>FR989884.1:2500-2502500 GCA_905404145.2 Biston betularia
CTACCTACCTACCTACCTACCTACCTACCTACCTACCTACCTACCTACCTACCTACCTACCTACCTACCTACCTACCTACCTACCTACCTACCTACCTACCTACCTACCTACCTACCTACCTACCTACCTACCTACCTACCTACCTACCTACCTACCTACCTACCTACCTACCTACCTACCTACCTACCTACCTACCTACCTACCTACCTACCTACCTACCTACCTACCTACCTACCTACCTACCTACCTACCTACCTACCTACCTACCTACCTACCTACCTACCTACCTACCTACCTACCTACCTACCTACCTACCTACCTACCTACCTACCTACCTACCTACCTACCTACCTACCTACCTACCTACCTACCTACCTACCTACCTACCTACCTACCTACCTACCTACCTACCTACCTACCTACCTACCTACCTACCTACCTACCTACCTACCTACCTACCTACCTACCTACCTACCTACCTACCTACCTACCTACCTACCTACCTACCTACCTACCTACCTACCTACCTACCTACCTACCTACCTACCTACCTACCTACCTACCTACCTACCTACCTACCTACCTACCTACCTACCTACCTACCTACCTACCTACCTACCTACCTACCTACCTACCTACCTACCTACCTACCTACCTACCTACCTACCTACCTACCTACCTACCTACCTACCTACCTACCTACCTACCTACCTACCTACCTACCTACCTACCTACCTACCTACCTACCTACCTACCTACCTACCTACCTACCTACCTACCTACCTACCTACCTACCTACCTACCTACCTACCTACCTACCTACCTACCTACCTACCTACCTACCTACCTACCTACCTACCTACCTACCTACCTACCTACCTACCTACCTACCTACCTACCTACCTACCTACCTACCTACCTACCTACCTACCTACCTACCTACCTACCTACCTACCTACCTACCTACCTACCTACCTACCTACCTACCTACCTACCTACCTACCTACCTACCTACCTACCTACCTACCTACCTACCTACCTACCTACCTACCTACCTACCTACCTACCTACCTACCTACCTACCTACCTACCTACCTACCTACCTACCTACCTACCTACCTACCTACCTACCTACCTACCTACCTACCTACCTACCTACCTACCTACCTACCTACCTACCTACCTACCTACCTACCTACCTACCTACCTACCTACCTACCTACCTACCTACCTACCTACCTACCTACCTACCTACCTACCTACCTACCTACCTACCTACCTACCTACCTACCTACCTACCTACCTACCTACCTACCTACCTACCTACCTACCTACCTACCTACCTACCTACCTACCTACCTACCTACCTACCTACCTACCTACCTACCTACCTACCTACCTACCTACCTACCTACCTACCTACCTACCTACCTACCTACCTACCTACCTACCTACCTACCTACCTACCTACCTACCTACCTACCTACCTACCTACCTACCTACCTACCTACCTACCTACCTACCTACCTACCTACCTACCTACCTACCTACCTACCTACCTACCTACCTACCTACCTACCTACCTACCTACCTACCTACCTACCTACCTACCTACCTACCTACCTACCTACCTACCTACCTACCTACCTACCTACCTACCTACCTACCTACCTACCTACCTACCTACCTACCTACCTACCTACCTACCTACCTACCTACCTACCTACCTACCTACCTACCTACCTACCTACCTACCTACCTACCTACCTACCTACCTACCTACCTACCTACCTACCTACCTATCTACCTACCTACCTACCTACCTACCTACCTACCTACCTACCTACCTACCTACCTACCTACCTACCTACCTACCTACCTACCTACCTACCTACCTACCTACCTACCTACCTACCTACCTACCTACCTACCTACCTACCTACCTACCTACCTACCTACCTACCTACCTACCTACCTACCTACCTACCTACCTACCTACCTACCTACCTACCTACCTACCTACCTACCTACCTACCTACCTACCTACCTACCTACCTACCTACCTACCTACCTACCTACCTACCTACCTACCTACCTACCTACCTACCTACCTACCTACCTACCTACCTACCTACCTACCTACCTACCTACCTACCTACCTACCTACCTACCTACCTACCTACCTACCTACCTACCTACCTACCTACCTACCTACCTACCTACCTACCTACCTACCTACCTACCTACCTACCTACCTACCTACCTACCTACCTACCTACCTACCTACCTACCTACCTACCTACCTACCCCTACCTACCTACCTACCTACCTACCTACCTACCTACCTACCTACCTACCTACCTACCTACCTACCTACCTACCTACCTACCTACCTACCTACCTACCTACCTACCTACCTACCTACCTACCTACCTACCTACCTACCTACCTACCTACCTACCTACCTACCTACCTACCTACCTACCTACCTACCTACCTACCTACCTACCTACCTACCTACCTACCTACCTACCTACCTACCTACCTACCTACCTACCTACCTACCTACCTACCTACCTACCTACCTACCTACCTACCTACCTACCTACCTACCTACCTCCTACCTACCTACCTACCTACCTACCTACCTACCTACCTACCTACCTACCTACCTACCTACCTACCTACCTACCTACCTACCTACCTACCTACCTACCTACCTACCTACCTACCTACCTACCTACCTACCTACCTACCTACCTACCTACCTACCTACCTACCTACCTACCTACCTACCTACCTACCTACCTACCTACCTACCTACCTACCTACCTACCTACCTACCTACCTACCTACCTACCTACCTACCTACCTACCTACCTACCTACCTACCTACCTACCTACCTACCTACCTACCTACCTACCTACCTACCTACCTACCTACCTACCTACCTACCTACCTACCTACCTACCTACCTACCTACCTACCTACCTACCTACCTACCTACCTACCTACCTACCTACCTACCTACCTACCTACCTACCTACCTACCTACCTACCTACCTACCTACCTACCTACCTACCTACCTACCTACCTACCTACCTACCTACCTACCTACCTACCTACCTACCTACCTACCTACCTACCTACCTACCTACCTACCTACCTACCTACCTACCTACCTACCTACCTACCCTACCTACCTACCTACCTACCTACCTACCTACCTACCTACCTACCTACCTACCTACCTACCTACCTACCTACCTACCTACCTACCTACCTACCTACCTACCTACCTACCTACCTACCTACCTACCTACCTACCTACCTACCTACCTACCTACCTACCTACCTACCTACCTACCTACCTACCTACCTACCTACCTACCTACCTACCTACCTACCTACCTACCTACCTACCTACCTACCTACCTACCTACCTACCTACCTACCTACCTACCTACCTACCTACCTACCTACCTACCTACCTACCTACCTACCTACCTACCTACCTACCTACCTACCTACCTACCTACCTACCTACCTACCTACCTACCTACCTACCTACCTAACCTACCTACCTACCTACCTACCTACCTACCTACCTACCTACCTACCTACCTACCTACCTACCTACCTACCTACCTACCTACCTACCTACCTACCTACCTACCGTACCTACCTACCTACCTACCTACCTACCTACCTACCTACCTACCTACCTACCTACCTACCTACCTACCTACCTACCTACCTACCTACCTACCTACCTACCTACCTACCTACCTACCTACCTACCTACCTACCTACCTACCTACCTACCTACCTACCTACCTACCTACCTACCTACCTACCTACCTACCTACCTACCTACCTACCTACCTACCTACCTACCTACCTACCTACCTACCTACCTACCTACCTACCTACCTACCTACCTACCTACCTACCTACCTACCTACCTACCTACCTACCTACCTACCTACCTACCTACCTACCTACCTACCTACCTACCTACCTACCTACCTACCTACCTACCTATACCTACCTACCTACCTACCTACCTACCTACCTGGACTTTACTATATTCTCGTACTATCTTCCCTTCGACAGGTGTAGTTCCCTCGCGACGGTGTCTCGCATTTCGCCGCGAAGGAAATACATTCATGCTGCGAGCTGCTATGGTTACATCGAGAATTTTGTCATTGTGTTTGTCATTTTATGATGATAATCAATTATGGTTTTTTTTTAGTTGTGCGTTTTCTTCCTAAAGGTGCAAATTATGTAGGCATAATTGTTATCCTACCTAGTGTGTAAATAGGGTGTGGAATATAAAAACTTATATTATGTGTGACACAGAATTTGTATCGTGTTGTCATGTATAGAACACTTGTAATTTCCAAGTTTCCTGCGTACTGCGTAGTATAGTACGTAGTATACACGGGAGCAGTTGTTCGATGACAGCGCTGTAACTGGCAACTGTACCGATTTTATTCTTTCGTATACTCGCAGTTTAGAAGAGATGTTGTTATGATTACATGCTAAGGCTGAAGAAAATAATAGTCAAAAACTTACATAATATAGAACAGGAGTAAATTTTGTATAAACATGTTGATTCTACGTACCTTACGTTCTATGTTTCAACGTACCCGAATCCAACCCTGGCTGTACGCGATTAGACGCAGGTAACACTAATAAACGCCGTGCGACGCGCTTCGACACTTCGAGATAACATTTATTTTGTAGGTAACAGTTAAGATACCGTTATGTCATACCTATGTAAGTAATGTGGATAGCCAGAGTACAGTTACGGAACGGAGTGTAGTCACTTACCTTGTGCTGATACTGCAGCGGCTGCTCGCAGTGTCCGCCCGCGCCGTCCATCCCCAAACACCAAGTTTTAGCAACTAGTTTGTGAAATGAAACTAGGAACAGTTTCTAGCACTGTGTAACTCGTCGCAGGCGCCCTCGTCGGAGCCCGGAGCCGTCGCCGGCAGGCGCAGGATATAACACCGCACACCTACATACTCCACATTCGAATACTAACACATTTTCGCAATTACCAATACTTGTGCAAACAATCGCGCGCGACGTCGAGCCCGTGACGTTGTCGTCATTAAACTGCTAAACAATTCTAACATTTTCGAAGGAGAGCGATGCCGATGCGCGAGCGCCATCAAAGGCAAACCGACTCGCAACCGGGCTTTCGGCTCTTTTGAGTCGACGCCGCCCGCTGTATGCCGCCCGCGCCCCCTCCCGCCTAAACTACAATAAATCAAATTTAGTGGAATATGACGTAAGAGTTGAAGAACACGTGCGCAGAGTAAACATACTTTATGATTTAATTTTCACATTTTTATTTCAACTTTATGAAATGCATTATTAACGTTTCTGTATGAAACAGGTGGTCCAACACAAAATAAGAGAAAGAAAGGAAGACAACGTCCTAGACGGGCAGACGATGTCGGGAAGCAGGCAGGTGTCCCGCGGAGAAGCGTAATTGCTGAGCGCTGACCTTTTCCCCTTGTTGATGCACCAGCCACTGCAGCGATGACCCGCTTATTGTCTTGTCAAATTTGTTGTCTTTATGTTAATCTGTATATTTTTATTTGTGTGTTTTGTTTGGACTTATCTGTTGTGTCTAGTGTATTGTTAGGAAAAAAATAAATGTTTTACTTTCTTTCTTTCTTTTAAAGAATGGCAAGCTCTCGGGGAGGCCTATGCGAAGCCGCAAGACCATCTCACTACCGGTGGCACATTATTACATTTACCTTATTTTCCATAGAAGTACAAGTTTGTTCAATAAAGGCTATTATTATTATGAAATAGATTTGTACGAAGAAAGTATACCTAAGTGTTTATGTGTAATAGAACCTTGCCACAGTGCCGCGCTACCTCGCGCTGCCCGGCAATAATTATTTTAATTTAATGCAAGCATTCTGGTTTCTTTTGTAAGAAATGTTTACCCTTCGTTTGGGCCCAACTAAGTTTGATCGACTCCCCCTCCGCCGCGCGCTGAAGCAGACCGTGCCCGATAGCGAACTGTTCGCTGCTGCCATCAGATGCACGAAGCTTCGAGCACAGAGACAGCTTGCTGTAGAGATCTGTGGCTTCGATAGTCCGGCGATACTGTAAAAGCTCGGAACACCCGGACACGGGAGCGCGTCCTTCACTCCCGCGAACGATCGCAGATGAGGCGTCGTGCGACAAGGACACAGCGAGGGGCTGTAGGCAGGATGGAAGGAAATAGACGTAACGGTCGCCATTTTACCCGTTATACGTAAACATTCTATTGAACAAGTTTAGCGTGAACGCTATCAGCAAAAAATGTAAAATGGATCGACTCGAGATCCTCATTATTTTGAAAAAGATGTTTGTTATTATTGAAAAAGCCCCATTCCTTATTTATGAAACACCGCAGAAACCCTTAAATTTGCACGGAATCCTCCCCATCTGGCGCCCCTGGATTTCTTATTTATATTGGAGCCGACTGCCGATGCGCCAACGAAGCGCTGACGACTTGGAAACATCGAAGGAAGGGAGGGAGATCCGGCGCTCCGCTTCGTCGCCGGAGCGCCGGCGCTCAATAAAACGCAAGCCCATAAGTAAAACTTACCGTGTATTTCTATCGACTTTGAACGAATTTTAATTTCGATGACGCTAATTTTATTACAAATAGATTATAATGTATTTTAGAATATTCAGGTTCGCGTTGTCTATACTTATGATATACTTATCGTCTACACTAGACAGTAGGTACGTAACGTAATTCTAATCTTTCTAGACATCGCCGTGTCGCGCACACCGGCGCGCGGCGGCGGCAGCGGCGGCGGCGGCGCGGCGGCGGCCAGGGCGGGAACGTACGAGGGGGTGCGCTGCGGTGCGGTGCACTAGTGCCGCCGGGGAGGGGGGAGCCGCTGCAGCGCTGCATCCGACCACGGTACATGACAGCGGCTGGTCCGATGGGAGCCTCTCCGGCCGCCATCGAGTAGGATAGCTGTGTCTCTACGCTAGTTAATGTGACTAACTCGATAATAGAGTACTTGATAATAATACGTTATACAAATGTCTAGGTAGGTACTCTTTACAATTATATTCTTAACGATACGATCGCTTACATTTCCTAAGACTGTCGCACCGCTCGACGCAGCCGCGACGCAGCGCGGCCCGGCCTCGCGGCGCCGCCGGTGCGCCCGGCGCCCGCGCGGCGCCGCGAGGCCGCTGAACCGAGCGATCGTCGTCATCTTAATCTACGTACTCTGCTATTAGTAATAAGATTGCTCTAAAATTAAGGAACATTAATTTCGTCTTACAATTATGTACAATAAATTAATCGTGAGAGAATATTACAATATGTATAATGGGTCCGGGCCCGCGCGGGCGGCGGCCGGCCCGCGCCCGCCGCGCGGCTTCCGCTGTAAACGATGTATCAAAACCCTGTGAGAGGCACGGCGCCCGCGCGGCCGCGGCGCGGGCCCGCGCGGCCGCGGCGTCGCGTGCGTCGCGTCGCGCGCCCCGGAGGAGACTTAACACAACCCAAAACATTTAGAATATATTAGAATCGGAGGTACCGACAACACGTCGATCCGGCGACGCAGAACGCGAGAGGCGCGGTAAGGCCGTCCTTGAGGCGCGCAGAGCACCGCCGCCGCGGCCGCGGGGCACCCGACCCGACTAGTAAAGCGATTTAAAATTGAGCATCAGACTTTTAATATTATTAATTAGTGGGCGAGTCTCGCGAGAGGCGTGCCCGCGCCGGCGGCGGCGGCCGGGCGGCACCGCCGGCCGGGCGGCACCGCCGGCCGCGGGGCGATATGTGCGATCACTTGTCGCTGAGCAGCACGAGGTCGTCGGCCACGACGTCGGACACGTGCAGGTACACGATCCAGTACATGAGGTTGAAGCACACGAAGCACACCGGGAACACGATGCGCGAGTACTTGTCGATGTCCGACGGCGTCATGCCCAGGAACTTGCCGAGGTCCTGCAACAAGCCGCGTCTCAGCGGAGCCCCGACGAAGTAACCGAGAGCCGGCCGCGCGAACATCACGAGAAGTTTCCAGCGCAAATGTGTCACGTCGGCTCTCGGTGCGATACTACTCTCATCTAAACATGGATCGAGCAGCATTGTGGTGCAGCATTCGAGATAACTTCCGGAAGTCAGCGAGGAGCGGGGCTGCGCCACATTGCAGGCTGTCGAGCGCTGAAGCAGCGAAGCGCGGAACTTTGTTTTGTTACTCAAAGTTCTGGGTACCGTTGCGATGTCATGTCACGCCACCTGCAGTCGGGTGCGCGACTCGAACGGGTGAGCAGGGGGAAGGGGGTGCGC
The DNA here is from genome assembly GCA_905404145.2 of Biston betularia. Classification (NCBI taxonomy): domain Eukaryota; kingdom Metazoa; phylum Arthropoda; class Insecta; order Lepidoptera; family Geometridae; genus Biston; species Biston betularia. Next base: position 10,836 of record FR989884.1, read on the forward strand.
GCATACCTTTCCGGGGTGCAGCGGGTGCATGGTGGGCAGCGGGTCCTCGCTGGAGGCGGCGCGCGCGTTCAGCGTGTTCTCCAGCGTGCCGCCCTTGGAGTGCGCCTTGGGGTCGCGCACTTTGTACCGCACCTCCTGTGGGGCACGCCACGCACGCTCGTCAATAAAAGAATCAGGAAACACAGCGGCGCGCCTACTCGCACAGTGCCGGGAGCCACGAGCCGCGAGCCGCGAGCGTCCTCGTCCTCGCCGCTTGTCGAAAGCGGCCTTGTATGAATGAAAGTTGCTGTTTTCAACCCTATTATCAGTTGATTGCGTCGGTTGAGTTGTTTCTGTGTTCTGCCCTACAAGAGTGGTTCGAGCCCGCGACGGTCGACCGAGCGTACTATCGAGTGCACTAGAGTCGGCACTCGGTTGTTCCTGGCGGCGCGGCGGCGCGGCGGCGGCGGCGCGGCGGCGCGGCGGCGGCGGCGCGGCGAGCGGGCAGCACAAGGATCTCTCATCAGAAGTTCGTATCGCACGACGTCACTAAACTTGCAACATTGTTGTTATCTATTAAATATTTGTATTTGAGACTTGTCGCGGCACTGATGATTTGAGGGGGCGAGCGACGCCGCGGGCCGCAGCCGGTCTCCGAGTGGTGTCGCGACTCGCGCCGCATCTGTTGCTTCGCTGGTGAGCACTGGCTTAGTTTTTGGAAGAACGTTCACGTTTCGAGTTCCATGAGACCGATGCAAAATTGCTTTTTTAGGTAAATTTCCTAAATCATGAAAATCACAAAAAACTTAATCTGAAAAGGGAAAGTGATACCAAATTTTTGTCGGCCGGTTTATATTTTCCAAATGGATTCCCGACCAGGGCCGTCCGCCGTCCGCTGTCCGCCGTCCGCCGTCCGCATCGTGTAACCCTGTCACTGTACAGCCGCGCGGATACGCACCGAGGAGCGCCCCGGCGGACACCTCGCCGTGCTCATCTTGGAGAGCGAGTGGGAGTCCCAGGGCGGGGGCTCCGGACGAACGTTTTTCTCAGCCATTATTTTCTGAATGGCCACGAAGCGCTGCTTCCTCATTAGGATCCTCTTGGACATGTACCCGACGGTCGCGTACTCTGAAACAGGAAGCGGGCTGTAGCGACGCTGGGAGCGGTGGGGACGGTGGCGGTGGCGGGGGCGGGGGCGGAGGCGCAGCGCCACGTACCTAGCAGGCTGGTGAACACCATGACGAAGCAGGTGCCGAGGTACACGTCGATGGACTTCACGTAGGAGATCTTGGGCAGCGCCGCGTTGGTGGAGGACATGAGCGTGGTCATGGTGAGCACTGTGGTCACGCCGAGCTGCACGCGCGCCGGCGTCGCGTTCCGGTTCAGCCAGAACGACACCCACGAGATGATCACGATCAGGCCCGACGGGATGTAGATCTGGATCAGGTAGTAGCCCATGGAGCGCACGAACTGGATCTCGCACGCCAGCCGCGAGTAGTTCCCTGCGAACACCCCCCGGCAACCCCGCTGACTCCGGAGCCTCTCCGCCCCACCGATGCCGGTGGAGTTGCGGAAAAATACATATCGTCTTAAATATTCATTCGAGTCCGGGCGACTTCTCCGAGTGGAGCATCATTCAAGTACATGGAGATAACGGAGGAGCGTGCGCACCTGTGGTGAGCGAGATCTCCATGGCCCGCTGGCGGTGGCCGAGGACCTTGAACTGCGGCAGCGAGACTTCGTGCGAGACGCCCACGGAGTTGGGTCCCTCGTTCCACTTGTACCGGATGTCCCGCATCGTGTAGCCGACTGTGCGGAGCGAAACACGGTGAGCGCGGGCGAGGGCGCGGGCGCGAGCGCGAGCGCAGGCCGACGAGACCGGGCGCGGGCCGGGGGCGCGGGCGCGGGCGCGGACGCGGACGCGGACGGGAGGGGGCACAGGCGAGGCCTACCTGTGGAGAGCGCCACGACGGTGGAGCGCTGCCGGTGGCCGAGCACGCGGAACTGCGGCAGCTGCACCTCGCTGCTCATGCCGACGCTGGAGGCGCCGTCCCTCCACACGTACAGAATGTCTGTCATGGTGTACCCGACTCCGGAGACATGCCAAACACACAAACGCTATCACTTACGCTGCGAAGGCGGCGGGGCGCGCTCGCTGGGGCTCCGCAGCTCGGCGGCCGCGGCCGACGTCGATGATAGAAAAATAAAAACTGCTACTCTACGCAGTGTGCGAGGAATGAGACTACTGCGGTCACTGCGGGGGGTGGCAAGCTTCTACGGCGAGGGGTGCGATGAGTGGTCGTGCGGCGGTGCGAGGGTGCGAGGGTGAGAGGGTGCGGGGTGCGGGACCGCGCCCGCGCGCGCGGCGCGTGCCCGGCCGAGTCGGTGCGCGGCGGTGGGCCGATAGCGTCAGGGGTCGGCGCGACATGGCCACAAGCCCGGGGAATCGGTTGCATTGTGAGTATTGAACCGATGATCGCTCCGGTGAGCGCGACACACACACTTTTCTTGCTGTATTATTTTTCTATCATCTGTGTAGATAAAGTGCTATCGATTAGTTATATTTGACACGCATCGACATGGAGCTCCAGGCCGCCCCTTCGCCTCGCGTGTGAGGGGCGAGGGGGCGAGGGGAGCGGCGTCGCACCTAGGAACAGCAGAGCAGATGGTTACAGTCGGGCCGGCAGGGCGCGCGCGCCGCCGCGCAGATACTCACAGCTCTCGATCTCGATGTGGCACAGCTGCCGGTCCATGGGGAAGTACTGCAGGTTCATGGGGCACGACGCCGTGATGGTGAGCCTGCAACAGAGGCGTGGGTGAGCGGGGCTCCGGCGCGGGGCGCGCGCGCGGCGCGAGCGCTCACCTGATGCTGCGCGTGATGGAGCCCGAGTGGTGGATGCGGATGAACTCGTTGCTGGTGGTGGCGGTGTGGAAGTAGGACTGCTTCTCGTTCACGAAGAACGTGTCGGGCACCCAGATGTTCTTGATGAACTCCGAGCCCACGGACAGGGTCTCCACGCCGGGGCGCTTCTTGTACGCGAGCCGCGGGTCCGTCCAGAACTGCCTGAAGTAGAAGTCCAGCGTGAAGTCCTGCAAGCGCACGCGGAGGTTAGGGCGCGGCGGCGGGCCTGCACGACACTGACACGGGCGGCGCGGGCGCCTGCGCGCAGCCCCTGCGCCGGCCCGGGGGGCGGGGCTCCACGGCGCCGCCGCGGTCGGCTGCGGGTTGGCGAGGCGGAGGCGACTACGTACAACGACACAGGAGGCGGCCGACACCACGGTAACGTGCACCAATCACAACATCCAACATATAGATTCAAAAATAGCGGATTATCGTCAAGCTCGAAACCAATACGTGTGCATAGAGGTGCGTCGGAGACGAGACGGGCGGGCTCCTCCGCGACGGGCCGGAGCTTCCACCGGTGCAGGGCTGTATGCGGTACTCGTACTGGGAGGGGGAGGGAGGGATAGTGGGAGTGGAGGGGAGGGCCGTTCGTCCGCGACAGAGCACAGTGGAGAGCTACAGAGAGGAGAAGCAGATCGCTCGACGCAGGCGGCATGCTCGCAGCCTCGCGTCTGGGGCTGCTGCTGGCAAGCGAGAGCGGACAGGACGGTACCATGAGCACTTCCGACACGGAGCTGATCGACAGCACATACATCGTGACGCCCACCTCCACCGGCGGACCTGCAACCAAGCGCACGCGGTCAGCGGCGGGCGGGGGCGAGCGGGGCGCGGGCGGGGGGCGGGGGCGGCGCCGCGGCCGCGGTGTCAGTGGCGCGGGGCGCTGTGAGTGTTACGAGAGACAAATACCATTTGCACTTCAGACAGAGAGCTGATGGAGAGCACGTACATGGTGACCCCCACTTCCACGGGCGGCCCTGTAACATTCCACACAAGTTAGCGACACCGGCCCTCGCCGGCGCGACGCGAGCGGCCTGGCCCCTCGGCCCCTCGGCGCCGCTGTGACGCTGTGACGGCGTCTACGTGTCTAGGGTTTTCACACTCTGTGAACTGTGAAGGTGCCGGTCGAGGCCGTTCGTAGTGACGACAGTGGAGACAGTGGTGGTCGAGTCGACGTCCCACATGGCGGCATCTCGTGAGCCGAGTCAAGGCACTCGTCGGTCGCCGCTCGTGCTTCTCGGCCTTCACGAGACTCTGGTCATGTGGGATGGCAATCTCTACGAACAAGACGTAATTATTATAATGCTAAGGAAAACTGAGTGAAACGAGAGAAATCCCCGGCGCGAGGAAAGCGGCGGAGCACGGCTGCCGCGTGGTACGTAGCGCGATCGTCCGGGGCCGAGCTCAGGCGGCCCCGGGCGATCGCTGAGGCTTCTTGAGTTCTGTCAGCAGCATCTAGTGTAGACAGCGAGCCGCCGGACAGCCCGCGTGCTCGCACTCAGTGTTAGCCTGATCTTTCGGCATTTGCTGTTATTTTTAACGTTGCTGTTACTGAACAATCGACCGGGATCTTTAATAATTGTCGTGTTATCGGAGCCATGGCAGCGCTTAGTCGTCCATGTGCCTCACGGGCGTGGGAGTGTAGTGGGGAGGGAGGGGATGGCTGACCTCCGTAGTTGGGTCGCACGCGCTTGTCGTAGCTGACGCTGAACGAGTCCAGGATAGAAGAGATGTTGACGTCGCCGAACATGCCGCCGCCGCCGCCGCCCCTGGAACATACGCCATGACACATCAAGCCACACGCCGCGCGGCGCCGGCAGCGCTGGCAGCGCTCGGACTCCACGAGATGAGAGTACAAGATTAGCTAGCTGTGCGCGCCCGAGTGACGCGCCGGCGCACAAGTACTGCGACACATAATAAATAAGACGGCTGGTCGGTGTGTGTGTCTGTGTACACACCAAGTGTTTCTACAACATATACCTAAGTGATGTACAACGAGTACATACTCTATCCGTTGTATAGCTTCTAAGTACGAGCTTTACTTAGTTTGGGGCTAGATGGCACTGCAACGTCCTCCGAGACAGCCCCCCGCCCCCTACCACTCTATTATTTATCTTTATTTTGACCCTACTTAAAAAAAAAGATATACTTCCAGATTAATTCCACACAAATTCCATCAACGTTTTTTTTTTTTTATTATTATTATTATACGCTCCACAGACGCTGGGGTCCGTGACCTTTGTCAACTTTAGTTACAATTTTTTTTTTTTTTTACAATTTTACATTACAAAAAGAGGAGAGGTTAGTAAGATCTTAATGTAAGGTTAAAGTAGGTACTAGATTGTGTGTATACCGCGAGCAGACCAGCGACCCGCAAGCAGCACCCGATCACGAGTATGACGCATGTGCCAGCCATCGCCCTCCTCAACCATATCTGAGGGAAGAGAGCGACCCGACACACGACGCCGCCGCAAGAAGGAGCCTTCGATGGTGAGCATGAATGCTCGAGGCATACAACGTTGCATCAACAACGTTTCAGTAGTTTGAGTTTAAAACCAAAATAACTGAATAAAATATGTGATTCAAACACATTGTTGGACTTTGCACCACGATAATGAGAACGAATTTAGAGCAAAAACTCAACCGCCTTATTTCCCCGCCATGGCTCTAGCAACTTCTTTTTTTTTGCTAAACTCAAATGACCACTTCGTGGCACACGTTTTATTTCGGTAGATGACATAAAGGAGAATTCGCGGCGGGAACTGAATTCAATTCCGGAAAAACGTTTAAAAAATGTTTTGATGATTGCATTATTCGTTGGCGTAAGAGCATCGTTTCTGAAGGAGCATACTTTGAAGGTGGCAAAATAAATTTGGATGAATAATTAACATTTTCTGTATTATTAATTTTTCCCGGTACATTTGTGACAGAGTACCCAGTAGGTAGGTACTTATGAAGAAAAATCAAATGATGTTCGTTAGTGAGCACATAACTCGAGAACGTCTGGAATCAATTTAGCCGATTCTCCTTAACGACTGTCGCGATACTTCGAATGAGATATGCCATCGGTAAAAGTAGTAAATAGTATGGGGCCGAGTCCAGATCCCTGTGAGACGCCCGCGCCGCCGAGAACATTAACCGAGCTAGAAGTGTAAGTACCCACTGCCGCTTGCGTCCTGCGAGTACGCACGACGTGCGGGCGTCGTGTTCCGAGCTGGTTGATGACGGCCGGTTGACATCGTAGCTCTGACACCGAGAGCGGTGCTACTGCGTACGAGTACATCGCAGCGACACGAGGACGAGGACGCAGGGCGAGCAGTCGGCCGCGCGCTGCCCATAGTTAACTAGGCAGTCAGGTACACTAGCAGTTCTGCCTATAGGGGTAGAAATGGCGCGCGGTGCGATGGTGGGAGATACTTCCCCGAGCTGGACGTTGAGATGCAAGATATTGATGGCTCCCATACAGTACAAGATGTCGTTATAGTTACACTTTAAAATTAGTAGTAGTAGTTGTCGATGCTGTTGTTGGAAGACGTTGAATGGAGATTCGATCGGCTCTTTTGTGTCGGTTCACTAAACTGGGCGTTGCATGAAACGTCGTGATTATATCGGTAAACATTCATGAAAATCAAATATGAATATGCCCGACCTTCTCCAGGGGACCCTGCGTGCACGTGAATACTTGCATTAAAGTAAACTACTCGCAAGTATGAAGAGGCGAGCTGGAAATTATTATGAAAAGATTTGATTTTTCCTCTTCGATATGTTTTGCATAAAACACATCAGTGGCTGCAATATTTTAAAAGCATATTTTTTTCGAACATGGACCGATGTACGTGTAGTGTTTTGTAATGTCGTCGAATCATTGCACAGCGAGTAGCATGAGGCAGCGGGCGCCGCCGCCGTCGCCGTGAGCAGGTACGCGTACGCGCCTTACAAGTGTACCTGCCAGCCTGCGCTGCGGCCTGGGTTGCACGCAGCACGTCTGACGGCGGCGCGTGGGTCGGTGCGAGCCGGTATTTTTACATCGCAGTTGTACCTATAGACTCATATCGTCACGACGCCAGTGTATCGAGCGGCAGGGCTCCTTCTAGTGTGACGCGGCTGTGGAGTGTGGAGTCCCTGCCCTCACCGCTGGACTCCGTCACGTGCGGTGGAGCCGTGGAGCGGCGCGAGCTGGACTCGCACGGATCTCGCCAAGAATACCTAACTAATGAAGTGTTGAAAACTCCACGGAATTTTCAATCCCTCGGCTTCGAATGCGCTTCGAAGAGTTCGCGTCTCGACCCGTCCGGCGGCACGTGCGGCACGCGCGGCACGACGCACAGGCACTCGTTTGCAAGGTTTAGCTTACCTTTCACATTTATACATATTTAAGGACAGCTCGTATTGGATCTAGTGTTTCCGAGACGATCGAAGCGTCGCTTACAAAGACTCATAATTTATTCCACATTCTGCAAACACCGCGCGAATAAGACGTCGCGACCGGCGGCGACGGCGCCGCGCGACGTGCGTGCTCAGCGCTGTGCTGCGCGCACATCTGAGTATGCATCCCCGGGGGCAGGTGCACGGACCGAGTCCGGTCCACTGGTCGCGCTCGGGCTCCCCGCGTCCCTGGCCTCGCCCGAGACTCCGGGGCTCCGGCGGCCGCGTGGCAGACCCTGCACTCGTATCCCGCCCCGACGACAGTAGGCTTCCGCTCTTTCCTCGAATTTCATTATAAGCCGTTTCAGGAGAGAGTAGCCCCGACGCGACGCCGCAAGGGAGTCAGCGCGCGCGGTTTTAATTTGCTATGATGCGACTCACTCGGACGGTTCACGTGTCGTAACGAGTGCGCCGCACGTTCGCTCGCTCGTCGTATACTCTCCTCTCCCTGCGACGCGACGTGTCGCGAGGACGGCGACGTACCCACCGCACTACCTCATGCTACCTCGCCTGCTCGCTGCATTGATTCGAGTTAGGTAAGCACGCACGGCCGTGAGCCCGCCGAGCGGAGCGGCCGGTGGCGGAGCGCCTCGGAAGGGGCTGCGAGGGGACACTCACGCGACGCGGTCGGCGTGCGGCAGGGCGGCGAGCAGCGCCAGCAGCAGCGGAGCGGGCCCGACGCCGCGCATGGGAAGCGGCGCGCGTCGCCAGCGGCCTGGCGAGGCGCACTGCCGCCGCGCCGCGCCGCGCCGCGCCGGGCGCGCCCCCCCGCCCCCGCGCCACGCCCGCGCGCTGCGCCGACCCCGGATCGATCCGCCGCGTGACGTCACGCCGCACGGGAGCCCGCGCCTGGATTGCACGCTGCACGGCTCGGCTCGGCGCGGCGCGGTGCGGTGCGGCGCGGCTCGGTTACCTCATTCCTATTTTTTTAAATTTCAGGTGTTTAGATGTTTCCACGGTTCCGTGTAGCGCTGCAATGCTCATGGATTGATGGATCGAGAGCGTGATCCCGCAGCATCAGGTGAGCGTCTCGTTCCTCTCGTTACCTTTACGTAATATTATATTCGCGTATGTTTTTGTATTTTATTCAGTTTTGCAAACGCACGGAACTAACGAAAACTAACTTAGTTCCGACATTTCCGGAAGGTTAGTTCTGAGAACTGGCGCTGCTGATAAATCGGCAGCACTATCGCTGAGCACTGAGTGGAGGCTGGAGGACACCACGACGACAACTCTGATCATTTTATTAGCAGTACAGGCTCGGTGGTCGCATCTCGTGTGTCATCGTGAGCTCGGCGCCTGTGAGCAGGTGTGATCACTACCTCGGAGATCACGAGAGTTGTCTGCCAGGGGGGAGGTGCGGAGTGCTGCGAGCGCGCGGGTGGCCGAGGTCTGGGGCCGCCGGCACGTGACCTACATGCAGGCTCGCGTGCCGCCGCCGCGCGCCGCCGGCGGAGCGACGACCTTCAGCCGAGTGGTGAACCCTGCCATCACGTCGATACAGGCGACACCGGGCTCCTGCTCACGTCATCGAACAATAAGCAGCTCGCTCACAAACTGCAGCCGTGAAGCACGATCATTGTATAGTGTATAGGTACCCAATCCAGTTCTCCGGCCACCGCAGAACGCCAACAGTAGGTAGAACGCCCAGAGCGGCCTGTGGATGTGAACGGCTACTTCCTGCACCAGGAACATCTGGTATTTCCTCATTGAAAGTTAGGTAAACATATTCGTAGCTATGGCCATGAGAGAATGGAACGAGTAGGTGCCTTTCTTTTTTTTTTTTTATAGCTGACAGGCTAGGTGTTTGACCACAGCTCACCTGATGTTAAGTGACGGTGTGGTCGAAGATGGTAAAGCACACCTAGCCTGGAATGGAACTGGCTCTCAAGTGAGGCTGGTGAGGCCGGAACACACCGTTAGATGCTTGGCGACAGATTTTCAACTTGAGGGTGGTAGCTAGCCAGCCGAGTACTAGAAAGTACCCTACCACCATGCTATGGTTTCCTCACGATGTTTTCCTTCACCGGCAGCTCAAGCTAATTGTTGGGGTTTGAACCCACGCCCTTCGGCATGCGAAGCGACCGCACTAACCACTGAGCACTAGGAATAGTACCCGTGTACCCGTGTGTCTGTTCAGTACGTAAGGAATAAAAGCAGCCGATACGAAACAGAAGGCACGGCATTACGGCGACCCCCGGCCGAGGGGGCCGAGGCGGGCCGGAGCCCGACGCGACGCGGTGACGGTGACGGCGACGGCGACGGCAAGCTGGAAGGAACAACAAAGGAGACGATCGAAAAGTAAGACAGGTCTGCATCAAAAATGCTATCTGGATGTTTTCAACTGATTTCTATATATTTGGGTGTTCTGAAAATTAAAAAAATACTCAAAAAATTCCAGAACGTCAGGGTTTTATGCAAGACACAAAATTTGTTTATAAAAAGAAAGTCATTTTCGGATTCAGCGCACCCAAAAACATAAGAACAGCTCTCAATGTATTTTTGCAGACTTGTGTAATAATCCTCGAGGAACGTAGTGTGCACTCGTAGGTACACCGAGATATTATATATTATTACAAAAAGAAGGCTACAAATACAAAGGGAAATATTAGTAGGTAAACAAATAGCTGAATAACAACAGTTGATTGGTAAATAGGCCGCGAACAATATTATAATTCGGAGGTAGGAGGTAATGACACGGTACTCGTGTCTAGTGCCCTCTAGTCGGTCTAGGCGGTCTTGCAGTACCTACACACGGGACGTAATCAATTATTGATGGCAACTGACAAAGTGGGAAGCCAAGGAAAAGGTTGTGTTGTGTTGTGTTGTGTTGTGTTGTGTTGTGGCGCCTACGCTCAGCTCTCGTGCTGTAGGTATAACGTGTTTTTGCTCGAGAGAAAAATTATTCATAACTAGAAACCTTTAATTTGCCGTGGAATGGCTTTACTTGATTTTGATTCCTCGTTTACCTTTAGCTGCAATACTAAAAGCTGAAGAAAAAATTATACTGACAAGTAATTAAAACAGACTACGAGTGGGTACAATGCCGACTTTTGAAGCAGAACGAAACTCTTATTGATGTCGGACGGGAATACGGAAAATGAATGCCGCTGCTTCGTGGGTAGGTATTCAGTTTTGTGCTCGTTTCTCGTCCCTACTATACATATAGTATATGTTGCCTCGTAACTACTAAACGGCTGAACCAATTTTGACAAATTACATGTCTTCCTATATATACCTATACGTCTAGCTTCGTCTTCAATGCAGTGCGAGTGCCACTGGATACCTACCTAGGTACCTAGGCAATGGAAAGGCGGATTTTAGGCGCGATGTAGAAATGAAATGAAATGTATACCTGCACTACACTACCTGCACTAAAAATAGCGTTAACATTGGTATTGAGTTAGTTCTCTTATTTTGCCGGAATTCTGCATATGATTTGGTCGTGCAATGATTACAGAAAATATTATGTATTAAAAAAACGTTTACTATAGATTAATAATAATAATAATAATAATAATGATAGACAGAAGACAGATCTGTCTCCCGCTGCGAAGCAGACATGTTTTTATCAAGAGAAATATTTTAATTCTATTCCAACAACTTTTTGACCTCAATTTCACCACCAAATATCAGCAATAGTTTACAAACACCTACCAGTTTAAAGTTTTATTCCATATTGCCTATTTTCCGAGTTTATTAGAATCTTTTAAAAAATTTTACCGATTGACATTTATACGTCAATCAAATCACAGCAAAATATTTTTCAAGAATGAAAGCAAGTTATGTGGACGCGCTCAAGAACAGCTGCGGCTTCGGGATTACATGACGCACATATACCATCACCGCCCGCTCCGTCAACTCCGAGCGCTTCGTCGGGGGATGAAGAGTTTGCTACACCCCTGGCAACAAGCGCCTCGTCGAGCAGCAGCGACGTGAGCGGGCCGCGGACACCGGCGCCACCACCACCTGCGCGTCGAGGACGGCCGCCGCTGCCGGCACGCTTGGGGCCTGCGGGGCAATCTGCTTCGCGTTCGGCTCTCGCTGCCGGTGGTGTAGTGCGACGCATGCGATGGTCACAGACAAATAATGAGAATTGCATGCGCGCCTATTATGGGGCTACAGAGGGGGGAATTAACCTTTCAGCGTACCGTGTCAGGATGCTGCCTTTGTTTCAGGCCCTTGAACCGACCGTCGCCGTGTCTACCCAACGACTATCGGATCAAGTGCGGGCTATCCAGCGACTTCAGCTGTTGGATCAGTCCGTGCTTGATCGGCTCCGCCTGGAGGCACTTCCTGCTCGTCCAACGCCTGTTTCGACACGGGATTCGCCTGTCGCGTCGTCAGCCCCGACACTGGTGTCAGTGCCGACGTCGATGGCGACACTAGCGACACCTACTGATCCCGTAGTTGATGTAGGCGAATGCACGAGCATGGGTGTATGTAGCCAGGTGAGTGAGCATTTGAGGAGGACTTTGGAAGACGCGATTTGTCAATATAGATTCGCACCCGATTCTAGGCCGCGACTACCACGTTTGCCCACCCATAGACGAAATTTAGCGTTGATGGGAGCCTTGAACGCTTTGCTAGCCCCGTATTTACGGGCTAGCGAAGATTTGACTGATACCCACTCGATATTATACTGCGGTGCCATCGCGGCGTGTCGCGTTGCACGTGTTAAGTTTCCGGACACTAACCGTGCACCGCGACCCGCCGGGGGTGTGCCCGCATGGCAATTGCGGATCGAGCGGCGTATCAGCACGTTCAGGACTCTCATTGCAAAGCTGATCTGTTTCAGCCGGGGGAATAATCGCCCCCGAGTCATGCGTTTTGTGACACAGGCTTTTGCTGGAACGGGTATTAGGCCCCAGCACTATCTAGCCAGTGTCACGGAACGCATTGACTATCTGAAGCAGAAAGTCTATGCGTGGGCAAACCGTATTCGCCGCTATAGAGAGCGTGCGGATAGATATTGGCAAAATCGCGTCTTTCAAAGTGACCAAAGGAAGGTGTATCGAGATTGGGAAGGAACCGGCCAACGTGTGAGTGACAGGCAGCTACCGGATACTAGCGTCATGACTGAATTCTGGCGTGGTATCTGGTCGCTGCCTGTCGAGCACACCGAGGGTGATTGGATGCGTGTTGTCGAGCGGGAATGTGAGTCTATCGAATCCATGGGGTCTGTTTTAATAGACCCCGTAGACGTTAGTTGTGCGATTCGTACGGCACAGAACTGGAAAAGTCCTGGGCCGGACGGATTGCACAACTTTTGGATTAAGTGGATTCGTTGCTCACATGACCGCTTAGCGACACAATTCCAAGAAGCCCTCGAGCTTGGTTCCCTTCCTTGTTTTATGACCACTGGTGTCACCTTCCTGCTCCATAAGACCGGTAGTACCACAGAAGCAAAAAATTATAGACCCATCACGTGCTTGCCTACCATCTACAAGCTCCTTACGTCCATTTTGAGAACAAAAATTAACGCGCATGTTGTCGCAAATAACGTTTTGGCTCCTGCTCAAAATGGATGTAGGGTAGGGTCCCGTGGTACTAAGGAGCTTCTCCTCATCGACATGACCATTAGCCAGCAAGTTCGGCGGAACAAGGGAGCCCTTTCCACTGCCTGGATTGACTATAAGAAGGCCTATGACTCAGTGCCTCATTCATGGCTAGAGAGAGTTTTAGAGTTATATAAAATTGATACAACTCTAAAATCTTTCTTAGGCGCATGTATGAGGCAATGGACCACAGTCCTTCGTCAACCAGGTAGTGGAGATGGCTCTTCTGAGCCGCAGGACTTGATTAGGATCGAGCGAGGCATTTTCCAGGGTGACAGTCTGAGTCCATTGTGGTTTTGTCTAGCACTGAATCCTCTCAGCACTTTGCTGAAGGAATCAGGGCTAGGCCATCGGCTTCGGAGAGGTGGTGAAGTCATTTCTCATCTGCTGTATATGGATGACCTCAAGCTATTTGCACCAAAACGTCCAGACTTGATGGAATTGTTAAAAACTACACAGGTTTTTAGCAATGCCATCAAGATGGAGTTTGGGGTAGACAAGTGTGCGGTCATGCACGTACAGCTAGGGGAAGTTGTAAATTGTCCAGATTTACAGCTTTCCGAGACAATGACTTTCAGATCTCTCTCCGAGGCCGAGACTTACAAGTACCTCGGTATGTCAGAGTCGTTGGGTATAGCGGTAGTGGACATCAAGCGATCGGTGAAGGAACGCTTCTTTTGTCGCCTGACAAAAGTACTTAATAGTTTTTTGTCTGGTGGCAATAAGGTGCGTGCCTTCAACGGTTGGGTGATGCCTCTACTGATATACTCCTTTGGCATACTGAGGTGGACTCAGACTGAGCTGGACGCCCTGGATAGAAGAGTCCGTCAACAGCTCACAACTCATCGCATGCTACACCCACGCTCGTCTGTTATGAGACTGTACATTCCACGAAAATTGGGGGGTCGTGGCTTCTTAAGCGCCAAGAACCTCCATAATCGTGAAGTGTGCAGTCTCAGGGATTATTTCCGCGACAACGAGTGCGGGATGCATCGAGATGTTGTGGCAGTTGACAAGGGCCTCACGCCGCTCTCCTTAGCGAACGAGAACTGGCGCAAACCATCGGTGCTCAGCACCGAAGACCGCAAGGAAGTATGGAAGAGCAAGCAGCTGCACGGGCGGTTCTATCGGGTCCTAACGGGCCCCGATGTGGACATGCTCGCGTCGGTGAACTGGCTACGTTTCGGAGACCTCTTTGGGGAAACTGAGGGTTTTGCCTGTGCGATTGCGGACGAAGTTATCAAGACGAACAATTATCGGAAATATATCATGAAGGACGGTACGGTCGACATCTGTCGGGCATGCCACCGTCCCGGAGAATCGCTCCGACATATTATTTCCGGTTGTTCGCATCTTGCTAACGGCGAGTATTTGCACAGGCACAACCAAGTAGCCAGGATCATCCATCAGCAGCTTGCTCTTCAATACGGCCTTGTCGAGTCTGAGGTGCCGTACTATAAGTACGCACCAGCGCCAGTTCTCGAAAATGGTCGTGCTTTGCTCTATTGGGACCGGTCTATCATCACGGACAGGACTATTGTCGCCAATAAGCCTGATATCGTGGTGGTCGACCGAGCCCAACGCCGGGCAGTGCTCGTTGACATCACCATCCCACATGACGAGAATCTCGTGAAGGCCGAGAAGGACAAGCTCAGCAAGTACCTTGACTTGGCTCACGAGATAACCGCCATGTGGGATGTTGATTCGACGATCATTGTCCCGATAGTCGTCACGGTAAACGGTCTTATAGCGAAGAGTCTCGACCAACATCTCGAGAGACTCTCGCTAGACGGTTGGGTCAAGGGTCAGCTTCAAAAGGCAGTGATCCTTGACACGGCGCGCATTGTGAGGAGGTTCCTCACTCTGCAGCCCTAACCACCGGCAGCTTGAGCCCTGCCCCGCTGCCGGCGGCACCCTAGTTTTTAAGTTTTTTATATTATATATGTTTTTTTAAATATTTAATGTAAAAAATTTAAAAAATAAGATGAAAAATAAATAATGATGAATAATAATAATAAAGCCTTTTTATTCGGATTAGGTTTTTTTTTTTTTTTACACTATTGCTCTGTTATTTTATATCTACAATTCTACATATATTTTTACTAAATGAAATTATTCGTGTATTTGTGGTTTTTTAACTTTCTGTAAATCCGTTTGCCAGTAGGCAAAGGCCTCCTCCAACCTACTCCATTCTGTTCTCTCTCTGGCTACTCTACTCCATGTTACGCCTGCAACCTGCCTGATATCATCATCCCATCTTTTTTGTTGTCTACCTCTTTTCCTTTTGCCTTCTCTTGGGTACCATTGTGTAATTATTTTGTTCCATTTTTCCCTTCCCCTAATCATGTGCCCCGACCACTTCCATTTTAGCTTTTTTATTTTCAGTGTTATATCCTGCATCTTGGTCTTTTTCCTAATGTTAACGTTTCTTATTCTATCTCCCTTCTTTACTCCTAGCATGCTTCTCTCCATTGCTCTTTGGCAAATAGCAATTCTATTGCCTGTCTTATTTGTTATGGCCCATGTTTGGCTTCCATACATTAGGATTGGCATAATACACACATTAAATAGTTTGCTCTTTGTTGCTATATGTAAGTTTTTGTCTTTCATTACTTCCCTTAGGCTCCAATACCTTTTCCAACTGTTTGCTATCCTTCTTTCAATTTCTTGGTTTATATTATCTTTAGGTGATATCAGCTGTCCGAGGTATATATATTCTTCAACATAACTAATTTGCGACTCGCCTACATTTATACAGTTTTTATTTCCATTAGTCATTACTTTTGTTTTTTCGGGGTTTAATTTTAATCCTACTTTTCCACTCTCAGATGCTAGTTCGTTTAGCATTCTGTTTAGGTCTTCTGACTTTTTTGCGAATAAAACAATGTCATCTGCGAACCTTAAGTGTGTTAGTGTGCGGCCGTCGATATTTAAACCCAGATTTTCCCATTCAAAGTTTCTAAAGATCATTTCTAAAACAGCGGAGAAAAGCTTTGGGGAGAGAGGATCTCCTTGTCTTACTCCTTTTTGTATCTTGAATGAATCACCTTTCTTTTCTAGCTGAATGCACGCCGAGCTGTTCTTGTATACATTTCTAATCAATCTTATATATTTTTGTTCTATCCCTTGTTCTCTTAGCGCCTCCCAGATGTTTGTATGTATTAACGAGTCGAATGCCTTGCTATAATCAACAAATGCCAGATAGTATACGAGTTGATATTCCGCATATTTCTCGATGATTTGCCTAACAGTATGGATATGATCGAGTACTGAGTAGTCTCTTCTAAAGCCTGCCTGTTCTATTGGCTGTTGCTCATCGAGTCTTCCTTCCATTCGCTTGAGTATGATCTTTGCAAATATTTTATACAGGTTAGACATCAAACTTATAGGCCGGTAATTTCCGATATCGTACTGATCACCTTTTTTATACAGGAGGGTTATATTAGATTTAGTCCATTGCTGTGGAATCGTTTCTGTGTTGATGATATCATTGAAGATTTCTTTGAGAATAGGTGTTATTGTCTGTTTCGCTTGTTTTAGTACTTCGTTACTTATTCTGTCAGGTCCTGGTGCTTTATCATCTCTTTGGGTTTCTATAGCAAATTCTATTTCTTCCTGCATGATGCTGGGTATAGATGAGGTTTCTGACAATTCTGTTTCTTTTTCCGCTATGGTACTTTCATATAGTTCCTTGTAGTAAGATGTAGCAATTCCTAATATTCCTTGTCTTCGGTTTTCCTGCAATCTATTTTTATCTTTCATCTGTACAATCCAGTCCTTTTTGCAAGTTAACTCCTTATATGCCTTTTTTATTCCTCCTGTCTGTAAAATGTGTCTCTCGATTGTTTCCAGTCTTTTCGCAGTTCTATCTTTTCTAATACTTTCTTTTATTTCCTTGCTTAATTTTGTTATTTTCTTTCGAATGTCGTTTGTATTTTTTCCATTGATAAGGCCAGCTCTTTGATTAAGGAGGTTTATGGTTTTGGCGGTCATCCACCTGTTGGATAGGTCTTTGCTATTAGACCCTTGTTGAATAGATGTTTTGATTAATCCTTCTAACCAGTTGTATTTTTCTTGTACCTCCATATTTGCTGTCTCTTTATTGTAATCAATAAGTTTTGCCGTTATGGAGTTGGCTATTTGGGCTGTTTGGTATTTGGTAGGTTTAGTGTTCATCATATTATTTCTTGGTCTTGGGTTTTTTGGCGGGGTTGTCATCAGTTCTGCTCGAATCATTCGATGGTTAGTATTGAAATTTAAATTGCTAATGACTTTCATATTTGAGAAGTATCTGCTTTTACTAGTCATTATGAAATCTATTTCGTTTCTAGTTTTTCCGTCCGGTGATATCCAGGTCCACATCCGACTTTCTTTCTTCTTGAACATTGTGTTTAAGACTCGCAAACCATTCTCCTGTGCAAAGTTGACAAGCTTCTCTCCGTTTCTGCTTCTGATCTTTTTTCCATATACAAATGGTCCCATGACTGTGTCTTCTTCTGGTCGTCGGTCTCCAATTTGGCCATTGAAGTCTCCTATCACAACAAGGTTTTTGTGAGCATAGTCTTGGATTGTTTTATTTAGCTCTAGGTAAAATGAGTCTATTGTTCCTATATCGGATTGTTCCGTTGGTGAGTATACTTGTATGATGGACCATGGATCTTTGTACCCTGGTAGCTGAATATTCAACACTGCTATGCGGTCTGATATTCCTATTAAGCTCTCAACATAATTTGTGAGGTGTTTTTTGATGATAAAACCAACCCCATAATGACCTGGGATCGTTCCTATATGGTATAGAAGGAAGTCTGGATGTGAAATAATTCTTTCTCCCATTCGCCTTACTTCACTCAAGCCGACGATGTCCCATTTGATCTTTTTTAACGCATATGTTAATTCTGAAAGGTTTTCATCATTTTTCAATGTAAGTACATTAAGGGCTGCAACATAAATTTTTGATTTACTATGGCTGTTTTTGTAATTGTTTTTGCAATTGTTTATCTGATTTGTTGGAGGGTTATGGTCTCTATCCCCCACGAGGACCAGTCGGCTTGGGGGAGATTGTGTTATTTCTTTTGTTTGGTTTTTACGATTTGGTTGGATGATCCGTTTGCCGGTTGTTAATTGCTATTGGTTTTTATGTGTGAGGATGTCAGTGAAGGAGTTTGATCGGGTTCTCATCAAATCGAAGGCGTTTGTCCTGATAGTTTTAATAGAACTCGTTTGTTGTTTTTTAGGTTTAGTGGTTGAGGTCGACTGAGGTGAAATGGATAGATCTCTTTTCCTTTTTTCAGAGTTAGGTCCTTTGACTACTAGTCTATCATATTTCAGAAAAGCAGTATTTCCTTTTTTCTTCTCTTCGAGTAGCTGTGGCAGCAAAGCCTTTCTTTTTTCTATTACTTCCTTAGAATAGTCCTCCGATATATAAATTCCTTTTAAACTTTTTTTATTTTTTATAATTTGGTCTTTTTTCCATCTGTTTGTAAATGAAAAAAGTATAGGTCTATGTTTATTATTGGCTTTATTTTTTCCTAGACGGTATAGTCTGTTCACTTCATTTTCTTCCACAGATAAATTTAAATCTCTTTTAAAGATTTCCTTGACTGTTTCAAATAACTCTAATATTGATTTTTCGTTCTCTTCTAATCCATAAATAATTATGTTGTTACTTTTCTTTTCTCTTTTTAAATATTCAATCTCGTTCTCCAGGTTACACATTTTTTGTTTTAATTTTTCATTTTCTTCGATCATTGGAGTTAGTTTTTCATCTATTCGATCCATTATATTTTTCGTAAGAGATTCTTTCAGATCATTTGTCTGTTTCTGCATTTCTAACTTAATTTTATCGAATAATAATTGAAATTGCTCATCCATGTTGTCGAGAAAAAAAAAAAAAAAAAAAAATAGTGTAAAATGGAACGTAAATGTGAATTGGTAGAAAGTATAAATTCTGTGATGGCAACACTCAAGTTACTTGTCAGTTGTCAGCCTGTCGGACTGACAGTTCCGGTGTTCAGTTATTGTTGTTTATTTTGATATTTTGCCGGCTCTTAAATTGATGATATTATTGCGGGTAATTTTAATACTATGATAATGTTTATTCTACCTTATTATTGTGGATGTATATATATTTGAGTTTCACTTTTGATGAGTAGATCTTGTGAATATCCAAAGATTCGTTCTTCTGTGTCTTCTGATGTTGTTTTGCTGGTGTTTGTAGCACTATAGTTTCTAGAGTGTAACTTTAATTATGTTTAATAAGTGTTTTACTGACGACGAACAGCACAGACTTGTTGACACTTCGACGACCGGAAACGGATTCTTACTATAGATTAGCGTCTAGCTAATAATTTAAAAAAAATTTGTAGGTAGTGTTTTAAAATTCGACAGGTTTTACGAGTAAACTATGCTTGTCTAAACTGAAAGTCATAATTGCCTTACTTTTTGGTTTATAAGCGACTTAGTTTAGTACTTAAAATGATCCTAGATTGCGCTCTTCAATCCTAACACGCGCAAGCGTTTCGTTAAAAGGATTGTGAGCAGCTTTGTAGGTTTATTTAAGTTAAAGTTTTTCTTCTAACGCACGATACGGTGTTTTCATAGCGATTGTAAAACCTATCCTTATTACCCGACTCCTGCATTATATCCAATCCTTGTAATCGTAAAGTTTAGTGTTAAAAAGTTTTATCCCTGATAGTAGGGTCGGGTATTTATTGAGGTAGGTATTTATAGTTTAGATAACTTTTTTTGAATTATATTTTAATTTTTTATTTTTATTATTATTATTATACGCTCCACAGACGCTGGGGTCCGTGACCTTTAACTTTAGTTACAAATTTTTTTTTTTTTTTTTTACAATTTTACATTACAAAAAGAGGAGAGGTTAGTAGGATCTTAATCTAAGGTTAAAGTAGGTACTAGATTGTGTGTATACCGCGAGCAGACCAGCGACCCGCAAGCAGCACCCGATCACGAGTATGACGCATGTGCCAGCCATCGCCCTCCTCAACCATATCTGAGGGAAGAGAGCGACCCGACACACGACGCCGCCGCAAGAAGGAGCCTTCGATGGTGAGCATGAATGCTCGAGGCATACACACAATCCTTATTTCTATTTACATGAGTTTTCGTTTGAAATCGCCTCCTCCCGACTCAAGGCCTCCATCACCGCCGTGTTCCGATCTTTGATGGCCATCTGCAAATTATATTCTTTGATGGTCTTCGGTGACGCAGCCGACGCACGACGCACGAACCGACAGATAGCATCGTCTTCAGTATTGTCGGCGTAGTAGACGAAGGTCCCGGTGTGCCGTGATACTGCGACGACCGCATGCGACACGCTCTCGTGCAGCTTCATTTTTGGCTTGGTCTTTATGGCGATTACCGACTCGTACGTTAACCCCTGAGCTTCATGGATGGTAAGAGTGCGCGACCCCGTGCCTCCCCCATACCCTAGGCTGATGAGGGTTTCCTTTTCTTGAGTGTGCACTAAGAAAAGTGTGTTGGGAAGGGTGATGGGTATTTGCGCTCCCTTGTACCGTCTGTGCTCAAGGGATTTAATACGGGGAGCTGAGGAATATATGTATACCGGAGTATATTTCCCTCAGCGCGTACGCGACGTCCATTGGGTTTCTATGTGTGCAAAGCAACTCCTGACTGATGTTTGTGACCAGGTATGGGCGATGGTACCTCATTTCGAAGATATTTTCTCTGTCGTATATTTTAATTTAAGTATAATATCTAAAATATTTGACACGCAGAATGCATGAATAGCTCAGATAAATAAACCAGACTCGAAGATGAATAGCAATGTCGAAATAAAGAAAACAAATATTTTTTTTAAATCTTGATGTAGGTAACTGTGGAGTTTTGGCGGGATCGCGGAAAGAATCGTGTCGCCCCATTGTATTTTTTTTCAAAACTAGTGTTTTTTCGAGTGTTTATGTAAAGAAATAGTGGCGTTTTATTCATAAAGTGCCAAATTACAAGCGCGAGTGTGGGAAAGTGATGTGGTGAAACATGACTTTCCGTGTTGCTTCCAAAACTCTATTGAAGTAACGTCACCATTGCTTTACTAAAGCATGACTGAACTTAACTGACACGGATTGGACTCGACCAAGACTGGACTTTTACTACTTATTTAACTTATGAAACTTGATAATATCTAAACACTTGACACTGGCAAATGCACAAATGCGACGCCGAAATCAAAGAAGAAAACAGGTAACTTTCACTGTCATGTGTCACAGAACGTCAAACTTAAACAAAACATGTCATCGTTGTCGTGCGTGCGTTTGTTTGACACTTTGACATTCCGTCTCCGACGTTCGAATCGTCTGTAATTGTATGTAATTATAATTGTAATAAAAACAAGTATAGGGCGGTGTCGATCGGTCGCGTCAGGCTCGTGGAGCGGCTTCGCATCGGTACCGGCGGGAGCGGCCTCCGCGGGAGCGGCGCCGCAGTGCGACGAGTCCGAGTCGGTGCACGGGGGGACAGGGCCGCGGTCGAGGCTGCGTGAACACTAGTAATGTGCGTAATCCTGTTAGGGCGCATGGCCGTGCATCAGGTGTGTTTGTTTACGCGGCCATGTGACGCCACGTGCTCGCCGTAATCCGGTTAGTGAGTTCCGAGCTGGCGTGTTGCAGGAGGAGCGAGCCGGCCGCGCCCGCGCCCGCAGCCGCCGCCGCCGCCGCCGCCACCGCCACTCGCGCGCCCGCCATGAGCCAGCACGCCGCTAACGGCGACGGTGAGTCCGCGCCTGCACCGATCTCGGCGCACACATCCACTCTCGTGCATTTATCTATCTACCCGCTACATTATCAGTCGTTATCTATCAATTTACCTAACTATGTACAAAAAATAATCATTCATACAGAACAAAATTAAATGTACAAGGCGGACGATGCTCTCCAATAGTTTGAGTGAGTCTCTGTACTTTATAGAAGAATAAGCATCACTCGGTGGATAACCGCGGGAGTAGAGCCGGGAAAGAGTTACTATCAGTGTTTGTGATCGTATTTGTTTTGTGCTACCCGGGCGACTGGACGCCGAATTATATTATTGTGTTGTATGTTTGCTTGTGGTCATGGTGGAGAGCCGGCGCTGGTCGCATGCGGGGATGCGACGCATCTGCCGAGTATGACAGGATGCACCGCTACAAGCAGAGCACAAACACGGTCATAATTATCTGTAGAGTCTGCTTAATTGCCATTCATTGTTGTGCAGAAATATCAGTGAAAAACATAGACCAGTGCGCTCACACACAGGAGGCTCTGTAGCCGGCCGGACTAGTCCGGGCCAAAATTACAAAAACCATTCAAAGAAAACAAACAGCTGCTAACTTAATAAATAAATAGAAGATAAATTAACATTGTAAAGCCTTAAAAGTTTTATTATGTCATAAATAAAGCAAATCTCCCCAAAGTTCATTTGGAGCTGGACAGCAGGTGGGGATCGCACTGCAGCCGATGTCTGTTTGCAATCCAGATAAAGCAATGTATGAGCTAGTGTCCGGATACCAGGGTCTCCACCGAGCTGTGGCTTCCATCGATGTAAGCAGTGCTGGGGCTCCATAGTGTTTATGTTACTTTGCTGCTGCTTCAATAATTTTTTTAAATATATATTATCACAATATATTGAGATGTGGTAGAGTTGTTTGCTGTGGCAAGTGGGGGGATTTACACAAAACCTGCTGCGAACGTTGGCATCTGTTTGAGTCAATTGCAGATCTAGATAAAATAAATAGTGTTGGTTTGTTTCTACACTGCCAGCACCAAAGGACAGCCCTGAGACTACTCCTCACCATCAGCCCTTCCCTTAGCTAGCCATGCAGGTGCGAGCAAACTTGTGCCGAGTGGTGGGGAACCTCGGCTTCTGTAATTATTAACGTTTCGCGACGTGAACACATCGTCCATAGCCCGCATGAACATAACTACGCATCTGGCCTGGCTGCCGAGCCGGCTCAGACTCCGTGTCCGAGTCACAACTACAACTTTACCCTTCCTACAAGGGGTCAGGCCCGGCAAGACTGCCCACTACCTACAGTGAACATGTAAATAGGCGTTATATGTGCGGTCTGGGTCGAACTACTGCCGCGTCTGCCGCACGGAACTACTGCGACGCGACCTTCGGGTAACGAGAGTAGCGCCCCGCGCCCGCGCCCGCGCCGAGGCTGAACGCGGAACATTTCCGAACAAATAAGTGTCGTTATCAATCTGTCTTTAGGCAGATTGATTTTCAATGTCACTGGTCAAGCGGACGTTTCTCGTGAGATCGACAAAAACAACGGGCGAGGCGCGGAGGCTGCGGCGACAAGGTCAGGCGCCGCGCGCTTCTATTGCGGACCGCCGCGCCGGGACAATAGCGAGGGGGGAGGGAGGGGGGAGCCGCCGATACGATCCAATTGAACCAATTTGTGCGGAGCGCCTCGCCCCCCGCGCCCCGCTACGGCGCCGGGGCGAGCGACTTCCAACCGCTTATTTCGAGTAATCATCTGCCTCGCACCGACACCCGCACCCGCGCACCAGCGAGCCGGGGCGCGGGGCCGGGGGCGCAGCCGCCAGCTCACTCGCGCCTTGTTAACCTCGAGTTAGTTGCATCGCTAATGACTGTACTTATAAATAAACCGGAATAGTATATATTATGGTAATGAGGCAGGTTACATGGAAAGTTTCCAATAACAAGACGCGTGGCGGCGGGCGCGGCGGCTCCGCGCGGGCCGCCGCGCCCGGAGAGGTCGCTCACGAGGCGTGTCGCGCGCAGACGCGGGGCGCTCCGGCAGCGGCAGCGAGGGCGAGGACGAGGCGGCCGAGGAGCTGGCGCTGGTGGACGAGGCGGCGCCGGCGCGCGCGCTGGCGGCGCTGAACGCGCTGCGCAAGTCGCGCCAGCACTACGACGTGGTGCTGGTGGCGGGCGGCGCCGAGGTGGCCGCGCACCGCGCCGTGCTGGCCGCCGCCTCCGCCTACCTGCTGGAGGCGCTGCCCGCGGCTGCGGCCGCGCCCGCGCCGCACTACCGCGTGGAGGGCGTGTCCGCGCCGGCGCTGCGCGCGCTCGTGGAGTACGCCTACACGGGGCGGCTGGCGGCGCGCGACGCGGCCGCCGCGCGCGACCTGTACCGCGCCGCGTGGCGCCTGCGCGTGGAGCCCGCGCGCGCGCACCTCGCCGAGCGCCTGCTGCGCCGCCTGGCGCCGCACGCCGCGCTCGAGGCGCGCGCGCTGCCCGACCTGGCGCCGGAGCACCTGCGCGCGCTCGACACCTACCTCGCGGACAACGTGAGTACCGACCTACCTACCTACCACGCACTCGCCGCGGTGTCCCGGGCGGAGCGACCGTGAACGTGAACCGCTCCGCAGTTCGAGGAGGTGTGCGAGAGCGGCGCGCTGTCCACGCTGCCGCAGATCGACATCCGCATGATGCGCGAGAGCAGCACGGCCGGCGGCGAGGAGGCCGCCGCGGCGGTCGCGGACGCGGCGCTGGCCTGGCTGCGCGGCCGCGCCGACGACGACCTGGCGGAGCTGTGCGCGCGCACGCACCTGCTGTACGTGGACGCGCGCGGGGACTTGCGCGACTGCGGCGAGCTGCCGGCCGCCAGCGGCGACGCGCCCGAGCTGCAGCAGTACCGCGCGGCGGCGGCGGAGCGGCGCGCGGCGCCCGGGGCCGGGGCCGGGGCCGCGGCCTCGCCAGCAGCGGCGCCCGCGCGCTCGCTGCCCGGGCTGGAGCTGGGCGGGCGCGCGGCGCGGGGCGCGTGCGCCGTGCTGGCGGCGCGGCGCGGCGCGGGCGGCGGCACGCGCGCGCTGCTGGCGCTGCGTGGGCGGCTGGCGGGCGCGCGCGTGGCGTGGAGCGACGCGGCGGGCGGCGCGCTGGCGCGCGGCGGCGCGCTGGGCGGCGAGCCGGCGGACGGCGCGCGGCGCGCTCGCATGGCGGCGGGCCGCTGCGCGCACGGCGCGGCCGCGCTGCACGGCCGGCTGCTGGTGTGCGGCGGGTACGACCGCGCGCGCGTGCTGCGCGACGCGGAGGCGTACTGCCCCGCGCGGGACGCGTGGGAGCCGCTGCCGGGCATGCGCGGGCCGCGCGCGCGCTTCCCGGCGGCGCGGCTGGGGGACGCCGTGTGGGCGCTGGGCGGCTCGGACGGGCACGCGGAGCTGGACTCGGTGGACGCGTTCGAGGCGGGCGCGTGGCGCGCGCGCGCGCGGCTGCCGCAGCCGCTGTCGCACGCGGCCGCGGCGGCGGACGAGGAGGCGGGCGCGCTGTACGTGCTGGGCGGCTGGGCGGCGGGCGGCAACCTGCGCCGCGTGCACCGCTACTCGCCGCGCGAGGACGCCTGGGCGGAGGCGCCGCCGCTGAGCACGGGGCGCGCGCAGTGCGGCGGCGTGTGGTGGGAGGGCGCGCTGTGGGCGCTGGGCGGGTGCGACGCGTGGCACTGCCTGGCCAGCACGGAGCGGCTGGCGCGCGGCGCGGCGGCGTGGCAGGCGGGGCCGCCGCTGCCCACGGCGCGGCGCTCGGTGGGCGCGAGCGAGTGGCGCGGCGCGCTGGTGGCGGCGGGCGGCTCGGACGGCGCGGCGTCGCTGCGGCGCACCGACACGCTGGCGCCGCGCGGCGCCGCGTGGCGCGCCGGGCCGCCGCTGCGCCGCGCGCGCGCCGGGCTCGCGCTGGTGCCGCTGGACGGCACGCTGTACGCCGTGGGCGGGTTCGACGGCAAGGAGTTCCTGTCCTGCATGGAGTGCCTCTACCACCCGGACGGCGAGTGGACCGCGCTGCGCGACCCGCCCCCGCCCCCGCCCCCGCGCTCGCCCCTCGCCCAGGTCAGCGATCACCTTGTTTATTATGAATAGGTTCACAATACTGATAGATTCGATTACCATGAACTTGAAAGTGTCAGAAGTTGTTCGCGTTTGAGCCGAATTTTCAAAAATGTCAAAATAAATCGCCAAACTGGATCACAGCAATCTGTCTGATTTTCGGAGTGTAGTTGAAACATGTTTTCAGAAGTCGGTAGTGTAAGATTAGAAATGAGACTAAGTTATTCCAGCAATCCGTCTGAAAAATTCGTGATTCTGATTTCATACAGTTTCGACCGCATTGAAAATGAAATGAGATTTATTCACAAAAATAGGGTTTACATCGGTGTTATTATAATTATTGAAGGAATTCTCCTAGTTTGCCGAAACTCCGCGTGTGAATTTACTCAAGAACAAATTGCAGATTGCGTTTGGTCTCTCTTTAGGCTCGCACTATATCTAAATAGTTGCCGAAGCTAACTGACAAACATTGTTGGAATCGGAGAGAGGCGGTATGTAATCGGTTGTCTGCAGCCTCTGTAGCCGATCTATGTGTGTTGTGCACCTCGTGGGACGGGCTCCGGCCGGGGCTGCGGTACTCCAAGAGACGAGAGACAGAGTAGTACGCTTGCCCCTCCGTGTTGCAGGAGGCGGAGGAGCCCCCGCCGGCGGCGCAGTGACACGCGGCGCCACCTGGCGGCGTGCGGAGGCGGAGGTGGAGGCGGCGACGCGCCTTTTAGCATTTAACTAAACTGTACATTCCTTGAGAGCGGCGAGCGGCGAGCGGCGCCGTGCGTTCCACATTGTATTTACCGAGCTCCGCGGGCCGGTGCGCGGTGCGCGGCGCCCGCCTGGCCGGCGGCACGTGTGTGGGCGTCGCACCTAATGCGAGGCGGCAAGAGTAGCTAGCTCAGAGCAGGCGGCGCGGCGCGGCGGCGTCACTCACTCGCACGCGATGTTCATCTCTATCTTTAGCGTGTTAAGGTGTATTTTCGCGTGCAATTGAGACGCCAGTTCCCGCGTGTACCGAATAGGCGCGCCGCCTACGACCCGGTCTTCCATCGAAGCTCGGATATTATTCGTTCACCTGTCTAGACAGAGAACCCGAGCCAAAACGAGCACCGGCCGTCCGCGGGCCCCCGACCTCCCCACTCCCGACTCCCGACTCCCGACTCCCGAGCGCGTCCGCAGGAAGTGTTGGGTCGCGTCACCCGCGCCACGAAGTGTTTATAAAAGTGCCGGTATGCGCGCCTGCACGCAGTGCGCGGGAACCATTCATGACATACATGAATGCCATGCGACTGGAGATGCATCGTCACACCGTACCGCCGCGATGTTTGCAGTGCGGGCACTTTCCTAATTTACTATTATTATCATTCTTCAAGTAAACGTAAAAAATAACGAAACAAGTTAATACAAATTAAGAGTCCATTGTAATCTGCAGGAAACACTGCGAGCATGCGCCTAATGAGGAAGGAAAACTAAATAACGGGGGATATTCATAACTCGCTAGCGGGCCCGGTGACGGACTTTTACTTGCTTAATGTTAGTAGTGCGGGCTCATGTCTGCGTCTCGTATGACTTACAGTCGGTGCGGGGCCGAGGAGCGGGCGCGGGCGCGGGTGCGGGTGCGGGTGCGCGGGCAGGTTCTCAGGACGCGCACATGTCACTTGTTTACAAATTTAATAATTAGCGCTAAATGTCGACCTCGAAACCGAAACACGTTTCCTACTCGTATCGAAGACATGTAGCAGCTGGCTCGTCGCTCCCGTGGCGCGGCGAGCGGCGAGCGGCGAGCGGCGAGCGGCGAGCGGCGAGCGGCGAGCGGCGTCTAGACAGGCAGACAGGAGAATGATCTTTAATGCTTAGATGCTAGGGCTTCGGAGATCCGCGCCGCCGCCGCGCCGCCCCGGGCCGCCGCGCGCCGGGCCGCCGGACCGCGCTGTAAAAGACACTAGGTTAGGGGTTTGGGTAGATGTAATCGAACCTAATTATACAGAAGTTTAATTTTCTACTAACTGATAGCTAATATATGTATAAGGAAGCGGGGGCCGGGGGAGGGAGGGAGGGGGGGGGGGCTAGGTGCGTTACTCGAGTATTACTACTATGTATTTATGTTGTAAAACTAAATAAATTGCATTTTGTCTTTTAATCGTTCGTTTCATTCTGCTTCACTTCGACACACACACACACACACACACACACACACACACACACACATGAAAACGCCTTTATACCTCTTATTCTATCCTAGAGCTATTGTCGCTCTTTACCTATGAAATTGTCGTTTTGCAGTAGGTACCGGCCATTTCAAACCAAAATTCGCTTTTATTCTTGAAATTTCGACCAGAAAAATGAACCTCGTGCCGGTGATTCATCGCGGCTTCTTACCGAACGGGACGAGCGTTGCTGCAGATGTGTAGCAGGTACCTGCTGCTACCTGCTGCTGATGGTATCCTGCATGCCATCTCCAGCCAGCTTTGGTCAACCGTGCGTCTGCGCTGCTCCTGCACGGCAGCCTGTCTCCAAGTTGTCCAAGTTGCAAGAGCTGCAGTTGGAAGCTCTCCATCAGCGGCCGTACCTTGCGCCTACAGACTTACTTTTTCCAGAATTTTGATAAAGGTCCATATTTGAATTGCAACCATGTGGGCCATGTTTTGTACACCTAGGTGCCTACTTTATGCAAACTCACAATAATGACATATTTCAGAACATGCCGATTATTTCTAACATTTTATTTTTTGAGAATTTTGTTAAACCTTTTTGTTACCAAATAATAAAATTACCGAACTGTTATTTTTTTTAACGTTGACAGACTTGGTTTGACCACAGCTCACCTGATGTTAAGTGACGGTGTGGTCGAAAATGGTAAATCACACGTAGCCTGGAATGGAACTGGCTCGCAAATGAGGCTGCCGAAACACACCGTTAGAAGCTTGGCGACAGATTTTCAACTCTCGTGTGGTAGCTAGTCAGCCGAGTACTAGAAAGTGCCCTACCACCATGCTACGGTTTCCTCGCGATGTTTTCCTTCACCGGCAGCTCAAGCTCATTGTGGGGGTTTGAACCCACGCCCTTCGGCATGCGAACCGACCACGCTTGTCACTGAGCTATCATCGCTGTATTATTGTATACCCTACCATATACTAATGTTTTTTTTTTTTTTTTTCCGTCCTCCACCAATGTACCCCTAACGTGATCAGGGCCCTTTTTAGGTTGTTTTATTGAAGTACTTAGGCTTAATTTATTTTGCGCTACAACTGTAGCTTGTATACTATTTATATAGATAAAGTACTTCTATGTCACTTGAATATTTGTATATTTGTAAATAAACTTGTAAAAAAAAAGTCTACTTGATTAAAATTGTATAAATTATTAAATGTATATTAGTTCAATCAATTACCTTATATCGACAGAGAAAATATCTTCGAAATGAGGTACCATCGCCCAAACCTGGTCACAAACATCAGTCAGGAGTTGCTTTGCACACATAGAAACCCAATGGACGTCGCGTACGCGCTGAGGGAAATATACTCCGGTATATATTCCTCAGCTCCCCGTATTAAATCCCTTGAGCACAGACGGTACAAGGGAGCGCAAATACCCATCACCCTTCCCAACACACTTTTCTTAGTGCACACTCAAGAAGAAAAGGAAACCCTCATCAGCCTAGGGTATGGGGGAGGCACGGGGTCGCGCACTCTTACCATCCATGAAGCTCAGGGGTTAACGTACGAGTCGGTAATCGCCATAAAGACCAAGCCAAAAATGAAGCTGCACGAGAGCGTGTCGCATGCGGTCGTCGCAGTATCACGGCACACCGGGACCTTCGTCTACTACGCCGACAATACTGAAGACGATGCTATCTGTCGGTTCGTGCGTCGTGCGTCGGCTGCGTCACCGAAGACCATCAAAGAATATAATTTGCAGATGGCCATCAAAGATCGGAACACGGCGGTGATGGAGGCCTTGAGTCGGGAGGAGGCGATTTCAAACGAAAACTCATGTAAATAGAAATAAGGATTGTGTGTATGCCTCGAGCATTCATGCTCACCATCGAAGGCTCCTTCTTGCGGCGGCGTCGTGTGTCGGGTCGCTCTCTTCCCTCAGATATGGTTGAGGAGGGCGATGGCTGGCACATGCGTCATACTCGTGATCGGGTGCTGCTTGCGGGTCGCTGGTCTGCTCGCGGTATACACACAATCTAGTACCTACTTTAACCTTACATTAAGATCTTACTAACCTCTCCTCTTTTTGTAATGTAAAATTGTAAAAAAAATAAAAAAATTTGTAACTAAAGTTGACAAAGGTCACGGACCCCGCGTCTGTGGAGCGTATAATAATAATAAAAAAAAAAAAAAAAAAAAAAATGTATATTAGTTTAAAAAGTTTTTTATAATTACTAAATAAAATTGTATAAGATTAAAACGTCATTCCCTATAATTATTGTAATAAATTGTATAATTCATTATGTCAGTTCTATAAATTAAATTCTTAACCTATTTAAAATTGTATAAAATAAATAATTAATTATAAATTTTTGTCAATACTTGTTAAAATTTCCTATATTTAAATTCGTGTTTTCATGGCGTTGCATTTTATTTCTTACCTACTTTGCCACGTGTGTGCATAACTCCTGATTCTTCAGAATTAGGAGCTGCACACACCTTCCCTACTGTAAACTATCAGAATAAGGCACAATGACACTCAGTGTCATTTGTCTTATTGCCTATTTACCTTTGCTTCAGGTGTGCCGACTGCAAGTAGGTACGTCCTGGATCCCTTCCGTTCTTCATCGCGCAGGATAGAGAGTCGGTTAGCGTATAGCGGTTTCGGTTCCAGGACGCACCTAGTCGCGTCTTGTTCAGGGCTGTCCTGAAGCAACTGTGCAAATGCTTCGGCCATGATGTCATACGAGTATGTCGAGTGTCCACCCCAGTCCAACACCAACCCATACCCCTTATGACCTTTGCCTAGGTTCCGCACGATCTCACCAGTGAGTACAGGCGTCGCCCTATCTTCGGTGTTCTTTATGGTGCCCAGTACCTTAGCAGTACGCCACGCTAGACCTAGCTATGGCGTCCCATCGCTTACGGGTATGCGGAGTCTTTATAATAATAAATAAATTTAAATATAACTATGTATATTTAATGTCTCAGGGAATGTTGAAAATTAAGTTTTGGACCACAACAAAACTTGTATCAAAAATAAAAGATAAAAAATAAAAATGGAAATTTTTTCCACCCAAAAGGGAACCTCCACCTGGTGTAGTAATGACCCCCGGGAGGGTGGGTGGGGAAAAAATTTGCGATTTTCGAGGTTCTGAGGGTGGGAACCGACGCGGGCACACCCCCAGAGACCAGGAAAAATAAAAGAAAAAATCCAAAGAAAAATTTCGAAAAGTTATAAAAATAAAAGTGAAATTTTGAAAAAATTTTGAAGAATTTTGACTAATGTGTACTTTCTTTTTCAGGTGCTGGATAGCGGACACGGAGGCGAGCTCAGCGACGTATCGTTTTTGGAAATCGGGTAAGTAATACTTAAGTTTTTGAAACTTGTAATTTCCCATATACTAATGTTTAAAATATAGTGAGTAGGTATAAGGCTGATTAAAGTTTAGTTTCATTAGACGAGGTCCTGAGGGCGCGGCGGCGCATGTTCGGCGCGTCTCTACTTCTCGGTAACAAGGTCATTTATTGTACCTACGTCAATATTTGTAGCTACCTACCTACCTTTCAAACCACAGAACACAGTAATGTTTTCACACTACTGCTTGGCGGCAGAATGTCCGGCACCGCGGTGGAGCCCTCGGAGTCCGGACGACCTGCTAAGGAGACCACCAAGCCGACTAATGGAGACGCAGCGCCCTAGCTCGGAGTGCGTGTTCCTACCTAACGTGCACAGTACCTAATCAAACTTACATAATTTATTTTTTAAAAGACAATAAAGGAGGTTCTAGGTTGCGTAGATAGGTATTTTGTTTTCCTGTGACTTTTGAGTGGTGTTTACGGTTATCGGAATAGTCCCGATGAACTGCCTCCCTCCCTCGGCAGGCGCCGCCGCCGCCGCCGCCGCCGCCGCCGGAATTATCTTATCTTTATCTAGTTCCTAGTCTACTATAAGCACACACTCGCAACCTTGCAAACAAGCTCAATAGAATCAGTCAAGCGAGCTTGTACCGTTGTAATTATTTTCAACATGTTTCATCATCATCCGCAGCCTTCTTTAGGTATCCCACTGTTGGGCATAGGGCTCTCTTTTGTGGTAGTCTGGTAATTAATTTAAATATATACCTATTATTGGTAAAATTCACTAAAAGCCCGAACGAGCTAGAAACGTACCTTTCGCATCCGTCGGTATGTCTGAGTCAAGAAATGAAAGGGATTTTGCATGCCGAAGGGCGTGGGTTCAAACCCCAACAATGAGCTTGAAATGCCGGTGAAGGAAAACATCGTGAGGAAGAGAGACTCTACCACAAGAGAGTTGAAAATCTGCCGCCAAGCAAAAGCGGTGTGTTCCCGCAGCCTCACTTGAGAGCCAGTTCCATTCCAGGCTAGGTGTGCTTTACCATCTTCGACCACACCTTCACTTAATATCAGGTGAGCTGTGGTCAAAAGACAGCCTGCCAACTATAAAAAAGAAAGTATAAAGCTGCGTCCGGAACGTAGGCACCTACCTACCTTGAGCCAAAGACAAAAACATTTGGTACGCTGCCGGAAAATGTAGATACTAACTCGCTGCCCGCGCTGTGTCCTGTGTCCTGTGTCCTGTGTACTGTGTACTGTGTAGGTACCCACTGTACTCGTACACCTACTTAACTAACTTTTTCTTTATAAATGATTGTTCTATGGTTCATGTACTTGAATGTTTCGAAATAGCACGTCGTGTTGATTACAATATAAGATAAGAGTACAGATAAGATAGAAAACTTATTTACTATTTACACACGGACTGTGCGAGCAGAGAACCGACGCCAGCCTGCGGCCGCGTCTCTTTGAACTTTACCTAGAACGATCCCGAGATGAAATCGGTGTAACGCCTGCTGTAGAGGTTAGAGATCGCGGGGCTCCGAGGAAACCTCACTGACACCAACGAAAACGATTACCTATATATGTATATACTCGTGGTATCTGTGCTGCGGATATACGGAGGCGCACCTCGCTGCTCCCGAGGTCGGTCATCCAGCCCACTGCTGGGCACGCGGCCGCGCCGTCACTCCGCGAGGACGCGGCCGCGCGGAAATCAAACGAAACCGTGTTTTGTAAAGGTATTTATTGAGTCACCTAATATATATTCTTACATTTATTTTCCGTCACTCGAACCGGCGACCTGGCCCTAAACAAGGGCGGCAAGCGCCGCACGGACACTCCGACGGCGGGGTCACTGGTCACTCGGCGGCGGCCTGCGTCTCGAGCAGGAGGTGCGCCAGCGAGGCGCGCGCGCCGAGGTCCAGCGTGGCGAAGCCGTCGCTCTCCAGGTCGCGCAGGCAGGCGGCGGGCGCGGCCGCGGCGTCGCGCAGCCCGCAGGGCGCCGGCCGCGGCTCCAGCACGGCGCCGGGCTCGGGCGCGCGCACGCAGCGCAGCGCGCTCGCCGCCACCACCTGCTCCAGCGGCGCGTCGTCGGCGCCCGCCCACGCCTCCAGCGCTGCAACACCACGCCACACTGCACTGCACAGCACGCGGCACGCGGCACGCGGACCGGAGCCCCGCCCGCGCACTGCGCCACATCGCCAATCGGCATGTCGCATGAGGTATATGGTAGACCAATTAAAGCGGTCAAGCGCAAGCCTTTTTGTAATTAAAGAACATTCTAAGCGAGTGGATGGGGCGCAGAGGGCGCAGAGAGCGTACCTGCCAGGTAGTCGGCGCGGTGGAGCGCGAGCAGCGGCGCGCGCGGTACGAGGGCGAAGCGCCCCGTGCCGGTGGGCGCGTTGAAGGCGGGGTGCGCGTACTGCGCGTGCCGCGCGAACGGCAGCGGCAGGAACCACGACACGCCCGCGATCGTGTTCATGCGCACCTGCGGACACATGCAGCGCCGTCAGCGCCGTCAGCACAGTCAGCACCGTCACCACCGCCACCGCCACCGCCACCGCCACCACCGCCCCCGTCGGCAGCGGGGAACGGTGTTACAGTTTCTTTCAAATTTCATAACTTGAGACAAACTTTTTTTATTTTGACAATTGATTAGCCAGTTCCATTCCAGGCTAGGTGTGCTTTACCATCTTCGACCACACCTTCACTCAACATCAGGTGAGCTGTGGTCAAAACAACTAGCCTGTCAACCATAAAAAAAAAAAAAAAAATTACAAATTTGAATTTTGCCGACACCGCGGTACACGTACCCGGTTGAGGAAGTCCTGGTTGAACTGCAGGTGCGGCGGCACGAGCAGCAGCAGCGCGTCGGGCGGCAGCCGCGGCGCCACGGCCGCCAGCGCCGCGCGCGCCGCCGCGGCGCACTGCCGGGGCTCGGGCGCCGCCTCGGGCAGGCCGCCGCCGGCCGCCAGCAGCTCCACGGCGGCCGGGTGGTGCGCCAGCAGCGCGCTCACGGCGCCCGACACCGCCGCGTCCACCGTCGAGTTGGCGGCCTCGCCCACCCACACCTGTGTGCGCAGCGCCGGTCACGTCATCGTCAGCCACGTCATCGTGTCGCGGGAGAACAACAACAGGAGACGAGTCAAAACTAGATCGTTTTTTTTACATTTTTAGTTACTATGAGTTCGAGTCGTTTGAGAGCAACGCTGACCGTCCTCTTATCGCCTCAACGTCGGAGTCTAGCACGACATGACTTGAATAACACAGCATTACGCAGCAAGATGGAGCGGACTGACTGACTGACTGACTGACCACGTAGAGGTGCGTGTTGCGGTCCTGCTGCGCCAGCTTGTCGTACCGCTGCAGGAAGGCGGCCGCGTCGGCGGCGCGCGCCGCGCCCGCCACCGGCAGCACCAGCGTGACGCGCGCCGACTCCGTGACGTAGCGCACCGGCACCAGCCGCGCGCCGCCCAGCCCGCGCACCACCTCCAGCGCGCGCAGCGTGGCGCCGCCGTCGGCGCGCGCGAGTCGCAGCAGCAGGCGGTAGCGCAGCGCGGCCGGCGGCTCCCACTGGCGCGCGCCCTCCACCAGCGTGACGCGCGCGGCGTCGGGCCACGCGCGGCGGCACCACGCCTCCGCGTGCTCCAGCACCAGGCGCAGCGCGCGCGCGTGCGCGGCGTCCAGCGGCGCCGCCGCGCGCGTCTCGTCCGCCAGGAAGGCGTGCGACGCGTTGAACAGCGTCCAGCGCAGGTGCGCGAAGCGGTTCTCGGGCGGCGGCGGCGCCAGCCCCGGGTCGCGGCGCAGCCCCGCCGGCCACGTGGCGTTGCGGAAGCCGCGCGGGTGGCGCGCCGAGTTGCGCCACAGGTAGGCGCGCAGGCGCGCCGCCTCGGCCGCGCCGCGCTGCAGGTGCGCGCGCGCCGCGAGCGCGTGCAGCGCGGGCAGCGCGCGCGCCGCCACGGGGCGCGCGGTGACGGCGCGCGCCAGCTCGCCGCGCAGCGCGTCCGCGGCGTCGGCGCGCTGCACCGCCAGCGAGGAGTAGGAGGCGGCCTGCAGCGCGGCGGCGCAGGGCGTGTGCGCCGCGTGCAGCACGCAGCGGCCCAGGTTCTCGTGGTGGCGCGGCGAGTACGAGTTGCGCACGCACCACTCCAGCTCGCCGTGCACGGCGCGCAGCACGGAGTTGGACAGCAGCACGCCGGCCTCCAGCGAGCAGTACTCGGAGCCCGGCTCCGCCGGCTCGCCCATGTACACGTCCTGCGAGCGCGCTGCACTGATCACTTCGCACGAGTAGTGAGGACAGAGAGACAGAGAGACAGAGACACGACAGCGGACAGCGGACAGCCCGACATCACAGGAAACCCTAAATAGAAGCTGGTGTTGCTAGTTTTGATACAAGGCGCTACTGCTACACTAAGTGAGGAAACGCCGCCGAGGAGGCGGAGGCACATTTATTTAAAATGTTTTCTAGAGTATCGGGGAGCGCCGCTCCCGACCGAGTTTCGGGGAGATGCTGTTCTTTGCGAGTCATTTCTTCTTTATTCCCTGATACCACAATGAGAGTCCTCCCGAAAAAATGCGGCGGGTAACACCGCGGGGCGCTAATGGGTTATAAATCTGTAATGTCATAAGCTACTGCACAGGGAAGAAACTAAAGGAAGGCGCTGGCGCGGCAGGGCTGATGGCACCTAGGAGAGAAGTTGATGGGTTTTGAGCAGAATATGAGGTTAATGTAAGTCTCGGTTACCTGGCTGACGCTCAACTGCGAGACCAGCTCGGTCAGTCTCCGCGCGTTCACGAAGGCCGTGTCCGTTATCAGGAAGAAAAAGTCATATTCCTCGAGGTAGTTGTCTGCGAGGTACTTCAATGCGTGGAACGGCTTCAGCATCTCGCGCGTGTCCGTGAAACCTGCAAGTGATCGGTTGTGCACTGCCACATCTGGCTGCCGATCTGTGGCTCTAGTTTATTTAAACATTCGTGGTTTGAACAACCCAGGACTTATCACATGAATTACCTACTATAAATTACTTTT
Organism: Biston betularia; assembly: GCA_905404145.2. Lineage (NCBI taxonomy): Eukaryota > Metazoa > Arthropoda > Insecta > Lepidoptera > Geometridae > Biston > Biston betularia. The sequence continues at coordinate 47,033 of FR989884.1, forward strand.
GTTAATTTCTCTCGTGACTTCAACCATGTTGCTTTGGTAAGGAGCTGGGGTCATGGGTTCAGATTCTACGGTATGCACCTCTACGTTATTTGCTAATCATTAATTGCTGCTAACTTATAATAGGTAGTGAGAAAGTGTGCTGCTCCGACGCCGCCTCATGTGATGAGAGCCCGACAGTGGGCCTGTTTCTAAAAATGTGGAATGTTATTGAACATTCCTTTCAATATTTGTAAGTGAGAAGTCTCACCGACGACGTTAGCCAGGCCCGGCACGGAGCTCATGGCGCTGGCTGTGATGAAAAACTTGAGTGCTGGCTGCAGGCGCGCCAGCGTGCGGTTCAGCGCGGGCACCTGCTCTTTCAGCGCCTCCTCCGAGCTCAGCACACCCGTCAGCAAGGACCCTGCACAGCACATTTGTTGTATCAATCGTGTATATACACTGTCAGTGCGTCTTCCTTCAGCTCACAGTTTACCTTGATCCTGATATTCATGAAGAAAGTTTAATTTATTAGCCTATATGTAGCCATGGAAATGTCAGAAGCATCCTACTCTAATTAACTTCGTCAAAAACGTTGTTTAAACTTAATCAATGATTAAAATGATCTGTCAACTCCTTACCGACATGAAATGTCATTCATGACAACAATATAGGCTACTTTACACAAGGCCATGTTTACAAGACCCCTAATGCAAAAGCACTGTTGTTACAGTGATCAGAGTATGCAGGGGACAGTTGTGTATACACCATACAGCTATAAGTATGTAAATTCTTATCCAAATTGTGGGCAAGATGTCTCTCGAGTTATCCATATGCCAGCGTCTTCTTAACGCAGTCTATCCACGAGGTTCTGGGTCGCTGGCAGTGTCGTGTGCGAGATAGGAGCGTCTCACCTCTCATGCCGAGCTCGGTGCTGTAGTAGCGCGGGCGCTGCACGGCGCGGCCGGCGGGCGCGCCGCCCGAGCCCAGCGGCTTGTCCTCGCGGTGCGGCTCGAACTCGTCGGCGACGGCGGCCGCGGGCGCGGGCGGGGGCGCGGCCGCGCACACGGCGGCCTCCTCCTCCAGCGGCACCAGCGCCAGCGCCACCCACAGCCCCAGCGCCATGCCCACGATGAAGTACGAGTTGTGCTTCACTTGCGACATCACGAAGCGGGACCACATATTTGCAGCGATTGTCCTCACTGACACTCGAGAATGCGCCGCGACATGGGGAGTGCGACTTGCGACGTCGGCGACAATATGCGTTCGTCGGCTTTTATCTTTTTATGATGCTTTTTAGATTTCTATCGCGATCTTGTCTAGATTAAAAGATTACAGGACTGATAAATATTTAATGTACGGGTTTCTCTGATTGCGTACGTAGTACGTACCTATGAAGTAAATAGGTACACAATCGGAATTCGCACAGATTATTATGGGATCGCTAATTCGCTACGTGTTGAGATTTTTGCTGACTTCTGACAGTTCTGACTTTTGTTTACGTCAGTCGCCGAATTTTTTTTTCATTGGTACACATTTGTTTAAGCACTGATTCAGGTAGAGTATAGTTGTTACAACATTTTCAATCCTGCGCATCAGCAGCATTTTCATGCGATTTCTGATTTTACTAAGTTCAAAGTCATTTTTCTCCCTATAATATGTGATGAGTAACCTAGTACATATATATAAAATACCTAATTACCAGTGCAATATTGTTTCTATTTAGCAAAATTTTTCTTTGTTTCAAAATCCACTAGCCACCAGGCACAAATTTTACCCACTAGCAGGGGGTTCCAAATCACCAGTTATAAGAATGAACCACTAAGTTGGCAACACTTTATCACTGCAACCTCCTCAGATTTTATTTTATCAGATAGCGTATAATGCCAAGTTATTGATGGACGCCTAAATCATAATCATCAGCCTATAATATTATTCGGTTAATTATACTAACCTAATAGTTGAATGTAGATAGGTAATTATGGTTAAAAAACCTAAAAATTAATAATTCTCCATAACTTCATAGTTTGTGACATAATAAATGTCACGAACTATGTTTGGTTTTTTTGGATTTTTTTGCTTAATACATCACTATCAGAACCGAAAATATGTCATTATTATTTAGATTTAGATAAATTCAGTTTAATGGTTTTAACATAAAGCCCGGCACCACGTTTTGGTCCGACACATCGCACACACGCGGTTTGCTTTTAACTTTAAGTAGGCTTCTACTACGGGCAGGGGGATACCGATGCCGTACCTATACTAATCGCCCCAGCACAAGGACCCAAAATATATTTCAGCAAATCAATATAAATTTAATATAGCACGACACGTGTTATTAGGTCACACGCTCAAGCGAAGGGGGGGGGGGGGTGTGTTCGGATAATTATCCCTTTTGCTCGGGCCTTGCTACTCTTGCTGCGTGGTCAACCCGGCACCTGTGCAGTGTGCACACCGAATAACAATGCACGGTGCACGAACTGTGCATGTACACAGTAAGTAGTCGTGCCACCCGAACCACGGGTCTCGCGCTCCGAGCCGGCGCCGGCGCCGGCGCTGGGCTCGCTTCCCTGGGTAGGTTTTTGTTTTTTTTTAATGTTTGACAGGCTTGGTGTTTGACCACAGCTCACCTGATGTCAAGTGAAGGTGTGGCCGAAGATGGTAAAGCACACCTAGCCTGGTATGCAACTGGCTCTCAAGTGAGGCTGCCGGAACACACCGTTAGATGCTTGGCGGCAGATTTTCAACTTGAGGGTGGTAGCTAGCCAGCCGAGTACTAAAGTACCCTACCACCATGCTTTGGTTTCCTCACGATGTTTTCCTTCACCGGCAGCTCAAGCTCATTGTTGGGGTTTGAACCCACGCCCTTCGGCATGCGAACCTACCGCGCTAACCACTGAGCTATCATCGCTACAAAAGGTATACCTACTCGGAACTAGGTACCTATACATACTTTACCTATTCAATACGGAGGAGCAAAGTGACGCGCGGCCTCGTCTGCAAGCTCCTCACGTATGTTCGGGAAACCACATGCAGCTAGTTCATATTTTTAAGGAAAATGTAACTCACGTGTCTGCTCGTCACGCACTTGGTCAGGTAGTGGCGCCTGCACGGAGGCCCGGCGCGGCGCCAGAGGGCACGTTTACTGTGGACCGGACTCTGAAACCATCAGAAACATTACATCTGTCTTAGAATCATAGAAACTGTAGCTCTGACTCTCGAGCCAACGTATGCAGACAGCTCATTTTTTATAGCTATCGAAACTTACGGCCAAAAACTCTGCACTCGTCAAAACAAATCCTACGACCCCGAGCTCGAGAGGCTTCCCTGCAGCCACTGAAGAGTTCCACTATCCGGAAACAGTGGAACTCTTCAGCTCTAAGCTCCCGCACGTGGGCGCACGTTTACGTGAGGGCGCCGCCGCCCGGTATAAGGCGCGCGCCGGCGGCCGGGCGCGCAGTGCGGGCGCGCGGCTCCGACTCCGCGCGCGAACTCTCCATACCTGCAGTCGCTCGTGATAATTACCGCGTTACGATAACTTCATCAAAAACTGGCGATTAGTCGCGGCGCTGCCTGCCGCGGCCACACCGAGACACGGCCGGGGTCGCCGCGCGCCGGCCGCGAGGCACGAGACACACGACTCGAGACAAGGGGATCCGGACACGGGACAATCGGGAACCGGGAGTCGTGAGGAACCAGGGTGCGCCATGACGCTAGGAGCGGTGGACGTGCCGCGGCTCAGGGGCTACCTCATGCAGAGCCTGATGCTGCTGTCCAGTAAGTGGCGCCTGCGAACCTCTCTCCCCATCATGACTGCCTCTGTGATCTGTGTCAGCGTTCTGCGACCGACCATCGAAACACATTCAAGTTCTGTGCGCCGGTGCAGTGGTCATGGCCGTACGTTATCTCATGCCAGCGGGGGCTAGTCATTAATTTTCAATTATATTTAATGTTTGGAGTTTCCCTAGCGTCTCTCACCTCGCATCGCTGCAATACTCGCAGGTTATGAATACTAATCGCTCGAGGGGTCGAGTCCGGCGTTGTCTCGCGGAAGCGTATCTTTGATAGCCGAAACTGGCGTTCAGCGGAGCCGCTCCCGCGTCTCCTGCGTGTCAACTGACCACCAATTCTAATTATACGGTTAATTCATTGGCGTGGTTGATTGATGATTATAGCGCTAACGCACGATCTTTGCTTGATTTTGTCTACTTTTTTGTATTCTATACAAAAGAGAATAGATTTTATTGAAATTCTACATTAGTTGTTAGCTCGGCGACCACTAGCGCCGGCGAGCGGCTAAGTTACATTGGCACATACAGGGTGACGACCTCTCAATACCCCCTGCATGGACCGCAAGAGACAAGAGCGAGGCGCGTGTCGCCAGCAGCCTCTCCTCCCCGAGAATGATCCTTCGTTCCCTGCTAACTGCTAACAGCGCATTTGACATTTTCCTCACAGTATAAAAGTCATACAACAATCTAGAAATTATAAGACATCACATTTTCAATGTTGTGTGTGCGTCATCAGTTCGTTTCTGTTAGTTATGCTTATTCAATTGGGTAAGTCGGCGGGGAGCGGGGGCTCCGGTCCGGGCACGGCGGCCTTATTTGTATTGCAAACACCATTAATCGAGTGTTTGTTTACGATTTCGTAGCTTAGAGCGCAACACTGCGACATGGCTCCCCGGTTGAAGGCGAGCGTTGCACAATGCACATGCCGCAGAACGCGGTCGGCGGCCGGCGGTCGGCGGCCGGCGGCCGGCGCGTGTCAGCAGGCAGAGCCGGGAAGCCCGCATGAAACCGCAAATTAGTTTTTATGCGCACGACACGACCGCTCTGTTATTTGGTTACGGCGGCGGCGGCGGCGGCGTGGGGCAATTAATGACTGATACCTTTTTTTATACGTTTGGTGGCTGATGGTGAGCGATGCTGTAACCGAGGACAGAACACGTCGATTTAGAAGAAAAAAAACGGCTAAGTGCGAGTCGGACTCGCACACGAAGGGTTCCGTACCATCATCTATAAAAACTGCAAAAAAATATTAAAATATTATAAGACTTAAATATTTATTTTATTCCGTTTTTTAGTATTTGCTGTTATTGTACATCATCTGTGAAAATTTCAACTGTCTCACTATCACTGACAGACGGACGGACAGCGGAGTCTTAGTAATAGGGTCCCGTTTTACCCCGATAAAAATAAACTGTTTTTGACCTAATGAATATGACCGATGATTACAGTACCTACGGCAAAAATTAGGTAGAGCGGAACGTTTTATTTCAAAATCAATAAATAAAATAAAGTGAAATAACATGTGCTTCCAGGATACAGTTCAACGGATAAGTAAAGAAATCTCGTAAAATATTTAGTGGGTAGGCCGCCATCCCACGTAACCACTGCTTCCTCCGAAGCCGGCGGTATCCATGAAGGATTACCCTGGGTAAAAAAATACGACTGCGCCCAATATGCTCACGCCTGAGCGGGGTCTGCAGTGAGGCTGTGGCGCCGTGGCTTTATTACAGACACCGGACACTTTTAACGAACTTCATAACAACATATTTCTAGTACATAAATGGAAACTAAAGATATCATTTTAAATCTGATATACCTAATCATGTTTATGTAATTAGGTTCCGTAACGTCAGGAACTTTATGTTGGCGAGAATTCAACCCAAAACCTGAGCGAGAGCCGAGTGGCCGGCCCTAGCGTCAGAGTTCAAGACCTTTCACAAAGCGAAGGTCTCGGCACACGCGTGATGTGACGTCACACGTGCGGAGATTTCCTCGGATATAAATAGCTCCGCAAAAAGTGGGCAGCGACCGCGGCCTCTGCCCGTGGACTGACCGACAAAAACATACGTCGCCAGTATTGCCAGCACACGATTAGAGGAAAACTGGATTAGCTCTAAAAATCTGTAAAATCCTAAAAATTACCGATGCTCGCTTAAATTAGGATTTTTGATGAAAAAAAAAACACAAAATTGGGCAAAAATAACTTTAGATGAGGTATGAAACAGGAAACGGAGACGGCAAAAAACTGTAGATCTCCGGCTAGAACTGTAGATGTACGGCTAGAACCGTGGGGCTGGCTACACTGCGCGCCGCGGCATTAGCACGCATTAACGCATGACGTCACGAGCTTTAGAAGATCGTAACCACAGATAAAAAAGATCGCTCTCGGGAAACCCGCCGTGTAGGCGCGAGCAGAAGCAATGTTCCCACGCGGCTTGTACTCACGCGCGCGGTGGAAGCGGGATAGCCAGCGGTACCCGACATCCTGGCACACTGGCGTGGTAACATGCCGCACTGCCGGGAACTGGTACGTCACGAATTATGTGAAGTTTGCTAGCGCAAGTGCAAGTGCAGGCGGTATTCCGCAACCGGGCCGCTCCGCGCCGCCGCCGCCGTCGTGCGTTATGGTAATGGTTATGGTGGGCTTTGCTTGTAGTGGTAATGTAAAAACCTTGGTAACATTTTTGTTCGGAATGTATCTACATTATTGACAAGGTATCTGCAGCTGCACGCCAAATTTCTTCAAAGTCAGTTATTATGTATATATTTTATTTTATTTATATTTTTTTAACCCAATGCGTCTTCATAGGTCAGTGCTGAGAGTCAGCGGCTCAGCGCTGCGGAGAACTCCCGGCACAACTGCTGCAGCGATAACCCTCTTGTCCACCTACTGTTGTTTACAATTTGTTGTGTTTATGTATGTAGTTTTTTTTACTTGTGTGTGAAGTTACCCTATGATATAGGGTATATATACAACAAAAGATATATTATACCCTGTAGGTTATATCTTTTAGTAGGTAATGTAAGAAGTGTTGAGGTGAAAGTAACAAAACGAAACGCAAGAGCGCGGCTGTAGCGGCGGCGGCGGCGGCGGCGGCGGCGGCGGCGGCGGCGGCGGCGGCCGTTACTTTGAGACATGTTTTATGTTCTTGGTGGTAGATCTCCTTAGCAGGAGGTCGTCTAGGTAGGTACCACCGCAGTACCAGTTATTCTGCCGCTAAGCAGTAGTGTGTAAACATTACTGTGTTCCGGTTTGAAGGGTACTGCAGCTAGCGAAATTACTGGGCTGTTGAGACTAACTATCGAAAGTCTCAAAGTAATGAGCGCCAAAGCAGCGATGCTCTGGACTTTGTTTTGTTACTCAAAGTTCTGTGTATCGCTGCAATGGTCATTGAACGGGCGCCTAGCCATCCACTTCGGCGAATGACTAACCGCCTGTTGAAGTTTGAATAGCAAGCCGTCTCAACCCACTTACTAGGGTCGGATGACGCCTGGCTATTCCGTCCGAGCAACCGCGGAACTCACTTGGAGCGATCCAACGGCTGTCCGGCCCTATCGGGGGAACCTACCCTGTGCACCTATGTTCCCTACCGCCCTAACCCTACTTCCCTACTTCCCTAGCGACCCTAACCTACCGTATACAGTGAATATATACTTAGATAGATAGGTACAGGATGCCTGGTGCCGTGAGACCTATCGGCAACAGGCGGAAGGGGAAGGAATACAGGAGGAGGTACGATGTTCCACTGTCGTGGCGCAGGCTCACGTCACGGTCACAGAAGGTGACGGTGCTAATAGTCTTGCCACAGTGGAGGGATGAGATAGGTACACCCGCCCGCCCAGCGGACACTTGCCGGGCACGGCGCACTTCTCGCGCCGGTGTGGTCGGCCTGGAACGGCTCCGGCGACCTCTTCACGGTCGGCCGGTAGGTCGCCTGGTTGACCTGACCACGGTGCGGTGGTGGCTTCCCTAACTCCGAGTGCAGCTGTCAACAGACACACCACTGCACCCCTTCGATGAAGGTGAATCAAACCCAAGTTGAGTAGTGATTAGTTTATTATTTACATTCAGCCGCTTATATACTAGGTACTACTTATTGTTGTGTGGACTTGTGGATTGCACCATATTGCTGATTTGCTGAGTCGGCCGCGGGCGTCAGCCGCGGGCGTCAGCCGCGGGCGTCGACCGCTAATCTAGGTTGCTGACTCCGTAGTTAGGCTGTCGTTATGTCCAGTATGGACATTCTGCGGCCTCTCAGGAGTTGCTATGTCCAGTATGGACATTCTGCGGCCTCTCAGGAGTTGCTATGTCCAGTATGGACATTCTGGGGCCTCTCGGGAACGGCTTCTTCTGGACGTCTTCGAATTGGTTGATCCTGATTCGCTACTGCTGAGACCCTTTGGCTGTATCCTGCGGCTGAATGGTTGTGTGCTTTGCTCGGCTTCTGGTTTTTGCCGGAACCGTCGTCGTTTTTTCTCTTGATCGGCTCTATCCGACCTCTTCCTTTTTTGGTCGGCCGGTGTTTATTTTTGAGTTTCTTCTTCCTACTTTCTTCCTGCTCTATTTGACGACCACTTACTTTTTGGTCGGCCGGTAGGTCGCCTGGTTGACCTGACCACGTTGCGTACTCTCGCTTCCGTGTAGTCGGCTTCTAGTTCGGCGCCATCCGACCTCTTCCTTCTTCTTTTTTCTTCTCTTGACCGGCTCCATCCGACCTCTTCCTTTTTGGTGGGCCGGTAGATCGCCAGGTTGACCTGACCACGGTGCGTAATCTTGCTTCCGTGTAGTCGGCCTGTTGACCGGCGCCATCCGACCTCTTCCTCTTTGGGAGGCCGGTAGGTCGCCTGGTTGACCTCTCCGGGGAGTCTACCCTGTACCCTGCGTACCCTCTCCACTGCCGTGACGTAGACTCGCAGTGGTGGGATTTAACAGGTATACCCGCCCGCCCAGCTTATTTCGCCGGGCACGGCGCGGAGTCTTGCGTCTGTGTAGTCAGCCTCTTGTTCGGCGCCATCCGCCACCTCTTCCTTGGTGGGCCGGTAGGTCGCCTGGTTGACTTTTCCCGGGGAGTCTACCCTGTACCCTGCATACCCTCTCCACTGCCGTGACGTAGACTCGCAGTGGTGGGATTTAACAGGTATACCCGCCCGCCCAGCTTATATTGCCGGGCACGGCGCGGAGTCTTGCGTCTGTGTAGTCAGTCTCTTGTTCGGCGCCGTCCGCCACCTTCCTTGGTGGGCCGGTAGGTCGCCTGACCTGACCACGGCGTGGACTCTCGCGCTGGTGTGGTCGGCCTCTTCACCGGCGCCATCCGAGCTGCTCCTCTTTGGTGGGCCGGACAGGCGTTATCTCTTACCATCAAGAGAGCGTTTCGTTCGTCTCATTACTTTTTACATAAAAAAAAATTCATGGGTGTATGTGTGTGTGTTTGCAGTAAACGTGCCGACAGTGTCGTTCGGGCTGGCGATGGGATGGGTGTCGCTGGCGAGCGGCGAGGGCGCGGGCGCGGCCGAGAGCGGGGGCGCGCTGGTGGGCGCGGCGGGCGCCACGTTCCTGGCGGGGCTGGGCGCGGTGCCGCTGGCGGCGCGGGCGCTGCGCCGCGCGCGCCGGCCCGCGCTCGCGGCCACGTCTGCCGCCTTCGCGGTGCGATGCACGCTTCTTGTCTAAATATTGCCTTTTACTTCTATTGCACCACAAAACTAGATGGAGTATTTCCACATGACATTTATTTTTTTTAAAAGATTTATATTTGGGCGATTTGGATTTATATGAAATATTATTTATATTTCAACTTAAACTTCTTTAACTTTAATAAAACATATGTAATCTAATTTCAAATCCAGCAGTTCACCGCCGCGCCAGTGTTTACCCCCGTTTACGGGATAGGGGGGTTGTGTCCAAATCGAATGAATTTTGGATATGTTTAAGGGACAGTAAAAATAAAACAAAAAATGTTGTTGTTTTGGAAAACCGCTGTCGCTTTTGTTCTTCAGAGCTGACGTTAGCTGAACTCACGACGGATCGTGCCCGTGCAGGCAGCCCGCGACACTGACGCGCGTGTGTGCAGGTGTGCTGGGCGCTGACGCTGGCGGGCGGGTGGTGCGTGGTGGCGGGCCGGCTGTGCGCGGGCGTGGCCGGCGCGCTCGCCTGGACGCTGGCGCCGCTGCTCGGGAAAGAGGTACCGCCTGTGCAGCACTACCGCCGCGCGCCGCCCCCCGAGGGTCGAACGTGCGCTCGCATGTCTCTGGCCACCGCCGAGTACACGACACTTTATTTTATTTTCCGTGGAAAACGAACCGCTGCCAATAATAAAACAAATAGGAGCCGAGCGGCGGTGGGCACTGGGCACTGGGCACTGGGCACTGGGCACTGGGCAGGCACACGGCGCGCAGAGCCGATGGCGGACGGGGCTGCACAGTTCTGGACAAAGAAAGCAAAGGACGGACGACACCGAGGCTGCCACAGATTGTCCGACCGATCCAGCAAGTTTGCAAACTAATGCTGGAAGGTTCTCATTTTTCATCGTACTCGTTATTTCAACGTTATTAAATCGTTCCCGTTGCTCTGTAGATGTGTAGATGTTAGATCCGCGTACTGTAGCGGATATAGCCACCGAGAGGAGCTCGGCTAGGATGTCGGTGATGTCATCTCGTCGAGTAGCCACAAGTCCCGTTGCTCTCGGCGGCTCGGTGTGAGCGAGCGCGTTGTGTGCAGATGGCGAGCGCGGGCGCGGCGGGCGCGGCGGCGGCGGCGCCCGTGCTGGCGCACAACCTCGGCATGCTGCTCATGTACCTCGCCGCGCTCGCCAAGTTACAGCACAGGTACACACACACACACACACACACACCCACAGAAACCATACTGCACACACATGTAGACACACACTACTCCGCATCATAATTATTATAAATGTATGAATTATTTATGAATTTATGCTTCTTATCATAATCTACTGTTTTATTCAAGCAATTGTGATTTACCGCAAATAAAGACTAAATAAATGCCAGTAGCTGTGATTTCACTGTCAAATTATGCTCCATTTGTCCATAAATGGAAAAAAATATTTGTATGGAAATAGAACCACCTTAAAGTGACAGGGGTTTTTGGCGGGAACGCGGGAAGAGTCGTGTCGCTCCGTTGTATTTTTTTCCAAAACTAGTGTTTTGTCGAGTGTTTATGCATAAAAATGGTGGTGTTTTATTCATAAAGTGCCGAATTACAAGCGCGAGTGTGGGAAAATGATTTAATGTGGTGAACTTTTCGTGTTGCTTCCAAAACTCCAGCGAAGCTTGAAGTAAAGTCGCCACTACTTTACTAAAGCATGACTGGCACGAACTGACACGAACTGGACTTGACTAAGACGACTTTGACGATAGCTATAGCTAAAGGTGGATTTATATTTGTCTGACGTGACCTGATGTGTCATGTCGTGACGTGATGGCTAGTGTTCACATTTATATGTCATGTTCTGACGCCTTCTGACGATATTTTGAATCAATACAGCCGTAGCTCTAGGAAAGGTGACACGTTTTCAATGTTCTCCCATGAGTTATCCGATTCTGATTCAGATTATGAAGAAGATATCAAATTTATGATACTGGCAACTTTTTTAAAAAAAGAAAGAAAGAGAAGTAGACATTGGGTTCATCCACTCAATAGAAAAAGAGAAATAAAAGGCGAGTTTCATTGTCTCATTAAAGAGCTTGAAAACGATGATGAAAAATTTCATCAGTATTTAAGTCGTCCATTGTCGAAGTCCATAAGTGAATAGGAACAGAGGACTCTGACGCGTCACAACACAACACTGGCCCTTGCACATTTGTCTGACGTCGCCGTTCCCCCACCCCGCCGCTCTGACGCAACCGGGATCGTTTCTGATGCGACACGACAGAAGCCATCACAACACATTACGCATTACCAGTGTGAACGTTACCATACTAAATGTATGAAACCGATACCGTTCTGACGCGTCACGTCACGACACGTCAGACAAATATAAATCCACCTTAAGATACAGCAGAAATAAAACTTAAAACAACTAAGTATGGCTTTATAGCTTTAGCCTGCCCGAAGGGGCAAATTATAAAAAAAAAAAAAATTAAAGTGACAGTTAAGATGTATTCCTCCGCGTCTGCATACTGAGACTCCGCCCGTGCGCCTCGCTTGACGACACGACGTGGATTCCTTCATTAGATATTCAGAGTTGATCTGTAGCGTTCATATCCTATCCTCGCGCCGTCTTCTGAGCGCGCGCGAGCGAAGCTAGTAACCATGCGGCAGCTCGAGCTCGTGGAACACATTTCTCTATTATCGCTACTAAAACTTGTCCGTGCGCCCGTCCTGGACATTATGCTGCTCTAACACCGAGTAGCCTGCGCGCAAACGCAAACTTATTATAAATAAAAAAACTGGGGCTGGGACGCGGTGGAGAAGTCCCCCGAGGTTGCTGCCCGAGCCGCACAGGTTACCATGTACAGTATTCTGTGTTGTAGCGTGGTGGTGGGCAGCTGCCTGGCGCTGTCCGTGCTGCACTGCGGCGCCGCCCTGCTGGCGCCCGAGTCGCCGCACTACCTCGCCGCGCAGGGCAGGGACCAGGTACCACCCGCCGCCCTCGGCGCCGGCTCTGCTCAGGAGCTGGCGCGGCAGCTGCGCCGCACGGCGCAGTGCGGACAGCCAGCTACGTCACACGGCTCGTGTCGCGCTATGCGCGAGTCACCGTCAACAATTTGGTAAGTGTCACTGTCATCTTAGTGTCAATCTAATTTTACAAGGTAGTAATGCTACTTGTATGCTTTGACGGAATAAAAATGTCGGTAGGTTCGACATAGGAAAAAGATGGCGCGTTGGCACTAGGGCGGACGGAGCAGACTGGTAAGCACGGCGGAGGTACAGGCGACCTCCAGTAACGACCAGTTTCGATCTGGTAAGTGCTTAAATACATTATCCAATCATGGAGAGAAATAATGAGGAGACCGTGTCTATGTATGGATTACGGTTGAGCAGAGTCCAATCAATGCGTACCAGATAATTAGAGTTACGTAAATTGGACAGGAAGAGCTCTTGCGTTGCGCAGGCTCACCCCCAGGGTGTACCCGGGTGTACACCGAACTGGGTAGCAGACGATCGGCTATGTAGATTGGAGAATGGGCAGGACTAAAGGGGTGGTGGAGGTCCTCGTGGGGCAAAGCCCCATGTCCAGCGGGTGCATTAGGAGGGGGGATGAACTGTACCGGCCAGGTATCCCCCCCCCCACGCACGGAGCACCCGGGCGCAGTCGTTGCGCTTTGACTGGAGCCGTAGTCGATCGCGAGGGTAACTCTGAGTTGATCAGGCCCTCTGGAAAGGGCTTAAAGCCTACAAATGTAAATCATAAGCGAAGCGTAACCTGCAAAGATAACGGTCGACTCCTTGTTTCATCTTCATATTGTACTTTGTTGCCCAATGAATTATTATAGTGACCCATGGCTCGATTATGATAATCGGATTTATGGTATATGGCGCGACATAATGGTGGAGATGCTGGGATAGATTTGAAGCCAATGTTGGTACAAAAAATCTCAGAGATGTAGAAAAATTGTCATATCTACTCAGCTCCTTAGAGGGACCAGCACTAGAAACTGTCAGCGGACTGACTACAACAAATGCTAATTACTCTATTGCGGTGGACACTCTGAGAAAAAAGTATGGATCGAAACATCTTGTTGTAGATGCTCACCACACGGCTATTAATAGTGTTAAAAGAGCCACTGAGGACCCCTATGACTGCAGGCTTACTCTGGACAGCATAGAGAAGAATCTCAGGATATTGCAGACCCTCGGCGAAAGTATAGAAAGTAATCACCTGCGTGTCACTATAGCTAGCAAATTTCCTGAGCATATAATTTACCAGGTGAATCTGCTCTCCCCAGATGACCATTCGGTTCCTACTCTGAGATCTAATCTGTCCAGAGTGATTACAGCAATGGAGAGATCAGGGGCCTCTATGGTGCAGAGTCCTGATATAGTTCTGTAGGCTACTCACTAATATACACGTAAATATATATATACATATTACATACTTATATTATTTTATAATTACTTAATATCATAAATTTTATATATTTATTAATAGCCTACATTAGTAATTTATTCATATACAAAAATAACTTAACACATTTATTTAAACATACTAATATATAATAAATACATATTTATTTACACAATACAATAAAAACATTTAAATAAACCGGACAGGCAAATACGACGTTCGTATTACACGCGTTTCGGTATCATTGGAAACGTGCCGCCTGCCGCTGCATCTATTGTTCTAGCGGCCGGCGAGCGCCGCAGATTAGCGCGTAGTTTGTACCGATCGGGCAAACCAGTTCCGTCGGTACCCGCCGCGCTGCGACCGCGCCCGACGCACCGCGCTCGCCCCGCCAGTCTCTCACAGACTACGGAAGCGACTGCTTACCGCACCTACCTTGTACTTTGCTTAAACCTAATTATTGTTTTATATACATATTATCATCGCTCCTATTCTTCAATTGCCCTTCTGCTAAAGATAATATATAAGTGGTGTAAACAGTGGTTGTAGAATACACAACAGTGATCGAACAAACGACTTCATCATTTACCGCCACCTACTAGGCATACTACTTCAACCACCAACACACCACACCCATAGTTCCATCAACATCAGCAACCACTGAAGCTTTGCAGGTCAGATCTGAGTCAGTTTTCAAAAGGACTAACTTCAAGAGGAAGTTTGAAGACAAGTCTTCAAACCAGCCGAATAAGAAAGCCAAACTACCCTGTTTTTTTTGTAAGATGGAAAATCACAATAGTGCAGATTGCAGGAAAGTGAAGTCTATTGAAGCTCGCAAAGGAAAGCTAAGAGGTAGATGTCTTCTATGCCTACGAAGAAATCATTTGACAGAAGAATGTAAAAGGAAGGTGTCATGTTTCCGCTGTAAGGGAAATCATTTGAAAATGTTGTGTCCAAAGCAAATAGGTAAGGAGCCAATACTAAAAGACCCACAAAATACCACCTCATGTAGTATGATTAATCAACATACTTTTTTACAGACAGCCGTGGCAATGGTACAGAACCCCCTAAACAATAATAACAAGAGAGACTGTCGAATTCTTTTGGACTGTGGAAGCCAAAGAAGCTATATGACAGCTAAAGCTGCTAAGTTGCTTAGGCTTTCTCATTGCAAAGAGGATATGCTGCTAATTTATACCTTCGGAGCTGAAGCACCTATAGAAATGGCCAGTCCAGCTTCTGAAATAATTATAGAAACAAAACGGGGTGTGAAAAGAAAGATAATAGTAAACATTGTACCTCGCATAACGGACTGTGTACCAGTGGCCAAATATCAACATGGGAGTATAGATATAATGGCTGATGATGAGACAGTAGGTAAGGGCATTGACATTCTTGTAGGTAATGACATTTACTGCTCATTTCTACGAGGTGACAAGATTCAAGTTGATAAGAACTTGTTCCTAATTGACACTGATTTTGGCTGGATCATTTCCGGCAACACCAAACAAAGAAAGACAGAAATCTTGTCGATAACCACTTATTGTCAATGTCACACTCAAAACTGTCCCTACTTTACAGAACCTGATTTGCCCTTGAAAAATATTGACATTAAGTTCTTATGGTCACTTGAGAGTATTGGCATAACAGACTCACCAAAAGTAACGCGACAAGAACATGCTGTCAGTCACTTCAATGATACTGTACGATACCAGAATGGACGTTATGAAGTAAAATGGCCTTGGACCCAATATCCACCAGACTTAGCTTCCAACTTTGGATTAGCTTTTGGAAGACTACGGAGTCTGATTAAAAGATTGGATGCAGAGTCACTGAACGAATATAGTAACATTTTGCAAGAACAATTGGACCTGGGCATCATAGAGGTATCAGAGCCACACTTCAATATAGAAGATCATCCTGTACACTATCTTCCCCACCATATGGTTAAACAAAAGGGCAAGCCTGGAAGAATTGTATATGACGCTTCAGCTAAAACTGCAGGACAGAAAAGCCTCAATGAGTGCCTATATAGTGGCCCTTCCATGTTAGAAGACTTGACTGGACTTCTTCTCAAATTCCGTACTAAAGAAGTTGGCATAGTGGCTGATGTAGAGAAGGCGTTCCTGCAGGTTGGACTACAGCGGGAAGACCGGGATGTAACTCGTTTTCTGTGGGTAAAGGACCCATCTAAAGAATTTACTGAGGAAAACCTGTTACACCTTCGTTTCTGCAGGGTCCCATTTGGAGTAATATCCAGCCCTTTCTTATTGACTGCCACCATAAGACATCATATGTCACAGTCGGAAGAAGACATGCTAAAGATTATAGCAGACAAATGTTATGTTGATAATTTAGTAACAGGTGCTGACTCTATACAAGAAGCCAGCAAGATCTACAATCAAACTAAGTCAACATTTCAACAAATGTCTATGAATATTAGGGACTGGATCTCCAATAAAAAGGATTTTGTTGCATCAATACCAAAGCAACACCAAGCACCTCATACAAGAGTAGTTAAAGTCTTGGGATTAAAGTGGGACACAAAAGAAGACACATTGAGCTTGAATGTTTCGGAAGAGGCCTTCAACCCTAAAACTCGAATCCAGACAAAAAGAAATGTGCTACGTACTCTGGCACGAGTTTATGACCCATGTGGTTTTGTATGCCCACTCATCCTTCCCATAAGGCTTCTTTTTCAAGAAATATGCCAGGAGAAGCTCAAGTGGGATGACCAGTTACCTAAACACTTAATGGAGGCATTGAGTTCTATACTTGAGAAGTTAAAAGCTGTGTCACAAGTGAAGATTCCCAGGTACATTGGGAACGAATCAAAAGGCGGCAAGACATCTTACCAGCTGCATTGCTACACAGATGCATCAAATAAGTCATATGCGGCTGTTGTATTTCTGAGAAGTCAAGATGAGAAGCAACAAAAAACAAAAGTATCATTTGTGATGGCTAAGTCCCGAATGGCACAAATTCAAGACAAAGGTGACTTGAAAATACCGAAATTGGAACTATTAGGATTCCTGATTGGAAGCAGGTTACTGAAGTATGTCAAGGCCAACTTGGGCATACCTATAAAAGAACAGTACCTGTGGACAGACAGTCTAGTAGTCCTTGGCTGGATGAATTCTAACAAACTTTTGTCACCCTTTGTAGCAAACAGAGTAAATGAAATTAAACGCGACCATCAAGGAACTGAGATGTTTTATATACATACGAAGACAAATCCTGCAGATATTGCAACCAGACCTGAACCAGAACTTTGGGATCAAAGAAAAGGCCTTTGGTATGAAGGACCCGCTTTTTTAAAAGAGCATGAGTCATGCTGGCCTGAAAATCGTTACTATATGACACATAAAACACTTTTTTCATCCGGGAAGGCCCTAGAAGGGACTCCCATGGAATCAGAGCCACAAGATTGGTCGGCAGTTGAGAGAATTCATAACATATCTATGGAAATAGACAACCCAAACCCCTTAAAAGAAGGACATAAGAATTCTACTGATAATTCTCAACAAGAAATCCAAGAACTCAAGGAACTACAAAGCAAATACTTTCCTGAAGAACAGATAGGCAAGAAAACTCATTTGACAAGGAACTTAAATTTGTTCCTGGACATGAATGGCCTTTTAAGATGTGGTGGTCGGATGGCAAATACAACATGGAATTACGACATGAAATATCCGATACTATTACCAAAAGACTGCGAATTTACAAATAAACATATCATAGAAACCCACGAGACCAACTACCATGTAGGAGCATCACATACATTGAGCATCATAAGGGAAAAGTTTTGGATACCACAAGGAAAGGCCAAAGTGATCAAGGTACTAAAGTCCTGTAAACAATGTGTAAGGCATGGAGGGGGCCCATACAAACTCCCAGAAGCACCACCTCTACCCCCAGAAAGAGTGAACTTTAGTGAACCACATTCATATTCTGGACTTGACTACTTTGGGCCAGTATTTGTGAACACACCAAATGGAAAAGAAAAGAGATGGGTAGCACTATTTACATGCCTAACTATCCGGTCAATTTCGTTGGAGATAGTAAGAAACCTATCGGCAGAAGAGTGTCTCCTTGCAATCCGACGATTTGTAGCAGTGAGAGGCATGCCAAAACGGATATACTCTGACAATGCACCATGCTTCAAGTTGACCTCTGAAGTAATGTCAAAACCATACTGTATCAACAATAAAATTGAATGGAAATTTATTCCTGAACTGGCGCCATGGCATGGCGGGTTTTATGAACGCCTTATTGGATTAGTCAAACATTGTCTGAAACGCACTTTAGAAAAACATCTACTGAATGACAGCCAATTACTTACTGTAATGAAGGAAGTAGAAGCAGTAATAAATACAAGACCATTGACTCAGGTTGGAACAGAAATTGAACATATATTGCGACCTTCAGATTTTCTGACCCTTGGAAGATGTCTAACATCAAAGGAACCATCAGTAGAGGAGCCATGCTCAGGTTCAAAATTAAAGACTGACTTAATTGAAAGCTGGAAAAGGGGACGGAAAATTCTAGAAGAATTTAAGAAAATGTTCATAGGACAATACCTGATGAGTCTGAGAGAAAGATCTAAACATTCTCCTAAAATACCCAGGATCAGGTCAGATCGAGATCCACAGATAGGAGACCTTGTTCAAATCAAGGCTGACTCAAAGAATCGACAGAACTGGAAGCTTGGTAAGATTACCACACTAATAAAAGGAACAGACGGGAAATGTAGAGTAGCAAGAGTCAAGGTCAACGACTCTATATTCACGCGTTCCATAGGACATTTATATCCACTAGAAAGGGATATGGAAGAAAATGTTACCCCCAATGAAGAACGGGTAGGAAGTCCTACTGAGGACGGGGAAACAATGGCATGTGGGGATGTGAACATCCAGGTTCCTGTGGCAGTTCCCCAAGCAGAGACATCAGCAGAGGAATGTGAGGCTGGTGACAGTGGTCCGAGTTACAATAGAGCACATGTCACGGAGCCGGAATATTCGGCGGGTGAGCTTGAGACGAGGGATTCAAATATTACTGAAAAACAAAAGTGTATCAGGGTAAAAAGGGATGCTGCCATTAAAGCTCGAGAGAAGATCCTGGAGTGGACGCGTCAGTTGCTGGCCCTCCTGAAGTAGACGCTTCTTTGCTCTTGTGAGTGTCGCGCTATGCGCGAGTCACCGTCAACAATTTGGTAAGTGTCACTGTCATCTTAGTGTCAATCTAATTTTACAAGGTAGTAATGCTACTTGTATGCTTTGACGGAATAAAAATGTCGGTAGGTTCGACATAGGAAAAAGATGGCGCGTTGGCACTAGGGCGGACGGAGCAGACTGGTAAGCACGGCGGAGGTACAGGCGACCTCCAGTAACGACCAGTTTCGATCTGGTAAGTGCTTAAATACATTATCCAATCATGGAGAGAAATAATGAGGAGACCGTGTCTATGTATGGATTACGGTTGAGCAGAGTCCAATCAATGCGTACCAGATAATTAGAGTTACGTAAATTGGACAGGAAGAGCTCTTGCGTTGCGCAGGCTCACCCCCAGGGTGTACCCGGGTGTACACCGAACTGGGTAGCAGACGATCGGCTATGTAGATTGGAGAATGGGCAGGACTAAAGGGGTGGTGGAGGTCCTCGTGGGGCAAAGCCCCATGTCCAGCGGGTGCATTAGGAGGGGGGATGAACTGTACCGGCCAGGTATCCCCCCCCCACGCACGGAGCACCCGGGCGCAGTCGTTGCGCTTTGACTGGAGCCGTAGTCGATCGCGAGGGTAACTCTGAGTTGATCAGGCCCTCTGGAAAGGGCTTAAAGCCTACAAATGTAAATCATAAGCGAAGCGTAACCTGCAAAGATAACGGTCGACTCCTTGTTTCATCTTCATATTGTACTTTGTTGCCCAATGAATTATTATAGTGACCCATGGCTCGATTATGATAATCGGATTTATGGTATATGGCGCGACAGCTCGTCCGCGCGCCGTCGCGTGCCTGGGAGCAGCGAGCACTAATACAGTGCCACATGTGCCCGTGCCGGTGCCGGTGCCAGTGTAAAGAATCGGACGCTGCGATGGCCAGCAGGCGTTACCGTTAAAGAGCATTTAGTTGTGTCTCACAACTAGTGACGGTGGCTTTTTGGCAGCTGGCTGACCTTACGACTCGCAAAATAATGGAGCTGTCGATACTATTATTGTCTTTTTCAATCCAAAGAAGGTTTTTTAGGTTCGGCACTTGAGTTTCAGCGGTGATTGGGCGTCCTCAACGACCGACGACGCGCGCAACCGCGACGTCAGCCGTCGTCGACGTCGACGTCGAGAAACGATACCCAGCCGTGTGTATGGGCGATAGTAACGTCAGCGGTGGTGCCCCGACAGGAGGCGCGCGCGGCGCTGGCGTGGCTGCGGGGCCTGCACCCCGAGCACCCGGCGCTGGCGGAGCTGGTGCGCGCGCTGCCGCCGCCGGAGCGCGCGCCGCCCGCGCTGCGGCGCCTCGCCGGGGACTTGTGTCGGTACCGCGGCTGCACACAGACGCGGCCTGCGGTGTGCGCTCGCGTGGGGGTGGCGCTCCGCCCCACACCGCGGTCGAGCCATATTTTTGACGCAGGCCGTATCTGTGTAACACCAAACTTGCAATTTAGTCATACCAGTATCTAATCGAACTCCATCAAAATAAAAATAAAAGTCACTTTTCGGAGAGTGTGAATGGCTGACTTGGCAGGGTCGGACTGCTGTCGGCGGCGCGCGTTCCTGGTGGCGCTGGTGGCGGTGGTGGGGCAGGAGGCGTGCGGGGTGCTCACCGTGCTGCAGTTCGCCGAGCGCGTGTTCCTGCTGGCGCGGGGGGAGGCGCCGGGGGACGCGGCCCCCGCCGGCGAGGCGGCCCGGCACGCGCTCGTGCTGGGCGCCGTGCAGCTGGTGGCTTCTGCGCTGGCGCTGTACCTGCTGGAGCGCGTCGGACGCCGGGTCAGTACGAAGTGCTGCAGCGCGAGCCACGAGCCGCGCTGGCTGTGCCGGTTTCACGAGCAGCTCACTCATGTAGACTCGTGTGTTGCAGCCGCTGGTGGTGTGGGGCGCAGCGGCGACGGGCGGCGCGCTGGCGCTGGCCGCGGGCGGCGTGGTCGCGGGCTGCGGCGCGAGCTGGGTGGCCGCCGCGCTGGCCGCCGCGGTCGCCGCCGACTCGCTCGGGCTGCAGCCCGCGCCCTACGCCATCCTCGCGGACATGTTCCACTACCAGGTACACTATCCGCCACCTTTCGAGATAACACGGCCGGCGCGCCTCTGCTGCTCGTGGAGGGTAACGCGGTCGGTGTGTGTTGCAGTACCGCGGCTGCGCCGTGCTGCTGGTGACGGCGGCGGCCAGCGTCGGCAACGCGGCCGAGACGCTGCTGTTCCCGGCGGTGGCGGCCGCGGCCGGGCTCGGGGCCGCGCTCGCGCTCGCCGCGCTCCTCACGTTGCTGTACGCTCTCTTCGCACTCGTCTGCATCCCGGAGACGCGGGGCCGCGCGCCCGACGACATCTGCCGCGGCCTCTGCCCGCTCAGCCACGCCCTGCCGGCCGGAGCCGCCGCGCCAGCTGAGAAGCTCGACGCGACCGCTGTCGAGGTCTGCAGCACAGCCGTCGGGGCGGCCTCCGCAGCTGCCGTAAACAAAACTGATGCAGAGAAAGACGGACTTCCTCCATTTGGGAATCAGTGCTGCGAACAAGGAAGCGGTGCTGCTCATTATCAAAACCTCGAAAACACAAACGCCACAAGCGAAATCTGTCATCGGCCCTCGAGCGAGGCCCGCGGCGCCGGCGCCGGCGCGGGCGCGGGCGCGGGCGCGGGCGCGGGCGCGGGCGGGGAGCGCGCGCGCGCGAGGCCGCACAACGGATCTGTAAACGTCGGTTGCGGCTGCGCGGAGGAGACGACGTGTACAAGTCTTTAATTTTTTTTAAATACTCGTTTGCAGTGGTTTCCCTTTCTTGGAAATGGAAAAATGTCTGTTTCGGAAGTTCGGTAGAACAGACTCCTTTTCGGCAGACACACCTAAAATCGGTAGATCGGAGACCAGCGCTCGCTTGTGCCTGCTAGTGTATGCATTAAAGAGACTGTTCCGCGGCACCCGCCCACCAAGTCGTCGAGCCGAAAAGGTCTCGGACTGTACCTACCTGGTGCCAGGACGGCCGCGGCGCTGGCCGCATGGCTGCGCCGGATGCTGGCCACCACCAGTACCTATGCACCAGAAATCCCATCATTTAAATACCTGCGCGGCCGGATATCGACACCCATACCTTTAGGTCGAAGCAGGTGCACCATCACTGAGCCATCAAGTAATTTTGTGTTTTGTTAAAAACTTTACCACCTGCCTAGGTCATGTTTTTTTTTATAGTTTAAGCTAAAGTACAAATTATCTTCGGTGCTGATTGTAGTGTTAAATATTGTTAATGTTAACTGTTTGTATTAATGAAGGATGTTCTAAATGAGATTATAACACGTTTTCTACTTAATCCTCGTTTTCCTGCTCCGATGTATCTTGTGGCGCGGATACTGGCGACAGTGTGCGTGCACCGCCACCTGCACCTATGCGGTTATTTTTTTTAATGTAAAAAGTAATGAGACGAAGAGACGCTCTCCTGGTGGTAAGAAATAACGCCTGTCCATGACCATTGCAGCGATACACAGAACTTTGGGTAACAAAACAAAGTCCAGGGCATCACTACTTTGGCGCTCACACACTACTGCTTAGCGGCACAATAACTGGTACTGCGGAGGTGGTGCGCTGTCATTCCTACAAACCTCAGAGCAACTAGGCTAGTAAGACTAGCTCGACATGATGACACCTGCACGTTACATCCGTCGGCAAGCAATACGTAAGCACGCAAGTCCGCCAACCTGCACGGGCTGGCTTCCATACCGAAGTCGGTGCCAGCAGCGGGAGTGATACAAGCCTGGGTGCGAACGCATGCGTCAGGCGGCGCGAGGTCGCGGCGCGGTCGTCATGGCGACGTGTCGACACAACACCGGGGCTGCGAGGCGAGCCCCGCGGCTGACTCCCACTGCAGCGGGCTCGGCCCCAGGACTCGGCGGAGCGCCCTGCGAGGGCCGCCGGCGCCGCACTGCTGACGACTCGCGCTCCATCTTAATTATCTCGTGAGTACATGCAATACAGTGCGTTTCTTTCAGGTCAGCTCAGGCCGCGGTGTGTAGGCGCGGCTGTCTGCCCACAAATAATCCATAAATCCAACCATTCATCCATCAATTTAACTGGAGTTCGGCGTAGTTACCTGTGCAGGGCAAGCCGTGACGCCGCGCGGCACGTGCGTCGGCCTGTCGGCGCATGTACCGAGGTACACCCAGTATGTTTATGTTCATGTACAAATGTTTCCAGCGCTCGTTGAACTCGGTTCGTGAAAGTCACAACACAGCGGCGACTCAGATAGCCGCCGTGCAATTATTCTGAGAAGGTTTAACTAAGCACATGACGCGGAACATGGCTGAAAATTCCCGGCGTTAACTGCGCGTAACGGCGCTTAACTTCAGTGCCGCCCGCGGAGGCCGGACAACCTGTGCGGGGGGAGCCACCATCGTACTATATGTATGTTATCATGCAATATGTCAACTGTGAATGACATTTTTCGCGGTTGTAGGCTTCTGTAGGCGGAAGGAAAAGCAGAAGGTGAAAGTGAGTGGCGCGAGGTTTGTTTAATTTTGATTGTACCTGCATGGGAAACAAACGGCTACTCGATAACAGCGCGGGTACAATACCGAGTTGGGCGTGCGTGGACGTGGTGACGAACGGTGCGGCCGCGTTGCAGGGCATGGGGCTGCTGGAGCGGCTGGCGGTGTGGCTGGGGCGCGGGCGCGCCGAGGTGTCGGTGCTGGTGCTGGGGCTCGACAACAGCGGCAAGAGCAGCACGCTGCACGCGCTGCGGGCCGGCGGCGGCGGCGGCGGCGGCGGCGGCGGCGGCGGCGGCGGCGGCGGCGGCGGCGGCGGCGGCGGCGGCGGCGGCGAAGCGCGCGCGCGTGTCGCGCTGCCCACTCCGGCGCCGCAGCGGGACTCCTTCACCGGTCAGTACCTGTACCGTCCCCCGCAATACGCACTCCTGCGGTCCATTACATCCCCTATGAGGCGCGGCGCGTGTCGGGCTGCTTTGGCTTCACGTCGGCCGCTCCGTAGTTACTGATTCCCAGTCATGGCCTCTGCTCACACGAACATCACAGAGTCACTCCGCACCGGCAAGTCCCGGCTTCTCGGCCCATCGTCACGCAGCCCTGGAGCCGGGCGGGGCGGGGCGGGGCCGCGCGGCGCGTGTTCCCGACAAACGATGTCGTTATCTCCCGTGAAGTTGTAAATCCGCGCGGGCTGCAGATAAGGCCGGCCCTTTGTCCCCGGGACAGCGCGACCGGGACCGGGATCTCCGCGAGCAGGGGACGCCGAGCAGCGCGCGTTCACCGAAACTAATATTTGAATGAGCTTGAATACGACGCGCGCTGAAGAAGCGTTGCAAGTCGTAGTTAGCAACGATAGTTAAAATTACAAAAGTACGCAAATTAAATAAATATCCTAGGACGTTTCACACAGCGCCATTTAGCCTCAAACTAAGCAAAGCTAGTACTAGGGGAACCAGATACATAATTGATAGAATTATATACTTCTTTTTGTAAATACATAGGTACTCATTGTTTGTTCGTTTTTGTTTTTGTTGCAAAATAAAATCTTTTTCTTTCTTATAATATATACTGAATTCAGACACGAACCCACGCCAAGCTCTTGAAGTACGTTTATACTAGTCTGACTGATGGTGAGAGATAGATAGTACCTGGCCATGACAACACTGTAGTGACAATATAGCGCCACCGAGTCCTGCGGTAGATTACTACCTGGCGCACAATTTTGACGTAATAGGTATAAAATTCGCCAGCGCCGCGTCGCACCAAAACTCGTGGGGTTTTATCAATAAAGTGGCGAATGATGCGAGCCGGCCCGTGACTGCGGGGAAGTGTTCATGTGGGGAACAACACTTTTCTTGTAGCTTCCGAAACTCGGAGCGAAGGCGCCGCCGCGCCGCCCCGGCGTCGCCGGCCTCCACCGTGGCCGAGGGACTTACACTTATATCAATTAAAAATATCGAAACATTTGACCCCGGCAAATGCACAAAGCACGAAACCAAAAACAACAAAGAAGAACTAATTGCCGTCTTCAGCCCCTCGATTCCCTTGAAGACTTTGCCGGTGCTTTCTAAGACCCTGTCGGTGGCAGATAGCCAACGCGCACATACCCACACATAAAGCACAGCGTCGTTTTATAGAAGCGAGATCGCTGACCAATTCTTTTTTACGTTTTTCCTCAAATTGGATTGTTTGTTTTATTGGCGTGTGCGAGCCGGGGCGGCCGCCTGGACCTGTCGGGACAGGATTACAAGAAAATGTAACATTACAAAAATGAAGCCTCTGAAGTATCATCTACCGAGCAAAAAAATAGATTCATAATAATTGGCGGAATTATCGCATAACGTACAAACAAAAAAACATACAGTCGAACTGAGAACCTCCTCCTTTTTTAAGTCGGTTCAAAATGAGTCGCAAGCGGAAACATTCCTCGTCAGATTGTCGTCAGGCCGCACACCGCGCCGACGTACAATAGCTGCGGAGAGTTCACGGCTCCAATGATCTCTGACGCGCTTCACACTCGATCGGAGCTCGACCCTAACGTCGGGCCGAGCCGCGAGCCGCGAGCCGCGAGCAGCGAGCGGTGTCACGTGACGGCGGTGTTTATCCCGGGCGGCGCTTCACTCGCCGCCGTTGTCACATCGCAGAGCCCGACAAAGGAACTCGACACGTCGGCGCGCGACGAGATCATTACCGCGGATCAACTCGCGCGGCTGTCACGCGACACGCGGCGAACTACTTACCTAGACTTACTTCTAATCATGATATTATCGCGTCACTAAAATAATTGGGTCTTGTTATATTGACAGCCCTGTTGGATCATTGGTAGTATGTGTGCTCCGAGAGCTGAAGGTTCGATTCCCACCCAGAATAAACATTTTGTGGTACATACACAAATGTTTGTTCTATGTCTGGGTGTTCTGTATTTATTATAAGTATGTATTTACAAAAAAAAAGAAAAAGTATTGTATCAGTTATCTGACTTCCATAGCACAAGCTTTGCTTAGTTTGGGGTCAGATGGCGCTGCGTGTAATGTCCGGTGATATTTATTTGTTTTATATTTGCAAGGGAAATATACTGTTGCACGGAAGTCGACAGACTACAGCGACGCCGACGCCACAGCTGCACATACAGCGCTGTGGGACCAGATAGATTAATACCTACTTAATTAAGGCTACGGAGATTTTAAAAAATTAGACCAAAATATGACATATTATTTGCTCAAAACACGCGTCAAATTGTAAACAAGTACTACATACGAGTATCATAATAATATGTAGTTTGTTTTGCCCCCGGCGTGGCTCAGGAAACGCTGAGAGCTGGCGTGCTGGTAATAAATTAAACGCATTCATAATGACAAACTACAATTTAAATTAAATATTATGTTAGTAAAGTAGAAGCGAAACTAAACAATTGTCAAAAAATCAATAGGCAATAATAATTATCGCCAAGAATAGAAATAAAAATGATAAAAGCAAAATGTTCCCAAGTACTCGTACTTAAGTCACATTCTCCAACGAAACATTCCTCAGAGCAAGCTAAACTTGGCCCCTTTCCAGCCCCTTCTGCCGAGCAAGCGGCTCATTAGCGCTGTCTTTGCGCACATCATACATAAGCACACTTAGCCTGGGATGAAACTAGCTCTCAAATGAGACTGTCGGAATACACAATTACAGCTTAAGCTCATTGTTAGGGTTTGAACCCACACTTAGGCGTGTAAAACCTTACCATTAATTTTTTTCTATTAATTTTCACTTTTTGTACTAATTCTCCTAAACATGTTGCCACACCAATTTCCTTGATATTTCATTTCATTATCATATGATGACATGTTGTGGTGTTCGTGCGAAGGTAATAAGCAAGGATACGAGCCCGCTGAGCCGCCAAACTCCCCGCGCCCTGTCGTCGAGTCAATTCCGCGGGATTATCCCCCCGTCGGGGCTTACCCCTCCCTCGAGCTGGTTACTGCGCCGACAGCCCGTCGCACTCCGTGCGGCTATCGCCTGTAATGTTGTACGGAAATAAACGCACGGAAATACGACGCGAACATTGTGTTGATTTACATAATGCTTTATCTCCACAAAACAATACTCGTTCCGTCAGCCACTCTTTTAAGCTAAGCCAGCGAGCCTCGCGTGGCTAGCCGCGTCTGTCTGAGGCGAGCTCAGTGAAATGTCTTGCGAATCCAGTTTGGTTCTCAGGGGAATAATAGTCTTCTATTGGCACCACGACCGATCCTACGTGACAGCAGACGGATGATAAAATGACGGTCCTGGAGCTGGTCAAGCTGCTCGTCGGTAATATGCCACTCGGAGCAGGCGGTAAGACTTGTCCAGTGTCAGGTCTGGCCGCGATATCTTGTACCGCTTATTGTTGTCTCTGAAGCTGTCGTCCCGGCCGTGTCCGGGTGACGGCTGCAGTAGACGTGGCCGGTGTGTGCGCAGGCGGCGGGGTGACGTTCAGCGCGTGGGACGTGTCGGGCGCGGCGCGGCACCGCGCGCTGTGGGAGCGCCACTACGGCGGCGCAGACGCCGTCATCTTCGTGGTCGACGCGGCCGACCACCTGCGCCTCGGTAAGCTCGCCTCGCTGTTGGTAAGCAACCAAAGTGGCAGAATGGTGGCGGATATGAAGCACACATACTTAAGATACGGATAAGATACTGGTCTTGAAAAGATCTTGGTTATGAACCGGGGGATAAAATGGGAACGCGAGGGAGTTGAATCATGTATTTGTATTGTATTACCTGTGGACGAATATCTATTTTCGGATGGGAAATGTAGAATCGGAACGTTTCGGACAAATAAAAGGAGAAAGCACGATGTCTGGGGGCACTGGGCCGCCTGGCTAGGTTTCCTTCTTACTAATCGATGCCAGCGTGACTCTCGTAAGTCACCGCCGGCTGATGTCTGCGCAGTCATTGACAGCAGCTGCTGTTTGCAGTGGTGGCGCGCGAGGAGCTGGAGCTGATGCTGGCGCACCCGGACATGTCCGCGCGTCGCTTGCCGCTGCTAGTCCTCGCCAACAAGAGCGACCACCAGCTCGCGCTCGCGCCGCACCAGGTCGCCGCAGGTACCGTACCGTGCAGCGAGCCGCCGGCGGCGGAGGGGGCGCGCGAGGAGCTGGAGCTGATGCTGGCGCACCCGGCCATGTTAAAAAATCATATCATGGCGGCGATACATTAAATAGTACTGGGCTGCCTAGCCGGCAACCTCTGTGAGCACACTGACACTCGACGTCAGGTGGGCTGTGACGGAACCGAACTAAGCCGCAGTGAGAGCGTAGCGTAGCCTAGAGTGAGATGCAGAAGATAGTTTGAGTGCAGACTCAGTGATTCAGCCACAAGAGCAATGTTCTGTTTGGTCGATAGCGGTTTTAATTCGTTGCAGTATGGATGGCAGTGAAGGCCAACATTGTGTCCTGGCGGACACTAATGTGTGTTTTATTGCAGCGCTGTGCTTGGAGCGCATCGTGGACAAGCCGTGGCACATCTGCGCGACGTCCGCGCTCACCGGCGCCGGCCTGCCCGACGGCGTCGCGTGGCTGGCGCGCCAGCTGCGCGATCGACACATCTCCGCGCACCAGCACTAGCCACACGCGCCGCGCCGCGCGCCGCACCGAGTGCGCGACGAGCGTGCTTCTGCAAATAAAGGAAATAGAGCACTAGCCCTCTTCATATTACAAAAATAATTAATGAATTATATTACTTGAGTATGTTACGTTCAAAGTAATGAGCGCCAAAGCAGCGATGCCTGCACTTTGTTTTGCTACTCAAAGTTGTGTGTATCGCTGCAATGGTCATGGACAGGCGTTGTCTCTTACCATCAGGTGAGCGTATCGTTCGTCTCATTACTTTTACTTAAAAAAAAAATGTAATCGTCCTTATTTTTTGCTAATAAACATCTATTTTTAAGTTCAAAAGCATCGACAATCAGTAATGGTATGGAAATAGTTGTAGGCTCGATGCCGCTGACGCCGTGGAAGCGCAGCGCAGCGCAGCGCAGCGCAGCGCAGCGCAGCGCAGCGCAGCGCAGCAATGAAGCAGTCGTGTGCGCGTGTTTCAACGTCGGATAGATGTTTATGCGTTGTTATGGAGGGAATAGTGGTCAGTATGGTGTATATTTTAAACTAGTCCACGCGCTGCGCCCCGCCCGAGCTGCGCGCGCGAGTGCGGCCGGGGCGCGCGCGCAGTATAGCTTGAAGTATGATATTATGGAGACTAGCTGATGCTACCGTGTTCAGTACAATTTTAGCTTTAGACCTGACACATACAGAACACGGAAAAGGAAATTCTTGCTTTTTGCGTTTCGCGTGGAGTGACGATATTGTTAGATGTTAAGAACAAAAAATGCTGTTAATACCTTGTACGATATTGTTTACTAGATTTTTATTGATGTGTACAAAAAAAAAATGTTTTTTTTTTTAAATAAAATTTGATTAATTAAATGAATTATATTTTGGTATTATTTATTTGAATGCGTGCTATCCACACCATTTCTATTGTTTGTGGAATGTTTCATATTATGAACGTATATAATAGTATAGATTATAACTTTACTGCCCACCAAAACAAATTACAGTGAAACACAGATCACAATGAAATACAAATATGAAACAAAAAAGAAGAAGATATATAACATAACAAAATAATATAATAGATATTTGATGTATAAGGGCGGTCTTATCGCCTACAGCGATTTCTTCCAGACAACCTTTGGATGGAAAGAAAAAAGCTTGTACTGTCTGAACCAGATAACCGTTGCTACTTATTTACTTTTAAAAAGTACACTTAAAACACCCACACAGAAGAAACAAATATTTTATCCCGGGTGTGAATCGAACCCACGCCCACTAAATAATAACTAAACGTAAAAAAAACCGCAAACATGGAGCTTCGAGCCGGGACACCGGGCCCTGCGCAGCAGCCGGCCGCTAGCAACACTCGCAAGCTGTAACTCCAGGGCCGCTCACTAAGTCGCGACGAGAGGAAGGATCGAACGAGCAATAAATCGCGCCAACAAGTCGGGCGCGGGTCGTTAGCGACGAGATATGAAAGTTTTTATTGTTTTGTAGCGGGAAACTATTCCACGCGGGGACAGCTCGCGCCGGGCGGAGGGGGGGGGGGGGGGGAGCCCTCCCCCCGTACACTTATCACGAGGGAGGAGACGAACAGGAGTGGGCGTGATGGTAAGAAACAACGCGCGCCCGATCGCTGAAGCTATTGCAAGGGAACACAAAGGGTACCAAAAATATGATGCGTACTTATAGCACGGCACAAGGGCGCACTGAAGCGCGAGCTGCTGGCGATGGTGGCCTGGCTGCGTAGTACTGTCATCATTATCAGGTTAATTAAATTGTAAGTGAGGCGCGTCAGCCTACGTCTCCAGTAGAAACGAGGTTACCGCGTGTCGCCACTCCCCGGTGTCGGTTCGTCCTGCCTGATGCGGGTCAGGCGCGACCTCACCCAGAAGGAATCTGTTTACTGTGGATTTGAAGGCATGCAAGGTATTGTGCGGGAAATACGTGCTCGAGCAGTTTCAAATCCTTGCTGCGTGAATAAACAGAGATGTGTAAGCTTGAATGAATCGTCGGATCAGCGGTCGAGCGTCTCTGAGTACCTAATGCGCGCCACTTGTTTTGCCATTTGCAATGATCGTGTACAGGCGTTATTTACAAATGAGAGAAGACCACCATAAGAAGCTCACCAGGTGATGTTAAGTGACGGTGTGGTCGTACATGTTAAAGCACACCTAGCCTGGAACGGAACTGTCTCTCACGTGAGGCTGCCGGAACACACCATTAGATGCTTGGCGGCAGATGTTCAACTCTCGTGTGGTAGCTAGCCAGCCGAGTACTAGAGAGTAATTACCACCATAACTTGGTTCGCTCACGATGTTTTTCTTTCAGCGGCAGTTCGAGCTTACGGACCGTCCGCGCCAACCACTGAGCTATCATCGCTACAAAAATTGCTAATAAGTATTGTCTATATATACTAACTTTTTAATGCCATAAAATGATCATGATCTTGTAATACGTACACCCGATGTTTATAAAATATGCATAAGTTTTTTTTTAATGTTTGTTATTTATTTTTGTATGTAATTATATTGAAATATGTTTTATAAAGTATTGCCTGTGTGTATTATGTATAGATATCCAGATAACACCCACTGTCGGTAGCCGAGCTGCGTCGCAGCAGCGGCTCGCGGGACCAGAAATGTATCTGAATTAATAATCCATTCTGTTGTGTTTACTGGATAAAAGACATGAAATTCGATGAAGCTGTCGAAGCGGAAGAGCGGGAGCGCGCGGCGGCTCCCCGCCTAGGTGTTATGGGGCGCTGCATGCTGCGGCCTGCCCGGCACTCCGGCACTCCGGCACTCCGGCAGTGCTCCGCCAGCCGCCGCGAGGGGCGCTCCGCCGCGCTGTCTCTCCCGCAGCTCCGACGCCGCCGCCGCCGCCTCCGCCGCGCCGGTCGGATGCTACTAAACTCTTATACCGAGTTTAAACGATGACTGCTCGTGTTGTTCCTACGAATGATTGAGAGCATTCGTGGCGGCGAAGTCGGTGGGAAGTATCACGGACTCAGTTTGTCGGCGCAAACTTCATGTTACCGACTTTTATTGTTCGCTTAGTTGATGTAAATAAATGTGTGTACGTCGTGATTCGTGGGTGAAATTAGAAGTTGTCGCGTGAAGTGGTCGCGACGCGTGGAGGCTGTACGCGGCGCCTCCAGGGCCGGAGGGTGGCTCGCGTGCAGGCGTGCATGACGCGCGAGCGGCGCGAGCCGGTGCCGGTGCAGCGCGCCGCGGCTGCCGGCGCGGCGGCCGGTGAGTTCATTTTTCAATAAATGTACTTTAATTTTCTAAGTTTTAACACGATGTATTTTTTAAATTTTGTATTTTTTGTATCACAACGAAAGTGAAAATGAAAACCAAAATGTATTTTGAAACTAAAAATAACAAAGATAGCAAGTGAGTATTGTCTCCCCCCCCCGCGCAGGCGAGCAGCATCTACGTCTGAGTGTGATCGGCTCTGTTTTCAGGAAGTGCCCCACTGCTGGGCGTGGCGCGTGGGCCTGTGAGAAGGGTAGGGCCGCCGCGCCGCCGCCGTCCAGCAGACTGGCTGAGTGCGGGTCGGCAGATATCACACACCGTCCGGATTTGTTTTAAGAACTCTCGAAGTCGGCCCTTGCAGCTCCTCACGATGTTTGAAGTTAGCGGCAATACGTTCATAACTTAGAAAAGAAAGAGTCGCGTGCCGTGGGATTCGAACCCAGAACCTCCAGACTGGAAATCAGACGAGCTCCCAACTACGCCACCGAAACTTCCAACAAATGGCAGCGACGACGCTTACATAATGGATCTTTGCGTGTTCTCGGATGTTTTTATTTGACTATTAAACATATTATAATGAAATGATATATTGATCATATTATTATGTTGTCGTCACCTGTAACTGCTATCACATCTAGTTTTGTTTTTTTTTGTGTTAATGACCGCCATTACTGTTGTGATGTGTATAGTGTTGGTGATCTAATAAATAAATAAATAAATAAAAAGCAGAGGATTGTACAAATGTACATTTTATATATTTAGTGAATGAAGCACTTGTTACACTAAGTGAAGCCGGCGGCGCGGCGCGGCGGGCTCCCGGCTCGCCGGCGCGCGGCCCACGTCGCGGAAGTTTCCGGGAGCGCGTGCCGCGACTCGCGGTTGACATTCCATTCGTCTCGAGGTTCTGCCTGTATTTTAATTTTGCTGGAGAGTTTCGGAGAGATGACGAGGGTCGCATCCCGCGAACATCTCTAATACTTGCGAAGCTGTGGAATATAACTGACACTTCGATGTTTAACTTGCCATTAAAAGTGCGACAAGTATTATCCCACTAATATCATAAATGGAAAAGTTTCGATGGGTGGATGTTTGTTACTCTTTCACGCAAAAACTACTCAACGGATTTGGATGAAATTTGGTATAGCGGTAGCTGAAATCCTGGGTTAACACATAGTTTACTTTTTATCCTCAAAACAAGTAGCGGGTAACACCGCGGGGCGCAGCTAGTTATTTATAATAGTCAGACTTATGTTTGACCTCCGTCTCTTCTGATGTTACGTGATGTTGCGGTCTAAGATGGAGCACGCTTGCCTAGAAGATACCGATAAACTCTCGGCTTGCAGACACCCACATGATTCCATCGGGGAGCACTCGGGCAGCGCATTCCACTGTCCAGCGGTGCGCACAATGGACGCGGAATCAAACCGTTTCGTTCCAGTTTTTGTCCCGACAACCATGAAACTATGTCGATGTCAGGACAAAAGTATAAATACGAAACGTGTTGTTTCATATAAGTTGTGGCAGTTTCACTCGTTTTACCAAAATAAATGTCAATTGTATCTACTACAAAGAACACAGCATGTACTACTATGCACCTGAGAACATACACCCCCCAGTCCCCCGCGCGGCTGTGTATCTCGGCGGTCATGCCCACAGATCAATGTAAACATATAAAGTAGGATAAACATGAATATATTTCCGCTTTTATGATATTCGTAAGGAAATAAGGGATAAGAAAAGGTCGCTTCATTCTAATTCCGCTAAGAGCCCTCCGCGGGCGCGACGCACGAGTACTCGCGCCGGCGCGCGGCGCCGCTCCCGCGCCCTCACGTGCGTACACTAATGTTATAATTAGCAGCTCTGCAGCACTGCACAAAAAATACAAAAAAATGTGTGGCTCTGATTGTTATACAACTTTCCACGATCACCTGCGGGGCTAATCTGAACATTACCTGAAAATTTCACCAAAATCGGTCTCGCCGTCTTGGAATCCATAAGAAACATACACACAAACACTATTGTAGAATGTAATAAAATAGAATACAACTCTACTGCACACCAAACATACATACATACATTACAACATACACATATTAAACATACAAAGGAGATAAACAATAACATAATAAATATGTGGCGTACAACGGTGGCCTTATCGCTTCGAGCGAGTTCTTCCAGACAACCTTTAGATGGAAAGAAACATATAGAAATAGATATTACGTATTATATACATAGACAGATCAGAAAAGAATTTAAAAAATTCTTAATATTGAATGGTATCTCCGGGTGCGGCGGTGCCTGGGACGCGCGAGCTGAGAGCGCGCGATCTTTTACACGGAGGCAGCCGCCGTGAAGCGCGAGGTCGCCGCTCGGACCGGGCCGCGCGACGCAGCAGCTGTCGCAGCCAGCTCTGCTGACGCGGCCGTTAAACGGCGCGGAAGCGTTATTGTAAACTGCCGCTATTTACCGCTACGATGGTAAGCGCTCACTTTATCTGTTTTGCTCGTGTTCACCGAATGAAAACCAACTTCAATTTACGATGACATATTTATCGGGCTTTAGCCCGCGGCAGCCGGGCTCCGGTCTCCGGGCTCCGGGCTTTGGGCTCCGGGCGGCGCATTATCGTAACTCACTCGGTTCACTTACTGTGAGGCTAGGGGAGGTTCGCGCGCCCGGCTCCTCTCCAGACCGTGTGCCCCTGCGTGCTGTGACGTCATGTACTCCTAGAAGAACCAACAAGCTCCGGCCGGAGCCGCGGGACAGAATTAAACTTCACAAAAATAAGTCGATCATTAACCGACACGGCGCCGCGTAGTCGCCGCTACGAGCACGTAGCTGCCCACGTAGCACCGCTACGAGCGCACTACGCGACGCACTCGTAGCTCCTTATCAATACGTTATCGAAGGCAGCGGCCGCTTATTTGCATGCAAATTAAATCTTGCAAGTATATTTAGGAATAGTGTGGTGCCTGCCTTTGACGTAAGGTCGAGTTTCCGCCGGCGAGTCGGCGCGCGGCGCGGCCGGGACGTGACCGGCGTACGTGACGGCGGCGTGGCGGGGGATAATGGGAATTCTAAAGAGCAAGGAATGCGGAGACTTTCGTAGAGACTTAACACCGTAATTTACTTAAAGAGCAATACAATAGATCTGTTAATATTTCAAGAGAGCCCAGCCTGGGGGGGGGGAGGAGCGGCCGCGGTACCGCACTACTTTGAGTGTTGCCCACAAGCAGTGCTGAGTACGTGTGCCGCGAGGCTCCCTTTGAAGCTACTCGAGGCTAATGAGCGCCGGTATCTGGCGAATGTACTCAAAGGAACGCCTCACACGAAGGCCGCCGTTGTCCCGCCGAGAATGTATTCTCTATGTTATTGTTGTTTTATTATCGTGATCAAAATCGAATATTTCGTAAATCGTAAAAATCGTAGGACATTACACACAGCGCCATCTGACCCCAAACTAAGCAAAGCTTGTACTATGGAAGTCAGATAACTGATACAATACTTAAATATATTTTTTTGTAAATACATACTTATAATACATACATATTTCGAATGTTACTCGGTCTAGCAGCTGTATAGTTTTTGTAAGTATTACAAATATTTAAAAAGTACACAAGTATTCTGTCAGTCGTCTGGTTCGGAGCTAGATGGCGTTGCATGGAATATCTTTCGATACTTCTTTTTATTTATACTTTTTATGTATATTGAATTTATAAGTTACGTATTATTTCGGAAAAATATGCCGCCCCTAGAGACAGCGCGACGAACCGCGAGCGAAACCTGCGGAAGCCGTGAGTGTAGGAGGAGCTCATTGTGTGGAATAGAGTAGATAATGGACCCCGGGCCTCGCTTTTGAGATTTATAATTCTATTGAAACCAGGTCAAATTCGGGGCGCCCCACTCGCCTGTAGATATTCCGCGATATCAGACAGCTACAAAACTCTTTTTACAGTTTTAAAAATATCTATTCATTTGGAGTGGTTCTAATGGCGGCGGCGGAATTGAGCCGTTTCATTTCGCTTTTAAAACAGGTTTCATCTCCCGCGGGAGTGCGCCGATGTTGTGAGACGGCCGCGCACGGCGGAGGCCCACTGGTACCTCCACACATCCACACTTCACTTCAGAAAAAAAAGTTTCCGTGATATAATCTCAAATATTAGTAAATCTTTTATTGATATACTTAAAACAAAGTCCATCACTGCTTCAGCACGCATTACTTTGAGACATTCGATAGTTAGTCACGACAGCTCAGAATATCAAGTACTGCAGTGGTACCTACCTCGACGACATCCTGTTACGGAGAACTAAGTAAAACCGTGTGATCCGGCCGCGCTAACCACTGAGCTACAGCTTCCACCTGCCGGCAAGACTGCTCGTAAATGTTGTCTAGTTGCCGCCTCCGGACGTTTTATGAGTCTGAAAACTCATTACATCCGATATTTTGTTGCGTTGCCGTGTACCTACAGCGTACCTACACCCCGCGCGGAACCGAACCGAGCGCACAAATATGTGTTTATTAAATTAACACAGCGCCATCTCACCCCGGAATAAGCCGAGCTTGTGCTATGGGAGACAGATAACTGATGTAATACTTCAATAGTTTTTTCTTTGTAAATACATACGGTACACCCAGACACAGAACAAACATTTGGTTTTATATCACAAAATGCTTGTCCTGGGTGGGAATCGAACCCCCGCCCTTCAGCTCTTGGAGCAGGCATACTACCAATGAACCAACAGGGCTGTCAAATCGGAAGGCAGACAACTGATAGAATACTTTAATACTTTTTTTTGTAAATACTTTCTTATAATAAATATAGAACACCCAGACACGGAACTAACAAACAGTTATAACGCCGTTTTCTGTTACATTACGGTTTCTGAGATGTCGCACTGCCGCCGCGAGTGCACGACATGTGTGCATTTGTTATCTTGTCCCCGATATACCAGCTTGCTCAGTCCAGTTCGCGCGCGGAATATGTTACACAATGTTGGTTTCCTCGCACTACAGCGCGTGCAGCGGGGCCGGAGACGACGACGCCGCTGCACACAACGCGCGACCAGCGCTCGGCGAGTGCGCGACCTCGTTACACGCGTGACACACGTTAGCTTCCATTTTTATATTCTCAAATCGCGTTCTTACAAGAATCGTTCAGTAACCTTATTAATATGGACATTCAGATAACTGTAAGATGATTTCCTGCTTCCTTTAGTGCCAGGGAATCTCGGGAGAATGGAAACAAGATGAGTAATGACGTCACTATGGAACTATGGAAATGAGCCGCGGAAACATCAGCCGCGAGATTATCCACGAAGTCTGCATGTTTGTATAAATCACTTGCCGGCAGATCTCCTTAGCAGCTCGTCTAACTAGGCACCAG
Organism: Biston betularia; assembly: GCA_905404145.2. Classification (NCBI taxonomy): domain Eukaryota; kingdom Metazoa; phylum Arthropoda; class Insecta; order Lepidoptera; family Geometridae; genus Biston; species Biston betularia. Next base: position 84,212 of record FR989884.1, read on the forward strand.
ATATTCTGCCGCTAAGCAGTAGTGTGTAAACATTACAGTAACTGTGTTCCGGTTGAAAAGGTACTGAAGTGAAATTACAGGGCTGTCGAGACTAACCATCGAAAGTTTCAAAGTAATGCGCGCCAAAGCAGAGAAGTCTTACATTCAAGATTCGAGTTATTTATTGCTGCCATGCAGTACGAGATGTAAACACACAGTAGTATACACGGCACACACGCACACACGCACACACGCACACACGCACACACGGACCGCGCCGGGCACACCGGCGGGTAAAGGAGAGGAGGGAACATTCATTTGCTAAAAAAGTTCTGTGTATCGCTGCAATGGTCGTGGACATGCGTTATCTCTTACCACCGGGGGCGCGTGTCATTCGGCTCATTACTTTTACATAAAAAAATATTAAAATATATAGGCGTCGCCCGCCGGCCGAGCCCCGAGTCAGGGCCGTGCGCCGGCCGCGGGCCCGGGGGTGCAGCCTCGTGAATACTGTGGCAGTTGACACGGATCATAAAACCTAGTTTCGCGTGCGAGCCTCCGCGCGAGTGGAGGCCGAGGGCCGAGAGCCGGCGCGGCGGTGGCGGAGCCACGAGCCTTCGTTTCACTTGTTTTTCCTCGTGAGGGCTGGAAGTATCCAATCTTGTAGTTTAACCGGCTCAAAAAAGGAGGTTCTCAATTTTCGAAACACGTGTCGGCGAGTGGTCCCTGCAGCGGGAAGAAAACTAAACACATGCGGTTATTATTATTATTTATTTTTACTCTTTAGAGTTCTCTCGTTTCCGAGGTAGTATTGCTGTTAATGCGGGCTTTTGGCCAAGCAAAAACAGGGGTATTAATTATGCTGATCTGAAGACAAAAATTTGCGGACTATCCTACAGGTATTTAATATTGCTGCTTTTTGCAACAGTATAAAGGTGAGTTTGTGAATATTTAAAGTTTCTAAGCTTGTCAAAAGTGAATGTGGGACTACACCGGTGGTTGATATAACTATAGGTATGGTTTTAACTGTTTTGACCTTCCACTGTGATTTTATTTCAAGGGTTAAATCTGTATATTTGGCAATTTTTTCGGTGTATGTGCTGGAAATGTTGTGGGTGTTGGGCACGGCAATATCGATGAGGTAAACTGTGTCATTCTTTTTGTCATGAAGTGTGATGTCTGGCCTGTTGAAGTGTACGGTCTTGTCTGTGAGAATGGTCCTGTCCCAGTAAAGTTTGTATTCGCGTGAATCTAGAATAATTTTAGGTTTGTATTTATAATAAGCTACTTTCTCGTTAATAAGTTTGTATTTAAACGCAAGGTATTGGTGGATAACGGCAGCAATTTGGTCATGTCTGTGTTTATAGTCAGTTTGTGTAATCGAGCTGCAAGCTCCAGTAATGTGCTGGATGGTTTCGGGGCTATGGTGGCAATGTCGGCATAAATCTGATAGCAGAGAATGGTCTTTAATAATATGTTTTCTATAGTTCAGTGTGTGGATGGTTTGATCTTGAATTGCCAGCATGAAACCCTCTGTTTCTGGGAAGAGTTCACCGCGCTTGAGCCACATGTTAGACGCTATTTTATCTACAATCGGGTTAATCAAGTCGCGGCGGTGTCTTCCATGCAGAGATTTCTGCAGCCAGCAATTAATTTTCTCTTCTGCAGAAACAATGGTTTCGTTTTTTTGCTTTGTCTGTGATTTTAAGTTCAAAGGGGTTAACTTAATGTCAGCTTTAACTATGGCGTCGTGAAGTAGTGTTCTGCTTGCTTCTTGGTGGAAAAACTTACGAATTGATACTATTTGGGAATTGTGAAGATTGTGGATATCTATAATCCCTCTACCACCTTCTACTTTGGGGAGTGTAAGTCTTTCGACACATGACCGGGGGTGATGCTTCCTATGTTTTGTCATATTTGTGTTGATGAGACGTTGCAGTTTTACTAAATTCGTTTTGGACCATTGGATTATACCAAAAGAGTATGTAAGTATCGGGATAGCGTAAGTGTTTATAGCTTTTATAGTGTTTCTTGCGTTAAGTTGAGTATTAAGTATTTTATGTAGTCTCGATATAAACTGTTCTTCTAATGCTTTTTTCGTGTGTTTTTGGTGTATCTGTTGAGTTTGTATAAAACCTAAATATTTATAACCCGAAAACTCATCTAATGGCTCGACCACTTCGCCGGTTTGTAGGGGATATGAGTTTTTTTCGACTTTTCCATTACATATGGACTGTATTTTGCATTTGTCGATGCCAAATTCCATCTGGATGTCAGAAGAGAAAGATTCTGTTATATCTGCGAGGTTATGAATTTCCTGTAAACTACTTCCGTAAAGCTTAATATCGTCCATGTAGAGTAAATGTGACACGGTAAAATATGTGTTGTCGTATGTAATTTTGTAACCATTAGTACTCTTGTTCAGAAGGTTAGACAGTGGGTTTAATGCCATGCAGAACCAGAGAGGGCTGAAAGCGTCCCCCTGGAAAATTCCTCTTCTGATTGCTATTGAGTCAGTTTCTAAACATGAGCCTTCATTAAATATTTTGAGTTTGGTTTTCCACTTCTGCATCACGTTGCGCAGAAAATCTGTTATTTGTGGGTGTATTTTATAGTGGTCAAGTATATATAGCAACCAACTGTGGGGTACAGAGTCGAAAGCTTTTTTGTAATCGATATACATAGTGAAAATGTTACGTTTTTTCTTCAGCGCTTGTCTAGAAACAACTGCATCAATAGTCAGTTGTTCCTTGCAGCCTAAACTATTTTTTCTACAGCCTTTTTGCTGTTCTGCGAGCAAATTGTGTAATGTAACATGTTTGTAAACTAATTGGCCTACGCATGATGTAATAATCTTGTATACATTTTGAAGACAGGTTATTGGTCTATACTTAGCAGGGTTTTTCGAATCTGATTTATCTTTGGGTAACATGTATGTTGTCCCTACTGCAATATAATCAGGTATGGTGTTTGGTGATTTAATGAAACTGTTGATGTGAGTAAGTAGAACGGTGTGAATATATGTAAATTTCTTGTACCAGTAGTTGTGAATTTTATCAGATCCAGTAGCTTTCCAATTATGTGTTTTATTTATGACAAACTGTAAAGTCTCTATATCTATTTCCTCAAATGTCATGTTAGGTATTTCTGATAATAGTTCTCTATCCTGTCTTATCCATTCGCTATCAACGTGTGTTTTAGGGTTCGACCATATATTCGACCAATACTGGTGGAGAGCTTCTGGTTCTGGAGTTTGTGTGTTTGTGTTAACTTGTACACTTTGAGGGCTTGTTAAATTCCTATAAAATAGTTTTTCGTTATTGTTAAATTGTGAGTTTTGTTGTTTTCGAATGGAAGTTTCTTTGTATCTGCGTAATCTGTTTGAAAGTGCACTGAGTTTTTGCTTTAGGGTATCAAGGAAATGAATAAGATCAGTGTTTTCGTTTTCATGACGGGAATGTATTTTGTAGGCACTTTTGATTTTATCAATTTGCCGTTTCAAGGTTGGGCTAGTGTTGCCATTTATGAATTCAGTTAACCTGCCTATTCTAGCTCTAAGGTCAGTAATTTTATTTTCTAACCGTTTTTGCCATTTAGGGATATTGGATGTTCTAGTATTGTTGTGTTTAGCAGGATTATCGATTTTACATCCGTTAAAACTTGCTGCAGTGTAGGCACCACTATAGATTGCATTTTGCGTCGTGTTAAAGTCAGTGTTGGTTGATACATACTTCGGTAGAACAGTCAGATTTAGGTATTGAACAATACCTGCAAACTTTTTTGATGTTTTCTGTTTCGGAATACTAGGTCTATGAGTTGGGTCTACGTTCTTATATTTAGCAACGGTAGATAGAAACATGTCTTCAATGTTGTGCTTCATTTCAGTGGATAACTCTTGTAGGTATGTATGTGTGCTATTTTGTCGTTCTATAATTGTGTTATTTGAGGGTGACAAGTCTCGTGAGTTTGGCGTGTGTTCGTGTGTTTGAGGCGTGTAGTTTGCAAGGCTATGTGAGTTTTGAGTTACAGAGTTTTCCATTTGTGTATTTACTGAAGGCGATACAGGCTCAGAGTTACAAGATGAGTTGTGTGTATGTTCTAGTGCTAGTTCTATCGCGACTTCATCCCGCAGCTCTTGAAGTCGCGCGCTATTTATAAGTTTGTTGTTAACAATGACTCTGCGTTGATCAGCCACGCGTTGTTCAGATATATGAGTAAGATGTGGGTATTGAGTTATGAAAGATTGGTGTAAAGGTTGCCTGTACGCGGTTTTGTTTGTCTCTACTTTTGTGATTCTATAGTAACTTTTTATGATAAACTCGTTGAGATTATTGTCCCATCTCATTCTTTGGCTACCGTCTGTACTAGTAACGCATTGTGTGGGATCATTGGAAGTATTGTTTAATTGAGAATTGGCTTCGTAACGTATGGCTTGTATCTGATTAGTAGTAAGCAAATTATTTCGGATAATTGCTCTGCGCTGGTCGCCTACTCGTTGTCTACTGACGTCCATGTCCGGGTACTTTTGCACAAATTTTGAGTGTAATTCAGGCAAATATGATCTTACGTTTGATTCCATTTTTGTGAGTATTAAATAAGTGCGCAGGATAAAGATGTTCATGTCTTCGGTCCATTTCCTGCGTGCACTTCTAGCTTTGGCGGGTGCAGGGTTGTCGGCGCTTGCCTCCCGCACAACGTCCTCAGCCGACGATGTTACCGAAATCGATTCAGAAGTATCGGAGTCCGTATTGCTAGCACGAGTCGTTCGATAGTTAAAGACCCTCGCCCGGAGATTCATCTGGCCCCTGGCGCCACGAGGTACCTGCCTACTATCATCAGCGTCCCCCGTGGAACCGCCGGGAACTTGGGGCAAATTTTGCGGATTTGTATTCATGTTTCATTTTTGGACAGTACAAACTCACTACACTTGTCCGGGGTGAGTGAGTGCGTAGTGGGCTGCCTCACTGAGCCCGAGAGCGCCGCCGTTGGTATTAAATATACTCTTCCGCCGCCACTCAAAACCGACGTCCTACACTAACGCCGGTTGTTCCACATAAACCTCGATAAGACATTACTTTCTTGTCTAAGAGCCCTAATGTGGCTATATCAATTTTTAATATTTGCATACCTACATACTTCATACCTCCTACATACATACAAACATACCTACATATATATACAATACACACCTACAAACATACATACATACAAACATACATACATACATACATACATACATACTCCCAGAGCCACGTTGGCCGCACCAGTAATTTCTCATTGCGTTGCCCGCCCCCCACGTGATCTTGTGTTTGATTCGGACGTGTGGTTGGATTTTGGGGGGCTTATTATTATTATTATTATTATTATTATTTTTTTATGGACATTTAATTATATTGACATAATTTTATTGACATTTTATATGTGACATATTACTTTATTGACATTTTCATTTTCATTGTTTTGACATATGTAATGATTTTGATAATAATTTTTAAATATGAATGGAAAAATGACCTGTAACTTTGGTGTTATTAATAAATGATTTGTATTTGTATTTGTATTTTATTTTAATTAGTTTTAGTTTTGAAGTTTACGTCAAGTTTTAGTTTTAGATACCAAGTAGAGTTTCGGATAAGTTTTTCATTATTAAATATAGTAGCCCTTATCACTTCACTAACTGGAACGACTGTGAAGCGAAAATGAACTAAAAATATACCTCGAACATTCCGAAACAGTTGGTGAGTGCGAGTAACACTACTTGCAGTCCCTCTTACCTTACGGACACTCGCACCGGAACAGACTGCTGGCGGCGGCGGCGGCGGCGCCGTGTCTGCGCGGCGGGGCGGTCTCACGAGTCCCGCACCTCTGCTTTTGTTCTGCGTCGTATTTTCTAGAGAAAACATTACATATTCTTTGTCCTGGAAGATTTGTGGCTGTAATTCCGAGAAATATATTATATCTAGGTAAAGTAGAACGTTCACAGCCAGTGGCTTTTATGGCGAGGCGGCGCTCGTTACTGGCGAGCGGCGCGACTAGCGGCCGCTCGCGAGTAGCGCCCTTACATTGTTCTCCGCAAAATAAAGAGATATCCTGAGAGTTTTCACACAACGCTACCTAGCCCTTAACTAAGTAAACCATGCACTATGGGCACCCGACAACTGGTAGAATACTATAAACTTTTTTTGTAAATACATACAAAAATCCCAAATCCCAGACGTGTGTACTGTGTCTGCGTGTTACAGCTCTTGAAGTGTAGGTACGCTACCAAACGAGCCAACAAGACAGTCGTAACAGTCAACATAATAACAGAGACACTATCTCCGTAAAATGTTTGAGCCTTAATTAACCAAATCCATACAGACTACCCAATCTAACTAGCCTACTGCACAAAATGGAATGTGTTTTAAGATAAAACAGCTGAGACTGTGGAGTCCGTCCCGATGCTCAAACCCAGCGTCAGGCTTTGTGTTCACCTGTTCACTTGATTTTAAGAAACGGCGGGCGAAGATGATAAATTAGCTCTCAAGTAAGGCTGTCTGCAAGTGATAAAACATAACAACGTGCGTAATGTACGTAAAAGAACGTTATGCCAATTAAATATACCAAACGCACAGTTCGTGGCTCCACTGGCCCTGAAACTGCGCCGAAACAACGAGGACTCTGTCCTGGAAACTTCCCCGGCAGCGCCTCAACACATTTTATTTCTGCTACAAACATATCGTAAAACATAAAAATATTACAGTCGCAAAAGTCGGGCCCCGCGCCGCCGCGCCGCCACTCATCTCCTAGGATTATTGAATGACGAGCACTCGACACTTCCCGCCGCGGCCGCCGAGGAAGTATGAAGCCGGCGGCAGAAGATAATTGACAGCCCTGTTGGTTCATTGGTAGTGTGTCTGCTTTGAGAGCCGAAGGGCGTGGGTTCGATTCCCACTCAGGACTAACATTTGTGAGACTAACATCGATGTTTGTCCTGTGTCTGGGTGTACTGTATGTATCATAAGTATGTATTTACAAAAAAAAAGTATGTATGTATTCTATCAGTTATCTGACTTCCATCACACAAGCTTTGCTTAGTTTGGGGCCAGATGGCGCTGTGTGTAATGTCCTATGATATTTATTTATTTTATTTATGATCAAAACGAGTGACTCTTCGACTGAGTTGTGTCGAGGCTCCCGGCTCCCGGCTCTCGGCTCCCGGCACCCGGCTTGGTACCGGATTACATTACGCACGCGTGACGAACCAGTCCTGCGTTACAAGTGCACCGCACGGCTCGTCGGCCCGTCGGCCCGTCGGGTGCTGCAGCTAGAAACGGGCTCGGCTCCGCCCTCGTAGTGGTGACCGTTGGTAGCATTAACAACCGAGCGTTAGAGAGCAGGCTCCCTCAAAACGATCCCACGTTCGCTTCGCGCACACGCTAATCCCTAATTGCAAAAGAATAAGGATGAAAATAGAATGCACCGCTCGATCGTATTGTTGGTCGGCAGTACGCAAACGTACCTCGCAAGTCTAATTACATTCATTAAGAGTAAAGCAATTGCTCTAATAACTTTTTTATAAGCAGATAATGGTTTGGTTTGCGCGTTTCATGAGTATTTTTTTGTTAAGCAAATAGTTTTGAATCCGAAGGTAAATAAAGTATCTTAAATTACTATTTTTGTATGAAAAATTTAATCTAAATGTCCGATTTTTTTGTTTACCTAATTTATAATATTTTTAAGAAAAAAAATTACGATATCGGGAAAAGTAACTTATTTTTTTAAATAGGTAAAAGTATCGAGTAAATTTCTATCTATCATGTTTTTAGCTTATCAATGGATAGAAAAAGGTTTTTCAAAAATAACTTTTCAGTTTTACATCGATCCTAGTTTGGTTCCTTTACACGGCGACAAGTAGCGCAGCCTCCGCTTAGATGGCTGATGAATTATTCTGTAACAACAAACGTTATCTCTGAGCCCTTGAGACACTGACAACAGTTTCCAAAGTGTTTGCTGATTAAATTGTTTTGAGTGTAAACTCTCCTCTCTTCAGCAATATAAGAAGAGCAAACGATGTATTTTTTGAATAAAGGCTGTACAAGCAAACATAGTTTTTGTTTCGGCGAATGTGCGGGCTCAGAATGTCAGGGGTTCTGCGCGTATGCATGCTAAACTGGTGTCGTTGTTTATCCGTCATTGCTTTATAACTCAGCTCTGGATTAAGAGCTCTCAAATTAGAGCGTGATTTGGATTTCCGCCCGGGAAAAAAATTAGCATGACAAACGTAGAAGTTTTTTGTGTATATACCTTTAAGTTTTTCTATGTTTTATGTTTATTGTTTATATTTTTTGTATGTATAAATGTATGTATGTATTGTAAATTATGTTGAAATGTATTTTATGTCATAAATAAAGTGTTGTCTATTGTCTATTGTCTTATATGTTTAGTTATGCGCTTGCGAATATTACATAAGAATTCTATCTGTTATCTGGTTCACGTAGTACAAGCTTTGATTAGATTGGGGCTAGATGGCGCTGTGTAAAATGTCCATCAATATATTACATCTAAAATTATTTGACTGAAAAACTACGGAACTTGAAATGTAAATTCTAGTTTGTTTTTTATTTTTAAAAAGTACTATCATTAGCATTGTCATGCCCCCGTGGGCGCGGGTGGTGGCGCGGCGGTGTGGGGGCGCGGGGGCGCGGTCGTGTCTAATTCTAATCATTATTCAGGAGCGGTCGCGGTCCCGCAGATCTCTAACTCGATTTAATCACCGCCCGCGCGCTGCCGCGGCAGCGTGGCTCCGGCCTCACCCGGCCTGTACAGTCCAGTCCAGCCCAGGGCCCTAATTCTCTAACTCACATAAGATTCCTTGCCAAAAACGCTTATAACACCATACGTTTATTTCAACAATCCAAAATGTTTCATCAAGTTCTTGAAGAAAACCCATTCCTGTTCAATTCAAGACAACCTCTTATTTATTTATTTTATGAACACCAACGTTGTGTTCATTACCACGTTACACAAATGGAGCACGTTACGTGTACTTGGTGGCAGATCTCGTTGGCAGGTCGTCCAGGCAGGCTCCCCCGCAGTGCCAGATACTCTGACCGTCTCGTTCCTCTCATTACTTTTACATCAAAATAAACTTCAATATCAAACAGGTACCTATGTCAAAAGAAGACATTGCCATTATGATAAAATGTGAGAAAAAAACTTACAAGTGTTTTTGTAATTTAACGTATTTTGTGCTCGCAGAGAATCAGGCCCCTGCAGCGGTGACAGCCGCCAGGTAACTAGATAGCGTCACGTGGCGCACAGGGGACGCCGTGCCCTCCTCGGAGAGTTAGCGCCGGGAGTCAAGTGACGGCTCCAAGCTTTAATGAACCTTTGTACGGCCGAGCTGTGCGGGGCGGGGGCGCACTCCCTGCCTGACACAGTGTGATGCAATGTTCAGCCAGATTGTGGCATCTTTGAGCAAACGTGAATATTGTTAGCATTTGCACTTACACAATTTATAGAGACATTTTGAGTAGTGACATTCATTTTATTCGACTTTAGAGAAAATGAGGAAGTTGTCAATTCGGTTGTAATTTTTTATATGTTTATAATCTGCATAATAAATAAACTGCGTCATTTATTATCAAATTTGGAAAGTAATTTTTTTATTTGAAAGAATATATTTTCAGATTGAATGCTTAGAAATTTCATTTAGTTCAAAAACATATGTCATCAGTAAACAAAATAGCGTATGCTGCTTTCCTGTAACTTTTCCGTGGAGTTCACGGCCACTAGAACAGTCCCGGTGAACCGCCGACCTCCCGGCTTCATCGTCATCATCTGATGATTACCACCGTAGGTGTTCTAGTGCCTTTCTAGTCTGTACCTAGCTATTTAAAAGTAAATCTCATTACAATGTAGCGTCATCCTTCCCGTTCGTGTTCCATCCTCGCCAGCAGCTCCGCCGCTGCCGCCGCCGCCACGGAGTGGCGCGGTGCTGGAGGAACAGAACCTGGGCGCGCGGGCGGCTCAATTAACATAAACTTACGCATCCGATGTTTTAATCAGCGGCGGCGCTCCCCCCCGCGCGGCCGGCCCCGCGCCCTGAGCCGTGTTTACTCAATTAGAACTATTTGCTCTAATCAGTGTTTTGTGCCTCTACATACGTTTTGTGAAACTTGCCTTTACTATCTAAACTAAAGCTGGCATGTTACTTTAGCGATTAACATTATTTTTGATGCGAAACGTCTACAGGCGTGTTTGGCAGTAAAAGTGACTTGTATGCCGTATGACTTGTAACGCAAACGGTGTGACGCTCTCTAGTGCCTCTACGCGGCTCTCCCGATTCCCTCGTGTGCTGCGCGCGTATACTGTACACTTCGTTGCTTCTTCTTCTTCTTCGTGAGTAGCGCACTGGTTCAAGTTTGCGTGGCGTCCCGTCCCGGACAACAATCTTTACTCTTAGTTTTGAAGTTTGTATAAGGTAACTTTAAAGCAATTTATTCTAAACTAGCTGCGCCCGCGGTGTTACCCGCAACATGTTTTCGGGATAAAAAGTAGCCTTTGTGTTATTCCAGGGTGTAAGCTACCTCCATACCAAATTTCATCAACATACTCATAAACTTTCGCATATTTTATTGCAAAACAGATATTTTTTGTTTTCTTTATCAAGTTGTAAGAATTTAAAAAGAAAAGTGATTATTAATGATGGTAATCATTTCCTGGAGGTTGGACTATTTGTTGTTCAGTGATAGCACATCGGAGCGGCTGCATCTTGAACTAGTAACGTACATTTCATATTGTAACAGCAAGCAAGCAGTAGTGTGTAAACATTACTGTGTTCCGGTTTGAAGGGTACTGCAGCGAAATTACTGGGCTGTTGAGACTAACCATCGAAAGTCTCAAAGTAATGAGCGCCAAAGCAGTGATGCCTGGACTTTGTTTTGTTACTCAAAGTTCTGTGTATCGCTGCAGTGGTCATGAACAGGCGCTATCTCTTACCATCAGGAGAGCGCATCGTTCGTTTCATTACTTTTATAAAAAAAAAAAAACCTCAAACTCAGTACTGAATATTTTGAGTGCAGTTTATGAATGTTTCAAAATAAAATGATTATTGTATAGTAGAGGAAAAACCAGCTCCTTACCAGCAGAGCGCGCGCGGTGCGGGGCGACACATACTGCTCACTCGCGGAGGCACTGGACCCGAGTACCGAGTGTACCCGCACTCCCGGCGGAGCCCTACGCCACGAGGGCTGCGACTGATTTAATTTAAATATTCCTTTGTAAAGAATCCGCTCGCCGCCTTAAAATAGAATTAATAAGATTTCTTGTTTTAGAATCCTCTCTGAAACCAGAAATCCTATTAAATCGAGTTTACGGACAGGCGGACAGTAGGACAGGGAGAAATCGGACTCCGAGGCGTTTATTTATATTAGTCCACCACACGCGCCCAACAGTGGGCCAGTATAAAAAACAGGAGACATGAGCAGCAGCTCTGGCGCTGACCTTCTTTTGAAAGCTTAGCTTGCAGGTGAAATGGATTCGTATGCCCGTGGAAAACGGAGCAATCATTCTGGCCATTCAAATGAAAGGTTTTTTTACGTATTTTTTTGTAAAAGTAACAGTTTTTACAAAAAATTAAACAGTTTTACTTCTGCGAGTTTACTCACGTCCTATGATATCGCGTACTCCGACTGTAGTATGTGTAGTAGAGCGACTTTTTTATTTTTTCTGCAAAACATCTTTTTATCGTTTAGAGTTAGCTTAAAAATTGATAGCTGCGATTTACGGCCGGACCCAAGAGGCTAGCTGTCTATCAGACGGCATTCATAAGATATTGTGTGTGTAGAGAGCACATACAATATACAAACTCTTGATGGTGAGAGATAACGCCTGTCCATGACCATTGCACCACTGCAGCGACACACAGAACTCTGAGTAGGAAAACAAAGTCCAGGCATCGCTGCTTTGCCGCTCATTACTTTGACACTTTCGACGGTTAATCTTAATACAAATACAAACGACCTTCTGCTATGGAAATGTTCCACCAGATAAAACGTTCTATCTGTAGTTTAGGTAGTAAGTGAATGGATGTGCCGGAAGCTGCGGCCAGTGTAGAGACGCAGCTGCCGCAGCGCGTCGCGTCGGGCGAGGTGGGCCGATCCGTCACGGTCGGCCGCGTCCGGCGCTAATGGGGCCGCCGCCGCCCGCCCCGGCAGACAAATGGCGCATCCATCATCCCGCAGCTCTGCTCGCGCCGCGCTATTGTTCCGCCTCGAGTTGACGGGATCATTGTCGGCTCATGCTTAACTGCTCGTGTAAACACAGGAGAGCTTGTGTGCTGCCGTCTCGCCATTTCTCTCGTACCGGCAACAGGTTGCCAGCTGCTCGAGCGCTTTACAGCTCGATTAGTTGGTCGTGGGTTAGGTTTCCACCGGGATAGACATTATGTCCGACGGTTTGTTCTATCTGGCTATTCTACCGCGTTTAAAAATCTTTTATCAATTATTTGGTTCCTATAGGGTTGCTTGGTTTACGGCTAGATGCGGGGCAAGAAATACTCACCGATGTTTTCTTACTTTAGTAAGTAATCTTAAGCACGTACATCGAGCCAGGTTTCCGTTATTTGTTTACAAATATAAGTTCGCGCGTTCATTGCAACGCCGCGGGCGGAGAGCCGGCCTCCGCCCCCGCCGCCGCCGCCGCTGTGGACGCCCGTCATTAATTCGCGGACGCAACAGGTGGCGCGGGCCGCCGACACCGCGCCGCGGGCCCGCTCCCGAGGGACAGGGCGAAACACCCGTGCCGGCCGTGGGACCTCCGCGTGTACACTCGTCTGTTTTCGCGTAATTAAAAAATAAAATAATAAATTCTGCGTGTCGGTAACACATGCTAAGATCCCCGCGTGCGCAGAGCTTACAGAGGAGGCGTCGGTTCATGATAGCATCTTGCTTCGGTGAAAAACTTAGCATTGTCTTCCAGCAGCGGCTGCTAGCATCCTCGCCACGCTCTTCTCGGCTGATCTTACTGTTTATTAATAAGGAGATACTTTATATTATGAGGATTAACATAGCCTACTTTTTGTAATTTAAAATGTACATATGTCCGCGCGAGTGAAGACGCGGGCAACAACTAGCAAGAATGTAAAAAAATCTGGGTGTCTTCAAGTCACGATTAAATCTGTTTCTTTTAGGCGAGCGTGCTCCATCGTAGACCGCAAAAGGTGAGATGGCCGTCAAACGTAGGCATTCAACATTTAAAAAAAATACTGGACGAGTGTATTTTTTTAATAAAATAAATAGAATTCGTTTGAGTTGTCTTTATTTGGTTCCCGTAGAAGTAGGAAAGCCGACACGGGCTCTCAGTCTACGAGTTCATACGTTGAAAAATAAACGAAGCGGTACGTACTCTAGTTCAGAAATTTGCGAGAATTACGTGGCGAGAGAACGAAAGAGAAATGTAGGGGCGCTGTGACAGCGGGCTTGCACCTCAACACCTTGTTTTGTAAGAACATTGTTGTACAATGTACGAAATACACAACTTGCTACCTACGCGGGAATCTCAGTGCGCGGCAACTTTCTAAATATTTGCCAAGTTTTTCGAAGGTACTTATTTAATAAGAAAATTGTAGCGATGATACCTCAGTGGTTGTTGCGGTCGGTTCACACACTGAAGTGTGTGGGTGCAAACCCCAACAATGGGCTTGAGCAGCCGGTGAAGGAAATCATCGTGAGGAAACCATGGCATGGTGGTAGGGTACTTCTGGTACTCGACTGGCTAGCTACCACACGAGAATTGAAATCTGTCGCCAAGAACTTAATGGTGTGTTCTGGTAGCTGCGTTCGAGAGCCAGTTTCATTCCAGGCAAGGTGTGCTTACCATCTTCGGACTCACCGTCAATCAACATCAGGTAAGCTGTGGTCAAAAACCTAGCCCAAGAACCTTGAAATAAGCCGTAACATAGGACAGATCCCAGCACTCGACTAGATGCATTGAATTTTGAATTTGTTGCCAAATGCGTAAACAAATAAATAAATATGATAGGACATTACACGCAGCGCCATCTGACCCCAAACTAAGCAAAGCTTGTGCTATGGAAGTCAGATAACTGATAGAACCCTGAAATACGTTTTTTTGTAAATACATACTTATAATACATACAGAACACCCAGACACAGAACAGACATTTGTGTATTTGTAGTGTGTTTTTTTGTTGTTGTAGTGTTGTGTGTGGCAAAATAAATGTTTTCTTTCTTTCTTTCTTTCTTTCTTTCTTATACCACAAAATGTTTATCCTGGGGGGGAATCGAACCTTAAGCTCTCGGAGCAGACATACTACCAATGAACCAATAGGACTGTCAATTGTGTGCTTGAAGCTTTAAAATTATATAGATTAAAAATATACACCTACCTAGACACGCATAAAAATAAATGAAAGTTCTATTGAAAGATAAAATAAGTCCAGGGCACGTAAATGTAAATGCGCGGCTGCCCGGGCCGCCGGCGCCGCCGCCGCCGCCGCCGCCGCCGCCGCGCGGGCCCTCGCTGTCTAATTATTCGCCTTTAACGTCCGTTTGCCGCCATTAATATGAAATTTATTTTATCATTTTCCGAACCCGGCGCTGGACTACATTCCTTCTGTAATCTGTGAATCTCTACTAGTTTATGACAGGAGAGCTCCGCTCGCCGGCGCGGCGTGCAGCCGCCGGGACTGGAAGGCGCCCAGGTTGTGTAACACCCGTGTTATAATTTCTTCATCAGTAGATTTAGCTTATTATTGGAATTTGAACGCACAGTCTGTGGCGTGTGAACCGACCGTGCTAACCACTGAGCTATCATCGCGTCAACAGGCATGAGTCGTCGATTATCCCACAAATATTATAAATGTGCAAGTTTAGATGGATGGATGTTTGTTACTCTTTCACGCAAAAACTACTGAACGGATTTGGATGAAACTCGGTATGGAGGTAGCTGACACCCTGGATTAACACATAGGCCACTTTTTATCCCGATAACATGTAGCGGGTGACACCGCGGGACGCAGCTAGTTGTGATTAAAAGCAATATGCCTTTAATCACACGAGTCGGCCGACTCGGCCGGGCCGGCAGCGAGGCGGGAGGCGGGAGGAACCGGCCGATCGTGCGAATTGCTTCTCACTTAGGTATTATCGCGTTATGTTTAGCAAATTAGTTCGGACCCAATTAGATCCGACGGGAGGACGTGACGCGCGAGTCGCGGCCTTGTTGCCGCGCGGGGAAATCGTACCAGGAAACTTTATTACACGCAGCCCGACAAATATATTATCGGCAGTAACGCTAGAGAAAGTAATTAAGCTTTGTGATTAATTGACCGAAACGTGCAAATAATGAATTAATCAACTAGTGAATTCCTCTGCGGTTTTAATTTGTTTATGAATTTCAACATCACGAAGTGAAAAGTAAATCTATTTATCTGGTTAAAGTTTTTAATTTTTTTTATTACTATGTCAAAGTTGTGCCCCAAATAGTCAAGTGTCCAAAGTTATTAATAATGTTACAAGGAGCTTCTTCCGGTTTAGTACTTCCCGAACGCTTTCATAAGTTTTTACAAGGACGTTATTTTGTAAATAATGACCATTTAGTCGACCTAGTTTGTGGAAACAACGGAAAAAATATTTCTCCGTAGCTGTACTACGAAACACCTCTACGGCGCTACGTAGAGCTACGAGCTGCTACGAAATACAGAGAAAGTTTAATTATGTGGTTTGGTTTGACGTCACGTATGTATAAGAGTCGCCCAGGGCCTGAGATGTTCGATGGGAACGAGCTCGCGCTGGCGGGGCTTCCCCTCGCCGGGAGTGCAGGCTGCGTGTACAGCCCCAGTGATGCCCCCGGGGGGACTTCTTGGTGTGATCAGATCAGGAATACCTTAAGCAAAAGATTTGTTAATTATAATATAATAATAATGATTTATTTAATGTATCTATATATAGTTAGGTTTTAGATCCAAGAGGTATTCGAGACACACCTTGTTTTTCAGATTATTTTGTTCCTATATCGTAGGACTACACACAGCGCCATCTGATCCCGAACTAAGCTAAGTTTGTACTATGGAAGTCTGCCCCAGAAATAGAATACTGCACTCATATTGGTAGAACTTTGCCCACGGGGCACAGCTCTGTAATCGAAAATAAACTGCTATTCCATACTATGTAGGATTCCAACATTGTGCTTACAGCTAAATTTGATCACAACGAGAGTAAGTTTTCCTCATAACTAAATACTGCCGTTCTGTGTAACCCGTTATACAATAGAAAGCATAGCTTCCGTAAATAATACATTTGACTAAATTACCTTTGTTTGTGGCTCATTTACCTGTAACAGTACAAAAGCCACAAATAATTATTTGTGAGATAAAACAAGCAGATAAACGTTATAACAGAGGTACCATTACACACTTTAAATACAAAGCCTTAACAATAACCTAATATTAAAATAAAACAACAATACCAATATTCCACTTAAATATGTCAGCAGCGCGGCTAGCGAAGTAATTATTACTGTGTTGAATAACTCAGGACACTAGCGGCTCCTTGTACACAGTCATGTCAGGCTTGTTGTACTGCCCGAACCGGCGGCTACCGGCCCACGGCGGCCCAGCGACCCGGCGGCCCAGCGGCCCGGCGCGCGGCGGCTCGGCGACACAGCGGCCCGGCGGCTACCGGCCCACGGCGGCCCGGCGACTCGGCGGCCCAGCGGCCCGGCGCGCGGCGGCTCGGCGACACAGCGGCCCGGCGGCTACCGGCCCACGGCGGCGCTGTCCTATCATTTACACACGAAGCTATTAATTAAAGAAATTACAGTGACAGAAGCCACCACCAGTCACCACCAATGAATACTCGCATCACACGGATAACTATAAAGGCAATGCTTTGCGCGTGTTCGCCATTTCTTCGGGGGACTCCAATGAGATTTGGAACGAAGCTAGTTTATGTCATAGATTAACATGTAGACTGCTTATCCCATAAAATGCGGCTGACACCTCCTGCGAGGGAAACACTAACTATACTATGAAGCGGCAAATAATAAATACATAAATATCAGGGGACGTGTCACACAGCGCCATCTAGTCTCAAACTAAGCAACATTTTTACTATGATAACCAGATAGGCGATGGACTACTTACATACATTATTTTTACATACATACACACAGAACAAATTTCTATGTTTGTCACACAAATGATAGTCCTGAGAATGGTAGAATGGGGAATCGAACCCATGCGCTTCAGCTCTTGAAGAAGATCTTTTACTAAATTAGATAACTGGGCAGTCAGAATATAATATATGTAAAAATGTGATAGTAGAGGAGCAGTGTGCTTGACGCGCGCGGCGAAGACAAGAGGAGGTTCCTCCTCTGGGGTCGGTTCAAAATGATCAAACGTCACGGTAAAGTCAAGATACAGTCGGTTCCCGCGGGCGGGGCGTGGCAGGGGAGGTGGCGCCACAAAAGCAATAACCGCCTCGAACCGGATCGAACCGACTTAAACCGCTTTGTGAACGTCAATCATTCAGATTTCCTAGAGTCGTGTGGTCGCACGCGCGTGCCCACGGCTGCCCGGGAAAGTCCCCGGCTGACGGACTAATTTATTTACTTTCATTTCATAATTATAATAAAAATCAAACTTTTAAAAAACACGAAATCCCTACTCTACCAATGTAACAAGGCCAGTTATACGACAAGAGGTATACGACATATGTTTGAATTTTCGGCAACCTTGTTGGGAGATTATTTTGCTTCCAATCCGGAGGTCTTAGGTTCGAATCCAAGGGCGCGCGCTTGTCTTTTTTAAGTTATGTGCGTTTTGGTATTAACTTTAAACGGTAACGGAAAACATCGCGAGGAAACCTACAAAAAAAAGTTCTCGTAGCTATTTGAAGTGTACCAACCCGCACTTGTCCGCGCCCAGCGGCGCGACAGACAGTTATAAAAACAGGTCTGATGCGGATATATGCATCATTAAAACTTACAAATACAGTCGTTTAACAAAACGTAAGTGAAATAAACATTTTTAAATGAACAACTAGATGTGTGTTTGTGTGAGTGTGTGAGGTGTGGGGTAGGTAGATAGATAGAGCTCTTTATTGTGCACACCATAAACAGGTAGGTATTCAAGTGGCAGTTTCGTCATAGAGAATATTTATGCCATCTCTTTGGTTTCCTATTTACAATACGATTAAAAGGTGTCAACTGAGTTGCTATTTCCAGTATTATATGTTCCTCCCGCGCGCTGAGCTCGACACTGTTCGGCCGGAAATACCTGCATAATATCCAATTACATTCCACGCATTGTTCGCCTGAAAACAACAAAGGTATTCTTATGGGAATTTAATATTTATGCGGAAAATGTGTCCGCCGTCCGAGATTGCGTCGGATTCCTATTTTGGTATTGCTTTGTTCACGGTTCCGCTTCCGCTTCCGTTTCCGGTTTATTTTACGAAGGTTTTGTACCAAGCAATTAGCATATCTCAAAACGCGACTACAAATATTACAAAGGCGTAGGAACCGCGCGGAGTGAAGGTTCTCTCTCTCGATCTGTTGGAATATACATTTAATCAGTCAGCTTTTGTATTTGACAATAAACAATAGACATAGCCTTATTTGTAACATAAAACAAACAAACATACACACATACATACGTTTACATTGCCATCCAGCGTGGCAATGCTGCCGGCATTCTGGCAGCATATCCCTCCTCTGACGGACTTTTAGACTAAGTTTTTTGTACAAATTTTATAAATAGTATTAATTTAAGGTTTTTATTTATTTTGTTTAATAAATGCTTCTATTTTTTTTAAACCAGTTTATAAATGACGGCGCTAAATAGATAGATAAATAACTTTTTACTGTTGACACCAAAAATTACAAAAGTATACAAGTATTCTATTAGTTATCTGGTCCTCGCGGTACAAGTTTTGCTTAGCTTGGGGCTAGATGGCGCTGTGGGAAAGATCTTTTTTGAAAAAAAAAATCTGGACACCATTGGCTGTCTTATTGATCTTTACCATACAGTATAAGTTTTGAGGCAGCTTAAAAAAAAATTCACCTTTACAGTACACAAAATAAACCTTCTCCTTTTTTGAAGTCGGTTGAGAAAGTTATAGACTATAGGCGTGTGTAACACATATGTGTGTCGCTCGTATACAGGCGACTTGTGTTAAGATGAAGTATGTACATACATACTAAGTAGGTTCCCAGCTCACAAAGTGTCAGTTTAAAGAAAACGTGCGGGCAGTCGCAGACACCCCTCCGCAAACTCTGCAAACTACGCGAGCCGCGCGGGACGTGTTGTTGCCTAGTGGCAGCTACACTATAGCTCCGCATGGCGCGACAGCTTTATATTGCGCCGCACCGCAGTGCTGCGGCTGCCCTAATGAAAGCCTCCTTGTTTACTCGCTGCGTCGAACCAACAGATATATTGCTCGGCGGCGCGCGGCGGGTCGTCGGGGAGGGGCCGCCGCACTCCGCAGTACCAGGCATTCTGCGCCAAGCGGTAGTGTGTAAACATTACTGCGTTCCGGTTTGAAGGGTGCTGCGGCGTTACAGGGCATTGAGACTAACCATCGAAAGTCTCAAAGTAATGAGCGCCAAAGCAGCGATGTACGGACTTTGTTTTGGTATCCAAAGTTTTGTTATCTGTGTATCGCTGCAATGGTCACGGACAGGCGTTATCTCTTACCACCAGGAGAGCGTCGCGTTATTTTTGCAGAAATAAAAATCATATTTAATAGTTTGATTCAGGCGGTACTTTGCGGAACTTCATTTAAAGTATTCAAGTCAAGTTATATTTATAGTGTATCTACTACCGCTTAAAACGGAAATACACTAAAAATACAAGTCATGAATACTTAAAATGATATTGAACGCCGAGGCAGCGCGCTGCAGAACACCCGGGGAAACCACCACAAAAATAAAGTTATTGTTATTGCCCTTTGCTGGTACTTTTAAACTTGTGGCGGTTCGATTCCAGGACATTTCACTTTCGTGAGTGGAGACTTTGGCCGTCCGACAATTTGGGATAATTTGATTACCTAATTTTTAAATTATACCACAGTCGTGGAACCCCATCGCCGGCCCCGGGCTCCCGGGCTGCGACTCTTCGGACCTCAGAACAATATTCTCACAGCGTGAAGCTGATTCTGCTTCTGGGAAATGTCTCGAATGCTTATATTTCCTTTACATGTTTATATGAATATAATCTCATCCCACTAATATTATAATGTGCAAGTTTGTATGGATGGATGTTTGTTACTTTTTCACGCAAAAACTACTGAACGGATTTGGATGACATTTGGTATGGAGGTAGCTAACCGTGACTTAACACATAGGCTATTTTTTATCCCGAAATGTAGCGGGTAACACCGCGGGGTGCAGCTAGTTACATACAATCTAATTATTTTGTAATGACATCGTTTTCTCTCGTTATTTGCCCCGGGGCCCGCGAGGAGGCTGCGCCTGACAGGAGCTCGTTCGTTCATTTGTCGATGGTTTCAGCCTAAAGTTCGGTTCAGCGTGTGGTTAGTTTGATATCTGTAACTCTATATAATTTTGTGGAATTCATGGTTTTCTTGTATCGTTCAGTAGGTAATATTCCTACCGTGTAGGATGTTTTGCTGCTTGGAGAAGTGTAGCACTGCACATGCTCGTTGTCCCGTTTTGTGAACTAATTTTAATATCTACATCGGGACTTGCAACCCGGAATCCTGCAGCGAAACCGATCCCGAGTCGGCGGAGCGATCGAAAATAAACTCTCGTATCATACGATAAGTTTCCATTTCGCAGAGACGGCTCTAACAGTAGGTCAACTCGGGTTCGGTTCGAGAGCGATCCTTGGTACGGTAGTACTACCACTTATTCTGTGATGACGACGGAGTCATATTTATTTATTGTTCGCTGAGAATGCTGAAATCCTCTCGCAAGTGTTTATTCCGGCTCGCGCTCCGCGGAAATTAGAACATAGATTGGAAAACTTGAAAAATAGTTGCGAACAAACACCCGCACATTCGGTATTATTGTTACTCGTAACTGATATCCAGAAAATTACTCCCGACTGAAATATGTTCCTCGTGGTGCCTTTTCATTCCAACTTCTACACTTAGGTTTAGGTCTATCTTTTATATATTATACTACCGCACGCCTCGCTGTTTCACCCGCGCAGTTCCCGTTCCCGTAGGAATACAGGGATAAAAAGTAGCCTATGTGACCCGGGGATAGTGTAGCTTCTCAACGGTAAAAGAATTTTTGAAATCGGTCCAGTAGTTTCGGAGCCTATTCAATACAAACAAACAATCAAATCTTTCCTCTTTATAATAGTATGGATAGTTAACTTTTAGGCTTCAATCAATTCTGAAATCGGGTAAAACTTACTTATTAAATGTAGCAAGTCCCGGTGTGCGGCGGCGGCGGCGGCGGCGGAGGCGGAGGCGGAGGCGGAGGCGGAGGCGGAGGGGTGGGGGACGGGGGCGGTGATTCTGAGCAGAAGCCTAATTATATCGTGAAACAAGTCTCCATAAATCACATTAATTGGTGCGGATTAATTACCGGCAGTAGGTTCTGTTATTAATCCTTCTCGTTAATATACCCACTACCCGTACTGCCGGGAACCGCGCCAACATGGCGGCCGCCGGGGATTACGGAAACTGTCACCAGACGCCGCCGGACGCGTCCAGCGAGCACCGCTCGTCTAAGTTGTGCATACAAGGAATAGAGAACGGAGTTATCTAATGTCACAAGTGCGGCCTTATCGCTAAAAGCTCTTTCAGGCAAGCACACATAAAAAAACGTAAATATGATTTAGTAAACTTTTTTCTATGGTTGATAGGTGTTTCACCACAGCTCACCTGATGTTAAGTGACGGTGCGGTCGAAGATGGTAAACACATCTAGCCTGGAATGGAACTAACTTTCAAGTGAGGCTGCCAGAACACACCGTTAGATGCTTGGCGGCAGATTTTCAACTTGAGGGTGGTAGCTAGCCAGCCGAGTAATATTCACCATGCTATGGTTTCCTTCACTGGGAGCTCATGCTCATTGTTGGGGGTTGAACCCACGCCTTTCGGCATGGGAACCGACCGCGCTAACCACTGAGCTATCATCGCTACAACTAAACTACTTGCGTCCGTAACTCATCACTTCACACTTTTAAAAAGAAGTTCACGCGTTAAAAGCTCAGCTCAAAGTTCAGCTTGCTCGCTTTCAAAGATTCTATTAGGTCCTTGACACCATGAATTATTTCTTTTTATATTATTATTATTCCTTTATTTAAAATTATTATGATTCTTATATTATTTAAATTTAATTTAATTTGTATTATTTAATTTGACTTATTGAAAATTGACATATTTATCCATTGACTATCTATTTAGCTGACATTTCTTAATTTTGTAAATAATTGTTAACTTATTGCATGTTGTCGTCACCTGTAACTGCTATCACATCTAGTTTTGTTTTTTTTTGTGTTAATGACCGCCATTACTGTTGTGATGTGTATAGTGTTGGTGATCTAATAAATAAATAAAAGAAAGTTTGTAATCGGCGCTCCACTGCGCGACCATGTCTAGGCACGCCTCGCTGAAGTGGCTCGCAATCATCCGTGCCCTCTACCGACAGAAACAACTTTAAAGTCATCTACGAACAAAACAAACACGCGTCCTCGACGACCTCCGGTAGATCGTTGA
Source organism: Biston betularia (assembly GCA_905404145.2). Taxonomy (NCBI): domain Eukaryota; kingdom Metazoa; phylum Arthropoda; class Insecta; order Lepidoptera; family Geometridae; genus Biston; species Biston betularia. Next base: position 106,887 of record FR989884.1, read on the forward strand.
CCACGAGATTAAACTTCAGAGGACCGAGATTACTGCGGATCTAATTCTAGATTACTTAGAGATGTACTTCCGCAACGTAACGCCTGAATCAATCGCTTCACTGGTACCTACAACACACAAATACTTTTAAAACACCTAACACGGAATGACATGTATTGTAGTTTATTATCAACTGAAATAAACATTAGTCGCCTTTACAGCTATCCTCGTCTCTATAAATCAGGACCCTCGGAGGATGTAAACGATGCCCAATAAAGTAATATCCCCGCGTAGCGCGCCGCGCGCCGCGCGCCGCGAGCGAGACTGCGACGCCAGTTGATAAGCGGCGGCGGCGGCGGCGGCTGTACGCCGACAGCTCGCAACCTCCGCTCCCGCGCCGCGCTCCGACAAGGCGCCAGCCACGAGCGGTTACCGAACTGCGGGCGATCCTGGTGACTCTTGCGACTCTCCGTTCTTGTAAACATTATATCATAAATGCGAAAGTTTGTTGCTTATTCACCGGAGAAGTAACGCGACTGGATAAGGTCAAAGCGGAATACATCATGCGTTCGTTCAAAGTTGCTGCGATCACAGAGTAGCTGAAGGAGTTCAAGACTCCGATGTACATAATGAGGCGAGTCAACGACCATGCCGTAAAAAAGGCGATTAGCATCCCAAATAAACCCAAGGGCAGAGGTAATCTCCATCATAACGACACCCCCGTTGGCTGATTGGTAGTATATCTGCCTTGAAGGGCGTGGGTTCGATTCCCACTCAGGGAGTTGTTCTGTTAGTTTGGGGCCAGATGGCGCTGTGTGTACTGTCCTATGATATTTATTTCTTTAATTATTCTTCAAAATATTCCCGCAGGCAGTAATCACTTTTTGATATTATGGGGCATCTTTGAGAGGATTTGCGATACAGTGCACGCGGTACATAGCAAACGGAACAGAACAAAACCCGTACTCTGCGCACGCTTCGATTCCGACCCAGTGATCGTGAACCTCTTTAGGCCATGACTGTACTCGGACATTGGTGTCCACCAATTTGACGCGAAAAGTAAACATTGCACATGCTTGAGTTGAGTGTTTTCAACACTAAACCAGAACCATTTTATGACTGTTCAGTATTTTTTAAATATTTGACAGAACATCAACGTAGCTAATATAAAATAATTTAGCAAAATAATTTAGCTCGGGATGAGATGACACATTCAACAGTGCCATATTTTTGGTGAGAGCCGAGCGGTGGTGACGTTCGCCTGGAGCTGCTCGGTGCACGCGCGGCGCGGCGATAGTGTCCGCTCGACTTCCAACAACGAAGCGGGAGCTGCCGGGAGCGGCTGGAAGCGAGCCAACGATATAAATAAGTAGAGATTTTTAGACGCCGTGATGTGTGTGGGTGAAGTCGTCAATAGAATGATCGAAAAGGTTAAGTTATTCGAAACAAGATAAGCACACGATATCCAGAAGATAACTTAAAGCGACGCCGACCTGCGTGATTTTCTTTTAGGTACAAAAGACGTTTTTCTTAAGACCGAAAAAAATAGTTATTTGTTATACAAGAGTGCAAAGTTGCTTTTTAACCGCGTGCTTAATTTTGATGACCGAGAAAGCGAAGGATCCTAAAATTCTCTGCTTTCTGATGGTAAGAGATAACGCCTAACCATGACCATTGCAGCGATACACAGAACTTTGAGTAGCAAAACAAAGTCCAGGGCATCGCTGCTTTGGTGCTCATTACTTTGAAACTTTGATGATTAGTCTCAACAGCAAAAACTGGGCAAAAATATTGTAGATTAAGGTTACTAAACTTCCTAAAACTAGGAAGACAACAACTATAGAAGTGGAGAGCGGCCGCACGGCGCGGGCGCGCTATAGTTACAGTATGTACCTACCTAGTTCTCTGTTCCGCGCCGACAAAATATTTTTACATTAGACCGAGTGCGAGCGCCGAGCGCCGAGCGCCGAGCGCCGAGCGCCGCGGAGGGAAGCATATTTTCCTCGTTCGTGCTGTCGAACATTTACAGCCGAAATAATGTGAACTGATCGGGAAAATACGTGAACGAAACGGAATAATACGTTGCTACTAAAGTAGAAAATAGAATCAAAATATAAATACGTCTCGGGGAAAGGTTTTGTTGGTTTGGAAGGGCTGTCATAGACATACGAGTATGTGTTGAAAATGATATTGGGTTATTCTATTATACCTGCCGTACCTTTGGAGTTAGGACCTAATTAACTAACAAGTTGACCACAGCACACCTGATGTTACGTGACGGTGTGCTCGAAGATGGTCTGCACACCTAGCCTAGAATGGAACTGGCTCTCAAGTGAAGCTGCCGGAACATACACCTTCTGCTAAGGCGATGTAAACTTACAATTTCGAGCAAAAATATATTTTAAGTACAGCTCTTGAAGCATACATACTACCAACGAGTCGACAGGGTTGTCAAAATTAATTTAAATTGTGGTTTTGTTATTTGCGGTGGGTGAGCCGGGGGTCGGAGGCGGTGACGTCACTGTTTCTATAAACTCGGCGCCTGCTATCGCTTAATGTGACTTATTCCAGGCAACCTTTGAACGTACTTACAAGACAATACACGTGCCGGTGTCGCGATCTCGTCAGAAACGAGCTCCGAACGGTAACAAGTAAAAATATATACGGAAACCATTAACCCTTCGGTCGCGCGAGCATCCGGTACATTATGAGATTCCGGGATTTATCGGGACTCCCAGGCTTTGCCGGGACTCGCGGGATTTGCGGGACTTTACACCCGTCCCGTCCCCGCCCCGCCCCGCCCCGGCCCGCCTGGCGTCCCGCCTCGAATGACTCGGGCTCATGGCTAATAAGATTGACCGCGGATGGTCTCGAAGCCATGAGCGATGAAGCAGCGATGCCCTGCGTGTTGTTTGATATTCTAACGTTCTGGGCTCCGCTGCGTTCCGATAGGTAACCTCGGCGCTCACCATCGCGAGAGCGTCGTTCTTATTTATTATATTTCATTTTGTATCAAAAAAACCAGACGAACGTGTCGCTCTTCTGATGGTAAGAGATAACGCATGCCCGTGACCATTGCAGCGATATACAGAACTTTGAGTTGCAAAAAGGGCATCGCTACTTTGGCGCTCATTACTTTGAGATTTTCGATGGTTAATCTCAACAGCCGTGTAATTTAGCTAGCTGCAGTACCCTTCACAGGTATGTTTTCACACTACTGCTTGCTTGGTGGTGCCTGGACAAGGAGCTAAGGAGCGGCCGCCGAGCGTGTGAGCACGAAGTGCCCGCGCATATGATTTACAGAGCAGCTTATGTAGTATTCCCCGCAGCGCGTCCGCCGCCGACTCCATCAGCCCCATAATCCACGACGCCGGGGGAGGATCACATAAATCTGCACATCCCCCGCGCTCACGTATAAACTACGGGACGTGAGTCGAGTGAACGCGGGAACGATGTCGCTGCATGTGTCGCGGGCGAACACGCAAACAAACAAGTATTGTAGATTCTACCTGTAGATTTTACATGGAAAACAAACAGCTGCCAATTTTGATAATAAATAGGAGATAGATAATAGAAGTATGGATATATTGGCACGGCTTCTACAGCCTTGCGTAGGTTGGCGGCAGATGGCGCTGTGTGAGATGTCCTCCGATACGTGTTTATTTATTTAAACTATCTATTATTCATTTTTATTCTATGTTCTAAAAGTAATACAAATCCGCTGAATCGTTCTGGCTTGAATAATTTTCTCATTATCATCAATGTATTACCTTATTCATGTCTTAATTATGTAAAAGGCGCTGTGGACGAGCGTGGGTCCCGGCAGGTCCCGGTGGGGATGCGTCCTCGCACAGGAGCTGCTGGCATTCTCGGCTGGTTTATCACGTAAGCAATAGATCAGAGCGGCGAGGTGCGCTAGGGCCGATCTCGTGAGCCCTCGCCGCCACCGGAGCCCCGGCCGCCGAGATAACACCGCTCTGTACGAGGACCTTTGCACTGATTCGCGCGTCGTGTACTGACGGTGATTGTTAGGATTAGCTGTGGCGATTTGACACGACGCGGTAGTATTCATCTGAAACATGAAGCTTGTCAAGCTAGGTGTTTGACCACAGCTCGCACCTGATGTTGAATACTAAATAACATGTCACCGACAAATGCATTTGCCAGTTGTTTGTTTGCCACGGATGTAAAAATGCAAGAAAAACATACAATATCAATGTGAAATTACTTTGAATGTATGTATTTCACATGAATAATAGCTTCTAGGAATTTCCCACGTTATCTCAGAGGTCGCGAGAGCAGCCTTGTTTTTACGCATTTCAAACAAACTTTTCTTTTCAGTTGCAAAAAAGTGGAAACTTGTTATTTCCTTGGTTTGCTTTCGTTTTTTGGTGGGATAACTCGACGGTGGCGCCACCGCGCCTCACGGAGGCTCCTGCGGGGCGGTTGTCTCCGCTGTATTTACGAGCTTGTTTACACCGATACGTGCACAGGGACGCGGGCAGAACCACTACTCGAGGGGATAAATAAACTATCAAAATGTGAATATGAAAAGAACCATATTTGACGGGATAACAATCCACCCGGAGAGTTACACTACAATTCTCGCAAAGAACACATCAACCTCCTTAAAGTCGACGTACACAAATGACTAGCTGCGCCCCGCGGTGTTACCCGCTACATATTTTCGGGAGAAAAAGTAGCCTATGTGTTAATCCAGGGTCTCGGCTACCTCCATATCGAATTTCAACCAAATCCGTTTTGTAGTTTTGCGTGAAAGAGTAACGAATATCCAACCATCCAAACTTTCACATATTTATAATATTAAGTGGGATTTATTTAGGATCAATACCTACTTGAATTGATTTTTAAAATCTTATACGAATTACATGATAAATTATACATAATTATCTAATTATATTAAATCTAATAAAATCCTCTTTATTACTGTAACCAAAACGACTTATAACCGGAAATACTCCAAAGATTATTTACATCTGTACTAATATTATCCTATCGAAAATTCAAAAGAAACAAAATGATATAATTGCACTTAGAAATCAATTGAGTGCCTACTTACATAACTTTAAAGAAACTACTCGTAAACAAAAACTACACACTAAATAAAAGGTCAAAGGTACATTCAAGTATGGCTGCTTCATTTTATAACTGTTGCAATCTGTGAGATGTCCCGCTGTGCGCGGCCACTGTGCGGCGGCGCGGGAGCGGGGCGTCCGCGGGCGCGCTGCGCAGCTCCCTCCGGAATGGCTGTTTGCCACTTAACTGCTTTATTACTGCTTGTTGCAGCACAAACACCCCGCCAGACACAATACAAACAATACCATTCTGTGCCAAATACGAGGCCTCCGGCGAATTCTTTCTCATTCAGAGCTGCTCGCTTTCATAATATTTTCGAAGAAACTTAGACTTTAAACTATGAGAAGAGGCCCGTGCCCAGCAGTGGGATAGGTAAACTAGGGCTGATCTGGTACGAGACATTTTTGTCCCCGTTAAAATGAAAATTGGTTCCCGTACCAGGCTAGTGCAGTGCTAGTATTTAATTTTATACTTTGTTCCAGGTGTGAAGCGAGGTCGTAACCGCATTGACATTGAAACGGAGCGGCAGCGACAGCAAAGCTATGCAGCGGTGACAGTGACAGACAATCGGGTCGCCAACGACAGTGAACCGGGTCGCCAGTGACAGACAATCGGGTTGCCAGTGACAGTCAATCGGGTCGCCAATGACAGTGAACCGGGCCACTAGTGACAGTCAACCGGGTCGCTAGTGACAGTCAACCGGGTCGCCAGTACAATCAATCGGGTTGACAGTAACAGTGGGACACGATGCAGACAAACGTGCAAATCGACTCGAAGAACCTGCGGCACTCGCCTGACCACGGGAAAGGGAAGGGAAACTCGCGGTATACTGCGGAGGTATGTAATTTGACATTTTTAATTTATTAATTCGTTAGATTTTTGGTGCTGGCTTCGTACGAGCAAACCTCTCACCCCCTCTCGATGCTTCACATCAGGCAGGATGTGGTCAAGCGCGAACCTACTCAATAAAAAAAAAAAAAATAATCAATTTGTTTTTAGCTGCGATAAAAGTATAAGTTAATCTTGATTAAGATTTTATTTAAAAACGTCAAAAAACGTTCTCAAGTTACTTTATATTAACTAAACATCGTGATATAACCTATAGCCGCACTCAGTCTTTGGATTCTCCGAACAGAATCCTGGCAGCACTATCGAAACAGGCGTACAAGGGACTGTCGAAATTGGGAAATAATTTCTATTGCTTATCGAATTTTGTTACGTTCGTGCTGCTGTTCAGAAAGTCCTTCAGATTTGTGCTGACTCCACTACTTTGTAGAGATGAAGTACCCAACACCGAGCCTCGCGGCCGCGCACCTGGACGACGCGACGACGGTGTGTGTTATCTCACTTTTGGCAATTTCAGTTTGCGTGTTTATCTACTGAAATATAGTTTTTGATTGATCATTATCTAATTTTATTAAATTTCATTTTGTAAAAATGGAAATTAGATTTGGAACGATCGACTCGATAGAAATTAAAATCAAAGGAGACACTAAAAATGTGTTTTTCAAGACTTACTAAAAGATTATCTTGTACAAAAAAAAAATATAGCAAAAGATAAGACTATTAATTAGTTTTATGATTTTTTTAAGAATGAATTGGGTTTAGTTTTAACTTTCTTTACGAGTATCGCGAGAAAATCCTCAAAAATCGAAGTTCGATGCAAGAACTTGGGTTACCGCCTTACCTTTCCTAAATGAGACTATCTAAGTATAGATAACACTATCTTACTACAGGTTACTTTTAGTTGCAGTAACAGACGTGGACACCTAGAAATATAAGGCCTTAAATATCCCTACTAACATCATAAATGCAAAAGTGCGTTAGTTGGGGAAATTGCAAAAGTTGTTCAAGCAGTGTCCTTTCGGCTTGGTACTCCCGGTCCGCGTAACCCCGTGTAGTAATTATCAGAGTAGCAGTGTAATACCCTATTAAGTGCTCTTAATAATGTTGTCACTCCCAACATTACTAACTCTGTTTGATATTCGAACGGTGTCTAACGATCTCCCTATTCATAAACTAATGCGCAAGTACCTACCCCTACCACAATGGTAACACGACCCTGTCAGCCCTTATCTCTCAGTTACGGCCATACTGTGTAATGTCATCTCTAATCTCCCAAGGGAGGGAAAACTTGAACACTGAACAACCGACTACTTCACTAGGGTATAACTTAACTGTAACGTTTATTGTGGTTAACAAACATATTTTATACTTACCTATAAAATCTATTACAGGATGGTAACAGAATTTCATCAAAAACTTACAAAAACTAAATAACTATAATATTGGCAGAACGTACAAAGTGCGATACCAAAATTGAAATAAAAATATCTTTACTGATGGTCAAAAGCTTAGGTTCTTTTTTTGAACTGGGTTCGATTTGCAAACGTGTCAATCCACGTTCGAAAATACAAGGCGCATTTGGTGAGACGCAAAACTCGCGAGCGCCACTACTTTGATGTTTGTCAATTTAAATATGTTTGTATATTTTCTCTTTTTAGATTTTCAGTCCTTCCCCGCATCAGCAAAAATAGACACTCGCTGTTAAAAATACTCAGTCCGAGAACCGCACCCGCAGGCGGTGAAGAGACAATTAATTTTGACCTTTTCTAGCTTGCTAGCAATGAAACAGTAATCCACGAAAGGAAAAATACTATAATACACCGCATTACTGGCACAATAGTATAATTCAGGTGGTCAAAACTAGAATTAAAAGTTTATTACTTGCAACAGTTAGTATACATTGTTAAGACATGCGATGGTGGCTCTCTCTTTATTCTTTTGTGTACTATTCTGTAATCGTTTAGATGTTTTCTGTATTTTGGTTCTGCTACTCGCCACTACACTAATGTTGTAATTAGGTTTTGCGCCATCTAGCGTAGACTATGAAGAACTAGTTTGTGCTTGTAGTTTTGCCACTCACTGTGGCGCTGGTGTAGGTCGTCTACTGACAGCGACTGAACGACTAAAATGATTCAACAGTGCTGCGCTAGGTGGCGCTTTTTAAAAAATGTGATACATTTCAAGTAGATAACCAGATAATTTATAGTTATTTGCTATAGGTAGGTACCTATATTGAATGACAAAAATAAGATGAAATTTAGGGAGTTTAATTTGTGGCGCAAAATCATGTCGCGGACGTGGGAGTCGACATGTCGCTGAGCAGTAGGCACCTACTGAACGTCGAGCACACGTCGCGCGCTATATTTAAAAGAAAATGTAAAAATATTGTATCTTTCGCGGAATCCATTACGCGACGTTGTTGTATTATTATTTCGTATTAGTTTCGAAATTTCACATGTATTTATACAACTGCTTGTTATTGTAAATTAAAAATACATTAATTAGCAATAAAATATTTAACCTAGACACAGACTTGAGGTAAAATTCCTTATGTATATACTAAAATACCAATTTATATTAATCCGAAGAAGTTTCAGCAACCTAATTGGCAGACAGTCTGTCTTCCAATCTGGAGGTCCTGGGTTTGAATCCCACCGCACGCGACATTTATCTATTTAAGCAATGTGCGTATTGCTGACGACTTCAAACGGTGAATGAAAACATCGCGAGGAAACATACATGTCCATTGTCCAACCAAACCGAAGCGCGGACCGGACAGGAACATCGCCCACTAGGAGTATAGATTCCGAATCAGCCCTGTCTTTGTAAACTGTCCCACTGCTGGGCGTGGGCCTCTTCTCTCTCATAGTTACAAAGTCAAAGTCAGAAGTTTTATTTGCGTGACAATAATTGTATAAAGTTTTTGAAGTAGGTAATCATATTGTCTGTCCATTATCAACCGTAAAATGTGAGCCAAATTTGTTACCTCATCGTTTTACAAATACAAATTGGTACAAATCTTTTATTGATTTGCATTTGTACTTGTAAAAAGTAAACTAGTCTGGACTCAAGATGTACCTTATGGTTGTGGAGACGGATGAGACTCCTAAGCAATCTCGCATTTAGGTCACAGAAGGTAGGTAATGTAGAGTTAGGCACACATACATGTGTACTCACATAGCTGTACCTGCATAGCGCGCAGACTCGAGCGCGGCTGACGGAGGGTTCACTCGCAGTATATCATTATAGACTCTTGTTGAAAGTGGGCTACTGTCGGCTCCTGACACTGAAACGTGAATTCACAGAGTAGGTACTATAATGCTCAATTTTCTAAAACTATCTCTGACGGCTTGTTGGGTTTGTTGAGCTACTTCATCTGCCATCTGCCTACGTGGTGGCAGATCTCTTTAGCAGGAGCTCATCTCGGTAGGCACCATCGCAGTAATATTCTGCCGCCAAGCAGTAGTGTGTAAGCATTACCGTGTTCTGGTTTGAAGGGTACTGCAGCTAACGAAACTATAGGGGTGTTAATATTAACCATCGAAAGTCATAAAGTAATGAGCACTTTGTTTTGTTACTCAAAGTTCTGTGTATCGCTGTAATGACCATGGACATGCGTTAGCTTTTTCCACCAGGAGAGCGTCTCGTTTGTCTCATTTCCTTTAAAAAAAGCTTTGTTTTACAAATTTTCCTACTGCTGTCTTTTCTTCATTACTCACAGGGAAAGGCTAGTCCACCACGCTAGCCAAGTGCAAGTTGGCAGAACATTAGGAGCTCTCAGACTTGTAGGTTCCACGACAGCAGTGTCGAAAGATTTTCATAGAGGTCTCTTTCGGTGAGCTGAACCAGATGGCGCTCGCACACAGTGTTCACGCTCTGAAAACCATCCATATCCATTTACTTCGTGACTAAACAAGATATACGCTGGATAACTCGACTGCGTTCCCGCGCAACGACCATTTAGAATGTGCGATCGATTGATTTCGTTTGATAATGTCTGGTATCGAACGAGTGAACGATATTTTAAACAAGAATGATTTTATTGAAAGAATCAAAAGCAACCATACTGGCGCCATAATCCGTATTGAATTTATAAAAAACTAGCTGTGCCCCGCAGTGGTACCCGCTACATGTTTTCGGGATAAAAAGTAGCCCATGTGCTAATCCAGGGCCTCAGCTACCTCCATACCAAATTTCATTCAAATCCGTTCAGTAGTTTTTGCGTGAAAGAGTAACAAACATCCATCCAAACTTACACATTGATAATATTAGTGGGATCGCCTGTGTCTATCGGGGTAATGTAAGGATTCTAACGATATCCCATACATTCAAACATGTTCAGGAATTTGAAACTTATTGTGGAATGAAAATCTCACCTAAAAACATTCATTACTCTCCCTTTGTTGGGCAGTCGAAATATAAAGGAAATATATTTTGTAATGGCAGCCGCTGTAGACATTGTTTGCCCTGAAACCTCATAAGAAAGCCACGTGACAGTTTTAACTGTTTTGTTTGAAGTTCTTGTAAACGGAGAAAAGTTAACGAAAATTTGCAAAACAAAACCAAGCGCGAGTTTCAAAGCTACTCGGGAGTTCTTTGGAATGTCCGCTCGCCGCTCGGAGGCTCGACCTGACAGGCTCTCAGTGAATATTCCGCACGATGTTCTACGTTAGGCTTTGTGGATGTTTTTAGAGTTCCTTACGCGAAGGGTGTTCGATGAGACTTTATTATTTAGCTTACCGTATAATAATATGTCTGATCCGTTATGACCAGTACCGCAATTTTAGGGTATTAGTACTTCAAAAGTATTTAGTAACCCTACATGTCTACTTATTTGTTCGTCCATATACTATGTACTTATTTGTTTGTCTGCCTATCTAGACCAAATAAAATCCTATAGAGTTATAAAGCACAATTAAGAGAAAAAATCGTCTATCATGTGGTTGGAAAAATGAGAATATTCATGTACTAGAGTTTCTAACTGTGCCTTTAAGTTAGTTTTTCAACCTGATCTTTCTTTTTGTAAAAGTGATATTTGAACATTCATAGCAAAAATATTCAAAGCTCTAATCCTGTTGGATGGACTAATTCATCTACAAGTTTGTACAGAACCTTTCAGTCCGACTCGCGCTTGACCGATTTCAATTATAATTCTCATGAAAATTTTCATAACAACCTAAATGCGAGGAAACTTGAAACCTTAGGCATGTCCGTTCTAGGTACAGGTCTAGTCAGTCCGTAGTGAACGTCCTTTTGTGACGTCTACGACGTTGGGCAGTATGTCCCCCCAGGCGGGCGGAGCAGCCGGCTGCAGCCGAGCCGAGCCGCGGCTAGGAGTCTAGCTAGGAGCGTAGGAGCTAGGAGCCCCAGTCCCGCTCCCGCCGCGCCGCGGGCCGCACGCTTCCTCCGCTCCGCTCTGACGCTTAGCCTCGCGCGACAAAGTTTTCGAAAATATTTTTTTATATGAACTTTTGTTTTGTAGCCCGTTTTACAACCCCTAGTATAGTGAACGTATGTACTGTGCTTTCGTTGTAAGTATAGCAGCGGGCGGCTGCCGGCGCGGGCGCCCGGCGCTGCCGGCGGGTGTGCCTGTGCAGCCCTCTGGGACGCCACCGTCACGTCTGCCGCGTCACTGAACAAAATTCGGCTTCCGTTTTTTTTTTTTTTTTTTTTTTTTTATGGTTGACAGGCTAGTTGTTTGACCACAGCTCACCTGATGTTAAGTGACGGTGTGGTCGAAGATGGTAAAGCACACCTAGCCTGGAATGGAACTCCGATGCGATGGTGAAGGAATGTTTACAAACAGAATGGCTGCAAACAAGTTTCGTTCGTTTGCTTGCGCCCGCAGTTACGGGAAATAGTATATTTTGAGTTTTAATATCTTATCGTTACTCATATTTATTTGTTGTGATTATTTATTTTCTTTCCACGTAATTTTTCGTAGAGAGACAGATGATGGGAAATGACAGAATGGTACTTTTAAAGATTGCGTGATTTCGGAAATACTAAACGCGGCTGTAAGTTAGTACGTGATATGTTTGATACTATATTAAAGAAAGTAGTTAGATTATATAATAAAATCGATAGATTTTCTTCCTCCGATTGATGGATTCGTTCCCCAGAAATATGATAGCAAAATCTGTAATCATTCAAAATCAAATTCTCAGCAAATACTTTTTAGTGTCGCTCGTTTATAAACTTATAATGTTTCCGAACGGTTTTAAGTTCTGATGTGTACATTTTTTTATCAGCCTAAACAGGATGATATATTTTCTAATATATATATTTATCTAGATACAACTATTGTTACATAATTTATGGCGCCTTACACAGTTTGAGCCAAAAGCGTAAGAAATATCCCCAAATTATAACTCGAAATTATTTTAGACATGATTTACACAACTAGCTGCGCCGAGCGGTGTTACCCGCTACTTGTTTTCGGGATAAAAAGGAGCCTATGTTCTAATCCAGGGTCTCAGCTACCTCCATACCAAATTTCATCCAAATCCGTTCAGTAATTTTTGCGTGAAAGAATAACAAACATCCATCCATCTATGCATATTAATTTACTTTTACCTACTTGTAAATCAAATGAATAGTATTTTTTGCTTTAACGAGTGTTTTTGTAAATTAATTGAGTAAGGCCTTGTTTCTGCGAGTATCAGTTTGTCGTATATTTAATAAAACTTAGTCACAAAATGTAAACTTAGTATTAAGTTGCGGCAAAAAATGGCGAACGAGAATATTGCGAGCCGGCGGATAAAGCAATTTCGGTGTTTGGTTTTACGGCCTTAACACAATGTCGGGGCGATAGGAAATACGTGATTTTACGGTTTCAGTTTACGAACCTAGCTTCGTTTAATAAAGATTAACTGGCAGATGATTCAAAATGATTCAACTGAATTAACGTCGTATATTTAACTTATGTTGGTGGCTCAGTGGAAAACTTTGACCTTAGGAGTCAAACTTTGATTCTCGGCTGATTAAATCTTTAAATTATTGTGTTGGAGCTCTCATAACTCATTTAAAGATTTTTTTAGTACTTGAATAGAGTATGTAAATATCTAGTTATCATTGGCTTGCGTTTAGATTCCAAACTACAAAGTATGGGTTTGAATTCCAGCAATTTGCTTCAAGGTCAGAGTGAGTAGGTATCTTCTTAGTTTGTGTGCTTCATCTTCGACCACATCATCGCTTACTGTCAGGCGAGTTGGTGGTTAAGCGTGGACTTATAACAACAATATTTTGACTGTCAGTGGAGGTGGATATTTCAAGCTACCATCCTCAAGGCGAAAGCTTGTGTTCGAGCGCAGCTATCATTTTAGAACCAGTTCTTATTGCAGGCTAGTCGCGTCACCAACCACCACCAACACCCCCATCTACGTCCATTCTGCCAATTAGTGATCAAATGCCAGAAATGTAAATAAAATAATGTCTCGACAGATGAAACAGACTAGGTCTGAGCACGAGTGTAGCCGCACAAGCCTCGAACTGACGGAGTTTAGATTATCTCGAAGCGTCGCATCTCGTAATGAAGCCGCTAAATAATGCGCTCTCCGGGGGCGTCACTGTATCTCTGGCTGTACACTGTACAGGGTTAATGGAAGCCAAACCTCTCAACCAAATATTTAAAGGCAGCTCTTTTAAATATTGCCCCACATTCTTTAAATCATTTCATAATTACGGTGAAAGTAAACATTGAAAGAAATGTACAAAACAATAACGCTCCAGTTCTTTATTGCACTGAATTCGATACAAAAGCAGATTTTAATAGAAGAGATACACATTAAAAAAACAAAACATTAAACAAAATAAATTAATAATATTTACAAAATGTGTACAAAAAACTTAGTCTAAAAATCCGTCAGAGGAGGGAAATGTGGCCAGAATGCTGGCAACATTGCCACGCTTTTGACCAAAGTAGATACCAGCATTCTGGTCACCTCGTTCTGGCCTCCTCTAAACGTTTAATTTCTTTTTTATAAATAGTCTTGCGTTTGTCCGCCTTCTAGCATGATGTTAAATTTAGTTTAGTTTTTTTAAAATGTAAAAGTCACGAGACGAACGAGATATTGAGATGTTGAGTTGAATGTTTACACACTACTGCTTGGCGGCAGCATATAAAAACATAATAAAAGAAGTTAGAAGTTTATTTTTGGATGAAAACACAATGTTCCGTCATAGAAAGAAAGTCGCCAGGCGTAATGCCATGTTGTAAGCCGTCGCGAGAGACAAACGTTCGTACAAAACTGAACAACCCTGTATACGTGGAGATAACATTTCCAGTTTTCGAGGAAACCGTCGAATAAGAGCAATTTTACAAGCTTTCAGATCCTCGGAACATCCTTGAAATGAGAATAACTCTACGTAAGTTCTTGTAATAACCTAATTTGTTCTGGCTTAACTCTCTTCACAGAGATTGAGAAGATAAACATTTCTCGAAATGAGTGGACGTCGTCTGAAAGAAAAAACTCCTGTGACAATCAGTTAGGGAAGGCGCGCCGGTTTATATTTGATGTTATGAGTTCGAATCCTGCAATTAATTCATAAGCCAATTTAAGTACATCAGCATTATCATCAGTCTATCGAAGTCCACTTCGGACAGTCCCCCGCCAACTATCCCACGTATATCGTCACTCCATCGAGTAATAAGGCGTCCTACGCTTTCAAAAAATATATACCAGTAGAGTTTCGGTGAAAAGTAAACAATACAAATATTTTAGTAATAACAGAAAAGTTAAGTCAACATCTGTAATGTCACTTCAAATATCGCACCCCTAGATCTAAACAGCGATTAACTCAAAAAAACACTTTTTTGGCAAAAGGCGAAAAACTGATTACTGTTTCCCTGCGCACTGCAGGGCTTTTTTGTGTAGATTTATACATTTTATATACAGGTAGAACAAAGATAGGAGTAGGAGTCTTGTGTTTTAATCATGTTTTGGGACTGAAAATTGGATTTTTTGAGTTATTTCTCTATTGCTTATTAAAATATGTATATTTGTTTAATTATTTTTAGTTAAGCCCATTTTGATGAATTTAGTTTTTAGTTGGCTCTCTTTTGAAGGGGCAACACACTTAAAATGTTGTAACATTTTGTGTTATTTATAATTAGTTCCCATTCATGGAGCAGTCTGTGACCAACAGTAGGGGTATATTGGGCGATGAATTAGCAAAAAAACACTAGAAGTACTGAAATAAATCATTGTTTTAATTTTATAATATTATAAATAAAAAATAACTAAAGTCAGTCTCTTAAAATAAATACTAACAAATAAAATTTTCTTATAAATTGAACACAACAGTAAATATAGGAATCTTCCGTTTTATGAATAATAGTTTTAAATGCACATCAAAAATCACATTTGACTTTAAGTATGAGTTAATTCTCTTATTAGATTTTAATAACGCTATTATTACATAACGGTACTTATGACACTGTTTAAAAAAAAACAATTATAGCAATATAACTGTTTTTGTAAAAGTTTATTAGTATCGTTATGTCCTAAGGGCATTAAAATAATCTAATACATATTATAATCTTGATTTGATAGTCTTGATTTTTAACTGTATTAAATACTTTTTCAATAACTATCACAAGTCAAAAGTCAAGAAATAAAACAAAAAGATCACATGAGTAGGTGAGCTGAGAAATAATCAATTGTATACTTATGAATTTACTTTAAACACTAATAATGGCAATTTGCGATCATCGTTATTGAAATTACAATTACTTAAATGGTACTTCATCATCATCATCGTCATTTCAGCCGTAGGACGTCCACTGCTGGACATAGGCCTCCCCCATTGACTTCCATAAAGACCGGTTGGAAGTGGCTCGCATCCAGTGCGTTCCTGCGGTCTTTACTAGGTCGTCTGTTCACCTTGTGGGTGGACGTCCGTGGGTCCTACGCTGTACTTGCCACGGACCGGCAAGCGCAGCGTAGGACTTCATGACTTTGCAGCCCCATCGGCCATCAGTTCTGCGTGCTATGTGCCCTGCCCACTGTCACTTCAACTTGCTAATCCATTGGGCTATGTCGGTAACTTTGGTTCGTCTACGGATCTCCTCATTTCTGATCCGATCTCGTAGGTAATCTCCGAGCATAGCCCTCTCCATAGCTCATTGTGCTACTTTGAGCTAACCAAGAAGACACACAGTCAGAGACCACGTTTCAGCGTCATAAGTCATCACTGGTAACACACACTGGTCGCAGACTTTCGACTTGAGGCACTCGAGGTAATTCGGACGAGAAGACGCAGTTTTCCGAACGCTGCCCAGCCGAGTTAGATTCGACGACTGACCTCTTTCTCAAAGTTGGACCTACCTAGTTGGACTGCTTGTCCTAGGTAAATGTATATGTCAACAACTTCAAAAACCGAGTTCCCAACTGATACTGGGGTGGGCACAACATGGGCATTCAACATTACCTTCGTTTTGTCCATGTTCATTTTAAGACCCACCCGTTGGGTGAGAGGTGAGGTTGATTGAGGTCTTTGAGCATTGTGCTGAGATCTTCCAACGATTCTACCATGACCACTATATCGTCGGCAAACTGAAGGTGATTGTATCAATATGGCATCGCTAGAGAAACTCAACCACCGCCCATGTCTCGATCGAATCAAAGGCTTTCTCATAGTCCACAAACGCCAAACATAGAGGCAAATTATACTCTTCAGTCTTCTGTATAATTTGTCTTAGCGTGTGGATGTGATCTATGGTACTGTAACCTTTTCGGAAACCGGCTTGTTCGGAAGGTTTTTATGACATCTGTATGTCATCTTTCAGAGATCCATGTTGAATAAGTATGATAGGAGGAGTGATGTTTTTTTTGTCCCTTTCTTCTACCATATTTACTAAAAACCGTCCACGTTTCATCGTTTGCCTGAAATAGAACATGTTTATTTCATAAACTTACAAGGTCCTATGCACCAAATCGATTTTAAAAGCCATAAGTTTAACGTTTTTGATCTCATAAAAGATGTTTTAACATTAATTTTGGTGAAATCAACCTAAAGAGATCTAACTCAAAAATGTATCAGTAAAAACGAAAAAACACTGTAGTTGCTAGGATGAAAATAAAATAAAATTAAGATGGAAAGGTTGCATTTGCCAATAGCAAAAAAGATCAATTTTGTTTGTTTTTTAAAGAAATATAAACGTTTAAAAAATGATTCAACAAAACAGACTCAACTCAAAGTTCAAAAATAATTCAACAATACGGTAACAATTCTAAATAAAAATAAAAACTGTACTCACCCTGCCAGCAATACTGATTCAACTCAAAATGTTGTGGTATCAAAATGTTGTTAACTCAGCACTAACCATCAAAATGGCGACAGCTAAAAATTATTCCAATAAAAATTTTAACAATACGGCTGCAACTCAAAATATCTCCAATTTATTTTCGACCGAGACGCGCGCTCCTCGTTGCAACTAGAAATGTACCTGTTTTGCTCGGGGGTGGAGCTCACTCGCTCGTTCAACAAAAGGGGCATTTGGCGTCACCTGGCGTCGAGTAGTGAAGATATTTTTAAATCTGTTTTATTGGTCGGTAGATATTGACATAGGAAATTCGATGGTGTGCTTAACTAAAAAAACGAGATTTTTGAGTTAGCTCCCTTTAGATCTAGGTGTGCGATATATCAATAGAGCTAGAATTAGAGAACGAGAATTATTTATTGGTATTATAACACTTTCTGAAAATGGAACAATATTTGTATTTTTTTTTAATATGGGATTTTTGTATGGATATAAATCTATCCCAAGCGTTATTAAAAACTCAGACAGGTCTGTGGGAGCGGCTGCCAAACAACACGAGCTTCCATTCGAGGTAACTGTGTCCAATTCAAACGTACACGGAATCCCGTTTCGTTAACACTTGACCTCTCAGTTAACCACCCCTGCTAAAACACAAGATTCAAGATCAAGATTCAGAGCCCGAGCCAGAGCCCGAGCCAGAGCCCGAGCCAAAGTCAGAGCCCGAGCCAGAGCCCAGAGGGCGGCGGGGTTGCTTTACGATTCAAATTACATTATTTTATTGTGAAAAATGTTTTTGTATGTTTTCATTGGCTTCTTGAGTTGGGTTATTGAGAAGAATCTAACGATACCTTAATTGTTGGAACCCATTCGGCCGTTTGAAAGATACGAGGTAATAAATTCGCTTCCAGTCACTGCCAGGGCCAGGCTACAAGTCATGACAGAAGTCAATTACATTTTGAAAGAAAGGAAAAAGATAAAAACATTTCATTTGAATTTTGAAACTTGTACTTTGCAAAATTAAAATAACAGTCAGATTAAAAAAAATGCAGTGGACAGTTACAACCACACTGCAGGGCATTATAATTGATTCATCTTACATATTTTACAATACATTTAGGGGCTACCTAC
Source organism: Biston betularia (assembly GCA_905404145.2). Classification (NCBI taxonomy): domain Eukaryota; kingdom Metazoa; phylum Arthropoda; class Insecta; order Lepidoptera; family Geometridae; genus Biston; species Biston betularia. Next base: position 125,200 of record FR989884.1, read on the forward strand.
ATCGCATAATCCTTACAAATAAAGCTCGCTGGCAGCGCGGCGCGTCCTCGCCGTGTTTGGTCGCGTAACACGCCTCATCACGCATTCGGGGCTCGCAGACTCGGCACCTATAGAGAGGTTCCATATAAAAAAATACCGGTGTAAGCGGGACAAACTTATCGACCATTAACCGAGAGTAAACGAGAAAAATATAGTACCTTTCGTCCTTTACCGCGCATAATAAAACGATTGTTTGCCTCAAAAATTTTATGAGTCAAATGAAAGTTGCGAGAGCTTTTTGCGGCGGCCGTGCTTCCAAATAACTTTGTCGTAAACTTGCTCTGATGAAATTGTTGCCTATTAAGTTGTACCACACGGAAGAAGATCTATTATCGCTAGTACTCGGCCGGCTAGCTACGAGCTACCACACGAGAGTTGAAAATCTGCCGCCAACCATCTACCGGTGTGTTTTGGCTGAGCCGGTTCTATTCCAGGCTAGGTGCGCTTTACCATCTAGCTATTTTTTATAAATACATCTATACTATTATAAAGAGGAAAGATTTGTTTGTTTGTATTGAATAGGCCCCGAAACTACTGGACCGATTTCAAAAATTCTTTTACCGTTGGGAAGCTACGCTATCCCCGGGTGACATAGGCTACTCTTTATCCCTGTATTCGCACGGGAACGGGAACTGCGCGGGTGAAACCGCGACGCGTCCGCTAGTATTTAGTAAACTTGTGCATCAAATTATTTTTTACACATAAAAGAAAATTTTCCAAAAAATTGACTTTAGATTAGTCACTGTTAATAACGGTTAAGGCCGTTTCAATAGAACCGCGAGCGACCGCATCACCGCCTGCCATCAGCCTTAGCCAGTTTACGAGGGCGGGGGCTATAAACACGGTAATGAATGCTGACCACTCGCGGCGTTATGAGTTACGTGCACACTGCGCGACACGCGACACGGCCGGCCCGCGGAGCCGCGACGCGCTCAGAGCCTCGATCACGAGAATTGATCGAAGTCGTATCGTAAAGCTATCGAGTCCTCGATAGGTTCGTGTTCGAGGCTCTGAGCAGGACGGCCCGGGGACAAATTTATCTTTCTTCAAAGCTATGGATAAAAACTATTCTCGTGACTCACGAAACCTAAACCTGAATTTTGTGTAGCTCAACTAGACTATGCTTTGTCGAATGTCATTATTTACTTAGCATTGTAGTAAATGTGATTTTTTAATGGTTTACAAGCTTCGTGTTTGACCACAGCTCGCCTGATGTTATGTAACAGTGGTCGTATATAACACCTAGCCTGGAATAGAACTGGCTCTCCAGTGAAGCTGCCGGAACACACCGTTAGATTGGCGGCAGATTTCCAACTCTCGTGTGGTAGCTAGCCAGCCGAGTACTAGAGAGTACGCTACCACCATGCTATGGTTTCCTCACGATGTTTTCCTTCACCGGCAGCTCAAGCTCATTGTTGGGGTTTGAACCCACGCCCTTCGGCGTGCGAACCTACCGCAGTAACCACTGAGCTATCATCGCTACAAAAAATCTAGTAGAAATAAGTTAAACAGACACACGCGCATAATTGTTGTTCACTTTAACTAAATTGTTTTCTTGCGTTTGACCGCCATCTCGTCTGATGTTAAATGTGGTCTACGACGAAGCACGCTTGCCTACAAGAAATTGATTCACTCGCCACTTCAAGGCACTTAGATTGGAATACTCACTACACTACGGTTCGCACTACAAAGGTATAATTAAATTGTTCAGTTCTAGTTTTTTATAAGCGACGACACGACTCGATTTTTTTTCCGACTAGAGCAAGTCGGCGCGGTTCAGAGCGGCCACTAAGTTTGGCACACAGTGTCAGCCGGATATTGGTCCATTGTCGCAATCAATAATGGAAGAGGTGCGAACGAGCTTCTCATATATTTGACTAGCCGCGCCCCGCGGTGTTACCCGCTACATGTTTTCGGGATAAAAAGTAGCCTGTGTGTTAATCCAGGGTGTCGGCCATATATTGACTTACAGCATTTACTGACTTACGCGCCCTGCTGACCCGACAGTGCGCGCACCATGTCAAACTATAGAATACTAGCGGACGCCTCGCGGTTTCACCCGCGTAGTTTCCGTTCCCGTGGGAGTACCTACAGGGATAAAAAGTAGCCTTTATCTTAATCTAATAATAAAATATCGCAAGTTTCATGACTATTGCTTAATTGTTACTTACATGTTTCAGTTCTCTCTGAACCTAATTCTAAAGTTAACGCGGGTGAAGTCGCGGGCGTGAGCTAGTAATACTAACAAACAGTTCTTTGTAAAACATACCTATAACATACAAAAAAACCAAGACACAGAACAAACATTTATGCTCGCCACACAAATGTTCGTTCTGCGTAGGAGTCGAACCCACGCCCTACAGCTCTTGTTACACTACCGAATGATTCATTCTTTGTTTGGTTTTTGATTGCCGTGGCAGCGGCGATCAACAACCAAACAGAGAAATAAACACTTGTCTAATGAAACACTGTTTCGTTCTTTGCAATAGTGAGGTAGTTTCTGTGAACCCCGAGTGGCGCGCGCCGGGATAAAGCTTGTGAAGACGGCTACGGAACCCGCGCGGGCGTCGCGCGCGGCCCCGCCTGCGTCTCGTTATGAGCTGCTAATCTTATTTACCGACTGTTCGTGATCTCGCTGCGAGTTGCTGCAACGTACACTTACCATACACGCGTTATAAATAACTAAGTTTGTTTTACGCGATCATTCCGCCAATTGACAGCCCCGTTGGCTCATTGGTAGTATTTAAAGTTAGTTTAGGAAAGTATTTATGTATTGTATCAGTTATTTTCCATCACATAAACTCTGCTTAGTTTGCGGCCAGATGGCGCTGTGTGTATAGACCTACGATATTTTTATTAATTTAATTATGAATCGATTTTGATGATTCTTTTTTGCTTGGTAAGTCATACTTCAGAAGTGCTCCCATATACATTTTATTGAAATCGATCGAGAGGTATTAAAAAATCAACAAAAATCTAAAAAACTGTACACTTCGATTTTTTCATTGGAGCGGTGCGTTTAGTTGGCCTAAGGGTCACGGAGTCGGTCTTTGTTAAATGTTGTATTAATTTAATTACCATGTATCGGATACTTCGACTATAGTTTCGGTCACGTCCAGTGGCCTTTTTCAATTAGGCAAAGCTGAGTACAACGCACATGCGGGTTCGTTTTGTTTTGCAATGAACGAATTCAGATAAGAGTGCTAGTTTTGATATATAGTATGGGATGGGTTTTTTAAATTTAAAATAGGTTTGCGTTTGACGTTAATTTTAATTTTGTTAATTGTTTAATTTATAATATCTGATGAAAAGTGCGCCATATAGTATTTGTTTGTTATTAAAATGATTACAATATATCTGACTTTAGTTTATATTCACAATGAAATGTGGATTGAGTCAAGATTTGTTATTGTTTTGAATTATCTTTGTTATTTCTATGTTTTCCGCTTTGTTGGAATATTCAAAGAGGGTAAAGAGCGTGGTCTTTTAAAAGTTGTTATATACTTCATAATTCATATTTGATTTCTTATTTTATCCTTACTGTTATACTAGTAGTCGAAACATGTTTCACCATTGAAAAACAGTTTTAAAGAAAATAACAAATTTAAAGCGACCGAGCGCACAGTACATATGTCTACCCCCTTTCCAGTCTTCCCTTAATAAAACATGGTCCAAAGTATATTTTTACAATAAATCCTGAACCAATAGTGATAAATCAAGGAATGGAGTAAAGACTGACATCTGTGGGATCAACAGCACGCGAGCAACGGATCAAGACGATTTATGGAAGCGGTTTACAAGTGCTTCAAATATCAAAACTTCGTAAGCTGCCTATAGTTAACTTACGTATGAGTTTCTTAGAATAATACAGAATATTACTGAGAGGACTATAAATATCTTTTATAGTGTATACTTAACTGAACTTATAACAGAAATTATCAAAAGTTATTGAAATAACTGATTCTGAACTTATGGTGTTTGTTTTAGAAAACGGCGAAATAGCTGAACTATTTTAACAGATTTTAGAACAAAAAAATACAATAAGTAATAACAGCCCCCGATTACAATACAATTATACATCAGTTAAATACTTTTTAGAAAAGGTTTATGAGTAAAAATATTTTTCGCGTGAAACTGCGAGAAAGACAATTTAATTACTAGACATCATTCTAAATTAAGGTGCGTAGATTATTGCGATTCGCAAAGTATACCCTGTGTTGAAGGCAATAAAGTGCAATTTGTTACAAGGACAATTTGGTGGTTGCACTATTTTGAACTCTGTTTTCGAAGTGATAAGAGACGTTTTCTTTCGTGACTGAAAGTGAAATCACAAATTTAACAATTTCTATTTGTGATCATTAAACAGAATAACAATTACATTCCCAAAGCAGTTCTAACTGTATCGATTGGTGAGCATATAAATGGCATAAGTGACAAACTGTAAAATTTGAAATTGGGAACAAGTGGTGACACAAGCGAAAACTTTATACACAATATGAACAACTAAGTGAACAATTGTATGCAAATTAAACCGTATACAAATACAAATATTTTATTGATAACACCAATGTTACAAGTCGCTTCAAAATTTTAAACATGCCATTAAATGATATAACAGAATGTATAGTGTTAAAGTGTGAAGCGCAGTATGTAACCGAGTCTAGTGTGTAAAGCCGAGTGAGACAGTCCAGTGTAACAATGAACGTGCCGGCGAAGGGCGGAGCGCCCACGGTGGCGGTGGTGCCGCTGCCCGAGAGCGAGATGGACGCCTTGCTGCTGGGCCGGACCGCGGTGAGGACCTTTGATCAGTACATGAAAAATGTATGTATTTTTCTATATTTATTATAGTATCTTACCGACTATATATATATTCCGCTTGGTGGCGCTAGCGCTGAAACTTAGCATGAATTGGTTTAAGTAGTTATTTTGATTATTGTGTCTCGTGCGTCAAGTTTTTTTTATGTTTGTCAAGTTATTTGTTTGACCAAAGCTCACCTGATATTAAGTGACGGCGTGGTTGAAGGTGGTAAAGCACACATAGCCTGCAGTGGAACTGTCTCTCAAGTGAGGCCGCCAGAACGCACCGTTAGGTGCTTGGCGGAAAATCTTAGACTTTTGACTTTTTGGGGTGGTCGCTATCCAGCCGAGTACTAGAAACTACTCTACCACCATGCTATGGTTTCCTTACGATGTTTCCCTTCACCGGCAGCTCCAGATTATTATTGGGGTTTGAACCCACGCCCTTCGGCGTGTGACGACCTCGCTAACCACTGATTTTACAATTGTGAGCATTTTTACTTTGGTAGTCGATTTTATGTTTTGAGTTTTATTTATTGTTTATTTCTGATGAGTCCCAAGGTATATTCCGACAACGCATTGAAGGCGGCAAAAACCGTCAGCTGCAGGTTGCGAGGACTATCAATCATCGAGCCTGCTCTGCCGTCCCACTTGGGGTCGGGCTGCATACCGGTTACAAATGGCTTTAAAATATCGCAGTGATTTCAGCGGCAGTTTTTACCATTTATAACAAAGTGTGTTCAATGAAATGAGTTTTTAATTTTAAATCAATAACTGTACAGTTATTGATAACTAATTATTATTTATATTTTCAACGAATTTTTAATCAAAATAGCTGGAAACAATACAACTATCATCCAAGTAGAGAAATTACGTTTTTTGCTTTTCTGTGACTTTTCAGTCACGAGAATAGAGCCAATAAGCTTCTTTTATTTTTGATATTAAAGTTATGAGATGAACGAGCCGCTCTCCTGATGGTAAGAGATAACGCCTGTCCATGACCATTGCAGCGATACACAGAACTTTAAGTAGCAAAACAGTCTAAAGCATCGCTGATTGCGCGCTCATTACTTTGAGACTTTCGTTGGTTAGTCGACAGCCCTATAATTTCGTTCACTGCAGTACCCGTCAAACCGAAACAGTGTTTACACACTACTGCTTAGTGGCAGAATATCTGGTACTACGGTGGTACCTAGTCGACCTCTTTCTCAGGAGATGCACCACCAAGTCAATACATAACTTCTACCAACTACTAAAATAAAGATTTGACTATTGCAGTGGTATCCAGAACTTCTCAATAGTTAACAACCCTTCAAAAGAGGACACACTACTGCTTGGCGGCACATTTTATGCTGCGGCGTGTTGATGACAAACGGAAGCCGTTGTATTTTATATTCAGTAACATTTTCCTTTCGTCTACCCGCATTCGATTTCATGTAATGATAGGTCGTAGCAGCTCGCCCCCTCGTAGCCCCTCGTAGCGGCGTAGCACCTCGCCTGCTCAGTGACGCGTAGCACCCGATTACTAGTCATTGCTTAGCGCTTCCCCGCCTTATCAGCGGTTATGCCCATGGAGAAGTGTCGCTCTATACAACATAGCGGTCCATCTTTTTTCAGGTTTAACGTACATGCATTTGCCAGTATCGAGAATTGTATGATTTTGTAGTGTTACACGAGAAATCAAGCAGTTGAACTTACTCAGAGCGAGTAGAGTCTGGCCGTGGTAAAATGGTTTTGCAGAGCTTTGGAAGCAACTCGAATACTATACTATATTATATTATGTTATTTGTTTCATTTATATAGTTACTAATATTAGAAATGTGAGAGTTTGGATGGATGGATGTTTGTTACTCTTTCACGCAAAAACTACTGAACGGATTTGGATGAAATATGGTATGGAGGTAGCTGATACCCTGGATTAACACATAGGCTACTATATATCCCGAAAACATGTAGCGGGTAACACCGCGGGGTGCAGCTAGTATTATAAATGTGAATGTTTGGATGGATGAATATTTGAAACGCTTTCACGCAAAAACTACTCAATGGATTTGTTTTTTAACGCTTGAATGGAATGAAACTGGCTCTCAAGTGAGGCTACTGGAACACATTATTAGATGCTTGGCGGCAGTTTTTCAACTTGAAAAAATGTATGTCCAGAGTGGGAATTGAACCAACGCTCCGTAGCTTTAGTAGAACACAGCTATCAAATGAGCCACAAGGCAGTCAAAACATAATTACAATAGAACGATCGCAAATCACTTGCAAAGTCGAGCACTTTTGCATCATTAATCGATCTGGCAGCACGCGCGACAGGCCGACAGCGGGCGCCGCGCGCGTTGTTACACCACAGAATAAACAACATTTTCGCGCGCGAGTTCCCGCCACGTATGGTCAGCGCTCCACATGACTACATACGTTTGCCATTTTTCACACAAAATGTCGGCCAATTTATCAAATGGGAAAACGCGGGAGGTTTCGTATTTTTTTATTGACGTGTTATGTTGTTGATATATCATTACGCGGAGCTGACGGCAAGCTGCCGGGGAGCCGCTTAGTCGAGGCATAAGGACAGTGTATCCAGTTGCCAATAAAAAAAGGCGCTTTGTCATGGTTTTTGGCGGGAACGCGGAAAAGGTCGTGTCTATATAGGTATCGTCTATAGTAAATTTTTTTAAAGCTTTTTTTGAGTGATTATAAAAGTAGTAGTGTTTTATTCATAAAGTGCCGGATTGCAAGCGCGAGTGTGGGAAAGCGATACAATGTTGTGAAACATGACTGTCTTGTTGCTTCCAAAACTCCATTGAGCTGGACTCGGCCGGCGCGGCCTGGAGTTAACCAAGACTAAACTTTGACTGTAACCAAATATGTTAGATATATATGGCGAAAATCGGGGGAATATGTAAAGATGGAAAAAACCAGGTAGCTGATAGAATACTGTATACTTCTTTGTAAAAACATATCTATAGAATCCATATCTGTATGTCCTGGGCGGGAACCGAACTTTCATTGCAGCTCAGCGAAACAGTGACTACCTAATAACATAACAGGGTATCAGCTATGAAGGAATTTCCTTAATTTTCCTCAATTACCAGAAATACAAGATCATGTGGCAACTTCGCCCCCATCCTAGTTGCCTGGAAAATATATCTTTTAACAATAATTCTGCCAATACATGTACTCTATCTTCTAAGTTTTCTTTGATGTGAAAAAAGTATAAAAGTATATTCATCTGTTTACTTGGTGGTAGATTTTCGTCGTTACCAGTTATTCTGCCGCCAAGCAGTAGTGTGTAAACATTACTGTGTTCCGGTTTGAAGGGTACAAAACTAGCGAAATTACTGGGCTGTTGAGACTAACCATCGCAAGTCTCAAAGTAACGAGCGCCAAAGCAGCGATGCCTGGGCTTTGTTTTGTTACTCAAAGTTCTGTGTATCGAGCGTCTTGTTCATCTCATCACTTTTTACATTAAATAAGTTTGATAGTTCAAACTTGCAAAGAAACAAGGTACGAAGCAGGTCTTTTAATTGCACACAAATTGTGAGAAATGCAAAGCGAGGGGTTTGTTGATGAAACGATTTTATGTAAGGCAAAACAAATGCCTAACCACTTTGTAACTAGACAACATAGCACGACACATGACTGGATGTATTGCGCCAGTGATCAGCGTGAAAGCGGCGGGCGCGGCCGGCGGCGGGCGCGGGGTCAATTACCGTAATTGATTGATCGGAGGTGACGTGCTCCTAATTACACGCCGACCGCAGCCGAGAGGGGGATTATCACCGCCCCACGAGATATATTAACGCACGGATAAAACCGCGCCGCTCTCGGAATGAGAAAAATCGAATGAGCGCCGAAGCAGCGTTCCAGCCCCCGCACTATGAGCTACTTATTGTGATTCCTGTTAGGCACTCAGAAAATAGCTGCACGACCATATATCGTATGCCTGCGCGATAAGCTTTACAGTCACATAGTTTTTTTGTACAGATATGGTAGAAAGAAAAAAAGCGACACCGCTTCATGGTCGATGTTCCAAAAGCTCGAACTAAGCGGTTAGAGTCCACCTGCTTCATTCGCACCGCGAGACATTGGAATCTGCTGCCCGAGTGGGTGTTCCCCGATGAATACAGTCCGGGCGCCTTCAAGTCGCGAGTGAATCGGTTTCTTCTAGGCGAGCGTGCTCCATCGTAGACCGCATCTTAGCTTAACATCAGGCGGGATGGCGGTCAAACGCATGCCTACACATTGTAAAAGATAAAAATAAAAAAGAGTTTCGATTTCGTTACTCAAAGTTTTGCTCATCGCTGCAATGGTCATGGACAGACGTTATCAAAACGGTGTACATGATGGTATAGGTTTTGTTACAACAGTTTATCCTAGCAGGCATGCAACATTTTCTTATATGATGAAGTTTACTGACTATCATCAGCTGTTCGTTTTCAATGTAAACCAAAATATTCCAGAGTACGTGGTACACATGCCACGCAACAAATAAAAACTGAATAAAACCTTTATAAAGCAAAGTAATACAATCTGTTTGAGTAAGTTTGTAAGCCGCGCCAGCGTCGCGTTCTATTTGCGAGTTTCCCGCGCCTAGTTTGCGATCTCTGCGTCGGCCAGCTGAAAAGGCATTCCAATTTCCACCGGCGTGGGATTATACAGGAACTCGGGCGCCCGGGCGTCGCGCGTCGGGCGCTGCAGCCGCTGAATTAAAACCGGTCTCCACCGGTCGTCCGAAATTAAAGCGCTAGAACTGCTGCCGCTAAATCATATATTTTTTATTCTGTTATACTGAAACGGTGCTCCGAGCACGTAATCCGAGCTTAATTTACTTTCGCTGAAAAGCTTTTTTTTCAGACCAAGTAGGTATATTGTTTTTCTCTATCTATGCGAAAATTGATGCTATACTTGGCTTTTTATTTTTCAGGCCCGACCCAAAAATGACGGGGTGTTATAAGTTTGACGTGTCTGTGTGTGTCTCTCTCTTTTTTTTTCTCTCTCTCTCTCTCTCTCTCTCTCTCTCTGTGTGTGTGGTAGGTCCTGAACGGATGAACCGATTTTGATTTTGTGTTTTTTTGTTTGAAAGGTGAATTAGTCGCGAGTGTTTCTAGCTATATTTGATGAAAATTGTTTTAAGATGGCCGCCGTCACAAAATGGCGGATTACAAATTTTTCACCTTTTGAGGCTTTCGATGGCTAGTCTCAACAGCCCTGCAAAGTCGCCCGTCAAATCAGAACTCAGTAATGTTTACACACTACTACTTGATGCAAAATATCTGGTACTGCAGTGGTGCCTAGACGACCTAGCTAATGAAATCTACCACCAAGCTCGAGGATAGCCAAAATGTATCCCATTTTTAATCACCGCGAGGGTTTCTTCGCATTAGCTTATACCACCCGTTTAAAGTGTTTCATTTTAAATGAACCAGCTCCCCGGCGTTGAAGGTTTAGCCGTTAATAAAATAGAATGTGTTTGAAAACATTTTTTCTTTGTCGCCGGAATGTCTTCAACCGTGACATTTGACTCTGTGCTGGGGATGAAGCGACGTCGCACAACACGCATTGTGCCGCTAATGCTGGCTTACCTTTGACATTTTACAACAATTTAATTTACTTTTGATGGAGGAACCAAAAATGTATTTTTTTTTTATTTTAAGTAGGTTTTTTTAATACGAATAAACTCGCGATTGACCACCAACTCACCCGATGGTAAACGATGATGTGGTCGAAGATGAAGCACTCTGACCTTGAATATATCTAAATTAAATCTCTGAGGAAATAAGCTGCTCGTTTTTTGAGAGATATAACATTACATAGATGTATTAAAAAAAGCTATGAAAATTATATTCACATTTTTGTTTTGTGATTTGTAAATTCAGTTTTTCCTTAGTACATATATGTACAAACGTTTATTATCCTTTCCTACGCTGGTTCTTTTTTGAATTATGTTCGAATAATAAGCATTTTCAATTCACGCTCGGAAAATCGTTAACTCAGCCCAGTCAACTACACTAACTCAGTCTGAAGAGGCCTGTAATTTAGCTAGCAGCAGTACCCGTCAAACCGGAACATAGAAATGTTTACTACTACTGCTTGAACATTACAGAAAATGTTGAGTTGTAAATTAGAATTCAGTTTCTACATCAGTGAGCGTCATCTTTTCACTTTAAATTTCTTTCAGTGTTCATTTACAATACAATGGGTTCATAGTAACGGTTCATCAGGCCCCGAATGAATGAAAAATAAGAACGAATGAACAGGTTCAATGAATGTGTTCTCTGTTGAACGGATTTGAAATTTCAATATTTTTGACTTCGGTAGACACCCTTGTAAATTGGTTTTAATGAGAAAAATTAATTACTTAAACTAAATTGATTGCGGAAATTAATAATAAACCGATAATGTGATTTTTGTATACCGGATATTGGTTAAATCTTTACTAATATTATAAAAATACTACCGAAATGAAATTAAAAACGACTCCATCTTCATTGTACGAAGAGCTAAACAAAAGTTTCTTGACTGAGGGATGTTCTCTGATAGATACAGTCGCGACTTGAAAGTCGCGAGTAAATCGGTATCTTCTAGGCAAGCGTGCTCCATCGTAGACCGCATCTTTGCTCAACATCAACATGAACGAAACGGTGTCTTGAACAAATAACGACACGATCTATTGACACTTGCAGCGGTATCCCGAACTTTGAAAAACAACAGTGCAGGGTGTCGCTGCTTTGGCGTGCATTGCTTCGAGCCATTCCATGGTCAGGCTCAACATCCTGTGACTGATGCGGTAGTGTACTATGAATGCTAGAATATACTAGTATGTTATACTTGCTTGTCGCGATCGGATGCGGCCGCGTCAAGCATCGCGCGAGTAGATCTATTATACACGGGATGCTGACAGATCGTGAGATGTCATTAGCAGACCTCTGCGCTTGTCCAATGTCTTTACATTTTCTTGCAGCTGTCATTTATGCGAGGTGAGCTGTCAAACACCGTGACCTAATGACTGATTTCTTTCACATTTAACATTTGTTTTGTTTGTGTTTTTTTTTGTACCTGTCTGTTTCTGTTTGTTTGTTTGTTTTTGTTTTTGTGCTTGTTACAAAATAAAACTTTTTTCTTTCTTATATTTATGACAATTATACAAATCGAATAATTATACACATCCTTATAACTTTTACATGTAACGCGGGCACATGTATAAAATAGTCGTCTATTCCACACAAAAGTTCGTTGACTATTCAAACTTATGAAATACCATTTTTTTCTGAATTCCGTATCGGAGAGAGCCTACGAGTATAGTAAAAATAGTTGACGAGTCCAATATTTATTTTCGGTTTTGTAGCCTATGCGTAAAACCCTGTATAATTGTATAATATGTTTAAAAGGATTACCTTCTTCATGAGCTTAGGAAAAAATAATAATGCGGTAAACCATTTTGATCTAGTTCTCATCGCGTGTAGCCCAGCTTCGCCTGGCGCTACAAAAAGCCAATTAGGCGGTACTTCACTCCACCCCCCTCTCCTTATCCCTCCCTTTGCCCAATCCTTTTCAGGGTCTGCTAGTGAATCCAGCGTCGTGACCGACTAGTTTAGTAGCTAAAGGATGATTTTGTAACTTTTAAATTTCGCGATAAAAAAAAATTGTCAGTGAAATCATATCATAATGATGTTTAGTCTGTAGCCATGTCTAGTTTCATGAGGCTATTTGTGTTAGATATAATTTTTTGATTATGAACTACGGTGCCGAATATGGACACTCACAACTGGAACGGTTCATAAATTTAAAATCGCTCAATGAATTACGGAAATAGCTATGCTGGGCGTTTCTCTGGGGGATCCTATCTGTAACGAAGTAATTCGCCAGAGAACTAAAGTCACCGACATAGCTCAGCGTGTTAGCAAGCTGAAGGGGCAGTGGACTGGCCATATTTGCCGCAGAACTAACAACAGCTGAAGTATTCTTGAGTTGAGATCACGAATCGAAAAATGTGTTGAAGGACGCCCTGGGGCTGGTTGAAGTGACGATAAACTTAAGACAGTTGGCAGAGGCTGCAAGCGAAAAACCAAAGATCGTGCTGTGACTTATGCCCAGCTGTGGACAATGCTAGGCCGACGGTGATAATTATTTTTTATTTTTTCTGTACAAGAATGCAAAAACTTGGCATGTAACAAAATATAACAAAACAGCTTGCAGCGTGATTTAATAAAAATGTTTTGATGTCAGACTTTTCATTTTGTGATATATCCGTACATGCGTCCCCCGGGCGTGCCATCAGAGAGTGTGTGTGAGAGAGAGAAGGGTTAAATAAAAAGACAATGACAACTGTCATTGTCAAAGTGACATTAACATACTTTTATGATTTGGCCTTTGCATGTTGCACATTTAGCTTAAACTTTACATAAACATTTTATTTGTTTTCGGTTGACTTTGAATAAATATAATTATCAATCATATTGTTTTTGTCAAATCAAGTTAAGCAAGCTTTGATTAGCAGTTGACGTTAGTAAGCTGATTGTGATGATGACACATGATAAGAAGCTTGTTAGGTAATCATATTTATTTGTATAATTAATATAAACTCGTATCATATTTATTTGTTTGCTGTATTTATACCACACATCTCATAATTATACTGTGGGGATAGCTGACAGAGAATGCTTTAGCAGTAAGTCCACAGGATAGTTGTCATACTCCTGTGCTATAAGTAAAGAGAGTGATTGAGCGACACAATAACTGGATGTCTCGAAAAAAAGGAAAAAAGTGTTTCGTTGTTGAAATGAAAGGAGACGAGGCGGGGCGGGGCGGGGCGGGGCGGGGGTGAGGAGTCGCCGCGGGGCGCCGCGCATCACGCGAATCACTTCATTCACTCTCACGCGCTGCGCGGCCGAGACGGCGTGGGTGATAAAATAAGTCAATCAATGATTCTGTAATGATTGTTTATGTATTATCTGTAGACTCCATATAACCTAATTTGCTGACCACGCTAGTTGTTTGACCACAACTCATCCCATGTTAAATGATTGCGTGGTCGAAGATGAGGCAATCACGCCTAGCCTAGAATTAACTGGCTCACAATTGCGTGTGATGGAACACACCGTTAGGTGTTTAGCAAAAGACTTGAGGATGGTAAGTTGGCTAAGTTATGAACTTTTGGACTTTGATAATTAGGCGATTACATTCACCAGCTTCGAATAACGCCACCTTTTTTCTCTTTCTTCTTGGCATTGCACTCTGTTCATTTTGCCAGTTTCTATAGCATCCACTTGCGGCGCGGCGCCGCGCGTCGTAGTGCGGGGAAACAATCTCCGGCATCGCGCGTGTTCCCGACACTATTTCCGGATCTGGAACCGGAAATTAGGTGGAAATATCGCGTTTGTTTTCACTTTGATATTAACAGCCCGTTATAGAGCCAGATCATTTGTAGAATACAAAATTTGAGTAAGTCTGAAGCAGAAAATTCAGCCCCGTTATCAAAGTAAATAATCACTATGCCGTCTAAAGTAAGTAAAATCAACTCGCCAACCAGCAATCCCACTAATATTATAAATGTGAAAACTTTGGATGGATGGATGCATGGATGTTTGTTACTCTTTCACGCAAAAACTACTAAATGAATATTATGCAATTTGGTATGCAGGTAGTTGAGACCCTGGACATAGGCTTTTTATCCCGAAAACATGTAGCGGGTAACCCCGTTGGGCGCAGCTAGTATAGAATACTTATGTACTTTATCGCCTCTTATTTCTTGATGGATTTGTGCCCGTAAGTCCACTTTGCCTCAAATATGCGGAAGCTGCGAGAAATCCCAGGATCTCTGTAATCTCGGAAGATTTAGAAGAGGTTTTACAATTTATGGGATATATTATTTTTCCCATCGATCATGCCACCTCGGCCATTTCCAGACCTTTCAGTCCCATCTCAATCGTCTACGTATTTCCGCTTCCGGCGCCTTAACATGATAAGTGGTATCTCAGATCGGACGCTTCCCGAGATGGATGCTACCAGCCTCGACGCACCCGCCTCAAATGGAAATTAGGTTATATTTTACGCACCTCACTTATTTTTTGTGCGAGTATTTCATTTCTTACTATCGTTTTAGATTCCTTTGGATCAAAATTAATATTTATGTCAAAATTGTACCGAGACTTGTACCGGCTGTATCACAGATATAACGTTACGCACAAAATAAATAAGTAAGTATTGCAGGACATTACACATTTTTAGCGATGATGGCTCGGTGGTTAGCGCGGTCAGTTCGCGTGCCAAAGAGCCCGGGTTCAAACCCCAACAATGAGCTTGAGCTGCCGGTGAGGAAACCATAGCATGGTGGTCGGGTACTTTCTAGTACTCGGCTAGCTAGCTACCCTCAAGTAAAAAATCTGCTGCCAAGCATTTAACGGTGTGTTCCGGCAGTCTCACTTGAGAGCCAGTTCCAGTCTAGGATATGTGTTTACCATCTTCGACCACACAGTTACTAAACATCACGTGTCAAATATTATAAAAAAGCTATGTGTATAAATAGTTGAAATCTAGCAGAGATAAACAAAATCAAGTAATAATATCTCTGTCGGCCGCTTGTAACTTGATTACAGCGCTCACGCGTGGCTGGCGTGCTGCCAACCTACATCAGACGCGTGCCGCCATCTAATGAATCGTATTAGCCGAAATAATTGGTGTTCTGTGACATCCATCTCGTGCTTCTGATGTTCAACACAACTAACTAATTTAGTTAACTAATTTTATGCTTTTACTAGCTGTGCCCTGCAGGTTGCGACGGAACACGCTCTCCTGATGGTAAGAGATAACGCCTTTCCATGACCATTGCAGCGATACACAGAACTTTGAGTAACAAAACAAAGTCCGGGGCATCACTGATTTGGCGCTCATTACTTTGAGACTTTCGATGGTTAGTCTCAACAGCCCAGTAATTTCGCTAGCTGCAGTACCCTTCAAACCGGAACACAGTAATGCTTACACACTACTGCTTGGCGATTTCCTGCTAAAAAAGTTTCCTCCAGGGTTTCCTTCACCGGCAGCTCAAGCTCATTGTTGGGGTTTGAACTAACTTTTCTACACTAATATTATAAAGAGGAAAGATTTGTAATTTTGGGTTTTTTACCGATTTCAAAAATTCTTTCACCATTGGGAGATATACTATCCCCTGGTAACATAGGTTACTTTTTATCTCTATACTCCCACGGGAACGGAAACTACGTGGGTGAAACCGCGAAGCGTCTGCTAGTAATTAATAAAGGTCTTTCACAAAAAGTATTATAAAACGGTTGTTGGTAAAATGATTCATCTGAATTGACACGTGAGCGAAGTCACAGGTAGAAGTCGTCGTCCGCCAAGTTGCATAATGTTGCAGTGACGTCGTCGGTTGTCAGCTGGAGGGGTGCGAGGTCACGCGCTCCGCTCCAGGAACAAACAGTAACCGTGTAAATACTATATTACAGCATTCTGTCATCTGACTTCCATAGTACAAGCTTTGCTTAGTTTGGGGCAGATGGCGCTGTGTGTAATGTCAGGCGATATTTATTTATTTACCCTACTGGAGTTATAATACAAGAAATGTTTAAGTTATATATTTAGTTTATTTCCGCTTAACAGTCGTTTCGGTTACAACAGTGATGAGGATTTGTATTTAACTAACATAACAATAATTTAATAAAATTTATCCGGAACTGTACTTCATATCTAAAACTAAAAGATATAGACTTAAAAGCTAAAATAAGGAACCAAAAAACGAATTAAAATAAAATAACCACAATTAGTGTGTATATGCTTTTCTCGCTGTAGTAACCAGTTGCCGAGACGTGTTTCGCCTCCACACGAGGCGTCCTCAGGACGTGTTGACTCTTCGACCGCTTGGCCGAGGCTGGCTCAAAATAAACTTCCGCATAGTAGCGCCTGAATCAATCAATTATTATCTGATAAAAGAAAGGCTATCACTAAGGATAACACTAATATTATAAAAGCGATAGTTTGAATGGATGGATGGATGTTTGTTATTCCTTCACGCCAAAACTACTGAACGGATTTAGATGAAACTTGATTTGAAAACACAGACTTTTTATCTCTAAAATCTAACAAAAATTGGTAAAGTTCGGAAAATATCGCTCTAAAATGTTCACTCGAATTCTTAAAAGAGATAGCATACCGTTTCAAACGGCAGTATTGATTATTTGTGCAGTGAGAGAACACTTTTATCACTCGTGGCATCCGTAGCGACCTTGCAGCGCCACTTAGCTGTCTCTATAACTTAATAATGCCGTCTCGGCGGTGAAGCAGTTCAGCGGGCGGGACACGCCGCGCCGCGCCGGGTGCTCTGGCTGAATATTCATTCAAGGCCTCATTAGCTGAAGCTAGTCGAGCCGTAGCCGGCATTCGTAGCACTCGTAGCTATTGCGTAGCAGCCTCGTAGCACATGTAGAGTTTTTAGACGAAACAATCAGATGTACATACGCGCAAACAAGTAAGCAAGTTTGCAAGTTTTGTACTCTGCCCATTATGTGAACCGCTGTTTGACAGCTCATACAAAGTTGACGACATAACTTTATACAGCGTCCAGCGAAACAAATCTCACACAAATAAATATGCTTGATCTAGCATTACCTCTTTACAAGGTTTAATAAAAATTGCTCTCATGTTAACGCAGCCTTGTGAAGAGGAAATACTAGAATAAACGTATTTATTTCTCTAGACGCTGTACAAAGTTATGTCGTCAACTTTGTATGAGCTGTCAAAAAGCGGTTAACTTGGACAGAGTATAGCGTTATAATATGGTCATCGGATGCGACTGAAACTATAGCTATCTGATATAATTAAATGTGAGTAATTCCGCATATGAAAAATAAAAAAAATATAGATACAAAACGTTATCTAAAAGCGACTAGTAGACAACTGGTAGACAACTAGTATTCCCGTTGGCGGCGCGACGGCAAGCGGCTCTGTAATAGTCGAATAGACACCGACACACGCATACAGGCACACGGCGCACACACGGATGTGCACTAGAAACAAATAGAAAGGCGACTCAAAATTGAAGTTCAGTTAAAAGTCTTTATTATACGAAAATCATTACACATTTGTGGTTTTCGCGGAAACTCAAGCAAAGTCCTTATTCTGTTTTCTCATAATATTGTTCTCGATATGGAAGCTGCACGTAGAGCTTTCGATTTAAGGGTCACAGCCTGTCCATGACCATTACAGCAATGCACAGAACTTAGAGGTAGGGTTTCGTAGTGGTGAAGTACGATTCTTGATTTTTCGACAATCTCAGACTCCACAATCGGATGTATCTCGCAGTCATCTCTCGCGTATTTCCTGAGATCTCTCGACACGTCTCGTCTCGTATCGCGTCCATTTCCCTCGGAAGGAAGGCGGCCCATTACTGAGCTTAATTCAGCGCAATAATTCACGATTACACTGGAATTTAGGATTCTTTGCTCTAGACGGTATTTTGCAAGAAACTTTGAGATGATTTGTCTTTTTAGAGATTTTATCAATAGAGAAACAATCTAACTACCCACTCTGATCAGGCGATAGCGTAGTTCTATGGATATATAATTGGGATATTCTTAGAGGCCTAATAGTAGAATACTCGTAAACAATAAAAAAAAAATATATATATATATTATATATTGAATATATATATATATATATTATATATATTGAATATATATATATTATATATATTGAATATATATATATATATATATTGTATATACACTACCACTTAGCTTCAGAACATTTGATACTAAAATAAAATAATAATACGAGTATATCAAAAATCGACTTTATACATATAATCGATTTGAATCACGAATCGAATCATCAAATCGAATTTGTGTAATCGACTGACACAGCGCCATCTGACCCTAAACTAAACAAAGCTTGTACTATGCAAGTCGGATAACTGACAGAATACTTAAATACTTTTTTCTTTGTAAATACATACAAATAAAAACAGTGAAAGAATTTTTGAAATTGCTTCAGTCGTTTTTGAGTTTATTCGTTACATATAAAACACAAATCTTTCCTCTTTAAAATAGACTAGCTACGCCCCGCGGTGTTACCCGCTACATGTTTTCAGGAGAAAAAGTAACCTATGTGTTATTGCAGGGTCTCAGCTATCTCCATACCAAATGCCATGTAAATCTGTTCAGTAGTGTTTGCGTGAAAGAGTAACAAACATCCATCCATCCAAACTTTCACATTTATAATACTTGTGGGATTAGTATAGATATTAGATGTATAACTGGCAACACAGCACTCGGTCGAGTGTGTAGTACTTGCAGCCGAGGGGGGCTGCTATGATGGTGTGTGTTTATGTGTGCTCTGGAGGCTCTGTGTTGAGGTTACCAATGAAATGCAAACATTTACTCAAGTCGGAAACAAATGTAATTGTTTTTGAAGAGAACGCCATTATCGCAATGATAGACGAGCCTTGCAGAGCCCGCCTAAACTACTTTTGCTAATTGTTCCTCTACCGAGCGGTACATAATGATCATAATCTATACTATTATAAACAGGACAGAAGAAAAGAGATCGGACGCGATGTATATACTATGTATGCTTGTTATGTACGACTAGCGGACGCCTCGCGGTTTCTACCGCGTAGTTCCCGTTCCCGTATGAATATAGGGATAAAAGTAGCCTACGTCACCCGGGGATAGTGTAGCTTCCCAACGGCCAAAGAAATTGAAATCGGTTGAAATTTTTGGGCTTCAAAACCTCACTAAACTATACTAATTGGTTTTCATACTAAAACCTATGAACGTGATGTTAAGTGACGGTGTAGTCGAAAATAGCAGAACACACCTAGCCTGAAAAGGAACTGGCTCTCAAGTGAGGCTGCCGGAACACACTGTTAGATACTCGGCGGCAGATTTTCAACTCTCGTGTCGCTAGTCAGTCGAGTACTAGAGAGTACCCTACCACCATGCTTGGTTTCCTCACGATGTTTTCCTTTACCGGCAACTCAAACTCATTGTTGGGGTTTGAACCCACGCCCTTCGGCATACGAACCTACCGCGCTAAACCACTGAGCTATCATCGCTACAAAAGTCTGTATATTTTTGGTGTATATAAAAGATTTCTATTTCTACATAAATAGTACATCCAAAAATCACGTGCCAGTTAATCTCAGTTTAGTCCTTGTCTGGACTTTGTAGTGACACAGGTTACACGCACACACACACACACACAAAGGGCGCGCCGGCCAGGAGGCCGCGGCAAGGTGGCACGTGACAACATCCCTCCCAAAAAGTACGATAGATATAATACAAATGTATACAAAGTTTAAAAGCAATGGAAAATCTCGGCGGCGTTTTGTAGTTGCCTATTTACCATAAAAAGTTAGAAGTAAGTTAAAAAAAAACAAGGTCTTATATCTGTCTCAGCTAGCGTTGCCAGGCGTGCGGGTAAAGCCGGACATAGTTAGGCTTTTTGATTGCGTGTCCGGCCTAAATAAATGGTGTCCGGTTTTTGTTAGTTACACTTTATACAACTTTTTGATAAACGATGTATGTAATTGCCAAATAAATTTCATTTCATTTGTAGCGCGGCTGTAAATCAATACTGAGACACAAAATCCTCAATAATGTAAGGCCGTTCTTATTATAATAAATAAATAAATAAACAGGGCTGTCAAAAATAATAATTATTAAATAGTAAAATACTTAATTATTCAAAAATATTGTACTATTCTCTTGTATAGCTTGTATAAAAATTATTTATATTTTTAATAATTTAGTATATAAACATTATTTATCAGCCTGCTAATCTATATATTTAGTTTATTTAGTATCTCATAATTATGTATATACGTTTATTGTATTGTTATTTTATTTCTTTAGTACACCAACCTTATATTTATTCTCTTCTTTCCATCCAAAGGTTGTCTGGAAGAAATCGCTCTAGGCGATAAGACCGCCCTTATACATCATTTATTCTATTGTTTTGTTATATTATTATATCTTCTTTTTTTTTTGTTTGTTGTTTGTTTCCTATTTGTATTAATTGTGATCTGTGTTTTTGGTGTATAATAAAGTTATATTCTATTCTATTCTATTCTATACTTTTGAATAAATAAATTTAGCAATGACACCGTTCTAACCTATGCAAGATATGATGCAAAAACTGTGGTTTTCGCGTAATAAAGCCGTCGGTTTCTGGTTTCTGGCCAAGCCTTGTGAATGAAGTGACGCCCGAGCTCGGCGCGCTGAGATGCGAACCTACGCTGGTCTCAATAATCTCCTTATATTACCTTCGAGCTAGGGATGCAGTCTGTTCTTTTTGAAGGTTCCATACCCAAAGGGTGAAACGGGACTCTAATACTAAGACTTCGCTGTCCGGCCGTCTGCCCCCAGGATGTATCTCATGAACCGTGATAGTCAAAGATGGTATAGCATACCTTGCCTGGAATGGAACTGGTTGCCAAGTGAGGCTGCCGGAACACACCGTTAGGTACTTGGTGATAGTCTTACAACTCTCGTGCGGTAGCTAGCCGAGTACTAGAAAGTACCCTACCACCATGCTATGGTTTCCGCATAATGCTTTTCATCTCCTTGTATTGCTACTGAACGGATTTGGATGAAATTTGGTATGGAGGTAGCTGAGACCTTGGATTAACACAGGCAACTTTTTATCCGGAAAACATGTAGCGGATAACACCGCGGGGCGCAGCAAGTGAACATAATTTTCTTACGGTCCAGTCCCCACAAGACTCAGTCCTCGAGTCTTTCAGCCGTGTCCCATCCCTGCCGAGTTCGTTCACCTCGCTCTCTGTGAAGGGCGTGAAAAGATTGGAGAAATGCGCGCCGATGTTTTATAAATTAACTTATGTTATTAGCGAACAAGTCGCGCGCGCAAACGGCCAAATGTATTTCTTTGCTTGGATTTATATAGCTGAGGAGCTTTTGTAGGATTTAGCTGCCGAGAGAAATGACTTCAAATAACCACTAATGAATTTAAGAATTGTTACAGATTGGATAGAGTTTATATAAATATATATATACTTATAATTTGCGATGGGAGATAAATCTTCTTAGCAGGAGGCCATTAGCACTCTAGGTATCACTACAGTATTACTTATTCTGCCGCCAAGCAGTAGTGTGTAAACATTACTGTGTTCCGGTTTGAAGGGCATTGCAGTGAAATTACTGGGCTGTTGAGACTAACCATCGAAAGTCTCAAAGTAATGAGCGCCAAAGCCAAAGTGATGCTCTGGACTTTGTTTGTTACTCAAAGTACTGTGTATCGCTGCGATGGTCAAGGACAGGCGTTATCTCTTACCATCAGGGGTGCGTATCGTTCGTCTCATTACTATTACATAAAAAAAGGTATCGCTGCAAAAAATAAAATAATAAATAAATGTCCTAGAACGTTACACACAGCGCCATCTGACCACAAACTAAGCAAAGCTTGTACTACGTAAGTCAGATAACTGATAGAATACTTTAATACTTTTTTTTGTAAATACATACTAACACCCAGACACAAAACAAACATTTGTAGTCGTCACACAAATGTTTGTCCTGAGTGGGAATCGTACCCACGCCCTACAGCTCTTGAAACAGGTACATTACTAAATGAGCTAACAGGGCTGTAATGGTCATAGACAGGCGTTATTTCTCAGCATGTAGAGAGTGTTGCGTCAATTTTACTGTTAAAAAACAGACAATTGCGATTCTAAGTCCCGCGCCATGGATTCCTGTAGTCCAAACACTTATAATATCTACTATAAAAAAATATAGTTCATACATCTAGCTTGAGAAGGAACTGACTTTCAAGTGAGGCAACGACACAAAATAAGTGCTTGGCGGCAGATTTTCAACTTGAAAATGGTAACTTTCAAGTTGAAAATCTAAGCCAACCGAGTACTGGAAAGTACCTTATGATTTCCTTCACCGACAGCTCAAGCTTTGTTGTAGTTTGAACCCACGCCCTTCGACGTGCGATCCAGCAACGCCAACCACTGAGCTGTCATCGCTACAGTGATTTTAGTATACGTTAACTTACACGTTAGAACGTAAGGTCGTATACAGTCTCGCAAGCAGTTCCGACAATTAAGTAAAGCGCTATAATGGCTGTATTAGCGTGTCGCGCCAGGTGAGCCCCGCGCGCGTACTCACAGAGCGTGGGAAAGGTGATTATCTTGGCAGATGTTCCTTGTACTCATTTTTTGCGAGGAAATCTGTCTCCGAGTTGTTATTCCACGCTTATTGGTGAAATGTCCCCGTTCTCCGTTAGGGCGTATATTTCTAGTGAGATTTGTATCCGAATGTCAATTAAGGATGAAACCTTTCAAATTCTACCTATTGTATGTTTTTGTACGAAATTAAATTTTATTTTTAACCTTTTATAAATGCGCATTTAGATCTTTTTATTGCTAAATGTTACTATTTTAATTAATTTACAAAACGTCTCATTTTCAAAACGACAAATTAACAAAACGTTCTGCTCTAAAAATGACTCGTAATTAAAAAAGCTAACTCTCAAAACGTCGCTTTCTCAAAATGACTCATTCTTAAAACGCCCTATTCCCAAAACATCTCGTTCCTGAAACGCCCCATTCTCATAAAATCCCATTCTCATAACGTCCTATTCCCAAGACGTCCAATTCCCAAAATGTCCCATTCTCAAAAAAACGCCCCGTTCTCGAAATAGCTCGTATAAATACACGCTAATACTATTCGCGGAGCGAAATTTCATTATCAACACACGACGGATAGTTGTTGTATGAAAGAAATAGTAAAAAAAGGGTTATTCAGGGTTTATTTTCCAGTTTCAGCGCGAGCGGATCCATTTTATTAAAAGTCTCGCCGCCATCCGAACAAAGTTTCAAAGCGAGGCCATGATATTGTTTAGCACTCACTGTAAAGGTGCTTTTCCTCGACATTCTTTCAACAACACTTTTAAAAGTAACTTGGTTGCGCCACAGCTAGTAGGCGCCAGCTTCGGTGGAATGTTCTCGTTTCGTACATTTCAAACTGGAGTAGTTTTACTCTCTAATGTGCTTATTTTCCGTTTTGTTGTTAAATAAAATGTTTGCAGGCGATATTATTAAAGAAACAGAAACGTAAAAAATATGACATTAAAAGCTCATTGTTTTATTATAGTAATAATAAATAAATATCGTACTTTTTATGCCTGCATTCCCACGGGAACTGGAACTGCTCGGGTAAAACCGCGAAGCGACCGCTAATGAGTAAATTTATAGAAATTTTAGCTAAATAATTTTTTTTTGGACATTTCATACAGCGCCATCTGACCCCAAATTAAGCAAAGCCTATAATATGGAAGATTAACTGAGAATACTTAAGTAAAAACTTAATTAAAATACTTAATAAAAAATTGACACCTAGTTAGAAAAATATTCAAACTTGATGTCATGTAAGTTTTTTGTATAAATTTATTTTGTTTAATAAATTTATGTTTTACACATAAACTTAAAATTTAAAAAAATTAAAAATATCCTAATAAAATAATCGGATGTCTAGTTAGTAACCAGTTGCCAACAAGTGTCGCCTCTACACGAGGCTTCCTCAAGACGTGTTGACTCCTGAGTAAAAAAACAACAAAAAACAAAAAAAACCCTCAAAACATAGTTTCTTAATACAACATTTGTATAGTTTTATCTATTATCCCAAGACATGGCCACCCTACACAGTCTCCCATACATAACGCGAGACAAGTCAGACGTCGTCAACCTATAATAAAGTGGCTTGGAACCCGAGCCGTTGACAAATGTTGACAATCCCTGGGCGAGCGAGGGATTATGTCTGGTGGTTTTGGCCCACACGAGTATTGACTTAATACGTCTCTGCTTACATCTTCCATTTACAGAAGTCTGCTTGTATTTACAGGGAGCGACTTTACATAGCGACAGCTTAGGCTTACAATATTTTACGCAGTTAATGTTTAGATTAAAAGATTCTTTATATGTTGAAGTAATGAGAGGAAGAGATAACGTCTGTCCATGACCATTTTTTTAAATGGTAAATTGTAACGATAGCTAGCATACTCTGAGACTTTCGATGGTCAGTCTCAAAACTGCAATGGTATCTACATAATTCCAACTTTTTTAAGGTTAAAAGGCTTAGTGTTGGACCACAGCTCACCTGTTGATAAGTGACGGTGTGGTCGAAAATGGTAAAGACAGAATGGAATGGAGCTAGTACTCAAGTGAAGCTGCTTTAGAGCTGCTAAGAGATTAAACTTAAAATTTTGAGCAAAAATATACCTTAAGTTTTCGCTCAAATTTTTTGGAATTATTTTTGTGGACAACTACGATCCTGTAACTCTAGAAATATTTACTAAGTACTGTTTAGAGGCTATATCTAATATAATGATATACAAACTTAACTTTGTTTAAGACAAGATAAAGTCTTATTTATCAAATCGATATCTCGATTTCAAAAACCTACACAGCAAAAACCCAAGTGTTAAAAAAATACACCAAATGATAGGGAAACCTGAATTGTACCCATTCAGCAGCGACCGCTGGTGCTGCGAACTGTTCGCGGGTGTGAACAGGACCTCACGAGTACAACACAGCTCTGTAATGCAAATACAGCTTTATTGCGCTCAATATAGTCCACAACTAGCTCTGTCCGCGGCTTCCATCGCAGGAAATAAAATGCACTCTATTGTTATGCTCTTATGGGTGGTTGGGAAGTATTTACTAAATTAATTACATATTGTTATTAATTATTACACAAAAACGACGGAGTGTTATAAGTTTGACGTTCTGTGTGTGCATGGCATCGTAGCTCCCGAACGGATGAAAATCGGTCCAAGATGGCCGCCGTCACAAAATGGCGGATTACATATTTTGTCACAACTCCCTCAATATTTGTATCAAACGAAAGGGCTTGACTAGTACAGTACTAAACACCTGTCGGGGGTCTTTTTAAATTTTAAATCAAATATTATTTAGTTAACTAATTAAATATTGAGTAAATAGTAATGATAACTTTTGTGAATCGCTAATATTATGTTTTTAACGAGAATTGGAAGTGAATTGCTAATCAATAAATTGTACAAAATAAAATGAATATTGTTGTTTCGGCTTTATTGTTGTTAGAAAAAACAAAGGTGCGTGCCATGGGGTTTGAGCCCAGCACCTCTGAATTGGAAGTCAGATGGTCTTTCCCAATTAGGCTGTCGAAACTTCATCGTGACTGATAGGTACTATAGAACGGCATATCGACTATAATATTAGGGATGGCTTTATTTTAAAAGCCAAAACGTATTATTCAAATGTTATATTTTTTCCTTAGGTTTTGCGCGAAACTGTCACAAACAAACACATTTGCGCATGTTTATGCTATTGGCATGAAGTTTGTACGTCATTCATCTGGGCGCTCCGCCCGCGCCCCGGACTCCACCGTGGATGCGTCCCCGCGCTGTCTGTCCAATTTTTCAAGGGCTGTCCGTGAAATGCGCCGCCGCCCGAGATAAAACGTCTCATCAATATTCAGCGTGAATAATTATTCGCCGACGTGGCAACCCTGCCACAGAACAAAACGATCGGTACGGTTTGTTCAAATGGAAAAATTACTTTTTTGTGTTTGAACGTCAACTCGCCTGATGCTAAGTGGAGATGCGGTCTACGATGGAGCACGCTCGCCGAGAAGAACCGATTCACTCGCGACTTGAAGCGACTAGGCTCCCAGATTGATATCCGGGAACACCTACTCGGGCAGCGCTTTCACTGTTTGTTAGCAGAATGAAAGTGAAATAAACGTTTTCGAGGTTCTGGCTATCTGATAGTTTCTATTAGTTTACGCGCATATTATGGTAATCGTATTAAATGTAAACGAATCAACCCGTGAGATTTACGCAGTGCGTAATTTTACGCACTTTACGCACCAGGGTCGCCGACACGCTCTCCATACACTTTCCATTGTTTACGAAGCAAGTACATTTCGCAGCGCAACCCACAGATTTTGCCCACACTGACTTAACGCAGTAATACTTTCGCGTGACGGTTAAAAGAGTGCTTATCTAGGTCAAAAGTGCGTTTCAAAAGGCGGAGCACTTCACCTTCTGGAGGGCGCACTGTGCGCCGAGAGGCAATCCTCGGAGACAGAGGATCAATTAATGTTGGAATCGATAATGCGCGATGGGACAAATTATAACATTCCGTCGTAGCTTTCATTAATGAACGATTGCTCCTCGAGTTAATGCTGGAAATCACGCTTTGCTCGCTGATTTCCGAGATCATTTTTAGGTTTATAGTACAACTTTGTCTATATCTATCTATCTATACTATTATAAAGAGGAACGATATGATTGTTTTTTTTATATAAAAAATAATGAGACGATCAAGACGCTTTCCTGATGGTAAGAGATAACGCCTGTCCATGACCATTGCAGCGGTACACAGAACTTTGAGTAACAAAACAAAGTCCAGGACATCTCTGCTTTGGCGCTCATTACTTTGACTTTCGATGGTTAGTCTCAACAGCCCAGTAATTTCGCTGCAGTACCCTTCAAACCGGAACACAGTAATGTTTACACACTACTGCTTAGCGGCAGAATAACTGGTGCTGCGGTGGTACCTACTTAGTCGACCTCCTGCTAAGGAGATCTACCACCAAGTAAAAATTGTTTGTTTGTATTGAATAGGCTCCGAGACTACTGGACCGATTTCAAAAATTCTTTCACCGCTGGGAAGATACACTATCCCCGGGTGACATACGCTACTTTTTATCTCAAAAACATGTAGCGGGTAACACCGCGGGGCGCAGCTAGTTATCTATAAGATGTCCCATAGTACAAGAGTTACTTATGTAAAGATTGCGCTGTGTTATAATTATGTTCTTCGATAAGAGATGACGCCACTGTATGCCTGTGGGTATGTAAACTTAGTTCAGGAGACACGTGCCTAGTCGGAGGTCCAGGAGCGAGGTGATTACGCGTACGTTATTACTTAGCTCTCCGAGTAATACAAGCCCGGAGTCCGGGCCATTAATTAGCCGCGCTGGAGCTTAAATTGAGTGACCTAGAGCTGCCCGGGGTGGGATAGTATACGCTGCTCGCAAGGTAAGATTGATTAGGCTTATTAGATACGGTGAGTGGTACGGAGATGTTGGCGATAGCTTTGGACAGATGAGCAATTTTGTGTATATGTGTTTAGGGTTACAAGTTTAGGGTGTACTACACCGAAAGAGAGTAGTTACAACAATTTTTACTACAGGCTCAACCCGAACATTGTGCAATCGTTGGCGCTGGACTGAATGTATGAATAAATAAAAATTTAAATACTTTTGAAAAAAGTAAGTGTTTTTTTTAAATGAATCTGTTTCATAGATACATAGATAGAACTCTTTATTGTGCACACCATAAACTGAATAAAGTATAGAGAACAAAAGAACCTTACGAGCTAGTGCCACAAGTGGCGGCCTTATCGCTAAAAGTGATCTCTTTTTTTATGGTTGCCAGATTTACACCTCTAGGTGTTTGACCACAGCTCACCTGATGTAAAGTGACGTTGTGGTTGAAGATGGTAAAGCACGCTTTGCCTGGAATGAAACTGGGTCTCAAGTGAGGCAGCCGGAACATACCGTTAGATGCTTGGCGGTAGATTTACAACTTGAGGGTGGTGGCTAGCCAGCCGAATTCTAGAAAGTACCCTACCCCCACCACCACCATGCAAAGGATACCACCTCTTCCAGGCAACCAAGAATAGAAAAAAAACGATAGATGATGATGATTGATAGATAGATCTCTTTATTGTGTCAGCCGAGTACCATGCCAGTGTTTCCTCACGATATTTTCCTTCACCGGCAGCTCAAGCTCGTTGTTGGAATTTGAACCCTATGGCATGTGATCCGACCGCACTAACCACTGAGCTATGATCGCTACAAAAATATTCCATATTTATCCCGCTTGTAGGCAGATTATCCGGCGGGAACGTTATTATCGACCAGGTAGAGAAATTTCACGTTAATTTGGCCGCCTGGCCCGAGGGTGGCCTACGGCTACGGTTGCTACGGAGCTACGAAACATCGCTACGAAGTTACGGAGCTACAAAAGCTATAGCCATAGTTTTTTAATCCAACTAATATTATAAACTAGCTGTGCCCCGCTGTGTTACCCACTACATGTTTTCGGGATCAAAACTAGCTTATGTGTTAATTCAGGGTCTCAGCTACTTTCATGCCGAATTTCATCCAAATCTGTTCAGTAGTTTTTGCGTGAAAGAGTAAAAATAGTGAGACAAACGAGACGCTCTCCTGATGGTAAGAGATAACGCCTCTCCATGACCATTGCAGCGATACACAGAACTTTGAGTGACGAAACAAAGTCCAGGGCATCGCTGCTTTGGCGCTCATTACTTTGAGACTTTTGATAGAGTTAGTCTCAACAGCCCAGTAATTTCGCTAGCTGCAGTACCCTCAAAAGTACCTTGTCAAATATGTACAGATATACTTTCCTTACCGACAACAATGGCCCTCGAGTGCGCTCAGTAATGAGACCCTCCACCTCCACCTCCACCTCAAGGTGAACACAAGCACCCGCGACCGAGTTCTCAGGCTGCCAGCACATGTCGCGGCGTTAAACGTTCGGTGGGAATATTGTAAGCACTACCATTCCAGATTCCTTTTCAGTCATCGGCGTATAGAAATAGGTTTGCCAATGTTATTTATTTTATATTTATATCACTAGCTGCACCCCACGGTGTTACCCGCTACATATTTTTGTGATGAAAAGTAGCCTATGTCTTAATGTAGAGTCTCAGCTACTTTCATCCAAATCCGTTCAGTAGCTCTTGCGTGAAAGAGTAACAGACATCCGTCCATTATAAACTTTTACATTTATAATGTTAGTGGATTAAATTTTGTGTTATGTCAGTGACAGGGAAACGGTTGGTAGTCGCACGAGTCCAATTAACACTTGACCGAATTTACTTATGCAGTGAAGAAACATTCAATTGTGCATCTCGATCATTTCGTGCCAGAACAGATTAGAGACAACATTATTTACTGACAGACGTAAACGCAAACACAAACAACACGTACAGCCGAGGTTCCCAAACTCTCAACAGATCTAACCAAAACTTCCAGCGAGACAAATACGACGTCGCCAGCTCCTACAACCTTATAGACGCGACATATTCATATGCGACACTTCGTTTTACATCACTGATAATTAATTGACGATAAGCATATTTCTAAAATGATGTCTTCGGACAGATTAAGCTATTACTGTATACAGTAGAATAGAATGGTCATTCAAAGTATTACTAACAGGCAACTAACAGGAAAACATGTAACGGGTAACACCGCGGAGCGCAGCTAGTGCTAAATATTTTTTTTAGCCTTCCAGTCCATTACATTTCTATCCATGACAAAAGTAAGGAAACGTCCCCAGTAAGTTCTCCTTAAACGCGGTAACTGGTTGTCGAGGGGTGCGGGGAGCGGGAGGTCTGTGTGCACAGCTCCTTATTCCCTCGCAGGCTGTGTGTTCAGGCCTTTGCTTGCTTAGACTAGTCCGTGCGCTCGGATTGGTTTGTTTAGCTGAGGGCTCGATTGTTTCAATAAAGTTACTTGATTTTGTCCGCACTTAGTTCCTCTTAAGGCTCTATGTTCCGATGTTTCGAACTCGCTTCAGAATGTATTCTGTTTTCAGTCTTATGTTGTTCTATATAGGTTGACGTTTAAATAACAATAACTTGACGGACATGATTGGAACTCATTTTCAGTTTTAAGTTAACGTTTTTAAGTGGTTTTGAGACTTTTTAAGACAAGATCTGGTTTATTTTTTTTAATTTTCAAGTAACGTGTGTCGAAGTTTTAACGCACAAATTTGCCCAAGCATTTTTTTATTCTTTTTTTGTACGAATGTATTTATACTAATATTAGCTACGCTCCGCGGTGTTACCTGCTACATGTTTTCGGGATAAAAAGTAACCTAGTTATCACTCCAGGGTATCAGCTACCTCCATACCAAATTTCATCCAAATCCATTCCGTAGTGTTTTTGCGTGAAAAAGTAACAAACATCCATCCATCCATCCAAACTTTCATATTTATAGTATTAGTGGGATAGTCCACATATTCTTGCCCGCTGAGATAGAAATAATTCAATATAGAAACTTTAAAATATCAATAGTAATCAAATAGACAATTAATGAAATGTCAGAATGAAAAACATAGAAATTCTTTATTGTGCACATAAAAATTAGAAAAAAAGTACAAACAGATAAGAAAACAATCTTATGAGCTAGTGGCACAAGTGGCGGCTAAACAAACGCATTCCGTGGGACGGAACCGGAGCCTGCAAACACAGGCCATGTTACCTTATAAACGCACAGTTTGAACTAAACATTGAACAGAGATTTGCATTCCGAGCAGGAGTCCAGTAACTCCGGCTCGCGTCGCCCAAGCAGCGCCGGCTCGGCTGTCTGCTGGGTTCCAGGCCAGGGCCGGCTTCGGTCTACCTACACACATGATACATGTAGCTCCGCCTGCAGCGGCCGCCTTAGGGAAATATTCGGCTGCTTAAAGTTTGCATTTTACTTGGTGGTAGATCTTAACAGGAGGTCGTCCAGGTCGCAAGCGTTAGTGTCAAAATTTTTTTGTTGACAGGTTAGAGCAGAATATAATAGAATATTTATTAGACTTTTTTTCCAATTATACATTTGAAATTATTTAATATTTTGACATTCTAATATTCATTTGACATTTTATGTCAATCACTGGACATTTTAGTTAATACATATCAGCCAGTGACATCTGTTAATTTGTATTCTTTTCAATTAAAAAAAAAAAAAAAAAATTTTGATTTTAGAGTTCTGACTTTGATTTAATAATAATAACAATAATATAACTCTTTATTGAATACACCAAATTACAGAAAAATATAAAAATAAAGACTTAAAACTAATGTAACAATTGGCGGCCTTATCGCTAAAACTAATAAATTATTATTTAAAACTAGAAATAGTTTTGTTTTTAACTTTCGATCAACTTCATTTACAAAAACTAATTTGACAGCCCTGTTGGCTTATTGGTAGAATCCCTGCTGTAGGGTGTTGGTTCGAGTTTCACTTAGGACAAACATTTTGTGGCATAAAGAAATGTCTGTGTCGAGGTTTTCTGTGTGTAAGGTATTATTTGACTTCCAAGCACAAGCTCTGCTTAGTTTGGGGTCAGATGCTGTGACTAATGTCCTACGATATTTATTTATTTGTTTGTAATTTGTGAGAACAATGAAGAGCTGTATTATTCATACTACCTACAAATTTATCAAAACAACCTGATCTAAGAGTCCATCAGACGGTGTGGCCAGAATGCTGGCAGCATTGCCACGCTGGATGGCAATGCTAAGTTTTTGACCAAAGTAGATGCTAGCGTTCTGGTCACCTGACGCCTCCTCTAAACTTTTCTGTAGGTCCGCGAGCGGCCCCCGCGTCTAAAGTTTTAATCCCAAACGGCACAAACAAAATACATTCGATCTAAATAACTAAAACGATAAATTATTATTATTTATATTGACATATTTTTTCATTGTAACGACATTTTTTTAAATATTCTTATCGATATTTGAAATGTTTGGAGCATCTGTTTTTATTTTAGCGATTTGCGAGTTGTGGCGTTTACCATAAACCGCACTTAGCGCTAAGAGCGGTTCCGCTTATGTTAATAATTCAGTGTCTATTAATGTTTGTGTACAATGAGCTGTCTCATGTATTAGGACATTAAACGTTATCTTACATTAACTTTAGTTTGACAGAATATTTTTTACTGCAGGATAGCGATCCCGATTTCCATACAAATAAATATACACAATTGACAAATGGAGCATAATTTTACAGTGAAATCACAGCTGCTGGCATTTATTTTGGTCTTTATTTGCGGTAAATCACAATTGCTTAAATAAAACAGTAGATTAATAGCATAAAATCAAATTTATGAATGATTTATAAATAAAACTGTAGATTTTTTCTAGAAAACGAATCTTTTTATAGGTCACAGGCTAGATGTCTGACCACATCACTAGTGATGTTAACTGATGATAGAACACAGCGTGCAGTGGGAACTGGCTCCTGAACGCGCCGTTAGATGCTTGGCGACAGGTTTATGACTGGTAGCTAGCCAGCCGAGTACTAAACCACTCTAGTACTATGCTATGGTTTTCTCACGATGTTTTTCTTTACCGTCAGTTTGGGATTTGAACTCACGCCCCTTAGAGTCCGATCTGATCACTCAAACCACGAAACTATCACTACAAAATTTGTGCACTGAAAATCAACTGAATTTGAATGCACAAATTCCATTCCCCATCAAGTTACTGTCAAGACTGAAATGCTTGAAAATTGCTCAAAACTCTCTCTCAGTAATAATGCCCAAAGGGGTGGGGATCGGGGCTGGTGGGACCGGGGGAGGGAGCCGGGGGCGGATGCAAGTATTCCCTAAGCCCACTTAGTTGAAAAGGTTTTGTGAAATTCGTTCAAGTCGGATTACAGCGATTTGGAAACTTTATGTGTTCAATGTTGTGTTGTGTTTATCATTTATGTATGATTCAATAATGAGGAGAGCTTGTCATTTGTCTGGTGGTAAGCGCCACTTGTATAACAATCTAGTAGAACGGCTTGCAGGTGCAGAGGTGGGGCTAGCAGACTGATACAAGTTTTATATCAATTCAACTAGAACGAAATCGTTTTGTCAGAGTTGTGTGCTTGTAGGCCACTCGTTGCCGTTATTAGGGTTCGATTCCCGCTCAGGAACAACATTTGTGTGACGAACACAATTATTTGTTTTCTGTCTGGGTGTTCCGTATGCGTTATTAAGTACCTATGACGACCTATGTATTTACAAAAATAAAATATGTAATACTGATGTTGAGTTGATGAGTTGTCTGGTTCTCATAGTCCAAGCTTCGCAGAGTTTGAGGCTAGATGGCGCTGTGTAAACCGTTAAATGTTTCATTAACTAATGCTTTACTAAGACGTGGTCAAACACCTAGCCTGATGAACCATATAAAAAAGATAAAAGGCATGCTATTAACGGGCAAGTCTTGTGAAATAAGGCAATCGATGTGTTTTTGTCAATCTTTTTGTGACGTTATACATCATGTGGAAGTTTGAAATTAATGAATACTATAATACATATCCTGAATTATTATGCTTGGAGAAAAAATAGTTTCAAACGCTTTTCGTTTCTTGAAATTATGAAATAGAATATGGCCAAATTATTTTTAAACCGTAATCTTGATATCAAAAAAATTATAGGAAAGGCGCAATTTTATAGATGCTAACTTTGATGCAGATACATTTAAGGCTTAGACCTTTTATTGTACGTTTTGTTTATTCTATTAGCAGATAAGTACGGATAGTTTGATGAAAATTTCTGATAGTGCCTGCTGAAAACCTCTTTTCTGCGTTACGTCTGTTGCTGTTTTATTTTGGTAGGCGCTACAAACCATCTCTCTCTTCGAAGAATCAATCTCTCTGACGAATCTGACGTCACGAGGCACGTGTACCTATAGCATGTCGCGAGAGGCCGCAAGAGGTGGGCGCGCGGCGGCGGCGGTACCGAGCACCGCGCGCATGCTTCCCGGCCGTTTTGTATTTTGATTCTTCTAGTGTGCAACTAAATACCGACCGACCGCGCTCGGTCGTATTATTTTGTTGTCTTACCTCTTTAGTTTGAGTAAATGATACGTTACCGCGATATTGACGCTTTTATGTAATTTAGTGGAGTGAATCAGTGATTAGTGCACAGACGCTTTTTTGTTTATTTTTTATTATTCATCTTGTGTACATAATATTATAAAAATGGGAAACAAGCAAGGACGGAAAAGAAAATGTCTGTGTTTGTTTGTTACCTCTACACGCTTCAGTAGTTTAATTATTATCTTTTTGTTTGTATTTATAATTAACTAGTGGCCCGTCCCGGCTTCGCACGGGTGGACATTTATTTTTTAATTAAATTCTAGTAATAAATATAGCCTCATAGTAATTACTCTAAACTACTTTTTTAAAATGGGTCCAGAAGTTTTTCATAATTCATACCTATTGCGTAAATGGGTATAAAATGGATAAATGGATATTAAAAAACTCAAAGAGCGCCATATTCTGCATTGCGCCGTGCAAAAATAATCATGTTCATGTACATGCAATACTAACGTAGATAAACAAAAAATGACAGAACCTTTACAATATTATATTCATCGATAATTCGATGATTATAACAATATTATTAGTGTAGACTAGCTAACCCATGTTAAATATATTGTAATGTATGTAGTAAGCCTTATCCGTGTGCGGTCCACCTTACTCTATGGAAAATGTTGAATCGTGTGGTCTATGGGAAGGCGTCGGTTCTGAACGGTGAATAAAGATGGTGCCCGATATTAAAACGGTTTTCATTTAATATCTCAAAAACCCATCGGCCCCATTGTTTTCTCCATCTACGCCCCACCCTATGCTGCCTACTTGCTACGTGCCCGCAGGCTACGCGATGCAACTAACTATTACTAAATACATTCGTGTTCTCTGTGACTTTCATCAAACGTCATACGAATACGAAGTCGTGATGAACATTTAATTTGTACGAAACACCGAAGGTAGATTTATTCGTTTCCAGAGCGAAAATTTCAATGTAATCATAAGTTCCCACGGTTGCTTTATGAAACTTGAAAATATAAAACACTTGACACTGTCAAATATTCAAAACGCGATGCCAAAACAAAAAAAAAAACTTCTGTCATAATGTAACAGATAATCAATGTAAAATCCGCTTTCGGCAATAGGAATAAACATTCTGTCTCCTTCTTGCTCGTGGCTATAGTAATTTAACTCTCCTTATCTATTTTAGCGTGACGTCAATGTATTCAAATCTAACGTCAGACGTATGTACGTCTGTGTGAGTAGAAAATATCAATGTAGATGTTCAAGCAGAAGTTCCCACGGTCGAGGACTTGGCCCTTAATAATTTTCTTTGACGTTAATAATATACCTACTATGACATTTAAAGCTTACTATGACATTGACAATTTATCATGCCCTGATACATATAAAGAGGAAAGATTTGTTTGTTTGTATTGAACAGGCTGGGAAACTACTGGCGCGATCTGAATAACTCTTTCATCATTAGAATGCTACATGATCACTGATGACATAGCCTATATTTATATTGTTAATCGAGTTTAGTTCTCCCGTGCGAAGCCGGGACGGACTTCTAGTAATTCAAGAAAAAAAAATTATTAAAATAATATTTTGAATACCAATGTTAAACGTTGTATGCCCAAAGGGGGAGCTGTGGATACCCAATTGATGACACCAAATGTAATACTTGACTTACGATAAAATTCCAATTTAACTTTTTACTTGGTGGTAGATCTCCTTAGCAGGAGGTCGTCTATGTAGGTACCACCGCAGTACCAGTTATTCTGCCGCTAAGCAGTAGTGTGTAAACATTACTGTGCTCCGGTTCGAAGGGTACTGCAGCTAGCAAAATTACTGGGCTGTTGAAACTAACCATCAAAAGTCGTATCAATCGAAAGTGTATCGCTGCAATGGTCATGGACATTGGACAGGCGTTATCTCTTACCATGAAGAGAACGTCTCGTTCATCTCATTACTTTGAGAAATCGTGAGAAAATATTCGTAGGTACACTACTAAAATCACCACTCCTCTTTTGGGTAGTCGGGTCAAAATAAATCGAGCCTTTTGTAAAGTAGTGTGCGTTAGTTAGTTCTCAATCAGCTGGAGCGGCATCAGAGCGTGTTTAGTGGAGGACCCTTCAATCCAGTTAAATAGTCCATTTACTCAGGACTCGTTGAGCGCCGCTGCGCGCTGCCGCGGGGACTACTGCCGCGACTCGAAACTAAATCGTAATTTGAATTAGCTTGCTATTATTATTCAAACTATTAAGAAAATAAATAAAAAATACTAAGTAATACTATTATTATCAAAAGAAAAAATAATATATTTATATACTATTTTTTAAAGTTATCTTTCGAGTTTCACGCTTGCAGCCGACTTAAGTTCCAGTAGTAGTGCTCTCAATTCAAGTTAGTCCAACTATGCCAATGGAATAGTTAAGTTGGGCTCGTAACTTAACTGGAATGTAAGTTAGGCGCTGCGACGCCGACCCAGCAGAACACGCATCTCATTCAACTGTGTGAGTGAACTTGGGAACAACTTATCGTAACTTCAGCGAGTGAATTTGATTGTGAGACTCAGTTTTGTCTTTGCTGAAGTAATTATTTATTAATTGTTTACAAAACAAGTTGATAATGTATGTAGTAGGTATAAAAAGCTTTTAATAGTTATATTAATATAAATAACGACCTGCGGTAGCGACTAAATTCGTGGCCACTAAGTTTTTCTATCTAAATGTACAATTATAAAGAGGAAAGATTTGTTTGTTTGTTTGTATTGAATAGGCTCCGAGACTACTGGACCGATTTCAAAAATTCTTTCACCGTTGGGAAGCTACACTATCCCCGGGTGACATAGACTATACTTTTATCCCTGTATTTCCATGGAAACGGGAACTACGCGGGTGTAACCGCGAGGCGTCCGCTGGTATATATCCAGATGTCTATCGATCTTATAAACGTTGCGTAAAGTAAATGTACCTATATTTACTAGGTACTGTACTTATATATATACATTCACGTCAGCAAAGATTTGAAGCTGTTTTTTTCCAGGCGAGCGTGCTGCATCGTCGACCGCGTCTCCACACGAGAGTCGTGCCTACAGCTAGCTTATTGTAATACACTAAACTTGTTCGAGACAAATAAGTAGGTCAATGTTAAAATTTCAGCCCGAGTGTGCTTTCTCTATGATTTATTCACAGTAGTACAGAATCCCGAGCAGTAAGGGCGTTCTGACCAGGACCATGTGACCTCAGATATACTCTCACTTCGCCGGTTCCATTCCAGGCTAAGCGTTCTTTACCATCTTCGACCACACTGTCACTTAACATCAGGCGAGCTGTGGTCAAAAAACAAGCTTGCCTCTTTGTAATAATGTTGAAAATCATAAAAAACGTTGCAAAGGGACTCGAATATATTTTCAACTAGCTGCGCCCCGCAGTGTTACCCGCTACATGTTTTCCTTAAAAAGTAGCCTATGTGCTAATCCAGGATCTCAGCTACCTTCATACCAAATTTCATCCAAATCCGTTCAGTAGTTTTTGCTTGAAGGAGTAACAAACATCCAACCATCCAAACTTGCACATTTATAATATTAGTGAGACGAAAATGGCATAATCTAATACAAAAAATTGTGTGTACGATGTTATGATAATCTTAAATTGTCATGAGTTTTTTTTTTGAAACAGTAATGAGATGAACTAGACTCTCTCTCTTGATGGTAAGAGATAACGCATGTCCATGACCATTGCAGCGATACACAGAACTTTGAGTAACAAAACAAAGCCCAGGCATCGCTACTTTGGCGCTCGTTACTTTGAAACTTTCAATGGTTAGTCTCAACAGCGCAGTAATTTCACTGCAGCACCCTTCAAACCGGAACACAGTAATGTTGTGTTCTCTTACAAGTATGCAATAAGCTACCACGGCAGGTAAGGGACTTGAAATCGAAAATGTACACTGTGCTACCTAACGGGAAAATATTGTGCTGTTTTGTCACAATATGTCCCGCTAGGTACCGCCGCTGCAAGTCGCGCGCCGCAGTACTGCTCCCATTCGTGTGCGACCGAGTTAAGTGACCGGTTAATACTTAACTAACTTAACTTTTCTCATTTACAGGTAAGTGCCGAGAGCGTGTCTTCAAAATGTATGACTCTTTAATGCTAGTAAGTTGTACGCTAGACTTTAACTTTTAACCGACTGCAGTAATGAAGTTCTCTATTCTTTACTTTTTTATTTTTAAGATTGACAGGCTAGTTGTTTGACCACAGCTCACCTGATGTTAAGTGATGGTGTGGTCGAAGGTGGTAAAGTACAACTAGCCTAGAATGAAACTGGCTCTCAAGTGAGAT
Organism: Biston betularia; assembly: GCA_905404145.2. Classification (NCBI taxonomy): domain Eukaryota; kingdom Metazoa; phylum Arthropoda; class Insecta; order Lepidoptera; family Geometridae; genus Biston; species Biston betularia. The sequence continues at coordinate 164,016 of FR989884.1, forward strand.
TGTTCTCAACACACCGTTAGATATTTGGCGGTAGATTTCCAACTCTCGTGTGGTAGCTAGCCAGCCAAGCTATGGTTTCTTCACGATGTTTTCCTTCACCGGCAGCTCAAGCTCATTGTTGAAGTTTGAACCCACGACCTTCGGCATGCGAACCTACCGCGCTAACCACTCAACTATCATTGCTGCATATTTTCAATTTGGTTGTATTTTATACTGATAGCAAAAATAGATATCATATAACGCCATCTAGCCCCAAACTAAGCAAAACTTGGGACTTTGGGAACCAGATAGCTGATACTTTTTTTTTGTAAATATACAAAACAAACATTTATTTAACGTCTTATAAATGTTTGTCTTGGTGGGAATCGAACCCACGCCCTACAGCTCTATATTCTACCATTCTGATCATGTATAAGATGTAATTTGTCCCGTGACAAGCAAGTAGGGCATGCCCCCCCCCCCCCCCCCCCCCCCCTCCACCAGCATCCCCCCCATCCGGTTTACATTTTTAACCCACTGAGTGTTTACGAGCTCTATAAATCTGCTCGGTTTATTGTGCGCCGCTCATAACCGCTTCCCGGCAGTTTTACCCGGCGCGTAGGGCTGCCTCATGCTTTATCCGGACAAAAAAATACTTACAAACAAATAAGTTTACGGAAATCAACAAACAAAGAGTAAGAACTAGAGTTTTTTTAAAGGTTATGGGATGCGTGATGTCCATGGCCATTGCAGGGTTACCCGGAACTTAGAGTAACTAAATAAAGTCTAGGGCTCCACTGCTTCAAAACTTACAATAGTAAATTAGTCTCAATAGCCTTATCATTTCAGTAGTTACAGTGTACCCTTTAAACCAGAATATAACAATGTTTACACGCTACTGCTGGGCGGTAAGATATCTAGCACTGCAAAAATTGAAAAATAAAGAAACTAATTAGGAACCTGCATTCGGAAAGAAATCTTGATAGAAATGTCATTATACCACAGGAAATGAGAACTTGCAGTGCCAATTTTTCACTCCTTAAGAATTAAGGCGACATTTAGGTAAAAATATAGTGTCCAAAATAACTAGAACCATAAAATGAACCGGAACGTTTGTGTGTATGGCTCATGTTAAGCTAGATTTATACAACTGAATAAGTATTAGTTACCAAGCATCGCCAAGTCGCCGTCGCTGTCGCCAAGCACCTAACGGTGTGTTCCGGCAGCCTCACTTGCGAGCCAGTTCTATTCCAGGCTAGTTGTGCTTTAATTTACCATCTTCGACCACACTGTCACTTAACATCAAGTCAACCTTTAACCGTTAACAAGGTCTCTTTCATGTAGGCTGAGTGGCTAGCCCTATCAACAAGTAGTCATATCGTCAATTTATTTACGTTTTTTTCTTTGGCGTCGTGTTTTGAGCATTTGCTAGTGTCAAGTATTTTATATTTTCAAGTTTAAAAAGTTAAATAAGTGTCTTCGAAGCTACAGTTATAGTCAAAGTCCAGTCTTGGTCAAGTACAGTCCGTGTCAGTCAAGTCCAGTCTTGCTTTAGTAAAGTAGTGATGAATTTACTATAAAGCTTCGATGGAGTTTTGGAAGCAACACAAAAAGTCATGTTTCACCACATTATATCATTTTCCCACACTCGCGCTTGTGATTCGGCACTTTATGAATTAAACACCACCATTTTTATGCATAAGCACGCGACAAAACACTAGTTTTGGAAAAAAATACAATGAGGCGACATGACCCTTTCCGCGTTCCCGCCAAAACTCCATTTATTTACTTACCTTTGTAGGAAGTTACTGGCAACCCTGCACGTTGTGCCCGGCTGCAGCCGGCACGAACCAGTTCCAACCGGAGTAAGACTCGTTTGCTGCAGATACTGGCTGCATGCCCCCGCTGGCTTGCATTCCTCGCGGTGCTTTTATAGCGCGCTAGTATCTCTGCTCGGTGATTTTACCCCACTATCCTGGGAAATCGTGTTGTCGCTTTTCCTAAGCATTCAGCGAGGCTATGACAGTAGCATGGTTAGTGCTACGTACCGGCTTCTAGCAAAGTTCTCTTGACAGTTCTAGTGATCTATTATCCTACATAAGTGACTACAATAAAGCGACGCAATAAACAAATAATGTAGCAATGATAGCTCAGTGGTTAGCACGGTCGGTTCGCACGCTGAAAGGCGTGGGTTCAAACTACGAGCTTGAGCTGCCGGTGAAGGAAAATATCGTAAGGAGACCGTAGCATGGTGGTAGGGTATTTTTACTCGGCTGGCTAGCTACAACCATCAAGTTGCAAATCTGCCGCCTAGCAACTACCGGTGTGTTCTAGTAGCCTCACTTGGAAGGCAGGTCCATTTCATACTGTGTCTAGCATCTTCGACCACACCGTCACTTAACATCAGACTGATGAGCTGTGGACAAAGTGGTTTATTTTTTATGTACCTATACGTAATGAGACGGACGAGACGCTCTCCTATTTATTAATTTATCACATTATATATAAAACAGAACGTAACAAAATTAATTCCAACTTATACACATTTTACAGATCTGTATCACGTTCCCAAACGATGTAAGGTAAGAGATAACGTCTGTCCATGACCATTGCAGCGATACACAGAACTTTAAGTAACAAAACAACGTCCAGAGCATCCCTGCTTTGGCGCTCATTCATCATCGTGTGTTTACCATTATGGACAGTAACTTAAGCCCAATCGAATTCTCATGGTACATAATTTATATCAATATTTAAACTGGGGTAAGTTGTGTTGACGCTAAACTGAGCCACGAGAAAAGAAATGCGAAATGCACTAATTACGAAAAGCTACAAAAATGGGAACAAAAACTGGAGACGGTGGAATGGCATATGAGAGATAGCGCCGTGCATGCCCGCCTTGGGGTAAGTACGTGAATAGAATCATTATGGCGACTCTTTGTATGGCTGACAATGGTCGACGGTGACAATGGATATTATTTCGGTTGAAACGCCGAGTTATTTGGAGAGGCGTGGACGGGGGACAGGAAAATTACTTTTCAAGAAAATATGCCGCAATAAATGTATTATCGTTATTTCGGATCGTTGATTGCAACAATCATAATTTCGAGGTTGTTGAGAGCAATCGTCACAAGTCGCAAAGTAACGAGTTTGTTACTCCGAGTTCTGTGTGTCACTACTTATGGGCCAGGAGTTATCTCTCACCCTCAGGAGAGCGTCTTTTTCGTTTTATTACTTTTACACAAAACACATATCGTCAACTTTGGACAAAACCTCCTCCAAGAAACCCCATTTGCCTGGAATTCAGCTATTTTCTCAATTTGCGGCTTTAGACCGTCTTAGATTTAACGCCACGCTCTGGTCTTCTAACCATGTTTAACTAAAGTAACTGTACACTGCCGCTTTAGCCAACAAGAATGCTAGTTAGAGTTAAGCGAAGTGGAATAGTTTTCCAGAACAAATAATGGAGAATGTGGTAGAAAACAGCACTTTAAATCTATTTATTTTCCTCGTCAATACTCCACCCATCATCGCTGTTCAACTGTTCAGCACGCATGCCGAAGGCGCCTCGCAGGCCTCCTTGCGTGATGGTGGCGACCACGTCGAGCGGCTCGTGTGTGGTGGCCTTGGACACGGGCGTGAACCAGCCCATGTTCTCGATGTGCGGTAACCCACTGGGCCACTCGTCCATCATGTCCAGCAGGGGGCTGCGCGTGGTCGTCGTCGTGCGCTTCTTGCCGCGGTAGTACGACGGCATCTGAGTGGAAAGGATGTCATACTTTCCTGATAAATAAGAAATTCTTTCGGATGGTCTGGATTAGTCCTACTTTCATGAGAAGCTTTACTACTGGGCAAATATGGGTTCATGATGGATTTTACACATTTTCAGAAACATCTACATACTCGTAAATATGTAGTTGTCCTCTCGCGTCTTACCATTTGCAGTCAGCGGCGCTTATAACTTAGAAAAGACTGAGGTGCACACCGTGGGATTCAACCCCAGGACCTCCACGTTGGAAGCCAGACGGTCTTCTCACAAGGCTGTCGTACTTATTCTTATTCATAATGGGGAGCGATTCTGTACTGACGACCCGCTTCGGGTGTATTCTGCATTTCCCTCTACCAGTATCTACCTGAGACTACCCAGCTCCTTGAAGTACCGGAGCGAGCCTCTGTGCTGCTGGAACAGTGGCTCCAATTGTTGATACTCAAAGATGAATGTCTGCGCCTTTTGGAGAAGTAATCTTTGAGAAGGTATTTTTGGTTATGGTTCATATCACGGGTGAACTTACAGTTTCGTTGATGGTCTCGATCCAGTCCGCGAAGGCCCCGACGAGTGTGAAGACGGTGGGCGCGTTGGGGTACCCGCAGATGGTCGGCCCGAAGGAGATGATGCCGACCAGCCTGCCCGACAAGATGGCGGGGCCGCCGGCGTCGTGCTGGAAATCATTATTAATATTTATGTATTTATTACCCACGACGGAACGGAGACGGTATCTGCGTTTGGTGTGAGAGGATGTTTGTTTATGCAAATGCATGTTGCCATTTTTCTCCAAAACCTCTAGTCCGATATTATTTTTACTTATAAGTTTTTCAATGTTTGTTTAAGCACACATGTTGCTTGACGACAGATTTTCAAGTTGAGGGTGGTAGCTAGCCAGCCGAGTATTAGAAAGTACCCTACCACTACGCTATGGTTTTTTCACGCTGTTTTACTTCATCGGGAGCTCCAGTTTATTGTTAGAGTTTGAACCCACATCCTGTGGCGTGTGAACTAGCAGTGCTAAATACTGAGCTCGTTTACGTCGAAACTAGATACTGCTGGTGTCAGAAGATACTAAAGTAGCATAGTTAAAAATGTTTTTAATTTAGTCAGTTTGAGTTTAATGAAAAAGTTACTTACATCACAAGCGCCTTCGCCCGTGGTCAGCGTGCCGGCGCAAAACATGGTAGAAGTTATGAATTTACTGAAATATAATAACATCTTGTAATATAGGGTTCCGCGTAACGGTAGAACTGGTATTATGGACATCGTTTACACCGTTACATACAAATGTAAATAAAAAAAAAATAGTTGTAAATACATACAGAATACCCAGACACAGAACAAACATCAAGTCATTATGTGAGTGGGAATCGAACTCACACCTTATAGCTCTTGGAGCAGATACACTACCACAGAGCTAACTAGGCAATTATGTCGCAGCTCTAAGATCATTTCACGGTAGTAACAAAACTTGATTCATTGTACGAGCCGCTACGCAGTAGAAGGCGCTACCCGAGCGAATATCACCGATAGATATGTATACAACGTATCGCAAGTGAATCGAGTTCTTCCATGCAAGTGCACTTCATCATAGACCGCATCTTCATTTAACATCAAACGATGGTGATACAACGCAAGCAACTTTTATGAATTACTTGTATGAAATTTTAGGTCAAGTTATCTTTAATGCACATAACGTACATAGAAACGATATTCATTACATCAATCTCACTCTGGAATTGAATCCGAGTTGTCTTGTTTATATGGCAGACACGGTACAGAGACAAAGTGGTCATATATTTATAATGAACAAAGCATAACAAGCAGACATACTCCCCGTAAACTTCTTTGCAGAACTTGTTAGGGTATATTGGCAGGAACTTTCTCTGAAGGAAAATTGGCTCGTAAGCCATTTTTTGTGACATCTGAAACCAGCAAGATAAATCAATGTAGTGATTTTGCTCAAGTGGCAAATCATAGCACAGTTAATTACTTTTGGTGGTAGGCTCGACCCTGGACCCCATGGAAATGAAGTTTTTGGAAATCTAAATCAACATAAACATTCTGATCTGATTAGAAAGCTTAAGTTTTATTCGACTAATGAAAAAAGACGGATTATCAGAATTACCTTTATAAACCATTCACCATCAGGTGGTCTGTCGCTTGTTAGCCACGTACCATTTATAAAAAATTAAAGTCTACTGTTATAATTATTATGTTTGGCAGTAACTTGCTATTAAGGCAAAGGGTGGTCGTTAGCCAGGTGAGTATTAGGAAGTATACTACCATCATGCTTCTCTCAATGCTCTCCTTCATCGGCAGCTGATGGTCGTTACTGAGATTTAAACACATGCCCATCCACAAAGTTAACATCACTACAAAAAAGTTTTCAATGTTGATCTTATTTAGTTATTTTTTGTTTGTATGTTTCCCTGTTTTAAAATGTAAAAATAATAAGACGAGCGAAATGGTCTTCTGATAGTAAGAGATTACACCTGTACATGACCATTACAGCGGTACCCAGAACTTTGAGCGCATTACTTTAAGACATTTAATAGTTGCCAGTAAAGAAAACCGAGTAATTTCGCTAGCTACAGTACCTTTCAGACCGAAACACAGCAATGTTTACACACCATTGCTAAATACAACCAGTTGCAACAAAGATGACCGCTGGAATGGAGAAAGCAGCAAATTCGGGCACACCTTGGTGACGCCCCAGCCTAGTAGCAGCACCTCGGCGGTGTCAGGGATGCCAGCGTCGTTGTGCGAGATGGCGATGCACTTGGGCAGCCGGTGGTAGTTAAAGTACAAGTGCCGGCGGATGCGTATCACTGCGATGTTGTTGCGGAGCGTCTTCGGGTTGTACCCAGGGTGGAAGTACACCTGCAACGAACCTAGATTCGAGATCCGAGGAACTCGTGATCACAATACAACCATTAGTAATGTCACTGTTCCAGGGTTTGCACATTAGGTTCTTTAAACGGCGTGTTGATGGAATCTTAAACTGTCAGCAAGGTATTGACGGCTTATCATCAGGCAACTTGTCAGCTTGTTTGCCACCTTTGGCATAAAAAGAGATTCCTCGATTTTCTCTTCGCAAAATATCTCTTTTACAAACGGAACATTGAGATTTAATTTTTTTTTTGTACGAACGGAAACTAGTGTAGAACTAAAGTCTTTTAAATCGAATTGTCCGGGAATTAGTTACATCTGTACTAGTGTTTTCCATCGTGGATCTTTGATGCTTAACATCAGGTAAGGCATAATAGAAAAGGTATATAAACCCGAAGATATACAATCTGATTTTGTTTTTATTCTGTCTATGTGCTACTTATATTTAAGCACAATCGCGAATAATGTTTCTCTTACTTACTTCTAGAGCCTCGACGATTTCTCCTCCGATTCTACTCTGGTTGCTGCCGATCCTCACCTCCAGTACTTTAGGGTTTTCACGGAAAAATCTGTTGTTGTGAATTCTGGAATAAAATACAATAAACGTCACAAACATAAATTTGAGAAAACACAACATCGATGGATTAAACATTTTAATTTAGTATACATCTCCACGTTCAAACATAGAATTATTTTAATGCAACCATTAATTATCATTATCATGAGTACTGTCATTTTATTCATAATATGGTTGCGTTAGACCATATCCTGTTTGATATTAAGCAACGATGTTGTTTAGAATGGTTTGCGCTTACCTAGAAGTAACTTGTTTACTCTAGAGTGGAAGACTGGCACTTATTGATAAAATCGTGTATACCACGATGTGGACAGAAACCAAAAACGATAGTGCTAGTATGTGGAACAGGTGACATAGACTCACAATTGAAGGCAAGATGCTGACGTGATGACGATGTCGTGCCAGTAGATGACGCCGCCGCACCAGAAGCGGCCCATGATGTGGACAGACGCCATAAAGGGATAGTACCGGATGCTGGTACGCTCTCCCTTGTACAGCCGGCGAGCATTGTGCTGGTGATAGTCACGCAGGTCGAGCAGCTCCGTCTGAGGGTCTGCCGATAAATAATATTTTATAAGTCGGCGACATAATACAAAAAATGCAGCTCCAAATTGTTTGCCTAATAACTGCAAGTCAAATCAATAAAGAAGAATATCGTGAGGAAACTTTGTTCGATGTTAATGTTCTTGAAATTAGTGAAATCAGTGGGATAGTTTATATAAACACCACTCCGCTGTTACGAACTTACTCTCTGATAGAAAAGGATTTGACAAACTTGTGTTTCAATACTTTAATGATAAGCTTCCGTAGCTTTTTAAGAACTTTATAATTATCGTCATTATCAGCAAAATAATTTCATAGCAATCGAAACGTTTTAACTGAATCTGACGCCACTACTACGTCAAAGAATATGCAATAATAAAACCAATTCTCCAAGATACATAATCTTTCCGAACCTTGTGAAAAACAATTTGTTGATTCATTTCATCTCGTACATTTTTAACACCTGTGACAATTTTAAAGAGTCGTACCTACTACCTATAAACCTATCTACTAGCGTATTAATCAACCTCTTCAAGCTTTTGATTTTAACTGACACGTGCCAAACAAAAATGCAAATGCTATTTTCGTCTTGAATATTTCTAAATGAGAGATACAAGTGTGTTATAATATACTTGATTCTTTTCAAATTCACATATCTTGCAAATTGACCCAGAGTAACTCTGTCTCATACAAAAGATTCCTAACTGAAGCAAAGAAAACACATTTTTTTGCAAACAATATATTTTCTGTAGATTTTCCTACTCATAGTGCATGTAAACAGGATTGGTTAGTGGGATGGTAACTTACCCCAGTACTTGCTGTCGTTTATAGTGGCCTTGTACTCATGGTTATCGTTCGGAACTTCTGCAATCATTTTATCTACTATATCGTTGATAACATCCTTCTCAGACTTCCCAGAAATACGCTTTGCTTCCTGAGCTGACTTTAAAAAATCATTGCTAGCTGCTTTATTCTTCAATATTTTCAAAACATCATCTCTAGTTACTTTTTCTTTGAGTTTTAGATACAAACTCTTTATCGGGCCTTTTTCAGTTATAAATCTAAAGTGATCTTCTTCGAGTAAGGCTTTATAAAAATTTGTCTCGTTCAGTTTAGTGTCTCTCGTTACGTTGATTAAGATTTTATTTATCGCTTCATTGTCTACGACATATTTTTGTATTTTCTCTAGTTTTTCTTTCAACCTGTCGATTCTGGCATTGGGTTCTGAATTTTCAAAATTGATCGAATTAATCAGTATCTCGGATATGTTGTATATCGAAATATTTCTAATTTCGTTTGTGTCATTTACTTTACTCTCTATAGCGAATAATTCATTTGGTAAATTTAAAATAATAATTGTTATTTTAAAATATGTTATTTTTCCATATTTGTACAGATGCATCGCGGCACTGTGTACTGCAGTTTTATTTAACTGAATTGTTATTATTGGGCTTTAAAATGTTATCAAATAATTCGATCAGAGTTTCTGATGGTTTTATATAAAATAAATTCATGTTGGCAGCGCTTTGCTGTTTCGTTATATAACCGTTAATGTTTATGAGTATTTTTATTATGGTTGATAGACTAGGTGTTTGACCACAGCTCACCTGATTTTAAGTGCTGGTGTGATCGAATACGGTAAAGACACCTAGCTTTCAATGGAACTAGCTCTTAAGTGAGGCTGCCAGAACACTCCGTTAGGTGCTTTTCGACAGATTTTCAACTTGATTGTTTGTTTGTTTGTTTGTATTGAAAAGGCTCCGAAACTACTGATTTCAAAAATTCTTTCAGCGTTGGGAAGCTACACTAACTCCGGGTGACATAGGCAACTTTTTATCCCTGTATTCTTGCGGAAACGGGAACTACGCGGGTGAAACCGCGAGGCGTCCGCTTGTAGTTATATAAAAATGTTCATGATAAAGTTCATAAAGAACTAGTTATCCTAAGATTTGTACAGTGAATACGTTAAATATACATAAAAGGAAAAGAATTTGAGATATGAAAACATTCTCGGAGGAATTGTAAAAGTTTTATTGCCTCAAATACTTAGGTACCAACTCGGATTACATTTTTAACAGTCTCCGCTTAGACTTTCTTTGATATAAGAAAAATGATTTATTGAGTGAAACAAAAAACACGCCTGCGATACAAAAATGGAACCATACTACCGCCATCTTGGATGTTTTCTCAAAAATTATAGCCAGTATCATTCGGAGTAATGTAAGGATTCTAACGATACCCCATAGGTATATCAAAATCCGTTCAGGCATTTAAAAGTTACGGTCGAATAAAGAAACTCACAATCATACATTGGAAAACGCCACATTCGAACTTTGGCCTTTTCTAAAGCACTTCTGTGATAAAAATAAGGTAAATAAATAATTATAACGGTAAAAATGTTCTTAGTTATTTGTCACTTGAAAACAGAAAATGACATACATTAAAGTTTTCTAAGAAACTGTACGTGGGCAGAGCCGCGCCCGCGGAGCGAACCTAATAAATACACGCGTCAGACATCAAATCAGCAAAAACGGATTCATTTCATGAACATATTATTTTTACAGAAGATAATGAAAAGATTCATGTACTCGTGCGCTAGAATCCAATTTATTTTCTTTCTGACTCGGCATACTGTTTATCTTTCATTTTTCAACTTTTAGCCTTCGTTTTTAATTCCCAAGACTACGGTTTGTTAGAGCAGTCAAAATTCTATTAGTCACTTGTACTTTCGCAGCATGAGAGATGAAACAGACGATAAAGTGACAAGATAAATTATGCGCCAGAATGGGGACCGTCACACTTATTACTGCAATCTCAAAAGATAAAATTCTTCTAAAGATTTAGTTAAAACTTTAGATTATTATTTTAGTCATTACTAGTCTAGTACAGGAGCGGAGTAAAAAATGTTCAGAGGAACACTGTCATAAACAATTTGTTAAACTCTTGCTTTCAAAAAAGGTATACCTTTATAAAATACCTATACGTCGGCAGCCGAATCCAGGCTCATTTCAGATATATCTTCAATTAGTAATTTTCTCTTTTATTCTAATGTAATCCCCGTCTAGCTATCCTTATCACATTATAAGTAGGTATTATTGAGTTTTGATTTTATACTATAACCATCACCTTGGAATGAGGTCGTCTTCGTAGAACCACCGCAGTACCAGATATTAGCCGCCAAGCAGTAGTGTGTAAACATTACTGTGTTCCGGTTTGAAGGATATTGCAGCTAGTGAAATTACAGGGTTAATATGACTTGCAATATATGTAAAGAAAAAATAGTTATTTGTTATACAAGAGTGTAAAGTTGCTTTTTAACAGTGCGTTCAATTTTGATGACCGAGCAGGCGAAGGATTATAAAATTGAAAAATTAGAATCCTGAGCGTTAGCGAGGGAATCAAGAGAGCACGAGGTGAAAAATCTTTGCACTCGAGTGCAACACGTAACTTATGAAAAGTTACGTGTTGCACTCGAGTGCAAAGTCCAAACAAGTGCAAAAGAACAGTTTGGTGCAGTGATTGTAAAAGTGTTTTACAATCACTACACCAAAGAGGTTCCGAGTTTAAATTTAAAAAAAGTTATATGATAAATTCGTCACATGGAGGTCGAAGTAAATAGATAATGATGTTTTGAATTCTCAAACTTAGTGCACACGATGTTCTAAATTCAAATTTACTTTATCCTCTACTTTATCCTGAGTCCAAAACCATTGCGAAATATTACATTCCTGTGCAATATTTTTACGTTTACAACTCTTTAAACTATGAGATGGGGTTAATTTTAATAAAATACATAAACTAAACTTGGCTTTCGGTTGACCTTTGATGACGTCACGTAGTAGGCTATATAGTGTATAGAGCTCGAAAGTAGCTAAAACGAGCAACGGCAAACCAAAACAAAATCTTTAATTAAAAAATTATTGATACAAAGCCAAAAACAACCGGGTGTGCTATATTGTGTGCTGTTATCTGACTCCCATAGTACAGCTTTGCTTAGTTTGGGGTCAGATGGCGCTGTGTGTACGATATTTATTTCATTTAAATATCTGGATTGTTTTACTTTAAACGTTACTGGGAAGTATCCATATCTCTGTTTGAGTGCTACTCCGCAGTATAAGCTCCAGTGGAGAGATATTAATCTAGCTTGAAGTTCCGAGTCCGCGAATTGAAGTTAATAACTACGAGAAGTTTCGCGCGCGGAGATCTTTCGTGGAGGCAATTAAATAAATCTCTTAATAGATTGTTATAAGTCTGTATTGTGGGGGGTTTTAGATAATTGCTTCGATTATTACATGATTCGAGCGCGCTGGTCGGGTACCGCTTAGTTTCACTTACTGGTGAAGCGAGTGAAGTGACTTATTCAATAAAATTATCAATATCTAGATACAAAACAAAAAGCCAAAGTCTCCAAAGTAATGAGCGCCAAAGCAGCGATGCCCTGGACTTTGTTTTGTTACTCAAAGTTCTGTGTATCGCTGCAATTGTCATGGACAGGCGTTATCTCTTACCATCAGGAGAGCGTCTCGTTTGTCTCATTACTTTTTACATTAAAAAAAAACTAAATATAAATCTTGAATGTTCAAAATGATCTTCCGCAAGGTAACGCCTGAATCAATCAATTAATATCAGATATTTTCTTAAGCGAGGGAAGCGCCGACTTAAATAAAAAATCTTTCTATTCGCCGCTATAAAATGACTGACGTGCCAATCGCACATTGTAGAGAATGGTGTCAAGTTGCCGGAACAAAAAGTAAAACACTTGATTTTGTTCGGAGATTGTCCCGCGGCCGGGAACTAAGTGTGGCGACGAGCACATCGCTGTCATTAACTTACAAACTGGGGGGAAATATCTCCAATACGTACAGAAATTCATGTCGACCACTTTATATTTACTGAATATCAATTGTATATTTACTTGGTGGTAGATCTCCTCTCGTATAAGTAACTACCACCGCAGTCCACGCAAGAGACGTCGGGCCTAAACCCTGAAAATAGAGTTTTATCAAACTTCTAGAAGTTAAAGATAATAATCAAAGATAGATAGATAGAAACTGTTTATGACAGCCCCGTTGCCTCATTGGTAGTATATCTGCCTTGAGAGCTGTAGGGCGTGGGTTCAATTCTCATTCAGGGCAAACATTTTGTGAATAAACATTCTGTGTCCAGACACATACACAAGTATGTATTTAAAAAAAAAGTATTTAAGTATTCTATCAGTTATCTGACACAAGATTACAACACACAAGATCTGCTTAGTTTGGGGCCAGATGGCGCTGTGTGTATAGTCCTACGATATTTTATTGTGCACACCATAAACAGAAAAAAGTACAGATAACAAAATAATCTTATGAGCGAGTGCCATAAGTGCAGCCTTATCGCTAAGAGAGATCTCTTCCAGGCAAATAAGAATAGAAAAACACGACAGATGATGTTAAAACAGACGGGAGATGTTGCAACATAAATAATAAATATAAATACAAATAGAACATAATATAGTAAGTATGTATTTAAAATATAAAAAACTACCTATATGTAGTTATAATAAATAAGTAATCCGACTAACAGCAATGATAACTTACCATTGTCACAAATGATGCAGTTTTACTCTGTCTTTGAAAATATTGAAGGGCTGTGACTGTCTGATAGAGACAGGCAAAGCATTCCATGACCTAATGACCTTTACTTTAAAGGCACCACGATAAAAAGAAGTAGAACGCTTAGGTGTGTAAAGATAAAGGGATTTTTTATTTTTTTTTATGGTTGACAGGCTAGATGTTTTGACTACAGCTGACCTGATGTTAAGTGAAGGTGTGGTCGAAGATGGTAAAGCACGCCTAGCCTGGAATGGAACTGGGTCTCAAGTGAGGCTGCCGGAACACACTGTTAGATGCTTGGCGGCAGATTTTCAACTTTAGGGTGGTAGCTAGCCGAGTACTAGAAAGTACCCTACTACCAGGCTATGGTTTCCTCACGATGTTTTCCTTCACCGGCAGCTCAAGCTCATTGTTGGGGTTTGAACCCACGCCCTTCGGCATGCGAACCTACCGCGCTAACCACTGAGCTATCATCGCTACAAAAGTATACACAAGAAAGCTACAAAAGATGTAGACTGTCTCTAAGAACGAGACTGAGAAGATTCATGAAAGAATATAAAGATAATGCTTAGTATCGTTCAAAGGATAGGGTGTGATTCGACATCCTCGGTACGCCGCGACGTAACCGTTCCACAAACCGTATCGCGCGAGGTATCGACAGTAACCCTAAGGCTGGCCCTGTACTGATCGAGCGAGGATATTCAGGGGCTATGCTGAAATTAAAGATATTTTTTATTAGGAGACTAACCATTGAATGTCTCATAGCAATGGGCCAAAGCAGCGATGCCCCGGACATTGTTTTGCTACTCAAAGTTATGTGTATCTATTGCTGCAATGGTCATGGACATGATTGTGTAATGGTAATGAGACGAACGAGACGCTCTCCTGATGGTAAGAGATAACGCATGTCCATGACCAATTTGCAGCGATACACAGAACTTTGAGTAACAAAACAAAGTCCGGGGCATCGCTGCTTTATAACTCATTAGTTATTCGTTGTTGTATCTAGTGTCTTATAAAAAAAGTTTCTTTCTTTCATAATGAATAAATAAATAAATAAATAAATAATAAATAAATAAATATCACAGGACATTACACACAGCGCCATCTGACCCCAAACTAAGCAGAGCTTGTGTGATGGAAGTCAGATAACTGATAGAATACTTAAATACTTTTTTTTTGTAAATACATACTTATAATACATACAGTACACCCAGACACAGGACAAACATCGATGTTAGTCTCACAAATGTTAGTCCTGAGTGGGAATCGAACCCACGCCCTTCAGCTCTCGAAGCAGACACACTACCAATGAACCAACAGGGCTGTCAAACAACATAAAAACATTTATTATTATTATTATTAATTACACACCAAAGATATGGCTTAGGAGTTATCATTGCGTAGTTGCAACAAATCCGCGTCAAATACAGTTGCAAGCGGCAACCTTATGCGACAGTTTGAGGAGTGGCATCGCTTCCTGTGCTCCGCTAGCCCTGCCGCGCTCGAGCCACGCCGCCGCAGCCCGAGACGCTCCGCGAGCCCCGGTCCCGCGGGAAATCAGACGTATTTACGGCCCCAGTACCGCCACCGGCACGCTTTGAGCATTTGAGCATGCCCCTCACATGCGGACAGACTCACTTGATTACGTGTTGGGTAATATAGCGGGAAACGGATAACTAACTCGAAGCAACTTAGTAAGCCTCACTTGAGAGCCAGGTTCATTCCAGGCTAGGTGTGTTTACCGCCTTCAACCACACCGTCACTTATCAGGTGAGCTGTGGTCAGAGACCACACTGTAGAAAATAAAAAAAAACTCCTTTTTATGCCCTAGACAGGATAAAGAATACCTAATACCTAATCTGATCAGGAATTCTTAGATATTTTATGTAAACAAAAAAAAATGACACGAAAAGTCACCGTCAAAGGGTTATGCCAGTTGCCCAAAACCTTGTTGATTTTATTTCCGCCGGCTTTGCTCGCAAAACCAAAAAACACAGTCTGATAGTGATCAATATATGCCTTCAGGCTGCTCCTTGTTTATCTCTCGTACACATTCATTACCTACCTTGAGTTTTTTCGTGGCACTCGTAGATTTCCACGGCCGCTTTAATACCTATAGTAAGTTTTAGTCTCCTTGACACCTTTTGGGTACGGACCTCTAATGAAAGTATAATGCGATAGGTACCAATAACGAGGACTAAGTTGTTACATTGGTTCTCTTCACTTCACTAAATAATAATTTTAACAGGGTTTCCCGATTATTACAAAGTACCTACCTAATGTTCTAAATCACTCTCGTCTATTTTCTCAAATAGGTACTTAAATAGGTGAAGTGGGCTTACTAGTACTCGTAGATAAGGTTAGGTTAACAAAAATGATTAAGTACCCATTTAACTGAAGATATTACAGACTAAGCACGTAATTACAAATCTCACTGAACATTTTTATTACTAGATTTCATTTACAGATAAATAGCATTTTGGATTCATCACAGCTTTATCAGCTCCAGTCGCATTAATAAAGAGTGATTTAATTTAGATTGCATGAAATTGTAAACTGAAATTTAATGCTTCGAATTTGTAATTGCGCCATCTATCAGTGAGTACTTGAACTTCTACAACACTGGCGTTTTGCTTGCCATCTGCTGGTGAGTGGCGAGTAACTGAAACTGTTTCCCAGTGCTCAGAAGGTGTTCGTTTAAAATAGTTCTCAGAACCGCCAGTAGATAGCAGCTCTACCGATTATTGCCAAATATGTTAATTAGAATATATAATAGTTTAGGTATAATGTAGAGTTAAAAAAGGAGAAGATTTCTTAATCCTACAACTTGTTGGCTTGTCTATGTCCAGCAGAGGGGTACGATAAGTTGACGATGATGATAACGCTAAATGCATATAAATACGTCACACTTTTACTTAGTAGGTTAGATACCTACTAAGTAAAAGTACTGCGGTGGTAGACCACCGCAGTACAAAATACAAATACCTACAAATATTTTATTGCTATATATAACACCAATGTTACAAGTCAAAGTCAGCACTAAATATTCTGCCTGCAAGCAGTAGTAAGTGTAGAGTCTGATAATTAAGAAAAAAAGCTAAAATTCGTTTGTGTTATTATAATAAATCCGCATGTGCGTTTGTTTGTATGATTCATCACCTTATTCAGTCAACTCAACAGTCGAACAAGATACTCTGAAAGTAAGAGATAGCGCATGCCCATGACCATTGCAGCGATACACATAACTTTGAGCAGCAAAACAAAGTCCAGGGCATCGCTGCTTTGGTGCTCAACACTTTAAGACTTTCGACGCCTAGTCTCAACCTATCAACAGCCCTGTAATGTCAGCGCAGTACCCCAACAAACCGGGTCACAGTCATTGCTTGGAGAAATAAATCCGTACGAAACGATTTGAATCCACTTTCATTGTTCGAACGGCTAAAGCGTGGACCACATTACCCGAGTGGGTGTTTCCTGATAGATACAATCTGGGTGCCTTCAAGTCGAGAGTGAATTGGTTTCTTCTAGGCGAGCGTGCTCCATCGTAGACCGCATCTTCACTTAACATCAGGTGAAATGGCGATCAAACGCAAGTCAATTTATCCTTATTAAAAAAAACTTGTACTATGGAAACTAGATAACTGATAATATCTTTCTGTAGCGATGATAGCTCAGCGCTTAGCGCGGTAGGTTCGCATGCCGAAGGGTGTAGGTTCAAACCCCAACAATGAGCTTAAACTGCCGGTGAAGGAAAACATCGTGAGGAAACCATAGCATGGTGGTAGGGTACTTTCTAGAACTCGGCTGGCTAGCAACCACCCTCAAGTTGAAAATCTGCCGCGAAGCATCTAACGGTGTGTTCCGGCAGCCTTACTTGAGAGCCAGTTCCATTCCTGGCTAGGTGTGCTTTACCATCTTCGACCACACCTTCACTTAACATCAGGTGAGCTGTGGTCAAACACCAAGTCTGTCAAGCATTAAAAAAAACTAGTACTTTAGTGGTACCTAGTCTACGATCTCCTGCAACGGAGATCTACCGTCTTGTAAGATACCTTGTAGTAGTATTATATGTTTTAGTAAAGCGCTAATAAATCTCGCAGCTTCGCTGGAGACGCATCGTCTCTGCTCCGAGTCCCAGTATTTCAGGGAATAAGGCGAGTAATCCGACCAAATTAAACAACGACTCGCACAAAGAGTTTATTTGACACGGGAGCTGATTTAATTCGGAAGCATCATTCAGGTGCGGCCACTAACATTGGAAGATTTACACAGCCTATTTAAAAAACAGGCTATTTTTTTTTGTAAATACATACATTTTACATTTTATCGTCACAAATGTTTCCGAGTGGCAATCGAACCCACGTCCTACAGTTCATTGCTACATCAGTTAACTGGAAAGTCAAAAACTGGTAAAGTTTTGTAAATAGTTGATAATTTCCTTTAAACACAAAGAGATTTAAGGCTCTTCGCAATTTACTTTTTTTCTTTCACCGGCAGCTCAAGCTCATTGTTGAGGTTTGAACCCACGTACCTACTCCAGCGTGTGACCCGACCGCAAAAAAAAACTATGTGTTTCGATTTCCATACAAATAATTTTTTGCCATTTATGCACAAATGGAGCATAATTTTACAGTGAAATCACAACTACTGGCATTTATTTTGGTCTTTATTTGCTGTAAATCACAATTGCTTGAATAAAACAGTAGATTGTTAGCATAATCTACTGTTTTATTCAAGCAATTATGCTCCATTTGTCCATAAATGGCAAAAAAATATTGGTATGGAAATCGAATCACCTTAACAATTTATCTCATTGTTGGGGTTTGAATCCACAGCCTTCGGGGTGTGAATCAACCGCGCTAAACACTGATCACAATTTACTTTCCATAAAGGATTCCGTTTCTATGGCCTCGTTCATTAAAACGCGAAAATTTAACTGTTTTCGGTTTTAACGTAATTTCGCGCTCGAGGCGGAATCCGCCTTAACACGTTCACTGCTAGCGTTTCATTACTCGCCGAATTACGCAAGCCGCGCTGGAGGAAGAGGCTTGTGTACTTGCTCGGTATTCAACCGGTTACAAGTGTAATAATTATAATTGATAAACTAATTCCTATGGTAAAAGGTAAAGTGGAGTTCTCTGGAACTTAATTTTGTTAGAAATACAATATAAAATTATTTTATTGCCATAAAAATGAAACACATTGTGTGTATCGCTGCAGTGGTCATGGCCATGCGTCGCCTCTTGCCATTAGGAGCGTATCGTTCGTCTCATTAATTTTACACAAAAAAATAAAATAAAAATAAATAAATAAACATTTACATCACAGGTGCGATAATCCGTCGCAAACTTGATCGTTCTTATTCTCTTTACGATATTTTAAAGTTATTTTTCTAATATATTTTTGTAGCGATGCTAGCTCAGTGGTTAGCGCGGTAGGTTCGCATGCCGAAGGGCGTGAGTTCAAACCCCAACAATGAGCTTGAACCGGTGAAGG
Source organism: Biston betularia (assembly GCA_905404145.2). Lineage (NCBI taxonomy): Eukaryota > Metazoa > Arthropoda > Insecta > Lepidoptera > Geometridae > Biston > Biston betularia. The sequence continues at coordinate 182,866 of FR989884.1, forward strand.
AAAACATCGTGAGGTAACCATAGCATGGTGGTAGGGTACTTTAGTACTCGGCTGGCTAGCTACCACCCTCAAGTTGAAAATCTGCCGCCAAGCATCTAACGGTGTGTTCCGGCAGCCTCACTTGAGAGCCAGTTCCATTCCAGGCTAGGTGTGATTTACCATCTTCGACCACACCTTCACTTTACAACAGTTGACAACAGTGAGCTGTGGTAAATCACCTAGCCTGTCACGAATTAGAAAAAAAATGATATTATTCAGGCGTTACTTTGTGGAAGTTCATTTTGAATATTCAAGTTAAATTGAAGTCACTGTTGTAACTGAAACGACTGTTAAGCGGGAATAAACTAAATGTATGTATACCTTGAATATTGTTTTATTTTACTTTTAAGGGATGCTTGCGAAAATGACAAGGATTCGCGCTTCGTACTCTGCTTTGACGCCCTGAAAAAGGTCATTGGATAGACCAACACTATAGTCGAAATATCAGTTCTAATCAAACGTAAGTAATATCAGTTCTAATAAACTTTAAGTAAAACAGAAATGATACAGTAATCCATCACTTAAAATCGTCTCTATTTAAAAGCCGAATCGATCAATATCAGTTTAAAAAGCCATCAGTTTGCGTAGTTTTCTACCGCCGTCCCCGGGGATTACCGCTCTCTTCCAGGGCTGTCGGCTAAGAAGAAGAGTACTTATCTACTTACTAGATTAGTTTTCTATGAAATGAATCGGTGTTACTGGTTTATTTTAATATTAAAGACGTGATCTATTTACATAACCGCTTGCGTCGTGGAAATCGTCAAAATGATTACAATCGAAAAATGTTGCTTTACTACTGAATCTCTGTGGTGAGGTAATCTCTAGTACTTGGCTGGCTAGCCACCCTCAAGTACCTGAAGGTGTGTTCCGGTTGCCTCACTTGAGAGCCAGTTCTATTCCAGGCTTGGTGTGCTTTACCATCTTCGTCCACACCGTTATTTAATATCAGATGAGTTGCGGTCAAAATAATTTGTCGACCATTAAAAAAATACTAAATAAAGTTTATTTTTGTCTATTTTCTAATTCTAGTTTTTTTATGTAATATAAGTTTTTTTTTTTTTTTATTGCTGACAGGCTAGGTGTTTGACCACAGCTCACCTGATGTTAAGTGACGGTGTGGTCGAAGATGGTAAAGCACACCTAGCCTGGAATGGAACTGGCTCTCAAGTGAGGCTGCCGGAACACACCGTTAGATGCTTGGCGGCAGATTTTCAACTTGAGGGTGGTAGCTAGCCAGCCGAGTACTAGAAAGTACCCTACCACCATGCTATGGTTTCCTCACGAGTTTAATCTGAATCTGGTGATTAAACTTTGTTTAAAAGAACTGAATTGTAGGGTTGGTTCCTCGCCCGCTACACCCACGCCTAGTGACCATATCTGATGTCTGATTAATGTTTTTCTTTCTTTCTGATGTAGATCGGCCTACGTTCCGACATATTTTTTTGAAATAACATGTTTTTTATCCACGTTTGTTGTTTTCTTTATGTTGCAAATAAAGTTTTATCTGTTGTCTATTGTTTAAAAAGACACTGTAAGTTGTTTACAAACGAACGGTGAGACAAATAGAGTTTGACAGCCCTGCTGACAGTACTCTGGCTCGGCGAGAGCGCCTTAATCCGCAGCATCAAGTTTGGAGCGGGAATCGAGGCTTCGCTCGCATAATGCAGGTAGCGCTGCTGCCTCCGAGTTCACCTGGACGATCTCTACAACTAGGCACGGCATTATCTAGTTGTAAAGCTTTACGCTTTACCAAATGTTCATTTTACTTATTTGGGACTAACTGTGGTATTACTACCGGCTAGTATTCGATTGGGTGACCGCGAGTGACATTTAAAACGAAGCTTTATTGTGTCACGCGACACGTTCATTTTGTGGTTTCAGTAGTCGTTTAAGTAGGTACTATCCGTCCCAGAAGAAGAGACAAAACTTCTCAGCACTTAATAAATCTAGACTTAAATCTTCTTTATTCTGATCTAGCTTACGTCAGCGACTTCGTCCGCGGTAAACTTCAAATTTAGGTTCAGAATGTTACATGTGCTAGTGTCTGTGCTTAGTGGCTTGGCGGCAGATTTTCAACTTGAGGGTGGTAGCTAGCCAGCCGAGTACTAGAAAGTTTCCTGACGATGATTTCCTGCACCGGCAGCTTAAGCTCATTATTGGGGATTGAACCCACGCCATTCAGCGTATGATCCAATCGGGCTAACTACTGAGCTATCATCGCTACAACTACTTTAGTAACTTGACAATGACGTTTCTAAAAATTAAAGTACTGAAACTGTCTAACTATTCAGAGCGCTGTGAAGTCGCAGGTGTGTCTAACGATAGAAGAATGGAGGCTTTCATTGTGCGGCCGGTAATGACGTATTTCCGGCGGCGGCGCCGGAAGCGGCCAGGCCGGCGAAATGCGCGCTCTAGGCTTTATTTTTAGTCTGTGTACTATAACTTTTAGGGTGTAACCAACACTTTGTCTGAGTTTTGGCGGGAACGCGGGAAGAGTCGAGTCGCTCCGTTGTATTTTTTTCTAAAACTAGTGTTTTGTCGAGTTTATGCATAAAAATGGTGGTGTTTTATTCATAAAGTGCTGAATTACAAGCATGAGTGTGGGAAAATGATATAATGTGGTGAAACATGAGTTTTCGTGTTGCTTCCAAAACTCCATCGAAGCTTTGTAGTAAAGTTGCCACTACTTTACTAAAGCATGACTGGAATTAACTGACACGAACTGGACTTGACAAAGACGACTTTGACTAAAACTAGCTACGATGGCACTTATTTAACTTTTGAAACTTGAAAATATACATATAATTACTTGACACTGGCAAATGCTAAAACGCGACGCCAAAACCAAAGAAAAAAAAAAAAACACTTTGTCACGTTTTATTTCACTGACAATTCCATTTTAAAACTTGCCAAAAAAAAAGTGACAAAATAGTAAGTTTTTAGTATAAAACTTGCGAGACGAACGAAGCGCTTTCCTGATTTTTTTTAAATGTAAAAGTAATGAGACGATACACCCTCCTGATGGTAACGTATAACGCATGTCCATGACCATTGCAGCAATGCACAGAACTTTCAGTAGCAAAACAAAGTCCAGGCATCGCTGCTTTGGCGCTCATTACTTTGAGACTTTCGATGGTTAGTCTCAACAGCGCAGTAATTTATTCTGATAGTAAGAGATGATTATTGCAGTGATACACAGAGCTTTTAGTAACAAAACAAAGACCAATGCATCGCTGCATTGTTGTGCATCGTTAGTCTCAACAGCCCTGTAATCTGGTACCAGATATTCTGCCGCCAAGCAGTAGTGTGTATACGTTACTGTGTTCCGGTTTGAAAGGTACTGCAGCGAAAATACTGGGCTGTTGAGACTAACCATCGAAAGTCTCAAAGTAATGAGCGCCAAAGCTGCGATGCCTGGACTTTATTTATTCAAAGGTCTGTGTGTCGCTGCAATAGTCATGGACAGACGTTATCTTGTACCATCAGGAGCGTGTCTTGTTTGTCTTACAACTTTTACAAATTTATTTACCTATGTCAAAATCTAAGCATAGCAATACAACGGGGAACCCTACTGCGCGGCAGCGATCTCAACAGCACGGCGTGTCCATTTTATAGTAGGGTAGTATATTTGTTTTGTTTATTTAAATAATTGTGTTTGCATGTTTGTACCGAAATTATAATTACTTTTACATAAAACAGCTTATTCTCTTAATTAAAACACAGACTATTTTTATTTGGGAGAAAAATATATACCTTCGAAGTCTCATCTATTATTACAGAGGAGGTAATGCTAATGTTTATGTAACTCGAAGCAACACGTGTCAGCAGATGTTCCGTTCGCGGTTGACTGATTTCAGTAATAGAGGAGTATTTTCTTCTCGGCCGTTCGTACACAACGTGACCACAACTCTGACAACCAGCTGACTTGAAAAGTAGCGTGACTCTTTGTTTGTTTTGTGTCTGGGTGTTCTGTATCATAAATAAGTATTTACAACAAAAAAGTACATAACTATCCTATCAGTTATCTGGTTTCCATAGAAATTAATAATAAATAAATATTGTCGGGCATTACACACAGCGCCATCTGAGCCCAAACTAAGCAAAGCTCGTACTGTGGAAGTCAGATAACTGATAGAAACTTAAATACTTTTTTTTGTCCTAGAGTATTAAAAAAAGTGAGTAATTATTTTCAACACTAAAAAACAAAAAAAAAAACAAAAAGTCTTTATTTATTTTTAAATGAGTAAATGTTGTGTAGGCAAAACCACCTTAATATACATAAAGTATAATGTATGGTATAAAGTATTGTGACCAGCACTTACAAGGAATTGCCCCTCCTCCCATTGCCGTGACCTCGGAGCGCCGCTCCGCCTCCGAACTAAGCAGACTGCTTGTGTTACGGGGACGAAGCGCTAGCCCGCGGAAAGCGTGCCATGGGAAGACAGGTCACACTATGCTGGTCACAACTAATTATATTCCAGTGATCTTAAAAAGGTTTGTACATTTGCTAAAAGTTAAGAAGAAACAAAAGAGAAATTTCAACAATGTGTTCACAAAAAGTTAATATTATTGTCGATGTCAGATGTCATCGATTATGTCAGCGACGTGTGTGGCTTCGTGTACGAACAACTATTTGTCCTACTAGGTAGCTACGTAAGTACCCGCCTCTCAAAGCTCTCTAGGCTTGAGAAACATCTACAATTCCACATCATGATAATAGATTCCGTTGAATTATTTTGGTAGTTAGGCGCGATGGATACGAGTTTTGGGAAATATAAATATAATGTAAAATACTTAGACGTTTGGCAGTCCGACTAGTTCCACGAATGTGTTGATTTAATCTGTTTCGAAACCCGGCCCAGTTTCGAAATAAAAATGTAAATTTTTTCTTCATTTTTTCAAATCAAAAAATCCTTTTTCTATGTAAAAGTAAGAAGATAAAAGACACGCTCTCCTGATGGTAAGAGATAACGCCTGTCCATGACCATTGCAGCGATACACAGAACTTTGAGTAGCAAAACAATGCCCAAGGAATCGCTGCTTTGGCGCTCATTACTTTGAGACATTAGATGGTTAGTCTCAACAGCCCAGTAATTGCGCTAGTACCCTTCAAACCGGAAACTGTCACAAGTACTCACATAAATCTTGAAAGTGTTTTGTGAAATATGTTATGTCACACTTCGGAAGGTTTCAAAAATGTGATTATCTGTGACAAAGACGGGAGAGAACCAGAAAATCAAGTGTGACGTGAGACGAAGTTTATAAATCTTTTTGTGAGATTAAAGACGTCGCTACTGAGTTCTGCACCTGTGAGGAATTAGGTAAGAGGGGGTGAGGGGGGGGTAGATTAGGCTGTTATGTGAAGCAAGACGGAGCCTTGCGCGCGTTGTACTCAGCTTTGTATCCATGAAGAAGGCCTCCGTATGTGGTCGAAAATATAGTCGAAGTATTTGGTATAATTAAATCCCACTAATATTATAAATGTGAAAGTTTGGATGGATGCTTGTTACTCTTTCACGCAAAAACTACTGAACGGATTTGGATGAAATTTGGTGTGGTGAGAGCTGAGACCCTGTATTAGAACATAGGTTACTTTTTATCTCGAAAACATGTAGCGGGTGACACCGCGGGGCGCAGCTAGTTGAACATATAATGTTAAAATGTACCTAATCATTGAGTTATTCCCGCGGTTTGTTTGTACGTTTCCTGGTTTATATCTCCAGCACTTGGCGTTGATTTATGTACTCGGATGTTGGGAGCAGATGTTTTTAATTTGTTGAATTCCGCGGCGCTTTACAAAGCGAGAATTCTTTAAAATTAGTTTCTCGGATATAACTCTCCATTTAGCCAAGTATATTTGTTTTTATTTTTATGGTAAGTAGTAATTAGACATAATATAAAGCAGGGTGTTTGCTTTATACACCTAGATAACGCATTTCCATGACCATGTTGTTTACAGTCGATAATATTTTCTTTTTTTACCCTCGACGGAAGATTCAAAGATTCAAAGAGTACTAAGCAAAGCTTTCTAGAAGGAATGTTATAAAGGCATTTCACACAGCGCCATCTATCCCCAAACTAAGCAAAGCTTTCTAAAAGGAATGTTATAAAGGCATTTCACACAGCGCCATCTATCCCCAAACTAAGCAAAGCTTTCTAGAAGGAATGTTATAAAGGCATTTCACACAGCGCCATCTATCCCCAAACTAAGCAAAGCTTTCTAAAAGGAATGTTATAAAGGCATTTCACACAGCGCCATCTATCCCCAAACTAAGCAAAGCTTTCTAGAAGGAATGTTATAAAGGCATTTCACACAGCGCCATCTATCCCCAAACTAAGCAAAGCTTTCTAGAAGGATTGTTATAAATGTATGAGCAGTAGCGCCATCTAAGTATCCTTCATAAATCTGAAAACCTAAAAGTAGGCAAGGACCATTTATTTTTATCGCGATATCCTATCTGATTTATTCAGTTATGAATTTTACGCCTCGCTTAATTTCACCTGGAACCAATGATTACAAGTTAGAAGATACGCAACGAGGACTTTAAATTCTACTTTAATCTTTTGTTTAAGGTTAAGGTTAGGTTTTTGACCACAGCTGGCCTCATGTTAAGTGGCACATCTGGAATGGGATGGAAAGCCTAGCCCTTAAGGTGATTTGATTTTCCTACTAATTAATTTTACAGTGAAATCACAGCTACTGGCATTTGGCGCGCCGCGCGCTGTTGCCGCTCTTCTCTCACTTCTCCATTCCAAGACTTCAAGTTCATATTTACTGTACTGTTCAAAGTTCGTAACGTGTAATGAGTTTTGGCGGGAAGGGGAACGCGGAAGGAGTCGTGTCGCCGAATAGAATTTTTTTTCCAAAACTTATGTTTTTTCGAGTATCTATGTACAGAAATAGTGACGTTTTATTCATAAAGTAGGTACTAAATAAGCGCGAGTGTAGGAAAGTGATATAATGTGGTGAAACATAACTTTTCGTGTTGCTTCCAAAACGCCATCGAAGCTTTTTTTTAATTGTTGACAGGCTAGGTGTTTGACCACCACTCACGTGATGTCAAGTGACGGTGTAGTCGAAGATGGTAAAGTACACCTAGACTGGAGTGAAACTGGCTCCGGAACACACCGTTAGATACTTGGCGGCAGATTGTCAACTTGAGGGTGGCAGCTAGCCAGTCGAATACTAGAAAGTACCCTACCACCACGCTATGGTTTTCTCATGATATTTTCATTCACCGGCAGCTCAAGTTGGCGTTTGAACCTACGTCTTTCAGCGTGTAAGTCACGCTAATCACTGAGCCATCATAGCTACATATGTACGGAGTTGGTTATGCGGCTAAGACGAGTGGATATTGGTAAAGTCGTTGGTCGAGGAGAGAGGAGAAACAGACAGTGCATAACAAGACAGCACAAAGTTTCTTTCAATTCATTTATAGGTGGCAGCACAAGCGTAACTGTTGTTAGTATGTAATATTTTTCTCTAAAGACAATACGAATGTTTTATTGATAACACTAACGTCACAAATCATATTCCGTTAAATAAATTCAAATATTAAATTAAAAACACTGATGTTTTTAACATAGTAATAATTACATGCCAGTAAAAAAAGAAATAAAAAACAAAAATGTATATTTAAAATATCCCACAAATATTATAAATATGAAAGTTTAGATGGATGTTTGTTTGTTACTCTTTCACGCAAAAACTACTGAACGGATTTGGATGAAATTTGGTGTGGAGTTACCTGAGAGCCTGGATTAACACATAGGCTACATTTTATTCCGAAAACATGTAGCGGGTAACACCGCGGGATGCAACTAATGTTAATATAAAATCATCATCATCATTTCAGCCGTAGGACGTCCACTGCTGGACATAGGCCTCCCCCATTGACTTCCCCATTGAAAATTTTCCCTGGTATTTTTTTTATGAAAAAAATGTAATGAGACGAACGAGACGCTCTTCTGATGGTAAGAGATAACACCTGTCCATGACCATTGCAGCGATACACAGAACTTATAGTAACCAAACAAAGTCCAGGCATCGCTGCTTTGACGCTCATTACTTTGAGACTTTCGATGGTTAGTCTCAACAGCCCAGTAATTTAGCTGCAGCACCCTTCAAACCGGAACACAGTATTTCTGGATGGGATAGTTTTGTGATGGAGAGTAGTGTAGAAGGACTTATCTCCGTGTTAATAATCATCGGTGATAATGAAAATTCCCTTACCCTGGATATTACTTGGGCATTGGGCAGATTCTTTATGATTATTGAATTTGAGGTAAACGCGGCAAAAACTCCGCTCGAGGGGTTTTTTGAGAGGGGGCCGATTTATTTATATTGGAAACGTTGGCTGTGGCATTCGGCCGAATGAAGAAATTAGAATTTCGGAAATAAGTTTCTATAATAGCTCACTTTGTCTTTAACATTAGTTTTGGTTTGCATTTTCTGAGTTGACTACTCAAAAATGAGGTTTTTGTTTGATATGTGTTTGCCCTGCCCTGTGAACTCATTAGGAACTACACACACTGCGCTATCTGGCCCCAAACTGAGCAGAGCTTGTGTGATGGAAGTCAGATAACTGACAGATTACATAAATTAATAAACAGACACAGAACAAACATTTGTTTATTCACAAAATGTTGAATAGCGTAGCCGAAGGTCCTATAAGTATGTACCACTGCAGCACCACATATTTGCCAGCAAGCAGTAGTGTGTAAATATTTAGCTGAAGTTACAGGGCTGTTGAGACTAACCATCAAAACATACCCAGAACTTCGTTCTAAAGACAATAGACAACACTTTATTGTCATATAAAACAAACAAATTTCATTATTATTTCATTATTATTTCAGGTATATTTCAATAACAATAGATATATATATAAAGAAATAACAAACAGATTAAAAAAAAAACTCGAACAACATCTTAATTCTCTCTCGCAAGACAATATTTTTTTACTTAGAAAACGTTTATTTCGTCTCATTACTTTTACATAAAAAACAGTAATTGCGTACGAAAACAAGCAGTAGAGCTTCAGTTTTCCGAGCTATATTTAGTTGTGTAATAGGGTAAAAAGCCACATTTGCATGAGGCTATAAGCCGGGCTGGTGGTGACAAAAACCACCTTGTACTGGGTTCGCATAGCGCTCCCCGAGTGACATTTCCAACCCTCCCCCACTTTATTCGTACGCGGTTATCTGCGTCAAAGTACGGTTGACAAAACAAATCCTTTCCATATTTTGTAAAACTATCTGCGCCTCGCTTTGTTACCCGCTGTTCCCACTTGAATACTTCATTTTTCATTTTTCGAATTAAAAAGTAGCCTATGTGATAATTCAAGGTATCAGCTACCTCATACCAAATTTCATCAAAATTGGTACAGCCGTTTAATCGTGAAAAAGTAACAAACATGCAAACACAAGGGCTCACCGGAAGACCAGCGCTGGTCATACCATAGTATGACCAGCATTAAGCTGAGGTGAGCCCTATTTTGTAACTTTTGTTTGTCTCTGTTTGTTTGTTTTTGTGCTTGTTACAGAATTAAACGTTTTCTTTCATTTTCTTTCAAACACACTCACAAAATTTCGCTTTTTGGAAAACGGGACCCTAATTACTAAGACTGCTGTCCTTCCGTCCGTCTGTTTGTCTGTCGCCAGGCTGTATCTCATGCGCCGTGACAGTTAGACAGTTGAAATTTTCACAGATGATGTATTTCTGTTGCCGCTATAACAACAAATACTAAAAAACAGAATAAATTCATTATTTAAGAGGGCTCACATACAACAAACGTGATTTTAAGCCATTTTTCGTGCGCGATTTCGACTCGCACTTGGCTGGTTTTAAGTATTAGTGGGATTCTCCGCTTAAAAAAACAATTAGAACAACCGTAACAGAATCGCTGCTTAACAGTTGAGCTGACAAAAGCGTTTACACAGAATAAAACAAGTCTCAAGAACACGTGACAGCAAATAAGGATATGTTTGTTTCCATTTTCTAGTTTTGTCACGTTTTGCTGCAGAGAAAGACAATTTTAGTCCCGGCGCGTATACGGGGCAGGTTTTCTCAATGCGGCATTCAATTAAACTGATTTATTTTTTTGTTTTTAAATGGTTCGCGTACAAACGTGCCCAACGAAAAGTCCTAGCATTTATTTTTTATAATTTTTTTCTTCCAAATGAGTTTTAACAGTTATAATTTCGTCCACTGCACCAATATGTGAATTACGCTTTGTTTGTTATATCTTCAAGATTGAACGAAGAACTGCTTTTTGGATGAAATTTGGAATGCAGATAACTTTAGATATGTATTTTATTTATAAATTACTAGCAGACGCCTCGAAGTTTCACCCGCGTAGTTCCCGTTCCCGTGGGAATACAGGAATAAAAAGTAGTCTATGTCACCCGGGGATAGCGTAGCCTTCCAACGGTGGAATAATTTTTAAAATCGGTCCAGTAGTTTTTATGTTTATTCGTTACAAACAAAAATCCTCCTCCTCCTCCTCTTTCCTCTTTATAATTTTAGTATAAACTAGCTGCGGCTTGCGGTGTTACCCGCTACGTGTTTTCGGGATAAAGAGTAACTTGTCTTAATTTAGGGTCTCAGCTACCTCCGTACCAAATTTTATCCATATTCGTTTTGTCGTTTTTGCGTGAAAGAGTAACAAACATCCATTCATCCAAACTTCCACAATTATTTTTTTATGGTTGACACTTTGACAGGGTATATATTTGACCACAACTCACTTGATGTTATGTTGATGATGATTGATGAAGGTGTGGTCAAAGATGGTAAAGTACACCTAGCCTGGAATGGAACTGGCTCTCAAGTGAGGCTGCCGGGACACACCGTTAGATGCTTGGCGGCAGATTTTCAACTCTCGTGTGGTAGCTAGCCAGCCATGTACTAGAAAGTGCCCTACCACCATACTATGGTTTCCTCACGATGTTTTCTTTCACCGGCAGCTCAAGCTCATTGTTGGGGTTTGAACCCACGCCCTTCGGCATGCGAACCTACCGCGCTAACCACTGAGCTGTCATCGCTAACATGCATATCGCTACATTTATAATATTTGTGGGATTATGCCAATGAGAATTAGCATTTTCTGTAAGGAACCCTTAGTGCACCTGTGTTTGCTGACTCTACGGCGAGTCCGGGCTTCCCCGCGTCGTATATTTACATACTGATGTTAGCTCTGCCGTATTGCGTCGAATGAAGTCCTAGCGACGGCGCGTCGTTACAACGTTGCGACGTCGTTAGGTAAACGTTTAGAGCCGAAGTGTCGGTTGTCTTACTTTTACGGTAAAGGTAAAGTACGTAATAAAATGGTCAATGTTGACGTTTTAATTGTCATGGCTGCTCCTTGAGACAAGTCAGGCGAAACTTCCTGGCTTATGATGTTCAAATGTTCTGTAGTCAAGATTAATTGATTAAAATTGTTTGGCATACCCTAATGTGGTCATAATTATGTGTTATAATGGGTATAGAATTGTTACATTTTTGTAAGTTGCAAGACCTGAGTATTTTGAATTTTAGACCATAATATAATACTACAGCAAAGAAAGTTGGTGGTATAAAGGTGGTAAGATATTCTGCCGCCAAGTAGTAGTGTGTAAATGTTACTGTGTCCGGTTTGATACCCATACTGCCGACATTACTGGGCTGTTGAGACTAGGTTAGTCTCTCTCTCCAAAATAATGCAACGTATTTGTGGTACCCCTGGTATTGCAGATATCTATAGGTGACGGTGATTGCTTAACATCAGGCAACCCGTCAGCTTGATTGCCACCTGTGGCATAAAAAAAAAAAAAAAAAAAAAATGAGCGCCAAAGAAGCGATGCCCTAAGTTTTTATAAATACAAAGTTCTGTGTATCGCTGCCATGGTCATGGACATACGTTATCCCTTACCAATAAAAAAGCAACAAAAAAGCAAAGCAAAATAGCAATGATAGCTCAGTGGTTAGCGTGGTTTACAACTTTTTTTCTTTATTACACAAATTTTTGCTTGCGTTTGACCGCCAACTCGCCTGATGTAAAGCGAAGATGCGGTCTACGATGAAGCACGCTCGCCTAGAAGAAACCGACTCACTCGCGACTTGAAGGTACCCAGATTGTATCTATCAGGGAACACCCACTCGGGCAGCAATTTTCATTGTTTAGCGGTTCATACAATGAAGGTAGAGATTTATCGACTCACACATGTTGTATGTAAATTATATGAAGGAAATATGGCGGTGCCTTTTTTACCTTTCGGACAACATCGCCCTCATTTCCATGTTTATATTAATGCATGTTTTTGTAATGTATGTTGTTGAAACAGCAGTTTCAGAGTTGTGCCGTGCTGTAACTCAACTCTGAAGTTAGAGCGCTGGAGCGAGAGTTGGAAGAAGTTGGTTGGGTTCTGTACAATATTGGTCTTATTTTTTAATTATTTTTTTACAACGAATAGTTTCGCGTTTGAACACATCCTGCCTGATGGTAAGCACACAAGTGTTCCGGCAGCCTCACTTGAGAGCCAATTTCATTCCAGGCTAGATGTGCTTTACCATCTTCAATTACACCGTCATTTAACATCAAGTGAGCTGTGATCAAACAACTAGTTTGTCAACGATTTAAAAAAAATGGGGACCGATTGAAAAATCTAAGAAATGTAAAATGAATGGCCCCATAGTCTGGGTAATAAAGTAATTAAATAAAAAATAAATGTTACTTAAATGAATTTTAAAGTAGAAAAAAGTTTTAGTTTAGCTGGAAGTGATCGCTTTAAGCGACAATGTCGCCTTTTGTGGCACTGAGATTATTGTAATTTAGTCGCGGAACCCTAAGGCAAACCTGATTTTGTAACGCAGGAGCTGTAGCCGGCGCGGGCGCGCGGGCGGCCGGATTGCTGTCATAAAAAGTAGGTAGATACACAACAATTTGAATAATTTTGTCTCTAATTTATTACGTTTTAAGTTTTTATTGTTCTCCGGCTCGCGCAGCTTTGTTTGTAATTTGTTCGTATGCTTACAACGTCAAATGTTCACATTTAATCTGTATTTAGTCGGTTTGGTGGAATTAATTTAAAGTATAAAAAGCAAAGTTAAAATTTTTGAAAAAACCCACGACGGTTAAAAAGTAATTGAAAAAGGATAAACTAATTAAAAAAACCCCCGACTTAAAACTATCTATAAACTTAGTAAAAACCCCAAGAGTATCCGTTAGGGGCTGCCATTGCCATTGTTTAAAAACTGTCGTCAAGTTAGATAAACATCTCGTCATTATTATAACCTAAATGAAGTCAACTACAGAAATACACTACAAATATGAATCTTGAATACTCAGCATAAACTTGTACAGTAACGCCTGAATCAATCAGTTAACTCAGAGTGTTTTTAATGAGTATTTTTGTGGTAAGACTTCAGTGGCCGGGTCTCTAGCCTGGCTATAAATAAGGCTGGTAACCTCTGCAGGCGCTAGCCAGTAACGGGCTCCATTGTCTCGAAAGCGGCTGAGAACGAGATTCAATGATTAATGTTTCTACAGATAAATGCTTCGTTACAGTTAATTAAATTGAATTTATGTGATGTCGGCCTGTCGGGTTTTGGGTTTATAGAATGGAAACGCAAATAAATAGGCTTTTATCGGGCAAGATCTAATTTTAGGCTTAGAAGTCTACTGAGAAACGTGCCAAGAAGTTTATTAACAACTAGCGGACGCCTCGCGGTTTCACCCGCGTAGTAGCCTGCCTGCTGTAGTAGGTGAAAGAATTTTTGAAATCGGCCCAGTGGTTTCGGAGCCTATTCAATACAAACAATAAAATCTTTCCTCTTTATAATAGTATAGATGGATAGATTATTTGGCGAATCTGCAGCCAAGCATCTAAAGGTGTATTCCGGCAGCCTCACTTGAGAGCCAGTTCCATTCCAGGAAGGGTTTGCTTTACTATCTTCGACCACACCGTCACTTAACATCAGATGAGCTGTCAAACACCTAGCCTGGCTGCCATTAAAAAAATATATGTTTAAAGTTGCTGTAACTTTTTATAAGAAAGCTCATCAAAATGACAAAGAGTGTTATATGAAAGAAAGAGGAAGCGAGAGTCGATGGGAGATGGCAAATTAAGCTTGGAGTGCGAAAGGTTTTTATTTTACAATCGGTTGTTCGGAAATAGCTCCAAAGACTTGGACGTCAACGTTACATGTCTGTCGGTTTTCTACCGGTTTTACTTTAGAGAGTTACACTTCGGATCGGCGTAACCTAATTCCATAATTCCCACTTTACTATCAGACAGCCAAGAGCTCTAAAAAGCGGCGCCGGTCCATGGTACATACTCTAAAAACTCGAACAAAAAGGTTCGATATCGATTCCAGCTTCATCCCACTAATGTTATAAATGTGAAAGTTTGGATGGATGGATGTTTGTTAATCTTTCACGCAAAAACTACTGAACGGATTTGGATGAAACTTGGTATGGAGGTAGCTGAGACCCTGGATTAACACATAGGCTACTTTTTATCCGGAAAACATGTACACCGGGGGGGCGTAGCTAGTATTACATATTGTTGAGTAGGTACTAGAGAGTACCCTACCGCTATAGGTTGCCTCAAGATGTTTTCCTTTACCAGCAACTCATTCTTAAAATTTGAACACACGCTCTTTGGCGTCTGAATCAACCGCGGTAACCACTGAGCTATTATCGCTGTAAACCTTCACAAAATCATACTTAGATTATACGAGAGTGTGCATGTTGGTATGTCTATTTGTTACACACTGTAACGGCTGGAATTATTTGAAGCGACGACAATGTTTCAATAGGCCTACTTTTATCCCAGAAAATGAGAGTGAAACCACGGTGCGTAGCAACCAAATTAATATTTTTGGAGTACATAACAAAGTGTATACATTGCTCTGCAGTGCAGTTGAACAAGGCAAGTGCCATCTCCGAGTCGCGCACGTCTATATCTCTGCCTTAAAGGCTGTTCCCCTACAACGCGGAATACAGACGTACATACATTCCCCGTGATTGATGGACGTCTACCTCCGGCTTTCAGCGCGTTATATCATTCGCTAAGCACCGGCTTAAAAGGTCCGGCCACAGTCTGCGATCACCAGTACGACGGTCTGGCACGGAAATGTAAACATTGTAGTTTTTACACTGTGACAGATTTAGGAGACAAAATATTGAATCAGATAATACATCCAATATCATATTTTTGATGTGAAACCTATATTGGCGCGCTTTGGCAGTAAAAACTACTTGTATGCCGTGACGGCAAAGGGCGTGACGCTCTCTTATGCTGCCACGTCACTTCTCTCGCTTCCATTGTGTATGTATACACTTTGTCGCTTCTCTGTGTGAGCTGTGTACTGTTTGAATGTTTTTTATTTGCCAAACTGAGACGGCCAACTTTTTTAAGCAATTTAATACGTTCAGTAGTTTTTGCGTGAAAGAGTAACAAACATCCATCCATCCATCCAAAGTTTCACATTTATAATATTAGTGGGATCAAACAAGCTATTTTTTAAACTGTAAAAGTAATGAGACGAACTATACGCTCTTCTGATGGTAAGAGATAACCCAGTTATATCACTATTGCAGCGATACACAGAACTTTGAGTAACAAAACGAAGTCTATGCTTTGGCCCTCATTACTTTGAGACATTCGACTGTTAGTCTCAACAGACCTGACATGCCATCGCACTACCCTTCAAAACGAAACAGTAATATTTGCACACTACTGTTTAGCGGAAGAATAGCTGATATTGCGGCGGTACCTAGCTCAACGAGCTCCTGCTAAGAAGATCATACCAAGTAAAAGTTTAATAGTTTTTTTTTTGCAAGTTGGGCATCTGCTGTCTCTGCGCTATGTCGCGAGTTTGAAATATCAATGACGCGCGTTTCATATTGAATTCCTTTTCTACTTACCTTAGTAAATGTACGCTTCGTGTCAAACGCCCGCTTATGTACCGCCAACCTATTAATCTTCGAGTGATTGCATATTTATAGAACTCTGAAGGAAGTTAACGCATTGCCTCGGAGAAAAATGTAAAAGGAAAAAAATAGCTTTTCACGTAAGCTGCTTGTAAAGTAGCTGTGAGCTTATTAGATTTAATTTTTCTGTATTTCTCATTTCTATTTCTTGCTAGCGTCCCGCCACGGTTTCTCACGGCTACTATTTATATTACCAATTTTTTTGACGGTGTGATTACGTAATTTTGAATATTATAGAAATCCGTATCTAAATCTGAGACGTAATTTAGAATAAGTAAGCGGAGAAACAGACACATTACTTTTATACAGACGGTATGTTCTGACTGCCACACTTGAGTGCCTCTAGAGTTCTATTCCAGGCTAGGCGTGCTTTACCATCTTCGACCACACAGTAACTTAACAGCAGGTGAGTTGTGGTCAAAACACCTAGCCTGTCAACCGTAAAAAATACACAGAAATGTATACACACTACTTTGTAGGTACCACCGCTCCGCTTCACCCAGAACATCATACTAAGTAAATAATAAATAAATTTTATGATATACCAATTACCGATTGTAATTTTCTTTGCTTACCATTGTAAGCAAAGAAAATTACAATCGAAAATGAATACCCCGAGGATCGACAAATAAAATTATATTGACATCGTTAACTTAAGGCGACGTTCAGCCTGCGCGCTGCAGGCTGGCTCATGTTCTTTTTTCTTTGGGTTTGGCGTCGCATTTTGAGCATTTGCCAATATCAAGTGTTTTATACTTTCAAGTTTCAAAAGTTTCCTCGTAGCTATAGTTAGACTCACAGTCCAGTCTTGGTCAAGTACAGTCCGTATCAGTCAAGTTTAGTCTTGATTTAGTGAAGTAGTGGTGACTTTACTATAAAGCTTCGATGGAGTTTTGGAAGCAACACGAAAAGTCATGTTTCACCACATTATATAATTTTCCCACACTCGCGCTTGTAATTCGGCACTTTATGAATAAAACACCACCATTTTTATGCATAAACACTCGACAAAACACTAGTTTTGGAAAAAAATACAACACGACACGACTCTTTCCGCGTTCCCGCCAAAACTCGATTCTATAGTTGCGAGCTTGAGAAATATACAGAGATCATGTCCTATTTTAACAATTCTTTATTGGTTTAAATTAACTCGTTTCGTTTAACCTAGGCTACATTTCAATGTTAACCTGAATAAGCTAAAAAGAGGTTGGAAAACTAAAACTCTTCTATTTCCTTACGCGAAGTGAAATTTAGTTTGTTTTATAAATTAAAGCAAACACAGCGTGTTTTTCTTAGATTTCTTTTTGCAATCCGGATTTACGTAATGAAATTCGCCATATTGGATTTTCTGTGTCGTCATAAGTATTTTGTGGCACGCGTGTCACAAAGTAGTCACACTTCCCACGAATATTATAAATGTGAGAGTTTGGATGGATGGATGTTTGTTACTCTTTCACGCAAAAACTACTGAACGGATTTAGGTGAAAATTGGTGTGGAGGTAGCTGAGACCCTGAAGTAAGGTATAAGCTACTTTTTATCTCGAAAACATGTAGCGGGTAACACTTCGAGGCGCAACTAGTATTCTAAATGTGAAAGTTTGGATGGATGGATGTTTGTTACTCTTTCACGCAAAAACTACTGAACGGATTTGGATGAAATTTGGTTTGGAAGTAGCTGAGACCCTGGATTAACACATATGCTAGTTTTTATCCCAAAAATCTATAATAGGGTACTTTCTAGTACTCGGCTGGCTAGCTACCCCCCTCAAGTTGAAAATCTGCTGCCAAGCATCTAACGGTGTGTTCCGGCAGCCTCACTTGAGAGCCAGTTCCATTCCAGACTAGGTGTGCTTTACCATCTTCGGCCACACCGTCACTTAACATCAGGTGAGCTGTGGTCAAACACCTAGCCTGTCAACCATTAAAAAAAAAACATGTAGCGGGTAACACTGCGGGGCGCAGCTAATTATTCATAAATCTATATATAATTGTATCATTTTTATACTTGATATCTAAGTGACATGTAATTAAAATAATAAAATAATTAATTATTATTTTTTTTTAATAGTTTCCTACGTGTAGAGCTGCCCATACCAGGACTCGGAACACAATGACGTATAAAAGGTTAAATACGCCATCTATACTGTACAGCTTATGAATACAGATCTTAAACAGTATGATTTCATCTCGAAACAAGTAATATTTCTACTTTATTCTTGAACATAAAATGTGGAATTTGTTATTGGCCATCAGCAGTTTATGTTTTCTTCCAATGCTGTCTTATAGTGTTTTTTTTAATACTTGCTGTGTTACCCGCTTCAAGTTTTCGGGATAAAAAGTAGCCTATGTGCTAATCCAGGGTCTCGGCTACCTCCATACCAAATTTCATTCAAATCCGTTCAGTAATTTTTGCGTGAAAGAGTAACAAACATCCATCTATCTAAACTTTCACGTTTATAATATTAGTAGGATTTCATCCATCTTCTTTTTTTTTTTATGTTTTTACAGGCTAGGTGTTTGACCACAGCTCACCTGATGTTAAGTGAAGGCGTGGTCGACCATAGTAAAGCACACCTAGCCTGGAATGGAACTGGCTCTCAAGTGAGGCTGCCAGAACACACCGTTAGATGCTCGGCGGCAGATTTTCAACTCTCGTGTGGTAGCTAGCCAGTCGAGTGCTAGAGAGTACATGCTATGGTTTCCTCACGATGTTTTCCTTCACCGGCAGCTCAAGCTCATTGTTGGGGTTTGAACCCACGCCCTTCGGCATGCGAACCTACCTCGCTAACCACTGAGCTATCATCGCTACAGATGAAGATAAAGATCTTCTTAAAAAGTATAACTGGTTACTTTTTTCAAATGTTAAAGTAATGCGACGAATGAGACGCTCTCCTGATGGTAAGAGATGACGCCTGTCCATGACTATGGCAGCGATATACAGAACTTTGAGTATCAAAACAATGTCCAGGGCATCGCTGCTTTGGCGCTCATTTGGCGCAAACATTACCTTGATCTAGTGTGAAAAGTACCGCAGCTAGTGAAATTACAGGACTGTTGAGACCTACCAAAAATCCCAGTAATGAGCGCCAAAGCAGCGATGCCCTGGACTTTGTTTTGATACTCAAAGTTCTGTGAATCGCTGCAATGGTCATGGACAGGCGTCATCTCTTACCATCAGGAGAGCGTCTCGTTCGTCTCATTACATTTACATTAAAAAAAAATGTGTAAGTTTCCGCACGATGGTTTTTCTTCATTGTTTGTAGTCAGCGGTACGATAATAACTAGGAAATGACAGAAGTGCGTGCCGTGGGATTCGAACCCAGGACTTCTAGTTTGGAAGACGTTTTCCTAACTAGGCTGCCGAAACTTCACGAGGTCATTTATGTATATTATGTGGTAATTTGAACAAAAAACGTATTTTTTCATTTTTTTTAATTTTGCTCTATCATAAAACGTAAAGCCATAGAAGCTAGCTATACTTCATAGAAATATAGTGCGAATTTTATTTAATTAAAACATGTATTAAAAACCGGCCTAGTATGGGATGAATCACGCGAAAAACCACAAACTATTAATTATACTGAACCATCAGCGCGCCGGTCTGATTCGCAGTCGACCAGTATTTCTTACGATTTAAATTGATACTGTACATAAGTTTTGAACGGAAAAAAACGAAGATTTCTTCAAAATGGATTCGACAACCGAATAAAATAAACCAAATCCAAAACAAAAACACATTGGAAACACATTAAGGCGAAACAAATCACTTCCAAACTTTCCTAATATCTTTGTCTCTTTTTCTTTAAAACTGACGCGTTCCGCGAGTCCTTGATTTTATCAACCGGTTGGAAAACTTGAGGGAAGCGGGCGACGAGTCGGCAGACTAGTTGAGAGACTGGGTTTATCCGGGTGTCAGGGTAGATTGGGAGTCCTTGCCGCTAACGCAGTGCAAAATCAACTACCGCGCGAAACGGACGTCTTCTCTGTCCCTCACACTTTTTAAATTCCTTCTCTAGTATCTCACTCTGTAAGGAACAACTTTAGTTTCACTTGAAAAAAATAATTAAAATGTTTCTTGGAGAAAATAGTAAAAAAAATTGTTCTACAGGTGGTTTTATGGTGTCGCGCGATTATAGACTTTGTTTGTTGATAGATACAGATGGTGTTGGCTTGTGTTTGTGATTGTTTTTACATGGGTATGTAGATTACTGTGCGCGGAAAATTGTCTATTATGTGAGTGCTAAATAAAAAAAAAAAATGCTCTACATAGAATAGTCAACAATTAATTTAAAAGCAACTTAATATTTTACTATAAAATTGATTCATAAATAAATTTGTAATCGGCATAAATTAAATCAGATGAACTCGATTTATTGAATTTAAAAAAAATACCAACCATAAATAAATCAAAGCCAAAAAAATTACGAAACAAAATTAAATTGTTGTTTGGGCGTTGTCTGTTCTCTTACGTTATGAATATTTAGTCAAGTTTAGTATTGTTTACAAGCAATTTGAATGCTGCGGGTGGTAGCTATTGTCATCGTGGCTATGATACAGATTAACAGTTGAAATAACCCGTAAAACTTACATAATTATGTTATCAATAAAATAATTGACTGAACATTTGGTTGTAATGCGTGACGTCTTCGCCTATAAATAATTGCTGCGACGCTTTATTATCTTGACATTTTGTAATTTGGAAATTACATTATTAACGTACACTGTGTTGGTGGACCTTTTAAATAAATAAACAAATAAATATAGAGCCAAACAATTAAAAAATATCGCAAAAATCTTTTCGTAAAAAAGTTGACTTGAATGATTACAAAACATTGCATTTGGTGCATTGCATTGCATATCTGCTTTAAGAGCTGTAGAGCGTGGGTTCGATTCCCACCAGGACAAACATTTATGTGACGATAAATTATATTTGTTCTGTGCCTGGGTGTTCTGCATACTAATATTATGAATGTGAAAGTTTGTGTGTTTGTTTGTTATTTCACTCGTTCACTCCGAAATCTCGCTGTTTCATTGGAGCAGTGCGTGCAGGTGGCCTTAGGTAGTTTTTTTAAATTGTTAATTTATTTATTACTAGTGGACGTTCCCGTGACAATACAGGGATAAAAAGTAGCCTATGTAGTGTAGCTTCCTAACCGTGAAAGAATTTTTGATATTGATCCAGTAGTTTCGGAGCCTGTTCATTATAAACAAACAATAAAATATTTCCTCTTTATAATAGTATAGATATATAAATAGATAGGAGGTATAGACCAGCGTTGTCTCTTACCATCAAACGAGCGTCTCCTTCGTCTCATTGGCATAAAAAAAGTAAATGACAATTTTCGTCATATTTACTTTTTCAATGTAAAATATTTGTCAGACAAATATCGTAAAAATTACATTGTACGTTTCGCTTAGATTATAAAAACAAAAGAAAGAAAAACTTATTTTCTTTTTTTATAAGACACAAGATACAACAACGAATAACTACAGACAAAACACACAAATAAAAAAACGAGTACATGTCCTGAAACTGTAGCTAAACCGTTTTCATTTCTGCACCCGCTGCGTCTGTGAGCTCTGCGAATAGAATACCTCTGTACTCGAAACACCGAGTGAATTCTCGCTGGAATAAATCCTTGAATGCTCTTTGTTACAACTAGGTACAAGTCCCCCCTCCCCGCGGCCATGGTGGCAGCCGCGAACTGAGCCGCAAGCTTTCATTAAAGTAGGTATAAACAAAACTATTTGATTCCACGTTCATTGTGCGGACCGCTAGACAGTGAAATGCGCTGCCCGAGTGTGTGTTCTCTCCAAGTCGAGATTGAATCAGTATTTTCTAGGCAACCGTGCTCCATCCTAGACCGCATCATCTCCATAAGATGTGATGGCGGTAACTTTTTTTTTAAAATATCGTTGGACATTACACACAGCGCCATCTGACCCCAAATAAGCAACGCTTGTGCTAAGGAAGTCAGATAACTGATAGAATACTTAAATACTTTTTTTTGTTGTAAATACATACTTACAATAAATACAGAACATCCAGACATAGAACAAACATTTTGGATATACCACAAAATGTTTATCCTCGGTGGGAATCGATCCCACGCCCTTCAGATCTTGGAGTAGACAATACTACCAATGAACCAATAGGGCTGTCAATGAACCAATAGGCATATTAAAAAAGGTAAATCACCCCGTACTTGACAAATATTTTTTATGGGACCATCCAGGTATTGCGTTAGCTGATCTATTATTACCTCCCCTACAAAAGTAAACTAAGCTCTCAATCCTCTCCCAATGTTTACGTAAACTAAATCGAACAATTTTTTAACATCCAATGTTCGTATGTATGTCTTCATGAAAGTCTCCATTCGTTTCAAAATTTGCAATTAACTCTTCGACCACTAACAGATTTCCGTTTGAGTTGAATATTTTTTCATGTAAATTTATTGAGTCGAATGATACGCTATCCTGATGGTAAGAGATAACGCCTAGCCATGACCGTTGCAGCGATTCACAGAACTTTGAGTAACACACTGGTACTGGTACGGGTACTGCAGCGAAATTACTGGGCTGTTGAGACTAACCATCTAGTCTCAAAGTAATGCGCGTCAAAGCAGCGATGCCCTGGACTTTGCTACTTTTGTTACTCAGAGTTCTGTGTATCGCTGCAATGGTCATGGGCAGGCGTTAGCTCTTACCATCAGGAGAGCGCCTTGATCGTCTCATTACATTTACATAAAAAAAAATAAACAAAACAAAGTCCAGGCATCGCTGCTTTGGCGCTCATTACTTTGAGACTTTCAATGCTTTGTCTCAACAGCCCAGTAATTTCGCTGCAGTACCCTTCAAACTGAAACACAGTAATCTTTGTACACTACTGCTTGGCGCATAATATCTAAGGCATACTTAGTAATATGGTACCATCGGGCTAATCAGATGAAGAATCCAGGTTATTTTTAATGAACGGGTAACACCGCGGCGCGCAGCTAGTATAGGCATATATAAAGTACAAACATACAAATGCCGATCCTCCACATAGGTCCGGAGATTTTAACCTCGCTTGGTTGTTGTAACTACTCGTGCCTAAGGACGACAATAAAATTAACAAAATAATTTTAAGAACAAACAATTTTTTCAACTTAACAAATTATTTAATGAGGTACTTGTCGGGCTCCGACCCGTGTCCTGAAATGATTTACATTCTCTCCATAAAGGAAAATAACACAATAAACGAGTAGCAAACACAAAGGATAATTTTTCCAAGGTCGTTTCTAATCTCTCCCCCTGATTAAAATCATAATACAATTTTTAGACAGAATACTCTTTTAGCCGTACATTGAAAAGGATGGCAGCATCGTGCGAGTTTATTCTTTATTAGTTCCCGCTATCCCACGAGATCAGCATATTTCCATGATGAAAACTGGTTTAAATGGTAATTTAGGGTTACAAGCTATCTTTCTTTGTGGTTAACTAGCATCTCGCCCCGGCTTCGCACGGGAAAACAAAACTCGATTAACAATATAAATTAATGGATCCAGTAGTTTCGGAGCCTATTCAATACAAATAAACAAAAAATTAAATATTTCCTCTTTATAAAATGTAATAGACATATGATATCGCGGACTGACTTGTAGCTGTCAACTTGCTCTACAAAACGTCACTTTATTCTATTGTCAATAGTTTTCTCTGCGCATGCTAAGTAAGGGTTTTTTCAAATTTTTCACAGCTTGGGTTACATTATTGAATTGTACATACGGATCCCTAATTGTTTTTTAAATAAAATATAGCCTATGTCCATCACGGATAATGTAGCATTCTTTCGGTGAGCTGCGGTCAAACACTTAGCCCATCTATCTATATCTATCTATATTTACTATTATAAAAAGGAAAGATTTGATTGTTTGTATTGAATAGGCTCCGAAACTGCTGGACCGATCTGAATAATTCTTTCATTATTAGAATGCTACATTATCATTGAGTAATATAGCCTATATTTATATTGTTAATCGAGTTTTGTTTTCCCGTGCGAAGCCGGGACGGACCGCTGGTCACAAATTTAATATAATAGTTGTCTGTAAACGTGCCTAAACTAGATCTTGTAAGTGTATCTAGTCCAATGATGTATTTTCTCTGAAAATAAAGCAAAAGAGAAAGGAGTCTCTCAGAACACACAATCCAATTTCTACGTAACAAATGACCGCAAAAATGCTCAGTACGCCGCCGCCGTGCGTACCGCGTACTGACGGCGTACTGGGTACTTGTGCGTACTGCGTATGTCGGCGTACCTAATCGTATTCTCGACCACGTTTCAAATCGTTTTCCTCTGTGTTGGCGTTTACATTGTTTATGTGTGACAAAGTAAATGGCAGCGGAGTGCGGGTGCGGGTGTCCGAAAGATAAAAACTCGACGGTCCATCTCGGTTCTAAACGTTACTGTTTTACCGTCCGAAGGTATACTAAATAAAGAAACTGTTATTACTAAAATACCTATATAAACTCGCTGAAGAGATCGCTGTTAGCGATAAGGCCGCCACTTGAGGCACTAGTCCATAAGGTTCTTTTGTTATCTGTACTTTTTTAAATAGACAATAGACAACACTTTATTTGGGACACACAAACACACACAAAAAAACACATGTGTTAAAACACATTTTAACATAATTAACAATACATACATACAAAAAAATAAACAATAAACATAAAACATAGAAAAAAACCTATAGGTATATAGTATAGTATATATAAATATAAATTAAACAGAAAAACAAAAAGTTTGAAATATATGTTATGTAGGTAGGTATTGTATCAGTTATCTGGTTCCCATAGTACAAGCTTTGCTTAGTTTGGGGTCAGATGGCGCTGTGTGGAATGTCCTACGATATTTGTATTTTTTTATTTATTTATCATACCAATTGTTTGTTATTTATTTATAAAAATATTATGTAGTAGTTGGCTGGTGGACTAAATCACTGACAGATTGGTGGCCGCGCACCGGTAAACAAAGCGGTGGTCGTCCGCCAGCTCGTTAGGAACACGATATCATGACAATCGCGGGTCGAACCTGGACAAGATTGTCTTAGGACCGGGACCGAGAAAATAATAAATATAGGTATTTAAGGTTACCTTAAATAAAATATAATAATGTAGTACCGGTTTTCGAACAGCCTGACAAGGCACTGGCAAGCTTTTAACTTGAGCTTGTTTCGATAAATTCTTCTGTGTATCGCTGCAATGGTCATGGACAGGCGTTATCTCTTATCAGATGAGTGTTTAAATATATTTTTTTTCATGTAAAAAATAATGAGACGACCGGGACGCTCTCCTGATGGTAAGAGATAACGCCTGTTCATGACCATTGCAGCGATACACAGAACTCTGAGTAACAAAACAAAGTTCAGGGCATCACTGCTTTGGCGCTCATGACTTTGAGACTTTCGATGGTTAGTCACAACAGCCCAGTAATTTCCCTTCAAACCGTAACACAGTAATGTTTACACACTACTGCTTAGCGGCAGAATAACTGGTACTGCGGTGGTACCTACCTAGACGACCTCCTACTAAGGAGATCTACCACCAAGTAAATAATTATTTAAAAAATGTTCTAATCACATGAAACTAATTCCGAATGCTTTTGAGACTTGTAATTTACTCGTACAACCAAGTTTTAAGACCCAACACGAGACATTAAAGTCTTTCAAGTTTTGAATTGCTTTCAAAATGGACTCTCGGAGACTTAGGGACCACAGCTTCATTACCAAGTTAAAATATTATTTAATTACTAGCAGTCCGTCCCGGCTTCGCACGGGAGAACTAAACTCGATTAACAATATAAATATAGGCTATGTCACTCAGTGATCATGTAGCATTCTAATGATGAAAGAGTTATTCAGATCGCGCCAGTAGTTTCCCAGCCTGCTCAATACAAACAAACAAACAAACAAAAAAAGGCGTGTGGCACTCGGGGACTGCCGCGGTAAAGCTATTGCATAGCATTTTTACGCCGATACAACCAATGCCACCTAGAGGCGAGTTGCTGAACTAAAGAAACAAGCGTGATATTTCAAAAAAGTCATTAAAAGTTCTGCTATTCATCGATAGATGGCAAAACTAAAAAGTATCACCGCTGTGCCGGTGGGAGTGGGGGGTGTTAGGTTATTTTCGTTACGGAATTTCTGGATTCGGTCTCCACGCTCAAGGCCCGCGATAGAAGCTGTGCAATAGCTTAAAATCAAATATTTCCCCTTTATAATTAGTGTAGATGTAGATGACAACAGTAATAGTTAGACATATGATATCGCGGACTTACTTGTAGCTGTCAACTTGCTCTATAAAACGTCACTTTATTCTATTGTCAATAGTTTTCGCTGCGCATGCTAAGTAAGGATTTTTTCAAAGTTTTCACAGCTTGGGTTACATTATTGAATTTTCCATACGGATCCCTAATTGTTTTTTAATTAAACTATAGCCTATGTCCATCACGGATAATGTAGCATTCTAATAAAGGAAGAGTTATTAAGATCGGTCCAGTAGTTTCGGAGCCTATTCATTACAAACAAACAAATCTTTCCTCTTCAGAACAGTATAGATAGATAGATAACTCTCCAGCAAACAACCTTGCCGTAATACATAAACTTCTTAACGCTTGGGAGTTTGAAGGAAATGTTAATTAAGTTACATCGACACGGTTGTAAAGTAATTAGGGTAAGTGCCGGGTGTTAAAATGATTGTTTTGACCTTTCTGGAGGTTTTACATATTCAGGGTATATTCCGTTTTCATTTTATTAGAAAATTATGCGAAAAAGATGAAAACGTCGTCCTTGGCGGAGGAATTCACATTTGGACACAGTATTACACCTATATATAATTCACACTTAATAACACCAGACAGCCAAGCTCAGGCAGGTGTGTTCTCGAAGACGACGAGCCAAGTGACTGCAAGCGGTCGGACCATCACGAACGAGGAGAAGCGAAAGCGCCTCGGTTCCCGTTACGGTGATACCCATCAACAGCTGGCACGTAGTTTCCGGTATTTTTTTTTTATGGTTGACAGGCTAGGTGTTTGACCACAGCTCACCTGATGTTAAGTAAAGATGTGGTCGAAGATAGTAAAGCACACCTAGCCTGGAATGGAACTGGCTCTCAAGTGAGGCTGCCGGAACACACCGTTAGATGCTTGGCGGCAGATTTTCAACTTGAGGGTGGTAGCTAGCCAGCCGAGTACTAAAAAGTACCATACCACCATGCTATGGTTTCCTCACGATGTTTTCCTTCACCGGCAGCTCAAGCTCATTGTTGGGGTTTGAACCCACGCCCTTCGGCATGCGAACCTACCGCGCTAACCACTGAGCTATCATCGCTACATACATCGCGTATACACCTTTATTGTTTTGCGTTCGGCAAGGTGGCAAATACAAGTGCGACAACACTTGGTAGATCATTACTTCAGAAGTACCCATATAAATTTTATCGAAATCGATTGGGCGGTTTAAAAAAATCGACAAAAACTCAATTGGAATTGGAACCCACAGCCTACAGCTCTTGAAGCAGATACTCTACTAAGTTAAAAAGGAAGCCAATATGTATTTTTAAGGCAGTTTAGGTGCAGCCGAATGTTATATATTTCCGTTGTGAACTGCCGGAAGTCATCTTATATATTTGCATAAACCAATTTTCACGTGGTCACGCGATCCCGGTACCATTCGAGGAGAATGTGATTTGAAACTTTTGGGTCATGGGGGTCGCGAGGTTGCCATGAAAAAATATGTATTAATAAACAGCAGAGCGGTATAAAACAAACTTTCGTTTTGTGCTACGATATTTTTTTTTTCCTGCACTAGACCTGCGATCAGTCGCCTAGACTATAATCAGGTGAGTTGCAAGAGGTTGTTAGCTTAGAGAGGTAGAGCCACTGCTCCATCTCTCCTTAGTAAGTCAGCACATCGGCTCTTTTGAGTCTTCTAATTGCATTTGGCAGCAGGAGCATACTGGATAACGGGTTTGGGTGAGTTGTCAAGCGGTCCTTGTAGAGTATCGTTTTGCTTCGTCCAAAATAGTTGGGTTTTCCAGATACTCATGAATTTCCGAATTGAGAGCATACCAGGGCGCCGAGGAGAGTACCCTTAGAATATTGTTTTGGGTTCTCTGCAGGCACATGGTGTTGGATTTGCTGGCTGTCGGCCACAGTTGGATTCCATATGTCCAAATCTTATTAATCTGTCCTACGATATAAATATTTTTTATTTTAAACCTTTCTCTTGAATCATTCTGTTTATTGATGGCAACCGCATTAAAATCCGTCGCGTAGTTTAAAAGATCTAAGCGTACAGACGGTGCGCAGCGACTTTGTTTTATACTGTGTAGAGCTAGTAAAAAAATCGAAGTAATATTTTATTTATTTATTTTATTTTATTTTACATGGAAAACAAACAGCTGCTAACTTTATAAATAAATAGAAGATAAATTAACATTCAAGAAACAATATCAAATATCTGAGAACATATAATCTACTAATTATAAAAATACTTCACACTGAAACATTGGCTTTTGAATTACTATAAATAACAACACAATACCAAAAAAGGATTAAATCATAAGAATATAGGATATCAAGAAGAAAAGTTAAAATTAAAACTGTTTAATAATTACATTTTAGTGATAAAAAAAATGTGCTGTGAAAAGTGACTCGACCAGTGCCTGAAGTAGCAGAAATTGTCCATTTTGAACTAGACGAATTTTGAACTTGTTGACTATTTTGTTAGTTAGTTTCTTGTTGACGGTAGTGTGCGAGTATTCAACAGTTGCCGCGCGGCAAAACTGACTGACGACGTGCTTTTGGTCAGTTGACTTTAGTAACAGTGACTTAGTGTATATTTGCCACGCTGTTCAAGATTGTTGAGTTGTTGACACTTGACTTGAAGCTGCAAAATTGGTGTCTGTTGTCCAGATATTTGAAGTTGTGTCACCATGAACACAGTTCAGAGCTCAGGCGGGGGGCATGGCGGGTCCATGAAGAAGGACCACAAACATGAGCAGGTGAGTGAAACCTTTTTTGATAAATGAACGTGTTCGCATTACGTTAAGATTAATATCTCTGTCAACTTCCTCACAAGCAAAAGAAAGTGATCAACTATTACAGCTAAGAACATACATATTTTATATTTATACGATGAATCTTAGAGTAAAATTATTTCGAAAGTGAAAGAAAAAACCGGCCAAGTGCGAGTCGGACTCGCGGTTCCGTACCATTGTCTATAAAAACGGCAAAAAAATCACGTTTGTTATATGGGAGCCCCCTTAAATATTTTCTCTTAAGGTGGTTCGATTTCCATACAAATATTTTTTTGCCATTTATGGACAAATGGAGCATAATTTTTCAGTGAAATCACAGCTACTGACATTTACTTTGGTGTTTATTTGCGGTAAATCACAATTGGTTGACTAAAACAGTAGCTGTGATTTCACTGTAAAATTATACTGCATTTGTCCATAAATGGCAAAAAAATGTTTGTATGGAAATCGAACCACCTTAATTCTCTGCCGGAGTCTGTGTTCTCTGTAAGGTACAATATGGGTGTCTTCAAATCTAGAGTAAGTAGGTTTCTTCTAGGTAAGCGTGCTCCATCTTAGACCACACTACTGCTTCACATCAGGCAGAGTATGGTACCTATCTATTCTGAATTAAAAAAAAAACATTCTGTTTTTTTAGTATTTGTTGTTATACCGGCAACGGAAATAAATCATCTGTGAAAATTTCAACTGTCTAACTATCACGGTTCATGAGATACTGCCTGGTGACAGACGGACAGACAGACCGACGGATGGACAACGGAGTCTTAGTAATAGGGTCCGTTTTACCCTTTGGGTACGGAACCATAAAAAGTAGGATACACATCG
Organism: Biston betularia; assembly: GCA_905404145.2. Taxonomy (NCBI): domain Eukaryota; kingdom Metazoa; phylum Arthropoda; class Insecta; order Lepidoptera; family Geometridae; genus Biston; species Biston betularia. The sequence goes on from FR989884.1 coordinate 212,784, forward strand.
AAAAGACTCGATGGAGTGACGATATACGCAGGACAGCCGGACAGGTGGCTGGGAGCAAAAAGCCGAATATCGGACTGAGTGACGTGTCTTAGGAGAGGCCTTTGTCCAGCAGTGGACTTCGATAGACTGACAATGATGATGATAATCCATCGAAAAGAGACCTCTAAAACAAATTACTAAAACAAGGTGGCATTGTAATCAAATTACTTATTGCAGAGGCATGCTCAAAGTTGGCAAACTGGAGCGATTAAAGCGAGTTAATAGACTATACTGCCACAAATTCATCTGCAAAGTGGCCAAATGAGAGAACTGTATCATCGGGACTCACTTATCATCAGGACATGCGGTAGTAGCTCCCTCACTCAACTTTACAAATAAGTTTGTCCTGTGAACGAGTAAATTAGCTACCATTCGGGAGAAGAGATACAGATGGAGGCGAGACAGTCACGCAAACAGATGTATTAGCATGTAATTGGTTGAGTAGTGTTTGAAGAGTAGTTGGGACTTAACAGCGCTGTTTAATATATTATTAAGATCCAATTGAAGAAGGATGTCTGCTAATAACCTACACTAATATTATAACGATGATAGCGATGATAGCTCAGTGGTTAGCGCGGTAGGTTCGCATGCCGAAGGGCGTGGGTTCAAACCCCAACAAAGAGCTTGAGCTGCCGGTGAAGGAAAAACATCGCGAGGAAACCATAGCATGGTGGTAGCGTACTTTAATACTCGGCTGGCTAGCTACCATCCTCAAGTTGAAAATCTGCCGCCAAACGGTGTGTTCCGGCAGCCTCACTTGAGAGCCAGTTCCATTCCAGGCTAGGTGTGCTTTACTAACTTCGACCACACCTTCACTTAACATCAGGTGAGCTGTGGTCAAACATCTAGCCTGTCAACCATAAAAATAAAATAAATAAATATAAAGAGGAAAGATTTGTTTTTTTTTTAATGTAAAAAGTAATGAGACGAACGAGACGCTCTCCTGATGGTAAGAGATAACGCCTGTCCATGACCATCGCAGCGACACACAGAACTTTGAGTAACAAAACAAAGTCCAGGGCATCACTGCTTTGGCGCTCATTACTTTGAGACTTTTGATGGTTAGTTCTCAACAGCCCTGTAATTTCGCTGCAGTACCCTTCAAACCAGAACACAGTAATGTTTACACACTACTGCTTAGCGGCAGAATAACTGGTACTGCGGTGGTACCTACCTAGACGACCTTCTGCTAAGAAGATCTACCACCAAGTATATTAATGTATGTTTGTAACAAATAAACTTAAAGACTGCTGGCCCGATTTCAAAAATTATTTCACCGTTGGGAAGTTACACTATCCGCGGGTGACATAGGCTACTAAAATAGCGGATACTTTACTATAAGCTTCGATGGAGCTTTGGAAATGACACGAAAAGTCATGTTTGACAACATTATATCATTTTTCCACACTCTCGCTTATAATTCGGCAATTTATGAATGAAACACCACCATTTTTAAGCATAAAACAATCGAAAAAACACTAGTTTTGGAAAAAAATACAACTGAGCGACACGACTCTTTCCGCTTTCCGCCAAACCCCCCAAGAACCTCTATCAGTTATCTAGTTCCCATAGTTTTTTTTTTTCTTTGGTTTTGGCGTCGCGTTTTAGCATTTGCCAGTGTCAAGTATTTATATATTTTCAAGTTTCAACATTTAAATAAGTGTCCTCGTAGCTAGTTATAGTCAAAGTCCGGTCTTAGTCAAGTCCAGTCTGTTTCAGTCAAGTCCAGTCATGCTTTAGTAAAGTAGTGGCGACTTTACTATAAAGCTTCGATGGAGTTTTGGAAGCACCACGAAACGACATGTTTCACCACATTATATCATTTTCCCACATTCGCGCTTGTAATTCGGCACTTTATGAATAAAACACCACCATTTTTATGCATAAACACTCGACAAAATACAAGTTTTGGAAAAAAATACAACGGAGCGACACGACTCTTCCCGCATTCCCGCCAAAAACTCGTTCCCATAGTTATCTAGTTTGCTTAGTTTGAGGCTAGATGGCGCTATGTGGTGTTACCATATATTATTTTGTTGTATTGTAGCTCCTGCGATTGCAAGGACGATGAGTGCTTACTACGAGCAAGTTCGTTGGCTTGTTGGAAAGAAGAACTGGAATATGCGATGTTTGCGTTCGGTGGGAATGGGCCGATCTGTCAGTTTGACAGTAACTGGAATCGGCGGCACGTGAAATGTCTCGTATTACGTCACTCTGAAATTTGATTATTCAAATCCGATACACGGGGCTCCGTGTGCTAACATTGCTGTGAGGAGGCTCCGTTCCTGGATGAAAGGTCCATTCATATATAATGTTCAAGAAAATCTGGCTAGCATTATTTTTAACTCACTTCATAAAAGGAGGAAGTTCTTAATTAGTTTCGGTTGTATTTTTACGTTTGTTACCGCAGAACTCAAACATTTATGAATCGATTTGAAAAGTATATATTTTCAGATTAGTATAATCAATTTTTTATGAAAATCGGTTTAGTAATTTGATTTTTAAACTGAAATACCTAAAACCTAAAGAATAGACGAGTTAAACCTAAACGTGAGTAGATATTTCCTAGGAACGCGTGCTCCATCTTCGGCTACGACGTCGCTTTCCATCAAGTGAGGTTGTGGTTACATGCATGTCTAATTCGATGTATAAAATAACCTTGCCTTGATATAAAATTCATACTTATGAACTGTTTTGTCATTGTACACGCTATTCTTATTTTAAAAGAAAATAATTAAATCTAAAAATAAATTAAATTGGTATATATTTATCAATGTCACATAAAGTAAATTAAGTTAGAGTCCAGTCATGACTTGTAAATTTATATCGACTTCAGTATAAATTCCAAAATGTTTATTTGCTAGAAAATGGGTTACAAAAATCTAAATATAGTCCTACCTTAAACTACTTTTGATGAGGCGTTCAAACGATTACGATTTTGGATGCAACGCCAAATTGATAAACATATTTTTTGGAAAATAATGGGAGTGCTGTTTTCACATGACCAAAACTCTAGCTTGGTTTTTTAGGTAAGCAATTGACAACGGCAGCTCCTGGCCTGCATTGCGTGCTCGTGTGATAATAAATCTAACGTCAGTTTTGTTGCGGAAAGCCTCATGTAGAAGTATTGTGGCTTTTACTATAATAGAAGATTTATACCGCTTGATTTCAATATAATGGGAAGGGAAATGTTTGATGCTCGAAATATTTGGCCTCGTTTATACTCGTTTAGGTATTCAAATTCACAAAAAAAAAACGGCAAATATCGTTGGACATTTCACACAGCGCCATCTAAGCCCACACTAAGCAAAGCTTGTACTTTGGGAACCAGGTAATCGAAAAACCAGATAAAGACTTCTGTTATTTATTTGCTAAACAGGTATTACATAAAATTGTTTTGACGAAAAAAATCCTTTTTTTTTTTATTGAAATAATTGAGGGACCGTTTCAATCTATCTATCTATCTGGTTATTTTATTTATCAGTTAAGTCACTTCTTTTTTCGCGCGACGGAACGGAGACGGTGTATGCGTTTGGGGTGAGAGGATGTTTGTTTGTGCAAATACATGTTGTGTTGAGACTAACCATCGAAAGTCTCCAAAGTAATGAGCGCCAATGCAGCGACGCCCTGGACTTTGTTTTGTTACTCAGAGTTCTGTGTATCGCTGCAATGGTCACGGACAGGCGTTATCTCTTACCATCAGGAGAGCGTCTCGTTCGTCTCATTGTCTGATTTGTTGCAGTTTTCAGTTATGGGTTCGGGTTTGATTGGTGCATTATCTTAGACAGGTGTTACATAATTTTATCTTTTTCCAATAAATTTTTAAACGTCGTGGGTTTTTTGAAAAATTTTTAATTTTGCTTTTTTGTCGGGCAGCTGCGTATAAAAGTAAGAAAAAATATATGCCGACGTTCATATACAATGATTAAACAACTAAGGTAATTAAACGAGAGTTGAAATATAAAATTAGTGTATTTCTTAGCCGAATAAGTTTCCAAAACGTTTTTTTACATTACTACTGACTGCAGACGTCCAAGGGTGTAGATTTCGACGCGGCTTGAGAAGGGCGTGGATTGTGGGTGTGGTCGTGAGGTCTGTCAGCAGGGCCCAGTGTGCGCCAACTTTACTCCGGCACATTTCAGCCTGTGGGAGAAATAACATAATATTATAGATAGATAAAAAGCTCTTTATACTCTTAAAACCTGAAAAATTAACAATGAAACACAAAGTAACATTTTTTTTTTGTAAAAATAATGAGACCAACGGTACGCTCTCCTAGAATCAAGATAACGCATTTCTATGACTATTGCAGCGATACACAGAACTTTGAGTAAAAAAACAAAGTCCAGGCATCGCTGCTTTGGCGCTCATTACTTTGAGACTTTCGATGGTTAGTCTCAACAGCCCTGTATTTTCCCATACACCCCCTTACTACTGTGATTTAGCTATGCGATCGTTTTCTTCCGATTCAAAGGTATTTCGAATATATTCCGAAGGTAATGGTAGTGTTTATAGTGTAATAATTAGTAACTTATTCAGGTTTGTGGCTTTTTAATGTTAAAGCCACTTATGATTCTGATAACGAATCAAAGTTTGTTTCGTTTTATAATAAATTGCGATGAATGTTTTGGGGCTAATTTTGACCTATTACAAATCATTTTTTTTTTCGATCGAAAAAAGACGCATCTTTTAAACCGTCAAATTTAAATAATTTCTCGCGGTCCAAAATTGACTTATAAAATAAAATAACTTTTTTTTTCAAAATTATTCCTTATATTAATTAAGTTTTTTTTATGACACTAATAGCATTTCATGATAGTCACGATATAATAGACGAAAGATTGTGCAGGTGTCAACTGTCAACATTTTAAAACTTATTTTGCCATTTCCTAAAAAGTATCATTTTTGAGTTACGCCGTTTTCGTCCTAAGGGTGCGATATATAAGCTATAGATAAATAAAATACAAATAACTACGGCGATCTAGTTTTGATGCAAATAGGTGCAATAAATGGGAAGTCAATAAATAATTAACGACATCGGTACAGATAGGGCCGTTGAGTGTCTGAATAGACACTTTCTTATCATACGAGGTTATAAGATTGAGGTGAAAAGCCAAGATGAATGCAGATTACTAAGAAGCCAATGTACACAACACGTTTCTTGTTTATGCTTCATAGAAATTGCGTGTTTTTAAAATATTTTAGTTGCTTTTTTCTATGGTTGACGGGCTAGGTGTTAGATAATGACTAAGCACTAAATAATGACTAAACACTAGATAATGACTCAACACTAGATAATGACTCAACACTAGATAATGACTAAAACACAACGAATGACTGCAGATAACACAAAAATAAAAAGATTTATTTTTGGATATGCAGATTCAGTAATTATTATAATTGAAAAATAGTAGCGATGGTAGGTTACCAGCATCGGTTGTCATAAGTGCGTCCGTTGGCGCCGCAGACCTGGCGCAGGTCGGCGGTGCACACGCACTGCGCAGCGCTCGGCACCACCACCGCATTCAGCACCAAAAACACCGTTACCACTACTGACAAGTAATATTTTTTTTATGGTTAACAAGCTAGGTATTTGACCACAGCTCATTTGATGTTCAGTGACGGAGTGGTTGAAGATGGTAGATGATGAAACCATAGCACACGAGAGTTGAAAATATGCCGCCAAACACCTAACGGTATGCTTTGGATGCCTCACTTGAGAGCCAGTCCCATTCCCGTCACTTAATATCAGGTCAATAACTAGCCTGTCCGCTAAAGAAAATGACTAACAATATTGCATTTTGGTGCCAATAATTAAAAAAAAAACATAAGCATTTTAATTTAACTTTAAAGTACTTACAGTTTTGGCGGGAACGCGGGAAGAGTCGTGTCGCTCCATTGTATTTTTTTCCAAAACTAGTGTTTTGTCGAGTGTTTATGCATAAAAATGGTGGTGTTTTATTCATAAAGTGCCGAATTACAAGCGCGAGTGTGGGAAAATGATATAATGTGGTGAAACATGAGTTTTCGTGTTGCTCCCAAAACTCCATCGAAGCTTTATAGTAAAGTCGCCACTACTTTACTAAAGCATGACTGGAATTAACTGACACGAACTGGACTTGACAAAGACGACTTTGACGATAACTATAGCTAAGATACAGCAGAAATAACACTTAAGACAAGGCAGTATGGCTCTATAGCTTTAGCCTGCCCGAAGGGGCAAATTAATAAAAAAAAAAAAAAAATTAAAGTACTTACTGACATTTTATAATATTGACAATTTAATATTGAGATATTATTAATGGTATTTTTGAAATGAATTGCAACATGGCTTGTTACTTTGATGTTATTATTAAAATACTGTTTTGTATTGTAAGTTTTTTTTTATTTATGTTTTTAAAAATAAACATTTTATCTTACCGAATATAAGTTTCATGTTGAAGAAGGTCCGCGTTCGCTGACCAAGAAGGTAGCACTATCCTTGTACAGGGTCAAAGCCCCTATTTATAGAGATGCTCGTTCAAGCCGGGTACAGACAGCCGCTTTTAGTTGACTATAAATAAATAAAACTAGTTTGCTATACATAAATATAATAAAACATAATTATGCCGTAAGTTTTTATATACAGCGCTATACATTTGGAGTGTTGTATTAAATCCCACTTAACATTATAAATGTGCAAGTTTGGATGGATGTTTATTAATCTTTCACGCAAAAACTACTGTACGGATTTTGATGACATTTGGTATGGAGGTAGCTGAGACTCTGAATTAACACATAGGCAATTTCATCCCGAAAAATGTTGTGTTCACATGGGAACAGTGGGGTGGGAACCAGGCAGCTGATAGAATACTTACATAAAAGTACTTAAAAATAGTATATTAGAATTTCATCAGTTAATCTGACTCCCACAGTGCAAGTTTTACTTAGTTTGTGTCTAGATGGCGCTGTGTGAAATGTCCTAGGATATTTATTTATTTAAATAATTCTGTTTCTGGAAATACTTACAGAACACCCAGAAACAGAAAAAAACATCTAGGTATGTTCGTCACATAAACGTTTGCGATGTGTTGGAGTCCAATTAAAAAACATGGGTTGAAATAGATTGTTGTAACAAAACAAAATATACATACAAAAGTGTTTTTATTTTCCAATTAAATCAAGAGCCATTATATTTGGGGGCGTAGAGTCTGATGAAAACATCTTCGACTAGCATTTTCCATTGTGGGCCATCTTGATGTTCTCGCAGTTCAGTCTGCAAAATAATATATAACTTAGTTAATTACTTACAAGTTTTGAATTACTTAGTAGTATGCGAGTACTGTGTTATGTTAGAACCCAGCTTATTGGAAGACTAGCGGACGCCTCGAGGTTTCACCCGCGTAGTTTTCGTTCCCGTGGGAATACAGAGATAAAAAGATGAAAGTAGATCAACTGGTAACTTAGAACTACTGGGATTTACAAGTTAAAAAGTTTTTATGTTTTCAATAAAACTCACGGTCACCCGATGACTGATCATTGTGACTGTGACTGGCTTGTAACGGTTTGTGAGCTAAGTCATACGCGTTAAAATCAAGTTGATGAATTTCTTAAACGTTAACATTTGCAAACATGGCCAAACATCTATCTTCTACCTATACTATTATAAAGAGGAAAGATTTGTGTGTTTGTATTGAATAGACTTCGAAACTACTGGACCGATTTCAAAAATTATTTCACCGTTACAGGAAGGAACACTATCCCCGGATGACGTGTGCTACTTTTTATCTCTGTATTCCAACTGGAACTGGAACTGCGCGGGTAAACCGCGAGACATCCGCTAGTTTTACATACATACGTCTACGAGAGAGACTTACTTGGTGGTAGATATCCTTAGCAGAAGGTCGTTTAGGTAAGTACCACCGCATTACCAGATATTCTGCCGCCAAGCAGTAGTGTGTAAACATTACTGTGTTCCGGTTTGAAGGGTAGCAGGTTAGGCAGCTAGCGAAATTACTGAGCTGTTGAGACTAAACATCGAAAGTCTCAAAGTAGTGAGCACCAAAGCAGCGATGCCCTGGACTTTGTTTTGTTACTCAAAGTTCTGTGTATCGCTACAATGGTCATGGACAGGCGTCATCTCTTACCATCAGGAGAGCGTCTCATTATTTATAACATAAAAAAATAATCTCATATTCTTTTGAAGATGTGACCACAGACCTGCACTTGTTGCTGTAGGTGCGCCCATTGACGCCGCAGACGGGCCTGTAGTCCGCTGTGCAGATGCACTGGGCCACTGTCTGCAGCGCCCCGCAGCAAAGCATCAGCACGACGGAAAATACTGAAACACCAACATTTTAGAACTACATTCCACTGGCATCATAGTTTTGTAGTGACGATATATAAATAAATATCGTAGGACTATACACACAGCGCCATCTGACCCCAAACTAAGCAAAGCTTGTACTATGGAAGTCAGATAACTGATATGCTTCAATGCTTTACTTTTAATTATAAGTAATCTACTGTTTTATTCAAGCAATTGTGATTTACCGCAAATAAAGACCAAATGAACAGCTGTGATTTCACTGTAAAATTATGCTCCATTTGTCTACAAATGGTAAAAATGTTTTTGTATGAAAATGGAACCACCTTAACATGCATGATTGAATTTCATCTTACAACGTTTCTATGACGAGAACTTCCGACAACGCAACTACCTACTATATAATACAAATTTGATCAAAAAATGTTATAAACAAAAATTGCATTTCCTTATCACGTCTGGAAATCGTATGAGGTCAGTTTTCAAATCGAATTGTTTCAACAAACTGTATAAAAATTGTGTTTTCTTACCAAAAAGAAACTTCATGTTTTCTCGGGGAGTTGACTCGCGCAGTACTAAGCGGAATACGGATTAAAGCGAGCTTTTTATATGTACAGGGACGAATCATTACTTTATAAGCTGGGTACACACTCTTTGTAAAAAGTTTGTATTATAGCAAATACAAATCTTTTATTAATACCACCAAAGTTACTGGTCATTTTTCCATTCATTTTTAAAAATATCAAAATCATAACATATGTCAATATATAGAAAATGTCAATGAAATAATATGTCACATATAAAATAATAATTTCAATATGATTAAATGTCAAATAAAATCAAAAATATTATAATTACTTACTAGTAATTCAGTAATCGCTTATTTTAAAAAATTGTCACAATGTCTCTTGAAGCCAAGCTCAGTTGTTATCGTGGTTGGTTCACACGCCGAAGTGGGTTCAACCCCAAACAATGAGCTTGAGCTGCCGGTGAAGGCAGAATTGTGAGGAAACCATAGCATGGTGATAGGACACTTTCTAGTACTCGGCTGGATAATTAAAAATCTGTCACATAGTTTAGTTTCATTCCAGGCCAGATGTGTTTAAAACTTACGAACACACCGTCACTTACCATCAGGTGAAATGTGGTCAAACGCCAACCATAAAAAAAGAGTAAATATATATTCGTAGACTGCAATATGAAGTGCAAATTACTTAAAACGTAAATATTTTTGATACAAATTCAATTATTGTGAAAATAATAATTTGACTATTATTACGTAAAATTAATTCAAATCTTAGTCAGAAGTTATAATTATTCATCCCACTAATCCCACCAGTCAGCTAACTCCATACTAAATTTCATTCAAATCCTTTCAGTATGTAGATATACGTAATTACGTATATCTACATACTCTATTTTTATTCGTACCAAAGGAAATAAAATGAAATAAATTTCCAATCATGTGTAACCAGCTTAACTACGCTACAAGTGCACTTAAGTACTCGCGTAGCAGGAAAACATGAACGTCTCAGGAATCCCCTGAGACGGTTTTGTTTTATTCATCGTTACCCGGCCGGGGCCACACCGCAAAAACACGGCGACGATACAATAAAAATATGAGCATTCAAGTCACTACATCTTTGAATGAATACATTCATTAAAAAAGACCTTAAATTATACTATTTACAAAATGTATATAAAAAACTTAGTCTAAAAATCCGTCAGAGGAGCCAGAATGCTGGCAACATTGCCACGCTGGATAGCAATGCTTAGCTTTTGATCAAAGTAGATACCAGCATTCTGGTCACCTTATTGTGAATTAGTATTTAAATTAGCTTCCTTACAGTTGTCAAAAAATAATAGGCCTATTTTGACATTTGAGAAAGAATGTAACTTGAAACGAAACTGAAAGAAACAATTTCAATTCATTACGTAAAGTGTTTATCTAATATGATAGAATATATTGCAGTATTATTTTCGCGTTTACTTTATAGTAGCAAGCAATTTCTAATTATTACAAAACGTCTCAAAAACAGTTACGTTCTCAGTCTTTTTTTTTAATACTAGGTAGTGTTGTAACCAATTAATTACTGAGGTGTTTGACCACAGCTCACCTGCTGTTAAGTGAAGGTGTGGTCGAAGATGGTAAAGCACAACTACTAGCCTGGAATGGAACTGGCTCTCAAGTGAAGCTGCCGGAACACACCGTTAGATGTTTGGCGGCAGATTTCCAACTCGAGGGTGGTAGCTAGCCAGCCGAGTACTAGAAAGTACTCTACCGCCATGCTATGGTTTCCTCACGATGTTTTCCTTCACCGAGAGCTCAAGCTCATTGTTGGGGTTTGAACCCACGTCCTTCGGCATGCGAACCTACCGCGCAAACCACTGATCTATCATCGCTACAAAAAATTTCAACAGTTACAATCATCTTTAATTTAAAAAAAATGTGTTTGTTTGTTTAATTTTTAAAACATGTACCTAAAAGTTTTTTCTTTTTTTTGTATGTATTGTTAATTATGTTGAAATATGTTTTACGTTACAAATAAAGTATTGTCTATTGTCTATATATAAAAATGGAAAAGTTATATCCAAAATGTATTTACAGCACTCGATACCCGAAGGAGCGAAGAATTCGTAACTTCGAGTGAGGACTCAAAACACGGAAATCCGAAGGACTTCTTAGTGTTTAAAACACGTGTTCACGTACATAAGATATTTTGTGCGAAGCCTACAGTGTGGCCCTGGCATTAATTTTTGTTTTGTTTTACTCTTATTGACAACCAGGTACTCGTGGTATAATATTTGCCTATTTAATTTTATGTGTTTATCTTAAATGCTTCCTCAGTGATAAAACTGGCATTTCATACTATCGAAGAGCAAGAATTGCTCTACAATTTTCCTTCTGCAGATGTTCTGAACCTTGGTCATTAGTTCAACCCAGAGTTTGAACCCAGGTCCTCAAAATTTGGTTACCGAATCGTTACTACTTTTCTTTACTCATGCATAAAGTAAAGCGTATTTGAGAGCTCATCACCGTCTCAATAGCGCGACAGTATTATTTTATTGCAGTCTGAAAGTACCAGGATGTCATAAACTGCAGGAGACTTGAGAAGGAGCCAGATAGCTTGAGCAATAGTCAGTTCAGGCGCTTTGCCAAACATGCACTCAAGTTCATGTCACAGAATAATTACGCCAGTAATACAACTGGCTATTTAATTTATTATTGCTCACTTATTAAATTATATACAAAAGGTGGGCTTAATGCTAAAACATTTTCTACCAGCTATCCCTACAATAAATGAAATGAAAATATATAATACAGAGATTTTTTGACAGACTTGCGGACGCCTCGCGGTTTCACCCGCGCAGTTCCCGTTTCCGTGGGAATACAGGGATAAAAAGTAGCCTGTGTCACCCGGGGATAGTGTAGCTTCCCAACGGTGAAAGAATTTTTGAAATCGGTCCAGTAGTTTCGGAGCCTATTCAATACAAACAAACAAACACACCTATGATGCGGTCTAAGTTGTCCAAGTGCATTGTTGGGATATAAACCTACGCTCTCTGAAATGTGAACCACTAACCACTGAGCTATCTCTGAAAATTACTTTTTGTGTATCCTCTTAAGCGCCACCGTAATAAACGTTAGTAAAATTATACTTTGTCTATTTTCTAAAACTTATGATTTTTGTATCTAATATTATTGAATGTTTAAAATTTGTTTTTTTTTTATTCCTACATAATTATGTAATTGCAATAGAATATACTTGTAAATATTCACGTAAGTACACGAAATATTAAAAATTAAAATTTCTAAAATTACTGAATCATACAGTCTCCCCTATTAAGTGGGACAACACAAAGACTTAGCCCCGTCTTATTTCATTTGTCTGTGATTATTTTAACAATATGTACAATCATAGGGCCGTAGTAATTACACAATAAGCAAAGTCAGAAACCATTCTTAAAAAAAGACGAGAACATAAAAATGGTTTTATTATAGACTTGCAATGGAGGTACTTGTCCTTCTGTTTGATTTTCTCTATGCCATGAAACCCGCCACGCGGTCAAAGGACAAACATTAAAGCTCAGTTAACGCCTTCACGAAGCTTCGTCGCTCGCAGTGATATATGGACGACATTTCAGTATTCTGGGCTTTTCGCCAAGCTATCCAACTGTTTGATTATATTATTGTTTTAAATATCTTAAAAGTTTTCTTTATGGTGGTTCGATTTCCATACAAATACATGACAAATGGAGCATAATTTTACAGTGAAATCACAGCTACTGGCATTTATTTTGGTTTTTATTTGCGGTAAATCACAATTGCTTGAATAAAACAGTAGATTTTATTAGCATAATTTCAAACTTATTTAAAAGTATATTCTTTCAAATGAAGAAAATAATTCTTAATCGGTTAATTAATGAGATCTGAGATAACAAATATACACTCGTTATGAGAACCTCTTCCTATTTTGAATAAAATTATTGAATCACTAGCTGCGCCCCGCGGTGTTACCCGATAAATTTTTTTCCATCCAGTTTAATCCAGGGTGAAGGCTACCTCCATACGAAATTTCATGAAAATTGGTCCAGCCATTTGAGCGTGAAGATGTAACAAACATGCAAACACACACACAAGCTTTCGCCTTTATCATATTAGTGTGATTAGAAAGAAAAAAATTCAGCCAGTTCCATTCCAGGCTAGGTACGCTTTACCATTTTCAACCACACCGTCACTGAACATCAGGTGAGATGAGGTCAACCACCTAGCCTGTTAAAAAAATTGAAAAGAAATTACAACTAATATTTTGATGAGCATCGAACCCAACAATTCGTAGTGCGCTGTCTATTACTCGAGTCGGGAGCTGGCGGCTTGCTTGGCGGCTGTTTTCCCAATTTGTTGGTCCGATGCGCCCCTGTCACGGCGCGCTGCTGAATTAACGACTGTCGCGCCATCTGTCCTTCCAACTGGACACTTTGGAAGGACAGTTGGATATTGAAGTATACTTCTATTTTTATAGATTTTTTCGTGTTTGGTTCGATGTTACGTGACAGGGGGTGTTCGAGTAAGTAGCAAATACTCGTACCCCTTGAAAAAAAATCTTATAATTATATCATCATCATCAGCCTATCGAAGTCCACTGCTGGACATAGGTCTCTCTCAAGACACGCCACTCAGCCCGATCTTCGGCTTTTCGCTTCCAGCCACCGTCAGCTGTCCTACGTATTTTTTTTTATAGTTTACAGGCTAGCTGCTTGACCACAGCTCACCTGATGTTAAGTGACGGTGTGGTCGAAGATGGCAAAGCACACCTAGCCTGGAATAGAACTGGCTCTCAAATGAAGCTGCCGGAACACACCGTTAGGTGCTTGGCGGCAGATTTTCAGAGTACTAGAGAGTACCCTGCCACCATGCTATGGTTTCCTCATGTTTTTTTCCTTCACCGGCAGCTCAAGCTCATTGTTGGGGTTTGAACCCACGCCCTTCGGCATGCGAATTAACCGCGCTAACCACTGAGCTGTCATCGCTACAAAAACTACTTATATCGTCACTCTATCGAGCCACAGGGCGTCTTGAGCTACTTCTCATCTGTATAAAAAGAAATGAAATAGTTAAAATCGTGTAATAAAATATTTTTCTTTCTTTTTTTTTTAAATTGCAACGATGGTCAAGATAGGATTGCACATATTTTTAATGCATGATTCCAATAAAATGCTTTGTTGTTTATTGATTGTTGTAGCTTCATCCGGTGTACGGCGTTTTGCATTCTCCCAAATACCAGAATCGACCTCCAGCGCACTTCATGCTGTGAAAGTAAAGAATAGAATACATATTTATGTACTTAGGTACCACCGCAGTACTAGATATGCTGCCGCCAACCAGTAATATACAAATACAATACGATACTACTTTGTTAGCAAAAAATCTAAAAAGAAAAAGTTGTCTAAGAAAATTTTGTAAAACTTCTATGAGGCTTACACGTACTGTGAATTAATTAATTAATTTGTTTTTAATTTATTATTTTGTTTAAATTATGAAATCATATAGGTATTTATAGTAGGTATGGTTTGACCATAGCCTTCGGTTTCTTCTAGGCAAGCGTGCTCCACCGTAGACCGCATCTTCGCTTAACATCAGGCGGGATGGCGGTCAAACGCAAGCCTATCTATTATTAAAAAAAAAAGCCTGATGTGAAGTGCCGGTGTAATCAAAGATGGTAAACAAACCTAGCCTAGAATTGAACTGGCTCTCAAGTGACGTTGCCGGTACACACCGTTAGGTGCTTGGCGGCAGATTTTCAACTTGAGAATGGTAGCTAGCCATCCGAGTACTAGGAAATATTCAATTTCGCACTTCTATCGGCAGTCCCCACGACAACCAGTTTTTATCGCCTCTAAAAACGGTTGATACGCAGTTAAAATATGCATGTATTTTTATGTGTATTATTTCCTATCTATTTTTAAAAGTGATCATTTAAAAAAACGTAATTTCTGGGAAATGACGGTGCAGCGACAAGGTTTATCTGGGTTCTCTGGTGGTGCAGGTTTTGGTGGTACTTACTGCCCCTTGTTGGAGTAGGTGCAGCCCAGGGTGGAGCAGACCGGGTCCCACTCGTACGTGTATGCGCAACCATCCTTGATGGTGGGGCAGTCTTTGTACTGACTGGCTTCCACCGTCACACCCAGCAGAAGGAAGCAGATACCTGGAAGATATGGTGTTATTAGTTAGTTTACATGTAGTTTTTTTTATCATGTTGATGACAGCCATCTGCCCCGGTTCTCTGCCAATCTGGCCCGAGCCGCGACGATGGCAATGTCGTCGCCCCATCTTGCGGCTGGACGTGCAAATCTCTACTTACCATGCGCTCGTAATACAAAAATTAAAATCCTGAGCGTTAGCGAGGGAATCGAAAGAGCACGAGGCGAAAAAGCTTTGCACTCGAGTTTAACACGTAACTTTTCATCCCACCTCAGCGAGGAAATGACTAAATGCAAAAAAATCTTTTACAATCACAAGATACTTTTATTTCAGTATAGGTATTAACTACTACATTAACAATATGACGTGAAAAGAAAATTGCGCGCGCTAAGCAAATTAAAAAAAAACGTACACCCCTTGGTGTACGTTTTTTTCGTATGTAGTACGTGTGTAGGTTCCGAGTCTGAGTTTTTAACAAATTAAAAAAAGTTGTATGACAAATTCGGCACCATGGAGGTAGAAGTAAATAGGTTTAATGACGTTTTGAATTCACAAACTTAATGCACACGATGTTCTAAATTCAAATATACTTTATCCTCTAAAAAAATGACTTTATAAAAATGACTTTTGCATTCAGATATCGAAGAGCAAAAATACACTCTCCGAGATGGGGGGATGAAAATGATATTTTCCCCCCATAGACAGACATTACTTCTTTCAGTTGCTGCGATCCTAGTACTCGTACATATTTTATTCTGACTTACCAAAAAATATTTTCATGTTTCGTTTTTTAAATACTTAATTAAACCTTGTGCGGTAATTGAAGCCGTCTTGCTGTCTACCGTCATTTATACCTCGCTGGAAAGGAAATATAACGAAATTTTACTGACTGTTTCCTGTTTTATATTACTTTGTTTATCTGAAAGGAAAGTATTCATGTCACTTTAAACTGATAAGATCTTATCAATGAATGATTCAAATAGTTGAAAATATATGGGTTCAGTTAACATTTGAAGGTAACGGTGTCAAAGATTAAAAAAAAATAGGATTGAGGTATTTTTAGTTGCTCGTATATGTAGTTTTAAAATTATAATGAGAAATCCTACTACTACTATAAATGTGAAAGTTTGTATATTTAGATACTTGTTACTCACGCAAAAACGGCTATTTAAATAAATATCGTAGGACTTTACAGACAGCGCCATCTGACCCCAAACTAAGCAAAGCTTGTACTATGGGAGTCAGATAACTGATAGAATACTTAAATATTCTTTTTTGTAAATACATACTTATAATACATATAGTACACCCAGACACAGAACAAACATTTGGTTTTGTTTTTATATCACAAAATGCTTGTCCTGGGTGGGAATCGAACCCACGCCCCACAGCTCTTGAAGCAGACATGCTACTAATGAGCCAACAGGGCTATTTAATAATGAATATTGGATTGCAAAAATTTGCATTGACAAAATTGCGTGGTGGTAGGGTACTCTCTAGTACTCGGCTGGCTAGCTGCCACCCTCAAGTTAAAAATCTGCCGCCAAGCATCTAACGGTGTGTTCCGGCAGCCTCACTTGAGAGCCAATTGTATTCCAGGCTAGGTGTGCTTTACTACCTTCGACCATACCTTCACTTGACATCAGGTGAGCTGTGGTCAAACACCTAGCCTGTCAAACATGAAAAAAATTAAAAAAAAAAGATCGAATGTATGAATAAGCTTTTAAACAAAACGTGATGCAATTTTAGTTCGAGTAATAAATTATATGTGTGCCAAATTTCATCGAAATTTGTTCAGCTGTTTTTGCCGTGATTGAGTAACAAACGTTCAAACATACAAACTTTCATATTTATAATATTACTAGGACATGATTTTTTTTTCTTTGGGTTTGACGTCGCATTTTGAGCATTTGCCAATATCAAGTGTTTTATACTTTCAAGTTTCAAAAGTTTCCTCGTAGCTATAGTTAGACTCACAGTCCAGTCTTGGTCAACTACAGTCCGTATCAGTCAAGTTTAGTCTTGATTTAGTGAAGTAGTGGTGACTTTACTACAAAGCTTCGATGGAGTTTTGGAAGCAACACGAAAAGTCATGTTTCACCACATTATATCATTTTCCCACACTCGCGCTTGTAATTCGGCACTTTATGAATAAAACACCACCATTTTTATGCATGACAACAACACAGCAAAACACACACTGAAATATTTTTTTTTTGGGCGGAACCCTCAGTGTGCGGGTTGGACTCGCAACAGAAGCAAGCAAATATCTCTTAGGTCGTCGACTTTCATTTAATTTCATTTTAGTGGTAGCATAATATCATTAGGTAAGTTTTTCGCGCTGTAAATAACAACCAACATAACTGTGGAGATGGTCAAATACCGAACTAGATTTTTCTAGCGAAAACCGGTAGTGATGTTCATGAATTGCAATAGTGGCGCCCTATATCAAAGTCTTTAAATGTAAGTGTTTAGTTTAAGAGTTGAAACTTTCCACGTTTACCGCACAATTTTTGCAGGATAAGTAAATGTACAAGAAAACTATATTATTTTTTAAACTAGCGAACGCCTCGCGGTTTCATCCGCGTAGTTCTCGTTCCCGTGGGAATACAGAGATAAAAAGTAGTCTATGTTTTTTTTTAAATGTAAAATTTAATGAGACGCTGATGGTAAGAGATAACGCCTGTCCATGACCATCTCAGCGATACACAAAACTTTAAGTAACAAAACAAAGTCCAGGGCGTCGCTGCTTTGGCGCTCATTACTTTGAGACTTTTGATAGAGTTAGTCTCAACAGCCCTGTAATTTCGCTAGCTGCAGTACCCTTCAAACCGGAGCACAGTAATGCTTACACACTACTGCTTAGCGGCAGAATAACTGGTACTGCGGTGGCACCTACCTAGACGACCTCCTGCTAAGGAGATCTACCACCAAGTAAACAAACATACAATCAAATCTTTCCTCTTTATAATACTATAGATAGATGGAATACTTCTTCAAGTTATTTGGCGCCAGGGTAAATTGACGTGTGGAGAACGTGAGTGATTTATTGCCATACTATGCCAGATGAAATATGGATTGGAGTAATCCCCGACCACTTCACTTGGTCGTAGATCTCCTTAGCAGGAGGTCGTCTAGGTAGGTGCCACCGCAGTAGTGTGTAAGCATTACTGTGTTCCGGTTGGAACGGTACTGCAGCGACATTACTGGGCTGTTGAGACTAACCGTCGAAAGTCTCAAAGTAATGAGCGCCAAAGCAGCGATGCTTTAAACTTTTCAGTTACTCAAAATTCTGTGTATCGCTGCAATAGTCATGGAGGTGCGTTATCTCTTACCTACCTTCTCTCTCTCTTCTATGACTTTGACGATTATTTAAAACTAAGAGATTATTGAATTACTAGTAAGTAATTATAATATTTTTGTTTTTTATGGACATTTAATTATATTGACATAATTATTTTATATGTGACATATTACTTTATTGACATGTTCATTGTTTTGACATATGTAATGATTTTGATAATAGTTTTTAAATATGAATGGAAAAATGAGCTGTAACTTTGGTGTTATTAATAAATGATTTGTGTTTGTATTTGTATTTGTACCACTAGGAGACCGTCTCGTTCGTCTTGACAGCGCTGTGTCTGCTTTTTACACCCTACTAATATTATAAATGCTAAAATTTGGATAGATGGGTAGGTGTTTGTTGCTCTTCCACGCAAAAACTACTAAACGGATTGGAATCACAATTGGTATTGCCGAAGGGCGTGGGTTCAAACCCCAACAATGAGCTTAAGCTGCCGGTGAAGGAAAACATCGTGAGGAAACCATAGCATGGTGGTAGGGTACTTTAGTACTCGGCTGGCTAGCTACCACCCTCAAGTTGGAAATCTGCCGCCAAGCATCTAACGGTGTGTTCCGGCAGCCTCACTTGAGAGCCAGTTCCATTCCAGGCTAGGTGTGCTTTACCTTCACTTAACATCAGGTGAGCTGTGGTCAAACAACAAGCCTGTCAACCATAAAAAACATTATCTTTGCATCGTAAGGTCGTCCAATCGTGCCTCCTTGTCAAACCATGGCTTCAATTCATTCAGGAAGATAAATTAGAGGCTGGCTTAATCTGTGGTGCTGTTGATTAATGACCCGCGTGGGACGGTGGAGGTGGTCGTGGGATTAGTCGCTACTGATGTGCGAAAATTAGCTGAATAGGGAAGAAGCCATGATGGTGCGAGTATAACTTATATTCGTTTACTTGGTGGTAGATTTGTGACTTATTTGACTTTTTTTTTATTTTTTTTTATGTGACAAATAATGAGACGAACGAGACGCTCTCCTAATGGTAAGAGATGGCGTGCTACGAGGCTTATTGGTGATAGCGATCTAGTAACCAAAAAATTGCTAAGTCTTGATCACCGTCGCAGAGTGGCATGTCTATCTATTTTTTATCGGATACATTTCGGGGAGTGTTCGCAGGAGCTCCATGACCTCATCCCACCGTCTCCGTTCCACCACAGGACGAGCAGAAAAACGGCTCATTACCATCCGTTCCTCGTGGGCGTTCCCAGTATTCGTACGCAGCGATTCCGCTCTACTTTTCTGATGCGCACGGCCCACGAATGGAACTCATTGCCGGCTTCCCTGTTTCCCATAAATTACAATTTGGACGTTTTTAAGGCTAGAGTGAATAGATTTCTTCTGGATCAGCGTGCTCCATCTTCGGCCACACCGTCGCTTTGCATTAGGCGAGTTGGTGGCCAAACGTAGATCTATTAAATGTAAAAAAAAAAAAAAAAAAAAAAAAAAAAAAAAAAAAAAAAAAAAAAGAGATAACGCCTGACCACGACCATTGCAGCGATACACAGAACTTTGAGTAACAAAACAAAGTCCAGGCATCGCTGCTATGGCGCTTGCGTTTATTTTCAAGTGTCATTTAACAATTCATCAATTGCTGTGTAAATGGCATTTCTTCAATAGAAGTGCCTTTAATTTATTCCTAAATAGTAGCTCATCATCATCATCCACAGACTTCTTTATCCCCCTGCTGGGTATAGGCCTCTCTCTTGACACGCCATCTGCGTCGGTCCTGTGCCAATCTGGTCCAGGTTCGACCCGCGACGGTGACAATATCGTCGACCCATCTTGCGGCTGGTAGTGGAAATAGTAGTTATCAATGACAATTAGTGTGATTTGTACTTATTGTTCCAAATACTCAAATAACTTTATTCAAGTCGTGCCTACGCGAGGAAACTCAGCAAAAATAACTAACATAGAACTCGTTTTTACAAGCGTGTAGCGTGGCGGTACTTCCGGTGTGGCGTCCGTTCCCACCGGAAATGACACTCGTTCGTACAGGATGTTCGCCGTTCGGACCAGATATGCTACCATCCTCGAATAGCTATTTATGATTGTTTGGAAAGTAGAGCTATGGGTCATTAGCTAACGACCTCTTAGGGCTCGTTTCTGTTTAATTATATCACTTTTTATGTTATTTCCTTAGTTAAAAACATCGCTTAAAGTTAACTAGTGCTCAAAATGGTCAATTGATTTCTCGCCCACATTATAAATGTGAAAGTTTGAATGGGTGGATGTTTGTTACTTAACGGATTTGGATGAAATTTGATATGGAGGTAGCTGAGACCCTGGATTAGCAGATAAGCTACTTTTTATCCCGAAAACATGTAGCGGGTAACACCGCGGGGCGCAGCTAGTGTCAGATAAATAAATATGGGAGGATACTTTTCACAGCGATTTTGCTGATCAAAGTTCTGTGTACCGTAGCAATGGTCACGGACAAGTGTTATCTTTTACCATCAGGAGAGCGACACATACGTCATTACTTTTATGTAAGAAAAATTGTGACTGTGGTGATGTATCCCGATTAAATAAAAGTTTTTATTTTTTTTATGATTGACAGGCTAGGTGTTTGACCACAGCTCACCTGATTTTTAGTGAAGGTGTGGTCGAAGATGGTAAAGCACACCTAGCCTGGAATGGAACTGGCTCTCAAGTGAGGCTGCCGGAACACACCGTTAGATGCTTGGCGGCAGATTTTCAACTCTCGTGTGGTAGCTAGCCAGCCGAGTACTAGAGAGTACGCTACCACCATGCTATGGTTTCCTCACGATGTTTTCCTTCACCGGCAGTTCAAGCTTATTGTTGGGGTTCAAAGTGCACTAAATCGTACATAAAGTACTTTTTAACCTCTTTAAAAGTATTCTCTCTTCTACATCAACAAAGGTCTACATAGTTTAAGTATTTTAGCTTCGCCAATTCTAAGTTACAAATCAAAAGAATCCTAAAATATATTTCAAGTCTCCTCCAACGATCCGAGCTAATAAGTCTGGCGCCACTCGAGAGGGCTTATCGCTAAGGACGCTCGGTTTTTGAATAAGGCTTCCATTTTTACCTCTCGAGCACATCTTGACTTTTCCACGCATCGAGAGTCCAGATCTCGAGTTTGATGTTTTTGGGCAGAACCCGCACTAATAAAAACTTCCTACATTTTTTCCCCCTTTTAAATTGAATTTCGTAACTTAAATTAGTGTTTTAAATTGTGGATTGTCTAGACGAAAATTTGTTTTTATATCTCACAGTGAAATGTCCGGCAAAATTACACTATTTATTTCGTGTAACAAGCGTGGAATAGTTTCTGTCTAGCAGCTGTAAGGCGCGGTCTCCACGAGCGATATAACACTTTATCGACTCAAACTTCAAACTGTTTGGTTCTACTGTATGTATTATAAGTATGTATTTACAAAAAAAAAAAAAAGTATTTAAGTATTCTATCAGTTATCTGTCACCCATAGTACAAGCTTTGCTTAGTTTGGGGTCAGATGGCGCTGTGTGTAATGTCCTGCGATATTTATTTATTTATTTATTTACTTTCATTGTGCGAAATGCTAAAGAGCGGAATATATTACTTTTGTATTTCCTGGGCCGTTAGCTTCAAGTAGTAAGTAAACAATGTGTAAAAAACCGGCCAAGTGCGAGTCGGACTCGCGCACGAAGGGTTCCGTACCATTATCTCTAAAAACGGCAAAAAAATAATCACGTTTGATGGGAGCCCCGTTAAATATTTATTTTGTTCTGTTTTTTTTTTGTATTTGTTGTTATAGCGGCAACGGAAATAAATCATCTGTGAAAATTTCAACTGTCTAACTATCACGGTTCATGAGATACAGCCTGGGAACAGATGTAGAGTCGGACGGACAGTGAAGTCTTAGTAATAGGGTCCCGTTTTACCCTTTGAGTACGGAACCATAAAATGCATATTCCATATATTCCCGCCAAACTAAAGAAATTCCATATATTTTATTTAGCATTTTATATGACACTAGCGGACGCCTCGCGGTTTCCCCGTGTAGTTCCCGTTCCCGTGGGAATACAGGGGTACAAAATAGCCTATGTTACCCGGGGATAGCGTAGCTTCCCAACGGTGACAGAATTTTTAAAATTCAGTTTCAGAGCCTATTCAATACAAACAGTCAAATCTTTCCTCTTTATAATAGCATAGATTGAACTCCTAAACACATTTTGTACTGACTATAAAAGCGTTAAACAGGTAAACAGTACAGACGCCCGTGCAGATGCAACCTTATCTCCGTAAGGTATGCAGTGTTCGTAGTCTAGCTTCTAAAGCTCTATTAAGCTTGTAATTTCACTGTGACATGGTTCCTGCAGGCAGAGCAAACTTCTGGCGACGCGCTTAGATTAGCCACAGAATAAAAATGCACAGACAACTCGCTCGGAGTTTATGTACCTATTACAATAGAATATTTTGAAGAGTATATTTATTTAAATCATCATCAGCCTATCGAAGTCCACTGTTGGACATAGGTCTCTCCCAAGACACGCCACTCTGCCCGATCTTCGGCTTTTCACTTCCAGCCACCGCCAGCTGTCCTACGTATGTCGTCACTTAAAGTATATTTATGTATTTAAATTGTGAGAGGCAATTTAGAAAAGAGCATCAGAAAAGTAGCAATTATAGCTCATAATATCGTCGAAACTTCCCAAATTAAATGATATCGTATCATACCTAAAGGATTTTTTTAATTTTTTTTAACAATTTTTTTTATCTACCTTTGTAAAAAAACGAAGGTTTTCAATATATTGACTATTTTTAATAGGAATTAGCGAAGATAAACGCAGTAGTGACTATTTAAGGTGTAAGGGTGTGTGCTAGCTACGATATCTCAGTGGTTGGTGCGTTCGGATCATATGCCAGAGGGCGTGGGTTCAAATTCCAACAACGAACTTAACCTGCCTGTCAAGGAAAATATCGTAAGGGAACCATTGCATGGTGGTAGGGTACTTTCTAGTACTCGGCTGGCTAGCTACCACCCTTAGGATGAAAATCTGCCGCCAAGCATCTAACGATGTATTCCGGCAGCCATATTTGAAAGCCAGTTCTATTCCAGGCTAGATGTACTGTACCATTTTCAACCACACATTTATGTCAGGAGAGCTGTGGTGTGAGAGCGAAACACCTAGCCCGACAACAGAAAAAAAGGAATGTACTCGTTTCATATTATCAGATAATAGGACATTTGACACAGCGCCATCTAACCTCAAACTAAACAAAGCTTGTACTATGGGAACCAGAGATACATACTTAAAATACATACATAACACCCAGACACAGAACAAACATTAATCACAGGAATGTTTGTCCCGGTGGGGATCAAACCCACGCCCTACAGCTCTTGAAGCGAGCTAACAATCCAGCCGTATTATAACCATATCGAAGTTTCCCCCGACTCGAAGGCTTTATCCGCGAGAATAATAATAAAGTTTTTCCTATTTAAAGATTTTGCAAAAATACTAACGTAAGTTAAAGTTGACCTTCTGTTGTATCCCGTTCTGTGTCACCACTTCAACTCCTGCTTTTTACCGAATGTACCTGGATTTTTGTCTTTATTTTAGTATTTGGACTACTTTTAGCGGGACAAAGCATTTTGAGCTAATGTTTTTAAAAAGAAAAAAGGTTTAGATATCGGCTTTCTTATATAATTATATCTACACGTAGATGTGATAGCTAGTTACGTATAACGAGAAAGAAACTTTCTCTCAGGAATTCTCATTAGAAATTTATCTACAGAATATTTTTATCGAAGAGAAAATCTTTGAAAATATTTTTGTGAAGTTTCATGTTTCTGTAAGTTATGAGACTTTTATATACAAACCTAGTGTTATGGAAACATCGCGGCACAAGGATTGTTGTTTTACGTTTGGCAAGCCGGATGTTTTGACAACAGCTCGCCTGATGTGATGTGACGGTGTAGTCGAAGATGGTAAAGACAACTAGTCTGGAACTAAACAATAAGTTTTCGCTGCCGGTGAAGGAAAACATCGTGAGGAAACTATAGCAGGGTACTTTCTTGTACTCGACTGGCTAGCTGCCACACGAGAGTTGAAAATCCTAAACCAATATATAGGTAGCTCGGTTTAAAATTAAATCCATTATATTACTCTTAGTCTTATTACTCTTATCGTATTACTCTTAGTGTAGATGAAACTGGATGCTGTACATTGGGTTGTCACAAAAGACGTTAATAAATCCTTAAAATATTAACAATGTATTTGAAAAGCCCCTAGTACTGCTTACCATTAGTCAACCCGTCTTCTTGTTTTCTAGCATCCCCGTCGAATCATTTAGGCTGATAGCTGAAACCGAGTTAGCAATACGCCAGTGTGCTAACATCCTAAATAAAAGCGAGGTTGGAATTCTCATCGGGGCGCGTCTTTGTTGTCTATATTGGCGGGAGCACTCGACCGATTGATTGGTCTTCTCTATCTATTAAAACGATTCTACAGAAAGGGGTGAGATAATTTGAAGGTACATACATGTGTAGCTGTAGAGAAATGTGGATTCTTTTTAATTGGACGCAATTTACTGTGTTCCGGTGTGAAGGGTGCTGCAGCTAGGCCTGTTGAGACTGAGCGCTGTTCGTTATGATTATGAATTACTAGCGGACGCCTCGCGGTTTCATCCGCTTAGTTCCCGTTCCCGTGGGAATACAAGGATAAAAATTCTATGTCACCCAGGGATAGCGTACCTTCCCAACGGTAAAAGAATTTTTGATATCCAGTAGTTTCGGAGCCTATTCACTACAAACAAACAAATCTTTCCTCTTTATAATAGTATAGATAGAACATCTAAGAACTACGCGTAGTCTTTGGCGGGAACGCGGACAGAGTCATGTCGCCGCATTGTATTTTTTTCCAAAGCTAGTGTTTTTTCGAGTGTTTATGTAAAGAAATAGTGGTGCCGAATTACAAGCGCGAGTGTGGGAAAGTGATATAATGTGGTAAAACATGACTTGTCGTGTTGCTTCCAAAACTCCATCGAAGCTTTATAGTCAAGTCTTCCTTCCTTTCCTTCCTCCTACGCACTTTTTTCACGAGCACTAATATCTGCCGCGTTTATGCTAAGAAGAGTGAGCCGCTTGCTAAGAGTTGTTAGGAATTATAATATCCCCACGAACTATTCTCCGAGCACAATCTTAGTAGCTCAATTGTACTATTAAGAACGTCCCATAAAAATTATTATATTTATGACCTAATAGTCGGTGAAAATTCCATGTTGCAAACAAATTCTGTCGTATTTTCAAAGAATTTAACAATAACATTTGAAGCAGCTAAATCGAAGCAATTTGAATATAAAACGCGGCGGACACCCTCGCCCCTCGTCAGGTCCGCACTCGATTCTGATCGGATTCGATAGTTTAACGTCTCTCTGGGAAATTGGATTTATATTTATGTCTCTAAATGGCAAGAAACAACTGCGAGTTATTGACAAGGTTAACTAAAATAGAATATCATTCAGCGATAACTTTCTAAGAAGTGGCTCGCGGGGAAAAACCCTCCGTGATCGATGGGAACTCAACTTTCAAGGTCACTATTTTCTTCAGCAAAGGTTACACTTGTTTTCATGGTAAGTCAATCTCGCAAATTGATAAGATTATCTTTGATCTCGCAATTTCTTCTAGGTAACCGTGCTCCATCTTAGACCACACTACTGCTTAACATCAGACAGGTTATGGTCGAACGCGAACCTATTTTGAATTAAAAAAAAAAACCTTTTTTTGCTGTATGCTAAGAACTGTACAACGAATTGTTCGTACAAAGATATCTATAAATCTCGTTGATAAATAAGGAATAGTTCGGATGACGTCGGCTCCCGGCCCGCGGGGGAACCGGGAGATGGGCTGAGCACCTTGTTACCGAGTTGTCATGGGTATGGACGGGATTAAGTGTGTAGTATATTTTCTATGAAAGAAAAAAAAAAAAGTTAAATAAATAAATAATAAATATCGTAGGACACACAGCGCCATCTGACCCCAAACTAAGCAAAGCTAGTACTATGGAAGCCAGATAACTGATAGAATACTTAAATAGTTTTTTTTGTTGTAAATACATACTTAATATACATACAGATATCACAAAATGCTCGTACTGGGTGGGAATCGAACCCACGGTAAGGTATCCAATGCTATGTACTTATTAAGACAAGAAAATTGGAAAGTATAAATGGTCATTGTTATTTTAAACTTTTTATTTGCATGCCGAAAGGTAAAATATGGAGGACTTTTATACTCTTTCCGTATATTTATTTGTCCACCCATATTTATGCAATAAATTAATTATGACTATGATTAGGTATAAATAGCGTTTAAATTATTTAATTAAAAAATATAATCTAGAAATAAGTATAATAAAAATTTAAATTAATTACCTAAATTAACTGCTTACTAAGTTAATTGATTTATTTTTTAAATTTTGTAGCGATGATAG
Source organism: Biston betularia (assembly GCA_905404145.2). Classification (NCBI taxonomy): domain Eukaryota; kingdom Metazoa; phylum Arthropoda; class Insecta; order Lepidoptera; family Geometridae; genus Biston; species Biston betularia. The sequence goes on from FR989884.1 coordinate 239,627, forward strand.
CTCGGTGATTAGTGTGGTCGGTTCATAAGCCAAAAGTTGTGTGTTCAAACACCAACAATGAGCTTAAGCGGCAGCTTATCGTGAGGAAACCATAGCATGGTGGTAGGGTACTTTCTAGTACTCGGCTGGCTAGCTACCACACGAGAGTTGAAAATCTGCCGCCAAGCATCTAACGGTGAATTCCGGCAGCGTCACTTGAGAACTAGTTCCATTCCAGGCTAGGTGTGCTTTACCATCTTCGACCACACCGTCACTTAACATCAGGCGAGCTGTGGTCAAACACCTAGCCTGTCAACCATAAAAAACACATCACGTCGCCTACTATATTTTGGGGACAATCCTATAAACGGAATACTATTTTGATCTCGTTGATCCCAAGATTCCAAACGAATACGTCCGTAGATCTCTCTGGGGAAGTACTCGCCGCGCGCCCGCTAACCTACCATAATGTCCGCGTCGATGGTAACAAGGCGTTTCATACATCATCTGAAGATGTGCTACTATTGGCCCCCTCCCCACCCCGCTCCCGGTCCCGGGGAATTCCCCCGGGATGCACGAAACCTTTCGACTATTTGTCAAAGAGCTAGTTTGTTGAATTTATGAGCAAAAGAGACAATAAATAAATATCGTAGGACATAACACACAGCGCTATCTGAGCCCAAACTAAGCAAAGCTTGTACTATGGGAGTCAGATAACTGATAGAATACTTAAAATACTTTTTTGTAAATACATACAGTACACCCAGACACAGAACAAACATTTTTATACCACAAAATGCTTATACTGGATGGGAATCGAACCCACGCCCTTTAGCTCTTGGAGCAGACATACTACCAATGAACCAACAGGGCTGTCGCAAATAGACAGATAGACACTTTATTGGTACTAGCTGCGCCCCGCGGTGCTACCCGCTACATGTTTTCGGGATAAAAAGTAGCCTATGTGTTTATCCAGGGTTAGCTACCTCCATACCAAATTTGTTCAGTAGTTTTTGCGTGAAAGAGTAACAAACATCCATCCATCCAAACTTTTACATTTATAATGTTAGTGGGATAATTGTTATTATTAATATTTATTTCAAAGTAGGGAAAACTTGTGCCCCAATTTTCTCTACTTTGCTTATTCGTAACTTCACACAAGATTGATAAAGTTAAAAGCGAAAACTATTTTCCGTTCCGTGAAAAATAATGTAAATTGTCGGGAAGATTAAAACAATGCCTATCAAGGTAACTTTGTAGTTTGCAGAGGCTCTCAAACTTTAAATACGAAGCCCTTATTAGAAAATCATAAGTATGACACGCAATCTATTTTTTTTTACTGGCAACTTGGTTCGGTTTCGCACGGATGTATTAACCTTGGGGCCTAGACAAAGTAACATGCGATATATTCGATAAAGCTAATAAAAAAGTCCTAAAAATGTACGGAATTGACATAAGCTGGTCACGTGACATTTCTATAACTTATGTCAATCCCGTACCTTTTTCACTTTTCAAAGACATTTTTTTTAAACGTAAATGAAATCTGTAACAAAATCAATTACGTAGTTAAGAAGTACTAAGCATTGTATTATTTAACTTGTATTATTATTTAACTAACGACTCTCCCCGGTTTCACACGGGCCCAATTTATCTTAGCGACTTAATTACAAAACATTTCTCTTCTTATACAAAAGTTTAGTAGGGTGTTTTTTTTTTCAAATAAAATCTTCCGAAAATAATCAAAATCGGTTGCGTGGTTCAGAAGTAAGCGGAGAAACAGACAGACGTAGTCAACAACTTTGTTTTGTTTTGTCTAATATTAAGATGCTGTAACAAAACACCACACATGGTCTGTCAGTGAATTTTGATTTTCCAATAAATACTAATTTTTTTTTAAATTAATTTATAACATTTTTAAAAATAAACCGTGATATTTTCAATGGCATGATCTACATAAATTATAAATACACATAACTTGTACACGGATTTAGATGAGATTTGTAATGCATTTTTTTTTATGTAAGAAGTAATGAGATGAACTAGACGCTCTCCTGATAGTAAGAGATAACAAAATAATTAACAAATAATAAATAAAATTAAATAATTAAAATTACAATTTTCTTATTGATGTAAAACATCTATTGGCACGCCTTGGCAGTAAAACCAACTAGTATGCCGTTACGGCAAACGGCGTTACTCTTATGTGAAGTGTGTGTGCGCGCGCTTATATCATCTACTTCGTTAATTCTCTGTGTGACTTACGTACTGTTTAAATGCCTCACATCCGGGCGCCACGTGACGGCCGTTTTATTTTGGAAAACGCAAGTAAAATCGCGGAGCAAAACTCGTGTTACTTGTTATACCACAATGTCGCAAACAACCAATATACATTTGGTATTTTGCGTTTGCCACTTCAGCAAAAAGGTTCCGACCTATAACCTTATTTTTTGCGCGAACTCTGTAAAGGATTTTTCGCGTCACGCTTTACAATCTGGGTAAAACTGTAAATCCCCCCAATGTTGTCATCAATCACCCTTCAAGGGATAACAAGGCTTGAGAACCACTGGCTTCAATTTCAAGTTACAAAGTCTCGGTTACAAATTATGCATCCACGGACTTGGCCGCTCGCCACGAGATAAGAGACGCTCAAGTTTAAACTAAGTATAGCTTAAGTCTAACTTAGATAAACGTGTTTAATCTAGAGGTAGGAATTTTGTTCATTACGTGGCAAAGTCTGCTTTATCTCATCTTGATTTCATTTTGAAAGAACTTACTGTGGCTCTAGCATATTAATTTTTGTGAATTATTAGGTGCGTAAATGATACGTAGTGGGTTCGATTCCCACCCAGGACAAGCAGTTTCAGTTATACACGAATGTTTGTTCTGTGTCTGGCTGTATGTATTTACAACCAAAAAAACTATTTAAGTATTATATCAGTTATTTGATTTCCATAGCACAAGCTTTGATTAGTTTAGGGTCAGATGGCGCTGTGTGTAATGTCTTACGATATTTATTTATAGTGGGGGAAGTTTTAGCAGCCTAGCTGGCTGTTTGGGACCTAGCCGAGTGGGTGTTCCCCGATGAATACAGTCTGAGTGCCTTCAAGTCGCGAGTGAATCGGTTTCTTCTAGGCGAGCGTGCTCCGCATCTTCGCTTTACATCAGGCGGGATGGCGGTCAAACGCAAGCCTATCTATTATAAAAAAAAAATGTTTTACTTTCAATTTGGGGATCCTGGATTCGAAACTTACTGTGAGCACCTCTGTATTTTCTAACTTATGTGCATACAAGCTGCACCCCGCGGTGTTACCCGCAACATCGGGATAAAAAGTAGCCTATGTGTTAACCCATGGTATCAGCTACCTCCACACCAAATTTCATTCAAATCCGTTTAGTAGTTTTTTTGAAAAAGTAACAAACATCCATCCATCCATCCAAACTTTCACATTTTTAATATAAGTTGGATTGCCGATGACTTCAAACGGTGAAGGATAACGTCGTGAGGAAAACATGCCCGAAAGTACGTAAAAAAAAGTACGCAGTTACGATATGGGGTAACGCAGCTAGTATTACAAAAGTGTTAAGATGTCAGAAGAGAGCGATTAGAATAATAAATGGTTTAAAAAGACGTAGTTCTGCAAAAAATACTTCAAAACTAACAAAATTATGACAGTGATATCACTATACATATACAATAGCTTATTAGAAATACACGGAGCTAATTTGCCAAAGAACAAAGACAGGCATCAATATAACTTGCGAAACAAAGAAAAGCTGGTCGTGCCATGGACTAGGTTAGGTAAAGTTGACAAGCAGGGCCGTCACGCCAAAATATTAATGTATAATAAATTGCCAAAATATATTACAGAATTAAATCATACCGAATTTAAAAAAACCATTAATTTTTTTTGGAAAACAATCCATTTTACAAATTAGGTGAATATATGTCAATGAGGTTCTCAGAATCCTCATTTATGTGCAGCACATGACCGGAGCCTCCGCTGTAGTATGTTCGTTGTTAATTACTCGTGTAGGTATAGCTTCATTCAATAAAGTGTAATCGTAAGGTTTTTTTTTTTGTATATGTGACTTGCCTTTAACATTATTGTTATTTATGGCCAATAAATATTACTGATTTACTGATTTACTGAAAAAAAAAGTTCTCAAAAATATGTGAAAACTATCACAGTGATAATGTAGCAGCTGTAAGACAGATTTAATCCTTTCCATCCTAAGGTTGCCTGGAAGAGATCGCTTTTAGCGATAAGGTCGCCAGTTGTTACACCCATTAATAAAGTTAATTTTCTTTTTATGCTGTATTAATATATTTTTTTTGTGGGGACGTTAAAGAGTTAGTTAAATTATAGTCCAATATAGTGAAAAATAAAAAATACCTTTTGAATTTGGTTCAAAAGTTGATCACATTATTGTACGAATACTGCGTATTATTAAACGTAGACCCCCAGACATGCCCCGATGAATATTGGAAATTACGATAAACTCTCCGTCCCCGGGGACACAGCGTTTCAACCCTAATATATATATAACTAACTGTAAGCCGTGGTTTCACTTATATATCTCACTAATATCATAAATGTGAAAGTTTGGATGGATGGATGTTTGTTATTCTTTCACGTAAAAACTACTTAATAAATTTAAATGAAATTTGGTATGGAGGTAGTTGAGACCCTGGATTTAAATATAGGCTACTTTTTATCCCTAACACATGTAGCGGGTAACACCGCGGGGCGCAGCTAGTAATTTTATATCTTTTAATAAAGTTTATTACTCAATATTAAACTTTACTTGGTGGTAGATCTCCTTAGCAGGAGGTCGTCTAGGTAGGTACTACTGCAGTACCAGTTATTCTGCCGCTAAGCAGTAGTGTGTAAACATTACTGTGTTTCGGTTTGAAGGGTAGGTACAGCAGCTAGCGAAAGTACCGGGCTGTTGAGACTAATCATCGAATGTCGCAAAGTAATGAGCGCCAAAGCGGCGATGCCATGGGCTTTATTTCTGTACTCAAAATTTTGTGGATCGCTGCAATGGTCATGGACAGGCGTTATCTCTTACCACAAGGAGAGCGTCTCGTTCATCTCTTATTAAAAAAAACTAAAATTAAAACAAATTAAGACAAAAAACAAAATAAAATAACCACAAGTGTTTATATCCTCCTCTCGCTTCAGTAACCAGTTGCCGTCTCGTGTTTCGCCTCTACACGAGGCATCCTCAGGACGTATTGAGTCTAGTAGTGTGTAAACTTTACACACTACTGCTTGGCGGCAGAATATCTGGTACTGTTATGGTATCTACCGAAACGACCTCCTGCAAAGATCTACTTGTATCACCAAGTGAAAACTTTTAGAAGTTTCATTTGTATCTTTATAAACCAATCGAGAAAGCCACTTATCCAACCGACACAGAAAGCAACTTCTACTAAAGCAGAGGTTAAAAAACTAAGGACACGGGAATAGGTTTTACGCGTCTCCGAGGACGATATTCTGCTTCCGTGATGGCTTGAGGACGGTCCGAAGTAATAAAAGCATTCCCACTAAATGTGAAATACCTGTTGCGATACCTACTCACCCGGGCGGCAGAATAAACCAGATACCAACAATGTTCGAGGTGAAATAACACACTCACTTCGAAGGCACAGCGCTCGCCATCTTTTGAAAGTTTTGTAGCGATGATAGCTCAGTCGCTAGCGCGGTCGCTTCACACGTCAAAGAGCATGGGTTTGATCGCCAATGATGAGTTTAAGCTGCCGGTGAAAGAAAACATCGTGAGGAAACTACAGCATGGTGGTAGGGTACTTTCCAGTACTCGGCTGGCTAGCTACCACCCTCAAGTTGAAAATCTGCCGGCAACCATCTAACGGTGCGTTCCGGCAGCCATTCTCATTCTAGGTGTGTTTATCATTTTCGATCAAACCATGTATTGTTACATGTATTCCTGAAATAAATGTAATCATTTTATTATTTATTTAAGTAAATATTTTAATTAATTTAATCATTTCTTGGTCTATTAGCCAAGGTCTCTGACGTCTGTAACACTTTTTTATAACTAGTAAAAGCGCTAGCCAGTTCCACAGATAAAATAAATTTGTAAACATCTTAAATCCAATCAGGATTTAAGATCAAGAGAGATCAATTTAATATATCTTGTAACGTTAGTCTATAAAAAAATAATAATTTTGGTTTAGTACAAAAACGTCCACAAAACTCAGTTCCATTATCTCACCGAGCAGGTTGTTTTCAAGTGTTAGCTGCTTGGTTACTGATAATGCATCTGCGTTTCCTAATCTATCTCAAAGTGAGATTCCATCTGTATTTTCATGGGACGTAAAAGGACATACTCGTGACTTATAAATGGAAGTATTGTTATACTGGCTTTGGAGGTTTAGTGCACTTAAGAATAATTGATTTATATAGACATTTTAGTCGTTCAATTTATTGCTGTGTTGTTGACCTTTAGCTGATGATAAGATGAAAGGAAGCTTTAAGAGTGACAGAGAAAGGATGAGAAAAAGTAAGAAAGTGTTATATGATAGAGCGAGTGAGGAAAACATCGCGAGGAAACTATAGCATGTACTTTCTAGTACTCTAGTACTTACTCGTCCGGCTAGCTAGTTGCAAATCTGCCGCCAAGGCGCGTCACTTGAGAGCCAGTTCCATTGTAGGCTAGGTGTGCTTGCCATTTCGATCACACCGTTACTTAATATTAGCTAAGTTGTAGTCAAACACTAAGCTTGCCAAATATACAAAAAAATTACAAAACACTAAAATTATAAAAGTTTGTAAATGTATCTGTATGTTTGTTACTTCTTTACGCTCAAACGGCTGAACCGATTTTGATGAAATTCGGTATGGAGGTAGCTGACATCTGGATTAACACAAGCTTTTTATCCCGAAAAATCTAGCGGGCAACATCGCGGGGTGCAGCTAGTATATTATAAATATCGTCGGACATTTCTCACACTAAGCAAAGCTTGTTCTACGGGAACGAGAAAACAGATAGAATGCTTACATACTTTTTTATTTGTAAATACATACTTATAATATACAGAACACTTAGACACAGAACAAGCATTTATCGTCTAACTAGCTGCGCCCCGCGATGTTACCCGCAACATGCTGTCGGGATAAAAAGTAGCCTATATGTTAATCTAGCGTCTCATCTAACTCCATACCAAATTTCATTCAAATCCGTTCAATGTTTTTTGCGTGAAAGAGTAACAAACATCCATCCATCCAAACTTTCACATTGACAATATTAGTGGGATAAATCACATTCTTCGAATATACTCTACTTACCAATTTAAGTTTTAATAAAATTACTTATTAATGTCAACTAGACTAGATTGTAATAACAATGAGGTATCTAAAAACAAACATAGGTACATTAGAAAGCAAAAAAATATGTTTGTTCTGTTCAGAATCGAACCCACGCCCCACAAATGCAGAAACAGATATTGTACCAAATGAGCTAACAGGCTGTCTTTAAGCTAATTTCAGTTTCTTTTCACGGCCGCCTGGAGCGCTGTCCCAATTATCACGCGCACAAAATATCTATGAAATCTGTTATTTCTGAAGTATGTACGTGAGTCGTTTCTGAAACAAACTTGTGGTCTTAACCGTATAATATCACAATATAAAAAAGCTTACGTGTCGTTCCGAACAGACATGAACGTATTCAAAACGACGGCCGATCATAAAATATGATAATCGACTGAAAATATTCTTACCTTTTTAATATCACCTGGCGTACACACCCTTCAGAGTAAGCTATTATATACAACTAGCTGCGCCCCGCGGTGTTACCCGCTACATGTTTTCGGGGTAAAAAGTAGCCTATGTGTTAATCTGTTAAGCTTAGCTAGCGATGATAACTGAGTGGGTAAGCGCGGTCAGTTGGTCGGTCGATAATTTCTAGTACTCGGCTGGCTAGCTACCATCCTTAAGATGAAAATCTGCCGCCAAGCTCCTAACAGTGTGTTCCGGCAGCCTCACTTGAGAGCCAGTTCCATTCCAGGCTAGGTGTGCTTTATCATCTTCGATCACACCGTCACTTAACATTAGGTGAGCTGTGGTCAAACACCTAGCTTGTCAACCATAAAAAAAAATCCAGGGTCTCAGCTACCTCCATACCGAATTTCATCCAAATCCGTCGAGTAGTTTTTGCGTGAAAGAGTAACAAACATCCATCCAAACTTTCACATTTATAATATAAGTAGGATTATTGTAGAGTAGCTGACCCGTGACCACTTCGTTGGGCGGGAAATATTTTTTGAATCTTGATGAAATTATGAGTGACGTCTTCGTTCGACCGCTTTTTCTCCGACTTACTTTGCAAATCCCATTACCACGATAAAATAAAATAAAAAAAATAAAATAATAATAAAATAAAGTCATAGTTATAAATAAATAATAGAATAATAAGTTCCGTACCATTATCTATAACAACGGCAAATAAATCACGTTTGTTGTGTACACATTTATTATATTCTGTTTTTTAGTATTTGTTGTTATAGCAACAGCAATAAATCATCTGTGAAAATTTCAATTGTCTAACTATCACGGTTCATGAGAGACAGCCTGGTGACAGACGGACAGACAGACAGACGGACGAACAGCGGAGTCTTAGTGATCTTAGGGTCCCGCTTAACACTTAGTAATAAACATAAAATATACAACTGAATTGAGAATATCCTTCTTTTTTTGAAGTCAATAAAAATATTTTAAAGTAACATATTTTATCGACGTGTATCGTCGCTCAGTATGAAAAGGTTTACCTTTTTAATATTATCCGGCAATGGGTTCTTATGATCGGCCTTTTAGGAAACGCTCAGGCGATTTCTATAGGAAATTTGCATTTTCCGATATATAGGTACCCAGGGCTTTAGTGATAGGGATGCCTTGTGCCCGAGATTAGAGACGCAGTCTTGTTTTTTTTTTTAATTAATGACAATTTTTAATTAATTTATTTATTTTATTAAAATTTGGTACAATAACAATTAGCAAGCCTAGATTCACAATTAAAACACATCAACCGCACCATCACTTAACATCAGCCGAGCTGTGGTCGAACCCTTAGCCTGTCAACCATAAAAAAGAAGAGCAGGGCAGTGTTGCCCTCGAAACTTTGAATAAAATAAATAAATATCGTAGGACTATACACACAGCGCCATCTGGCTCCAAACTAAAGCAGAGCTTGTGTGATGGAAGTCAGATAGCTGATAGAATACATAAATACTTTTTTTTCGTAAATCATACTTATAATACATACAGAACACCCAAACACAGAACAAACATTTGTTTATTCACAAAATGTTTGCCCTGAGTAGGAATCGAACCCACGCCCTACAACTCTTAAGACAGATATAGGTACTACCAATGAGCCAACGGGGCTGTCAAAAAATCGTTTCGTGGTGAGGTCGTATTCTAATGAAAAATCTAAATATAGTCAACTTGTGACAGTCCATAGTATTCGATTCAAGACTGTCTCAACGCGAGACTGCCACGGCTCATCTCTAACGGAGCAAAGAATCACGACTCGGTTGGAATTTAAAAAAAAGTATAAATGGGACGTGAATGCCTCAGTTCACTGCTATTTGAAAAGATATTGGAAATTACTTTACTGAATTAAATATTTAAATACTCTTAGATTCAAATAACGGGCATAATTCTTACAAAAAACCGAATTAATTCCACTAACTTTTACTTGGTGGTAGATCTTCTTAGCAGGAGGTCATCTAGGTAGGTACCACTGCAGTACCAGATATTCTGCCGCCAAGCAGTAGTGTGTAAACATTACTGTGTTCCGGTTCGAAGGGTACTGCAGCGAAATTACTGGGCTGTTCAGACTAACCATCGAAAGTCTCAAAGTAATGAGCGCCAAAGCAGCGATGCCCTGGACATTGTTTTGTTACTCAAAGTTCTATGTATCGCTGCAATGGTCATGGACAGGCGTTATACCTTACCATCAGAAGAGCGTCTCGTTCGTCTCATTACTTTTTACATTAAAAAAAAACAGCTACAACACGGCCTGGTTAACTTTTTTTATAAGAAATAGACTTACGTTTGGCTGTCATTTCACCTGATGTTAAGTGATGATGCGGTCTAAGATGAAGCACGCTTGCCCAGAAGATACCGACTCACTCTCGACTTGAAGACAACAAGATTATATTCGATGGGGAACATCCACTCAGGCAGCGCATTCCACTTTGTCCACAAATTGTTTCGTTCGACTTTTTGGAACGTCGCGTCGACCATGAAACGATGTCGCTTTTTTACATTGTTTTATAAAGGCGAGAGATATACATAGAAACTATTCTAGTGACTGTAAATACTACTGAAAAATCACAGGAAAGAAAAAACAAATAGTTTACTTGAATGACGTATTTTTTAAAATCTGGGTTCTATTATTTGTAAGTATACTAGCTGTGCCCCGTGGTGTTACCTGCTCGATGTTTTCGGGATAAAAAGTAGCCTATGTGTTAATCCAGGGTGTCAGCTACCTCAATAACAAATTTCATCCAAATCCGTTTAGTAGTTTTTGCGTGAAGTAACAAACATCCATTTATCCAAACTTTCACATTTATAATATATTTTTTTAAAGTCTTTTTCTATTTTACTTATTTTTTATTTTTTAAATGCGCCATCTAGCGTCATTTACTGTAACATAGCTCTCGTATAACTGACCGCTGCGTGTGATTTATTGCGGTTCAATTACGTAATCGAACTTCGCATCCAATTAAAATCGACTCTGCACGTGTTCTGTACATTTTTCAAGCCAGTGTTTGCTTCGTTAAGGAAACAAAAGCCCAATTTTCTACCGAATAAACTGATCACAGAGTAAATCGAGGATCTTTTGTGAGGGGCTTTGCTTTCGAGGGTTAATTGAAAATGAGTACCGAATAAAGTGAAATATTTTGCACAAATTGTAATTAGCTCCTGAGGAAAAATTTTTAACAAGTCGCTCGCTTGCAAATACAAAGGTGTAACTCAAAATATGTGAAATTGGAGATTTTCTTATAAAACGCGTCTTTATCACGTAAAGAATAGGTAGAATTTAACAGCCACGCCATTACGATAAAAGTGAGCGAGATGCGTGATCCTTCTTCTCTTTTCAAGCAACAAGATCTGACAACTCGATTGTTGTCGTTTGCTGCATCTCTAAATTAATTTGTTTTTGTTTTAAATGTAACTGTGAAATATACCAGTTTCTTAGAAAACTAATTTGGTGATAATGTGAAAAATGTTGAATTAACTCCGTTTTGTTTATAAAATCGAAATATTGTGTAATATTTTCAATATTATTTATTACTTTTTAAAATCACAGAGATTTTTTTCGTCTTACTGCATGAAAAATTGTTCTAATAATGAGATATTTTTTTTAATAAAGATAATTAATTCAGAACTTTTAATGTTCATCAACACTTTTTAACTGTAATAGATGTTAGCACATTTTTTTTCTATTTTCTGTAGTTTAAACTTATAATATCAACAGTAAAAGTGATAAGTCATTATAAGTAACCGTTAATTTTCATCAAAGATAATTCGGATAAGGTGCAAAACTATTGAATTCCAACAAGTTGTGATTTTTGAGTTACATCTTTTTTTTTGTAAGCGAGCGAAGTGTTTATATTTGTAATCAGTAGGACAGAACAATAAAACATCATAAAAAAATATTTTTAACAGATAAAACAAAAGCGATGACGTGTTTGTATTATTATAATATAAATACAATAATAAAACTTAAAAAAAAAACTTGACTTAAAATGTCAAAAACAAGGTTAAGTACAACTTTGGTCTTTACACAAAATGCCTGGAACCGCATTGCGACGGGCGGTATATCCTTATTAAATAGTCATGTAGTGGTCTAGAGAATTTGGGGACGTGTGATATTCACTCGCTACGCCCCGCGGCTTGCGTCATAAACTTCCGGGACATTTACCACGTCACGGCACGTCAAAACTTGTGTCTAAATTGACAGCCCTGTTAGTTCATTGGTAGAATGTCTGCTTCAAGAGCTGAAGGGCGTGGGTTCGAGTCCCACTCAGGGCTAAACTTTGTGTCATAAACAAATGTTTGTTCTGTGTATTTATTATAAGCAGATAGATAGATATAACTCTTTATTGTGAAGAAAAAATACAGAGAACAAAAGAAAAAGAAAAGAAGTATTGAAGTATTCTATCAGTTATCTGACTTCCATAGTACAAGGTTTGCTTAGTTTGGGGTCAGATGGCGCTGTGTGTAAAGCCCTACGATATTTATTTATTTTTACTCTTTAGTTCGTAGTATGCGAAACTTTGCCCTTGAAAGCTTTCACGAAAGGCTCGCTAGTACATGGGCTGCAATGCGGTATGTGCAGTAAAGTCTTCACTGATATACTAGGTTACGCAAAACGGTTCTTTGTTATACTGAAAAAGGCTCACTGTACTCGATTTTTATTACCTGTCTAACCCTGAAATCGTAAACATTTTCTTATAACAGAATAGAATTCACAGCACGTATTCCCACTAATATCAAAAATGTGAAAGTTTGGATGGATGTTTGTTACTCTTTCACGCAAAAACTACTCAACGGATTTTGGTGAAATTTGGTATGGAGGTAGCTGAGACTTTGGATTAAGATATAGGCTACTTTTTATCTCGAAAACATCTAGAGCGCAGCTAGTATCTAATAAATAAACAATTTTTATTTATTTTCTTTTTGAAAAGAAAGAAAGAAAAAGATTTTATTCTGTAACACAAAGACACACAAAAACAAAAACGCACAAGCACAGACAAACAGTTACAAAATAAGGACTCACCTCAGCATAATACTGGTCATACTAAGTATGATCAGCGCTGGTCTTCCGGGGAGCCCCTGTAGTTGAAAACCAAAGCGTGTGTGCGTGTGTTTTTGTGTGTGCGTGTGTGTGTGTGTGTTTATATTTTATGTTTAAAAGATGCTTCAATATGATATTTTTGTCGTCGTAATAGTAATTGTAATACTAATTATCTCTATAGGCTGTATTGACAGCCATTCCCACTCAGGGCAAACCTTTTGTGAATAAACAAATGTTTGTTGATTGATTGATTGATTAACTCTTTATTGCACACACTAAAAAAAAACAATACAGAAGAAATAAAGTCTGTAAGTTTGTTCTGTGTCTGGGTGTTCTCTATGTATTATGCTCTGCTTAGTTTGGGGCCAGATGGCGCTGTGTATAGTCCTACGAAATTTTTTACCTTTATTTAAAAATATGTAACAATACTATAGTTATGGATTATTTCTTTTTATTACTTAAATTTTGTAGACTTTTGAATTGTTACAACATCTTCTGTCTTTTCAGAAGAGTGTTGACAAGTTACCATATATGATTGTGTGGCAGTGTTACAACGGATATCCGTGTAAACGGCTCCTAAACCCGCTTGCCCCGCTTTGTAGGTCACGCTAGGAGCTATTTTTGCAGCTGTAGTGGCTGTTTGCACGCGCGATTCGCTGTAATGAAGCCCCAAACATGGCCGCTCTAATTGGTTAAACGTCACGTCGATGTTCGTGGTAGCATATATATTGTTCTGCGAAGGTTGTTGTTATTGAAACTGTATTAAACATGATTTAAGAGATTTATCCTTCTAATATCCTAGATGTATGTATGTTTGTTTATCTTTCACGCAAAAGCTATAAAACGGATTTGGATGAAATTTGGTATGGAGGTAGCTGACCTGGATTGACAAATAGGCAACGTTTTATTCTGAAAACATGAAGCGGGTAACACCGCGGGGCGCAGCTTGTGATAAATATTAAAGTGCCTGTATGTTACTCAATTACGCAAAAACGGCTTAACGGATTTGGATGAAATTTGACACACGTGTAGTTTACTACCTGAATTAACATTTAGAATACTTTTTATCTCAGGAAAATGTTAGTTTTCTGTGGCCATGTGTGTGGAAATCGTGACAATTTTTCTGTTACATACATACTTACTGACCTAGTGTGGCATCTATCCTTACACCGGCTAAATTATTAATGTTGGAATAAAATTTATCGGTAGTTTTTTTGTCGGTAGTAAAAAAAAAGAACATGAAACAACATAACATGACAAACAGTTATGGTAAAAAAATAATTTTAAATTTCTGCATAACTGATTTTTCCGTTCTCTACCATAAATGTTGCACTATACTTTCTTTTTGACACTAATCAATCTTAGAATACCTGTTGGTTAAATGATTGATAAACGAAATATATACAAAAGTATTTCTTAGAAAAAAAATAACGTTTCATTCGATACAACTTTACAAATATATTCCACTTACCCCAAATGTACCTTATTTGCCTGTAAAATAGAATAAAAAACTACCCTCCACTATCAGCGGGGTAGAAAGGATCCCAACAAACAGGGTTACCGCGGTCTCCCCTCGGGGAATAAAGTTACGTGGCTGAGTCAAATTATATCACACAATAGTTAGCGATAGATGGACAACTTAGGAAGAAATAAAACTAAATGGCTTGTTTTGACTAGGTGTTTGACCACTGCTCAACTCTTACGAGCTTTATTTATTTCAATTAGTACCGCATACATCACGAATTGCACTAATGACAATATTAAAATAAAATCATTTAAACTATAATAATTAATAGCCCTGTTGGTTCATTGGTAGTATGTCTGCTCCTAGAGCTGAAGGGCGCGGGTTCGATTCCCACCCAGGACAAGCATTTTGTGGTATAAACAAATGTTTGTTCAGTGTCGGGTGTACTGTATGTATTTACAAAAAAAAAAGTATTTAAGTATTCTATCAGTTAGCTGACTGTATAATCCATGTTTTCGTACTTGTTTATAAAGATAAAAATAATACTAATTACTTATACATATTCAGCTTTTTTTGAAGTTAACCTGCTGAATTTTTCTATTCTGTGTCACTGCGGTGCAAGCTCCTTGATATGAGACCGAAGAACCCTAATAAAGAGCATTTTGTTGAAGGCAAATACAAGCTTTTAAGAATTTAAACTTGTCAAGAACCCTCCGTTTGATAAATAAGAGACAGGTTTGGTATCTTACGGCTTTGACATTTTGTTGTTTTTTAACACGAAAAAGTTTTGCGTTCAAACGCAAAACTATTGTTTCGTGGTCAACCACGCCCTGATGTTAAGCAGGATGCAGTCTAAGATGAAGCACGCTTACCTAGAAAACACCTGTTTGATCTGGATTTGAAGACACCCACTTTGTAGTTCGCGGGAGAAACAGACGCCGGCAGAGAGTTCCACATCCTCGCTGTGCGTATGAAGGATGTGGAATCGAAACGCTTAGTCCGTACGTGAGGAATGTTCCCCATGTATGGATGGCGCTTAGGCGTAATGTCAGTTTTGTTTTTATCCGATTTCAAAAAAGGAAGAGGGCCTCAACTCGTCGGAATCTTTTTTTAATGTATGTTCACCGATTATGAACCGATTTGGAAAATGATGTGCTTGAAAAAAGCTTAAGCCCGTGAAGGTGCCATGGCTTAGCATGGTGGTAGGGTACTTTCTAGTACTCGACTGGCTACCACACGAGAGTTGAAAATCTGCCGCCAAGCACAAATCGGTGTTTTCTAGCAGCCTCACTTGAGAGCGAGTTCCTTTTCCAGGGTAGGTGTGTTTATCATATTTACCACACCGTTACCAAACATCATGTGAGACCATGAAAATGCCTTTAATTTCGTGGTAGATGGAACGGCTTTTGACACCAATTGCGTTGATATTTTGGTACCTACCATCACATGAAAGGACCGAAACGCTCTCCTGATGTGAAGACATAACTCACGTCCACGACTATTGCAGCGATACACAGAACTTTGAGTAACAAAACAAAGTCCGGGGCATCACTGCTTTGGCGCTCATTACTTTAAGGCTTTCGATGGTTAGTCTCAACAGCCCAGTAATTACACTTCAAACCGGAACACAGTAATGTTTACGGTCTTGACGGCAGAATATCTCATACTGCGGTGGTAACTGCCTCGACGACCTCCTACTAAGGAGGTTTACTACCAAGTAATTTATTGGATTACTATTATTTTATTGGTATATTCCCTACATAAAATAGTCTAGAGTCTAGCCTTCAGGGGAAAGGCAAACTTCTCAAAAGACCGAAACTGAAAAGTTTCCAACAAAGTTAGCGGTTCGAAAGCTCCGGCCACATTGACAGCGGGTGATCATTAGATTGATGTCGTGTGGACGGGCCCTAATGGAAAAAGTTAAATCGAATTTGAACCGGTTCAATCCAGTTTGAGACGCGTGTAGTAGGGCTAGTGAGGTGAAAAATATTATGTATAGAGAGTACATAGTATTTTTCCCCTCACTAGCCTACTAGCTAACCTAGTATTCACAACATAGCCGTCTAAACTGATGTGGATACAAAATTACTTGAGGAAATAGTTTGCACTAAAAGCAAGGTACTCTTATATGTAATAGTATAGAAAATATGCCGACCAGAATGCTGGCATCTACTTTGGTCAAAAGCTAAGCATTGCCATCCAGCGCGGCAATGCTGCCAGCATTCTGGCCACATATCCCTCCTCTGACAGACCGTTAGATTAAGTTATTTAGATATTTTATTTTATATACTAGATAATTTATTAATAAATATTAACTCCCATCGAAAAATACGGGTCCAATGTCCTCCGTTTTAAATAATAAAATTCTTTTAATTGCGAAATATACCATATTTATACAAAAAATAAGTATTTATATCTTTTTTTTATTCTTAAACGTTACACCTGTATGAAATTATATTCACTACAAATGATGGCTAATGTCTTCTTTTTTTGTTTTGGCATAGCACTTTGTGAATTTGCCAGTGCCAAGTATTTCGATAATTTTAAGATAAATCTTGTAAAATATCACTGTCAAAGTCACGCAATGTCCTCCTAGTGTACTTGTAATAGAATTGTAAGTGTGTATTAAAAATAAGTACATAAAAAAAAAATAAGGTTATAAATATATAAATGTATAGGATTTTAACACTCACTCTGTCCCCTACTTATGTATATGTATATGTTTGTGTATGTCTTGTAGCATGTTAAATGTTTTGGTTTCAGGGTGACAAACAAAAACCTCTGCTATACGAATTCACCGAACAACGAGGCTCAACACCGTACAAATTCCTGCGTTTGATGGTATATCTTTCTACGTGACAGTGGCGGAATTGTGAAACGTTTTCACAAAAGCCATAAACCAAGAATTGAATTGAATTGAATTGTGTATTAAAAAACAAACAAAAGGCTACCCATATGCTGGAAGTTAGATTGAAAATTGTTTGTAGTTGTATTGAATCTCGTATTGAGAGATGGTATGATTTGAATACCAAGCGAATTTAATATTTCTACAGATCTGTACTGCGATTTTATTCATGTCGTTGGCTTTATCATAATTATAAACATTCTTCTATCAACTTTTATACGTGACGCTGTTCTTGCAAAGGTCAATGTTCATTAATTACAATTTTAAAAAACCGACTCATTAACCTTTAGGCCAACTAAACGCGCTGCTCCAATGAAACAGCCAGTTTCAGAGTAAACGAAAATATCATCGATGTATACAATTTTTCACATTTTTATTGATTTTGTAAAAACCGCTCGATCAATTTTGATAAAATGTATATGGGACTACCTCTGAAGTATGATCTATCAAGCAAAAAAATAACAAACATTAAAAAAAAATACAGTCGGATTGAGAACCTCCTCCTTTTTTTATTTGGTTAAAAAATAATTGGAGACCTTGTCTTCATGGACCTCGTGAGAGTAGTCACGGATCTGAAGACGTCGCAGTGAGCTCTGTGAGCTGGAATATTCGTGACACCGCAAAGAAGGACTCCAAAGTCCACCGGCGTATCCCGGCACAATACCCCCAAGTCGAGAGTGAATCGGTTTCTTCTAGGCAAGTGTGCTCCATCGTTGACCGCATCTTCACTTAACATCGGGTGAAATGGCGATCAAACGCAAGCCTACACAATACACATCATAAAAAACCACTGTCTTTACGTGCGAGGATACCACGCGCGGATTGTACTCAGCTTTGTTTCCTTGAAGAAGGCCACCTAAAGTCGGAGTATCAGATATAACTAAACGAGAGTAAATCCGCGTAAGACAAAAAATAATTAAAAAAAAATTACTTTATTCCTTAACAATTGTTATTAAAGGATAACGTCCTTCTGACTAGTCAAGTATACCTCCATCTTACACACAAGCATGCAGGCTAACATATAGACACAGAACAGATAACTGCAAAGTTAATTTCAAAGCTGACAAACGAACCGCGCTCCACTGAGCTCGTCAAATTTATTTCTCGAAAAAATCATTTACATGACTCTTAAAGGACAGAATATGGTAATTAAAAACGTTGTACGGCATCCATAAAATAAATATGACTACTAAGTACAACGGGGTTTTATTGTGTAGTAATGATATTTTCTTTCCAGTAATTAATACTGGCATTGTCTTATAAAACAGTACTGGAAAAATAAAACTACTCCAAATTTTTTGTTTATGATACGCTACGGCTCGTAGAACCAGCGTAGCACTGTAGATTGTAGAAGTAGTTCATTTTATTTTAAAACACGCCATCTAGCTAACCTTGTAAGCACTAACAAATATTTCTTTTCCATGCGCCATCTACTGGAAAACTTATGAAACACTCAGTTGAAGAAAAGTCAAAACCTCGCGTTGAACATGAGTCCGTTTTTCTTCTACGTAACTTGGAAAAGCGATGCTAGATGGCGGGCGCGCCTGGTTTAACTTTAGAAAACGTTTCTAATATAATTTTTGTATAACAGTTTCGAGTTACACTTCTTTAAGTAAAATACAGATGGCGTTAACATCAACCGAAGTAGTCGTTAAAAGGTAACTAGTAGAGAGCATTTAAAGACTTCAAAATCTTTGTTTTTATTTTATAATAATAAGTTTTTTTAATAAGTAACCAAGTGTTTACTATTGTTAAAGCAAACGCATTATTGGCATGTAGTTCAAAGACAATTGAATTGTGAATAACTAGTGGTATAATGCCGTGAAACATTTATTTCCCCCCATTTTACGATGGCATAAAAAATAGGATCTGAAAAATACGGATTGTTTGTAGCTGGCTAAACTTTGAACTTGCTCTCAAGAGGCTGTAAAAATATACCGTGAGATGATTGGCAGCTGGTTTTCAACATAAGGGGGGTAGCTAGCCAGCCGAGTACTAGAAAGTACCTTACCACATCGCTATGGTTTCCTTCACCGGCAGCTTAAGCTTATTGTTGGGATTTGAACCCACGTCCTTCGGCTTGTGAACTGACCACGCTAACCGCTGAGTTGTCATCGCTACAAAATCGCTTAACTCTGCCATAGTAGAATAAAAAATTACACAATATTACGCTAGTTTCAGTTTTCGGTTACGTCCGCCAGCTGATCCACTTTTATATATTTTCGTTTCCAAAACTAAAATCATTTAATTGATTGATTCAGGCGTTACCTTGCGAAAATTCATTTAGAGTGTTTAAAGTAGATATATGCCTTAAATACTCGAAATATATTTCCGCAAAGTAAAAGTAAAAAACATTTAGTTTATTTCCGCTTTATGTTAAACGGAATAAATTAAAGACATTCTAAAGATTTTTTTTTACCACGTCAAATTAATCAAACATGGCTTGGTAGTAAAAAAAGAGCATATTAACTAGTAAAATAACCTCATTTTCCAAACGAAGGCAGTCTTTAGCCACTTCTAAATATTTCACCGCCGCAAGCTTGTAATGAATTATTTTAATCAAGCATGAAACCTGTAAGGGTAGGACCGCATCTCGGCTAATTAAGTACTTTGCTGATCTCGGGGTCGACTGAGCGTGCGGCCCGGAGGCTGTAGAATAAATAAATAAATATCGTAGGACTATACACACAGCGCCATCTGACCCCAAACTAAGCAAAGTGTGTACTATGAAAGTCAGATAACTGAAATAATATTTCAATACTTTATTTTGTAAATACATACTTATAATTCATTCAAAACAAACAGGCGTACACAGTAGGGTGTGGGTTCACACCCCAACAGTGAACTTAAAAACATCGTGAGGAAACCATAGGACGATGTACTTTCTAGTACTCGGCTGGCTAGTAGTGTTGCCCAAATTCAGTCTTGGTCTTGCAGTCTTGGTCTTGTTCTTGCGTTTTTGCAAGACCAAGACCAAGAACAAGACCGCGTATTTTTAGCAAGACCAAGACCAAGACTGACCGTGCAAGACTTGAGCAAGAACAAGACTAAGCCTGCAAGACTCTTGCGTCTTGCAGCTAGGACTTAGCGCTATTTCACGGAGTAGTTAGGTGTAACAGTTCGGTGTATAGGTACGCTTAGGAATTCTATGAGACGCAAAAAACTGTATCAAAGAATATGAAAAACTGGACCTATGCCCATTACGACTAATACCATAAACATACCTACATAGCGAATAAAAAAATATCCATTAAAATCAAACTGAGTGCATGCATAGTTATGTTTTAACCATCGGCACTTTGATAATGCGGCATCAAAGGTTTTGTACTTACTTCTCAAAGAAATTTGCCGCTTTTCGGAAGTACATGGTTATGATACACGCGCCGGCGGCTTCTTTTGAAATCATATACAACAATCGTTGCCGCCGCGCCGAAATCACAACATTTGACACTATTTGATTGCCGCCACAGGGCGTAGGTATACTCATGCAAAATAATTTCGAATTTTAAGAGTACCTACAGGTGTTCCAAAGAATAAATAAGTTTCAGAGTGCTTAGAATGAAAATGAATACATTATACTGATCACGCAAGTAGTATTATGATAGGAAAAAATGTTAAGGATAGGTAGTAGATGTCATAATAATTTATTCTAGTAAGTATATATTATAATATTGATTATATGGTTTTAAACTAATTACTTAGGTACTATTATTGTACATTTAGTCATTATATTTCTTAAGTTTTTACAAGAAAAAATAGCAAAAAAGTGTTCAAATATCACCCGTTTGATAAATATTGTAGCCACTTTTAAATATACTTGAAACGTGTAAAAAATTCTACAAAACTAATAAAATAATATAAAAAGCGTAGGTACTTACCTACTAATAAAATAAAAAGCCTGCGATAAGAGTTTTGTATTGCTTACCAGCCCGAATATCTCTGAGAGAGATGATGAGAGTAAGTATTTACTAGCAGTGCCCGCGACTTCGTCCACGAGGAATAGTAACTTTGGAGGTATAGTGACGTTCAGGATTTATTTATTTATTTTAAAACTTCTGTCATCAAACATACAAACAAACTCTTCAGCTTTATAATATTAGTATAGATAAGTATAGATGTACGCCAAAACATTCACTTATATGTAAAGAATAGTGATTGGCACTAATTCTTTACATATATTTTATTCACGCGTCGCGTCTGTACAAGTAGGTAATAATCTGTGTTTTTTGATTGTGTTAATTGCAAGACTTGCAAGACTCTTGCTGCAAGACCAAGACCAAGACCAAGACTGGGAGCGCAAGACCAAGACCAAGACCAAGACCAGGTGTATTGGCGCAAGACCAAGACCAAGACTGGCTAAGTCTCGTCTTGTTCTTGCATTTGGGCAACACTACTGGCTAGCTACCACCCGCAAGTTGAAAATCTGCCGCCAAACATAACAGAGTGTTCCGACAACCTCACATAAGAGCCAGTTTCAGGGTCTCGACTACCTCCATACCAAATTTCATCCAAATCCGTTTAGTAGTAGCGTGAAAGAGTACCAAACATCCATCCATCCAAACTTTCACATTTATAATATTAGTGGTCTAATGCTACAAATTTCAGGCTACAATTTCTAGGTTTTTTGTTCTCTGTACTTTTTACTATATATGATGTGTACAATAAAGAGTTATATCTATCTATCTACCATTGGCAATCAATCCATCTCCTCCCACAGCAAGTACTGCAAGCCCTGGATTACAGGCAGCGGCTTGTTTGTCCGCTCAGCTCCTGTAAACAGCTGAAATGGACGTCCAGTGATGTTTGCTGGAGACACAGAACTTTAATTCAGCAAACAATGAAGCAAATGGCGAGCGAGCACACTCGATGTAAAAAGAGATACCTACTTGACAGCCCTGCTGCTTCATTGATAGTACGTCTGCTCCAAGAGCTGAAGAGCGTGAGATGTTTTATTTCCCCCAAGATAAATATTTTGTGGTACAAAAAATGTTTATGTATTAACAAAAAAAAAGTATTTTAGTATTCTATCAGTAATCTGACTTCCAGTAGCTTTGCTTAGTTTGGGGTCAGATGGCGCTGTGTGTAATGTCCTTCGATATTTATTGTTATTATTTATTATTATAAGTAATTAAATAAATAAAAAGTTTTAGCAGCCTTGTTGGGAGACCGTCTGGCTTCCAATCTGGAGGTCCTAGATTCAAATCCCACGGGATGCATCACTATCTTTTCTAACTAATGTGCGTATTGCAGATTAATTTAAACTTTGAAGGAAATCTTGTAACACAGAACACACAAAAATGACAACAAACAGAGACAAAATACGGGATCACCTCAGCATAAAACTATAATCTAGATCCTTTCAAGCTCAGAGTGAATCTTCTAAGTCTACGTGCTTCATTGTCGACTACATCATCGCTTACCATCAGGCGAGTTGGTAGCCAAACACGGACTTTTCCGTATAAAAATAAATTATCCTTAAGTTTAAAAGAAAAGAGATAGATAGAAACTATTTATTGTGCACATCATAAACAGAAAAAGTACAGATAACAAAAAAACCTTATGAACTAGTACCACAAGTGGCGGCCTTATCGCTAACAGCGATCTCTTCCAAGCAACCAAGACTAGAAAAACACGATAGATGACATTAGAAATAGACGGGAGATGTTAAAGCAAAACATTTATTAAACAAAATAAAAAAGACCTTAAATTAGTATAATTTACAAAATGTATACAAAAAACTTAGTCTAAAAATCCGGCAGAGGAGGTATATGTGGCCAGAATTCTGGCAACATTGCCACGCTGGATGGCAATGCTTAGCTTTTGACCAAAGTAGATACCAGCATTCTGGTCACCTGAAGCCTCCTCTAAACGTTTGGCCAGGTCCCGATACAGTTCGAGAGCGGCCCCCACGGACCTAAGAGTAATTTTTGCTTTAACTTTGAATGTCATGTTTTTAATTCTTCTGATCGTTTTGTCTGCCGCCCGAGCGTTCCGTGAGTCACTCGCATTAAAGCGTAGTTTACATTGAATAATAATTGATGGATACGCTTTCATCTCCCGGTTTGATGTGGGATGAAGCGGTGTTTTACAAGCAAAAACAATGTATGGTGCGAATCATCTACCAATATTCCATCCCACTAATATCATAAATGTGAAAGTTTGGATGGATGGATGTTTGTTACTCTTTCACGCAAAAACTACCGAACGGATTTGGATGAAATTTGGTACGGAGATAGCTGAGACCTTGGATTAACACATATGCTACTTTTTATCCGGAAAACATGTAGCGGGTAAGACCGCTGAGCGCAGCTAGTTCAATCTAAACTCTAATTAATAAGTTCATAGCGACTATAGCTCAGTTATTAGCGCGGTCGATTCACACGCCAAAGAGCGCGGGTTCGAATCTTAACAATGAGCTTGAGCTGCCGGTGAAGAAAACCATAGCATGGTGGTAGCGTACTCTCTAGTACTCGCCTGGCTAGCTACCACCCAAGAGTTGAAATTCTGCCGCCAAGCATCTAACGGTGTGTTCCAGCAGCCTCACTTGGGAGCCAGTTTCATTCCAGGCTAGGTGCGCTTTACCATCTTCGACCACACCGTCACTCAAAATCAGGTGAGCTGTGGTCAAGCACCTAGCCTGTCAACTTTAAAAAAAAAAGATTTAAAAATATTACAATATAATTTTTCTGTGAAAGAAAACGTCATAAATAAAAAAATAACTGGCATCGTTAATGTCGAGTCGTGTCCACTCTCAAAAGGTCATAAAAGCGATATTTCATGCTAGCCGCCAGCCCCGCGCGCGCCGCCCGCCCCGCCCGCTCACAGTGAGTGGAGAAGATATAAATCTCTTCGATGGCTAATGAAGCGCCCTAGTGTCAGATGTCGGTGACATGCTCTCTGTATGGATGAGAAAAACATACGCCGCCTTTAAGTTGTTAGTATACACGGTGTATGGGAAAACGTACCACTAAGTATGACCAGTTGTCTGCTGAGGTGAGCCCCTATTTTGTAACTGTTTGTCCCTGTTTGTTGTTATTTTTATGTGTTCTGTGTTACAAAACAAAAAAATATATTTTCTTTCTTTCTTTTTTTAAATGATAAAAAAACATTGATACCAGTTTTTTTTTAATGTCAAAGTAATTAAATTTAATTTCTTGCACAATAACATTAGAATTTGTATCAAATTTCATGAAATTATTATAATTTAATAAAAACCATTTTAATTTATAAAATCAATTTGGTTTCTCGTTGTGAGCTATACTTGTACTAGATAAAATTATTGAATTTATAATAAAAAACTAGCGATCGCCTCACGGTTACACCCGCGTAGTTCCCGTTCCCATGGTAATACAGGGATAAAAAGTAGCCTATGTCACCCGGGGATAGCGTAGCTTCGTAATGGTGAAAGAATTTTTGAAATCGGTTTAGTAGTTTCGGAGCCTATTTACTACAAATAATCAAATCTTTTCTTTTTATAATAGTATAGATAGATAATAAAATGATTGAATTAAATTATTAGGGAAAATTGTTGCGTTTTTTTTTCTCTTACCATCAGGAGAGCGGCTCGTTCGTCTCATTACTTTTTATATATATATAAAAAATGTAATTTAACAGAAATTACCACCACTCTTAGATTTCTGGGCATTCTGCCCCTTACACCCAGTATCCCGCACATACAAAAAGTCGTCTTTGAAATCCCACGCAAAAACTTTCAGAAAACTACAAATTATTATTTAATGAAGTTGGTTCACAAAAGTGTTTTTCCAAGTTACGACATTTGATATTAAAGTTTAGTATGAAAATCTAAAGACTTATTTCAAAGGTTAAAACTACACTACACTATACGTTAAGAAAAAGATAGAGGAACGATACGTTCTCGTGATGGCAAGAGATAACTCCTGTCCATGACCATTGCAGTAGTATCTAGAACTTTGAAAAATAAAAAAAAGTCCAGGGCATCGCTGCCTTGGCGCTCATTACTTTGAGACTTTCGTGGTAGAATAATGATTGTCATAAAAAAAGTGAACTGATTTTCAGATGAACCCTTAGCTAACAAGTAACTACAATAAAGCTAATCACCATCATATTTAGCATATCAAAGTCCAGTGCTGGACATAGGCCTTGCTCAAAGAGCTAGCATGTTCGATTTTCCCTGTCCGATAGACGCAATCTAAGTGCCTTCAAGGCGCAAGTGAATCAGTATTTCCTAAATAAGCATGCTTCGTCGTAGACCGCATCTTCATTTATTTCCAGGTCTGTCAAACGCAAGCCAATTTGTTTTAAAAGAAATGGCTCTACGCTCCCAATAAAATAGAACAAAAATACGATTTTCATTGGCATTCGACCACTTTATCTACTAGATTCATATACTACCCGAGTATTGGAAGGTACTTCAGCTCCGTGGGCGGCAGCCAAGGCGGGGGTGGCGGCAGTTTGACGCCGACGTCCGAACCGATCGGACGTGTCACGCGGCCCGCCCTCGCATTACGAACTCTATAAACGAAAATAATACAAAAACCCCGTTCAAAACAAAAATAGTGTAAACCGAATAATATATTCGAACTAAAATAAGAACTCTTCTCAAATTTAGTTCATGTAATCAATACAAAAGCGTAAATATTCATGTTAAAATTTGGAAAGTGTATTTTAGGCTTGTTTGTGCTTTCGGAGCAGATTAAAGTGATTTTTGTCATGGATTTAGTTAAGTTAAGGAGGAATAATTTAGGTGCTATATTATCAAGGAAAACCGAAAGGTTCTTGTGGCATTATCACCGTCAATAAAACCTAGGCGAGAATGTTTGTTTATAAATATTTTACATATACATAAAATTGTATATTTGCACAAAAGAACGCTTAAATTATTTATTATCTATGAGCAAAAATACTTATCTACACTAAAGAGGATAGGTTTGGATATTTGAAAAAAAGACAGAAAAGTATTTTATTTCGTAACTTAAAGACACAAAAGAACAAAAACGAACAAACAGAGACAAACAGTTACAAAATAAGTAGTAACGTAGTGTAGTAGTTTTGTATGTTTGTAACGGATAAACTCAAAGGATATTTCGCTACTGGTATGAACCAATATCGATAGAAAATTCGCCTACAGTTCCTAACATTTACTTATTAATTTTAATAATAATCAAGTTTCAAACTTCATTAGACATATTTCGTAAATTAGATTATGCGTGAGCATTAATTAAAACTTATTGGAATGAATTAATTAATGTTAAATATAGATTGTTATTAAATTTCTTAGATTCGTATGTTTAAAATTAACATATTATGTATATAGTATGTTAATATATAATATAGTATCACGTATTTGCCTGGCTTGGTTAAGTTGCAGCAGCCTAGTTAGGAGACCGTCTGACTTTTAATCTAGAGGTTCTGGGTTCGAATCCCACGATATGCACCTGCCTTTTTCACGTTATAATTATGTGTTTTGCCGCTCATTTCAAACAGTGAAGGAAAACATCGTGAAGAAACCGACATGTACAAGAGTTCTTTAAAAAATGTTTTCGAAGATGTTTGAAGTCTGCCAACCCACACTTAGCCAGCGTAGTGGACTACCTTACAATGAGAAGAGGCCCACGCCCAGCAGTGGGACGGCTCATCAAAATAGGGCTGGTTTAGAATAAGCCAGTCTAAACACTACGATATAATTATTATGAGTACTAACAACAGAACCAACCCTGAAATCACGAAAAAAAATTCATAAAAATACAAAACCGTGCTTCAACAAAATGTAAGCAGCGATCAGTCTTCGGATAGGTTGAACGCTACCGTGATTCGATGGAAGGGTTGGATTAATTTTGAAAGCTTAAAACTTGACAGCCACAGACAACTGTTTGAATACAATTTAAGTATTAAACGAACACCTTACGAAAGAAATATTTCATGTTCTATGATGACAGGAAAAACTGGGGGTTTGTTCAGCTAGTAGTGACTGATCCAGTTAACGTTATCCTTGAAGTAATTTTTGACAGCGGCCAAGTAACCATCACATACGGCTTCTGCATCATGTTATGATATTCCTTAACAAAAGATGTTCTTCAATATATTTTTGAGTCGTAAGAGTTGCTAATGGTATGGCACTTGGTGGTAGATCTCCTTAGCAGGAGGTCGTCTAGGTAGGTACCACCGCAGTACCAGATATTCTGCCGCCAAGCAGTAGTGTGCAAACATTACTGTGTTCCGGTTTGAAGGGTATTGCAGCTAGCGAAATTACTGGGCTGTTGAGACTAACCATCTAGTCTCAAAGTAATGAGTGCCAAAGCAGCGATGCCCTGGACGTTGTTTTGTTACTCAAAGTTCTGTGCATCGCTGCGATGGTCATGGACAGGCGTTATCTCTTAACATCAGGAGAGCGCCTCGACCGTCTCATTACTTTTACATAAAAAAAAAATAAAAAAATGTATATATATAGAAATTAGTTGCTACACAAAGAGTGAAGCTGTATTGGCGCTCTTTACTTTTAGACTTTCGATGGCTAGTCTCAGCAGATCTGTAATTTCGCTAGCGCATTACCCTAGCACTTTTGCTGGGCGGCATAATATCTGGTTCAGCGGTGGTACTTACCTAGACGACCTCCTATTAAAGAGATACAAAACGTAGGTTGTTTAATGCGGTTTTCATCAATAGACAGAGTGGTTCAAGAGGAAGGTAATGCATATGCATCACGTTAGTATCTACATTGCACTCATGCGAAGCCGGGGCGTGTCGCTAGTCTATACATAGTATAAAACAAAGTCGCTACCCGCCGTCTGTACGCTTAGAACTTTTAAACTACGCAACGGATTTTAATACAGTTTCCATCAATAGAGAGAATGATTCAAGAGGAAAGTAATGCATATGCATCACGTTAGTATCTACATTGCACTCATGCGAAGCCGAGGCGGGTCGCTAGTCTCTACATAGTATAAAACAAAGTCGCTACCCGCCGTCTGTAAGCTTAGAACTTTTAAACTACGCAACGGATTTTAATACAGTTTCCATCAATAGAAAGAATAATTCAAGAGGCAAGTTTGTATGTATAAAACATACATATACACCACATAATTATCTACATTGCACCCGTGCGAAGCCGGGGCGGGTCGCTTGTATTACTCAAATGCTAACGTTAGTATGATTCAGTTAAAACAATGTTAAGTTCTCCACGCAGTAAAATGTTGTACAAAATTGTGAAAGCTGTTATTTTCGAGCTGAATTGACATTAAACGTTGTATAAAACAATTAAAGCTTTTGTATTCGAATGAAATAAAATACGAATGGTTTGAATAATTGTTTTGGTCAGTACTCTTGTTTTAACTATAATCTATTCAAGTTTGTCGTAAATCTCTTTAGCAGCTAGAAGTAGAGTGTAAACATTACCGTGTTCTGGTTTGAAGGGTACTGCAGGAAAATTACAGAGCTGTTTAGAGTAACCACCGAATGAAAGTAATGAGCGCCAAAGCAGCGATACCCTGGACTTTGTTTTGTTACTCTGGGTTTCGCTGCAATACCTTGTTACTTGCGTTATCTCTTATCATCAGGAGAGCGCCTCGTTTGTTTCGTTACTTAAAAAACCTGACTACTTTAAAAATATACATTTCGGCACTAAAAATCCATGTTGGATAAGATTTTTTTTTTTAGATCCCTAATAACACTCACGTAACAAAGCTAGAAACATATCGCACATCTTCTATCTATAAATAAATAAATAAATATCGTAGGACATTACACACAGCGCCATCTGACCCCAAACTAAGCAAAGCTTGTACTATGGGAGTCAGATAACTGATAGAATACTTAAATACTTTTTTTTTTTGTAAATACATACTTATAATACATACAGTACACCCAGACACAGAACAAACATTTGTTTTATATGTATACTGTTTATTTGTTTTATATCTATACTATTATAAAGAAAATAGATTTGTTTGTTTGTATTGAATAGGCTCCAAAACTACCGGTCCGATTTCAAAATTGTTTTCACCGTTGGGAAGCTACAATATCTCCGGGTGACATAGGCTACTTTTTATCTCTGTATTCCCACGGGAACGGGAACTACGCGGGTGAAACTGCGAGGCGTGCGCTAGTTTTGAATTAAAAAAATAGATACATAATTATATCAACCTACAATAATTTTTTTTTTTTGTTAATGGTTGACAGGCCAGGTGTTTGACCACAGCTCACCTGATGTTAAGTGAAGGTGTGGTCGAAGATGGTAAAGCACACCTAGCCTGGAATGGAACTGGCTCTCAAGTGAGGCTGCCGGAACACACCGTTAGATGCTTGGCGGCAGATTTTCAACTTGAGGGTGGTAGCTAGCCAGCCGAGTACTAGAAAGTACCCTACCACCATGCTATGGTTTCCTCACGATGTTTTCCTTCACCGGCAGCTCAAGCTCATTGTTGGGGTTTGAACCCACGCCCTTCGGCATGCGAACCTACCGCGCTAACCACTGAGCTATCATTGCTACGAATAATAAACAATCAACACAAATTGGCAACACTTAGCATACAATAGACAATAGACAACACTTTATTTGCGACATAAAACACATTTCAACATATTTTACAATACATACATACAAAAAAATAAACAATAAACATAAAACATAGAAAAAAATATAATACGGACTTAAGGTGGTTCGATTTCCATACAAATAATTTTTTTCCATTTATGGACAAATGGAGCATAGTTTTACAGTGAAGTCACAGCTACTGGCATTTATTTTGGTCTTTGTTTGCGGTAAATCACAATTGCTTGAAGCACTGGAAACAGCTGGAATATGTTTTGATAGAGGATGTTTCGCAGACCATTTTGAAGCAGCAAATGCAAAGCCTAAGTATGTGTGTATGCGTGTGTAGTAACGTCGGTATTGTTGTGTGTGTGTCTTCAAAGTTTTCGCTACACTCGCGCCGCCTATCGATCATTCATTATTATTAATGTCTTCTTCAGGGCTGCCACGTCGCTTAGTTCACATGACAGGAATATCTCCACTCTAGAACAAATCGACTCAAACGGTTGTCAATACCACAGACAGAGAGAGTTCACGAGGCTGCTAAAACCACGGGTCGGCAACGTAGTGTAGGACGCCCTAAGATTCTATGGAGTGACGATATACATTGGACAGCTGGTAGGGAAAGACCCAGCAGTGGACCATGATGGGCTGGTGATGATGAATATAATGCATTTCAAGCGTGGTGTGATTGCCTTTTTTAACCGACTGCCAAGGGAAGGTTATGTTTTTCGCGCGTATCTTGTATGTATGTAAATTTCTTTATAACCTCGTATCTTCCAAACGGCCGAATGGATTGGTATTGTTAGATTAGTCTCAATAATCCAAGTGTTCTTAGAAAGGTGTTTGAAAAAAAAAACAAAATGACGGATTTTTGGCATGAAATGGTAATACGTATGAAAATAATTGTCTGCCTCCTTAAGAGCCAGTTAAATTCCAAATAAGTTGTGTTTTACCATCTTCGACCACACCGTTACTTAACATGATCTTAACTGTAAAAAGAGCCTTTCCATTCTCATTTCTACACATTTCCAATGTCAGTAAAAAGAAATTCGCTTATACGATATTTTTTATTAAAAAATCTAGCAATAAATATAGCCTATGTGACTCAAGGCGAATGTAGCATTCAAATGGTGAAAAAATCGGTCCAGTAGTTTTTTAGTTTATTCGTTACAAAAATACAAATCTTTCCTCTTTATAATTCAACTTCAAAACATTTATTTTGCAAAACATGGGTTACAATTTTCATTGAAAGAAAGAAAGAAAGAAAATAATTTTATTTTGCAACAATACAAAAAAAAACAAAAATAACAACAAATAGAGACAAACAGTTACAAAATAGGGGCTCACCTCAGCATAATACTGGTCATACTAATTAGTATGACCAGCGCTGGTCTGGCTGGTCCATTGCGTGAATGTGTTGGGTATAATGTTAGATCGCCAAGTTTTAACCATTACGATGTGCAACATTTACTAGCTAAATATACATACAATCATTCAATTATATTATTATTATAGTCATGTCAAAAAAAATTTAAAAACAAACAAACACTGACAGACTTGGTTCCCCCTGCCCCTTTTTACTACCGGACGGCCAGACAAACGCGACCGAGGCGACACCCGTGCATGGTGGATGTGCCCCATGTGCGCACTAAGCGCTTTGAGTCCACATTTTTTATTCGCACGGCGAGGATGTGGAACTCTTTGCCGGAGTCTGTGTTTCCCGAAAGGTACAATATGAGTGTCTTCAAATCAAGAGTAAACAGGTTCCTTCTAGGTGAAGTAGTCCAGCTGTTTTGTAGCGATGATAGCTCAGTGGTTAGCGCGGTAGGTTCGCATGCCGAAAGGCGTGGGTTCAAACCCCAACAATGAGCTTGAGCTGCCGGTGAAGGAAAACATCGTGAGGAAACCAAAGCATGGTGGTAGGGTACTTTAGTACTCGGCTGGCTAGCTACCACCCTCAAGTTGAAAATCTGCCGCCGAGCATCTAACGGTGTGTTCCGGCAGCCTCACTTGAGAGCCAGTTGCATTCCAGGCTAGGTGTGCTTTACCATCTTCGGCCACACCTTCACTTGACATCAGGTGAGCTGTGGTCAAACACCTAGCCTGTCAACCATTAAAAAAAAAAATAGGTAAGCGTGTTCCATCTTGGACCGCATCGTTGCTTCACATCAGGCAGGATGTGGTCAAGCGCGAACCTATTCAATATAAAAAAAAAGACAGACAAAAGTTACAAAAGTAGTTAGATATTTTTTCAGATATAGCCAACCCTAGTGCCGTCCTTGCAAAAATATAACTCCAATACAACACCAAACTTTGTTGTTTACGGATCCGTCCATCAGCTAAATTGTATATTTCTCCTTGTTTTACAACATAATCTATTAGATCATAATGAAAATACATTTCACACGAACGCACTGAGCGCTTTGCTTTCATATTTTTAGGCTGGTGCAAACTGTGTGCCTTCAAGCCGTGAGGGAGTACGTACTCCATCATAGGCCGCCTCTCTGCATTAGACGAGATGACGAACAAACGCAAACCTTTACATTACTATATTACGGTGTTCCGGTGCCTTCTTTATTTTTAGGGTTTCGTACCCAAAGGGTAAAAACGGGACCCTATTACTGAGACTTCGCTGTCCGTCCGTCCGTCTGTCAGCAGGCTGTATCTCAAGAACAGTGATAGCTAGACAGTTGGAATTTTCACAGATGATGTATTTCTATTGCCGCTATAACGACAAATACTAAAAATAAAATAAAATAAATATTTAATTTTCCCATACAACAAACTTGATTTTTTTACCGTTTCTTGCTCGATACTAATAACAGTGAAAGGTTACCGAATAATTTACGGAAATGTTCCCATAAAGGTATTCCTGATTGGACAAGAACGAATGATTTCCATCGGGTCGTGTACCGTTGAATGCAAAAACCGAGTGAGATTTCACTAGGGACAAAGTTACCAACAAATAACCTTAATGATTTCCGGATACAAACCACACAGAGTCTCACAACAGAAATTAAAATAAAACAAAAAATCGGCCAAGTGCGAGTCGGACTCGCGCACGAAGGGTTCCGTACCATAATCTATAAAAAAAAAACGAATTAATTAAAACTAGGTCCACTGGTCAAACCAGCCGCAAACCCATCAAACTGGCGGCATTTTCTTGCTGGACCGCTAAAGAAATACGCTGGACTATGTAATCTCAGCATTTAAATAAATACTTATTAAATATTATTAATTATAATATGCCGCTAAACCTTTTAACATTATTTTTTTCCGTTATTTTGGTTTAATTTAATTTATTAGAACAAGCAACAATAAGTAACATTTTATTTTAATTGACATTTGATTCTTTTACTATATTTATAAATTAATTATTTATTTGTTGTTATAGCGGCTACAGAAATGCATAATCTGTGAAAATTTCAACTGTCTAACTATCACGGTTCATGAGATATAGCCTGGTGACAGACGGACAGACAAACAGACGGACGGACAGCGCAATCTTAGATTACTAAGATTGCGCTGTCCGTCCCGTCCCGTTCCCTGTGTTCCTGTCGTTCGCTGTGGTTCCGTTTTACCCTTCAGGTGCGGAACCCTAAAAACTAATCTGTCAACCATAACAAAGTTACTACTGTTATTTTTGCAGAACAAAATAACATCAACATAAAAATTAAGAATTTTTGAACTAAAAACTAACAGTTAGTTTAGAACAACATGGTGTAGTGTAGAGTGTTAAAAACAAGATGGCTTCCAACGGTAAAGGCTCGAGTTCAAAAGTAACTACCAGCATAGACAGTTTAAAACTTTCCAGTAAGAACACCTCTTTGAACTCTTCTAAGCATGCATCGTCCGAGTCGGTGTTATCGAAGAAGGACAAAGAATGTCTTCAAATGCAAGAGTGCAAGAAGAAGTTGCTGGCGATGGAGCCGCAGATTATAATACGCGATGAAAATGTGGTGTTGCGGTCTCCGCCGCAGAAGAAGATCATCATGCCGCCAACAGTGAACGCTGAGGTAAGTAAATAAAGAGTGAGTAATAGTAAATTTCCTCAATAAATTTATGACAAAAAAGATTACGTTTAAAATAATGCTAATCCCTCCTCTTTTCTAAACGTTGATGTGCCCGATAGGGTCCATATTTCACTGTGTAGTATATACAATTCACAGTCCATATTTGATTGTGTACTATATACAGTTCACAGTACATATTTCACTGTGTAGCATATACAATTCACAGTCCATATTTGGTTGTGTACTATATACAAATACAAATACAAATACAAATACTTTATTGATAACACCAATGTTACAAGTCACTTCAAAATTTTAAAGATGTCATTAAATGGGTTTTAAAACACTGATTACATGTCAAAATAAGTATATACAGTTCACAGTACATATTTGATTGTGTACTATATACAGTTCACAGTACATATTTGACTGTGTAGCATATCCAGTTCACAGTCCATATTTGACTGTGTACTATACACAGTTCGTAATGAAATTTATCATTCAAACTGTTCAGATAACAAGAGTCTAAATAAAGGTACAACCTATTCGTATTCCGAAGACTCTCTGGCTCATTGTGCGAGCCTAACTCGATTCCGTTCGACGTCGATTACATAATGTCCTCCATAGCATTTAATTTGGGAATTGTATCTTTAGGAATCGAATATGGTTTACTTTGTTAAGACAAATACAAATCTTTCATTGATAACATCAAAGTTACAGGTCATTTTTTCATTCATATTTAAAAATACCAAAATTATAACATGTCAATACAATGAAATAATATGTCAAATATAAAATAATTATGTCAATTTTTTTTTTTATTTATATATAAAAAAAAAATTTGACTGCGTCCCACTACGTGTTTTCGGGATAGAAAGTAGCTAATTGTGAGGAACAAAATTGTGAGGAAACCATAACATAGTGGTAGGGTACTTTCTAGTACTCGGCTGGCTAGCTACCACACGGGAGTTGAAATTCTGCCGCCAAGCATCTAAGGGTATATTCCGGAAGCCCCAATTAAAAGCCTTTGTGTTTGTATTTGTTGCAAAATAATAGTTATTTGTTATACAAGAGTGCAAAGTTGATTTTTAAACTCCAGCTCAATTTTGATGAGCGAGCAAGCGAAGGGTTCTAAAATTGAATGACGAGCGCAGCGTGTGATTTGAAAATTAGAATCCTGAGCGTTAGCGAGGGAATCAAAAGAGTACGACGTGAAAAATCTTGCCAGTCGAGTGCAACACGTAACTTTTCATCCCACCTCAGCGAGGAAATGACTAAATGCAAAAAAACTTTTACAATCACAAGATGCTTTTATTTCAGTTTAGGTATTAACTACATTAACAATATGACGTGAAGAGAAAATTGCGCGCGCAAAGCAAATTAAAAAAAATGTACACCAAGGAGGTTCCGAGTCTGAGTTTTTAACAAATTAAAAAAAGTTGTATGACAAATTCGTCACATGGAGGTAGAAGTAAATAGGTTTAATGATGTTTTGAATTCACAAACTTAGCGCACACGATGTTCTAAATTCAAATTTACTTTATCCTCTAGCGGATAAAAACGACTTTTGCACTCAGGATATCGAAGAGCAAAAATACTCTTTCCGAGATGGGGGGGATGAAAAACTTTTTCTTTCTTTTAAATATATACTTATTTGCTAGTCTTCGCCTTTCATTCGATTCAAAATCGAATAAATCAAATCAGTTGAAAGTTTACTCAGCAGAACTGCAATATCGAATCCTATTCATCTGTCTACCTACTGACATGGCAGTCTCGAGAATCCCGCTGCCGACGCAGATCGCTTACCAAATTAAGATAGGACCACACACCACCCCAACTTTTTTTTTTAGTGGTTGACAGGCTAGGTGTTTGACCACAGCTCACCTGATGTTAAGTGACAGTGTGGTCGAAGATGGTAAGCACACCTAGCCTGGAATGGAACTGGCTCTCAAGGGAGGCTACCGGAACACACCGTTAGATGCTTAGCGGCACATTTTCGACTTGAGGGTGGTAGCTAGCCAGCCGAGTACTAGAAAGTACCCTACCACCATGCTAAGGTTTCCTCACGATGTTTAAAAAAAAGTTAGTTACAAGCTCCGGTGTGGCCCTAGACTTAGTTTGTTAGTCGCGACTGTAAGTTAACTAGAGTTTCCTTTGTGGATGTCAGGTTTTAATTAACTCTCTAATGGAAGATGTCCGTCCAATTCACGGCTAATTAGCTTTCGAGTTTATTAATTTCTTGTTAGTTTATTTTTAATTGTATCAACATAATTAATTACTTAACGAAGGGTAAATTGCCCATGTGCCT
Organism: Biston betularia; assembly: GCA_905404145.2. Classification (NCBI taxonomy): domain Eukaryota; kingdom Metazoa; phylum Arthropoda; class Insecta; order Lepidoptera; family Geometridae; genus Biston; species Biston betularia. Next base: position 275,639 of record FR989884.1, read on the forward strand.
GAAACGTAAACTCATGGGCATGTGCATTCTTTCCATCCTCACATACGGCGCTCAGACTTGGTCTTTGACAATCGAGCAAAGGTCCACACTCGCGATTTGTCAACGAGCGATGGAGCGCAGCATACTGGGCGTAAGGTTATTAGGACCGCAACAAAAACTCAGTACTGCGCTCCAAAACTCAGATCATTGATGTAACTCAAAAAGCTGCCATGCTAAAGTGGGACTGGGCTGGACACGTCTGCCGAATGCCAGCGGAGCTATGGGCGGAAACCACCACCGACTGGGTCCCGGAGGTTAAACGGCCACCAGGCCGGCCTAGAAGACGGTGGAAAGATGAGCTCGATGCCCACAACAAGGAGTGGACCTCAATAGCACTAAACAGAAAGGCGTGGAAGGGGGGGGCCTTTGCCCAGCAGTGGGACAAAGTGGGATAAATTAATTACATTTTAAAATAGAGAAAAATGTTTAGGTAAATTTTTTTATATATTGGTTTTTTTGGATTCTGCGTTTTACTATAGAAAGTAGCAACATCAAATAAAGTTTTACTATAGAAACTGGCTAACTTATCTAGGCAAGGCCGCGCGCGCGTCGTATTCAGCTTTGTATCCTTGAAAAAGGCCACCGGATGTGGTCTAAACTGTAGCCGAATTATCCAATATAATTAAACGTGAAAAATAATACATTAATAAATATGTCGTAGTAATAAGTTGTAGCGATGATAGCTCAGTGGTTAGCGCGGTCGGTTCGCATGCTGAAGGGCGTGGGTTCAAACCCCAACAATGAGCTTGAGCTGCCGGTGAAGGAAAACATCGTGAGGAAACCTTTGCATGGTGGTAGGGTACTTTCTAGTACTCGGCTGGCTAGCCATCTAACGGTGTGTTCCGGCAGCCTCACTTGAGAGCCAGTTCCATTCCAGGCTAGGTGTGCTTTACCACCTTCGACCACACCATCACTTAACATCAGGTGAGCTGTGGTCATACATCTAGCCTGTTAACCATTAAAAAAAATAAAAAAATGTCACTAAATATTATTCGGAAACAATTACTCCGGTACAATTCATTGAAGGCGGAGAATGGACAAACCCTTGGACTTAACTTATAATTGCAGGTCTTACAAAAAACTTCCAGAAACAAAATGAATGGGCCAAGTTTCCCACATGGCGTCCCTTAAGCTTCGGTACCAACTTTAAGGTCTCCGATAATAAAGAAACTGTCGCCAGATACGCGAGGTTACTTTGAACAAGTTTTGGGGCTTCTCGCTTTGTGCTTTGGGCGTTGAAATATGTACCGTAATCAAGTTTATCTTATGTTAGAGATCATTAAAATTTATCACACATAAGTTTACAATTTAAAAAACCGACTCCACGACCCTCAGGCCAACTAAACGCTCTGCTCCAATGAAACAGCGAGGTTTCCGAGCAAACGAAAATATCATCGATACAATTTTTAGATTATTATTGATTATTTTAAAAGTGCTCGATCGATTTCAATAAAATTTCTATGAGACCATCTCTGAAGTATGTACTACGAAACTAAAAAAGAATCATCAAAATCGATTAATAATTGGTGGCATTATCGCGTAACATACATACACTTATAGACTGTTTTTTGAGTCGGTTAAAAAATCTTACTGCATCGTTCTCCGCGTCGCGTCTGTCTGTTTGTTCGCGATAAACTTAAAAACTACTGAACGGATTATCATGCGAGTTTCACCAATAGACAGAGTGATTCAAGAGGAAGGTTTAAATGTATAATACTTGCACCACATTAGTATCTACATTGCACGCGTGCGAAGCCGAGGCAGGTCGCTAGTAACACGTACGTATTGTATTTCTGTTCTGTAATCTTGGTGTGAACAATAAAGAGTTTATCTTTTTTTTGAGTTTGTAAAAAGAAAAACAAACAAACTAACTATTTTTACAAAATAGGGGATTTGAAGGCACCCAAATTGTAATTCGCGGGAGAAACAGACGCCGGCAGAGAGTTCCACATCCTCGCTGTGCGTATGAAGGATGTGGAATCGAAACGCTTAGTCCTTACGTGAGGGGCGTCCACCATGCATGGATGGCGCTTAGACCTAGTCTGCCTAGCCGTCCGGTAATAGAAAGGGGCTGGTGTAACAGAATCATGCAACTCCAAAGCACGTTGACAGCCCGGTTGGCTCATTGGTGCTGCCTTGAGAGCAGTAGGGCGTGGGTTCGATTCCCACTCAGAGCAAACATTTTGTGAATAAACCAATGTCTGTTCTGTGTCTGGGTGTTCTGTATGTATTTACAAAAAAAAAGTATTTATGTATTCTATCATTCATTATCTGACTTCCATCACACAAGCTCTGCTTAGTTTGCGGCCAGATGGCGCTGTGTGTATAGTCCTACGATATTTATTTATTTACTTTCTCCGAAATGTGAAATGTTCTTATGTACAAGATTGTAGTATGTAATTACATGTTGACATCTGTAAGGTTGGTTATTCTGTGTCCATACGAAAAGTTACTTCTAATCGACATTATCCGGTCATTTCGCGAACTTGCCAACAAACTTGTATCTACGGCCGTTAATTCTGATTGTTTACAGATAACAGACCAGATAAAGCCAAGTTACGAAGTTAGTTAAAGTTACAAATATCGAAAGTTACAGGTCAGGTTACAAGCTGGGTAACTTGTATATCTATCTATCTATTAGTAGTATGGTACGGAACCCTTCGTGCGCGAGTCCGACTCGCACTTGGTCGGTTTTTAAAATAAAATACTTAATGTTTGCTCCATATGTTTTCCGTACCACACAGTACCACCTGAGGTCCTATCATAAAACACGATACAGCGAAACTTGTAAACCGTGAAAACTAGAAATACAAAAACACATTTTCACAAATAACTCGCACAAAAAACCAAACGCCGTAAACACAACGTTACTATCAAACCGATGGCTATCGAAGCAAATTTACGAGGCTACGTTTGTTCGCCGCACGAAACCAATCAAACTTGCACTCTATTCCTTCGGCATAAAGATTAAAACGGCTGCCTTTGTTTCGGGTGGCCCATTAACCTTATGCTTGTCAAATTTGAACTTTCCCACCTGATGGTTTGAGTTTAAAACCGCTTGTTTGGTTGTAATGATTATTCGATTCGCAATCGGACGTGTAAACTATCGAATCAGAACAATGATCTTGGAATCGTGAAATCAGTTTGTAGTTAGTGGCGGGGTGAGGTCATTATACACTGAAAAACACTTTAAAAGTGTACGGAATATTTTCTACAAGGTCTTTTTCAACCCACTAATATCATAAATGTGAAAGTTTGGATGGATGTTTGTTACTCTTTCACGCAAAAACTACTAAACGGATTTTGATGAAATTTTGTACGGTGGTAGCTGAGACTCTGGATTAACACACAGGCTACTTTTTATCTTAAAAATATGTGGCGGGTAACAGCGCAGGGCGCAGCTAATAACATCATAAACAACAAACTAATAGTTTTGTAGCGATGATAGCTCAGTGGTTATTGCGGTCAGTTCACATGCCAAATGGCGTGGGTTCATAAGGAAAATATCGTGAGGAGACTGTAGCATGGTGGTAGGGTATTTTCTAGTACTCGGCTGGCTAGCTACCACCCTCAAGTTGAGAATCTACCGCCAAACACCTAACGGTGTGTTCTGTCATCCTCATTTTAAAGCCAGTGCCATTCCTTAATAACAGGTGAGAGATGGTCAACACCCAAGCCTGTCAACTATATTTAATAAATAAATTTGTTTATTGCCATAAGACGAATTACATTAATTAAAGTTATATTACTTGTGTACCCTGCACTAAGTGAAAACTTGTGTCGCAAAGGCCACAAAATATACTTTTCATCCCTCCATCTCGGAAAGAGTATTTTTGCTCTTCGATATCTGAGTGCAAAAGCCGTTTTTACGGGATAAAAATTTGAATTTAGAACGTCATGTGCACTAAGTTTGTGAATTCAAAACATCATTAAACCTATTTACTTCTACCTCCATGGTGCCGAATTTGTCATACAACGTTTTTTAACTTCTTAAAAACTCAGACTACCGTACCGTATCGGTACCTTCGTACACCCAACGTACCTTCGTACGTTGCCTTTGTACGTAAAAAAACGTACACCAGTACGTTTTTTTAATTTGCTTTGCGCGCGCAATTTTTTTTTCACGTCATATTGTTAATGTAGTAGTTAATACCTAAACTGAAATAAAAGTATCTTGTGATTGTAAAAGATTTTTTTTACATTTAGTCATTTCCTCGCTGACGTGGGATGAAAAGTTACTTGTTGCACTCGAGTGCAAAGATTTTTCACCTCGTGCTCTTTTGATTTCCTCGCTAACTCTCAGGATTCTAATTTTAGAATCCTTCGCTTGCTCGCTCATCAAAACTGAGCGCGCGGTTAAAAAGCAACTTTGCACTCTTGTATAACAAATAACTATTTTATAATTAAACAGTTTTTGGTCTGCGTGTGCGACGCGCTCTCGTGCAGCTTCATTCTTGGCCTGGTCTTTACCGACTGCCAACGTTAGCCCCTGAGCTTCGTGGATGTTAAAAAGTGTGCAAGCCGGTGCCTCCCCAATAATCTTGGCTGATGAGGGTTTCCTTTTGGAATGGAAGCGTAGTAGGTCTATCTTATCACAATTGTCCCCATCTTACCAAAGCAAAGACAATAATGCCTCCTTCGTTGATGGACGTCCATTATCTAGAAATGAGAGAAACATTAATTTTTCTCATTAATATTGTGTTGGGCCTTTGAGATGTCGGAGATCAAATGGCATTTACCTGTAGGCAGGCAAAGCGATCTATTATTAATTCGAGATGAGAGTGGGATGTACAATAAAGATCGATTGTCAAAATTAAAAAAAATTAAAACAAGGTAATTTTACTTTTTCTATTGCACTACGTACTAGCTATTGCCTGCGGTTTCGCTCGCGTTGCTCGGTTTGGTGTTGCAGATTTTTTTTATGTTTGATTGGCTAAGTATTTGACCACAGCTCACCTGATGTTATATAACGGTATGGTCGAAGATGGTAAAACACATTTAACCTGGAATGGAACTGCTGATCAACTGATGCTTGGCGGCAGGATTATCAACTCTCGTGTGGTAGCTAGCCAGCCGAGTACTATAAAGTACTCTACCACCATGCTATGGTTTCCTCACGACGTTGTCCTTCACCGGCAGCTCAAGCTCATTGTTGGGGTTTGAACCCACGCTTGTCATGCGAACTGACCGCGCTAACAACTATCTATCATCTAAATCCCACATGTAATTATACCACGCGAGAGGTGAAGCAGCAAAGAATACGTTACGTCGAGTCGAAACAAGGAAATCCGAAGAACTTAGTGTTCAAAAATGTACACGTGTTCAAGTGCACACGGCCGTGTTCCGACTAAAACACTCCGATATATTTTTCTCGACGTCAGGGTTGGTTCCACAGTAAAAGTTGTGCGTGCTAACGAATAATCATAGTCATAAACATTTATTTGCGTATATAGGTAAAGTACAGTTGGTAGGGATGAAAACATGGCACGCCATATCCCGCCTTTCCCCATGCAAATTTCAAAATTCATTTTGTAAAATAAATAAAAAATAATAACAATAATAATTACGAAATACAATGTCAAAAAATGTACAATGTCAAGAGCAAAATTATTAAAATAAACGTCAACTTTGTTATTACAAAGTCACCTTATGTCAAATAATCATTTTCATCAAAATAAATCATGCACATTAAAGTAAAGTCAAAGATATATATGTGATGGTGAAATGTCAACATAATTAATAATATAATTACATTATATCTGTCATCTAATAGATAATAAACCTAGATTTATAAATCAATTTTATCAATGGTTTTCTTCTGCAAGCTTCCTCAATTAAGTTAACGAATATCTATAGAACAAATTTTTAGCGTTTTTATGGGTGGTTTATTCTCCACAGTAAAACTCTCCGACAAGCGCGTAAAAAGCCGTATTTATTTAGCCGGGTTCGATTCCCGCGCCGTAAAACCGCAATCAAACTACCGCTGAACACCTGTGCGCGGTACAGCCAGTGCCGAATTTTATGGCCGCCCTAAACATACTTGTACGACACAATTTTTATTTGTGACGTTTTGTTTCACAGAAACATGTTGTGTCATTTTTTAATATTTATTATTCTCACTACATCCTGTATGATGTTAATCAACGATGCGGTGTAGGATGGAGCATGTTTACCTAGAACTTAATCTAGATTTGAAGATTGGTGTCTTCATATCTAGATAAGGTAATATTGTACTTTTCGGGAAACACAGACGCCGGCAAAGAGTTCCACATCCTTGCCATGCGAATAAAAAATATGAAAACGCTTCCATTCAATAATTCAAATCTTTAATAATTCCGAACTACTCAATAAATCCAATTTCAGTCAAGGTGATATTTATGACACGACTGACCAAAAAAGAACCATGACCAGAAAAGAAAATGTTTTCAGTGTTCCTGTGTAACCCTTTAACAATAATAGTTCATTTATTGATTAATTGATTTCATTTATTTGTATGTTTTTTTAAGTACATCTTTCGCTTTTTTTGTGACATAAATGTTAGTGTGTATCGTTTTTATGTTAATAAAATAATTTGATTTTGAAAAATAACCTAATAAAAATGTCATATAATAGGTGCATAACAAAAAATACAAAATTAAAATCTCACCAAAGAGCTTTAACAACATTCACAAGTAAAAACTCAATACATAATAATAATAAAATTAAGTAATTATTATAAGAGTCACAAAAAAAATCTTCTTTTAATATTGCTTTTACCGATTTTCCGTAGGATTAGATAAAGGGAGGATAAGATAAGTTAAGTGAAATTCAAATAGCATTCTAAGCTATGCAGTGGTAAGCGAGAGCGTCTATAAAGTTTGGCCCGGATTGTACACAGTAATGTGCAGAATTATTTGCGTAATGCTTTTTCTTATTTTCTTAACAAAGGTTTTTTCTCAGTAAAAGTTTGAAAAAACGTTTTTGTTGGGTAATAAATCTGGATGAAAAGAAATGTAGGCGAATAAAATTATATTGAAGGAGATTTTCGGTTTAGAACTTTATATTAATATCCTCTAATTTTTTGTGGGTTATTTCTTTAGATTGTATTTACCTGTTTTTGTGTGGCTAATTTCGTTTGAATATTTTTTTAAATAATGCATTTATTTGAAAAATACTTTATACTCTACTTAGGAATTTAAGTTATATTAAAATTACTTATTAGTCTCGATCAGGCTATATTGTAATAACAATGAGGTATCTAACAACAAACAGATACATCATTAGAAGGAAAAAAAAAAATTAAAATATTTGCTTTTCATTTTTATTGCCCGACTACGGCATAGTCAATAGATAGGATAACGGTTTCACCCGACTATGGCATAGTTAGTAAGAAGGATAACGGTTTTACCCGACTACGGCAAAGTCAATAGAAAGGATAACGGTTTTACCCGACTACGGCAAAGTCAATAGAAAGGATAACGGTTTTACCCGACTACGGCAAAGTCAATAGAAAGGATAACGGTTTTACCCGACTACGGCAAAGTCAATAGAAAGGATAACGGTTTTACCCGACTACGGCAAAGTCAATAGAAAGGATAACGGTTTTACCCGACTACGGCAAAGTCAATAGAAAGATTTACAGGTGCCTACATTATGTATGTACACGAAAAAATATTTGTAGAAAATGCTCTGGAATTATATTTTTTCCCCCAAAATTAGATGACGTCAAGCAGTAATATTCTCTAAGATAAGATAAAGAGGACCCTTACGCCAGAAATTACAAGAAAATGTTAAAAATTAAAAATAAATTCGGACATTTCACACAACGCCACCTAGCCCCAAAAACAAATCTTGTATAACGGCAACAGAAATACATCATCTGTGAAAATGTCAAATGTCTAATTATAACGGTTCATGAGATACAGCCTGGTGACAGACGGACAGACAGACATACGGACGGACAGCGGAGTCTTAGTAATAGCGTCCCGTTTTACCTTTTGGGTACGGAACCCTGAAAAGTATGTAAGTATTCTATTAGTATAAACATCTGATCCAACAGAATAGCAAGCCCTCACTTACTTTATTATGAAAAGAAAATAAGAGATAGAGAGAGAGAGAGATATTATATAAAATTTGGCAAGTAGTAAGTACGCACAAATCGCACCCCTAGATCTAAACAGCGATTAACTCAAAAAAACAATTTTTTGGCAAAAGGCGAAAACTGATTACTGTTTCCCTGTGCACTGCAGGACTTTTTTGTGTAGATTTATACATTTTATATGCAGGTACAACAAAGATAGGAGTCTTGTGTTTTAATCATGTTTTGGGACTGAAAATTGGATTTTTTAAGTTATTTCTCTATTGCTTAATAAAATATGTATATTTGTTTTGTTATTTTTAGTTAAGCCCATGTTGCCAAGCCAACTAAAAACTTAAGTCATATTAAGTTTTTAGTTGACTCTCTTTTGAAGGGGCAACAAACTTAAACTTTTATAACATTTTGAGTTATTTATAATTAGTTCCCATTCATGGAGCAGTCTGTGACCAACAGCAGGGGTATATTGGGCGATGAATTAGCAATTAGAAGCACTGAAATCAATTAATCAATCAATCAATCTGGCGTCATCAGGCGTCGAGTAGTAAAGATATTTTATTGGTCGATAGATATTGACATAGGAAATTCGATGGTGTGCATAACTAAAAAAACAAGATTTTCGAGTTAGCTCCCTTTAGATCTAGGTGTGCGAAATGATAACTGACAAAGCATTATTATCTCAAGAAAACTAGAAAAATCTAAGCGTTTTGTACGCAGCCCGTACGAGCACATAGAACAGCACATATTTCCATACCTCAGTGCTTCGCTAACTACGACTGGTGTATTTCCCTTGAGAACTGGAACTGCTGGCGGATTTTAATATCGCTAGCGCTAAAATCATTATTATTTCTTTACTTTATCATACACTAGCGGACGCCTCGCGGTTTCACACGCGTAGTTCCCGTTCCCATGTGAATACAGGGATGAAAAGGTAGCCTATCTCAACCGGGGATAGTGTACCTTCCCAACGGTGAAATAATTTTTGTACTAAATAAATACTCAAAAACAGAATAAAATTAATATTTAAGAGGGCTCCCATACAACACACGTGATTTTTTGACGTTTTTCTAATAATGGTACGGATACCTTCGTGCGCGACTCGCAATTGGCCGGATTTCGTAAATACATACTTTTAATACACAAATACATATAAATGTTTATCCCGGTGGGAATCGAACTAACGCCCTACAGCTCATGAAGTAGATATTGCAGCGATACACAGAACTTTGAGTAACAAAACAAAGTCCGAGCATCGCTGCTTTGACGCGCATTACTTTGAGACTCGATGGTTAGTCTCAACAGCCCAGTAATTTTGCTAGCTGTGGTACTCTTCAAACCGGAACAAAGTGATGGAATGAGAAGATGAAGAAGTTTACACACTACTGCTTGACGTTGAAATATCAAACACTGTGGTTGTACCTACCTAGGCGACCTCCTGCTAAAGAGATCTATCATCACGTAAAACGTAGTTGTTCACTTGCATGTGATACATACCTATATTTTGAAAACGAAGTTTGTCTGTAAGTTTGTATATATGTTTGTGACTTCTTCATATCGTGACTACTAATCCGATTTCTATGAAATTTGGAACAGAAATAGGTTAAGCCCTGGATTAACACGGGCGATTATTCTGGAAAGCGAGGGTGACACCGCTAGTTGCCACAAATTTCTTTTTTTTAATGTAAAAAGTAATGAGACGAACGAGACGCTCTCCTGATGGTAAGAGATAACGCCTGTCCATGACCATTGCAGCGATACAAGGAACTTTGAGTAACAAAACAAAGTCCGTACATCACTGCTTTGGCGCTCATTACTTTGAGACTTTCGATGGTTAGTCTCGACAGCACAGTAATTTCGCTGCAGCACCCTTTAAACCAGAACACAGTAATGTTTGTAAACATTACTGTTTCGGTTTCGGTTCACTACTGCTTAGCGGCAGTATAACTGGTACTGCGGTGGTACCTACCTCGACGACCTCCTGCTAAGGAGATCTACCACCAAGTAAATATTTCACTATAGCAATATAAAAGTAGGTTTAATTGAGGGAAACATTGTGAGGAAACCTGCTTAAGTTAGGAGAAGGAATTCAGTGCCGTCCATGAATCCACAAATCTACACCAGTCGTAGATATGCACCAACAATTAGCTTGAGCTGCCGGTGAAGGAAAACATCGTAAGGAAACCATAGCATGGTGGTAGCGTACTCTCTAGTAATCAGCTGGCTAGCTGCCACCCGGGAGTTGAAAATCTGCCGCCAAGCACCGGTGCATAAAAATGACAAAATCATAAAAAAGTTAGTGCTCCGACAGCCACACTTGAGAGTCAATTCCATTAAGATTAATTACCGGCTAAGTTTTTTTTAATTGTCGTGCAGTTAGTAACATTTTAATCCTCATTGCTGTTGGAACCGAAACGACTGTTAGCGGAAATAACCTAAATATATACCTGACGATGATATCGTCACCGTCGCGGGTCGAACCTATACCAGATTGGCACAGGACCGAGACAGATCGCATATCAAGAGATGCCTATACCCAGCAGTGATGAAACACTCAAAATGTTCCGCAATGTAACGCCTGAATCAATGAAGGCAGTTCCATTCTAGGCCACGTGTGTTCACCATCTTTGACCGCCTTCACTTAACATCAGGTGAGTTATGGTCAAACACCTAGCCATTAAAAAAAAGTTGTTAATCCAGGGCTGCAGTTGCAGCTCATGTGAATTATAACAAGTTTGCAATAAAGATTATTTCTATTAAAAACAAATATTCAGTTGCGTAGGTTTGTTTGAAAGTTGAGATCGCCAGCTTTCATAATCACAAAGCACGATAATCCGAAAAACGATGCAAAACAGAATCCAAAACACAGCCGCACTTCGCGCAAAAAAAATAACTAGACTGAAAAGTGACGTTACACATTTCAAATAGATAAAATACCGAAATAGTCGCCATAATAACTTGACAAATCCTTCCAAAGCGTTGTCATAACTTTAAAGCTTAGAATCCCAAAACTTCGAGAACTTCGATGATCACGAAATCAAATCAAATTACTCGCAAATAACTAAACAATTTGAGTTTTGGCGGGAACGCGGAAAGAGTCGTGTCGTCCCGTTGTATTTTTTTCCAAAACTTGTGCTTTGTCGAGTGTTTATGCATAAAAATGGTGGTGTTTTATTCATAAAGTGCCGAATTACAAGCGCGAGTGTGGGAAAATGATATAATGTGGTGAAACATGACTTTTCGTGTTGCTTCCAAAACTCCATCGAAGCTTCATAGTAAAGTCGCCACTACTTTACTAAAGCATGACTGGACTTGACTGACACAGGCTGTACGTGACCAAGACTGGACTTTGACTTGGACTTTGATATCTATAGCTACGAGGCAACTTATTTAACCTTTGAAACTTGAAAAGATAAAACACTTCACACAGGCAAATGCGACGCCGAAACCAAAGTAAAGAAACTAAACAATTCTAGCTCAAACATAAACTTAGTTTTAATCAACATTCTTACATGTGAGCAGTTGGAGCTAACATCACATACTCGTGTGCTTATTAAATAATGGAAATATTAAAAATTCTTTAGCTCCAAGCCGTAGAGAATATAAATAAGAGATGTCATGACCGTAAAACTATACACTGACTTCTAAATTAACTTCTCAAAAGATGCAGAAAGAAATACTCATAAGCACTTGAGATAAGTTTTGAGTTAAGCTGCACTTTCTTATGTTATAACTAGCTGCGCCCCGCGGTGTTACCCGCTACATGTTTCCGGGATTGAAAGTAGCCTATGTTAACCAATCAAGAAATCAATGCAAAACACTTAAGGTGGTTCGGTTTCCATACAAATTTTTATTTTTTTTATTTATGGACAAATGGAGCATAATTTTACAGTGAAATCACAGCTACTGGCATTTATTTGCGGTAAATCACAATTGCTTGAATAAAACAGTAGATTATGCCAATAATCTACTGTTATCTGCAAAACTCTTTCTTCATTAGAATGCTACATGATCACTGAGTGACATAGCCTATATTTATATTGTTAATCGAGTTTTGTTTTCCCGTGCGAAACCGGGACGGACCGCTTAATATTACAAAAAGGAAAGATTTGTATTTTTGTTTGTAACGAATAAACTTAAAAACTACTGACCGATTTTAAAAATTCTTTCACCGTTTGGAAGCTACGTTATCCCCGGGTGACATGCGCTACTTTTATCTCTGTATTCCCACGGGAACGGGAACTACGCGGGTGTAACCGCGAGGCGTCCGCTAGTTTCATATAAATTTCTTTATTATTAGGGTTTTGGTAGTGGTGGTAGTCTATGTTATGAGTATTTCAATGTCAGAGTAAATATTCTACATTCCTAATTTTAATATAGACCCAGTAATGTATTAGTCTCGGAACTATATTCTCGTGCGATAAAGAGTTGTTTTGAGGTATTTGTCTAATTTAAAGTTGTTGGAAGTTTTGTTTAATTTAAATGGAAGTGTTTGTAGAAGCTCAAATTGATTATTATGTAAGTTGAACGAAAGTCTTTAAAAAAATACAAAGTGTACATATTTTTAATTGGTTTTTTTTTTGTGTGTAGTAATGAGACGAACGAGACGCTCTCCTGATGGTAAGAGATAACGCGTTTTGACCATTGCAGAACTTGTGAGTAGCAAAAGTCTAGTGAATTGATGCTTTCGGCTTCGAGACATTTGATGATTAGTCTCAACAGCCCCGTAATGTCGTTGTAGTACCTTTTAAACCGGAACACACTACTGCTTGGCCTGGAACATTATTGAATTACTAGCAAGTAATTATGATTTTTTTGTCACGTCATTTTGATATATAGACAATATTTTTTATATATTGACATGTTTGTATGTTGACATATCTTATTTTGAAATTTTTATGGTTTTTTTTTTAATTCTTTGACATGTAATCAGTGTTTTAAAACTCATACATAAAGCGTGGAATACGTTACCCGAGTGGGTGTTTCCTGATAGATACAATCTGCGTGTCTTCAAGTCGCGAGTGAATCGGTTTCTTCTAGGCGAGCGTGCTCCATCGTAAACCGCATCTTCACTGAACGTCAGGTGAGATGGCGATCAAACGTAAACCTATATTCATAAAAAAATAAAAAAATATACATATCTGAAATTTTGAATTGACTTGTAACATTGGTGTTATCAATAAATATATCGTATATCGTAGGACTATGCACACAGCGCCATCTGGCCCCAAACTAAGCAGAGCTTGTGTGATGGAAGTCAGATAACTGATAGAATACATAAATACTTTTTCTTTTTTTTTTTTTTTTAATAAAACATAAAACAATAAAACATTTATATTTGTATTTGTATCTGTTACTGCGGTGGTACTTACCCGGACGACCTCCTGCTAAGGAGATCTACCACCAACTAAAATCTAGTTAGAATATATATAATCTCAGTAGATGGAGGCCATGTAGCCTCCCTAGATCCTAGTCCAAAGTTATGAAGTGTATTTAATGTAATAGCCCTACATAGGCAGTGTCTGTAAGGCAGTTCCCGCCTGATTTCCCCCGGGCGACTCTTCGTTTTGACTGATTTGAGGCAAACTCGGGATAATTGCACTCATTAAGAAGGATGGTGGAGGTCGGTGACATATTGCATCGATAAAGTCGACTCGAATCTATATATAAAGACCTATATTCAAGGTATTATATTTAGTTAATTTCCGCTTAACAGTCGTTCCAGTTACAACAGTAATGAGGACTTAAATTGAACTAATTTGACAACAACTTATTACTTGGTGGTAGATCTCCTTAGCAGGAGGTCGTCTAAGGTAGGTACCACCGCAGTACCAGATATTTTGCTGCCAAGCAGTAGTGTGTAAACATTACTGTGTTACGGTTTGAAGGGTACTGCAGCGAAATTACTGGGCTGTTGAGACTAACCATCGAAAGTCTCAAAGTAATGAGCGCCAAAGCAGTTTCACTTTGTTTTGTTACTCAAAGTTCTGTGTATCGCTGCAATGGTCATGGACAATGTGTCTGCGGAAATTTCAACTGTCTAGCTATCACCGTTCTTGAGATACAGCCTAGTGACCGACGGACGGACGGACAGCGAAGTCTCAGTAATAGGGTCCCGTTTTTACCCTTTGGGTACGGAACCCTAAAAATCATAATTAAATTAGAAATTGAACCTATAACTTCAAAGATTGAACTCGCGTCTCCCAACCAAGCAGCCATAAAAATAACTTATTTTCCTACCATTTTTTTTTTTTATTGGTTGACAGGCTAGGTGTTTGACCACAGCTCACCTGATGTTAAGTGAAGGTGTGGTCGAAGATGGTAAAGCACACCTAGTCTGGAATGGAACTGGCTCTCAAGTGAGGCTGCCGGAACACACCGTTAGATGCTTGGCGGCAGATTTTCAACTTGAGGGTGGTAGCTAGCCAGCCGAGTACTAGAAAGTACCCTACCACCATGCTATGGTTTCCTCACGATGTTTTCCTTCACCGGCAGCTCAAGCTCATTGTTGGGGTTTGAACCCACGCCCTTCGGCATGCGAACCGACCGCGCTAACCACTGGGCTATCATCGCTACATAACCATTTTTCCATTTTTCGTGCATACCATTTTTCGTGATTTGACTCGTTAAATATTAGTATTGTTTTTTGTTCCGTCTCCCGCCCCCCCCCCTGCTTCCCCCTTGTTTACTTCGTCTTTAATGGGACGTTGATGTATTAAGGACACTTGTTCAGGGGAAACGCGGCCAGTCCGGGGAGAAAATCATTTCTTATTATATTTCACGTTGATCGAGCACTTAGCGGTCGGAAAATAAAGTCGGAAGACATATTTTCGATACTAGGTTGTTCTGCACCAAATACACGAATGAAATAATACATCGCCCATACAGGGTTATATTTATTATATACACTAACTTGAAAAGGGTTCACGATATGTGGCGCCACAAAAAAACCACTTGGTGGTAGATCTCCTTAGCAGGAGATCATCTGGGTAGTCTTTTTTTGTTAATTGTTAGACCAAAGCTCACTTGATGTTGACCTGGAATGGAACTGGCTCTCAAGTGAGGCTGCCGGAACATACCGTTTGATGCTTGGCGGCAGATTTTCAACTTGAGGGTGGTAGCCAGCCGAGCACTAGAAACTACCTCGCTATGGTTTCCTCGCGATGTTTTCCTTCGCCAGTAGCTCAAGCTCATTGTTGGGGTTTGAAACCACGCCCTTCGGCATGCGAACCGACCGCGCTAACCACTGAGCTATCGTCGCTAAAAAATCTGCCGCCAAGCAGTAGTGTGTAAACATTACCGTATTCCGGCTCTGGGGCACTGCAGCGTCATTACAGGGCTATTGAGGCTAACCATCGAAAGTCTCAAAAGTAATGAGCGCCAAAGCAGGGACGCCCTGGACTTTGTTTTGCTACTCAAAGTTCTGTGTATCGCTGCAATGGTCATGGACAGGCGTTATCTCTTACCATCACGACAGAGTCTTGTTCGTTTTGCTACTTTTACATTTAACAAAAAACATGATATAATACTGAAGCACGTAATTTAGCACTTTGAATCGGTAAAATCGGAAAATTCAGTCCGAAGTTTAAAAAAAATTGCCGTAAACATTCCGTAAATCTTTTACCTCAACTGTTACAAAATGTACTAACCTCGCAAGACAGATGTCAGTAACAACTGTTAGTACGAGTAAAGGTCATCGCACATTACATCAAAACCGCACCGTCTCGACATCATTGCGACCAGAAATAATTAATAATTCCTAAAAAAACTGTGCTTGAGTATATTTTTTGTGTGAGAATATTGTTGATAAAGTGTTATTTCTGTGATATGATGAAGCTTCTATTTCTTTACAGGACTTTAAATAAAATAAAAGCCAGTCATCAAAATTGTGACATAAAAATTGGTTTTGATACATTTTAATATATTTTTATGGGATATGGCCGAATCTGTGGTTGTGAGTCCTATATAAATATAAAAATTCTGATATTTATTTTTTGCAACACAGAATAGCCATGTTTTTTTGAAATATTATATTTAATGGTGTAAAATAAAACATTATTTATATCTCACCAAAAACTGCAAAATACTAGCTCACTATGACGTAGACAAGTATATTTTTACCTACTTATTGTGTGGTATTTTCTTATAGTTAGTAATTTTAGGTATAGAGTATATTTTTTGTTTTTATTAAAACGCAAGCCGACGTTGTGCATTATGTTAATTATCTTTATTAGATAATAAGCGCTACATTATTAGTTATATTATCAACTGATAGAAATAAGCAGACCAGCCCAGACCAGACCTGACCTTAGTATGACCAGTATTATGCTGAGATGAGCCCCTGCTGCATTATGCTGGGATGCACATTCCATCGCGTGTTTCAGAAGCAAACTTAGATCTTGGCTTCAAGAGACCTTGTTTTATGACTTTGACGATTATTTAAAACTAAGAGATTATTGAATTACTAGTAAGTAATTATAATATGTTTGTTTTTATGGATATTTAACTTCATTGACATTTTCATTTATATTATTTGACACGTTATGATTTTGATATTTTTAAATATTAATGGTAAATGACCTGTAACTTTGATGTTATTAATAAATGATTTGTATTTGTATTTTGTAGCTGTTTGTCTCCGTTTTTTGTTGTGCTCTGTTCTGTGTGTTACAAAATAAAATTATTTTCTTTCCTTCTATCAAATATTTGTTGACATCAATCACAATCGTGAGTAAATTGTTTTTTTTACAAATATTAGTTTTAAATAATTAAGACAAATGATGTACTAAAAGTGGCTGACACTCATGGGATTTCTAAAGCATTAATGGACATTGTATTGTATTGTCACGAGAGTTTTAGTGAAATTGTAAAAGCAGATGTCGCGAGCGTCAATAAAGTTAGCTTATAGCGTTAGTGTAATGCATCGTGACCTCAAATGCCAGGGTATTTATAATGCGCCAGGTGCTCCTTACGTCTGTCTTTATTACTGCCAGAAGTAGAAACATTACGTCTCGGACAGAGTTTATTGAGAAAAATAGTGTACACCGCTACACAGCTCGTTGCCGTAAACTTGGAAGCATCCTACCGACGTAATGCTCCAGTGTAGGTTGACCTCAGCCTAGCTTTTTTTATCTGACAGCGAAAAAATAAGGGTTATAATTTAGTCTTAGACTTCATATTTCGTCGGTTTTTTTATCTTCAATAAAAAAACCGACTTCATGCCACTCAGGCCAACTAAACGCACTGCTTCCATGAAACAGCGAGGTTTCGGAAAATATCATAAATTTTTGATTTTTTTTAAACGGCTCGATCGATTTCGATGAAATATAACTGGGATTCATAATTGGCGGAATTATCGCGTAGCATACAAAAAAGATAAATGTACAGTCAAATGAACCTCCTCCTCATTGAGTCGGTTAAAAAGAGACGTGGCGGCACCTGAAGTCTGAATAACTGAACTAAATATATTTATTGCTCACCTGATGTTAAATGTTTGGTCGAAGACGGTAAGCGCGCCTAGCCTGGAATAGAACTGACTCCTGTCGGAACACACCGTTAGATGTCTGGCGGCAGATAATTTTAACATGAGGGACAATGAGGGTGGTAGCTAGCCAGCCGAGTACTAGAGAGTACGCGATCTTGGCTTTAAGAGACATTGTTTTATGACTTTGACGATTGTTTAAAACTAAGAGATTATTGAATTACTAGTAAGTAATTATAATATTCTTGTTTTTATTGACATTTCATTTATTTTATATGTGACATATTACTTCATTGACATTTTCATTTTCATTATTTGACATGTTATGATTTTGATATTTTTAAATATGAATGGAAAAATGACCTGTAACTTTGGTGTTATCAATAAATGATTTTTATTTGTACCACCATGTCATGATTTCCTCACGATGTTATTGTGTTCCTTCCTTCCTTCCTTCGCTTCGGCGTCCGAACCGGCCGCGCTAACCACTGAGCTATCATCTCTACAATACGTTAATACCGTTTTGCTAAAACTCTCTCAAGTGGTACACCATTTTAACAAGTTTGTATTTTCTTTCAGGTAAGTTGTCGACTAACAAACGATGACGTAATAAAAACTGTCAATTCCTCAAGCCTCGGTAAGTGTTTCTGGGATGCCAAGAACAAAAAGAAGAATACGTAATACTTTAAACTATAGAAAATTGTATAAATAAATATAGTTTCCACTGAAACATTTGAACAAGCAGATTTCATTTTAATTCTAGCTGCGCCCCGCTGTTTTATCCGAGTGGTGATGGATGATGGTGATGGTGAACAGTGTCATAGATCGTATTCCAGAGTCTAAAGTACCTACATGCGAAATCACACCCAGATCCGTCCAGTAGTTTACTCGTGAAAGCGTAACAAACAAACAAACAAAGTTTCATATTCGTAATATTTGTTGGGATTATGTAACAACTCAGTGGTAAGCGCGGGAGGTACACACGCCGAAAGTCGTGGTTTCAAATACGAACAATGAGCTTGACCTCCTAATGAAAGAGAACAAAGCATGGTAGTAATTTTGAGGGTTCCGTACCCAAAGGGTAAAACGGGACCCTATTACCTAAGCTGGCTAGCTACCACCCTCAAGTTGAAAATCTCGCGCCAAGCATCTAACGGTGTGTTCCGGCAGCCTCACTTGAGAGTCAGTTCCATTCTAGGCTAGGTGTGCTTTACCATCTTCGACCACACCGTCACTTAACATCAGGTGAGCTATGGCCAAATATCTAGCCTGCCAAATAAAAAATAAAAAGACTGCTGTCCGTCTGTCACCAGGCAGTATCTCATGAACCGTGATAGTTAGACAGTTGAAATTTTCACAGATGATGTATTTCTGTTGCCGCTATAACAACAAATACTAAAAAACAGAATAAAATAAATATTTAACGGGGCTCCCATACAACAAACGTGAACTTTTTGGCGTTTTTATAGATAATGGTACGGGACCTTTCGTGCGCGAGTACGACTCACTATTGGCCGGTTTACTAGGCTGGGTAGTTACCACCCTCAAGTAGAAAATCTGCCTAAAAGTACCTACAAGTAAAAGTACTTAAAAATAATTCCATTTAGAATCAGTGCAAAGTAAAGTAAGTGGGTCAGGAGAGCGTATCGTTCGTTTCACTACTTTTACAACTTGAACCTCCGGTTTTTGTAAAGCACATTTTCTCCCAAATGTTTCCCGATGTGTCTGACCACTGCATTGTCGCGGACAGTTATTGTCACGCCGTCTGTTGCGGTATTCATGTCATAGCGAGACCGCAGTGGTCACCAGTCTCGTAAACGTTCAAATGTCACACGCGACAACTCTGTGTCCTTGAGGACTGAATAACTCAATTAATCATTCGAACTCAAAATTAGCGGTTGGATTGTCACAAAAATTATTACTAACGATTTTATTTTTAATGCTCTCAAATGGTTGCATTCGAGTGATCTTTTGTAGCGATGATAGTTCAGTGGTTAGCGCGGTAGGTTCGCATGCCGAAGGGCGTGGGTTCATACCGCAACAATGAGCTTGAGCTGCCGGTGAAGGAAATCACAGCATGGTCGTAGAGTACTTTCTAGTACTCGGCTGGCTAGCTACCACCCTCTAGTTGAAAATCTGCCGCCAAGCATCCGGTGTGTTTCAGCAGCCTCACTTGAGAGCCAGTTCAATTCCAGGCTAGGTGAACTAAGCTGTGAGATTGTCAACTATAAAAAAACTTAATTGACTAAAAATAATACACCACAATACAGAATCATCAAATTTTGCACACTTGTTTTACACTTCAATCACCGTTTGAAAAAAAAAGTACGACCAGCAACTGCAGCTAGTCAGTATCTCAAATATTAGGTTTTGCAAAACATTTTATTATAGGATAAACAGTACCTTAATTAAGAGCGCGTAAGAGAAAGCCTAAAGTTCGGCCTAGTTAGGACACCGTTAGGTTTTCGATATGGAGATTTTTTTTCAAACAAGGATGATCTGGTATTCGGAGGAGACCAGACAGCCTACCGAGTACTAAAAAGTACCCTATAGCTGTGATATGGATTTCTCACGATGGTTTCACCAGAAGCCCAAGCTCATTGCTCATTGATTTCTATATCTTTTTATTTGTGTGTGTTGTCTGTAAATATCTGTAAATATCTGTTGTTGTGTCTAGTGTTTTGTAGGGAAAAATAAATGTGTTTCTTTCTTGATTTCTTTTTAAATTTAAACCACGTCAGTTGGAGTTTGAACCGACCGCGCTAACTGCTGAGCTGCCACCGCTACAAAATTAAAACCGCAATGAAATCTCTAAAATTGTATCACTTTTAGAAGAATACATTTTTGTACCATTTTCGGTCCTCGCTAAAATGACAGTGGTGAATTTACGACTGCGATTTATGGGACGAACCACGAACGCGGAATATTTATCGGCGGGGAAACGACTTGGGAACTGATTTAATGGCCTTTTAGTGATTGGCGCGAGTGATTTGGAGCGAGCTGCTAGCTTGCACGCTGAGTAGGCAGACCTGGTGCTGCAATTTAGTTATAAAACAAGATAAATAACTTCTCCCTTCAAATAGGATCGCTTCACGGCGCTTACCTTTGTCATTTTGTAACTGTATGTCTCTATTTGTTGTTATTTTTGTTCTGTTACAAAATAAAATTATTTTCTTTCTTTCTTTCTCTCTTTTCATTTACATGATAAGTGCGTATTGTAAATAAATAAATATTGTAGTATATTTCACACAGCGCCATCTAGCCCCAAACTAAGCAAAGCTTGTACTACGGGAACCAAATAACTGATAGAATACTTGTATACTTTTTTTATAAATACTTACTTATGATACATACAGAACATCGAAACACAACAAAAACATTTTTCACATAAATCATTGTCCTGGTGGGAATGGAACCCACGCCCGACAGCTCTTGAAGCAGATGAGCTAACAGGGCTGTCATTTTGTGAAGGTACTAGTCTAACTACTGTCGCGAGGAAACCTAAGAATTTTCTAGTAATAAACTATTCCATATTTCATCGAAATCAGTCCAGTTGTTTTCGCAAACAGTGGTATTAACTATATTCATTTTAGTAATAATAATAATAATAATATAACTCTTTATTGAATACACCAAATTACAGAAAAATATAAAAATAAAGACTTAAAACTAATGTAACAATTGGCGGCCTTATCGCTAAAAGCGATCTCTTCCAGGCAACCTTAACATGGAAAATATACTAAACTAAGGACGGCTTAGTAGTTTTTTTTTTAATGTTTATGTGACTTTTATTTTATTTTACACTTTGATATTATTATTATTTATTACTATGATTGACATTCTAATAATAATTTGACATTTCATATTATTCACTGAACATTATTGTTATAAACAGGCAATGACGTTTGTTTATTTGTATCATTTTCCTTTTTTTATTTTATGTATTTAATTTTATTATGAAATTGTGACGTGCATTTTCTATAAGGCCAATAAATCCCCTTAAGGTGGTTCGATTTCCACACAAATAATTTTTTGCCATTTATGGACAAATGGAGCATAGTTTTACAGTGAAGTCACAGCTACTGGCATTTGTTTTGGTCTTTATTTGCGGTAAATCGAACCACCTTGTTTGCCCCCCTTGGTCTTATTTTGTAACTGTTGGTCTCTGTTTGTGTTTTTATGTTGCAGAATAAAAACTATTTCCTTCATCTTCCTTCCTTTCTTTCTTTAGATAAATATTCTATTCTAACATACAAACTTTCACATTTATAATATTAGTAAAATATTTTATGTTAATACTGTATTAGTTAATTATTTGTGAGCATAGTTTCAGATATGACCGTAACCGAATATAATGAAACATTTAGAGAGTTGTTAAATTTTACATTGGGCACTGAAAGCCGGTGTTATTTCAACATCAAACAGAAATTTCATAACTACTGCTATAAAATATAGTATTGTGTATAGAACATAGTACGCGGTATTCATTTAACATGGATAGCTACTATACGGTTATAAAGAAACTGTTAATACTGAAACACCTATACAAGTCACTCTTTGCCAGGAATATGTATTTTTCCTTAGCGGGAAATCGTCTAGATAGGTACCACTGCAGTACCAGATATTCTGCCGCCAAGCAGTAGTGTGTAAACATTACTGTGTTTCGATTTGAAGGGTCATCATCATCATCATCATCATCATCAGCCTTTTGTAGTCCACTGCAGGACATAGGCCCGATCTTCGGCTTTTCGCTTCCATCCACCGCCAGCTGTCCTAGGTATATCGTCACTCCGTCGAGTCTCAGGGCGTCCCACGCTACGTTTGCCAATTCGCGGTCTCCACTCTAGAACACGTCTACCCCAGCGGTTGTCGGTTCTGCGACAAATATGTCCAGCCCATTGCCACTTCAGCTTGCTAATACGCTCAGCTATGTCTGTTACTTGGGTTGTAGGGTACTGCAGCGAAATAACTGGGCTGTTGAGACTAACCATCGAAAGTCTCAAAGTAATGAGCGCCAAAGCAGTGATGCCCTGGACTTTGTTTTGCTATTGAAAGTTCTGTGTATCGCTGCAATGGTCATGGACATGCGTTATCTCTTACCATCAGGAGAGCGTATCGTTCGAACTATTTCTTTTAGGCGACCTGCTAAGGAGATCTACTGCCAAGGGAAAACCTCTAACATCCATTCTATTATTTCTAACATCTATATGACGGTCGCTGTACCTACACGTGCACAGAAACATTAACCCAGCTGCGGCCCGACGCGGACAGTGACCGCCATTGTTGTGATAACTACTTCGACGACTGTAAAGGAAATGCTGAACGGATGCCAAGGTGCTCTGATCGTTTTCATTTGTGTATTGCACGAACACTGGTCTATTTAAAGACTATTTGTATAAAGAAAATAACAACTAACATATTTTGTTAAATTACCACCACAGTATGATATTCTGCCGCCAAGTGTGTGTAAATAACAACGATTGTTGCAAGTCAATATAACAATTATAAAGCGAATTGATTGATTCAGGCGTTACTTTGCGGAAGTTCATTTTAAATATTCAAGGTATATAAATTTAGTTTATTTCCGCTTAACAGTCGTCGTGACGTGGACGATCACTCAGTCTTGAGCAAGCGCTCGAAGAGTCAACACGTCCTGAGGATGCCTCGTGTAGAGGCGACACACCTGTCGGCAAGTGGTTACTGCAGCGAGAGGAGGATTTTAAGACTTGTGGTTATTTTAATTAGATTTTTGTTAATTTATTTAAGTTTATGTCAAATTAGTTAAATTTAAGTCCTCATCACTGTTGTAACTGGAACGACTGTTAAGCGGAAATAAACTAAATATATACTTTAAATAATTAAAAAGCGTCTAAAATTGAATTTCAGCTAAGTTAACAAACCAAGTAACATTTTCAGTTAAGGAAATTGAAAATAAGTAGCAGGCAATTCACTATATTTCCATATTATACAAAAATTAGTTTTCCGAAATATTTGTTGACATAATTATAATTGTTTAATAGTAAAATGTAAAAATATTTATCTTTATTTTAAAAAAACATCACTAAAAAAACTAAAAAAAAAAACATGACAATAAAAAAAAACTTCCATCTGTTTCTCTGTAGGTACTGAAGTAAAACGAGGACAGACAAACTTTTCCATTTGTGTTATAGTTGGTATGATGTCATAGAAAGTTTTCAGTATGTAAATGGTAACCAGTATGCATGACTGTATATAGTTAAGTTATTCTGGTACAATTAAACTTGTGGCAGGCTGCTCGCGGCTCCGTCGCCCGTCTGCATGCAACCCTTGATTGACAATTAACACACAAATCGCTCGTTTGCATATTTAAGGACAATTTCTTATACTAGATACAATTTCTTAGTTAAAACTACGATGAGTTTCATCTAAATAAGTATTTACTTTCGATACCCGGATTTGATAAACACAATTTTGTAGCGATGATAGCTTAGTGGTTAGCGCTGTAGGTTCGCATGCCGAAGGGCGTGGGTTCAAACCCCAACAATGAGCTTGAGCTGCCGGTGAAGGAAAAACATCGTGAGGAAACCATACCATGGTGGTAGGGTACTTTCTAGTACTCGGTTGGCTAGCAACCACTCTCAAGTTGAAAACCTGCCGCCAAGCACCTAACAGTGTGTGTGTGA
Organism: Biston betularia; assembly: GCA_905404145.2. NCBI lineage: Eukaryota > Metazoa > Arthropoda > Insecta > Lepidoptera > Geometridae > Biston > Biston betularia. Next base: position 299,892 of record FR989884.1, read on the forward strand.
CCCCACAGTGTGTTCCGGCAGCCTCACTTGAGAGCCAGTTCCATTCCAGGCTAGGTGTACTTTGCCATCTTCGACCATACCTTCACTTAACATCAGGTGAGCTGAGGTCAAACACCTAGCCTGTTAACAATAAAAAAATAATCTGTAAACATATTTTAAGGATTTTGATGAAATTCTAAAAGGACTTTTTCGTCATACAGCGCCACCTAGCCACTAACTAAACAAAGCTTGTACATGGGAACTAAATAGTACTTTTTTATGATAATAATAATAAACAATTATTTCAGGTCACTAGGACCCATAATTAATTATTAAACTAAATACAAAAATTAAAAAAATTCAGTTCAATAAATAAGTAGGTATATTAATTCAAAAATAATAATCAAACAAAATCGAAATCAAAATCATAAAATAATATTACAATACGAGTATAATCGTGCGAAAATTGTAATTTTTTTCAAGAATATTGACACAAAACTCAAGGAGCCGGTATTTGAAATTTTACGTTAAAAAAAAATCTTGATTTACGGGGATCTCATCTCCGCGACGGAGCGTAAAACTCTTTATTCCTTGATTAAATCTCTATCTGGAGCCACTTCCCCGACTCAATCGGAAATAATCTCAGAAAGAGCTGCCATACCTTTTTATTACCCCTACTAGCTGTGCCCCCCTGATTCACTCTACACCACAGATAAAATAACACTATGACTCTATATGTATATTGTATAATATACTAGCGGATGCCTCGCGGTTCCACCCGCGTAGTTCCCGTTCCTATGTGAATACAGGGATAAAAAGTAGTCTATGTCACCCGGGGATAGTGCAGCTTCCTAACGGTGAAAGAATTTTTGAAATCGGTCCAGTAGTTTCGGAGCCTATTCAATACAAACAAACAAACAATCAAATCTTTCCTCCTTATCTTATAGATACGGTACGGCACATTTTTCTAGCTATATTTTAGTTTCGTTTTCTGAGATCTATATTGACTTTACGTAGGTTGCTACGTAGTAGTGAGGCATCAAACCAATAGATGGCGCTTTTTGAGTATTTTTAGTAAATAATGTTGGATTGCATTTTTCTCAAAACTAGATTCCATTGGACAAGAAGGCCTAGTTCGTTTAGCGATAACGCTAGTAGAAAAATGAAAAAATGTACAGGATTGACATATTGAGCTATCTATATGTCACGTAGGCAGCTTATGTCAATCCAGTACTTTTTTATCAGCATTATGGCATATATCGATTGTTACTTTGTATAAGCCATAAGAAGTTGGAATGTAACCGATTAAGCTTAATTAAGAAAATAAAAAAAAAAACGATTGCCTAACAATTCAAAAATGTATTTTTTAATACGAAATAGGTTTGCGTTTGACGACACCCTGCCCAATGCAGTCTAAGATGAAGCACGCTTACCTAGAAAAAACCTGTTTACTCTGGATTTGAAGACATACAAATTGTAGTTCGCGGGAAAAGCAGACGCCGGCAGAGAGTTCCACATCCTCGCTGTGCGTATGAAGGATGTGGAATCGAAACGCTTTGTGTGTACGTGAGGGACGTCCACCATGCATGGATGGCGATGAGGCCTCGGCCTTATGTCACTTGGAATGACGATTTTAACGATATCCAAATCCAAATCCGTTCGGACATTTCAAAGTTATGTCGGAATAAACAAACTCATTCAACATATTTTGTAGCGGTTATATCTCAGTGGTTAGCGCGGTAGGTTCGCATGCCGAAGGGCGTGGGTTCAAACTCCAACAATGAGCTTGAGCTGCCGGTGAAGGAAAACATCGCGAGGAAACCATAGCATGGTGGTAGCGTACTCTCTAGTACTCGGTTGGCTAGCTACCACACAAGAGTTGAAAATCTGCCGCCAAGCATCTAACTGTGTGTTCCGGCAGCCTCACTTGAGAGCCAGTTCCATTCCAGGCTAGGTGTGCTTTACCATCATCGACCACACCGTCACGTAACATCAGGTGAGCTGCGGTCAAACACCAAGCCTGTCAGCTATAAAAAAAAAAAAACTCCTTTTTTGGCAGTCGAGTAAAAAGTATTACCGGTACAGCTGAAAAGTTCCCATTAGCCCAAACCTTACAAGATGATAGAGAAATCCATGAACATAAAAATACCATGTATTTTTTTTTAAATTCTGTTTTAATAGATAAACAAACAGAATTTCGCACGGCAATATTAGTGCAGTAGATAGTGAAATCTCGCAGATAACAGTGACCCGCCCGGGGTAGTTTGGGTAATGACGTCAGCTGTTACGTCATCCGATGCCATCCGGTTCCGGTTCCGGGCCGGAATGTGGGCTACATTTATAAACTGTAGTTGTTTCTGCCAAACTACAAAGCGGCTTGTTTTACGTTCATGGATTACTGGTATGACCAGCATTATGCTGAGGTGAGCCCTTATTTTGTAACTGTTTGTTTGTGTTTGTTCGTTTTTGTTTATGTGTCTTTTGTGTGATACAGAATAAAATCTTTTTCTTTCTTTCTTACGTTGCCAAAGTAAAACTTAAACTGTCTATAACCGAACACAAGTAATTTAAAATTCAAATTATTTTCAACCGACTCAAACAAGGAGTGTTCTCATTTCGGCTTGATGTTTTTTTTTGTTACGCGATAATTCCGCCAATTATGAATAGAATAGAATGATTCTTCTTTTGCTTGGTAGATCATACTTCAGAGGTGGTCCCATATGAATTTTATCGAAAACAATTTAGAGGTTTTTAAAAAATTAACAAAATTCTAAAAATGATACGTGGATGGTATTTTCGTTTGCTCGGAAACCTCGCTGTTTCATTGGAGCAGTGCGTTTAGTTGGCCTGAGGGTCGTGGAGTCGGTTTTTTTAAATTGTAAATTTGTATATTATATTTAAAAAAAAAATACTAATTTGACTACTCTGTTAATTCATTTGTTCGAAGTTCACTGTAGCGATGAGAGTTCAGTGATTAGAGCGATCGGTTCACATGCCGAAGGTCGTGGGTTCTACAATTACCCTAACAATTATCTTGAGCTGCCGGTGAAGGAAAACATCGTGAGGAAACCGTAGCGTGCATTAGCATGCTGGTAGGGTACTTTCTAGTACTTGGCTGGCTAGCTACCACCCTCAAGTACTTAACGTTGTGTTCCGGCAGCCTCACTTAGAACCAGTTCCATTCCAGGCTAGGTGTGCTTTACCATCTTCGACCACACCATCACTTAACATCAAATGAGCTGTGACACCTAGCTTGTTAACCATAAAAAAAATATTTGAATACTTACCATTACGAACTGGTTTCATAGTACTTTGCTCTGTCATAGATGGCGCTGTGTGAAAATGTTCCAATGTTTTTTTTAATTATTAATTCTCTGATTCTGATTAAAATAAACGTGGTTCGTGGATACTGACCCTCCCTTACACTGATGACGCCACTGTCGCACCCCATTGCGCAATTTTACCCGACCATCCCCCATTTTACCTAAGTGAGGGGCTAAATTGTTTCAGTTGGCAATAAGTACTTATTCAGAAATATAAAGAAGTTTTGAGACCGCGGAAAGAGTCGCGTCGTCCCTTTGCATTTTTTTATATTTTACTAGCGGACGCTTCGGGGTTTCACCCGCGTAGTTCCCGTTCCCGTAGGAATACAGGGATAAAAAGTAGCCTATGTCACCCGGGGATAGTGTAGCTTCCCAACGGTGACAGAATTTTTGAAACCAGTCCAGTAGTTTTGTGTTTATTCGTTACAAACATACAAAAATCCAAAATTACAAATGTTTCCTCTTTATAATAGTACTAGCGGACGCCTCGCGGTTTCACCCACGTAGTTCCCGTTCCCGTGGAAATACAGGGATGAAAAGTAGCCTATGTCACCCGGGGATATTGTAGCTTCCTAATGGAAAGATTTTTTGAAATCGTTCCAGTAGTTTCGGAGCCTATTCCATACAAACAAACAGATAATCAAATCTTTCCTCATTATAATAGTACAGAGATACTTGCTTGAAAAGTTACTTATAGATCCAACAATTTAGAAATGGTTTAATGTTGACTTCTAGAATATACGTATTTTATATTATATTTATGAAATTACAACAATGTGGTGTCCTTGCTTTTGAGATCTTTGCTTCGCTAAGTGCTTTAGTTCGAGGGGCGGTAATAGAACTTGCGATATCATAGGTTTAATCGTGTTAAGCTTACCTATTTGTAGTTATGAGAGTAACTTGCCAATAGTAGTTAAACTTTGCCAATAGTTTCCAGAAGCAATCGGCGGCCTGGATCATGCCACTAGAGCTAGCCAAGTACAATATCAACATTTTAGCAAGAAAAATAATCGTCTTGCTATTAACGGTCACGTTTTGAAGTTTTTTTATGGCTAGCAAGCTAGGTGTTTGTCCACAGCTCACGTGATGTGTGGTCGAAGATGGTAAACACACCTAGCCTGGAAAGGAACTGGTTCATAACTGAGACCGCGGGAACACACCGTTAGATGCTTGGAGGAAGATTTTCAACTTGAGGGTGGTAGCTAGCCAGCCGAGTACTACCATGCTATGGTTTTATCATGATGTTTTCCTTTACCGGCAGCTCAAACACATTGTTGGGGTTTGAAACCACGCCTTTCGGTGTGTGAACTGACCGCGCTAACCGCTGAGCTAACATCGCTACTACGACACTTAATATCTTCTTAGCGGGAGGTTGTCTAAGTAGGTTCCACCGTAGTACCAGATATTCTGCCGTCAAGCAGTAGTGTGCAAATATTAACTATGTCTCGGTTCAAAGGGTATTGCAGCGAGATTAATTACTGGGCTGTTGAGACTAATCATCTAACGTCTCGAAGTAATGAGCGCCAAAGCAGCGATGCCTTGGATTTTGTTATTCAAAGTTATATGTATCGCTGCAATGGTCATGGGCGTACGTTATCTCTTACCAGTAGAACAACCTTCCGAGCAACTTCCTGCAGGTGACGAAGCCCACAGTTCCAGAGGCTCACGTGGAAGATGTTAAATTGACTCCGGACCCAAGTGGGCCGCTGCAGGATCGATATGGCCAAGTGGGGATACTCGGACGCCGAAACGGTACAGTGCAGCTGTGGGGCTCCTGCACAAACCATGCAGCACCTTCTCTCGTGCCCTCGCTGTCCAGACTCCTGCACCATGGAAGACCTCCAAGAAGCCACCTCCCGCGGTGTTGCAGTGGCTAAATTGAAACATCGACTTTACAAAGAGAACAGCAAAACAACGTCTCGTTTGTCTCATGGCATGAAGAGCAAGTCTTAAAACTTCCAATAAATTCTAAACCAGAAAATTCATTGCCCTCATAACAAACCCTACACATCGTACGAAAATTTACGAATAACCCATAAAGGATCCTTTACTCCATCCATCGGCCATTACAATCGAAATTACATTTTTACTATTGGATTTAACTGCTTTATTCAACTCGGCGGCCGCTGGAACGACCGCAGCGGGCGCAGCGGCCGCGGTGTGAACCCGCCCTTGTATCCTCGGTTACAATTTAACGACACGTTTATGGGGGTCTTTATGTATATTTGAAAGGACTTCGTTGAATATTGATTCGTGGTAAATAATTGAAATCAGAAGATGTAAAAATTCATTCTACAACTCTATGTTCCACCAAGACTATTACTGAATTGAGGTAATAGTCTGGTGCTTCCGCATCTAAAGCTGAAAAACCTCAAACGGCACAAATATAGTTATGATGTAGAATGTATCTTTTTGTGCCGATTGGGGTTGAAACTTTAGGTCCGTGGGGGCCGCTCTCGAACTGTATCGGGACCTGGCCAAACGGTTAGAGGAGGCTTCAGGTGACCAGAATGCTGGTATCTACTTTGGTCAAAAGCTTAGCATTGCCATCCAGCGTGGCAATGCTGCCAGCATTCTGGCCACATATCCCTCCTCTGACGGACTGTTAGATTAAGTTAATTTTGTAAATAGTATTAATTTATTAAGTTTTTAAAATAGTTTTTGTTTATTTTGTTTAATAAATTGTATATTCTGGAAAGTTGTAAGAAAATTGAAGTAATATAATTCGTCATTTAAATTCATATTCATGTTATTTATTTGCGTAAGTATATGGGTATACAAAGTAGTTGGAAGGAGTACGTTAATTGAACGCCATATTTTGCCTTTCATCATCATCATCATCCACAGCCTTCTTTATCCCACTGCTGGGTATAGGCCTCTCTCTTTACATGCCATCTGCCATTTTGCCTTTAAGCATGCAAAATTCCCACCTATTATTAATTAACATTTTACGATAGAATCTATTATGCGACCAAACATTCAGGCAAATAATCAAAATAAAACAAAACAAATAGTACCAGTTATTCTGCCGCTAAGCAGTAGTGTGTAAACATTACTGTGTTACGGTTTGAAGGGTACTGCAGCGAAATTACTGGGTTGTTGAGACTAACCATCGAAAGTCTCAAAGTAATGAGCGCCAAAGCAGCGATGCCCTGAACTTTGTTTTGTTACTCAAAGTTCTGTGTATCGCTGCAATGGTCGTGGGCAGGCGTTACTCGTATCTATTACCATCAGGAGAGCGTCTCTTTCGTCTCATTACCATTACATAAAAATATTGTAAACCTCTCCAAGGTAGAAGCTAGAGAACTATTTATGTATCAGGTATCATAAACAAATAAGTCATTCATTTAAAAAAAAAGGGAAAGTTTTGAAAATTAAAAAACACGTTTTCGTACAAATATTCTATCAGTTATCTGACTTCCATAGCACAAGCTTTGCTTAGTTTGGGGTCAGATGGCGCTGTGTGTAATGTCCTATCATATTTGTTTAAATCAAAATGTAAAATGTCAAAAATCGATATTCTCAATATGTCATCATTAATTCATCATCAATTCTCTATAGTAGAACTTGCTAGTGAACGTTGCTAATATTTTCGTGACATTTTACAAGCAAGTATTTTTTAACATACGGCTATACGGCTATACGGGGTTTACCCGTTTTACCCATTGATGTATCCAACCTTGTTCGTACTGGGCATGGTCGGATACAACAAATTGGAAGTGAGACGGAACTAGGCGCTCGCATATTACATGATGCGGGTATTCCGAGGCTTTCTGTCAAATCCGGACATACTAGCGATGATGGGACTGAGCGATGAGCGTGCCAGACGGGTACGTGACGCGCCGCCGGCGGCCGCAGCTGTTCTCGGTGCCTCAGGCTAGGACCAACTTATTGGCTAAGACGCCGTTGGTTCGGACGTTGCATGCACTGAATCGGGTTGCCCAGAAAATTGATGTTTGTGTATGTTCGGTACAAGAATTTAGAATGGCGGTTAATTATGACGCATGCTATAATTTGACATAGTAATTTAAGGTTTTGATTTATGATTTTTATTTTTTATTGTTTGACATTTTAATTTAATATTTTGATAATTGATTGATTCAGGCGTTACTTTGCGGAAGTTCATTTTTAAATGTTCAATGTTTATATTTAGTTTATTTCCGCTTAACAAAAACAAAAAAAGCGGAAAAGCGCGGAGCGGTGTTAAGCGGAAATAAACTAAATATAAACATTGAACATTTTAATATTTTGACATTTTTAATTTTTATAATTTGTATATTGACATTTTTCTTTATAATTTTTTGACATTTTGAACTTTTATAATTGTATATTGACTAGCACCATCGCATTAGGGAAACCCTGTAAGGATGGTGTGAAATTAAGGAATAAATAAATAAATAAATAAATAAACATTTACAACAATGAAGTCTTCAATTAACACTTCAGTAGACGTTAAAACGTTTAGTTACGTACTTAAAAAGAAAAGAAAAATGACTAATGTCTTTGAAAAAAACCTTTCACCCGTTACATTACCGTCTGATTAATATTTCAAAACGTACTTTAGGAAACTTGATAGCGACTCGGAATCTGTTGTAATTAATCAAAAACTTTGTTCGCAGACTGTGAACTTTGTTTCTCAGAGTTAAGAATGCAAATCGATTGCCTTTTCAGTCGCCAAGTTACTAGAAACGACTTGCGAAATGGATGCCAGATAATTACATTCTTCACCGGGGTTTTACCACTTTTTATCTTCTATTCGGGATTCAATCCAAATTTCTTTGAGATTAAGTGTTTTTCGAGTGAAATTAATGTTGGTGCAATTAAATATTTTTAGCTGTGGAAAGAAAAGTCTTAACTTCACCCCGGTGGGCGATTAGGGTGGATTTTAGGGCAAATCTATATTGATTTCCAGTACGGACAGAAAAAAAAAGTAATTTTGTATTATTATCATTATTGGTGACAGGCTAAGTGTTTGACCACAGCTCACCTGATGTTAAGTGAAGGTGTGGTCGAAAATGGTAAAGCACACCCAGCCTGGAATGGAACTGGCTCTCAAGTGAGGCAGCCGGAACACACCGATAGATGCTTGGCGGCAGATTTTCAACTTGAGGATGGTAGCTAGCCAGCCTACTAGAAAGTACCCTACCACCATACTATGGTGTCCTCACGATGTTTTCCTTCACCGGCAGCTCAAGCTCATTGTTGGGGTTTGAACCCACGCCCTTTAGCATGCGAACCGACCGCGCTAACCACTGATCTATCATCGCTACAAATTCTATCTCTTGCTATTAAGAGAGCGTCTCGTTCGTCTCAATTCTTTTAAGTGCGCATTTGCAAGAAAGTGTACAATTAAAAATGTGTCCATCTACCATATCCTTATGTAAGTAACATATACATCAATGGCCTGAAAGCCATTTGATTCCCTTCTGAGGCCCGGGGGCTGTGATTACTCTGTCCTCAGGTGAAGAGCTTCATTCGCGTCCTTTTAATAAATTATATCCGAAATTAATGTAAGTACCCGAATTATTCTGCTTCTTTAGCAGAAATGGCTTTGTCAAGATGTTATTAAGTCATTGTGGTCGTTATTTTCTGTGTGGGCCGGTTTGTTTTAAGATCGTATTTATAATTTATTGCTAAATATATTTTAATCGCAGCTTTATCTGAGTATAAACAAACCTTCAAGGAGCATTTTGTAATCTTGTTTTATGACTTTGACGATTATTTAATACTAAGAGATTATTGAATTACTAGTAAGTAATTTTAATATTTTTGTTTTTATTGACATTTCATTATATTGACATAATTATTTTATATGTGACATATTACTTCGTTGACATTTTCATTTACATTGCTTTGACATATGTTATGATTTTGAGATAATATTTTTAAATATGAATGGAAAAATGATCTGTAACTTTGGTGTTTTTTGTATTAATAAATGATTTGTTTTTTTTTTTTATAATCGATAGGCTTGCGTTTGACCGTCATTTATAACTTGTATTTGTATTTGTAATCCTTGTTTGTTTTTGGAATTCAGTACGTGAAAAGGAAAAAAGGAACTGCGCTTTTGTAACCAACTTCAATAAAATCTTTGTACTTATTTCGAGAAATTCTTTCAAAAAGTTTGTACGTTCGTGTCATGCCGGGTAGTCACACTTACAAAAGTAAACGTTTGTTTGTATGATTTTATGTTTGTTACTCTTTTTAGCAGGAAGTCGTCTAGATAGGTCAGGGCTGTTGAGACTAACCATCGAATGTTTCAAAGTAATGAGCGCCAAAGCAGCGATGCCTTGCACTTTGTAATACTACTCAAAGTTCTGTGTATCGCTGCAATGGACATACATCCGTTATCATTTTGTCATTTCATACAAAAATAGCTTCTATGCGGCTAGTTTTCTCTAATCCGCGTTGCGGCTATCTTTGTAAATTTGTTTCGGTCACCAAAGTTTTGCGTTAATCAAAATTAACCCTGTCATATGAAAGTAAATGCAACGTGTCTCGTCCCAGTGGGCTGTCCGGACCCTGACTGGACGGCGAGGCCGTTATCATCAATCTCAATTTAAGGGACAGGCTATACGGAACCCGTGACGTGAGCTCACGTGACTATCCACGGGACAAGCAGCGAAACTTCTTGACGCTTCCTGTTTCCCATTATATAAAGACTAGCTGTTACACGCGACTTCGTCTGCGTAGAATTTAACAAGAAATTTGTTCACTTTAAAGTATAAAAAGTATTATAAATGTTAAGCCTGGTCATAAACTATACGTATGCCAAATTTCATTCAAATCCGCTCAGTAGTTTTTGCGTGAAAGAGTAACAAATGTCCATCCATCCTCACAAATTTTCACATTTATATTTTTACGAGCTACGCTTTGCGGTATTACCAGCTGTTTACACGTGAACACAACATATATAAAAAGTAGCCTATGTTGTTATCCAGGGTGTCAGCTACCTCCATACCGAATTTCATCGAAATTGGTTCAGCCGTTTGAGCGTGAAGAAGTAACAAACATACACACTCACAAACTTTCTAACCAGCCGCAAATTAAGCAAAGCTGGGAACCAGAAAACTGTCAGAATACTTTTTTTAACACATATAACACACATCATAAACATATACAACAGATTATAATACATACAGTACACACACAGTCAATTTATATAAAAAATGTCCTAACTTAACATGTCAATGTAATGAAAATGTCAAATATAAAATATGTCAATATGATTAAATGTCAGTAAAATATAAATACTTGTATAATTCGTTACTAGTCAGTTATTAGTAATAAATAATCTCTTATATTTTAATAATAGGCAGTTATAGTAACGTCCCACTGCTGGGTAAAATAGCCCAGTAATTATAAGAGTCTAGTTAGCCGCGGAGAGACCCACGGCTCGTCAAGTGACCCACAGAACACAATACTATTGTGTCAGGTATCTTTCTTCTGCCCCACAGCCTCCCTCCGCAAGATTTGAAGATAAAATCTATCAGATAGAGTCACATTTCCTTCCTCATAAGATTCTCATAGACCATTCAGACTACGCTATTAAAATTTAAGTACCTAATTCGCAACATATAGTTGTTGCGAATTAGGTACTTAAAAGCCGTACAGTGTTTTTTTCGAATGACTCGAAAACTATGCAACTTTTACTGAATAGTTTTTGATGTTGAACTAAATTGCAGCGATATACAGAATTTTGATTATAAGAAAGTCCAGGGTATCGCTGCTTTAGCGCGCATTACTTTTAGACTTTCGATGGTTACTCTCAAAAGCACTGTAATTTCTCTGCAACCGGACCAACCCTTCAAACCAGAACACATAGACCGTCATCCTTTACTAACTTCAAAAGAAGTAGGACGTTCTCAATCCGTAACAATATTACCTCAGATTCTTTTTGTTGACTGGCTAGATGTTTGACCACAGCTCACCTGACGTTAAGTGACGGTATGGTAGAAGATAGTACACACACCTAGCCTGGAATGGAATTGGCTCTTAAATGAGGCAGCCGGAAGACACCGTTAGGTGCTTGGATACAGAATTTCAGGTGGTAGCTAGCCAGCCGAGTACCAGAAAGTACCCTACCACCATGCTATGGTTTCCTCACGATGTTTTCCTTCACCGGCAGCTCAAGCTCATTGTTGGAATTTGAAACCACGCTCTTCGGCTTGTAAACCGACCGCGCTAACCACTGAGCTATCATCGCTACAAAAGATAACAAAGGATAACAAAGTGCGAGAGCTGCACGTGTAGCACAGTATGACAGGGCTCTCCAGGACTGAGGACGTCGTCTATTATTAGAGCCAGCTCCCTCCGAGGGAGGCTGTCCCCAGCGATCGATACGCTGTGAGCTCTAAAATAAACGCTTATTTATGGACTACCTTGTATGGAAATTATAACCTTCTTGCGGGAGATGATTGGCAAATATTTATGTGAATAGCAGCTAACTAGCCGATGTTTAAATTGGTTGACAGTCTTGTTAGCTGATTTGGGAGTAGCTGCTATGTGAACCGCAGGGCGAGGGTTCAAGTGATAAACATTAATTTATTTTATTTTACATGGAAAATAAACAGGTGCTAATTTTGAAATATTTTTTTGTTTGTTTTTGAGGTGTATTCTAAATACATATATGTATTTACAAAAAATATACATAGAAGTCTATTAAATCCCACTAATATTATAAATGTGAAAGTTTGGCTGGATGGACGGATGCTTGTTAATCTTTCACGCAAAAACTACTGAACGGATTTGGATGAAATATGGTATGGAGATAGCCGAGACCCTGGATTAACACGTAGGCTACTTTTTATCCTGAAAACATGTAGCGGGTAACACCGCGGGGCGCAGCTAGTTTTAAATAAAACTAAGCACGTTTATTTTTATTTTTAGTTTATTTTCGCTTACAACTCGTTTTAATTACAACAGTGATGAGGATTTAATTTAAAATTTGTTTAACTTAACGACTATTTTTATATATCTATCCGAAATATTCTAAATAAAATTCGACATAAACTTAAAATCCAAATAAACTAGAAATAAGTAATTAAAACCACAAGTCTCTATATTCTCTTTTCGCTGCAGTAGGTATAACCAGTTGCCGACACGTGTTTCGCCTCTGCACGAGGCATCTTCTGGACGTGCTGACTCTTCGAGCGCTTGGATGAGAAAAATCACGCATACAACTAGAAATATATCTCTTGAAAACACTTAACCTGCCGTCCATATTAAACACTATATCTAGTTAGAATTGAATTTATCATGAATAATTTTGTGGATGATTTACCTGCAGTAGAAATGAAAGCGAAAGGAATACCAACTTCCTGCTCACGACATCTACCACTAAGTAGAATAGCAAAAAGCATTTCATAAAAATGTACTAAATTATAAATATTGCAGCAAGTTGCCAAGACAATTTACTTTTATCTCTTTAATAGTAAACCCGTCTAAATTTTAAAATAGGGAACAGTTTTCCTTGCAGGCTGCGTTACAGCAAATGTCGCGAGAGAAATGTAGGTCAAGGCATCTCGTACATCCTACTACTAGCTACTAACAGAACTGAGTACCTAGTTACTGATGACCCAGGTTTACTGGATATAAACGATTTTCCTAAAGTTTTAGCTGAAACTTGGTTTTTAGTGGTAAGATCTCTTTAGTAAAAAGTTTTCTAGGTACCACCGCAGTACCAGATATTCTACCGTCAAGCAGTAGTGTGTAAACATTATTTATTGAAGGATACTGCAGCTTGCGATATTACTAGTAAGTAATTATAACCTTTTTGTTTTTATTGACATAATTTTTTTATTTTATTCTATTTTATTTATGGCACTTTATGGCAGTCCTATCGTATTATCTCACATGCTACACAACTAAAAAAAATAAAAAAATATCTACACACCACACAAACATATACACACTCTCTCATACACACATTCACTCCCCCGCATACATACTAATCATAATATAGGTGGGTCACTTGAAGCGACTTACACAACTGAACTGAAATTTCTGACGCAGCCAGGGAAAGCTGCCCTGGCTGAAATTTATTTTATTTTATATGTCAATGTAATACATTGACATTTTCATTGTATTGACATATGTTATGATTTTGATATTTTTAAATATGAATAGAAAAATAACCGGTAAATAAACACCATAAACAGAAAAAAAGTACAGAGAACAAAATAACTTTATGAACTAGTGCCACAAGTGGCAGCCTTATCGCTAAAAGCGATCTCTTTCAGGCAACCAAGAAGAGAAAAACACGGTAGATGACATCATCATCATCATCATCATTTCAGCCGTAGGACGTCCACTGCTGGACATAGGCCTCCCCCATTGACTTCCATAAAGACCGGTTAGAAGCGGCTCGCATCCAGCGCGTTCCTGCGGTCTTTACTAGGTCGTCTGTCCACCTTGTGGGTGGACGTCCTACGCTGCCCTTGCTGGTCCGTGGTCTCCACTCCAGAACTTTGCAGCCCCATCGGCCATCAGTTCTGCGTGCTATGTGCCCTGCCCACTGCCACTTCAACTTGCTAATCCGTTGGGCTATGTCGGTAACTTTGGTTCGTCTACGGATCTCCTCATTCCTGATTCGATCTCGTAGGGAAACTCCGAGCATAGCCCTCTCCATAGCGCGTTGTGCTACTTTGAGCTTACCAAGAAGGCACACAGTCAGAGACCACGTTTCAGCGCCATAAGTCATCACTGGTATAGATGACATAAGAAACATAATTTCGTATTTATAGTTTTGGTAATATCATTTTAACCAGAACTTAATAGCACACAAAATATTACAAAGCAGTTTTATTTATTTACCAGATGTTTAGCCATGTATCGGCACGAGCGGATATCATATATCCTAAAAAAGTTAGCTAAAAAATCTAGTGTTTATTTCACTTTTGCTCAATAACCCATACTGCCTCGCCTTGCCATTTTCATGTCGCATGGACGCTCGGACGTCCAAGCTACGCCAACACGCTGTCAGATGTCCCTTCGAGCCAAGTGCATGACACGAATGCAATGGCCCCGGGACACGGACATCGTACAGAGAGCATGCCAATTTGCTATTGGAAATCCTTACTGACAGCTGGAATATCCGTGACATTATGCTTTTTTCTTAGTTTTGCCATTGCACTTTGTCGATTTTATCAAGTATTTTAATATTTTCAAGTAATAGAATATACATTTATTGTACAACAACAATCGACACTTACATTATTTTAAAAAAGAGAGGGAAAAAACAAAAGAAGATTAAGATTAATTAGCAGAAGTACAATGGCGGCCTTATCGCCAAGAAATATTTCTTCCAGACAAACTTTGTAAGGGCATAAAAAATGACTAAGCTATTACGGTTGCTGGCATAAAAAATAGAAAAGAGGGGAATTTAAGACTATAATATGCCTAAAGTTAAAAAAAAGTGTTATTAAGTTGACAAAGATCACGGACCCGGGTGTCTGTGGAGCGGAAATAAGAAATAAAGAAAATTAAGCTAGAAAAATCAAGTGAGTCAAGTCAATCTAAGTCACAGAAACACAAAGTCAAAGACAAGCCCTAGTAAAGTAGTGGCAACGTAGGTTTATAAAAATAAAATCTAAAAACACTTCAGCGAGTAGGCGAAATAAACAATTTATTCTATTTACACAGCACTTCTATTTAGAAAGAAGAAGAACTCTTTCCTTTTCTATTTGAGCCCACTTAGCTATTTTCGCTACAAGCAACAAAATAGGGGCAAGTTTTCAAATAATAGAAAACTCGATGCTAGGGGTAAGAACGCACTAAGATACAATGTGTAACGTTGTGTGACACACATTAGTGTCACACATAAAAACAACAACATACGTTGGTATGATTGGTTAAAAGCAACATTAAAAAATCAAAGCCAGAAAGAATTCAGAAATTATTGTTTTTATTTTATCTTTTATCACACTTACAACGGGCTATTGAGACTGTTGAAACTATTTTCTTGGTGGTAGACCTCCTTAGCGAGAGGTTGTCTAAGTAGGTAGCACCGCTGTGCCAGATATTCTGCCGCCAAGCAGTAGTGTGTACACAATAATAATAAAACTGATAATTTTTATTCGATATAAAACATAGTAAGCAGATACATTTACCATAGGCTCCCGAACTAGTCAAAGACTGTGAGTCAGGAGCCAGTGGCTTCTCCTATTATGTACATGGAACATCTGTACACAATTATAAACAATAGAAATCAATAAGTAAATTAAATTTTGAATTCATAAAAAGTTTCTAAAGCGTTGCCTAAAATAATTAATTAAAGAAAGAAATAAGTGTTTGTTTGAGTGTGTGTGTGTGTGTGTGAAAGTGTGTGAAAAAGAGTGTATGTGTAAGTGAGCGTGCAAAAGATAAATACTTAAAATATAAATATAAACTGTTTAAGAGTCTACTATATACATATACTCCGTAATCATTACTGTGTACTATAAGTAGTTTGAAAGGTAGTGTAGCTAGAAAATTCACAAGGTTGTTCAGACTATTAAAAACTATTAATATTATTTAAATATTTAGACTAAAATTGTTTGCCATACCCTAATGGAGTCATATGTGCTAGAAACAACATGTAAAATTTAACAGCATAAGAACCTGTACATATGTTGCAATAAAGTATTGAGTATTGAGAATTGACACTTGAGACATAAACAAAAAAATCTTTAGTTACATTTTACAATTGGGATTCACTATCGAATGCGCACCAAAACAGTGATTTTCCATTACTTTAAGTTCTGTGTATCGCTGCAATGGTCATGGATATGCGTTATATATTACCATCAGGAGAGCGTTGTGTTCATCTGATTAATTTAACTTAAAAAGTAACTGCAGCTTCAAAAAATGTCACAACATGTCACAACTCGAAATACGATACACATTATAAGCTAGTGCGTTTATACCCTTATGTAAATCGGACCCGAATTCCGGGAAATTCGATTAGGGTCGGGAATTTCTGGGATTCCCGACAGTTCGACCCATCGTCGAGTGTCGGTTATCGGGTGTTATTGTTATTGGTTCAAATGATTTTTATTCGATTTTTATACGTAGGTATTAGTTGGGACTTATATAAAAATAACGTTACTAGGATTTGTATGAACATGATTATGTACAAAAAATACGAATTAGCATTAAGAATCTCAAACCGATCCAGTACATTGACAGCTCTGTTGGTTCATTGGTAGTATGTCTGCTCCAAGAGCCGAAGGGCGTGGGTTCGATTCCCACCCAGGGCAAACATTTTGTGATATAAACAAATGTGTGTTCTGTGTCCGGGTGTTCTGTATTTATTATATATGTATGTATTTACAAAAAAAAAAGGATTAAAGTATTCTATCTGTTATCTGAGTTCCATAGTACAAGCTTTGCTTAGTTTGGGGTCAGATGGCGATGTGTGTAATGTCCATGTCCAACAACATTTATTTATTATTTATTTACATCCTACTTTTTTTATTATATACATAATATATTAGCTGCGCCCCGCGTTGTTACCCGCTACATGTTTTTTGGATAAAAAGTAGCATATGTGTTAATCTAGGGTTTCAGCTACCTCCATACCAAATTTCATTCAAATCCGTTTAGTAGTTTTTGCGTGAAAGAGTAACAAACATCCATCCAAACTCTCACATTTATAACATTAGTGGGATGTATAACGACCGCTTTATGATTAATATTCCAATGACTCTTAAGAAATCGCTTCGAATCTGCCTTCATTGTACGAACCGCTAAACTATGGAATTTGCTGCCCGAGTGGGTGTTCCCTGATAGATACAATCTGGGTGTCTTCAAGTCGCGAGTGAATTGGTTTCTTCTAGGCGAGCGTGCTCCATCGTAGACCGTAGTAGATGTGTACATATGAAATTAATACTTTTTCATACACCATCTATTCTTGATATTGGTAAAAGACGTACAAAAGTTAACTTCCAACGTCTCCTGACCACCGACGTGTACAGATGACGTCATTTATCTAGCTCGGAAAGTAGCTCATTTACGCCTTCGTTTCCCCGACTGCACACTCTCGCCGTGACAACCAGTTTGGTTTTCACAGGTAAATAGGCACAACAACAAAATTCAACTACAGCATCAAAAATACATAATACCACTTCATCCCACAAATACAAATATTTTATTGATTGATACAAGCCCCTTCAAAATTTTAAACATGTCATTAAATGGGTTTTAAAACACTGATTACATGTCAAAATAAGGTATGTCAATATCCAAACATGTCTGTCAATATAAAAATATGCCACTAATATTATAAATGTGAAAGTTTGGATGGATGGAGGGATGTTTGTTACTCTTTCAGGCTAAAACTACTGAACGGATTTGAATGAAACTTGGTGTGGAGGTAGCTGATACACAGGATTAACAAATACTTTTTATCCCGAAAACATATAGCAGGTAACACCACGGGGCGCAGCTAGTAGTCACATATATGTTTATCCAAACTTACACCCTATAGCTCTTGAAGCAGATATTCTACCAATTGAGCTAAGCAGCTTATGTCAATCCCGTACATTTTTGGACTTTTCTATTAGCATTATCGAATTTCGAATGTTGCTTTGTCTAGGAGATTTCTTTGGACTTAAAGAAGGATTCATTACAATGTCCCTATTACTATTTTTAACTAGCTGCGCCCCGCGGTATTACCCGCTACATGTTTTCGAGATAAAAAGTTGCCGATGTGTTAATACAGGATCTCAGCTACCTCCATACCAAATTTCATCCAAATCCGTTCTGTAGGTTTTGCGTGAAAGAGTAACAAACAACAATCTATCCATCCATACATTATAGTATGTACCTACTTACAAAAAAAAAAAAAAAACTGGTTCCCATGCAAACTTTGCTTAGTTTGGGGCTAGATTGCGCTCTGTGAAATGTCCTATGACATTTACTTATTTAAATTGCCGAGAGTGTACATCCGGGCACTATTTCCATCAACTAATAGTTCATATTTATGACGTCATAGATTAGCTGAGACCCTTACCGACTGCTTATTAATCTGTGTCACTGATGACAGAAGACGAAATACGGTGATGAGGTAAATCGATGCGCGTCGCTTCAAGCTAGGCAAGTTTGTTTCAATCAAATTATATTTTTGTAGTTCTTTACAATGGTTAAAATGAAAAAAAAATTAGCATTGTACTATTTTTAATCCCTGACGCAAAAACGAC
The DNA here is from genome assembly GCA_905404145.2 of Biston betularia. Taxonomy (NCBI): domain Eukaryota; kingdom Metazoa; phylum Arthropoda; class Insecta; order Lepidoptera; family Geometridae; genus Biston; species Biston betularia. The sequence continues at coordinate 318,373 of FR989884.1, forward strand.
GGGGTGTTATGAGTTTGACGTGTGTGCATCGTAGCTCCCGAACGGATGAACCGATTTTGATATTGTGTTTTTTTTTGTTTGAAAGGCGAATTAGTCGGGAGTGTTCTTACTCGTAGCTCTATCCCACTAATATTGTAAGAGTGAAAGTTTGGATGGATGTTTGTTACTCTTTCACGCAAAAACTACTGAACGGATTTGGATGAAACTTGGTATGGAGGTAGCTGAGACCCTGGATTAACATATATGCTACTTTTTATCCCGAAAACATGTTGTGGGTAACACCGTGGCGCGCAGCTAGTGTTTGATAAAAATCGGTCCAATCGGACCATCTTCGACCACGCCGTCACTTAACATCAGGTGAGATGTGGTCAAGCATAAAAAAAAAATGTTATTATGATAATACGGCAGTCGTTACATTATTAACGAAATGCCAGGTATTTAGTTAGTGCCTTGTATTAGATAATAGAAACAACCTAATCTCGTATACAGTGTGACATTCCCCGAATACCCGCACATAATTGGCATTTAGGCGGCAACCGCACATTACACGGCTTGCCGCCTCTGCCGCCCACTGCCGCCCTAGTCACCAAATTTGATTTAGAACTAGGTTTCAGTGTTCACATTATTGTGAACAGGATAATGGCTACACATCAGCAGATTGGTAGATATATTCAACAATATAATCCATGAAGAGACAAACAAAAACAATTTTTAAATATTCATGTTAAGCGTTCAAGGTATATATTTAGTTCATTTCCGCTTAACAGTCGTTTCAGTTACAACAGTGATGAGGATTTAAATTTGACTTATTTGAGCGTCGGTCGTCCAGCCGCAAGATGGGTCGACGATATCGTCACCGTCGCTGGTCGAACCTGGACCAGATTGGCACAGGACCGAGACAGATGGCATGCAAAGAGAGAGGCCTATACCCAGCAGTGGGATAAAGAAGGCTGTGGATGATGATGATGATGAAAAAACTTATCCGAAACTTTACTTAATATCTAAAACTAAAATTTGACATAAACATAAACAAAAAACTAATTAAGGTGGTTCGATTTCCATACAAATATATTTTTTCCATTTATGGACAAATGGAGCATAATTTTACAGTGAAATCACAGCTACTGACTTTTATTTTGGTCTTTGTTTGCGGTAAATCACAATTGATTGAATAAAACAGTAGATTTTATTAACGTAATCTACTGTATTATTCAAAACTCATAAATTCATAAATCATTTATAAATTTGATTTCATGCTAATAATCTACGGTTTTATTCAAGCAATTGTGATTTCCCGCTAATAAAGACCAAAATAAATGCCAGTAGTTGTGATTTCACAGTAAAATTATACTGCATTTGTCCATAAATGGAAAAAGATTGTTTGTATGGAAACCGTACCACCTTAAAATAAAATAACTACAAGTGTTTATATCCTCTTCTCGCTGCAGTAGCCGCTTGCCGACACGTGTTGACTCTTCAAGCTCTTGGTCGCGACTGAGACAATTACGAGATATATTTTGATTTTTGACAGCCCTGTTGATTCATTGGTAGTTTGTCTACTCTAAGAGCTGAAGGACGCCGGTTCTATTCCCACCCAGGACAAGCATTTTGTGAAATAAACAAATGTTTGTACTGTATGTATTTACAAAAAAAAGTATTTAAGTATTCTATCGGTAATCTGTCTTCAATAGCACAAGCTTTGCTTAGTTTGGGGTCAGATGGCGCTGTGTGTAATGTCCTATGATATTTATTTATTTATGACAACACCAAATAGACAAAGCAACAATTGAAATACAAAAAGCCTTTTATAAAACCTTACAATAAATTGCTAATAGAAGCAACCCTTTCAAAAACTTCCCGCACAAAGCCTGTCTTCAAAAAAAAGTTTCCTAAAATCTCAGCCGACCTGCTAAATTATTAACGGCGGAAAAGCCGACAGAAGTGCTGCGTTACTAATAAAGATAATGTAAAGACAGAAGCACAACTCGGACAATATTTACTTGATCTGAACTTTGACTGCCTTCTTAAATTGATTAAGCAGTAGTTTGTGTTTCGGTTTGAAATGTACTGCAGCTAGTGAAATTGAATGGATTTGGATAAAATTTTGTATGGAGATAGCTGAGATCCTGGATTTACACATAGGCTACTTTTTATCCCGAAAACGTAGCGGTTAACACAACAAAACCCCCAGTTTTGATATCATCAGTTTTCTGAAATGCCTCCCGTTATGGAAGCTCATTTAAAAACGTATTCATGCCAGAAACAGAGTACTTAACAAACAGCCATTTTGCCGCAATGTTAGCGTTTTCTGGAAGTTTCCTTTCGCCTTCCATAATCTGTGTTCTCTCCACAACCTTTCATAAAGGCGACGTCATTTAGTATTCCATCGCGCTGAACGGCTGTGAGGGCCCGATATTAATGACAACCCCGGAGCAAACGGGGACTGCTATCCAGCTTTTTTCATAGTTGACAGGCTAGGTGTTTGACCACAGCCAGGGATCCCAAACGTACTGTTAAAAACTGTATTATACTTTTTTTTCGTACGTTAATACTTTTCTACTGTTCTATAAAAAAAGTATACAAAACACTGTTTTTATTTCCGCTAGTATACGGACATTACTGTGTTCCGGTAAGGGTACTGCAGCGAAATTACTGGGCTGCTGAGACTAACCATCGAAAGCAATGAGGTTTTACCTACCTCAGTTTACATAGTACATCGTTTATCGAAAGTCTCAAAGTAATGAGCGCCAAAGCAGCGATGCCCTGGACTTTGTTTTACTACTCAAACTTCTGTGTATCGCTGCAATTATCATCGACTTGCATTGTCTCTTACCATCAGGAGAGAGTCTCGATCGTCTCATTAATAAAAAAGCTAAAATACTTATACTGTATGTATCTATATTGTCATCATCATCATCATCATTTCAGCCATAGGACGTCCACTACTGGACAAGGCCTCCCCCATTGACTTCCATACAAATACAAATTCAAATCTTTTATTAAAAACACCAAAGTTACAATGCATTTTTCCATTCATTTTTAAAAATATTAAAATCATAACATATGTCAATACAATGAAAATGTCAATGAAATAATATGTCACACACAAAATAATTATGTCAATAAAAACAAAAAATTAAGACCGGTTGGAATCTGCTTGCATCCAGCGCGATCTTGTGCGTATCTATATACCTAGTTTTTTGTAAAAATATACTTTTAATACATAATTATATTTAGAACACTCAGAGGACAAACATCTATGTTCGTCACACAAAATGTTTGTCTTGAATGGGAATCAAACTCACGCCTTTCTACTCTTGAAGCAGAACTACTGTAAGGGCTAGTAAAGCAGTTAAAGAAGTGCTGGTACTGCCGTTTGAAAAAAAACTGCTATCAAGAAACCTTCGAACTTTAGATTGAGTAGAACCCAACCCAACGATCAATTCTATCAGTCAACTGATGCCCGTGAAAGGTAACCAACAAGGTGTTCAGAAATACAATTTAAATATAATCAATTTGCTTTATCTTCGGCGCCAGACAGCTTCAAGGGCAAGGCTAACGAACCCTGTTAACTTGAAACAATGAGAAAGTTTGTTGGTTTGTTTGTGGCTTTTCAATTCTGAAACAGGTGAAGGGATTCCAATGAGGTGAGAAGAGAGATTTGATTGGTTTTCCATCCCGAATAACTGCTTTTAAATTTTTTATTTTTTTTAATGTAAAAAGTAATGAGACGAACGAGACGCTCTCCTGGTGGTAAGAGATAACGTCTGTCCATGACCATTGCAGCGATATACAGAACTTTCAATAGCAAAACAAAGTCCAGGGCATCGCTGCTTTGGCGCTCATTACTTTGGAGTCTTTCGATGGTTAGTCTCAACAGCCCAGTAATAAGTATTCTCTAAATTTACTAAAAAATTATCTCCATCTCTCTCTCTCTCTCTCTCTGTCTATTTTGATTATTTTTATGTACTTACTACATGTTTTATTTTTATTTATTTCTCTTATTAGTGTTACATCTCGCGTCTGTTTCTTATGTTATCTATCGTGTTTTTCTTTTCTTGGTTGCCTGGAAGAGGCCTATGTCCAGCAGTGGACTTCGATAGGCTGATGATTATGATGATGATGTGTACAGTAAGGTGTTACCTTTTCTTGAATATCTCAGTATTTATTTCGTTTTAAGTTATTTGTTGTTATTTCTCAGTAGAAAATCTGTCGCCGAGCACCTAACACTGCCATCAGCCTCATTTGAAAGCCAGTTTCATTCCAGGCTATGTGTGTTTCTCATCTGCGATCATACCGTCACTTAACATAAGGTGAGCTGTAGTCAAACAACTAGCTTGGCGACAGATTTTTACCTAACCAGCCGTGTACAAGAAACTAACCTACTACCATGCTATGCTTTCCTCATGAGGTTTTCCTTCACTGACAGCGCAAGATCATTGTTGGGGTTTGAACCCACGGCGTATTAACCATGCTAACCACTGAGCTATCATTTCTAAACGTATACAAGTAAACTAGTGAGACGTAACTAGTAAATATTATATCCTCTAAGAGGCTTTGGATCCTTAATAAATGATCGAGTCGAGTTGTTGACTCAAAGTTATCGGAATTCGATAAATTAAGGATTACTCGGTCGTTTAGCTAACACTTCCATTTAACTGTTAAGTAAATGGGCTGGAACGAGCTGGATATATAATTATATATATTCATAAATAATATTCCGTTTTAATTAAATATAAGTATTATTATGATTATTTTTATATACTCACAATATGTTTTATTTTTCTTATTAGTGTGACATCTCCCGTCTATTTCTTATGTTTTCTATCGTATTTTTCTTTTCTTGGTTGCCTGGAAGAGATCGCTGTTAGGGATAAGGCCGCTACTTGAGGCACTAGTTCATAAGGTTCTTTTGTTCTCTGTTCTTTTTTCTTCTTATGGTGCGCACAATAAAGAGTTATATCTATCTGTGACAATATATGTAGGACAGCTAGCGGTGAATCGAAGCGAAAAGCGAATAACCGACTCCATGACCCTTAGACCAACTAAACGCACTGCTCCAACGAAACAGCGAGGTTTTAGAGTAAACGAAAATATTATCGATATATACAATTTTTTGACACGTCTGCCGAATGCCAGCGGGGCTATGGGCGGAAACCACCACCGACTGGGTCCCGGAGGTTAAACGGCCACCAGGCCGGCCTAGAAGACGGTGGAAAGATGAGCTCGATGCCCACAACAAGGAGTGGACCACAACAGCACACAACAGAGAGGCGTGGAAGGGGGGAAGAGAGGCCTTTGCCCAGCAGTGGGACAAAATGGGCTAAATAATAATAATAATACAATTTTTAGATTCTTTTTGATTTTTTAAAAACCGCTCGATTGATTCCGATAAAATTTATATGGGACCACCTCTGTAGCATGCTCTTCAAACCAAAAAAAAAAAATCAATATCGATTCAAAATTATCGCCTGACAAACATTAAAAAAAACAATCGAATTGAGAACCTCCTCCTTTTTTGAGTATTATAAATGTGAAAGTTTGGATGGATGTTTGTTACTCTTTCACGCAAAAATTACTGAACGGATTAAGATGAAATTTGGTATGGAGATAGCTGAGACCCCGGATTAACACATAGGCTACTTTTTGACAGCCCTGTTGGCTCATTGGTAGCATATCTGCCTTAAGAGCTAAAGGGCGGGAGTTCGATTCCCGCTCAGGACAAACATTTTATGTATCAACAAAATTAAATGTATGTTCTGTGTCTGGGTGTTCTGTATGTATTATAAGTATGCATTTACAAAAAAAGTACATATATGTATTCTTTCAGTTATCTGACTTCCATCACACAAGCTCTGCTTAGTTTGGGCCAGATGGCGCTGTGTGGAATGTCCTATGATATTTATTTATTTTTTCCGAAATCATGTAGCGGGTAACACCGCAGGGCGCAGCTAGTAATACGTGATGATCAACGTCCTGAATTGTTCCAGGAGCTGGCGGCTGCGACGCCGACGCAGCGCAACTGGCGCGGCATCCTGATCGCGCTGCTGGTGATCGCGGCCGTGCTGGGCCTCATCGTGTTCAGTATCGCACTCCTCACGCCGGCGGGGGACGGCGGCCGCGTGCGCGGGCGCCGCCCCACGCTCCACCACCTGCTGAACCGCCACTACCAGCCCTTCAACGGGACCTGGCTCTCAGGCAAGTCCCTTCCACGCTGTCTTTTAGCTATCTGGAACCAATTTGTACCTTTAACCGCGTGCTTAGCAAACTAAGATCGTGGCTTCAAGAGACCTTGTTATATGACTTTGACGATAATTTAAAAATAAGAGATTACTGAATTACTAGGAAAATAAATAAAATAAAAATCCTTTTATTTCCTACTTTACAGCGTTTTTTAAATTACTTAAAAAACTAATTCACTAATTTAAATGATAGATTATTTTTTTGTTTTACTTATTAGCTATTAACTTATTTAAAATAATATAATAATTATAGTTTAGTGTGGTATTTAAATATTAGTAGGAACCCCATATTTGGTGAAGGCCTATTCCAAAAATGTCCATTTATTTTTGTCCTGTGTTGTGAATTACTAGTAAGTAATTTTTTTTTTTTGTTTTTATTGACATTTAATCATATTGACATAATTATTTTGTATTTGACATATTATTTCATTGACATTTTCATTGTATTAAAGAAAAGAAAGAAAATAATTTTATTTTGCAACAATACAAAAAAAAAACAAAAATAACAACAAATAGAGACAAACAGTTACAAAATAGGGGCTCACCTCAGCATAATACTGGTCACACTAATTAGTATGACCAGCGCTGGTCTTCCGGTGAGCCCTTGTCGGTCAAACAAAACAAACATAACAAATCACCAACAACAAATAAACAAAACGAAATAAAAAATTCAAACAACAAACTACTGTGTAAACAACTCTTCTCAAAATATCAACATACAAATAACAGGCTCACGTTTGACCACCATCACGCCTGTTACCAAAAGAGAAGAGACGATCTAGGATGTAACACGCTTGTCTAGGGGAAACCGATTCATGAAACTAGCGATAACATTATATAGCACTAGTTTCATGTATCAGGGTTCCCTGGGACTTCTGATGAGCAATCAGGAATTTTTTAAGGTTATTACGGAAACCCTTAAAGTTTTTTTTTTTTTTTTTTTTATAGTAGATAGGCTTGCGTTTGACCGCCATCCCGCCTGATGTTAAGCGAAGATGCGGTCTACGGTGGAGCACGCTCGCCTAGAAGAAACCGATTCACTCGCGACTTGAAGGTAATACTGGACACACGTACGTACGACACGACACGTTACGAATTGACATATGAGTCAAGAAGAGAGTCAGTTTGGAGCACGTCGCCGGAAAGGGAGCTCGTTTGGCTTCGTGCAGTACACTGTACATAACTTTACAAGAATCTTTCTCACTAAGCAGTTTATTGAGTTTATTATATATTCTATGCTGTTAGGTGTTTCAGTCAAGCGCCCTCCGGCGTCTGTTTTCCAAACTAAATCCCTAATTAAAAGGGATTGTTCTGCCGCGCTCCTACCTCGAAGTTTCCAAGTTTCGCTTCATTTTCAAGCGTATTTTCACTGGAAAAGGAATAATAAATAGGTTTCTCTGTCGTGTCGATCGTTGCGAATAACGACGCAACGGAATAATTCAACGGAAAACTTAAAACGATCAAGGATTATTTTAATAATTAAATGCTGGTAAAATTGGAAATAATGTTGTTTTTTTTAATGGTTGACAGGCTAGGTGTTTGACCACAGCTCACCTGATGTTAAGTACGGTGTGGTCGAAGATGGTAAAGCACATCTAGCCTGGAATGGAACTGGCTCTCAAGTGAGGCTGCCGGAACACACCGTTAGATGCTTGGCGGCAGGATTTCAACTTGAGGGTGGTAGCTAGCCAGCCGAGTACTAGAGAGTACCCTACCACCATGCTATGGTTTCCTCACGATGGTACAAGCTTGAAGATTCAAGGGCAAGGTAGTATTATTTAGTGTTATTTTAACAGACTTCGAAAGGAAGGAAAGTTTCTAGTTTGACTCGGTTTTTTTCCATGTAATGTATTCGGACTAACGCGCCATTTGCGTGATTCTTTTTATATAGTACTAGCTGCGTCCCGCGGTTTTACCCGCTACATGTTTTCAGGATAACAATGCCATGTATGTAGCCTATGTGTTAATCCAGGGTGTCAGCTACCTCCACACTAAATTTCGTTCAGTAGTTTTTGAGTGAAAGAGTAACAAACATCCATCCATCCAAACTTTCACATTTATAATATTTGTGGGATAGAAAAGTTTATTTTACGAACGATGAAACAATTTTTAGGCGATTTGAATAAGTTATAATTTATAATAATTTGCGGGCCGACTTCTGGGTTTCTTTCTTTCTTTGGATATAGTAACTAAAAATAAATCCATGTTTCATGTGCATTTTTCTATGTCTGCTGTGCACAATAAAAGGTTTCTACCTATGTATAAAACAGAAAATATTACTTACGAATACTTGGTTCATACTTCATATTTTCTCGCGTGCTGTCACTACCTCTCAGTGTCCACAATACGTGAACAAAATATGTGAGGTTTGCACCTTACTCCGTATATTCATATTTAAAAAAAACGGCCAAGTGCGAGTCGGACTCGCGCACGAAAGGTTCCGTAAAACATAATTATTATTTAATTAGTTATTTATTTTAATTAATTAAATAAATAAATATTGGAGGACATTTAACACAGCGCCATCTAGCCCCAAACTAAGCAAATCTTGTACTATGGGAACCAGACAGCTGTGAGAATACTTAAATACTTTTTTTTTTGTTGTAAATACATACTTATAATACATACAGTACACCCAGACACAGAACAAACATCGATGTTAGTCACACAAATGTTTGTCCTGAGTTTTTTTTTTGTAAATACATACTTATAATACATACAGTACACCCAGACACAGAACAAACATCGATGTTAGTCACACAAATGTTTGTCCTGACTTTTTTTTTTGTAAATACATACTTATAATACATACAGTACACCCAGACACAGAACAAACATCGATGTTAGTCACACAAATATTTGTCCTGAGTTTTTTTTTTTTGTAAATACATACTTATAATACATACAGTACACCCAGACACAGAACAAACATCGATGTTAGTCACACAAATATTTGTCCTGAGTTTTTTTTTTTTGTAAATACATACTTATAATACATACAGTACACCCAGACACAGAACAAACATCGATGTTAGTCACACAAATGTTTGTCCTGAGTGGGAACATCGTGTTAGTCACACAAATGTTTGTCCTGAGTGGGAGTTTTTTTTTGTAAATACATACTTATAATACATACAGTACACCCAGACACAGAACAAACATCGATGTTAGTCACACAAATATTTGTCCTGAGTTTTTTTTTTTTGTAAATACATACTTATAATACATACAGTACACCCAGACACAGAACAAACATCGATGTTAGTCACACAAATATTTGTCCTGAGTTTTTTTTTTTTGTAAATACATACTTATAATACATACAGTACACCCAGACACAGAACAAACATCGATGTTAGTCACACAAATATTTGTCCTGAGTTTTTTTTTTTTTGTAAATACATACTTATAATACATACAGTACACCCAGACACAGAACAAACATCGATGTTAGTCACACAAATGTTTGTCCTGACTTTTTTTTTTTTGTAAATACATACTTATAATACATACAGTACACCCAGACACAGAACAAACATCGATGTTAGTCACACAAATGTTTGTCCTGAGTGGGAACATCGTGTTAGTCACACAAATGTTTGTCCTGACTTTTTTTTTTTTTGTAAATACATACTTATAATACATACAGTACACCCAGACACAGAACAAACATCGATGTTAGTCACACAAATGTTTGTCCTGAGTGGGAACATCGTGTTAGTCACACAAATGTTTGTCCTGACTTTTTTTTTTTTTGTAAATACATACTTATAATACATACAGTACACCCAGACACAGAACAAACATCGATGTTAGTCACACAAATGTTTGTCCTGAGTGGGAATCGAACCCACGCCCTTCAGCTCTCAAAGCAGACATACTACCACTGAACCAACAGGGCTGTCTTATATTCAAAGTGACCATAAAACTAAATATTCTGTGAATAGTTAAAGTGTCTACCTGTCACCGTTATTAGTATCGAGCAAGAAACGGTAAAAAAATCAAGTTTGATGTATGGGAGCCCCCCTTAAATATTTATTTTATTTTATTTTTAGTATTTGTTGTTATAGCGGCAATAGAAATACATCATCTGTGAAAATTTCAACTGTCTAGCTATCACGGTTCATGCGACATAGCCTGGTGACAGACGGACGGACGGACGGACAGCGAAGTCTCAGTAACAGGATCCCGTTTTTACCCTTTGGGTACGGAACCCTAAAAACGCACTAGCATTTTTTATGTGATATTCCGAAAAACGAGGCGTCTTTAATCCGCAAACATGTATGTTTGCTCACGAATCGACGAAAACATGTCTCCCAACTTTTGTTGGCATAAAACATATATATATATATACTAAATGTATATCCACACATCCATACAAAGATATGAGTATAGGGTTACCATACGTTAGAATTTGGTCCAGAAACAAAAATAATACTTTGCATGTATTCAAATAAAATAAACAAATATCGTAGGACATTACACACAGCGCCATGTTTGTACGAAAAATGTACTTTTACTTGGTGGTAGATCTCCTTAGCAGGAAGTCGTCTAGGTAGGTACCACCGCAGTGCCAGATATTCTGCCGCCAAGCAGTAGTGTGCAAACATTACTGTGTTCCTGTTTGAAGGGTACTGCAGCTAGCGAAATTACTGGGCTGTTGAGACTAACTATCTAAAGTCTCAAAGTAATGAGCGCCAAAGCAGCGATGCTCTGGCCTTTATTTTGCTACTGAAAGTTCTGTGTATCGCTGTAATGGTCATGGGCATGCGTCATCTCAAGAGTAACAAACATCCACCCATCCAAACTTTTCACATTTATAATATTAGTAGGATAAATAAATTGTCTCAAAGTAATGCAGCGCCATAGCAGCTGGATTTTGTTTCGTTTCTCAAATTTCTGTGTATCGCTGCAACAGTCATAGACATGCGTTCTCTTACCATCAGGAGATAGTATCGATTGTTTTACATTTAAAAAAACGCATCAGATATTTTTTACAATTCTTTAAAAGGTATTTTACATTACAATGGTAGCCCCGTTACTCGCATATAGCTATCAAATATGAACGCAGAAAGTGTTTGCGCACGGTCCCCGTGAACAAAGAATTTGTTTTCAACGCGAACATCTGAATATGTATGTAAAGGAAATTGCCATTGATTTTTGGAGAAGTAAACAACGTCTTTACTCTCGGCAAACACGGCATCTTATCAGAATGAAGCGTAGGAAAATATTGTGCAGCTATTTTGTTAACTGTGAGGAATACAGACAAATTTGCAAACAAAACGAAGACAGGCAAATTTTAGTACCTAAATACTATCCAATTAAAAAAATCCAAAAATATGTACATTATGTTCAAATAAACAATAAATTTTAAATTTTAACTAAACAAACACAAAAGAAATATATATATTTAGAAGAGGCTTCAAGGTGGCAACTTCACTGCGTAGCAACGTCAGAGCGGTGGGGATGACGCGCAGTCTACATAAGGCGTCGAACAGATGGCCTCGATCACTACAGTCCGGTGACGCTGTAGAGGCCATCTGCGGCCAACAGCATTAGTCATGTATTTTTTTATATAGTCATATATAAAAAAACAGGTGAGCAATGGTCAAACACTTAGGCTGTCAAGCATAAAAAAAAAATTGTTAGTTAACATTTTAATATGCTTGAAATGAAATGCTTGTTTTAATAATATTTTTTTTATAAAAAAAAAATCTTAAATTAATATTATTTACAAATTTTTACAAAAATACTTAATCTAAAAGTCCGTCAGAGGAGGACAAACTTAACCTTCCTTTTGTATTTATTATTTAATTAGAAAATATAACAATAAATACAAAAGGAAGGCTGATTTAAAAAAATCTATTTCTATGTGCTTCAAACAAAACTTTCTAAGTGTGAACCCACGCGAATCTCAACTAATCTTAAGTGAAGCTTGTTCAGACTTCGGTAATACTTTAAGCTGGCTTACCTCGGATAGGAATTTAGTTTTAAAGTATTAGTTTGTAAAAAGAATTGCATTAACGGTAACTATTTCTAGAGTCATTTGAAAAGCTTTTGATATTTCGACGCAATTGCATATATACTGAGCTCAGCAGTCTGATCACTGCATTCGACAACCGTGACAGTTTCATACACTAAGCTCAGCAGTCTGATCAATGCATTCGACAACCGTGACAGTTTCATACACTAAACTCAGCAGTCTGATCACTGTATTCAACAACCGTGACAGTTTGATAAACTGAGCTCAGCAGTCTGATCATTGTATTCAACGACCGTGACAGTTTCATACACTGAGTTTAACAGTCTGATCACAGTATTCAACAACCATGACAGTTTCATACACTGAGCTCAGCAGTCTGATCACTGTATTCAACAACCGCGCAGTTTCAAATACTGAACTCAGCAGTCTCGTTAATTCATTTAACAACTAGCAACCGCGCAGTTTCATACAGTGACCTCAGCAGTCTTATTAATGTATTTAACAACTATGACAGTTTCAAACTACGAGTAGCCCTGCTTCTGTGCCGACAGGAACTATTTCGATAAAGCCACTTGAGGTTGGACCCTTGAGTGGTCATGTGGGACAAAAGGTTCCCATGCTTTATTTCGCTATTGATTCGACCAAGCGGTCTTATAAATGTGTTTGTCTTATAAATGACTTATAGTGCTACAAATATTTAAGATTTTCTAACTGAGGAACTATTTATGTATTTACCATTAATTATATTCAATTGATACCTTTTAGATTATGGTGTTAACTTTTACTGTTGTATACTGCATTTGTTATTTTTACCCGCGACGGAACGGAGACGGTATATGCGTTTGGGGTGAGAGGATGTCTGTTTGTGCAAATACATGTTGCCATTTTTCTCCAAAACTACTAGTTCGATTTTGATGCAGTTTTCAGTTATGGGTTCGGGTTTGATTGGTGCATGTTCTTAGATAGGTGTTACGGTGACAACTCACCAGGGTGCGCTGCAGCAAACTTTTTTTATGCAAACCCATGTTGCCATTTTGCTCAAAAACTACTGGTCTGGTTGTGGGTTTTTTCAAAATTTTTAATTTTGCTTTTTATTGTTTTACGATCAATTTAAAACCTAAGACCTATAAGTTTTTGTCAAGCTTACCTGATGTTAAGTGACGATGTAGTCGACGTAACCTGGAATAGAACTGGTTCTCAAAGTTCCTTCGAACCCTATAAAATTCAATTATAGTTTTGGAATATTCATCGTTATGAACAACTAGCTGCGCCCCGCGGTATTACATGCTACATGTTTTTGGGTTAAAAAGTAGCCTATGTGTTAATCCAGGATCTCAGCTACCTCCATGTCAAATATCATCCAAATCCATCTTTTTTTTTTTTTTTTTTATTGTTGACAGGCTAGTTGTTTGACCACAGCTCACCTGATGTTAAGTGAAGGTGTGGTCGAAGATGGTAAAGCACACCAAGCCTGGAATGGAACTGGCTCTCAAGTGAGGCTGCCGGAACACACCGTTAGATGCTTGGCGGCAGATTTTCAACTTGAGGGTGGTAGCTAGCCAGCCGAGTACTAGAGAGTACGCTACCACCATGCTATGGTTTCCTCACGATGTTTTCCTTCACCGGCAGCTCAAGCTCATTGTTGGGGTTTGAACCCACGCCCTTCGGCTTGCGAACCTACCGCGCTAACCACTGAGCTATCATCGCTACAAGTATACATCTATCCAAACTTTCACATTTATAATATTAAATTTAAGTAAGCTTAATAAAGATTTCTGAATAAAAAACTGGCATAATGTTATCTAATCAAAACTTATTATCCTACGAAACCTCGTTCAATTTCCCTCAAAGGTCGAAGCAAACAAAAACGTAATCTACATATCCCGCGCTGGTATTTGTGGAAATCTATTCCGCAGAGTTGTCGATCTCCGCTGTCTTCAATATAAATCAAGATTACTGGTCGGCTGTTTTTCTATTGAACAAATTCCTATTCAGAGTATGTTTGTGTTTTTTGTAGCGATGATAGCTCAGTGGTTAGCGCGGTAGGTTCGCATGCTGAAGGGCGTGGGTTCAAACCTTAACAAAGCTTGAGCTGCTGGTGAAGGAAAACATCGTAAGGAAACCATAGCATGGTGGTAGGGTACTTTCTGGTACTCGGCTAGCTACCACCCTCAAGTGAAAAATCTGCCGCCAAGCATCTAACAGTGTGTTCCGGCAGAATTACTTGAGAGCCAGTTCCTTTCCAGGCTTGGTGTGCTATACCATCTTTAACTACACCGTCACTTAACATCAGTTACCCTAAGCGGTAGTGTGTAAACATTACTGTGTTCTGGTTTTGAAGGTTATTGCAGCAAAATTACTCGTCTGCCAAGTCGAACCGTCGAAAGTCTCAAAGCGGCGATGCCCTGAACTTTGTTTTTGTTACTCAAAGTTATGTGTATCGCTGCAATGGTGTTATCTCTTACCATCAGGAGAGCGTCTCATTACTTCTACATTTACAAAAAATTACACGACCTAGTAACGACCGCAGGAACGCGCTGGATGCGAGCTGCTTCCAACCGGTCTTTGTGGCCTATGTCCAGCAGTGGACGTCCTACGGCTGAAATGATGATGATACAAAAAATCACGAGCCCAAAAATCAAGTTATCATAACAACACAATAAACGGCTACGGCTACTAATACGGCTCGCAGAAAATGCTACAGCATTAAGTCCTCCTTGTCTACATATTATTTTGCAAGTGTGTGTATCCCTGTTTTGTAACTGTTTATTTGTTTAACTAGATTTTTGTTAAAATATATCTTTAAAGTTTATGTCAAATTAATTTAGTTCAATTTAAGTCCTCATTACTGTTGTAATTGGAACGACTGTTAAGCGGAAATAAACTAAATATATACCTTGAATATTCAAAATGAACTTCCGCAAAGTAACGCCTGAATCAATCAATTAACTATTTGTTTGTTTGTTTTTGTGCTTGTGTCACAAGTTTTTTTTTTTTCAATAAATAAAATAATTTTCCTGTACGTATAACTTAGTGTGAAGTGGCCGAGAACATGTGGGTGTGACTGATAGTAGCGATCAGAGATAACGCAAATGATATTAAGTAGTTCATCCTAGCTTACCCTCAATCAGCCCGAGCCACTAGTCGCACTCTGACACTAAGACCGATCACTTCACTTACACAAATTTGGCCCTAGTAACTAAGTGAAACCAAGATTCCAGTTTAGCTGGACATTCTTAAAAAATAAATAAACAAATATCGTAGGACACACAGCGCCATCTGACCCCAAATTAAGCAAAGCTTGTGCTATGGAAGTCAGATAACTGATAGAATACTTAAATACTTCTTTTTGTAAATAAAACACAATGTAGGACATTACACACAGCGCCATCTGACCCTAAACTAAGCAGAGCTTGTGCTATGGAAGACAGATAACTGATAGAATACATAAATAGTTTTTTGTTTGTAAATACATACTTAAATACATACAGAACACCCAGACACAGAACAAACATTTGTTTATATCAGAAAATGCTGGGAATCGAACCGACGCCCACAGCATTTGGAGCAGACATACTACCAATGAACCAACAGGGCTGTCTTAATCTAATAATAAATAATAATTTGTTTCTAACACTGTTGCATTTCTCTCTGAACCTATTTCCAAAGTTATCGCAAGTTATGTGTACAAAAAAGTTAGTAAAATTCCTCTCATTCATATCTTAGTTTGAAAGTAGTAATTAAATTTGAAAGCGAAAGCTTTATATACAGGACCAATATTGTACTATTCGTATACTCCACTCCAAAGAAAAGTGACAAAAAGCCTTTAAACCTTTCATCCTAACCCAACAGACCCTTCGAGTCTATTTTCTCTCCCCCTTTCCTGTCAGACCCCCAAGTGTAATATTATTCAAAGTTTTGTTAGTTTGTCCTCGTCCCGATTCATCTCTGCGTTCCCGATTCACCCCTTAACAATTCATCCTTTTTTTTTCTTTAGTTTTGGCGCCGCTTCTTGAGCATTTGCCAGTGTCAAGTGTTTCATATTTTCAAGTTTTAAAAGTAAAATAAGTTGCCTCGTAGCTATAGTTATAGTCAAAGTCCAGTCCGTGTCAGTCAAGTCCAGTCATGCTTTAGTAAAGCAGTGGCGACTTTACTATAAAGCTTCGATAGAGTTTTGGAAGCAACACGAAAAGTCATGTTTCACCGCATTATATCATTTTCACACACTCGCGCTTGTGATTCGGCACTTTATGAATAAAACACCACCATTTTTTATGACAAAATACTAGTTTTAGAAAAAAATATAACGGTGCGACACGACTCTTTCCGCGTTCCCGCCGAAACTCCTCAATTCATCCTTTCACGGGAAGAATTTAATATCATCGCTGTAAAGAAGGCTAGAGGATTAAAGAATCTATGTCAATGAAGAGAATAAAATCGGGGAAGTTGGGCGAGCGTGCTCCATCGTAGACCGCATCTTTTCTTAATATCAGGCGAGGTAGCTGTCAAACGAAAGCTTATTAAAATATAATAGAATAGAATCATTTATTGACATATTTAAAACAGATACTTTAACTATGTAGGTACTATGCTTACACAGTTAAAAATATATATGTTTTGTCAGTTTACAAAAATTAAATGTAATAATTATTTATTCGCTGTAAAGGGGCAATAATTGTCATGTAATCCTAAAAATCGCGTAAAATATAAATTAGAAAACAAAAACAATTAAATAACATAATCAATCAATACTAAATAATCTATAATTTAAAAACAATAAATTAGTCATATTATTCATTCGTCTTATTTGTTATTAAAAAAATAATCCCCAGATTAGGGCATGAGAAGACTTGGAACTTAATTTACTTGTTTTAAAATAAAATACACTGGAAAAATACTCAATGTGCGTTGCCAAATAAAAAGATGACGAAAATATGCTACAAATTAATTTCACATGCTACGCAGGTGCTACGCGGATGCTACGCAGTTGCTACGTTGGTATATTTTAGACTAAGTTTGCGTAACTGGAAGCGAATGTATAACTTACTTTACTTGAAGATATTGATACTTATTGAAAGTGTATTACCACATTATTTAGTTACAGTTTTGTAGCAATGATAGAAAGTCATAGTACTAAGAATAGCGCGGTCGGTTTACACGACGAATGAGGCGGGTTCAAAGTTTTGGAAAAAATTCAATGTACAAAATATAATGGTGACTTGACTCTTTCCGCATTCCCGTTAAAACTCCAAGAACAATGCCACTCAGTGTTACCAAACTTAAATAAACTCACAGCATGGGAACATACGTTTATTTAAAAAAAAAAATATCGCAGGTCATTACACACAACGCCATCTGACCCCAAACTAAGCAAAGCTTGTGCTATGGAAGTCAGGTAACTGATGAAACTGACTTAAATACTTTTTTTTTTTGTAAATACATACTACATAATACAAACGGTACATCCAGACACAGAACAAACATTTGTTTATATCACATAATGCTTGTCCTGGGTGGGAATCGAACCCACGCCCTTCAGCTCTTGGAGCAGACATACCACCAATGAACCAACAGGGCTGTTCTCTTTTGATCGATTGATTGATAACACTTTATTGTACCACACTAAAATACAGAAAACAGAAGAAATAAACCTAAATATAGGTGTAACAACTGGCGATTTATCGCTAAAAGCGATCTCTTCCACGCAACCTTTTCTAGATGAGTCTCGTAAATCGTCTCAAAAATGAGTCCTAGATGAAGATGAAATGAAAACATGTCGCGATGACGTCACACATCTTTTTAAACGTAGACGTTCGTACAAAGACCTCGCCGATTAGATTTCTTTGATCTCGCCGAGCTGCGGAGTGCGGAGCGAACCTATTCTTGTATATTAAGATGGGATGAAAGAGTGTTGTGTTCTGGAAGAGAAGGGTACATTCTTTATTTTCTTCGTATCTTCATCTGGTACAACCATTGAACGTAGGCAACGTTTAATGGTTATACCTTTTCAACTTTTCAGACATTTAAAATTGTTTTTAGTAAAAATATGCCAATATGGACTTATGGTGTTCAGCTATGGGGCTGTACCAAACAAAGCAATACACAGATGATACAAAGATTTCAGAACAAAGTACTCAGAGGGATATTGAACGCACCTTGGTACATAAGAAACGTCGACCTCCATCGGGACCTCAAAGTGGACATGGTCGCAACCATCATTAAAAAATACGCTGAAGCTCATGAAAATAGACTTCATCAACATGTGAATGTCGAGGCTATCCAGCTCCTCGACAACACGGGTATAGTAAGAAGACTAAAAAGGACAAAACCTTTTGAGTTAGTGTATTAAGTTAGTAATGTCAGTGCAGTGAGTACTACACATTATAGAACACGTGAACAAAGTGTCTTCCCCTTAATAGAGACAGTAAGAAAAGTGTCGATGGACGCATTCTTCGATTAGACTCTGCTTAGCAATTTAAGTTATATTAAAATTACTTATTAGTCTCAACTAGGCTAGATTGTTATAACAATGAGGTATCTAACAACAAACAGATACATCATTAGAAGGAAAAAATATATACAGTTTACATAAATTAGTCCTATGATGTCTATCTATAAACTTTTCTCTGACGTGAAATGTATTCGTTACAAACATACGAAAATCCAAAAATACAAGTATTTCCTCTTTATAATATTAGTGTTGGCTTAACAAGGTCTGAGGCTACCTATCGAATCGATCTCGCAGAAACGTGCGTCCTAAGAAAACATAGTAACTCACAGATGTAGCGGTGATAGCTCAGTGGTTAGTGCAGTCGGTTCGGACGCCGAAGGGCGTGGGTTCAAACCGCAACAATGAGCGTGAAACCGGTGAAGGAAAACATCGTGAGGAAACCACAGCATGGTGGTAGCGTACTCTCTAGTACTCGGCTGGCTAGCTGCCACACGAGAGTTGAAAATCTGCTGCCAAGCATCTAACGGTGTGTACACTTAACATCAGGTGAGCTATCAAACAACTAGCTTCTCGACCATAAAAAAAAAAGTTTCACTTAACCCTGTACCATACGAGTGACGCGCCTGTAGCGGTTTTCGGTTAATTTCAAATAACCCTGTATATAGAATTACAAGCTTAGATCAAATTGAAAGAATGTCATTGTAGTCATCATTATTTTCTTTCTCCGTTATTCTTATTCTTAAACCTTTTCCTTCCTAAGGTTGCCTGGAACAGATTGATTTTAGCGATAAGGTCGCCAATTGTTAAGTTTATTTTTGTCCATCTTAGATATGGAAACTTCGGAGTAAACAATAAAGTATTTATCTATCTATAATTTTAAACATATTGTTTCATCCGAAATCGTATATAAAAAAAGAGTTTTGACGAAATTAATTTAGCAACTGTTTTTGTTAATGTTGTGCCGATAGTAAAAGTTATTTTATTGAATTAGAATGACCCCTTTCGGTTTAGCATATCCTAAGCTCACAACCTTGTATTATGTAAATAAGAGTAACTCAGGTGTGACAAAAACAGGCTGACCTTTATACTGAATGTTTTCACTACTGTGGGAATAATTTACAAAGTGGGAGTAACATTATTTTGTGTGACATCTCTCAAATATACTGAATGCTTAATGTCTCGCTTCAGGGTTAATAATATGTCACAAAAATTTCATGGTTTTTTGACACCTCCGCCGTTTTTGTCACAACTGGTCACGTTTGTGAACCTCCCCATTCCCGTGAGACGTCACAATTTTTTAAATTTTATTTTGGGTTTTATTTTAATTCATATACAATTATACATAATCAAAGTAAATAAAAAAAGCAACATTTCAAATAATAATAACTATGAAAGTTTTTTATATTATTTATGTATCTTGTTTTGTATATTTATTGTAAAAAAAAAAAATTAAGAAAATACATAAATAACTATGTAGTAATAACTAATTTAAAAGGTCGCTATATTATATGTATATCTATATTTTATATTAGAATAATATTAAATTAAAAGGGCAGTTCCGAAATCAGCCTATTCATATATATAATAATATGACTACATTAAAAAAAATAACAAATAGTTAAAATTTAGCCTTTTAATACTCAAGTATATTCTCGTCACATCGGGCATCTCCCGTCTGTCTCTTATTTCATCGATCGTGTTTTCTAATCTTGGTTGCCTGGAAGAGATCGCTCTTAGCGATAAAGCCGCCACTTGTGGCACTCGCTTATAAGATTCTTTTGTTATCTGTACTTTTATTTCTGTTTAAGGTGTGCACAATAAAAAGTTTCAATCTATCTATATTAGTTTTTGAAATGTGACAAAATTAAGGACCCGTCCCACCCCTTGTCACACAATGTCACATTTCGTCGAAGAGCCCCACTTGAGAGCCAGTTCCATTCCAGGCTAGGTGTGTTTTACGAAATTCTATGAGCTTGTCAAAAGAAAGACTATTAATACATTTGCCTGGTAACGAAAAAATGGTAAAAAACAGCATCATTATAAATATAAATAAATAAATAAATATCGTGGTACATTACACATTACACACAGCGCCATCTGACCCCAAACTAAGCAAAGCTTGTACTATGGAAGTCAGATAACTGATAGAATACATAAATCCTTTTTTTTTTAAATACATGCAGTACACCCAGACACAGAACAAAAATTTGTTTATATCACAAAATACTTTTATATGTTTTTATTATTTAAAAAAGTACTAGAAAATACAAGTTGGATGTCCCTATACCTGCCACGGTAAATTGAAAATAACAGCGTCATCAAAAATGGCCGCCTAACCTGAATAAAAGTTTCAACAGCTCGCGCAAAGACTAGATATCTTATTCAGTTGATGTAATTTAATACTGACCTCGACGGATAATCTTATCAGACTTACTGCGTTATTCACAGAGGCTGAACTGCTGTAGGCATGTTAGTTTGATGTCCTGTCTGCGGTTACCTACTCGTTGCCTCAAATTAGGGTAACCATCTTCGAACTTACAATGAGAAGTTTTGGCAGGAACGCGGAGAATCGTGTCACACCATTGTATTTTTTTCCAAAACACGCCGGCACTTAAAATCATGGGAGTTGTCAAACACCTAGCCTGTCACAAAAAAATTGCGTTCTTCAGAAGTATTCTTTTTTTTTCTTAATGGTTGACAGGCTAGGTGTTTGACCACGGCTCACCTGATGTTAAGTGAAGGTGTGGTCGAAGATGGTAAAGCACACCTAGCCTAGAATGAAACTGACTCTCAAGTGAGGCTGCCGGAATTCTGTTGGAATTTCAGTTTCATTCCTTAATTTTTTATTTTTGAAATTTCATTTTTTGTTGTTCAATTTTCATTTCTTTTTTTTAATTAAATCTTGCGCGATATCCGTTACCCTGAAAATGAAAGTTAAGAGCGAGAGATAAAATTGCTACCCCCGGTTTATTTTCGAAGTCCTTCTTTTACATTTGTTCTTGAAACATTTCCTGCCATTCGAGAATTTAATGAATTTCAAACCTAGACAATTTCCAGAGAAAGGATCATAAATTTGAATTTAACCCAACAAATTTGGATAGATGGTGACCCTAGCCGAGATGGACATCTTATCTTTACTTTATTATTTACGTTGAGCGCCTTTCAGGTTTTTATCTCGAGTAATGGAGACACGAAATGTTATGTGGCTATCCTATATAATTATTATGAAACTAAATTTATGATCACGTATCTGTTAGCAAGCAAAAAAAGATTAAACAGTAACTTGAGGTTGTTATGTATGTAATGATCTTCCTCTTGATTGTTTAATGTAAAATTAATTAGACGAACGAGACGCTCTCCTAATCTAGATCTTTTCAAGGTCAGAGTGAATAGGTATCTTCTAGGTCTGCGTGCTTCATCTTCGACCACATTGTCACTTACCATCAGGCGAGTTGGTGGGCAAACGCGGACTTATCCATATTAAAAGAAAAAGAAAAAATGGTAAAAGATAACGTCTGTTGGTTATGCATTGGGGCGATACATAGAACTTTGAGTAGCTTTACAAAGTCTAGATTAAAGAGATTAAAGAGGAAAGATTTGATTGTTTGTTTGTAATGAATAGGCTCCGAAACTACTGGAGCGATTTCAAAAATTCTTTCACCTTTGGGAAGCTACGCTATCCCCGTGTGACATAGGCTACTTTTTATGACTATATTCCCACTAGGCGTCCGCTAGTTACATATAATTTGACATAATTTTTTATTGTAATTTAGTTTATTTTTTAATATCGAATTGACATTTGTAATTTCATGTTTTTATTTTATGTGCTAGCTTATGAAATAGCGTTAGTCAATATGTAAAATAATACGCAGATAATAAAAAATACCTTAAATTATACTCTTTACAAAATGTATACAAAAAACTTAGTCTAAAAAACCGTCAGAGGAGGGATACGTGGCCAGAATGCTGGCAACATTATTTTTATTTTATTATTATTAATTGACATGTTACATATCTTATCAATGATTATGACGAGATCAGCGCTGCTCTGGCGCTCATTACTTTAAAATAAATAATAAATATCACAGGGCATTACACACAGCGCCATCTGACCCGAAAATGGCCGATGATTAGTCTCAATAGCCCGGTACCCTTCAAACAGGAACACGGTAATGTTTGCACACTACTGCTTGGCGACAAAATATCTGGTACAGCGGTGGTACCTACCTAGATGAGCCAAAACTTTTTTTTTGCCTCTTCAGAGATGCAATACACTTTTTTGTAACGCTAAACGCAATATAGGTAGAGAGACTAACGGAAGCTAGTTTGCTGCATTAAATATGTTTGAAATAAAACGACCACAAAGGGTGCGTTGACTTTGCCACTCAAAGTTCTGTGTATCGCTGCAATGGTCATTATATGTGTTATCTTGTATGTTTGTAGCGGTTAGCGCGGTAGGTCCGCATGCCGCAGGGCGTGGGTTCAAACCCCAACAATGAGCTTGAGCTGCCGGTGAAGGAAAACATCGTGAGGGAACCATAGCATGGCGGTAGGGTACTCTCTAGTACTCGGCTGGCTAGCTACCACCCCGAAGTTGAAAATCTACCGCCAAGCATCTAACGGTGTGTTTCGGCAGCCTCACTTGAGAGCCAGTTCCACAAGGTGTGCTTTACCATCTTTCACTTAACATCAGGTGAGTTGTGGCCAACACCTAGCCTGTCAATCAATAAAAAAAAATCTCTTACCATCAGGAGAGCGTCTCGTTAGACATTACCTCCACATTACTCAAACATAGGGATCAATTTTGTAAATATTTCTGAATATTAGAATGATATAAATACAAATACAAATACAAATAATCTTTATTAATGCATATTGTTTTAAAACATGGGTTTGGCCTCTCCTTTTAAGTTTGCATAAACCTGTGTTAGGAGAGACCGCTCCCTCAAATACATTATTTTTTGATAAATTTTACAAACATAATGACATATTAAATCAAAAACAATTCACCTAACACATAACTTCCATGTGGTTTTCTACTGTTGTTACTACATGTAACTATATACCGTAGAATATCCTTGAATACAGCACGCTATACTATAGTAGTACTAAGTGTAGCTCTCTAATCTGATCCCGGCTGAACACGAGCCCGCCCGCCCGCCTCAGTACTATCTGTGGCGACAGTTTGACGTTTATAGCTTACTCTCGCCAATTTTGTTTGTGTTCGCCACATTTCTCAAAGTTTTGGGGGGTTGTTTATTTTATGAAGGAGTAGCAACCCCTTAACCGCAGACCAGATGAAAAGTGGAGATGGCATTAAAATATTTATAGGCCTTCGAAGTGATCTGAACGGGTTATCTTATTGGCCAGTAATAGTTTTAAAGTTTTGAGTAACGCTATTAAATTAAATTAATTTCAGTTTAAGTTTGTGCTAATGATTTATAATGATGTTGGTTAAGTGTTGATTATTCCTGGACCTAAATGGAGACGTGCTTCGATTAATTATGTTATAAACAACTGTAAATTGTTGTTAAGAGTAGAAAGTTTAATATTTTTTTAATCTAAAGAAGAAAGTTTTATTTTGTAACAAGTACAAAAACAAACAAACAAAGATAGTTTAGTTTTAGTTACAAAGTAGGGGCTCACCTCAGCATAATACTCATAATCTGCATACTACTTATATACTCAGTTATTTGTCTTGCTTTTTTAGGGTTCCGTACCCAAAGGGTACAACGGGACCCTATTACTAAGACTGCGCTGTCCGTCCGTCTGTCACTAGGCTGTATCTCATGAACCGTGATAGCTAGACAGTTGAAATTTTCACAGATGATGATGAATACTAAAAAACAGAATAAATATTTAAGGAAGCTCCCATACAACAAACGTGATTTTTTTGCCGTTTTTATAGATAATGGTACGGAACCCTTCGTGCGCGAGTCCGACTCGCACATTGCCGATTTTTAAATAATCACCAATACAGCCCATGTTTTTGGAAGTGTTCTCCTTAGACCCGGTATAATCCAATTATAGGTTAACGATTTTCTTACATCTAAAAATTGAGATGTTCGAAAAACATTAAAAAAATATTTGGTAGGTATATAAAATGAACGATAAACAAGCATCTCGGCGGCTATTCTCAAGGATTTATAGCCGAGACTTGACTTTTTACTTTCTTTACAGCGCAATCATTGTGTAAAAATTCTCAAGTTGAAAATCTGATAAAAGATGTTATCGTCCCAAACTGTTGACAAAAGCAATCTAGAGGGAAGAAGGCAAAGAATTTGCGAACAAACTGAACAATCTCGAATGTTCTCGAACTGAGGGCACTCGACGCGGCGTGTGGCTTAGCACTTAGCGATGAGATCAGGCCATTAAGGACAGACTGGGTAACTAATTGAAATCTAATAACAAAATATTTCGGCTGATTTATTTATAATAAATCAGCGGGAATGGTCCACAAGTGCAAAGTCGCTCAGCGAGCTATGGAGAGAGCCATGCTTGGTATTTCTCTAAGGAATTGTATTCGGGACGAAGTAATTTTTTTATTTTTTTACATTACACACAGCGCCATCTGACCCCAAACTAAGCAGAGCTTGTGCTATGGAAGACAGATAACTGATAGAATACTTAAATACTTCTTTTTTTTTTTGTAAATACATACTTATAATACATACAGTACACCCACAGAACAAACATCGATGTTAGTCACACAAATGTTAGTCCTGAGTGGGAATCGAACCCACGCCCTTCAGCTCTCGAAGCAGACACACTACCAATGAACCAACAGGGCTGTCAACCAGAGTCAACCAGAGTCGCCAGAGAACTAAAGCAACAGACATAGCTCAGCGTATTAGCAAGCTGAAGTGGCAGTACTGGACATATCTATATCTGGATATATCTGTCGCAGAACCGATAACCGCTGGGGTAGACATGTTCTAGAGTGGAGACCGCGAACTGACAAACGTAGCGTAGAATGCCCTGACTCGATGGAGTGACGATATACGTAGGACAGCTGGCGGTGAATGGAAGCGAAAAGCCGAAGATCGGGCTGAGTGGCGTGTCTTGGGAGAGGCCTATGTCCAGCAGTTGACTACAAAAGGCTGATGATGATGATGAACAAAATATTTCATAATTGCAGCGATATTGTGGCTAACTATAGAATGTTACAAAGCAATGAGCGCCAAAGCAGCGATACCCTGGATTTTGTTTTGTAACTTAAATGTATGGTCACCGATGTCATGGTAACTGAAACGCAATGGTCATGTCGTTATTTCTACTACTACAGCTCTTCTGATGGCAAGAAAACGCATGTCCATGACTATTTCAGCAATATACAGAACTTTGAGTAGCATAACAAAGCGCTGATTACTTTGAGTTTTCGATAGTCTCAACAGCCCAGTAATATCGCTGCAGTAC
Source organism: Biston betularia (assembly GCA_905404145.2). Taxonomy (NCBI): domain Eukaryota; kingdom Metazoa; phylum Arthropoda; class Insecta; order Lepidoptera; family Geometridae; genus Biston; species Biston betularia. The sequence continues at coordinate 344,465 of FR989884.1, forward strand.
CCTCCAAATTGTAATAAACACATTTTGAGGTAGGTATAAGCAAATGCATGTTTCACGTCTGTACGTATTTACAAAAAAAAAGTATTAATGTATTCTATCAGTTATCCGACTTCCATAGAACATTTTACTTGGTGGTAGATCTCCTTAGCAGAAGGTCGTCTAGGTAGGTACCACCGCAGTAGTGTGTAAGCATTACTGTGTTCCGGTTCGAAGGGTACTGCAGCGAAATTACTGGGCTGTTGAGACTAACCATCAAAAGTCTCAAAGTAATGAGCGCCAAAGCAGTGATGCCCTAGACTTTGTTTTGTTACTTAAAGTTCTGTGTATCGCTGCGATGGTCATGGGCAGGCGTTATCTCTTACCATCCAGGAGAGCGTCTCGTTCGTCTCATTACTTTTTACATAAAAAAAAACAATCTTTGCTTAGATTTATTTACAGTACTAATTTGATATTACTTGATTCGCGGCAGAATAAGAGGTCTTGTTTCCAAAAAGGCTTGAAAGCTTAACCGGGACGCGAAAAAGACGGGTGTAATGGATTACGAGCTGGCCGCCCGCCAGCCCAGGTATGTGCTGATATATTGCCGGGAAATAAATAAAGTTAATCTTATTTTTCCGGCTGCCATATCGCACGAGCTGCGCTGTACGCGGAGGTTACGTATCAAGTCTTGGGTCGTTAGTGAAAATGTCAGTGTGTTTTAAGGGTTCCGTACCCAAAAGGTAAAAACGGGACCCTATTACTGAGACTTCGCTGTCCGTCCGTCCGTCTGTCACCAGACTGTATCTCAATATATTATATATGATGATATATTTCTATTGCCGCTATAACAACAACCACTAAAAATAAATATTTGAGGGGGCTCCCATACAACAAACTTGTTTTTTATAGATAATGATACGGAACTCTTCGTGCGTGAGTCCGAATCGCACTTGGTCGGGTCTTTAATATATCCGTCTGTCCGTAAAACAAAGTGTCATAAAAAATCGAGATAGCTCTTTCTTAAATGGCCCAAACGAAGACGTAGGTAAAATCCAGTTCCCGATATTAGCCAAAGCGGTATTTTCCTTAGTAATAATTCTCAATAAGAAATCGTGAATAGGCAATAATACAGCGCGACGTGGTGGGAATGTTGGATTACAATAATGGCAATACCTAAGTATATGAATATGGCAATATCGAGCTTACCGCCGCTCCCACTGAACAATGGACATGTGGATATTGCTCTTACATATATGTATACTACCTGTAAGCATTATTATAATGCGTAGACCAAAGAATAATATTGCGTAGACTGACCGGAATATGCAGAAACAACTTTTTCTAACCCTGAAAGTGACTTAGGTAGGGGTGTTATAAGATTCTTTTTTTTATGCATTTGGCGTCGCATTTTGAGCATTTGCCAGTTTCAAGTGTTTTATATTTTCAAGTTTCACAAGGTATATAAGTTGTCTCGTAACTATATTTATAGTCCATTCTTGATCAAGTACAGTCCGTGTCAGTCAAGTCTAGTCATGCTTTAATAAAGTAGTGGCAACTTTACTATAAAGCTTCGATGGAGTTTTGGAAGCAACACGAAAACTCATGTTTCACCACATTTACCCACTTGTGATTTGACACTTTATGAATAAAACACCACCATTTTTATGCATAAACACTCGGCAAAGCACAAGTTTTGGAAAAAAATACAACGGGACGACACGCGTCTTTCCGCGTTCGCGCCAAAACTCGTTGTAAGACTTACTAATAAATATGTTTTTTTAATGTTTTTTTTTTATTTGGCTTGCGTTTGATCGCCATCTCACCCGATGTTAAGATGCGGTCTACGATGAAGCACGCTCACCTAGAAGAAACCGATTCACTCTCGGCTTAAAGACACCCAGATCTATCAGGAAACACCCACTAGGGTATTCCACGCTTTAGCCGTTCGAAACATTGTATCTTGTTTCTTGATCGCTTCGTGTTGAGATATTTGGACATTGATTTTGATTGGACGGGCCGTTTGGGGCCTTTTGGAAGGCGACCCATCTCAGACAAGTTGAACAGCAATACATTTGAGGTTACAATACAGTCATAGTCATACCTGCCTGGGCCATCCTCACTTCCAACAGCTTCTTTGACGCTCGTTACTTTAAGATGTTTGTCGGTTAGTCTCAACATCCCTGTAATTTCACTAGCTATCAAGCAGTACTATTTACACACTACTGCTTGGTAACTATATGACAGTATGCTAAGTACCGTTATCTTATTGTTACGTACTAAAATATTGTTTCCGCCACCGTGTTTCCCTTTGGCTAGTCATCAATCACATGAATAAGAAATTTATACTCTTTTATCGGACATGTTTTCCTTGTAGCTTTCAGAATAACTTTACCAATATAACTGCAACATCTGGTTCCTTTCTAGTCCAGTTTTTCCCAATAAGCAAGGGTCAAGATATAATAGCCGGTGAAGCCCAATCTTAACTATAAACACCTGAAATACCGGCGATGTTCAGACTACACATTGGCTCAAATTGTGCTTATAGCCTACCCTCCAACAACGCGCTCCTGATGTCTTAACTCTGAGTGGACCAGCCAGTGGACAGTTACCTGAAGTATTTTATTAATAAAGTATAATATAAATATTTTTTTTTTTTATCTTAATTTTTTGAATGTAGAGAGGTTGTTTTTAGTGACAAGGATTAGGTTATAGTCCACCACGCTGGCCAAGTGCGGGTTGGCAGACTTCACACATTTTCGAGGATTTTTGTGATGTGATGTTTTTTTTTACAAATACAAATACAAATACAAATACTTTATTGATAACACCAATGTTACAAGTCACTTCAAAATTTTAAAGATGTCATTAAATGGGTTTTAAAACACTGATTACATGTCAAAATAAGGTATGTCAATATCCAAACATGTCAATATAAAAAATATTGTCAATATAAAAATATGTCAATACCAAAACAATATTGTCAATATATTAAAATGACATGACAAAAAAATCATAATTACTTACTAGTAATTCATTTTTTCATTCATTTTTATTTGAAAAGTAATGAGACGAACTAGACGCTCTCCTGATGGTAAGAGATAACGCCTGTCCATGACCATTGCAGCGATACACAGAACTTTGAGTAACAAAACAAAGTCCAGGTCATCGCTGCTTTGGCGCTCATTACTTTGAGACTTTCGATGGTTAGTCTAAACGGCCCAGTAATTTCGCTGCAGTACCCTTCAAACCGTAATACATGTGGATATCGGTACTGCAAATAAATTGAAAGGTCGTGTTTGTACCGAAGCCTGGGTTATAGGGGTACATTCAAGTCGCGAGCAAACTATCATGGCTAGCGTGCTCCATCGTAGACCGCATCTTTGTAATAATAAAAAAATAAAAACAACCTTGATTATTTATAAAGATAAGAAAGAAATGGTTGCCATTTAAAATACTTACATAATTCGAACAGTAAGAATTTTCCCTAGGATTTAGTATTCACTTGCTATTGTTGGATGTAGCGTCTATTATAACCAGTCGGTGTGACCTGGTTACATAAATCCATTTTTGCGTTCTCCCCAAATTCGCGGGTAATTTTACTTACTCGAGCGCCACTTGATTCTCATTATTTGCGCGAAGTGCGGCTGTTTTTTGGATTCTGTTTTGCATCGATTTTCGGATTATCGTGCTTTGTGATTATATGAAAGGTTTTCACAGCTTTCGAACAAAGTGGTTAGCGCGGTAGGTTCCCATGCCGAAGGGCGTGGGTTCAACCCCCAACAATGAGCTTGGGCTGCCGGTGAAGGAAAACATCGTGAGGAAACTATAACATGTTGGTAGGGTACTTTTTAGTACTCGGCTGGCTAGCTACCACCCTCAAGTTGGAAATCTGCCGCCAAGCATCTAACGGTGTGTTCCGGCAGCCTCACTTGAGAGCCAGTTCCATTCCAGGCTAGGTGTGCTTTACCATCTTCGACCACGCCTTTACTTAACATCAGGTAAGCTGTGGTCAAACACCTAGCCTGTCAACCATAAAAAAAAACATCCCTGGTTGTAATACATATCGAAACGTTCTAATAACGACGAATACTTTGTCTCAGTTAGATCCCTATCGAACAGCAATAAATACAACTTTACAGATCTCAATACAGACACTATGATCTGTCGGCACATTACCGGCGAATAAGTCCGCGCATCGCTGCCTGCATGCTAATGTACCGGGCATGGATGTAATGCATTCGCTCGGTGAGATACAGGAAGGCACGAGCTGCACACAAGCATGACGTGCAATATCTTCTGTATCAATTTGATCAATATCTTATATCACTGTTTAGTACGGAACCATCTCTGTACCGTTGCACAATTAATAATATTCTATTCTATTTTGACTCGTCTCATTCCGTCCCGTTTCTTTTATTACTAAATAGTCTTTCGTTTGACCGAAACGCTTGATGTTACGCAAAAATGCGGTCTACTATGGAACACATATACTTAGAAGAAATCGTTTCACTCGCGACCCTTCCATCTCATCCTGTCCTGTGCCGTCCTGTCCCGTCCCGTTCCGTTCCGCCTCGTTTCACCTCGTTCCATCCCGTCTCGTTTAGTCTCGTTACGTCCCGTTCCATCTCGTTCCATCCCGTCTCGTTTAGTCCCGTTACGTCTCGTTCCATTCCGTCCCGTTTAGCCCCGTTACGTCCCGTTCCATCTCGTTTCATCCCGTCTCGTTTAGTCCCATTCCGTCTCGTTCCATTCCGTCCCGTTTAGCCCCGTTCCGTCTCGTTTAGTCCCATTACATCCCGTTCCATCTCGTTCCATCCCGTCTCGTTTAGTCCGTTCCATCTCGGTCTATCCCGTCTCGTTCGTCCCGTTCCGTCTCGCTCCATCCCGTCTCGTTTAATCTCATTCCGTCTCGTTCCATCTCGTCTCGTTCAGTCCCGTTCCATCTCGTTCCATCCCGTCTCATTCAGTCCCGTTCCATCTCGTTCCTTCTCGCCCTGTTTAGACCCGCGCCATTATTTTCAGCTCCGGTCGTTCGATTCCATTCTATTTATCGCTAGCTACAAAATGTAAGCCCAGTATTATTCTTATCGCGTGTTTTCAAAGGGCAATATATTATTTTGCTTGACACCTTCCAAATCAAAGAGTATTAATCAATGTTGAGCAGACCGATAGTGAAATGATCTGTAGGGTATGCATTACCGGCGGGTTTATCCGCGCGCCGCGGTATGAATGCTAATGTATTGAGCACGGGTGTAATGTACTTCCAACAGTAATATCATAGTTGCACTTAGTCAGTATGGACTACTCAATTTTTTTAAGTTTTGTTCAACAGTTACATACTTACCATTATTTACGTAGGTAATAGTGTTTGAGGTGGAGTCAAATCCCACCCAAATTGGGTATCAGCAAATATAACGTAATTTTTATATTTTCGTAAGCAACAATGAAATTTCTACTTGAATCTCCATTCTCAGTTTGTCTGGAAGAAGTTGCCTGTAAGCTACAAGTTGCTACACAATGTTTTTGAGTTTTTTTAAAATGTATTTGGTTTGCAAACAGCTAGAACAATAAAAATTCAATTTAGCAAAACTAATTTAATTTTGACAGCTCTGTTGGTTCATTGGTAGAATGTCTGCTTCAAGAGCAGAAGGGCGTGGGTTCGATTCCCACCCAGGACAAACTTTGTAGTACAAACAAATGTTTGTTCTGTGTCTGGGTGTACTGTATGTATTTACAAAAAAGTATTCTATCATTTATTTGACTTCCTTAGTAGGTACATGCTTTGCTTAGTTTGGGGTCAGATGGCGCTGTGTAAAAAAAACTAGCGACTTCTAAAAAGGAGGAGGTTTCGTGTACTTTTATTTTGTTTGTTACGGCAGAATTCCGTCGTTTATTAACCGATTTAATTATTATTTTATTTAGAAGCATTTTTTTATGATTGACAAGCTAGGTGTTTGACTTAAACTCAATAAGCCCATACTGATAATACGAGTGTAGTGTGCTCCCCACGTAGGTGATGTCGAGATGTACGTGGAGGCAGAGAGCTAATAATGTTCCTTGAACACTTCCCACGTTTTTCATTGTGACGCTCTTACTCGGCACGTCTTTCTTACTGAAGAGGAATGAGTTGTGAAGTGTTACATCAGATCTCTTTTTATACTATTTTTAACTGACACAAAAAAGAGTGGTGTACTCCATGATGAAAGCCACCAGATGTGGCGGAAATTTTTTTTTTTTGATGATAAGCTTGCGTTTGACCGCCATCCCGCCATCCTATAGTCAAATATCAATTGTGTTAGCAAGCTGAAGTCGCAATGGGCTGGACATATCTGTCGCAGAACCGATAACCGCTGGAGTAGACGTGTTCTAGAGTGGAGACCGCGAATGGGCAAACGTAGCGTAGGACGCCCTGAGACTCGATGGAGTGACGATATACGTTAGACAGCTGACAGTGGATGGAAGCGAAAAGCCAAAGATCGGGCTGTGTGGCGTGTCTTGGGAGAGGCCTATGTCCAGCAGTGGACATCGATAGGCTGATGATGATGATGATGATGATGAATCCCGCATAAGTAAAACAAAAAAGATTAAAAGTAATAATTTTTAAACTAAGTTACAGCCCCATTTAAAGACAAAACTTAAATTTTAAATATCATGTGGCAAAACTACATACCTAATTATTCTATTTTACTGGCACAAAATGGTCCAAGATCAGGAAAATACCTGAAAACGTCCGCGAAATGTGGAAAGCGTGGAAATTGCCCTAAGTTATTGCTTAGTTTGAAGCACTGGACGGTCGCCAGATGGCACCACGCGGCCAACTAGGTCATAACTTGGAGTAGGGAACGGCCAGATGATCAAAAATAATTATATAACTAACAATACCACAGTATTTGAAACATCGCATGCTTATCCTCTTGGGGGATTTCTACAGAAAAACCAAAAGGAGGGATTATGTTTTAGCTACAAGGCGGACAGACGACCTAGTAAAGACCGCAGGAACGCGCTGCATGCGAGCCGCTTCCAACCGGTCTTAGTGGAAGTCAATGGGGGAGGCCTATGTCCAGCAGTGGACGTCCTACGGCTGAAATGATGATGATGATGCACATATTTATGTTTATATGTGTGTATGTGTGTTCCACTGTAACGTCAAAACTACCTTTTTTGACCTGAGATTTTGACGAATGATTTTTTTTTTAAATTAATTTGCCCCATCGGGCACGCTAAAGCTGTAAAGCCATACTGCCTTGTCTTAAGTGTTATTTCTGCTGTCTTTTAGTTATAGTTATGATCACAGTCCAGTCTTAGTCAAGTCCAGTCCATGTCAGTCAAGTCTAGTCATGCTTTAGTAAAGTAGTGGCGACTTTACTATAAAGCTTCGATGGAGTTTTGGAAGCAACACGAAAAGTTATGTTTCACCACATTATATCACCTTCCCACTCTTATTTTAACACTTTATGAATAAAACACCACTATTTTTATACAAAGACACAAGTTGTAAAAAAAATACAATAGGGCGACATAACTCTTTCGGCGTTCCCGTCAAAACTATCCGCCTTATTGGCCTTGATGTTGGTTTTATTTATACAAAACATTGTTGCGAAGTAAAAACCAAGTTGATACAAAGTCATCAATCTGGTGTACCGGTAATCCATGCCGCCAGCTGGACTCTGGGCATCGGATCTTGGGTTTGGAGCCAATTTCATTGAACGTCGACTTTTGAACCTAATTCTGTCGGACGGTTGAGAAAGCCCGCATTTCGGGATGTAATTTGTTTTTGAAATCGAATGCTGATTGAATTTACTGACAAATAAGTTCAGGTTTTTTTTTCTTTGGTTTTGACGTCGCATTTTGAGCATTTGCCAGTGTCAAGTGTTTTATAACTTCAAGTTTCAAAAATTTAATAAGTTGCCTCTTAGCTATTTAGATGTTTAGATTCCCAAGACAAACATTTGTGTGATGAAAATAGTTTGTTCTGTCTGGGTGAAAGAAATATGTAAATATGTTTTCTATCAGTCATCTGGTTCTCATAGTACAAGCTTTGCTTAGTTTGGGGCTAGATGGCGCTGTATAAATTGTCTTACGATATTTATTTGTTCTTGATCGAGTAACATTAGATATGTAGCTTTACTTGGTGGTAGATCTCCTTAGCAGGAAGTCGTCTGTGTAGGTACCACCGCAGATATTATTACTGATATCTGATACAGATCCGCCGCCAAGCAGTAGTATGTAAACATTACTGTGTTCTTGTTTGAAGGGTACCGCTGCAAAATTACTGGGCTGTTGAGACTTACTGTTGAGCGCCAAAGCAGCGATGCCCCTGAGTTTGTTTTGCTAAAGTTATGTGTATCGCTGCAATGGAATGCAATGCAATCTTTTTTTTTTTAATTGTTGTCAAATTAGTTAAATTTAAGTCCTCATAACTGTTGTAACTGAAACGACTGTTAAGCGAAAATTAACTAAATATATACCTTGAATATTTCTGAATTGCTTCCCGCCATCGAAACAGATGTAACCACGTCAGAAAGAGTATTCCTAATTAGAACTTCGATGCTTGTAATGAAAATGCATCGAACATGAAGCGGGGGTACCAAGCACGGGCCTTACAGTTGCAGTGCTATTAAACTTGAGTACTATTAATTACAGGAGGAACGAAACACTCTGAATATTCACCAGTATAGTTAGACCCCTTCGATTAGACCTTCCGGGATATCTGCATCGGGTATTTGGCGAATAATTTATTGATAGAATTTAGAGTGCTCTTTAGAGTTCATTTTGGTATGTAAAGAAAAAAAAACTTTACTGATTCCAAAACCATTTCGAAATAGTACATTTGTGTACAATATTTTTACGTTTAAAACTCTGTAAACTATAAGGTGGGGTTTATTTTAATAGAAAACATGAATAAAACTTGACTTTCAATTGATGTCTCATGACGTCATCTCGACGGGCAACTTTCATAGACTGGCAAACCAAAACAAAACTTGTCAATGTCAAGTCAACGGCGATCATAATAATCTTTTCAATACACATACGTCGAGTTGTTTTTCGCTTTATTGAAACAAATATCTGCATTATTTTACTTTAAACGTTATTTGGAATCTGATATCGCTTTTATGACATAAGATTTGTTTACTTCATGTCATGAATTGAAAAAACCAAAGACGTGACAGAATGGCTTTACAGCTTTAGCCTGCCCAATGGGGTAAATTTAAAAAAAAACTTGTCAGTTCTGTTGTCAAAGTTAATGCAATGTGTCAAATGTTGTAAAATGTGTATACTTTTTTGTTTTATATGGCAAAGGCATATTCTACATATTCAGCCGACCTCATGACGTCATAACTATAAAAAGTTTGAAAACGTATTAGAATTAAACTACCGCATAGAAAGCCAAAACATTCAAATTAGTTTCATAAAATAAAGTTTAATATCAGTAAAAACTTCGATGTCGAAAAACGTCGATGCTTGGCGGCAGATTTCCAACTCTCGTGTGGTAGCTAGCCAGCCGAGGACTAGAGAGTACGCTACCACCATGCTATGGTTTCCTCACGATGTTTTCCTTCACCGGCAACTCAAGCTCATTGTTGGGGTTTGAACCCACGCCCTTCGGCATGCGAACCTACCGCGCTAACCACTGAGCTATCATCGCTACATGACAAGTAGAAAAGTTTGCTCAGCCTTTCGGAAACGTCTTCTTGAGTTTTTACCTCCACTCGAGAACTAATAAAAACTTTCGTTCATACAAAATCATTGTAAAAGCGAAAGCTATCACAACTGCAAACTCCCAACTTTCCCATAGATTCCAAGTTGGCTGCAATCACGACCAGTTCTGCAGTTTGCGACCAACTTACAGAGACCCTTCTAACTTGAGAGCCAGGCTGGTCCTTTACAAGCAAGTTTGTGTATTGGAAAAAGGTTTAAAGAAAAACGAGGAAGAAAAAATATAGGACAAGTACTTTCTTGAATGTAAATTAAAACAACTAGAAACCGGCGGCTTTTGTCTGCGTTTGTATTTGCTTGTGATTTATTTGTCTCTGCGCCGATGATGGCTCGGTGGTTCGATAGGTCGGTTAACACGCCGATGATTGGTTGTGAGTTCAAACCACAACACAATGAGCTTAAGGTACTGTTGGTGGTAGGGTACCTTCTACCAGCCAGCCGAGTACTGCCACCGTGCTATGGTTTTATCACGATATTTTCCTTCACCGACAGCTCAAACTTATTGTTGGGGTTTGAACCCACGGCCTTCGGCATGCGAACCAACCGCGCTAACCACTAAGCTATCACGAGTCACGAGTCAAATGCTGTCTTATCAAACATACGTTTTGCAGCTGCAAAGAATTTTGTGAATTTTGACATTTATTATTAACTAACGGAAGCCTTACGATTTCGGCGGCTTGGTTCCCGTTCCCATGAGAATACAGGGATAAAAAGTAGCCCATGTCACCAGGGGATAGCGTACCTTCCTAACGGTGAAAGAATTTTTGAAATCGGTCCAGTAGTTTTAGAGTTTATTCGATACAAACATACAAAAATCCAAAAATACATATCTTTTCTCTTTATAATATTATTAGTGTAGATACAGTACACCTAGACAGAGAGCAAACATCGATGTTAGTCACACAAATGTTAGTCCTGAGTGGGAATCGAACCCACGCTCTTCAGCTCTCGAAGTAGACATATTACTACCAATGAACCAACAGGGATGTCAGGGCGCCATCTGAGGCATAAAAAAAATATGTCACAACCTCTCAGTTAGTAAGTGTGGCATTAATTTCCCAGGTACTTACCCCTTAACGACTCTCTTCCCCGAGAACGCTTAGCTCGCTAGATGGGATTTTCCACGCTCACTCCCTGGGGAACATATTTAAAGCCGTAACGAGCTTGTAACTGTTTAACTTTGTAATTAAAAAGTACACGTTCCTTTATTTAATTTATTACTAGCTGCGCTCCGCGGTGTTACCCGCTACATGTTTTCGGGATAAAGAGTAGCCTATATGTCAATCCAGGGTCTCAGCTAGCTCCATACCGATTTTCATTCAAATCCGTTCAGTAGTTTTTGCGTGAAAGAGTAACAAACATCGATCCAAACTTTCACATAATGTAATATTATTTTTGCTAAATATCGTATGACATCCGGGCGGCACGTGACAGACAATTTTTTTTTCAGTACTTTGCGCGTTTTAAACCTTCTTCAGGGAAAAAACAGTCAAACACAAGCCAATTTCGCAATTAAAAATATGTTCACAACTGGACCGGTGTGAAGTTGGCGGCCAAATCTAGCAGCCTATAATACGACCAAATTAAAATGACTTTTTTGTGAAGTTAGCGGCCAATGCCTTAATGACCTCTGATCCTTTAAAAACATTCATGAATGTATTACAGGCGACTTCTGAAATGTGTACACTATATAATAATGTCATAAAACCTTGAAATGACAATTTATATCGCTTCATTTTTTGTGAACATCGATTTCCAACAGACGAACATATTGAGCCAAACCGCCACCTGTAAAGCTCTGAAATCATGAATCTTTGCTACTTAATAGCGTTAACAGATATATCCTGCAACTGAAAAAACGAAAGCCAATGCGGCAGTCTGCATTTGAAATCCTGAAATGAGCATTCAAATGCAACGATCAAATTTTTTTGCGTTTCCGTCGATGGAAATGTTTCGAGTAAAACCTGAAAACCTACGAAATACCAAAACTATATAATTCATATGAAAGCTAGTAAATGCAGCTACTAAAAAACAATACATTTTCAGTGATCCCATAAACGTCTCAGGCCGAAATTTTCAGCTGAAAGTGCAACGGAAGCAATTTTAGCCGGTGAAATATTGGCTGCTGGTGATTTTAGACCTGTTTTCGCCTGAAAATTGTTACAAAACTTTTTCAAATTGTAAACGAGTAAAGTAAGCTTTCATATTAACTCTATTTCAGCCCGATTTGAAAGTCGTGCAACCTTAAAGTTTTCACGTGAAATATGCAAGTGTTGATTTTGAACTGAAAAGTTTGTACGCCAAACTGCCACCTTTAAAACTCTGAAATCGTGAAACATTGCTACTTCATAGCATTGATAGATATATTATTTAACTGAAAAAAACAAAGAAAATGCGGCAGGCTGCATTTGAAATCCTGAAATGACAATTTACATTGCTTCATTTTTTTTGCATATCGATTTCCAACAGACAAACATATTGCGCCAAACTGCCACCTGTAAAGCTCTGAAATCATGAATTTTTGCTACTTAATAGCGTTAACAGATATATCCTGCAACTGAAAAAACGAAAGCCAATGCGGCAGTCTGCATTTGAAATCCTGAAATGAGCATTCAAATGCAACGATCAAATTTTTTTGCGTTTCCGTCGATGGAAATGTTTCGAGTAAAACCTGAAAACCTACGAAATACCAAAACTATATAATTCATATGAAAGCTAGTAAATGCAGCTACTAAAAAACAATACATTTTCAGTGATCCCATAAACGTCTCAGGCCGAAATTTTCAGCTGAAAGTGCAACGGAAGCAATTTTAGCCGGTGAAATATTGGCTGCTGGTGATTTTAGACCTGTTTTCAACTGAAAATTGTTACAAAACTTTTTAAAATTGTAAACGAGTAAAGTAGGCTTTCATATTAACTCTATTTCAGCCCGATTTGAAAGTCGTGCAAACTTAAAGCTTACACGCGAAATATGCAAGTGTCGATTTTGAACTGAAAAGTTTGTACGCCAAACTGCCACCTTTAAAACTCTGAAATCGTGAAACATTGCTACTTCATAGCATTGATAGATATATTATTTAACTGAAAAAAACAAAGAAAATGCGGCAGGCTGCATTTGAAATCCTGAAATGACAATTTACATTGCTTCATTTTTTTTGCATATCGATTTCCAACAGACAAACATATTGCGCCAAACTGCCACCTGTAAAGCTCTGAAATCATGAATTTTTGCTACTTAATAGCGTTAACAGATATATCCTGCAACTGAAAAAACGAAAGCCAATGCGGCAGTCTGCATTTGAAATCCTGAAATGAGCGTTCAAATGCAACGATCAAATTTTTTTGCGTTTCCGTCGATGGAAATGTTTCGAGTAAAACCTGAAAACCTATGAAATACCAAAATTATATAATTCATATGAAAGCTAGTAAATGCAGCTACAAAAAAACAATACATTTTCAGTGATCCCATAAACGTCTCAGGCCGAAATTTTCAGCTGAAAGTGCAACGGAAGCAATTTTACCCGGTGAAATATTGGCTGCTGGTGATTTTAGACCTGTTTTCGCCTGAAAATTGTTACAAAACTTTTTCAAATTGTAAATGAGCAAAGTAGGCTTTCATATGAACACTATTTCAGCCCGATTTGAAAGTCGTGCAACCTTAAAGTTTTCACGTGAAATATGCAAGTGTCGATTTTGAACTGAAAAGTTTGTACGCCAAACTGCCACCTTTAAAACTCTGAAATCGTGAAACATTGCTACTTCATAGCATTGATAGATATATTATTTAACTGAAAAAAACAAAGAAACTGCGGCAGGCTGCATTTGAAATCCTGAAATGACAATTTATATTGCTTCATTTTTTATGAACATCGATTTCCAACAGACAAACATATTGAGCCAAACTGCCACCTGTAAAGCTCTGAAATCAGGAATTTTTGCTATTTAATAGCGTTAACAGATATATCCTGCAACTGAAAAAACGAAAGCCAATGCGGCAGTCTGCATTTGAAATCCTGAAATGAGCATTCAAATGCAACGATCAAATTTTTTTGCGTTTCCGTCGATGGAAATGTTTCGAGTAAAACCTGAAAACCTACGAAATACCAAAACTATATAATTCATATGAAAGCTAGTAAATGCAGCTACTAAAAAACAATACATTTTCAGTGATCCCATAAACGTCTCAGGCCGAAATTTTCAGCTGAAAGTGCAACGGAAGCAATTTTAGCCGGTGAAATATTGGCTGCTGGTGATTTTAGACCTGTTTTTAACTGAAAATTGTTACAAAACTTTTTCAAATTGTAAACGAGCAAAGTAGGCTTTCATATGAACACTATTTCAGCCCGATTTGAAAGTCGTGCAACCTTAAAGTTTTCACGTGAAATATGCAAGTGTCGATTTTGAACTGAAAAGTTTGTACGCCAAACTGCCACCTTTAAAACTCTGAAATCGTGAAACATTGCTACTTCATAGCATTGATAGATATATTATTTAACTGAAAAAAACAAAGAAAATGCGGCAGGCTGCATTTGAAATCCTGAAATGACAATTTACATTGCTTCATTTTTTTTGCATATCGATTTCCAACAGACAAACATATTGCGCCAAACTGCCACCTGTAAAGCTCTGAAATCATGAATTTTTGCTATTTAATAGCGTTAACAGATATATCCTGCAACTGAAAAAACGAAAGCCAATGCGGCAGTCTGCATTTGAAATCCTGAAATGAGCATTCAAATGCAACGATCAAATTTTTTTGCGTTTCCGTCGATGGAAATGTTTCGAGTAAAACCTGAAAACCTATGAAATACCAAAACTATATAATTCATATGAAAGCTAGTAAATGCAGCTACTAAAAAACAATACATTTTCAGTGATCCCATAAACGTCTCAGGCCGAAATTTTCAGCTGAAAGTGCAACGGAAGCAATTTTAGCCGGTGAAATATTGGCTGCTGGTGATTTTAGACCTGTTTTCATCTGAAAATTGTTACAAAACTTTTTAAAATTGTAAACGAGTAAAGTAGGCTTTCATATTAACTCTATTTCAGCCCGATTTGAAAGTCGTGCAACCTTAAAGTTTTCACGTGAAATATGCAAGTGTCGATTTTGAACTGAAAAGTTTGTACGCCAAACTGCCACCTTTAAAACTCTGAAATCGTGAAACATTGCTACTTCATAGCATTGATAGATATATTATTTAACTGAAAAAACAAAGAAAATGCGGCAGGCTGCATTTGAAACCCTGAAATGACAATTTATATTGCTTCATTTTTTATGAACATCGATTTCCAACAGACAAACATATTGAGCCAAACTGCCACCTGTAAAGCTCTGAAATCAGGAATTTTTGCTATTTAATAGCGTTAACAGATATATCCTGCAACTGAAAAAACGAAAGCCAATGCGGCAGTCTGCATTTGAAATCCTGAAATGAGCATTCAAATGCAACGATCAAATTTTTTTGCGTTTCCGTCGATGGAAATGTTTCGAGTAAAACCTGAAAACCTATGAAATACCAAAACTATATAATTCATATGAAAGCTAGTAAATGCAGCTACTAAAAAACAATACATTTTCAGTGATCCCATAAACGTCTCAGGCCGAAATTTTCAGCTGAAAGTGCAACGGAAGCAATTTTAGCCGGTGAAATATTGGCTGCTGGTGATTTTAGACCTGTTTTTAACTGAAAATTGTTACAAAACTTTTTCAAATTGTAAACGAGCAAAGTAGGCTTTCATATGAACACTATTTCAGCCCGATTTGAAAGTCGTGCAACCTTAAAGTTTTCACGTGAAATATGCAAGTGTCGATTTTGAACTGAAAAGTTTGTACGCCAAACTGCCACCTTTAAAACTCTGAAATCGTGAAACATTGCTACTTCATAGCATTGATAGATATATTATTTAACTGAAAAAAACAAAGAAAATGCGGCAGGCTGCATTTGAAATCCTGAAATGACAATTTATATTGCTGCATTTTTTGTGCATATGGATTTCCAACAGACAAACATATTGAGCCAAACTGCCACCTGTAAAGCTCTGAAACCATGAATCTTTGCTACTTTATAGCATGGACAGATATATTTTGCAACTGAAAAAACGAAAGCCAATGCGGCAGGCTGCATTTGAAATCCTGAAATGAGCATTCAAATGCAACGATCAAATTTTTTTGCGTTTCCGTCGATGGAAATGTTTCGAGTAAAACCTGAAAACCTATAAAATACCAAAACTATATAATTCATATGAAAGCTAGTAAATGCAGCTACTAAAAAACAATACATTTTCAGTGATCCCATAAACGTCTCAGGCCGAAATTTTCAGCTGAAAGTGCAACGGAAGCAATTTTAGCCGGTGAAATATTGGCTGCTGGTGATTTTAGACCTGTTTTCATCTGAAAATTGTTACAAAACTTTTTAAAATTGTAAACGAGCAAAGTAGGCTTTCATATGAACACTATTTCAGCCCGATTTGAAAGTCGTGCAACCTTAAAGTTTTCACGTGAAATATGCAAGTGTCGATTTTGAACTGAAAAGTTTGTACGCCAAACTGCCACCTTTAAAACTCTGAAATCGTGAAACATTGCTACTTCATAGCATTGATAGATATATTATTTAACTGAAAAAAACAAAGAAAATGCGGCAGGCTGCATTTGAAATCCTGAAATGACAATTTATATTGCTGCATTTTTTGTGCATATCGATTTCCAACAGACAAACATATTGAGCCAAACTGCCACCTGTAAAGCTCTGAAACCATGAATCTTTGCTACTTTATAGCATGGACAGATATATTTTGCAACTGAAAAAACGAAAGCCAATGCGGCAGGCTGCATTTGAAATCCTGAAATGAGCATTCAAATGCAACGATCAAATTTTTTTGCGTTTCCGTCGATGGAAATGTTTCGAGTAAAACCTGAAAACCTATGAAATACCAAAACTATATAATTCATATGAAAGCTAGTAAATGCAGCTACTAAAAAACAATACATTTTCAGTGATCCCATAAACGTCTCAGGCCGAAATTTTCAGCTGAAAGTGCAACGGAAGCAATTTTAGCCGGTGAAATATTGGCTGCTGGTGATTTTAGACCTGTTTTTAACTGAAAATTGTTACAAAACTTTTTCAAATTGTAAACGAGCAAAGTAGGCTTTCATATGAACACTATTTCAGCCCGATTTGAAAGTCGTGCAACCTTAAAGTTTTCACGTGAAATATGCAAGTGTCGATTTTGAACTGAAAAGTTTGTACGCCAAACTGCCACCTTTAAAACTCTGAAATCATTAAATATTGCTACTTCATAGCATTGACGAATATACTGTTTAACTGAAAAAAATAAAGAAAATGCGGCAGGCTTCATTTGAAACCCTGAAATGACAATTAACCTTAATTCATTTTTTCTTGTTTCAAAAAAAAATGATCGTTGCATTTGAATGCCCATTTCAGGATTTTAAATGCAGCTTGCCGCATTGACTGTCGTATTTTCAGTTGCAAGATATATCTGTCAATGCTATAATGTAGCAAATATTCATGATTTCAGAGCTTTACAGGTAGCAGTTTGGTTCAATATGTTTGTTTGTTGGAAATCGATGTTCACAAAAAATTAATCAACGTAAATTGTCATTTCAAGGTTTCAAATGAAGCCTGCCGCATTTTCTTTATTTTTTTCAGTTAAACAGTATATTCGTCAATGCTATGAAGTAGCAATATTTAATGATTTCAGAGTTTTAAAGGTGGCAGTTTGGCGTACAAACTTTTCAGTTCAAAATCGACACTTGCATATTTCACGTGAAAACTTTAAGGTTGCACGACTTTCAAATCGGGCTGAAATAGTGTTCATATGAAAGCCTACTTTGCTCGTTTACAATTTGAAAAAGTTTTGTAACAATTTTCAGTTAAAAACAGGTCTAAAATCACCAGCAGCCAATATTTCACCGGCTAAAATTGCTTCCGTTGCACTTTCAGCTGAAAATTTCGGCCTGAGACGTTTATGGGATCACTGAAAATGTATTGTTTTTTAGTAGCTGCATTTACTAGCTTTCATATGAATTATATAGTTTTGGTATTTCATAGGTTTTCAGGTTTTACTCGAAACATTTCCATCGACGGAAACGCAAAAAAATTTGATCGTTGCATTTGAATGCTCATTTCAGGATTTCAAATGCAGCCTGCCGCATTGGCTTTCGTTTTTTCAGTTGCAAAATATATCTGTCCATGCTATAAAGTAGCAAAGATTCATGGTTTCAGAGCTTTACAGGTGGCAGTTTGGCTCAATATGTTTGTCTGTTGGAAATCGATATGCACAAAAAATGCAGCAATATAAATTGTCATTTCAGGATTTCAAATGCAGCCTGCCGCATTTTCTTTGTTTTTTTCAGTTAAATAATATATCTATCAATGCTATGAAGTAGCAATGTTTCACGATTTCAGAGTTTTAAAGGTGGCAGTTTGGCGTACAAACTTTTCAGTTCAAAATCGACACTTGCATATTTCACGTGAAAACTTTAAGGTTGCACGACTTTCAAATCGGGCTGAAATAGTATTCATATGAAAGCCTACTTTGCTCGTTTACAATTTGAAAAAGTTTTGTAACAATTTTCAGTTAAAAACAGGTCTAAAATCACCAGCAGCCAATATTTCACCGGCTAAAATTGCTTCCGTTGCACTTTCAGCTGAAAATTTCGGCCTGAGACGTTTATGGGATCACTGAAAATGTATTGTTTTTTAGTAGCTGCATTTACTAGCTTTCATATGAATTATATAGTTTTGGTATTTCATAGGTTTTCAGGTTTTACTCGAAACATTTCCATCGACGGAAACGCAAAAAAATTTGATCGTTGCATTTGAATGCTCATTTCAGGATTTCAAATGCAGACTGCCGCATTGGCTTTCGTTTTTTCAGTTGCAGGATATATCTGTTAACGCTATTAAATAGCAAAAATTCCTGATTTCAGAGCTTTACAGGTGGCAGTTTGGCTCAATATGTTTGTCTGTTGGA
Source organism: Biston betularia (assembly GCA_905404145.2). NCBI lineage: Eukaryota > Metazoa > Arthropoda > Insecta > Lepidoptera > Geometridae > Biston > Biston betularia. Next base: position 363,155 of record FR989884.1, read on the forward strand.
AATCGATGTTCATAAAAAATGAAGCAATATAAATTGTCATTTCAGGGTTTCAAATGCAGCCTGCCGCATTTTCTTTGTTTTTTCAGTTAAATAATATATCTATCAATGCTATGAAGTAGCAATGTTTCACGATTTCAGAGTTTTAAAGGTGGCAGTTTGGCGTACAAACTTTTCAGTTCAAAATCGACACTTGCATATTTCACGTGAAAACTTTAAGGTTGCACGACTTTCAAATCGGGCTGAAATAGTGTTCATATGAAAGCCTACTTTGCTCGTTTACAATTTGAAAAAGTTTTGTTACAATTTTCAGGCGAAAACAGGTCTAAAATCACCAGCAGCCAATATTTCACCGGCTAAAATTGCTTCCGTTGCACTTTCAGCTGAAAATTTCGGCCTGAGACGTTTATGGGATCACTGAAAATGTATTGTTTTTTAGTAGCTGCATTTACTAGCTTTCATATGAATTATATAGTTTTGGTATTTCATAGGTTTTCAGGTTTTACTCGAAACATTTCCATCGACGGAAACGCAAAAAAATTTGATCGTTGCATTTGAATGCTCATTTCAGGATTTCAAATGCAGACTGCCGCATTGGCTTTCGTTTTTTCAGTTGCAGGATATATCTGTTAATGCTATTAAGTAGCAAAGATTCATGATTTCAGAGCTTTACAGGTGGCAGTTTGGCTCAATATGTTTGTCTGTTGGAAATCGATGTTCACAAAAAATGAAGCAATATAAATTGTCATTTCAAGGTTTTATGTCATTATTATACAGTGTACACATTTCAGAAGTCGCCTGTAATACATTCATGAAAGTTTTTAAAGGATCAGAGGTCATTAAGGCATTGGCCGCTAACTTCACAAAAAAGTCATTTTAATTTGGTCGTATTATAGGCTGCTAGATTTGGCCGCCAACTTCACACCGGTCACAACTGGAATGGTTTCCCTTTTTGTTTCCTAATTGAAATTTTTCTCATCTTAACTCTGCAAAACAAACGAACAACCTCAAAGGTTAAAAAACAAGATAATCCCAGCCAGAAATATCTTATGCTGGCCCCGCGCTCATTGTTATTCATCCAAGCACAAACAGGGGCCGGTTCAACAAAGCTCGTATTTAATTAAACCGTTCCCTAAATGTTTAAACGGTCGTTTTCATAAGAAAGTAATCCTGTTACTGGAACGGCCGGTTAGCGTTATTTTTATGATAACTGCGGGAAGGACGCGTGAGAGCCGGTGGAATACAGTACCTGAACATTAGATTTTGTGACTCAAATAATTGAATTTGACAAACTGTCAAATATAATTATTTAAGTAGCATTATTGTGGTAATTAATAGTGTTTGTTACGATTATATCAGCAAAAGTTTTAGTATGAACTAAGTTCATGTAAGCTGAGTAATGAGCCCTAGTGTCAGAATTACCACCGCCACCGAAATGGCTTGACGGTTGTTGTTATCTACACTATTATAAAGAGGAAAGATTTGATTGTTTGTTTGTATTGAATTGGCTTCGAAACTACTGGACCGATTTCAAAAACTCTTTCACTGTCGGGAAGCTATACTATCCCCGGTTGACATAGGCTACTTTTCATCCCTGTGTTCCTACGGGAACGGGAACTACGCGGGTGAAACCGCGAGGCGTCCGCTAGTTGAAAATATAGAACAAACTACTTTTAAACAAATCAATATCAACGTTTATCAAATCACAATGCGATATAATTTGGCCTTTGTAAACTGAATCTTGGTCAGACAACTGCTTCTAGAGAATGTTTTTCTTAGTTTGTACTAGATGGCGCTTTGTAAAATATCCAACAATATTTATTGTGAATAGTCTTGAGTTTGGTAACTGGTTGTACCGCGTGTTGTTGCACCTCGCAGAACTGAGCGCGTACTGCGAATCATGGTGGGCTTAAATGATATTGTATGACATAATTACTCGATAAGCGTTGTTTTAATGGCGGCCGCCATTGTTAATCGCGCCATCTGGCGATAATTGAGCGCGTTTAGTTGTAAGTGCGAATAAACGGCGTTTTAACTAGCTTTTAAACTATTTACAACAATATTTACTACTGCTGCTTATTGTAGAGATGATAGCTCAGTGGGTAGCGCGGTCGGTTCGCACGCGTAGGTTCAAACTCCAACAACTTGAGCTGCCGGTGAAGGAAAACATCGTGAGGAAACCATAGCTTGGCGGTAGCACACTCTTGTACTCGCTACCACCCTCATGTTGAAAATCTGCTGCCATTAAACCCCCACCCAGGCAGTCTATAAAGCCCGCTTCACACTTGACCGGGCGTGATGTATGGCGCCGACGTCATGCGACCTACATGCTCAGTGGCCAATGTTTCTACCATTCAGTTTGGCTTAGGCCGTGCGGGATATTAAAGCTTCTACAACCCGACTACACGAAAAAGAGCAGATTTTAACAGCCCATGTAGATATGTTCATTAGTCTACTTACTCATATCTTTTAGTCTAATAACCATATTTTGATAAATGATCATGAATGAAGGAGGTCGTCTAGACAAGTACTGCAGTACTGAAATTTTGTCTCCAAGCATGTTCCGGATTAAAAGGTACTGCAGCTAGCGCAATTAAAAGACTCGAGGCTAACCATCAAATATCTCAAAGTAATGAGCGCCAAAGCAGCGATGCCCTGACCTTTGTTTTGCTACTCAAAGTTCTGTGTATCGCTGCAATGGTCACGGACAGGCGTTATCTCTTACCATCAAGAGAGCGTCTCGTTCGTCTTATTACTTTTACATAAAATTCTGGTCTGAGAAACTAGCATTGTGTTTAAGTGTTAAGCGCACGTAATTAGTAGAGTGTTCTAGTCTCAGTATCCATGAACCTCAAACCACTTGTAGCTTGTAGCTTCAAGCCGTCAAGCTGGACTGACAGTCCGCAGACGTTAACAAGGGTGTGATTTATAGACTTCACTCCAAGACTGATGGTTTGAACATCCCGTTGAAACAGTTTGACCAACACTGATTCACTGACAGGCCTTGCTCGAGATTTCCTTTCTTTATCTTACTAGTGGTTTGCCCCTAACCCGGATTGTTTTTAGACACTAGAAGCAAAATCAAAGCCTCAATTGAGAGCCAGTTCTATTCCAGGCTATGTGTGTTATTTTCGATCGCATTATCACTTAACACTTAATTAAGTTAATTTCTTAATTAAGTTTATTTCTTCTGTATTGTATTATTTTTTAGTATGTGCAATAAAGAGTTACTCAATCAATCAATCAATCAACACCAAGTGGAGCTTTGGTCAAACACCTAGCCTTGAAAACGGATCCTAAATTTTAAAACAATAACATCTGACACTAGTAGTTACTGTTCCAAAATAATATCAAACATATGTCTAATCTATTCGAACCAAAATTATATTAAGGTGGCTCGATTTATAAACAGTAGATTATTAGCATAATATACTGTTTTATTTAAAAATCATAAATTCAGAAATCATTCATAAATTTGATTATGCTAATAATGTACTGTTTTATTCAAACAATTGTGATTTACCGCAAGTAAAGACCAAAATAAATTAAATTTATTTATTTATTTATTTGTATGGAAATCGAACCACCTTAAGAATGTTGTTTATAATACTTTTTATAATTGAAAATATAAGTATAGATTTTAGACTAAATTTACATTTATGGTTATGAAATTCGTGGCTACCTGCAACATGATCTGTAAGCAATATGGCGGCACATCCGGCCGCAAGTGGCCGCTACGGAAGTCAATTGGCGCGCTGCATCTCTAACGGAATTCGGAATGAGGGTAGCCGATATCTGTCGGTATCTGTGTTGGTGTGCGTTTTTGAGCACATTTTAAAATTCTGCGTAAACATTTATAGGTGGTAAATCCTTCAGACATAAACGTAATTTATTGATATTTGTTTTTATTGTTCAACATTATACAAAATGAATAAGTATATGTATATATATAGCTTATTATAAGCCTAAGCCGCCATTTTTTAGCTTCTTAGCAAGTCATCTAAGTCGATACCGGTCTATGTCTAGGTAAAAGTGAGACGAACTAGACGCTTTCCTGATGGTAACAGATAACGCATGTCCAATATGTCCATGACCATTGCAGCGATACCCAGAACTTTGAGCTTTCTATATATTTTCTCGGTGGCAAATATGTAAAAGGCTGTAGAAAGTGATTGATCGGGGTCGCGGCAACCCTACCCCGGGACGGGGTAGGGTTGCCACACGTCGGAATTTATACACTTTTTGGTCCGTTTTACAACGTTTCCGGAGTAATAAACGGGCAAGAAGTGCGGAGCTAAGCTATTTGTGCGCGTTTCCATTCGACGAATATCTTTATGTCTTACAAGTAAAATTGAGAAGCGTAGACGCATTAAAAGCATACATACAAATACAAATAGTTTATTGACATCACCATTGTCACACTTCAAAATTATTAAATATGTCATTAAACGAGTTTTAAAACACTGATTACTGTTTTTTTTCTTATTAGTGTTACATCTCCCGTCTGTTTCTTATGTTTTCTATCGTATTTTTCTTTTTTGGTTGCCTGGAAGAGATCGCTGTTAGCGATAAGGCCGCCACTTGTGGCACTAGTTCATAAGGTTCTTTGTTCTCTGTACTCTTTTTTATTTATGATGTGCACAATAAAGAGTTATATCTATCTATATCTATTACATGTCAACACAAAAATGTCAAAATAAAGTATGTCAACATATATATTTACACGTCAATATAAAAATACTGTCAATATAAAGTATGTCAATATAACAAAATGACATGACAAAAAAAAACTACTAGATACTTTGACATTGACGAGTATTTTAAGCAGAAAGATAATAAAATCTGTTTGTGTGATCATGTATCTGTCTGACTGTCTGTCTCTGTTTGTTTGTTTTTGTGCTTGTGTTCGATTGTATTACAAAATAAAATTTTCTTTTCTTTCAAAATTACTAGCAAGTAACGTACGGTGTTTTTCAGCACCCTCTCTTAAGAGCCAGCTCCATTCCTGGCTAGGTTTGAGTATTAATATTTAACAACAGGCGTATTTTTGTGTAGCTACTTACTTTGTGTGACTTTGACTTAATGGTTCATAAAATACTTGAAAATATTGATACAAATGGTAAATGTACAATGTACATAGTGTGATACCAAAAACAAAGAAGAAAATTGTAACGAAAATAACTGAGTGGTTACCACGGTCGGTTCGCATGCCGAGGTTCAAAACCCCAACAATGAGCTTAAGCTGCCGGTGAAGGAATACATCGTGAGGAAACCATAGCGTGGTGGTAGGGTACTTTCTAGTACTCGGCTAGCTACCACCCTCATGTTGAAAATCTGCCGCCAAGCATCTAACGGTGTGTTCCGGCAGCTTCACTTGAGAGCCAGTTCCACTCCAGGCTAGGTGTGCTTTACCATCTTCAACCACACCTTCACTTAAAATCAGGTGAGCTGTGGTCAAACACCTAGCCTGTCAACCTTAAAAAAAAGCTAAGCCGAAAAAGATTATTTTATCATTACGAGTAACTTTTACTATGGGCACAGCTCTAAAATAGTGAAAAACTGTTCTATAGAAAAAGTTAATTTACTAAATGTATGTATCAATCGATTTGAGCCTATTTTCTTTTTCGCAATGTCAAAGTTGTGCGTAAACTTTTACTTGGTGATAGGTCTCCTTAGCAGGAGGTCGTCTACGTAGGTACCGCCGCAGTACCAGATATTCTGCCGCCAAGCAGTAGTGTGTAAACATTACTGTGTTCCGGTTCGAAGGGAACTGCCGCGAAATTACTGGGCTGTTGAGACTGAGTCTCGAAAGTAATGAGCGCCAAAGCAGTAATGCCCTGGACTTTGTTTTGTTACTTAAAGTTCTGTGTATCGCTGCAATGGTCATGGACAGGCGTTATCTCGTATCATGAGGAGAGCGTCTCGTTCATCTCATTACTTTTTACACAAAAAAAAACTATTTTAAAAAATGATCATAGTTATAAATGTACAATAACCCCTTTCCGCTAAGTTAACCTGACAAGCTCATAACCCCATATATTTCTACAACATTCACTCTTAAGACAATATGGCATAAATACATTAGCGCAACAAACATAGCATTCGAATAGTCGGGTAAAATTTATTAAAAAAATAAAAAAAGTATTTTTAGTTATAATTTTTTGACGTGATTATAGTCATTGGAAACCTGCTTCAGGGCTGTCGTTTGTTACAGTTTGAAGGGCGGATAATTCGGCATCCTTAACTGGTATAATGTAGGGTTTATCCCTTTCCGCCCTGTGTGAAGAAGGTGCCCTTAAATGTAGGTACAACCCTAAATCCCGCTCAGAAATATTTATGGCGGGAATTATGTTGTTTTCATAGGTAACACTAATATTTAGACAACTAATACAGGGAAGGTGGTGTGGGGGCGTTGTGGTTTAATTTACTGACTAGCTGCGCCCCGAGGTGTTACCCGCAATTTTTTTTGGAATAAAAGTAATGTTTTAATCCAAGGTGTCGGCTTCCTTCATACCGAATTTCACAAAAATTGGTCCAGACGTTTGAGAAGTAACAAACACACAAATGTTTGCCTTTTCAATAGTGTTTTTAAATTGCAGCTGACAGTTAACATTGTCGTCATTTTCAATTTGTCTTCGAGAAATTCTTTTACACAGTTTCGAAAAATACTATGCCGAATGTAAAACCCAGAGTATACCCAGACACAGAACAAACATTTGTTATATCACAAAATGCTTGTCCTGGGTGGGAATCGAACTCACGAACGAACCCCATTGCAGCGACACACAGAACTTTGGGTAGCAAAACAAAGTCCAAAGCATCGCTGCTTTGACGCTCATTACTTTGAGACTTTAGATGGTTAGTCTTAACAGCCCTGTAATTTCACTAGCTACTGCCCCCTTGCGCTCTTTTGCCCTTTCCCTTGTATTGGAATACAATTGAATCCGATACTACCTACGGTGGTACCTACCTAGACGACCTTGTAAACACTAAATATTTTGATACCATTATAAACAAAACAAACAAAAAATATTTATTTACCAGAATATATGATCACGTCAAGTCTGAAAGCTTTGTTTGTAAGCCACGTGTTTGCTTGTTACAGATTCGGAGCTGGTGTTCCGCGACCGCTGGGGGGGGCTTACTCTCTTCAACGTCAACAACTTCACCACCAGGCTGATCATGAGCAACTCTACATTCGTGAGTCTCGCTTCTATTTACATCGGCTTAAAGCTAATATTAACACAATCTGTCTTCCTTTTCAAAGGAAGGCAACGCAGTGACAATGCCCATAAATAAAATTTTCAGCGATATAGCTCAGTGGTTAGCAAATAAGTGGCCAAAATGTTGCTGAAAAAAAAAGACGTGTGTGTGTGAAAGCTATTGCATTAAAAGTTCTGCTATTCATCGATAGATGGCAAAACTAAAAAGTATCACCGCTGTGCCGGTGGGAGTGGGGGGTGTTAGGTTATTTTCGTTACGGAATTTCTGGATTCCGTCTCCACGCTCAAGGCCCGCGATAGAAGCTATGCAATAGCTTAAAAGTCAAAGGATTCTCAGTATTCTGGTCACCCGACGCCACTAACCGTTTGATTAACAATGTAGACTAATTTCAGTCAAGTTTAATTTAACAATGCCACTTATCTCTCTCTCTTACTCCATTTCCTTTTGTCGAGAAACATCCCAGTCGATTTAACATAAAACAAAAAACTTTTGCTAAAAAGCACGAGCGAGTTCTTGAAATTCCAAACGACAATGGAATCAACAAAGCGGGAATTCCCGCTAATAAAAGGGCTCGATGTTCCCAACTGCTCCCGCTGGGGGGGATGGCAACCCGGGTTAAGGGTACTACAGCACTACGCTATATTTGTCTGCCCTGGTAGTTCATTTGGTGATATGTTTTTCTTGAACTATAGGGCGCGGGTTCGATTTCTATACAGGATAAACATTTAGATGATAATTAATGAATTATCAGTTAAAACTGCCACGCCAAGAAACAAACTAAAAAGAATAACACATTTTTAAATTCTCATTTGAAAATGTAGCCGGTAATAATACGTTATCTACTTAGATGACGTATTTTTCCCGGCGAAACGAAAACGAAAATAAATAAACGAAATTCGGTATGTAAAGTTTTTTTTGCATTTAATTTACATTTTTTACTAATAGTAAACTTTATTTTGTCTAATTTGAATATTTTGGCGTTCTATGCGGCAGTTGATTTTTAATGTTTTTAATAGAATAGTCCCAATGAATAGAACTATCTACCTTCCAGCTTCATCATCATATGATGACAAACAATGTAACCTAGCCGTGTTTAGGCTTAGTGGAATGGAGTCATTTTTTGTGTATTATTTACTAAAAATACACTTAAAATAATAATTACCTATACCGTTTGCTTCATCCGGATATTTGTAGCACTGATGTATAATTTGTGTCGCGAATATATTCCAGTGGGTTCTTACCTTAATAGAGTCAAGGATTTGTTTTCCACTTTCCTACTCGACTGTATCCGAGTTGCCAGGCACACTGTAATTACAGTAGATCTACCATTTTTTCATAATTAACCTAAATTTGTAACAAAACTTTAATTTTGTTTGGTGGTAGATAATTTTAGCAGAAGAATCAGATTATTTAGGCTAGGTACCACCACAGTACTAGATATTCTGCAAACAGCTAAGTACAAAAATACGGGTCGAATTGAAAACCTTCCTACTTTTGCAAGTCGATAAAATAAGAAACAAAGTCTATTGTTTTACTATGAACCCGTGTAAAGCTGGGCAGTCGAGTCTGAAATCGCGCCCCAGCGGCTATCAACTGCGCCCGATTTTCATCTGTGTCGAAATACAAGAAGCATTCCCTTGTCAGCGATTCGATTCAGCTGAGCTCGGTGGAGCAAAAAAGTGTTGGTGACGTTATAAACTCTATGCTACACTTACCTACTCTTATATTTTAAAGTTTTTAATGAAAATTATTTCTTAAATACCTCTCTATAAAAATCATCATCATCATTTCAGCCGTAGGACGTCCACTGCTGGACATAGGCCTCCCCCAGTGACTTCCATAAAGACCGGTCGGAAGCGACTCGCATCCAGCGCGTTCCTGCGGTCTTTACTAGGTCGTCTGTCCACCTTGTGGGTGGACGTCCTTTGCATTTGCATTTCAAAGAAAGAAAGAAAGAAAGAAAATAATTTTATTTTGCAACAATACAAAAAAAACAAAAATAACAACAAATAGAGACAAACAGTTACAAAATAGGGGCTCACCTCAGCATAATACTGGTCACACTAATTGGTATGACCAGCGCTGGTCTTCCGGTGAGCCCTTGTCGGTGAAACAAAACAACAAAACAAACATAACAGATTACCAACAACAAATAAACAAAACGAAATAAAAAATTCAAACAAACAAACTACTGTGTAAACAACTCTTCTCAAAATATCAACATACAAATAACAAAACAAAAATAACAGGCTCACGTTTGACCACCATCACGCCTGTTACCAATAGAGAAGAGACGATCTAGGATGTAACACGCTTGTCTAGGGGAAACCGATTCATGAAACTAGCGATAACATTATATAGCACTAGTTTCATGTATCAGGGTTCCCTGGGACTTCTGATGAGCATCAGGAATTTTTTAAGGTTATTACGGAAACCCTTAACGTAATTTGCATGGTGGTAGGGTACTTTCTAGTACTCGGCTGGCTAGCTACCACCCTCAAGTTGAAAATCTGCAAGCATCTAACGGTGTGTTCCGACAGCCTCACTTGAGAGCCAGCTCCATTCCAGGCTAGGTGTGCTGTACCATCTTCGACCACACCGTCACTTAACATCAGGTGAGCTGTGGTCAAACATCTAGCTTGACAACTATGAGAAAATTAAAATTAATATAATTCAAATACATAACCAAGCTATAATCGCTAAATAATTGTAAAACATCGCTTTTCACAGAGGAGTGCCACCCCATACGCGCCCGCTCAGAATGGGTGTATTGTAAAGGCGTATCTCAGTGACAGGGTGACTGTGTCGTGCTTGTCTTTTTTCGCGTCCTGTCTGTCGCACAAAGGGCTCCGGCCCGACCTTGAATATCTTTATGAGTTTTACCTCCAAATTTCTAAGCTCTCTTTTTCCTTTTTTCTTTTGCTAACGAATGAATGAATGATTTATTTGTCTGTGGAACTAGGTTTTTTTTTTTTTTATAGTTTTTAGATAGGTTTGCGTTTGACCGCCATCCCGCCTGATGTTAAGCGGAGATGCGGTCTACGGTGGAGCACGCTCGCCTAGAAAAAACCGATTCACTCGCGACTTGAAGGTACCCAGACTTTATTCATTGGGGAACACCCACTCGGGCAGCTGATTCCAATGTCTAGCGGTACGCACGAAAAAGGTGGAATCAAACCGCTTAGTTCGAGCTTTTGGAACATCAAGTTACCACACCTAGCCTAACTGGCTCGCAAGTGAGGCTGCCAGAACACACCGTTAGATGCTTGGCGACAGATTTTCTTGAGGGAACTTGAGGGTGGTAGCTAGCCAGCCGAGTACTAGAAAATGCCCTACCATCACGCTATGGTTTGCTTACGATGTTTTCCACCCTCAAGTTGAAAATCTGCCGCCAAGAACCTAACGGTGTGTTCCAGCTGCCTCACTTGAGAGCCAGTTCCATTCCAGGCTAGGTGTGCCTTACCATCTTCGACCATACCGTCACTTAACATCAGGTGAGCTGTGGTCAAACACCTAGCTTGTCAAACATTAAAAAAAGGCAGCTCAAAGCTAATTTTTGAGGTATGAATTCATGCCCTTCGGGATGTGAACTGACCGCGCTAACCACTAAACTATCATCGCTACAAATATCTGCATAATATTTACGAATTTTTTGACGTCAAAACTTTTATGAGATATTTCTATGCAGACGAGATACGCTCTCCTAAGATACAACGGCTGTCCTTAACTATTTCTGCGGTAACCAAAACATTGAAAACAAACCAAAGTCCAGGCATCGTTGCTTTGGCGCTCATCACTTTGAGACTTTCGATGGTTAGTCTCAACATCCCTGTAACTTCGCTGCAGTACCGTATAGTCAATGTATGTATGTCTACAGCTTTCCGAGCTCTGAGGAACACCAACCCCTCCCCCTCCCCCCTCCCTCCCCTCTGGCTGGCATGACATCATACGAGTTAATGCATGACAATAATCCCTTTGACGTGGCAAGCTGACGAAATTACTGGCGGGACGGAAAGCAAGGCATTTGTGGCGTCATTTTATGAATGTTTGAATTACGCTGGGTTTACTTTTACACTCTTTTCAATTTTCTTGTTGTTTTTCTAATTCAAAATTGGTTCGCGTTTGACCATACTCTGTCTGATGATAAGCAGTAGTATGGTCTAAGATAGAGCACGCTTACTTATTTATTTATTTATTTATTCTGCCGCTAAGCAGTAGTGTGTAAACATTACTGTGTTCCGGTTTGAAGGGTAGTGCAGCTAGCGAAATTACTGGGCTGTTGAGACTGACCATCGAAAGTCTCAAAGTCTCAAAGTAATGAGCGCCAAAGCAGTGATGCCCTGGACTTTATTTTGTTACTCAAAGTTCTGTGTATAGTCTGCGTAAAAGATTTTTTGTTATTTTAATTAAATTTTTGTCAAATTACATTTTTAAGTTTTTTTTTTTTTTTTATGGTTGACAGGCTAGTTGTTTGACCACAGCTGACCTGATGTTAAGTGAAGGTGTTGTCGAAGATGGTAAAGCACACCTAGCCTGGATTGGAGCTGGCTCTCAAGTGAGGCTGCCGGAACACGCCGTTAGATGCTTGGCGGCAGATTTTCCACTTGAACCCTCAAGTGGAAAATCTGCCGCCAAGCATAGCTAGCCAGCCGAGTACTAGAAAGTACCCTACCACCATGCTATGGTTTCCTCACGATGTTTTCCTTCACCGGCAGCTTAAGCTCATTGTTGGGGTTTGAACCCACGCCCTTCGGCATGCGAACCTACCGCGCTAACCACTGAGCTATCATCGCTACAAAATTTAGTTTTAAGTTTAAAGTTTATGTCAAATTAGTTATTAGATATTAAGTAAGATTAGGTTTTTAATTAATAAGTTGTTGTCAAATTAGTTAAATTTAAGTCCTCATCACTGTTGTAACTGAAACGACTGTTACGCGGAAATAAACTAAATATGTACCTTGAATATTCAAAATGAACTTCCGCAAAGTAACACCTGAATCAAACAATTATGCAACAGAAGCTCTATCTTGGCGAGAAAATAGAAAAACAGTTAAATGAAAATAGCTAACAAAATGTTTGTCTCGGAAAATAGAAAATCTTTATTCACAGCGTACACAATAAAGTGTTACCCCATCCATTGCCGCGCACAGCCGCGCGGCACCGCAGCTGCGGCACTAAGCGCGACTTGCATACGAAATGCAGCCCTAATGTCGCATTAGTTCTCGATGTATATTGCTATTGTGTGATTGTACAGAAAATGAGCTCGAATTTTCTTCATGATTTTTTAATTTATTTAATAGTAATGAGACGATGAAACGTGGTCTCTGACTGTGTGCCTTCTTGGTAAGCTCAAAGTAGCACAACGCGCTATGGGGAGGGCTATGCTCGGAGTTTCCCTACGAGATCGAATCAGAAATGAGGAGATCCGTAGACGAACTAAAGTAACCGACATAGCCCAGAGAATCAGCAAGTTTAAGCGGCAGTGGCCACATAGCACGCGAACTGATGGCCGATGGGGCTGCAAAGTTCTGGAGTGGAGGCCACGGACCGGCAGCGTAGGACGTCCGCCCACAAGGTGGACAGACGACCTAGTAAGGAACGCGCTGGATGCGAGCCGCTTTCAACCGGTCTTTGTGAAAGTCAATGGGGGAGGCCTATGTTCAGCAGTGGACGTCCAACGGCTGAAATGATGATGATGATGATAATGAGTGAGACGATCGAAACGCTTTCCCGAGAGCTTTGACAAAATAACGTTCGTATAGCGATAACGCTAATAGAAACGTAAACAAACTACGGGATAGAAAAAACCGTCGTCAATTTTAAAATTTCCCTCCACGAACATTATCCCTGAGAACATGGGCTATTAATCGAGCTATTATTATTATTAATAGGTTATTAATCGAGTTTTGTTTACCCGTGCGAAGCCGGGACGGGCCGCTAGTCCTTCCTACTAACATTATAAATGTGAAAGTTTGTGTGTATGGACGAAAACTACAAAACGGATTTAGATGAAATTTGGTATGGAGATAGCTGAGACCCTGGATTAATACATAATTATGCTACTTTTTATTCCGAAAACATGTAGCGGGTAACACCGCGGGGCGCAGCTAGTCATCCCACTAATATTATAAATGTAAAAGTTTGGATGGATGGATGTTTGTTACTCTTTCACACAAAAACTACTCAAGGGATTTTGATGAAATTTGGTATGGAAGTAGCTGAGACCCTGGATTAACACATAGGCTACTTTTATCCCGAAAACATGTAGCGGGTTACACCGCGGGGCGCAGCTAGTATTAGCAACTCTCGAACAAGCAGGTTGCATCACGATGTTTTCCTTAACCGTTTGAAGTAATTGCCAATACGCACATCACTACATAGTATAAAACAAAGTCGCTTCCCGCTGTCTGTCTGTCCCTATGTATGCTTAGATCTTTAAAACTACGCCACGGATTTTGATTCGGTTTTCTTAATAGATAAAGTGATTCAAGAGAAAGGTTTATATGTATAGTGCTGCATATGCACCACATTAGAATCTACATGGCACCCGTGCGAAGCCAGGGCGGGTCGCTAGTAACTTATAAAAGGCAAAATTGCGCGTGGATTAGAACCCCAGACCTTCAGAAGGCTGCTTAAACTTCACCAATTTAGTGACCATTACTGACTGTGCTATTAAATACTGAAATAAAACTCGCTATAAAATTACAAAATCACGAAACTATTCCAGACCGCAATTTGACAAAGTAAGCATTTATTGTCCTAAACCTCGACGCAGTGTGCAGGTTGCTTTATTCGACTATTTTATCGTTTGCAGTCGTTTTGAGAAACATTGTAGCTCCTTAAGGCGCAGCCAGTTTTCTGGGATAGCACATTTCTTTTTTGCTTCGTCATATTAGAATACTGTAGCATCATTGTATCATCATCATCATCATCACCTTCTATATCCCACTGCTGGGTATAGGCCTCTCTCTTGTCATGCCATCAGCCTCGGTCCTGTGCCAATCTTAATTCTAAGTTTTTTTTTATGCAAAAAGTAATGAGACGTACGCTCTCCTGATGGTAAGAGATAACGCCTGTCCATGACCATTGCAGCGATACACAGAACTTTGAGTAACAAAACAAAAGTCGAGGGTATCACTGCTTTGGCGCTCATTACTTGGAGACTTTCGATGGTTAGTCTCAACAGCCCAATAATTTCGCTGCAGTACCCTTCAAACTGGAACACAGTAATGCTTACACACTTGCTTAGCGCTATAAAACACTGGTAATTATGTTCTCCAGGTAGGAGTATATACTAATACACACTTAAATGTTTAAATTTAAAAACATACTATGACTCATTCTAAATATAACTTATTTGTACAAGACCTTAAATAAATCGTGGCAACAACGGAATGGTTGTTTTGTGTTTATTACTACAACCTAGTATCACTGCTGTTTTATTTTATTTTAGTCGGTGTCTCTGTTAACAGTTTTATTACTGATGAGATTTTCGTAAAAATACTAAAACAAACGTACGATACAGTTGCGAGGTCTGTCAGTCTAGTCCCAGCGTCAAATCATCAACATTTCAGTGTGTAAAGAAAAAAAAAACTTTACTGATTCCAAAACCATTTCGAAATAGTACATTTCTGTACAATATTTTTACGTTTAAAACTCTGTAAACTATGAGGAGGGGGTTATTTTAATAAAATACATAAATCAAACTTGACTTTCAATTGATGTCTCATGACGTATGACCTAGTAGGGCAACTTTCATAGACTAAAAAAGCAATGGCAACCTAAAACAAAATTTGTCAATGTCAAGTCAACGGCGATCATAATAATCTCTTTTCGGTTTATTGATACAAATATCTGGATTACGTTATTTGGACTCTGATATCGCTATTATGACATAAGATTTGTTTACTTCATGTCATGAATTGTAAAAACAGAAGACGTGACAGAATAGCTTTACAGCTTTAGACTGACCGATGGGGCAAATTAAAAAAAATATTGTCAGTTCTGTTGTCAAAGTTAATCAAATGTGTCAAATGTATCTGTATACTTTTTTGTTTTATATGGCAAAGGCATATTCTACATATTCAGCCGACCTCATGACGTCATGACTATAAAAAGTTTGAAAACGTATAAAAAATAAACTACCGCACAGAAAGCCAAAATATTCAAATTAGTTTCATCAAATAAAGTTTACTATCAGTAAAAAATATAAAATAAATACAAAAAAAAACTTTACATACCGAATTGTAAGAAAGATAGAAAACAATAAGAATGAGGAGGTGGCTAATTTAAATATGATGTAAATTTATACCCTACGAAGGACCTTCAGTGCCTGACTGGCGTAGGTAGTCACAAGTTGAACGCGCCATAACTTTAGCGACGAAAACTCGATTAATTTTCCAGCGAAACAATACGTCGGATAAATGGCTTGAAATTTTGTTCACGATTTTTTGTCCCACAGTACCATTTACAACTAGCGATACGATTAAATTTAATTTTATTTTATTATTAAAAGAAATTATCGTAGCTAGCCAGCCGAATACTAGAAAAACCCCAACCAATGTTTTTTTTTGTTTCATATATCATCTGTTTCATTAAAAAATAAGTTGACGGACGTATAATTGTTCTTTGTATTTTTGTCATTAAAAATCTATAATTAAAATTGTAAAAGTTGTATAACTACTGTTATATTCAGATGTATTGTTATTTTATTATTTCTATATTGACCATAATTTTATTTTTCTTGTGTTTATTGTTCTATTAATTTAATGTAACTGGTTTTTAGCCGTTTTTAATTAATTAAATAAATAAATTATTTTCTTTATTATTTACATCTAAAATTTCTTATGGATTAATTATAAATGTCCTATTTAACATTAGGCAGGGCGTGGTCAACCTATTTTATTTTTTTTATCGTGTCGCTACGTATGAGCGGCTTATTTTTTTGTTCCGTAACGCCGTCGACTGTGTTTATTAATTTGTGCGAGATTTCGCGGGTTAACGGTTTGTTTTTGACGCGGCCGTTTTGTTTTGTTGTTTTTGATTTTATAGCTTCTGTGTTATTTGTACACTTTGTTATGTACAGCACAGGACAGGTAGTGGAGCTGAATTTGGAAAACATATTCAATTCTTTAATACACATTACTTTATTCTTTCAAAATAGATGATATTATATTAAATTGTGACCTTGAATAGTCTTTAAATAATAGGTAATCTATTTAAGTTTTAGTAGCGCGCAAGTACTTATTCGTCTAGGCAGGTGCCACCGCAGTACTTGCAGAATTGCAGTATGCTTGCAGAATATATTTGCTTGCTTGCTTTTATATTTGTTTGTTTCCACACTACTGTGTGGAAACATACACATACTATATGTATTTCTTGCAAGACTTATTAATTGTTTGTGGAATTTTAATTGACCTTATAAAGGTAACAAAACGCATGTAACTAGCTATTAATTTCCCTAATATTAATAAAATAAAATAATAAATAATTAAATAAACATAATTGTGTTCTGGTTTGAAGGGTACTGCAGCGACTGGCTGTTGAGATTAACCATCGAATGTCACAAAATAATGAGCGCCAAAGCAGCGATGCCCTGAACTTTATGTTTAAATTTTATCAATAAGTAAGTAAATTAAATGCAAACGTCAAGCTCGAGCGTCCGCGTGGTGTCCATGCGTTGCGTTATTAATTAATAAGCGCTTCGGAGACAATCCAGCATATAACCGGAGCCTGCAGGTCAATCACACAAACAGACTACAAACACCGCCATGATCAAGTCGCATCCATAGTCCATCAATATCTTGCTTACAAATACAAACTTATTACTGAAAAAGTTGCATATTACAAATATGCCCCGGAAGTAGTATTAGAGTCTGCAGAATATAAGATATATTGGGATAGGACAATAATCACCGATAAAACCATCCACCACAATAGGCCTGATATCACAGTCTATGATAAAAAGCAGAAAACAGTGTTCCTAATTGATATTGCCGTCCCTAATACACATAACCTAACACCGACATTCACAGAAAAACTCACTAAATATGCAGACCTGGCAATCGAGCTAAAAACACAGTGGCGAGCTCAAACAGTGAAAACGGTTCCAATCATTCTTTCCTCCACCGGCGTGATCCCGCGCACACTCCCCACTAGCTTAACAACACTTGGCATACACCGACTAACCATCATTCTACTTCAAAAGGCTGTCATACTTAACACGTGCAGAATTGTGCGAAAATTTCTGTCTCTAGACGAACAGTAAATAAAAAAAAAACACACACACTGGTGTTCGTTTGGCCAAAAGCCCGCGAACATTAGTTTTTCCTCGGTAACGAGAGATCTTTCAAAAGAAAAACTATAAATAATAATAATAATAATAGCCTTTATTTAACAATCCTGTACATTTATGGAGAATAATTTAAATTTAATTATGTGTCACCGGTATTGTCTTGCGTCTTCGCATAGGCCTCCCCAAGAGCTTGCCATAGTTTCCGATTTTGAGTCATCCTTCTCCACGTAACACCTGCCGTTTTCCGAATATCGTCTTCCCATCTCGTACGTTGTCTTCCTTTCTTTCTTTTATTTTGTCGTGGACACCATTCCGTTACGTCTTTAGCCCATTTTTCTTTTTTATCCCTGATCATATGGCCTGCCCACCTCCACTTTAATTTCTTTATACAGTATGTTACCTCATTAATTTTAGTTTGGTCTCTTAATGTTTTTAGTTTGACTTTGTCTTTTAATTTAACGTTCAGCATACTTCGTTCCATACTGTGTTGGCATGTCTCAAGCTTTCCTATATTCTGTTTTGTTAGACTCCATGTTTGACATCCATAAGTCAAGACGGGTAAAATACATGAGTCGAATATTTTTTTCTTTGCTTTGAGAGGTACCTGAGGGTTTTTAAAGACTTCTTTTAAGGACCAGTAACGCTTCCATGCTAATTGTGTTCTATTATTTATTTCTTTTGTTGTTAGGTCTTAGAAATAATCTGTCCGAGGTATGTATATTCTTCAACATATTCAACATTGTTGCCATTTACTGTTATGGTGACTTTGTCATGGTTTGTCATTAGTTTTGTTTTTGTAGCATTCATTGAGAGTCCGACTTTATCACTTTCGTATAACAGCTGTTGTAACATCTCTTGCAGGCTTGTTGGATTATTCGAAATCAGGATCAGATCATCTGCGAATCTTAGATGGTTTAAATTCCTTCCATTGATGTTAAGTCCATATTTATCCCAATCGAGTCTTCTAAATATGTATTCCAGAACTGCTGAGAACAGTTTAGGTGAAAGTGGATCCCCTTGTCTGACTCCTCTTTTTATAGGGAAATGTGCACCTTCTCTTTCTGTTCGTATTTTTGCATTCATGTCTTTGTATACATTGTGTATTAGTCTTATGTATTTGTTTTCAACTCCTTGAATTGCCAGCGCTTCCCATATTTTTGTATATTTAATAGAGTCGAACGCTTTGTTGTAATCTATGAATGCTAAATAGTATATAATACTATACTCGTGACTTTTCTGAATAACTTGCTTAATGGTATGTATATGATCAATTGTAGAAAAATCACTGCGAAAACCAGCCTGTTCTCTGGGTTGGTTCTCATCCAGTATCTTCGTTAAGCGGTTAAGCAGTACTTTAGAATTTTTTTTGTAGATATTTGACATCAAACTGATAGGTCTGTAGTTGGCTATATTATCTTTGTTCCCTTTCTTATGGAGCAATATTATGTTTGATGTGGTCCATTGATGAGGTATATATTCTGAGTCTAGAATTTCGTTAAAAATGTCGGTTAAAGCATCTAAGCGTTATTAATTACATACATATTAATTATTACATAACTTTCGGTTAAATTTACCTAGTAGTCAGTTAATATTTATTTTGAATGTTTTTTTTTCGTATAAGATCGCCAAATATCACGTCCCCGAATATCGTAGGTGTCTCACCAGTCATGCTGTATATGAGTTTTGTAAATTTTGTTTGGTTTGACGTGCGCTTTGTCTGCAGAGGGAGCTGAACGCTGTGGACTTCAAGGTGTCTGCGGACCTGAAGTACGTGCTGCTTGTGTCGGACGTGCGCCCGGGCTGGCGGCACGCGCGCCTGGCGCGGTACCACGTCTACGACGTCATCAACAGGTGAGGACTAAGGGATACCCTTCATCAGCCTAACATGGTGGTGACAACAGCCCAGTGTCGGTTTACACACCGAAGGACGTAGATTCATCCCCCAAAAATGAGCTTAAGCTACCGGTGAAGGAAAACATTGTGAGCAAACCATAGCAAGGTGGTAGGGTAGTAGTACTCAACTAGCTACCACCTTCAAGATGAAAATCTGTTGTCAAGCACCATACGGTGCGTTCTGGCAGTTCCATTCCAGGTGTGTTTACCATCTTCGACCTCACAGTTACTTAACTACCATAAAAAATAGGTCTGTCGGAAGACACGCCACTCAGCCCGAACTTCGGCTTTTCACTTCCAGCCCGACGAAATTACCTAAATGTATCGTCACTTTATAGTCTCAAGGCGTTCAAGGTGTGTGTTCTTCAAAAAAGGAGGAGGGTCTATATTCGACTGTATGTATTTTTTTAAATAATTTTTTCTTCGTAAAATAGTATCCCGGATTCCTTAATAAAGTTACGGACAACCTAATTTAAGATCACAATACAGGCAAAAGCTCATTGAGTGACGCGAGATCTTTGTGCGAATTGTGTGGAAAGCAAGATTTGGTGTAAACCTACAAACGCAGTACTTGTGGAGGAACCGGGACCTTCCGACCAGCACCACTGCATCAGCTAGAGAAGAATACTACAAACAGCTATTTTCCCGGCCTATCCAAGGCCAAGAGGCTAAAGGCCTTTGAAAATGACCAGAAAATCTGCCTTTTTAGCTTCAAGGAAAGCCTTTTTGCGTGACGATGAAAAAAACGCAAAACGTTGCAAAGAGAAATGCGATTCCTGTGAATTATGAGCTTACTTGAAATTCCGTCGTGTTTCATTTTCACCAACTCGCATTTTCCTGCGAAATAACGACCTGGGGTCTACCACTCTCCTTACTTCTTTTTATACCAAGCTATTTTCGTGACTCCACATACCAGAAACTAGTGTTTTTCCTTCTAAATATTGTTGTGAAACTTTTATAAATACATGTATTAAACTAATTGACAAACCGAATTTAATAAAGCCTTTTTTTATGAAAAAAAAAAGTAATGAGACGAACGAGATGATCTCCTGATAGTACGAGATGACGCATGTCCATTATTGTCCATGGCCATTGCAGCGATACGCAGATTTTTGTATAGTAGGTATAACAACGTTCAAAGCATCACTGCTTTGGCGCTCATTACTTTCAGACTTTCGATGAAAACAACAACATTTAAAAAATCTGTTTTTTTCTGACAGGCAAGGTGTTTGACCACAGTTTACCTAATGTTAAAAGACGGTGTGGTCGAAGATGGTAGACACACCTAGCCTAGAATGGAACAGGCTGTCAAAAAAGGCTATTGAAACACAGTTAGGTCTTTTGCAACAGATTTTCAACTTGAGGGTAGCTAGCCAGCCAAGTACTAGAGAGTACCCTACCACCATGGTATGGTTTCCTCGCGATGTTTCCCTTCACCGGCAGCTCAAGTTCATTATCGGGGGTGAACTGACCACGCTAACCACTGAGCTATTATCGCTACTATATCTATTAGGCTTAGTATTTAGTAGCTTGCTGGCCTGGCTTGAAATGGTAGCCTTGTTTAACACGGACATAAGAAATTCTTGTTCGCTCGTTATGAGATCGTGGTAGCCTCCAAGCTGCGTTGAATAACATTCGTCGTACAAATGTGCCGGCTCCGCCCTCGCGCTTCCAGTTTCTTGTTTTTGTTCCATCTGGTTACGTGTTATACTGATAACTTAATGTCTAAAAATTGGTTTGACGGTACTTCCTAACTCTCGAGTTTATTCAAGATTCATAAATACAAATTAATTCATTAATCTTTTAAATACAAATTTCAATACGATTTATTTGGTGGTAGATTTCCTTAGCAGGAGGTCGTATATGTAGGTACCACCGCAGTAACTAGATATTCTGCCGCCAAGCAGTAGTGTGCAAACATTACTGTTCCGGTTTGAAGGGTACTGCAGCTAGCGAAATTACTGGGCTGTTGAGACTAACCATCTAGTTTCAAAGTAATGAGCGCCAAAGTGATGCCCTGGACTTTGTTTTGTTACACAAAGTTATTGGTATCGCTGCAATGTTAATGGATAGGCGTTATCTCTTACCATCAGGAGAGTGTATCGTTTGTCATATTACTATACTTTTACATTAAAAACAAGCCGTTAGAGCGTGAAAAAGTAATATTAGTCTGATTCTTATTATGAGTGCAATTCTGGTATAGGTTTTTTTTGTAAATCCCACTAATATTATAAATGTGAAAGTTTGGATGGATGGATGGATGGTTGTTACTCTTTCACGCAAAAACTACTGAACGGATTAGGATGAAATTTGGTATGGAGGTAGCTGAGATCCTGGATTAGCATATAGGCTACAATGCCCGAAAACATGTAGCGTGTAACACCGCGGGGCGCAGCTAGAGTTATCTCCACGCCAGCAGCCTAGAACCTCGCTCCGATACTTCAAGGAGCTGGGTTGGCTCCGATTAGCTCGGGTGGAAGCCTGCAGGGGAAAAGGCACAAAACACCCCAAGAGAGACGTCGATGTAAGACTTGTCGCCCCCACTCGTGTATTAGCCTCAACCTCCAGCTTATATTCCAACGTCCTCCGTGTCCTCAGAAATAAGATCCCCGTGTCTCCAGTGGAAGAAGACCGCACAGCGCCCTTGCTGCAGTACGCCGAGTGGTCCCCGGTGGGCTCCACCCTCGTGTTTGTGCACGACAACGACATATACTATAAGCCCTGGGTGCTGAAGGGACTCATCTGCAGGATCACTAACAATGGTGAGTAGCTACTTCAATTGGCTTTTGAGCCACAGACATGATTTATCACACAAAATCAATATTTGGATACGGGCTCGCAAACATAGACGCAGAACCGCGTGTAGACTCAAACATTTGACTGTATCTTTTTTTATGGTTGACAGGCTAGATGTTTAACCACAGCTCACCTGATGTTAAGTGAAGCTGTGGTCGAAGGTGGTAAAGCACACCTAGCCTGAAATATATATATAGCCTGAAATATATATAGCCGGAACACACCGTTAGATGCTTGGCGGCAGATTTTCAACTTGAGGGTGGTAGCTAGCCAGCCGAGTACTAGAAAGTACCCTACCACCATGCTATGGTTTCCTCACGATGTTTTCCTTCACCAGACCAGCAGCTCAAGCTCATTGTTGGAGTTTGAACCCACGCCCTTCGGCATGCGAACCTACCGCGCTAAACACTGAGCTATCTTCGCTACATCTTTGGTCTATCTGTTTACCATCTCGTTTGAGCCCATCATAACGTAGGATGTGGTATGCAACCGAATAATTTGTTGTTTAAAAATTAAGGTATTACATATTGTTGCACCACTTTTTACATTAATATTGTTGTAGTCGCTAAACAGTGAAAATGCCTGCCTAAGAATCTTGGTAGATCTAGATGACTTCTAGTCGCAAATGAGAACATGTTTACTCCATCTTTTGTTAGAACAGGCTAGCGGTCATACCAAAGATAATATTACTCACGAGGGTCAAACACAATAATCTTACATCAGTTTCCATTGTTTGAATGTTTTGATTTCCAGGTATCCCAGGGGTTATCTTCAACGGTGTGCCGGACTTCCTCTACGAGACGGAAATCCTGCGCCTGGACCGAGCGCTCTGGTACAGTCCTGACGGCCAGAGCTTACTGTTCCTCACCTACAACTGCACTGAGGTGTCTGAGCATCGGTATCCGTGGTACGGGCTCGATCACCACCCACCGCCCCCTTACCCGGACATACTCTCACTGCGGTACCCGAAGGTACGGATCCCTTACCTTAGTAACATTAACTATTTCTTAATCAGTCCTTAGTTGCTTATTAAGATATCTCCAAGAAGAAATCTATTTTAAGGGTTGTTTTTGCATACAGAATTATATTAAATGGAATATTGATAGGTAAAAATCAATTATAAACTCAAAATGTAAGATAATACAGAACAGCTGTTCCGTTTGTAACTTTTTCTGTTCCGTTTTGTAGATAGAAAATAACATTTCTGTGATAAACAACAATTTCTTTTTCCTATATTCAGTATTGATCTTCTGTTTGGTCGGTTCTTATACCACTTAACCTCTATTATTATATAATATGTGCGAAACACACGTCGCTCTTGATTAACCAAGTTAGGATTTGGTGACGACATGGAAAAAGATATCATAAAATATCTCTTCGTATACGTTAGAAGGTTGAAAATTTACTGGACGGTGTATGTTCCAGGTGAACACCAATAACCCGGTGGTGACAGTGAGCGTGGTCAGCCTGAAGACTCCAAAGTACCTGTTCCCTCAAGCATTGCAGTTCTCCTCGCAAGTTGACAAAAGTACGTCTCATGACCAATTCCTTTTTTACTGTTGGAGTAATTTTGCTATGGAAACTGACGTGGTTTTTACACATTTTTGTTTTACTTAAACGGGATTAATCACATTTAATTATATCGGATACTTCGATTATAGTTTCGGCCACATCCAGTGGCCTTCTTCATGGAGACAAAGCTGAGTACAACGCATGCACGCCTTGTACAGGAAGACAGCGGTTGATGCGCGGGCGCGGGGGTATTGGGTAGTGTGCCGAGGTGCCCCGGTGCGCTCTGGAACCTTTCACCAGAGTTCTCCGTCACGGTGTCGGGAATATTTCATCACACAGAATCACTGCGACGTCTTCAGATCCACGACTACTTTCACGATCTCCATGAATTGTATTCATTCTTCATGAAACCTTGCCGGTCTCCAGTAGTCGAGTATCCGATACAATTGAACGTGAGTGATCCCGCATAAGTAAAACAAGAATATTGCAGCAGTACCCAGGACTTTGAACAAGATAAAGGTCTGGGTGGCTACGTGGGTTTCAGTCGAGACATATCCAAGCACACATAATGGTTTACTGCAATGCCTTTGTTTTGTCTTCATAGTTGTGATTGCGCTAACTTGTTCACTAACGGCCGTTCCAGGTTGGTACGTACGCTGGTCGAGCTGGCAGTCAGAGAAGCAGGTAGCAGTGCTGCTGCTCAATCGGCCACAGAACGTCTCCATCATCAGCGTCTGCACGCTGGCCAACAACCACTACAACTGCCAGGACGTCAGTATT
The DNA here is from genome assembly GCA_905404145.2 of Biston betularia. NCBI lineage: Eukaryota > Metazoa > Arthropoda > Insecta > Lepidoptera > Geometridae > Biston > Biston betularia. The sequence continues at coordinate 387,651 of FR989884.1, forward strand.
TATAGGATATTCTTCATCCCACTAATATTATAAATGTAAAAGTTTGGATGGATGGATGGATGTTTGGTACTCTTTCACGCAAAAACTACTGAACGGATTTGGATGAAATTTGCTATGGAAGTAGCTGAGACCCTGGTTTAACACATAGGTATTTTTATCCTGAAAACATGTACCGGGTAACACCGCGGTGCGCAGCTAGCGGTGGAACAAAGAAACTCACATGCATAAACCCTGAAAACATTGCACTTTTTTGGGCAGTTGTATAATGATGGATGAACTATATTCTGAAAGTTCTTCCGCTTACAAGCAATCACTCAGCAATATTGACGTCACTCTCCAGATATACCGTGACGAAACAGATGGCTCTCGCTGGTCTGGTCTCGGAGCAGAGCCAATAGAAGACGACTGCGGGTACTGCGGAGGCTCTGCCCTTTTATCAACACGTTCGGGCGTGTTCACTACGACGCCAGTGGTAGACACGCCAGGAATCTGGCGACACGCTATCAGGATCACTGGCGATTCAAAAACTACCCTCACTCAGGGCAATTTCGAGATAACGCAGCTCGTGGGATTTGACGAACGGAGAAAGTTGTTGTAAGTATTTAATTTTTATAAGCTTGCTTGCTATCAAATACAAAATGTTCAAATATGTCAACAAGATAAGACAGACATAGTAAGTTTGTAAAATGCAACCTTAAGAACAAGCCATACTCAATCCTAAGTACAACAAATATGTTTAAGTTTTTTTGGGAAGAACATTATGTATGGCCTGAATGATGAAAGAGCAAAGTAATTAAATGCGTTTGAGGGAAATGGACAAAACTCCCCAAATGGGACGTCGAAGCAGGACTTATCGCCCCCACTTTGAATGAGAATAAGAGAATCTCTCCTGATGATAAGAAATAACGCCTGTCCATAACAATGCCCAGGGCTTCACTGCTTTGGCGCTCAGGGACTTCGAAATGTTTTTCATACGCGTCTATCATAAGATTCCAGTCGGCCATGGCTATTGTGGCTGTTATTGACATGTCTTCCTTCATCCGTAGCATTCTTTAACCCCATTGCTAGGCCAATTATATCCAAGTTAGACCCAGTCTTATAACATCAGCAAACCATCTTAGCGTCTTATGTCCAACACACTATTTATTTTGCCTTTGCCATCAGTCTTTCACTACCGTACTTCACCTGTCATCACTACGCTCAGCCACCTTCTATAGTCCAAATAGTAAGAGCACTTATACACGTACAATAAGTTACAAACATTATTCCAGATATGTCCTGGGTACAGCACCAGAGAAGGCAGGTGAACGGCATCTCTACAGAGTTGAAGTTCCTTTGGAGCCGTCTGTGTGGCCCCCGCCCCCCGTCTGCCTTACCTGCCCTGGCGCAGAACTTCCTCCGCTGGACACCACCACACTTGCCGCTGGAGACGAAATGGTGAGCATGGTCGTTCATCAAGTTATATATATATTTAGATATATTTATACATTCGTAACTAAGTTATATGGTTTTATTGGTTATCTGAATCCGATAATAGTTGCAAACTTTGCTTGAGGCTTGAAATTGAGGTAATTTGTTATATTTCTTACTTTTATATGGTTTACAGGCTAGGTATTTAACCACAGCTCATCTGATGTTAAGTGATGGTGTGATCAAATTTAGTAATCACACCTACCCTGGAGGCAGATTTGAGGGTGGTAGCTAACCAGCCGTGTAGGTACTAGAAAATGCCCTAACACCAAGCTATGGTTTCTCACGGAGTTTTCCTTCACCAGCAGCTCATTGTTGAGCTATGAATCCATGCCACAGATTTAGATCTAACCCTAGAAAAAACTTACTTTGTTAAAATTACCATACAGAACAATAAACTGTTCTTCAAAATACAGTCGAGTACTATCTTTTACCAAATAGTCAAACTCTCTATAATCCCATTTGTTAGAAATTATATCAGGCGTCTTATAATGCCGTCTTGCAGGGCGCAAGTCTTCAAATAAGCAGATATACTTTATATAGGCTCTCGGTTCCCTAGGAGTTCGACAACTTAACATCAGCGCTCCCCTCGTGGCCTACGTCAACAGTGCTCCCGCACGTGGCGGATGAGAACGACACCCTGCCCGCGGACTGTCTCTACAACCGGGTGCTTTTCAGTCACAACTACTCCTACTACGTGCATGTGAGTATGATGGGGATTTTTCCGCATTGTTAATTTTCGGCAAAGATCTCTTCTTGTATTCATCATCAGCGTATCGAAGGCCGCTGCTAGGTATAAACCTCTCCCAAGATACGCCACGGATCTTCGGCTTTTTGTTTCTATCCACCGCCAGCTATCCAACGTAAATCGTCACTCCATCGAGTATCAAAGCGTCGTACGCCAATTCGCGGTCTCTACTTTAGAACACGGCTACTGCAGCGGTTATCAGTTTTGCGACAAGTATAGCCAGGCCGCTGCCATTTTAGTTTGATAATACGCTGAGCTGTCTGTGACTTTAGTTCTCTGGCGAATTACTTAGTACCGGATATGATGCCTCAGAGAGATGGCAAGCATAGCTTTTTCCATAGCTCGCTGAATGACTTTGAACTTACGGACCATTCCCGCTGTGATTGTCTACGTTTCGGCTCTGTAGGTCGTGGCTCGATTGCTAAGCTGTTTGTTATGTTGGGTTCACAGGAGTGTTTAGGTCCGGGCCCGCCGGCCAGGTTTCTGTGCTCGCGCACCGGCCGCCGGCGCCTCGTGCTGTGGGACGGTCAGCCTTTGCGCGCGCAGTTCGCCGCTCTCAAGCAACCGCAGGTCAAAGTCTTCAGGGTCGAGGTTCGTCAAATCTTCGGTCATCATGTCTCTTATATTTGGTTAGACGTCATACATATTATCATACATTCATTTCGCAGACAAGAAGACATGAGGCTAATCAGCAACATGATAATCTGACCAATATAAGAAGCCACTTCCTCTTCTAATTTTGACTAGGTTTGGAGGGCTAGGTACTAAAGACCAGAATCAAAGGAGACAATTTGTCAGTTTAAGAATCTAAAAAAGATATCTAATGTTTCAGGTCCAGGCGGACAGGGAAGCAAGAGTGCGTCTACTCCTGCCCCCAGGGTTCAGAGAAACTGATGACCTGCCTCTACCATTGGTGCTACACGTGTAAGCATTAATGTTTACAAATATTTTATTTATATTTTCAAAGTAACAAGTCCAATTTGGTTTGTGATCAGGAAAACGGGTTGCCTTGGTACAGGCTTGCCTAGTAAGGCAACAAATAATAATTATTGTTATGTCTTAGCAAAAATGTTGTCATTAGAGATTTTTTTTGTTTGATCCAGTTCGGCGGAACCTGGGGGTCAGCTGGTAACAGAGCAGTGGCGCCCCGGGTGGGGCTGGTACCTGGCTGCGGCTAGGAACTTCATTGTAGCTGAGATCGACGCTCGAGGATCCGGGGGGCAGGTGAAGAAACATGTTTACCACTCTGCCCGTCAAAGAAGATTATGATGCCACCTGAGAGAACATCCTGTGAGACATGTGTCGTGTGTGTAATTTATTTCTTCTTTTTCAGGGTGAAGAACTAAGAACAGAAATCTACCACAAGTTATTGTCAGTGGATGTGGAAGACCAAATCGCTGTTCTGTCGTAAGTGTTTGTAGCTATGATCGTTCAGTGGTTAGTGTGGTTGGATCACACGCCGAAGGGCGTGGGTTCAAACCCCAACAATGAGTTTGAGCTGCTGATGAAGGAAAAAATGGTGAGGGAACCATAGTATGGTGGGTGAGCTGTGATCAAACACTTAGTCAACCATAAAAAAATCAAAATCAATCAAATAAAAATTAATAGTTTTTTTTATGAGCACGCGTTATCTTTTACTATCAGAGGCTTGTAAGCTCTGAACGGAACGGATTAATAAATTATTCAAAACTCTAAAATCCAAGCGTAATTTCTCTAATAAATAGTAGATGAAATTTTGCTAGCTGCTGCCCTGTATACTACTGTATATACTACTGCTTGTCGGCAGAATATTTGGTACCTACCATGACAATATCTTAAAGGAGATCTGCCACCAATGAAAAACCTGTTAGTGAAATGAGCATGACTTCTGACATTCCACAGATATCTCCGCGATAATCTGAAGATGGTTGACGGGTCGCGTGTGGGCGTGTGGGGGCGCGGCTACGGTGCGGGCGCGGCTGCCGCGCTCGTGGCCGACGACGGGCGCAACGTGACGCGCTGCCTGGCCGCCGTCGCGCCGCTCACCGACCTCCGGCACCACAGTGCGTACCGTCACCACACGCTCCATTCTAATTACTAACGTAGATAACGTATTCTTTTGTAACAGCCGATTTTTCGTCAAATATGTGAATAATTCTTTAACTTTAAGTGTTCAAAGTATAGATTTAGTTTGTTTCCGCTAATATATTTTCTGTTATATAATAAACTAAATATATATGTATATATATATGTAGATATATCTTAAACACTCAAAATGAACTTCCGCAAAGTAACGCCTAAATCAATCGATTTTTAACTTTATGTTTTTTGAAGGCACTCCCTAACAACAAATCATTTCTAATCTTTTAAATTCACTCGCGTCGTGAAACGGTTTCTTCTAGGCAAGCGTGCATCCATCGTAGACAGCATCGGCAACTTCCATTCCAGGCTAGGTGTGTTTACTGTTTACCATATTCGACCACTCCACGTCAGGTGAGCTGTGGTAAAACACCTAGCCTGTCAAGCATAAAAAATACGACATATTCCCCAGACACGTTTTGGACGGAGCGGTACAGCGGCTACGGCTCCGCCTGGGCGGGGACTCTCGGAGTGAACGCGGTGTGGCGCAAGGCGGGCAACCTGCCGCCGCGGCGCGTGCTCATAGCGCACGCCGCGGCCGACCTCACCGCGCCGCCGCAGCACGCGCTCGCGCTGGCGCGGGCGCTCATCCGGGCCAACGCACTCTACACGCACCAAGTAACGTCTCTGTCTAACGACCCTAGCAGTCGCACTCTCGATCACTTTCTAACGTACTTATTCTTTTATTTCAAGGTGTATCCAGACGAAGGTCACAAGTTCGAGCGCTCGACCATCCACCTGCACAAAACCATGGAGCAATTCTTCGACGAATGCTTCGGCCCCGTGGAAGTAGCCGACTGGGACGCGGCGGGAGTGGGAGGACTCTTTCCTTTCCGGGACTAGGATAAGCATTCGATATTTTTGTTGGGTGGTGATAAAGAATACTGATGGTATAATAGAATCAACTGTGCTCGATACTGGAACTAAAGATTTTGTCGCGGAAAGAAATGATTTATTGATATATTGGCAATGGCTTAAAAATTACAAATACCTAAATTAGATTCGACATTGATCTCTCGTCCATACAAAAGCAATTTAAATTTAATACAATCAAATAAATGTTTGACTTCGGATGAAGACCGATTATAGTATTTAGTATTAGTTGGGTATAACTGAATGTTTTGTTGCAAATATTTTTCGTTTTGAATGATTCAAAAGATTAAAAATGAAAATCGAGTCATTTTATCGATTTTTATGTACCTAATGTGCTGACATTGTTAAATATTGTTACTAACTTTATGAAACATACCCAAAAACTATTTGGTGTGGAGTTAGAACTAAATTGTTGAATTAAAAAAATCGAACTGACGAGAGCGGAACAAATGAACAGCCTTTACTTGGGAAATGTATCAAGCTTAGACCGCAGTCAAAAGTAGGTAGTCCATTTCAAAATAGAGGAGAAAAGATCTGAGATGACAGCCGGCCTAGCACACGCGCCGGGGACAAATTGTCTTTCCCCCGCGCATAAACGTAGCAAAGATAAAATGTGGATATCAACTTCTATCTCTGTTTCATGGGATAAACTTATGAATTGATAAAAATAAGACACGGCACGCGTGCCCAGGCACATATTTGTTAGTGGGGAAATGGGGGCTTCCAAATGGGATTCTATTGCGAAAGTTAAGACAGAATTAAATTTATGTTTGACGTACACCACTATTTTTTAATTGCTAGAAATAAGTTAATGGCTGATACAGACCGAGTAAATCGTAAATCATCGTAAATGTGCAATCAGAATTTTTGTTTACTTCATAATGCCATAGCTATTACTAGTCAACATTTTCGGAAATCCTGCCTAAAATTATGGTCATAGCACTCACTTACTACAAAAGAATACTATCACCGGACCAGCTGGCGGTAGCCAATGGCGGCTTTCATAGAAATATTGCAAAAACATTTTTTTTCTCTTTCGCACTCGCGACCGAGGCCTCCCGATCCAGTCGCACGAGCTTGCCGCGTGATTTAGGAATGAAATTGCGACGGACTAGGTTTCGGTAAATGTCTACGGGTAGAATAATAACCAGGAATCACAATTTTTTGTCGATAATTTGTCGACATCCATTTTTCCAGTTTTTTTTTTCTTAGATGGGTCCAGTTAGATCAATAGATAACGCCAATTTTTTTTCTAGTAATTAAAAACTAGTTGCGTATTTAGCAATCTAGATATGAAAAAAAATCCGGCGAATGGTGCATACTTATTTGTACTTATATATTGATGTTTTCAGCCTAAGAACGAACGTTAAGTTATTTACCTGATGTTATTCAATTTTAATATTCAGAATTATAGGATATATGTATAATTTATAGGATGATTTTGTTTTGTAGAACTGCTTCAAGAACTGAGGTTCGTGGGTTCGATCCCCACCCAGGACAAACATTTGTGTGACGAACATAGATGTTTGTTCTGTCTGGGTGTTCTCTATGTATTTACAAAAAAAAAGTATATATGTATATTTATGTATTCTGTCAGCTGTATGGTTCCCTTAGTACAAGCTTTGCTTAGTTTGGGGCTTTGATAGAGCTGTATGTATGTCTTTGAATATTTATTTACCGACAGATATTTGGTCAAGTTACTAACACTTTAGTTAAAACGATGTTAAACACAGATTTCTATTGTCAAAGTATTCAACTAATTACATAATAAGTATTAGGGGCGTGAATATCCCCAATAAATTTTCTTATGATTATTATAAGGAAAGAATAAAAACTATTTTAGTGTATAATGTAATAAACTTTTATCTATATATTTCTGTATCGCTTTCAATGTCATTTAATGAGAAATTAGCTTTAAATCTTAGGACATTCGCTCTTGACTCGAGCATTAAGGCCTGGTCACATCATGTAGTGCGGCGACAAAAAATATTGAAAATTGGCTTAACTTAATTTTTTTTATTTGTTTACATTAACAGTTATGTGAACTGATGGTATTCCTTAGACGTATAGTAATTACTACTCGGAGAATTCTGACGTGCACACGCTTATCAGGTGTTTTCGGCTTAATTAGTTTATTACAATGAATTATAGGTACGTAAACATACCAATAAAACATAGTAGTATCAATTACAATCGACTAATTGATTGAAAAAAAAACCTCTCCCTAAAGCATTAGGTACTATAAGTACATAATTTATTTTTATCTTATTAATTGTTTGCCGTTATATTTAATTATGAAATTGATGATTATAGCATAGAAAATAACATTATTTTACACCAACAATCGACACATAAAAAAGAGATAAAGAAGAAAAATACAAAAAAAAAACATCGACTAATTTGAGGTAGTCGATACAACGATCTCCTTATCACCTTGAGCAACATATAAAAAAAAAGCTATGTGTTATAGCAGTGGGCACCAGGGGTTTTGGCGGGAACGCGGGAAGAGTCGTGTCGCTCCGTTGTATTTTTTTCCAAAATAGTGTTTTGTCGAGTGTTTATGCATAAAAATGGTGGTGTTTTATTCATAAAGTGCCGAATTACAAGCGCGAGTGTGGGAAAATGATATAATGTGGAAGTGTGTGTGTGTGTTGAAATATGAGTTTTCGTGTTGCTTCCAAAACTCCATCGAAGCTTTATAGTAAAGTTGCCACTACTTTACTAAAGCATGACTGGAATTAACTGACACGAACTGGACTTGACATAAACGACTTTGACGATAACTATAGCTAAGTTACAGCAGAAATAACACTTAAGACAAGGCAGTATGGCTTTATAGCTTTAGCCTGCCCGAAGGGGCAAATTACAAAAAAAAAAAGCAGTGGGCACCAAACTCGGCAAGGCCGGTCTTTTGGTGGCCCTGTACAAGAAATGCCTCCTAGAAATTTGCGCACATTCATAGAGCTATAAAATAAAATGTATCTAGTAATAATTAATGAGTAAATGAATAGAATAAAATAAATAGAATAATGGGTATAATATATGGGTTTATTATGAATACGTTTCATTACCTTGATGCACTTCCTCTGTCTCACCGTATGGTGTAAAATAATGTCAAATTTGACAGTATTTATATCAGCATTTTTTTTTATAAAGAATTTTCAATATTTACGTTTTGCCGGATCGCCTAAAATGTGATCGAAGTTGCCACCGCATCGCTTAGCATTGTGTGGCCAGGCCGTTAATCATATTTTAGGTTTCGACTATTCTCCTAGTCCTAAAATCTAGTCATTTTAAATGTCTAACGTCATTTCAAATTTAATCTAATTCTGTATATTTAGTTGACTTCGTAAACTTGCACTTTGTAAACATTACACCTTTACAGATGAACTGATACGCGACGTCTAACGCGACATAGATAGTGAGACAAAATTATTTAAAAATAAAAGTTAAGAAATATAAAAATGTAATGTCTCTTTTACTCCTATGAATTGCGCGTCTAGCTATCCCTATCGCCTATTAACTAAGTTTTTTTTTTTAAATCTCCTTCATCTCCTTTTACCTCGTATCTTAAAATATCTTGTTTTAAAATAAATGTTTCAAAAACTGATTTGTTAATAAACGTTCAATCGATGTTGAGACTTAAATAATAATGTGATAGGTGTTTTAAATATAATTTATAATATTTAATGAATTTATTGTAATTGTGTCTGGAGTAAGCGAGACGGGTAATCGGTGTAGGTTTTTCCTACGTTAGTCCAAGTGGTATTTTTATAAAATAGAATAGTGTATTAAAAATTGACGTTTAAAAAGTTACAATCTGTTTTTTCACTAAGTCTATAACCTATTTATTTATAACTACTAAAATAATAGCTGCTTCAGAATGCCTTTGCAAACATTAAAAAAAAATTGGGACGGAACGAATATGTGGCAATTAAAACCGACGGAAGCAATAATTTTTTGCTCTAACGCTGCCTATCCACCAACGCGGAGCGAGGGAGTGAAGCAGAGCGGAGCGGAGTTGCGGACTGCATCTACTGACGCGGAGCGAGGGAGCGGAGCGGAGCGAGGAATAAATTTGAGATGAGATTTGAGCGAGCGTCGACACCGCGCGAACTTTTTTTTCTCCGCTTCGCTACTACGCTCCGCTTCCCCGCTCCGCGTTTAAAATGTATGAGTTTTTAATCTGTGTCACAAATCCATGTCCACTGAACATCTGGTACTGCTAAACGACCACTTGTTAAGGAAATCTACAAAAACTACTTCGTTATTATTTCAAGTTATTGTAGGTATAATAGTTAAGTATGGTCAGTTACAGTTTGCACCAAAGTGTTACTTATCTAATCTTATGTACTTAGCTAATGGTATATTTACAAATTATGTATATTGCTAGCGACCCGCCCCGGCTCCGCACGGGAGCGATGTAAATACTATTGTGTTGCATCTACATCAGTGCGCATTTTTCAGTATTAGTAATGGTTATCCTGAAAACCTTTTGTAACTTTTTAAACAGCATTAAAAATATGTCATACCTACCTAGACATAAAATAATTAGGAACGTGGAAAAAGCACTTGTAACGTTGGTACCCCGAGAATAAATGTAAAAAAAATAGATACATAACTAATAGATCAATATAAATCCTATATAATTATTATAAATTGTTTACAGAATAAATTATTAATGTTACATGTTTAAGGTACGTTCAATGTAATTTATGTTGAAATGTTGTTTTTGAAAATATAGTTTAAAAATGGTGTTCCTCGATGTATTTTTTTTATTTACCTTTACTCCTGTATGAAATTAGAAAATGTATTTATGCGAAATACTTGCCTGTGATCATGGTCAAACCCAGACTAATATGAAATCGTTTGTTACTTTGTCTGTCTGTTACCTTTTCATGCCTAAACGGCTGATCTAATCTAACTGTAATTTAACCATTTTTTTTTTGTTATAGTAAATACGCTTGCGTTTGACCGCCATCCCGCTTGATGTTAAGCGACGATATATATCTAGACAAGGAGATAGATAGATAGAAACTCATTGTTGTGTACACCAAAAATAGAAAAAAGTAGGTACAGATTATAAAATCGAATGAACTAGTAGTAGTGCCACTTATGGCCTTATCGCTAAAAGCAATTTTAAATTGTTGCTTTAAATTTTAATTTTACTGTTATATTAAAAAAAATCATAAATTCATAAATCATTCATAAATTTGATTTTATGCTAATAATCTACTGTTTTATTTAATCATCTGTGATTTGCCGCAAATAAAGAGCAAAATAAATGCCACTAGCTGTGATTTCACTGTAAAATTATGCTCCATTTGGCCATAAATGGCAAAAAATTATTTGTATGGAAATCAAACCACCTTAAGAATATACGTTATGCTATGGTCATAAACTTAACTGGGTTCTTTGGTGTAGGCATATTATAAAGGTAGGTAAGGGTCTAATTCGGTATAGTAGAAAAAGACCAAAATAAAAAGTTTGTATTGATTGGAATCACATTTTATTGTATCTTACATAACTTTCGCTTAAATAACATTTTCTATACTACCCGCAGTAAGCAACGCCGATGTTAGAACCAACTCCAAACGCTGGAAAATAAAAAAAATAATTAGCCAAAAATATAAAATAGATAAGATTTTAGAACTTGATATGGCAAATGTGCAATGTGCCACGCCTAAGAAAAAATACGGATCCAAGTGCCGCCATCTCTTATCACGTAGCCAATCAGGCTACTCTCCGGTAGATGGCAGTAAATGCAACTTATAACTTGGTCCTTTGCCATAGGTATGAATAAATAATACAAAATTAAATATTGAATGACTTTACATGTGAAATAATGTAGAAACTGTACATAGAAAATAGTTCGAATTAGCGCTATATTTATTGTCCCACTGCTGGGCGCGCGCCTCTTCTCATTGCCCGTAGTCCACCACGCTGGCCAAGTGCAGGTTAGAGAGAACTTCAAGAACTTTTTTTTATAATTTCTCGAACATGTAAGTTTCCTCACGTTTTCCTTCACCGTTTGAAGTCAGCGGCATATAATTTAGAAATTATACGAAGTGCGCGCCGTGGGATTCGAATCCAGAACCTCCAGATTGGAAGCCAGACGGTCTCCCAAATAGACTGCCGAAACATCGAGGAAAAAAATAGTACCAACGTAAAAAAATTAAAAGAACATGAAAAAAGCAGTTCCCTTTTACGGCGCAGTTCCATATTGGACACATCTGTGTATAAAAAACGTATTTTTCAAGTTGCAATACTCACAGTACAGTTTACTTCCAGCGGTTGTTCTCGTAGTCCCACTTGGAGGAGAGTCCGTCGATGGGGTTGACCTTGAGGTCGAGCATGCGCTTCAGCTGTGCCTTCTGCGCCTCATCCGATAGAGACTCCGGCAATGGGCTGTACACTAAAAAATATAAAAATATAAAAATTTGTAAAGGTAAGAAAGACTGCCGAAGTCTGTTTCCCAAAAAGTTTTCAAATCCATAGTAAATAGGTTATTTTTATGAGTGATTCATCTTAGACCGCAGTATTGCTTAACAACAGCAGGGTGTGGTCAAACTTAAGCGCAGTCCGAATCATAAACGATCAAGAATTTAATCAATCAAATACGAGACTAGCAAATGTGAGTCCAGTCAACATTTTAACTTCAGTCAGTTTTGGTTTCTATGTTCAGTCCACTGAACACAACGCAACGGGCAAATCAATTATTTTCGATTTCATATGTTATTTTCCAAATTAAGTCTTATTATCAAATACCTACATGTTTTATTTTCCAAATCATGCTATTTTTTTTTATTACTTTCTAGTACATGGTTGGCTAGCTAAAAGCTCAAGTTGAAAATCTGCCGCCAAGCTAACCTAACAGTGTTCCAACAGCCTCACTTTAGAGCCAGTTCATCCATTTCAGTCTATGTGTGGCAAAAAAGCTTGGTATCCTCTGTAAGTTGAGGCGGTACTCACACCAAAGCAGCTGTTTAGATTGCATAAAGCTTTTTTTTTATATCCATAATAAAAGTCAAATAAAAATAGATGTTACGGATGATGAGAACAAACTGACCGAAGAGCTTCATGCCCATGTAGATCCACATGGAGATGGAGGCGATGGCGAGGGTCCAGCCCACAACGCCCTTCCACTCGCCAGAGGGCGCCTGGAATTCCGCGAACGTTTGGCAGAACGACGCGCGGTACAATGCCTTCTTCTCTTCCAGGGACAGCTTGCGCCAATCTGCCTTTTCTTTCTCGCGGAGCACCTACGCAACGAGATAAATGATCAGGCAAAAGTGAAACTAACCATCAATCACTCATGCCATATTTTTGATTGTACTTAATTTTTTATTTATTTTTTAATGTAATGAGACGAACAAGACAATCTCCTGATGGTAAGAGATAACGGCTATCGATGACCATTACAGCGAAACAAAGAACAAGTTTGAATAACAAAATAAAGTCCAGGGCATCGATTGCTTTGGCACTCATTACTTTGAGACTTTTCATAGCTAGTCTCAACTACCCTGTCATATCGCTAGCTACAGCACCCTTCAAACCGGAAAAAAGTAATGTTTACACACTACTGCTTAGCAATAAAATATCTGGCACTGCTTGGTACCTACCTAGACAACCTCCTGCTAAGGAGATCTACCACCAAGTAAAAGCAGAAAAAGGTATTTATTATTATGGGTGTGCTACCTGTATTCCTAGTACTTCATACCCCATACTTCCTACCCAGTGTGTAGATAAAATATCGCAGTATCACAAACTTTTTATATAAAGAATCAGCTAATTCGATTCAGCCATCCTCAAGTTTATTTCTATTAATTTAATATAAAAAAAATAATACCTTGATGTCGGGGGTGTCAGGACGGAACCGGACAGCGGGTAAGGGGAAGTCTGGCCGGTCGACATAGTTGGGCATGCCATTGTAGCCGAAACCGACCCACTCGCGGTTGCCGATCTGAAAACAAAATAATATTCATTTGATTTATTGATATAGGTGTAACAGGGCTTAGGCTAGTTAGTAGGTAGATGGATCATTTGTAGTGATGATAGCTCAGTGGTTAGATCAGTCGGTTTGCACGCCAAAGGTACGCCAAACCCCAATAATGAATAGACTAAAATAGTATCATTTATTAACATATACTTAAACTATGTATTCACTATACTTACAGTTTTAAAAAAAAATGATTTGTCAGTTTACAAATGAATATAAATAAATAAATATCGTAGGACATTTATTTATTATACATACAGAACACCCAGACACAGAACAGACATTTGTTGATAGATAAAATGTTTGTCCTGAGCGGGAATCAATCCCACAGCCTTCAGGTCATAAGGCAGATATGCTACCAATGAGCGAACAGGGCTGTCTAAACTGTCAAAAATGAGCTTGAAAGTAATCATAGCATAGTATGACGATAGAGTATTTTCTAGTACTCCGCTGGCTACCTACCACCCTCAAGTTGATAATCTACCAGCACTCACTTAAAAGTCACTTTTCTTCTATGCTAGGTGTGCTTTACCATTTTCGACCACACCATCACTTATCTTTAGGTATACAGTATACACCCAGGCTTAAAAAAAGACATATAAAAGAACAAGATTGCAAGTAAATTTTATGTTTGAATACATTTATACATAAATTCCCTACTATACTATACAAATAATATCTTTTTTTTTTTTTGTGTATGCCTCGAGCATTCATGCTCACCATCGAAGGCTCCTTCTTGCGGCGGCGTCGTGTGTCGGGTCGCTCTCTTCCCTCAGATATGGTTGAGGAGGGCGATGGCTGGCACATGCGTCATACTCGTGATCGGGTGCTGCTTGCGGGTCGCTGGTCTGCTCGCGGTATACACACAATCTAGTACCTACTTTAACCTTAGATTAAGATCCTACTAACCTCTCCTCTTTTTGTAATGTAAAATTGTAAAAAAAAAAAAAAAATTTTGTAACTTAAGTTGACAAAGGTCACGGACCCCAGCGTCTGTGGAGCGTATAATAATAAAAAAAATAAAAAATAATAATATCTTTTTTAACATCGCAAACTGGTGAGCGCATGTTCTCCCTTGAGGAATATTGTAAGTATTGAGACATGTGCATGACACTGTAGTAGCCTTATGAATTCGAACAGGGCACATTCTATGTAATGAGATAACCTTTTTAGTGGGAAAATCCATTAATCATACCCACTATGAACAATGTTATAGAACAATATCATAGAATGTGGTAAGGCTAAGTTGACTTGCCTTATCAAACTCTCCGATGTTGGAAGAGGAGCTAGCACGGCTAGCGACAGGTACGCGGACTGCATCTAGCAGCGCACGGCGCATCAGGAAATTTGCCATCTGTGGACAATGGAACAATTACACTTATGTTTATCAAACCTACAAAATAATCACTGGATACAAAAGCCTTGCAATAAGACCTACATCATAAACAAATACCATACCTTGAATGTATGTGAATAAAGCTTGAAATAATACGAGAAATTAAGAGTGAACTAAAAGCAGTAGTTATTATCAAAATCAAACTTGATTCTAAGCATGTTTACACAATTTCATTTAAAGCTATCATTAAAAATGAATAATTGATACCACATTTTTCAACAAGTTACCTATTTACTGTGAAGTGATAGTTTTTTTATTTATAGAAATAGGGGCAAACATCCCGATGTTGCCTTCTGTTAACCTGCCACTGCCTATGGTTATTAAGGATATTGTTGATGTGTTACCAACCTAGGGGTAAACTAAATTTGTAGAATTATATGTGTGTTATTATGTGTGTTGTTTTTTTTATTTTAGTTCAATAGTGTTTCAATATTCAATATTTTAATAGTAGTGATATAGATTCTACAATTAAAATGAACAAAGAATTATGAATTATATTTTAATTGGTATGAGATCACTACCAGATATTCTGCCGCCAGGCAGTAGTGTGTAAACATTAATGTGTTCCAGTTTGAAGTGTACTGCAGCTAGCTTAATTACAGGGCTGTCGAGACATATAATGTCGCAAAGTACTCAAAAGTTCTGTATCTCACTGCAGTGGTTATGAGCTAGGAGTGTCTTGTTCATCTCATTACTTGTACATAAAAAGAACTAGGTATGACTTCACTCTGTTCAACACACCAAGCTAGATTTGCAGGCTAGATTCGCTTTCGGTCAAGACCTTTATGGACCCTAAAACTGAACCTCGCTAGAAATATTAACACAAAGGATCCCCAAGCTCTTCATCACAGAAATGACTTTAAAGTGCAGATCAGCGGCAATAAGAGTTGAATGAGCTAGCCCACTTCAAGATTCATTAGAGGATCCTACAGGCTAGATTACTAAAGCACCCCCAGTGCCTGCTGTACTGTGTGTATTACTGACATGTTTTTCATTGTCCATATGTTAAGGCATTGTTTCAAAAATACCTACTAGCTTTAGCTAGGTCTAAAAAATCTATCACTTGCTATAGTTTATCCATTGCAGCTATTGGCAGAAGTAAGAAGTCTTATATTTTAGAACTTATTTCATTGGTCAAGTAATTTGTGATTAAGCGATTTTAACGTTAGCATAGCCATCTTGATAATGTTTTGATAAGGTAACCTCCTTTGCCCATAGTCAATCAATACATAAGAGTTACATAACAAGAAAATTCATCTGAAAGTCGCCGATTGTTTTTGCACGGATCAAAAATCATTAAGGACACTCCAGGAAATAGTTAAATTATAATTGAAACAAATGATTCCGATTATTTATAAGGAAATTTTGAATTTAGAACCCATAAAATGTGGTTATGTTGTTCACTTACCGCACCCAAAACTATACACAATACTACAAATAAAAGGTATCCAAGCAAAACGAAACACTTAACACAACTTAATTTAAGTAAAATACAGACAATTACCTTCGATAATGTGATCAATTTACAAAATTTTCACCACCCTAATAAAAAGTCTGAAAACTGGCTAGTGTTGCCAGATTAAAGAAAAGAAAGAAAACTATTTTTTACCACTTTTTTAGCACAAATGTCACGTCTGGCAAATGCACAAAATTTGATGCCAAAATCTAAGAAGAAGAACTTCCAAATTCCATCAAAGCTTATAGTAAAGCCGCCACTACTTTACTAAAGCATGACTAGACTTGACTGACACGGACTGGACTTGACCAAGACTGGACTTTGACTATAACTATAGCTACGAGGCAACTCATTTCACTTAAGAAACTTGAAAATATAAAACACTTGACACTGGCAAATACTCAAAATGCAATGCCAAAATCAAAGAAGAAGAAGATTTAACGTTTCATTTCACGTAGCAATCCACATCACATAAAATGTAACGTATTAACAGCACTCATCTTTCGGTTAAGCGCTTGTTTTTTACAAATACAAATTGCTCAAATGGAATAATTATTATTGTATGCCCAAATGGGCACAGCATGTTGATACGCTTTCTTCATTTATATTAAGATCCTATGCTACACAGGCTGACAATAAAATATTTTGAATTTGAATAATGTGTCATTGATTGTCATAGAATTCCGAACCAGTCCTGTTTTCATAAACTGTCCCACTGCCAGGCGCGGGTCTCTTCTCATTGTGATAAGGTTAAGGTCATAGTCCTCCGCGCTGGCCAAGTGCAGGTTGGCAGACTTTTCATATCTTCGAAAACTTTTATAAGAGCTCTCAAACTAGGTTTCTTCTCGATGTTTTCCTTCGCCGTTTGAAGTAATCGGCAATGCGCACATAACTTAGAAAAGACAGAAGTGCGTGCTGTGGGATTCGAACCCAGGACCTCCAGATTGGAATACAGCCTCCCAACTAGGTTGCCTAAACTTTGTATTGTCATGGAATAAAACTGGGTTGATAATGTTGACATAGAACAAGTGGTTGTACGTTGAATCGATCTCTAAGGGATAAAAACAGTATAGCAACATAAATAAAACGTAATGAAGTATTTACTACTGATGATAAATTACCTTTTAGGGAAATAAAACATTAAGAACGCTTGTCAGGCTTTTTATATTTCACTACTTCATCAATAGCTTCAGATAATAGATCGTATAGTTCACTTCTAGACAAAAAGTCCAATACAGATTTAGAATTGGTTTTTGTTATGTTATTCCTAAAAGTGAGGTCTTTGAAGCTATTCGCTGGTATCGGCATACCGTCAATAAAATGATCGTCAAAATCTTCAATAGCGTTTCCTATATCGTCAAGAGTGGCATTGTTCTTCTCATTGTCAGATATGTACAGTAGAGTTAAAACATCATTTTTAATTGATTTCAGTGCTGTTTTTGTAGTGGTTTGCTCATGTGGGTGCTCTGTAAAGAGATCAATGTCAAGTTTTGTAATGCCTATACCTTCTCTAATAATATTTTTGTTATCTGCTACGGTTCCTTTTTTCACTTCCTCTTCTTTTGCTCTCTCTACGCTTGTTTCGCTAGCTGATTTTTCGTTACTTTCACTCAAATCAATGTGATCAATCAAGTTAACAATGTTTTTCTCAATAACTTCCTCATTTTCTTCTTCTGGGTCAACCATGTTTGCATCAAAAACGGTAAACCTTTTTCGTTTTTCTTTGTCACTATCGTAACTACCAATTTCAGTATGATAGCCTGCGTCTGTTGCTAATTCGTGAATTTCATATTCATCCTGTACGTTAGACTGTTGGTATATTTCTTTACTCATTTCGTGTCTTTCTTGATTTACTTTCTGGTGTTTGTCTCTAATAATTTTTTCAAGTTTTTCAGCAGTGATTGATCCAAACTGTTCTTTGATCAACTCACTATGTTTTTCTGTGTCTATTTCGAGTGCTTTAGTCGCCTTTCTAATGGTAACAGGTTGTTCTTCTAAATCGTTAGATTTTTTCACTGGGTAATCGTTCAACAGCTCTTTATATTCATTAGCTTCTTTGCTGTTGAACATAGTTGACAGAAATTCTTTAAAAAGATCTTCGTCTTCCAATAATCTCAATGTGTCTACTTCGTGGAAAGCTATAGGTTTCCACCTGGGAAGTGGGAGTATTTTAAAGGTGGTGGGTATTAGATGAACCGCTGGTGGTGTATTTGGAGGCGGTGGGTAACTTAACGTTGTCTTTCTTAAGCCACTTGGAATATCCTGTAACAGAATCATGTATTGTTAGAATAAAAAATACAAAAAACATACTTTAATTTATATTTTTTGTACACTCTACTACAAAATAACTCATTATCTTCGGAGCAGATGTCGACTAATAAAGAGTGAATTGTTAATATAATTATTATAGAACGTCCTGAAACTTTATGGAATCACACATATTACAAATTGGTCTGTATGTTTGGTATTGTTAGAATAAAAAATACAAAAAACATACTTTAATTTATATTTTTTGTACACTCTACTACAAAATAACTCATTATCTTCGGAGCAGATGTCGACTAATAAAGAGTGAATTGTTAATATAATTATTATAGAACGTCCTGAAACTTTATGGAATCACACATATTACAAATTGGTCTGTATGTTTGGTACTCGTCACAATTTTGATGAAATTGAGGAACGAAATAGCTTATGTCTGAATCATGCTGGAGCAAATAGCTGAAGACCTAACTAGGTAAAGTACGTGAAAACAGACACGACTCTTTTTTCTCTACCTGTTCCATGATCTCTTCAATCCAATCAGCGTAGTATCCAACTTTGGTAAAGACTGTAGGTGCATCAGGAGTTCCGCACACTGGAGAACCAAAACTGATAATACCGGTCAAATACCCATTCACCACGCCAGGCCCGCCTACGTCGTGCTAAAGTGAAAAATAATTGTTTAGTTATTTTATAAGATTACCGCTAATTAGAATCTACATGGCACTCTCATGGTCGCTGGAGAACTACGAGTATAGGTACAACTATGAGTAGGTATAAGTATTTGTAACCACACTCCATGTACAACCAGGTATAGCGGAACCTTTCGCCGATGTTTGAGTTTCACACACAAACTGAGGATCATAAGACTTACATTACAGGCACCTCCGCCCTTCGAAGCAAACCCTGCGCAGAAGTTACTACGTGTTACATATTCTCTGCAATCAAAAAAAGAAATAAGTTTTACAGCGTTGTTTATGTGTTTTATAAAAAGAGATGTAAGAAAATATTGTATTTGACAATATTCTGCCAGACATTCAACACTGATGTTACGATCTAGGATGTATCACGCTTCCTTAGAAGGAATCAATCAAGGATCAAGGAAAAAATGGAATCAATTTATTTTACTCTGTATTTAAAGAGATACACTTTTTGGGAAACACAATTTCCAGCAGAGAGTCATAACACATTTTTGGTATACGATTAATGAAAACAGAATAGAAGTTCTTAATGTTCATGTAACCGCCATTTCACATCACGCTTTTATTTATTTATTATAGTATTTGCCCTTTTGTTTCAAGTAGTTAAAAAATTTACAAATTCTTACCTTGAATATATTTCCTGACATTCCTGAAGATGGTAAACATCCAAAACAGCGAAAGCAAGTTGATTTGACCAAGGATCACGTACTATATTGCTTGCCTGCAATGCAATGATTTTAGTTTGTTTTTTAAATAGCAAAATAATTTGTTCCACATGATTTTGATTTGTTGAAAATAATAATAAAATGATAAACTCCGATGTAAATGTTATCTTACCCCTCTTGCCCCCCACCCTACAATGGTGATTCCATCTGTGGTCAGTGGCAGCGGGGTTTCCTCCCTATCGATGTCAATTTTCTTTATCCTTCGCGTGTGCCTCCTAAATTTCAAATGTCTCAGGAGCCTCAGCACTGCAATATTATTTCTTAAGTTCTTTGGATTATAGTCAGGGTGGAAGTAAACTTCTAGAACGGGGATGTCTTCACCGCCACCATTGTAAAAGTTGCTACCAACTCGAGCGGAGAGAAAGGCAGGGTTTTCACGGAAGAAGCGGTTGTTCCATGCTCTAAAAATATGAAAAATCCTTATTAGACCAATATAAGCTAGAAAGAAGAACATTTTTTGATTAATTTATTGTTGAAGACAAGAAGATACACTATTATTTATCAATTGAGAGTTTTGAACCTATGATGAATACCGTAACAACACCTCTGAGACAGTGTAAAGCAGCACAATTTTCAGCAAATGACGTGCTGGCGGGAGAATTTCTTATAAACATGCTTGTTTAAATACATAAAAAACCTTTTTACTTAGCGAAAACGTTTAAAATAAAACATACCAATATGAAAAGGTAGTGCGGACCTTTTTTTTTAAACATCAGTTAACAAAAAAAATTTGTCTTTACCTTGGCTTTTTCGAGCGTCCGTGGTATTTTACCTATTTTGCTATCCTATTATATCATTGTCACTCCAAATAAAATCAAATCAAAATAAATTAGAACCTTACAATTGCAAACAAGAAGCAGCAGTAAGTATCAAATCAGACTTGATGATGGAGCCAGCGCACTGGAAGTTTTTGAAAATCTGTATGCTAGCCATGAACGGGAAATACTTGATCTTGGTCCTGTCACCATGATAAATACGTCTCGTTGGAGGCTGAGGAGCTGTAACAGCAATATAAGCATTAGCAATTTTACCATTCTTCTAATAATCAGAAGTACTAAAGTTTTGGTCGTACTTCATTCGACATCTTTATCGCTTACCCCAAAACTCCGTATCACTATGAAAACCATCATCATCATCCTCATATTTTGCTCTTCTCGTTAAATTTTGGTATGTTCCCGGATTAAGTTCAGAAGGGTTATTGCTTTTTAAAATGTGGATTATTTCTTTTTTTATATCTAATTTCTCATAATCATTAGTATAACCATTATTTTCTTTAAATCCGTTTAGATTATTAAGGAACTCGTCGATATATTCTATAATATCTTCATTATTTGCTAAGGATTCCACATCAGCGCCATTCCAGTCTTCATTCAAAATTTCATTTATAAGGCCCATAAAATGTTCAGTCTCATTATTAACTTTATTTTTATCGACTCTAGATATTTTAACGATTAAATTCAAAGTGTTATGATCCTTCAAAGTAATACTTGTAAAGAAATTGTGTACTAGTAAAGCTTGTTTTATTTTTGGATTCACTCGTTTGTTAAAATTTAGCTTTAAGAACAAAGTATTTGTCGTATTTCTTAGAATAGCTTCCGTTACTAGAATGATGTTGTCTTCTTTGGAATCAAATTTTTGAAGACCTTGAGAAACAAAAAGGAAATTACTAATGAAAATTATAAGTTTTACTTTGTTCTCGAACATACTATTACAACTGTTTATGAATACTAAACGAACTTTCAATATACGTTTACTTATTAAAATAAAATTATTTTGTATCGTGCAATTCTTTTTTATTTCAATTCTTTCGAAACTATTTTGTAATTTAATACAATTTTATAGTTTATCGTAAAAATCGCATGAAATGAAACTGTTATGTAGCTATTTTCTTGCACATTCAAATTGTATGAATCACAAAATGATCTTACTGTTAAAGTAATGTTATGTACATATCACGTAAATACTGAAGAGGCATGTGAACTTTTTGCCACGAAATAAGATAAATATTTGCGTTGCTAGTTTCTTCTTTAATTATTTATGATCAGTAGTACAATTTACTAAAATGTATGTAGAATGAAGCCAAAGTTAACAATAATTTGATAATCTATCTAAATAAGAAATTCATAAACTGCTTATACATCGTAGACTGAATTTCCTTAAAAAGTTTTCTTTTAATACTTTCATCTGTAAGGGGTTTTATTACAGTATTATCTGCTCTCAAAGGGACTGTGGCTTCTGTAGGCAGTAAACCTTTTGTATAGGCAGACTTTTCTATGGAGGCCGATTCTTCCAAAGGGGAGTCAAAAGATATTGTAGGAAACGAGAGTGATGCTGTTTGGAACAAAGTTGTTTTGTTTTTATCTTCAGGTGCTATTTCAAGAAGCGTTGCTTCTTTATATTCCAGAGAAATTATCCAATCCTGCGATGGTAACGTTATCTCTTTTAAAGTTTTTGGAGCTTCCTGTAATGCAAGGAAAATAAAATGCGTAATTTATATACATGAGTCATGTGTCCAAACAGCAAACTTCGATAATTAAGCAACTTAAATTACAAGATGTTTGTATTTAATAACACCATACAAATATACCAGGGTATATTATATCACTTGAACGATTCTCTAACGTTTGCAACTTATGTGAATAACAAAACGTTGCCCAATTTTCGCATGTATGGATGAGCATCACCATCATTATTATGATCAAACTTTGTTTGACCATTGTAGTACACAGACCTGACGCACGTCACTGAACTTGGGACTTGGACATTTATACGCATATTTCGCTAAGAATTTTGTATACTCATTTCTCATGGCATGTCTCATTAATAATCTGTCAGACCTGTTCCATAATTTTTTGGATCCAGTTTCCAAAGTAGCCGACTTTGGTGAAGACAGTAGGAGCATCAGGAGTCCCGCACACAGGAGCACCAAAGCTGACCACTCCGATCAGTTTCCCATTCAGCACACCAGGGTCTCCAACATCACGCTGGTTTGACCATATAAATAAAAAACTGTTTAATCTTGCGCTATCACTATACAAAGGAATTAAAAACCAAGATATTTTACTTAGATATTTGTAGGTGAGGATTTAGTATGACTAATTTGAGCTGTATACTGGGGAAAACTACACTGAACACTAGCGACACTACTCAAAATTTGTCTTTTTATATTTAATTCTTAAAAAAATATAAGAATTCTATTGTATTCTTATAATAATTTAAAAATTCAAATAAGACATGTAAAGTCACTTTAATACTCAGACAATATTTTAGATTTATGCATTTAAATACATGAAAAAGGCAAAGGATATCATAATGTTAAAGCAACTATATTAGAATCTAATAACTTACACTACAAGCACCGCTGCCTTTTGAAACAAAACCAGCGCAGAAATTCATTCGATTTATATATTCCCTGCAATCAAAGCAAAATACGTAGTCCATATTGACATTCAAAAAATGGTGATGGCAATCAGAACATTAGGTACCTACTTACATATTTTAAGACTAGCAATTTCTAGAAAAGTACAATAAATTATTATGTAAAATGGAACGCAGAAATTGTCTGAAATGGATCATTATTTTAAATTAATTCTGGTTTTCTGGTGCGCTTTAGCTAGTATTTTAATTATTATTTTAATACTTTCCTGTTAGCTCATCCACTAATAGGTCTTCTTTATGCGCTTAAGAGTGTGGACTGGATTCGCACCCAGGGCAAATATTTAACGTAGATGCTTTTTCTATGGTGTTCTGAATGTATATATTACTAAGTATTTACAAAAAAGTATAAAACGTTATATCACTTATCTGAGAGTTATATACCTACGTATTTTAATCCAAACATACAAACTTTCACATTTATAATATTTTATTATTATTATATAGTATGTCTACGCGAGCGAAGCCACTGGCAACAGCTAGTTGCCAATGTTACATTATAAATGTCAAAATAATATAATAATAATACCTGTTAAAAAATACTAAAAGTATATTTAGATGTGTAAATTAAAAAGCCATCAAAATCGGCCTTAATATCATAATAAAAATACTTATAGGTAGATCATACGTACTTAGAGTAGATCATTTGACACTCGTCAAGGTCATATATTTCCAAAAGAGCATAGGAAAGTCGATTGGACCACAGATCAACCAATATGTTGCCAGGCTGTAACACATTTGTCTAATTAAAATAATAATAGTAAGCAGGAGTAAACTTTGAGTAACTCATCGTAAATCTTTATTAAAAAAAAATAGGTTCGAATACATTTTTGACCTATTGTTATGTTAAGACTTAATCTATATAGTTTAGGTTTAAAGATTTTGAAATCTTGTTGAGGGAAACAGAATCAGTACATGTCATATATTCGAAGTAAAAAATCTGTGCATGTGTACCTTTTTTGTACTTTTTTTATTAATTGATTGATTCAGGCGTTACTTTGCGGAAGTTCATTTTGAATGTTCAAGGTATATATCTAGTTTATTTCCGCTTAACAATGACGATGATGATGATGATGATACCGCTTTGATGTTATTGTTAAGCGTAAATAAACTAGATATATACCTTGAACATTCTTTTCTTATTACTTACCCTCTTGGCTCCCCAACCAACGATAGTGAATCCTTTTGTTAAAATTGACAACGGTGTTTCTTCTCTATCAATTTCAATTTTCTCCAATTCATTTTCCTTTAGATTCAAATGTTTCTGCAGTCTAATCACAGCGATGTTATTCTTCAAGTTTTTAGGTTTATAGCCAGGGTGGAAGTAAATTTGGTCCACGGCAATGTTTTCACCCTTAAGGTTGAAATAGTTACTACCAACACGAACGGAGATGTATGCAGGGTTCTTACGGTAGAAAACATTATCCCAAGCACTAACAATGAAAAAAAGTTTGAATATAAATAAATAACATCTCACATAAAATCTGTGTCACTGACACATTCAAAGATCTCAATCCTAGATGATGGTAATGTTTCACAACAGTTAGATAAATAACTGTTTAGCTATTGATGACAACTCACAGTTGCAAACATGAAGCTGCGGTGAGGATCAGATCAGCTTTGATGATGGAGCCAGCACACTGGAAGCTATTGAACATGTGGATACTAGCAATGAATGGGAAGTTGTTTATAGTGGTCTTTTCCCCCTTGTAGATTCGTCTTTCTGGTTCTGGGACTGTAAAGATCTGATAAGATTACACAAAGTAATAATTGCTAGATGTCTGTTTTATCCTGAATAATCATTGTTGTTTATTGGATTAATTGTGTTTAAGAAGTAATTCAGATTGGATCAGCCTTGATTTTGAATCACGTCATTTTCAGTGTTCAATAGAAACAAAAAGATTATATCAGAAAAACTTTGAAAACTTTATAACAAGTTCGTGTGATGTGAATGTGATATTCAAAACGATTACTAACACAATTGTGTTGTGTATATAATTTTGTTTTCTGTATCAATACATTTATTACCGTACCCCAAAATGTATCCATACTAAGATTTTTTTCCGAATGTTGTAATGTCATATTTTGCTGTGCATGTGAAATACTCTGTTCAGAGGAACCGTTACTTTGCAGGATAGAGTTAATTTCATCTGTGATTTCGAAACTATTATAACTATCAATGAAAGCACTGAATTCTTCTTGATGGCTTAGAAGCTCATCAAAGTTTTCAACGAAATTTCCATAGTGTTCTTTATTAAAGTCTACTTCAATTTGGTTCTGGTGTTCATTCAAAATTTCTTTTAGGAAAAATTTAGATAGTGCACTAAGATTATTTTCATCGGCTCTAGACAACGTGCTAATTAAATTGAAAGTGCTGTGATCCATTAAACTTATATTTGTGAAAAAGTTGTGGATAAAAAAACTATTTCTCGATTTAATACTGTCATTTTTAAAGTCAAGTCCTGAAAATAAACAATCCATAGTACTTCTAATAACAGTTTCAGCATCTAATATTATGTCTTCGTCAGGGGTTTGAAGCCCCCAAGAACTAATAACAATGTGGTAAAATATATTAAGGTGTTTTAATTTCGTTCCAAACATTTTCTATAAGTAAAAATAATTCCGGTGTTAGCTTAAAATTCCACAAAAAATTGTATAACTAGATATTTAAATATTACTACTTTATTTTATTTCTATATTTATTTCCAGAGTATACAAATACATTCGAGTAGGTAAGTATTTGCAATGTTTATTGGAAAATTGCAATGACCATTATATATTTTATTTACGCGCTGTTATTACGATAAGCTCAACAAACATTTCTAACATACATACATATAATGAAGATAAAACTAATAATAATCTTCATTTCGTATTTTGACGCTACGCTGCAGCAAAGGCGGCTTCTAGATAATATTTTACAACCGAAAGATGACTCCATCTACAAAACCAATCTCAAAATTTATGACACAACGAACAAACTATTGTTATATTTAAATCTAGACAAAAATGTTACAAAATCAAACAACAGCCAAAAGTTGCTAACGATGCATATCTACTTTAATAACCTCTCAGAAAGGAATTATAGAGCTTATGAAGACATAAAAAATATAAATGAAGTTAATTCCAGTAAGAGTAATCTTGATGGATTACTGCAAGAAATCGTGGAAGAAGAAATTGATATACTTAAAAATAATGTTGTGAAACTAGCTAACAGAAGTTATGAATATCAATTCTTAAATAACAGTATAAAAACGAACGATACAGAAGAATCACAAGAAATTTTTACTGAAGTTTGGTCCAAATTGAATGATAAAAAGATTGAAACTATAATAAACTCGATAATAATCAATGATGATTCTTCATGTAGTGCCATCGCACACAACCAAACATCGTCCGTTCAAAGATCACATGAAAAATTTGAAAAAATATTATCGGAATTAAGTGATATGACAATTGAAAACATTATAGATCCAATCATAAATGAGGACAAAGTTCCAGAAACTGATAAATCTCTACTGATTTCTGATGATTCAAATGACTTAGAAAGATGGAGTGAGTCAATAGATAATAAGTATAGAATAAAAGAGTCGTCAAATAATTAAGTCAGTGCATCAGTTCCAAATAGCGTATAATTCGCAGAATTTCTTAATTATCGGAATCTAAATTTTAGAAACTGTCTAAACAATCTAGATATCTTGGGGTGAGAATGCACGATAGGCACACCCTGTCGTATGGAATTTAAGTGCGGCGTGTTTAAATGCTGCTCGCTTCAAACGGTGAAGGAAAACATCGGGGAAAGGCTGCATTTCTGAAAACTTTTAACGTTCTTGAAGGTAGGTATGTAAAGTCTATGTTAAGACTTCACCCGCTCCTAGCCTTAGATTGCAGTTAGACGATGTGAAAATTTTCTTGTAGTGCAAAATAATTTATGTCATATAAACGCGCCCTTATTCTTCTCTCAATGAGCAGCAGTAAATCGGATTATTATAAGAACAGAGTTGTTCCGGAAAAGTTCAATATAATCACAAAAATAGGCACAAAAGTAAAAGTATAGATTCTTTCTTATGAACAATGCTAATCATTGTAGATGCAACGTATAGAAAAATACGAACAAACTAGTCAATACAGCTAATTTATTACACGAAAACAAATAGAGGTACACGGTTACACTGTAGACAGTCCAAAATTCGAAGTGATTCATTATTGTGTTTTTTTTCTGGTGCATACAATAAAAATTTACTGTTCTTATCCTCAAAACTGTTACACAGTTAAAAGGAGTATGATTATTTCAGATTCAGAAACACAAGACAACGAAACGAGACGAATATACAAAGGCCGGAAGACAAAAATAAAAAATTATCCGTTCGTCGCGAGCCTTCACTTGATGAGTGAGTTCCTGTGTGCTGGCTCCATCATCAGTGTAGATATGGTGCTCACTGCAGCTTCTTGTTTACAAATGTTAGAATCTACTTACCTTGATCTGTATATTGTCCTCTTTCTCTAAACTCCTTAACTTTTGCCTTAATTGTTTCAAGGAACAATCTCGTTTGATTGTATTTGTTATTTTTTTTTTGTATTTCAGTGCTTACAAAAATAAACTCTTCCTGAACAACCCTCGGACTATTTTCGTCCGTGTTGGTAGTGACCATGCCAAACGCTCTGGGAAGCTCATCCCTGTTATCCGAATTATTTTCCATCCTAAATATGACTCCGTGACTTTGAAAAACAATTTGGCTATCGTAAAGATGCTCAGAAAAATAAAACATATGAAAAAGAAAAGAATCAAGAAAATTAAATTTGATGAGAACGCTGATATTTTGCCAAAAAGTGTGAAAGAAATTACTATTTTAGGATGGGGCGCTAGAGATGTAAGCAATTTTAAATATACATAAATTGAGATTCAAGAAATTCAAAAACATCGTGGTAAAAATTCTTAAATATTTTTGTAACTTACAGGCAAAGGATAAACCTAAAAATGTTCAGAGGCTTACAATGTCGCGTCTGGATGTATACAATATCAAAGATTGCAAAGAAATTTATTCAAAGTAAGTCATTTTCCATGCGAGCCGCTTCTAACCGGTCTTTATGGAAGTCAATGGGGGAGGCCTATGTCCAGCAGTGGACGTCCTACGGCTGAAATGATGATGATGATGATGATGAAGTCATTTTCAGATAAATTAACAGAAAATAGAACAAAATTATATCAACAGAAAACTTAACGAGAAAATAGTATAATGATATCATAGAGAAAGAAGATAAAATAAAATATAGTCATTTCTGTCGGTATATTACGTAATACGTTGACGTAATTTACATAACAAGCATCCATAATTTAGGGTTGATTTTGTTTTTTAATTTGACTCGTCCTATTAGATTCTTTCATCACTTTCTAAGGTTTTTTTCATATTTTCAGATATTACGTTACTGACATGAATTTTTGCGCTGGTTTCACAACCAAAGGTGGTGGCGCGTGCATGGTAGTAGTTTCGAATTTTATGCAATTCAATGCAAACCCTCTAGATTCGTTCTTCAATCTACAGATTATCGTCATTCAACTTCGTCGGTCAAACACATAATTTTTCGCATAACTTTTTTAGGGAGATGTCGGAGGCCCAGCTGTGATATCTGAACAGTTGATTGGTATAGTCAGTTTTGGTCCAACAGTCTGTGGCATGCCTGACGCTCCCACAGTCTTTACCAAAATCGGCTACTATTCTAAATGGATCAATGAAGTTTTAGCCAAGGTACAGTAATAAAGTCTCGTATAGATTCTAAGACTGTAGCTTACATCAAGTCATGAACATTTCGATTTTCTTAATTTTATTGTTACAGCAATTAACAAAGAAGAAATCACACAACAAAACAACAACGCGAATTACACCTAATATTCTTATTATACCCCTTTATACTACACCGTCTCTTACAAAACATTCAATGTTTTATACGAAACGTGCCATTCCTGATACAACAAATTCTATATCTCAAACCGTAAATATTGTACCTCATACAAAAAATGAAAACAAACTAAGAAAACCCGCTGAACGTGCTCTAAAAGATGATCCAGAAGAAATACAAATTCTAAAGAAATTAATTACAGATTTCATATTAGGAAATCATACTGTGATAGATTATCTAACTAATAGAGAAGCTAATTACGATGATAAGGCTTCGTTTACAGAAAACATTTCAGAAAACGATGAAAATTATTTTGTTGATCCTAAAAGATATCACCATACTGAATTGCGTGACAATTCGCCTGCACATGATAGTGTAATAATCAAATCAGCAGTAAGTATTGCTGATGCCAAAAAAATTGAAAAAGATTATAATGATAAAACAAAGTCTGATGTTTCAAATAATATAGGGTTGATAAAGATACTGTCAATGACGCCACAAGTAACCAAAACGACACCTCGTCAGTCAGATTTTGAAGGAGTACCAACAAAGCTTGCTACTTTTGTTGAAAGCAGCGAGTTCCCAGAAGATGATTTTTCTAGTGATCTTGATATAAAATCATTACTTTCTGATGATAGTAGCAGTTACTATGAAATAGAAATACCTATTGATGACACTGCATTCAATAAAACTAAAGAAAAGCTAGAAGTAACAACGAATAATCTTGACGATACTGAATTATCAAAAGTGCCCGTTGTGAAAGAAAGTAACAACATGTACCATAAAGAACTACCCAACGTACCTCGCCCAGAAGATGATAAAAATAAAGATCCTAAAAGAGGATTATATAACATTTATCATAAGTTGGAATCTGAACCTAAAAACAAAAAAAGTCAAATCAAATGGAATAAAAAAAATTACTTAAGCTCAAGCGAGATTAGTGACACGATAATACATTTTGTTACCAGTGAAGCTGTGTCTAATAGTATTAAAGCCAACTATTATGACAAACATGGTAGTAAAACAACAACAAGTCCAGCGCCCAAGGGCATGGCAATGACTATATCCCTAGAAGATTTCAACTACGAATATGATCGAAAGCAAAAAAAGCGAAACCAGAGAGATATTGAAGACAAAATACTATTATAAGCAGATATTTTATTACCAGTTAGTTCTAGTAATAGTACAATGTACCCAAATATGTATCTCAACCCTAGTGAAAAAAGTGTAGAGTTGACAGCTGAAATGAAGCGGGTGGTAGGCCCCGATTAATCTGAGCTCCGATGGGATAAAGAATTGTGGAGCATTTTAGCAAAAAGTATGGAAACTTTAGAAGTTTTTTAGCTTTAGAGGGTTGTCTAAAGTTTTTTAACCAAAAAGTTTCGGGTCATAAATGAGCTAAGTAAATGAGTGACTATAGTTCAGTGGCGCAGTTTTCGGTGTTCGATTTTTGTTTGAATCAGCGCTACAGTCAGTGGCGGATTTACTACATGATTCTAGGGTAGCAAATTTGGGAATCAAATATATTTTGGGAAAATATATTTCACACTCTTCCAATTGAAAGCCGACTATTCGTTGAGAGCTGCAAACCGAGTGGTTTGCGTGTCTATTGATATTTAGGATTAGTTGGGTGTAACTGAATAAAAACATATTGCAGAGAAAAAATGTTTTTTGTTTTAACTTTAAGAAATATACCCAAAAACTATTTGTTGTGGAATTTTTACTAAATTGTCGGATTGTAGAAATAATCTAGGAACTGACAAATAACGAGGGTGGCAAAAAATTTAAAGCCTATACTTGGGGAACGCATCAATCTACCACCGGTCCAGCCGGTTATTGAAGCCGAGACTGGACGGAGCTACAGAGGTTGTCTTAAAACTTGTATTACAACCTCTTTCTTAACCCAAACTAAACATATCATCAAACTGTCAACAAAAAACAAAATTCCAAACACAAAAATGACTTTGCCCTGTCACGATCACTATACCAAAAAATGTCTATGTTTATTACAAAATCTGCAGGAATTTTCACACTACCTCATGTAAGGACGGTATACAATAGATGCAGGATCGGCAACAGGGACTGGGTAGGATTTGGCCACAACGGTAGTGCTAACTATCAGGATGACGCCCACTTTCCATTCCCAGCGGTGAGGTTTAAGGAAAACACTAGGGATATTTGGGTGAGTGATGGTTTCCTACAGACTTGTAAGGTAGGCCAGGAGTAAGGGAAACTGTTAAATTTGACAGGGGCACGTCAACTAGCGAGGTTTCAAGAGATGAAGGAACTGAATTGATGGATCGTACACTGTAGCTTCCAGAGAAACATCTCTTACGTGCCTATCATCAGTTCTAAGATGTGGTCTCATAGTTTGGGGAAACTTAGTAGAATTTGAAGGATGTTTTGAATTACAAAAATGGTGCATCAGGGCCGTCTGTTGTGTCGGTCTCCTAGAATCTTGCAAGACATTTTTCAAAGAACACTACGTCTCTGCATCTTTGAATTGTTGTTTTTTAAGAGACTCAAAACTTTTTAATAAACTAGGAAATAATCGTAGCTACTGCACCAGGCATCCAAACAAACTATTCCCGCAGTGTAATAATCAATTATACCGTAGGAACTGTTACGACGTAATGGTATTAAGAGTGTACAATAAAATACAAGAATATCTTAAATCCCTTCCACTTCCAATTTCGAACTCAACTCTTTAGATGGTTAAATTATTAATTGCAACTTTTATATAATCAAAGATTTATTTGAATTTAATGCGAATAAATACAGCCCAACCTGAAATAAATTATTATTATTATATTATTATGTTTGTTGCGTGTATGATGGACTTTCGCAAAGTAACGCCTGAATCAATTTATTATATATAATAATCTATTTTATTTTATGTTAAACTTATTCGTATTTGATACAAGACTAAAAGTTACCGTAGCAATGTTACCAATTATTATATATTAGTTCTATAATTTGAAGCGATAATAGCTCAGTGGTTAGCGCGGTCGGTTCACACGCCAAATGTAGCCCAATAATGAGATTGAGCTGCTTTATGGTTAACAAGCTAGGTGTTTGACCAAAGCTCACTTGATCTTAAGTGACGGTGTGGTCGATGTTGGTAAACACACCTAGCCTGGAATAGAACTGCTTCTCCAGTAAGGCTGCCGGAACACACCGTTAGGCGCTTGGCAGCAGAATTTCAGCTTGAGCTTTCAGTAGCTAGCCAGCCGAGTACTAGAAAGTACCCTACTACCATGCTATGGTTTCCTCACGAAGTCTTCCTTCACCGGCAGCTCAAGCCCTGAAACTTAGCTTACTATATTGTTTGTTTTTTCTTGTAATCTTCAAAATCTACCACGATGTCTCCTGCCTTCTATGCGACTTTGATTGAGTCAGCAAGTTTCTTGATTGAGTCTTCATTTCTGGAGATATGCCCATAGAATATCAGCATTTGGTATTGCGAAATCGACGAAACGCTACTGCTTTATCAGTAACTAAAAATTTTACTGCATTTGACTGCTCTGTGAGCTCATTTGCTAAAGATCTGCTTGAAGAGCTGAAGGGTGTGGATTCGATTACCACCGGGACAAACATTTATGTGTCGATAAATGTTTCTTCTGTGTCTAGTTGTTTTGAATGTATTATAAGTAAAGATAGATGATAAAAACTAGTTATTGTACAAAAAACAGAAAAAAGGATAGAGAAAAAAAAAATCTTATGAGCTTGTGCCACAAGTGGCGGCCGTTTCGCTAAGAGCGATCTCTTTCAGGCCACCAAGAATAGAAAACACGATAGATAAACAGACGGGAGATGTAACACTAATTAGGAAAAATAAATAAATATTCAGTCAGCTGTCTGGTTCCCATAGTACAAGCTTTGCTTAGTTTGGGGCTAGATGACGCTGTGTGAAATGTCCAAAAATATTAATTTATTTATTTTATTTAAATCTGTTTCATATATTTGAGAATTTATTCATCTTCTGTGATGTCAGTCTAGTCAGTCATACTTGTACAGTCTCAAGACAAAAGTCTTTAACCAGTCCGTTCTACCAGTCATGACCTACGGAGCCGGCACGTGGACACTCACAGCGGGAATGGTCCACAAGTTCAAAGTCGCTCAGCGAGCTATGGAGAGAGCTATGCTTGGCATTTCTCTAAGGGATTGTATCCGGAACGAAGTAATTTGCCAGAGAACTAAAGTCACAGACATAGCTCAGCGTATTAGCAAGCTGAAGTGGCAATGGGCTGGATATATCTGTCGCAGAACCGATAACTGCTGGGCTAGACGTGTTCTAGAGTGGAGACCGCGAATTGGTAATCGTAGCGTAGGACACCCTGAGACTCGATGGAGTGACGATATACGTAGAACAGCTGGCGGTGGATGGAACCGAAAAGGAAGCGAAGATCTGGCTGAGGAGAAGCCTATGTCTAGCAGTGGACTACAAAAGGCAGATTTTGTTCTCACAGTTCGTGGTCTATTGCAGGCGCTCCGTGAGAAAGAGAAGGGTGACTGGAGGTGTCTCTGCTGCGAAGAGAAGAAGGCTCTGTACCGCTCGTCGTATTGCCAAACATTTTCCGAGTTTCAACACCCCACGGGGCTGTGGAAGGTGGTGCTCGGGGGGGTTCTCTTCTTCACATCCTTCGCGTTTTGGTGCATGATGTTCAACCATTACTACGGTACGGTACACTTACTGTAATATGTACAAAAGGATCACTTAATGCCTACCAGTTTAATTTTCTACCATCGTCATCTCCCTGAAATAGTATAAAACGAAATTGCTTTCCGCCATCAGTTCGCTTAGATCTTTTATACTGCGCAACAGATTTTATTGCGATTTCCAACAATAGACAAAGTGATTCAAGTGGAAGGTACAAGAATATGTATCTACATTGCGCCCGTTCGAAGCCGGGGCGGGTGGCTAGTG
Source organism: Biston betularia (assembly GCA_905404145.2). Lineage (NCBI taxonomy): Eukaryota > Metazoa > Arthropoda > Insecta > Lepidoptera > Geometridae > Biston > Biston betularia. Next base: position 421,659 of record FR989884.1, read on the forward strand.
ATACATAAAAAACGCTTAAACGAGTATAGTAAATATATAACCTAGAGATAGATAAACGAGCCGCATCTATATATTAAATATATACTATAATTAAAGACTATGTAGTTGTACGATATATTGTTTATACTGAGGCCAACAATTTTTTGTCGGTTCGTGCACGCTATTCTTAGAAATTAAGCTTTGAGTTTATTCTATTAGAATAGGTATGGTATTGGTAGCCTATGTTCTAATCCAGGGTGTCTGCCACCTCCATACCAAATTTCAGTCAAATCCGTTCAGTAGTTTTTGCGTGAAAGAGTAACAAACATCCATCCATCCATCCAAACTTTCCCATATTAATATTTAATTATTGTGGGATTGTTTTTCAATGTTCAGTGCACGAATCGCTGCCCGCATCGCTGGCGAAGGAAAGTCAGAAAGCGCAGCTGCGTCGGATGCTGGAGATTCGCGCGAACCCCATCGATGGGATCTCCTCCAAGTGGGACTACGACAACGACCGGTGGAAGCCGGGATGTGAACCTTGTAAGCCTCCTTGCTAGACGTGTTGCATTTTTCTTTTAAAAAAGGTTTGCGTTCGACCACTCGATACGGTCTAAGATGGAGCACGCTTACAAACCTTTATTTTTTTACGTAAAAGTATTGAGACGAACGAGACGTTCATCTGATAGTAAGAGATAACGTATGTCCATGACCATTGCAGCGATGCCCAGAACTTTGAGTAACAACCCTGTTGGTTCATTGGTAGTATGTCTGCTCCAAGACCCGAAAGGCGTGGGTTCGATCCCCACCCAGGATAGACATTTTGTGGTATAAACAAACGTTTGCTCCGTGTCTGAGTATTCTGTATTTATTACAAGTATGTGTTTACAAAAAAAAAGTATTATAATAAATATTCTATTAGTTATCCGACTTCCATAGTACAAGCTTTGCTTAGATTGGGGGTCAGATGGCGCTGTGTGTTAACAGAATGTTCCGTAACTATAAAGAAAGTATTACTTAAATGAAATTGACTTAAAATAGCTTAAAAATTAAGCTCAGTAATAAGTAGTGATTAGCAATAATGTTAGTTTAAGATTTACTTATCATACGTACCTATCGTGGAAAACCCACTAAGACAGCAAATGCCTCTCATTAGCGGTCAGTTTGACTCTATAGGCATTTTGTAAAATAATGATTCCGTCTTTTCCAGAACGGTGCTGGACACTCGCTCAGGCTGGGCCTTCTCCCGTTTCCAGATTTTCGAGTTGCTTCGTGACAATACAGCCTAATATCATGTGATTACTATTTTACGTTGGATTTTTGATTGTTCCCTTGATTTAAACTGACTCTATGACTCATGAAGTAAGGTCTACATAATGTATAATTTATTACTTACTTTAGTTTAAATAGATTGCTTTTTATGATTTCTTGTTTTTTTGTTTTTGTAGTGCTGCAGACAGTTACGCTTACGGTTAGGTCAGGGCCGCAGCGAAGGTTTGGTGATTGCCTTTGACTCATCTTCAGTGAACCAACGCTTTGGCTTCGCTTGATTTCGCACACACGTCTGGCAAAATTGCACGGCTTACAATCATCATCATCATTATCATTTCGCCGTAGGACGTCCACTGCTGGACATAGGCCTCCCACATTGACTTTTATAAAGACCGTTTGGAAGCAGTTCGCATCCAGCGCGTTCCTGCGGTCTTTACTAGGTCGTCTGCCCACCTTGAACATCAACATCACTTACAATTGACGACGGCTTACAATAGAGATTCAGAATTTGTGCAGTTGTGTGGAAGAAAGGGGTCTCGATTCGACACAAGATATCGTTCTACGTCGTATGATATCGCGTGCTTTGTACGGTGGATCTCTGAAGATGCACGTTGCGGAACGTAGTCCTCCCAATTATTATTTTTTCAACATTTTATTTCTCATTTGGCAAATTGGGGTTTCAAGTTTATTTGTGAATGTGTCACTTGTAAAGTATAAATATTTAGGAGTATTTCAGTTAAATCAAAGTTTCCGCAGCCTACTTGGGAGACCGTCTGGCTTCCAATTTGGAGGTCCTGGGTTTGAATCCTACGGCACGCACCTGTCGTTTCTAAGTTATGAGCATATTGCCGCTAACTTCAAACGGTGAATGAAAAATATCGTGAGAAAACAAGTTTCGATTCAAAGTCACTATAAAAATATGTATGTCAAGTAAAATTACAATGTTTATTTTTTTATTGTTTATCCTGTATTATCCCACTACAGGGCAAAGGCCACACCTCCCAACTTCCTATCTTTTAGTTTTTTTGACAATCTACTCGAACTACGAGCCAGCAAAGCCGCGGACAACAGCTAAGTTATATTAAATGCCAAAATAATCATGATGGATGGAGTAGGTCAGTTATACTAATGAGGCGGTACTGGGCATGTTGCACATAGCACATAATTACGCATTCGTATGAATTTCAAACTATATTTCGCGTCCGGTAATTATCTTGTAATTGAACGATTTGTTGCCAAAATGGAAGCCCTCAAGATTTTATAACTCTAATGATTTCACGAAATCAATTATTATTAAATAATATAAATAGAAGTGTTAATCAAAATCAAGTTAAACAGTTTTATTTTCACTATTTGCATATTCCAGCACAGGCACTACCAAGTAGCCAGGATTATCCATTAGCAGCTTGCTCTTCAATACGACCTTGTCGAGTTTGAGGTGCCGTACTATAAGTACGCACCAGCGCCAGTTCTCGAAAATGGTCGGGCTTAGCTCTATTGCTATTGTCTCCAGTAAAACTAATAACGTGGTGATCACCCGGGCCCAATGCCGAACAGCGCTCGTCAACATTACCATCTAACATGTCGAGAATCTCATGATACTCAAGAAGGACAAGCTCCGCAACCTTGACTTGGATTACGAGATAACCGCCATGTGGGATGTTGATTCGACGATCATTGTCCCGAAAGTCGTTACGGTAAACGGTCTTATAGCGAGCAGTTTCAACCAACATCTTAACAGACGGTTGGGTCAAGAGTCTAATCAAAAGAACGGTGATCCTTGACACGACACATTCTTAGGAGATTCCTCACTCTGCAGCCCTATCTACCGGCGGCTTGAGCCCTGCCCCGCTGTCGGTGGCACTCACGTGGCAAGTTTAAGTTTTTATAAATTTATTGACACACGTGGGTAATTCAGCACTTTATGGAAAAATACCACAATTTACACTGGAATAATTTCAAGTTTTGGGCAAAAAAAACAATGCGGCCACATAATTTTGCCTTGTTCCTCAGCACTTTATGGATCATCATCATCAGCCTATATTAGTCCACTGCTGGACATAGGCCTCTCCCAAGACACGCCACTCAGCCCGATCTTCGGCTTTTCGCTTCCATCCACTGCCAGCTTTCCTACGTATATCGTCACTCTATCGAGTCTCAGGGCGTCCTACGCTACGATTGCCAAACTTTATGGATAAAGCTCCACTATTTTCACTCGAAAGATTTCAAGTTTTGGGGAAAAAAAACAATGCGGCCACATAATTTTGCCATGTTCCCGCCAAAAATTCTTATGAAAAGTTAGGCACTTTCTTAGCAATGTTGCACAGGCGTTCAAGTTCCATAAATCAGGCTCCGATGACACAAAGGTCGATGCAAATCAGTCGGAGGAAGCCTCGTCCTAGCTGGCGGAGCGTGACGGTTCACCAGATATATACGCGGGTGTGAGATCCTGAATACATACTATACTGAACATTGAGCTCAACATGAAGTGTGCTGTAAGTTGAATTTGCTAGTTTTTCAGTAGTTTCAGCGATCATTTACTAAATTAGTGTCTATCTGATCTGATTACTCTTTAAACAAGTCCCAGATTTTATTTGTTTAAGTCAAAAGTAACGAAACGGAAAACCACACATTCGGGGATAGGTACTTTAGATAACTAGAAAGAATTATCGCGCTGATAAATAAATAGATTTTTCAGCCCATAAAATAATCGATTTTTGTCAAATATTTCTTCATATCTTTTCTATTTAAAGATGTTTGATGAAATTGAAACGAAGTTTTATGGAGATGGGACTTGTATTTTTTAGCTTTGTACTCAATGTTGTACGTTTCAGGTTGCTATTGTCCTAGCCTTCATCGGTATGGTGGTTGCCAATCCGGTTCCACCACTTGGATACGGCTATGGATACGGTAAGCTCCAATCTAATCACATCCTCGCTTACAGTCCAAGAGATGCCTGGCCATCATCATTGTTGTTATCAACGCATGAGCATCTCCAAGACATGTCACTGAGGCTAACCCTCGACTTTTGACACATTCTAACACCTTCCAAGATTTAAGGACACCGCTGTAAAGGGATATCATTCCAAAACAATGGATGGAATTGTATTTTCGTCCTTTAGGGTTTCTTGAAGGAATAAGGTGTTTTTGGAAGGTTTAGTCCTGCGCCAAGGCAAGACTTTGTGTGATTTGACTAATTCAAGTCAGAATATATCAGTTTCTTCAAAATCTGGTAAATGTGGAAGGTTTTATGAATACAATATTAAGTCCCCTCAATGGGGACTCGACCATGTAAACCTGTCATGTATTTTACTGACTCATCACATTGATACTAATTTATCGATACATTAGATTCGAGGGAATCCCGTTTTCGTTCCCTAATGTTACCAGGACAGGATTGTAATGAAGGTCGTATTTAGGGCTCCGTTGGTCGAAGGCGAAGGCTCACGGGCGAAGGGCTGACACGCTGTCATCTATAAGGAAATCATTCAACAGACACTAGGTAACTGTACTTACCTAATACTTACTCAGTTACACTACTAGCACACACTATTTGTAAAAATCTTTAGAAGCTTTAGAAATCAATTGTTAGGATTTTAAATTGCTATGGGCAAAAAAAATTGTGTGAACGATTCAAAGAAATCCTGATGCTGCATATAAAATTTCGATCAAAGCAAAATGTTTACCCTGATGTTAGAGATGGCGCTCTAATAGCTGTCATGGGCGGTAACCATCAGGCGGTCTGTCTGCTTTTTTGTCAATTCTTTTTATAAAGAAACAGAACTCTTAATTTATTATTAAAATATGTTTTAGGCGATATGTCGTACCCTGTCTACCCTCAAACCCAATAACCAAGTTGATGCGATGCGTTTAGTTTTCACGTACTCTATATTTCTTCAGACACATACAAATTTGTTAATAATAAATAGAATGGCGTTTTTACCGTCATCTCATCTGATGTTAAAAGAAGATGACGTCTGCGGTGGAGCACGTTTGCCTAGAAGATACTGATTCATTCTCAACCTGAAGACAATCTGATGGAATCCGTCGGGGAACACCCACTCAGGCATTGACACTCAGACACTCTTAAGCGGGTTGCACAATGAAATTGGAATCAAATCGTTTCGTCCAACTTTTTGGAAAGTCAACGATGTCGCTTTTTCAGCTTCTGGGGTCTGATAAAAGAATGGAGGAATTAGGTTAAGTAGATCTGAAGCAGATTCTTTAAAATGAATCCAATAGAAACTGATACACTAGCAATTTTGCGATGATCTTCCTAGCTATGGTACTTTAACTTGAAGAACTCTTTGCAAATAAACTTCTTGGCACGTTTCTCAATAGATCTCGAGCCTCTCGCCTCTAGCTGGTACTTGGTTCATTAGCGATGTTTTCTTTCACCAAAAAGCCAGCAATGATTATGGTGAACAAACAAACGGTGAAGCGTTTTCTCCCTAGTAAGCTATCACGACTCTAATATACAGATGCTGATTCCTCCACCATCCCCTCAGGTTCACCTTTGCTGCTGCCATCAGCAGTCTCCGTTAGCTCCAGCTTCGTGAACCACGGTATCTCTATCCCCAAAGTCGCTGTAGCGCCAGTTATCACCGCACCCATCATCAGAACCGTCGTGCCCACCGTCGTGAAGACTCCTGTCGTCACCAACCTGGGCTGGGGCGGCTACGGCGGCTACGGCGGCCACGGTGGCTGGGGAGGATACGGCTGGGGCGGACTCGGCTGGGGTGGCTATGGACTCGGCTGGGGTGGAAAAGGCTGGCACTAAACCAAGCGTCTCACGGTCCAAATACTCACTGTCCTGAATACTCTGTTGTATAGTATCTCTTTTTAGTGATTCTTTATTACAACTTCTATAGTAATTTGCTTGTTTATTTATTTTGAAATAGTTTTTTTTTGGCAACACACTTTTTGCATTCAGCCACAGTTAAGTACCTATTAGTATGTAATTTTTTAACTTTTACGGCTTGAAAACATGATTATGTTTATCACCGTTTTAATCGCGTCCAAAGTAATATGACATTAGTTTTGTTTATTTACACGACATTTCAACCATGTTGCAATGACAGACATTAAATACTTAGTCTCAACAGCACTGTAATGTTTCATAACCATAAGAATACCCTTCAAATAGAATACAGTAATGTTTACACTACTGCTTGCGGGTAGAATATTTCATACTACGGTAACACTAATTCATTTGTTCAATGGGCTAAATAAGAAAACTAGAAAGTGTCTGATCAATATCACACTGAAATTGCGATAGTGGCGCTATAACGGCGTATTCATTCAATTGTTGAATGTTTTAAAATAGGTAGATTTCAACACGACATTTATGGCCTGAAATTTCGCAATTGCTTGTAAATTTATTTACGGCGTTGCAATTTCCTCGATAGCTAAACTAGTGGTGAGTTTAACTGGAATATAACAGGTTTGCATAATAGAAATGATTGATCGTTTAGTGAAGGGGTTGGTGATTGCATTAGCTGTCGCGGAAGTGATTGCTCATAGGGATGCCTCGTCTGGTGCTGTAGATTCTTCGGATGAAAGTGAGTTTTACGAAGTTGATTTTATTTAATGTTTTGGCAGTTTTAGTTGTGACAATTTTTTTTTTATTCTTAATATTTTTGCCTTTGACACACCCTGCCTGATGTTAAGCAGTAAGATTGAGCAAGCTTAATAAACTGAATAATTAAATTGAAAATCAAGTAATAATTAAAGTGCCTGGGCATTATATATAATGTCTGTTACTTATTGAGCAGAGGACTTCTTGGTTGAAATAAAAAAACTAACGAGAAAGCTCTGCAGATTCGCAGGCTGTGATTGGTCAGCGCGTGTCACGCTTTTGTTTTCCTCCCCGCACCCCATCAAATGTACCTACAGCTATTTTATCAGATTCTGATTGCGCGACGGTCACGTAGCAATTTTCATAATGACCAGACAGTGTAATAAACAATGAAGTTTAAATTATAGCTAATCACTTGGCCTGGCTGTAATCAAATCTAATCTAATGACTATTGCCAAACTGTAACCCCCGAATTGTTATCACCAGTTTTCTGTATTGCTATGGAAGCAAATTTAAAGACGAAAAGGTCAGAAAAAGTTTACATAGGTTTATAATTGTTTCAGTTCCGTCCGGCACGCACATATTTGCGAAGGACCCGAGCGGGCGGCGCACCATATTCAGACAGGAGTTGCAGTACGAGGGGCTACCTATCGACTTCCCCGCATACAATTACCGACGGAATGAAATCGAGAACGAAATTGTCGGCTCCGGGCTTCCGCCCGCTACCAACCCCCCCGTGGCTACCAACCCCCCAGTGGCTACTAACCCCCCCGTGACTACCACCAGTATGACTACCATTTATATTAAATTCATTGCGATTCCCGCTAGGCGCTTTCAAAAAAGGTTCGCAGTTGCGTAGCTTTCTCGTGTTCTTCTTCTTTGACTTTGGCATCGCATTTTGTGTAAGTATTTACCAGTGTCGTGTGTACAAATATTTTAAACGTATAAGTATTATAAGTTTAAGTCACAGTCAAAGTCACACAAAATAAGTCTTGATCAAGCCCGGACATGCCCTAGTGAAGTAGTGGCTTCGCAGGTTTGGAAGCAACACGGAAAGTCATGTCTCACCACATAATATCACTTTCCTACGCTCGTGCGCGTAATTCAGAGCTTTATGATTAAAACACGAGTTTTTTTACAAGCTTTTATTTATCTTGCAATGTATATGTAATTATGTTTGTTTGGGTGAAATCTTGCAAGTTAAAATTTGACCCACTTCCTGATGTCAGATTGGACCCAAATTTGGTGTACTTATGACTGTATCTTCGGTAACAATACAATGACATTGTACCATGGAGCTGATCTGACGATGGAGACGAAAGATGACCACAGTACTTCTGAACTAAACAACATGACCGAATTTCGGCCCGATTGATTCCTCTCGATGAGCACTTTACGCTTAGACTATATCCAAGATGTGATGATGACGCTGGAAGGTGGCCACGGCATCTCTGTGATAAAATAACGTAATCCCAACGAGTTTGGGCGCGATTGGTTCATCTTGAGGAGCACTCTCTAAAATACTTACACATTAAAAAGTTAAAAATAAATTAAAAGTAAAAAAATATATTATAAAAACAAGCCTCTATCTGGGAGAACAAAACTAAAAATTTTCAACTCAAAAAGGACAAGGTTCTGAATTCAACCGTATGTTTTTTTTTTATGTATATTATGCGATCAGTCCGCCAATTATGAATCGATTTTGATGATTTTTGTTTTGCTTGGTAGATCATACTTTAGAGGTGGTCCCATATTAATTTTATCGAAATCGATCGAGCGATGGGTGACAATTTTTTAACGATTAATTATTATCATTATATTAATTTTTGTAATTAAAGATTTAATGATTTTAAAATAAAACGTCCTGCTCTACCTTATTTTTGCTATAGGTACCTGTATGGGTCATAAGTAATAGGTCTAAAAGTTGTATATTATATAAGTCCAGATCCAATACATATCTATTGTTGCAATAAAGTGTTGAGTATTGAGTAACAAGGTTTTTTGTTAATTTCCTTCACCCAGCTACGACAACATCCCAGCGGCCGCAGCCCCCGATGGACCGCCGCTACCGTCGCATCTACAACCCCGATGAGACCGCCACGGTGGAAGATTTCCCTTTCATGGCGGCTTTGATGCTCAACAACGAGCTGTGGTGCGGCGCTGTCGTCATATCCCGGGATAGCGTGCTCACCGCTGCCCATTGTCTGCAACTGTACGTGACGCTCATAAACTCTGCCCATTATGTTACCCGCTTTTTGACAGCTCATACAAAGTTGACGACATAACTTTGTACAGCGTGTAGCAAAATAAATCTCACACAAATAAATATGTTTAATCTAGCATTACCTCTTAACAAGGCTGCGTTTACTTGAGCGCAATTTGTACAATTTGTTTGTAAGTAGACAGTAGATAGGGGCTCACCTCGGCATAATGCTGGTCATACCAAGTGGCATGACCAGCCCTGTTTTTTTATATGCTGCCCCAATGCTGGGTGCGGGCCTCATGTCATTGTGAGAAGGGTAAGGCCACAGTCTACCACGCTAGCCAGGTGTGGTTTCGAGTTCAAGTCTTAGAAAACTTTGTTGTAAAACTCTCAGATCTGTATCTTTCCTCGCGATGTTTCCTTAAGATCCTTTTGATAGTACCGAAATGCGTCGGTGTGCTTTGGAACCCTTCCTCACCAGAGTCTTCAAATCCGCGACCACTCTCACGAGCTCCACACTTTCATTTATTTAGCAAGGAAGTGAGGGTTAGTGTTTATTTTCCAGGCAATACAACAATCGTTTTTTCCGCGAATACGTCAAGATGCTGACTGTCCGGGTGGGATCCTCCAACGCGACCGCTGGAGGTGATGTGGTGCGCGTGTCCGAGATCTTCTTCCATCCCAACTACAAGCCCCAGACCTTAGAGTTTAACGTCGCCCTGTTGAAGGTTCACAAGAACATGACCTTCGGATCGGAAGAACCAAAGATTGATATGATAGAGTTTTCGAGGCACCGAGTGGTGCCAGTCGATAGTAAAATTTGGTTTCTGGGATGGGGATCGGTGCTGGTAAGTTTTTTAAATAGCAAACAGGCCTCTATCTCTCAACTATAAAAAAATAGGATGGACTTGTATTTGACCTTACCTGCATAATAATATTTACAAGTAGGTAGGTACCTATTTAAAAGAAATCCGTTTCGACGACTCAAGGTGTTTTTAGGGTTCAGGTGGAAGCGGAGGCCAGGTTTTACTTCAGAAGCTGGAGCTACCTATCTATGACTTGGCTGATTGCCAGGACGTGTATGGCCGGTAAGAATGCGAATACTTTATGTATAACTAGCTGCGCCCCGCGATGTTACCTGCTACATGTTTTCGGAATAAAAGTAACCTATATGCTAATCCAGGGTCTCAGTTACCTCCATACCAAATTTCATACAAATCCGTGTACTAGGTTTCGCGTGAGAGAGTAACGAACATACATCCATCCATCCATCCATTCATCCAAACTTTCACATTTATAATAATAATGGGATACCCACCTAAATAGGTACAAAGAATACAAAAAGTGGATATTCTTTTCTTTCTTTTATGGTTGGCAAGCTAGGTGTTTGACCACAGCTCACCTGATGTTAAGTGACAGTGTGGTCGAAGATGGTAAAGCACGCCTAGCCTGGAATAGAACTGGCTCTCAAGTGAGGCAGCCGGAATACATTGTTAGGTGCTTGGCCGCAGATTTTCAACTTGAGTGTGGTAGCTAGCCAGCAGAATACCTACTAGAAAATGCCCTGCCACCATAGCTCAAGCTCATTGTTGGGGCTTGAACCCACGCCCGTGTTCGGCTTGCGAACAGACCACGCTAACCACTGAGCTATCATCGCTATAAAAAAAATTCAGTAAGGTTTTTAGAGTCTCAAAGTTATTACCGCCAAAGCAGCGATGCCCCGGACGTTATTCTGCAACTCCAAAGTTCTGTGTATTGATGCAATGGGCATGCGTTATCTCTTACCATCAGGCGAGTACCATATGCCTCATTACTTTTACATTCAAAAAGAAATGCGCAGTAATTGATGTTCACTCTTAATGAAGACCTTTAAATCTTTTGAATTAATCAAGCAGCTAACGTTTAAAACGTTTATTATATCTGTATATTTTTTCTAGAATGAACCATAAACAGTTGCTATAGGTACAGTTAACACGTAGAAATTTCCTGGACTTTGTGTTGCAGAGACCTGGTGACACGGAGTAACTTCTGTGCAGGGTACATCACCCTGCCTAAAAACGTTTGTAACGTAAGGATATGTCTGTTACTTTTTAATTTAAATTCTCCAACACTTACGAAACAAAACAAACTAATAAAATCATAAGCCACCTCGGATTGATGGATATATTTTATAGATAGATAAATAAACTCCCAATTATTTACACCAAACAATCGTAAAAAAACGTATAGTATGAAGATTGGCGGCCTTATCTCTGAAAGTGATCTATTCTAGACAACCTTATGAATGGATTTAAGAATAAGAAAAAGAGGTGTGTCAGATAAGAATAGCTTAGAAAATTATCATGTCACAATCTCGTACCTACATAAGTAGTTACCTACCTACATAATTATAATAAATACATTCTAATAAAGATGCACCTCGATACAGTGTCCTCCTCCTCAATACTCTCGCTTTTTAAGTTAACATTAAAATACAAGTTAAAATTACAAACTTTAAAAAATCATTAATCTTCAAACGGCTGAACTGATTTTCTTGAATCATAGCTAAGAACACTCTCTATCAAGCTAAGTTTTAACCAAAAAAAAACTACATCGAAATCGATTCAGATTGTACTTGGTGGTAAATCTCCTTAGCAGGTCGTCTGGAGTCCTAAACATTACTGCAATCCGATTTGAAAGGTATTGCAGCAGGCAAAATTACAGGGCTGTCGAGACTAATCATCTAATGTCTCAAAATAATCAGCACCAAAGCAGCGACGCCCTGGACTTTGTATTATTACTCAAAGTTCTGTGTATCATCGACCTCTTACCATCAAGAGAAAGTCTCATGTATTTTTACATAAAACAGCCCTTTGGGTGCTTTGATACCACAAACAAACATACAAATACACACGTCAAATACCTACACTTGCTTGAAGTTTGCGTCGAGGGTTTAAAATATATCCTCACGAATCCCTATCGCAATGCTATGAGCACTGCACGCCAGGCGTGCTCTCGATTTTTCATGGATTTGGGCATATTTTCTATGTGAAGCCGAAATACGGCTTTTCATGCTTTCACCTTTATACAGTGCCAGTGAACACGCCTAGCGTGCCCATGTCATTTCATCTTGCAGTGCCGAGAGCACGCGTGACGTCGACACGAAAATAAGAAGTTAAGTAGTATTTAGATGTTCCTTATTACTGTATACACTAATCTGCTTCTGACAGCACGACGCGGGCGGTCCCGCCATCTTAGACGGCATCCTAATCGGCATCCTGTCGTTCTCGTCGAAGCGCTGCGACCAGCCCGACCAACCGGCAGTCTTCTCCACTGTCGGAGCTTTCGCCCCCTGGCTTGAGTCGCTCGGGGAAAAGAAGTTCCAACTTAGGTACCTTTTTAATTTTATGAAACGTTTCCTATTAGATGAATGGGGTGTTCTTCGAAGAGATAACGCCTGCCCGTGACCCACACGGGCCACCATTTCAAAATACTGGGTATTTTGAATAACTAAATCAATCAGGGCATCCCCGCATCAATCAATCTTCATTAATTTGAGACTTTCAATGATGGTTACGTTAGGTGTTCTCAGTTTCTTTCTGTGAACAAGTGATGTTTCAGAATACTTACTACGGGCCCGCGGGGTACGCGATGCAACAAGCTATGACTAAATGCATTGCGTGTTCTCTGTGACTTTTATAAACGTTATACGAATACGAAATCGTAATGAGCATCTAATTTATACGAAACACCGAAAGTAGATTTTCCAGGATGAGTAATTCAGTAAGTATACCAATACCGAGCGTGAGTGGAAAATATCAATGTAGGTGTTCAATCATAAGTTCTCACGGTCGCCAACTAGGTACAGGCAAAACACATCTTCACATACCCATATGGAGTAACAATTGATTGATTTACGTGGTCAGAAACTAATAATAATTACATAAATTTAAAAAAAACAGACTCCATGACCCCTTAGGCCAACTAAACGCACTGCTCCAATGAACAGCGAGATTTCGGAGTAAACGAAAGTATCATCGACGTATCTATACCTACAATTTTAAGATTTTTGTTCACTTTTTAAAAACCGCTTGATCGATTTCGATAAAATTGATATGGGAACACCTCTGAACCTACCAAGTGAAAAAATAATCACCAAAATCGATTCATAATTGACGGCATGATCGCGTAACATAGGTACATACAAAAAAAGTCGAATTAAAACCTCCTTTTTGAGTCGGTTAAAAAAACAAGTGACATGATTTAGTTAAGATGGCGGCTGACGGCTCCCTCACTCAACAAATGGCGGCTGTCAAAATCAATGCAATTCACGTGATGATCATTACCATAGCATTGCTATATGCGGCGCAAATTCTCACAATTTATCGCTCGTTTATCTACGACTTAGACATGCTGTCATGATAACAGACTATCTGGTTATTCTTATCTACTGATCTACATCTTATAGTTACTGTTGTCTACGAAAGAAAATGTTTTCCATCACAGATTAGACTCCAGTAGATTAGAGTAGTAAAGAAAACGCTTCGCAGAAAATGAGCGGACTCTTTGGTCTCACAGTTTCGTTCGTCATACGCTAACCAGCACTAATGTCATTACGACCAATAACTTCAGTTTTCTATGCTGGATTATATTTGTAATACTTTTCCCTACTTTTTGCTTTGCCGTAGTCGGGTATTAAATTATTAATGTGTTTTGCACTTTTTTCTTTTTTCAGAAGGGCTTGTTTTTTTTATAACATTTTTTTTTTTGTTTGTTTCAGAAACATAGCGATAAGGACAAATACATAGCCGTCGTAGAAGAATTTAATAAAACAAATATAAATTACAATCAATAATACTTATATTTTTCTAATAAATATACACACCGCCCCACACTAACTGCGCAACGAGCAAGGAAAAACATTTCAAACCTTATTTGTTCAAACATTTATATTTTCTATTCAACATACATTACAGATACGATTAATTATTTTTTCGTGTTCTTTGCGGATCTTCGATGTTAAATTCACTATGGAATGATACCGAGCTGAGTTAGAAAATGTTACAATCCATTACATATTATTTATAATTCATTATATTATAACAGGCAAACGTGAACATGTTTACAGCAAAATGACTGTACGCGCTATGTCGCACAATTTTCAGCTCATGTGACGTCACATTCACCAGCTGATTTTTGACAGTTGACAAATATGACAGCTTTATTTTTTTTATATTTTTTCGAGCATGCTTATGCCATTCTGCCGCGTTTTGTGCCTTTTTAACAGATAAGTAATAACAACTATTGGATGATCGCATTTAGGTATAATTAGCGAGGAAAAACTTTTTCGCTTAATTAAAGCGGTAGTTGACGTGGAGTTCTGGCTTGATGTCGTAAACCAACTTGAGAACGTCTTTGATCACCTGGAAGATGGAAAAAAATTAGTCTTGCAAAGAAACAAAATCCCTTAAACACTTATTACACACAATATAAATCTATGCATAAACAATGACTACATGCTCTAGAAAGGTAACAAAGTAAAAAAAAAAAATTAGTTTACTTTTTTGTAATTGGGAATTCGGTTTTTTTTTTCTTCGGCCATAGCACATTCGTGCTGGATAGTTTATATTCTGGATTAGCACATACAGGCTACATTTTTTACTAGAAAAAAAGGGTTAATCTCTTTTTTTTTTAAATTTATGTTGATTAAAAATCTGCAATTTTTCTGACCAATATACCAGCTGTTTTAAGAGTTATGAGGTTTAAAACACTTTATACTGGCCAAAGTGGAGTACCTTGAGAAAAGTAAGTAGTCAATAAAAATGCAGGTCTCACTTATACTTTAAATGCAAAAGTTGTGTAAATTTGTGAGTTGTGTTATGTCATAATATGTGTATATTTGTTGTTCACACTGTGGAATTTGTTTACACAGATTTAGAAATTTGGGTTGCACATAGCTTTTATACCATAAAATTGTTTTTTTCGATATCAGGGTAAGTTAATGTACATAATGGTATATGAACATAAGGTGGGTGGATATTAAGAGAATCAGTAGATTGATTGTCAAAGAAGAAGAGACAAGGACTCACCGGTTCCTGCTGTTGCTTCAGCATTCTGTTCATCTCGTCAATCTTGACCTTGGTTTCTGCGTCGATCTTCGCAGCCACTCCTTCTCGGCTGCCCATGTGCTGGAAGTAACATAGTAATACAATTACCATCACAATAGAAGATATGCTGTCCATTTAGCAAACGAGCCATAATCATTATACTCGCTAAAACAAAGATGTATTCATATTCTAGGTATAACAAATTTCCATACGCAGACGACAATGCTATCTAAGGCGCGGGCTAGGAGAGTGAAGTTAATTGAGAAGCACACTAAAACAATGAATCTTTGGCCAAGTCTCATCTAAAAAGAATAAAACAAGGTATAAAGCTAATTAGGGTTGCTTCTTTACTGGCTAATTAATTAATGCTAAGATTCTGTTACAGAGCACCTGACATTCATTATATGTATACATAAGCCAATACAAATGAAGAAAAAATAAAGTTAAAATATATAAGAATGTAGCTGTAAATCAAATTTCAAATTGCTGTTTCAATTATCGACTGTAGACTCAGTGTAACCAATTCTAAGATTCATCTTTAACTAATTATGGAGATTCGTCAAAATAGTAATAGTGGTAGGATTCTTCTCAAATATCTAATGACTGAACCATGACAAGGTCAGGTAAGGTACTGTCAAATTACTGTTACCTATACTAAAATATTAAAAAATAAACAGGGTACATCTGTTTGACAATGAATATTGTATTTCAGTAAATTATTTTAAGGCTAGCTATTTGACCACATATTACTTTATGTGTAGTGATGTCATGGTCTATGATGGTTAATCACCTAGACAGAAATGACTCTCAAGTAAAGCTACCGGAAGACATTGTTAGGTGCTAAGCAGCAAACATCCAACATGAGGGTGGTAGCTGGCCAGTAAAGTACTAGAAAGTACCACCACACAATGTTTTCCTGGCAGCTCAAGTTGGTGTTTGAACCTACGCCCTTCAGCGTGTGAAGCGTCCGCGCTAACCTCTGAGCTAGCATTGCTACAACTAGTAGTTGTTGTTGTATCAATATGTTTTTATTTTAGATTAATTCAGTCATAACACTTAAGCACTAGGTTTCTATGTGTAGGAGAATACCATTGAAGTCTTAGTACAAACAAACACATACACAGACAAACACACATAGATCTTATAATTCATCATCTGGCCAACCTGGAAACAATTCTAGAAGTCTTGATGATGACACTATTTAACTGCATTTTATGTTTACCTTGGTGTTAATATCACCGACTGACTAGTTTACTTCATGTCAACTGAACATTAAACATAATTTTATTTTACATAATTTTACATTTATTTCCATAAACATGAGTAGAAAAAGTGTTTCATGTAGTTAATTAACAGTTTGATAAGAACTTCATATTATGCTTGACAAGTCATACATATTGAATGTTAACTGAAATGCTAACATTAATCATACAAAAAATTAACACAAACCAAGAACCCTCTGAATGTGCTTTAAAAAATGATCCAGAAGAAATACAAATTGACAAAAAAAGACAGCGGAGTTACTCAAGTTAAAAAAAGGAAAAAGGGGCAACCTTGGATGAAATAGAATAAACTGAAACTTTGTAAGAACCTTTGTTTTGACATTCTAATTCTGTCTCAAAAGTCTCAAGTCGTCACAAAGTTAAAAACGGTACTATAGACTGGGATTGACATATAGCTGTGTGCTCCACACTCAGCACTTAGAGCGCTCCATTGCAAAAACCTGTTTTACATTTAAAAAATTGCTTCCAACCAAATTTGTAGAGAATTTTATGCTTAACAACTTACATAACAAATGAAAAAAATGATTCGAGCACCTACAGGAATATATTAAAGAAAACTGATTTTTGCCATCTTTGACCTTGAATATCTAAGGGCCCTTTACACATGACCTTATGAGACTTTTGTGATAATACTTAAAATGCCATAGTATAGATTCTTACAAAAACTCAGCTTATTCCTTTTGATTCTGAGCTAAACCCCCTAAGGTGACTGGACAACTAAAAATGAATGTAAATGAGGCATCTGAAATTATGTCTTGTAACTTGGTCTCAATAATATTATAGAGATAATGAGTTAATTGAATACTATAGTACCCATCAATAGTTTTATTCTTTGTGGAGATGATAAATTTGCCCTAATATTTCACTCAGGCAGTTATTTGCATATCAATAAGAACATACCTTAGCCTCGAATTCTTTGAACTGCCTTTCGCGTTCCTGTCTGTACTTTTCAATCTCATCCTGGGCCTCTTCCTTGGCCTGCTTTAGGCGTTTCGCTTTTCCTGAAAATTTACAAGAAATATGTCAAAACTCAAATTTTTTAACAATTTACTATTAGTACATAGTTTTGATAGAATTAGAATACGCCACACAAACTTTGTTTTTGTATAGAGCAGACATCTATGATCTCATGGAAGGAGATATCTACTTAGCTAAAATCTATATGTAGGTACGAGAGTTCTTATTCGAAAAAATATCATGTGATCCACCATTAAACTGAGTAAAGGATGCTAAAACTAATATTCCAGGGAATTACGAACAAAGAATAAGATAATGAACATCTTCTCAATGATATACAGATAGGAAACAGCAATTTACAAATCAGGGGCAGTGTCTATCAAGGGAGCTAGGTACCAAAAATACGCAGTAATGTGTTCACTTACGCTTCCTCGCCTCTGAGACCTTTTCTGCAGCACGCTTCTCAGCGGCCAGAAGTTGTTGGATTCCCTGTGTCTGGCTCGCCATTTCTGTTACACACAAAAACTATGTCGCACGAGAACCAAGACCAAATCAGAAATCAATAGGCGCAGTGGAGCTTCGTGACGAAAGTCATATGATTACTTTAGTTTCGCTATGTTGTCACGATTGGCGCTGTCATCGACTCGTGTTGTGGCATTATTGCGTAAATTGAAACGGCTTACAATGTAACTGAACATTTTTATTCATACTTATAGACGTCGAGGTTTAGTATCTGTTATATGGAATGCACATTTAATAAAGTGATTTATATTTTCCATCCATAACTAAAAAGAAAATTAATAAATCTATTGCATTATGAAGTCAAATGAATGTTGAGGAAACGGAACGTACCAAAGCAAAAAGGTTTTTCTAAATTTGTTTAGATGGCGCTAATACACAATGTCAAAGTAGGATGATGCTGTGTCTTTTGTTGTTTTTGGCGTCGCACTTTATGTATTCTGCCAACGGCAAATATTTCGTATTTTCCAGTAAAAATCAAGCAAAATACAAATAATAGAAACAACACGGAAATACATGCTCTACCACATCATTTAATTTGCCCGCATTTATATGTATTAATCAGGACTTTATAAACAAAACTATTTCGTTATTTTTGAACACAAGCACACGTAAAGGGTTTTTTTAATAATAAAATTCAAAGTGGCAATAGTTTTGTTTCCGCCAAAATACGTCATGTCAGTGTCTCGGCGGAAACTGGAATTGGAAATAAAGTAAATGGGTAAAAAAGATAGCTGTGGCTGTGGGTAACGGGTATGGGTAAAGAAATGGTTGAAAATTTTATGAATAATGGGTCTTATCGAATATAAAGTAGGTAAACTAAATATACAATTATTAAAACTACTTAAATAAATATTTTACTCCAAAGTTTAGTAAAAAAATGGAAATGGCAATTTCACTTCAAAAAAATACTATATAGTTAGCGTAATCTAGCATTCTAACCTATCCAAGACAGCGGGAATAGTTTCTCAAGATTATTCGTAAGAAATACTTTTTAAATCTCGACTCAAACAGAGGGGCCGGGGGCGTGCTTTGTGGCATTTTAGCCTAACTTTCAAAATATGGATGAACTTACCCATAAGTAACTATATTACCAGTAACTTACTTATATTACTTAACTTACCTTACCTGCCTTAACTTACCTTACTTATGTATGTAATTTGAATTAATTTCTTTTATTTGAAAAAGCACTTGACCTAAATGCGGTTCCCTTCTGCTCAAACCATTGTGATCGGGGGGTTTTTAAACCTTTGAACTAAAAATAACAAATAAAAGGAAGTCTACTGCCTGCTAGGTTTATTTATTATATATTTATTTAAATCCTCAACCAGTCAGATATTATTATGTATTAGTAGGTAAAGTATCCTTCGAGAATTTTTATAACTCTTCTTTCTCCATCTAGGGTAACTGGGATACCTACTTACAATGGAAAAACAATTCCGATTCGTAATGAGTAACACAGTAATAATTATTCACGTTTTACACGCAAAATCAAAAGTATTTACTTCAATAAACAATTAGTTTCTCATAACCTTTGAAAGTTTGAACTAATCCGTAAAATATGATTAAAAGTTTCTTAATGTCAATAACATGTGACGTAGCCTATCATACTTCTCTTTTACTCGCATGAAAACGATAGAATAAGATATAGTACTCCGAGTCAAAAACGGAGAACAAATCAAGTTCACCATCGAAATAAATACTGTACATTGCTTATTTACTATGTAATTAGAAGCGCGCGCCACGTATTTGAGCAGTAATGAACGATGTGTCAATATATTTTGTTTGCATTGTTGGAGACTTGGGTACAGAGTCCAACCGCCATCCGCGTCCAATCGTCACGTCACGTACCTACTCTCTTTATCATTTCAGTGGTAAACTTAACATAGTATGGCCGTCGTATGGAAGTATTCACAGTTTTACTTCCACAAAGAATACGCGATAAACATATCACAGAGCGAATTGAGAAAGACATTTTTAAAAACATTATTTACGCGAGTGATACACGTTAGTTCACAGTGTCCTCCGCGATAATAAAGCGAAACAACGCGCGACCTCTTTATTTTCTATTTTTACCATATTTGTTGTAAAAATGTTAAACAAAATATGGTTGGTTAGTCAGCCAAATTCAGTGATCTTAGAAATCAAGGCGGACCCCAATGCCATTGGCCAGGACTGTCTAGAGAAGGTAAAACAATTATTATATTAATTTATAAAAAACACATTCTTTCAGATGGAGTTTTGTTAAAGTTTATATTACTTTGTCGTACATAAAGATAAAAGTTAATTTAATCTTAATAATAGTAATGTCATTATCTACATTCCAAACAAATACAATATACTACATTATAGTTAATTTTAAAGTTTGATTTTAGGGTTAAATTTGTTTTGAAATTGGTTAAAAGTGGGTGATTCTGCAACCTTGCGTATATCAATTACACGGAAATACCTTTTATCTTCAATTTTATTTATAAAAACATTTTCTAATACTTATTGCTTCAAGAACGAAATGATGAAATCTATTCAAACAAAAGCAATGTGAGGAACACGTTTATACATTCAACGTCACATTCTACCTTAGCGGACTTTGGACCCGGTAAACGTATAGACATTCTAGGTACGCATGCCTTCCTGCCGTGTTCAATTTTGTGAAGAATTTTTTTAATTACTCTTTCTCATAGTTACTAGCTTAGACCTAGCACAATATTATTATTATTATTATTATTATTATAATATCAATTTGTCAATTTTGTTGTGGTGGTCATGGATTGCGTGGCTTGCATCATACGAATAAATATACTCGAATATCTTGCCAATGTAGTTTTCAAATGATGCACTTTGGGCGCCAACATTTTTGCAATGTTTCTCCGGCTTGGCTCAATTCCAATATTTCCAACCAATGTATTGTATCCATCTGGAATAAAGACTACTCCATTAAGGTCACTAAGCAAGGATTAATCAACCTCGAGAAATATGTTTAAAAACTATACTATTAGATTATTTACTGCAAAACGCTACGGAAAGCTTGTGGAGAAACTAAAACAACAGTAATTGTAGGTAGTGTAGGTTTATCTTTCTAAACCAAGTACTTCTTCACGGCCACTGTAAATAATAGGTTATTTACCCTACATAACATTAATTTAATTATTTAGTAATACTCACACACAGAGTGTGAAACACCTACCAACCTTGGATAATGTTAGAGATAGCTAAATATACTTATAAGTTTACTAAAACATGTATGCACTTAAAACACTGCCCAGCCATATGTATTACTATAACACGTGCTTTAAATACCCATGAGTCAATTCTCAAGATAAAAAAATATTCTGTCACCAAATCAAGGAGTTTGTAAAGTCGTTATTCGTGGCTCGTAACACCGGTGATTGTATCTCGGGTACAAAGTCCACCCGTTTCTACAACAGCTGTAGACTTACCGTGCGCTCCACCACGTGCGCACTGCGTGATCACTCGTAACAAGCCCACTCAATATTACACCTTATTTTACGGTAGCAAAGACACATTTTAGGTTCTGCTCCTTTGAATTTGGTACTATTGTGAGTGTTGCTCTGCTAACACCACGATATTACATCTTAAAGTTTGAAATGTAAGGTTTGATTTTGGATGTACTTAGGAAGCTTAGATTTGGGCCTGCAATTCGAAATTTCACATGTTGATTCTGATTTTGTATAACGGTCTCTATCGTCTTCAAGCTTCAACAAACCCTTTTTATAATCCCAAAATGTAAGCTCTATGTAGGTATAGACAATTTTGTTTACTTCTAATTTATTCATCGGGAAATGTATCATTTTAAACTTCATTGATTCTCGCTTATGTTTTATACAACGAAAAGTAATCAGGTAACTTCTACGCTCGATCACAAGAATGATGCGAAGGCTAAGCTAGAGCGCAACCTTGTTTGACTGGAAATCCATAAGTAGGTTTAATAATAGCTATGGCATAAGTACAATCTAATCACCTTAGCAACAACTATAGTAATGTCATCGACAGGTTTCCATCGAGGTTTCCTCAATTCAAATCGATAACTACACTAAAATGAATTCCAAATTATTACTAAAAACGCCGTAAAAGTGGCCTAACAAACATCTTATTCATATACCTACCAAATCAACCAATACATAATTATGGTAGTAAGATAATTATAAAAAAATGCTTCAGACACCTAAAGGCGGTGAATGTAATACCTAAGTAAAATAATAAACAAGTATCTGGTATCGATTTCACTTTCAAACTTAATCTAAACTCAAAGGTAGATAATGTATCTAAGTTTATGTCAGAACTTAAAGATGAGGTTTTATTTTATATATTTAATGAAGATTCTGAAAAAACGTAAACTATGGTAATTATATCAATTCCGTAACTTTTCGACTTTGTCACAAGTATTAACATGAAATGTTCTTAAATTTTGTTAAAGTTGTAAAACTAGGTGAACATGAAGGTAAATTGAAGCCTAAATAAAACTAGTCTCGCCTTGGTCAGGCCATCCCCTGGCCCCGTGCAGCCGTGTAGACTGTAGAGTCCAAACTCCATTTATATTTAACTCGGTTCATGAGCACATGCTTTACGAACTGCAAAGAGGTCAATGGGATCATCTACTTTTATACATCCAGAGTAATATTATTGCATGCCATGACATCATGGTATTAAATTACGAAACTTATTTTGCCATCAAATCTAATTTCGATGTATAATAAATCTCATGTAACATATATAAAAATATGAATAAATCCATTAAGTCCAGTACCACAAAAACAATCTAATTCTTAAACGTGTTCTTTTTTCTGGATAACTTTGTTATCATAATTTGAAATTATATCTTGCCAGTATTTTCTAATAGAAGTTATGTTAATCGTTCGTGTTTCAAACACAATTTTTGTTTTTCTGTGAAACATAAATGCGTGATGTTATTTTGTTGTCTATGCAACATATTAATTATATTATTGCTTAACTATGATAAATCATCATTTCGATATTGTTTATATTGTCAGCATTGTAATTTTTCTGTTATACCTATACTGTATGCAAATTGCAGTAATCAATTATTTTCGAGTCTACCTATATTGATTTAGGTATATTTTCCTCATCATTTTCAAGTAAACCTGATTTTATGAAGCATTTGCAGATATACGTAGGCAAAATGTTCTGATTTCGTAATTGGAAATTATTTTTATATTAATTGCTAAACTGTTATTTAAAGTAAGTTCTTTTGTATTTGTAGAAAATCCTGTAAGTATACTGATTTTGGTCAAAACAAATCAAAGTACATGGCTTTCACACTTCGCTTCATTTCGCTTCCATAGTTTCTCAGCTCGTAAATTTATACGATTCAGCCTAATTATTTGATGCTCTAAAATGTTTTGTATTGTTGAACTTTCCAATTGGTGTTGTGGACTCTGTACTGTGACGTCAGCCGACCTCGATGAACGGTCATTGTTTGTCACAATATCCTTCTAGTATATGGGTGACTCGTAGTTATGCTCCACAATATCTTTTGTACCTTTGCGAAGAATGGATTACGGTTTGTTTACACTTAGTTGATTGCACAACTGAACCATTTTTGTAGAGTCCAGCTGCTTAAAGTTCCTGCTTCCATTTTCTTCTTTCATTCCGCTTTTTCGTTAGTGTCTTGTAGCTTAACATCATTTTTAACTGTAATAAGGCGTATCCTTGCCGAGGTACCACATAACTTTCACTTACATCATCAATTGGCAAACCGCTTTCGTAAAATGCTCATGGAGTCAAATACTATGTAGTATATACATGTATGTATGTGTACGATATACACAGCATAATAGTTATAAATTTGCTTCAAGTACTTTAAATAATTAATATTGCTAGAAGTAAATCCCCAAGTTAAAGTGTGTAAAGATTACTGTGTTCCGATTTGAAGGGTACTACAGCTATAGGGAAATTACAGGGTTGCTTAGACAAACCATCAAAAGTCTCAAAGTAATGAGTGCCCGTAGTAAACGACGCCCTAGGCTTTGTTTTGTTATTCAAAGTTTTGTGCATTGCTGCAATGGTCATATTTCTTATCAACAGGACAGTGTACGGAACATCCCAATAATTTCTCATTTTAACAAATTACTTCAAAAGTGAGTCATTAAAATATTCTTCATATAATGTCATCGGCCGTGGAATTACGTTAATTCCATATAAAAGGATCAATATTAATTGTGTTTGGTACTGAATACAAAGGCACATTACCGTACCCAAATGTAATGGTTATTAGTTACTGCGTGCATCGATTGTAAATTATCATGATGGAATTGGTGAGGGTTGCTCCTTTTTGTTTTGCTTCGTATTATATTTAATATTATGGCTATATCATTGTGTTCTTTCGTAAGAAAAAAAACTGTCTTTAACAAAACTTTTTCATCGCTCTTATTTATCCGACTGATAAAACAAATGACGTCACAAATTAATACAATAAGAACGGAATACATATCGACACAGAAACAACTTATCAATGGGCGAGACTCATAAATATGATAGCAGTGAGTGTCGGTAGTAACACAGTTTTTGCTTTATCATCCAAAGTAATTTTTTTAACATATTTCATATGCTTTTGCATATCAACAACAATCACTATAGTTTTCGTAACTTTGCCTTTGCCTAAATAAAGAGTTACGTTTAGACACGTCATCAGTGCATGTACTAGTTCTACAGTATTAAGCTTGAGTAATTTAATGTATGTAATTGAGCTGGTTTAACTAGTTCTTAAGACAGGATATAAGTTTATGTGCTAAGTATCATTCGTACATCGTTGTAAGTCAAATTTAAATCTCCTAGTTATCAACAATTACTTATTGAAATTTGCTCTTCCAAAGTTACTTGGTAATAGATCTCCTTAGTAAGATCATATAAACAACTACCTATATACAAAAGGCAAATTAACGACGATAAAATTTTGATTTAAAATAATTACCATTCTATAGTAGAGATCGCCACCGTATAGGTTTTCCAGTACACTGGCGGTATTGTCTAGTTATATCACTATGCTCAACTATTGATATAAGCAAGCGCCAGGTCTGAGATCTCCAAAGCAAGGACCAGCCGCTTCGAAAGGTTTGTGTGTTTTATAAACCGTCTAAAATATAGGGATGACAAGCATTGCGCAAACAAGCTGGGTACGTGACCAAATGCACGGTATACTTCTGCTGCCTTGGATCACATCTGTTATATTTTCTGTCTGACCTCCTACCGTCTATATTACCTTCACAAAAACGCCTTCCGGGACTAATTGCGATAATAATATATACCTTAAAGGAACAAAGGCCTTTGAGGTCTTAACAAAGGAAATATTTTTGTAAAGCAAGGCCATATCTAAGCGCCTACATACATTTTTGCATACGCTTGAAAAAAATAAAATATTGCACGATTCGTTGTGTTGTATTTAATGTAAGTTATAAACTTATCTTGAGTATAAATGTTATGTGGAAATGTAACATACAAAATTTAGTTCAATTATTTTTTATAAAAAAAAACCACTTCATTTCACTAACATGGCAAGGTTTCTGCGTCAAATATCAAATCGCAGGTAAAACCGCGGGACATTTATAGGGCAAATTGATTGCGAACCTACGATAATCTATGTCGCAAATATGATAACTTCTTATCATATAAACTGCTTAATCGTAACTGCAAAATAAATATGTTTTCTTATCTAGCTGGATACCTACATAATCTAATTAATCCATTAATCCTGCTCGATGCGGATAAAAATGTGTATAACTTACCTACTAACAAAAAATATAAATTTTAAAAATAGACAAGGAAAATGCCTGGTATAAAGTTGAATACGCTTGACTGAGCGACCTTTTGAAGACTCAAATTTTACGTTCAACAATAATACTTTCAACATAACACAAAACAACAGATAATAATTAGAAACAAAAAAAATAACCCAAATTAAAAAAAAACCCTAATTAGTATAATAAAAATAATATTTGAACTACCAGTTCACACTGCATATCTGTATATGGGCAACACAACAAAGAATCTGGTGATTTTGGCGAGTTTTTGAGAACTTCCAGTGTTGTTTTGCAGAATCACCCAAAAATTGTTCATTTTGGCGTTAGGTGATACCGCTTCTCAAAAAATAATTACCCGCCTTGATAAAGTTTTTAATTAATAAAATAATTATGCAACAACGTTATACACATTATCTAACTGTTATAATTATTGGGTGAGTTAATGTTAACCTTTTATCGTGAAAATAATTATTGAACTTGAGTCAATAAGATGATTCAATAGTTCCCAGATAGAACTTTTGCACGTAGCTTACTAACCTACATTGATTTTGACTCTGATAATACTCATGTTTACTTACGCACTATATATATTTTTTTTCTATTTCTATTAAATATGTTTACAAGCCGAAGGTTAAAACAACAACAAGTTGAACACCCACAAGTTGAAAATCTAACGGTGTGTTCCGGCAGCCTAACTTGAGAGCCAGTTTCATTCCAGGCTAGTTGTGTTTACCATCTTTGACCACACCGTCACTTAACATAAAAAAAAACAATGAGATTGAACTGTCGGTGATGGAAATAATAGCATGGTTGTAGTGTACTTTCTAGTACTCTGCTGGCTAGCTACCACCCTCAAGTTGAAAGTCTGTTACCCAGCACCTACCAGTGTGTTTCTAACTTGTAAGCCAGTTCCGTTCCAGGTTAGGTGCGTGTGCCATCTTCGACCACATTGTTCCATAACTTTAGGTGAGCTGTAGTCAAATATACAAAAGTTAAAAGATCGATTAGGAGATCAATATAATTTTAGTTAACTTATAATTATCTAATATTTATACAATATGTCACATGTTAATAGTTAAATGATAAAAATTACATTAAAGATATTTTCCATAGTTATTATATTTTTCGGAGACAATTTAACGAAATTTTACGTGAACTCTGATAACCTCACTTCCGAAGCTTCTGTAATCGCTCACGATAAGGTTTAACCGATAACTTTTACCCGAGTCACGTACATTATGATATAAATTATGTGAATTGTTTGTCTTAACATTAAATATTGCAGATATTTCGGTGTAAAATTGATAACTCTTCATTGTCACTTCTGATAGTACAAAAACGAGGGGTCAACCCAAAAGTCATGATTTAAATACTTGGGACTTAGGTACTTGTATTTAGTTTTTGCTGCCTGTAATATTAACAAAAACAAAATTGTTAAGTATGTCTAACTGATGATATTTATTGACTACATAATTTATTATGATTGAGTATTGATTGCGTGTTCGCATAGTTGCACTAATAATAAGTATTGTATACTTAGCACCAAATTGTATAATGTAGGTACATAATTATCTAGATAGGTAGGTACAAATTCACGTCAACGTGCCAAACATAGATATAAAAGGGTATTTAGCTAGATATTATTGATAAGAACCGGATGCTTATGACCGAAAAGTTTTATTGCAAAAAAATATTAGGTAGGTAGGTAAATACATAATTTATGTCAATGTCATGGCATCACACATCAGTCACCTTCAAAATAATCGATAAGGCATTTTAGACTTTTTGTTCAATTTACTACTTTGGTTCTCGTGGCGAATTATCGTATGTGCTAATAACATTACATATAGAATATTTTATTCTATCAAGATAGACATTGTAACCGTGCAAATAATTTAACTAAACATTTAAACAAACTGTTATAGAAATAACCGTGGTCTGCGTATTCTACCTTGTGGAACTCCCAACTTATTTATTTGTTACCTTCTTCGTGTCTGCTTTGCTACGTTGTCTAGATCACGTATACCTCCCTCCAAGAACCTATCTAGTTGACCACTCTAAAGACTATAAAACACTTGACTAAATTTGAAAGGTGAATATTACTACAAGCTATTGAAACAACTGATGCATATTTTCATCAAATAACTTAAACAATACCGTGACCTCATTATGCTTTGTAGAAAAAACCATATGGCATGAGACACCATATTGTAATTTGCAGTTTTCCACAAATAGAAAAGTATATTTTAAGAAATTATTTGAATATATTACGCGTGTTGTGAATGTCATTCACGTGATGAAGATTAATTTTTTTTGGCCCATACAAATTGTTACTTATCATAATATTCTATCGTTCACCTTTCAGACTGTTGACATTGACAAAGCCATTGTCTGTTTTTGTATACTCTTGAATTTTATTTTTGTAAACTTTAATAGTTTGGTTGTCATGAGAACAAGACCCGCCAATAATAGTACAGTTGACACATTTTATTGCGAATAAAAGTACGCAATAAAACAAGTAGTCAAAAGGACCATGAAAGTAGAAAATGTTCTTATAGAAACACAAACACATACATATGTACCAAATTAGGGAGAAAGTAATCTGGGAGATTTCACGAGGTGTTTGCGTGGCTTTTTGGAACGATTCCAAGTTGGAACGATAAGTTTGTGTCATTGACCAGGGCCTACTTCTGAAATAATTATCTTTGTCGTAAAACTGTTTAAGGTCTTTTTAAAGAGATAAATGAGCTCTGGGTTATTAACAATTGAAATACTTATTTTTAAATGCTTAGAAATTTTTCTTTTACGCATGTGTTCTATTGTTTATACGTTCAAATACATGCTGCCTTTAATCTATTAGGTTAAATTTGATCGAAAGCATATTTGTAGAATCAGAATAAATATGAAGTCAAGTAAAGTACTAAAGCGTGCTTCATTATAGACCACACTACTGCTTAACGTCAAGAAGGGGGTGGTTAAACGCGAACCTATTTAAAATAATAATAATAAACTAAAACAAAAATTTTTGCTCCTGGTTTTTGGTTTTTTCTGAAGTTTATATTTTGACATTTACGAACTTTCTTCCTCAAAGTATCGATGTTAATCTTATTTTGTCATCAATAAAAATGTTAAAGCTCTATAAATTCTACAGAATATGGGAGAATTTAAAAGCTGGCCACATTCCAATAAAATGTCTATCTCGATCGCCTTTTGCAATAAATATTTCGTTAACGTTTATACTGTTTAGTAAAAAAGAATTAAGAAGTACTTATAAAAACCTAATAAAATTCTATTATGTACTCGTTTTCCTTCCTAACTATGCGTTCATTTGAAGTATTTCATTGTTCGTGAAAACACAAAAGTCGTAATTTTGCGCGCGACATAAAAAGAATGCGCATTTCAATATGGCGCCTATGGCAACTGTTAGTTGGCTGTCAACATATCGAAGGACATCAGGGGAACAACTATATAAACTGTGTGAACGCTTGAGTCGGTGCTTACATTATACATACAATTTAGGTATATATATACGTAAATTGACTTTTGGGGAATTATGAAGAGTAATTTTCTTGTACCGATGGCGTAAAATCCAATAAAAAATGGGTTTCGTTATGTATGACTCATGACTATTATTTTCTTAGCTGTAAATATAAGAATGGTCATTTAAATAAAAATATGTTATACACTTTTTTATGTATGAAGAATACGCGTATTGGATTGTACACTTGATTAATTTGTTCCCTAACATAATTATATAGTACAATAGGTAGGTATGTGCGCTTTCAAGTCGCGAGTAAATCGGTTTGTTTTAGGCAAGCGTGCTTCATCGTAGATCGCATCTTCGCTTGACATCAGGCGAAATGATAACCAAACGCAAATCTACTTGTAATTTTAAAAAAAACTCGATTTTTTTATTATAAAGAAATCGAATTGGTTACCGAAACAGAAAGAAAGAGGTTATCCGCCTTTATCCCCTAATAGAGAAATCTGTAATTTGTGGTAATGTTTCCCCACTATATGCCTTTATAATTTTATGTTAATTATTATTTTAACCGGTACATTTACCTCGTGTAGCACAAAACCAATCGTATACCTACAATACATCATGTCTAGGTTACATTTTTCAACTTTACAACTGCGCAGTGTTTTTAACTTATCAGGTAAAAACAACATTAGACTAGGAAAACATTCACGTGTATTAATTTATTTACCTATTGTTTGTTACCGTTATCAACCTAAATTTATATTTGTGATTGTAACAAGACGTACTTTATCAGATTCGTACAGTTAAAGGCTCAAACACTTTGATATTTTTTTATTTTTTTTCTTTTATATTCTTCCGTATTCTTTGGTCAGAAGCAAGCTGTTATCATCACACTCGGTCTTAACTATAATCTCTTCTGTGGTTACTTTCTCTCTCTATTAGCCCATTTGGTAGAATCTGCTTCAAACTTTGCATTTGTTCTGTGACTTGTATAAATTTACAAACGAAAAAGGATTAAAGTATTCTATCAGTTATCTGGTCCCAGGAGTTTTGGCGGGAACGCGGGAAGAGTCGTGTCGCTCCGTTGTACTTTTTTCTAAAACTAGTGTTTGTCGAGTGTTTATGCATAAAAATGGTGGTGTTTTATTGATAAAGTGCTGAATTACAAGCGTGAGTGTGGGAAAATGATATAATGCGGTGAAACATGACTTTTCGTGTTGCTTCCAAAACTCCATCGAAGCTTTATAGTGAAGTCGCCGCCACTACTTTACTAAAGCATGACTGGACTTGACTAAGACTGGACTTTGACCATAACTATAGCTAAGAGACAGCAGAAATAACACTTAAGACAAGGCAGTATGGCTTTACAGCTTTAGCCTGCCCGATGGGGCAAATTAATTTAAAAAAAATGTATATATCTGGTCCCATAGTACAAACTGCTTAGTTTGGGGTTAGATGGCGTTGAGTGATATGTCGTACGATTATACGTATATTTATTTATTCATGAAATCTGAATTAGTAGGTAAATATTTTCTCATGCAATTTATGCCAGCAATTTATTTCTCTGCAGGACCCTTAGTGTTTTCTTAATTATTTTTCTTATAGAAATAATAATGCAAGTTTAAAATTCGTTATAGTTCTGAAAAGTAAAATATACATTATGAATAAGATACAAAGGTAGTGAATACGTGAATAATGTATGTCTGGAATCATTTTGATTTCACCTGAGGCGGGGTTACGTCATTTTCTTATATAGCGACATATTTAAATTTGCATAATGTTGAGTCCTTTGTATAACCTTCATACGGTACAGTTTTTGCCCATTTTTCGTTTTTGTACTTACTCTCATGCAATATTCTTTAAAAGGCAAGCGTGTTCCATCGTTGCTTAACATCAGGCGAGATGGTTAAGGGTTGATCTTCAGAGGTCGTTTAGTTAGGTCCACCGCAGTACCAGATATTCAGCCGAACAGTAGTGTGTTAACATTACTGTGTTTCGGTTTGAAGGGCTGCAGCTAGAGAAATCACAGGGCTGTTGAGACTTGAGACTAACGATCGAAATCTCAAAGTAATAAGCGCCAAAGCAGCGATGCCATGGACTTTGTTTTGTTACTCAAAGTTCTGTGTATCGCTGCAATGGTCATGGGGACAGACGTTATCTCTTTCCGTCAGAAGAGACTCTCGTTCGTCTCATTACCTAAATGAAAAAAAAAATTTGTTAGTTATTGGAACTGCAGAAGTGAAACCATAAAACACATCAGTTTTGTATGTCGGTGACGCGAACCCATCATTTTTGCCCATAGAGATAATATAGTTCCAGAAATCTGCGTTTTTGCCCTTACCAAAAATCACTTAACGCAGCCTAAGAACTTTTCGTTTCAAATAGTACATCATAGTGAAATTATTCATTGTTATAGCATTTTTTGGTCGATAGAAGAACATGAACTCGCTTTCCCTCCGTTTAAAATTTGCCAAAATTATTTGCTTGCATTGCAGCGTTCAATCTATTTCTGAATCCGTTTGGCATACAAAGTAAATCTGTTGGTCGATTAGTCGACTCGGCAGTCTACTGTTTACACGAAGCATTTGCACGATTGGCCGACCTACACCTCGACTGCGACCACGCACTCGCCTCGTGATACAGCCGTGATGAAGCGAGACGAAGCTAAAAAGAAAGAGATGCAAAGAAAACATCTGGGATACGACTTGTTTGGCGTGCCATTGATTTGTTTTTTATTGCTGTTCCATTTTAGCTAAATCTCAGAATATCGTCGATATAGATAGTGTTCGATTTTGTTATTAGATCATCGAACAAAAGCAGTTTTATAACACAATTTATGATAAATTAAATAGATTCACAGGTAAATTATGTAGCTCTTTGTTAATATGTAGACCTACATTATATGTAACTACTTGATAAATTTACGTAGGTACCTATATTACAAATATGTGGTGAATGTTTGTTCTGCTGTGTTTCGTATAAAAAAGTATATACCTAAGTATTATATTAGTTACTAGCGGACGCCTCACGGTTTCACCCGCGTAGTTCCCGTTCCCGTGGGAATAAAGGGATAAAAAGTAGCCTATATTACCCGGAGATAGTGTAGCGTCCCAATGGCTCTGAAACAGCTCTGCAGACCGATTTCAAATTCAAATCGGTCCAGTAGTTTCAGAGCCTATTCAATACAAACAAACAATCAAATCTTTTCTGTTTATAATAGTACATATTTGGTTCGCATGGTACAAGTTTGTAGTTGAAAGAAATATCTGTTGATTGTTTTTTCTTGTATTTTAAAATATAAAGATAATAGAAAATAATATTATTATTTTCTAAATCAAAGTCGGTAAGGCGTGCCTTTGTAGAAGATTACCTCTTCATCAAAGTAACCTTCATGGTCCAAAAGTATAATTTACAAAACATTGCGTTATTTGGATAGGATAAGCCAAGATAGTATAATTTATTTTTAATGTTTCCATTCAAAGGTTAATTGCTTTCTAAGTATCCAAATGTATTCAACAGTGAAGTTTAAAGTAACATACAAACCTCATTCTCAATCGCTTTTGGGCTTTAAACTAACAATGTTTATTTAGGTATATCTAAATTCTAGGTTCGCTTTTAACCCCTGTCTGATGTTAAGCAACAATATGGTCTAGGATAGAACACGCTTAGTTAGAAATAACCTATTTAGTCTTGATTTGAAGACAATATTGTACTTTTCGGGAAACAGACTCCGGCAAAGAGTTCCACATCCTCGCTGTGCGAACAAATAAATGTGGATGGGGACAATGTGAAAGTTCTTTGACACCTAATCAACTTTTATAAAACATATATTTCTGTGTAAAAATGCATAAATAGAAATTTTATCTGTACCTATTTCTAACGGATGTTATCAGTCAGAGATATAAAGACTACTTTGTTTCTTCTTTTTAGTAACGTATTTATCTCTATACAAATTGTGAATACTTTGTTATGTGCGGTGACTAGAGCTTCATTTTAAGTTCGTTTTGTTTGATATAGTTTACTCTCAAATGAGGTTAAAAAGTCTGTTATAATATACCTATATATACATTTATACATACAGGTTATCTTTGTCCTCGACAAATCCTACTGATGTTATAAATTTGAAAGTTTGTATCTTTGGATGTAGGTATGTTACTAAATCACGCCAAAACGGTTGGACGGATTTGGATGAAATTTAGCACACATACGTACTTATAGCTAGATTAAATATGGGATATTTTTTATACCGGGAAAATCTTAGGTTCCTGTTAGATTAAAAAAAAACTAGTTACAGGTACCTATCCTCTTGAAATTTGGTATGGATGTGTCTTATGGAACATTATTCCGGAATAAACGGTATTATTTATATTAATACTAGCTGCGCCCCGCGGTGTTACCCGCTACATGTTTTCGAGATAAAAAGTAGCCTGTGTTAATCCATGGTGTCAGTCATATCAAATTTCATCCAATCTAGGATTACCTACCGAGGTAATTAAGTAGCGCAAGTTTCGTTATGGATGAAGCTATTGCTCTTTTGTTACTTACATTAATTTCTCTGTCAACGCAAACGAAGTCGCGGGCACAAGTTAGTGTAATAATATTCCTAGAGGTATCTGGCCTCACGTCTTGTTTTACAAAAGAAGCTTGCCAAGTTTTTACGTCGCAACGAGTTGAAAGCTTCGAACAGTTCTAGGGTCCCAGTTCTCAGCGTCAGTTCATCGACCTGTGAGGATACAGCGTGTACCAACGCATCGCAACTCGCATGGTACCTCTTCAGAGGTCACCTTACGGCACTACTTTGTAAATAATCTAATAACAAAGGTAGTTTTGTATATTCAATATATATTTAGTTTATTTCCGTGTAACAGTCGTTCCAGTTACAGCAGTGATGAGGACTTAAATTTTACTATTTTTTTTTGTAAGAAGTAATGAGACGAACGGGACGCTCTCCTGATGGTAAGAGATAACGCCTGTCCATGACCATTACAGCGATACACAGAACTTTGAGTAACAAAACGAAAGTCCAGGGCATCACTGCTTTGGCGCTCATTACTTTGAGACTTTTGATAGAGTTAGTCTCAACAGCCTAGTAATTTCGCTAGCTGCAGTACCATTCAAACCGGAACACAGTAATGCTTACACACTACTGCTACTACTATTATTAACAACTTATTAATTTCAAACCTATATTTAGAACTAATTTCAACGTCGTCACGCATCAGTCCGTTCGGTTCTGAAACTGATGAGACGCCGGCACTGACAAAGACCCGACAAATGGCATCGCGATATACGGCCATCCCTCTCACAAGATGAAAGCACGTGGTGGCCGAGGCGATCCGGCGATGGCGTGGCATAGGCAGCCCGTACACGTTCAATCATGATCACGATCCGCGATCCGCGATCCGCTATCATGATTTCAAAATTTCTAGATATTATGCGATCCGGAGCATCAGTCCGTCAATCCGCTTCGTACACGATCAGTCTGGATCGCGATCATTGATCGCGGATCGCGGATCGCGGATCGCGCGCTACGTGTACGGGCTGCCATAGAGCTCCCAAACTTTAAAACCTAAACAAACACATACATAGTCCAAATTCATTCATTCGTATCACTTAAATTTTGACGTCGTTATATAAAAATCATAGATTTAATTATAGATATTTAACGTCTGTCTAGACACGAATATCTTTGTATGATTTTATGTACGTCATTAACGTGGGTATTACTAGTATCACACTTAATGGATTTCACTTTTTTTGTCTATCTTTGGGCCAAAAATAAAAATGAAAGCCCTGTCAGACATTAGTCGTGTCTTTTCATGATATTATTAAAATAAACATTTCTGTCATTGTCTATTCTTATAAATGTTGGCAGTAATTCTGTAATGAGGATGTTATAAATGGTTTAATTTAAGAGGTACACTAGCGATCCGCATCGGCTTCGCACGGGTGCAATGTAGATACAAGTAGTACAATATTTTGATATATCTCGTAAGGTTTAGCCATCGTTTGCAATGTAAGCGCGCACAAACATGTATTCTTACGATATCACATTACAAATCTTTGAAATTTTCGGATTTTCTCTACTATAATATGTATCTATTATACATATGAACCTTCCTTTTGAATCAAACATCATCATCATCATCATTTTCATCTATTGATGGAAACTGCATTAAAATCCGTTGCGTAGTTTAAAAGATCTAAGCGTACAGACGGCGGGAAGCGACTTTATTTTATACTATGTAGAGAAGACTACTGTCATTGTCTGTAGTTTCCGAGATCTGTGGTCCGTTCATATACATTTTGCTAAAAGTTCTGTAATAAGGATAATATGTTACAGATGGTCAAATTTTACAGATACATTAGCGTTATCAAGACTCCTGTTAAACTATTCCAGAACAACGTCAACGTGCTGCCTACAGCATTTGATAAATCGTAATTGTGTATTATTTCACAGAATTGTATTGTAATTCTCATTGTCCCGTTAATCATAATGCATCAAGTTTCCCCTGAAAGTCATGAATTTTATCATTATTTTCGAGTTTATATGTTCATCATGTTGTTATGGGTCAAGCAATTTGAAACCTTCAATCAACCACCACCCTCCACTCCACCTTCCTCCTCTCCTGGCTCTCTCTACCTTTCTTCTTCCTTCTTTCCTGGTACTCCATGGCGTGCTCGTATAATCCCCTCTGGCTCCAAAAGTCTCAAATTGTTTCTTAGGAAGGCATTAGTTTGCAATTATTTATATTAGCACACATGTGGGCAAACCACTTGAGATGAGACAAGCGGCTTAAAACTCGTCTGATGGTAGGTGCATAACAAAACATGAAGTCATTACCTACTTTGTATGATTGTGTGAAGATACGTTTTGATTGTTAATAAAAAACCCTCTAACAAGCAATAAATACACAAACTAGATAGTGTCATTATTTTACTAACCAATTAATACTGTTATGTAGGTTTATTTTTACAATAAGATCATAAACTTCAAGTAAAAACTGAAAGCAAAGCTGAAGCCATGTGTAGCTTTAATGCGCAGTATTTATTATTACCTAAGTAAAAACATAATCGGCTTTGTTTATATTGTGTACACCAGAAATGTAACATTATGAATGAAAGTTTGTATGGATTTGGATGAAATTTAGCACATAAATGATAGTTTATTACTTGTATATACATACAGGATACTAAACTTTTTATATCAGAGAAATGTAGGATCCTGTGGGATTATCAAAAAAACGGAACTACTCGACGTATCCATTTGAAATTTGGTAGAAATAGATGCGTCTTATGGAATATTATTCAGGGATTATTTAAAGATATAAATACAAAATAATAGAGGGCCAAGTACATTACCCTGCGTGAGTTTTTGTTCATAGTATGTGATGCATTCTAATGTTTTTCTTTACTGAGAATATCATATAAATATTTATTAGATCACGCGGAGAAACCGTGTCTACCACGTGGTGACTTCACTGCTACCATACTTAACAGCACGATCATGCGTGGTAGCACTAACTTATAATTTATTAGATGGTTCTGAGTATAATTGATTCATTATGTATACAATATACATACGTATATACGAAAGCTTTTGTTAATTTTAATAATTACAAACATCATATTTATCTTTATTGTATATTACTGTGTTGTACATTTTTTTTTTTTTTGCTCTATTGTGAAAGGGTAGAATGAGGCAAATTGCTTGAAAGAGATATTCCTAGCTATAGGAGTAGAATAAGGAAGGTTGTGTGTGAAGTAGAATTTGAAATACAGTACAGCCTAATATCAGGTCTACTTCTTCTGGGTCTACTAGGGTACTTTGAAGATGTGGATTAAGAAAATGAGGCTATCATAAAGATAGAAGGATTACAAGGATTCCGATGAGATAAAAAAAGAGGTTATCTTTAAGCTACGGGTAAAAATATTACATTGAACACGAAACGACATGTAGTGATGATAGCTCAGTGAATAGCGTGGTTAGTTCACATGCCAAAGGTCGTGGGTTCAAACCCAACAATGAGCTTGAGCTGCCGGTGAAGGACACCATAGTATAGGGTATTTTCTAGTACCTACTCGACAGCTTCGCTTAAGAGCCAGTTCCATTCCAGGCTAGGTGTGCTTTACCATCTTCGACGACACCGTCACTTAACATCAGGTGAGCTGTGGTCGAACGCCTGGCTTATTAAACACTAGCTGCGCCCCGCGGTGTTACTCGCTACATGTTTTCGGGAGAAAAGCCTATGTGTTAATCCAGGGTCTCAGCTACCTCTGTAGCAAATTTCATCCAAAACCGTTCATTAGTTTTTACGTGAAAGATTAAACAAACATCCAAACATTCACAGTTATAATAGTAGTAGGATAAAAAAAAACAACATAGTAGGTAATATTATGTTACAAGTAATCGAAAATTAACCTTTTTAAAACATAAATTACGTTTACAATCCATCATTTATATTTGTATAATGACAGTTGTTAATTAGTCGCGAGCAAATAAGATAATAATGACATGTGTTCATTCAGCCGTGATCCATGATCTAGACTCGTCAAGTCCATTAACGAGGTGTTTATATTTATCTTAATAGCTCATTAACTAATATCAACAGTTAACATAAGATATTGTATTGAAGGATAATTTATATACAACATGACTGGCGAGATACGTACGGTACTGAATGAGAGTTGTTATAAATATGTTATGTATTTAATTTTTGGCCCCAATTTCCCCGTAAATAAATAAAGCGTGGAAACACTCCCGACAACAATGTTTTGATCACGTGACAAGTACGTGCTTGTCCTCCGTCGTCGGCGCGAGCGTCCAGCTCATGCGACCGCGCGGTGTCCATGCGTTGCGTAATTGTTTAGATAACTTTCGGTTAAGTTTACCTCGTAGTCAGTTAATATTTAATTAATATTAATATCGTAGACTATACACACAGCGCCATCTGACCCCAAATTAAGCAGAGCTTGTGTGATGGAAGTCAGATAACTGATAGAATACATAAATACTTTTTTTTTGTAAATACATACAGAACACCCAGACACAGAACAAACATTTGTTTAATCACAAAATGTTTGCCCTGGGAATCGAACCCACGCCCAACAGCTCTCAAGGCAGATCTACTACCAATGAGCCAACGAGGCTGTCAAAGATAATATTTATTTTTAATGTTATTTTTTTCCTATATCGCCAAATATCACGTCCTCGAGTATCGTAGGTGTCTCACCAGTCATACTGTATAGTAAAGTGTGCTGTTGTATCTAAGTATCCGATGTCACTGTCATATGATATCATGTTTCTATCACGGCGCAAGCGGGATAAATATTTGTCATTTGATCCGAGTGTAGGTGATAAAGTCACGGATATGCCACGTGAAGTTGTTATTGTGCTCTGTGTACTTATTTAAATAGTAAATTTAAATTACAATTTCGACGTGTTTAAGGCTAGAGTGAATAGATTTCTTCCATTCTCGACCGCACCGTCGCTTTACATCAAGCGAGTTGGTGGCGAAACGTAGATTTATCTATATTAATTACTAGCGGACGCCTCGCGGTTTCACCCGCGTAGTTCCCGTTCCCGAGGGAATACAGGGATAACAAGTAGCCTATGTCACCCGGAGATAGTGTAGCTTCCCAACGGTGAAAGAATTTTTGAAATCGGTCCAGTAGTTTCGGAGACTATTCAATACAAACAAACTAACAATCAAATATTTCCTCTTTATAATATTATAGATAGATAGATAAAGACGAAAGATTTGATTTTTTGTTTGTTTGTATTGATTATCATTAGAATGCTACATTTTCCCGTGCCAAGCTGGGACGGACCGCTAATTTAGTATCAAAAGAAAAATCTACGTTGCATCATCATCATCCACTGCTGCAAACGTGACCAAAGCGTCACCCTTACCTACATGGTGGACGTTCCTCATGTACGCACAAAGCTCTTCGAATCTATCTTCTTTATTCGCACAGCGAGGATGTGGAAATCTTTCCCGGAGTCTGTGTTTCCCGAAAATTACAATATGAGCCTTCAAATCAAGAGTAAACTTAGCCCGATCTTTGGTTTTTCTCTTCTAGTTATTTTTGGTTAACAAGCTAGGTGCTTGACAACAACTTACCTGATGTTAAGTGACGGTGAAGTCAAAGATGGTACACACCTAACTGGTAGCTTGAAATGAAACTGGCTCTTAAGTGAGGCTGCCGGTACACACCGTACGGCATGGCGGCAGATTTTCAACTAGAATAGAATAAGTTGTACTAACTACGCATAAAACATAATTACAGGGAACTATGGTTTTATCGGGTCACGTTAATTTAAATGTCGGTTGTTTCTGCGTGTATTATGGCATTTTAGACTTTTATAATTAACAAACGCGTCGTATTAGTCATGCAAAACTATTTATAAACTAATGTTATGTTCGTGTACCATAGTCCGCTGAAACGCAAAACATTGGCAGGATTTTAAATGTACCTATAAATTATTTAGTCATCTGACGGATATTCATAACTATGCCCCAGATATCAAAACGACTTATTATACTTGTCTTACAAATTATAGGATTTATTACTAACTCTCTCCTATCACACCCATAATTACCACATCATAATCTAAAAGTTATTAGGTATGTAGTTACATAACGTATCGAAAAATTATCTTTTTATTACGTAATTATCTATTTATCTATATAATACTATTAAACTAATATACCATGGATCAACCAAAACGACCAACGTTTGTATAAGCACTAACGATTTCGATTCAATTTGCTAATTTGGGTTTATGGGATTTATTGGCTTATTGGGGGCAAAAATTCAAACTAGTACTATGGGAAAACGCGTCTTTACGAGTATTCTTTAATATTTATAATTAATTTTGAGGAAAAGTTGGTCGCACAGTACAATAAAATATAATCATGCAAATATGTAATAGATTAGGTACCTAGAGTAATTCAAAGATACAACCTTCGACTTTACGTTCAAATATTACTAAAGCATAGTTCGCTATATTTTTACTTAGATCAAATCTTTATCACCCTGGGAGCGTTTTTTGGTGATATTTTAACTGAAACAATGACTTTTGTAGATAAAATCAGATATAACATAAAGTAGCTCATCATATTTTACAAAGAACATAAAAATTTAACAATCGCATTTATCATGACCTATTCAATTGTTTCAGGTTTGTGAGAAGCTCGAGATTGGCGTTGAAGCTGATTACTTTGGGCTCCACGTGACGTCAGGGTCAGGGCCCGGGAGATGGCTCAACCTGCGGAACCCGCTTGACCCCCATCGCATTCCGGGCGGTCGTCTCGATCTCCGTGTTAAGTTCTGGGTTCCGCCACATCTTCTTATCAACGAATCCACCCGCCATCAGTGCTACCTTCACGCCAAACTCGATCTCACCGAAGGCAGGCTGGTGGTCGCAGATCTCGAAGTGGCCAGAAAAATCGTAGCCTACATCGCCCAAGCTGAAACTGGAGACTGCGATTCAGAACTTCCTCCTATCCACATCTATGAAGAATGTGACAAAATTGGGCCTCAAGGAGAAAAACCCGAAGACCACGTGGACAAAATTATAGATTACCACTGTGAAATAAGTGGAATGAGGGCGTCACAAGCCGAATACAGACTTCTCAAAGAGATTTCTAATCTGGAATCTTTTGGAGAGGAGCTATTCTTTTGCAAGCCGGTGACGCAAAGCAACAACGCCCACAATTTGTACAGTCACTTGTTGTACCACAGGCAACAAGTTGAGGAACCTAGTAGGGCTAGAGACGAACAGGAGATTGATGGAGGAGCAACGGTGGGGTGCTTGACTAGTGGACAGAGCGGTGGCGGTTGTGGTTGCAGACTCAGCACGTCTGTAGGCGTTGGACCACACGGCATCGTCGTCTACAGACCAGCATGTAACGGAGATCAAGACATCGGTGTCGAGAAGCAAAGGTTGGTCTCATCATTTATTTACAATTTCTCTTATCTATGTGCAGTCGTTAGAACACGAACACAGTTACACAGTCACAGTTTGTTTTGTTAGCCTTTCCTTAACTGATTCATATCACGTAGTTCCTATAGACATTAATTTATATTCTCGACATTAGCTGCCGTATAATTGAGGTTTCAACGCCTAATGATAACTAACAATAGCATCCAGTGTCATGTATAGGGGCAAAGTACATTTGACAGGTTTCCATGTTGTTTACCGCATCATGCCCTACTTTGAAAAACATTAATGTTCCACATTTATTTTTGTTTCCGTTTAGAGGAGACTGGTGACCAGAATGCTGGCATCTACTGTGGTCAATAGCTTAGCATTGCCATCCAACGTGGCACTGCTGCCAGCATTCTGGCCACATTTCCCTCCTCTGATAAACTGGATGTAAATATTGTAGGTAGTATAGGTAGTAGTTTACTTTCGTTATAATTTTAATGTAAATAAAATATTTTATTAAAACATACGTAAATGGCAGCTCGTATTCGATTTAATATGAGAAAATGTCGTGCTCTAATGAGCTCATTACTATATTTAAATCATACAAATAACAAATATTAAAGCTTATTGTTTACCACAAACAATTAATTTAATAAGCTTGTCTTTTAAACTAAGTAATTATTGTTTCTTTTATATAGTCATTTATAGATTGAATGTTTGCTGCGTCTATATAATTATATAAACATAGAATAGATACATATATGGATACTTTTGAATAGGAACGAAATCTCGAAAATTACTTTGCAATCAAAATTAATTAGGAGTCGTGCCAACAGCTAGTATTTTTAATTGTGTATCAAAACCTAAGCCTGTTTTAGTTATCTATAGAATCACTCTTTTATTTTGCGTTTAATGGTTTAGATGTTCTAGAAGTTTTGTTCATTTTGTCTATTAAGAATGATATGCCCTTTTTCGACCTTTCTCAAAACTTGATTTCGAAGTTCGTTTCTAATACGTCAATAATTTATGTATATCTTGGCCTTGCATAGGGAGTAGTTTGGGTCCACTGCTGTTCACTTAATACAAGCTTCCACAGTTGTTTTCTATGTCGTTGGATTACAATTGTGGTGAAAATATTGATTTATCTCATTTAGTGTTGTTTACCTTTCTAACGTTATTTACCTTGTTAGCAGGTTTCGTACATTATGCCGTACATTACGTATTTACATAAAACATGCTATATCATCAGCTATAGTTGAAAATATGATTTTGCAAAATTGTAGTTAGTTTTTCTTTGTCCTGATTTCCTAGTTAATAATACGATTGTTTTAATACTCTCACACTTTCTTGTGTAAATTCGTAAAACAACTTATTTGTAATAAGTTTTTTTTTTTTAATTTAGGTGTTTTGTATTTATGTAGGTACCTAATACATTGTTTTTCGTTTAATTATTATTTTAAACAAGTCATATAATAAGTATTATGTCATTTACTAAAATTAAATGAAACAAAAATGTTTTTAATAATTATTATATAATTATGCGAAAGTTTGTGAGTGTGTTTGTTACTTCATCACGCTCATACGGCTGTACTAATTTTGATGAAATTTTGTATAGGGGTAACTGGCACCCTTGATTAACACATAGGCTATACATTTTTTTTTATTGATTGTAGAAAATTTTGATACAATTTTGAAGGATATCACTGATTGACTATTTGTTTGTTTTCCAGTATCTCTTACACTGCGATCCATCGGGCGCAGTCGATCCGGCGCATATTCCACATGTCTTACGTTACTGGGGAGGGCAATGAAGCGACTTTGCATGTCAAGATGGCCACGTCTGGTCAGGCAGCGGCTTTGTACAGAGCTGTGACTGAGAAACATGCCTTCTACTGCTGCGAGACTGTTCGAAGCGATGTCACTGAGCAATTTATCAGGGATTTAAAGGTATGTTCATCTTCTATTAGTGGTTTTTTAGATCTTTTAAATTATGCAACGGATTTTCATCAATAGACAGAATGATTCAAAAGGAAGGTTGCACCTGTGCGAAGCTGGTACGGGTCGCTAGTAATTTTTTTTTAACCGTCTCTAAAGGAGGAGGTTTATCGACTTTATGTTTTTTTTTATGTAGTTTTTTATGCTTTAGCTTGGTAGATCATATAA
The DNA here is from genome assembly GCA_905404145.2 of Biston betularia. Lineage (NCBI taxonomy): Eukaryota > Metazoa > Arthropoda > Insecta > Lepidoptera > Geometridae > Biston > Biston betularia. Next base: position 464,893 of record FR989884.1, read on the forward strand.
ATTTTATAGAAATAGATGGCGCGGTTTTAAAAAAATCAATTAAAATGTCAAAACATACATCGATGATATTTTTGTTTACTCCTAAACCTATCTGTTTCATTGGAGTAGTGCGTTTACTTGGCCTAAGGGTCATGGAGTCGGTTTTTTTAATTTGTATATTTTAAACGCAGCCTATGTAGTTATTTTGGGCTATTTTGTAGGTATGTGTAGGCGCTATGCTAATTCGCGTATGTAATATTAATTTACTTCTTTATCTAATTTATTCCTCACACATAATTGTTGACTTAGTCTATTATTAAAGTGTCACCTCGATTTGTCAAGTGATACTTTAGCCAGTATCTATGGCTGTTATTGACAGAAGCATAATCTTTGAGAACGTTCATGAGTAGTGTTCGATACAAAAATAAATCTTTTGCGTTGTTTCTGGCTTCAAATGTTGCGTAATAGCGTACCTGCCCATATTTACCTACTTTATAACTGGAATTTTAATTTCTTATACTGCGCCACTATGAATTTGAATTCATAATATTTTACATTATAAATTGGTCACACTATAAGTTTATGTTTTACAACGAAATGACGACGTTAAACAGCCAGTTGCCGTAAATCTTGAAAAAAAAAATGTTACAAGGACAACATAAATATAATATTTCGACTTGAATATATTATATACTTAACTAAAGTATGTAATATAAAATACTAGCGGATTCCTCGCGGTGTCACCCGCGTGGTTCCCGTTCCCGTGGGAATACAGGGATAAAAAGTAGCCTTTTTGTATTGAACATAATATAACATTATGTATTGAAGATATTTTGTCAAGATTAATCCAAAAAAATAACATTTTAAAAACACGAAACATTAGTACTCAAAGATTGAGGTTAAGGGTATTTTGTTTTGAGAAACATATCATAATTAACTATGTATGTAGCAAATTTCTTCCAAATACGTTCAGCCGTTTTTGAGTAAACAAACAAACAAACTATCACATTTATATTATTGGTAGGATTAACTTTTCGTAATTTCTGCGAACTGTAGTGGGTAACACCGTGTAGCGCAGCAAGTATTAATTATAAATATTCTTGAACAAAATGCACTAAAGTATATTTAATTGCTTTTTTGTGACTGAATTTTCTATTTCTAACCTATACCGCGACCCAATGAATTTTAATTCGTGAATAATGATTAATTAATTAATATAAATTATTCATACAATAATTTATAGTCTTGTCTTTGATATACCTAGTGTAGTATAAACCGAGTAATAACATAAGTGCCACAAGTGGCGGCCTTATCGCTAAAAGCGATATTTTCCAGGCAAACACGGAAAACAGGAAAATAGTTATTAAGAACAGACTGTAGATATTTTAACGCTATTTATTTTCACTATTCTTCAACTGATTGCACTAAATTATTTTTAGAAATAAATACTAAGTTCGAGATTTTAATTTATTTATTTTAGCGACTCGCCCCGGCTTCGCATGGGTGTAATGTAGATACTAACGTGGTGCATATGCATGTATTATACATATAAACCTTTCTCTTGAATCACTCTGTCTATTGATGGAAACCGCATTAAAATCCGTTGCGTAGTTAAAAAGATCTAAGCGTATAGACGACGGGAAGCGACTATGTTTTATACTACTAAAAAGAAAGAAAATTTAAAAAGTTTTTGACTACAAAAATGTTATTATAAGATTGACGACTTTCTGAAGGAAACATTTAAATAATTTTATTTGGCATTTATAATATTGACATCCATTCTAATTATTATTTATTAATACTATTATTACATTGACATCGATTAAATTTGCTATTATTTTTTTGACATTAAATTATGTCATTTGAATTATTTTAAAAAAGCTATGATAACATTTTGTACGCCCATTGAGGCGAGAACATGATGCGACTTCGGTAATATAGGATCTGTACTATGCAACCACTCATGTTTATAAAAACAAATATATCTTTACTACTCATGATTATGTAAAAAATAATTCTGTCTTGTTTATTAAAATGTTATGTACAAAAGGTGGACTTATAAAAGCATTATAGCTAGTTAGCATTTTGTGTCGTAATTCCGGTTGAAATTGTTTTCGGTTACTTTAGTTTTGCCACGCCCCCCCAAATAATTTATGTACATTAATAAAATATGTATGTAAGTACAAATTTGCCTCCGTTCAAAGTCTTCGTGATTCAGGTTCTAGTATTGTTATTAAGTACGTACTTAACTCTATTTTAAGTACGTATTTATACAATGACGTAGGTTGTTGATGAAAATGAATTTGTAATTTTTAACGTAATAAAGTGTTTGGAGGTTGGTGTTAATTTTAATATTGATTTTTGTTTAATAGAAATAATATGCCAGTAAAATAACTGTACAATTTTAAATAATGTATACATATTATATAGAACTAAAAACCGAAGATTGAAATAACTAACGAGATTTACAGAAATTCTTTAATAATAAATATCGTAGGACATCAAACACAGCGCCATCTGACTTCAAACTAAGTAAAGCTTGCACTATGGAAGTCAAATAAATGGCATAGTATATCTTTTTATTCAAAATAGGTTCGCGTTTGACCACACTCTGCCTGATGTTAAGCAGATAGATAGACGCCTCGCGGTGTCACCCGCGTAGTTCCCGTTCCCGTAGGAATACAGGGATAAAAAGTATGTCTATGTCATCCGGGGCTAGTGTAGCTTCCCAACGGTGAAAGAATTTTTGAAATCCGTCCAGTAGTTTCGGAGCCTATTCAATACAAACAAACAAACCTCTCCTCTTTATAATAGTATAGATTACAGTAGCATCAAATTTATTTTGATCAATTTCACCTTAGTTTAAACCGATTCAATATACAAATAAAATTAATTTGGATTCTCCTTGTCGGCTATACTTGAGGGTGGTAGCTAGCCAGCCGAGTACTAGAAAGTATCCTACCGCCATGTAAATTGCAATTATTTGAAGACTAATTGGTTGTTGTTTTATCTGCAGGGTACAATAGCTTCGATCTTCAACGACTCGTCGACCCTAGGGCGCCGCTACGTGTTCGACATCCGGAGGACGTGTCGCGAGGTGCACGACCGCGCGCGCCGCGCTGCGCACCACGCTGCGCACCACGGCGGGCACGAGCGCGCCAGCCGCGACACCGGGACAGAACGCAAGGTAACATCTTCCTCGCTGATAGCGTTGCCAGATTTTATTTTTGCGAAGTCGGGATTTCAGAACTTTTTAAGTGAAAAAAGCGGGTTTCTTTCGTCAAAAGCGGGATACAGTAAGAAACGTATAGAATCAGAAGTTTTTAGAATTACGGAAAAAAATGTCGGATTATTATTTTTTCCTGTGGGTGTGCTTGATAGATACAGTCTGGGGTACCTTTTAGTCGCGAGTGAATCAGTTTTTTTTAATAATTAGGATAACGTTTGACCGCCATCTCATTTGGTGCTAAGTGATGATGCGGTCTAAGATGGAGCACGTTTGCCTAGAAGATACCGATTCACTCTCAACTTGAAGACACCCAGATTATATCCATCGGGGAACACCCACTCAGGTAGCGCATTCCACTATCTAGCAGTCTGCACAATAAACGAAGAGTCAAATCGGAAGAAACGAAGAATTTCTTCTAGGCAAGTTTGCTCCATCGTAGACCGCTGGACCGACATCTGAACGTCAGCCCATATGTTAAAAAAACACTCACATTTATACTTGGCATTATTTCTGATGTTTGTTTTTGTGTTGTCCTCAGGAGTCCCGATCACGATCTTGCAGTAGCGGCGGCTCCAGACAAGGCGAGGCGTTGGCGTGCCGTGTCTGCATGGACAACGGCATGGACACACTGTTCCTTCCCTGCCGGCACGTCGTCTGCTGCCAGGAGTGCGCTCCCAGGTAAATACCACTTATGCTTCTTTTTTTATGGTTGACAGGCTATGCGTTTGACCACATCTCACCTGATCTTAAGTGACGGTAAGGTTGAGGATGGTAAAGCACACCTAGCCTGGAATAGAACTGGTTCTCTGATGAGGCTGCCGGCAGATTTTCAAGTTGAGGGTGGTAGCTAGTCAGCCGAGTACTAGGAAATACCCTGCCACAATGCTATGATTCTCTCACAACGTTTTCCTTCAGCGGCACATCAAGTTAATTTTTTGGATTTGAACCCACGTGCTTCGGCGTGTGAACCGTCCTCGCTAACCACTGAGCTATCATGCAACAAAAAGATTTACTCCTTACAGTGGAATGGAGAGTGAATTTACCATACAGAAATTATGTGTTTGGTAAATTTCTTTAATAAATACATATTGTTATTATAATAAATATATCAAAAATAGTGTATTTGAAGGAGCTGTCTCTCCTAACACAGGTTTATGTAAACTTAAAAGGAGAGGCCAAACCCATGTTTTAAAACAATATGCATTAATAAAGATTATTTGTATTTTTGTATTTGAGTGTCCACCTTAACCCGTACTTTTTTTACGGCTTAGCAAAAATCTAGCCTAGGTTCTTGGTAGGCTAGGCTCGTGTACCAAATGAACTAGAGGACATGAATGAACATAAATACTTATTATTATTTTCTTGTTACAGATGCAACCGTTGCCCGCTTTGCCGATGCGAGATAGTAAAACGCATGCACATCTATCTACCGGTCGAATACGAAAAAAACAATGGCGTCATTATAAAATGAAGATACCGCACCTCGATCGCTGAATCCGATTGAATTGAACAAAGCCAGTTGAAATGAATGAATGAAACTGCAGTTTTGATTCCGGAATGGAACGAATGAAACTGTCACGCTTTCATTGTGGCACGCGATGACGTTTGAGATCGAAGTGTCAAAATTTGACAAGGCTGTTTTTGTGCCTGATCGTTTCACGTGTTACAGAACGTGTTAACATTTTTCCACATGTATTTTCGGAAAATTTAGTTTAAAAACTCGATATTTAACAAGATTCTTAACGGTAATTTGGCTGATTTTGTGACCATGAGTGGCCTATGTGTGTGTGAGTGTCTAGTCATAGGAAAAACTTCGCAAAAGTGCATTTCTAATATTATCTTCTGAAAAAATAATATAGGTTATCTCATATTTTGTCTTTTTACGTTATTGGATTTATAACCAATTGTACTAATTTTAAAATTAGAAAAATAATACCTTCGTTGTAGAAGGATGTAATTTAGTTTTACGTATTATGAAAAGTAAATTCATTTTTATTTTTTTTGTCTTCATCATACAAAAAATGTAAAGTTCTGCATTTTTTTAAATTATCTAAGTTTTTTATTACTCTCTATCGATCACTGCTAAAAAAGCAATTATTGTCTGTGTTTCAACTTTGATGCTTACATTTTATAAATATACCTAATTGTAACAGTTTTAAAATTATTTATATAAGTCAGATTTACGTTAAAAAGTTAATTAAAATAAGATTGTTTGACCCTTGGTCTATAAGAATGTGTTGATTAAGTTACAAAATATTACACCTGATAAAAAAGTTAAAACTAAACTAAAAAATAAATTCTTAATTCTCAGCTGTGGTTTCTTTTAATTTATTGTTGTTTTTTTCTGAAATTTGTAGGGTGTAGGTACCTACATTGCATGCATGTAGGTAGGTTCCATTCCAGACTTGGTGTGTTTAGTGTTTACCATCTTCTACCACATCGTCACTTAACATAAGATGAGCTGTACTCTAATAAATAGCCTACCTAGCCAACCATGAAAAAAAAATTAGGTATAGTAGAGTATAATTTTCTTGGACCCTTTATTCATCTGCAGATATAGAGTACTGTGAATTTTCTAAGACCTGATACATCTTTATTATGGAAACTGACGTAGTTTTGACACATTGTCAAAGAAGGCCACTGGATATGGCCTAAACTATTATAGTGGGAGTACTTAGTATAAAATATTATAATTAAAAAGTAATCCCTATAAAATATTGTCTACATAACCAACCTTATTCAAATATAGAGTCAACAGAATATAGAGTTTTGTACAGAGTGGCTAGTAATACTAGCTGTCAGGGCGTTCCAAACCGAAAAACTAAATGAAAACTAAAATAGCATCATAGATTTACATACTATTGAATTTTACTTTGTAGGTAAACGTTAACGTGAAACGCCCTTAGATTCTGCGTGAATTGGAACGTATTGTTTTTAACTTTTTACGCGCCATATATCAAAATAATATGGCGCCTAAGTAATAAGTTTAACTTTATATTAAATTTTCTCCTAGTTGTGACACATCATTGTTATAGCAAATGAATTAAAATTAAATATAATATGTGCTTGTGTTAAAGTAAAATGCTGTTATGTTGTCGTAAATCACGACGACGCAAGAGAATATTCAACAAATATTTCGAAGCTTACAAGTTAACAATACTAGATTTTTCTAAAATCACAAGGATTAATAGACGTAGATCTGTTTGTTCTTCGTCTAGTTTTTCACGGTTATGTATGTAGTAATAAGTCTTTTGGATCCTATAGTAAAAGTTTCGCTGACATTAGAGCTAGACCACAGAACATTATAAAATTTTATTACGTAGCTAGACGGCGCTGTAATGAGATCGTACATCGTGTATGTATTTTAAAATTATTATTGAAATACTTACTATAAACATGGATTAACTTATAAATGTAGAAATATTTATTAAATGCCTTTATTTTACTGAGCTACTGTTACATACAGGTGAAGTATAGTCACATAATTCTAACAAAACTTATTTTTAGTATTACTAAGTTGACCGGAAGCATTTCAACCTCTGTATTGGTCACCCGTTTGACATGCTTATTTTAGTTTGCTCGTGAGAGACAGATGTCGGTAGGAACCAACTAAAAATAAGGTAAACATTCTAATGATTATTTAAAGTAACAACATGTATTTGATATTAATTTAGTGTTAATAAAAATTCATAATAATAATTAGGACCGGCTTTTCAAGCAATAATTATTTAAAAAAATATACATAATTGTCTATGAAATCTGTGATGTTGCCATAGTTAAAATTAAATGACTGTAATGTGGAAAATTTATTTGATTTCCCGACGTCATTATGTCATGAATTCTTTCATATTTAGGGTTTATAGATTATAGTTTAGTACATTTTTATGGATTCTAGATTAAATTATAGTGTAGAATTCATAAAAATGTAACTCAGAAAATATTATATACGACTTTTGTCACGCATATTCTATAAATTATGAAGATAGTGCAGAAGAAAACAATTTAATAATGATATTGATATTACTGACATGGTCTGCGTAAATAATTTATTTATTTGCTAATATGATATACACAAACAAACCTAATATATGATCACATAGACGACACTGTTTCTTTAAATTGAAATGTAATAACATCTTATAACACGAAATTAATCATGCTACATATGCAGCATAATTGTCAGATTCATTTATCTAAATTTGTGGTTGTGATGAAGTTAAGTCATGTGTGACAAATAAGTATAGAAAACCTATATAAACTAAGGGATGTTTTTTTTTTATCTTTCCAATTTCCTCAGAAGAAAATAGGGAGATTTTCACTCAGTGCTTGCAGCACTTCTCCATTAAAAAAAAAAGATCGTGATCGGACGAACGCAAGATGGCTGCCAATTTATGTGAACGCAAGTAGCAAGGACAAGTAGAAAAGTGATATCCGTTTGTGATATTTCGTATTATATTTGTGACAAAAACTTTTGTAACATATTAGTTGTTAAGTGTATGTGCTTGTTCACCGTTTTAGTGCAATAAATTATGAGTTTGTAATGGTTACAAAGTAGTTTGTGCAATCGTACTTCCGATGGTTTAAAAATGTTCTCTGTTGAATTGTGATTATTTATGCAGTGATACGTGTTTCTGGATCGCTATGCCGCTTGTTATTGGATGATACTTGTTGTTATACGTGAGTACTGTTTGTTTTTGAATTTGTAAAGTTAGTAGGTCAGAAGTTGTGTAAAAAAATTTCGACACTTCGTAACCTAAATGACTATATCGGGGCTTCATATAAATCTTGTCTGACGATGTTACACAAAGCGCCGGGCGCCGGTACGTAGCGCCGACGCAGCTGTTCGCTTCCCACGGCCAGATATTCAACGTTCTTCGTACGTTACTACGTTCACACACCTAACATAACCATGTAAAGCTAAAAGGATCGTTATCATCATAACAGATGTTTTGTTTAAATTCGTGGCACAGGGCTGCGATTAAATTACCACATTGCGTGATGTTTGTTCAATAATCTCTTTTCTACATTTCAAAATTTAACCTTTTATACATAAAAAGTCAGGAATGGCCTAAGAGGCCCTGAGGGTTGGAGTACGATTATAACGCTTTGGAGTTTTCAAAGTATATATACAGCATACATTACATAATAATATATAATTTTTAAATAATTAGTAAACATAAACATCATCTAAACTATTTGAAAAGTATGAACAAAAACTGACTCACTTAATTAGTTTATTATTTTTTGTCTTTTGGAAGAGCTTATCCATAGAAATTATCTTATGAAGTAAGGTTTTGAGTAAATATCATATATATATATAACCTAAATCAGGTTATACATATATGATATTTACTCAAAACATAACATAGAAAAGTTTTCTTAGTGTATAGGTATAGTTTCTAAACTATCTCATAAAAACAAAACATAAGGTTTTGAAAATGCTAAGTGTTGTTAGATTTGTTGTGTCTTGAATATCAAAGTAGGTATATAAATATATTTTCAGTCTATTTTCCTCATAACAATGTAAATTCATAGACAGTTAAGTATAATGTTAATTCTGTTAGACTAATCTGTAAATTAAAACAAATTATTATTGGCATCTTTATCATATTAGTATCTTAAAAAAAATTAACCAATGTAGGTATTACACCACACCATCATTCATGATGGTCATGACAATGGCAAACAATGGCCAAACAGACGTTTGTGTTTGGCGGCCGTTTGTTAACACATAAATCAATAACAATGTAGGTACTTGAATGGCAAAAAACATAAATATGCATGTTATGATTCTGGTTTAACTTATCAAAACAAAATATCTCTTAATCTTATCCAACCAACCACTAATTTTAAAGTAGGTACCTAACCATAATTATGATTGCTTGGTTTTGATAGGGATCTAATACCTACCCAGATAGTAGTATAGCTATCTATCTAAACTTTTGATGTTTACAAAATTTTCAAATGATTGTAAAACTGATTATTGATTCATTTGGTACTAATGTTTTAAATACTATTTAAGCCCAAACATAGTCTGTTTAGGCATTAGCAGCACAATAGTATATTTATTCATTCATAAGAATAAAAAAAAAAGATTTTATATTTTGTGGGAGTGTTAATTCCTTCACTGACATCTAAAACGAGGTGTCCTGTCTATTTTCCTATGCTGGTATTTACCTGACACAACTAATCTCATTGTAGCACTGGAGAGTGGCTTAGATCTCGCTTAAGTACCTCTGTAATCTGTATGCAATTGCTTTGTAGATTATCATTTTATAAAAGAAAACATTAAAAGGCAATTGTAAAATTACCTATTATCCTTTATTATTACCTATATTATGTTATGCTTATTATTTATCAATTATTATTAATTACTAAAAGATAAAACACCTACCACATATTGAATAGACAGATCACTTTCTTAACAAATCAATGATTGACTTGACCCTAATTATTTTTTAAATTTATTAGTTTGTTTCTAAGTATAACTCTGAGTATTTGCTAACTAACAACTAACAAACAAAAAAAATTGCAATTCATTGCAATTGCAACTCATTATGTGGTAACGATTGCCTTTATTGCATTAAAAGCATTTTAATTGGGAACATGACAAAATTGTAATCGCTAGTGAAAAAAAGGTTTCTGTAATAATGAGATTTGAATACTTTTTCTTTTATTGTGCTTATATGAAAATCAGAAATGTGATTATGGTTGTTGTTTGTATGGTTATGTAAAAAATAGACCTTATGTATATTTAGCCTGAAACTATGCAATGCTTTTACTACAGGAAACCGATTATAATTCATATGAGATGAAAACTTCTTAGGTAGTTTGGTATCACCATCCATATTCACCAAATCCAATGGTAACACCATGTGAGTGCCGTGTTCATTGTTTTGCAGGGACAGAAACTTGTACAGTGCCTGGGTCTTGTGATCTAGGTGTACATTTAAAGGGGCCTTTTAAAGATATGTATTGACACTCACCTTCTCTGCAAGTGTTCTCAACCCAGCCAACCAAATTTGATACAATCCTACCAAAACTGCTCTGGATACTCTTTGCAACTATGAATCTGTAGATGTTCCTGGCAGGCTGATGTCTTTTAGTAGATTATGGAGATATTTTGCTGGCAATCCTCTCTCTCCCATTTTGACAGCATATAAATTGACCATCTTAACATTTATGGTCAACTCATTTGTAAGGTCATACCTAATATATTTAGCTATATCATGTAGTCTTTAGGGATATTTGTTTCCGATGGTACAATAAGTTCAACAAGTACTACACATTTTAGTTTTGTTGTTTTGTTGTGAAGAGCAATGTGTCTGGACTGCTTGAGAAAGAGCTAAGTTCTCAAGGAATTTATAATGTTTTTCATAGGCTTCCAGCATAAGAGTCCAGTCAGGCACAGTACTTAGGATTGAGTAGGGCTTCTTCCTCGTGTTCGCAACTAAGCTCACTTATACTTTGTTTAGAAATACATACATATAATAAATATAAATATACACTATACATAAATATAAATGACAGCCCCGTTGGCTCATTGGTAGCATGTCTGCTTCAAGAGCTGTGGGGCGTGGGTTCGATTCCCACCCAGGACAAGCATTTTTCTGATATAAAAACCAAATGTTTGTTCTGTGTCTGGGTGTACTGTATGTATTATAAGTATGTATTTACAAAAAAAAAAATATTTAAGTATTATATCAGTCATCTGACTCCCATAGTACAAGCTCTGCTTAGTTTGGGGTCAGATGGCGCTGTGTGTAATGTCCTACGATATTTATTTATTTATTTATTTATTTACTTGAAGCACCCAGATACAAACAGACATCTGTTTTTCCTGGGTGGAAATCAAATCCACATCCTACAGCTCATGAAGCAGAACTATTAGTGAATGAGCTAACAGGGCAGTTGAAAGTTACGAAGGAAACTGATGAACAAATAATCCATACATTGCCATTAAAAATTAATAATCAAACTAAATGATAAAAATGAATAACATTCATTGTCAAGTTCATATTACCTACATATTCTCTAAAACTTGATTTGATTCCACATTAATTGGGGACCGCTAGATAGTGGAATGCGCTGCCTGAGTGGGTGTTCTCCGATGGATATAATTATGGGTATCTCCAAGTCTAGAGTGAATCCGTATCTTCTCGACAAACGTGCTCCATCTTAAGACCGCATCATCACTTAAAATCAGGTGGTCAAACATAAGCCTATTAATTATTTAAAAAAACATATTTCCCAGTAATCCGAAATTACGCATGACAAGCCATAAGGGCCAGGCAAGCGACAATAGACACCAAATAGTTACGACAATAATTCAATTTCGCACCAATTAAAAGTCAAATATTGGAGAGTATGCAGTTGGCAGTGCCAAATGCTCTGCAATTCTTTCTACTGTGCGCCCAGGTACTTCACTTAGCACTTATTTCAAAAACTGTCTTTTTTGCTTGACATGCCATTTAATGTGAAGGGTTGGAAGCTTAATGATGATAAAAATATATCTTGAATCAAGCTTATGCAAGATTTTTTTAAAGATTTCTTACATTTTACATTAGAGATTTATTTGTCATCTCCGTGGCTAAGTCGCTGAGGTGCGTTGGGTTAGCTTCACTTCTACCCGTTTTGGATTAAATTCCTGATCTGCAAATGATATTTAAAACGTGTCCTCTGGCTGTGGTTAGTACATCACCTTAGCAAGAGGTCGTCTAAGTAGGTACCACCGCAGTACCAGATAGTCTGCTGCCAAGTAATAGGTAATGTGTAAACATTACTGTGTTCCGGTTTGAAGGGTAGGTACTGCAGCTAGTGTTGAGACTAACCATCGAGTCTCAATGTAATGAGCGCCAAAGCAGTGATGACTGGTCTGGATGTCTTTCCACTTCTATTGCCTCGAAAAAACAGGACTGACTTATCCAAGTGTTAGTTTTGTCATGTTTCCACGCTTCCCATACGGTCTCTTAGATGATGCTAAAAACTTATGATGATGATAATAACTACAGATATCAAAAATTACTACTGACGTTGTTTTTTTTTATATGCAAGACGGAAAGCTTAATTTCCATTTATTCCTAACATAGAATGAAAACTTGTATTAAAATAAACTGGGTAGCAATTTAGAGCCAACGGACAATGTCCTAAAACAAACGCACCGAATCGTTATCGGCGACCATTGGCGGGGCCCCGTAATAAGCCAGGTGCGTACGCAGGTGGGCCCATTGTCCCCCACATTTAACAGATTATAAAACTAATACAGATGGACAATTCTTCAAAAATTCCAAGAATACGAGGAAATAGATTGTTTTCGAGTCTGAAGTTAAGTCGTAAAGAAAAAAAGGCATGTTAATAGAATCTTAAAAAGTCGGCAACGTATTTGTACTAATTTGTAGTAGGTACCTCTGGTATTTCAAACGATTGCTTAACATCAGGCAACTCGTCAGCTTATTGCCACCTGTGACATAAAAAAAAAGATTATTTGTCAAGACACGAGTAATATTGGTACAATATAGATGGGGAGATTAAATTATGTCCTGTGATCGTGCTTTGCCCTCAGGCGTACAAATATGAGAGATGGCATGTCAATAAATTAATTATTCAAATTAAAATATACATTCATAATAATAAATTTACTTAAAGGAAATAATAAAAATTTAAAATCAAACAGCAATTAAAATAATTTCAAATAATAATAATCTAGAAATAATAATGGTTGTAAAGAATAATAATAATAAACAATGTCAAACAAATGTATACATGTAATAATAAATGTACATGAATTCGTATTTGGCCACCTCTTAGGTACATACTAAATTATTATAACTAAATTACTAGAGGAGACTGCCGTGTCGACTCATTTGGTAGAATATCTGCTTCTATAGCTGTAGGTTGCAGGTTCGATACACACCAAGATATACGTGTTATGATAAATGTTTGTTTTGTGTCTGGCTGTTCTGTATGTCATGTATTTACATAAAAAAGGGTATTCTATCAGTTATCTGGTTCCCATAGTAAAAGCTTTGCTTAGATGACTGTATGAAATGTCCACCGATATTTATTCATGAATGCCGAGATTTATCTCAGCATGGTGACCATTGTCACAGACTAAAAGCGCTGGTTGTCAGATGAACCTCTCAAATTACAGATACAATTACCTAGTAACTTATAGATAAATTTATATTTATTACTGGAAAAAATCGAGAAGTGCTCCTAGAGGCTTACAGGCGACGACTGTTCGAGTCTAGGCTGTGTAAAGTCATGAACAACTACCATGTAAGGTTCCAAGTTAATCAGTTTTTTCATCACGTTTAGAAGTGTGTCTTGAAATTGCAAAACATAAATCTATAACCCCTTCCTATTTATCGGCCGGATGACCAAATGCGATCAAAGTGCCAACCGCCAACACTATACATAATATTTCCCACCCACGCTTTAAGTGCTTCGACATCATATTTTATACTTAGCAAGGATATGGAACTTTGCTAAAGACTGCCACGTATCCGGATAAGTACATAATTGTTAATTTCGTCTTCAAATGCAGGTCAGGTTACATACGTATAAGTACCTACTAAGCGTCTTCCATCTTAGACAACAAAATTTAAGTCATTTAACATGTAAGGCAGGGTGTGATTATGCGTACGTAACGATATTAAAATAAAGTGGGATTTAGTGTGTCTGTAAATAGATAGATGACAGAAAGTCATTAATGTGCACACCAAAATTAAAAAAAAAAACTTATGAGCCAAAAGTGGCAGCTTTATGGCTAAGAGCGATCACTTCCAGGCAACCAAGAATAGAAAACACGATACATAATGTATATATAATATATGTATGTATATATAGAAAGAACAGACGGCAGAAAAAAATTTTGTCTGTTCGCTTGGGTAGGTACTTAAGTAAGTAGGTACCTAGTTCTTGTATCACGAAAATAATTTGAAATAATTTTCACTTTGAATTATTAGATTAGAGAGTATTTTTGTGGAGTTCTTCTTCCTACCCATAATATATCGTATGTTTGCAATTTGTAGGTACCTACTCTAATTAATAATAATTATGTATTTTTCTAATATATTATAATAAGTGGTTGTTATAGTATATTCTTTTTGAGAAATAAATATCTCAAAACATAATATAAACTATCAGTTAGGCTGACTGACGTCGAGTTGCGAGATACAGCAAGTAATCTAAATACATCTAAACTCTAAAGGCTAGTAACCCACGCCAACCCGTCAGCTTATCATTCAATTAGTCTTTATCTAATCGCACCCTTCGATCGAAATTCGTTTCGATGCAGCGCTCATGGCGCGTTGTAGCAAGCCCTGTGATAAACGAAACCCTGTGCAAACATCCTGGGGCTCTATTTTTAATCGTTCGTATACGACTACGGCCGACTTTCGAACGAAATCCAAAAGGTCGTATTTTTTATATTCACACTACCGACTCGCTCGGGTATCGCACGGATGCAACACTAATGTGGTGCATATGCATGTATTATACATATTATAAACCTTCCTCTTGAATCACTCTGTTTATTGATGGAAACCGCATTAAAAACCGTTGCGTAGTTTAAAAGATCTAAGCGTACAGACGGCGGGAAACGACTTTGTTTCAAACTATGTGGAGATGTGCGCTATCTTATTCGCATAGATGAGACGAACGGTCTCATCTATGCGAATTGCAACATTGACAAATCCTATACAGTATATAGTGTATATTGTATAATAACATGGACTAATTTATATGTATACCTACGTTATTAAAAGTTTTCTGCTGTATGAAACGAAAACGTTTTTAGAAAAGTTGTAAGTAACCCTTTCAAATGGTTTCAAAGCTTAATTAAGACAATTAAAAAAACACGAATGCCTTTAAAAGGCATTAATTTCGTTTTTTCTGTTCAGGCATTTAAATAAACTTACATATATATGTCATATTGGGCAGTCGTGTAAGAATGAGTTAAATTAGCATCGTTCGAATTCGCAAGCGAATAAATGCGATTGCGAATACAATCGCACAAATTAAAAATAGGGCTTCTGTATCGGTTTCGCTTCAACAGAGCTAATGACCCACAACGATCTCAGTCAGAATTTTGTTTATAAATAAATAAATAAATATCACAGGACAGTACACACAGCGCCATCTGACCCCAAACTAAGCAAAGCTTGTGCTATGGATGTCGGATAACTGATAGAATACTTAAATACTTTTTTTTTTTTTGTAAATATATACTTATAATACATACAGTACACCCAGACACAGAACAAACATCGATGTTAGTCACACAAATGTTAGTCCTGAGTGGGAATCGAACCCACGCCCTTCAGCTCTCGAAGCAGACATGCTACCAATGAACCAACAGGGCTGTTTATAACAAAGGGAAATGATACTAGAAGCTAAGGAAATGTTTCTTTTTAAATCCCAAGTTCCGATGTCCAGCGCATGCGAACTGTTATAAGACTTTCCTCTTGCGTTTTCGCACGGGAAAAACAATTTTGTTCCCGGTGTATACTAGGGAGGTAGAAGATCATGACTAGACTGATTGGTTATTAGAATGGAGATTACAGTTTCGTAAAAAAACTGCTTCGCGATGATTACTTCTGCGGACTTGGGAATAAGCAAAATATGGGAATGTCCTACCAGCAAAGATTCTTCAGCAATTAACAACATGGTGGTATAAAAAGAGCAATTAAGTACATCTTTCCGTATAAGTAACGCATCGACAACATTACTGATTTTTATCCATATACGATGCTTCGCTTATAGTTCACTTGGTGGTAGATCTCCTTAGCAGGAGGTCGTCTAGGTAGGTACCACCGCTATACCAGATACTCTACCGCCAAGCTGTAGTGTGTACACATTACTGCGTTCCGGTTTGAAGGGTACTGCGGCTAGCGAAATTAATGGGCTGTTGAGACTAACCATCGAAAGTGTCAAAGTAATGAGCGCCAAAGCAGCGATGCCCTGGACTTTGTTTTGTTACTCAAAGTTCTGTGTATCGCTGCAATGGTCGTGGGCAGGCGTTATCTCTTACCATCAGGAGAGCGTCTCGTTCGTCTCATTACTTTTTTACATAAAAAAAAAAAAAAAATACTGCGTTCCGGTTTGAAGGGTAGGTACTGCAACTAGCGAAATTACAGGGCAGACTAACAATTGAAACTTTCAAAGTAATGAGCGCCAAAGCAGCGATGCCCTGGACTTTAGTTTTAATGCTCAGAGTTCTGTGTATTATTGCAATGGTCATAGACAGGCGTTATCTCTTACCATCAGGAGAGCGTCTTGTTCGTCTCATTACTGTTACACAAAAGACTATTTACTTAAAACAACAGTCACGTCTTCAAGCATCGAACTAATCCACACATATGGTTGGATAAATAGCAGTGTCGTTGGTCATCAATATTTGCTTAGTAAAAAAAATTGCTTAGTAATGGATACACGCAGTTTTCTTTCATTTATTTTCCTTGTAATACGTAGGTAGGTACGCAGTAAGACGTAATCTTTTTGATTACCAGAGATTACTTAAGTACATACAAAGTCGTTCGTAAACACTTTATCAAAGGTACGTTTAAAGTGGGATTTGAAATACAGGCCAAAAGTTCGCGCATAAGATTAAACATTCAAACTGTGAAATGGCCGTCAAAAATCGGATCGCGGCGGTGACGGAGGCCCTGGGCCGGGAGAAGGCGATTAAAATGTAAACCAACTAGCGTAGGTGTAAATAGAAATGAGGATTGTGTATACCTTGAGCATTCACGCTCACCATCGAAGGCTCCTTCTTGCGGCGGCGTCGTTTGTCTAGTCATTTTTAGGGTTCCGTACCCAAAGGGTAAAAACGGGACCCTATTACTGAGACTTCGCTGTCCATCCGTCCGTCTGTCACCAGGCTGTATCTTAAGAACGGTGATAGCTAGACAGTTGAAATTTTCACAGATGATGTATTTCTATCGCCGCTATAACGACAAATACTAAAAATAAAATAAATATTTAAGGGAGGCTCCCATACAACAAACGTGATTTGTTTGCCGTTTTTATAGATTATGGTACGGAACCCTTCGTGCGCGAGTCCGACTCGCACTTGGCCGGTTTTTATTGTTTTTTTCATGGCAAGGGCATAGGCAGCCCGTACACGTAGCGCGCGATCCGCGATCCGCGATCCGCGATCAATGATCGCGATCCAGACTGATCGTGTACGAAGCGGATTGACGGACTGATGCTCCGGATCGCATAATATCTAGAAATTTTGAAATCATGATCGCGGATCGCGGATCGCGGATCGTGATCATGATTGAACGTGTACGGGCTGCCATAGATATTCAGCCTACTTTGACGTCATTGCTACAAAAAGTTTGAAAACGTAATAAAAATCTACTAGAAAGCCAAAATATTCAAATTAAGTAGGTAGTTTAATTAAATAAAGTTAGCAAAAAATATGAAATAAATACAAAAAAAAACTTTATATATCGAATTCCAACTTCTATAATCTTTCAGTTCAGTAGGAGCTATTGACCAGAACGAAATCATTTTGCGAATGCACGCACTTACAATGTTGCGTAGCGTTTATTACCAAAACCTTTTAAAAACTCGCCGCTTCCGTCTCACATGGTGGAGTAGTTCCATTTATTTTCATCATCATCCGTTTTCCACCCACTGTTGAAGGTTTCTGAACCATGGCGCCATCAATTCTGATCCTTTACCAGGCTCTTTCTAGTTTCCATCCGTCGGTCGAGCGAGCTGAGCCATGATTCGAGTTTCTTTGCTAAAACGCGCATGACGTTAATGTGATACGGCCTAAATATAGTTTATTTTGACAGTTCGAAATAACGAGTTATGTTACCTCGTTGAGTTTTTACACGACTGCCCTAGAAAGGAGGGTAATGTTTTCAGGGTTCATGTATGTATGTAAGTTTCTTTATTCCACCACTAGGTGCGCCCCGCGGTGTTACCCGCTTCATGTTTTCGGGATTAATAGTAGCGTATGTGTTAATCCAGGGTGTCAGCTACCTCCATACCAAATTACATCTAAATCCGTTCAGTAGGTAGTTTTTGCGTGAAAAAGTAACAAACATCCATCTATCGAAACGTTCACATTATTAATATTAGTGGGATTACTTTTAAATGCCTGAATAGATTTGGATGTATGAGGTATCGTCAGAATCCTTACATCATCTCGGCTGGCTAGCTACCACCCTCAAGTTGAAAATCTGCCGCCAAGCATCTAAGGGCGTGTTCCGGCAGCCTCACTTGAGAGCCAGTTCCATTCCAGGCTAGGTGTGCTTTACCATCTTCGACCACACCTTCACTTAACATCAGGTGAGCTGTGGTCAAAACACCTAGCCTGTCAACCATTAAAAAAAAAACATTCCGAGTGACACTTTATATAAATTTGATAAAAAAAAGTTAAATAAAACTTTATTGGTACATAGTTTGTTAGGCATGGCAATCGTATTTTTTATTTATTTATTATACTTGTTAAATTTGATACAAGCATTGATAATATCATTCCACGTTACCAATGCGTGTTATGTAAACGCGGCTGCGTTACGTGTTTTGTGCCCATAGGGACAAGGCCTCAACCCTGTTCGGCTGTAAAGCGACAAAAACGGCATGTTCTAGAAATTCCACGCGAGTATTTCTAGGGAGTATCTATTGCTTCGCAAGGCTTACTAAATATCTTATTGTTATGAGCAAAATAAGTCGGGGCGTATCGCTAGTTATCTCGGTACACAGGTAGTCTGTTTCTGATCCGTAAAAGAAATAGTATGTAGGTATGAATGAAATAAATAAATAAAATAAAATAAATATCGCAGGACATTACACACAGCGCCATCTGACCCCAAACTAAGCAAAGCTTGTACTATGGGAGTCAGATAACTGATAGAATACTTAAATACTTTTTTTTTTGTAAATACATACTTATAATACATACAGTACACCCAGACACAGAACAAACATTTGTTTTTGTATCACAAAATGCTTGTCCTGGGTGGGAATCGAACCCACGCCCCACAGCTCTTGAAGCAGACATGCTACCAAATGAGTCAACAGGGCTGTCAAATGGAAATGGTGTGTAGCTATCTTCGCTACGCCCACGGCGGAAAATGTAATTCCTGGAAAGCTTACATGGCAAAATATGATGCGCAACCTTGGGTAGTTGCGAAATAGCGATCGTGACCCGATTATTAGTTAAGCCAGCCCCAGTCGGACATGGCCTGCGTCAGCGCCCTAAAATGTGGCGAGCCCGGCAAAAACTAGTGGCTTATGGTGGACGGTAGCATTACGCATTAAACCATGCCTCACAAGAACGGCAACTCTATTATTCTGTTTATTCTACCTTAACAGTCTGTAATACGTTATCCGGTTATGTTTTTCAAAGAATACGTATTTTATCAGTATCTGTTTAACAATAAATTACTTAAAAATCTCGGTCTGTCAAGAACATCTATAAATGTATTCCTGTAATGAGGATCGGCGGCGTTGGTAGGATTATATCAAACTAGCGGCCCGTCCCGGCTTCGCACGGGTGGCCATTAATATATAGCCTATGACACACACAAATGGCTTGCTATTGGTAAAAGAATTTCCAGAATCGGTTCAGTAGATCCAGAAATCACCCCCACACAAACTATACCTCTTTATAATATTAGTATAGATTTGGTTGGGCAGGGATGGGACACGCGCAGTGAAGGTGTGTTAATATGTATTTAAAGGAGCTTCTAAAATGGGCCAAAGGCCTAGGCACTGTATGTAGAGGCTCGCGTCCCTACAACGCAATGAACCCGGCACAAGCCCAGCTAAGAAGTTTCGTCAAGTATAAAGAGGCTTAGGTCACAAAATTTTCATACTTATGACTGTCTCAGCGGTACTCAGAACAGTAACAAAAGTATATCCTGGATAAAACTTCAAATGTTTAAAGTTTACGATGGCGAATTAATCGTAACACAGAGTAGCTATGATGGATTGCCTAACAAATAATATAAAAATGTTGAAATGGTCCCCATACATAATTACCTATGTGTACTGAAACTCGGGCGCCATTTTGTTACCAAAGACTATCTATAGTACGATATTATGTGTTTACCACAGAGCATCCCCCTTCGGCAACCAACCACATCGGCCAGTCATTTAAGCTTCACATTCATCCGCATTACCCGGGACAGAATCCTAAGCCTAGCTCTAACATTATAAAAGCTAAAGTAACTCTCCGTTTGTTTGCTCACGATAAAGCGCCTGAATGGGTCTTTGATGAATATTGTGATTGCTATAGAATGTTTCTTAAAGAATTATATGGGGCCCTTTTTTTTAATTCTCTAAATAGACAGTGTATTCTGTGCTTTATTTAGAATATTCTGTGAAACAAGAAGCGCGGAAAGTACGGTCACTAGGAGATTACTAATCACTTTTCATTTATTTAATTTCTAATGTAAAAGTAGTAATACGATCGTGACGGCCTTCTGATGGTAAGTGATAACGCTTGCCCATAATCATTGCAGCAATACTATTTAAAATACAAAACAAAGTCCAGGGCATCGCTACTCTGGCGCTCATTACTTTGAGACATTTAATGTTTACTCTCAACAGCCCAGTAATTTGCCTGCCAAGGACATTACCGTGTTCTGGTTTGAAGGGTACTGCAGCGAAATAACAGGGCAGTCGAGCCTAACCATCGAAAGTAATAGCGCCAAAGCAGTGACACCCTGAACTTTCTTTTGTTACTAAAAGTTTTGTGTATCAAATACAAATACAAATAATCTTTATTAATGCATATTGTTTTAAAACATGGGTTTGGCCTCTCCTTTTAAGTTTACATAAACCTGTGTTAGGAGAGAGAGTATCGCTGCAATGGTAACTGACATATCCCAACGGATTTGCAAGTTGAAGTGGCAGTGGGCACATAGCACGCAAAACTGATGGCCGATGGGGCTGCAAAGTTTTGGAGTGACGACCACGGACCCGCAAGCGCAGCGTAGGACCCATAAGGCGGACAGAGTGCACGGATCGGCAAACGCAGTGTAGGACGTCCACCCACAAGGTGGACAGACGACCTAGTAAAGACCGCAGGAACGCGCTGGATGCGAGCCGCTTCCAATTGGTCTATATGGAAGTCTTATGTTCAGCAGTGGACGTCCTACGGCTGAAATGATGACGATGATGATGCAATGGTTATAGGCATGCGTTATCTCTTACAATAGGAGAGCATCTTGTTCGTCTCATTACTTTTACACGAAAACGAAAACGTTTAGCCAACTAAGCGAACCTGAGTGTAAAATCTAGTATACAATCGGTAGGTAGGCTCAGTATACGTGTATAGGGCCCGGATAAGGCCGGAAGCGTTGCGGTGCCCACTGCCGATGTAATGGTATGGCCTATTCATCACCCTGACACTGACGGATTAGCACCGATGTCCCAGATTAAACACTACTTACTGTGCGACTGATGGATACCGCTGGACGGCTATCCGATAAGCTTGTTTGAAATGCATTTGCTCCCAGTGAAGCAATTTAATACAGGTGATGATTGGGTCAAACGAATAGATACGTATTAAGTGGTTGCCGTCTTTTAAAGAGGTTTTTTTTTCTTTTTTTTATGGTTGACAGGCTAGTTGTGTGACCACAGCTCACCTGATGTTAAGTGAAGGTGTGGTCGAAGATGGTAAAGCACACCTAGCCTGGAATGGAATTGGCTCTCAAGTGAGGCTGCCGGAACACGCCCTTAGATGCTTGGCGGCAGATTTTCAACTTGAGGGTGGTAGCTAGCCAGCCGAGTACTAGAAAGTACCCTACCACCATGCAAAAACAATTATTAACCGATTCAATAATATATAAATTTACAATTAAAAAATACCGACTTCTTGACCCTTAGGCCAACTAAACGCACTGCTCCAATGAAACGGCGAGGTTTCCGAGTAAACGAAAATATCATCGATGTATTAAACAATTTTTAGATTTTTTAAAAACCGCTCAATCGATTTCGACGAAATTTTTATGGGACCTCTGAAGTATGGTCTACCAAGCAAAAAAATAACCATCAAAATCGATTCATAATTGGCGGAAGTTTTGTGTCGGTTAAAAAGAAAAGTTGTTTTAATGCCGATTACTCTGTACTTTACTTGGTGGAAGATCTCCTCGGAAGAGGTCGTCTCGGTTGGTACTGTGTAATCATTACTGTGTTCCGGTTTAAAGGGTTACTTATTATGCATAACTAAGTACTTGGTAGTAGCCTGGAATGGAACTGTCTCTTAATTGAGGCAGTCAGAACAGTGTTAGGTGCTTGGCGACAGATTTTCAACTTGAGGGTAATAGCTTGCCGAGTACCTACTAAAAAGTACCCAACCACCATGCTATGGTTTCCTTCACTGGCAGCCCGAGCTCATTGTTGGGGTATGAACCTACGCCCTGTGGTTTGTGAACGGACCGCGTTGACTACTGAGCTATCAGCGTTACAAAAACAGTAGTCGGTTGCGTTAATCAGTTTAATGCACTGAGACATCGCCTCGCTCGACTGTTAATTATTATTTATCGAGCAGTGGTGTACAGTTGCTTATGCCTTTCGAGTGAAACAGGATTTGCGCCTCAATCACTGCTCGAGTGAGACGCGCAATGTCGCATCACTAGGTTTCTTCACGATGTTTTCCTTTATCTCAAGATTCTTATTGGGGTTTGAACCCACGCGCCCACTGAGCAACAGAAATAGGTACTCTAGTGTAAAAACGGGCCCACTCAGTTATGTTAACGAGGCGCTCACCTTAGACCCTGGATCAGAGGTCTCACACTCATGAGTTGTTCGAATGCCTTGGTACTTTGAACTGGAGTCGAAGGTCTGTCGGATTGGTGCCGCTTTCGAGTTGATCGTTCGGTGAGAGTTGAGGATTACTTACTAAATTGGTACGGTTAATTCAAACTGAATCATTTCATATATAACCTCACTTACGTTACCAATAACTCACAGGTGAGCTGTGATCAAACACTTAGCCTGTCAGAACAAAAATTATATAATTTATTTATTACTAGCGGACACCTCGCGGTTTCACCCGCGTAGTTCCCGATCCCGTGGGAATACAGGAATATAAAGTAGCATATGTCACCAGGGGATAGTGTACCTTTCCAACGGTGAAAGAATTTTTGAAATCGGTCTCGTAGTTTTTGAGTTTATTCGTTACAAACATACAAAAATACAAATCTTTCCTTTTTATAATATTAGTGCAGACTATTATAAACCTATTGTCAGAATGAGCCGCCAATACGATGAAATCCTGGTCTGTAACAGACACGTAGATATCTTTCACTTAAATCTATACTAATTTCAAAGACAGACAGATTAAGATTATATTTTAGATTTTAATTTACTAATAAAGTTGTCATTTTTATGTAGATCGACTGTACAACTTACTTATTAATTAATTTATGATACTAAAGCAAATAATGACTTAATAACTTGGGAATTAATTTTCTAGATTCTATCTAAATTCTAGATTCAAGATATTTATCTACTGAAGTTATGTACCTAGTTATTTTTCTACTTTTTAAAATGTAATTATAATATACAATATACATACATAGATTTAGAATGTGATACATATCTATCTGTAAAATGTAGGTAATTGGAATTAATATTATTAAGTATGTATAATCTTTTTTTAAATTAAATAAATGAAATGTCTACGTCTGTCTGCTACGTCCGCTAACATCTCCTAAACGACACAACGAATTTTGAAACGGTTTTCACTCTCGTCAAGATATTTCCTTACAAAACGTTTTTTTAAATATAAAACTAGCTGTGCCCTGCAGTGTTAACTTTTGATAAGTGATAAAGCCTATGTGTTAATCCAGGGTGTCGGCTACCTCCATACCAAATTTCATCAAAATTGATCCAGCCGTTTGACCGTGACGAAGTAACAAACACGCGTACACGCACACACAAACTTTCGCCTTTAATAATATTGTGTGATACATCCTAATTAAACTTTTGTCTAAGAAGAATAATTCAATGGTTTGTAATCAAGTACCAAATATTCTGCCGCCAAGCAGTAGTAAACATAGTAGTAGTGTGTAAACATTACTGAGTTCCAGTTTGAAGGGTACTATAGCTAGCTAAATTACAGGGCTTTTGAGACTAACTAACCTAATGTCTCAAAGTAATGAGCGCCAAAGCAGCGATGCCCTAGACCTTGTTTTATCACTCGAGTTCTGTGCAATGGTCATGGACATGCGTTATCTATTACCACCAGGAGAGAGTCGTTCGTCTCAGTACTTTTACATGAAAAAAACAAGTCGCCGGTATATATTTCACCGGTGCGAAGCCGAGGCGATACGCTAGTTAATTAAACACACAGCGCTATCTGCCCCCAAACTAAGCAAAGCTTGGAAGATAACTATTAGAATTCTTAAATAGTTTCTTTTTTGTAAAAACATACTTATAATACATACAGTACACCCAGACACAAAACAAACATTTGTGTATGTAACAAAATGCTTGTCCTGGGTGGAATTCGAACCCACGCCCTTAAGCTCTTGGAGCAGACATACTACCAATGAACCAACAGGACTGTCTATTAAAATAAACTACTTACACTTCGATTCCCGAGTTATCATCGAACCACCAAAGCGCGGATTATTATTCTATCTCTAGACTGCGATACCCTAATAACTAGTCCAGAGATTAAATTTACTACGCGATGTATATTCGTATCATTGAAGCGGGCGGTTGTTTAAAATGATTTATGAATTAATTCCATTGTGTGGCTGCCATGTTCATGCAACGTTAGAAGGCTGATCTCATATCTACACTCATCAAAGTCGACTAGTAATGCTCTAGACGTGATGTTGAAATCGTGTAAGATGTCATTTTATGTATGTATTGTATATGTATGTATATGCTGCCCCATTCCTGGGCAAAATACTTTTTTCTTTTTTTTTATGTTTGACAGGCTATATGTTTTGACCACAGCTCACCTGATATTAAGTGACGGTGTGGTCGAAAATGGTAAATCACACTTAGCCTGGAATGGAACTGGCTCAAGTGAGGATGCCGGAACATACCGTTAGATGCTTTGCGGCAGATTTTCAACTTGAGGGTAGCCAGCCGAGTACTAGAAGGTACCTTACCACCATGCTATGGTTTCCTCACGATGTTTTCCTTCACCGGCAGCTCAAGCTCATTGTTGGGGTGTCAACCCACGCCCTTTGGCATGCGAACCGACCGCGCCAACCACTGAGCTATCATCGCTACAAACGACCGTGAAGTTAGCTTCTCAAAAGTCAGCGTCTCATTAAAAAACTTCAGATTCATTGGCATCCAGCATAGTTCTACAGTTCATGATAAATTTTAATAATCTTTAAAAAATCTTTATCTTTATTTATTTTTAAAAGAGTAAATGTTGTGTAGGCTAAAACCACCTCAATATGCATAAAGTATTTATAATGTATGGTATAAAGTATTGTGACCAGCACTTACAAGGAATTGCCCCTCCTCCCATCGCCGCGACCTCGGAGCGCCGCTCCGCCTCCGAACTAAGCAGACTGCTTGTGTTACGGGGATGTATATAATAATGGTTCTATCGATTTCACTATCGAAACTCTATTTTGAAATATGAGATGCTAACTTAGCAATACAAATCGTAGCATCTCATCGAAATTCACAGATTTGACGTCAGCCTACTGAGTTCTACAGTTCTTGATAAGTTATAACAATAGTTCCGTTAATTTTACAACCGAAACTGTATATTTATACGCTAGCAGCATAATATGTAATTGATGAGTGAATCCCACTAATATTATAAATATGAAAGTTTGGATGAATGGATGTTTGTTGCTCTTTCACGCAAAAACTACTGAACGGATTTCGATAAAATTTGGTATTGACGTAGCTGACTCCCTGGATTAAGACATAGGCTACTTTTTATCCAAAAAACATGTAGCGGGTAACACCACAGGGCGCAGCTCGTCTATACTGTTATAAAGAGGAATGATTTGATTGTTTGTTTGTTATGAATAGGCTCCGAAACTACTGGACCGATTTCAAAAATTCTTTTACCGTTGGGAAGCTACACTTTTTATCCCTGTATTCCCACAGGAATGGGAACTACGCGGGTAAAACCGCGGGACGCAGCTAGTCTACTATAATTGTAGGCCTACAGGATATGCAGCACCTCGTAATATCTTAAATTTTCAAATTATAAATTATATTACTTCAGTTAGATATTCAAACCTAACAAAACTAACAAAGAAGTTTGCTCTAACTTGATTGCTTTTCACTTGTCTAGGTATTATGAACACACTTTGTCGGAAAATGGAGCCTCAAGTACCGTTATGTTTGAAGCACAGTACAGAAAACACGTGGGTCGGTCTGAGTAACAAAAACACTGTAGACAGAGTTTAAGATGTTTAAGTAGCTAGTTTAAGTTAAGTAAACAGGACAGCCCTGTTGGTTCATTGGTAGTGTGTCTGCTTCGAGAGCTGACGGGCGTGGGTTCGATTCCCACTCAGGACTAACATTTGTGTGACTAACATCGATGTTTGTTCTGTGTCTGGGTGTACTGTATGTATTATAAGTATGTATTTACAAAAAAAAAAAAAAGTATTTAAGTATTCTATCAGTTATCTGTCTTCCATAGCACAAGCTCTGCTTAGTTTGGGGTCAGATGGCGCTGTGTGTGATGTCCTGCGATAAGTTAACGCGTCATCCAACAAGTTAGGAAAGTGACGCCATGAGAAAATCAATGTATCATTAAATCTCTAATGCAAAGGGATACTGCACAACTTGAAATAACGTTAAGCGTTAAGATCATAGTTTTCTAATCGATTGATTTAGATTGATGAATAAATCAATTGATTGATTTTTGTTCTTTTTTATTTGATTGTTTTTGCGTTACTTTGTGGAATTTTATTTTGCGGAGTTAGAACATCGGGTTCTTAAAAGGTCGGCAACGTATTTGTAATGCCCCTGGTATTGCAGATATCCATAGGCAACGGTGATTGCTTACTATCAGGCAACCCGTTTGCTTGATTGCCACATACCTGTGGCATAAAAAAAAGCATGCAAGAACCATAGTGCATTTCCGCTTTTTTTTTTAATTAATAAAAAATTTCATTGCGGTCCAAACTCTCTTGTCGTCTCAATGACGTCACACCATGCGAATCAGCCATATCTACGACAATGGCAACAATAACAATGGCGTTTCAATGGCTTTGTGTATTACTCACGGGCATGTGACGGAATACCTAAGAATTATGTTTCCATAAATAATTGTTAATAAATCTCTAATTCATCCATTCCATTCCTAGTGAACACAAATCTGATCCGGTCGTAAACAAACATTTAATTTGTTTGCCGTTTTGGCGTGTAAATGTGTTATAATCTTTGATTTTTTAAAATCTAGCTTAGCAACTATCCAACAGTAAGAGCGTCTCGAGAATGCCAGTACATTGTATTAGCGTTGCCGTGTTCTTTGTTATTCTGCGTGACTTGCCACGCCTCCACGCGCTGTTAGACAATCTATGCCCACTTCAAGTACTAACTACTACTTATACTGTTCCGTAACTACTTAACACATAAGCGATAACACTGATATTGCCCTCCAATTTACAGATTTATTAAGATCTATCAGCAAATAACAAATATGCGTGTAACATATGTGTGTATGCGTGTGATTATAGGTATATGTCGACGGATACATGACACATGTATATATGTGTCGTGTGGTTATCTTAAAATAAGTTGAACATGATGTCTGTCTGTAACACAATTATTTCAAATGTATTAGTTTGGTTAAATAATGTAAAAGACTTGATTTGACTTAATGACTGTTGTGAGTCACGTGTTCTGTGAATATAAAGGGCCGCTCTGGCTCGAACACGGGTCTTCAGATTACAACCTATTGTAGGTGCCCACTTAGGGCAAGTCAGGCCCCCTTCGTCTGGCGACAGCCCAAGCCGAGGTCCGTACCACTTTGGTGCCCTTGTGCTAGTCGTCCTTAACACTTAGGCTCAGCGCCCTTTGCGTTCGCCACAGTGACGCTGGTCGGTCGGTGCTCGGTGACGCTGTAGAGGCCATCTGCGGCCAACAGCATTAGTCATTAAAAAAAAAAAAAAAGAACACGGGATTCGGTTGCGAACCGTCGTACTGAACAGATCAAGAGATACTTAAGCTATATATTATGTTGGTTGATATTCTTTTGTGACACCTATTATGTGATAAATATTGACGCTTTATGTTAAATAACGTGTTACCATTATCTTGGTGTCTTTTAATGACTATTGCTTAGTAAATCAATATACGTTGCTTATAATAACAGTTTCTGGTCTTCTTTTCTGCCTACTTTTGTCTTACATAACGTATGATGGTTGGTTAATGACGTATGTGGTACATTCCGTTCTTATCCTTATTCCTTATTGATGCCTCTAATAAAAACAAATTCTAACACGTGCTATTTTTATCTTGCTTTCTTAGTAGAAAACAGATTAAGACCAATCCCGCCTGTAAAGTTATGTGAGGGAGCCACCATAGTAACTCCTTGATATAACTGAAAGTTTCCCATGGAAGAATCTAGTTTACATCATTTGGTCACTTGCTTGATAATCTGGTCGTATTGTAGGAGGAAGTTGACTAAAAGATTCGCCGCGTGGCGGCTGTTAACTGAAAATATTGCCGGAATGGAGGGCACAGAGTCGGCGGAAATGAATGTCATCGATTGCATAGGCGAGGCAGAAATGGGCTCCACGAGAAATAAATTACTTGTTTCTTTGGATATAGCTGACGCCTATAGCTAAGGAGCAGTTTCAAGTTTCATGTAAGCAGTATTCTAGTAACTAGTAGTCGAGCTCTTACTCCCTCCTCCTATGTTTTAAACTAGAGAATCTTCCAGGCAACCCAAGTATCGAGAGGATTCAAGAACAAGTGGAAAAAAATATGTACCAATAATAAAGTTTACAAAACACATCTTATTATAACCCTATTGTCAGAATGAGTCGCCAATACAATGAAATCCTCGTCTCCGGCAGACACATCGTAATTTTTCATTCAAGCCTATACCATTTTCAAAGACAGATTAAGATTATCTTAGATTTTAATACAATTTAGTTATGACATTTTATATATTTTTTGACTGAACAATTGACTAATTAATTATTATTATTTAATTTAATTTATAATTATAATTAATCTTAAATCCCAATTATTATCTAACGACTTTTTTAAAATGCACCTAGACTTGCATAGTTTTGGAATGCAATACAGATAAATAAAACTGTAGCTTTTGTCAATATTATTGCATTCTGTTTTGTATGCTATGAAATAAATAATACAGAAAAGAAAACATTTGAAATTGCTGACGTTTTCACCATTCAGAACATCCTATCCTCAATTTCATTAAAAATAAGCAAAGCAAAGACCCCCCAAAGATGCTTATGTAATACTTGAACGGTTCCTAATTATTGTTTGTTGACGACTTGCATGTTTTGCAAAGTTAAAAAAAATACTATTTTTAATTTGAGTGTTTAAGGTACTGATGACTACTTAATTTTATTCTTGGAGTTTAAGTATGTCCTGGAAGATTCTCCGATTGCGTGGTGATATTTCATAAGATTTTGTGCCAAAGCAGTTAAATTTTATCTTATACCTAGTCTAATAAAATGAGACGTTATATGTACGTAGAACACCAAACAAACTTGTTTTTTTTTATCAAATTACAATCTTATTCACTAATATCTAGATCAGATATAAAGATAATTAATTAGGTATGTAGAGATCGGGCTCAGTATCTATAACATCTTGTTAAGTTTATTCAAATGAATGCAAATTAAATTGGCTTATAACTCGGGTAGTTTGTCCAGATTGACCAGGCTATAAAGAATTAACATTGATTAAACCTTTTTTAAATGTATGTATATAGAGGTATTAATTAAATATTATATTACTGAGTTTATTTGATCTATGATACTAAGTTATCGATTACTGTAAGAATATTTAGGGTTGCCTAAGGTTAGTGCTTTCTAAATTCATCCACATTTTTTAGGCTTCGAAATAAGGTTTGCTTTACTTCAATTGTGATATCAATATATATATATATATATATATCCTATCTGTCTGAAGGAGAAAGGATGGGATTCCAGTTCTGGCTGGTTCCTAGCGCAACGGATTCAACGGGGGAAAGCGGCCAGTATTGTGGGGACTTTCAGCCAGCTAGGGCTCGATACGCGGGGGGACTTAAATAGTTTGTTAACTAAAATAATAAGCGTTAAAGCAGCGATGCTTTGGATTTCGTTTTGCTCCTGAAAGTTCTATGTATTGCTGCAATGATCATGGACATGAATAATCGAGTACCACTAGAGGAGCGTTTCGTGCGTCTCATTACTTTCACATAAAAAAAATATATACAAACTTTATGACACCAAAATTACAATTCATATCCCAATATTGAATTAATAATAATAATAAATAAATATCATAGGACATTACACACAGCGCCATCTGACCTCAAACTAAGCAGAGCTTGTGCTATGGAAGACAGATAACTGTTAGAATACTTAAATACTTTTTTTTTTTGTAAATACATATTTATAATACATACAGTACACCCAGACACAGAACAAACATCGATGTTAGTCACACAAATGTTAGTCCTGAGTGACTTCATTTGACTTCATCATCATTATCATCAGCCTATATTAGTCCACTGCTGGACATAGGTCTCTCCCAAGACACGCCACTCAGCCCGATCTTCGGCTTTTCGCTTCCATCCACCGCCAGCTATCCTACGTATATCGTCACTCCATCGAGTCTCAGGGCGTCCTACGTTAGCCAATACGCGGTCTCCACTGTAAAACACGTCTACCCCAGCGGTTATCGGTTCTGCGACAGATATGTCCAGCCCATTACCACTTCAGCTAATACGCTGAGCTATGTCAATGACTTTAGTTCTCTGGCGAATTACTTATTTCGGATACGATCCCTCAGAAAAATGCCAAGCATATCTCTTTCCATAGCTCGCTTAACGACTTTGAACTGACTGAATTGACTTAACTAATAATAAATCTGCACTGAACTTACTTTTTTTATTATTATTATGGTTAACAGGCTAAGTGTTTGACCACAGCTCACCTGATGTTAAGTGACGGTGTGGCCGAAGATGATAAAGCACACCTACCCTGGAATGGAACTGGCTCTCAAGTGAGGCTGCCGGAACACCGTTAGATGCTTGGCGGCAGATTTTCAACTTGAGGGTGCCCTACCACCATGCTAAGGTTTCCTCACGATGTTTTCCTTCACCTTGTATGTATAATTATGTTAACATAATAAATACTAGAAATGCCAACATTATAATATTGTGACAAAATTCCACTACCATGCTATAATTTCCTCATGTCGTGCTATGTTTTTCTTCACTGGCAGATTAATCTCATTGTTAGGATTTGAATCTAATGCCTTTTGGCACGCGAACTTGACGTGTTAACCACTGAACTATCATCGCTACAAATAGTTAAATCAAATATTTGTAATTCAGCGCATCGTGTTTTCCTCATTAATATGATGGCTAGAAAACTTGGCGGATCGCACTTGGGTATGACCTCTAAGCATTTTTCAAATCAATTTGCAACTGCCACACCCACCGTCACGCCCGGCAACCATTCTGTTTGTCATGCGGTTAGTGTGGGCATGGTGATTTTAGACCCTCATACGAAGCGGGCTATCACACTGATAGATGGTTAGCTGTTACATTAATTCGTTAAGAACTTGACAAGACGGCCACGCATGTCGCCGGCCTTGAAACGATTACCTACTGCACGATGTTTAGGGACTCAGAAGCGGGCAGATGTAATGAGAACAAAGTAGACACCTACATAAGCTAGCTAGCTAACTGGCTACCTAAATATTCCAGTCATTTGGTAGTTTTTTCCGGGAGTGTTCAAGGTAATAAATAAATAAATATCGTAGGACATTACACACAGCGCCATCTGACCTCAAACTAAGCAAAGCTGAACAAACAGAACAAACATTTGTTTATATCACAAAATGCTTGTCCTGGGTGGGAATCGAACCCACGCTCTTCAGCTCTCGGAGCAGACATACTACCAATGAACCAACAGGGCTGTCTAGGTATAAGTATATTTAGTTTATTTCCGCTTAACACCTTACCTTGAACGCTCAGTATGAACTTCCGCAAAGTAACGCCCGAAAAAATTAATTTTCCGGAAGTTTTGGAAATTGGTGATTTTATAGATTTCGACGTGCTCTTTCTGAATTTTTACTTTATAAATCATATGTATGACGGAGGAAGACCCTCAGTGTCATCAGTAGGGTCCATATTTGTTAACCTCCTAGTTGTGGGCGTCGATGGGTAAAGTCGGAGCAAACGAAACAGCAATTAGGTAGTAAAATCAATTCGTTATAATGTTAAACAAGTTACAACGCGAGACGGTTTCAATGTTAGACCGCACTGGCCGGCCGCTGCTCGAGAAGTGACGAGCACGCCGCTCAGCCGATCAATTATTGACTCCGTCGAGCGTCGATGGAGGGCGCTGGCGTTCCGACGATGACTGGATTGCGACATATATTTCATCAATAAAATCACCAATTTTCAAAACTCCCGGAAAACTTTCCAGGTAACGCCCATTTAGATCAACTAAGGACTGTACTAAAATACCGTGTACTGAATAGGTGTAAGTATAACCACCACACCTTCACTTAACATCAGGTGAGCTGTGGTCAAACACCTAGCCTGTCAACCATAAAAAAAAAGTATTACAGTTACGACAGAATTCTAACTCGAGTTTTGGCGGGAACGCGGAAAGAGGCGTGTCGCCCCGTTGTATTTTTTTCCAAAACTAGTGTTTTGTCAAATGTTTATGCATAAAAATAGTGGTGTTATATTCATAAAGTGCCAAATCATAAACGCGAGTGTACGAAAATGATTATGATGTGGTGAAACATGACTTTTCGTGTTGCTGCCAAAACTCCATCGAAGCTTTATAGTAAAGTCGCCACTACTTTACTAAAGCATGACTGCACTTGACTGACACGGACTGTACTTGGCCAAGACTGGACTTTGACTATAACTATAGATACGAGGCAATTTATTTAACTTATTAAACTTTAAAATATATAAAACAATTGACACTGGCAAATGCTCAAAATTGCAACCAAAACCAAAGAAAAAAAATTCCAAGTCTCGAAAATTAACTAATTGTTTAAAAGAGAAATACTCAGAACTTGGTAACTGCGGAATGATGGGGTCGACTGCGATGTCTAAAAGACATTTTTCGTTGCGAAACATCTCATTACGATGTGTTGATTCTTTTTTTTTAAATGTATTGGGTACGGATTCTCAAAGCGCCGAGTCGGAATCCACGTGTTTGTCAACATAAATGTTGGACTGGTACGTGCATAGTTATGTATGTGTTATGCAATCAGAATGTTTTGCACGAATTAATGTGATTAACATACGGACAATATTGAAGCGAACACTGCAAGCAATATACATTATACACGTGTTAAATCGTACATAAAAGTAGGTTACTTTGGTAGTAGTCATAAGTTTGATTATACGATATCAGCAAATTCATAACGAATCTACACAATGTGCAAATCAAGCCATGAAAAGCACGTGTAGGTAAATTAAAGAGAAACGCCATCGAATGTCAAGTTCTAGGTGCAATGTTAATGGGCCGATGTTATCTCTTACCAACACTAGAGCGCCGTTTCTGTCTCGTTACATTGTAGTATAAAAATAAAACTAATACACACTTAAGTTATATTATATCTCATATGAAAAAAAAAATACATATTACGGAGGAACCAATTTTAAATAAACGAGACGCTCTCCTGATGGTAAGAGATAACGCCTGCCCATGACCATTGCAGCGATACGCAGAACTTTGAGTAACAAAACAAAGTCCAGGGCATCACTGCTTTGGCGCTCATTACTTTGAGACTAATTGGGAATAGTTCAAAATGCTAGCCCCCATTGCGACGTTGTATGGCCACACTCAAATGTTGTCCAAAATAGTGGCCAGCTTTATGGTCACGTGTGGTGACTTCCAGACGAAAATATTTTGTTATTTCGTCTCTGCTCACGGTGCCAAAGTTTCAACCTCAAAAGGCTCAAAGATGTACCCACTGTCGAGTGTACCTACTATACTCGTGCCTTTAGAGTATTTCTGCAAATTCTGCAGCCGCGCCAGCCTTCAGTCTGGGAAGATGTGACGCTGTTACAATATCAACGCACGTGGCGTCCCATGCTATGGGTCGTCCCAGCGTCCAGGGAATTCATTCCGTCCGGTCTCTTACCATCACGTTCAAGATCGCTCGGCTCGAGGATGGCGGATAAGATAAGCTACTAAAGCCACAAATTAGAACATTAAATATTGGCAAGCTAGCATGCGCGTCGCTTACTATCAGGCGAATGACTTATGCGTCCTCGGTTGCATCATACCTACCGTTTGTGTCGGGTCAAAAATATACCATTTCAATTTGATTCCCGTTGACCCAAATTTGGGGCATTGGAAACTACGCGAGCCTGACGTGATTGGTTATTGATTTATTTTAGATATAATTTTATGTGTTAGTATCGTAAATACTGGCTGGAACTGAATTTATTCCGTCACGCGCCAGTGAATACGGATTTCAACGTTTTTTCATTGAAACTTAAATTACTAAAATATCAACCGCTGGAAAGTCGGATTCAGAGCCCAATCGGAAATGTTTCCATCCATGAAACATGTTCTCCGATTTTGTTATTCTGAATGTAAGATGACAGAAATGGAAAGTGCAGTTTGCGAAACTTTTCCGATTGAGACAATACCGAACGATGTTTATTTCAAAGGGATCAAAAGATTATGAGCGCTTGTGCGTTTGCCAGTGTCAACTTTAGATAAAAT
The DNA here is from genome assembly GCA_905404145.2 of Biston betularia. Classification (NCBI taxonomy): domain Eukaryota; kingdom Metazoa; phylum Arthropoda; class Insecta; order Lepidoptera; family Geometridae; genus Biston; species Biston betularia. Next base: position 499,969 of record FR989884.1, read on the forward strand.
AGATTCAGTTTCAGATTATTTATTCACCTTATAACACAGTTTCGTTATACGAGGTAAGTCAGTTCAATACAGTTGGTTAAAAAAAGAAACAAATATCATAAGTCAAAGTCACACTAAGTACCTAGGTCTTGGTCGAGTCCAGTCCAGTCATGCCCTAGTGAAGAAGTGACTTTATTTCAAGTTTAGATGGAAGAAACACGAACAACAGAAAAGACACGTTTCATAACATTATATTATCACATTCTATCAGTCGCGCACGTTATGGATAAAACATTTTTTTTGTTATTCAAAATAGGTTCGCGTTTGACCATACTTTATCAGATGTTAAGCAGTAGTGTGGTCTAAGATGTAGCACGCTTAGCTAGAAGAAACTTATACAGTATACATATATAATTGCTCTAGATTTGAAGACACCCGTTTTGTATCTAAGGGAACACAGATTTAGGCAGAGAGTTCCACAACGTCGCTGTGCGAATGAAAAATGTAGAGTCAAAACGCTTACATAACTATTTTTCTACGTAAACGTGCGAAAAAACACAAGTTTTGTAAAAAAAAATTAATGAAATGCGGCGACACAACCTTTTCGTATTCCAGACAAAAACCCCCACGCGAATTTCAATTCTGACATGCGAAAGTTTGACAGATCTAATAATACACCTGGCTACTTTTTTCATCCTTCCCATGTGGGTTGGGCCTAGCACGTTTTCGCATTTGTTCGTGTTTTCAACGTTGGTGTCAACATTTTTGCATCTTACATAAACTAAACATAATCGTCTGGTTTTATTTTTACACTTCTGTCCAAAACAAGGAGTGTAATGTTTTCAGAGTTAATGTACTCGTATGTAGGTATATAGGATGTATGTAGGGTTCACATGCGAATTCAGGCGTACCAACGATAAAAAAAAAATTAGCCTCTGCAATATTATAAATGCAAAACTTATTTTTTTTTAAATATAAAAAGTAATGAGACGAACGAGACGCTCTCCTGATGGTAAGAGATAACGCCTGTCCATGACCATTGCAGCGATACTCAGAACTCGCGATTTCTAACAGATTTCTTCGCGCTGAAACGGATTTGCAGATGAAATTTGGTATGCTGTTTTTTTTCACAGGCTAGGTGTTTGGTCACAGCTCACCTGATGTTAAGTGACGGTGTGGTCGAAGATGATACACACGCCTAGCTTGGGATGAAACTGGCTCTCAAATGAGGCTGCCGGAATACATCGTTAGGGGCTTGGTGGCAGATTTTCGTCTTGAGGGTGGTAGCTAGCCAGCCGAGTACTAGAAAGTATCCTACCACCATGCTATGGTTTCCTCACGATGATTTAATTCACCGGCTGCCCCCAAGCTCATTGTGGGGGTTTGAACCAACGCCCTCTGGCGTGTCAACCGACCGCGCTAACTACTGATCTATAATCGATACAATAATTCAAAAGATTGTTAGATAGCTATAAACTCATTATTTTGTATACAAGAAAGTGATAAAACCCCTTTGAGCTTGTGTAACAAGCGGTTGCCTTATTGTCGAAAGTGATATATTTTGGACAACCACGGGTTTGAATAGTATACTCAAATTAGAGTTGTGTTTGTTTTCCTCGTATACAAAAAAAAACCATTACGCAAATCAAGAGGCCCTCGACGCTGAAAGATTTAGATAATCGACCTTGTACTCAAGGTCGCAACGTCGAAAGTCGCACACAATAGGTGTAGACCGTGAAAAATGCGCAATTTTCATGAAAAAAATAACTGTTTCTTCTGTTTTATTAACATTGCACGTTACTGCTAAGATTTCATTAACAAACATGAGAGATGATTAAAGCGTGTTACGGATAAGTATTATCAAAAGAAATTTTTTACAATCGCACGATATGAACATTTTTCTTTTACGTCACGGCTCAAGATTATTTAATCCGAGCATACCTATAAAAAGGATTGATCATTATCTTAGAAGCCACGAGTAATTGAGTAATCACTGTAGGTACATTTCCTGTATAACCGGTAACTGTTTTTTTTTTCTTTGTTTTTGGCGTCGCGTTTTAGCATCTGCCAGTGTCAAGTATTTATATATTTTCAAGTTTTAAAAGTTAAATAAGTGTCCTCGTAGCTAAAGTTATAGTCAAAGTTCAGTCTTGGTCAAGTACAGTCCGTGTCAGTCAAGTCCAGTCATGCTTTAGTAAAGTAGTGGTTACTTTACTATAAAGCTTCGATGGAGTTTTGGAAGCAGCACAAAAACGAATGTTTCACCACATTATATCATTTTCCTACAATCGCGCTTGTTATATTCGACACTTTATGAATAAAACACCACCATTTTTATGTATAAACACTCGACAAAACACTAGTTTTGGAAAAAACACAACGGACACAACGGACAACGGACGACACGACTCTTCCCGCGTTCCCGCAAAAAAAACCCCCGCTAACTGTTATGCTGTTAGTATTAAATATATGTACCTACATATACATAGGTACACGTAAATATTTAAACTGCGTTTTTAAGTTTTTTTTGTTGTTTGACCACATCTCACCTGATGTTAAATGTCGGTGCGGTCGAAGATGGTAAAGCACACCTGACTTGGAATGGAATTTATCTTTACCTACTTCACTACTTTCTTTACCAACTCGAGATGAAAATCTACCGGTAAGCACCTAACGGTGTTTTTTTTTATGTGAAAAATAATGAGTCGAACGAGACGTTCTCCTGATGGTAAGAGATAACGCCTGTCCATGTCCATTGCAGCGATACACAGAACTTTGAGTAGTAAAACAAAGTCCAGGACATCGCTGCTTTGGTGCTCATTACTTTGAGACTTTCAATGGTTAGTCTCAACAGCCCAGTAATTTCGCTGCAGTACCCTTTAAACCGGAACACGGTAATGTTTACACACTACTGTTTAGCGGCAGATTATCTGGTACTGCGGTGGTACCTACCTAGACGACCTCCTGCTAAGGAGATCTACCACCAAGTGTGTTTCGTCAGCATCACTTGGTATTGGTTCCATTACAGGTTAAGTGTACTTACCATCTTCGATCACACCATCACATAAAATCTGGTGAGCTGTGTTCAAAAACCTAGCCTGTCAACCATAAAAGACATAACGTATCAAATTAGCCTACTGAGTGGAAAATGGAAACTATTTCCCAATAATAAACATGAAACCGATATTATTCAAACACTTTGTTGCGAAATCAGTAAATATTTCAACACGTTTCTTAAGCAATTTTTTTTAATTGTAACGTGATCGTGTTTTTATGAAATTACGAGTTTTGTCAGCAAATTCTTGTGAAAAACAAAATGTTATATTATTATCACCCAATATTGTAATGTTTTTAGACGGCCCTGTTGGCTCAGTGGTATGTCTGCTTTAAGAGCTGTAGGTTTCGAATTCCACCCAGGGACCATTCAAGTATTACGTAAACAGATCTTTAATAAATCATTAACCCCTCCTTCCCTTTTGTCAGCAATAGTAAGCAAAGCTTTTAGTAGTCTCTCCTATGATAAAATAACAATTGGCTCTGTTGGCTCATTGGTAGTACATCTGCCTTGAGAGCTGTAGGGCGTGGGTTCGATTCCCACTCAGGGCAAACATTTTGTGATTAAACAAATGTTTGTTCTGTGTCTGGGTGTTTTGTATGTATTTACAAAAAAAAAAAGTATTTATGTATTCTATCAGTTATCTGACTTCCATTAGCTTTGCTTAGTTTGGGGCCAGATGGCGCTGTGTGTATAGTCCTACGATATTTATTATTATTAATGACAAGGAAAACAAATTACAAATGTTTAACATTGATGAGTGGTAATCACCATTCAGATCCTCCCATGTCATGAAAAATAAAAAAATAAGCAAAGCAAACATCGTCAACGTTCGGTAACTGTAAACATGTAATTGTTTACAATGAATTTGAATGCCGTCACACAAAATTCTTGTAATTAAACAGCAAAGTTACTTAACTTCAAGTATCAACGTCCAAACAAGCGTTTGCAGGGTTTCGTCTGCCACTGTTTCGGTAAAATGTAACAAAATTAAAACATCTCAAGGTCTTTCCTTGGTTGAACGTAACGGGTGCCAACACAAAAGTGAGTCGAGCTGTAGAAACTATTAAATTTAATTGTGACCAAAGTCATCCTCCTTCGTAAGAAGTTTGGTAGCTTCAATGAGCTTGGGCTGCCGGTGAAGGAAAACATCGTGAGGAAACCATAGCATGGTGGTAGGGGTGTTCGGCTGGCTAGCAACCACCCTCAAGTTGAAAATCTGCCGCCAAGCATCTTAACGGTGTGTTCTCTTCTTCCTCACTTGAAAGCCAGTTTCATTCCAGGCTAGGTGTGCTTTACCATCTTCCATTACACCTTCACTTAACATCATGTGAGCTGTGGTCAAACATATAGCCTGTCAAACATTTAAAAGCATCACTTCAAAAATTAGGAAATAGTCAGCGCTATTTAAAAAAAAAGTGAGCTTAAGAATCTTTTCTGTGAGTCTAACTTGCAATTGAACTGCTGTCTTTAACTTAAAAAAAAATGGAGAAAGTTCACTTTTTGTTTTTGGTATGCCACCTTAGAACGTCTTTTTCTTAAAAATACAATAAATAATTTGTTTATTGTATAACAAAAATTAAAGTTAAATTAATGTGACGAACGAGGCACGCTTCTGATGGTAAAAGATAACGCATGACCATTTGCAGCGATACACATTACTTTGAGACTTTCGATGGTTAGTCTCAACAGCAATTTCGCTAGCTGCAGTACCTAACCTTCAAAGCGGAACACAGTAATGTTGACACACTTGTATGTACTTGTTCTTTTATTTTGTACTACAACGGGTTTTTACTCACATTAGTAATTGTACTATTTATATATGTATACAATATATTATATAACTTTCTGACAAAAATGAAAAAAAATAGGGCATTATCTGTTACCATCAGGTGAGCGTCCCGTTCGTATCATTACTTTATAAATAAATAAATATCGTAGGGCTATACACACATCGCCATCTAAGCCCAAACTAAGCAGAGCTTGTGTGATGGAAGTCAGATAACTGATATACTTACTATTGTAAGTACAGAACACCCAGGCACAGAACAAACATTTGTTTATTCACAAAATGTTTGCCCTGACTGGGAATCGAACCCACGCCCTACAGCTCTCAAGGCAGATATACTACCAATGAGCCAACGGGGCTGTCTTGAAGTATGAAAACGCTTATGAAAGTAAAAGAGAAAGATGTGTACTAGGACCGCAGCAAGTTGAAGGATATGGTCTCTACCTAACCCTATAGAAGACAGAACTGATTGTGTGTATGTTATACATAACTACCTTCGTACGAGAACGATTAAAATCTTGAGCGCTTCAGTCCAACCTTAACAAAGGATCGCCTTATAAATTAAAGAGATGACATTCGGCCACCGTGTCTTAGGTCATGTAAGCTATCTCTAATAGTGGAATGTTAAACGATAATTACATCAATATGATTCATACGAAATTGATCTCTATCCCAATACGATGTAGTATAATTCCGCTTTGTACAAGAATGATGGACTGGTCAATGAATGGAGTGAAACGCTGTGGCAATGGTTATCGTTAAAGGGCACGCTGTATCTCATAACTCGAATGTGCGTATCAGTACAGAATAAATAATAATAGTACAACTTGTATTTATTTATTATTTAGTACTATTAATAAATTGGCTTGCGTTTTTTTTTTTTGGATACGGATAAGTCCGCGTTTGACCACCAACTCGCCTGGTGGTAAGCGACGATGTGGTCGAAGATGAAGCACGCAGACCTAGAAGATACCTATTCACTCTGACCTTGAAAATATCTGGATTATATCTATCAGGAAACAAGGAAGCCGAAGTGTTTGCCGTCGTCTCGCCTATGTCGTTTATACTATTATTGAAAATTAATGAGACTGTATCCTTTATGTTAATACAGTAATCTATATCCTATATCCTGAATATTCTAGGTAATATATTTAGTTTACTTCCGCTTAACAGTCGTTTCAGTTAAAAAAAATCGTTCAAAATGAACTTCCGCAAAGTAACGCTTGAATCAATCAATTATATTGTATCCTATATAATCCAGGCCATAAACTATGTGTGCCAAATTTCATCCAAATCCGTTCAGTAGTGTTTTGCGTGAAAGAGTAAAAAACATATACATCCATACGTCCTCGTAAACTATCACTTTTATAATTTTAGTATGATCAGTAGGATAGGAAAGAATCATGAAAACAACAAATGAAGAAAGATTTCATAAATAAGGTTTTTATGTATAAAGTAGGTAATAAGATTTAAGAGAACAATACACTGCGAACTACTAAAATATTAAATCGAGTTTTGGCAGAAACGCGGAGAGAGTCGTGTCGCCCCATTGTTTCCAATACTAGTATGTTTTCCGAGTGTTTATGTATAAATTAATGGTATTTTATTCATAAAGTACCGAATTACAGGTGCGAGTGTGGGAAAGTGATAATATAATGTGGTGAAACATGACTTCTCGTGTTGCTTTCAAAACTCCATCGAAGCCGCCACAATAGTAAAGTCGCCACTACTTTACTAAAGCAACTACTTTTACCACAGTACTAGATATTCTGCCGCCAAGCATACTTGGTGGTAGATTTCCATAGCAGGAGGTCGTCTAAGTAGGTACCACCGCAGTACTAGATATTCTGCCGCCAAGCAGTAGTATGCAAAAATTACTGTGTTCCGGTTTGAAGGGTACTGCAGCTAGCGAAATTACTGAGCTGTTGAGACTAACCATCTAGTCTCATCGTCTCATTACTCTTACATAAAAAAAAAAGCAAGCATGACTAGATTTGACTGACACGAACTGGACTTGATCAAGACTGGACTTTGACTACATTTTAACTGGCAAAGAAGAAGAATATAAATATAATGTATTAGGTACCATTACAATCTTTGTGTTTTCTGTATACCATGAACGGTGTGAGCAAACATACGATATCAATGACATGCTGTAAGCCTTAATGATAAGTGTAAATATGATAACTTTGACATCATGACTAAATGACATAATAAGAAAGCCTCTTGAATGTGAACCTTTTTATCTCTACTATCGCGTATTTTAAAACAAAAACTCAAATCAATTTCATTCCTCTAAGATCGATTGATCTTCTTAGTCTTCTCATAGTAGGTACCACCAGAGTATTTTGTCTTTAGGCAATTTGTTTAAAAAAATATTGGCATACAATATGTGTATTATTTATCCTAACCTGTAATTTATTTTTTTAATATTTCTTAAAAGGGTAATAAACAAGGCTGTTTCATAAAGGTTCCATAGTGTGTAAAGGTAGGTAGGTTATTTACTATTAGTCAGTTCCGTCCGTCATTAATTGGCAAGTCGAAAAGAATATAAAGCTGAAAAAAAATAAAACAAAATGTATTCACACAGCATATTTCATTTCATCTCCGAAGAGATTCGGAATAAATTATTTTATTAAAAATAAAAACGTTTTCCTACTCAGAAGATATAATTTCGTTATTACTCGTCTCTGGTTTCTACCGGCTTACCCAAAATTTCTGAGAAATCTTAATCTCCTAGTAAGTACCTTGTCAAATACTCCACGAATTCTACATTGGGTACCTACCCGTCGTAGTACGGTAGATATGTAGGCCTCCTTCTAAAGCTTCACACGGATTTTAATGGAAATAATATTTTTTGACGGTACTTTACGGGCGGCTGTGGGCGGAACACGGGGGGGGGGGGGATTGCCCCCACCACCCCTACCCGGGTGGGGGGTTTTGATACGAATCGACGGTCATTAATGTCGAATAAACATTTATTTTATAATTCAACAGCCTGGTTGGTTGAGCCCCGAGGTGAAATAATATTTGGAATGGAAAAGGCATATCGGCTCTTCGTTTCTCTGTTAGAATCGTACGTGGGCGCATAGATATACAGAACCGAATATATTTTTCTTCAATTGACAGTGAAATAACGTATTTAATGCTGGTTTGGGATTTTTGTCTGAATAGGTATGCAGATAAAATAAATGATGCCGTTATACCGAATAGGCCTTTCTTGCCCCTATTTTTAATTAGCAGTTGATCTGCTTAGCAGGAGGTTGTGTTGGTTGGTACCGAATATTCTGCCGCCAAGCAGTAGTGTGCAAACATTACTGTGTTCCAGTTTGAAGGGTACTGCAGCTAGCGAAATGACAGGGCTGTCGGGGCTTACCATTAAAAGTCTGAAAGTAATGAACGCCATGGACTTTGTATTGTTTCTTTTCGTTCTTCTTTGGAAACTGTCGTGGTTTTGACACATTTTGTTTTATTTAATTAAACGTGAGTAATCCCACATATGTTTTGTAGCGACGATAGCTCAGTGGTTAGTGCGGTAGGTTCGCATGCCGAAGGGCGTGGGTTCAAACCTTAACAATGAGCTTGAGCTGCCGGTGAAGGAAAACATCGTGAGGAAACTATAGCATGGTGGTAGTGTACTTTCTAGTACTCGGCTGGCTAGCTCAAATTGAAAATCTGCCACCAAGCATCTAACGGTGTGTTCCGGCAGCCTCACTTGAGAGCCAGTTCCATTCCAGGCTAGGTGTGCTTCACCATCTTCGACCATACCTTCACTTAACATCAGGTGAGCTGTGGTCAAACACCTAGCCTGTAAACCATTAAAAAAAAATGTAAAACAAGCAAATTCTTTAACTGTTGTGTAATCGCTGCAATGGTTATTGACAGGCGTTATCTCTTACCATCAGGAGAGCGCCTCGATCGTCTCATTACTTTTACATTTTAAAAAAAGGTGTGTTTAAACACGACCAAGGTTAAAAAAAAGTATGACAAAGGTACACGAGTATTTTTCTAGGCTGTAATTCCATTTTACTGAAAACTTCACACTAAACAATAAACCAAATGAAACCAGTGCGATCCAGTTAGATGATTATTATTAGTTTTCAACGATTTTGATTACGCATCGATCGTGTGTACACAAACAGTTCTATCGTCATGATGAACGAGGGGGGGGGGGGGGCACGTTCGTATCACAACAATATTTGGACGGCTGGCCAAAGTGTACATACTGTACTATACTATGTTAAGGCGCTGACAGTACCTAATGCTAATTTTTTTTTGGAATCTCAGCTTTACTAACAACTGTAGCGATGATAGCTCAGTGGTTAGCGCGGTAGGTTCGCATGCCGAAGGGCGTGGGTTCAAACCCCAACAATGAGTACTACTACTCTCAGTAGTTTAAATTACGGCTTAAACGCTAGCTTATCGAGCAAACGTTCTACAGCTATAATGAATTCATTGAGTTAAAATGTTACCTCCATACCAAATTTCGTCTAAATTCGTTCGGTAATTTTTGCGTGAAAGAGTAACAAACACCCAACCGAACTTTCACATTAAATGAGTGGGATGTAAACTCGGAAAACGCTTTTTTCCAAAAATGAGTCCTAGCTAGATCCCTCAAAAACCCGCGTAGGTACGTTGCAAATTTCATCGAAATCGATAGTGCCGTTTTCGAAATTTCAAATATAAATAAATGTCGTAAAACATTTCACACAGCGCCAAACTAAGCATAGCTTGAACTACTGGAACCAGATAACTGATTGAATACTTATGTTTGTTTGTACTTATCTTATAGAAATCGTGTTCACAAAACAACGGTCCTTACCGAAATATAATCAAGATTAAACACACATTTTTTATAACAATTAAGTCCCGTTGATAAAACATTTTGATTTCAAATTTAATTATGAACGCTCCTTGGTACATAAGAAACGTCGACCTCCATCGGGACCTCAAAGTGGACATGGTCGCAACCATCATTAAAAAATACGCTGAAGCTCATGAAAATAGACTTCACCAACATGTGAATGTCGAGGCTATCCAGCTCCTCGACAACACGGGTATAGTAAGAAGACTAAAAAGGACAAAACCTTTTGAGTTAGTGTATTAAGTTAGTAATGTCAGTGCAGTGAGTACTACACATTATAGAACACGTGAACAAAGTGTCTTCCCCTTAATAGAGACAGTAAGAAAAGTGTCGATGGACGCATTCTTCGATTAGACTCTGCTTAGCAATTTAAGTTATATTAAAATTACTTATTAGTCTTAACTAGGCTAGATTGTAATAACAATGAGGTATCTAACAAAAAACAGATAAATCATTAGAAGGAAAAAAAAAAAAATTAATTATAAAAAATATTTGACTACCTACAGTCCCTTAACTTTTATCTATACTGTGGCAGTGGTATTAAACTTCCTAGATATTAGAGTGTTTGCTTTATGCTAGAGTTGTTTAGTGTTGCCAACGAAATACGTATGTATGTATGACTGAATGTACGTATGTATGTATAGAAAGTCGGATTGGAATAATGGTTGCTTTGATTTTGATAAAAAAATTTTAATGTGAAAAATAATGAGACATGCGAGACGCTCTCCTGACGGTAAGAGATAACGCCTGTCCATGACCATTGCAGCGATACACAGAACTTTGAGTAGAAAAACAATGCCCAGGACATCGCTGCTTTGGCGCTCATTACTTTGAAACTTTCGATGGTTAGTCTCAACAGTCTAGTAATTTCGCTAGCTGCCCTTCAAACCGGAACACAATAATGTTTACACACTGTTGCTTAGCGCCAGAATAACTGGTACTGCGGTGGTACCTACCTAGACTACCTCCTGCTGAGGAGATCTAGCACCAAGTAAATACAAAAAAGTATTATTCAATAGAATACAAATTTATTGTACAGCGACAAAATGCAATTAGACTTATATAGATAAAAAATTAACACGGAATGCGGCAGTACAATGGCAGCCTTATTTTTTTTAAGTTCGATAGGTTAGGTATTTTGATCACAGCTCACCTGATGTGGTCTAAGATGGTAAACGCACTTTGCTTGAAATGGCACTTGGTCTCAATGAGACTGTTTGGCAGCAAATTTTCAACTTAATGATAGCTAGTTGAACAGCTAGACAGCTCAGTCGTTAGCGCAGTCGGTTTACATGTCGATGGGCATGTGTTCAAACTTCCAACAATAAGCTTGGATTGCCAGTGAAGGAAAACATCGTGAGGAAACCGTAGCATGGTGGTGGTGGAGTACTTTGTGGTACTCGGCTGGCTAGCTACCACAGCTAGCCATATATTTTGACTAGCTAGGGCGTGTAGAGTAGAAACTTGGCTCTACATGATATTTGATAACTTTATGACAGTGCCAGTTATACGGTCTCGTCTTGCCAACACTACATGAAAATGTTTTTGGTGGATTTTGGACGAATTCGTCCAAAGTCCGACCTTGGAACTTGTCACATGCAGATGTTGGAGCGTAATGCCTAGCTCCAAAGCCGAGGAAGAGAAATGAACTACATCATCTGCAAAGCGGAGGTTGGTTAACCGACACTCGCTCAGAACGATTCCTCTCTCCTCTCAAAGCCTTATTTAAGTCAAAAATATTAATTACATGTTTTTTTTATGGTTGACAGACTAGATTTTTGACCACAGCTCACCTGATGTTAAGTGAAGGTGTGGTCGAAGATGGTAAAGCACACCTAGCCTGGAATGGAACTGGTTCTCAAGTGAGGCTGCCGGAACAAACCGTTAGATGCTTGGCGGCAGATTTTCAACTTGAGGGTGGTTGCTAGCCAGCCGAGTACTAGAAAGTACCCTACCACCATGCTATGGTTTCCTCACGATGTTTTCCTTCATAGGCAGCTCAAGCTCATTGTTGGGGTTTGAAACCACACCCTTCGGTATACGAACTTACCGCGTTAACCACTGAGCTATCGCTACAAAATGTCTATGAAGCCTTGTATAACACACATCACAGAGGATAGACATTTAAAGCCTGCGGTTGTACATTGTAGAAGGGACGCATATCGATTGTCCCTGTCCGTCCGACTAGGCACGAATGTATATCTACTGAGTAGGTACTATATGCTGTACGTTTGGCATGATGTGTGACGTGAACGTCATGGGCAGACGGGGCGTTGTACGGGGGGGGGGGTTCGAGATGCCTCCTCGTGTTAACTTATATTTATATACGTATGTGTATATAACTTAACAAGGTTACGTAGGTTGCCGAAAAGGGTGAGCATTGGCCAGTTCGCCGTGTCTGGTATATACGTGTTTGTTATAGTTTGTGATGTAGTGTACGAGCGATGTCTGAGATCACTAGGTCTGCGGTTAGACTGGTTTCGCTGATCCGTAAAGTTATCTATTTCTGGATAGACTACTGCATTGGTACTGCAGCTAGCGCATGTACTGCGCTGTCGAGACTAATTATTATTTATCTAATGTCTCAAAGTAATGAGTGCTAAAACAGCGATGCACTGTATTTTGTTTTGTTTCTCAAAGTTATGTGTTTCGCTGCAATGGTTATCGATATGCGTTATCTCAATAACCTTTTACTATGGGAACCAAATGAAAATGAAAAAATGCTTTATTTTTTGACCAGATTTCTTTAAAATTAGTTTTAGTAGGTTGAGTCCTTCTGGTAAGTATAAAAAAATACTAGTGGCAGAAGATCCCGCTCTATGTTTAAATTTATTTATACAAGCATGTAGGGTGTGTGTGTGTGTGTGTGTGTGTGTGTGGAAGCGGGTGTGTGTGATTGTATGTATGTGAGATAGAGCATTTAACCAAATAATTGATAGAATACGTATACATATACTTTTTTGTAAATAGTATAAAGGTTGCCAGTAAAAAAAAAAAAAGAGACAAATAAACTTTCGCTTTTACGATATACCTAGTAACAATTTATGTGAGTCAGTCCACTTGTTCGGGGGAAATACGTTCAATATCTCTTATCGCGACTTTTACATTCTGTTGCCTGTTTGCAAATATGTGTGTAGTTAATAAATCTATAATAACAATCATAGTTTCTGATACGTCATATTTTATGTAAGTTTCAAAGGTATGATATATAAAAATGCTTTGAATATTTGTGTTCTCTATGTCTATTCTATTGATCTCGACGAAAGCGCCATCCATACATGCATATGGCGGACGTATCCTATGTACGCAATAAACGCTTCGACTCCACGTTCTACATACGTACAGCGAGGATGTGGAACTTTGCCTGTCTTTAAAACCAGAGTAAAAAAAAAATATTTCACGGCAAGCGTGCCTCATCTTAGACGGCATCCTGCTTAACATCGGGCAGGGTATGGTCAAATCGCACCCCTAGATCTAAACAGCGATTAACTCAAAAATACACTTTTTTGGCAAAAGGCGAATAACTGATACTGTTTCCCTGCGCACTGCAGGACTTTTTTGTGTAGATTTATACATTTTGTATGCAGGTACAACAAAGATAGGAGTAGGAGTCTTGTGTTTTAATCATGTTTTGGGACTGAAAATTGGATTTTTTAAGTTACATATTTCTCTATTGCTTAATAAAATATGTATTTTGTTTTATTATTTTTAGTTAAGCCAACATGGGCTTAACTAAAAATAATAAATATTCACAAATCAGTGCACATAATACTAATTAATACAGAGCATTGTTTGACTAACGTTTCAGAAAACATAGCAATTAATATTATGCAAATACGAATTCAATTAACAGAGAGGCACTCGATCCGCTGGCCGCTTCAAACCCCTTTCCATTATTAAGCCTACCTGCGTCCCCTAATACCGCGCGGTCAGGTGGTGACTTCCCCACAGACATAATGGATGGTTAACATCGGCAGGGGGCGACACTCCACAGCTTAGGGCTTAGGTAGGATCGGCCGCTTGTCCTCACCGTGAGGCGCTTGACATTAGGTTGCCGCTCGGCTCGCTTTATCACGTGCGAGTCATTTGCAACTATACAATAATCACAACTAAATTACATTAATATGTAATCCGTATAGCAATTAAACAGATAGGTTTTAATGTGAAGGTGGTTTATTGAATACACAATTTGTGTCTTTATTTTCCGGACGCCTTGCGGTTTCACCCGCGCAGTTCCCGTTCCCGTGTGAATACAGAGATAAAAAGTAGCCTATGTCACCCGGGGATAGTGTAGCTACCCAACGGTGAAAGAATTTTTGAAATCGGTTCAGTAGTTTCGGAGCCTATTCAATAAAAACAAACAAAAAAAATAATAAGTTTAGTAAAATGTTTGAAATTGTAAAATGCCTGTTCAATAGGCCAGGTTTTATGTTTATAGGTTATTTCACTGTTATGCGTTCTACACAGGGATATAACAATACCATATTAGACTTTGTCACTCTAGCAAAAGTACAAGGCACTTTTGACAGTCCTGTTGGTTCATTGGTAGTATGTCTGCTCCAAGAGCTGAAGGGCGTGCGTTCGATTCCCACCCAGGACAAGCATTTTGTGATGAACAAATATTTGTTCTGTGTCTGGGTGTACTGTATGTATTATAAGTACGTATTTACAAAAAAAAAAGTATTCAAGTATTCTATCAGTTTTCTGTCTTCCATAGCACAAGCTTTTGCTTAGTTTGGGGTCAGATGGCGCTGTGTGTAAATGTCCTATGAAATTTATATTTATTTATTTATAATAAACTACAACTACAAGGTATTTTTGATTTAAGTAATCGGTCATCTCCATCACAATCGCGCGACATAATCGCACCCTAATTAAACACTTTGGATTGCGTGCAGCCTTTACACATTAGTGTAATCGCACGATACGATCGGACGACGACCAGTTACATGATAAGGCAGCAACGGGATTTGCGCTGTTTACAAAATACGAGAAATCCTAATAGACATAGTGTTTTCAGTCAGTATGTATAAGAACGAAACTTAACGGAACCTAAAAAAGAAATCGTCTTTAGGAGAAACGTCAGAGACTGGTTGCTTACGTTAAATTTTAGCGAGACTGAAAGTCTTATCATTAGTCTGTACAATAGTTATGCCATACGCTATCACACCCTAAGTGCTGAGCTAAAGCACGGGTGACATAGGCTACTTTTTATATCTTGTATTGCCAGGGGAACAGGAACTACGCGGGTGAAACCGCGAGGCGTCCGCTTGTATCAGATAAAACAAGGACTAGAGTGTCGTAATGTTTCATAGGATAGGTATATTTGAAATTACAGAGGCTGCGTTTGGCATCACCGACGGAACAGCAAAACAAAAGTGAAGCTGTGATGTCACAAACCAAGTTTTCTATTTCTATGTAAAGTGAGCCGGTTGGGTCGTAAAGGCCAAGGTAAAGGTTCTATTTTCTTACGTAACTGTCACACTTTACTAATCGTAGAGACTAGAATTCGTTCACTCAGTCTGTGTTCAATTTATCTGATCACAGACCCGAGATCAGATCAATGGTTTTAATGATCACGCGACCATTTAATTGAATGTTTCAACTAGTTTTTTTTTTGGGAAAGTAATGAGACGAACGAAACGCTCTCCCAGTGGCAAGAGAACGCTTATGACGTGAGTTTAGTAGGTAATGTATGTTTGAATGTGTGCGTGAGTTGTGCTTTTAAATTCCTGAATCAGATTTGGTTGTTTTTTTAGAATCCTTTCATCATTACGAAGGATAATGGTTTTCTAATCTGGATTTCTAATTTTATTAATTAAACTTGTTGTCGAAACTAATCTATTGATATATTTGGATGGATGGATGTTTGTTACTCTTTCACGCAAAAACTACCGAACGGATTTTATCTTTTTACTATTATTGTCATCGTTATTTATTTTATCTCTTATTTTTTAAATTTTTTACATTAAATATTTAATAAACATATATAACTTAAAAAAACTTAAAAACTAGGGTGCCGCCGGCAGCGGGGCAGGCCTCAAGCTGCCGGTGATTAGGGCTGCAGAGTGAGGAACCTCCTCACAATGCGCGCCCTGTCAAAGATCACTGCCTTTTGAAGCTGACCCTTGACCCAACCGTCTAGCGAGAGTCTCTTAAGATGTTGGTCGAGACTCTTCGCTATAAGACCGTTTACCGTGACAACTATCTGAACAATGATCGTCGAATCAACATCCCACATGGCGGTTATCTCGTGCGCCAAGTCAAGGTTATTATTATTGTCGTCTTTTTTTTAAATAATTTATTTGTCGTACAATGTTTCTTTATATGTTCTTTGCTTCAACTGACTCTCAGACTCTTTTCTGGCGACTTCGCGACATACATATTTCGCGTCCACGTGTCAGCCACGTTCCTCCTCACGCAGCGATAAGACCGCCGAACGTCACACAACGCCAAAAGATTACGTTATCACCGCGAGAGTACAACAAATAATGATATCATTCGATTTTAGTTGACTCCGACCTTTACAGTAGAAGTGACTAACGACATGTTTTCTACGAGTGGTTGCTAGTTTCGTTCAAGAAATGCGATGGTGGCGCCCTCTCTTACTCCACAGACGACAAGTTACGTAGTGTGCTGCAATACTACTTGTTTCGAGCGCCATGACGCCAAAACTTAAGTCTTTTAACTTAGTTACAAACTTCAACAGTCAGTTTTACACGCTAATTGGCGTGTATTCAAATCCCAACAATGAGCTTGAGCTGCCGGTAAAGGAATACATCGTGAGGAAACCATAGCATGGTGGTAGGGTACTTTCTAGTACTCTGCTGGCTAGCTACCATCCTCGAGTTGAAAAACCTGCCGCCATGCACCTAACGGTATGTTCCGGCAGCCTCACTCGAGGGCCAGTTCTATTCCAGGTTAGGTGTACCACCATCGACCACACTGCCACTTAACATCAGGTGAGTTGTGGTCAAACACCTAGCTTGTAAAAAAAAAAGTTAAATAATTGGAAAATTGCGCACGGAGCGTGTGGGTGTGGGTAGTTTAAAATGAACACTGCAACAATGTACAACAATGTCGGATAGTCTTTGTACGTCTTTACCTGCAGACTATCATTATTTGGAACTGGTCTCCGCAAAACAAGGAATCCTTGTGTGGAGACCTGTGGTTTAACAAAAGTAGAAGTTTTTTAATAATGAACTCGCCATGATTAGCCTTATTTTTAACACCCGACACAAAAACGACGGGGTGTTATAAGTTTGACGTGTCTGTGTGTGTGTGTTTGTCTGTGGCATCGTAGCTCCCGAACGGATAAATTGATTTTTAATTCTTTTTTTGTTTTAAAGGTGAATCGATATTTTTTTCATGTGACTTGATAAAGTGATCTTAACTATGATTCAAGAAAGTCTGATCAGCTATTATTGGACTTCCTTGTTGACGAAGTACGAGAAGCGGAGCCTATTTTATTAGTATATTTAATTAATTACAGAGGAGTTCAAATTCAGACGGCATTATGTTTTATTGGCTTTATTCAAGAGAGAAACATAGATCTAGAGTTTAGCACATATACTTGTTGTCTATGATAGGGATGTGAAATTACCGATTATTCCAACAGCTATTTATGTGTGTGGGTATTTATCAGTGATCGATTCGAAATTTGGTATTACGTGTAAGTACATGGTGGCTGGTGTCGGGGAATTTTTTAAATTTTGTACTATTAAAGTTTAATACTAATAAATAAATAAATATATTAAGTAAATATCGTAGGACAGACACACAGCGCCATCTGGCCCCAAACTAAGCAGAGCTTGTGTGATGGAAGTCAGATAACTGATAGAATACATAAATAATTTTTTTTGTTGTTGTAAATGCATACTTATAATACATGTACAGAACAAACATTTGTTTATTCACAAAATGTTTGCCCTGAGTGGGAATCGAACCCACGCCCTACAGCTCTCAAGGCAGATATACTACCAATTAGCCAACGGGGCTGTCACTATTTTAAGTAGTGAGCAAGTTTGTTGTTATGAAGTGTATTATTTTGTTAAAACTCTAATTTACGTGTGGCATTTCATCATAATCATTATCAGCCTTTTGTAGTCCAAACCCGCAAATCCTCAAGACAAAAGTCTTTAACCAGTGCGTTCTACCAGTCATGACATACGGAGCTGAAACGTGGACACTCACAACGGGTATGGTCCACAAGTTCAAAGTTTGGCATTTTGTACGAAATAAATACCTACTTTCGAAATTTTATCTATCTTGGTGGTTTTATGAGTAACTTTCAGCTGCAGCTGCGAGTATATGCGTGTTGAGCGTTGACCCACATTAACCTTTCTACTTGACTAAATATGTTTTTCTCAGTGAGTTGCCCCTGTCCGCCTCGCTGCGGTTCAATAGGGGGCTTCGACCAGGGCCGTCTTAAGAATATTCGACGTTGGGGTGCGAAAGCCAGCCTGTGCCCCTCCCTGTTTAACAAAAATTTTGCATGGTGGTACTTTAGTACTCGGCTAGCTAGCTACCACCCCCAAGTTGAAAATCTGCCGCCAAGCATCTTACGGTGTGTTCCGGCAGCCTCGCTTGAGAGCCAGTTCTATTATTATTTTTTTTATTATTTATTCAAACACACAAAACAAATTACAATCATTAGGAAACTAGAGTACAGAATTGTTGGATCAGAGCGGGATTGCAACTCAGACCATGTGTGCAATGTTGGTTTAGCGATTAAATAGTTATAATTATGGGTACAATATGTAATTAGTTATGTTATATATATAATAAGCTAGGGGTCGGACTGAGCCGGGCGCTTAGGACATAAAGAATTCCTGATATGGGTTCTAAATTTGGGAGAGAAGATGTCGACAATTATGTCCTTATTTGCCATCTCATTATACTGGCGAGCCATCCGTACTAAGGGGTTGTATATAGAAATGTTATTATTATAAATTTGTAAAGCAAAAAGATTTGTACGATTAGAACGACGCGCGCTGTATTTGATGTTAAAATGTAGTTGAGAGAGTAAATTTGGAGTATCGACAAACGAGTGGACTATTTTATGGAGGAAAACAAAATCGAAGTATTTACGACGGGTTTCTAGTTTATGTACATTAAATTTAGACAAACGTGATTCGTAATTAAAATTGGAACGACCTAACTTTAGTCGATAGCATAGCATTCGCAAACATTTCTTTTGAACCTTTTCTATTTCTTCAATATGCACTTTATAGAAAGGAGACCATATAGGACTTCCATACTCTAACACAGATCTGACGAGAGCTGAGAATAAGTAAATGAGAGAGTTTGGGTTTTTGAAACCTTTAGTAGATCTAAAAATAAATCCGAGGAGCTGATTAGCTTTGGCAGTTATATGTTGATAATGGGCTCGAAAAGATAGTTGCTCGTCAAACAATATACCCAAGTCCCTTGCAATATTAGATCTTGTAAGAACCTGACCGTCGATCATGTAATCGTGCAAAATTTTATTACGCTTTTTTGTGAACGATATAACAAAGCATTTGCGGATATTAAGATGCATACGGTTTGAGAAGCACCAGTCTGATACGGTGTCTAAATCGGCTTGTAATAAATTGCAATCATCAGGACAAGAGATAGTGTAGAATAATTTCATATCGTCAGCGTAGAGCAGACAATGGCATGACAAACGGTCAATAAGGTCATTAATAAAGATAATAAATAGGAGAGGTCCTAAGTGTGATCCCTGGGGGATTCCTGAAGGGATCGGCAATGGAGAGGAAATGAATCCTTTCAGTGCCACTAACTGACTTCTGTTGGTGAGATACGAGCTGATCCAGCGAAACAGATTTCCATGTATGCCGTAAGATAAGAGTTTTTTACAGAGTAATCTGTGATTAATTTTGTCGAAAGCTTTTGAAAAGTCTGTGTAAATCGAGTCAACTTGGCCTCCTACAGCGAAGCTTTTACAGAGATAGTTTTTGTATTCCAAAAGGTTAGTTACTGTTGATTTATTTTTAACGAAGCCATGTTGATTATCTGCAATTAGAGGCTTAATATGATTATATCTATTCCAGGCTAGGTGAGCTTTACCATCTTCGGCCACACCGTCACTTAACATCAGGTGCGCCGTGGTCAAATACCTAGCCTGTCAACCATAAAAAAAACGCTTTATAATTAAATTATTGTAAATACATACTTATAATACATACAGGACACCCAGACAGAACAAACATTTGTTTATACCACAAACTGTTTGTCCTGGGTGGGAATCGAACCCACGCCCACCACGCTCTTGAAGCAAACATTCTACCAATGAACCAACAGGGCTCTCAAAATTGTTCATAGTAATAAGAGTGAAATTAACATGCACTTGTACCTTGAACCCCCGGGTAAAGACGGCCCTGGCTTCGACTTAATATTCACTCTGATACTTCTCGATTCAAAGTTCATGTATTGCCAGATCTTAACTATAACGTTTAATTGTACGAATTACAGAGCTTCAGAAGTAGGGTACTTATATAACATGCTTAATTGTATTTGTTTTGTTTCAAAATTTGTTTATAGTATTTTCTTATTTGATAAGAAGATATCGGTAGAAGCCATTGGTTTCCGAAATACAGTTATCACTAGTTCGGAAACAATGGGTTCATAATAATGTGTCCATAACTTATAACATAATGTGCCAAATAAATTGATTTGATTTTTGTATCGTGAACAGCATGCAGAAATTAATAGACAATAGCGAACATTTTATATATGACATAAAAAACAACACACATCGAGAGAAAAAAAAAAATTAAGGAAAGAAATGTCTATCTTTTTTTGTTCTTTAATAAATATGTTTTTGGCCACAATTTGGCATTGTTACATAAATTATATATTCGAATAATAATTATTCAATTTTTTCTTGTGTTAGTTGGCACATGCTTGGCAAGTTTATGTTTAAATAGAAGCCACTGGCTTCCGACATAAAGGTTCTCAACTAATTCGGGAGCCACCGAATATCAGCTCTTATTTACTTGCATGAACTGCCCCACTGTCACCACGCTGGCCAAGTGCGGGTTTGGTAGACTTCACACATTTAGAAGACCTATTATTATTTATTTTAAGTATTCCTTGGATGGAAGCGTAAAGCTGAAAATCGGGCTACGTGTCGTGTCTTGGGAGAGGCCTGTGTCCAGCAGTGGACTACTTTAGCCTAAGATGATGATGAAGGGTTACAAACTATACCTAGTTAAGACATTTTTTCTATACATCGATTAACGTCACAGTATCGCTAATGCTAAGTCAGTAACGTGAAAAGAACATGCTGTATGCAACCATCGACCTGTGTTGTTGCAGGCTAGCCATGGAGAAGGCAAAGGCGTATATAAAAAGCTCGCTGGGTCCGAAGCCGGCGTCACCGTCGGGGGCGCGCGAGCGGCCCGCCGCGCCCGCGGACGAGCTGCGGATCTGCTTCGTGTGCGGAGTCGCTGGCTTTAGCGATCAGTACACCATCAGGGTCAAGCCAGATCCGCAGGTAACCATCCTCATGAACCAATCGATTTAAACAACCGTTTGGAGAAAATCCCACTAATATTATAAATGTGAAAGTTTGGATGCATGTTTGTTACTCTTTCATGCAAAAACTACGGAATAGATTTTAATGAAATATGGTATGTAGGTAGCTGAGACCCTAGATTAACACATAGGCTACTTTTTATCCCGAAAACATGTAGTGAGGAACACCGCGGGGCGCAGCTAGTGTATTATAAATGACACCTCATTTATCGAACGCGTCATCTTTGTAGTACGCGTGTCATATGACGTCAATGGTAAATGCAATATCGGATTTCATAACCTAAATTTGCACCGCAACTCGTTGGTATCAAACGAAAATGCCTAACCACTCAAAATATGTATGATTTGTAAAAACAAAAGTAGGCAACTCTACCGTGGCGTAAGATACAATCAAAAACATGGCGGGACGAAAGGAAGTAGGCGGGCAATCCTAGCCACAAATCTCGGGACTACATTATGAAGAAATGAAATTTCACTAGTAGAGAATCCATCTATCGGTTTGACACTTTATTACAAGTTGCTTTATCACCATAAAGCCAAAATATCCTGAAACACGTACAGAAAGTGGGTCTACGCATGCCACTAGAAAAAAAACCTAAAAAATTGACCGATAACTTTTTTGTATGTATCAAATTTTATCTGTGCCACAAATAACAATAGCTTTAGTTATATTATTATTTCAATATACTTATGCTTATACTAATAAAAATACTAATGAGGAGAGGAGTAGACAAACCAAAGTTACCAGCATAGCCCAACGGATTAGCAGGTTGAAGTGGCTGTGGGCATGGCACATAGCACGTCCACCCACAAGGTGGACAGACGACCTAGCAAAGACCGCAGGACCGCGCTGGATGCGAGTCGCTCGCAACCGGTCTTTGTGGAAGTTAATGGGGGAGGCCTATGTCCAGCAGTGGACGTTCTACGGCTGAAATGATGATGATAATGCTTATACTGTAAACAGGAAATAAATCCCACAATCTGAAAAAGCCATAGTGTCTAACGGTTAATTAGCTATAAAAAACACCTCATGATCGAAATTCGACCAATTTATAAGCAATTGTCGAAACTGCGAGAACCGGTTCGATCCGGTAGACAATTGGCTGCCGCCTTAAACGGTTTGACATCTGACACTGGCCAATTTCGCCTTGTTGACAGTCCAATGGAAACACTTTGTTTTGATTCTAGTTCGCATTCTTGACGATGTTTTATAAACAGACGGCCTATGGCCAGGGTTTGTGATGGATGGGTCTGCTCTGACGTTTTTAAACTGTACAATTACTGATTAATTTATTTCGTTAGGACTGAAATAAGTGAAATAGTGGTATCAGGCCGTTCAAGTATTACGTAAGCGCCGGTTGTTGAGCGGGGGTCTTTGCTGTGCTTATTTTTGATGACAAGGGATGGATCTGGTTATAAATAAATTATGCTGATTGTTAATCAATCACTCACTTCGTTTTCTACTTATTCTTGATTCCTCTCTATAACAAAAATTGTTATTTGTTATACAAGAGTGCAAAGTTGCTTTTTAACCGCGTGTTCAATTATGATGACCGATCAAGCGAAGGATACTAATTTTTTTTTCTTTCTAAAATTAGAATCCTGAGCGTAAGCGAGGGAATCAAAAGAGCACGAGGTAAAAAATTTTTGCACTCTAGTGCAACACGTAACTTTCATCCACCTCAGCGAGGATATGACTAAATGCAAAAAAACGTACACCAAGGAGGTTCTAGTCTGAGTTTTTAACAAATTAAAAAAAGTTGTATGATAAATTCGGCACCATGGAGGTAGAAGTAAATAGTTTTAACGATGTTTTGAATTCATAAACATAGTGCACGCAATGGTCTACATTCAAATTTACTTTCTTGAATTAATTTCTGAATTATAGATATGTAGGGGCGACAAATGTTCGGCTATGCATATCCCTACTTTTAAGATCCTTAGTAGGAGTCATGTTATGTTTATTCCAGTTTTGATAATTTAATAACTGGATATAATATGCGAGATCTAAACTAAACGATTCATATTTAAATAGTTAACCTTATTATCATTTAAATCGATCCACAAAAAAACAATTTACAATAATTAAACTATTTGAAATGTAAATTTAGTTAATCAGGAGCTTAGCGTGGCTCTGTCACAAAGTCATATCCGGTATGCGCGCAATTTAAAAAAAAATCTAGAATTTTTGAGGGACACATGTAAAGTCTTGTCATGTTTACTTGGTGGTAGATGTCTTTAGCAGGAGGTCGTCTATGTAGGTACTACCGCAGTACCAGATATTCTGCCGCCAAGTAATAGTGTCACATTACTTTGTTCCGATTTGAAGAGTACTGCAGCGAAATTACTGGGCTGTTGAGACTAACCATCGAAAGTTTCAAAGTAATGAGCGCCGAAGCGGCGATGCCCTGGGCTTAGTTTTGCTACTTAAAGTTCTGTGTATCGCTGCAATGGTCATAGACAGATGTTATCTCTTACCATCATGAGAGCGTCTCGTTACTTTTACATTTAAAAAAGTCAACTTAAGTGTGCTTTGATGCAGAACGTCACTTAAAATGTCACGTGATAAAAATTTTGGCCAGTTTTACTTTTTTTTTTTTCTTTTCATAATATCACTTTCGCAAAACGTAATTTTCACACAATTTCATTTTTTTTTTGTCAAAAAGAAAAACGTGCTAACAGAATATTGTTTATTTCCGCCCATTATGCTTGTCTCTGCCTTCAGATATACGTTAACACTGACATAACGAGTATTTTAACATAATTTTATAATCGTCCCCGTTTGCGGGGATAAGGTCATAGTAGATTTGATATTAAAATTTAGAAATTGTATATGTGACGAAGATAAGACATATCAAATTTCCATAAAGATTGGTTAATTTAACTAATAATAGACTAATTTAGTTATTTTGGGAAATGACCAATCGCAATGTGTGTTGTCAATAAAAGGAATGATTCTTTATACGTATAGATAAATCGCTCGCTGGCAAACCCCGAGTTCGGGGTTCTGATCTTTTGTCAAAGCCCAAGTCTGCACAGTTTTTAAATAATTATGCAAATACTTCCAGAGCCTTTTCAGTTGTCGTAGTTCTAAAAAAGATTCAATTGGCACAACTTTTTCATGTGAACTACATTACGCTGAGTATCGTGAGAAGTGGAAGCGACTTTGTTGTAAAGTATATTGCCTGGAGCACCACGACTCTACACTTACCATTAACAGACGTGCGAACACGACCAACGAAACCTAAAGACGAGAGAATATATTCTATCTGTAAACAGAGTTCTGTGTACCGCTGCAATGGTCATGGACATGCTTTATCTCTTACCATCAGGAGAGCGCAACGTCCGTCTCATTACTTTTACATAAATTATTTGACAGCCCTGTTGGTTCATTGGTAGTATGTCTGCTTCGAGAGCTGAAGTGCGTGGGTTCGATTCCCACTCAGGACTATTTGTGTGACTAACATCGATGTTTGTTCTGTGTCTGGGTGTTCTGTATGTATAATAAGTATGCATTTACAAAAAAAATATTATACATGTCAGTTATCTGACTTCCATCACACAAGCTCTACTTAGTTTGGGGCCAGATGGCGCTGTGTGTATAGCCCTACGATATTTTTTTATTAACTTTTAAATTTAGCATATTAATCAATTTGTCGTTATAATTATCAATAAATCGTCAAGAGTGTGGTAAAATTCTGCATCCAAGATAGATTTCAAGCGATAAATTAAAAATAACCTTGCCTTGTATGTCCTCAAGCGCGCAAGTACCTAATTTACCCCTTTGACGGTGTTTTTTTTTGTATGTGCTTGCATTAGAGAATTAGGTCATGCGTGGTTTCTAAGATTACGTTTGACCGCCATCTCGCCTGTCGTTAGCGATAATGCGGTTAACCGATCGAGCATACTCGCTAAACCGAGTCGAGGGCTAGATCTCAGGGGCCACATTCCACTTGGACGTTCAATGGTCTAGTATTTAACAAAAATTAGGCTTGCCTTGTAGGGAAAGGTTGTTACTCTGTTCTGACATTGAGCAGAATTAAATTATACTGTGGCTGAAGCCTTTTTAAAAATTACGTAGTTCTTCTCAAAAGTCTAATGTATAAAAAAAGTAGTTTCCATTCTCTTCCGCTTGGGATGATATCCCAAGACCGCGGGGCGCAACTAGTGATTCATGTTTTCCTTCACCGGAAACTAAAGCTTATTGTTGGGAGTTGAACCCACGCCCTTTGGCGTGTGAACCGACCGCGGTAATCATCAAGCTATCATCGCTACGCAGTAAAATAATAATTTCTCTCAGTTATCTGGTTCCAATATCTCGGGTTGGATGGCCTTATGTGAAATATCTAAAACAATATATTAGAAGATTAACGAGCTAAAGAAAACAATTATTTTTGTATATTTTTGTGTTGTTTTGTAATACGAGATGTGATCGTCACAAGAGGGAAAATAACAAGAATATGTATTCATTTCACTTTCTCGAAAAAAAAACAATAACCGTAATAACTTGTGTCTTCATGGATGAAATTCTGAATGGCTGCTAGATGTCTAGATGTTTTTCGTACAATAATATTACGGGTAAAAGTGTTTTGCCTCGTAAAGATCGAAGGAAAAATAGGCGTTCTTAGCTCTTGTTTATTCTGTAGAGTGCCCTCGCTGACAACTAATATTTACGGCGTTTCTTTGCCGGAGCAGTCCGTAAAAGCCATAGAGATAACATTCTATAGAGACGTCCAAGGATTCGTGACTTTTTAAATGTATTTGCTGGGGTAGACGTGTTCTAGAGTGGAGACCGCGAATTGGCAAACGTAGCGTAGGACGCCCTGAGAATCGATGGAGTGACGGTATACGTAGGACAGCTGGCGGTGGATGGAAGCGAAAAGCCGAAGATCGGGCCGAGAGGCGTGTCTTGGGAGAGGGTTATGCCCAGCAGTGGACTACAAAAGGTCGATAATGATGAATATACGACCCCTAAAACCAAGATGGCGACTAAAGTCGGGGTCGAGATTGGTCGCCATTTTGTGTTTAGACTACCACTGATTTACGCAAGTGAGCATATAATTGACTCAGAGCCATTGTTTTTGGGCATTTCTATAAAATTTTATTCCTGTGGTAAAATTCGTTTGTGTTTTTTCACCACTGGTGCTATGGTGTGCCGCAGGAAGTGTAATGTGTCTATCATTGTGTAAAATGCTACACGTTTGTGCGTTATTTATGTTCGAGCAATAAAATGAAAGCATTTTGCATTCATATAACACGATGCAGTCGGTGTAGGGTTCGTAAAACAACCTGTTTTCAACGCTTTAACTGTCGTCAATTGCCGCGCGGTAAAATTACTTTGCTTTCTTGTAGCGTGTGACGTGGCTACTTGGCTGAGTTTCACGCTTTTCGATACCTGAGCAATGAGTAAGTAAGTAATAATGAACGCCAAAGCAGTGATGACTTCGTTTTATTACTCAAAGTTCTGTGCATCGCTGCAATGGTCGTGGACAGGCGTTATCTCTTACCATTAGGAGAGCGTCTCGTTCGTCTCATTACTTTTTACATAAACAAACAAATAAACCTGAGAATTTTAAGTGTAACCATAGAAACATCTCTCTGGATACATTCCACTAACATTATAAATGTGAAAGTTTGGATGAATGGATGGATGTTTGTTACTCTTTCACGCAAAAACTACTGAACGGATTTGGATGAAATACAAATACAAATATTTTATTGATAACACCAACGTTACCAGTCACTTCAAAATTTTAATTTTAATTTTTATATTGAATAGGTTCGCGCTTGACCACATCCTGCCTGATGTGAAGCATCGATGCGGTCTAAGATGAATATGATAAGATAAATATGTCATTAGATGAGTTTTAAAACACTGATTAAAGTCACGTCAACACAAAAATGTCAAAGTAAGGTATGTCAATATACGTATGGAGGTAGCCGAGACACTGGATTAACACATAAGCTACTTTTAATCCCGAAAACATGTAGCGGGTAACACCGCGGGGCGCAGCTAGTGTAAAATAAATAAATGTTGGAGGACCTTTTATACCGTGCCATCTAGCCGCAAACGAAGGTTAACTTGTATTATGAGAACCAGATAACTGATAGAATACATATGTATAGATACGATTATGTATCATAGTAGTAAGTAATATATATACATATGTTTATACATATCTATACATATTTTCTGTTTATGGTGTCCACAATAGTTTTATCTATCTATCTATAAATGTTTTGTCCTGGGTGGGATTCGAACCCACGCCCTACAGCTCTTGAAGCAGACATGCTACCATTGAACCAACAGGGTTGTCAAATATGTTAGTCATCATCATCATCATCATCATCATTTCAGCCGTAGGACGTCCACTGCTGGACATAGACCTCCCCCATTGACTTCCCTAAAGACCGGTTGGAAGCGGCTCGCATCCAGCGCGTTCCTGCGGTCTTTACTAGGTCGTCTGTCCACCTTGTGGGTGGACGTCCTACGCTGCGCTTGCCGGTCCGTGGTCTCCACTCCAGAACTGTGCAGCCCCATCGGCCATCAGTTCTGCGTGCTATGTGCCCTGCCCACTGCCACTTTAACGTGCTAATCCGTTGGCCTATGTCGGTAACTATATAAGGTATAGTCGGTAAATATGTTAGTAAGTTTACATAATTATGTATAAAAAAAGGCCGCCACTTGTGGCACTAGTTCATAAGGTTGTTTGTTCTCTGTACTCTTTTCTATTTATCTATCTATGTATAAAATGTTTGTTTGCCAGTCGAGCGAGCCGTACTTCCCGTTCCTGGGCGCGCACAGCACGCCGGCCGGGTACCGCGCAGAGGGCGACGAGGACGGCTGCGTGCGGTGCTGTTGCGTGTGCTACACCTTCCTCCGCCAGCAGTGGGAGGCGTACGACCGCGAGAACAAGCCGCACAGCCAGCGCTTCTACTGGATGAAGCGGCTCGACGGGAAACCTTTCATCGGTGAGTCTTAAATTGAAAAGAAAAAAAATATCGTAAGACATTACACACGGCGCCACCTGACCCCAAACTAAGCAGAGCTTGTGTGATGGAAGTCAGATAACTGATAGAATACATAAATACTTTTTTTTAGTAAATGCATGCTTATAATACATACAGAACACCCAGACACAGAACAAACGTTTGTTGATACATAAAATGTTTGTCCTGAGCGGGAATTGAACCCGGCGTGCTCTTAAGGCAGATATACTAATAAATAAATAGTACAAACTAAGCAAAGTTTGTACTATGGAAGTCAGATAACTGATAGAATACTTAAATACTTTTTTTTTTTGTAAATAATAATAATAAATTAAACAAAACAAAAACTGTCTTGCACACGTAAACATACTTTTCTGTTCATCATCATCATTACCATCGTCATCTACAGCTTTTTTTTTTAAATATTAATTATAGGCTTGCGTTTGACCGCCAACTCGCCTGATGTAAAGCGAAGGTGCGACCTACGATAGATCACGCTCGCCTAGAAGAAACCGATCCACTCGCGACTTGAAGGCATCCAGATTGTATCTATCAGGGAACACCCACTCGGGCAGCAAATTCCTTTGTTCAGCGGTTCGTACAATGTAGGTAGACTCGAACCGTTTAGTTCGAATCTTTAGAATACCGACCATGAAGCGGTGTCGCTCCTGGCTGTCTGGCTTCTTTATCCCACTGCTGGGTGCAGCCCTTAAATAGAATAGTGCGAAGTGAGACAGCCACACGCGTGTCGTATACAGCTTTGACTCCTTGAAGAAGTAACGAAACCAGTCGAAGTATCCGACGTAATTAAACGTTAGTCATCCGCCATAAGGAAAACAAACAAAAAAATGGTTACCAATACGTCTCGATGAAAAAAGAAACTTCGTTTTCTAGGTCGAAAGTATCAGAATTTCAAAACAAATAGACGAGTTTTTTTTTTGTAGAAGCAAGCAAAAGACATTTCATCGGACAAATCCCACTGGATGTCCTTACGAAATATCCGTCGAACGTTTGAGCTATTATAATAATATTGGCCTGACGTCAATCAGAAGCTAATTGAGGTATTAAAAGAGATATTTATTGGCGTGCGCAATCGTAAACTATTTATTGGAGACATCCGAAATGTACCAGATTTGACACAGTTAACGGTAGGGGCATCCGTTATACGGATTTTGTTGGGCCAATCAAGCTGTAAAAACTTTTTTTGGTGTTACATGCTTTTGTTCTGCTACGCGTGATGCAGTCGTGAGAACATGTACCAGTACCTACATGCCTAGTACCTCATGTAGGTAGCCTCACTTGAGAATCCATTCCATTCCAGGCTAGGTGTGTTCACCGTCTTCGACCACACCGCCAGACAACATCAGGTGAGCTATGGTCAAACACGATTTATGGTCGCGTAGCCACTTGAGTGTCTAACAGGTATCGCTATAACTAGCTCAGAGTAGGGGGGCAGGGCCGGGGATCGTACATTAGGACCGTGAAGATCGAAAAAAAATTATTGTATAAATAAAATAACTTGACTTGACTTTGTCTTGTATTGACATAATATGTATTTTATTTGGTACCGATATTAGAGTTTTTTGTTACTAAAAAAAAAGAATAAAATAATACTGAGATATTTGAAAAATATATGCCTACCGTGAACGTTGAATGTAAAGCAGCGATACTCTGATTTTGAACGAATGGCAGACAGACAACAAATTTTAATAAAAATTCTATCCAGTTCAGCCCGTCCCCAATCCATCAGCTTCGGAAACATGCCAAAATAAAAATAAAAACTCGTTTCACCCCTACATGGTACCGAGTTCATTATTCAAGTTGCATGCCCGAATCCGGCTGAAATAAATAATATCCGAACAATGCCGCTCTCCGATCGATGCCCAGCGATCCGCTTGACACTTTTAATTGGGACCGGGCAATACATGACGTTGCCATGTTTTGAGTAAATGAATAAATTCACTTGAGGGTATAACCGTGCCTCGGCTCTCTCGTTCGCACGATGCCACGTTTTTGAACGGTTTAATTCAATTTCACTCGCATATATTGGGTTTGATTGATGGGTTGTGGGTTCGATTCCAATGAAGGATAAACATTTTGTGGTATAAACAAAATAAATAAATAATAAATAGCTCAGTGGATAGCGCGGTAGGTTCGCATGCCGAAGGGCGTGGGTTCAAACCCCAATAATGAGCTTGAGCTGCCAGTGAAGAAAAAATTCGTGAGGGAATCATAGCATGGTGGTAGAGTACTTTCTAGTACTCGACTAGCTCAAGTTGAAAATCTGCCGCCAAGCATCTAACGGTGTGTTCCGGCAGCCTCACTTGAGAGTTAATTCCATTCCAGGCTAGGTGTGCTTTACCACATTCGACCACACCGTCACTTAAAATCAGGTTAGCTGTGGACAAACATCTAGCCTATCAACTATAAAAAAAACTAATTTTGAGTTTGGGTGTTTAGTAATTTACTATAAGTATATATTCTATATATATATAATCTATCAGTTATCTGACATCCATAGTACAAACTTTGCATAGTTTGTGGTCAGATGGCGCCGTGTGTAATGTCCTGCGATATTTATTAACTGTCCGTTTGTTTATGCGTGTTTGGTTTTGTGTTACAAATGAAAATAAATTTCTTTCTTTATTTCTTTAAACGCTACAGCTAGAGGATACGCCAGTTCGGACAGAGCGTCAGTTACTACGAACGCAGACAAGACAAGATCTCGATTTACAAGCTCTCCGCATATTAAACGTTCAGTTACGGTACAGATCCACGATCGATGGTCGCATGTATTATGCATGGTCCAATTATGATCCCTCCCTGTTTGGGCAGGAGGATATTAAGATGTCTGTCACAGTTTAGGGACAAAGCGTCACGACTCGCTAATCTCTGATGCGGTACGTGACGCTACATGCTCATTGTCGGACTCCTATCCGAGTATGTATTTGGCGTAGTAAGAGAATACGAACGCATCTTAACCACCTTGACCCCTTTAAGCTTGTGCTATGGATGTCAGATAACTGATAGAATTGTAAATAGGTACACACTTATAATAAATACAGAACACCCAAAACTAGCTGAGTCCCGCGGTGTTACCCGCTACATGTTTTATAGTAAGCGTGCTTCGTATTGGTCTGCATCCTGCTTAACATCAGGCAGGGTGTGGGCAAACGCGAACCTATTTTGTACAAAAAAATAATCTTATCAAGTGTGAATCTGGAAAAGTTTCTAATGCTCGCGCGATGTGAAATTACCAATTTAAATTTAGTCTACCGCGGTGTGCCATTAGTGTTATTTGAAAACTTCGCGTTGTGAACCTAATCTCATCTGAATGTTTTTCATGAATTGAGAATCAGTATTGAATTAATTTGTCTGGTTGTCGGTTGACGTCACCAATGTCGTCTCAACTTAATCCTATGTCGAATAAACGATACAATATTTATTAGGATGTTTGCCTCAGGAATACATAACTTTTCTTTTTTTTTTTCAAAAATGAACAGGTTCTCAATTCGACTTTCTACAAATGTATGTTTTTTTTTTGCTTGGTAGATCATACTTCAGTTACTTCACTCGTATATAAAGATTTATTTTATTTAGAAAACATCCAGTGATAAATATCTTAATTACTAATCGACATTATTATCTGGCGATTAATCTTTATCTCGAGGGATATCATCTCTAGACATACGTATAATTCTTGACGAGAGAGCCGTGTTCAGTAGCCTTGAGCAGAGGTTCTCAAACTTACTTCATCTACCGCCCACTTTGAAAACAAATTATTTTTCAACGCTCCCTTTACATTACCGCATCTTAAAAACCACAATGGCATTAATTACTTTAAATAATTTACTTTAAAATTATGTTATGGATAAAAAGTAAAAATGATATTGTATGACTTACGTACCTACTTAATGATAATAATTGGTCTGATCTGAAGTTTAAACTGACATTCTAAACGAGACTTTTTGTACCAGTAAGAGCAATTTTTTTTGACGCAACTTTACAATGTTAATGTTATGTTTTATTTAAGTTTAAATAATGATAATGAATTTTAATTCTAAAACTTATCTAATGTGAAGGACGGCTCTGATGACTTTTAACAAGTTTGTTCGATTCAAACAAGGTTCGAATTTAGTAAAAAAAAAAAATCAGTCGCAAGTCGCCGCGTTCGGCCATCGCCCTTCTAAACCACTTCAACACACCCCAATTTTTTCTGGGCCCCTTACCGCCCCTCTCTAGACCTGCAGCTCCTACAAGGGGGCGTTATCGTCCACTTTGAGAGAGACTGGCCTAGAGACACCTCCCTTCAGTAAATTTCCGTGTCAGCCAATTGCGCCATTTTCTAGAATATACGCAAATCCATAATACATGAAGGCCATCGATCTCGAATATGTACGTTTATTTTATTCCTCTCGCCGGTTCCGTCTCCCATCGATCACTGTTCAGATAAACAATATTCAACAATGCAGCATTAAATTATTTGAACAGATGAATTGTGTTGAAACAAAGGAGCACAACGGTCGGACGCTCGTTTCGCATGGAAAAAAGTACCTATATGTTAAATGTGGCGATTTCCAAACTCAAATGATATTTTCTCTGCGACTCGGAACAAATTATAATTAACTAGCGACCGGCCCCGCATTAAAATCCGTCCGTGAGCGTCAAATATCAGGTGAACTGTAGTCAAACATAGCTTATACATATATCTGAAATAAAGTTAAAATCTAAAACTGAAATCTAAATAAATTAATAATATTTAACTAAAATAACTACCAATATTTATATCCTTCTGCATATAAATATTGGTAGCTGCAGTAGGTATAACCAGTTGCAGACACGTGTTTCGCCTCTACACGAGGCATCCTCAGGACGTGCTGACTCTTCGAGCGCACGGTCAAGAAAATGATTTATAGTTATACTCGGAAGTGGAAAAGTCCTTTAAGGCCTCTGAAATTTCATTACCAATTATCATGAAATGAAAAATCGGTGGACAAAAATTGTCTTAAATTAAAAACTTAGAACATACGTCCTCGTTCATGAGACTTACTAGTTTAGGTTTACGTTGATGTATGTTCTGCTAGATTGTAGATCTCCTTAGCAGAAGAACTACTACTAAGAAGGTACCACCATTAGATAGATAGAGAAAAAAGTACAGAGAACAAAGAACCTTATGAACTAGTGCCACAAATACCATTAGTACTACTAATAGGTACAGTAAAGCCACCACCACTTGCAACTTGGCAAGTGGTTACTGCAGAGAGAAAAGGATATTAAGACTTGTGGTTAATTTGATTAGATTTTTGTTAAGTTATATTTTTAAAGTTATATGTCAAATTAGTTTTTGATATTAAATAAGATTAAGGTTAATTAATAAATTATTGTCAAATTAGTTAAATTTAAGTCCTCATCATTTTTGTAACTGAAACGACTGTTAAGCGGAAATAAACTAAATATATACCTTGAATATTTAAAATATCAAATACAAATATTTTATTGATAACACCAATGTTAGTCACTTCAAAATTTTAAACATCGTCATTAAATGGGGTTTAAAACACTGATTACATGACCTAAATGTCGAATGAATCGAATATAATAATTCTAACAGCCGTCTGGTTCCCAAAGTACAAGCTTTGCTTAGCTTGGGGCTAGACGGCGCTGTGTATAAAGTCTCACGATATTTATAAATTGAACGTTATCATTGTTCAACTTTCATTATAACAGCTCTGACCTTTTGTAGAGAAGTCCGCCAGTGTCGCGTATTTACAAATAACAATTAATATTTACATTTTAATAATATCGTGCCTTTTATTAAAACCATTTCTTGGAATTTAATCAACGTGATCCCGCGGATGTATCTCGAAAATTTCAAACGAATTAATCAGAAGGAGAAACATTATATTTCGTAACTGGAGGTGGATGCGTTAGGTTGACCACGTGGAGATGTTCTGACGCGGAAGTCGACTGTCGTACGCGCGTATAGCATTTTCAAACTTTAATACTTGATACTTTTTTTTTGTTTTTTTATTCGGAAAAAGTTTTTTTTTTTTTTGTGTTTAATTGAAATATGTCATAATATAACAGTTTATGCGAAACAAGACACAATACTTGCTACTTAATTTGTAGTAATATTTTATTTATTTAGTGTTAAGTACATTCTGTTAGCCAAAAACGACCCAAATTTAAATAATTTTATTTATCTTTTTTTTTTTATAAATCATGGTTTTTGCCAAGGCATTTTCAATTAATGTAATTATTTTAACCTGATTTCATTTTTGTTAAGTAACTAGATAGTAGTGACATCCCCGTTGGCTCATTGGTAGTATTGACCTTGAGAGCTGTAGGGCGTGGGTTCGATTCCCACTCAGGGCAAACATTTTGTGAATAAACAAATGTTTGTTCTGTGTCTGTGTGTTCTGTATGTATTTACAAAAAAAAAAGTACTTATGTATTCTATCAGTTATCTGACTTCCATCACACAAGCTCTGCTTAATTTGGGGCCAGATTGCGCTGTGTTTTGTTTAGTAAAACAAAACTTTAATGGAAAATAGTTTTTTAATTATTGCAATTAGTTTACTCTTAACGGACAAATTATCCCGAGCTGAAAATACTAGAGCTGAGCTTGAGGCATTAGATGTATGTATGGCAGAGATGTAATAGCTGCGAACTGCGAAAAGTTGCGACGATGGTTTTGCGTCGACTAATTTAAAATCAGATGGTACAAACTTATAAAAAGTAACAGAACGACAAACACAATTTTAAACTCTGGACAAAGGATCAGGTAGTTCCCAATCAATAAGGGCAAGTCTTAATGTTACACATAAAATGTAAATATTTATTTCTCTTCCAACTTGCAAACTGTTGAAATCCAGTATCCAAAGTAATGGCACGATGTTCGTGTCCCGGCTCCTTTTAATAGCTTTCGTGGTCGTGATTGATGTGTCAAACGACATGAATAATCGGATTTGATCATGCAAACATTACACATTATGTGGCGACCTGGATAAATAAATAAAATAAATAATACCAACGTACCTTTCACTGCATTAAATGCGGTTGTTTCCGCGCCAGAATTTAGCATCACTTGATTTATTGTTATGTTATCATCGCTTACTATGGAAGCTGACGTGGTTTTGACACATTTGAACCGGATATCACCGGATGTGGCGGAAATTTTAGTCAGGAGTATCTGATATAGTTATCGGACTCCACGTTTCTCATCCGTACAGCCAAGGAAAAACAAACTGCGGCTTCCTTGTTTCCAGAGAGATATAATTTAGATCTTTTCAAGGTCTGAGTGAATAGGTATCTTCTAAGTCTGCGTGCTTCATCTTCGACCATATCATCGCTTAACATGTGGTAGTTGGTGGTAATATGTGGTAAAAAAACGCGCATAAGTAAACTAAAGATGGTGCAACAGAGTGGCACACACAAAAAATTCAGCGAATTTTGTAATCGCTTTCATGTCAGATCTGCGGACCTTTTAGCGCTTGACACGAAATTCTCGTCCGCGGAGCGTGGTCCCACTGTATGCTAGGTACGGAATTGTTTTATCAAATGTTATTTCAACTGCCGCTATTTTGGCCGGCGGCACAATAGAGCCTCCCGGAGGATTATCCGGAGGGTAATCCCCTCCCGAGGCACTCTTTGTCGCGTCTATGGTGCTTTTGGTACTTTTTGTTCGTTGAGGCGGAAACAGTAAGCGATGTTGAGACGTCTGGAAACAGAGAAGTTAGAGAGCGAAGGTAGAGGCCGGATAGTTATAAATGATACTTTTTATTGCAGGTGAAAGTACTTGAATACAATTAAATTCATCAACTTTGATTTAATAAATAATTTAATGTTCATAAGGTCTTAACTGCAAAGATATGTTGTTCACAGTGTTGTTGTATAAACAAGTCAGTCATGTCAGGTGTGCTCGAAGACAGTAAACATACTTAGGTTGGATAGAACTGGCTCTGGAATGAGGTTGCCGGTACACACCGTTAGTTGCTTAGCGGCAGATTTTCAACTTAAGGGTGGTAGCTAGCCAGTCGAGTACTAAAAAGTGCCCTGCCACCATGCTATGGTTTCCTCACGATGTTTTCCTATACTGACAGCTCAAGCTCATTGTTAGGGTTCGAACTCACGCGGTGAACTGACCGTGCTAAGCACTGAGCTATCATCTCTACAAAAGTTTCAAGTCATATTTCCATTCATGCCAACCATACTGATATGTTTCGATCAGATTGGTGCTCTCAAATGTAGAATCGTGAGTTTGTGGTTTTGTTCAGACATCGGCTACTGCGAGTCGCTGCCGCTCACGCCGCCACCGGTAAAGGAATGATAGACGGACAGAAAACGTTTCCATTTATCTTTTTTATACAAGATTTTATTTCTATATATATATATACCAGTGTTTTCTTTGTATCCCTTTTTGTCGTTTGTGTGTTGTTTGTCGGGGTCCTGATAGGATTCGAAGATTTCGCGTGTTGTTTCGTCACGCTCGACCGGATCCGTGAAAAATATCTTTATTTGTGTAGTAGCTGAAAGCAGAGCTTTGTTCGTGGATTTTCTGGCTTTTTATTTGGAGGTTTTCTCGTGAATTTTACTGGAAAATGTGTTGTTGCTTGGATCCATTTTCGACGTTATTATTTTTTAAATTATGTTATGTAAAAGTAATGAGGTGAATGATACGCTCTTCTGTTGGTAAGATACAACGCATGCCCATGACTATTGCAGCTGTACCCGTAACTTAAATTGCTCCACTAAATCTAGGGCATCGCTGCTTTGGCGCGCAATACTTTGAGATTGGATGTGGTTGGATGGTTTGGTGGTTCGTTGGTTCTGGACATGACGGACGGAAAGTGATATAATTTTGGTGAAATATACCTTTTCGTGTTGTTTCTAAAACTGTGTAGAACCTTTTTAGTAAAGTTGCGACTACTTTACTAGGGCGTGATTGGATTTGACCTTGTCAGATTTTATTTTTCTTCATTGCTATCTGACCCCAAACTAAGCAAAGCTTGTGCTATGGAAGACAGATAACTGATAGAATACTTAAATACTTTTTTTTGTAAATACATACTTATAATAGGTACATACAGGACACCCAGACACAACAAACATTTGTTTATGCCACAAATTGTTTGTCCTGGGTGGGAATCGAACCCACGCGTTTCAGCTATTGAAGCTAACATACTACCAATTAATCAACAGGGCTGTCAAAATTTGATTTGATTTGATCGTTTGACTGTGACTTATTTTATTATCAAAACTAGTGACCCGCCCCGGCTTCGCATGGGTGCAATGTAGATACTAATGTGGTGCATATGCACCACATTGCACACACCTCTTGAATCACTCTATCTATTAAAAAAAAACTGCATCAAAATCCGTTGCGTAGTTTTAAATATCTAAGCATACATAGGGACAAAGGGGAGCGACTTTGTTTTATACTCTGTAGTGATAAAACTAACAGTCACAGATAGTAAGAGTAGAAAGAGACGGACTCACACAAAAATACACAACATGCAGAATATACTATAGTAATACACTAAAAAGAGTTTATTTCACTTGATTCCGCATCAAATACACGAAAATATTGAAATGCTTGACACGTACAAAATGCACACGGTGCGATGCCAAAAATAAAGAAGAAGTGATAATCTGACTGCGTCGCGTCTATCGTGGTCTACAGCTCCACGAGACAGTGACGGATCAAGGAGCTGGTAATTCCGACGTTCTTCCGCTTCCGAAGTCTCCGGAGGGCTGTCTGTCAATCGGAAACGTCGCCCTAATTCTCACCGATCCTCGTCATTTCATTTCGAACGTACTTTTGTTACCACTTGTTATTTTGGACGCCGGAAATGGATGTCGGCTACGTCCGCAGAGTTATTTTTCCAGTTTTTGCTCTTTGGAAAAGTAGTACTAGCATAACCTGGCTCTGCTGATCAGAGTTTTCTAGCAAGTTCGGGATAGGTGACTCTTTATGAACTGCAGTCTCACCTGAGGGCCAATTTTAAAAATTTTCATTACCTATAGGCTTGCGTTTGACCACCAACTCGCCTGGTGTAAAGCGAAGATGCGGTACCCAAAAGCTTTGACGGAATTTAGGAAGCAATATGAAAAGCACGTTTCACTACATTATATACACTTTCACCTTATTTGCGTCAAAGCTTGAAAATGATCCTGATGGTAAGAGATAACGCCTGTCCATGACCATTGCAGCGATACACAGAACATTGAGTAACAAAACAAAGTCCAGGGCATCGCTGCTTTGGTGCTCATTACTTTGTGACTTTCGATAATTAGTCTCAACAGCCCAGTAATTTCGCTAGCTGCAGTACCCTTCAAACCCGGAACACAGTAATGTTTACACACTACTGCTTAATGGCAGAATAAATGGTACTGCGGTGGTACCTACCTAGACGATGTCCTGCTAAGTAAATCTACCACCAAATACGTTTTAACTAGCAATCGAGCGGAACAAAAACGTGTAAACTATCGATAGAGGATACGGCTCACCACGTGTACGTACCCCGATTGTTTGGTACCGTTTCTTAGGAAATCCATTGTTGAAAGCTGCGAACAATAAAGCGAACGTTGTGAATTCATTTTGGACAAAAGGCCGGACTTGTGTGGAGTACTTGACAGGCTTTGCGTTTGATGTTCACGATTATAATTAAGTTTCGATCAGGACGGAATTAGACGCGTATACCTAGTAACAGCTCTCGTTGCAAAATGGCTACGTAAAGGGAACTTGTGTGGAAAATTCGATTGGGTAATTTTTCTGTACGAACTTTTTTTTTTATGGTTGACATGCTAGGTGTTTGATCACAGCTCACCTGATGTTAAGTGACGGTGTGGTCTAAGATGGTAAACACACCTAGCTTGGAATGGAACTGGCTCTCAAGTGAGGCTGCCGTAACACACCTTAGTTAGGTGCTTGGCGACAGATTTTCAACTTGAGGGTGGTAGCTAGCCAGCAGAGTACTAGAAAGTACCCTACCACCATGCTATGGTTTCCTCACGATGTTTTCCTTCACCGGCAGCTCAAGCTGATTGTTGAGGGTTTGAACCTACGCCCTTCGGCATGCAAATCGACCGCGGTAACGCGGTACGTTTTTTTTTTATGATAGCCGAGTGTATCATAAAAAAAAACGTACCGCTAGACGAACGACGATGAATACAGTCTGGGTGCCTTCAAGTCGTGAGTGAATCGGTTTCTTCTAGGCGAGCGTACTCCGCATCTTCGCTTAACATCAGGCGGAATGGCGATCAAACGCAAGCCTATACATTATCATAAAAAAAATATATTAATACTTATATGAAAGTAACTCTGGTATTGCGTTCGTGGCATGAACGCTAACGGGACCGTGGTGTGCGGTAGTAACTGGTGGATGCCACCAGTTTCGATAACAGTTTCTATTCCGAGCTCGTGACGCAACGGACCAACAGACGTGCCGAGTGTCGTGTACTGTGGACTAATTCGCAAGCACCGGCTTTGGAGTGTCGGCCGAATTCTCGCCCCTTGGAATGCTATTTTGATGGAATACAACTTTGTGTATTGTCTTAGTTGTAGACACTGTAATGTAAATTGAAAAGTAATTCAGCCTTGTTATTAAACATTTTCTTCTCGGCAAGTTCAAAGTGGCACAACGAGCTATGGAGAGGGCTATGCTCGGAGTTTCCCTGCGAGATCGAATCAGAAATGAGGAGATCCGTAGATGAACCAAAGTTACCGATATAGCCCAACGGATTAGCAAGTTGAAGTGGCAGTGAGCACATAGCATGCAGAACTGATGGCCGATGGGGCTGCAAAGTCCTGGAGTGGAGACGACGGACCGGCAAGCGCAGCGTAGGACGTCCACCCACAAGGTGGACAGATGACCTAGTAAAGACCGCAGGAACGCGCTGGATGCGGGTCCCTTCCAACCGGTCTTTATGGAAGTCAATGGGGGAGGCCAATGTCTAGCAGTGGGACGTCCTACGACTGAAATGATGATGATGTGATGTTTCCCACCCAGGATAAACATTTTGGGGTATAAACAAAATGTTTGTTCTGTGTCTGGGTGTTCTGTATTTATTATAAGTATGTCTTTAGTCACGTAGAAAATTTGTTTTTTCTTTGGTTTTGGCGTCGCATTTTGAGCGTTTGCCAGTGTCAAGTGTTTTATATTTTCAAGTTTTATAAGTTAAATAAGTTGCCTCGTTGCTATAGTTATAGTCAAAGTCCAGTCTTCGTCAAGTCTAGTTCGTGTCAGTCGAGTCCAGACATGCTTTAGTAAAGTAGAGGCGACTTTACTATAAAGCTTTGATGAGAGTATTGGAAACAACACGAGAAGTCATGTTTCACCACAGTATATCATTTTTCCACACTCGCGCTTGTGATTCGGCACTTTATGAATAGAACTCTATAATTTTTATCCATAACCACTCGAAAAAAGGCTTGTTTTGGAAAAAAACTACAACGGGGCGACATGACACTTTCCGCGTTCCCGCCACGACTCCAGTAGAAATGTTGTTCTTTTCAAATGACATGTAACAGCCAGTGACAGGTAGGTGCCGCCCGGCGTCCGTCAGTCTGCCACGAGCCACGTCTAGTCCATTGAAATGTTACATTTTTTAGGCCTTACCTTGCGTTTCTTAGAGGACGCAATTTTATTTTTTTGATGTGTAGGGGGGGTAAGTGTAAAGCTAAAATCAAGTTTGTGGGGTCGCCACCCTTGTCCCACGGCCGCCATCTTGAAAATAGGGGTTGAAACGGTTTTTACGATATATCTCTTAAACTATTTATCTGATAAAAAAAATTTTTTAACGTTTTTTGTTGCAAATTAAATTCTCTATAACTTTGGTTCAGTAATTTTTTGTCGTAAAACTATAAATAAAAAAGTTATAAGTGAAAATGTTCAGAAATTCGAGAAAAAAATTTATATTTTTCGATATAACTTTTTTTTTATCATTTTACGAAAAAACGATATCAGACCATTTTTGTAGATCGGTTTTTAAGGAACAACTTTTATATGCAACATTTTTTCATTAAGTCAATAGCTAAGGTTTTACAGCGCTCCGAAGTGAGTACTATTTTTCAGTACTCTTAACTATACATATTTTATACGTGGGTACTAATAATGTGTCATCAGTTTTTTTATTTTTTTTATTTTGTTATTATAATTCTTTTAATTAGTAATTTTGCAATGTTATTAATAATTAGTTATTGACTCTTTTCCACTCCATTACAGAATTATACAATTATTGATTTTTAAAATAATTTTACAGCCTAAGATACAAACAATTCGCCAAGACAGTGACAAAAAGTACATTTAACTTATCTTCACTTCCTCCAACACAAGACACAGCTCGCTTTCATACTTT
This sequence comes from Biston betularia, assembly GCA_905404145.2. Classification (NCBI taxonomy): domain Eukaryota; kingdom Metazoa; phylum Arthropoda; class Insecta; order Lepidoptera; family Geometridae; genus Biston; species Biston betularia. The sequence goes on from FR989884.1 coordinate 541,546, forward strand.
CCGAGTCTACCATCAGGTCCAGTCGTGGCTTGGTAATAATAATGATCCTGAAGACTGGGGCTGGAAAAAATGTGGAAAATTATTGATGCCAGTGCAGAGCTCTAAACCTCCAGCACCCCCTGAGCTTCTAAAATTGATCTTTTGCAAATGCAAAGGAAACTGTGGAGCGATGTGTGGATGTCGAAAAGCAGGGCTAAAATGTTCCGCAGTGTGCTTCCATTGTTCTGGAGAGACTTGCAGCAACGTAATGGAACTCTCAGAATTAATAAATGAAAATGACTTTGATGATGAACCGCCGACATTGACACCCCTTCCTTCTCCAGTTCTCCCACTGATATTTGATTCAGAAAACCGATCAGATGCTGAGCCGCAGCCTGGTCCATCGAAAAGACCGAGGACGGAGTAGTTCAAATTTATAAAATCACCGTGGATTAGGCCTATTGGGATACCACGTAAAAAAAAAACGCGCCTCCAGACTCTACCTCGTGGGTGGTGAGGAAAAGAGTCAATAATTAATTATTAATAACATTGCAAAATTACTAATTAAAAGAATTATAATAACAAAATAAAAAAAATAAAAAAACTGATGACACAACATTATTAGTACCCACGTATAAAATATGTATAGTTAAGAGTACTGAAAAATAGTACTCACTTCGGAGCGCTGTAAAACCTTAGCTATTGACTTAATGAAAAAATGTTGCATATAAAAGTTGTTCCTTAAAAACCGATCTACAAAAATGGTCTGATATCGTTTTTTCGTAAAATGATAAATAAAAAGTTATATCGAAAAATATAATTTTTTTTCTCGAATTTCTGAACATTTTCACTTATAACTTTTTTATTTATAGTTTTACGACAAAAAATTACTGAACCAAAGTTATAGAGAATTTAATTTGCAACAAAAAACGTTAAAGAATTTTTTTTATCAGATAAATAGTTTAAGATATATATCGTAAAAACCGTTTCAACCCCTATTTTCAAGATGGCGGCCGTGGGACAAGGGTGGCGACCCCACAAACTTGATTTTAGCTTTACACTTACCCCCCCTACACATCAAAAAAATAAAATTGCGTCCTCTAAGAAACGCAACCCCAAATGTAACTTTTCAATGGACTAGTCCGCGTCGCAGAGAAATCGTGCGTTCGGTTTCCGCAGTGACTGCTATCCGAACTGTCGGCTGGCCGGCTTTGATGTTATAAATACGCGCAACTAATGTGCGAACTGGTGAACTATGATCGTTGCTCGCGGTAGGGCTACGTAACTTGCGAAATGTATACTCGTATATCAGGAGCTTTCTCGTTTTCCTCTCTTTTGTTTTTCATAGATCAGAAAGATGACGCGTCTTACGTTCTTGAGGTCGGATGCTCGAGCTCGTTCACAAATGATATTTAATTTCTTTCATAAATGTAATTCATAACATTAGTTTAATTTAATTAAGTCTCTTGCGTATTTTGATTACAATTTATATGAGACTAGCTGCGTTCCGCGGTGTTACTACGCTACATGTTTTCGGGATAAAAAGTAGCCTATGTGTTAATCCAGGGTGTCAGCTACCTCCATACCAATTTTCATCCAAATACGTTCTGTAGTTTTGTGTGAGAGTAACAAACATTCATCCGTCCATCCATCCAAACTTTCACATCTACACTATTATAAAGAGGAAAGATTTTGTTGTTTATTTGTTTGTTTAGGTATATTGAATAGGCTCCGAAACTACTGGACCGATTTCAAAAATTCTTTTACCGTTGGGAAGCTACACTATCTCCGGGTGATATAGGCTACTTTTTATCCCTGTATTCCCACGGGAACTACGCGGGTGAAACGCGTCGGCTAGTTTATATTATTAATACTTAAATAGTTTTTTTTTTGTAAATACATACAGTACACCCGGACACAGAACAAACATTTGTTAATATCACAAAATGCTTGTCCTGGGTGGGAATCGAACCCACTCCCTTCAGCTCTTGGAGCAGACATACTACCAATTAACTAACAGGGCTGCCTTATCGCTAAGAGCCATCTCTTCCAGGCAACTAAGATATATTCTTCGCGTACCCACTTTCATTCGAGATGCACCTTCCATCGCGTGCTTCAGAGTCAAGCGTTGACGTAGACACCACCTACCGGCCTCAACAGAAGACCAGTGCCGACTGGATTCAGTAATTTGTATTTTAAGTAATGGCTGGTGGCAACCCTGTGGCTGCATCGAATGTGGTCCGTAAATAAAAGTGAAGTTGCCACAATATGCGCACCGGCGCGAACCGGTTTCTACTGAACTGAAGCTGGCTGAATGGTATGCTAATACATATAATCATCATCCACAGCCTTATTTATCCCACTGTTGGGATAGCATTCCCTCTCTTCCATCTTGCAGGTGGTTCGCCACTCCGTTTATCTTCCATATATAACACTAGCGGCCCGTCCCGGCTTCGCACGGGTAAACAAAAGTCGATTAACAATATAGCCTATGTTACTCGGTGATAATGTAGCATTCTACGTCGTACTACGTATAATGTAGCAAGCAGTCATCAGCCTTTTGTAGTCCACTGCTGGACATAGGCCTCTCCCAAAACACGCCACACAGCCCGATGTTCGGCTTTTCGCTTCCATCCACCGCCAGCTGTCCTCCGTATATCGTCACTCCCTCGAGTCTCAGGGCGTCCTAAGCTACGTTTGCCAATTCGCGATCTCCACTCTAGAACACGTCTACCCCAGTGGTTATGCACATACTATACGTGGTCGCGTAGCTGTTTCCTGAGTGTCAAACAGGTATCGCTATAAGCAGCTCAGAGTGCAGGGGCTGGGATGTCTAACAGGAAAATTTCCGTTAAAAAAAACAGATTGCTGCATAATTAAAAATCATTTCCCAGGACATATAGCGAAACGGACCAAATTTTTCATACTGACATTTTGCGAAAGCGGCGTTCTGCGTCAAAACTATCTATTCTCGTACACCGTATTACAACAGCACGGCCGCCTGACGCATATTTATCAACATAACAACGTCCCTGCTTGTGTTTACGTGACAGTTTTGGGTCCACAATGGCTTGTGTCATGCTTTAGACGCGCTGTCATCGGTATTGTCGTGGGGAGAATGGAAGGCAGAACGGCCCCTGGCACGTGGACGTGCTGTGAACTAAACTGTCTTTACTCGCGTGGAACTTGACAAAGCTGGAATATGGTTACGTCTTTTATACAACGCTAAGAGCGATCTCTTTCAGGCATTTATTCGATTTCCCCTGCCATTTCTTAGGAATAGTTATTATTTGTCAGGGATAGGGTTTGACCGCAGCTCACCTGATTTTAAATGACTGTGTACTCCAAGTTGGTAAACACACCTAGCTTGGAATTGAACTTGCTCTCAGGTGAGGCTGCCGGAACAGCCTCATTGAGAACAAGTTCAATTCCAACAACAACAATACAGTTAAATGTCCTGAGGATGCGTGTAGAGGCGAAACACGTGTTACTACAGCGAGAAGACGATATAAAGACTTGTGGTTATTTTAATTAGTTTTTTTTGTTTGTTTTAGCTTTTAAGTTTATGTAAAATTTTAGAAACTTTACGTATATAGATATTAAGTAAAGTTTCAAATAAGTTTTAAAACATCTCTAAATTTATACCTTGAACACACCGTTAGATGCTTGGCGGCAGATTTTCAATTTGATGAGGTGGTAGCTTGCCAGCCAAGTACCCTACCCCTATGATACATTATGTTTTCCTCCTTCCGCGCCCTTCGACGCGTGTACCGATCGCGTTAACCACTGAGCTATTATCGCTACAATGTTGATAATAGTTCAAATTTTACCTTAAATTCAGAGACTTTGTTATTAGCCGCCGCCGCTAGCATGGTTAGCTAGGGAAACCCGGTCGGCGTGTAGCATTGCGTTCATTCATGGACGCGCGACCTCGACCCGCGCGAGTGAAAGTGCCCGATCAGCTGACCTACTCGTTCTCTGCAGTCTAGTTACACTTACCTCAATTATACTTGCACCGGGGCTTGTTGGAAAGGTCAGGGATTTGGAGACTTGAGCGACAGCCGTGACGTCACGACACATCGATGTGTGTCTGCGAACAAGATTTGACTTTGTCGTCATTCGAGATAATAATAATAGTCGTCACTGTGAACGGCCTTATAGCGAAGTCTCGACGAACATCTTAAGAGGCTTTCGTTAGACGGTTGGGTCGAGGGTCAGATACAAAAGGCAGTGATCTTTCCTCACTCTGCAGCCCTTACCACCGGCAGCTTGAGCCGTGCTCCACTGTCGGCGGCACTCCAGGCTTAGGTTTTTTATATTATTTATTGTTTTAAGAAATATAAAAAAACTTAATTTTAAGAATAAAAAATTAAATGACCTTAATAATTTTATAATAACTTCAAAGTTCTTAATCAGTTCCATTTCAGGCTAGGTGTGCTTTACCATCTTCGACCACACCTTCACTTAACATCAGGTGAGCTGTGGTCAAAAGCCTAGCCTGTCCATAAAAAAAAATACTGGTAATTTCACATAGCGCCATCTAGCCCCTAACGAAACAAAGTTTGTACTATGGGAACACGGCTAAGCTATGAATAAAACCGTTAAAAAGCGTATATGTGTGTATTCCAGGTGCGGACATGTCCTTCCAAGGCGAGTACGCGGCGCAAGTCCTCGGCCTGTCGGGCGACAGCAACCCCCCGCCGGCGGTGGAGGGCGCCGCCCCCTCCCCGCGTCCCGCCTCCCGCCCGCTGTACCCGCTCGAGGCGCCCGCGCCGCCGGTGACTCTCTACAAGGAGGAGAAGACCAACAACCACGTCAACAACAAGTTCAACAACGTGAGTATCTGAAAGAATCTTTTGAAATGAAATTTATTTTTGTTCAAAAACAAAACAAGTAGGTAGAAACAACGCTCACGTTTGACCACCATCTCGCCTGTTATCAAGATAAGATTGCCCGGATGGCAATGCCAAGCTTTTGACCCAATATTTGCTACATTAAGTACTGGAAATACGCCTTAAAAATATGCCTTGAATTCTGCAAAGTCTAGGTAATAAAACTGTCATGTCACCGGTTCTGAGAAGTCATATCTGGGTTATACGGATTTCCCAACTCGAACATGCCGTGGAAATGATTTTTATTGATTTATCATATTCACACCTGATACGTATGTCTAATACTAGCTGCGCCCCACGTTGTTACATGTTTTCGGGAGAAAAAGTAGCCTATGTGTTAATCCAGGGTCTCAGCTACCTCCATACCAAATTTCATCCAAATCCGTTCAGTGAGTTTTGCGTGAAAGAGTAACAAATAATAACAAACGGTTCTGAGAAGCCATATCTGGGTTATACAGGTTTCCCGGCTCTAAACGTTTTGTGGAAATGATTTTTTTATTGATTTATCATATTCACCTGATACTTACAATGTACATGTAGGTACTATTTACTTTACAACTGTGCCAGTACATATTAACGGTTATATGTGAGCAGTTACATATACATGTAATACAGTCGCCATTTCAACGGTTCTAGGAAGCCATATCTGGGTTATACAGGTTTCCAGACTAAACGTTTTGTGGAAATGATTTTTTATTGATTTATCATATTCTCACCTGATACGTATATGTACTGTTTACTTTACAGTTGTGCCATTACACATTAACGGTTAGATATGAACAATTACGTGTTCATTTCATACAATCGTCATATAACCGGTTCTAAGAAGCCATATCTGGGTTAAACAAGTTTCATGTATCGCAACTTTTAGCAGAAATTATTTTTGTTGATTTATATTATTCAAAAAAGACAGAGAACAACAGAAACTGCTATCTATAATCGTATAACGAGGTTATAAAGTTGTTATGACAGTCATGTGTTCTTCGATTTCTTTGGTAAGCCGAAGGGTCATTACTCTCGTAATTCCAATCTTTCCAACAGCACTTCTTTTACTTTTCTTGTTGAAGCTGTCTTGCTTTGGAATTCACTTCCTGCCATCCATTTATCAGACAGGCTAACTCTATTAATGTTTTTAACAATCTAGTATGTAAACATTATTTATCGGCGCGCTAATGTATATTTGTACTAGCGGACGCCTCGCTGTTTCACCCGCGTAGTTCCCGTTCCCGTGGGAATACAGGGATATAAAGTAGCCTATGTCACCCGGGGATAGTGTAGCTTCCCAACGGTGAAAGATTTTTTGAAATCGGTCCAGTAGTTTCAGTCTATTCAATACAAACAAACAATCAGTCAAATCTGTCCTCTTTGTAATAGTATAGATATATTTATTGTATTATTTTTAATTTATAGTGTGTTTTCCTGTTTTTAGATACATTAGATATTTTATAATGTTATTCACCTTTTGTTAAGTTTTTTTTGCACCAACCCAATATCTGTTTTTTTTATGTTTCTTTCCATCCAAAATTTGCCTGAAAGATATAGCTCTAGGTGATAAGATATAGGCCGTATATTTATTGTTTTTTTTTTTCAATTTGTTATATTCTTAAAAGTTGTATGTTATAATGTATATGTTTGGCGTATAATAAAGTTGTACTTCTATTCTATGATTAATTATGAGCAAAGAAAAAAATCCAGATTTTCCATACATTTGATCTGCGGTCTGCTTTTTCTATAGGTGATTGTTTTCATGATTAGTTTGTAATGTAAAAGTAATGACATGAACGTGACGCTGTCCTGATGGTAAGGAATAACGCATGCCTCACTAGGGCGTATGCTTTGGCGCTTATTACTTCGAGATGTACAATCCAAATCTGTTCAGACATTTAAAAGTAATAGTTGAATAAATAAACTCACATTTGACGGCCCCGTTGGCTCGTTGGTAGTATATCTGCCTTGAGAGCTGTAGGGCGTGAGTTCGATTCCCACTCAGGGCAAACATTTTGTAAAAAAAACAAATGTTTGTTCTGTGTCTGGGTGTTCTGTATGTATTATTAGTATGTGTATTTACAAAAAAAAAAAGTATTTATGTATTCTATCAGTTATCTGACTTCCATCACACAAGCTCTGCTTAGTTTGGGGCCAGATGGCGCTGTGTGTATAGTCCTGCGATTTTTTTTTTTTACATACATAATTCCTGAAAACATCGCACCTCTGTTTTAGGCAGGGCTGTGTAAAAAAAAGACAGTTTTGTATTGTAGACAGCTACTATTAAAAGTAACCTATCATTTATTATCACAGATAAAGCCGCAATGTTTTCAACATTCATAGAACTGTTTGAATAAAATCTTACTGCGTACAACTCTATTGGCTCGACGTGGTATCAAATTGAATTTAGCTCAATTTAGCGAGGCGCTAACTCGTTTAGAACGCTTGTTAGTTTAACCGACTGGTAGCTGCTGATATACTTGCCTACTCTTGAGCTGCGATGGGCTGGCGTAATAACCGTCTGACGCCTATTTGATTTTACTTGGTGGTAGATCTCCTTAGCAGGAGGTCGTCTAGGTAGGTACCACCGCAGTACCAGTTATTCTGCCGCTAAGCAGTAGTGTGTAAACATTACTGTGTTCCGGTTCGAAGGGTACTGCAGCTAGCGAAATTACTGGGCTGTTGAGACTAACCATCGAAAGTCTAAAAGTAATGAGCGCCAAAGCAGTGATGCCCTGGACTTTGTTTTGTTACTCAAAGTTCTGTGTATCGCTGCGATGGTCATGGATAGGCGTTATCTCTTACCATCAGGAGAGCGACTCGTTCGTCTCATTACTCGTCGTCTCTGTAGGGGGTGCTGCGTGTCCGACGACAGCCCCGTTGGCTCATTGGACGTATCTCATTATGTTATTATCTCATATGTATTGGGAATCGAACCCACGCTCTTGGATACTCTCATACTACCAATAAACCAACAGGCCTCTCGTAGGACCCGCAGCACCCCCCACAGACACATCCACTTTAAATTAAATATCGTAGGACTATACACACAGCGCCATCTGGCCCCAACCTAAGCAGAGCTTGTGTGATGGAAGTCAGATAACTGATAGAAAACATAAATACTTTTTTTTTTGTTGTAAATAGATACTTATAAATACATACAGAACACCCAGACACAGAACAAACATTTGTTTATTCACAAAATGTTTTCCCTGAGTGGGAATCGAACCTACGCCCTACAGCTCTCAAGGCAGATATGCTACCAATAAGTCAACGGGGCTGTCAAATATACATAAAATATCGATTTGTCCCACTAGACTGTCTTCGCTTCGCTCAGTCGAACTACTTTCATTACTTTCCGTTTAGATACAAAGTTAATTATATCACGGCGATACTTTTAGTTAATTACTACAACAATATAATTAAATATCGGAAAACGTCTATCTGTTATTTTCGATAGCCTTGACGATGTTGCAGAGGCTATATACACGTGTACTCACTTAATACAAGAAGGCGCAAGTTAAAGGTCAAACGCGACTAAAAATATTAGCGAGGGGTCGGCCTTTGCCCCGTGTGTGACATCAATTTGCACAACTGTTGCTAACGGAGAAGCGCAGCACATAGCTAAGTATGACTAGTTGAAAGTCAGTTTCCCTACTTCTAGAGGTAAACTTTTACAAAGATTCCAAATTTTATTGTCAAATGTAGGTAATAAAGATCTTATACAATATTTTTTTTTAAGATCTGATAGAGACATGTAGTGGAATCTTATTTCACACTTATTTGACAGCCCTGTTGGTTCATTGCTAGTATGGCTGCTCCAAGAGCTGAAGGGCGTGGGTTCGTTTTCCACCCAGGATAAACATTTTGTGATATAAATGAAATGTTTGTTCTGTGTCTGGGTGTACTGTATTTATTATAAGTATGTATTTACAAAAAAAAAGTAATTAAGTATTCTATCAGTTATCTGACTTCCATAGTACAAGCTTTGCTTAGTTTGGGGTCAGATAGCACTGTGTAATGTCCTACGATATTTTTTACACTAATTTGGCATAATTAGCACAACTTTTTACAATAACATATAGAATTGGCTACATTTGATCTCTCCCTGTTAATGTATATGTCTAATGTTAAGTCCAGTCTTGTTGAGCACACCGAGGTATATGCCCCAGGCGGCAATGTTACAGGTCGCCAGATGTAAGCGCAACTTTTTTTTTTAAACATGACTTTTTTTAAACTATGACCTTTATGCCAACTAAACGCATTCATTGGAACAGTCCAATGAAACAGCGAGGTTTCGGAGTAAACCGGAGGAAAATTCGTCGATTATTTAAAAACCACTCTATCGATTTCGATAAAATTGATAAGGGACCACCTCTGAAGTATGATTAACCAAGCAAAAAAAGAATCATCAAAATCGATTCATAATTGGCGGAATGATCACGTAACATACATACAAAAAAAAAAAACAAACAGTCGAATAGAGAACCTCCTCCTTTTTGGAGTCTGTTAAAAATAATAGCTAATAGTTTTATCATGGTGTTTCAGAACCGGTTTCCCCCCACGGGCGGCGGAGCGGAAGACGAGGGGGTGTTGGACCTTCGCGCGCGAGATCCTTCCGTCATCTCTGTCGGCTCACAGCATTCCGGCGCGTCCGAGTCGGCGGGGTACCTCGACGCTGTCAGGTGAGTACGAGAGAGTTAGAAGCTCTTCTCCTGCCAGAGGGAACTATGCACAGAGAGATGAAAATGTCACGAAAGTAAACAGTCCAGCCAGTGTTTCAGAATACTCAATACTCGATCATTTATTGCAGCATGATTATGTAAAATAAATAAATATCGCTGGACATTACACACAGCGCCATCTGACCCCAAACTAAGCAAAGCTTGTGCTATGGAAGTCAGATAACTGATAGAATAATTTAATACTTTTTTTTTGTGAATACATACTGTACACCCAGACACAGAACAAACATTTGTTTGTACCACAAAGTTTGTCATGGGTGGGAATAGAACCCACACCCTTCAGCTCTTGAAGCAGACATGCTACCAATGAACCAATAGGGCTGTCACATGTACAGGTGCAGGACTTATAAAAATGTAACATTACTGTACCTAATACATATGAAGCCATTAGGGTATGGCAAAAAAAAATATATTCAGAAACTACAGAACGTGTTATTCATTAAATTAAATTAGAAATTAAATAGATACATAATAAATTTAGAATAATAATTAGTTACATAGTCATTATAAATTTTATTAATAACTAGCGGACACCTCGCGTAGTTCCCGTTCCCGTGGGAATACAGGGATAAAAAGTAGCCTATGTCACCCGGGGATAGTGAAGCTTCCCAATGGTGAAATCGGTCTAGTAGTTTCGGAGCCTATTCAATACAAACAAACAATCAAATTTTTCCTCTTTATAATAGTATAGATGTAGTTTTACAAATTACTAATAATTTAGATGACACTATATCAATTGATTGCTGCCACTGTCCTAAAAATAACTTTATATCGTCGCCTTGTCTCAATATCGTATGAAAATCTAAGGCATCATAATCCATTTTTCTTTAAGTTTCATAAGGAAGCTGTTTTATATGTATAAAGGGCCTAGACAAAGTAACATTCGATTAGCGATAACGTTAATAAAAGAGTCTGAAAATATACGGGATTGATATAAGCTGACAGCCCTGTTGGTTCATTGGTAGTATGTCTGCTTCGAGAGCTGAAGGGCGTGGGTTCGATTCCCACTCAGGACCAACATTTGTGTGACTAACATCGATGTTTGTTCTGTGTCTGGGTGTACTGTATGTATTATAAGTATGTATTTACAAAAAAAAAAAAAGAAAGTATTTAAGTATTCTATCAGTTATCTGTCTTCCATAGCACAAGCTCTGCTTAGTTTGGGGTCAGATGGCGCTGTGTGTAATGTCCTGTGATATTTATTTTTTATTTATTTATATACCAACCCTACTCGGTGGTAGATTTCCTTAGCAGGAGGTCGTCTAGGTAGGTACCACCGCAGTACCAGATATTCTGCCGCCAAGCAGTAGTGTGCAAACATTACTGTGTTCCGGTTTGAAGGGTACTGCAGCTAGCGAAATTACTGGGCTGTTGAGACTAACCATCTAGTCTCAAAGTAATGAGTGCCAAAGCAGCAATGCCCTGGACGTTGTTTTGTTACTCAAAGTTCTGTGTATCGCTGCAATGGTCATGGACAGGCGTTATCTATTAACATCAGGAGAGCGCCTCGATCGTCTCATTACTTTTACATAAAAAAAAAAAAAAAAAACTAACTACAGGCAGAACGCATATGTACTGAGAGCGAGCCGCAGTTTTAATGAGTTCGCAGCGCTGCACGACATTGATTTGTTTCATACGTCTGTCGCGCAGCTTAGGCGGTTAATTGTTGACGCGTTCTTCAAACAGTAAGAGTATGACGTATCTACGCACCGTACACATATAATTATGTATATTTTGAATTGTTTGTGGAAATTTTTAATTGGCCTTATATATTTTTTTAGGTAACCAAACAAAAACTAGCTGTTAATTTCCGTAATATCAATAAAAATAAAATAAAATAAAAATATATGTCACATGCACAGCTTATGTCAAACCCGTACATTTTTGATAGACTCAGGCGTTACTTTGCGGAAGTTCATTTTGAATATTCAAGCTATATATTTAGTTTATATCCGCTTAACAGTCGTTTCAGTTACAACAGTGATGAGGATTTTAAATTTAAGTAATTTGACAACAATTTATTAATCAAAAACTTAATCGTAATTTTACATAATATCTAGAATTAATGTGGCATAAACTTAAAAAATATAAACAAACAAAAATGTAATTAAAATAACCACAAGTCTTAATATATTAACTCATTCTATCTTTATACTTGTGGTAGCTGACAGAAAACTTACAAACACAGAACAAACATCTTCATAATATGTTAGTCCTGAGTGGGAATCTGTATTGTATTGTAAGTATGTATTTACAAAAAAAAAACAAGTATTTAAGTATTACGTATATAATTTATCTGATTTAACTTTGCTTAGTTTGAGATGGCGCTGTGTGTTATGTACTACGATATAAATATATATATTATTTTTATGATTTATTTATTGACTCGTGTTTTATGTCAACTTACAGGTCAACAGTATCAGTGTACAGCGGCAACTCGAACTCGTCCTCCGACCGCGACATCCTCGACCTGTCCATGCCCGACAAGAACTCCATGACGGAAGTGTGCTACGTGTGCGGCGACGAATACAAACGGGGCACGCTATACAACCTCCACACAAAGGAACCCAAGGACAAATCGGTAAATATCGTTTAGTTGCGAGTTTTGGCGGGAACGCGGGAAGAGTCGTGTCGCTCCGTTGTATTTTTTTCCAAAACTAGTGTTTTGTCGAGTGTTTATGCATAAAAATGGTGGTGTTTTATTCATAAAGTGCCGAATTACAAGCGCGAGTGTGGGAAAATGATATAATGTGGTGAAACATGAGTTTTCGTGTTGCTTCCAAAACTCCATCGAAGCTTTGTAGTAAAGTGGCCACTACTTTACTAAAGCATGACTGGAATTAACTGACACGAACTGGACTTGACAAAGACGACTTTGACGATAACTATAGTTAAGATACAGCAGAAATAACACTTAAGGCAAGGCTTTAGCCTGCCCGAAAGGGCAAATTGTAAAAAAAAAAATCGTTTAGTTGCCGTATTTCACTCATAGATGGCGCTGTTTTATAATCACGCATACACATAGTCAATTTTCAATTTTAAAATATCTTTATTTGTCAGAAAATATATAATTGTACAATTACTAGTGTAAGTTAACAAAACTTAGTAGCACATAAGACTAGCTGTTTATCGAGCACGTAGGCTCTCATTAAACCTAAAATAATAATTATAAATGAAGGAAACAATGAGGTTAGAGAAGAGTATTCATAAATGTTTTGCTACGTAAGCTTTAGTATTTAGCATTCCGTTCGGTAAAATGAGATTATGTATATAAAAATTTGGCGGTAGGCCGAAAAGTCTGGCAAGCCTGCGAATAGCAACAGGATCGCGTCATGCGGTGGTCATGCACACAAGCACGCACCGGCCGGCCCATAGAGTAAACTTAAAAGGGCTTCCAATTTTTCGAGTACGTTTCTTACTGCAAACGTTCATCAATTTAATGCTTTGTCAGATATGGTTGTGTAACGTCAGGTTGAATCATATTTAACGCAGCAAAAATATTGCGGTTACAAAATCGTCAGTTGTCATACGTGTCAAATTGAAATTTTTCAAGAGTTTTAAACCATTGCATAGCTTCTATCGCGGGCCTTGAGCGAGGAGACCGAATCCAGAAATTCCGTAACGAAAATAACCTAACACCCCCCACTCCCACCGGCACGGTGATACTTTTTTACTTTTTAGTTTTGTCATCTATCGATGAATAGCAGAACTTTTAATGACTTTTTTGAAATATCACACTTGTCTCTTTAGTTCAGCAACTCGCCTCTAGGTGGCATTGGTTGTAATGCTATGCAATAACTTTACCGCGGCAGTCCTCGAGTGCCACACGTCTTTTTTTTACATTATTGGGAGAGTAAAGGAACCAAATCTAATTGTGTCTTATGAAGTTCTAAGAAAATATTATGTATACTTGTCTAAAGTCTTATCTGACTTGTTACTTTTGTATTCGTATGTTTTTACAAAGGAAAGTCTTCATAGGTCTCCTAAAACACATTTTAAGTGATTTCTGTTAAGTCAAAATTTATTTATTTAATAACTATGTCCGGTGGTTTCACTCGCCATCGGCTTGTAAGAGTTGTGTCGTGATGTAAACTTCCTCAAGAAATAAGCTATCAAATGCAACTATATTTTTTCAAATCCGAAAGGTAGTTCCAGCGATAAGCGCGTTTAAAGAAACACTCAGCAACTGTATGAGGTCATTCTATTCATGATTATAAATAACTTTTACTTTAATTTGTGAAAATAATTTTAACTGCTTCATGTAAAAAAAAAAAAAATGCAAGGAACAGACGTTTTTCCTTTCGCGGTTTAAGGATCGGCCTCAGTAAGAGCTGTTGAAATTAAAAGTATAATGGACTCCCTTTGGCTTACAACTTAACCTTAGTACGTTCCGCCTAACCGTCTGTAAATTATTGTTGAGTTGATAAAGTTTAATCATAGATGGCGCTATTATAAATAATGCTTCCAAAGTGAGGCGGGAAGTCGCGTCACCCCACTGTATTTTTTTTCACAACTAGTGTTTTTTCAAGTTTATGTATAAAATTTGTGGCGTTTTATTGATAAAGTAACGAATTACAAACACGAGTGTGGGAAAGTGCTATAATGTGGTGAAACATGATTTTTCGTGTTGCTTCCAAAACTCCATCGAAGCTTATAGTAAAGTCTCCACTGATTTACTAAAGTATGACTGGATTTGGCACGGATTGGACTTTGACTACTTATTGAACTTGAACACTGGCAATTTTACAAAATGCGACGCCAAAATCAAAGAAAAAGATGAACTCAATGACTCAATAATAGGTTAATTAATCTATTTATCATACTTACATACATGACAGCCCTGTTGGTTCATTGGTAGTACGTCTGCTTCGAGAACTGAAGGGCGTGAGTTCGATTCCCACTCAGGACTAACATTTGTGTGACTAAGATCGATGTTTGTCTTGTGTCTGGGTGTACTGTATGTATCATAAGTATGTATTTACAAAAAAAAAAGTATTTATATATTCTATCAGTTATCTGACTTCCATCACACAAGCTCTGCTTCGTTCGGGGCCAGATGGCGTGTATAGTACTACGATATTTATTTATTACATTATAAACTTAAGCTAAACTGACAGACATTGCCCTGTCCAATTTTAAAATCATTTTCTAAAACCCCATGGAAAAAATACACTTTTGTAAGATTGACAGACTAGATGCTACCACAGCTCACCTGTTGTTAAGCGACGGTGTGATCAAAAAATTCTAAACACACCTAACATGGAATGTAACTGGCTCACAAGTGACGCTGCCGAACACACAGTTAAGTGCTTGGCGACAGATTTTCAACTTGATGGTGGGTAGCTATTATTACCGTTGTTCTATATTTTCTGGACAAGTTTTGCCAGTTTTTCTTTCCCTTAAAACTTAATTCGTAATGTTACGAGCATTTGATAAATAACTAGCCAAGTTCAGTAGTACTCAAGTGATGATATTGACAACTAGAAAGCATTTAAATTTGATATGTGAGTATGTATGTCTGCTAGTCTTTCACGGCACTCAATAAGGACTTAACGGCGACTGTTTTACACTAAGCGACTGTTTTAAAATGCTTGAATAGATTTAGATGTTTAGAGTATCCTTAGAATCCTCTTATTTTATATTATCCCGAAGGAAATCACTACATAGTATAAAACAAAGTCGCTCCCTTCTGCCCCTATGTATGCTTAGATATTTAAAACTACGCAAACTACGGAATGTTTAT
Source organism: Biston betularia (assembly GCA_905404145.2). Taxonomy (NCBI): domain Eukaryota; kingdom Metazoa; phylum Arthropoda; class Insecta; order Lepidoptera; family Geometridae; genus Biston; species Biston betularia. The sequence goes on from FR989884.1 coordinate 556,890, forward strand.
GTGTATAATACTTGCATATGCACCACATTAGTATCTACATTGCACCCGTGCGAACCCGGGGCGGGTCGCTAGTAGATTATAAATTTAAAAAAAAAACATTTATTTATTCGTGTTTTTTTAATTTACTCAATTAAGCTTGGGTCACAAGCTGTTGCTTGTTGTCAATTTGGAAGCGACGTACTCTCGCAATGATTTCCTGATCGGCGTCGGTAGTTAGCGGGCCCGGCATCGAATCTACGATAGAAATGACAAGGATCAAAGCAATTATCTGACATAAAATATGTTTATTTATATGTCTGGAACGTATCTAGATAAAACTGGTTATACTTACCCGTTCGGCTGACTCGACGTCATGTAAAGATGTCATCATGTTGTTATCAAAGCAATTACGGTCGATGTCGCATCGGGACTGGGAAAGTTGAACTCGTACAAATAGATATACAGCCTGACAAGGATACTAATATCGTTAATCAATTAGTATAATTACCTTTTTTTTTAAGTAATAACTTTAAGTTTATTTATTTAAATAAATTCATCATCATAGGCCTCTCCCAAGACACGCCACTCAGCCCGATCTTCGGCTTTTCGCTTCCACCGCCAGCTGTCCTACGCATATCTTCACTCCATCGAGTTTCAGGGCGTCCTACAGTACCGGTCCTATCGGTCCAGTAGTTTCGGAGCCTATTCAATACAAACAATCAAATCTTTCCTCTTTATATAGTATATAAATAAATAAATATCATAGGACATTTACACACAGACTCAAACTAAGCAGAGCTTGTGCTATGGAAGTCAGGTAACTGATAGAATACTTAAATAGGTTTTTTTGTTGTAAATACATACTTATAATACATACAGTACACCCAGAAACAGAACAAACATTGATGTTAGTCACACAAATGTTAGCCCTGAGTGGGAATCGAACCCACGCCCTACAGGTCTCGAAGTAGACATACTACCAATGAACCAGCAGCGATGTCTACTGTATGGCCACGTAAAATGTAATTGTTGTCCGACTTGACAAACTATTTGTTTATTTTATCAATTAATAAAGGTCACTGTTATCTTGGGTGGTGTGAGCTTGAAATGTTTCCGGATTTACATTACTAGTAGTGACTGCTAAATTGTAGTAAGGGCCCATTCAAGTATTACGCTAGCAGAGTTTTACTAACTATTTGCTGATCGGATAGACGTTCTGTCTTAGCTTCATCAAACGCGCGAAGATAAAACAGACGTTAAGTTTTTTTAAATTTTCCAATTCTTTGCGAAATTTTCTTAGAATTAAAATTATAATTTATTGGCCTTGTATCACTTTCATTAACACTAGGCGAGCCATAAGTACATATGTATTCTATCAGTTATCTGACTTCCATCACACAAGTTCTGCTTAGTTTGGGGCCAGATGGCGCTGTGTGTATAGTCCTACGATATTTATTTATATCAGCATAATTTTTTATGATATTAGGTGCGCTCTGCGGTGTTACCCGCTACATGTTTTCGAGATAAAATGTAGCCCCTGTGTTAATCCATGGTCTCAGCTTCCTCCATACCAAATTTCATCCAAATCCGTTCAGTAGTTTTTGAGTGAAAGAGTAATAAACATACAACCATCCAAACTTTCGCACTTATTATATTAGTAGGATTGCAGACAATAACGCCAGCGTGCTATTGTGATAATACCAGTTAGATCCCTCCATTCCCCATGGCTTAAAAATAAAAAACGTAAAAGTTCACATCCTGTAGGGCGTGGGTTCGAACCCCAACAATGAGCTCGAGCTGCCGGTGAAGGAAAACACCGTAAGGTAGGTATAGCTTGGTGGTAGCGTACTCTCTAGTATTCGTCTGGCTAGCTACAACACGAGAGTTGAAAATCTGCCAAGTATCTAACTGTGTGTTCCGACAGCCCCACTTTTTTAAGAGCCAGTTCCATTCCAGGCTAGGTATGCTTTACCATCTTCGACCACACCGTCACTTAACATCAGGTGAAGCTGTGGTCAAACAGTTAGCTTGTCTATTATAAAAAAAAAGACCGTGATGAGGTTCCTCTTGTCCCTCAGGCCATAGATAAAGCTTGCCTATAACAGTGGGAAAAATATCCCTCTCGCGATAACCAACGGTTCAAGGGTTCCGAGGTTTATCTCCTTGACAAACAGATGGTTGTTTGTACGTTATATATGGTGCAGCGATCGTTAGACTGTTTTCATTGGCGGCCCGCAAACAAAGCGGTCCGTAGATAATTTTTAATGTTCGAAAAAATGAAATATGATAAAATTAAATATTATTAATTATTTTATCTCCTTCTAAATTAAAAATATTATTATTGTTACATTATTCTTATTATTTTATTTATTATTAATTATGATATTATTATTATGCTGAGGTGGGCCCCTATTTTGTAACTGTTTGTCTCTAATTGTTGTAATTTTTGTTGTTCTAAAAAAAACACAACAAAAACACAAAAAAAAACAAACAAAATAAAATTATTTTCTTCCTTTCTTTATACATATTGTCTATATCTATACTATTATAAAGAGGAAAGATTTGATTGTTTGTTTGTTTGTATTGAATAGGCTCCGAAACTACTGGACCGATTTTTTTTCTTTTTTTTTTTTATAATGCTTGACAGGCTAGTTGTTTGACCACAGCTCACCTGATGTTAAGTGAAGGTGTGGTCGAAGATGGTAAAGCACACCTAGCCTGCAATGGAACTGGCTCTCAAGTGAGGCTGCCGGAACACACCGTTAGATGCTTGGCGGCAGATTTTCAACTTGAGGGTGGTAGCTAGCCAGCCGAGTACTAGAAAGTACCCCACCACCATGCTATGGTGGTGGTTTCAAGAATTGTTTCACCAATGGGAAGGTACACTATCCCCAGGTGAAGTAGGCTACTTTTTATCCCTGTATTCCCACGGGAACGGGAACTACGCGGGTGAAACTGCGTAAATTACCATCTTCGACTACACTTAACATTAGGCGAGCTGGTTAAATACCTACTTCTTAACCATAAAAGTGTGTTTTATGTATATTGATCGTTCATGCTGTGACAGCTGAACGGATTTAAATGAAATTTGGAATGCAGATAGCTCCACGTCCTGGTTCACACATGGGCTACTTTTATCCTGAAGCAGTGCTTAGCTAGTAATAGATAATGCTTGCATTGGCGTTTCTACGGCCCGCAACATACGGGCCGTCATTTAACGACTGCTGCCATGTTTACAATCTTAGTTCTTTGTTTTTCTTCGGTACCGCTATAGATGTCGCCTGTAGGATAAACTTGTTACTTGTTTGTAATGTAAAAGTGACCTTAATGTTTTAAGTAAATAGGAAGATAAGGTTGAACATGCGCGGACTTACATTGTCGACTTTTTGAATATTTTAAATATGTATAGGTCCGCGTTTGACGCGGCTGATGGTAAGCGTTGTGGTCGAAGATGAAGCACGCAGACTTAAGAGATACCTATTCTCTCTAGTAGCTTCCAACCGGTCTTTATGGAAGTCGATTAAATCAATATGGGGAGGCATTTGTATGTCTAGTAGTGGACGTCCTATGGCTTAGATGATGATGATGATGATTAATTCTAACTTCATTCTACACTTCTTCTTCATTGAAAAGACCTTGATCTTGAAATTCTACTAATGTTAAACATTTCACAAACTTAAGAGTGTCTTCAAATTTAGAGTAAATAAGTTTCTTATATGTGCTTGCTCGTACGCGTGCTCCATCTTAGACCGCACTACTGCTTAACATGAGGCAGAGTGTGGTCAAACGCGAATCTATTTTGAATTTTAAAAAAAAGTATCTTTTTTTATTTATAAAACTTGATTATACTCAAAACAAAGGAAGAGTTGGACATGCGTTGTCTCTTACCATCAGGAAAGCGTCTCGTTCGTCTTATTAATTTTAGGTTTAAAAAAAGCCTTTCTAAACAGATGAAATGGAAAGCATATTATTATCCGCCCAAGACAATCATTTTATGGTACATATAATTATAAATAAATGTTTGTTCTGTGTCTGGGTGTTCTGTTTATATTATAAGTATGTATTTACAACAGTAAAGGAATTTTTACTTAGTTTGGGGTCAGATAGCGCTACGATATTTATTAATTTTATTTATTTCGAAGACCTTTACCGTAGAAGCGAAAAGTCATGTCATCAAATAAAATATCTAAAAAAGAAAATACCAAAAAAAAAGAAAGTATTTTAAATCTTATTTTTTTATGTAAAGTATGTGTACAATTTATTCATCGTAGAATTATATTACAATAAATTAAAAGTCACACGCAAAGTCGTAATTCGTATTTCGTAGTTATATTTTTCACTTGTATATTAAGTAAATATATGATTATTGTTTTCCATAATTTTGTTAAAGGCATTGGCATTTACATCGAAGTTAAATTAATTAGACTTTTGAAATTTTTTAACATGAGCGATTAGAATACATAATATAGTTATGTTTATTTCCACGATTTAATCGCGTGCAAAATAAAATATATCTGAATCTCTGTTATTTATTTGTTTAATACTTTATTGTATACTTACAAATAATAATAATAATAATTGATTCGACAATCATTGTCCCGATAGTCGTCACGGCGAACGGTCTTATAGCGCAGAGTCTCGACCAACATCTTCAGAGACTCGCTAGTCGGTTGGGTCAAGGGTTAGATCTAAAAGGCATCCTTGACACAGCGCGCATTGTGAGGAGGTTCCGCACTCTGCAGCCCTAGCCACCGGCAGCTTGAGCCCTGCTCCGCTACCCTAGTTTTTAAAGTTTTTTATATTATTTATGTTTCTTGATTAATGTAAAAAAAACTAAGAAAATAACTGAAATAACATTATTGTATCGTAGGACATTACACACAGCGCCATCTGACCCCAAACTAAGCAAAGTTTGTACTATGGAAGTCAGATAACTGATAGAATACTCAAATACTCTTTTTTAAAATTGTAAATACATACAGAACACCCAGACACAGAACTAACATTTGTTTATACCGCATAATGTTTATCCCTGAATGGGAATCGAACCCACGATCTACAGCTCTTAAAGCAGGTATACTTACATCCAATAAGCCAACAGGGCTGTCAATTTTTTTATGTATGTAGTAAAAATATATACTCTTTTTTAAGTCTAAATAAGTTTGCTTCTATACTAGCGGACGCCTCGCGGTTTCACCAGCGTAGTTCCCGTTCCCGTAGGAATACTGGAATAGAAAGTAGCCTGTATCACCCGGAGATAGTGTAGCTTCCCAACGGTGAAAGAAATGTTGAAATCGGTCCAGTAGTTTCGCAGCCTATTCAATACAAACAAACAATCAAATCTTTCCTCTTTATAATAGTATAGATATATAAATTAAAAAATGTATAATGTATACTGTATGGCTATAACAATATATAACAAATTTCCAAATTTCAAAGAATTAAATATCAATAGATTTAAATGTAAACTAGGTATTTACATTTCTGGTGGACAAGTGTTATTATGACATTAATGATTTTTCGAAAGACACGCTTAAATAAATAATTGTTTATCTCTACTAAGGTAGAGAATTTGATAATTTGGATTTTAATATATTTTTATGTTTTATAAGGTAGGTGTTTGACCGCAGCTCACTTGATGTTAGACATTGAAAAATATGACATTTTTGAAATAAAAATTTTGACCTAAATTAATGCTCCCTCCTCTTTTCTAAAATAAAAAATATATATCGTAGGACGTTACACACAGCGCCATCTGACACCAAACTAAGCAAAGCTTGTACTATGGAAACCAGATAACTGACAGAATACTTAAATACTTTTTTTTTGTTCCTACTATACTTATAATACCGGACACCCAGACACAGAACAAACATCTATGGTAGTCACACAAATGTTAGTCCTGAGTGGAAATCGAACCCACGCCCTTCAGCTCTCGAAGTAGACATACTACCAATGAACCAACAGGGCTGTCATATTAATCATGACTATTTGATAATTGTACAATATTTTTAGAAAGTAGAAGCCAAAGATGTTTCATCTCCCTGATCGTAGCAAGAAGAAAAATCTATGTCTACACCGACGAAAAAGGCGCTATTTTATACGCATTCGATATAATTATATGCGAATCGATTGTGTGCGACTCATACGGTTATTATTGCCATACACCTGCAAAATGTCGAACGATCTTCCTTCCTCCGTATTACCGTGGTGTTACAGCATTGGGTTCTTCAAAGGCGTGTTAATAGAATCTTAAAAGGTCGGCAACGCATTTGTAGCGCCCCTGGTATTGCAGAGATAAAGATAAATACATGTTATTTTTAACTAGGTAACTTACAATTTGCAAACATAAGCGTGTGACGAACCAAACAGTTGTATGTTAAGATTTGTTTATTTACAAGTTTTGTGAATGTGAGATAATTATAAACGGTCGAATGTCTTAAAGTAATGAGCACCAAAGCAGCGATGCCCCGGACTTTAGTTTGTTACAATGTTCTACTCGTATGTGCCGCTGCAATGGTCAATTGGTCATGGGACATGTTATATATCTCTTACGATTAGGAGAGTCACTTGTTTGTTTCACAAGTTTTGTATAAAAAAACTATTTAAATCCCACTAACATTATATATTAGTAGCGATGATGGCTCAGTGGTTAGCGCGGTAGGTTCGCATGCCGAAGGGCGTGGGTTCAAACCCCAACAATGAGCTTGAGCTGCCGGTGAAGGAAAACATCGTGAGGAAACCATAGCATGGTGGTAGGGTACTTTCTAGTACTCGGCTGGCTAGCTACCACCCTCAAGTTGAAAATCTGCCGCCAAGCATCTAACGGTGTGTTCCGGCAGCCTCACTTGAGAGCCAGTTCCATTCCAGGCTAGGTGTGCTTTACCAACTTCGACCACACCTTCACTTAACATCAGGTGAGCTGTGGTCAAACAACTAGCCTGTCAACCATTAAAAAAAAAAAAGATATCCATAGGCGACGGTGATTGCTTAACATCAGGCAACCCGTCTATTGGTCTGATATCCACCTGTGGCATAAAATGCATAAAATAAAAACATATTTTTTAATACAAAAAACAACTTTCGAAATATTTCGGAATAAGTCCATACTACATACAATTCAAAATTACAAAAGCACAAAAAAAATTGAAATCATTTATTTATAAACAATTCATATCAGTTATTAAAAAAGTCTTATAAATTATCTAAATTATAAACTATGTAGCAATAATCATATAAATTTGACACAAAATAATAAGTGCGAAAAAAAAAAACTTGTATGTGATCAAACAAACTTTTAAAATATGCATATTTTTTTTTATGGTTGACAGGCCAGGTGTTTGACCACAGCTCACCTGATGTTAAGTGAAGCCGTGGTCGAAGATGGTAAAGCACACCTAGCCTGGAATGGAATTGGCTCTCAAGTGAGGCTGCCGGAACACACCGTTAGATGCTTGGCCACAGATTTTCAACTTGAAGGTGGTAGCTAGCCAGCCGAGTACTAGAAAGTACCCTACCACCATGCCATGGTTTCCTCACGATGTTTTCCTTCACCGGCAGCTCAAGCTCATTGTTGGGGTTTGAACCTACGCCCTTCGGCATGCGAACCTACCGCGCTAATAACTGAGCTGTGATCGCTACAAATTATATTTAAAATATTTAAAAAACCCTAATTCATTATTAATTTATCTTTACCATTATTTTCTTAAGCTCACATTCTGCGTAGGTATCATTTAATCTCGAAGCCTTGCTCTGGCTTGGCATTTGAAATAATTGGGCGACCCAATTATGTATGCTGAAATCCGGATATGTCCGGAAAAGCACGCGCTTAGCCTTGAATGTTATTACAAATATTTAGAAACAGGATATATTCCACCGGTCGTGCAATAAATACATTCGCAAATGGTTTCGGGTGTCCTGGTAGCGATTTGTTAAGCGAGTTAAATTAAAAGAATAGCTTCTAGAAATACATTTTTGTTAACATAAATCTATATAGGTGTTGATTTTTTCAAATTAAATTAAATATATCTATCGGTATAGGTTGATAGGTCACTACAGATTGGTCACAATTGTTTGGATGGTGATGGTTGATTTATGCGGAATGACAATCTTTTAAAAGAAAAGTACAGTGCCAGTATGGGTTCGTTCTGGATCTCTTTTTTTATGAGACGAACGATACGCTCTCCTGATGGTAAGAGATAACGCATGTCCGTGACCATTGCATCACAGAACTTTGAGTTGCAAAACAAAGTCCGGGGTATCGATGCTTTGGCGCTCATTACTTTGAGACATTTGATGGTTAGTCTCAACAGCCCAGTAATTTCGCTAGCTGCAGTACCCTTCAAACCGGAACACAGTAATGTTTACTGCTTGGCCGTAGAATATCAAATACAAATGTTTTATTGATAACACCAATGTTACAATGTCCTCCGTAAATTCTTAGATTTCGGCTTCAGAATCTGCAAGAATAAATATAGCTAAACGTTTATTATTTTTAATATCCTACGTCACCAATCAGTTACTGCAGCAAACAAGCAATAAATTAAAATATCTCCCCCTGAGGCTATCGGGGTGACGGGGGGGCGGGCTGCCGGAGGTCGGAGGCTATCGAGCGCCAGTACTCAGTCGCACTTAATCTGTGGCGTGGAAAATATCGCGAGACCTTGTGATCTGGACCTGTGGCCCGGGACTATCGCATGGATAGTGGACAGATAGTAGCTGGACGGATGTAGACTGGACTAGTGGACACCAGTGGAGGGTGTAAGACGTGCTGTCACCTTCATGGGTATGACAGTAAGAAGCTTGCGAATGTAGTTAGGTAGCAACTGGAATGGTTTACTGATTATTATTAGTGAAGAGGTCTATCGCATTGGGCAGACCGAAGAAAATAGCGATACGATGTTCGATGACGTTCGTAGCGATAGCTCACTGGTTAGCGCGGTTGGTTCGCATGCCGAAGGGCGTGGGTTCAAACCCCAACAATGAGCTTGAGCTGCCGGTGAAGGAAACCATAGTATAGTGGTAGGGTACTTTCTAGTACTCGGCTGACTAGCTACCACCCTGAAGTTGCTAATCTGCCGCCAAGCATCAAACGGTGTGTTCCGGCAGCCTCACTTGAGAGCCAGTTCAGGCAAGGTGTGCTTTACCATCTTCGACCGCACCTTCACTTAACATCTGGTGAGCTGTGGTCAAACACCTGGCCTGTCAGACAGCCACTGGTAAAAGGTTCAAGTCGTGACTAATTAGCTGGGTTAAATGCGGAACGACGAGTTGTTGGGTAATAAAATACCACGAAATGACAAAGTATTTACTGGTTATTTTTTTATTGGATCATAAAAATCTGATCATAAAAAAGATAATAAAATTAAAATCTGTTTAGAATTAACGTAGTTATGAGTATTTTAATTGCATGCTAAACAGATATCACATAAATAGATAAATAGAAATGATTTAAAAAAATTACGGCTCTGTGTCCCTCATAAATGATACATGGGCAAGTACTTTGAGATAATTTTAATATATATACTTCAGGTTGTTTTGGCCAAAACTGACAAATTATTATCAAATAGGCATAGTCTTAAAAGGACAAATTCTCGTAAAGGCAAAATCTTCTCAGTTCTCGTTAGAGTTGCTATAAATGCTCAATTCTTAATGTATAATTAATGACTTATCTAAATGTAACTCTTAATCTTCTGCTCTTTTTACCTATCACTATCACTAGAAGAACAATAGTAGGTGGTCGATTTATATGTAACTAGCTGCGCCCCGCGGTGTTACCCGCTACATGTTTTCGAGATAAAATGTAGCCTATGTGTTATTCCAGAGTCTCGGCTACTTCCATACTAAATTTCATCCAAATCCGTTCAGTAGTTTTTGCGTGAAAGAGTAACAAACATCCATCCATTCATCCAAACTTTCACATTTATGATATTAGTGGGATAGTCAATACTTAACCTAATCTCTTTGTGGCAGTCTATCATTCCACGTGACATTGGCAGAATAGTGGAGTATTTTTTATTTTTTTGTGCAAAACGTAATGAGACAAACGAGACGGTCTCCTGATGGTAAGAGATAACACCTATCCATGACCATTGCAGCGATACACAGAACTTTGAGTAACAAAACAAAAGTCGAGAGTATCACTGCTTTGGCGCTCATTACTTTGAGACTTTCGATGGTGCGTCTCAACAGCCCAGTAATTTCACTAGCTGCGGTACCCTTCAAAACGGAACACAGCAATGTTTACACACTACTGCTTAGCGGCAGAACAACTGATACTGCGGTGGTATCTACCTAGACGACCTCCTGCTAAGAAAATCTACCACCAAGTAAAGTAAAGTATCTCCGCAAAGGCCGTGCGCGTGGGGGACTCCGGCCTTACCCGTGCCATAATGAGAAGAGCCCCGCGCCCAGCAATTAGATAGTTTATTAAATAACCGAGCTTCGGATTTGTATGTAGCAAGTACGGTTCCATAGGTCAACACCTACACAATACTATAAATATTATAACAAAGACTTCAAACCACGAGGTCAATAACTGTTCTCGTAAAAGAAAGATTCTAAAGTCATCATCAAACGAACACAAGTAATTAATAAAATAAAAATATTCGATAAAACCTATCATATGACGTAATCAAAGTTGATGCTTATAAGGTACCTATGTATATTGTATAATGTTGGGTACATCATCATCATCATCATCATCCACAGCCTTCTTTATCCCACTGCTGGGTATAGGCCTCTCTCTTTACATGCCATCTGCCTCGGTCCTGTGCCAATCTGGTTCAGGTTCGACCCTCGACGGTGACAATATCGTCGACCCATCTTGCGGCTGGACGACCGCCGCTCCGCTAGGTACATATGTCGTCTGAAATCGGATGATAACTTAATATTGAAATACAGTTCGTTTCCGTTCGGGGGCTTCATTTTTAAAGCATTCGTATGGTTTTCGCATACGAATATGTCTTTTTTAATGTAAAAAAGGTATATTTTTTAAAATCAAATGAATAATCGATAGTACATAGTGCACTGGTTGCTAGGCACTTTGTGAAACAAGCTTTCTTTTCAAGCATATTAGGTACCTACATATATTATGATTTTGACGTTCCCTGAAGTTTGCCCCGGTTTGTCTCTAGATGCGGGGCTGTGGATAGATATATACTGCTCCAAAATTTAGAGAACACGGTAACCTGAGAAAATTGACTGCCGAAGGGCGTGGGTTCAAACCCCAACAATGAGCTTGAGCTGCCGGTGAAGGAAAACATCGTGAGGAAACCATAGCATAGTGGTAGGGTACTTTCTAGTACTCGGCCGGCTAGCTACCACCCTCAAGTTGAAAATCTGCCGCCAAGCATCTAACGGCGTGTTCCGGCAGCCTCACTGGAAAGCCAGTCCCATTCCAGGCCAGGTGTGCTTACCATCTTCGACCGCACCTTCACTTAACATCAGGTTAGCTGCGGTTAAAACCTAGCCTGTCTACCATAAAAAAAAATGTTTGAAAACGATTACACATTCCTCTCAGTCCTTTCCTGTTAACGTATATGACAGGAGAAAGGTTATCGCTCCAGCCGCGAGGTGAGGGCCAGTCGACGTCTCACTCCGTGTAACACAGCGATACGCGTAATTACTTCGCTAATGATCACTAACCTTTTCTAAATAACCAGTCGCGCACACATGCGTTTAGTTGTGCACATGACAGTATTTTCATTTGCAAGATACCGTCTTTTTTTTTTATTTGGCAGGCTAGGTGTTTTTGACCACAGCTCACCTGATGTTAAGTGAAGGTGTGGTCGAAGATGGTACAGCACACCTAGCCTGGAATGGGGCTGGCTCTCAAGTGAGGCTGCCGGAACACACTGTTAGATGTTTGGCGGCAGATTTTCAACTTGAGGGTGGTAGCTAGCCAGCCGAGTACTAGAAAGTACCCTACCATCATGCTATGGTTTCCTCACGATGTTTTTCCTTCACCGGCAGCTCAAGCTAATTGTTGGGGGTTGACCCCACGCCCTTCTCTGATGTTTAGAGTTAAATCTCAAACCATTAATAAGCATACAACTTCTTTTTTTGACTGTGCACCATTTGCTACTTTGTATTTAAAAGATATTGTATTGTAGCAATGAATATCTTGAATCTTAAATTACGAAGAGTCGGGAAATCATATAGAAAGTGTGGAAAATTAGTTACATTGTTTCACTTGGTCGTAGATCTCCTGAGTGGGAGGTCGTCTTGGTACCACCGCAGTACTAGATATTCTGTCGCCAGTTTAAAGGACATTACAGGGCTGTTGAGATTAAACATCAAATAATTGAATGTAATAAACGCCAAAGCAGCGATGCCCTGGACTTCGTTTTGTTACTCTTTGTTTATAGACACCGCTGCAATGGTCATATACATTCGTTATCTGTTTCCATTAAGAGTGTTCCGGCCGTCTCATTACTTTTACATTAAAAAAAAAGGTATTCGCAGAACGAACCAATCCCGTCCTTCAAATTTGAGGTCAAGGCGTCCAGTTAGCGCACGTTGTTTATTTGTTTGTCGATTCGTTAGACAGTATCGTGACCCGCCACTCGGTCCTGTGATAACTGGCGATGCTAATTCGCAAATTGAGTTATCTGATCGCACTCCAATGGTGTCGGATCACCAGATTTTACGTACCTAAGTACGCGAGATAAATCACATAAACGTTTTCTACGTTACCTGCAAAAAAAAACAGCGTGTTTCGTTATCTGTTATTGTATTGAAATATGTTACAAATAAGGTAGTGTATATGTCAATATCGCGCTAAAGTATTCTTATCGAACTATCCTGGTAGTTGCAAAAAGTTCCGCAAGCCAATTTTTTTTGTTACCCGCTGCATGTTTTCCAGATAAAAAGGCTATGTGTTAATCTAGGGTCTCGGTTACTTTCATACCAAATTTCATCCAAATCCGTTCTATAGTTTCTGCGTGAAAGAGTAACACACATACTCACAAACTTTCGCATTTATAATATTAGTGGGATATGTTCGCGTTTGACCACACTCTGCCTGATGCTAAGCAGTTGTGTGGTCTAAGATGGAGCACGCTTACCTAGAAGAAACCTATTTACTCTAGATTTGAAGACACCAATATTGTAGCTAACAGGGAACACAGACTCCGGCAGAGAGTTCCACAACCTCGCTGTGCGAACGAAAAATGTGAAATCAAAACGCTTTGTGCGAACATGGGGAACGTAATGGGCGACAGATCATTGCGAGGCCCGTTTTCTTTGAGTCCGTTTAACTAAAAAATTAGTTCGAGTGCTCGAGTGGCCGTAACATGCTTGCACTAATAATGAAACCGTGCGTTCAGGGGGGGTTTTGTTAAGTGTGAGACGCGAGATACATATATGGTAAAGACTTTTTCTACGAGGACGCGAGGCCCCGGGCGTTTGGCCTGCTTGCCACCCCTAAGGCCGCCACTGATGGGAAAGTAATGTGGAAAATGAGGTGCTCTCCTGATGGTAAGAGATGATACATGTCCATGACCACTGCAGTTACACAGAAGTTTAAGTTTTTGTTATTTAAGTAACAAAATAAAGTCCAGGGTATCGCTGCTTTGCCGCGCATTATTATTGAGACTTGATAGTTGTTCTCAATAACGCCGTAATTTAGCTAGATAGCGAAGTTAATCGAAAAAAAATGTTAAAATATAATGGAGGTTATACCGCCTTGTGATATACATATTTTAGATTTGTAAAATTGCATTTAAATTGGTTTAATTTGGAATCTTTCGTCATCGACAGCCGTTATTTATCTGTCGGGTGTTGTCATCCGTCTTGCTATGCTCTGCTTTCGGTCTGTGCCTGTAGGTTCAATGAGTAAATAAATATAGTCGAACATTTCACACATCGACATCCCTGTTGTCTGCTTCAAGAGCTGCAGGGCGTGGCTTCGATTCCCATCCAGTACAATAATTTGTGGTATAAACAAATGTTTGTTCTGTCTGGGTATACATACATATTTACAAAAAATAACCATAGTAATCTGACTTCCATAGTACAAGCTTTGCTTAGTTTGGGGTCAGATGTGTGTGTAAAAAAAAAAACTAGCCCCAAACTAACTACAGCTCTTGAAGCAGATTCTACCAGCTAACAGGGGCAGTCAATACTTACGATATCGTCCTACCATCTTGCAGCCGAACGACAACTCTTCCAATTACCTTGCCTTACTCACCACTGTCTTATTCCTTGCTTCTTCTGTCATCAAGGCGGTTTGTCCAACTAACATCAATATGCCTTTGTTCAGCGACGGTATAGTCCAAGATCGTAAAGCAAACCAAGCCTGAAATGGAACTGGCTTTCCAGTGAGGCTGCCGGAACACGCCGTTAGATGCTTGGCGGCAGATTTTCTGCTTGAGGGTGGTAGCTACCCAGCCGAGGACTAGAAAGTACCCTACCACCATGCTAGGGTTTCCTCACGATGTTTTTCTTCACCGGCACCTCAAGCTCATTGTTGGGGCTTAAACCCACGCCCTTCGGCATGCGAACTGACCGCGCTAACCACTGAGCTATCATCGCTACAAAGGTATATACTATACTGTCACTCCATCGACGACGTTTGCTAAAACGCGGTCTCCAGTCAAGAATTTACCCCAGTGGTTCACGATTCTACGACAAAAGATTACTACTTCACCATGCTAATACATTTTGAACTGTTTTGTGTTAATTCTCTGGCGGATTATAAATAAATATCGTAGGACTTAATACACAGCGCTATCTAGCCCCAAACTAAGCACAGCTTGTACTATGCGAACCAGATAACTGACTGATATATTTCTTATAAACTTTTTCTTTTTTTAAACACATACTTATTATATATACAGAACAGACATTTATCGTCACATAAATGTTTGTACAGGTGGGAATCGAACCCACGTCTTACAGCTGTTGAAACATATATTCTATTAAATGAGCTAATTGGGCAGTCAGGATTATTTCGATGCGTTCCAGCTAAACTTCAGCCACTGCCACCTTCTTCATACGTACCGCGAGACATTGTAATCTGCTGCCCGAGTGGGTGTTCCCCGATGAATACAGTCTGCCTGGGTGCCTTCAAGTCGCGAGTGAATCGGTTTCTTCTAGGCGAGCGTGCTCCGCATCTTCGCTTAACATCAGGCGGGCTGGCGGTCAAACGCAAGCGTATCTATTATTAAAAAAGAAGTAATTTAGGTACATTAAGTACTTAACGTCTAGACGGATACGTTACGCAGGTGTGGTGTGATTTCCATATTTTATCATCCCCTAAACCGTCGCGCCGATCGTGACGTCACCGTGAACCATTAATCACTAGCCTGTTGTGAAAATAACAAGTGGACTTATATCTCTGTCTACAAGTTATCTTATCTCGTCTCGAACAAGTCTTAGTGTTAACACATGCAGTATATATATCATGTCTAAATTGTAGATTTATTAATGATATTAATTCGGACCCTGATTATAATGAAATAATAAAAAATTCGAAGAAATCTGATACAAATTTATTTAAAAAAATGTAAGGCAATAAGTGCCATAAAATAAATATTTTCAAAATTAATTCCATTTAAAATGTATATTTGATGAAAATGGTTGACTTGGCTATGAATTTGCGTGAGTTGACTTGTATAATATGTTACTTCGTAAGGATAGTGTTTCCTTGGTGGTAGGTATACTTATTCGGAGGTCGTTTTAGTAGGTTTTGTAGCGATGATAGCTTAGTGGTTAGAGCGGTCGGTCGGTTCGACCACTTAACATCAGGTGAGCTAGTCAACCATAAAAAAAATGTACCTCCGCAGTTTCAGATATTCAAGCCAAGCAGTAGTGTGTAAACATTACTGTGTTCCGGATTGAAGGGTACTCTGCAGCTCGGTAAATTACAGGGCTGTTGAGACTAAACTAGACGCTAAAGCGGCGATGCCCTGAAACTTGTTCAGTTAGTTAAAGTTCAGTGCATCGCTGCAATGTTCATGGGCATGCGTTATTTCTTACCATCGGAAGAGCATATCGTTCGTCTCATTACTCTTAGATTAAAAACTGTACAAATAGGACGTTCCCAAGGGTACAAATTCGTTGACGTAATCAAATATAAAAAATAGTAGCTCCGCCTCGCGGTGTTACACGCTTCATGTTTACAGGATAAAAAGTAGCGTATGTGTTAATCCAGGGTCTCAGCTATATCCATACTAAATTAAATCCAAATCTGTCCAGTAGTTTTTGCGGTAAAGAGTAACAAACATCCATCCATCCAAACTTTCACATTTTTTTTTTATTTTTTATTCAAAATAGGTTCGTGTTTATCCACACTGCCTGATGTTAAACAGTAGTGTGGTCTAAGATGGAGCACGCTTACCTAGAAGAAACCTATTTACTCTAGACTTGAAGACGCCAATATTGTACCTAACAGGGAACACAGACTCCGGCAGAGAGTTCCACAACCTCGCTGTGCGAATGAAAAATGTGGAGTCAAAACATTTACAATATTAGTGGGATGTATCCTAAGGGGTTAAACCTACACCTGCATTGTAAGTTTCGTTTTATGAACTTTCGCGCTTCTGTGAATTCATTCATAACCGAATTCGTTGATGAACGATTGTTGTACTTCAAAACGATAGGAAGTAGTTATGAGAATGATTTTAAATTGAAGATTTTGGACAGATGCGCGAAGTTTTCAAATAAAAAACTTATTGAAACGCAACGTTCAGAGGGGCGTATCCTCACTTTTGAGATATATGCTTTAAACATTAGAATCAAAATTTATCTGTATTGCTTATGTCTGGAATTATTTATATTTTAAACTTTAACCGTTCATTATTATTTTAAAAATCTGAACGATGCTATTTGGTTCGACTTTCATTGCCATTCCATTTCGTTCCCATTTAACTTTGACTTTGTGAGCTCATTTTGTAAGTAGTTCTGGTTCCTAGGCTGTAGAGAGGGTTCGATTCCCAATCGGGGCAAACATTTAAGTAACAAACATATTTTGTGTAGATGTTTTAGTGGGTAGAGTGCTTTGCCCTCATAAAAAATAATCAACGCTTAAGTAAAATAGTGTTTCCCACTATCTTTTTATAAACACAGTGTCGTTACTGAGTGTGTGAGAAGAAAACAAAACAGGCAACTAACCATTGCTAAGTAGTGTTTATACGTAAGAGGTTTTTATAACATATAGGCTAGAGTAGGTATGCTTGCGTAGAAGAAAACGTTTTACTCGCGATTTGAAGGCAACTTTTGTATCTCTCGGGGAACACCCACTCGACCAGCGAATTCCAATAATACTATCAAATAATACCTTTATAAATTTACAATTTAAAAAAAAACAGACTCCATGACCCTTTGGCCAACTAAACGCACTGCTCCAATGAAACAGCGAAGTTTCGGAGCAAACGAAAATATCATCGATGGGCACTATTTTTAGATTTTGTTGATTTTTTAAAACCAAAATCGATTTTGATAAAATATATATGGGACAACCTCTGAACTATGATCTACCCAAACAAAAAAAGAATCATCAAAATACAAAAAGAATTTACAAAAGATACAAAAGAATTTATTTCATAAATTCTTAATATAGATTGAAATAGATTCATAATTGGCGGAATTATCGCGTAACATACATAAAAATAAAACTTAGTCTAATTAAAAACCTCTTCCTTTTTTGAGTCTGATAATTTTATTATTATTATTCATCGTTATTTATTTTTCATCTTATTTTTTAAATTTTTTACATTAAATATTTAAAAAACATATATAATATAAAAAACTTAAAAACTAGGGTGCCGCCGGCAGCGGGGCAGGGCTCAAGCTGCCGGTGGTTAGGGCTGCAGAGTGAGGAACCTCCTCACAATGCGCGCCGTGTCAAGGATCACTGCTTTTTGAAGCTGACCCTTGACCCAACCGTCTAGCGAGAGTCTCTTGAGATGTTGGTCGAGACTCTTCGCTATAAGACCGTTTACCGTGACAACTATCGGGACAATGATCGTCGAATCAACATCCCACATGGCGGTTATCTCGTGAGCCAAGTCAAGGTACTTGCTGAGCTTGTCCTTCTCGGCCTTCACGAGATTCTCGTCATGTGGTTATTATTATTATTATTTTTTTTTTATGGTGGACAGGCTAGTTGTTTGACCACAGCTCACCTGATGTTAAGT
This sequence comes from Biston betularia, assembly GCA_905404145.2. NCBI lineage: Eukaryota > Metazoa > Arthropoda > Insecta > Lepidoptera > Geometridae > Biston > Biston betularia. Next base: position 575,009 of record FR989884.1, read on the forward strand.
GAAGGTGTGGTCGAAGATGGTAAAGCACACCTAGCCTGGAATGGAACTGGCTCTCAAGTGAGGCTGCCGGAACACACTGTTAGATGCTTGGCGGCAGATTTTCAACTTGAGGGTGGTAGCTAGCCAGCCGAGTACTAGAAAGTACCCTACCACCATGCAATTATTTCATTTCATTTATTATTTCAAGTAGGTAACTGGACTCTTATTAATACATAATACAAATACAATAAAAAAAAGTATTTAAGTATTCTATCAGTTATCTGACTTCCATAGTAGGTACAAGCTTTGCTTAGTTTGGGGTCAGATGGCGCTGTGTGTAATGTTCTGCGATGTTCATTTATTTTTATTTTATTTTAATAATAATAAAACTTAAAATGTCAAACAATAAAATGAACTAACGAGGCAGCCGTTTAGCCGGCAAAGGCTACCAATTTTTGTAATTTTGCAGCTCTTCTAAAATCTATGTTAAATGTGCGTATTGGTGGATTGCAGAATAAGCAGCCCTACTTCCCGATATTCGGGGAGCAGCACCCGCGGCCGCCGCGCTCGCGGCCCAAGGACGCGCAGGGGACCGTGCGCGCCTGCGCCGCCTGCCACCACCACCTGCTGCAGCAGTGGAACACCTACCAGGTACCACAAATAACATTGTACTAAGTATATATATATATTTATTGATAACTCTTTATTGTACACACTAAAATACAGAAAACAGAAGAAATAAACTTAAATATAGGTGTAACAATTGGCGACCTTATCGCTAAAAGCGATCTCTTCCAGTCAACCTTAAAGGATAGGATCAGAGGAAGAAAAGACGGGGTGTGTCAATAACGAGGGTATGCACATAGGAAAATACATAACTATATGATCCATCTTTAGTTAGTTAATACATCCTGATACATAGTATAACTAAAAATAAACTAATATATATATATACAATTACAATATTGTAGACTAGCAGTCTGTTCCGGCTTTGCACGGGTAAACAAAACACGGACTATGTTACTCAGAAACTTTTTGTAGATATTGATATGTCCTTTAATGTTGTAGAACATTTTTTTTGTTCTATCCTCAATAGTTTTCGCAGCGCATGCGGTGTAAGACATTTTATAGCAAATTTTGTTTATCACCTTGTGTTATATTATTGAAGTTTTAGTAGGGATCTCTAATGATTTTCTTGTACTAAATACAGCCTATGTTACTCAGGGATAATGTAGCATTTTAATGGTGTAAGAATTTTTGAAATCGGTCCTGCAGTTTTTGTGTTTATTCGTTACAAAAATACAATCCTTTCGTCTTTATAATATTAGTATACATGTAGATAAGGACTCTACGAAGGAGAGAGTACGATGACGGAACTTGACTTACACCATAGGGCGGAGCCCTATGTTACGTAGCCCATACTCCGAACCCGCGGCGGAGCATCTCCTCGCCGATCGTGTTACAGTAAAAACCTTTTTAGGCTTTTTTTGGGGTTGGGTTTCTTGTTTCACTGTACTAAATGTATGGTCAAAAAAATTTGGACTGTTAGCAAGAATCTACAATAACCATTTACTTCTTGTGATGTTGATTATTATTTATATTACTATCTTGATTTAATTTGTTACTTTTATAACAGCCGCCGTACTCTGAGCTACTTATAGCGATACCTGTTAGACACTCAAGAAGTGGCTACGCGACCATACATCGTATTTCTGCGCAATATGGTTCGCAATCGCGTAGCTTTTTCGTGTGAGCGCCTAACAGATATCGAAATAAGAAGCTCAGGGTACAGGGGCAGGTCACCCATTACTAGCGATAAACGTATTTAATGAATTTAACTAGGTAGTAATATTTTAAAAGCTTTGTGGGTTGTGCTATTATTAAGTTACATTTAAAAATACTACCATAACATTACAATTTATTGAGCAACTTGTTTGCTGATCTTAAAGAAATCAATAAAAAAAATGAAATCACGTTAGTTTCTCGTAGGTGTAGATAGAGACATTTGTGTAAACAATATCTGTGTTATAAAATGAAACACTAAAAAAACTATGAATAAATTAGGTTAAGTTTTTAAACCTGAATTTATAGCCTATAAAATACTAAACAAAAATGTTATTTATTAATTTAGATTTTTCGGTCATTTTACAAAGGTAAATAAATAAAGTGTTTTGAGTTCGGGATAGTCCGTGTTTAAATCATTAAAATTTAAACGTTACATTTATCTCTACAACCTAATTAACTCCTACTAGCGGACGCATCGTGGTTTCACCCGCGTAGTTCTCGTTCCCATGGGAATACAGAATAATAAATTGCCTATGTCACCCGGGGGTAGTGTAGCTTCCCAACGGTGAAAGAATTTTTGAAATCGGTCCAGTAGTTTCGGAGCCTATTCAGTACAAACAAACAATCAAATCTTTCCTTTTTAATTTTTTTTTTATAGTTTATTTTAACTCGTTGATCTCCTTAACATCTTTTCCATTTGACTTCTTCAAATGCTTCAACTTTAATGCAAAGTAATCCCTCTAAAAAAAATTATTTAAAAAGCGTCATCGTTTCGTAGTCCATATGCTAAAAAACTTAATACCGTTTGTTTACGCGTTCATTGTTCGAACCGCTAAATAGTGATGTGCAGTTCGAGTGGGCGTTACTCTATTCAAACAGTCGAATGTTTTCAAGTCGCGACTCGCGAATCGGTTTCATTAAGACTATTTTCTTATTCGTATTCTGTATTCTTCAAGGCAAGCTTCTCTATCTTGTTTTCGTTTGGCATCATGCAAGATGGCGGTCAAACGCAAGCTTTATTGCATATTAAAGAAACTAAAGCCCGCCTACTTTCTTACGCCACGCCAGACATCGGTTTAAAAAATTATCGTTTCATTTGATATCAAAAAAATAAATTTATAATTAAAATAAACCGATTCCTTGACCCTTAAGCCAACTAAATGCACTGCTCCAATGAAACAGCGAGGTTTCCGAGGAAACGAAAATATCATCGATGTATACAGTTTTTAGATTTTTTGAAAACCGCTCGATCAATTTCGTTGAAATTTCTATGAGACCACATTTAAAGTATGATCTACCAAGCAAAAAAAGAATCATCGATTCATAATTGGCGGAATTATCGCGTAACATACATAGAAAAAAAACATACAATCGAATTAAGAACCTTCTCCTTTTTTGAGTCACTTCGGCCGTAGGACGTCCACTGCTGGACATAGGCCTCCCCCATTGACTTCCATAAAGACCGGTTGGAAGCGGCTCGTATCCAGCGCGTTCCTGCGGTCTTTACTAGGTCGTCTGTCCACCTTGTGGGTGGACGTCCTACGCTGCGCTTGCCGGTCCGTGGTCTCCACTCCAGAACTTTGCAGCCCCATCGGCCATCAGTTCTGCGGTGCTATGTGCCCACTGCCACTTCAACTTGGTAATCCGTTGGGCTATGTCGGTATGAGTCGGTTAGTAATAAATTAAAAATGCAGTTCTCACGCTTGTTTTGAGCAATAATGCTGCCGATTTCTTAATTGTAATAAATTTTAAAATACAATTATTAGTTTAGGCGCTAGGAGGGAAATAAATGAACATAACTGCCAAAATCATATTGCCCAGTCAAGTAAAGTAAAAACCGGCCAAGTGCGAGTCTGACTCGCGCACGAAGGTTTTCGCACTATTATCTATAAAAACGGCAAAAAGTTCACGTTTGTTGTATGGGAGCCCCCTTAAATATTTATTTTATTCTGTTTTTTAGAATTTGTTGTTATAGCGGCAACAGAAATAGATCATCTGCAAAATTTAAACTGTCTAAGTATGATTGATTGATTGAACTCTTTTATTGTACACACTAAAATACAGAAAACAGAAGAAATAAACTCAAATAAATAGGTGTAACAACTGGCGACCTTATCACGGTTCATGAGATACAGCCTGGTGACAAACGTAAAGATAGACAGACGGACGGACAGCGGAGTCTTAGCAGTAGGGTCCCGTTTTACCCTTTGGGTACGTAACCCTAAAAACAACGTACTCCGATGCAGTACTTAAAATTGTGCCGCCGAGCGACTGTGGCCGAATCGACGATCCTTAAATAGATTACGAAACATTAAATATAACTATCAATATTTAATTTTATCGGTGTACTTGAATACTTATATAAAGTTGTATACACTAGTGCTATTCTGTTCAGCTGGTTATCACCCGCGATGGCTTGGAGTACATAAATTATATCAACAACAAAAGTAGATCCATAAATACAGAAGTACATAGTTACAGGCACCGATGAAAATCGTCGGAATTTGTGATAATTGGCAATGCGAAGATTTAGCATCATACTTATTGAGTGTAATCTGCGTCAGCGTCTGTCCTCTTATCAGGGCCAATCACGACTGGGTATTAACCGGACTAGGAAACTAATTTCCGACCTTTTTTTTTGTAACAAATACGCTTGCTTTGATTGACGTCTCTTTTTTTTATTGTTGACCGGCTAGGTGTTTGACCATATCTCACCTGATGTTAAGTGAAGGTGTGGTCGAAGATGGTAAAGCACACCTAGCCTGGAATGGAACTGGCTCTCAAGTGAGGCTGCTGAAATGCACCGTTAGATGCTTGGCGGCAGATTTTCAACTTGAGTGTGGTAGCTAGCCAGCCGAATTCTAGAGAGTACGCTACGACCATGCTATATGTTTTCCTTCACCGGCAGCTCGAGCTCATTGTTGGGGTTTGAACCCACGGCCTTCGGCATGCGAACCTACCGCGCTAACCACTGAGGTATCATCGCTACAAAGGTCTCGCCCGGGGATAGTGTATCTTTCCAGCGGTGAAAGAATTATTGAAATCGGTTTATTAGTCTTTGAGTTTATTCGTTACAACCATACAAAAATCCAAAAATAAAAATCTTTCCTCTTTATAATATTAGTGGTAGCTATATGAAAGTTTGGATGGATGGATGTTTGTTACTCTTGCACGCAACAACTACTGAACGGATTTGGATAAAATTTCGTATGAAGGTAGCTGTGACCCTGGATAAACACATAGGCTACTTTTTATCCCGAAAACATGTATACACCGCAGGCCGCAGCTAATTTAGTTATAAAAACCGCCCAAGTGCGAGTGGGACTCGCGCATGAAGGGTTCCGTCCGTTCCGCACGAAGGGGACCGTTGTATGGGAGCCCCCCAATATTTATTTTATTTTTAGTATTTGTTGTTATAGCGGCTATAGAAATACATCATCTGTGAACATTTCAACTGTCTAGCTATCACTGTTCTTGAGATACAGCCTGGTGACAGACGGACGGACGGACGGACAGCGAAGTCTCAGTAATAGGGTCCCGTTTTTACCCTTTGGGTACGGAACCCTAAAAAGGCCTTCTGACAACGCAAGATATTATTTTTCTGCTAGACTTTTTGTTGTAAATGCTTGTCAAGACTACGCGTAGTAAATTATATCTAAATTTTAGTTTCGAATGACCTCCCGTTTCAAATGCCAGATGTCTGGGCCACCTTCGGAAAATGTAAATATCTCGTTATAAGAGTGTTTAACTGGATAATTCTGGATAAGTCTGTGCGCAGCAACTGCCTACCAATCATTTACTTTTTAAAGGGTTTCTTAAGGATATAATAATATGACAAATGGAACAATCTAATGGGTTTCCTAACCTTACTTGTGTTGAGCCTCCTTGAAATATCAATTATTGTTATTTCTTTCATGTCAAAAAGACATTTATTTTAACATATTCATATATTTTAAATGTAATATTAACAACTGGCTAAGTAGCATTTTAAAACAGTGACAAACAGAATAAATTAATGTGATATTGTTGTGTTTAATTAAGGAGTCTTTTTTTAGGGTTCCGTACCCAAAGGGTAAAAACGGGACCCTATTACTGAGACTGTCCGTCCGTCCGTCCGTATCTCAAGAACGGTGATAGCTAGACAGTTGAAATTTTCACAGATGATGTATTTCTATTGCCGCTATAGCAACAAATTCTAAAAATAAAATAAATATTTAAGGAGGGCTCCCATACAACAAACTTGCTTTTTTATAGATAATGGTGCGGAACCCTTCGTGCGCGAGTCCCACTCGCACTTGGCCGGTTTTTTTTTTAATTTCTGCATTGCTAAAGGTTTCCGCCCTCCTTGACATCTTCCCACGCCCCACTCCTGATATAGGTACCTAATAGAAACCGAGTTTGTGGTCTGAAATTATTCGCACGCATTTTCATTTTTTTTTCTTTAGCTTTGGCATCGCATTTTGAGCATTTGCCAGTGTCAAGTGTTTTGTACTTTTAAGTTTCATAAGTCGCCTCGTAGCTATAGTTATAGTGAAAGTCCAGTCTTGGTCAAGTCATGTCCAGTCATGTTTTAGTAAAGTAGTGGCGACTTTACTATAAGCTTCGATGGAGTTTTGGAAGCAACACGAAAAGTCATGTTTCACTTTTTCAGTCGACTAATAGTTTCTGGGATTGTTAAATACAAATACAAATACAAATACTTTATTGATAACACCAATGTTACAAGTCACTTCAAAATTAAATGGGTTTTAAAACACTGATTACATGTCAAAATAAGGGATGTCAATATCCAAACATGTCAATATAAAGAATATTGTCAATATAAAAATACTGTCAATATAAAATATGTCAATATAAAAATATGTCAATACCAAAACAATATTGTCAATATATTAAAATGACATGACAAAAAAATCATAATTACTTACTAGTAATTCAATAATCTTTAAGTTTGAAATACTCGTCAATGTCATAAAACAAGGTTTCTAGCAGCCAAGATCTTAACTTGGTTCTGAAACACGCGGTGGAAGCTGCATCCCGTACGGAGGCGGGTACGCGGTTGTAGACCGCGGGCCCCAAAATGTATACCGACCTCTCCGACTTGACGAGCCGGTGTGACGGTGTTACAAGCTGGTCTTTCTTTTTATTGCTGCGAAGATCCAACGTACTGTGTACGCCCCTGCGTTGAAACTTATCGATGTTAGTATGGGTGAAAAGGGCTACTTGGTAAATAAGCTCACACGGCAACGGCAGTATCTGCAGTTCCCTAAAAAGCTCCACGCATGAGACATCGGCCTGAACCCCACATATGGCACGAATGGCTCGCTTCTGCATAACAAAGGCTCTATTACGATCGGCAGCGCGGCCCCGCAAGTGGGTTTGGATGTTTTTGCTGTCTTTTCTTGTGTTTGTAAGAAGTAGTTTCTTTTTTAACAGTTGGCATTAAGTTTAAAAGCGTATACAGTACGTCTACTAGTAATCGGAGAACATACACATAAAAAGATTCCTACGAATTGAGAACCTCCTCTTTTTATTGAAGTCTGTTAACAAACTGTTAAATAACAGTTGACAGTGTGTACATGCTAACAAAATAATTTTAGACAATAGACAATAGACAACACTTTATTTATGACATAAAACACATTTCAACATAATTTACAATACATACATACAAAAAAATAAAAAAATAAACAAGTAATAGTTTTAGTAGTAGTTTTCTTGTAATACTATACAGTTTTAGTGGAAACAAAGTCGGCGTCGCATAAATTTCTACACAATTGAATCAGAAATACTGAATTCGATATACGTAGTAACAGAATAAGTAAAGTTAATTACTGTTTATAACATAATAGAATAGTTCATTACGACAATGAAAGGAATCTCTAAGAATAGTATTTTTTTAAAATGTAAAAGTAATGAGACGAACGACACGCTCTCCTGATGGTAAGAAATAACGCTTGCCCATGACTATTGCAGCGATACACAGAACTTTGAGTAACAGAACAAAGTCCAGGGCATCGCTGCTTTGGCGCTCATTACTTTGAGACTCGATGGTTAGTTTCAACAGCCCAGTGATATCGCTAGCTGTAGTACCCTTCGAACCGGAAAACAGTAATGTTTACACACTACTGCTTGGCGGCAGAATAACTGGTACTGCGGTGGTACCTACCTAGACCTCCTGCTAAGGAAATCTACCACCAAGTATAATGTGTAGTTTGCATGAATTAGGTTCATCATCATCATCATCCACAGCCTTCTTTATCCCACTGCTGGGTATAGGCCTCTCTCTTTGCATGCCATCTGCCTCGGTCCTGTGCCAATCTGGTCCAGGTTCGACCCGCGACGGTGACGATATCGTCGACCCATCTTGCGGCTGGACGACCGCCGCTCCGCTTCCCTTGCCTAGGAAGTTATATTATTTATTATTATTAGTTAGAATTAGGTTATATCATTTAAATGTTTTTACTTTGCATGTGTTTGAATTTGTTTAAATTAAAAAGTAAATAGAAATGTCTACACAGTATAAAACCAAGTCGCTTCACGCCGTCTGTACTCTTAGATCTTTTAAACTACGCAACGGATTTTAATGCGGTTTCCATCAATAGACAGAGTAATTCAAGAGGAAGAGGAGGTTTTATACAAGTAATTGTGATTTAGCGCAAATAAAGACCAAAATAAATGCCAGTAGCTGTGATTTCACTGTAAAATTTTGCTCCATTTGTCTGTTTGTATGGAAATCGAACCACCTTAAGGGTGTAATTCCTTTTTTGTCGAGCGAATGAAGAATGTCCGGCAAATAAAGTTTTCAGGTGTCGCGAACGAAGTCGCGGGTACAGCTAGATTTTTTCTTTTTTTTATGGTTGACAGGCTAGTTGTTTGACCACAGCTCTCCTGATGTTAAGTGATGGTGTGGTCGAAGATGGTAAAGCACACCTAGCCTGGAATGGAACTGGCTCTCAAGTGAGGCTGCCGGAACACACCGTTAGATGCTTGGCGGCAGATTGTCAACTTGACGGTGGTAGCTAGCCAGCCGAGTACCTACTAGAAAGTACCCTACCACTATGCTATGGTTTCCTTCACCGGCAGCTCAAGCTCATTGTTGGGGTTTGAACCCACGCCCTTCGGCATGTGAACCTACCGCGCTAACCACTGAGCTATCATCGCTACCAAGATACTAAATATACTTATGATTTTATCGTCTTGACTTTTATAAAATATTAAATGTTAGTTTTATTTATTTTCCTCGACATTTTGGCCATTCATAGTCACGAACTAAAAAAAAAAGTTAATTCGTTTATAGATTAGAGAGTTTGGGAACTATTCTCATTGGTAGCAGCTTTTAAAATTTATAAATATAGGTATAAATAGTTTTTTATTTTGTCACAGTTTTTTTAACAGAGTAAAGCAATAAAAACAGAAAAAAAAGATTTCGCTACCAAATATTTGCATTTGTAATATTAATGCGACTCAGGTGTTCAAATATCATAGTATGAATAATTACAAAAATAAGAATAAAAGAAGAAGGGGGACTTCATATAAAAACTTATAGTTAGAATGGTACCGATGGTAATGCAAATAAACAAACGGTTCAGACGTCCGATATAAATTAATAAATAAAAATAAATATCATAGGACATTACACACAGCGCCATCTGCCCCCAAACTATCTGTACTATGGAAGACAGATAACTGATAGAATACTTAAATAGTTTTTTTTGTAAATACATACAAAGGGTAGTCAAAATTTATTCTGATTGGGAAAGGGAATGCTCTATCATTCGCTTTTCACTTCGCATAGGTTTTGAATGCCAATTCCTAGTCACACCTCCTCGTGGTCCCCTCCGGTAACTGTAGTGAGTGTCATCACATTCAACTATTAGCGAGTTGAATGTAGTGCCACTTGCGACAGGCCAACGCGACAGGAAGAAAACTCGCCAAGACGCACCGGCCAGCGTGGCGTTTTAAGGCTAAACTCCTCTCTTATGAAAATGCCAATAGTACCTCGGCCCTCAGTCCCCAGCAGCCTCGCTATTCCGGACTCCGGCAGCGGTCTAGGTAACGGCGGGGCAGAGGGTGCTAAGAATCTCTGGAAGAGATCCGGCTGCCACACTAGCACAACGACCCTGACCCTGGCGTGTTATAACGCCAGGACGTTACGAAAGGACGATCGATTACAAGCACTGCTACACGAAATGGATGCTATCAAATGGGGCATAATAGGTCTGTCGGAGGTGAAACGAAAAGGTGAAAACCTGATTAAGCTTAACTCTGGAGACCTATTCTACTATAATGGTCCTGAGAACATCACTTATGGAGGCGTAGGATTTCTAATTAGAAAAGAAATTGCACCAGATATTCTTAACATAAAGAGTATCTCCACCCGCGTTTGCTTCACGGTAGTGAAACTGAACAAACGTTACTCGCTTAAAATAATTCAGGTGTATGCGCCAACGTCATCACACCCAGACGCAGAGGTAGATGTCTTCTATGACGATATAGAAAAAGCCCTTGAAGATACACCATGCCACTTTACGACCATCATTGGCGATTTCAACGCCAAAATTGGTTCACCACTCTCAAGTGAAAAATCTGTAGGTAATTTTGGACTTGGAGTACGCAACGATCGCGGACAAGCTCTTGTAAACTTCCTCGAAAAGAAACATCTCTTCGCAATGAACACGTTTTTTCAAAAGCGACCCGCAAGGAAGTGGACATGGGTAAGTCCCGGCGGCAAAACTAAGAATGAAATTGAATACATAATTAGTTCTCATAAATACATAGTACATGATGTAACAGTTCTTAATAACTTTAAAACCGGGAGTGATCATAGAATGGTTAGAGCAATGCTTAAATTTGATTTGAGAAAAGAAAGAACAAAACTGACAACAAATGGACAGACAAGATATGAAACACAAGAACTTGCTGCACTTGGAGATCAATTTCAAATAGATTTAAAAAATCAGTTCGAAGGATTGGAAGAGCTTAATTTAGATGTTGAGGAAATTAATGGAAAACTATGTGATGTATTATTGAGTACCACCAAAAAACATGTAGGACGAGGGAATAGAAAAACCAATAAACTTTCTGTAAAAACACTAAAAATGATTGAAGAAAGGAGAAAAATTAACCATAATACAACATTAGAACACAAATTAATTCTAGCCACTAATAAGAAAATAAATAAAGCCATCAGAACAGATTTAAGGAAGTACAATACAGAGATAATAGTGAAAACAATCGAAAGTTACAGGGGTCCAAAAGTATTTCAAAGAAAATTAAACATTGGTACACAACAGATTTTGAAGTTAAAAGATAATAAAGGTAATTTGGTTACGGACCGACAGGAAATTTTGTCCATAGTTGAGAAGTTCTACGGGGACCTATACGCAACGAAGAGTGCTAAAACTATCTTGCCAGATGATGATCCCAGAGCCGACGCTGTAGAAAACCACAACATAGAAGACCTCCCACACATATTACCTTGCGAAATACAAAGCGCACTTACACATATGAAAAGTGAGAAATCGCCTGGGCAAGATGGTATCACAGTTGAGATGCTCCGTGCAGGTGGGCAACCATTATTAAGGGTTCTTGTAGAACTTTTTAACAAAGTCTTACACAAAAACTATACACCACAATCTTGGAAACACGCCATTGTCACAATTATACATAAAAAAGGCGAAATCTCAAAATTAGATAACTATAGACCGATTAGTCTCCTTTCACAAATTTATAAACTATTTGCCAAGGTCCTTAGCAATAGGCTTACACGTCAGCTGGATGAATGCCAGCCTGTCGAACAAGCAGGCTTTAGAAGCGGATTTTCCACTATCGACCATATTCACAGCTGATGGAGAAGAGTCAAGAGTTTAACCGGCCTTTGTGCATGGCGTTTGTTGATTACGAAAAGGCCTTCGACAGCGTCGAACACTGGGCCGTGTTTGATTCTCTCCATCGCTGCTCCATTGACACTCGATATGTGGGGGTGCTTCGTGAGCTATATGATACGGCAGCAATGCAGGTGAAGCTGCATAATACTACCAACCCAATTCCTATTAAAAGGGGGGTGAGGCAAGGAGACACTATTTCACCCAAGCTTTTTACGGCAGTCTTAGAAGACGTCTTGAAAATGCTTGCATGGGATTCTACGGGAATAAAAATCAACGGTGTATACCTGTCTCACCTCAGGTTTGCAGATGACCTTGTACTGTTTGCCAAAAACCTGGATGATCTTCAAACAATGTTAAAAGACCTATCGGATGCCTCTTTGACAGTAGGACTAAAGATGAATATGACCAAGACCAAAGTCATGTCGAACGTTTCTGGGACCTCAATCCCAATCATGATTGGAAGTGAGAGCCTAGAAACGGTTGACAGATACGTGTACCTTGGCCATACTCTATCTTTTGGCATAGAGCATCAAAAGACGGAGATCACCAGGCGCATACAGCTTGGATGGGCGGCATTCAAAAAGCTCGACGACATCCTCAAGCCACGCCATATTCCGCAGTGTCTGAAGACTCGCCTCTTTAATCAGTGCGTCCTGCCCACCATGACATATGGTGCCGAGACGTGGACGCTCACACATGAGGCTGTGCACAAAATTAGAGTCGCACAGAGAGCCATGGAGAGGTCCATGCTCGGCATTAAACTCCAAGACCGAGTTCGTAATACCGATATCCGGCGACGAACGAAAGTTCGAGACGTCGGTATCGCAATTATGAACCTCAAGTGGAGCTGGGCAGGACACGTTGCTAGGCGAAGTGATGACAGGTGGAGTAAGGTTGCAACAGAGTGGTGGCCTAGGCAAGGGGAGCGGAGCGTCGGTCGTCCAGCCGCAAGATGGGTCGACGATATCGTCACCGTCGCGGGTCGAACCTGGACCAGATTGGCACAGGACCGAGGCAGATGGCATGCAAAGAGAGAGGCCTATACCCAGCAGTGGGATAAAGAAGGCTGTGGATGATGATGGATGACTTATAATACATACAGTACACCCAGACACAGAACAAACATCGATGTTAGTTAATTATAATTTAACATAATTTAAAAGTTCAAAAAGTAAATGTAACGTAAAAACACATGTTTTTGTAAAATTATAGTTTTTGATATGCCACACTGTTGTCGCAAGTGGACGAATGTACGAAACAGCCCGTTTTTATCTTTGCTTCTTTGTCTCTCCTTTCAAAGGTAACCGCAGAGATTTATCTGATGCGGCATTTATTTATGTACTAATTTAAAATCAGTTTCACATACCAATAAAACGCTTATATTTCTTGCTTATAGTCTGTTCTATTTTTAACTCAAAGATATTATAAACAAATCAAATCGGCACATAAATTATGTCTTCGCCTCTTTCAGTTGCATTTCTTTCTTGACAGTTGTTATTTATAAACTGGCACAAAAATAAATTCATTTCATGAATATATGTATGGAGACATGTTAAGAAACTTACATAACAAAGTTAATAATAATAGCTCGAATGATAACTTTCAAATTGAAGCCTGATGTAAGAAAACCATTTTGTAGCGATGATTGCTCAGTGGTTAGCGCGGTCGGTTCACACGATTTGACACGGTTGAGCTGCTGGTGAAGGAAAACATAGCATGGTTGGTATGGTATTTTCTAGTACTCGGCTGGCTATCTACCACACTTGAGTTACAAATCTGCCGCCAAGCACCTAACGGCTAGTTCCATTCCAGGCTAGGTGTACCATAAAAAACCCGAACAAATGTGAGTCTTTGCGCGTCAAAGGTTCCTTACAAATTTATATTTTATTGCACAGAAAGGTCATCCATCATGGGAGTCAAGTTTCTAAAGATATTTACTAAAAAAACTTTTGTACATTGTTCTAATCAAAAGAAAGGGTTGATTCAAGGACCATAAAATAATAAATTAAAAAAAAACTAAAATTCTACTACTGGTAATACTTTATTTTATTTAAAATAGGAAACATAAACATCTGATACCCCTAGTTTAACTATGGTCTAAATCACAAACGTCAAAGTTTTGAGGTTGGCGTTGTATTTTTCTTTAGAGTTGTGACAGTAAATTTATTATCAATTGTCCATTGATTGTGTGTGAGTTACATTTGAAAAAAATTCTGTAGCTTCTTGAGAACTGGCTCAACACGTGCTGTGGTCAAGAAAAAAAAGATTACGGGCGTAAGAGCAGCTTCGTTTCACGCAGCAATGGCTCAATTGTGACTTAACTATTTGTAATGATTAAGAACGATTTAAGTAATAAAATATTAGAACTACTAAAAGTTTTTATGACTTATAATTAGAATTATGAATAGTACCCCAAAAAGTTAATACTATAGCGGCCCGTCCTGGCTTCGCGCGGGTGGACATTTATTTTTTAATTAAATGCTAGTAATAAATAAAGTTACTCAAGGAGAATGTGGCATTCTAATGGTGAAATAATTTATGAAATCGGTCCAGTAGTTTTTGAGCGTAACAAACATACAAAAATGCAAATCTTTCGTCTTAATAATATTATACATAAAAATAACAGTTCCTACAGCGGAAAAGGGGAACGTCATGATTGAATCATTTCAAATAGAATTAGGCTGTGTTTAGTCTATGGTTTTTTAAAGTCTAGGTACTAAAACGCGGTACTAACTAGTATACGGTAAACTAGACTTTGTTTTTTTTTTTTTGTAATAAGTCGGATTGAGACGAACGAACGTGTCAAAGTAATAAAAGCCAAAGCAGCGATAACCTGGTGTCTAGTATCTTAGTTTGCGTGCTTTATCTTCGGCCAGTTCGTCGTTGACAAACGCGAACTTATTTTCAATAAAAAAAAGTTTCGCAATCATATTGATAATTATAATAATTACAAAATTTGTACTTATTTTATGTTAGTTATACCTATTCCCGAAACGGTTTTAAGTTAAATTTGGAATGCGGCTAGTTTATTTATATCCTTGATGCTAATTTTAAATTAGAATAACGCGAGTGAAACCGTGGTAGGTACACAGTTTTTTTTATAAAAGCGAATGTTTGTATGTTTATTACCCTTTCAAGGCTTAACGAATTTGGTTTTTACATAATCGTCGACTGCTGAGCGATAATCTGTCTTACTTACAAACCCGCAAATTCACTCGCACGTTTAGGGACAAAAAGTAGCCATATATTAATCCAAAGTACATATGTACTTAGGATGTGCGAGTGAATTTGCGGGTTAAGGTGGTTCGATTTCCATACAAATAAATTTTGCCCATTTATAGACAAATGGAGCATAATTTTATTTAAATTATTAACATAATCTACTGTTTTATTAAAAAACCGGCTAAGTGCGAGTCGGACTCACAAGTAGTAGGTTCGGTACCATTAATAATAAACTTTATTTATAAAAACGGCCAAAAAAAACACGTTTGTTGTATGGGAGCCCCCTTCAATATTTATTTTATTCTGTTTTTTAGTATTTGTTGTTGTAGCGGCAACAGAAATATATCATCTGTGAAAATTTCAACTGTCTATCACGGTTCATGAGGTACAGTCTGGTGACAGACGGACGGACAGCGAAGTCTCAGTATTAGGGTCCCGTTTTTACCCTTATTTGATTTTATGCTAATAATCTACTGTTTTATTAAAGCAATTCTGATTTACCGCAAATAAAGACCAAATTAAATGCCAGTAGCTGTGATGTCACTGTAAAATTATGCTCCATTTGTTTATAAATGGTAAAAAAAATATTTGTATGGAAATCGAACCACCTTAAGTTAGTTTGTAACAAGAGAGATTTTTGTTCGGCAGTCGACGATTACGGGGTCAATATGACGATAGTAAGATCATATAGTAGAGACCGTATTTTTATATATAACATTAGGTAATGCCGTATGACCTCACGATATCACGTGACACGCTCTCTCAACCCCCGAGATAATCTTCATTGTATTAATATAATTACTTTTATAAATGAAATAATTGGATTCGCGTTCGCCGTCCGCATTATCGAATCGTATCGGGTCATGGGGTCGGCCGCCCAAAGCCAGTACGATGCGGTATTAGTAGTAAAGTTACGATGAGTACAATATTAGTTATAGTATAATTGTTGCAATTGTTGTGTGCGAGTGACTTTTCAATGTCTTCAGTTTGTATATTGTCATTGTGAAATATTTTATTGAGAGCAAAATTTTCTATTCATATTTAAAAATAACATTGAAAATATATGTGACATGTCAATTTAATAAAAAAATATATAATTACTTACTAGTGATTACATACAATCTTATTTTAAAATAATCGTCAGTCGTAATACAAGGTCTCTTGAAGCCAAGATCTTAGCTTGGTTCTGAAGCACGCGGTTGGAGGTGCATCCCGAATGGAAGCGGGTACGCGGTTGTAGACATCGCGTTTGTGTGAGTGTTTTAATTTCAAGCTTTGAACTATAAATACTCTTTTTTTTTAATGCGAAAGTAACTCTTTTCTGCTGGTAACAGACCATAACCCAGTGGTACCCAAAACTGAGTAGCAAAATAGGATGGTGAGTCCTAATAGCCCTGTAATTTTGCTACTGCTTGGCGGCTGACCACTGCTGTGATTCTTCTTGACGACCTTCTGGTAAAGAGTTATATTATTACTATTTTTATTAGATTAAATTTTTATAAATTAATAGTGTTACAACATCTCCCGTCTGCTCTTAATCAGTAACGTGTTTTCCCATTCTTGGTTATAGATAAAGATATATATTTGTTTGCGTATTTATTTGGTTGTCTGGAAGATATCGTTTTTAGCGACAAGGCCGGTACTTTGTGGTACTAGCTCATAAGATTAAATTCATATTAAAAAATTTACGTGTTTTCTTTGTAATGTTTTGTTTACATTTTCAATGCTATAATTAAGTCTGTGCTTAGTAGCACGATAATTAATATTTATTAATCTCAGTAAGTAAATTATTTGTAATTTTTATGAGATTAATAAACATTCTTAAACCGTAAAATTATTTACATGACATCGAAAACATTACACTCCCTTGTACGGGTAGTCGGGTAATTATTTTATAAGTTTCTGCTTATAGGAACTATGTCATCCGTCTATTTGAATATGACATCGAAGCCTTGTTTATTTCAACAGTATATACGTTATTTGTGTGTATACAAGGACTGTTAGCTCCGGCTTGTTGAAGTGTAAGTGTGTGTGTGATGACAGCATGCATGACACATGTGAAATAAAACGTGGCAGGTGCATTATCGTTACATATTTATTTATTATTTAGTCTGCTGCATATATTTGTGGCAATGTCTCGGTACTGAGGGCAAATAAGTCAACTTAAATATATTTTGAATTCCAAAATTCGGTATACCTACCGTTTAATTTACACGCGATTTGGCTTGGTGGTTCTGTAACTGTCGAAGGTGTACTTAACAAATAAACCTCAACATTATTTATTTTATTTTATTGATTTTATGTCAAGATGATGGTGAGTGATGAATATTTTGACTTTAATTTAATTGGTTTGAAATTAATTATTACATAATTATGAAAAAAAGTATAATAAATATCTTCAATTAAACAAAATAAAATAACTTAAAATAATAACTACTCTAAAAGACCGCTATCAATGGGAATAGTTCCCAAAACGCTGGCCCCATTGCCGCGTTGTATGGCAATACTCAAACGCTGAGCAAAATAAAGGCCAGCGTTTTGTTCACGTGTGGCGTCGACCAAACGAGATGACAATTCTTTAAAAAAATTTCTTGCTCCCGGTCCCCACGGTCTCAAAGTTTCAACCCCAAAAGGCTCAAATATGTACCCACTGTCCAGGGTACTATACTTGCGCCTTTTGAGGTCTTCTGCAAATTCCGCCGCTGCGCCAGCCCTAATCGGAGTTCTTGGAAGATGTGAAGGCGCAAAAGTGTCAACGCAGGTGGCGTCCCACACTAAAGGCCGTCCCATCTTCCAGGGAAACTTACAGTAATGCATCAAAACGTTTTAAAGTTAATTATAATACAATACACATTATATACAAAAAAGGGCACAGTTCAAAACAATGCTAATACAAGCATCAAATATTTATACAATTACTTATACTACATAGATAAATTAATATACAGACAGTAACTTCACACGCCACACACCTCAAATTTGGCAACCCTGTTAGCTGATTGGTAGTATATCTGCCTTAAGAACTGTAGGGCGTGGATTCGATTCCCGCCCAAAACAATCATTTTACAGTAAAAACACTTGTTTGTTCTGTGTTTGGGTGTTCTGTATGTATTTATATATTTTATCAGTTTTTTGACTTCCATCACGCAAGCTCTGCTTAGTTTAGGGTCAGATGGCGCTGTGTGTAATGTATCCTACGGTATATTTTTTGAAGAAGTTTACTAAAATAATTTGAGTTCTTTAGCGATACCCTCAAAATTCTGTGTATCGCTGCACTGGTCGTGGACATCCGTTAAGTGTTACCATCGAGGAAGCGTTTCGTTCATCTCATTACTATCACATAAAAAGAATAAACTGAGGACAGAAGCTATAATTTTTTTTTTTTTTATTGTTTTGCGTTTGACCGCCATCCCGTCTGATGTTAAGCGAAGATGCGGTCTACGGTGGAGCACGCTCGCCTAGAAGAAACGGATTCACTCGCGACTTTTTTTTTTTTTTTTTTTTTTTTATCGTTGACAGGCTAGGTGTTTGACCACAGCTCACCTGATGTCAAGTGAAGGTGTGGCCGAAGATGGTAAAGCACACCTAGCCTGGAATGCAACTGGCTCTCAAGTGAGGCTGCCGGAACACACCGTTAGATGCTTGGCGGCAGATTTTCAACTTGAGGGTGGTAGCTAGCCAGCCGAGTACTAAAGTACCCTACCACCATGCGACTTGAATTGACATTATGTCAATCAAATGATAAAACGTTTAGAAGATGAAGAATAAGAAAGATTTTAGCATAGGAATGTGATGCAACATTAATATCAATCGTTTGAAAATTATCGAAATAAATATTATCGATAAGCTCACATCGATGTCAACCCTAGTCGTGTCGCGAGCTTTCATACAATTCGGTAGATGCACAGGAAACCTAGACATGTGTAGTAACTACGTTGGACGAACACGGCCCGAATGTCTAACTACTACAACTTTCGAAAAATAATACCTGTTTTTTTTTATTTTATTTAAAAAGTAATGCGACGAACGAGACGCTCTCCTGATGGTAAGAGATAACGCCTGCCCATGACCATTGCAGCGATACACAGAACTTTGAGTGACAAAACAAAGTCAAGGGCATCACTGCTTTGACGCTCATTACTTTGAGACTTTAGATGGTTAGTCTCAACAGCCCAGTAATTTCGCTAGCTGCAGTACCCTTCGAACCGGAACACAGTAATGTTTACACACTACTGCTTGGCGGCAGAATAACTGGTACTGCGGTAGTACCTACCTAGACGACCTCCTGCTAAGGAGATCTACCACCAAGTAAAGTAGTAATGTACCCTAAGTGCAGCATAGATATAATAGCTTACCTTTGTACAGTCAGACATTTTGAGATAAAACCTGTCTGATCCCTATTGAAATATTCTCAGGTGATATTAATTAACAAAATTATCGCAGATAACAAGTGTAATATAATACAGAACGCTCGCTTTATACAACTAATGACACAAAAAATTTGGAACATGTAACATGTTCCGTATAATTTAAAAACTTTTTATTAATGTCTTGTAAGTAATTATGTATTTTTATATCGTAAAATTTCTTAGCGATAGTGATGTTCGCCGAAGGCATTATCCTCATAAATATCAATATAAAAGCTATAAAATTTTATAAATTTTATTATAAGTGTTCTATTATTATTTTTTTCTATTTTTCTTTATTAATTTTGTTAATCCATTATGTGAAAATCGATCGATGTGTAATTTATAGTTTTTATTAAGTGACTACTTTATTGTAATTCGATGCAGCAGTATTACGAACATAAATATAAATAAAAGTACCATTATAACTTCAGGTTTTTTCCCTCCTCATACATTGACACAAAACGGCATTATATTTAAATAATTCATAAGACAGGGTCGTAAATAGTCAATTTGCATGCGTTTAAATATTTAACGCCCACGCCGGCGTGAGCCACAATTCCGTTCTAATGTCACAAGAAAGAGTATGTGTGTACGTGCGGAATGAATAGGCAGCACTTTCACAATGTCGTCTAAGTAAACTTGGCCGAATGAACATCCACTCTGCATGTTTGAGTATGTAATGAGCATGGAGGCGCGAGCTAGCTCCCGTTTGACCCACAAACGATATCGGCGCGTATGTCACGCAGCGAACCTCAGTCTCGAGTCGCGTGCGCAGACGTCCACCCGTCGACCTGTTTACATACATTTGCCAAACGCTCGGTGCCACATCCAACCCAGATAAAAACTTATCACACCAATTCGTCGATACCTATCTCTGATACTCTCGGACGGTATCGCTTTAATAATGCTTACGATCCGGTCGGCGCGTGAACGCGATGTGGTACAAGGGTGAATATTTAGTGCCTGTGTTGAAAGAGGTATATTGAAGTTTCAGTGTTTTGTGTGTTGTGTTCGTGTGTGTGTGTGTTGTGCTGCTGGAGTGTTCTAAGTGTTTTTGATACCAGCAGGACACAAGGAATGCGATGCTGGTACGAATGTGTGCGAAGGACGACGGTGTGCCGTTGAATTGCAAGGTATTTTCACATTTTATATATATAAACAAAACACGTTATTTATGACATAAATTACAACTAACAGAATGAAAAAAAAAGTCTTTAGGATAGAATTGTTGCGCCATCTAGCCTCGAACTCAGCAAGGGTTGTACTATGGGAACCGGATAACTGACAGAATACTTAAATACTTTTTGTTGTTGTAAATACATACAGAATATCGAAACACGGAACAAACATTTGTGTGTTCACATAAACGTTTTGTCCTGGTGGGAATCGAATCTGCTGTCTGCAGCTCTTAAAGCAGCTGTATTGACAAATG
Organism: Biston betularia; assembly: GCA_905404145.2. Taxonomy (NCBI): domain Eukaryota; kingdom Metazoa; phylum Arthropoda; class Insecta; order Lepidoptera; family Geometridae; genus Biston; species Biston betularia. The sequence continues at coordinate 595,726 of FR989884.1, forward strand.
AGCATCGGGCTGTCACAAAAACCGGTTTTTCGTTGAAGTCTATCAAAGAAACGCACACTTGCATTGTATTTAGTGTATCATAGGACGCTGCGGATTGAACTCGCATATCTCAATACTTCTTTCAAGACGTATTGGTGATAAGAAGATACATACGCATTGAAACTAACATCTGTAAAACACCACCTTCTGGCAGTTGAGTACAAAGTGCAAGCACCGATGACGTTGATAAATCACTCGTTCGTTACATCGCGAAAGTAAAAATCGTCATTGCGCTATTAATTACATCCTACACCGAAAAACAATATAGGAACTAGTCACAGTTCTGTAACCCTCTTGCACTGCTTATCAAATTGATGCATTTTTTTCAATTGTTGACAGGGTAGATGTTTGACCATTTCTTACCTGATGTTATGTGACGGTGTGGTCAAAGATGCCAAAGTTATCTTTGTGGTCAAAGATAACCTAGCCTGGAATGGAACTAGCTTTCAAGTGAGGTTTCCCGAACATACTTTCGTTTGACGATAGATTTCAACATGAGTGTACCACGCTATGGTTTCCTCACGATGTTTTCCTTCACCAGAAGTTTGAGCTCATTGTTGGGTTTGAACCCACGCCCATCTGCGTGCGAACCGATCGCACTATTAACCACTGAGCTATCATTGCTACAATAATATAGACTCAGTAAATCTTTTCAGACTCGAAGATTTATCGCCTCAACAACTCTGTGCACTTAGTATATTGGTTATGTACACACGTTATGGGAATCCCGCGGCAGCGTAACGATAAATTACGCACGCTTGAAAGAAAGCAAATAATCCGCCAACAAATATTTGATATTCTTATTACATGAGAATTTGTAAATCTTATCTATTAAGCCTGCTGCGTCACAATGTTTTCGTTTCGGTTGTGATCGTCGCTAGTTCGGCCATGTCCGCTCCCACAGCGAGCTGGTCTTAATGTCAAATATTTGAAATTAAAAACATACGGGACCTGATTTATGTGCCGCACAATACACGACTCTTATCAGGATATCAGAATTCTAAAGTAGTCATAAAAACCATTAAATGTAATATATAACTTATGTTATGTTATGTTTTTGCGTTCATTCAAATATTTCCTTTATTTTTTTAAATTTAGATTAAGATCTGATCTGTGGTCGAATTATGGCTGAATTAATTAAACGTTTCACAATGTTCAGAGAAATTTTTCTTTTTTATGTAAATGTAATGTGACGAACGCGACGCTTTCCTGATGGTAAGCAATACAGTATGTCCATGACCATTGCAGCGATACACAACATTTTGGGTAGCAAAGTAAAGTCCAGGGCATCGCTGGTCTAGCGTTCATTAAATGGAGACATTTGATGATTTGTATCAATAGCAATAATTACGCTAGCTGCAAACTGCTTGGCGGCAGATTATCTGGTATTGTGGTGGCACCTGTTGAGACCAACCATCGAAAGGGTTTTTGGCGGAAACGCGGGAAGAGTCGTGTCGCTCCGTTGTATTTTTTTCCAAAACTAGTGTTTTGTCGAGTGTTTATGCATAAAAATGGTGGTGTTGTATTCATAAAGTGCCGAAATACAAGCGCGAGTGTGGGAAAATGATATAATGTGGTGAAACATGACTTTTCGTGTTGCTTCCAAAACTCCATCGAAGCTTTATAGTAAAGTCGCCACTACTTTACTAAAGCATGACTGGACTTGACTGACACAGACTGGACTTGACTAAGACTGGACTTTGACTATAACTAGCTACGAGGACACTTATTTATCTTTTTTTGAAACTTGAAAATATATAAATACTTGACACTGGCAAATGCTAAAACGCGACGCCAAAACTAAAGAAAAAAAAAAACATCGAAAGTCTCAAAGTAAAAAGCGCCAAAGCAGTGATGCCCTGGGCTTTGTTTTGTTACTCAAAGTTCTGTGTATCGCTGCAATGGTCATGGACAAGCGTTATCTCTTACCATCAGGAGAGCGTCTCGTTCGTCTCATTACTTTTTACATTTAAAAAAAAACCTAGCTCCAAGTTAGCCCTTATTCACTAAAAAGTTAGCTTAACTTCAAGCCGAGAACAATCTAGACAATCCGAACGTAAAATTGTAAAAATTTAAGTATTAAACTAGCCTTCTACCATTGAGCGTGACATTTATAAAATGTACACAAATTTTTATCTATTGCATAAAATCAACATAACAAGAAAAATCTTTATCTGATTCTCATAAAATGAGTAATAATTAAAATAAATTTATTTTTATCATCAATAATTATATATGGTTCCTGTATACACGGGGAGATTAAAAAAAAGTTTAAGGTAATAACAATTACTTTGATATGCGATCAAAATTTTTTTTATTATTCATCAGAAATGTCATGAGACCTCGATATCGGTAAATTACAGATAGTCAATCAATGTAATTATGCAGACATGTCTGGGTCCGAGCCATTGAATTTGAATAATACACATTTTAATCCATTAAATATGTTAAAAGGAATGACTCAAGTCAATTAGTGTTAATAAATGGCTGAATCTAGTGCTAATGATAATCGTTGACAGCCATTATTTTTTTTTTAAATATGTTTATCGTTTGATACAAGCGTTACTTTTACGGAAGGTTATTTTTTTTTTTTTACAATAAATTTCATAAATAAAATAGATTTTCATACAAAATTATGTTTTGTCAAATTCGCTAATTCTCTCGTTCGTCTAAATAAGTTTTATTTGAAACATATCGGTTGATTCTGAAAGCTAATAAAGATGTCGTTGAACATGATACAAGTATTGTGATTTTGCTATCCCCTCGTCGCAGTATATGTCCGAAATAAGTGTGGTGGACAGTCGGGTCTCAGTGCCGAGTTGTGAGAGGACATTTATGCGTTTGGCCGTCCATGGTCTACGTAGCATTCGCCTCCAGCACTACATTTCGAATGCATCTATCCTCTGTCTCTCTCTTGCTCGGATTGTCCACCGTGTGTGTGAACGTGTGTATATTAAATTTAATCTTAATTATCTTAATAAAATATTGTTTTTTTGGTAGTCGGGTAAAAGCTTACAATAGACTCGATCTAGTGGCATTACCCAATATTTCCTCGACACCGTTTGCACAGGTGGTAGACGCGTGTCTTGCAGTGACGCGCACGTTGTCGTTGTTAAGGGGAGGTTGGACGATAAAAGAGTAATACCCTTTTCATCATCAAACGTCTGAATTCTTAGATCTTTATAAATCGCAGCTTAGAACTATCTCGATTTTGTCACCTTTTTAACAACAAAAAAACTGCATCAAAATCGGTTCATGAGCTACGAGCAACGATGCCACAGACAGATACACAAACAGACACGTCAAAGTTATAACACACCCTTCTTGCGTCGGGGAATTAAAACACAATAGTAATTATTAAATGTTGTTACCATGTTAAAATCATCTATAACGTTAAATTCTTCTGAATATATATTTAATATATTGACGGATATAAGTAGCTGTAATCAGATAGCTATACCTACTTATAATACACACAGAACACAAACACAGAACAAACATTTTTATTGTCAATAAATGTTTGTCCTGGTGGGAATCGAACCTACGCCCTACAATAGCAGAAGCAGATATTCTATCATATGTCTATACTCTATAGTAATCGGTCGGATTTATTATCAGCTGAGTACATCGTATCTTAACTTCATACTTATCTATACTTATAAATAAAAATCAAATTATATTCGTTGGTGAGCGTATAACTTGAGAATCTCTAAGCCGATTAATTCTTTTTTTTAATACACGCACAAATATTTTATTGATAACACCATGTTACAAGTCGAGTTTCGTAAAATCATTTGTTATACAATAAATGTTTTACTGATTACACTGATTATTTATTCACATGTCAATGAATAAAAACAAAATGTCAAAAAAAAGACATAATAGGTACATAGATACAAATACATAATTTATGGCGATATAAAAACATATCAATGTAAAAAATATTGTCAAATATAAAATATGTCAGTGTAAAAAAATATTGTCAATATAATAAAAACAATGAGCTTGAGCTGCCGGTGAAGGAAAACATCGTGAGGAAACCATAGCATGGTGGTAGGGTACTTTCTAGCACTCGGCTGGCTAGCTACCACCCTCAAGTTGAAAATCTGCCGCCAAGCATCTAACGGTGTGTTCCGGCAGCCTCACTTGAGAGCCAGTTCCATTCCAGGCTAGGTGTACTTTACCATCTTCGACCACACCTTCACTTAACATCAGGTGAGCTGTGGTCAAACAACTAGCCTGTCAACCATGAAAAAAAAAAATGACATAGTAATGTAAGTAATTAATGTACATTAATTATTTAATATTATTTATTAATTATTATAAACAATAGTTTGTTCTGTGTCTGGGTGTTCTGTATGTATTTTACAAAAACAAAGTATTTATGTATTCTAGCAGTTATTTGAATTCTATCACAAAAGCTTTGCTTAGTTTGAGGTCAGATGGCGCTGTGTGTAATGTCCTACGATATTATTTATTTTACTTTTAAAATATGTCGATAAACCGTGGTGGTAATTAAATAGAATTTACACTATTGTACATCTCTTAAACAGATAGTTTGTATGGAATTATATTTATTATTGTATAAAATCTTTACTACCTACATTCGACAATAAAATTATGAATCTTGAAGCTTACATAAAATAGAAGTATTCGATGCGATTTTTAACTGTATTTCAAAAAATGTTTTTTTTCTGTACATTTTTACTGTACATGAATATAGTCTGGGTACCTTCAAGTCGCGAGTGAATCGGTTCCTTCTAGGCGAGCGTGCTCCACCGTAGACCGCATCTTCGCTTAACATCAGGCGGGATGGCGGTCAAACGCAAGCCTATCTACTATAAAAAAAAAAAAAAATAATACTATATTTGGAACGTTTAATCGTAGTGTCACGGCACGGCGCCTTAACACTTTTCTCCTATTTTCATGTTTGCGTAGGTGTCTTCTGTCTGTTTGTGTTACCAGAGACACGTGTTTGTAGCTGCGTGAATGTTTTATCTAAATCTACGAGCTTTGCATCAAGTTGTCATACATGTATACTTAGATAACAGTTTAAATTTTTTGACAGCCCTGTTGGTTCATTGGTAGTGTGTCTGCTTCGAGAGCTGAAGGGCGTGGGTTCGATTCCCACTCAGGACTAACATTTGTGTGACTAACATCGATGTTTGTTCTGTGTCTGGGTGTACTGTATGTATTATAAGTATGTATTTACAAAAAAAAAAAGTATTTAAGTATTCTATCAGTTATCTGTCTTCCATAGCACAAGCTTTGCTTAGTTTGGGGTCAGATGGCGCTGTGTGTAATGTCCTGTGATATTTATTTATTTATTATTTTATTTATTTATTTAACGATATACATCTTTCGAAACTTTGTTACACGATATTGAAACCCTTGGGGTTCCGTAACTTTAAAAATAATCCAAGTCTTAATTACTTCTTTTTTTTTGGCCATTCCATTTAAAAAATAATAATTCGTCGATTCTCCTAAGTCTTCGCGTACGACTTTGTGGCGATGCTCATTGCTCAGTGGTTAGCGCGGTCGGATGCTGAAAAGCGTAGGTTTTTTCCCAAAAAAAAATTTGCAGCCGTTAAAGAAATACATCATGAAATCATAGCGTGGTAGAAAGAATTTGTTAGTGCTTTAGAAGGTTATTATTTTAGCCCACTTTGCCCCACTGCTGGGCAAAGGCCTATCTCCCTCCCCTCCACGCCTCTGTTTGGTGCTATTGAGGTCCACTCCTTGTGGGCGTAGTTCTTTATATTGGAAGAAAGTTTTTTTTTATCTATGTTTTTGATAGGCCCTGTATAGTAACAGCGATGATTGATCTTCGATAATAGATAGATTGACGTAGCAGGTGCGGTAGGTACAATTATCACGAAATTAATACAAGATAATTAATTTAGATAAAATAATTGGAAACCGCCGCTATGAGCTGGGTTGCGTTGCGTTTTTTTTTTAAAATCTATATTTAATTTAATGAGGTTTAGTCACGCAGTGCCTATGTCGCCCCCGTAATACACTAAACTACAATTATTATTTGTTTTACTTATAACTTATGCACTACTTTTATATACTTTTAACAGCATTTTGGCTTCCTCTGAAGCTGGTGAAGCCAAAATGCTGTTACAACACCCTACATCGTAAGCAATACTATGAACACCACTAAACAAATCTTGCCTTTGCGCCTCGTTCCGGACACATTCCATCAGCACATGATGCACGTCTTCCACGATCTCGCATGCGTTGCGTCGCGTTGCGTTGCGTGGTTGTGATGGTTGGTGAAAACTATATTAAGTATCTGAGAGTTTTCAATTTGCAGAAAATAAGAGTACCAACATCTAGTGTCACGAGATAACGCTGTAATTCATTAATTCATAAATACTAGGTTAAGTATGGGTATGGCGATTGGCAAACGTAGCGTAAGACGCCCTGATTTAGTCAGGAATAAGTACATAGTAAACGTACATACGCACAGTTTTCTTTTGCATTCAAAATACTTGTGTGAAGTGCAATCAGCGAGGACGATATCAATTTTATCTACAGTGACAAACAACAATGATGAAATGATCATTACAATAAGTGTCCACAGTTCGTCGAAAGATATCGAATTCGTGATTCCCAATGTGAAAATGAATACTTTATTTTTATAACTACTGCTTATATCTTTATTATCTTTCTAAAATATCTTAAGATATGATAGTGCCAATTTTATTGGTATATAAAAAGTCGGATTAAAGAAATAATGTCAGACTATTTACATTTTAATTTTGAAATCTGACATCTGCCAGGAACAGCCAAATTATTCAACGTCTAATATTAGTGTGCAAACTTATTCTGTATTCGGTATTGAAGGATAACGCTTAGATAATAAAATTACTTGGGCATAAAGAGATTTAATATTTCGTATCTCAAGGTGGCGAACGTAGCAGATGTAGTATATTTATGAGGGTACATGGTTACCCTCACTATATTGATGGAATAAACGTCAGTGATCAACCAACTTACGTGTGTTTCACTTCAGTAGATTACCGCGGTAGGTTTCGAACTCTTGAAGTTGTTATGAAGCTCTATTTTGTAATCCTAAACTGTTATGGGCAATCATTCGTCGTGTCATTTTGTAATACACTCTGCGTAAAATAATTTTACGTCACTAGCCATTTCACCTTCACAATCTCTTATATTTGCGTTTATTTGCGTTTTTAAATCATTAAAGACTTTTCCTGCATTCTAAATCTCTCTTTAAACTCGGAAAGCAAATAATGCGACAATGATTAATTTTGTTGTCATATAATATTTATATCTTAGCGTTATATTGTTCTCTTTCTAGTTGGAGCGAATAAATAAATTTCCTGATCCTAAAGCTTTCTTAGACTTGAATGGTTAAGTATCAATTATTTGAAAAGATACAAATAAAAAAAGATAAAATTTAAATTTTCAAAATGTATTTTTTTATTGTTCTGTATTTATATGGTATTTTAGATCGTCTATATAAAAATAAAAAAACAAATTTCAAAATTTATCTTATACTGTTCTGTATTTATGGTTTTTCAATATGATATTTGAGAAGTCAATGACATCTGAGCCGATAGGTTGATATTAATATTTGAAAAAATTATGCTACTTTGATTTGAAAAGTTTTGTGTTTAACTTGGATAACATTTACTTGGTGCTAGGTTTTCTAGTTCAGAATCGTATAAGTACCTACTTATATCATGATATTTTAAATCATGTCTATTTGGGTTAATTTTAAACTAATACTAATTTCATACAATTTTGAAAAGATCTACACTGATATTATAAAGAGAAAAGATTTGTATTTTTGGATGTTTGTAACGAATAAACTCAAAAACTACTAAACCGATTTCAAAAATTATTTCATCGTCGGGAAGGTACACTATCTCCGGGTGACATAGGCTACTTTTTATCCCTGTATTTCCACAGGAACGGGAACTACGCGGATGAAATCGCGAGGTGTCTTCTAGTACATAATAATTTCGAAAACATAGGCAATGTAACTACTGAATGTCATAACATTAAAGTTTCGATAGCAGAAGCATTGAACATATAATTAGCAACATGTAAAAGTAACAATTATCAAGTTTACAATGCGTTTCTGATCCCAGTGACCTTAGATCGGAGCAGCGCCCTGTATAAAAAAAACTGTTGACCGCGTACAGCGAGATAATGTCCTGACCTCTCGTAACACCACCTAGTTATCAAATGGATGAGTAATATCATAAATAGATGGGCTGCGACGAATTCATATCTCTTGTATGTAACGATTAATATTTTGCTACCTAACTAAATGACGATGCAAGCAGTTATGAGGGTATCTTTCGTACTTTGATAAGCTTTATTAAATAATACTAGAATTGTAAAAAGGCGATAGACAAAAGCATAATTGTGTATGCTCCGAAATTTTGAGAACTCAAAAAAGGCATACATCGTAGTAAATACGCTAAGACGGCGAGTATAATAAAAACAGACATACATACATGTATATAAAAATATTGACACTGAAATAAATACCCTCCTTTTTGGCAATCAGATAAAAAGAACTTAGCTACGTATAAATAACCGGATACTTTTATCTAAAAGATTTATTTATAAGATATCGAAAGCATATAATCACTATCATAAAGTCGTCTAATGGATGGGCTGATATTGTAAAAGTAGGTACGTGACGAGTTGAGCAAATAATAAATAGGTATAATCATTCTTTATCTTTTCTTTGCCTCGCAGTGAGGCAACATACAAAAATTAGAGTGTTTTTCTACTCTTATGATATATTATTTTGTCAACTGTACATTGAAATATAAGTCAAAAATAGCATCTCTCTAAAATTGTATAAAAAGATTAAGATGCTAGAAACATAGGAATTGTTTTGATTTCTTATTTTCATATGTTATTGAATCATAAATAGTGCACGTCGGAGATAACTACGGTCACGCGTGTAGTTATCGTATTCCTGAGTCACGAGGTTTCGTGTTTACAATGCTTTCGAACTCTGGCATGCGTTTGACTCTGTGCTAACAAAGTAACTCGTTCTTATTGAATAACGTTCCATTTACATATCGAAACGACGTAGAAACGACGTCGTTTACTGTTTAAATTTCATCCTAGAGTTCAATGCTGTAATACGAGTCATTGGGTTAGAACTGTGGTGTGGCTCAAGGTAGAGTCTTAGGTCCATATCTCTTGGTGACTCGTGTACTTCTTAACTATTATGTAAAGATAAAACTCATATTATAATTGTTGAATTTTGCGTATCTTATAGTATGATTAGTCCCGTTCAAATCTGTAACGAAGCGAATGTGTTAATCATAGACGGTATACAAGTAATTAGCAAATACGCGAGGTTTATATGTAATTTTATCGATGAAATTGTTTCTGTAGGATCTCTGGAGATAGATACACGTGCCCATACTGGTAACATTACAAATACATAATGTAGAAGCAATAATCACACTAATATTATAAAGGCGAAAGTTTGTGAGTGTGTGAATGTTACTTCTTCACCCTCAAACGGCTGAACCGATTTTGATGAAAGCTGACGCATAAAGCATATGCCACTTTTTGTTCCGAAAAAAATGTAGCGGGTAACACCGCAGGGCGCAGCTAGTATACTAGTACTAGTGTTAAAATAAAATGAACAACTAATGTCGACTTTTCATTAGTGCCAACGTCATCCCAAATTTGAAATAGGTATGTATTCCCCGTGTATGTACATATTTGTGTTTCTTATCAACTGGCATGTAATTTAGTAAACAGCCTTATAATCCTCTTATATGTTTTTTTTTAGATAAGATTGAGATAATAATATGTACTTTGACACTAAAAGAAGTAATATCGAATCACTGATTGTGTTTGAAGTTAGCTCGTATGATAGCGTCGCAGATAGTGATCCTATCTCACTGATTAAGATCTAATGCTGTCTCAGGTGGCGACACGTGACCATTCACTTTTTTTTATTGAGTAACGTGCTAGGAAACTCGTCATCGATGACTCGCTTGTTCAGAGTAGATTTCAAAGCTTGGAGCATCGACGCAAAGTAGTTTGTCTGTCGATTTTCTACCGGATACACTTTGGGGAGTGCGCTGCAGATTTGCATGACCTAATTTCTCCCTGCCCATTCTACTAAACGACAGCCAGGAGCTCTTAAAACCAGCATCGCTTAATGGTGCATATTCCTAAAACTCGGAACTAAACGTTTCGAATCCACCTTCATCGTGCGAAATGATGGATTTTGCTGCCGAGCTGGGTGTTTCCGGATAGATACAATCTGTGTGCCTTCAAGTCGCGTGTGAATCGGTCTCTTTTTTGAGAGCGTGCTCCTTTATAGACCGCATCTTTGAACGAGACGCTCTACTGATGGTAAGAGATAACGCCTGCCCATTACCATTGCAGCGATACACAGAACTTTGAGTAACAAAACAAAGTCCAGGGCATCGCTGCTTTAGCGCTCATTTACTTTGAGACTTTCGATAGTTAGTCTCAACAGCCCAGTAATTTCGCTAGCTGCAGTACCCTTCAAACCGGAACACAGTAATGTTTACACACTACTGCTTAGCGGCAGAATAACTGGTACTGCGGTGGTACCTACCTAGACGACCTCCTGCTAAGGAGATCTACCACCAAGTATGTGCGAGCGAGTCAAACCCAAGTCTATTTGTAATTTAAAAAAGAAGTATAAGTAATATTAAGGGGACGCTGCACTATTGAACACTGTTTTTGATATTATAAATGAACCTTTAATTTGATCGATGTAAAACTAAAACGTGTTATATTTACAAACTTCTTTCTGTCCATTGACAAGCTAAAAACACGATAAAAAGACATTCGCCCGATACTGCCCGATACCGATAATTTTACGACATAAAAATAATGCCTTGTTCAGATATGAATAATAGTTACATTGACAATCAAAAAACAATACTCATGAAACGGGAAACCCATTCGTTATCCGTCAACAAGAAAACAGTTTTTTTTTTGAATAACTTTACTCGTAATAAATCTAATTAGACTTAGGACTTAATGTAACAATACGGTCGAGCGGTAGATTCTATTTTCATCGTTGGCCTCGTTATAGCCCCGTAGGGCGTGGGTTCGATTCCCACTCAGGGCAAACATTTTGTGAACAAACAAATGTTTGTTCTGTGTCTGGGTGTTCTGTATGTATTATAAGTATATATTTAAGAAAAAAAAGTATTTGTGTATTCTATTAGTTATCTGACTTCCATAACACAAGCTCTGCTTAGTTTGGGGCCAGATGGCGCTGTGTGTATAGTTCTACGATATTTATTTATTTATTATCGTTATTCCTTTATTATTTTTTTGTGACTGCTTTTGATCCACCTAAATCTGCTAAAATAGCAAAAAATAAATAACAAATAATTATTCGCGCGAATAGGGTAGCGGAATTTCATATGTTTATCTCATGCAAGGTCTCAGTAGTTCACACGCCGAAGGTCGTGAGTTCAATCTCCAACAATGAGCTTGAGCTGCCGATAAAGGAAACCATAGCTTGGTGATAGGACACTTTCTAGTACTCTGCTGGCTAACTGTAATTTCAAGGTGAAAATCTGTACAATTCCAGACTAGTTGTGTTTACAAATTTCGACCACACCGTCAGGTGAGCTATGGTCAAATACTTAGCCTGTCAACCGTAAAAAAAATCGATAATAAGTAATATTTCATCAAATTTTAAAAATAATAATGTAGGAATTAAAAGTAAATCATTGTGGCTTTAATTTCTCTGCATAATACAAAAAAAAAAAAGAAATTGATTTATCGCATCAAACTAAAACAGTGCACAAAACTATTTTTAAACACCGACGGAAATAGAATGAAGAGGAAATAATGTTTTTTTTCTCTCTGTCATAATAAGCAAGCTAAAGCTAATTTTAGACATTTTTAATTATTCAAATGAGTTATCTTTCGAAAGTAGATTCACGAGTTACGTGTATATATCCGTTCTCACTCGCATAATCCAAATATAGATCCCCAAATATAATGCACGTTTTTATCGCACGCGAAATATCTAATTTAGAAACAATTTAGATAAAAACACATTTCGAAAAAGAATCCCAATTATTTATCATTTCGGACTGAGATAAAAATTTGAATGTGAAATATTTCTAAATATAGCGAACGTATAAAACGTCTCGTGGCGGCAGCTTGTATGAATACCGAATTCTTAATGCATGCAGTTGTGGTATCCGGTTGTTGCCGGTTACGCACCGGTCGACGTCGCGTGATAAGATCCGCTCTTATCAACTGTTCGTTCCCTGTGATTACAATGTCATGTTGTACTAATAAATTATAAGTGAAATGGTATACGCAGTACTTATCTACGTGTGTTTATTTAAGCGACGTACTTATTATTATTATTTTTTTATTAATTTGCCCCTTCGGGCAGGCTAAAGCTATAGAGCCATACTGCCTTGTCTTAAGTGTTATTTCTGCTGTATCTTAACTATAGTTATCGTCAAAGTCGTCTTTGTCAAGTCCAGTTCGTGTCAGTTAAGTTCAGTCATGCTTTAGTAAAGTAGTGGCGACTTCACTATAAAACTTCGATGGAGTTTTGGAAGCAACACGAAAACTCATGTTTCACCACATTATATCATTTTCCCACACTCGCGCTTGTAATTCGGCACTTTATGAATAAAACACCACCATTTTATGCATAAACACTCGACAAACACTAGTTTTGGAAAAAAATACAACGGAGCAACACGACTCTTCCCGCGTTCCCGCCAAAAACCCGTACTTATTAAGTAATTTTCGAAATAGAAGCGGATTTTTTTCCCTTCATTTTTGGCATTTCACTTTGTGCATATGAAGCAATGAGGAGATCCATAGACGAACCAAAGTTACCGACATAGCCCAACGGATTAGGATAACCTCCAGTTGAAAATCTGCCGCCAAACACCTAACGCCGCCACTTGTGTCACTAGTTAATAAGGTTTTTTGTTCTCTGTACTCTTTTCTTTTTACGATGTGCACAATAAAGAGTTATATCTATCTATCTATCTAACGGTGTGTTCCGTTAGCCTCACTTGAGAGCCAGTTCCACTCCAGGCTAGGTGTGCTTTACCATCTTCGATCACACCTTCACTTAACATCAGGTGAGCTGTGGTCAAACATCTAGCCAGATAGCTAGCTGGTCAACCATTAAAAAAAAAAGTCACAACGGTGGCTTATACTCAAAGTTGTGGTTGGCTTTACAAGAAACTCATAAATAAAATAAATTATTGATTTTATTGAGTAACTTCTGCAAAATGAAAACAACAAGACACGTGCCCACATTTACACGTATAATTCGGCAATTTATTTTATTGAATCATCGACATTATTTAAAAATATATAAACTGTAGAATAAAACACAAGTTTTAAAGGTATACCTAATAATTATAATGTTGCGACATGATTTAGTCTCGGTTGCGACAAAACTCTCGACCTGGAAGTTCGACGTTTAGTTTTCGGCTGTTCGTATACCGGACCGGGGCGCAATTAACCAAATACAACTCAATTGGAATTGCACAATATTACAATTCTTTCATTTACGACAGGTGGTGCAATTTGCTAGAAAAAAAAAAATCTTTAAAATTATATTTTGAACTGTTAATTTATTCGAACCATATTTTAGATTATTTTTTAATTTATTTTTACTTCAGTTTTGATGCACTATCCATGTAAATGTCATATTATACGTTATTGAGGCATTATTCTCTGCATGTCTCGGTCGAGTCGATTTATTCTAATTCAGAATTGATTAGATTTTATTTTTTACTGTCGAAATTGTGTACAAGAAATCTTAATAATATCAAAAACAACTTAGGTAACTTAAAGTGCTGTGATACGTATTTACTTTGCAGGAAAATCGGGAATATGTTTTGGGAAGGTTTGGTTATTCAGCGCTCTCTGGCATTATTGTCCAAGTTGGCTTTATCTGCATTTTACGAGATAAAAAGTAGCTTATATGTTAATTCAGAGTATAAACTTTATTCATTTGAAATGTTATCTATACCCATTATGCCGTTACAGCGTGAAGTATTGAAAAACATGCATACAAACTTTCATATTTATGTTAAACTAGCGGACGCCTCGCGGTTTCACCCGCGTAGTTCCCATTCCCGTGATAATACAGGAATAAAAAGTAGCCTAAGTCACCCAGGGATAGTGTAGCTTCCCAACGGTAAAAGAATATTTGAAATCGGTCCAGTAGTTTCGAAGCCTATTCAATACAAACAAACAATCAAATCTTTCCTCTCTAAAATAGTATAGAAAGATGTGTTCAAGGAATTGAACATTGAATTTCAATTTCTAAGTTCAATTTCTTGAACTAAGCTTTTTTAAACTTTCGTGACTTGAACACGTAATTATATGTAATTAGCAATTATTGAGTTACAACACGTGACCATGACCACGGCTATTGCAACATGGCCGAATCGTCGAGGTAAATAAACAAAACTAATTTCGTAAGATTTTGTGCGAGTTTTTCTGTTCTGTTCATTTGGTTTTCTTACCATCGCTTTGACGGTCCGGTATAGATGTCCTTAGACTTTGTTCCGATGCCATCATGAGAGATCGATAACAGTACTGATAACAATCGTTATAGGCATGTGACATTGACATTCACACAACGACGTTCGTTCGTTGACAACGACGGTCTATAAATCACCTTCTGAGTTTTGGCGGGAACGCGGGAAGAGTCGTGTCGCTCCGTTGTATTTTTTTCCAAAACATGTGTTTTGTCGAGTGTTTATGCATAAAAATGGTGGTGTTTTATTCATAAAGTGCCGAATCACAAGCGCGAGTGTGGGAAAATGATATAATGTGGTGAAACATGACTTTTCGTGTTGCTTCCAAAACTCCATCGAAGCTTTATAGTAAAGTCACCACTACTTTACTAAAGCATGACTGGACTTGACTGACACAGACTGGACTTGACTAAGACTGGACTTTGACTATAACTGGCTACGAGGACACTTATTTATCTTTTAAAACTTGAAAATATACAAACACTTGACACTGGCAAATGCTAAAACGCGACGCCAAAACCAAAGAAAAAAAAAATCACCTTTCAATGCTTTTGACACTATAATATTTAATTTGATTTCAAATTAAATGAGGTTTACTACATTTTAAATGACCGCCAGAAAGGTCAATAAACTTTTTTTTATAAGGTAATCTTCCTGGCAGAGTTGTTTTCCTATGTTTAAAGTATTTCTTAATTTTTTTTCGTTTTACTATTTTTTATCTGTAAATGCTTTGATCCCGTTGGGCTGTTTTTAGCGTTCAAATACACACATTGCAAACATTTTCACGGCCGGGAATCGAACCCAGCTACCATAAAGCTATTCAGATTGTACGAGGTCAGTATTTAAGTGTTATCATAATTCTGTGTATATAAAGTATTTATTATGCATTTTTTACAGATAGCAAATGTTATTTTATGAAAATCTGAATCTCAAGTCATAGCCTCAAAAGCGATATTAGAGTCCGAGTAACGTTTAAAGTAAAATAATCCAGATATTTGTATCAATAAAGCGAAAAACAACTCGACGTACGTGCATCGAAAAGGTTATTATGGCTGCAGTTGACTTTACATTGACAGATTTTGTTTTGGTTTGCCGTTGCTTTTTTAGGCACTGAAAGTAGCCCTGTACCTACTATGTGTTAATCCAGGGTCTCGGCTACCAAATTTCAACCAAATCTTTTTTTTTTTGTACAAAATAGGTTCGCGTTTGACCACACTCTGCCTGATGTTAAACAGTAGTGTGTTCAGTAGTTTTCGCGTGAAAGAGTAACAAACATACATCCGTCCAAACTTTCACATTTATAATACTAGCTGCGCCCCGCGGTGTTACCCGCTGCATATTTTCGGGATAAAAAGTAGCCTATGTGTTAATCCAGGGTGTCTGTTACCTCCATACCAAATTTCATCAAAATCCATTCAGTAGTTTTTGCGTCAAAGAGTAACAAACAAACATCCATTCAAAACTTTCGCATTTATAATATTAGTGGGATTCATAACAGTGGTGGCCTAGGCAAGGTAAGCGGAGCGTTGGTCGTGCAGCCGCAAGATGGGTCTACGATTTCGTCACTGTCGCGGGTCGAACCTGGACCAGATTGGCACAGGACCGGCCCAGATGGCATGACAAGAGAGAGGCCTATACCCAGCAGTGGGATAACTGTGGATGATGATGATGGTGATTCATAACAAATCAACCGCAAAAGTTCTAAAAGTTGCAATTTAATATTACATCAAATGTTTGTCTCGCTCTCCTCACTGATGCTGATGCCAGACGAAGTTTAATGTGTAATCGAAATGAAGTATGTTTGAAGTTTCGTGCTGCCCCACCATCGTACTCTTGGCGCCAACTAACTTATGAAAGTTAAATCCTCAATGTTAACCTGGTTTATATTAACATTTTATGTACAGTTATGTCGAATACATAACGAGAGGCCTTTGAGCATATTTTCAAATTATGTTGAGGTAGGCCAGGTGCGTTCTGAAGGCGAACTGGTGCGAACTGGTAATCTACTGGCTGAGCTTAGATTCTAGGAAATAGAGGCGACCTCGGAGTTTTAACAAAACCGATCTGCGATAGAAACTCCTACTCAGTCGTGTGGAGATTATGGTGAAGACAGGGACGTCTTCGTTTTTACAATTAGAAATAGAATGTCCAACAACGCGAAAAGTTTCTTTGATTCAAGACACTAGAGTGACATTATTTTGAAAGAAAATATTTTTAGACATTTTGTCGTATCGGATAAAAATCGAGTGTTTGTTTGTATCTTAAATCCTAGAGTGCGACTGACTAATGTAATCTATAAAATTTATGTCGTTTTTTTTAAAAGTACTTAGTTTTTGAAAATGTGTGTAGAAAGTGCGTTGAGCCAATCTTGAAATGAACTCGGTGTAAACTTTTGGTAAGCTATCTAGTTTACTGTTTTAGAAGTAGCTAAGTCCTTGTCGATATTTAAAACTTTGCCTATTGATATCGAAAAGCGGAAAAGATTTGATAATTTGTCTTCTAAAGATCAAATTTGATACGGAAACTTAAATATTTGAATTGGACCTTGATGATCTAGATATATACCGTCTCGACGGGGTTCCAAGATTGCAAAAAAAAAAAAACTTAAAAACATTTCTGACTACCAAAAATGGAAACAATTAAATGCCTTGCAAAAGTTTCACGTATCCTTTTTAAAATTAATATTACAATCGCTACCATGATACTCTTTGTTTAATGTAAAGATTATGGAGTTACTTTAAATAAAACCATTTCACTCTTGCCAAATGGTCCTTCACACTCATAGCTGTCACTACAATTATTACCTATCACAAAAAATAATTTGTAAAAAGCGCCATCTATTGTTTTGATGCTTCACTGACTGCCGCAACGTAAAACCAAAATTGCCCGAAACACGTGCAGAAAGTAGTGCCATCTAGATCCCCGAAAGACACTAGAATACAGCTCCAAGAAAAGACCGTTTTTTAATAGACTTATCTGAAAGGATTATATTAATCATATTGTTTGCAAATAATGAAGAATGTAATTTACAAATTACATAGTTTAAACAGGAATTCTAACTTGTTAAAATACTCAACAGCAATGTCGTGTCGGTTAAAGCGTGGAATACTTTACCCGAGTGGGTGTTTTCAAGTTGGAGAGTGAATCGCTATCTTCTAGGCAAGCGTGCTACATCGTAGACCGCAGCTTTACTTAACAGTTTAACATCAGGTGATATGGCGATCAAACGCAAGTCAATAAAATTTATAAATCATTAAAAAAGTCCGAAACTCCCGCGTGATGTGCCCTGACCAAACGTTCTCAAGACACATTTCAAATTCCCTCGCAGGATCGCTAAGGAAATTCTTTGAACCAAAAACCTTGACTCTACATTTCTGGGTCAAACGCCGTCCTAGCTCCTCCACAAAATGTTTAGCCTCTGTGCCCCACGCTGTTTTAACCCCAAAACGAATGGAATCGTGTCATTGTATTGCAAACAAAGATAAGGAAGACTGGGAACCAAGCCCGGAGCAGATATGTACATATGTAATAACGTCATACACAGTTCCAGTTCTAATAATATCATCACGAACAAGTGCACACGCAAATGTTCTATAAACCCGCCGGTCGGGTTATCGCGGGTCGCAGGTCGCGGTTCGCGGGTCGCGCTCCCGTAGTAAATTGTACGAATTTATCTATCGCGCTCTCGTGGATATGACGGAGCAGTACCTTTTCTTTTTTAAATGTAAAAATAATGAGAGAAACGAGGCGCGCTCTTGATGGTAAAAGATGACGCATGCCCATGATCGTTGCAGCGATACACACAAAATAAAATGTGTCTTCAAGTCTCGCTTCTATGGCGTTCATTATTTTGAAACATGCGATGGTTAGTATCAATGCCCCTGTAATTTCGCTACCTACAGTACCCTACAAACCGGAATACAGTAATGTTTTAAAAGGCGACAGAATATCTGGTACTGTGGTGGTACCTACCTACCTACGGAGATCTACCACCAAGTAAAATAAAGAATAATCTGTGGCAAGATCTGAAATTAAAGTATGCATATCTACTGTCGAACATTTATATTCGTAATTAGATGGTTTGACCATTGAATGTCTTATTTAATGTGCTTTTACAGTGAAACCCTGAACTATTTTTGTTTCTTAATGGTTTGAAAATTATACGAGAATTGACAAAAAGTATACGACATGAAACTATTTAGCATGGAATGGTATATTGCTGTGAGATATCGTTAATGACCACTCCGTCGCTTTCCATCAGGCGAGTTAGTGGCCAAACGTAGATCTTTGAGATATAAAAAAAAGTGAAAATTGTGTGAAGCGTGTGAAAATTGAAATACGTAGAAATGACGCACGTTTAAGTGAAATAAGACATTTTGCCGACCCAACCTAATAGGTTAACAGAAAAATGTCCAACAATACTTTTATTTGATTAAATAGTTGAACACTCTGTACTTTTTACTCGGTTGATTGTTTTCATTTGTCAAAATATTTTACACTAGCTGCGCCCCGCGGTGTTACCCGCTACACGTTTTCGGGATAGAAAGTGTTTATGCCTATGTGTTAATCCAGGGTCTCAGCTACCTCCATACCAAATTTTATCCAAATCAGTTCAGTAGTTTTCGCGTTAAAGAGTAACAAACATACTCATAAACTTTCGCATTGAAAATATTAGTTTGACATAACATTTTGTCTCACTCTACCGTCTCTTGTTGCAGATGCGAGGCGTGCCTGCTAACGAGAGAGTGTACACTCTTCGTACGCGGCCTCCCTCCCTCCTCCCGCCGTCCCCCCTCTCCCTCGCCAGTTCTGGCGACAAGAGTTCCCTAGTGGCCGCCACTCACTCCCCCTCCCTAGAGCGGCCGTCGTCACAGCCATCCACAGCCAGCTTCGTGTGCTACGTGTGCGGGGTCAGTGCGGCGAGTAGTCAGCTCAGGCTGGTCTACTGCTGCCCCAACCCGGAACGAGAGCCGTATTACCCCTTCATAACGAGTCTGAAGCCCCATCCCTCGGCCAGTCCTATTAGTCCACAAGGTGAGTAGCGAGATATTTCTTCACAGCATTCCACCGCAGTTAAAATACTGGGCTGTTGAGACTAACCATCTAGTCTCAAAGTAATGAGTGCCAAAGCAGCGATGCCCTGGACGTTGTTTTGTTACTCAAAGTTCTGTGTATCGCTGCAATGGTCATGGGCAGGCGTTATCTCTTAACATCAGGAGAGCGCCTCGATCGTCTCATTACTTTTACATAAAAAAAAAAAAAGAAAAAAGTTATGTATTTCAGGAGTTAGAGTAGTTCATACTGGTCTAATCCTTATAAAAGGGTTACCATATTTACTCTTTTATAAGGAGTGTCCGAAGCCTCATCATTCTATTTTTAAGATAAAACTTTTAAAAAAACCTATAACCCGACTGCGAATAACACAGCTATACCTACTTAATTAAAGGAAGAAAAAAAAACTTTTTAAAACAATTTAATATTATACTCATTGACTTGTGGCTATTTCGTGGCAAAAAATCTGCCATTTTTAGGGTTTCGTACCCAAAGGGTAAAAATGGGACCCTATTACTGAGACTTCACTGTCCGTCCGTCCGTCTATCACCAGGCTGTATCTCAAAAACGGTGATAGCTAGATAGTTGAAATTTTTACAGATGATGTATTTCTATTGCCGCTATAACAACAAATACTAGAAATAAAATAAACATTTAATCCCATACAACAAACGTGATTTTATTTTGCTGTTTTTATAGATAATGGTATGGAACCCTTCGTGCGCGAGTCCGACTCGCACTTGGCCGGTTTTTATTTCAAACATCTATCTTAGATTTTTAAGAATAACTTTATTAAGAAACTTACGTTAATTGTCGAAATCCATCCAGCCGTTTGGAAGAAACGAGATAATAAAGAAATTTACAAATATACACACATACAAGATACGTGCAAAAAACGTAACCCTTCCTTGGCAGTCGGGTAAAAAGTAAGTCTTGCTATAAAAGACGCAACACGCAAGTAAAGCAATAAAATAAAATCAATAAACATTTTCCAGTTTCAAGTTTGCTTTTTCTATCCAGACATATTTATGAGACACTTTTAATATTTTTCCGATGCTGTAGAATAAATTCAAATAATATTCGTATATTAATAAAATGAGTTTTTTTTTTAATTTATTCAAAAGCAATATAAAACGTTCCAATTCTAAAAATGACTACAAAAAGTAGTATTTAATTAGTCGCGTGCTCACTCGCTTACGTTCAAGATGTTACCTGAACAGGTTATTTTTTTAATTTGCAAAGCGTGCTTTATAGCTTTATTGCTGTTTTAATAAAATTGTTTTTTTATAACGCTTTCAGGAATGGTGCAGATATGCGCGTCGTGTTATAAGAGCATACCTCACAAGTACCCCGCGTATGGAGAGAACGGGGAACCCAACCATAACCACAACAATTCACATTCTAATCATATTAGGTGAGACTAAACTCTTTATTGTATAAGTTAACTTTACTTGGTGGTCGATCTCCTTAGCGGGAGGTCGTCTAGGTAGGTATCACCGCAGTACCAGATATTGTGCCGCCAAGCAGTAGTGTTTCAAACATTACTGTGTTCCAGTTTGAAGATCTAGCGAAATTACTGGGATGTTGAGACTAACCATCGAAAGTCTACAAGTAATGAGCGCCAAAACAGCGATGCCCTGGACTTTGTTTCGCTGCTCAAAGTTCTGTGTATCGCTGAAATGGTCATGGACAGGCGTTATCTCTTACCATCACGAGAGCGTCTCGTTTGTCTCATTACTTTTTAAAGATTTGACAAATAGCTCGAATTCATTGATTTCTATGAGAAAATGGTCCTTCGAGCCGCGCTGTTCCCATGGATTGGAATCGAATGTCTGCAAGAATTCCGATGTCGATACAATAATAATTAGTGGTGTTATATGGTGTGAGTTGATCTGATGATGAGATGAATGCTAGAAGCCAATGGCTAAAGGCTTGAGTTTAGGTTCCAAACAAAAACTATTTTCGTTGTATTAAAAGTTCAAACAATAACTATTATAGGACACATTTTGTGTAGACAAGGAGCAATGTAGTCTGGTTTTTAGGATACTGTAGCTAGTAAAATTACACCCCTGTAATTTTACTAGCTATTGTTATTGAGAAAAACAAATTTTTACTTAAGTTATTTTAATATCATTCACTTTTTATTTGACTTTCTTTGACATTGATCTGTGACATTTTATATTACATGACATTTTAAATTTAAAATATTTATTATAATTGATTGGGTTTGACATAAATAAGTGTACTTTGTTGTACCTATATTTGAAAAAATGAATTGAATTGAACCATCAAATATGTCAAGTGAAAAGCAACGAAGTAGCGATGCCCTGGACTTTGTTTTGTTACACAAACTTCTGTGTACTGCTGCAATGGTCTGTATGATATAAACATATTACACTGGAGGTTTCGGCATCCCAGTTGGGAGACCGTCCTGCTTCCAATCTGAAGGTCCTGAGTTCGAATCCCACGCCACGCACCTCTGTCTTTTCTAAGTTATGTAAGTATTACTGCTGACTTTAAACGGTGAAGGAAAACATATCCGAGAGTTCATAAAAAAAAAAGATGCTGACAAACAAAAAAGTTTTCGAAGATGTGTGAAATCTGGCAATCCGCTCTTGGTTAGCGTGGTGCACTGTGCCCTTATCTTAAATGTATTATAAGTATATACCTATTTACGAAAAAAAAGGATTAAAGTATTCTATCGGCTATCTGAGTTCTATAGATCAAGCTTTGCTTAGTTTGGGGTCGGATGGCGCTGTGTGTAATAATAATATTATAATAATATCGTAGGACATTACACACAGCGCCATCTGACTCCAAACTAAGCAAAGCTTGTACTATGGGAGTCAGATAACTGATAGAATACTTAATTTTTTTTTTTTTGTAAATACATACTTATAATACATAGAGTACACCCAGACACAGAACAAACATTTGGTTTATTTTTTATTTTTTATATCACAAATAATGTCCTGCGATATTTATTTTAGATATTTGAAGGTGCTCTGTGTACTTGTTGCAGGTTTAAGCCGTACGACATTAAATGTTCGAGTGCGTCGTCGGTGAGCAAGCGGCCGTCGAGCGCGCTCGCCGCGAGCCCGGCCCACCTCGTGCCCGCCGACAATGGCATGGGACTCTACAGGCGAGCGCACTTACACATACATACATAATTACACACCCTACAATTTATACACGTTTAGATACGCCCCGCGGTGTTACCCACTACATAATCTCTGGATAAAAAGGAGCCTATGTGTTAATCCAAGGTCTACTAAATTACTAGCTGCGCCCAACGGTTTTACCCGCGTAATGGATGTGATGATGAAATCTTGTTTTATTCCAGGGCCTAAAGTAGGTACCTGCAAAATTTCTCCCAGATCCGTTGAGTAGTTTACGCGTGAAAGCGTAACAAACAAACAAACAAACTCACTTTCACATCCCACTAATATTATAAATGTGAAAGTTTGGATGGATGGATGTTTGTTACTCTTTCACGCAAAAACTATTGAACGGATTTGTATGAAATTTGGTATGGAGGTAGCTGAGACCCTGGATTAACACATAGGCTATTTTTTTTATCCCGAAAACATGTATCGGGTAACACCGCGGGGCGCAGCTAGTTTATAACATTAGTAAGGATTATCACGTTGTCAAAGTGTACATGTTGATTAATAGTACGTTGTGTCGTGTCCGTCGTGCAGGTGCTACGTGTGTTGCGGACTGTTCCCGCAGCAGTCGATGGAGTGGCTGTCGACGACAGCGGAGTACATGAACTCGCACGCGATGCACTTCCCGTGCCTGGCGGGCGGCGCGCCGGGCGCCGTGGCGGGCGCGGGCCGCGGCGGCGGCCGCGTGCTGGCGTGCGTGCGCTGCGTGCGCCACCTGGCGCGCCAGTGGGACCTCATGGACGCGGACCGCGTGCCGCTCGAGCACCGCAGGTACGTTCCTTGGTGGCAGGCCTCCTCACCAGGAGGTCGTCTAGGTAGCTACTATTAAACGTCCCGTTTTGAACGGTACTGTCCCAGTTTTTGCTATTCCGTCGCGGGAAAGCTTCTGGACGCCAAATTGTCCCGTTTTTAGTAACAGAAAGGTCAATACTGATATCAAAATTCATAAAAGACAATTAAGACCGTAGTATTTAGCTAAGCGGATATGAATAATTGCCACTAGAATAATCAAAACATTTGGAACTAAGATATCGCTACAAAAAGTAATTAGAAACTGTTTGTTGTTGCAGATATAACATCCCGTCGCCGTTGCCGTCGAATTCGTCGTTGAACGGCGAGCGAGTGATCCCCACCCCTCCCTCCACTACCTCCGACAGAACCGTCGCTAGCAATAGTGGTGAGTGACGCACTCGGCTGTCCAGATACGAATCAGTCCCGTTTTTATAACCTGTTCCACTGCCAGCCTTTTCTCTTTGTGAAAATGGTTAATGCGTAGTCCACAAGATTCGATAAGCACAGGTTGCCAGTCCTTGCACATCTTCGAGAAATTTTCTTTTCGAAGAACTTTCTTGGTTGTAGATATCCTTAGTAGGAGGTCGTCTAGGTAGGTACCACCGCAGTACCAGATATTCTGCCGCCAAGCAGTAGTGTGTAAACATTACTGTGTTCCGGTTGCAGCTAGCGAAATTACAGGGCTGTTGAGACTACTCATCTAGTGTCAAATTAATGAGTGCCTAGCAGCAACCTGTCCTGGTTTCAAATCCCCCAGTGTGAATCGCCGCTGACGTTAAACGGTTAAGGAAACATCGAGAGGAATCCTACACATCGTAGGGTTCTTTTTTTAAAATTTTATTTTGTTGTTTAGGTGTTTAATTTATATTAAAACAAGATAGTAGTTTTTGACTTTTGATTGTGAGATACATGTAGTTAATGATAGGTAATTGTCGTTTTTATCTCCATGAATTATTTTATTTTAATGTCATGCCTTGAAAATGAGTGTCGTCATAGCAGGGTCAAGTGATGAGAGTACTATCCGTCGTCGTGTTACAGCGTGTACGTCGATATACTGTTTCCTGTGTGGCCTGCATTCGGACTTCACGTTGGCGCGCATCCTGTACGGCCAGCCGCAGGGCAATGCACCCTACTTCCCCTGCCTACTCACGCATCAGGTAACACGCAAAATACTTTCGTTTAACTAAAGTTAACTAAACGTGGTGACTCACGTTTGCCACAAGAAGCGAGGCGAGGCCGCATCGTTCTCGGCTGACTCCTTGAAAAATGGCACCGGATAAGACCCCAAATCCTAATTAACCCCGCATTATTTACGATTGATGTGTTAGCGATTGAGGAAGAGTGTATATGCATAGTATTGAGTGTGATCGCGTATGTATATATCTGTATATATATATAAATACGTTGTATGTTAACACTAAATTGAAATCTACATCTACACTAACATTATAAAGAGGAAAGATTTGTATTTTTGTATGTTTGTAACGAATAAAATAAAAAACTACTGGGTCGATTTCAAAAATTCTTTCACAGTTGGGAAGGTACACTATCCCCTGGTGGCATATACTACTTTTTATCCCTGCATTCCCACGGGAACAAGGAACTGCGCGGCTGAAACCGCGAGGCGTCCGCTAGTAAAAAATATAGGCAGTCATGGGGACGGCTGACAAAAGGGAAAACTTAAAACAAGTCACATTAGCGTCAATTGTCGGTGACGTAGGTTAGGGCCATAAGTTTAGCCCCTGCTAAAAAATCTTTAAATGCAGTTAAAGAAGTTTTCACTCCAAAAATATTATGTTTCAGAGTCATCCGAACGCGGAGCAGTTACGAGATAACAATTCCGCTCTAGTCTGTACATTCTGTTACCATTCGTTGCTGAGTCAGTGGCGGCGGTAAGTACACACGGTCTATCAACACATGGATTATGAATTATAAAAACTATTCACTTACTGAGATTACACACATTTTTAAATTAATAATTATGTGCTACAAAGCGCAGCATGTAAATTTAATTATTAAAAATGTAAATAAACAAGAAGGAGAAGTGAATTGAGGGGGCAATCTGATCCGGCTCGAAGGACCAAAAATGAACCCGAAACTCTGCTCTCACACTGAAAATCACAGATACTTGGCTCGGAGTACTTGCTTTTTCGTTGGTTAGTTGACGACTGCCTGTCACACAAATCAACAGAGCGGGAATTCGCACCTTTGACAGGTGATAGATGAAACTGGTTACAAGCTGACAGATGTTTCACCTGTCACCACGTCAGTTTCCATAGGAAAATTACAATTATACTTTAAAAAATTAACCGATTTTGTTTATTTGATTTTAAAAAATAATAAAATATTAGGAGTGCACAAGCCTATTAATTATCGTTTGACGTCTATTTTTAACAGTCTTCAAAAAAGGAGGACGTTCTAAATTCGTCGAAACCTTGTTTTATGTATGTTCACCGATTACTCGTAGACGCCTGAACCGATTTCGAAAATTCTTTTTTGTGTTGCAAAGGGTATACGACCCATTTGAATTTTATCCGTATAGGTCGAGCGGTTTTGAAAAAATCAACATTTTTTTAAATGTTAATTGTGTACATCGAAAATAATATCGTTTACTCAGAAACCTCGCTGTTTCATTGGAGCAGTGCGCTTAGGTGACTTAAGGGGCATGAAGTCGGTTTATTAAAATTGTAAATTTATATATTAGTTTTTAATTAATGTAAATTTATACTTGTGTTTTCCAGATACGAATCATTAGGAGGCGTTTCTGCGGAAAGAAGAACATATAATACCCACGACTATCACTGCCACCTCTGTGGTATTAAAACTTATAGAAAAAGAGTACGAGCGTTACCTATTAAGGTAAATAAATATTTATTTTACATTTTTAGATAAATTTGCAGACTAATTATTATTATTACATGAATAAAAACGTTTGATTAATTGACGGAACTAACTACATGTTTTTTTAATAAAGAAAATAAATGCAATGATAGCTCAGTGGTTAGCGCGGTCGACTCGCATGCGAAGGGCGTAGGTTCAAACCCCAACAATGAGCTTGAGCTGCCGGTGAACGAAAACATCGTGAGGAAAAGTACCGCAGTACTATTTATTCTACCGTCATGCAGTAGCGTGTAAACATTACTGTGTTCCACTTTGAAGGGTACTGCAGCGAAATTACAGGGATGTTGAGACTAACTATCGAAAGTCTCAAAGTGATGAGCGTCAAAACAGCGATGCCCTGCTCTGTGTATCGCTGCAATGGTCACGGATAGGCGTTATCTCTTACCATCAGGAGAGCGTATTGTTCGTCTCATTACTTTTACATTAAAAATACAAAAATTCTACTACGTACTCTATTATAAAGAAGAAATATTTGATTGTTTGTTTGTATTGAATAGGCTCCGAAACTACTGGACCGATTTTAAAAATTCTTTCACCGTTGGGAAGCTACGCTATCCCCGGGTGACATAGGCTACTTTTTATCTCTGTATTCCCATGGGAACGGGAACTACGCGGGTGAAACCGCGAGGCGTCCGCTAGTAAATAAATAAAAACAGTTTTTTTTTTAATTTTAACTGTTGATGCTGTGTTTGTTTTTCGTAGAATTTAATCGAATTGTTAACATTCTGCCCGTGTTTTGTTTCAGGAATTCCCATTCTTAGTGCAAAGGCGGACTGAAAATTCATTATTATTAGAAAATGGCGACTATGCCGTAGTATGTTTAGATTGTTATGAAAGTTTAAGGTGAGTAATATCTACTCTACAGTTTTTTTTATAGTTACAAGACGAGCTGGGTGTTTGACCATAGCTCACGTGATGTCAAGGACGATGTGGTCAAAGATGGTGAAGCACACCTAGCCTGGAATAAAACTAGCTTGCTTGTTTGCTTGGCGGCAGATTTTCTATTCTTAGGTTACTGTTCCTCTGAACTTGAACTTCCTTAGTACAAGCTTAGCTTAGTTTGTGGTCAGATGGCGCTGTGACAGTCCCACGATATATAATTTTTTTTAAAATTCAATATTGGTTCGCGTTTGACCATACTTTGCCTGATGTTAAGCAGTAGTGTGGTCTAAGATGAAGCACGCTTACCTAGAAGATAGCTATTTACTCTAGATTTGAAGACATCTATATTGTACGTAACAGGGACTCCGGTGTATTTATTTATTGTGTAATAATTCATAATTCATTTATTGCGTATATGGGTGTAATAGATATTTAAAAGAGATTACGAGCGCCATATTCTGCCATGCGGCATGCAAAACTTAAAATTAACGTTAACAAAATTAAACATTACAAAAAAAAAAAATTACAGTCAGTGATTCGTCAAATCAAAAGTAAAAAAAAAAATGTATTATGTAGAGTAGTTTTTATTATATAGGTTTACACACAAGCTCATAACTGTAATATGTATGTATGTATACGTATGTTATGTGTGTGTGTGGTATACGTGTGTGATTTTTTTGTCATGTCATTTTATCATATTGACAATTTTTTTTTTTTGGTATTGCCATGTATTTTTATATTCACATGTTTGTATATTGACATACCTTATTTTGACATGTAATGAGTGTTTTAAAACTCATTTAATTATATATTTAAAATTTTGAAGTGATTTGTATCATTGGTGTTGTCAATAAAATATTTGTATTTGTCGCAGAACGCAAGCGCAGGACTACGAGCGGCGCGGCGTGCCGGTGGAGAAGCGCGAGTACAACTGGCTGCTGCAGCCGCCGCCGCCCGAGGACTCCGCCGACGTCACCATCGCGCGCCTGCCCTCCGGCGACAGATCCGACAAACTGGTAAACTCGCATACATACCGCATGCCGTGTTCTGCCGTTCTACATCATCGATCAAATAAAGAGAGGATTCCATATTCATTACTCATTTATTGATAGTCAACACAATCATCTATATCATTTTTTGTAGCGATTATAGCTCAGTGGTTAGCGCGGTAGGTTAGCATGCCGAAGGGCGTGGGTTCAAACCCCAACAATGAGCTTGAGCTGCCGGTGAAGGAAAACATCGTGAAGAAACCATAGCATGGTGGTAGGGTACTTTCTAGTACTCGGCTGGCTAGCTACCACCCTCAAGTTGAAAATCTGCCGCCAAGCATCTAACGGTGTGTTCCGGCAGCCTCACTTGAGAGCCAGTTCCATTCCAGGCTAGGTGTGCTTTACCATCTTCGACCACACCTTCACTTAACATCAGGTGAGCTGTGGCCAAACAACTAGCCTGTCAACCAAAAAAAAATAAAAAAATCATCCCTATTTTGTAACTGTCTGTTGTTATTTTTGTGTGTTCTGTGGTGTTTACATAGTAAAAAATCATTTTCTTTAATTCTAAATTATCTACACTAATTAAAAAGAGGTAAGATTTGATTTTTTGTTTGTTTGTATTAAATAGGCTCCGAAACTACTACTACATCAGGTGAGCTGTGGTCAAACAACTAGCCTGTCAACCATAAAAAAAAAAAAAAAAATCTTAATAATTCTTTCATTATTCGAATGCTACATTATCCGTGATGGGCATAGGTTATATTTTATTTTAGCGCGGTCGGATCACACGACGAAAGGCGTGAGGAGGCGTACAAACTTTGCTTGGTTTGTGGCTAGATGTGTGAAATGTTCTTCGTTGTTGATTTGTTTAGCAAATTTAAATATTAAAACAAAACATAGGTCCGGTGTGGTATATTTTTCTGTATTTTATACAGATCCCGCAGTCGATAGTGGCGTCGCGCAGCTCTTCGAAGCGGAACAGCCCGAAGCAGGGAGCCTCCGCCGCGCTCACCGACCGCCGGCTGCCGCCCGTCAAACTCGACAAACCAGATACAGGTATGTATTCTGTCTATACCCGCTTTTAATGTCCCAAAATTTAAATATTATGGAGTTATTATATTTTAGTGTATTTCCACTTCAAACTACTTTTATGTCGAATTCGTCACTACGAAGATGTAATTTCATTTAAATATAATTTTAAATATTACCTTGGCAGCTTTAAATATTTCTTCACCGGCAGCTAAAGCTTATTGTTGGGGGTTTTGTTTGTAAAAAAAATAAATCGCGATTTTTTGACGTATTATATGTATAAGACCAAGTGTCTTCTTTTTCGGAGCGATTCCTTTTCACCCAGTATATCAACTGCAACAAGAAAATAAGGGCGTCATAATGATGCGGCTTGCGGCAGCCGTTAGTTAGTAGTTAGCCGTTAGCCGCGTTACTACCGCGGTTTTAGCCGACGTGGCCGGCTAAAACCGTGGTAGTAACGGTTTGGGACGATGGATACAGCTGCAAACTATGTATGTCTTGCTCCACATAAACTTGGCCTACGGAAGCGGCGAAAATTGCGGACTGATTAAAGCATCACTTTAGCACTGTTCGTAGAAAAATTCCCATAAATCCGTTTCTGTTTTAATATTCCGTTAAGAGCCCACGTAACGCCATTTCTTAACAAACATTCCATTTTAAAAATGAGACACAGGCATAAGCTTCATTTAGCTTGCCTTCTTTTTAACGTTGTTAAGTATCAAGCACCCTCTTATCTGTATGCGAAGTTATCATGGGCTTCCAGTCGACGGCCTCTGGTTTCTCGTCAATGTGCAACGCAGCTGTTGACGCAACGTCATACTTCTGCAGCGTTCAGGGGGAGTTTCCGCTTCACGGCAGCTAAAATATGGAACAACATTCCTTCCCCGATCAGAAACCAGAATTACGTTAAGGGTTTCCGTAATAACCTTAAAAAATTCCTGATTGCTCATCAGAAGTCCCAGGAAGCCCTGATACATGAAACTAGTGCTATATAATGTTATCGCTAGTTTCATGAATCGGTTTCCCCTAGACAAGCGTGTTACATCCTAGATCGTATCTTCTCTTTTGGTAACAGGCGTGATGGTGGTCAAACGTGAGCCTGTTATTTTTATTTTTGTTTTGTTATTTGTATGTTGATATTTTGAGAAGAGTTATTTGCAGAGTAGTTTGTTGTTTGAATTTTTTATTTCGTTTTGTTTATTTGTTGTTGGTAATTTGTTATGTTTGTTTTGTTGTTTTGTTTGACCGACAAGGGTTCACCGGAAGACCAGCGCTGGTCATACTAATTAGTGTGACCAGTATTATGCTGAGGTGAACCCCTATTTTGTAACTGTTTGTCTCTATTTGTTGTTATTTTTGTTTTTTTTTGTATTGTTGCAAAATACAATTATTTTCTTTCTTTCTTTCTTTCTTTCAAATCCTAAACAAAAGATTACAAACTGAACTTTTTCTCAAGACGGTATACCTACGTTATACGTGAATCCGACTTCCATCAGTTTTCATCTTCCATGTTTTACATCTCATTTTATGTTACATCTCCCAAACAAAACAATATAAACTTTATATTTACATGTAAATCTTATCTCAATATAACCTTTTATTCAAAAGAATAAAAACGTCTTTGCATTGAAAGGCGGCAAGGCGTTATATTTATCGTTATGAATACGTATACAAAAACATGTATATTTGAACCTCCCCTTCGCTACCCTTGTAAGGTAGAACCACCTGTGGAAGCGAGCCTTTATAAGCTGGCAAAGAATAGAGAAGACAACAGATACATGGAAGGAATATTACTTAGTGCCTAAATCTTGTATGCCTCTCTGAGGACAGTGGGTTGTGTACATTTGATATTTTGCAGACTAATGTGTAATTTGTTTTTTGAAGTATAAAGTTTTATTGTTATTGTTTAATTTTACGGAAAATAGCAAGCTGCAATCAAAAATATGTTATTCGTTGATTTATCATTTTATGAAGACGTTAGTAAAAGCTATATTAAAACATAAATTGTTAATATGTTCACTAACCAAAATGTGCAAAGTTAATGTTCATGGTGCGACAATTAAATATTGTTCGTGGACTCTTGATCAATCGTGCTATCTTTCTCTAACTAGAGCATGTTTGCGATTCTTTTTTTAAAATAATAGAAACACACACAAAATATCCCCCAAAAATCCAAACACTATCCCTCCCGTCGAATTCTTTTATTACTACACTTACAACAATGTGATTTCGTTTTATGTTCGTGTAATTTGTAAACAGTTAAGGATTAGTAATATAATCTATTATACACCATGAATGCAAAAAAATAACTTTTTTCAGGAACCTAGCTGTTAGGTAATGTTTCCCAATAGTCAATGAACTGTCGCATCTGCCCATGGCGCCTCATCGCTCCCCCTACCGACCCCTACAGTAACTCAATCCTCGCCTAAGTGCAAGAGGGTATCTGTTACCGCGCTTCGTCGCGCCTGTTATCGAACGGTTTTCGAGATAAAGCAGCGACCACACCGGACAGCTAAACTACGCGACAAAATCGTTTTTATCGTTTCTTGCATCTTCTGCATGACTTCTTGCATCTTTGCTACTCAAAGCTCTGTTAATCGCTGCAATGGTCATGGACAACCGGTATATCTTACCATGAGGAGAGCGTCTCGTTCTTTTCATAACTTTTATATTTACATTTTTTTTTCACTACTTATAGAGGCCATAATTATACATAATGGCGAGTAGACTGACCTTCTTTCGGCTGAGTATAGTATACCCTAAACTTATAACCCTGTATAGCTTTAGGTTTGTGCGTATGAAATACAATCATTGACATCGCCATTGTCTTACAAACAAAAGTGTTAGTGTTTAAACATGTATTTTTCCACAGCAAAAAAAAACAAAGGCTTATAATTTTTTCTATCATGGATCTCTTTTTTATGTAACTTGTAATATAACGGGTCGTGTCGGGCATCGGCCGCGTCCTAGTGCCGTGTAGCCTTAACCGGGGTGTTTAGAACTTTCCTCGCGGGGGTTTGCGCGCCTTTATTTATGTACGGGATGAGATTTCTTGGAGTTTTTTTTTCTTCAAGAAATGCTGATAAGTGCTTTTGAAGATATTTATATTATAAAAGTTGATTAATAAATAAGCGGACGAGACTGGATACGATCGGAAAAAATGGCACGCTTTATAAGAGATTTTGATGATCAAGTTAAGATAAAACATGTATTCTGTATGGCTGGTCGAAAATAGTAAACACACCAGGCCCCTGATTCTGTAATTCGTGTCAGATTGCGTATAACGTACCTAACATTGTAGGCTTGTACATTTTATTTTAACAGTTTAAAAAGAGGATACTTGGTTGTAGATCTCCTTAGCAGGAGGTCGTCTTGGTAGGTACCACCGCAGTACCAGACATTCTGTCGACAAGCAGTAGTGTGTAAACGTCACTATGTTCCAGTTTGAAGGATACTGTAGCTAGTGAAATTACAGGGTCGTTGCGATTAACCATGAAAAGTCTCTAAAGTAATCAGCGCCAAAACACCGATGCCCTGGACTTTGGTTTGTTACTTAAAGTTCTATGTAGCGCTGCAATGGTCATGGACAGACATTATCTCTTACCATCGGGAGAGCGTCTTGTTCGTCTCATTACTTATACTTTGCGTGTGCTGATAGAGCCTTTGGAAACCTCACCATCGACTAGTATTTAAAAAATATTTGTAACGAGAATTATTATGATAAATACACGGTTTTTAATTCTGTTAATAAATGTAATTCTAAAGAAAATATATATTGTATTTGTTGTATTATTTCCTGTTAACTGACAAAAAATTGCGTGCTCTAACTTCGACCACGTTGACGTTTACCAGCAGCAGAGTTTGTAGTTTAACGCATATGATATATCTGATAAATCTTAAAATCTTATTTTAATTATACAATAAAAACCTCGTATACTAGCAGTTTCAATTTTGTTGTGTTAATACGTAGGTAAAATCTAAATTTAATATTGATCTAAGTATACCTTAAGCCTAGTTTCGTAAGAGCTTTTCAAATTATATAATTCAAGTCGCACACATCCAATATTGCCAAGCGCAGCGTCGACATTCCGCTCAGTAACGTTCTATCATATTCCTTCATACATTCAAAATCATGTCCTATAGTACTTGGAATAAGATTGAAGCTTTAGATTTTCCAGTTCATTTTTGCAATGTACTACCAAAATCACACCCTAAAAACATCGTACTAAGGTTTGAAGTTTACATTTTTGGTTCATTGTTGTTGGGTTAGTTATGACCTTTGGCAGCTGCAGTATCGTTTGTATGATCGGAGGAAGCCGAGAATACCATAACATATTGGTATTTCGCGTAGATTGTTTTTGGTGTGGGGAAAATGATGAACGTTTGGCGATTTGTTACAAACACTATTGTATTTTTTTGTACTGCTGGACATGAGCCTTTTATAAGATATACCAGTCAATCTGATCTTCGGCTATTCGTTGCGAGTTACTGCCAGCTGTACTAAGCTCATAACTATCGAGTCTCAGGGCGTTTTCATGTTTGCTGATTGGTCGTCTCCCCTCTAAACACGTCTACACCAGCGATCGTCGGTTCTGCGACAGATAAGACCAACTGCCACTTCGTCACTGAAATGCTATGTCGGTAAACGGACTGCCTGAGTGGGTGGTTCAAGATGGAGCCGAAGGGCGTGGGTTCGATTCCCACCCAGGACAAACAGTTTGTGGTATAAACAAATCTTTGTTCTGTGTCTGGGTGTTCTGTATGTATTATAAGCATGTATTTACAAAAAAAAAGTATTCTGTCAGTTATCTGACTTCCATATTACAAGTTTTGCTTACAATCTGGGTGTCAAGTCGCGAAAGAATCGACTTTTTCTTGGCTAGTGTTTTCCATCCAATGAAAATTGTAACCCATATTTTAAATTTGAAAATATTTGTGTAACAGTCAGTCGCTCGTGACATGAACCGCCGTCAATCAAACAAGGGAGCGATATTGATCAGGACCGCCGACATGTCTGTACTGTCCTGGCTATGTCTGGGAATCAAAGCTGTGCTATTCCTGTCTTCTGTCGATACGTTAAACACAACCTGATATCTGTAACCATTCCATTATATCCATTTATATTACTTTGACATTTACGAGTATATTTCTTAGATTAGGTTGATGTATGGAATTGTAATTTCTTCTTCTTTTTTTTTTTAAGGTCACGTGTTTAACCACAGCTCGCCTGATGTTAAATGACGGTGTGGTTAGAGACGGTAAACACTGGAATGGAACTGGCTCTCGAGTGAGGCTGTCGGAGCACACTGTTCAGTGCTTGGAGACAGATTTTATGGTTTCCACACGATGTTTTCTTTCACCGGCAGCTCAAGCTCATTGTTGGGGTTTGAACCCATGCCATTTGGCGTCTGAACCGAGCCGAGCTACCGTCGTTACAAACTTCTTTGTTTTTGACGTCGCAGCTTATCAGTGTCAAGTATTTTGATATTTTCACGCAAATAAAAAATGTCAAGTTAAATTAATCTAAGTCGCACACAACTTCATTAAAGTATTACAAGTGCTTGACTGAATTTTTCGGAACGGATTGTCTCATGTTGATAAAAGTTCGCGAGGATTGACATAGAATACTTCCCGTTAGAACGCTAATAAAATTGGGAGGCGAAACTAAAGTTCTTTTTTTATATCGGACTAGACATGCGTTTGGCCATGATCTCACCTGTTGGAAAGCGACGATGTAGCCGAAGATGGAGCACGCCTGCCTAGGAAATATCTATTCATGTTTTTCTTGAACAACCTTGGGTTGTACTTAGTTGGTAACACACGCTGGCAACGAGTTCCACACAGCAGTTCTTACAAGGAAAGTGGTCTGGATTCTCGCATCAAAAAGGCAGTCTTAAAATTAAGTTCCACGAGTTTTGGCAAAGCACCATTTATTACACGTTTAAGGCACTAATACACTTGGCAAGAGTCGCTAGGTTTTAAGTTGAGCGAGTGCCAAGACAATAGTTGTTCAGTAACACACCGCATCATACAAAACTTACATATAGCTGCGATATTTTCTCGTAAAAGTTGGTGAAGACCAAATCCAGTAAGGACAAGGATCCACGTTGCAAGAGGCTTCTGCAGTGATTACCTCGTTCAAGGCAATCTTCATAGTCTTGGACAGCGTCGCAAAGTTGCTAGTTTATCGGATTCATTTCGGAGAGTGTGTTTCTGTCTACATGCTGCAATACCCCCATGCCAATTTTTCTATCGGACGGCCAGAAGTTCGAAAAGGGGACATCGTTTCATGGTTGACGTTGCAATATGCGTACGAAAGGATTTGAATCCACTTTCATTATTCGAACGGTTAAAGCGTGGGATACGTTACCCGAGTTGACGTTCCCTGATAGATACAATCTGGGTGTCTTCAAATCGGGAGTGAATTGGTATCTCTAGGCAAAAGTACTACCTTACCTTATAAAAACTACTGTGAGTGTTAGTTTTTTGTTTCTGTTTGTTTTGTTCTGTTTACTTTTTTATTATGTAATAAGTCTGCATGTTGTGCTTAGTAGCACAATAATTATTATTACTAAACAAGTGTGTAATCTCAGTAAGAAAAAATATTTGTAATTTTTATGAGATTAATAAATATTCTTAAACCGTAAACGTGCTCCATCGTAGATCGCATGTTTATTTAACAATAGCGGAGGCCTCGCGGTTTCACCCGCGTCGTTCCCGTTTCCGTGGGAATACAGGGATATAAAGTAGCCTATGTCACCCGGGGATAGTGTAGCTTCCTAACGGTGAAAGAATTTTTGAAAACGGTCCAGTAGTATCGGAGCCTATTCAATACAAACAAACAATCAAATCTTTCCTCTTTATAATAGTATAGATCGGGTGAAAGCCTATGAAACATTAAAAAAAAACTTTTGTTAAATGAAGAGCGTCAATAAAGCAGACAATTGGTATGATGGTACGTACCGTACCATTTCATATCTAAGAACTTTGAGTTGTGAAATAGTAGTCTAGTAAATCGTTGCTTTGGCGCTCATTAGTATAAGTAAATTCAATTTCCAATTCAACATAAAGCTTGCCCTTTTACGTAGACAAAGAAAAAGTGGGTACAAAAAACACAGTAGATTTCATCAAGTGGTTCCTCCAATCCGTCCAAACGCAATTAGCTTCAGCGCCCTCAAAGGCGTTCGACAAAGGAAAGAACTAATTTACGACGCTTCGTGTCGACGCCGCGTCAGAACGTCGGGGATTATTGGAAAGCCATTTGCGGCGCTCTGTACTATGTAGCGAGGAGTGCGGGCGGAACTGAGGTGATAGCGGATAGCGGGTAATAAATCATTCGAGCTAGTACGGATAGAATCCTAATCACAACTTTTAAACAGTGAACTGAGAGAGTGTATGTATTACTGACATTTGAACTTGACATTTTGTTATTTCGTAATTTATTTTTTATTGTATTGGTGTACACTGTGTTGGGGCGGACTGTAAATTAATAAATAAACATGTTAGATAGAAGCTCTTTATTGTGTACACTAAAAATATATAAAAAGTACAGAAATTTAAAGGATCTTCTGATCTAGCGCCACTAGCACTTTTATATGGCGGCCTTATCGCTAAGAGCGATCTCTTCCAGACAACCAGGAATGCAAAACACGAGACAGCTCTAGAACACAACAACACAAATACAAATACAAAATACAAAATATTTTTACTGTAACCATAACTGATGACTTATTAATGATATGTAACCCTGTCTGCTGCTTTAACGTATAGCTGTAGTGCAGCAGACAGTGCTCTCACAAACACAGAAACATAGTGTTGTAACACTATTAAGTTCTAAAAATATAAAAAGTATTTAAATAAAACTAAGTATGTACATAAATAAATATACAAATATATATAGGTTATAATATATTATATGTACATACATACAGATAAAACCAAAGGAAAATAAACCAACATCAGCAGCGAGGTACAAAACATGTCTGATTCACTTACAGCAATACTATACTCAGCAATGTGACAAATAATCCTACTTCACACTGTTCTTGAAAATATTCAAGGACTGTGTCTATCTATTAGTGACAGGCGGTTCATTCCATAACCGGATATAATGCTACATACCACATTGTCGCAACAAAAATTGTAACACCCCATGTTTTATTTGAATTTGGGTATTCCAAAAATTACAAAAGCATCGATCGTTTTTATCATTTTGGCCCACAACCTTAAAGTCAAGAGTAATGTTGATATACTCGTGTTCCACGCTGGTACTGTGGCCACACCTTTACCCCTCCAGCTTGCGACCGGGTACACAATAAACGTGTCGATTTGTCCTCTTATTTCGTTTGTTGAGCTCCGACAATCCCTGATTGTGGATTGTGACGGATTCATTTACTTGTGAGCTGCATTTTGATACATATTCATTTCACAATTTTGAGACTTTTTGAGGCCTAATTAAAGTTTACTCGTTGATTTGTAATCATTAGCTGTTAGGTTAAGTGAGGTTCAGTTATAGTGGAAACCTAATTAAACGTAACCAAAGGCCACCGGATGTGGTCCAAACTATAAGCGAAGCATTCGATATAACTAAATAATAAATATCGTAGGACATTACACACAGCGCCATCTGACCACAAACTAAGCAAAGCTTGTACTATGGCAGTCGGATAACTGATAGCATATACAAATACTTTTTTGTGAATACATACTTATACATACAAAACAAAGATTTGTTTATACCACAAAGTGTTTGTCCTGAGTGGGAAGCTAACCCACGCCCTACAGCTTTTAAGGCAGATACATATACTAATGTTTGTAATTTCGTATAAATAAAACAAACATTATCAATTCTTTGAGAAATATGAGTAGGTTCTTAGCTTTTTTTTTAATGAAGATTTTGCTGCCCGTGTTGGTTGGTGTTCCCTGATAGATACAATATGGGTGCCTTCAAGTCGCGAGTGAATCGGTTTCTTTCAGGTGAGCGTGCTCCGTCGTAGACCGCATCGTTTTGGCGGTCAAACGCAAGCCTATCTGATATTTAAAGAAAAAAGCTAGTAATAAAGATCATTCTTAGGGGTTGAACCTACGGTTAGTAAACCAACCGCGCTATCACCGAGCTATCATCGCTACAAAATCACTAAACTCAACGTAACTGACTTCAAGGGTGATACTTTGTAGACTGTTTAAAAAACCCAGTAGTACACTCGATGATGATTTTTAATAGAAATAAAATAACGTTCACAACTCGTTGCTACCCTGCCAATTAACAAAGTTTCTACTGGTTAACAAGCAACTAGTCGCCTTCGAGTTCCGAAACTAGACAATGGCAATACGAGGTACTGTACAGTTTGCTATTACACGTCAAAAGTTGCACTGAGCCTGGGTGGGTGGGCTGTGCAGCGCACCCTTGTAGGGAGGTAGTAGGTAGGCTTTGTGTGGAAAAGGTAATAAATCTAGGTAATTCTATCGTAGCAAGTATTTTTGAAGTACATATCCTTACGTGATATCGTCGACATCGGCTGTGCTGGCGAGTGCCGACGAGTCCGCTCCAGGCACGAAGCGGCACTTGCCTCGATTATAGGTGAAGTTTGAAATTTGTATCAGGAAAATGTTACTAGTATTTTTTTTTTTTTTTTTTGCAGAACCCACTTGGTAGTTGTTAATCAATTGCAATGAAAACTGATCAAAAGTGAAAACAATCAGCGAAAAATTAGTCCCATGTTGGGCGCCATATTTTCTTGGTTGCTTTGTATGGGCTTAACTTATTGACTGGTCTTAGATTCGGAGCTATATATTTAGATAAAGTTACCAATATAGCCCTACGGATTGGCATGTTGAAGTGGCGGTGGGCAGGGTACATAACACGCAGAACTGATGGTCGATTGGGCTGCAAAGTTTTGGAGTGGAGACCAGGGATCACCAAGCAAAGCGTAGGACGTCTATACTCAAGGTTGACAGGCGACCTAATGAAGACCGCAGGAACGCGCTGGATGCGAGCCGCTTACAACCGATCTTCTAATATCCTCTGCCCTTAGTAGAAGCCTACTAAAAGCTAACTACCACACCGATTGGTAACGGGCAGCAGCGTTACCAGTGCGAGCCACGGCAACGTGGCGACTGTGGGGACAAACCTCCCATGATCATGTCTCCAAGTGGCGTGAGAGGCCTATGTCCAGCAGTGGACTTCGAGTTAGCCACAAGTTAAGCTAAGACATTTATTTGTGTTTAAAACATTCGTAGTTCTTAGTTCCACATTTTCCAAGTCAGTGAATCAAAATCTTTATGTTGTTATGGTGTAAGTTCTTCCGAGAGTAAGTAACTTTATCCTGACATATTTCTTCAGGGAATTCAACTAGTTTACGGTGTTAAAAAGTCGATCGAGTAATTGCGTCAGCACGCTCCCTCTGGAGTTCCGGGAGACTTTATATCGATAACCAGTCCCTACATTTTCTCCGAAGTTTGACTTTCGCACCGTGTTCGTCCGACGTATTTACGACACATGTGTAGGATTCCCGCCGTGAACCCGCCGGATCGTACCGAAGCTCGCGACACGACTAGGGTTGCGACCGACGAGAGCTTATCGATAATATATTTCGATAGATTTTTTAAAAGATTAACGTTGTAACACAATCCTATGTGAAAATCTTTTGGTTCGATTCAAACGTTTTATCATTTGATTGACACCATTTATCATTTAGAATCTGTCCGCATGTAAATTTAATGAGACAATTTTTGTTTATCGATATTTTTGTTTACTCTGTGTTCCCCTCGTAAGTAACATAGCTACCGTACCCGTCTTCGCATATATAGAGTCTCGCGAAATCATTGCTCTGTCTAAACAACTGTGATGTATCGGTGTGACCAGCGAAACAAGATCCACGCTATGGTCCAAACAGTTTTCGATTCCATTTGCGCGTCAAAAATAGTTTAGTTTCGTTAATGTCAAAGATGAAATAAAAATCCTGAGAATAAACCCCGCTATATATAGTTATGTAAAATAAAAGTTGTTCAACTTTCTTGAAAATCTGTTGTAGAATAGTTTAGTTTCGTGAATGAAGGACTTTCTGAACTTTTTTGAACTTTTTACTTCATTTGGCTTCGCCGTCAGTAGCTTGTTTGGTTTCAGAAATAAATACTGTTTTAAACAATACTTAAGTAACTTTTTATTTATTTCAGTACCTACTTACTTACGTAATTTTACCGGTTTTTTCATGAGTTAAATTAGAAATGAGGCGTGATGTAAATTTGAAGGACTATGTCAGCGCCAACTCAAAGAAAGAATACGTCGAAATAGATGGCGCTGTGTAAAATGTCACACAGCGCCATCTAGCGCCAAACTAAACAAATATTGTACTATGGGAACTAGATAACTAATAGGATACTTTTTTGTTGTAAATACATATTTATTAGTAAAAAACTAAACCGGTCCAATTAATACATCTTATTTTTTGTCACGTTTCCTTAAAAAAATGCCAATGCAAATATGGATGTGTGTATTCTGGAACTCTTTCCTTCATTAACATGTACGCTAAATCAAACACAATGTACACTAACATTCCTGACGCGAGCGAAAAAAGCACACATCGTCAGGGGTCTGTCTTAAATGGACGCGGACTCTCATTGCCACGCATTGTAAAGCAGAAATTAGATTGCTTTACGTTTTAGCTTTTTGACTAAGAGGGTAGGTCGGGAAATACTGCCAAATTTTCCGCTTCGCACATATTGTTATGCACCACCAATTAAAGTGACAGTAACTTGTTTCGAAATTATAAAAAAAAACATTAAGCGCTGTGGTAACTTTTTAAAATATAAATGTAACGAGACGAAATAGACGCGCTCCTAATAAATAACGCCTGTCCATGACCATTGCATCGATACCGAGAATTTTCGAGTAACAAAACCCAGAGTAACTTACGTATATCCAGATTACGAAAAAAATGTTATCTCGTAGGTACTTGGGCAATTTTATTGTGAACTACATTTTTACGATAAAACAATACCCTCTGAAAATGTATCAGATGTTGTATCTATTATTGTTTTTGTCTTTGTTTTTTTTGTTATGACTACTTAAAATGGTCCAAAAGGTAAGGTTACAAGGGCAGAGACGATGGCTTATGTTTATTTAAGGGCTTGTTAGAAATCGTCTGAATGCAAAGAATACTCTACAAGATTAAAGTAAACTCACTTTCGACCCATCAATATCTTTTTAACTATGCAAGTTCCTTATCAATTAGAAGAGTGTTATTGTCTTTGATTAACACCGTTATTTACGGCACCAGCTAAACTTGTCTTTAGATTAAAAAAATACTTACTGAGTAAGAAAATATGCTCCGGCAACCTCGAATTAAAAAATGAAAATCAAAGTTCGCGGAACCTTCATAAAAGCTATTCGTGCGGGAGCAATGAACGATTGTGCCATATTCGTAACGAGCTTCGCTTTGGCAGCCTTCCCCATCTCCAATAATATGTTAAATTGTCCCAATTTCGCGGAGCGCGTGACGCCCGATTTCCATAAAACATGTATCATGAAAAATATCCCAACTTTGCCTCCGTCCACATACTTAACTGTCAGGGGTCTGCTGTGAATGGTCGCGTGTCTCACAACGCCGCTCGTGTTTACGCCAACAACCACCATATTGTGGGGTTGGCAAGGGTTATATTTGCGATCTTGGCGGTAGAAGTATCAAGACGTTATATCCAGTGTTTTTACGAGCGCTTTAATCCCACGGTCGGTGGAGTGGAGTGCGGTCCCGTTGGCGGATACGACACGAGTTTGTGAGTCATACATACAAAAAAAAAAAAATTTGGATCCATTTTTTACTGTCACCTGGTTTTCCTTGCTTTGTTATTCGAGTACACTGAATCAAGTTTTGTTGCTTTGCGATATGTTCTTCGTAGTAAACTTAACTTTACGAAAACGTTCTTCATCTGAATCATTGAAGAAAGTGAGTTTCTACGAGATCTATTTTCACTAAACTTTAATACGGTGTTGCGACAAACCCCTTTATGTGCGCTGTGTATTATTCTATACCGACTTTTTTTTAAAATGCCTTTTGCCGTTTTTTTTTCTCTCCATCCACGGTGTTTCCTGTTCGTACAATGCAAACGCGCGCAATCTAAGGCGCATGCGCGGCGGCAATGCGGCCGGCTGCCGGAGGGGTGCGACTCTGTTGCCTCTCTCTACCTACTCCACAGTCTACATAGCGCCACCTATTTGTAGAACCCCCGAGTAGTGCATCTTACAGAAATACAACTCTTAAAGTCACACATTTACTAAAAAAAACATATATTATTTATTTCATTCCACTAAGCCCAAAGTAACGCCTAGGTTACATTTTATTATTCGCAGTTCTAGTGCCTATCACTGACCGATAAGTGTGTGTTACCAGTGATGACTTATAGCGCTGAAACGTGGTCTCTTGACTATATGCCTTCTTGGTAAGCTCTAAAGTAGCATAACGAGCTATGGAGAGAGCTTTGCTCGGGATTTCCCTACGAGATCGAATCAGAAATGAGGAGATCAGTAGATAAACTAAAGTAATCGACATAGCCCAGCGGATTAGCGAGTTGAAGAGGTAGTGGGCAAAGCACATAGCACGCAGAACTGATGGCTGATGGGGCTGCAAAGTTCTGGAGTGGAGATCACGGACCGACAAGCGCAGCGTAAGACAACGTGGACGGACAACGTAAGAACGCGCTAGATGCGAGCCGCTTTGAACCGATCTTCATGGAAATAATTGGGGAGACCTTTGTCCCACAGTGGACGTCCTACGACTGAAATGTTGATAATAAAACATATGTCCACGCAAGCGAATTCGTGGGTAATATCTAGTCAACGTCTAAATCTTTACACTGTTTTGTTTCCGATGTTTGGTTTGTTGGGCGCTGATGTTTTCGGGGTTAGGAACTCTGCAGGTATCCTGCTCGGCGGTGCTGTAGGTACTATTCGACGTAGATCCATAGAGTTCAGTATACACCTACTTGACGAGTATAGTTACGCAGCCGAGTGGAGGGTCTGCGAAAAGCCGCTTCTATTTCGCACAGATTACGCCACGGGACACTTGCCATGTTTATATTTGAGTTTCATATTCGGTAAACAGTAATTTAATGATATGAAAATGTAGAAAATATTACCTACATTAAGAATTGTACTTTAATATTAATAATATTATAAGACATTTCTCACACACACAACGCCATCTAGGCTCAATCTAAGCG
This sequence comes from Biston betularia, assembly GCA_905404145.2. Lineage (NCBI taxonomy): Eukaryota > Metazoa > Arthropoda > Insecta > Lepidoptera > Geometridae > Biston > Biston betularia. The sequence continues at coordinate 639,340 of FR989884.1, forward strand.
AAGCTACTATGGGTACAAGTAAACGATTTCTTTTTCACCTAGAAGCAATGAGAGGAACGTGACTTTCTACAGAGATAACGCATGTTCATGACCATTGCAGCGATACACAGAACTTTGAGTGACAAAACAAAGTCCAGGGCATCGCCGCTTTGGCGTTCATTACTTTGAGACTTTCGATGGTTAGTCTCAACAGCCCTGTGATTACACTTCAAACCGAAACACAGTAATATTTACACATTACTGCTTGGCTTACAGCGGTGGTACGTACCTAGATGACGCCCCGCTAAGGAGGTCTACCACCAAGTATTGTTACTGATGGAATACTTACATAATACTTTAATACATACAAAACACCCAAACACAGAACAAACGTCTGTTTGTTCTGGTTAGGAATCAAATCCACGCCGTACAGCTCATAAACCAGGCCTACTACCAAATAAGTAAACAGCAGTCAGTGCATGATGTGTTTTGATTTGTGGTTTAGTTATTGTTTTTAAAATCCGTTCATAAATAACGGACAAACAATATAAAATACAACCGTATTGAGAACGTACTCCTTTTTTTTTAAATAAGTTAAAAAGGAAATTGAAGATAATCTTGTTCCCCTTGAGTCGTAAGATAAGGAAACGGCCCGCGAAATAATCCCGCTGACAAAATGTATTTCATTAGAAACAGCAAGTGGTAGAACTGCCCGAGTCGAGATAATCAGATGAAAGCGTAATTTGATTACACGGACATGAAGCCACATTCTGTTTCTTATAAAAAAACGCACCGCCTCGCGTACTTTTCGTTGTTCGAATTCTAGAAGAATTATTTTCGTTTTATTTAAACGGTAAACTCACGTTTGATTATATCAGATACTCCGACTTCGGTCACAGCCGGTGGCCTTTTTCATGGAGATAATGCTGAGAAAAACGCGCGCTAGGTCTAGTCTTGCTTCGTACTGGCATAAGTAAAACACAAATGTTTCACCACACCACATTAGTACGTGCGAAACCGGGGCGGGTTGTTAGTTATAATGATAATGATAATAAGTTATTTTGATGACAGCCCTGTTGGTTCATCGGTAGTATGTCTGCTTCGAGAGCTGAAGGGCGTGGGTTCGATTCCCACTCAGGACTAACATTTGTGTGACTAACATCGATGTTTGTTCTGTGTGTGGGTGTACTGTATGTATTATAAGTATGTATTTACAAAAAAAAAAGTATTTAAGTATTCTATCAATAACTGATAGAATACTTAAATACTTTTTTTTTTGTAAATACATGCGGTACACCCAGACACAGAACAAACATCTATTTTTACCACAAAGTTTGTCCTGTGTGGGAATCGAACTCACGCCCTTTAGCTCTTGAAGCAGACATTCTACCAATGAACCAACAGGGCTGTCATTATTTTATATGCATATATACAATTATATTATTTCTCTGCACAATGGTGAGTTTGGTGTAAACCGCTAATTCATACTACAAGAATATTGTGTTTCATTAGCCAGTAAATAATTTTATGTCTATTCTCTATAGTCAGTTTATAAATAAAATGAAATTTACAGCTCCGTTAGAATTCTGAATCGCTCAAGCGACTGAAGCCGCGGTGCGCCATTTGTGTGTATCATAATGGTCACTAAGTGACCGAAGGTCGGGACCACCACGGTTAGCGCCGACCCAGACCTCTCGCTGCTACCACAGAGTATATCAGACTATTAATATAATGGCACAGACTAAAAACAGAAGCACCACTTCAAAAGCAATGACGTTCTCCGAAGAGAACGTCATTTTTTTTTGTTGGCAAGTTAGGTTTTTTTTACTGTTTACGGGTTACGTGTTTGACTTCAGCTCACAGGGATGTTCCCAGGGTCTTCACAGGGTCGATGATGAATTTTTTCGTACCCAATGAAATTATGAAATTGGGTCTGAAACTGTCTATCGGCTTTCTACCGGATATATTTTGGAGATTGTGCCTTGGAGTTGCACGCGTTGCAGTTGATAAGCGTGTTCCATCTTGGACCGCATCGTTGCTTCACATCAGGCAGGATGTGGTCAAGCGCGAACCTATTCAATATAAAAAAAAAAAAAAAAACACTGTGTATGGGTAGCAGTGGGCCGTCTTTCTACTTGTTCTGTATTAAAAAGAGGATGCAAGTACGAGGTCGTACAACTCGGCAGCATATTCTCCAAAATGTATCCTATAGAAAATGCTCAAGAAAGTGTTCAAGTTTTTTTGACTAGAGTATTTCTGAAACAATAAACCATGTTTCATTTCCCCATTAAGGATTCGCGAATAAATGTATAAGTGGAATTTGTACTGAGCTTTTCGCTGTGTCGAGTAACCTCACCCTAGCTAACGTATATTTCAACCTGTTTGAACGCCCCCGCCCCCCCCCCCCCCCCCCCTAGCCCCTCAGTGGTACTGTTAGGTAATCTGCGTCACAAGGGTCGCCCCGCGCCCCGATGTAATTGAGTCTGTGAAGATTTAGTATTTTTTTAGCGATCTCATGAATAAGTTTGGATGGATATTTATTTAATAGAATGAGAGAATTTGCCGTTGTATTTGTTTGTTTCGTTGAATGTTAATCATATTTTAAACCAGCTGCGCACCGCGGTGTTACCCGCTACATGTTTTCGGGATAAAAAGTAGCCTATGCATAACTGCCCTCGCTATCGTTTCTTAACGATGTTTACCTTTATTTTTTTTTACTGTGAAAAAAGTAGGAAACAAGCACAGCACTTCACCGGCAGCTCGAGCTCATTGTTGGGGGTTGAACCCACGCCCTTCGCTGTGTAAATCGACCGCGATAACCACTGAGCTATGAATATTTCTATCTTGAACAAAATAATACAGTATAATAAATTTGTAATCGTATACAATACAGCGTATTTCTGTATGAAAGTATAAAAGCCCGAAGGCGCGAGTATCCCCGTTAAGGTCAAAGGTGGCGGCTTCTAACCCTCCTGAGACTCATTTACATAGGTCCTCGCGAAACCTTGGCCTGTCAATAGCTCGACTAAGAACTGGCAGCTTTTACCGCAAGCCCGCTTGGTACACTCGGCGCACAATTTTATGACCGATTCAGGAGCAGCACCCGTAGCAATTTTGGTCCTCGAGTTTCTGACTACTGGCAACCCTTAACACCCTGTTTATACCATTTTTATACAGATTATTGCAATTATACATTTCAATTGAGAGTTATATATCGGTAATAGCAGAAATACACTTATAAATTAATATATATTTGAACAACTACACAGACACTTGCAAGTTTATCTTTTGCGACTGCGACAAAGTCAATAAAAGAGGAAGATGTGTTTGATTTGTTTGTATTTCTACCCCTATGTTCTGTCATGACTACTAAACTGCTATCGAATTTGATGAATTATAATTATGTGGGGGGCCATCCATTAATGACGTCACACGAATTTCATGATTTTTATAACCCCTCCCCCGATCTTGTCACAGCTGGTCACGTTTGTGAGACCTATCAGTTATCTGACTTCTATAGTACAAGCTTTGCTTAGTTTAGGGTCAGATGGCGCTGTGTGAATGTCCTATGATATTTATTTAAAGAAGTTTCCAAAATCAAATTAATGAATTTTTGGCACCAAGATGAATGTTTTTCCGAAATCGTTTTTTTTTTTAAATTTTTCGTCAGTCAGTCTTCATTCATTTGTCAGTTTATTTCTCATGACCTTTGAAGCGCATCTCTCATAAGGTTTTGTCCGAGAAACGATCACGGCGCGTTGAGCGACTGCACTCCGTCCCCTCCCCCGCCGTCTACTCGCGTGCGCTGCCTTAAATGGGGTATAATAATAATAATAACTTTATTGACCATAGTGCATATTCAAATACAAACATTTACAGCGGTCCCTAAGGGTGACACCTAACCTTACATTTCAAAGTGATTATTTATTTATTTTTATTTTATAGCTGACAGGCTAGGTGTTTGACCACAGCTCACCTGATGTTAAGTGACGGTGTGGTCGAAGATGGTAAAGCACACCTAGCCTGGAATGGAACTGGCTCTCAAGTGAGGCTGCCGGAACACACCGTTAGATGCTTGGCGACAGATTTTCAACTTGAGGGTGGTAGCTAGCCAGCCGAGTACTAGAAAGTACCCTACCACCATGCTATGGTTTCCTCACGATGTTTTCCTTCACCGGCAGCTCAAGCTCATTGTTGGGGTTTGAACCCACGCCCTTCGGCATGCGAAGCGACCGCACTAACCACTGAGCTATCATCGCTACAAAAGTCGTTATAAAGTTTGGCGAGGTGTACAGGCGTATCTACCAACAGGCAGCAGCCGACAGGTCTGGCAGTGAGGTCTCGCTTCACTGTACATTTGGGAGTCGTTTGTGTCCCAGCGTTGAGAGTAGGGTGGCCAGGATTTAAAATAACTTTAAAATCTGCTGTACAAATTGCGCAGTAACCCTAGCTATAGACTACTTGATTGTGTTACAACGTTGAAGATTTTAAAAAACAGGCCAAGAGCGAGTCGCTCTCGTACTCGAAGGATTCCGTAGTACCATTATCAATAAAAACGGAAAAAATCATGTTTGTTGTATGGGAGCTTAAATATTTATTTTATTCAATTTTTTTTTGTATTTTTTGTTATAGCGGCAACTTAAATACATCATCTGTGAAAATTTAAACTGTGAAACTGGACAAACGGACAGACAGACAAAGGGACGGACAGCAGAGTCTTAGTAATAGGGTCCCGTTTTACCCTTTGGGTACAGAACCCTAAAAATTACGTTTATTTGATGAAGGTACCGATTTATTTATGGGTAAATATGAAATGTACAAATCATGTCATCTAAAGTTAAATAATTATAAATTCTAAAAGTTTTTTTTGTTTACGGAAAATAGGTTCGCTTTTGTGACCATATTCACAAAGTAATTCACCGTACTAATATTGTAAATGTGGAAGTACACATTTTGTTTTATTGCCAAAAGCGCTAAGGAAAACTTTAGAAAAGTTAATATGGTCGTTAAGTTTTGAGTTTCAAGGGGAACAGGGATTCATTTTATATTGGTCGATCTAATCCTGCCAGTTTATAGAAACCTGGCCACCCTATCGTGTCGGTGTGCGCAAGTCCCGAGCGCGGCCGAAACGACACGTAAATACGTATACAGCGACTCACTGTCGGCCCCTGTTGTGTTATTAATTCAACGCTGCGAACTTGCCAGAGAGGGTGAAGGGCTAGGGAGACCTGGAAAAAAAGATTCGGTCTTGTAAATTTTATTCAGACTTGTTTATAAAAAAACTTGAAGCTGGAATTTCATGTTTGATGTTTCATGGGTTTTAGAAAAGTGGGACTCAGTGGTAGTACATTTATCTTAAAAGTTGAAGCCCACGACTTCGTTTCTCGATCGAAAAAATATTTGCTTCTTGTATATTATGTTTTAGTCCGTATACAAAATGACGTTTAGCGAAAGCGACGTTCTGCGTCAAGACCTATGTGTATTGTTGCGTCCGACACTGATAATACCAAATAGATTAAAAAAAATATATCCCTAAACATTTTGACGTAAGAAAAATTTACGTTCAACATAAACTTAATACACGTTTTGAAACTAGAGCAACAGCTGGCGATCGTTTCGCCAAAAGCGATCTCTTCTACGCAACTTTGTCGTAGAAAGGATAGTTTATAGATTTTATTTTCGACGGAAGCAGTTTATAATGATCTTTGTGCCCGAGATTTTACAAGACTTCTCCAAAAACTCAACAGTCTCATCTCTAGGCGCTCCCTCGAGCACGCGTGCCAGTAGTCGCTCGCTCGTCCGGAATTATTCACGTCAACTTTCTGACAGAGTGCATGCCTTGCTACCCGGTCTCCCTGTTCTCTGTCTAGTGACGTCGCGACAATCTATCGATATGTTATGTTTTATTTATTTATGTATTTATTGTTATTAAAACTGCTAGTCGTATTACGTAGTATTACTATTTTGCGCCAAAAATCTACCATATTGATTTTTTAGAACACTTCTCTTATGACATTTGGGTTATTGAGACGAATCTAACGATATTCCAATTGTCGTAATCCATTCGGCCGTTTTGAAAATACTAGGTAATTAATAAATTTTTACATACAAGATCGTGCGAAAAACGTAACTCAGACTTGTGGCAGTCGGGCAAAAGGTCATAAGTTTAACTACATAATTATAACCCTGCAGTTAGTATCGACTATATATACATTTATTTGCTAGATGCTTGACACTATAGTATTTGTATTTGTATCATGCAATGTATATATACACACACATTTGGAGATAATATTACACCTGTATATAATTCATACTTCATAGACTAGACGGTCAACCTCAGGCAGGTGTGTTCTCGAAGATGACTAGGAGTCGAGTGACTGAAAGCGGTCGGACCGTAACGAAGGCAGAGGATCGAAAGCGCCTCGGTTTCCGTTACGGCTATTACCATCAACAGCCGTCATGTAGTTTCCGGTACAGACTTTGATCGGCGAATACAAGTGCGATAACATTAATTATTATTATTATTTTTTTTATTTTATTTTTTATTATACGCTCCACAGACGCTGGGGTCCGTGACCTTTGTCAACTTTAGTTAAAAATTTTTTTACAATTTTACGTTACAAAAAGAGGAGAGGTTAGTAGGATAACATTAATTTCAAAACTTGTAATTGTATCTAGTTTCAGAAACATTGATCAATTTATCGATAACTCACAATTCCATCACTATAGAAGAGGGGTTGGGTGCCACCTACAAAGTTTTCTAGTGATTAGCAAAAAGCGCACTCGCGTCGCTGTGTCTCGGCTATCTGTGTATACATGTTGATGTACATGATGTATGTTTGTGTGTATGTAGCCTACATGTGTGTGCCGATATTCGTGTGCGTTGTTTGACTGCACGCCGTGGGCGGCGCCGTCTGAACTTTACGGTTCCATTTGATTTATGTCTTTGAAATTATTTCATTTGTGTCAGTATTAGTTGAGGAACTTTTGTTTTACCGAGGGTACAACTACCTGTTGTCTGTTATTCAGAGCGGTATGACCTACCCTTACATTTTGACCGAGTTCAAAAAAAGAATTCGATTCGTATTTTTATGATAACATAAGTTAGGTTTACGAGTACACATCGAAATATCAGTTATTTGTTTAGTTGATATGCTAGGTGTTTGACAGCTCACCTGTCAAGTTATGTCTAGTGACGGCGTGGTCGAAGATAGTAAATATAGCTAGCCTGAAATGGAATTAATTCCAAAGTGAAACTGCCGGAACACTGTTAGGTGCTGACGTCAGGTTTTACACTAGTTGCTAGCCAGTATGTTATGGTTTCCTCACGATGTTATCCTTCACCGGCAGCTCTACTTTCTTATTTAGATTCTCAGCGTCTCCGCTGATGGCAATGTCTTTTTTTTCCTTTTACATTATTTAATGTTAGTAATGTATTAACAATTGTTTCGCTCTTGTTTCAGGTAAGTCATGATAGCTGTCGCTAATTACACAAACGGACACAAGTAAGTAAATCAAGTTGGGCAACACACAGTATTGCCTTACTGAACTTTCAATCTTTACCTCCTGTTAAGGCGATCTACGAACTTGTAAAATAATATTTGAAATGCTAATTCGTACTAGTATCCTCGTGAAAACGGTGCTCTGGTATCGATCATCGTTGCGCGCACTCGCGAGGGATATCTGGCGGAGTGGCAGTCAACTGTGACCACATGTCCATAATTATTGAGGCGTCTATTTAAAACGCGAGAGTAGACGCCGACACAGTGCAATATTGTCAGTGGGTAAAGTGCACGCGCGGTGTTAGAACCGTTTTAGTTTACAATCATTTGTAGATGGCTCTGTTAAACTCTTAACACGCGCAAGCGTTTGTCGCATCGAGGACAGTAAGCTTTTCGTACTTCGATTGATTTTTTAGTTCTGGATTTACATCGAATAAATAGTGTCAAGTAGTAGTGTGTTTCTTTTCGTGGTCTCAGTGCGCGAGTTCTAATCATGGTGCCGAAACCCGGGAGACGATTGAGTGAACAGTGAGTGAATCAGTGAAGTGATACAGTGAACAAAGTGACTTTGGATTGTTGGACTGGTAAACCGTGAGTTAGAGTGTTTGTTACTGTGTTACTTTGGACTTGTAAAATTTAAATCACTTTGAACTTTTTGTAAATTATTTTGAAAGACTTAGAAAATTCAAGATAAAATTTCTGTGGACTTAGAATTTCTGAACTTTAAAAATTTAGAATATTTCTGGACTTTGAAAAATTTTGTGATAAATATATGTGATGTGTTCTGAACTTTATCTTTAACTGGACTTAGTTGTTTTAAAACTAATTTTGCTAGAACATTTAGAGTTTATTTATGTGTTGTGAATTTTAGTTCAAGATGGCTAAATCAATAATTCTCTCTCAAGATGAACTATTAAAGTTACTTAATAAATCCTACACAAATTATTGCAAGTCCCCAAAGTCTAGAATAACTGCATCATATGTAGAAAGTAGAACAGAATCACTAACAGTATTATGGGAGAAATTTCAAACTAATCATGAGAAGTTAGTGAGCAGTACAGACAGAGATGTTCGAACAGAATCCTATTTTTCTGAGGATAGATATGAACAGTTTGAAGAAGCTTACATAGAATACAAGTCGAGAATGAAGGATGATTTAAAGAGTTTAATTCCAACATCTTCAACTTCTAAATCTGAACTAACATCACCAATAGACATGTCATCATCACCTCGTTGTGAAGTGCGATTGCCACAAATTAATTTACCTCAATTTAGTAGTGGATATGAAGAGTGGCAGTCTTTCCACGATATGTTTGTGTCACAATAATGAACGTTTAAGCGCCGTACAAAAGATGCACTACCTTAAGAGCTGTCTTCATGGCGAAGCCGAGAACGTGCTGAAGAATCTTTCCACCACAGAAACTAATTACCATGAAGCTTGGCTTCAACTTACTAAGCGTTATAATAACAAGAGATTCAACACAAATGAAGTTCTAAAGAAGCTCTTTGCACAAAAAACGAGTAATGTGGAATCATCAACAGCTATAAAGCTACTTTTGGACACAACATCTGCTTGTTTGAAATCGCTGGCGAATCTAAACATTGATACAAAATCATGGGATGCAATAATTAATTATGTGGTGGTGACTAAGCTCGACCAAGAGTCAAGAAAGCAATGGGAGCTTCATTTAAGTCAAACAAGTTCAGACGAGCTGCCGTCCTGGGATCAGCTTAAGATATTCTTGGAGACCAGATTTAGAACGATGGAGATGTTAGAAGGAGTAAAGCCTACTACGAAATCAAAGTCTTTTCATGCAGTAGAAAAGAAGAACAAAATTAAATGCGTGATGTGTGATGGTGAACATTATCTTTATCAATGCAAGAAATTTACAAGCTCTTCTCCAAAAGATAGATCAGAGTATGTAAAAGCAAAAGGGCTATGCTTTAATTGTCTTGCACCGAATCATTCAGTAAAAATTTGCCATCAGTCGACCAGTTGCAGACGATGCGGACGACGTCACCATACGCTGCTGCATTTAGAAAGAGATCAAGAAAAAGAGAAGACGCAGGACTCCACGACAGAAGAATCACACAATCAACCTATAGAGAAAACAAATATTTTATCAAACTTTTCTAAAGACTTTTCACCCTCTGAAGTATTGTTAGCTACTGCAGTGGTTAGAGCTAAGTCAGTAAACGGAGTTACACATGTAATTAGAGCATTAGTCGATCAAGGGTCACAGGCTTCCTTTATAACGGAAAGTACTGTTCAGTTACTGGGACTTAAACGCAAACCAATCAATGGTTTGGTGTCTGGAGTGGGAGATGGTCACACACGTGTTAAGTATATGGTATCGTTGCGTATCAAATCACGCCATCACCCAGATATATCAATCTCAGTAAATGCTTATGTGTTAGGTTCCCTTACGTCGATGCTTCCTTCAAAGGTTGTTCAATCAACTGATTGGCTCGAGTTAGAAAAGTTACCCCTGGCCGATCCAGAATTCACATCACCAAGCAAAATCGATGTTTTGCTTGGAGCTGAAATATATAGTGAGATTTTAAAGAGTGGCATTATCAAAAGTCCGTCGAGAAATTTAATCGCGCAAAACACAGTTCTCGGCTGGATTATTTCGGGTAAAGTGACGTCAGATTCAATTTCAGCAAAAAGAGTTATAAGCATGCACACACAAATCCGAGAAGATGATTTGTTGAAGAAATTCTGGGAGTTAGAGAAGGAACCAGATACGGATCAAAAGATATTTACAGAAGAAGAGAAAAAATGCGAAGAGATATTTGATTCGACAACTAAGAGAAATCAGGATGGCAGATATGTTGTGAGATTGCCATTCAACTCTAACAACCCAGAATGTCAATACGGTAAGACGATGCAAATAGCAAAAGATCGTTTTACGTCCTTAGAGAAGAAATTATCTAAGAATAAGTACTTGGGTGAAGAATACGCTAAAGTTATAGAAGAATATGAAGTCTTAAATCACATGAAGCCTGTTCCTAAAGAAGACATCAACAACCCTAATGCGGTATATCTCCCACATCACGCTGTGGTGCGGGAAGACAAAGACACGACTAAAGTGCGTGTGGTGTTTGATGCATCTTGCAAGGGCGTTAATAACGTATCACTCAACGACAACCTTCTTGTCGGGCCAAAGTTACAGCAAGATTTACACCATCTGCTGTTACGATGGCGTACTCATCGTATATGTATAATAGCCGATTTGGAAAAAATGTATAGACAAGTTCGTGTCAATGAGCAGGATGTAAACTATCAGCGTATTCTGTGGCGACCTGAAGTTGATGGACCGATCGAACATTATCAGCTATTAACTTTAACATTCGGCACGGCTTGTGCCCCGTACTTGGCGGTCAAGGCGTTGCACCAACTGGCAGAAGATGAGAAACTACAATATCCAATTGGAGCACGAATCACAAAAAATGATCTATATATGGACGATTTGATGACGGGTTGCGATAACGAAACAGATGCGATTCATATTTTTGAAGAATTGAGCTATATAATGAAGTCAGGAGGGTTCCAATTTCAAAAATGGAGTAGTAACTCAAATATACTGCTGGAATTTATCGGACAAGAGCGAATGAGAAACAAGGGATCTGTTAGCATCAAAATGGACAAAACACTTAAGATTTTAGGAATTACATGGAATAGAGCTGATGACACATTTGAGTATGTGATAAAGCTGCCTACATTGGTAGCGCCAGTTACAAAACGTAAGGTGCTTTCTAATATTGCGATGTTATTCGACCCGCTAGGGTGGGTAGCTCCTACGATCACGACTGCAAAGGTTTTCATACAAAAACTTTGGCTAGCCGGAATAGAATGGGACCAGGAACTCCCAGACTGTTTACTGAAGGACTGGCTCACATATAGACATGAGCTCTACACGCTTTCGAAGTTTAGCATACCAAGATGGATCGGAAGTAGCAACAGCGACAAGCGGCTCGAATTGCAGGGCTTTTGTGACGCTTCAAATGTTGCTTACGCTGCCGTCGTATATGCACGTGTTATAGATGAGCATGGAAAGGTACGAGTGAACCTCATATGTTCCAAAACAAAGGTTGCTCCGGTTAAACAAGTATCTATTCCACGTTTAGAGTTATGCGGCGCGGTGTTACTTACTAAGCTTCTTTCAAATGTATCCGAGGTGTTGCAAGTACCAAAAGAGAACGTACACGCATGGACTGACTCTTTGGTAGTCATAGCATGGTTAAGCAGTCATCCTTCAAGGTGGAAAACCTTCGTGGCCAACAGAGTATCAGATATACTAACACAAATGGACAGCAATCAGTGGTCACATGTGCGCTCGGAAGACAACCCAGCTGATTGTGCTTCTAGAGGCATAAAAGCAGCAGAATTAGTAGAACTGAAGCTGTGGAAGACAGGACCAAGTTGGCTTGGAGAGAAAGAGATAAAGTACAATAAAAGAGTTGCAAAAGAGACAAATTTAGAAGAAAAGAAAGGTGACACATTATGTTTAGCACAAACAGTTAAGAAAAAGCAAGCGGAAGAATTTGTTGAAAAGTTTTCGGATTTAACGAAAATGCTAAGAGTTTTTTCCTATTGTAGACGTTGGTTGGAAGTTAGAATTGCACGAAGGGAACGTCGGAAGTTTTCAGAGTTTCCAACGGTTGAAGAGCTAAATGAGACATTGTTAAAACTGATTGGTGTTATACAAACTTCTAGTTTTCAGGAAGAAATAGACGACATACGAGCCCGTGGAAGCGTTTTAAAGAGAAGTGCACTGCATACTCTTTGCCCAATAGTAGATTCTAAAGGAATATTAAGAGTCGGCGGTCGCTTGGATAGAGCAGAGATTTCTTATGATAAGAAGCATCCAATAATACTACCTGATAAAAGTCACGTTACCAGGTTAGTTATTAAAGACGCCCATCTCAAAACTCTCCACGGTGGCCCACAAATTATGCTGAACCACATCAGATACAAATATTTCATCATACGAGCTAGGATTCAAGTAAAGAAATATTACAGAAGCTGCGTCACGTGTCGAAGATATTCGTCTGCAAATAGGACACAACTAATGGGACAAATTCCAGAAGTAAGACTCAAGCCAAGCAAGGCTTTTAAAACTTCAGGTGTAGACTATGCAGGGCCGATAAATATTCGGTTTTCACCCGGCAGAGGCTCAAAAGCGTACAAGGGCTATATATGCCTCTTCGTTTGCATGTCAACTCGTGCGGTACATCTGGAAGCAGTGTCAGATTTATCAGCCAAAGGTTTTATTGCCGCATTCAGACGGTTCTCAGGCAGACGAGGACATTGCAAGGACATATATAGTGACAATGGCACGAATTTTGTGGGGTCAAGCAAACAGCTGATCGAGATGTTTAAAGACGCACAATCATCATGGCCCAACGAAATCGTCCAGCTGTTAACACTTGAGTCAACTACATGGCACTTCATTCCCCCTTACTCACCTAATTTTGGTGGTTTGTGGGAGGCTGGAGTGCGCAGCGTGAAGAATCATTTAAAGAAAATAATCGGTGATAGCACTTTAACCTTTGAAGAATTAACCACTGTACTAACTCAGATTGAGGCGTGTTTGAATTCACGTCCCATATCTGTCTTGAGTGATGACCCTAGTGATCCACTCCCACTCACGCCAGGCCATTTTCTGGTCGGCGAACCCTTGATTAACGTAGCAGATGAAAATCATCAGTGTAACGAAACTGTAGGTTTAGACAGGTGGAAGTTGTGTCAGAGAATGGTTTCTAATTTTTGGAAGAGATGGTCTAAAGAATATGTTGTTACTTTAAGTCAAAGATATAAATGGAACCAAAAACTAGCCGAACCCAATGTTGACGATGTAGTAGTTATAAGAGAAGATAATATCCCACCGGCCAAATGGTTATTAGGTAAGATTGTTGAAAAATATCCCGGCCAAGATAATATTACTAGAGTAGTTATGATCAAAACAAAAAATGGTATGATAAAGAGACCTGTTAGCAAAATTTGTGTACTTACAAACTAATATTTTGTGTAAAAATTAAAACTGTTATTTAGACATTTTTGGCACGGTGGGCGGTAAGTACAATAGCTATAATTAATACTGTTTACTTTAAAAACTATTTGAGTTGGTACATTTTTGTGTGAGTATTGAGGTTTGGAAAATTTAATTTGTATTCACATGTACCTAACGTTGAATCTATTGATTTATTCATAATCGTTGTACTACTGTTTCGATAGATTAAGGTCTTTCTAATTTATGTTATGAAGGACAAGCTATGTCCTTGGTGGGCGGATTATGTTAGAACCGTTTTAGTTTACAATCATTTGTAGATGGCTCTGTTAAACTCTTAACACGCGCAAGCGTTTGTCGCATCGAGGACAGTAAGCTTTTCGTACTTCGATTGATTTTTTAGTTCTGGATTTACATCGAATAAATAGTGTCAAGTAGTAGTGTGTTTCTTTTCGTGGTCTCAGTGCGCGAGTTCTAATCACGCGGACTAGTAGAAGCTTAAAATTTGGCTCTCTTATATATGTATCATGATTGAATTTTTACTATGGGATCGACTCCCTGAAACTGCACAAAAAATCGTCTAATGATGAATACATACATGTGTATTGATTATATACTATACTAAATACTCAGAAATTAGTTGTTGTAATACAAAATATAAATACAAACATTTTATTGACATCACCAAAGTTGCAAGTCAATTTCTGTAATAACATTTCAGATATGTATATAATTAAATATCTAAATAACGCTGATAACATGTCAATTTAAAAAATAAAGTCAAATAAAGTATGTTGTATATTGTTATTATAGTAAAATATTTAAAAAAATAGTTAAATAAGTGCAATAGTCGCGGTTACGAACTGACTGGAGAGTGCGAGTTGTTTCGGTGGAACGTACTGTGGTTTTGTGATTTCCTACCCTCATTTGGGTCATAGAAATCAAAATTTCTCAAAATTTAAAGTGGCTTGTTAGTAAAAAATATTTTTAGCAACTTTACTTTGACTTGTTACTCTAGATGTGTACTATTGTGTGAATGCTTCCATATTCTTCTGTTCTACTTGTGAAAACTTTTAATTGGCCTTCCATTCTTGTTTATTGTAATTGTTTGTGTGTCAATAAATATTCAAAATAAAACGCAAGGTTGTCGCCAGGAAATGCTTCAATAAAAAAAAACAACATATATATATATGTATATCAATGTTTATTGTCCACATCAAAGACAACAAACAGTAGAAAAATAAAATTAAGGCACAAGCTATAAAAGCGAACTCCTTCAGGCGTTCGGCGACCTTAGGACTGTAATCTAAGAATTCAAGGAAGAAAAAACACTGGGTATGTTAATAACGAGAAAATATAGGTGATTACATAACAATGACCATACATTTATGAAATATATTATGATGCTATCGGGGGAGCGAGCTTGATGCAATGAATCCCGTCAAACGATGTCAGTACAATCCAACACTGGACTTATTAAATTGTAAATATTTGATGTGCTGTCCGTTACTCGGATATTAATTAGTTATTGTGATTCATATTTCACGTTTTATGCTATTGGTGCGCATGCTGATTATAAAATGATTGCTCAGGAAGTACGATGACTTTGTTGCGTCAATTATTTATTTAACACTTAACATAGTTGTTATTGATGGACCAATAAACTATAATAATTATTTATTTACCTTCTATAGTCACACTGTCTCTTAAAATTGATGTTTTTTTTTAAATTAATTTGCCCCATCGGGCAGGCTAAAGCTGTAAAGCCATACTGCCTTGTCTTAAGTGTTATTTCTGCTGTCTTTTAGCTATAGTTATGGGCAAAGTCCAGTCTTAGTCAAGTCCAGTCATGCTTTAGTAAAGTAGTGGCGACTTTACTATAAAGCTTCGATTGAGTTTTGGAAGCAACACGAAAAGTCATGTTTCACCACATTATCATTTTCCCGCACTCGCGCTTGTGATTCGGCACTTTATGAATAAAACACCACCATTTTACGCATAAACACCCGATAAAACACTAGTTTTGGAAAAAAAATACAACGGAGTGACACGACTCTTCCCGCGTTCCCGCCAAAACTCTTAACATTGATGAGTTATGGTTAAAAACCTAGTATTTTTCTTTTTTATTTTTGGCATCGCACTTTGTGCATATGCCAGTGGTATTTCAAATTTTTTGGTAAATGTAACTAGTCAAAATTACACAAGGTACATCATAGTCAAGTTTTGCCCTACTAGTTAAATAGTGGTGACTTTCCTGCAAGCTTCGACGGAGTTATGGAAACAATGCGTAACGTCATGTTTCACAACATAATATGTATAAACATTTTCGACTCAAATGAAAATAAAAAACAATGCGGCAATATGATCTTTGGCAGTGGTTTGCCGAAGACGTAAATGTACAAACCTGGTTTCAACTTGCATATCTTGAAAATTACCTGACATTTTGCAATGTGCGAGATTTCTTCCTGTCCTGAGTGAAATTGACTGATTTGACTGCCCGTGTTCATTTGATCGTAACCCTGCTTCTTTAGCTAAAGTGCATGGGTTCGATTTCCAACGATTACGAGATCGCTATTCTGATGATTTATTATATTTTTTATATATAATACATCTTGTTTATTTTATTATTATTATATACAAAAAGAAAATAAAACTATGTACAAATTAAAAATTAACATACAAACTTCCAAAACAAAAAACAATTTCAAATTTACTACTCTAAAAGGTCACTATCAATGGGAAATATTTTCCAAAAAGCTGGCGCCATTGCTGCATTGAAAGTATGACAAAATAGAAGCCAGTGTTTTGATCACGTGTGGCGTCATTCACGTCTTTATTTAGTTTACAAAATCATTTGTGAACATTAAAAAAAACCTAATTATCTAATTTTCATAGAAGGTTTTCTTAGTTTGGGGTTAGACGGCGCAAATATGGGAAAATAAATCTGACTGTAATTCTTATACTGTGTACGAGATTCAACTCCGCTCGATGCGCTCCGTAATCGAGTAACCATGGCGAGCGTCCGCCGCCCGCCGCGGGCCAAATCTCATTTTTATTAGGGAACTAACGTGGAAAGAGTGGAAGTGACACTGCACCACCGACTTCCGACCCCCTGCGCGCTTATACAGGTGTCTGTTCCCCACTCCGTTCTAACACCCACCTTGCGCGCTCCACACAGAGTTGATATTCCATCACATCGGAACGTTTACCAGGCGCATGCTCACTAAATCAGACGCTTATGTCCGTGTCAGTCTGCCGATGAAAGCACGAGGGTGTGCACGTGTTTTTCGCGCGCGTAAAACGCACTCGAGCGGATTGTACGCGTACTAATGTCGATTTATCGTTTCGATGTTGTTTGACTGGTGTGATGTTATCGTAAACAAAATACTGTTATAATTCTCGTGAGTGCATATTTGGATTTATTGTGTAGTGTTTTATCAATAAACGGAAATTTAAACGAGGAATTTTCCCCGGAAAAGCGTCTGCCGTTATCGGTAGTTACCAGGCAATCATAACCGCGAGACGGTGTGCAACCTCGCACGCGCTGCGCACTGTGAGAGTTTATGTTTTAATAATGGGGGGTTGCGTCGGGTGGCACTTCCGACTATTCCGATGAAATGCTCGTAGTGGTACCATCCTTCTGTCGGGTTAGCGGACAAAATTGCTTTTATTTTAGATACTGAATATCACATTTCGATAAATGTTTTAACCCCAAAAGTGGTTAGAGAAAGCTATTGTAGTTTTCTATGTTCACGTCCTTCTCGCTTAGAAGGTTAATAAATAATAGATGATTGGTTGATAGTGTTAGCAACTGTTACTTCTTGAAACTTATTTAGCCGCTGTAGAGTCTAAAGTTCTATATGATAGAGTTTAGTGGCATAGCAGCTAAGGGGTTACGCGCCCTCAAGCTCGGGAGTCCCTGAGACCCTGACTACCAAGCAAACAGGATAGGATATAAAAGTGACAGATTGCAACACAACTATAATTAATTATTATCAATATAATACTGGGTCCCCCAAATTCTTTCCGTTGTTTGCATAGGTGTTGCCAGTTTTTACAATGTAAAATACAAATGCAATGAAAAGGTAAATTTACTTTATAAAACCTAACCAGTTTCGAAATAATGCCCAAATGTTTTTTTGTATTAGCGCCTTTGGTTACCTATTTATATAGTTTATTTCGACCTAAAAAACGTCTGTTTGCTCACGAAAATGTATGGAAAAACCTAATGATTGATTCGATAGCTACCAGGCGATCATAAACGCGAGACAGCGTCAGCTCACCCGCCCAGGCATCGCGCGCCACAGTTTATTGTAGGCGTCGGGCGGATAGCGTCTCTTATCTTCCAGTAGTGTTCCGGATGTTTTATTCTTTGGATACTACGCAAACACTTTCCGCAGTATCCTATGTCTTGCAGCAAACAACTCTGATACACGTTTATTGATCCTGAAATGAGACTTCAGACAAAGCCGATAAGGTTGAAGATTCTAAATCACAAATGTAAACGTTTACGAACGATTTTGTTGGAGCCCTGTTTATGGTAGTCGGTAGTACAAAGTGCTGTAAAAGCAGGGAGTGTCTGCCCATTAGGCAAGCTAGACAAACAGCTTGTTGAAACAAAAGTTTCGCTTGCAAAGATGTAGAAAAGGCATAAAGAACAACCTGAAGGAAGGCCTATCACTACGGTTTATTTTAGACTTTTCTTAATATTTTAAGGAGAAATGTCAGGTTAAGTTGATTTATTTATTTATTTGACCAACACCGGAATCACCAATTGCAATAGGTTTAAAAACAGATCTTATTATTGATTCCATTCAATTGAATTTATTTATGTTAATATAAATACAGCTGGACCACTTTTGATGAAATTCGGTATGGAGGTAGCTGAGAACCTGGATTAGAACATAGGCTACTTTTTATCCCGAAAACATGTAGCGGGTAACACTGCGGGGCGCAGCTAGTACTTATACATTTTTAGTCTCATCGTCATCTACAGCAAATTGTCTCACTGCTGGGTATAGGCCTCTCTCTTGTCATGCCATCTGCATCAGTCCTGTATCAATCTGGTCCAGGTTCGACCCGCGACGATAAAAATATAGTCGACCCATCTACCAGAATCAAAAGCGACATTTATAACATTAGCGCAAGTACGTAAATCATAAATAAGAATGAAGTACAGCGACGGTCCGACAAAACCGACAATGGTACACCGAAAACCTCGCAGCGACACTTTCCGAGTGCGGGCTTTGAATAATTTATATTAATTACATCGCTTAAAAATCCCGGTTAGGGCGCGTGCCCATTAGCCGCCGCGTCCGGGCCGGTCCCGGGGGACGCCGGGGCACGTTGTCGCGCGACCCCGGACACATTCGAGATGGATATTTCCAGCTGCTTCTGAGAATCATCGTAATATCGTAACTTTTTCCTTGCTTCTAACTTTTATATTATTTTGTTAGCTATTTATTGTCAAACAAGTCCCCGGCGTCGGACGTATGCATTTATTTTGTGGGACTTGAGAAAGAAAGAAAGTTTATTAGGATATTTTTTTTTAATGGTCAATGGTCAATGAACATGCGTTATTATCTAATACTGCATGTTTACTTTATTTGACACAATTTACTTGGTGGTAAATTTCCTTAGCAGGAAGTCGTCTAGGTAGGTACCACCGCAGTACCAGATATTCTGCCGCCAAGCAGTAGTGTGTAAACATTACTGTGTTCTGGTTTGAAGGGTACTGCAGCTAGCGAAATTACTGGGCTGTTGTGACTAACCATCGAAAGTCTCGAAAGTAATGAGCGCCAAAGCAGTGATGCCCTGGACTTTGTTTTGATACTCAAAGTTCTGTGTATTGCTGCAATGGGCATGGACATGCGTTATCTCTTACCATCAGGAGAAAGCATCGTTCGTCTCACATTACTTTTATATTAAAAAAAGGTAATGTTGATCAAATACACTGATGTTCGTAAAACTGGATTTAATGGTACTTTAATCTTCTTTTTTAATTAACTACGCAATACTTTTAATGCAATTGATTATTTTTTACCGTTAAACGAATCGCGGACATCGCAACGTCCGTGTCGAAGCGAAACTGCCATAATCTTGCTCGGTAAATTTCTGAGTATTGCTGAATAAATAAATAAACCCTCCGTCTGCCCTGCCTCAAGAGCTGTTCGTGAGTTCGATTCCTACATAGGACAAATATTTCTCTGAGGAGCATAAATAGTTCTATGTCTGGGTATGTATTTACAAAAAAAAGTATTGAAGTATTTTAGTTGTCTGGTTGCCATTGCTTTGCTTAGTATGGGGTTAGATGACGCTATGTGAAATGTCCAACGATATAGGTACATGCGTTTATATTTGAACTAAACTTTAACTACATACAAGTGTGTACTAGTCAAGCCCTTTCATTTGATACCCATACTGAGGGAGTTGTGAAAAAATATGTAATCCGCCATTTTGTGACGGCGGCCATCTTGGACCGATTTTTATGAAACATTTTTATAATTCACCTTTCAAACAAAAAAACAAAATTAAAATCGGTTCATCGGTTCGGGAGCCACGATGCCACAGATAGACACACACACACAGACACGTTAAACTTATAACACCCCGTCGTTTTTGCGTCGGGGGTTTAAAATACACCACAACGATAACTATAGATGTAATAACATATTAGTTAGTAGCCATTTACATTATGTAGACAAATGTCATCATTAGCAGCCTTTCGAAGTTCACTGCTGGACATAGGTCGCTCCCAAAACACACCATCAGCCCGATCTTCGGCTTCTCGCTTCCATCCACCGCCGGCTGTCGTATCGTCACTCCATCGAGTTTCACAGCGTCCTACGCTACGTTTACCAATGCGCGATCTCCACTACAGAACACGTCTTTCAGCGGTTATCGGTTCTGCGACAGATATGTCCAGCCCATTGCCACTTCAGCTTGCTAATACGCTGAGCTATGTTCTCTGGCTAATTACTTCGTAGCTCTTTCCATAGCTCGCTGAGCTACTTTGAACTTGTGGGCCATTCCCGCTGTGAGTGTGCTCCGTAACTCCTGACTGGTAGGAAGCACTGGTTAAAGACTTTTGTCTTAAGACTGCCGGATGGGTGACAAGAACACTCGACGTAGTTTTCCGATTGCTGCCCAACCCAGCTGTCTTCTGTTTGCTTCACTCTCAAAATTGTTTTCACCTAGTTCGAGCATCTGCCCTGGGTATCCCTGGCTATATCCTCTTATATTATCGTCTTTCTTCTTGT
This sequence comes from Biston betularia, assembly GCA_905404145.2. Taxonomy (NCBI): domain Eukaryota; kingdom Metazoa; phylum Arthropoda; class Insecta; order Lepidoptera; family Geometridae; genus Biston; species Biston betularia. The sequence goes on from FR989884.1 coordinate 660,097, forward strand.
CCAATAATCGTCAAGTTTTGACTGGGACGGCGCTGGAGGACCTCGTTGGCTGGGGCGTTGGGCCCTCTGTATTACGGCCCTGCTCGACTGTGGCCCCTCGTCACAGCACTCATGTTTGTAAACACATTCGCAGACAGTGCAATTAGGCGGCTCGTGCCTACAGCCCTGTTCCGCCGCTCCCCCGTTTAACTGCCACTTTTGTTACATGTGCTGTAGATATAAGTGGACTGCGTATATTGATCTGCAGTATCGGGACAAAGTTTATTATTGACCGGATAGGTGTTTGGCCACAGCTCACCTAATATAAAGTGTGGTCGAACATGGTAAACACGCCGTGTCAGGAATGGAACTGGATCTGGAGGAAGGCTGCCGGAACACACCGTTAGATGCTTGCGGACAGATTTTTAACTTGTGGGTGGTAGCTAGCCAGACGCTAGCAGTTGGTTGCTCAGGATTTCAGCTGTGTCACATAAAATATTTTTATCTAGCAACTGAATGAAGTGACTAGAGAATTCTTGGTAAAGTTTGACGTTTGCCCCAGGCGGACAATGAAAAATATTCCTGCCACTAAACAGCTTCTTTTGTATTTTTCTTTGTGTAAAGTGTCATTGTATTGTACAGTACATAATACCTTGGTAATGATATTCTTGGACGATAAGTTGATTCGATTCCAAACTTAATTTGGAATTATTTTCCCATTTCTAACACTAGCTTATATAAAGCTTTCGCTGAACCGTTTAGTCCAAAATTCTGAGAAGTGTTCAACATTGTCGATGTAATAATTATTCTGGGAAATTCTTCTCACATTTGTGATGTAAGATTACGTCCAGTTAAATAATTGGAAATGTTTTGGCCCACGTGTCGTGTAAATAATGTTGAACATGAGTATTGATCCAAATGCTGAGATAAATGGTAATAGATGATTCTAAGTCTGCGTGTTTCATCTTCTCCATCGCTGACTATCAGGTGAGTTGGCGGTCAAACGCGGTATTATCCGTATTTAAAATAAAATGCTTTTATTCTTAACAACTATCGGAAATATATTATGATGGACGGTACTGTCGACATCTGTCGGGCATGCCACCGTCCCGGAGAATCGCTCCGAAATATTATTTCCGGTTGTTCGCATCTTGCTAACGGCGAGTAATTGCACAGGCACAACCAAATAGCCAGGATCATCCATCAGCAGCTTGCTCTTCAATACGGCCTTGTCGAGTCTGAGGTGCCGAACTATAAGTACTCACCAGCGCCAGTTCTTAAAAATGGTCGTGCTTTACTCGATTGGGACCGGTCTATCATCACGAACAGGACTATTGTCTCCATGATTGATATTGTGGTGGGCATCGCCATCCCACTTGACGAGAATCTCGTGAAGGTGTAGAAAGACAAGCTCAGCAAGTACGCGCCAGTTCTTAAAAATGGTCGTGCTTTACTCGATTGGGACCGGTCTATCATCACGAACAGGACTATTGTCTCCATGATTGATATTGTGGTGGGCATCGCCATCCCACTTGACGAGAATCTCGTGAAGGTGCAGAAAGACAAGCTCAGCAAGTACCTTGACCTTGCTCGCGCCGTAACCGCCATGTAGGATATTGATTTGACGATCATTGTTCCGATAGTCGTCATAGTGAACAGCCCGAAGAGTCTCGACCAACATCATAAGATTTTCTCACTAGACGGTTGGGTCAAGGGTCAGACCCAAAAGGTAATGATTCTCGACGCGCATTGCTGGAATGTTCCTCACTCTGCAGCTTGAGGTCCGTTATGTTTTTTTTTGCATAATATTTTGTATAAAAATTACGAGACTAAATAACTGCATAATAATAATAACACTTTATTGACACACCATAAAATGACTAATAAGTCAGTGGGCAAGTTTAATGCGATGAAATAGAAAGGGCTTATACATGTCAATAAGAGTTTTGTTCCCGTGCCAGATCATCCCCTTTCGGGACGCCAGAGCTTTAGTAAAGTCTTTGCAGCACAAGCCGCCGTCCCATTATTGAGCCAATTGTCTCGGCAGCTTTGTGTCTACAGCCTACGTGGAACTTGGATTTGTCATTATCTGCGGATAGACGCGTTTTCAGACAGATAGTATACCAACACTACTTATTTGAGAAATAGGTATTTGTACCGAGTGGTGTTACCCAACACTAAAAACTATTCTACTATTTATCGTTCGCTTAAATTTGCAATAAACCATTTTGTTAAGAGTTTCGTTGTAAAAGTATTCAAAATTTCTGATATGCTACTTCTAGGTAAGCGTTCTCTATCCTGGTCCGCATCGTTGCTTGACATCATGCGGGATGCAAACTTACTAAGAAAAAAACACGCATTTTTGTGCGGAATCCTCAACGCACGAGATGACTCGTACTTATTCGAGGCTTAGGAAATTCAGTCTAGTTACGAGTCATATTCTAATTCATGTCAAAAAAACTTAAACAATACGACGGCGAAGTTGCGCCTGCAACGACCCTGTTTGTCTGCTCCAAGAGCTGAAGGGCGTGGGTTTGATTCCCACCCAGGATAAACATCTTGTGGTATAAAAATATTTGTTCTGTGTCTGAGTGTACTGTATGTATTTACAAAAAAAAAGTATATAAGTATTCTATCAGTTATCTGACTGCCATAGTACAAGCTTTGCTTAGTTTGGGGTCAGATGGCGCTGCGTGTAATGTCTTACGATATTTATTACGATTTTATTCGTTATAAATATATATTTAAGTTACGAAAACTTTTGATGCTTTGATTGGTTTTGACGCAGAACGTCATCTTCACAAAATGTCATCGTAATATTTTTTGTCAGGTTCGCAAAATGACAAATGACGTTTTGCGTAAGTGATTTTATGCGTAAATTTAAAAAAAAATAAAGTTTAGTAAAAGGGCATGCATTATGCGAAATTGACAAAAAATGTCATCGTGACATTTTGCGAAAGTGACATTCTGTCTGTACCTATGAAGCGTGTAATGCGAAACTCGCGCAGAATTTACCAAAAATCTGTATAGTGAACGTGAATTACTTTTCCACGAAATTGAACGATGAAAACAACATCATTACTTTCAAGTACTTTATATCGTTTTCTTTGTAGGCGTTTCCACAGAGTGTTTTGATCTCGGCCGAAAGGTTTTCTTTCGCTTTTGAGGGACTCTGCTTAAAGGATTCTAAATACGTCGTTTACCTTTTCCACGAGACGAATTCACGTTTAACCTCACAAATGACAATAATAACGATCATTGTTTCGTGAAAATAATAATCGTGGATAAAACGGGTTCCTGTAATTATTGTTGAACAAGTTTCTATTTAGGTTTTATTTGTTATTCTTTATTTCTTTTTTTCTTGATAAATATTTTATTACGATTGCCGTCGTTTGCCACAAGCGGACGTCTCGCGGTTTCGCCCGTGTAGTTCCCGTTCCCGTGGGAATGTAGGGATAAAAAGTAGCCTATGTCGCCCGGAGATAGCGTAGCTTCCCAACGGTGAAAGAATTTTTGAAATCGGTTCAGCAATTTCGGAGCTTATTCAATACAAACAAACAAACATTAAAATCTTTCCTCTTCATTAAAGTACTAGCGGACGCCTCGCGATTTCACCCGCGTAGTTCCCGTTCCCGTGGGAATACTGGGATAAAAAGTAGCCTATATCACCCGGAGATAGTGTAGCGTCCCAACGGTGAAAGAATTTTTGAAATCGGACCAGCAGTTTCGGAGCATATTCAATCTTTCCTCTTTATAATAGTATAGACAGATACATATTATGTTCCAGTTATCTTTGATTCAGGAGGCGGACTGTACAGTGTACACGTTTCGCGCTGTCACGCGTCGTGACGTGGCAAGCGACGGGGTTCCCTGGAGGCTGATTCCCGGCCGTATAGCTTCCTGTGCGTGCACACAGTGCGGTGTGTTTGTTAATATGCCACCGGTGACCCCCGCCCCGCACCCCTGCCACCGCCGTTCCTCCCTTGACATGGGGGTTGAAATGTTATGGGCACGGTATTTTTGTAGACAGTACCTGAAATCCTTTCATACATTACATTTTATGGTGAGCATATTATATATATTATTATTTCCAATTATTTATTTAAACAATCTAGTACATGCAAAGTAAGAAACGAAGTAATTCGCCAGAGAACTAAAGTCATTGACATAGCTCAGCGTATTAGTAAGCTGAAGTGGCAATGGGCTGGACATACGTAGCGTAGGACGCCCTGAGACTCGATGGAGTGACGATATACGTAGGACAGCTGGCGGTGGATGGAAGTGAAAAGCCGAAGATCGGGCTGAGTGGCGTGTCTTGGGAGAGACTTATTTCCAGCAGTGGACTAATATAAGCTGATGATGATGATGATGAAAGTAAGAAAACTAAAATTACATAATACAATCTAATTCATTCAAATAATAATAATATTGTTTTTAGTGTGTGCAATAAGAGTTAATCAATCAATCAATCAATAAGCATAAAAAAATCTGTACCGACAGTGTAGGTAGAGTAGGTACTGCACACTAGTGTGTCCTTGCCGGCGGGGGTACGACACGAGGGTCCAAGGTTCGTGTGTCGCGCCTGTTGCTTACTCTGCGCTTCATAACCGGAAACGAAACGACTGCTATGCGTCCATACGTCGCGCCGGTAAACTACTACTCAAAAAATACAAATATTTTATTGATAACACCAGTCAATTCTATATTTCATTGAGTTTGACATAAAACCCTGTATAAATGTCAATGAATAAAATACAAAATGTCAAAATAAAATATGTCAATATACATACATTTAGCATGGTGGTACTTTAGTTCTCGGCTGGCTAGCTACCACCCTCAAGTTGAAAATCTGCCGCCAAGCATCTAACGGTGTGTTCCGGCAGCCTCACTCGAGAGCCAGTTCCATATGTGTGTTTTACCATCTTCGACTACACCTTCACTTAACATCAGGTGAGCTGTGGTCAAAACACATCACTTAGCCTGTCAACCATAAAAAAAAATACATGTCAATGTAAGAAGTGATGCCCTGGACTTTATTTTGTTTTAAAGTTCTGTGTATCGCTGCCATGATCATGGACAGGCGTTATCTCTGACCATCAGGAGGGCATCTCGTTCCGTCTCATTACTTTTTACATAAAAAAAATGTTGTCAACTGGCTGCGCCACGCGGTGCTACCCGCTACATGTTTTCGGGATAAAAAGTAGCCTATGTGTTAATCCAGGGTCTCGGCTACCTCCGGAAAAACTACAGAACGAATTTGGATGAAATTTAGTTAATCCAAATCCGTTCTGTAGTTTTTCCGTGAAAGAGTAACTAACATCCATCCATCCAAACTTTCACATTTATAATATTAATGGGATTACTTTCCTTCAATGAATTCGGATATTCTATAATTTCGGTTATATCTCGACACCATTCTCAAGGAGTAAATGATGCGAGCGTCTCATCTATCCATACTATTATAAAGAGGAAAGATTTGATTATTTGTTTGTATCGAATAGGCTCCGAAACTACTGAACCGATTTCGAAAATTCTTTCATCGTTGGGAAGCTACACCATCCCCGGGTGACATAGGCTACTTTTTATCCCTGTATTCTCGTAGGAACGGGAACTACATTAATGAAACCGCGAGGCGTCTGCTATTTTTTTTTTAATGTAAAAAGTAATGAGACCAACGAGGCGCTCTCCTGATGGTAAGAGATAACGCCTGTCCATGACCATCGCAGCGATACACAGAACTTTAAGTAACAAAACAAAGTCCAGGGCATCACTGCTAGTAAGTAAATAAAATAAAAAGGTTTCTCGGTTCCTGAATAACATTTTGTAGCGATGATAGCTCAGTGGTTAGCGCGGTAGATTCGCATGCCGAAGGGCGTGGGTTCAAACCCCAACAATGAGCTTGAGCTGCCGGTGAAGGAAAACATCGTGAGCATGGTAGTAGGGTACTTTCTAGTACTCGGCTGGCTAGCTACCACCCTCAAGTTGAAAATCTACAGCCAAGCATCTAACGGTGTGTTCCGGCAGCCTCACTTGAGAGCCAGTTCCATTCCAGGCTAGGTGTGCTTTACCATCTTCGACCACATCATCACTTAACGTCAGGTGAGCTGTGGTCAAACACCTAGCCTGTCAACCATAAAAAAAAAATAAAAAAATACAGTAACGGTAAACTTAGTTTCATTATACGGCTTTGCTCATTTAACGGCAGCGCACCGATGTACTAACGATATTACTGTCGAATAATAAAATGCGACTTCTCTAGTCGACGGTAAACTGTTTAACTTTTTCAAACTAGCCAGCTAGTCATAGCTGGCTAGCACACGAGGTAGTCGAGAGGATATTTTCTGTAGTAACTAGTTTAGTATTGAACAAAAAAAATTAAGTCTTAAGGGCCAAGTCCTCGACCGTGGGAACTTCTGCTTGAACATCTACATTGATATTTTCTACTCACACAGACGTACATACGTCTGACGTTAGATTTGAATACATTGACGTCACGCTAAAATAGATAAGGAGAGTTAAATTACTATAGCCACGAGCAAGAAGGAGACAGAATGTTTATTCCTATTGCCGAAAGCGGATTTTACATTGATTATCTGTTACATTATGACAGAAGTTTTTTTTTTTTGTTTTGGCATCGCGTTTTGAATATTTGACAGTGTCAAGTGTTTTATATTTTCAAGTTTCATAAAGCAACCGTGGGAACTTATGATTACATTGAAATTTTCGCTTTGGAAACGAATAAATCTACCTTCGGTGTTTCGTACAAATTAAATGTTCATCACGACTTCGTATTCGTATGACGTTTGATGAAAGTCACAGAGAACACGAATGTATTTAGTAATAGTTAGTTGCATCGCGTAGCCTGCGGGCACGTAGCAAGTAGGCAGCATAGGGTGGGGCTTAGATGGAGAAAACAATGGGGCCGATGGGTTTTTGAGATATTAAATGAAAACCGTTTTAATATCGGGCACCATCTTTATTCACCGTTCAGAACCGACGCCTTCCCATAGACCACACGATTCAACATTTTCCATAGAGTAAGGTGGACCGCACACGGATAAGGCTTACTACATACATTACAATATATTTAACATGGGTTAGCTAGTCTACACTAATAATATTGTTATAATCATCGAATTATCGATGAATATAATATTGTAAAGGTTCTGTCATTTTTTGTTTATCTACGTTAGTATTGCATGTACATGAACATGATTATTTTTGCACGGCGCAATGCAGAATATGGCGCTCTTTGAGTTTTTTAATATCCATTTATCCATTTTATACCCATTTACGCAATAGGTATGAATTATGAAAAACTTCTGGACCCATTTTAAAAAAGTAGTTTAGAGTAATTACTATGAGGCTATATTTATTACTAGAATTTAATTAAAAAATAAATGTCCACCCGTGCGAAGCCGGGACGGGCCACTAGTTAATTATAAATACAAACAAAAAGATAATAATTAAACTACTGAAGCGTGTAGAGGTAACAAACAAACACAGACATTTTCTTTTCCGTCTTTGCTTGTTTCTCATTTTTATAATATTATGTACACAAGATGAATAATAAAAAATAAACAAAAAAGCGTCTGTGCACTAATCACTGATTCACTCCACTAAATTACATAAAAGCGTCAATATCGTGGTAACGTATCATTTACTCAAACTAAAGAGGTAAGACAACAAAATAATACGACCGAGCGCGGTCGGTCGGTATTTAGTTGCACACTAGAAGAATCAAAATACAAAACGGCCGGGAAGCATGCGCGCGGTGCTCGGTACCGCCGCCGCCGCGCGCCCACCTCTTGCGGCCTCTCGCGACATGCTATAGGTATGTGCCTCGTGACGTCAGATTCGTCAGAGAGATTGATTCTTCGAAGAGAGAGATGGTTTGTAGCGCCTACCAAAATAAAACAGCAACAGACGTAACGCAGAAAAGAGGTTTTCAGCAGGCACTATCAGAAATTTTCATCAAACTATCCGTACTTATCTGCTAATAGAATAAACAAAACGTACAATAAAAGGTCTAAGCCTTAAATGTATCTGCATCAAAGTTAGCATCTATAAAATTGCGCCTTTCCTATAATTTTTTTGATATCAAGATTACGGTTTAAAAATAATTTGGCCATATTCTATTTCATAATTTCAAGAAACGAAAAGCGTTTGAAACTATTTTTTCTCCAAGCATAATAATTCAGGATATGTATTATAGTATTCATTAATTTCAAACTTCCACATGATGTATAACGTCACAAAAAGATTGACAAAAACACATCGATTGCCTTATTTCACAAGACTTGCCCGTTAACATCTTTTTTAGTGTTCACCGCCGAGATGGCTTTACTTTAGTACTTTCTTGAAGATTTCATTAGCCGGCAACAGCTCCCTGCAGCGTTGAATAAATTGTTCTCTATTTCTTCGTGTACAAACGGTTGTTCTTATTTTGTTTCTCCGCAAATTACGTTCGTACACAAGGCTACAAATATTTTATTGATAACTTAAGTCATAGGTAATTTTTCAATTCAGATTTAAAAACCTACCTGTGATTGTATTACAACAAATACTATACGAAAGCGTCTAGTGTCGAATACTATTTGATTGATTGATTAACTTTTTATTGTACACATTAAAAATAATACAATACAGAAGAAATAAACTTAATTAATGAGTGTAACAATGGGTGACCTTATCGCTAAAAGCGATCTCTTCCAGGCAACCTTAAGACAGATAGGATTAGAGGTAGAAAAAGACGGGCTGTGTCAATACATAACAAAGACAATAAAATAATTTTATAAATATTAGTGCATTTTTAGTTATTATTTAAAAATATATAAATTAAAATAAATTTCGCTGGCATTTTCGATTCCTATTTTAAGACTCCATTCAAGGTATAGCGAGGGCCGAAGAGTAGCCAAAACTTACATCGCATTGTTTATAACCATTGTAAATACAATTACTCGGTGGTAGATCTCCTTAGCAGGAAGTCTGGGTAAGTACCACCGCAGTACCAGTTATTCTGCCGCTAAGCAGTAGTGTGTAAACATTACTATGTTTCGGCTTGAAGGGTACTGCAGCTAGCGAAATAACTGGGCTGTTGAGACTGACAATCGAAAGTCTCGAAAGTAATGAGCGCCAAAGCAGTGATGCCCTGGACTTTGTTTCGTCACTCAAAGTTCTGTGTATCGCTGCAATCGTCATGGACAGGCGTTATCTCTTACCATCAGAAGAGCGTCTCGTTCGTCTCATTAATTTTACAACTGCTGTGGCGGATTCCAATAGATTTGTCGCCTAGTCTCCGAACGGACAAACTGACAGTCTATGTAAAACTTTGTCCCCGCTCAGCGTTCGTGTATTCCGCACGTCGTATATTCCAACTTGTTAAAACCGGAGTTGTGTTGTGTGCGCCAAAGCCAGGATCTTTATTTATCAGATTCACGGAAGCCGTATTTTCGTTTGTCGTTTTTCCAATACCATGCATGTATTGTTCTACTAGTTTCGGTGCGCAGAATATTCATCATTGAATTCTACGTAACACGGTCGGGATATGAATATAGAATCATATGCGTGTGTGAACAGAGTCGCTTTTGTTTGTACCCCTATGTATTGTACATGTAGTTTTTATCGATATGACGGGAACCATTTTGTTGGCAGATAGAATGCGTTCGCCGTCCATGAAACTGGGCTGGCTTTGTTGTTTGTTTTTTTTCGATTCGTTTGTTTTATTCGATATTTCTTACGGGTCAGTGCTTTTAATCAGTTTTTTGATACACCTAGGTTAGAATCGGATTCTTGTTTATTTTGGTTTGTTATTTATAATAAATAACTAAGGAAATTCGACACAGGTCCGACATTCGACACAACCCGGTCCGCCTCGTCTATGCACGAAGAACGAAAAAAAAAACATTGTTGATCCTGTCGATATTAAATTTTAAAGGATCACCCGCTGGGCTAATCTGAAGATTGCGTGAAAATTTCATCAAAATCGGGCTATACGCACAAGAATCAAACGATCGGTCACGCCAGATCGTTTGATTCTTGTGCGTATAGCTCAGAATACAGGTTCTTTCTATATGCTGTATTTTTTTTTGATCAGGAAAATTTTCGGCAGAAAATTTCGAAATAAAAGCTAGGATATTTTATTTATACCGTGGTGCTAGAGCATAGCGATCTTAATGTTATGACTATTTTATTTGTAAATATACTTGGCACTACTGCAATACTAGATATTCTGCTGCCAAGCAGTAGTGTGTAAACATTACTGTGTTCTGATTTGAAGGGTACTTCCGAAACCTCCGAAAGTCTCAATGTAAATGAGCACCAAAGCAGCGATGCTCCGGACTTTGTTTTGCTACTTAAGGCTCTGTGTCTATTTGCGATGGTCATGGACATGCGTTATCTCTTACCGTCAGGAGAGCGTCTCGTTCGTCTCATAACATTTACATTAAAAAAAACGATAACGTAAATCGTTTAGCATTTGATTAATTCAGGTATCATATAATCTCTATCATAAAATATTTGAGTATTTGCCAATCAATTAATACAAAATCCAATACGCATACAAATTTAACGGATTCAAAAGTAAATTTATTTATACTGGTATATAGCAACGGCTCGTTCATTAATAATAATCAAAATATCAATATACTCAAATTGCTGTATATTTGAAGGCTTTTACTAAATTGACTCATATTTAATCTGATTCATATTTCAACTGAAATCACTAAAGGTAAGGTATCACTTGTGACTTGTTAGATAAATTCTTCAATTTCAGTCGCCTCCGTGGTGCAAAGTGCTCTTCCTCCCATTATCGAAAGATGCTCGTCAAATAATACTGCCGCCGACTCGTTAAAAATAGATCCCTCCCACGAGACGGCACTCCGGTCCACGGGCTTTCCTCCACGAGTAAAGCTGTTTGCCCTCCGTTCGTATACCTTGTCGAGCATCATTAACAAAAATGTGCCGGAAATACAATTGCGCTGAAAATTTTCAGCGCAAAGCTTTTCCGCCGTGTCCACCGGAATGTCATTTCCGCTTTCGGGGAATAAAAAAAACTGGTGATTTTTTTTCAAAGAGGATTAATTGGTTGTTCCGAGGCCGTGTAGGTATGGTTCCGCATCCCCCCGCCCCCCTCACGCGAGGGCGCCAGACCGAGCGCAGCTGGCAGAGCGGCTCCAATTACACCCCCCCTCTAGTAATTGACTTTTTTCGCCGCTCTTCACCACTCTCGTTCACTTTAAATTCTGATATTTTCATTTGTCAAACCATCGAAAGTTTTTGACACAAACAGAATTCAGCGTATACACACAATACAGAATGGAACAATATTAATTTCAATACAGATTCTTCAGATCTGTATCACATTCTTCAGATCTGTATCACATTCTTCAGATCTGTATCACATTCTCAAATGTATGTCTAGGTGCATTATAATAACATAATATAGGTACTTTATCGCTAAATTTTGGAACCGTAATTGCCGTACCGTAAGGCTGACTGTTGACTACTGAGAGAACAAGCTAAAAAATTCTAACCTGACTCCGGAAAAAACATGAAAATCCGCCGTTTTTTATTTTTTTTATAACTTTAACATCAGAATAATTTATTAGCCGTAAATAACTACGATTGTTACAGGCACTTAAACCATAAAAAAACGTCTCATTATTAATGTCAAGTTATCGAACCAAATAATATGTTTTTTTTTACTATAAAAATTGAAAAGAAGTGCCGAGTAATTCCTAAATGAGGTTTCTGAGAGATTGACAATGACTGTATATTCATTCAGATACTAAAATGAATTTCTTTCAAAGAAATGTTTTAGTGTTTGTTTAATTTTTTTTTATATAGCCATTGACACTTCCCGCAACAACGACGAATTCAAAAACCAAAAATATATTATCAAAGATAAAGTTTAGCCGATCAGCAGTGTCAACTAGAGAGCTTGAAGAGCTTATATAAGCACTTTTTATGTTTGACAAGCCGGGTCTTTGATCACAGCTCGGTGACTAAGAGACGGTGAGGTCGGAGATGGTGAACTCACTTAGCCTGGAATTGAACTGGCTCTCAAGTTAGGCTGTTGGAACACTGGTTGGTTAGTGCTTGGTGATTATTTTCAACTTGAGGATGGTAGCTAGCCAGTCGACTACTAGAAAGTACCCTACGATCGCACTCTGATTTCCTAACTATGTTTGTTACGCGACGGACAACAAAACGACTTTTTTAAAAAGTATTGACAATTTATTTATATATTTATAGGTACAATAGATTTAGAGAGATGTGGATTCGAACTTGGTTGGAATATAACTGAACTGGGAAATGGGAGTAGGGTGTATTTATTAGGTCGGAATAGGAAAGCAGGGACAAAGGACATGGGAACAGTAAACAGGAATAACCTAATGACTTATTTACTACACTTATCTAAGTCTACTTTACTAATGATTTATTTATGAATATCTTATTCTACTTATTTGTTAGAGGCGAGGGGTCTGACCATCTAACATGTTTTCCTTCACTGGCAGTCCAAGCTCATTGTTGCGGTACCACTGAGCTATCAGCGTTACAAAAGCAGTAGTTGGTTGCGTTAATCAGTTTAATGCACTGAGACATCGCCTCGCTCGACTGTTAATTATTTATCGAGCAGTAGTGTACGGTTGCGTATACCCGTCGAGTGAAACAGAATGTGCTCCTCAATCACTGCTCGAGTGACACGCGCAATGTCGCATCACTAGGGCTGCTCTTACGATTTTTAAACGGAAATACACTAGGAATTGAATATCGTAATTAATTTTTTTACTCTAAACTGATTGTTTAAAAATAAAATCTCGAATGTAAATAAGATTTTATCATTACAGTTGGCAACTGACATACAGAAGTTATTATCAGTAAATAATTGAATTAAGCCATGTGCAGTGCGCGAGTGTGTGTGTCGCCCCGTGGCGTAGTGACGCGTGTCCTCGTAGTGTGAGTGCAAGGATGGAATACCGCGCGCCGCTGCCGCTGGCCAGCGCCCAGGCGCCCTACTTCCCGCAGCCAGGTAAATTGATCATTTTTAACCGACTCAAAAAAGGAGGAGGTTCTCAATTCGACTGTATGTTTTTTTTTTCGATCATTCCGCCAATTATGTATTGATGTTTTTTTTGCTTGGTAGATCATACTTCAGAGGTGATCCCATTTCATTTTATCGAAATAGATCGAGCGGTTTTTAAAAAAATCTGAAAATTGTATACCTACATCGACGATATTTTCGTTTACTCCAAAACCTCGCTGTTTCATTGGAGCAGTGCGTTGGATGGTTTATTGGTTTTAAGTTCTGCCCACACTGATGGTAAACTACTGTTTTTTTGTGTTTATGGTTGACAGGCTAGGTGTTTGACCACAGCTCACCTGATGTTAAGTGAAGGTGTGGTCGAAGATGGTAAAGCACACATAGCCTGGAATGGAACTGGCTCTCGAGTGAGGCTGCCGGAACACACTGTTAGATGCTTGGCGGCAGATTTTCAACTTGAGGGTGGTAGCTAGCCAGCCGAATACAAGAAAGTACCCTACCACCATGCTAAAGTTTCCCACGATGTTTTCCTTCACCGGTGGCTCAAGCTCATTGTTGGAGTTTGAAACCACGCCCTTCGGCATGCGAACCGACCGCGCTAACCACTGAACTATCATCGCTACAATACATATTTAATCGCGTAAAGGTGTAGATTCGACACGCAGTTCCCAGGGTTGTAACGGGGGTGATGTCGAAGCCTTGGTTTCCAGGCACGGTCAATTAACTAACAGATCCGATAACGGGCAACCCTACCTGCCACCACCGACCGTGACTAACATGGCACCTTGTGTGGAGCGTTGGTGACCCTCTTTGGTAAAGTGCGCAACTAGATCGTTCGGGCAACTTGATTGAAAAATTTAATGCCAGCTTGAAGCGTTCAACTCTATTCAAAGGCGAGCTGTAGAAGGCTCATCAATGACGATGCGATGATGAAACTGACAGTTCAGAGCCTGGCAAACCGACGCGATGTTAAAGAAAGAAAGAAAGAAAATAATTTTATTTTGTAACATAGAACAAAAAAAAAACAAATAGAGAAAAACAGTTACAAAATAGGGGCTCACCTCAGCGTAATACTGGTCATACTAATTGGTATGGCCAGCGCTGGTCTTCCGGTGAGCCCTTGTCGGTCAAACAAAACGAAAAAAAAAATTCAAACAAACTACTATGTAAATAACTCTTCTCAAAATATCAACATACAAATAACAAAACAAAAATAACAGGCTCACGTTTGACCACCATCACGCCAGTTACCAAAAGAGAAGATACGATCTAGGATGTAACACGCTTGTCTAGGGGAAACCAATTCATGAAACTAACAATAATATTATATAGCACTAGTTAACAGGTAAGAGGTAAACCACTAAGAGGGTAACCGCTGTCGATATTTTATAGAATACACTACGATGAATGTGGCCAAGTTCCATTCCAGGCTAGGTGTGATTTACCATCTCCGACCACACCTTCACTTAACATATCAGGTGAGCTGTGGTCAAACAACTAGCCTGTCAACAATAAAAAAAAAAAGAAAAAAGTAGTACACTATTAAATCTTGTGATCACCTTTTTATATAACGATACGAAATCAGTGCCATCTTACAGTCGAAATTCCTTTTAAACGCAAATAAAAAAATTTTCAAACCACGTTTCTTGTAAGCACTGCTGATGTTTGGAATTCGTTCAGCGTCTGTGTTTCCAACTAAGCTCAACCCGAAGTTGTTCAAGAAAGACGTTAGTAAGTACTTCCTAGGCAAGCTTGCTCCATGTTCCACTACATCTTCGCTTCCCATCAGGGGAGATTGTGGCCAACCGCTTGCATAGTCTGTTGTAAAAAAACTGCTTCAAAAAACGAATGAACATAATCAATGTCCATCGGTTACAAAGAGAATCGTCATTGTAATAGTTGGAATTCCAATGTGGGTCAATCCGACTGCGCCAGCGAACCGCTTGGGAGCTAATTGGGCGCGAGGCGTTAACCCCGAGATTGTGATGGACGACCGTAACTCGCACGGTGGCTCCTGCGGCGCCCGGTCACACATTAAGGGTTAACCTCGGAATGTCACCGTTTATGGGCTACTTACGTGAACCGTGTTAAGGGCTAGACCGTTGTGCAGTGTTACTGCATCAGACTTATTAAGCTCCCGCGTACTCTCCAATCAAACATCCAATTGGGACATGATGGATTGTACACGTCATTGAATTATTTCTTATCTGGAAAAAAGAGGTTTCCTACACCAAAAAGCCAGTAAAAATACAAAATAGAAATACAAAGAAAAAAATTGCAACTGTTTGTTCGTTTATGTTGTTTAAGTTACAAAATAAAATATTTTTCTTTCTTTCTTTCAAATATTTTATTGATAACACCATTGTTACAAGTCACTATAACAATACCAAATACAAACCACTATAACAATAAGACCAATTTTGAAGACTTTAGTTGTCAGATTAAAACTAAACTAACAATAAATTTATGCTGCCATTTTCATTGCAGTTTATTAGACGGATATTTCAATATTTTAAAAAATAAACAAACCTCCATGAACCTTAAGGCCTCCTCCCCATTGTGCCATTGTTCACCGTGTATACTAGAAACAGAGGGTACACTATTGGTACAAGTATGGGGTACCTGGTGTCAAAGCAATGATACGCCGCTTCATGGCACCGTGCTGTTGGGGTAGGTACTGAGGTGCGCGCGCACCCGCCTGTAACGCCTGTGGTTCTGCTACAAGCTGATAGCGATTTGTTTTACCAAAATTTGTGGTCACGAAATCAACGTAAATCCACTCAAAGCATTATCTTATAAATTGATGCTTCACTACTACGAAGTAGCCGAAAGAAATTAGCGTAAAACACGCTCAGAGAGTGGTGCCATCTAGATTTTCAACGTGACACTAGAAAATTTTACCCGTTTCACTGTTGTACTGAATTGTGTGGGATGATTTCTCTACACTAGTTAATATACTTGGTATTATTGCAGTTTTTGGACGATAGCTCACGCGTAAACGTGTTTCAGACCTTTATAGTATGTTATGTTGTAAATAAGCGAACATTGTTGCTATGTATGTCATTTGATACGAAGTAGATCCACGCTTGGCCAACCAGTACATGTGATGATATTTTACGTGGTAACGGAAGATGGAGCACGTTCGTTAAGGAGAATTATATATACCTATGTTAGCATTACTGAGGCTATGAAAGAATGTCATGGGCGAGCTAGACGTTGAATAGCTCGCTTTATGTTAAAAGGTAGTATAGTACAATGATCAAAGTCGTTCACAGTATTTTTTTTTAATGTAAAAAGTAATGAAACGAACGGGACGCTCTCCTGGTAAGTGATAACGCCTGTCCATGATCATCGCAGCGATACACAGAACTTTAAGTAACAAAACAAAGTCCAGGGCATCACTGCTTTGGCGCTCATTACTTTGAGACTTTTGATATAGTTAGTCAGTATTCGTACGCAATAATTAATTAATTAGAGTTAAGTTTTCATAAATATTTGCATGCCATGGTGCTAGAGCATGGTGATTCTATAAAACCTATGACTTTTATCTCTGTAACCCATGTCTCTGCAAAATAAAGAATTTGAATTTGAACGATAATAACAATAATAATTCGGGCGTTTTTAAAGTTAGACTGAATAGATTTATTTTAGATGAACGTGCTCCATCATCAGCCATTTCGTCATTTTCTATCAGGCGAATTAGTGGCCAATCTATTTCATATAAAAAAAAGACGAAATTAAATACGCTTTCGCTCATGTTTTCACCCACTTCCACGAGTAAAGCTCCACTCAACCTTCAGTTGCGGCGGATACCGGGTAGGGCGCAATTAGGGTTGTCTCACACTACTTATACAGATTAATTATTAACGCGGGCTCTGTTTATTAATGCGCAGTGCCACCCCTGAATAATCACACGTCTTACCTGATAACACTTCTGTACTGAGACGACCGTAAGATCGGTGCTAGTTGATTTGTTTGATAAATAAATAATCTATAAGTAAGATTTATTATCG
The DNA here is from genome assembly GCA_905404145.2 of Biston betularia. Lineage (NCBI taxonomy): Eukaryota > Metazoa > Arthropoda > Insecta > Lepidoptera > Geometridae > Biston > Biston betularia. Next base: position 677,134 of record FR989884.1, read on the forward strand.
TGATTTTATTTATGTTAGCTCATTGGGTGGAATATCTGCTTCAAGAGCTGTAGATGGGTTCGATTCCCACCAGAACAAACATGTGGCAATATAGGTTTTTTCTGTGTCTACGTGTTCTCTATGTTATTATAAGAATGTATGTATTTACAAGGATGTTATTAGTTATTTGGTTCCCATAATACAAGCTTTGCTTAGTTTAGGGCTAGGTGGCGCTATGTAAAATGTCCTACGATGTTTTTTTTATTTATTAAATTTATTTGACTCGTTCCCTTCGCTGACTTCAAGCGTATTACCAAGATTCCATTAGCTGTTTGTGTTTAGTCGTAAAAATACATGTATTTTTGACATATCATGTCAGTTTATACTTATATGTTACATTGAAACCGTTTTTAAGCTATTGCATAGCTTCTATCGCGGGCCTTGAGCGTGGAGACCGAATCCAGAAATTCCGTAACGAAAATAACCTAACACTCCCCACTCCCACCGGCACAGCGGTGATACTTTTTAGTTTGCCATCTATCGATGAATAGCAGAACTTTTAATGCAGTAGCTTTACCGCGGCAGTCCCCGAGTGCCACACGTCTTTTTTTAATACAAAAAACTGCTAACCTGACTTAACTTCTATTTGGCATTTACTTCAAAAATAGTAATCAAGATATTAAAAAAAGTTTCAATATAGAAATAAGAAACAAAAGAGAGTAACCAAAAGTGATGGACAGGAAGTAGGTTCGTTGTATTCTGACCCAAAAAGTGCGATATTTTGACAAGTTGTGTATTTTACTCATCGTGTACTCACTGAACTGTTCAACTTTGTGCACATTAAAGAGGTATTCACCAAATATGTGTTTCGACAACCCTAGCTTCCGTTCCGTTGGATTTGTCGCGTCGTCGCCGCGCCAATTACCGCCCGTCTATCTCGCTAGGGGTGATCCAAGCCGCGTTCATACCGTGCTAGACACGACTAATTCCGTATAAAAATATATTTAGACTGTTACTATTTATACCCCGCGGTTGCACTCGCGTTGATTGAAATAAAAAGTAAAACATCTATAGATATTATTTAAGTATTCTATCAGTTATCTGACTTCCATAGTACAAGCTTTGATTAGTTTGCGTCAGATGGCGCTGTGTGTAATGTCCTACGATATTTATTTATTTTATCTATTTAAAAATTAATTTTGTGGCGATGACAGCTCAGTGGTTAGCGCGGTCGGATCACACGACGAAGGGCGTGGGTTCAACCCCCAACAATGAACTTGAGCGGCCGGTAAAGGATAATATCTTGAGGAAACCATTGGACGGTGGTAAGGTATTTTCTAGTACTTGGCTCGTACTTGGCTTTTAAGAAAAATGTTTGCGCTCGTGTTGTTTTTCTACTATTTTTATTTTCTTTAGCCTAGGAAAACTTTTGCTTCTTGCATCTGTAAATTTTACAAACTTAACTAAAAAAAAAATATCATTAGACATTTCAACACATCACTATCTAGCCCTAAACTAAGCAAAGCTTAACCTATGAAAACCAAATAACTTATAGAATACTTAGATACTTTTTTTTGTGAATACATAGGTACTTATAATACATACAGACCACCAAGACACATAACAAACATTTATCGTCACGTAAACCCACCGCTAGACATTGGAATCTGCTGCCCGAGTGGGTGTTCCCCGATGAATATAGTCTCGGTACCTTCAAGTCGCGAGGGAATCTGTTCTTCTAGGCGAGCGTGCTCCACCGTAGACCGCATCTTCGCTTAACATCAGCCGGGATGGCGGTCAAATGTAAGCCTATCTATTATATGTATTAAAAAAATGTTTGTCCTGGTGGAATCCGAACCTACACCCTACAGCTCCTGAAGCAGATATTCTACCAAACGAGCTAACAGGGCAGTTATTTGAGTGGATGAATTACACTTTATGTCTACTTAAGGCGCGTTTATTTTTCACCATTTAATGGAGACACCCTATCAAACCGGATAAACGTATAAAATAGCACGGATGTCCTTATCCGCGAATCTCGGTGGGCGATATAAAAAAAATATCCGGCCTCCCCTTTCCCCACCCCGCCGAGAGGGGGAACTTTGTGATGTCGAGATTGCTTGCCACATCGCCGCCCGTTCGCGGAACCGTTTCTTGGATAATATTCTATTTTAGTACTTATTCAATCGGTAACTCTGTAATGATATTGTTTTGCTAAAGGTTGTGTTTGTTTTCGCAGTGAAATAATATTATATGTATTTCAAAATTCTGCTTATAAATGTTGTGTTCATGTCTGTTTTCTTCTCTTTTTTATTCTAAGAAAACTACGACGTCCCACCTTATACATAGTCAACGGTATTCATGTTTTCGAGTGAAATAGAGTAAATATGTTTACGAAGCAAATTCACGGTGTAGTTAAGCTGTTTTGAAGAGTTTTTTCATGGAGTTATGGTAACAATATAAACTATCGTTACTTCGGGGAAGAATGGTCGTAAAAGTCACTTTTGTCGTAAACGACTTAATGATACAGTTTTGTTCAGAATTTAACACTATTGATGTGTATATATATGTAAAAAAAAATTACCTACCATTTAAAAAACTTAAATTTTAATTTTATTGTACTTTTAAGGTTAGGCGTATCGCTACTGTATTAAAAACGTTTGACACGAAAAGTAAGTGGCATAAGCAATTATTATAAATCTAGAATAAAAAATAATATGAGCTACCTTTTTTTGGTATAGTTTTTATTTTGACCTTTACGACCTTTCTTCTCCGAAGTATGGATTTATGTTACACGACATTACTGTACCCACCAAGTAACCGAACACCGAATCTCTAAATGTGGACTTTCACCAATATGAAAAGTTAAGAATCAATACAACAGATGCGTCGTTTATAATCCATTGAAAAACTTGCCTACATTGCGCGGACTGATTGCTTCACCGCTGGCGCCCGCGCGGCGCCCTCAACGCACAAGTTTTAATCAAAACTTGACGCAAAACACCCGTCTGTCGCGCAGATTATCGCTATGAACACTCGTCAAATTTTTCACCGCAACAATGAGCCTTACTGCTCGAGTAATAGTGTTCATAAACAACAAAATTGCTCCGACAGCCGCCGCCGCAAATCACGTATTGCCTCAACAAACAACCCCGCGGAAATCACGATGAAAGCCTATCCGTTGAATAAAATTACACTCTATCGCCGAGACCGAAGAGTCCGCTTTCGAGTGAGTACGAGCCGGGAGCGTGAGGCGCTCAAATGGAAATTGATTCGCCCCGAACCGTAAGGTCGCAAGGATCACTCCACCAGCATACTCTGACCCCTGGAAGCATGGCGCCTCCTAAGCCAGGATAGACTAGGCAGAGTCCCGGTTAACTGGTCGGGTTAAGTACTTATTACGTTTAGGTGTGGAGTGGTTGAGCGCTCCCGAAGTGGCGTGGCGTGGGTATGCGATTACTGTTAGTAATCGCCCTGATCCCAATGAAGTTGGCAACAGAGTGGCGTCCCGCGCGCAGACCACCGACGCAGAGGGGACGCCTCGTACCGGGAATTGATTTGTTACCTAATTCTCGGAATTGATTGAGTGGGAGCAATGATTGGATTTTATTGCTGTTTTGAATTGTTATTAGAGGCAATTTGGAAAGCGTGAGAGAAAATAAATAGGCGTTTATTGGACGATTTGTTACAATATTTTACTCGATAACGATTTCAATTTGAATGCATATAAATCAAGCTTTTATGAATGATTGAAAAATTGTGTCAACATCATACGAGTTCTCTTATTAATTCATTTGCTCTTTCCTCAGTTTTCAAATGATATTTACCACATCCCTAATGGGGAAATTATTCTATGACCAACGTTTTTAAATCTAAATGGCAAAATATTTCAAAATACTATGAACTTCATCATTAAAAATGGAAATATTCAATAGCTCGCAATTACAATTCTGTCTCTTTCTTGCTTACTAAATTCCGGACAGAAATGAAAACGTGGCTCGCGAGACTTGTTCCGTTTATGACGACCAGGCAATTCGTTCACAAGTTTCTCCGTCCTCTCAGAGGCAACATACCGGTAGGTACACTCGTCAGGTACGTCTGCGCGGCCTGTTCTAGCGGTGTAGGCGGTGGGGTGGCAGCCCCGGGCTTGTAATGGAAATCCGCAGACGCTACTGGTTGGAGTGTGCGACAAGATACGCGCTTACAGCGTTTTGTAATGCCGCTACGATGAAATAAAAGAACAAAGATAGTTACAGAGTCTGGCAAGTTCTCGGTTACGCAAGATGAAAAATAAGTATAACATTTATACGACAATTTGTCTAAGTTGTGGTAACCTAACGAGAAGTCAAACCATGCATTATGAGTTCAAAGTCAAATGATTTTGAACTCACAATCTCAAAAATTTTAATGGGCCTTCATGTTTTTTTTTTCATTTTAAACTTGCTTTTCGTTAAAAAACTACCAGGAAAATCTGCATGTGTCCTTCTTAATAATAGTAATGATAATATGCACAATTGGATACGTGATTATAATGACAGATATGAATTTAAGGAATTCAAATTACCTAGATGTGTGAATTCACCCAATTGTGGGTTGGAATATGGCACAATCACCATCCGAGACTATAATACAACGCTCTGCATTAGGATTTTGTAAGTTGTTAAAAACTTTACTAATTTTCTGTTTCTCCTCTGTTCACCCGTGGCTTGCACCGCGCGCTCGTTGCCCGGACCAACGTTCGCTCTACCCCCACAGTCCATGAACAAGCAGCGAGACTCGAACAAGTACTTTCCTGGATAGAGATCCGATACGCTGTACTATTTTATGTACTAAACTATTGTTGAATTTTTATGCTTTTAAAAGATTAATTTAATTAATATTCATGACTACAACAGAGACTTCATCTAGACTTCAAAAATTAATATCGTTTTCTAGCTCAATTATTCCAGTGAACAGTTCTGTTAAATTGTCTGGATACATGAAAATTTTTGCACACCTAATTCTGGGTCTCAATACCAACATTTTGATTTTGAAATTATTGGATGGCAGTCCTCTGTGCCTTCGGAACCACCCTATTCAACTTTAAACTCAAAGATTAATTAATCACATTCAGAAACGTAGGTACGTCGGCACATGACACGTAATCTGTGAATAGCTAAAACATACGCGCGCTGCGTTGAAGATGCAGCCTCACTAACTTCATTCGCGAGAGTTGTACACGAATTCTCAAAGGAAAAATGACCAAATATCCAAATAATCAGTCTGTATGTCCTGTGCTCTGTCTTTTCTATGTTCTCAGCAATGAGCGCAAAAGCAGCGATGCCCTGGACTTTGTTTTGTTACTTAAAGTTCTACGTATCGCTGCAATAGTTATCCATGGACTTATCTTATGGCGTTGTCTCTTATTATCAGGAAAGCGGTTTATTATTACTAAACTTTACGCAATACTGTAGTGGGATAGTTTATAAAAACAGGGCTGCGTTGATTAGGATTCGTATTTGGATCCAAATAATCTGTAGTGGGATAATATGCACCCAATAAAAGCGTATATTTAGCGCGCGCCGTCGCCCCACGAGACGTTTCGTTTATAAACGTTCGTTAAAAAACTCGTAAAAAGCGCCCGTTTAAAGCGTTCGCCTGACGTCTGATTGGAAACACATGCGGCAATATCTATTTGGGAGACAGTGATGGAGATTCATACTAGAAATAATAAAAGTATTACTACTTCCTGCGCCTTGCATGCTCACTTGACAGAAGACGAGAGCACGTATTTAAAAGAACTTAAACTGAACCAGGACAAATCGATAGAGTCGGAGACTCATCCATGGGCATTAGCACAAATAGAGGCGGGCCTCGAAAGGAATCGGCTGCTATTGGATTGTCAGGTACTTTATGAAGCGAAACCGCTTCATGGTCGATATTCTAAAAACTTACAACTAAATGGTTCTATTCTATATTTTTTACTGTAGCAAAAACAGCACAAGCTTAGTGTTATTTTGCAGCAGCGAAGGTCATGGGAAAGAGTTATATAATGACGTTAATAGAACACCCCATAATATATCTTATCTTTCCATAAAAAATTACCTAAAACGGCATTTTTGCCGTTTTAGCAATTGCAATAGTTAACATAAATCAATATGACATGACAGCCCTGTTGGCTCATTGGTAGTATATCTGCCTTGAGAGCTGTAGGGCGTGGGTTCGATTCCCACTCAGGGCAAACATTTTATGAATAAACAAATGTTTGTTCTGTGTCTGGGTGTTCTGTATGTATTATAAGTATGTATTTACAAAAAAAAAAGTATTTGTGTATTCTATCAGTTGTCTGACTTCCATCACACAAGCTCTGCTTAGTTTGGGGCCAGATGGCGCTGTGTGTATAGTCCTACGATATTTATTTATTTATTAATGTCGATTACAATAAATGTTATGACAATAAAATTGAAAAATTAAATGTAATAAAAAAAAATGAGCTGGCAATATGTGTGTATAACAACCACAGTCTACGGCATAATCTTTTAAGCATTGAAATAGGTGACGCAAAAAATATGGAACTTCGTGTACTGTCTCCTATGTGTATTGAATCCACACGTCTCGATTTCACGAATGAAAATAAACCAAAGAACGTAAATAAGCCGTAAAATCAAACAAATGATCGCCCTAAACGTTAATTCTATTGACTCGGCCGAGGGCCTGCGTATAATCATTACCAACGGATACAAACACATTAGGGATCGGATTAGACGGTTTGGTGCTGCGTGCCTACAGTTACCAAATTTTTTTTTATGGTTGACAGGCTAGGCATTTGACCACAGCTTACCTGATGTTAAGTGACGGTGTGGCTGAAGATGGTAGACACACCTAGCCTGGAATGGAACTGAATCTCAAGTGAGGCTGCCCAAACACACCGTTAGATGTTCAGCGGCAGATTTTCAACTTGAGGGTAGGTAGCCAGCCGAGTACTAGAGAGTACCCTACCACCATGTAAAGTATATTCTGGTAGAAACAGTGGTAACGTAACTAGGTACCCTAAAGCTTTGCTGCACAAAAATACAGCTCTATCTAAACTGATTCGGTTTTATTAAATAATTTACTTATAATTTTTCGATAAGTAAAATTGTTAACACTATATAGAATTTAGGGGAATTCCCTTAAAATTTGAATTGTTTTTGATTGAATTACCGTGATTAGTGTTGCGTTGCAACCTGTTATATTTATGTCTTTAAGATGGGATAAATAATAGCAAGTTCGGCTTGCAAGGTGATCCGGTATTGGGTAAAAAGTAAGGTAACGCAAAAACATAATAATAGTACAGTAACAACATCCCATTTTTTTTAATTCTTCGTCATGGGGCGTCCTTTATATGTACCTACTGTTGCGTATGTATGCGTATTTGATACTATTTTGTAGACTGAACTTAGTAGGCAAAAATCGAATCTGTATACGGTGCTTATTCTGATGATTCTGATTCTGATAAGACCACGGTGTTTTATAGTTTATGTAAATAGAATACGGAAGCAATAGATAATAAAACAGAAATGTCTGAAAACCACTCCAATTTCAGTAGTAAAATAAGAAAAAAAATTATCTATGAGTGTTGTAGAAAAAACAAAAACAAATAATCACCTATGTACGCTTTCGAATCTACGCATTAATAATTTTTACAACGAAGTAATTAGAAACGTCGACAGTACAGTCGCATTACTGTGAAATCAATTTAATTTTCCGCATCAAATTGTGCCAGCCCTATATTTGGCAGCCATTTTAGCTCCCCTCCAGCTCTCGTCCAATTAGGAGTAACCATGTGGCGGACGTGTTGAACAGGGCTGTCAAACCCTGTCGCCGTTATATGTATTATTATATGTCGCTTTTGATATACATCAATCATATGATAAATAGGTTGTCAGGAATAAGTATAACGAGAATTGATGCAGTATTATAAATTGAATAGCAATTATGGTCAATGTTATTTTCAATTTGACATGAATATGGTGAAAAGCAAACCACATTGACAGCATGGGGCTGAGAACGGTGCCAACTGCTAATGATTTTATGGCATTTTAGTTCATATTTATAACTATCCATATTTAGTCCTTTAACCTCATGATTATATTGTCATTCTTTAATAGATTTTTATTGATTATGTGCATTGCTTCTTTTTTATTTCTAGTGTGCGCTATAAAGATTTTCTATCAATTTTCTATAACAGTCTCAAAAGTAAGCTCGTGACACCCCTAGAGCCGTGTTGGTACATTCAAATGATGACGCATCGAGCCGGGCTATCATGAGCAATCTCTGCCTCTATGACTATATCTGTATTGAACTGGCAACCTTAATTAAGATTACCCATAGAATATGACATAAATTGTTTATTTATACTACACATTTGGGTTAGAATTTAGATTATGGAACATTGTGACGCTGAAACAATGACAGTCAAATTAAATGGCGATTTTTTTGCCATGTATTTGAAATTGTTACGATGTATCCTCTAGTATTGATGCTATTCAGGGTTGCCACTCCTTTTATATCTTCTTGAAAAGCAAAAATCTGATCGAAGGTGAAATACTAATTATGAGATAACTTTTCACTCTGGGCTTGAACATATCCAGATTATATTCCTCAGGTTACTAGGAAGCTTGCCTAGATCGTATGGATGAGAAACGTAAATTTAAAATATTATTATACATCCAAGGAAAATCCAATTCAATAAAGCACGTACATAATAAACGACAAAATTCCGGGTCAAAATTGAAAATACGGATAAACTTTTAGTACTACAATAGTTACCATTATAATTATAAGTTGTAAGCGACACATGTTTTCAACTATCATAACATTCGTTGATCTCGACAACTTTCCTCGTAAAATGACGTTCTAGTTTTACCCTGTTCCGAAAGTAATTAGGCAAATTAACAGTGTTACGCATCTGTCGTACCTAATCTATGAGTAGAGCAGGTGGGGGGACTGGGAGCTAAGGGTGGCGCTGCGGGGTGACTTCGCAACTCGAATTAGCGCTTCAGACTGAATTAATTACCGCTCGCCGCTTCGTTGACAACCCTCGGCGGTAGGGTTGTCAGCGACACAGGAAGTTGATATATGTATTACATTTTACTTTTATAGATTCGATTTAAGTAGGTACTTATTTCTATGCAATAAATGTTTGTGCTAAAATTTCCTCCAATATAAATGAAATCGATCGTTTATATAGATTCTATTTTATATTCGTCATTAAAAACGTTGTTGTTATTTACAAACACGTGAAAAAAACACAAATTGAAAAAAAATGCTTTACAACGACATGATTTGTCGTTCTTCTTTTTTGGTGTCGCACTTTGTGCATTTGTCAGTAATGTATTTTTTAACAATATTTTTTAGGACAATATCTTGTGTTATTTTTTTTAACTTATTTCGATAGATGATTTGGACGAAGATACTCGTAGAAAGATAGTGAAATTAATTTATTTGGTTGATAGAGACATTGCGGAGGTTGTTCTCACCATACGAGAAACACGACTGGGAGGTCCATTCTTGTAGTTAATGTTTCTTATTTGGGGACAGCCCTAGCCGTGAGATGTCATGGCTTAAACAGACATTGAATAAAATTTTCGGTCTCGTTTGAAGTTATTTGATTGCTTTAAGTTTTTTGTTTTAATTAATTTGTTTGGTGAATTTGCATGGATTTTGCTGTTTGTACGTTAGCATCTTTGTTTTGCTTTTTTTCTTCTTTAAATTGAACTGAACTGATTTGTACTAATTTGAATTTTCTCTTTGTTCTAGGTAAGACTTCGAGTTTCAACGATGATTAAGGTTCTGTGGTAAAGTAGAATTTGATTTAGCTTCGCCCATAGTCCATGGTACGACGCGATAGAACGACGTCGTACTAAGCGACCCGACATTATTGAGCGTGGTAATTTGCGGGTAGTTTTAACAGAAAGGTGAAAAAAATTGCTACGTTACTGTATTTTTTCAAAACGTATGTTTCACGAGTGTTTAAATTATGTGCACCAATGTTAGAAAGTGACAATGTGGTGACACATGTCTTGTGATGCTCCGTCGAAGCTCGTATTAAAGTTGCCGCTACATTACTAGGGCATGACCGGACTCTACCGTAACTTACGTAACCTAACTTTAACTGTGACTTGACAAAGTGCGATGCCAAACAAAAAAGAAAACCTGAGGGTTCAATAAAGTTGTCTAAGTGTAAAACTACATGATAAATAAATAAATATTGGAGGACATTTAACACAGTGCCATTTAGCCCCCAACTAAGCAAAGCTTGTACTACCAAACAGCTGACAGAATACTTAAATACTTTTTTTTTGTAAATACATACTTATAATACATACAGTACACCCAGACACAGAACAAACATCGATATTAGTCACACAAATGTTAGTCCTGAGTGGGAATCGAACTCACGCCCTACAGCTCTTAAGGCAGATCCAATGAGCCAACGGGGCTGTCAAAAGAGCTATTACTTGATTTGTATAAAGCGATGTTAATAATCTGTGGTCGTTTCCCGGAAATAAACACCCATTGCCGTAGTCCAGTAACACAAAAAGGCTTCGTGCACGCGAACCGAGCGGCGCTGCGAGGGTCGTTAAAGCTAACTGCTGACAAATCGACCGCTTCCGACATTCTGTGTGTAAGGGTAGCGCACGCATCGATTGATATCTCTATTCATATCTTCTGGCATTTGGTTTGTTCGCCCATGTGTTTCTAATACATAGTTCTATAAAAAAGCGCTGACCAGAAAAAAGTGTATATAGTGAAGGACCATGTATACATATATTGTAGGACCATGGAATACTCTTTTTTCTTTTCTATTTAATAATAATGAGACGAAAGAGACGCTCTCCTGGTGGTAAGAGATAATCCATGACCATTGCAGCGATACATTTACTTGGTGGTAGATCTCTTTAGCAGGAGGTCGTCTAGGTAGGTACCACCGCAGTACCAGTTATTCTGCTGCTAAGCAGTAGTGTGTAAACATTACTGTGTTCCGGTTCGAAGGGTACTGCAGCTAGCGAAACTACTGGGCTGTTGAGACTAACCATCGAAACTCTCAAAGTAATGAGCGCCAAAGCAGCGATGCCTCGGACTTTGTTTTGCTACTCAAAGTTACCTATCTATAAAAACGGTAAAAAAATCAAGTTTGTTGTATAGGAGAGTCCCCCTTAAATATTTATTTTATTTTTAGTATTTGTTGTTATAGCGGCAATAGAAATACATCATCTGTGAAAATTTCAACTGTCTAGCTATTACCGTTCTTGAGATACAGCCTGGTGACAGACGGACGGACGGACGGACAGCGAAGTCTCAGTAATAGGGTCCCGTTTTTATCCTTTGGGTACGGAACCCTAAAAATATTTGTTGCCACTATAACAACAAATACAAAAAACAGAATAAAAAAAATATTCCCCATACAACGTGATTTTTTTTGCCGTTTTTATAGATAATGGTACGGAATCCTTTGTGCGCGAGTCCGACTCGCACTTGACCGGTTTTTTTTAGAACAAACAACGTTTGTTTGTCCGCAGTCTGACTACTGTAGGGACATAGTTTGTAAATAGGATGACGTGTGGCGGAACCCGGTCGAGCGCCGATTGACCCGGCGCTCCCGCGTCTCCGTTGACCCACCAATTGACCCCGGAGATTAATGTGCCCCAGCAATAGCATCGGTCGCGGGTCTCACGTCGATGGTTAGGTATCATTTCAATTGATGCCACTTTCCACATGCACGTAGCGCTGCGATCACACGGAGTCCAAGTGTCTTATTTATATCTCGCGCTCCACGAACACTTGTAGTAGACAAGTATTGAAAAGAGTTTTGGCGAGAACGCGGAAAGAGTCGTGTCGCCCCGTTGTATTTTTCTTCCAAAACTATTGCTTTGTGGAGTGTTTATGCATAAAAATGGTGGTGTTTTATTCATAAAATGCCGAATTACAAGCGCCAGTGTGGGAAAATGATATAATGTGGTGAAACTTGACTTTTCGTGTTGCTTCCAAAACTCTTTCGAAACTTTATAGTAAAGTCGCCACTACTTTACTAAAGCGTGACTGGGCATGACCAAGACTGGACTTTGACTATAACTATAGCTACGAGGCAACTCATGTAACTTATGAAATTTGAAAATATAAAACACTTGACACTGGCAAATGCTCAAAATGCGACGCCAAAACCGAAGAAAAAAAAAGTTTTGAAAATGTTGTTTTCGCACAGCGAGGTTGTGGAACTCTGCCGGAGTCTGTGTTCCCTGTTAGGTACAATATTGGCGTCTTCAAATCTAGAGTAAATAGGTTTCTCCTAGGTAAGCGTGCTCCTTTTTGTCATCATCACTACTGTTTAACATCAGGCAGAGTGTGGTCAAACGCAAACCTATTTTGAAAAAAAAAAAATGAATTTTGGGCGAATTTCATTATTTCAAAGCAATCAACGCTAAAGCAGCGATGCCCGGACTTTGTTTATCAACTCGAAAATTCTGTGTATTGATGAAACGGTCACAGACATGCGTTATCTATTACCACAAGGAGAACGTATCGTTTCTTTTACATAAAGTTGTCTTATGTGAAAACGACTTGTGTTATTTCCCTCCGGTGGTTACCGCTGCCACTTTAGTGGCTCCGGGCTCTTGCATCTCAGGGGTCAATTGGTGTGTCGCAGGCCAGTCATACACGACATCACTCGTTAGTGGCATCGATTCCATTGGTCGCTCAGTAATGTAAAAAATGTCGTTTTAATCAACAGTATACGGTTCTGTTTGTTTGTTTGTCATCAAGCCGACGTTCTTCTCGTTCTAGTCGATGTAGATTTTAATGCACTGTTCGAATCGATCCCACTGTTAGGCGCGGCTCTCTTTTCATTGTGAGGAGGGTAAGGCTCACCATGCTGGCCAAGTGCGGGTTGGTAGATTTCGCACATCTTCAGCTTTGTAGGTGTGCGCGATTGAGACCCGGCTGTAAACATAATTATGTATTTAAGTCGCGAAAGTTTAATTATGAAGTTATTATTTTCACTGAAATGCCACTTTATTATTAAGGTGGTTCCATTTCCATACAAATAAATTTTTGCCATTTATGGACAAATGGATCGATCACAGTTACTGGCATTTATTTTGGTCTTTATTTGCGGGTAAATCACAATTGCTTGAATAAAATCGTAGATTATTAGCATGAAATCAAATTTATATTTTTTTAATAAAACAGTAAATTATGCCTTTAATTGATTTACCGCAAATAAAGACAAAAATAAATGCCAGTAGCTGTGATTTCACTGTAAAATTATGCTCGATTTGTGCATAAATGGCAAAGTTTATTTGTATAAAAATCGAACCACCTTAAGTGTAAAATCTTCGAAGCCAGATCTGTAAACATGTCAGTTACACCGTCACGCCGTGTCAGCGTCACGTTTTTGTGACATGTGTCGATTTCGCCGGGAGTGCCACGCTCTGCTGAACGCGCGGTAGCCACCCCGTCGCACGTCTAATTATGTAATATTGTATCAACCGCTGTTATTATATGTTTTTTTCAACCGAGTTATTATAATTACCGTCTGTGTTTGATTGATCCCCTCTACTGTACAATGGCATGTTAATAACACGCCCTGAGTCAGCACTTCACTCTTATATTTAACACAATGTGAACACAACGTTAATACAGAGCGTCTCGAAACTCAACGTCAAATGGTCACAGGGGTGAGGTGGAGATATTCATAACACTTGGTTAAAAGTGAGCCTTTAAGTATTGTTCTAATATTTGGTTTTTAAATTGAAAATTGTTTGTGAAAGACTTAACTAAATGGATCATATTTTGAAATAACTTGTATTTGTTTTTTTTTTTTAAATAAAATCAAAGTTAGATGAGTTAGTTAGTTCTTAAACCACCTTAATTTTAACAAATACAAATATTTCATTGTAAACACCGAAGTTGCAAGTCAAATTCTGTTATATAATTTCAAATATATCATTAAAAGAGCTTTTATACACTGATTACATAATGTCAATATAAAAATATGTCAATCAACCAACCAACCAACCAACGAAGTCTTTTCTCGATTTGTGACTATGACATTGGCTATTCATGGCATGCCTATGTAAGATTACGTTAGTGGAAAAACTACTGTGAAATTGTGCAATTTTCGTTTTCATATTTTCTAAACTATGCTAGTCTAATTTTATTATGATTTTTTTTAATATTCTGAGAATTTGACGTTTTGTCTCCCACTCCCTCTCACCTCTTGACGTTTTGTCCGTTACGTTACGTTTCGGGACACGCTGTATAGGGGCGTAGGTGTACAATATGAATGGGGTAGCACAGGATGAGCTGTGATCATTTTTGATTGATGATGATTTTCCACGAAATCTCTGCAGAAATATACAGGTTCCAGCGATAAGAAAAACCTTTTATTGTTATCTGAGTCACATTTGCAGTAACAAGGCTTCCTCAATTTTGTTAGGTACTAGGTTTTACCCGAGACTTGTCTCAGATCACCAATTCGGAAGGGTCATAGAAAAAGTTGTCTTGATTTTTTTTTACATAACACATAAAAGACATAACAGCATCTGTAGATTTTCCATCGACTAGTTAGCCGACCGAACATAAATAAATAAAATAAATATCGTACGACATTACACAAAGCGTTTGTTTGTTTATACCACAAAATGTTTGTTCTGGGTGGGAATCGAACCCACGCCCTTCAGCTCTTGAAGCAGGCATACTACCAATGTACCAACAGGGCTGTCAAACCACCGTGTCAAACCATCAGCGCTCGTGGCGTAACTTGACTAGGTGTTCACCTTAAGTTATTTATTTTATTTACGTTCTAAGCCCCATTGTTATTGTTGCAGGTCCTCCGAACAAGATTGCAAAGCGGACCGACATCCCTCCCAACAAAGGTGGTCCGTTCGCGGCAGCGCTGAGATCACTTGCCAAGAACGCTGACGGCAAAGATGGTGAGTCTACCGTAGATCTGCTCTCTCACCCTGAGGACGGGGGCGTGTGAACGAATTAATTCTCTTTAAAACAACTCGGTTAATCTGAATCTTTAAAACAACTCTGTTATTCTGAACCTTTAAAACAACTCGGTCAATCTTGACTCTGTAGGTCGGCCTGTATTCGACTTTTGAAGCGCTGATAGCTCATTGGTTGGCGTGGTCGGTTCACATACCGAAGGGCGTGGGTTCAAATCCCAATTATGAGCTTGAACTGCCGGTGAAGCAAAACATCGTGATTTAATCGCAGTGTTGTGGTAGGATACGTTATAGTACTCGGCTGGCCTATCGAAGTATTCCGGCAGCGGCAGTTGAAAGCCAGTTCCGTTCCATGATAGGTGTGTTTACCATCTACGACCACTACGAGTCACATTATATCAGGTGAACTGTGGTTAAACACCTAGCCTGTTAACACATGCCACATTGTCGCTTACCAACAAAGCCGATTATAAATATGGATGAATATGCTTTAAAATAAACTTATCTATTTTATTTAAAGTAATGAGACAAACGTGACTATTTCCTGTTGGTAATTAAACACTATGAAAATTTCAAATGTACGCAGAACTAACAAAGTCCACCCTGCTCCTGTTATCTGCGATATTTTCAAAGCATCTAATCATGGTAACACGGTCGAAGGAAATTTAAAACCTACGCGTTCTTTGAAATTTATAAAAAGAGCTTAAAATTAATACCAATAACTTTTCTGTGATGTAAAACATACTGAGAAAACTTACGTGGAAAATATATCCAGTCGATAATGTTTGTTGATCTCAATTAGTCCTATATAAAGTGACTCATTGCAAAGACTTTAAAATTCATATAAATGGAACGTTTCACAACCGTACATTCATAAAATGATTGTTTAACTGAAAGAAATACAGAATTCGTTCACACTCTCTACCTCACCAAAGCCCCTTTTACATTTTATTTAGTTGTTTAACCTTCTAGAAATCATCCGATCCTATCGAAACTTGTTGGGTCCGCACTTGTCCATACGTAAATATATTGCGTTGAACATTTTTACGTTTAATTTTAAATCTTATATCTTTACAATACAACCCTTTGTGATGGTTGACCAAAACGATATTTATAATGTTATTATTATTGGAAGTTTTATCATCGCTTTTGTCAACCAAGTTGTCATTTCGGCTTGATGTAAACTTCTATCTATGTCAGAAGATTTTGTATTATTTGTGATGTTATTGATAACTATTTATCTTGATTTATTTTAAACTTTTATATTTCATCCAATATAGACAACTAGTACTTATTTATAATTAAAACATAAACAATATCAGAAACGACGACAATATTGAGAATTTGATATTGTTCATTTGTATCTTGTATTGGATTTTAATAAGTTTTTTTTTAATTTACGTTACGCGTTTCACTGATAGGACATTTGTCTTGATTATGCCTTTCAAGAATTGTTATTTGAAACTTACCTTAAGATTGCGTAACTGCTAGTTTCTCTATAACCTCTTGTATTGATTTTAATTCATTACCTAACTGGAGCTTATGTTAGGAATTCATTAAACAGAAAATGAGAGTGTTGCTCAAAGTCAGCTTAGTTTTATCATCCAGCCTTAGCTTGATGGCTATCAGATCTTAGAGACTCCTAATCCGTGAAGGATTTGAAGACCTATAAAGTTCCGCAGATACGTTATTTCATAGAGACGCCCAAAGATCGATAAGTGAAAGTGAACACTGCCAAATATATACTACATACTTACTACAAGTACATATTATTCTGATGGTAAAAGATAGATGACCATTCTAGCAGTTCCCAAAGCTTTGAGCAACGTAACAAAGCCCAGGGCGTCAGCGTTCATTACTTTGAGACGTTCAATAGTTCAATCAAATGGGAACACAGTAATGCATACACATTACTACTTGATGACGTCATATTGAAGACATAGATGTAAGGGAGAAACGACTGGCCTTCGAAATACAATTCTTAACCAGTTCTAGAGTTGGTAAAACATGCAGCACATTTTGTTTAAAAAAATTGGAATTTGATCAGCGTTTCGATGAAAACTCGAGCTTGGGCGTCTGTATAGAATAATGTGTGCGAGTACGCGGGTAGGTCGCCCCGTGCAGGGGCGCGTGTGTGACCATTGCGAGTGTTCAGGCACTGGGTGCGCGCCGAGCGCAGCGGAGCAGCCCAGCAAGGAGAAGCCGCCGCCAGCCGCGCCCGCCAAGCGCGCCTCGCCTGCCCACCACCTGTCCAGTGGCTTCCAGCCCTACCGCCCCGATGACAGGTAAGACTAGAGTCTATCCAGCTTTAAGGAAACTATAGCGATCGCTGCAGATTATAGAATGCGATCGGTGCACCTTCACGATGACTTAGTTTGATGGGCTTGCTCATAAGCGAGCGAACTGACAGCTTTAATATAGAATATACTTAGTGATAGATCTCCTTAGCAGGAGGTCGTCTAGGTAGGTACCACCGCAGTACCAGTTATTCTACCGCTAAGCAGTAGTGTGTAAGCATTACTGTGTTCCGGTCTGAAGGGTACTGCAGTTAGCGAAATTACTGGGCTGTTGAGACTAACTCCATCAAAAGTCTCAAAGTAATGAGCGCCAAAGCAGTGATGCCCTGGACTTTGTTTTGTTACTTAAAGTTCTGTGTATCGCTGCGTTGGTCATGGACAGGCGTTATATCTTACCTTAACGACTTTACTCGACTTGTTATTTGTTATTGTTACTCTTGATGTGTATTATTGTGTGAATCCGTCTATTTACATATTTCTTCTTTTCTACTTGTGGAAACTTTTAATTGGCCTTCTTTTCTTATTCATTGTAATTGTCTATGTACCTAGCTGTAAGTTTTCTTTTGATTATAAAAATAAAATAAAAATAAAATCAGGAGAGCGTCTCGTTCGTCTCATTACTTTTTACATAAAAAAAAGAGCACGCTTGCCTAGAAGCAGCCCATTTGCTCTGGGTTTGAAGACATCCACACTGTATGTCTTTCCTCTTATCTATACATATGCAAACTTTTGTAACAAATGAAAACAGTCAGAGGTGCGTGCGCGCATTGTAATCTCCGTCTTGCTTCGAAAAACAAGGAACAAGAGAACACATTTGAAATAAGAGTTAGTTGTTGTGTTGTATGTCTGTTACAGGATTAGAAATGTGGAATTTCAGATATCTAAAAGTTATTCGACTTTTTTAGAATAACCATTTTTTGCTTATTTTTTTATTGGATCTCACAAAAAAGTTAATTTAATAACTCTTCAGCTTAGCGTACTAGTTCATTTCAACGCTGTAAGATTAGGTTAAAAAGGAGCTCCATAATTTTTTAAAATTCTTTTCTAAGGTATTACGAAATGTTATTAAGTTATTTTGTTATAAGCGAGTCGTTTTTGTTTTGCAGACTGTCCCACCCGGCGGCGGCGTCGTTCCCGCTGTTGGAACCCAGTGCGTATTCACCGTACGCGCACCCCAGCCTCTACTCCAGCGCAGCCCTCCAGTACAGGTACTAGCACGTCTCTACTTCATAATGCGTATCGCTAACGTTTGAACTTATGAATATCGTGAATATCGTAGGACATTGCACACAGCGCCATCTGACCCCCAAACTAAGCAGAGCTTATGTGATGGAAATCAGATAAAATACATAAATACTTTTTTTTGTAAATACATACAGAACACCCAGACACAGAACAAACATTTTTGTTTATTCACAAAATGTTTGCCCTGTGTGGGAATCGAACCCACGCCCTACAGCTCTCCACCATACTACCATTGAGCCAACGGGGCTGTCAAAATGACACAATCAGGGTAAACTTGGCCCGTTTTTAACCAACTCAAAAAAGGAGGAGGTTCTCAATTCGACTGTATGTTTTTTTTTGCATGTATGTTACGCGACCTGTTTAGCTGTTGTTTTGTTACATACCGCCAATTATCAATCGATTTTGGTTATTCTTTTTTTTTTGCATGGTAGATCATTCAGAGGTGGTCCCATATACATTTTATAGGAATTGATGGAATTGTCTAAAAATTGTATACATCGATGATATTTTCGTTATCTCCGAAACCTAGCTGTTTCATTGGGGCAGTGCGTTTAGTTAATATGATATGTGGCGCAGCCACATATCATATTTTCGAATATTCATTTATTATATAATAAGTATTTTATCCACCCTCATACACGCACACAAAACACATCTTCCTACCCTCACCTTCCTTACAATACCTGCCAGTGTCAAGTAGTCGCGAACTGGCGGTTGAATCGTACGCAATACGCTGTTTACACAATTGTTATCGGTGCGCTTTATAAACTCAAAATTCTCATCGCGAGTGCGACGCGAGTGCTTATACATCACAAATCAATGTGCGTCTTGTGGTCTGCCATCATAATTTCGCAAAAAACCTAAAAACGCACACTGGACAGGAACCGGGTCGTACCGACCAGCACCATTGCTTCTGCTATCGACGGAAACTACAAACAGGTATTTCCCGGCCTCACCAGGCCTAAGGGTCATAAAGTCGGTTTATTTTAATTGTTAATTTATATATTATTCTTAATGAGAAAACAATGGAGACTTTATGGCCATTGCAGCGATATACAGAACTTTGAGTAACAAAGCAAGGTCGAGGGCTTCGTTTCTTTGACGCTCATTACTTTGGGGACTTTCGATGATTAGTCCTAACAGCCCTGTAATTTCGCTTGTCGTCGATTGTGTCGAGTGTATGCCGTCAGTCGGCAAATGTGGCATATAGTTCGTCGCGTTAATATGTAGCGTCTTTATACACGTGTTGTTGCAGGCTAGCGGCGGAGGAGCAGATGTACCTGGAGCGGATGTTCCGCAGCGGCGTGGGCTGGCTCCCGCCGTACGCGCTGTACCCGCCGCTCGCGCCGCCGCTGCCGCTGCACGCGGTCCACCACCACACGCCGCACCACGCGCCGCACCACGCCCACATCGACGAGAAGGAGCGCGAGCGGGAGCGGGAGCGCGAGCGGGAACGAGAGAGAGAGAGGTGAGACTTCACGCGCGGACGGGAGAGATAACGGAGGTTCAGCTCCTGTACTCCGAGCTTCTTCATACGATGTGTGGTCGTAGCTATTTCCTGAGTGTCAGACAGGAAGCAACAAGCTACAAGCAGCTCAGAGTACGGGTGCAGTTTGTTTCCTGACTAATTCAATAGATGGAAGAAAAACATCGTGAGGAAACCACAGCATAGTTTGAGCTATAACCCTCAAGTTGAAAATCTAGAGGTGTGTTCCGGAAGTCTCATTTGAGAGCTAGTTCAATTCCAGGCTGAGTGTGTTTACCATCTTCGACCACATCGTCACTTAATATCAGGTGAGATGTGGACAAAACCTAGACTGTCAAACATAAAAAATAAAATAAAAAGGGATATCTCTAGTTTGACAACATAGGCGACGCTGACCATCAAGAGAAATGTCTGCCTGTCTGCTCCCTCTATAAAATTATAAGAAACTAGCTGAACGCCCGGTACTTTTCACCCGGTGAACCATCGCAGTATAACGTCCGGTAAATTCGTTCAATTGTGAATCTAAACCATCCAGAGATCCAAGGTCAAACAACTAGCCTGTCAAACATAGAATAAAACAAAGGTAACAATAATTGAACATCCTGTTGTCCGCATTCCAGAGAGCGCGAACGCGAGCGTGAGCGCGAGCAACGTGAGAAGGAGCAGCGTGACCGCGAGCGCGACCGGCTGCAGCGCGAGAAGGAGGCGCGCGCGCGCGAGGCGCTGTCCTTCTCGCACGCGGCGCACATGGTGCCGCCGGTGTACGCGCTGCCGCGGCCGTTGCTGCCGCCGCCGCTGCTGTACCGACCGTACCGGCCGTACCCGGCGCCCTACGAGCCGCGGCCGCCGCTCGCGGAGCCCGCCGTCACCGTCTCCGCGCCCGCTCCCGCGCCAGGTATCTCAAATTATTACAAGCTTTCATTTGGTAGTATATATAATATCTGTTTTATGAGCTGTCAATTACCGCCCAAGGCAAACTTTTGTAAACAGATACTATATAACTGTTACTATATAAATTTGGTTATCGAGAAATTGACGAAAAATTTTTTTTTACGTGTAGTGTTTGTTGCCGGAAATCGTTTTTGTCTTCGACGCAGGTCATTTTGGCCTTCAGTTCTTTTTCGAACTAAAAGTCTAGTTTATCGTGTCCAAAAATTCCCTGAAAAATTTACTCGCATTAATTTTTTAAAATTAAATTAGAAAAATTAATTACTATTATGCACCAATTCTTTATTTTTGCTGTGAACGCTGTTTCATATACCAAAGTCTCATCTGTAATCGACGAGATGAATAGAACTTCTTTTTTTTTTGTGATTTTAAAGTTGGTCCCACAGTGAATATGATGGCCTCGTTTTAGCTCAGAAACTACTACACTAATCTGTTTCATAAAATATATTTTTTTAATTGAAACTTTTCAAACGGCTTATAACACGTATGATTTTTTTATTGTTTTCTTATGACGTTACATTTGTTTCCAGTCCCCGTGTCGACGCCGGCGCCCACACCGCCGGCACCGACGCCCCCCGCGCCGCCCCCCGCCGAACCGGAACCCGAAGAGGCCAAGCCTTTAGGTGAGGAGGTGAAGGAAGAACCCACTTCGCAACCGGCCTGACAACACACACTCACATAACTAGTGTACCAGTGTTGCTATTCGAATATAAAAAACTGTTGCTTCGACGGAATAATTCAATCGGTTGAAAATGTTGCCACGTTTTTGTCTATGGCAAATAATCGGTTGAAGGGTTAACGCGTATAATTTTAACACGAAGCGTTAAACCGTCGCGAATGGTCCGAATTGAGAACGGGAAGTTTTCAATTGGGAACGGGAAGTTTTCAATTGGGAATGGGAAGTTTTCAATTGAGAATGGGAAGTTTTCAATTGGGAATGGGAAGTTTTCATTTGAGAACGGAACGGTTTTCAATTATGATCGGTAGTTTCTCAATTCGGTCGATTCTAGTTCTTTTCTTTTGTTTGGTAAAGTTTTCTCTCTCTTTATTAGAAGTCTCTCGTTTCATTTTTCTAGTTTGACTTTTATTTTTTTATTTTTGTACGCCAACAAAGAAAGTACGTAAAACAGTTCCAAAATGTCATATTTAAATAGTTTGAACAGTTTTTCGTCCTTTTTTCGTGTTTAGGGCTTAAACTCTTCAGTTTCTAAAATTTCTGTTTTTTTTTTCGTTGTGTGTCTACTGAACTTTTAGTATCATATGTGTGGCATAGTATACATGCAAAAAAATCAACTATAGCCACAGCTAGCTAAAAAAGGGCATGACCGTTGTATTTTGTCAGGATATTATCTTTTCTTCTATATAGAAAGCAAGAGGGCAAAAAAGTTATTAAAATTTTATTAGTTGAACTTTGATGCCAAATACCCGGACTTGTTTGTAACAGACTGTCTAGTCTATCACAATATAACCTGTAAAAATAAGTGTTTTGACTACGTTTTTACTTGATGGAAAGTGACAATGTAACCCAAAATGAAGCTCGCTTGCCCACAAAAATACCTATTCAAGTTTTAAATTTTAAACGTTTACGATAAATCTTCATCTGTAAGGTTTAATACTTTTATATTTTATTCAGATGCAATACATTTTGACAAGTTTTTGCTAATGTGTTTTTGCACTTAAGACTTTCAATAGAGAATAGTTATTTTGGGTTGTAGTTTATGTTTTGGACCTTAACATTATTAAACAAGTTGAGAGGTGGAAAAATATCTGCGATTATTTTCGCAATAATTTTTAGGAGTTTAGATAATGGTAAACAACGTTGCCCATAAAATTGTCAAGACTTTTTATACACGAAAATAATAAACAAACACATTCGTGGTTTTGTATGTTTATCTTGTTTTTACAAAATAATAAAAGTTGTGTTTTTGATATTGAATTTATGCATAATAATATTTAGGACTGAAATATCTAATAAATGTCTTTTGCAGTTCGAAAGTCATACTTGGCACGACTACTTATTGTAGTCATGACTACTGCTGAGACTTAATTTTGTTACTTACGTATTGGGTGAAAATGAACGAGTCTCTTATCACAAGTCCAAACAATGTGCAATTTGACATACATCTCTTAATATTATACTTATGTTATTTTTTTTTAATTTGTTACCCATACATAATTATTAATTATTTTGGACGGTAGTTCTACATCCTTTTCTACATTTTGTTAATTTTCTTTTAAAGTCTTGTCATAATCTTGCATAAGTCTGACTGTAGAATAACTTCCCAGTTTACAATTTCTTATAATTTTTGACAGTTTTTGTTATAAAAAATATGTACTGTAATATTATATTATAAAAACAGAATAGTGACACTTTTATACAAAGAAATATAAACTCTGAATCAACAACGAAAAGGTTCGTTATCGAACTGACGATTCTCAAATCGTGTAAATTATGTATAATTATTATTAATAAATACAACGCAATTTTTAGTAATTTTCTCTTATACCTTTAAATACTTTGTTTTTTTTTTTAGACAAAATTACTGAAAATTGTTCTCCGTGTATAAATTCGTCACGAATTTAGTAAAAATCACTGCTGAATCTTATATTCGACTGAATGTACTAAAGCCTCCTATTTTTAAGATTATAAATATCTTAATTCGTAATTTACCTCATACGAGATATAACTTAATTTTCATTCATCAGACTTTTTTATAATTACTATAGTGAGATAGATATAAAGAGTACTTACAATCTCGCAATTTAAATATTGTTTGAAATGAATTGACAAAAGCGTAAAATGTTTTAAATATGTTTGTCTACATGAAAAATCCTCAAGAAGATTTAAACCCCTGAGGTTTTAAAACCCACATAAAAGAGAGGCATTTGTTAATGGCAGCTAATAATGAAATGTATAATTTTTTCCGTTGTTTTTTTTAATACTTTGTGATACGTAATGTCGATTCATTTCATACATTATAAAACAATATAAATACGCTTAAAATATCGCCAATAATCACGAGAATCATCTTCAATCGTTACAAATGTGCGCCATCGATCAAATGTAATAAAATAAATTAATTATTAATAAATACAACTGCCTGGTGCAGATAAGTGTAAGCGGACGGTTGAATATGTATATTGTATAGTACCACTATCGTTACTTTTATAAATACTGTCTTTGGCAGTAGTGACGCGACGCGCTCTGGAAAGTTATCGATATTTTTTTTATCGATGAAAATGATATAATGTTTCAATGGCGATGATATCATGTTTTTGTTGCTAGCGCGGGGTCACGTTGTTTTAACATTAAGTAGGATTTAAGAAGCGACTTGTGAAAGCCGCGCGTGCAATCCGCTTGGCAATATGGTTTCTACTGCATTTGTGATAAGACTTGTTTTCCCTTGCAGTATTGCAGTGGCCCCGCGCTCGACGCACCGACTTTATAACAAACCTCTTTATACGTTAATTTAGATAGTTATTATTAATTTTTAGCTTTTAATAGGTGTTCAATAATGATTTTGTCGAGCAGCATTTAGTCGACGGCCGGGCGCCAGCGCGTCCGATATGTCATGTAAATATTATTTAATAGTTAGATATGATATGGACAATACCTAACAAGTGAAAATTATGGTTTTATTGAAAAATACAAGTCAATGGAATTAATCCGGTGTGCATGCTAGTCCCGCCGCGGCGCCGCCAGGTGGCGCCGCTGCTCGCGGCGCGGCGGCGGGTAGTAGTTACTTTTATTTTATGTTTCACCCCCCAACTCCCCTCCCAAAGCTTCAAAATAGCGCATGTAGCTAGATGTGATGTTCTGTGACATTTCAGGCTTCTGTAGGAGCTACGTGTCAGTGTAGCGAGGGCAAAGCGAAATAAAGGTTGAAGCAATTCTTTGACGTTTCATCTGTAATTATTGGCGTTCGAATCGACGAAGATAACTAAGAAAGTCTGTGGAGGGTTGCTCCAAACTTTATTGACATGATATAACTAGTTTGCGATAGGTTTATCGATAACATATATTGAAATCATATAACTCATTAGCTCAACACTAGCTTCGCACTTCGACTCGCTGGAACGATAACAATCTAGTATGCCAGTGTTAACTGTGTAGGCTAGTTCCATCTCCATAGGCAGCATTGCTGTTTTCCTTTCAAAGACAAATATCTGAGTAAAATATAGTCGTAGGTACTAATAGACTTTCAGGGATGTGTAAAGATGCTCAAAGACTCGACACTTATACTAACTTAGGTTTATGTATGTAGCCAAACTGGAAAACCGTACTCGGCTCGAAGGACCACAAAGATGCTTGCAAACGATAATGTATGAAAAGTAGTCAGTTAAAGTATCAAGCATACGTTTATTGCACAGTTTACGTAACTGTACATGCATCATAATATATATGCGCGAAGTAATTAATTTAAATAAGCAATTTATTTTGAACCAAGTTGCGACTGTGATGGCTTTAGCGTATCAGCCATATAAACTAAAATATACCGATTATGGCATACAGTTCACTCGAGGGCTGCGGCGTTTCTATAGAATGTCATCTCTGAATGTGACCGAACACACTTTGCAAAGAAATAAGTATTACCTTGTATTTTATATTATTTCCAACTGAGAAAAAGACTGAAGGATTAGTAGTCAGAACTTCTTTAAAATTCAAAATAGCAATTGACTTCTCGTCTAGGCTTCGCATCTCAACGTCACACCAGTCTTCCAACGCACCTGACATGCGTCAATCGACAGCAACCATAACAACACCGTATTTCACACCATATATCTTTATCCCCAAGAAAAAAGGCAAACTGACTCCGAGACCAGACGAAAAATGCCACCTAATGGCTCGACCGATCCCTATTGAAGATTTATCTAAACTCGCGAAAGATAATCATGAAAACAAGCCAAAAGACGCAGAATCCTTCGTCGACATCACCATAAAAAGGATAAAGAATAAGTCTACCAAGAACCTCGTGATAGGAACTCTAACTGGATGGCTGGCTGGTGTAGGATTCATGAGGGTCGGGAAAATTGCCGCCTTTGGTTTAGGCGGAGGCGTCTTAATCCTTCACTTCGCAAGCGAAGGAGGTTACATACACGTGAATTGGGAGAGAGTGCGGGAAGCCGCAGCGCAGAGCCAGGGTTCCGTGGAAAAGGCGCTGAAATTCCTAAAGAAAAATAGCTGCTTTTCCGTCGGCTTTGTGGGGGGATTCTTCTTCGGAGTGGCGTGCGCTTGACGTAGAATTATGTTTAATATAGTTTTGGTGACGATGTAATCTTTTTTACGTTCTGTGAATGTTCTTTACATACTAGAACTTAGTACAGCATATAGGAATGTAGGATTAGAATCGATTGCCGGAGGTCTAGCATGGCCAGTGACGTAGGGACTATGCGGTGCGTGGTACCGGGGCTCTCAAGTTCAGGGGCCACCATTGTGACCACTAAGCCAACCGAACTTTCTATAACACCTATAATAATATATCTCACCTTTAAAATATTAGTAGGTATAACAGGTTGCAACACAACTACAATCAACAAAGGCAACAGAGTTAAAAGTAATTCAAAGTTTTAGGGAAATTAATATATATAGAATAAATATTTATGAAGAGAAAAGGATTAACAATAAAATACTTTTCTATATATCTATAGGTAGGTACAATGCTACAATATTTTGAGCGTTTTTTTTCTTTTGAGCCAGTTTTATGCCTGGCGCGGTTACATCCCACGCTAATTCAAAGTAACGAACTTGAGCTGCTGGTGTAGGAATTCATCGTCAGGAAATCATAAGTGGTAACGTACTTTCTAATACTTAAGTGGCTAGGTGTACTCTGAAGTTGAAAATCAGCCACCGAGCACAAAGCTGTTTGTTTAGCCAGTAGGTGCCCATTCTAATCCATTTACTTGGTGGTAGATTTCCTTAGCAGGAAGTCGTCTAGGTAGGGACCATCGCAGTACCAAATATTCTACCGCCAAGTAGTGTGTAATGTAAACATTAATGTGTTCCGGTACTGCAGCTAGTGAAATTACTGGGCTGTTGAGACTAACCATCGAAAGTCTCAAAGTAAAGAGCCCCAAAGCAGCGATGCCCCGGACTTTGTTTTGCAACTCAAAGTTAAGTGCATTGATGCAATGGTCACGGATATGCGTTATATCTTACCATCGGGAAAGCGTATCGTTCGTCTCATTACTTTTACATTAAAAAAGCTAGGTATGTTTACAAAGATCTCACGAATGTCACATCTGGTGTGACCAGTGTGGCCAACACACGAATTTACGAAGTACGAAGTTACGAACGGTATTCACGAAGGGCGGATGCCAGTCTTGGTTCGCTGACGCAGCAGTCTTGGGATGAAGCAGATCTTCAGGCAGGATTCATATTTAGTAGGGGCATTGTAAGTATTTAAGCTCGATATAACAGAACTACTTAGAGCAAGATTCAGAATATAACTTTATTGTCCTAAAACAGAAACAATAAGGATTAATTAGAGATAATGCAACGGCGGTCTTATTGTCTATAGCGATTTCTACCAGGCAACCATTGTATGGACAGGACATAATAAAAAGTAACAATATCATATATATATAGTTATACTATCTGATATTGATGATGTCTGTTTCAAAAGCTGATAAACTTCAACCACAACCTGGCTTACCTTAGGTTGCCTGGAAGAGATCGCTTTTAGCGATAAGCGCAAGTTGTTACACTCAATCAATGAAGTTTATTTTCTGCTATACGATGTAATTTTTGATTTGGACAAGAAGAGTTAATCAATCAACTTACCTGATGTTATGTAATGTATAGTCAAAGCTATTACCATAAGGGCTAGCACGGAAACTTGCAAGAATCACGCAGTAAGTAATCTATATTCTAATGCCAAGGCGCTGCTGGCCCAGAAAAAAAATCTATCTCTTAAAGGTCTTAAACCAAGACCAGAATTTGGACAAAACAGACGCAAGGTTTCATAAGCCGCACAACAATTTTACTAAAAGATTTATACTGAGCCAATTGTTTGTTTGCACAAAATTTAACATTATAGATATAATAATAACTAAATAATTCTTAAATTAAACCAATACCATATACCTACCTATTGCTTATAAAACCTAATCGGAAACCTTACACTAAAAGGAAATATGTCCAGAATGCGGACAGCATTACCATGCCGTATGACAATTCAAGTATTAAACTACAAAGTGTAACTGCCCAAAAACAAGTTCTATCACTTTCAATAGTTATCAGACTGACTCCCACTTCTGCATGGGAAGAACAAATACCTATAAATTGAGAATTAAAAAATTCCTAACATGGACATTTTTACTGATTAGTAACTAAGAATGATAACTAGAAACCGCATTATATACACAAGTAAGACCCTTTTGTCAAGTAGGAAATGAGCTGATGATCATCAAACGCCTGAACAGATCTTCATAAAATATAGCTAAGAAACATCTCGATCACGTTAGCTTTCAAACCAAAAAAAAACACATCAATATTGGTCCATCCGTTTAGGAGCTACGATACCATAGACAGACAGACTTATAACATCCCTCTTTTTGCGTCAAGGACTAAAACATAATAATTATAAAATGTGGGTAGGCCATCTGGTCTATGTTGCTTGTATTGGTGTGACTAATAAAGGCTTAATTTATCATGCTCAGTTAGCATGAAATTACCTAACCAACGAGATAGATAGTTTGTCTATTCATCATCATCTCATCAGCAGTAGGACGCCCACTGCTGGGCATAGGCCTCCCCCATTAACTTCTATAATTATAAATACAAACAAAAAGATTATAATTAAACTACTGAAGCGTGTAGAGGTAACAAACAAACAGACATTTTCTTTTCCGTCCTTGCTTGTTTCCCATTTTTATAATATTATGTACACAAGATGAATAATAAAAATAAACAAAAAAGCGTCTGTGCACTAATCACTGATTCACTCCACTAAATTACATAAAAGCGTCAATATCGCGGTAACGTATCATTTACTCAAACTAAAGAGGTAAGACAACAAAATAATACGACCGAGCGCGGTCGGTCGGTATTTAGTTGCACACTAGAAGAATCAAAATACAAAACGGGCGGGAAGCATGTACGCGGTGCTCGGTACCGCCGCCGCCGCGCGCCCACCTCTTGCGGCCTCTCGCGACATGCTATAGGTACACGTGCCTCGTGACGTCAGATTGTCAGAGAGATGGTTTGTAGCGCCTACCAAAATAAAACAGCAACAGACGTAACGCAGAAAAGAGGTCAAAGTCAAAGTCAAAGTATAGTTTATTGCTATGCTGTGTTACATTAAGGTCTTAATATATAGGTAGAGCAACAGCTACGTTCAGTACGAACATGCAATATTAGAGGCTGAACTTAAACTGGTTTTCAGCAGGCACGATCAGAAATTTTAATCAAACTATCCGTACTTATCTGCTAATAGAATAAACAAAACGTACAACAAAAGGTCTAAGCCTTAAATGTATCTGCATCAAAGTTAGCATCTATAAAATTGCGCCTTTCCTATAATTATTTTGATGTCAAGATTACGGGTTAAAAATAATTTGGCCATATTCTATTTCATAATTTGAAGAAACGAAAAGCGTTTGAAACTATTTTTTCTCCAAGCATAATAATTCAGGATATGTATTATAGTATTCATTAATTTCAAACTTCCACATGATGTATAACGTCACAAAAAGATTGACAAAAACACATCGATTGCCTTATTTCACAAGACTTTCACGTTAACAAAGACTAAAATTCGACGTGACGGTAATGATCATATATAAAAACGCTTTTTGGCAGCTTATTGAAGCAACATCGCTAGTTTCCTAATTACAACAAAACGCTTTTTAGCAGTTTATTGAAGCAACATCGCTAGTTTCCTAATTACAAGAAAACGCTTTTTAGCTGTTTATTGAAGCAACATCGCTAGTTTCCTAATTACAAGAAAACGCTTTTTAGCAGTTTATTGAAGCAACATCGCTAGTTTCCTAATTACAAGAAAACGCTTTTTAGCAGTTTATTGAAGCAACATCGCTAGTTTCCCAATTACAAGAAAACGCTTTTTAGCAGTTTATTGAAGCAACATCGCTAGTTTCCTAATTACAAGAAAACGCTTTTTAGCAGTTTATTGAAGCAACATCGCTAGTTTCCTAATTACAAGAAAACGCTTTTTAGCAGTTTATTGAAGCAACATCGCTAGTTTCCTAATTACAAGAAAACGCTTTTTAGCAGTTTATTGAAGCAACATCGCTAGTTTCCTAATTACAAGAAAACGCTTTTTAGCAGTTTATTGAAGCAACATCGCTAGTTTCCTAATTACAAGAAAACGCTTTTTAGCAGTTTATTGAAGCAACATCGTTAGTTTCCTAATTAATATAAGATATAAAATTTTATATTCATATAGAGTTAACCTGGCACGCAAGCAGAAATAAACATTTATCAATTCTTACTATCCCGCCAATACGAGACAGGTGTATTCATATTCAACATTTGTTATGTCCGCACAGAAAAGACAAAGTAATTCCTCGACTCTTGTGCTAGATAGGCAGAAATATTAGTTATTCACGAAATGCAATATAAAGCTGCTTTCAGCGTTTGCGTATTGTTGTTAAAATTAGGAAACGTGCGATTATAGCGCATTAATTTGTAATATCGCTTAGATTCACCGCATGAAGCTGTTTTTTCGCTTTAGTCCCTCTCCCTGTTTTAGTTGATAGTTTTGAACAAACTCTTTAACAAAACATGTTATTTAAACACTTTTTATAGATATTTACTTAATTTGTGTTATTTCTACATTTGCAAACCAAAAATTGCATAGTTAACTAGTTAATTTCTATCCCAAATCTAAGGCTTATGTTATGTCTGCATAAACCGATATCTAACTCTACTCTTGTATGTTTCCAGCGCGTCCAACCCCAACACCACTTTTGCCGAGGGAAGAAGATCCAAAGTCAGTTCTTCCCAAGCCAGAACTCTTCAAACCCGAAGAAACATCCTTTGAAAAACCTGCATTTCTTCCACCAAAACCAATAGCTATATCTCACCCTCCAAAAATATCTCCTTCTTCCATCCCAAACCCAAGTCCCAGCGTGTCAACCAACAAGCCGGTTGAGACAGGGTTCCCAAACTATGGAGGTTACTTATACTCTATACCAGGGTACTCCGCTTTCCAACCTGTTTCATACCCCAGCGTAGTACAGCCGCATCCAGGACCAGTACAATCAGAACCACCGAAACCAGATTTCGTGCCTTTTTCTCCCAATACCATCAACGAGTCACTAGCAGAAGATAGACTAGTCATCAATGAAGAAGTCACGGCAAGTACACCTAAACAGCAAGATTTTGAGGAACATTTTAAGGCAGAAATAATACCAGCAGCTCCGAATACTGAGACTCATAGTATGACACCAACTGAGTCTCAGATGAGCATTACTTCAATAACTCAAGGCTCTGGTGCAACGGTTACTATTCCAAATCAAGTAAATAAAGATACAAAGAAAAAACCAGAAAGGTTTAGCTTGAAAACTAGCATACCGATAAGTAAAATTGATATGAAATGCGTGAATAATTCTGTGGATACATTTCAAAATACAATAAAGAAACCTGTATTTAATCCTGCATTTCAAAAAGAAAGTACGGAAAAGCCAAAAGTAGAAATACAAAGTAACATAGTAATAAAAACCGCTAATAAACAAGTTGAAACAAAAGATAAACCACTTTCGAATACACAAACTAATAGTATCAGTACTCTTATCAATGCTGCCGAAGCTATTAGTAAAAATGACAATCAGTTCCGTATACCTGAGTCTAAACCGGATGTTTTAACCCAACCATCAGAAGGGAAAAAACCCCCTTCTCCAAATCCTCAACCTCCACCGGTAGTAGTACAAAGGCAAATGTTTAATCCAATAAATTTAGAAAAGCCGAATTTTCCTCTAAAGCCTCCGGAAGGAGGCTATACTGAACAAAAAAATCAAATAGTCTACATCCAAAACAAGACTATAACAAACCCAAAAATGGTAGTTGCACTACAAAATCCTCAAAATCCACAGGTTTTGTTACAAAGAACTAACTTCGATTCAAAAAACCTGCAAGCTCCTTCACGGTTATCGAATCAAAAGAAAAGTAAAGAAGAGATTGTTGCCGATAACGGAACATCTTCTAAAGTAGTCGCGTTGAAACGTCTTCACCAGGACAACTGCGATGAAAATGATTTCGAGAATTTGATAACTGAGAATCAAATATACGGCAACAAGATAGTCGTGAAGGAGAAGTCGCAAGGAACACAACAAGAACAAGATTTAAAAGCTAAAAGCAAAGAGAAACAAACACAGTCTGAAACAAAGAATGTAGTTTTACAACCTAGTTATGTATACGTAAGTAACGTACAGTTTCCTGCTAACCTGATGATGATAAAAACCAATTCGAAAACATGTCAAACAACAGATTCCTACAAAACAAAAGTTAGCCCAAACGAAAACAAAACCACTGAAATTATCACCGCTGTTACCAACAACTGTGACACCATCGGTACAGTAAAAAATGGGAAACCGCAAATAGTCACAAACAAAGATATACACGTTTTAAAATCTAGTAATGTTCTACAGTCTCTTTCAAATAACAATAACAAAAAACCTGATTTAGTAATAGCAACTAATCAAAAAGTAGTAATGAGCCCTCAAGTAGCTTACCAAGTAATATCTGACACTGATAGCAAAAATTCAAAAGTAAGCGCCCCCAAAAAAGAATTACCAAAGCTGATCGAAATGAAAGGGACAGAGAAGAAAATGATCATAGCATGTCAGTACAAAGTAGATACCAACTTACAACCAAAACTAGTCATAGCTAATATAAAACCCAAAATAACAACAAAAACTGATATTGTGAGCACACTAGACGTTTACGCGAGAAGAAAACGTCTTCGTCGTTTAAAATATTTATCAAATAATAACAAGGAGTTACCAAGAGCCGAATCTCGAAAACCTGTAGAGAAAGCCGTAGTTTCTGGCACAAAAAACATAATTACCCCTGATAAAATGAAAGCTGAAATTTTCAAAGAGTTTGCAAATACAAAAGACAAATTAAAAGCTGATGACGATGAAAGTGACAGTGATTATGGAGAAGAGGAGCTTTTGGAATATAACTCTATAATCGAAGAGTATGGACCCTCCAACCAGAAAGACAAGCTCCAATTTTTAGCAGGCTTGCGACTGGCAACGCACGATGCATACAAAGGTAAGGAAAATTATTATTTAATTTAATTTATTTACCTACATATTTTTAGTTTAACGAATTACACACACGGGAAATACCCTAAATGGAAAGATGTTTGTATTTGATGGGAAGGAAGAGATTCCAAAAAGCTCGTAGATAATTGACGGATGGCATTGGCTAAGCAAAGGGGGCCATAATACATTGCTTATTTAGGCAATTTTAATCGACTTAGTAATAATCCACAGTTACACACAGATTATTTAGATAAAAACACAGTTAGTGTAAGTTTTAACAATATTAGACCTTAGAAGAGTAGTAATATTAGACACTGTCAAAGTTACATTCTAGGAAGGTTGTCTAGATGTTATGTCTCACAATAAAAGTTTGGAGGTCTTGATAAATGTATACTTACATGACGCTCATCAAAATTTTCTTTTATATCTCAAGAGCCAATAGTAATTAATATAATTAACCCAACCTTATCGTTATAATAAACCATAAGTCACTATTTATTTTACAGAGAAAGACCTGGAGAAACGAGATCGGAACCTGAAACACGATTCGGTGGCCAGCGCATATATCGCAGCTGGAATGCTTGACCGGCCGATGGAGGAACCTGACATTCCTGTAGAAAATTGGGCACAACCTCCTCTGGTCTTTATGGAGGT
Source organism: Biston betularia (assembly GCA_905404145.2). Taxonomy (NCBI): domain Eukaryota; kingdom Metazoa; phylum Arthropoda; class Insecta; order Lepidoptera; family Geometridae; genus Biston; species Biston betularia. The sequence continues at coordinate 710,943 of FR989884.1, forward strand.
GGACAACAAGGAAGCAATACGATGCAAACAAAAGTTTCTGTCGCATTTACAGCTTAAGCACGTGACGCAGCAGTTCAAAGAAGGTAAGTGAAAATCTAGAATCCGTTTAATTTTGAAATCAAATGGTAATGAGGTACAAATATACTTCAATGACATTCTGGTATAAATATATATAAGACGCATGTGAAACCCTTGGATTCTGATTTAGACATACCCCAAACATATAAAATTCAATGTGAATAAAATGTATTTTCTCATTATTCGTCTGACAATTTCAGAGTATGAAAAATCATGGCAAGAAGTGATGAAAGAACGTAGACGACGTAATGGTCTCGGCGAGTCAAACACCGTCTCCAAACCCGCCTTCGATCCGAATACTCAGCTACAACTCTTATCCGAAATAAAAAACTGTGTCAACATCAACAATAACCTCATCAAAAAAAGATTAGATCCAACAGAAGTCGACTCTAGCGACATTAGAATACTCGCAGAAAAGAATTTCTCAGAACTAAACAGACTCTCCAAAATGGCGGACAGGAGCGTCAAATTATTGAGTGGCCAGGACACAAAAAAACGAGATCTGAACCCTGGATTTGACAGCGAGAACATCCAAAAACTAAACTTTAAAATTGAACCTTACAAAGATTATCCTAAATTGATAATTCCTAATATATCGCGTATAGTTTCTTTGAAGTCTGCACAAGAGTCGATCGTCGCAACATCGACGCAGGCGACATCTATGGACGAGCCTGTGAGTTGTGCTGCTGGAGCCAACTGTATGGAAATCCAGGAACCGACTTTAGAAAAGACAAAGGACTTTGAATGTCAGGTGGGAGACGGTGTATCCTGCTGGCCAGGAGTGGATGCCTTTGTAAAAAGTTACAGGGAATATGAAATAGGTAAGAACCACTGGCGTGTTATTCTTATGTTTTATCATTACGTCCAAAAAAAAAAAACTAAAGTAGCCAATAATAAAGTAATAGGGATCTAATGAAAAAGATATTCTGATAAAATTATAGATTGCTGTTGGTTATTCTGGCCCGCCAACAAACGACGGGGAGACGAAACAATTTCGATCTCGTGCCAGAAAGAATCCAAATTCTATATGAACGTTAGATGACAGTATTCTGGGTGTTGCGTAGCGCTTTTGATAATAACGAGATTTTTTTAAATTTTGTTTATATGAGTATTACAAGTTGCCCAAATTCGCCCACCCAGGGAACAAGTAACATAATATAATATAAACAGTACAATACAATCTAAAACTAAAACACTATAATGGTACTTTGTTGTTTTTATGATTGCCATTTTAACCATATCAATGTTATTATTATTTTTTTTTGGCATTCTATAGTATACCTCCATTCTGTATTGGGATATTCGATCCTTATCTGTTTTTCCATGCATAGACATCTGAATGTAATGAGCCATTGCACTGATCATTTGCCTCTCAAGTGAATTCTAAGCGGTTAATTAATTACTTGGGACCACAACGATGCCATGGACAGGCGATATCTCTTAACATCAGGAGAGCGCACTCGATCGTCTCATTACCTTTACATTAAAAAACAACATAATCATCATTTGTTTCCATAAATAAACATCGGGTGAGTTGGCTTTGATCGACGCCCTTCCCCCCTAAATTGTCTTACGTAATAAATGAATGGCCCTTAATATTATTTTCCTCTCTATCCTTCGCAGTCCGTAAGAAGGAGATAGCGTTCCTGCACCGTCGCAACACGTCTCTCTGCGTGGAGAGCGCGCACGTGACTCACACCGCGTCGCGCCACTCGGACCGCGCGCGCGCTCTGCTCGCTGAGCGGCGCCATCTAGCGGAGGAGGAGAACAACCTACGGATATCCCTGCACCGTCTTTGTACCGCGATAGATGTCATACGGAAAAGCTAAATTAAGCTTTAATATATGAATAATCATAAATAAGGAAAACAAATTTTAATTTTATACTAGTCAAAGAGCACAATAACATGTATTTAACAGAGATATGACGGCACTACTTACAAATACCACTGCACAATACAAATTGTATACTAACACTAGCTTGCGAGAAAGGTATACCCACCACCTAAAAGTTTGAATTGAAACGGTTATATTTCAAAACTTCACAGCTGACTCAAAATATCCAGTATGTCACTGCAACTCGATAAACCCGGCATCCTACACCACTCAGTGCTAACAAGTTTCAACAAGTTTTATACCAGTTATTTTTGTGACTCCTATCAAAATAAGCATCGCGACCGTCCGTTCTAATGGCGTTATAAAAAATTGAATTGTATAAAAAGAGGTATAAGTCTGCGTCATACGAGTAACTAATACAAATACGGTACCTGATGTTAACAGCGGTGAATGATACCGTCAATTTTATGCTCGGTTTGTATAAATGATAGTCTGACTAAGAGAGGTTACCATTATAGGACAAATAGGTACCTACTTGCATCTCAAAAGTTAAAGACAAGTTATTATTTCGTAACAAGTAAATAAAATGAGATCAGCAATTGTATTTTCGTTTTTTGTTCGTAGGATTCTTTACCATCATGACTCTACCTCATCGAGTACCGAATAGACACTACTTTCGTAACCACTCATCCAGTACTGCAAGAATAAATAATTAGGGTTACCTCGCGCTATCCCAAACTTTCAAACACACACAATTTAATTTTATTTGTAATTGTTATTTTATTATTTCTATATAATTATATAGACCATAATTTTATTGTTCTTGTACAAATGTCTATTAATTTAATGTAAATGGATTTATATGTAAAAAAATAATGAGACGAACGAGGCGCTCTCCTGATGGTAAGAGATAACGCCTGTCCATGACCATTGCAGCGATACACAGAACTCTGAGTAACAAAACAAAGTCCAGGGCATCGCTGCTTTGGCGCTCATTACTTTGGAGACTTTCGATGGTTAGTCTCAACAGCCCAGTAATTTCGCTAGCTGCAGTACCCTTCAAACCGGAACACAGTAATGTTTGCACACTACTGCTTAGCGGCAGAATAACTGGCAGTGCGGTGGTACCTACCTAACCTCCTGTTAAGGAGATCTACCACCAAGTAAACTTACCCGTAACTTTTACCCGTTTTCAATTAAATAAATTTATTTTAGGTACAAATTTGGCTATGGTTTACACGAATTACCATCAATACTAATGAATAAATGTGCAAAAACATTTATATCTATTAATCAATCGATCAAATAATCTTTCCAATAAGGCAAAGTCACCCGACTTTTTTGAGTCCTGAGTAGTCCTGACTAATTAAAGTAGACACTGTACCGACCGCCTCTTATATCCTTCTATGTGACTAACGGCAGCCACACTGGTATGGCCCATGGCTGATTTCTGACTTATATGTTTGTTCCGAATAAATATTTTTCTTTCTTTTTTGGGTACTGGATAATAATTACCGACATTCCGATCTCTGTAAACTACAAACAAACAAAACAAGTATCGACAACATACAATAAAATAAAAAGTAAAAACGAAGCTAGTCATAACAACAAATATTTATAATAATTTATTAGATAAGTCATTATAACAATATTTATGTACCGGTAAATAATAATTATAATTAATTGTACATAGTTATTAAAATTATTATAAAACTAGTATATTATATTACTTTATCTATGTATCACATACATTGTAACTAAGTAATACAGTCATGCTCAGCAGTCATGTATAGAAAGAACATAATTAAAAAAAAAAACACATATTTTTTTCTTCTTCTGTGGCATCGCACAGTGTGCAATTTTAATGTTTTTTATTCAGCTTCAAACTTCAAAAAGATTAATACATAAAAAGCCTTTAAAGCCTTCCACAGACCAAATACAAGTCAGAAAGCGGTCCCGTACGTCTAATTAAACAAATAAAAATCTATTTATTGAACATAATAGCGGTCGGACATACATGGGCAGAAACCCTAAACCGTGTCAGGCGCCGATGTCTTTGCTCTGTAGAAGACTTTTATGTATTTTATTAAAATAATGATTAGATTTTACCAGCCATTGGGTGGCTTAAAAACCCTGACATTAGGACTGGCTAACCTAACCTACAATACAATAATACAAACACAACGATTTCGAATCGTTTCAAGTATATTCTGTGGTGTAAGTTTGTATATTGTAATTTTTATTGCACAATACAAAAACAAATTGTGCAATCTTATTATAATGTCACTTAACATTAGGACATGTTATTGTTCTTCTGTAAATGGCAGATGCCACTGTCACAAAGATTTTATAGTTTCTTGCAAAAAAATACACACATAAAAGTACATCAAAATTTACAACATACGCAACTGCACATACGCCTGCGAAGTATTTATCAAATTACATAATTTAATGATTAAACATTTTATGTTTTCGAACATTCTGTGACATCAACTATTTTTTTACAGAAAATTATAATTACAAGTATAATTTTTAATAAGAAAAAAAAATCAAAAATATTGTAAATATACTTTTGCGTAGTCAATTACTAGAACGTTAATTTATTGCACACAACGTAAAACTAAATTTAAGTTTTTGTTTCACAGTAAGTTAATCATAACTTAAGTAATTATATAAAAAATATAATTATAATATGTATGTATAATTGTATATACTGTTTTTAAAAATGATTAGCAGACTTTATTTTGATGATAATTTTGTGCTAGATTTTTAAATATCAGAATGAATTGCATTGTTACTTAATTAGTATATGAGGAAGGAATCAATAGAAATTCATCATCAAACGCTGCTAGAAATTATGAATACGTTACAAACTTAGTATTTGTATATAGAGGATTATAAGCATAGAGTGTACTAAGTCGAAGGCCGTTGTATTCTATTATAAGTATATATTTACAACAAAAAAATGTATTTGAGTATTATATCAGTTATCTGGTTCCCATACTGCAAGCTTTGCTAAGTTTGGGGCTAGGTGGCGCTGTGTGAAATGTCCGATACATTTCTTTATTTATTGTTCATTTTGATATGTGAATTTTAATATGGACTGGGTCTAAATTAAATGGTTTATTATTTTTTATGTTGTTTATTATAGTCTATCTATACTATTATAAAGAGGAAAGATTTGATTGTTTGTAATGAATAGGCTCCGAAACTACTGAACCGATTTCAACAATTCTTTCACCGTTGGGAAGCTACATTATTCCCGGCTATTTTTTATCCCTGTATTCTCATGGGAATGGGAACTACGAGAGGCGTCCGCTAGTAATAAATAAAATAATAGCTGCCCCCCGCGATGTTACCCGCTACATTTTTCGGGATAAAATTTATACTTTAGCCTGCCATTTTTACTTTAAAGATTCGCTTGATTTCAGATAAATATAGTTGTGCAAGTATGTTTGTGTATGTAAGTTATTTATATTATGAACCCCCTTTCGACCTCGTACACTTATAGCTTATAGAACCGTACACAAATATTAGTTTCAAAAATCAATCGAAATGTGCAATATTTTACTTCCGACAACGGTGGCTTTCTATCGATATAACTAGGTACTAAATGTAAAAAGTTGAAATTAAGATGGTAAATTCTTCATCCCTGCTATATGTTTTTTAATGTAAAGGTAATAAGACAAACGAGACGTCTCCTGATGGTAAGAGACAACGCATGTCCGTGGCCATTGCAGCGAAACACAGAACTTTGAGCAACAAAACAAAGTCCAGGGTATCGCTGCTTTGGCGCTCATTACTTAAGATACTTATGGATTTATATGAAATAATAAGAACGAAACTTAAATATTTTGTCACGTAAGTGAACGAAGTTCGCTTTGTAAAATAAATTATATATAAAATCCGAAATGAAAAAAAAATGTTTTCGTAACAAGTTAAACGTTAAATAAGTTTTATTGCAATAAAAATAAATAGAAAAAAATCAATTATTGATTTGTTATTCATTAAATATAAATAGATTTAAAATTAAGTTATTTTTATATAGTTTAGGCGCACCTACAATTATTCTACGTGGTAGTATATTAAATTTATTTATCCCGCTAAATATAATTGTCTACAATAATACTGAAACGCAATTTTAGTTATTATGTATTAATTTTGTATTACAAACTCGTAATTATTTATTTTAACTTTATGTGTTCAAAGAAGTTTTAAACTTTCCTTTCGGAACTTTTAAACTACTTAATAAAAGGATATGTTAACTAAATTTTGAATTTAAATTACTTTTAATAATGCATTTCATTATGTACGTCAAACTAAAAAATAATTATTTCAATTTATTTTCAATTCTCAATTTATTTTTGTGAATATAACAATGAAATTGCACAAATTATACATGCAATCTGTCAGACTCCGGACAAGGAGTTCTGTTTCCCGTTGTTTTTTAACTGAGCCCGGAGCCGACTTCTTCCTTTAATATAGACACAATATCCACTGGCTCCTGACACACAGTCTTTGACTAGTTCGGGAGCCTATGGTTTAATGTATCTATACACCATGTTTTATGTCAAATAAATAAATTATTATTAATAGATATATGTATTTTACAAAACAAAACAAAACTTGTACTATAGTAGGTATATAAAAACAAGCAATGAAGTCCTATGTTTTTCCAAATACAAATCGCTTGTAATGTATACCGGTGCCTGATTTAATTATTTTTTTGTAAATCTAGATTATATTTTATATATAAAGTGCAATATTCAAAGTGTAGACTCAGTCTTAGCATATCCTAAATATGGAATAAAAGGTTTGGAATAAAAACTTACGGATTTTTAATTTCTACTACCTTACGGCGGCGACTTGATCCGCGTTAACTTGAGAATGAGGTTCAGAGAGAAATGAAACATTACATTCTGTAAGTAACAAATAAGTAATGGTCAGCAAACTTGTGCTATTTTATTATTAGATTAAGATAAAGGATACCTTTTTATCCCGGAATAATGTTCCATAAGAAACATCTACTTAAACCAAATTTTAAATACGTACCTACTGTAGTTTGTTTTTCGATATCTCACAGGAACCTAGCATTTTTCTGATATAATAGTATCCAGGTAATAAACTTATTGACAGCCCTGTTGGTTCATTGGTAGTATGTCTGCTCCAGGAGCGTGGGTTCGATTCCCACCCAGGACAAGCATTCTGTGATATAAACAAATGTTTGTTCTGCGTCTGCGTGTTCTGTATGTATTATAAGTATGTCCTTACAAAAAACATTACACACAGCGCCATCTGACCCCAAACTAAGCAAAGCTTGTGCTAGGGAAGACAGATAACTGATGAATACTTAAATAGTTTTTTTTTGTAAATACATACAGTACACCCAGATACAGAACAAACATTTGTTTATATCACAAAATATTTATCTTGGGCGGGAATCGAACCCACACCCTCCAGCTCTTGGAGCAGACATACTACCAATGAACCAGCAGGGCTATCGAAAAAAGTATAAAAGTATACACACTTATCTAGCATTACATAAAAAGCGCGCGATGTTATCTTTTTCTTTGTGCGATAGTTTTTCAGCGAATATAGGATGAAGGTAATTTGTCTGCCTTGCCGTGGTGGAATTCCGACTGGAGTAGGTAAGAGTTGAGGATCAGGGTGTGTTGTCCCAGCAGCAGAGTGCAGTACCGGCTACTATTAACACTATGCCCAGGATGGAACCTGGAATCCGGAGAACCGGCATGAACGTGGCTCAAAACAACAATCAACTTGTAACTTTTCTGCTCTACCACGCGCCGAGGACAAAAAAGGCTGCCGCGTGGGAGGGAACGTGACAAAGCTAGAATTTGCATACCTACGTCTGTCTCGTTTTCGTGACTTGTCACGACTCGCTTGCTAAGCGGGCTGTTGTCTATATTAGTCACTTATTTAGCCGCCAATAATGTAGTATGTAACTATGCAATTGTGATCCTGATTGACTTTGTAGTAAAATCATATCGCTGCATCGAATTAGACATATCTAGTAATTACCATTCAAAAAAGTGTAGAATTATGTGAAACATGTATTCGGATTGCTTTAAAAACTTCGTTAAAACTTATTAAAGCTGCCATTACTTGGGCATGATCTACGTTGACCTACGCAGCACCGCAATCAAGCCAGCTCAATTTACCGCTAGCGAGACTGTTTACTGCACCGCTAGCGAGACTGTTTACTGCACCACTAGCGACCCACTTCCCTGCCCCGCTAGCGAGACTGTTAACTGCACCGCTAAAGAGCCAGTTGACTGGACCGCTAGCGAGCCAGCTCACAACGTAGATAACTCTTGCACTTACCAGCATGTAGAGGCTCCTCGGTCCGCGAGGCGGCGCCAGTGACCGCTGTGCACGCGAACGCGAGCCCGTTAGCGACCGGCACCGCCACCGACAGCGGTGCGCGCTGCACCGCCAGCAAGTACGCCAGCGAGCCACACTGGTTCACCAGCCATGGGACCACGTACTATCGCACCAGAGGAGAATTCATTACTTTACGACACGATACTTTCGAACATTAATAAAACAAAGTTTATATTCATATTATTTTTTATTAATAGGTATGTGTAGCAATGATAGCTCAGTAATTAGCGCGGTCGGTTCGCATGCCGAAAGACGAAGGTATGTTCAAACTCCGACAATGAGCTTGAGCTGCCGGTGAAGTAAAATATCGTGAGGAAACCATAGTATGGTGGTAGGGTACTTTCTAGTACTCGGCTGGCTAGCTACCACCCTCAAGTTGAAAATCTGCCGCCAAGCATCTAACCGTGTGTTCCAGCAGCCTCACTTGATAGCCTTTTTCATTCTAAGCTAGGTGTGCTTTACCATCTTCGACCACACTGTCACTTAACATCAGGTGAGCTGTAGTCAAGCACCTACCCTACAGTTTTCTATCAGTCCACTTCAATGGCAACTTCGTCAAAGTTTTTGATACCAAAATGTATGAAAAATGATTTAGCACGTCTGATCTGCATCACCATCATCATCAACTGTTTACCCTCCAGTTTCCCAGCAGGAAAATGAGCTCAGCCCGGGCCTGCCCCCACCAGGTGTCGGAGCTGACTTCTCGGAGGCCCTTGGTTCCCAGCTTGATGAAGGGGTTGGTGCATCCCCACAGCACTCCGGTCAGGGTTAGCAGCCCTGGAACCATGGGGAGGGAGGGATCAGTTACACGTAACCATGCTTGGTAGCGTACTTTATAGTACTCAACTGGCTAGCTACCACCCTCAAGTTATAAATTTGTAGACAAGCACCCAACGGTGGGTTCCGGCAGTCTCACTTGAGTTCCATCACGGGCTAGGTGTAATTTTTATGTGTTTGACTACAGCTCACCTGATGTTAAGTGAAGGTGTGGTCATGGATGGTAAAGCGCACCTAGCCTGGAATGGAATTGGCTCTCAAGTGAGACTGCCGGAACTCACCGTTGGGTGCTTGACTACAGATGTTTAACTTAAGGTTTACCATCTTCGACTACATCGTCACTTTAATTAATAGGCTTTTTTTTCAGGCCACCACTTGTGGCACTAGTTCATAAGGTTCTTTGTTCTCTGTACTCTTTTCTATTTATGGTGTGCACAATAAAGAGTTATATCTATCTATCTATCTATTAATATATTTAAACTTTATATTATAGCAATATTCACTAGAGTAGGTATGTTTTGTTTACATTTTCCTTGTAATTATTGATGTAACAACTACTTTAGCATATTTTAGTAATAAAGTCTGACCTAAACCATAAATCCAGATAGAAATATTTCGTATAACCCTGACATTGAAATTTAGGCTCTATTGCATTTTGGTACAGACGAATTTGCAATCCCAGCTCCAGGGTTGAATCTTATTGTCATGGGAAACAACATGACTAACACTAACATAACACGACACTGACATCGCAAATTTTATAATGACATCCCAGTGGTTAGCGCGGTCAGTTCGCACGCCGAAGGGCTGTGGCAGGTGTGAAGGCCGAAGACATGTTTTCGAGATAAAAAGTAGCCTATATGTTAATTCAGGGTCTTAGCTACCTGCATACCAAATTTTATTTAAATTGGTCCAGCTGTTTGAGCGTGGAAAGTAACAAACATATAAACACACTCACTAACTTTCTTCATAATATTAGTGTGATTGTTGCCTTCAGTTGTTTTGTCGTGGTTGTACATATGACTTCTCTCTTGGTATAATCATCTGATGTTCATGTGTTCAGCTATACTTTAAAACCATATTCCCCGTCCAGGATATGTATCATTATGGTTGAACCCCACACTATCAGATAAACTGTAGTCAACAATTTAAAAAAAACAGACCCATACTCTACACAACAAATCAATATTAGCCATAATACTACTTGCAATTTATTTAAGACTAGCGGACGCCTAGCGGTTTCACCCGTGTAGTTCCCGTTACCGTTGGAATACAGGGATAAAAAGTAGCTTATGTGCTTCCCAATGGTGAAAGAATTTTTGAAATCGGTCCAGTAGTTTTGGAGCCTATTCAGTACAAACAATCAAATCTTTCCTTAATATAATAGTATCAATAGATCCCTGGACAATAGGGGAATTTTTTAATTTAAATAAACACAAAAATATTCATATAATTTATTATCATGCACCATAGTATTTATGAATGTAAACTTGTAAATAAAATTTTGCCACAATTATAACAATGACAATATTAATATACCTAATTGTGACAATATTAAGACTAATAAAAAATTATAAAAAAAATATGCAAATTAAATTGCACTAACAGTTCCATTAATATGCATCAAGTTTATAACGTTATTTTACCTAATAAAATTTGGTCAAAACTAACTGCCCCAACAATTGGGAGTTACAATATTTGTTGTTACAATGAGATCTTTTTGAATTTTAAAAACTTATTCTAATATCAGTCCCGTTTATAAGTATGAATTTTAGAAACTTATGAATAAAACATAATTAGATCACATATATATGTAGATGTAATACATAATTTTACTAAACATTAAAAACATTTTATATAAGTTGGACCTCAAACTAGTAAGCCCCTAATTTGCACATAAAATTATACAAATGATATGTAATTGTTTTAATCTTAAAAAACACTATTAAATGTGTGTAAAAGGAAAAATACTACATCTGTACTTTTAATAGAAAATTAAACATGTTAAATAAATCTCAAATGTTATTTTAAATTAAGAAATTCCATGTCATAAATACATTCTAATGAAAAACTTATGACAGTAATTATAATTCATTTTCTAACTAATGTACAGACCATTATACTGATTGCCACATTAAATATAAAACTTGTTGGTACATGCTATACTAATGACTAATTTGTTCCTTCATTTATGAAGCTAGACTATGTTAATTTTAATAACATGTCATTTTATATAAAAACTCAGTTTACCATGTTTTACAAGTGCTATGTTAGTTTTAAATTTAAAATTAAAATACAAAATCAAAAAAATCTTTGGAAAAAAATATATTTTGACATGCAAAAACAGCAATAAAAACTACCCAGTTTATAAAGTACAATGGGAGTAAATAAAAAGACATCTTATAAAAAACATACTCTTAAAAAAGTTGAAAATAATTCAAGTTGGTCTTGAATTATTTCTAAAAACCTATAAAATAAAATAAATTATTATATTGGAACTCCAATAGTCATGGGAACAATATCAGAAAACTTCTTATAGTTGTTGTCCACCCATTCCACAAACTGCTTCGAGAGAGCTGCGGATATCTCCAAGGCAAACAAGCAATCATTCTCAGCTCTATGTGCATCAATTGCACGCTTATTCAGAACACGCTCATAGATATTTTTTAATTTGTAAGAATCTGTTGACCTCTTGCCATCTTCATAGGGAAAAAGTTTCTTTCTTGCTTTTGATGTAACTTTGTCAGTTTTGGGTGTACCTTTGTTGGCAGTTTTCTTTGAGTTTTTCTGTTTTGCTGAAGTTATGTAACCGTTTTCATCAATATTTGTTTTCTTGGGTGTAGTTTCGTTGGCAGTTTGAATTAATATTTTCTGTTTGCCTGGAATTTGGTAATCAATTTCATCAATATTTGTACCCTCGGTCTGTGAAACAAAGGAGTAATTTGTTGGTAATGTTACTTGGGCTCGTGTTGAAAAACATTCAGCCTCATCTATGATCATTGTTGATGTTCCCGGTTGTTCCTTATCTTTATTCGCTAGCTCCGATTTTCTCTTCTCCAAAATATGATAAAAACCATGAAAACAGTCTGCACATAACACATCCACTGAGAAATCCACTTTTAACTTCACTAGATGATTTTTTAAAATTGGATAGTCGAAATTGAGACCGTTTTGAGCGATCAAGCACACCGGTTGGGATAGAATGCTAAGAAACGTGTTGATCATGTCAAAGACTTGCTTGTTGAACTCCGGTTCATATTCTAGAAGGAAATTATCAAGACCTGTGACTGCTGTGCACCCATCGGCGATCATGCGCCGCGGGTTAAGACACAGCGTGAGTTTGTGTTGAACACGGGGCACGTCTCCAGGCCTAGTGTCCAATAAATGTTGCCGGTTCACCGCCACCATACTCAGTTCGGTTATACGAGTCTTGTTAAACTCGTGCCGCGGAATACCGGTGGTCTCAAGATCGAAGAACACGTACGTCTGTATACGAGACATTGCGGACGCTAACTAAATGCAAGTCGCTGTTATTCGCTTACCTAAAGCATCCCACATCTCTGAGTCATGCAGCTTATCAGTGAAGCTTGCTGGTTTGACCGTATTTAAGTCCTAATACTGAACTAGATGTATAGAAAAGATATATACTATCACGCCGATAACAAAACACTTACAAAAATCAGTAAAAATTGCAATTAAAATACCTAAAATCAGTAAAATCTACTCAAAAGTCAATCAAAACAAAATATAATTATTATTATATTCTGACAGTCTGACATGACACCCTTCATCCTGTCCTGTCAGCATAATATTTTTTTTATTTAATTTGCCCCATCGGCCAAGCTAAAGCTATTAAGTCATACTGCATTGTTTTTGGTTTTATGTCTAACATCTATATCAGTCAAAGTCCAGTTAGTCAAGTCTAGTCAAATCCTGTCATGCCTTTGTTTGTTATCTAGTAGCGACTTTACTATAAGTTTTGGTAGTAACACGAAAAGTCATAATTATTTCACCACATTATATCACTTGTCCACACTCGCGGCAGTTTATGAATAAAACACCACTATTTTTATACATAGACACTCGAAAAAACACTAATTTTGGAATAAAATACAATGGGGCGACATGACTCTTTTTCCGCGCTCGTACCAAAACAAACCCTCAACATAATTATATTTTGCTGAGGTTTTTTTACATGTTTATTTTTTTTTGCTGTGGATGTTTTCTTTTGTATCCAGGTAAAATCTTTAGGAGTATAATTTATTATTGAAATATGATGATGATTGTTTGTTGACGATTTTGGAAAAAATCATACCGACTGGAAACTTAATTGGCGTATGCCGTGTAAACTGATAGAGTTGTATGTAATACGGATTTATTCAATTAGAACAATATTTACGTAGGTATCTTACCTACTAAATTAAATTGTACTTTCATTTTCTGCCTTTCAGTTAGATTAGAAAATAATACCTTTACATGAAACAATTTGAACAAGTAGATAAATTGTTTTGTGCAAATGCGAAATAGCGAATACACTCAACGTCTTGTCTTTAGAATAAGTGACTTATTGGGCAAGAAAAAGGTGTATAAAATTAAAAATAATAGTTTTATATTTTATAGAAACTGTGAAAGTGACATAATTAAACAATTATCTCAATCACGCAAAAAATATACCTATGAAGTTTACTAGAAACTTCCGACATAATTTTGGAAACAACATGACTCCGGGAACATATCTAATTCGATTATTATGGTTGAATTGAAATGCCTCAATTTAAAAAAAAAGATCCAAATTACAAAGCGGCTAGCTACTAATTATATTATCTGCGAATAGACTATTATTATTAGTAGGGCTAGGTATAATATGATTATTTCGCGTTCCCGTTAAGGACCACTCCGTTATTAAATAAATTAAGCTCAGGATTTCTGTGCATGTGCTTTTATTAAAATAAATAGGTACAATATTACATACATTCATGATATTTTGCAAAAAAAAAAGTAATATTTAGAAGTTCTCATTTACTAAAACTAAATAATTTATGTAGGTAGTAAGGAAATACGAGGAACATAACAGTATAGAGTACTATTATTCTTTAATCTGTTTAAAGAATAATAATACTCAGAGGTACACTTGCTTTAAAGTATTCCAAAAGAATTGAATGACTTCTGGGAGCCCTTCTGTTCTTATCCTAGGTGAGTGTCTCCTCAGGAAAGACTTAAATTTAAAATGATTAAAATACAACTTCTAAACTTTGATTGAACTTACATGTATGTGAAATTAATGTCTCCATAGGGTCTTAACCCTACATTATAAACAGAATATCATTAGGATTACAGTACAGTCAATAAATAAATAACTAATTGCATAAAAATACTAAAATACCTGTATATAATTTCACTGGTCCTTTTTGCTATTAATTCAAGCCTAACTATAAGAAAACATTAACCTACACATTATTATCTAACATATTGAGCAATGAGCGAGTAACCAATCAAATTCCATACATACAATATGTAATGGATTACAAATAAAATATATAATATGAAGCTGCAAAAATTACAACCATGACTGAGAGAATGGGTAGCCAATATTTACTCAAAAAGTTTCTATCATCCTTATTGACAACAACCTTCTTTTCCTTATATTTCTTTTTTTTCCCACTGAGTTTCCACTCATATTCAGCCAGTTCCTTTTTATTCCTCTCTTCCTCTAACTGCTTGAGTCTCTGTTGCTCTTTTTCATGCTCAATTTTTAAAGCCAGCTTCTTAGCTTCACATGTTTCATCACAAGAAATGTTCACTTCTCCATTTTTGACTGCATTGCATGGCGCTTCTTTCTTCAAGTTACCACATTGGCAGTGAATTTTAGTCTTCTTTGTACAAATCTGAGTACCACATGAGTCAGAATGACAGGTGTTTCGGCATCTATGACCACATTCTAAATTCCTTGGGCATTGCTGCTTGCATGACAGCATATCATCAGTAGCTGAACTAAGTTCACGACAACGGAGGTACAGTTCTGTAGTCCCACAGTGACAAGCTAGACGCTCATAGACTTCACAGGGTGGACACTGCCCAGGATGGCAGGCTCCCTTAGCGCATTTATGCAAGCATTTTTCTGGACGGGGGTTTTCACAACCTCTATCACAAGGCTTACATAAGTAAGGCACATGTGGATACTGGGAGTCAGAAGAGAATAGATGACAGAGTAAAGTACAGGTATGGTTCCCACAACCCAATGGTTTGCCACATTCTCGACCACAGGGTCTCCTTGCAGCTGAATGACATGGTTGCTGTTCTGTCTCATGCTCCCCAAAACAAACAATAGGAACAGGGACATCACAAGGAGGGCACTCTAAAGTCATGATTTTGGTCTTTGGAGGCTGGACTTCCCATGGTGTTGCTGGCTTTTCAACTTGTTTGAATACTATAGCAACATATTCATGACAAATAGATACACATTCATGTTCACATTTTGGATATGTTTTATTGCATATAGCTTTACATGGAGGGCAGTCTCCAAAGTGGCAAGAATGTTTGTTCTCTTCCAAATGACCACATTTATATTTGATTTTGCAAATAAAGGCACATTTAGGTGGCTTAACATGCCTCTCCCTTCCACAAGGAACTGTGAGATATGTTGCTTTACATTTACAGGTGACTTTGGACTCCAGTGGGCATGGGTAGCAAGGTCCATGGTGGCAAATAGTAGTGCATTTGTGGCGGCCACATTGAAGAGGTTTATCACAAGTTTTCTCACAAGGAGGGCAGTTCCCATTGCAACATTTCCGTGCACAACCATGCTTGCCGCATGGCCTAGTACCTCGGCACTTAGTTTCACACTTAAACTCCTTACTGCAAGGCAGTGATCTTGTGTGAGCGGAACATAGACATTTTTTTTGTATAAGGACTTGGCAAGGTGGGCATGGTCCTTTATGGCATTTTGCTGGGCAGTTATGTACACAATCACCATGCTTTTTTCCGCACGTTCCGAGACATGTTTCCATCACATCAGGGCATTGGACAAAACGCTGGTTTGCTCCACACGGACAAGAACGCATGCCAGAGTTTGGGCAAGTGCTACAACTGCCAGAGTGGCAGATTTTCGTGCATTTATGGTAGCCGCAGTCAAATGGTTTGCTGCATGGTTTCTTACATTGCCAAAATGGATCATTGCAGGGCCTTCTGGATTTCTCATGGCCACATTGACAAGGCTGTGTGCTGGTGTATGTACAAGGAGGGCAATCACCATCATGGCATATGTTTTCACACTTATGAGCTTGACATAGAAGAGTTCTTTTGCATTGATGTCCACAAGACCACTTAGCAGAGCTGCATCTCACCTTTTTCTGTTCTTTTTGGCAGTAACATATCCCATTAACTGTTTGGGGGCATGGTGGGCAAGGACCAGGGTGGCAGAGGAGGAGGCACTTGTGCTTACAATTATCTCCAGAAGACAACCTCTTTCCACAGACTTCTCCACATGTATGTGGGATTTGCCATGGATGCTGTGGTGGATCATCAGTTTTACCACAGAAGCATCTATACTTACGAGGTATCTGGTCTTTGGTATACGCTTGTCGACACTTAGGGCAGCACCACTCAATTTTTTTCGGAACAAATACCGTTACCGGTCCTTGATTTTCTTCGCTACGCAGACTTATGCTGTCGTTAGCCCATTTTTGAATGCAAGAGAGATGGAAGTAGGAGTAGCAGTGATCACAGGTCCAGATGGAGTGGTTCCGTTTGATAGAAGCGATACAAATGAGACAAGTCACGGAGCGACCGCTAAGCGCCTCTTCTAGAAGATTCTTGGTCCTGTTCAGCATATGAGTGTCACCGCCGCCACGCCAATAGCTCTGGAACACCCCTTCTAAGACGCTGGGCTCGTAGGGTTCTTCATCTTCAGAAGATGAAAGATGATCCTTCATTTCTTTCAAATGTTTTTGAACATTGAGCTGCAATTTTGCTGCAGCATCGCGATACCGTCGCGCCATAGTTAATAGTTTATGTGAGTAAGAAACAAGTACGAATCATTACATAGAAACTAACAAGAAAAAATAAAAATATGGACGAAAATATTAAAGACGAATTTTCCGGCCGCAAGATTTTCACTTTCATTCATCCATCAAAGCAGCTGTGGGCTGTGAGTCTAAAACCAGTGACGTGACGCTGACGTGAAGTGACGTGCGTGCGGGTCGAAGACATTAAGTTTTTTATAAAAAAAACGGCACCTAGATACGATGCCCTTAAAGTCTAATCTTTAAATGCATAGTGTTACATAATAAAAGAATTACTAGACCAAAACATTGGCTTTATTCAGCTTGAAAAGCACAATGCAGAATAATGACAGTATCTATGTCATGTAAAGAAATAAATTAGAATGAGTAGGATATAACAAAGGAGGCTTGATCTCTTAGCAAGAAGTTACACCACATTCACCCCTGCTTTAAAATGAAGTGGCGTTGGTATCGCAGATGTATTCATCGAGATATGCAGGGGCTCGTCTTTCACGTGACGAATGACGTGGTGCTGTAACTTCTTGCGGTGTTGTAGTCGTAGGCTCGGCTGGCTCAGCGACCTGTCCTTCATTGATTAGCTCATCTATGGCATCTTCAAAATTATCTTCGTCTGGCAAAGGTGCCAGATGCCGATTTGAAACGGTTGTTTCTGTACCATTCTTAAGTTTGATATGCGAATAGAGCGGATTTGCTTCTATTAGTTCCGCCTCTTCCACTAGGGGGTCAAACTTAGAACTTCGCACATGTTTTTTTAACAAAACTGGTCCTGGTGACAATAGCCAGGAAGGCACTGATTCTCCAGTCGGAGAACGTCGGGGATGATTAAACATCCGTTCATGTGGTGTTGTATTAGTGCTCGTGCACAATAGAGAGCGAATGGAATGTAGTGCTAAAGGTAGAACTTGTTCCCATTGGGTGACTACCATATCTTTTGAATGTAAGAATAGTTGTATTGTCTTCCATAGCGTTCCGTTTAATCGCTCGACTTGACCGTTGCATTGCGGATTATATGGCGTCGTTCTGCTGCATGCTATGCCCAAAGGAACTAAAAAATTTCTGAGCTCATTTGACATGAATGATGTACCTCTGTCTGAATGAATAAATTGTGGAGAGCCGAACATTGCAAAAATTTCCTTCAAACATTTTATGACTGTGTTTGTAGTCATATCTTTACAAGGAAAAGCGAATGGAAATCTTGAAAATTCATCAATAATTGTCAAAATATATTTATTTGGCGTATTCGTTGGTAGAGGACCTTTGAAATCTATGTTGTCATAGACCTTACGCATTTGTCTTTGTTTAATGTAAGTTTGTATTTTTGTGCAGATTTCATAAACTTTTCTAAGTTTTTATCGTGTTCATCTCTATTCTTGCCACAGATAGTGACGTCATCAAGGTAGGCGTAGGTACCTGTCAAATTCTCTTTTGTAATAATATATTGTAAAGTTCTCTGAAAAGCAGCTACCCCATTTGTAACGCCAAATGGTATTCGTGTAAATTGGTATAAATTCCCACAGGCTTCAAAAGCCGTATATATTTTTTTTGGTAGAGGACCTTTGAAATCTATGTTCAAACGTTCAAAAGGCGCTATAGCTTTGATTAAATTGCCTTTTGTAGTTGCATAGCGAGGCTTGACTTCTGCACAGATTCTACAATTCGCTGTCATCAGTTTTATGTCATTAGTCGAGTATGGAAGATTTTTCATTCGAATCCAGTGAGTCATTCTTACAACCCCTGGATGACCAAGTGCGTTATGCAATTCGTGCAGTCTTTGCGGGTTTAGGTGCGCACATACGCGAGAAAAAGCATCTGCTACTGTATTTTCACGACCAGGTCTATATACAACATCATATTTGTAGCAAGACAGTTCCAAACGCCATCTTTCGATTTTCTCGTTTTTGATTTTACTTGTATGTTTCTGATTAAACATGAATGAAACTGATCTTTGATCAGTAATGAGAATGAAGTGTCTACCGAGTAAAAAATGACGCCATTTTCGTAGAGCCTCCACGATTGCAGCAGCTTCTTTTTCTATGGCAGGATGACGGCGTTCCGGATCAGTCAAAGTTCGTGAGAAGAATGCCACAGGTCTTCCATTTTGTGACAGTGTAGCAGCCAAAGCATGATCTGAAGCATCTGTTTCAACTGTAAATGTAGTATCTTCTAGAACTGACGTAAGGGATGCTTTTGCGATATCTGATTTTAAAGACTGAAAAGACGACATGGCCTCATTATTCATAGGAAATGTTGATACTCCTATTAGTGGATGAACTTTCTCTGAAAAGTTCTTTATCCATTTCGAGTAGTGTGCAAACATTCCTAGCGATCGTTTTAAAGAAGGCGCATCAGTGGGTAAGGGGAGTTTCATCAGTGGGTCTAGGCGATCTTCATCTGGCTTTACCGTGTTATTCTTGATCGTATATCCTAAAAGCTTTATCGATTCTTGCCCAAAAACGCATTTGTCTTTGTTTAATGTAAGTTTGTATTTTTGTGCAGATTTCATAAACTTTTCTAAGTTTTTATCGTGTTCATCTCTATTCTTGCCACAGATAGTGACGTCATCAAGGTAGGCGTAGGTACCTGTCAAATTCTCTTTTGTAATAATATATTGTAAAGTTCTCTGAAAAGCAGCTACCCCATTTGTAACGCCAAATGGTATTCGTGTAAATTGGTATAAATTCCCACAGGCTTCAAAAGCCGTATATATTTTTTCGCTAGCGAGTATTGGTACCTGATGGTAAGCGCTTTTAAGATCTATCTGGCTGAAAACTTTATGCTTTGCTACCTTTGATACAAGTGATTCTATGTTTGGTAGAGGATAAGCATCCAGTTGAGTAAATTTATTAATTGTTAGTGAGTAGTCTATGACCATCCGTTTGCGGTGTTGTCCTCCGCTAGTAACTAAGACTTGCGCCCTCCATGGAGATATGCTGGGTTCTATGACACCATCTTTAAGGAGCTTATCAACTTCATCTTTAATAAAAGCTTCATCAACAGCGCTGTATCGTCTTGACTTAATAGCGATCGGTTTGATTGCCAGTGATAAATGATGGAATATGGATGCAGGTGGTATGTTGGCAGCTAAAACATTGCATATCTTTAGCGGCTTTTCACTACCTCCAAAATTCATTTCCACTGACGAGTGATTTTTTAACAAGTCATGACCAATTATGATATCGGCGCAAAGATTTTCAATTATTAAAAGTGGTACTTGCTTATATGTGTAGCCATTTAATTCTATCGTGGCGAAACAAACTCCTTGAACAACGGAAGTATGATTGAGTGATGCTAGAGTTATCGTTTGATGATATGGCTTATGTCTAAGATTCAATGCTTGAGCAATGCCGTTATTGATGAAACTTATCGAACTGCCTGTATCTATTAAGGCATCGGCGCGAGTCTGATTAATTATGACAGGAACCGTTGCCTGCTTGAGACTTGATGGTGATGCAGCGCACATGTCAGGCTCTATAGCCCCTGTATTTACTGCATTTACAGAAGGCTTGGAGCTGCGACACACTTTGCCAAAATGACCTTTTTTCCCGCATTGTTCACAGGTGTTATGAAACGCAGGACATTTTATACGTTGGTGTATATTTCCTCCACAAAACCAACAACGTTTATGCTGTTGAGTTGGTGGCGCTACCGCAGCTAATCTTTGCTCCAACGGTGGGTGCGATTGTGAACTAATTTGTAGCTCTGGAGTTTGAGCAGCATTTAAAGTCAATTTCGTTTCGTTGGCGAAAGATTTTGCATTATTCTCAGCTGTTTCATAAGTAATAGCTTGATTTAGAGCTTCGTCAAGAGTGAGGTTGATATTTTCAAGCAATCTTTGACGAATGTTACGAGACGAGAGTCCTGTTATGAATGCATCACGGATGAATTGATGTTTATGTTGCTCAGCAGTGACAGATTCAAAAGTGCAGTCATTTGCGAGCCGTTTCAAGGTTTGGACGTATTGTGAAATTGTTTCTTCGGGTTGTTGACGCCTTGTTGCGAGAACATGTCGAGCGTGCACAACGTTTTTGGGTTTAAGATAAATTTTATCTAATATTTCTATTGCGGCTTCATATGTTTGACATTCTTGAATTAGCTCGTGTACATGTGCATCCAGATGGTTTATTAGTAGCATTAATTTTATACCTTCAGATTTAGGTAGTTCCACCTTTAGGAAGTTTGTGAATAGAATCTTCCAGTGTTTCCATTTAATTTCAGAATTTGGAGAATCTGGCGTAACGTCAAAACGTTCAGGGCGTAAATATTTTGACAAACCTTCCGACATGCCGCGAGCCAATGGTGCATCACTTTTTATATCTTTGTCCATAGTTTCTTTATTTTTTTTTATAAGAGTAACTCAAGCTGAATAAATTGTTACATAATAAAAGAATTACTAGACCAAAACATTGGCTTTATTCAGCTTGAAAAGCACAATGCAGAATAATGACAGTATCTATGTCATGTAAAGAAATAAATTAGAATGAGTAGGATATAACAAAGGAGGCTTGATCTCTTAGCAAGAAGTTACACCACACATAGTATCACTTGGCCACTCTCATGCGTATAATAAGATATTAAAAAAAAAATTAAATAACACTATTTGCAGTGAAAACTAGAGAAATAAGTTTTATAAGATAAAAATAAGATAATAAGTTTTACTATTTAATTCAATGCAGCGTTATCATGCAACAATTTAATTTTCTCGCATTCGCGCCAAAACTTGGGTACTCTTACAAAATAACTGCTACTCTGCCAGCGTAGACAAAAAAGGACTGCCAGTAATGAATCGCATAAATACCTTAATTATAAAATGAACTAAATTCGATTAAAAAACCTCACTAAAATGCATGTTCGATTTTTTTGATTGAATAAATAAATATCGTATTATTATCGTACACAAATTATTATACATGCGGTGAAATATTGACCTGGTCACCTACCTCCAGGTAGGACCGGGACCAGACCTATTGTCTGGTCATGCACTAGCATGACCAGACAATACATAGCATGGTCCTGGTCCTGTGGCGTGTGAATCGAGTGAGCTAACATTGGCACAAAATGAGCAACTTATCAAATCAAATTTTGTGCATGGCAATGTTAGAATTACAAACAATATGTGCAACGAAAGGAATCAATATTTAATTTTCTAATCTACTGCTGTCATTTCAAACCCCGTTTTGTAACGAAATATTTACTATTAAATTCCGCCTATTCCGATGCAAACATTCTGGCAACCTTGATAGTGACAAGTGTCCCAATCATACTTCCAAATCGACATGACGTAGCCTTGATTTTTTTTCTTTTCTTTGCATTAAACATTACTTATTTAGCCATTGTGTTTATTATTGAAATTAAACAAAAAGAAAAAAAAAGATTAAACAAAATAAATTCCTAACCACATAAAGTCACTGACGCTCAAGTCACGTTACGTACAAGTGAAGTCTCAGATGAACTAGTAGTGAAGTAGTGACTTTACTACAAGGATCGTCAGGAGTTTTGTAGACTACTTGAAAATATATACATATTGTGCGTGTTTTTCTCAACTCGTGCACCAAATAAAAAAATCACTGTAACAAAATGGCTATAGGTATTTTTGTCAAAATTTTAGTCAGAAGTCTAAACATGAAGTTAAGTTCTAGATTCATTTAATAATGCGAAGATAAAAAAATAAAACATAACAATTTAGTTGTATCCTTCGTGCATTTTTATACTTTACAAGATTACTGTCGTCGTCATTAACTACTTTCTTACCCTGCTGCTGCGTATGAGGCTCTCTTTTTAGTAATCTGCCTCGTTCCTAGACTTGTCCTGACAATTTGATTTTTGTTTCACATCTTGTACGTTTTTTGGAGTTCTTGGGCAGTTGCGTAAAAAGGATTTAATTTTCGAGATAATAATAATAAATTATAAATGATGATGATGCGATAGTACAGCTACTCGATGACAGAGGGCAAATGCCGTATCTCCAGTTTTTCTAATACTAAATTAGTTTGGTTACTCGACAATAGATGGCGTAAAAGATTTTTATGTTTCTAAGCCTTTTGATATTTATTTACCAATGTTGCTAAAGCCCTATGTAAATTGTTGTATAAAGATTGTGGGGATAGTTATATTTGTTTCTTACTTGATATCCTGTATGCATTTTATATAATCTACTCTCTAAAATATTCGAGGATATAATGCATAATTATTGTATATCGTAAATAAATCTGTAAGCATTACTTTTTGTGTATTAGTTTTTGACAAAATAAAGATATTCAATTTGCAAAAAATATCTGTAAGTAATTTAATAAGATCATTTCAAAACCAGGCCGGGAATGCTGGGATGGGACAAAGGCAGTGAAGATTATTTTTTTAAATTCATTTATAATTATATATTATTCCTCACATTATACATCGCTTAAACAGTACCTAAGTACTAATTCGATGATGTCGTTCGAAAGTAATTAAACTTTTTTTTATCAGTCGTATAAAAAGAAACGACTTTGCGTAAGGTATTAAATACAAAATTGAAAAGCAATGCTATTGTTTTACATTGTTTATTTATCAGTTAGATTTACAATAATATTATTTTCGTTTTCGGTTGCCCATTCAGAAGGGCAATACAAAGTAATTACTGAAGTATCAGTATTGTAAAAATGTTCTTACAGACAAAGATCAGTCCGACAACGTGAAAACTCTTTTCTAAATCTTTTTTAAACGTAAGTGTACAAACTATGGACAATAAATTTAAGTGGTCTGGTGAAAGGCTAAAATAAAAACTAATTTCCAAGTCGTATGTTTATTTAGTTTAGTTATACGCCAACAATAAAATTCTTCAAGCTAGCGAGATCGACGAGGATAAAAGTTTTTATTAAAAACATCTAGATAATGTTACTAACGTTTGGTAATTACGAATACCTCCGGCGGCCGTTGCAACCTCTGGCTCATAAAGCGCTGCCAAATAAATCAACACTTTTTCGTGTGCGACAGACATGCACAAAATATTACAAGATTAGTAAAAGCTATATAACATAAATTCTATTCGATTACTTATTAATTATTTCGATTGGTAAGTAAACTTAATTAATCTGGTAACATTAATTAATGAATTAAAATACATATTATAAATTTCATGGCACTTTTCGAAGTAACCACTAGTATACCTACATATTTGTTTTTTTTTTTTAAGTTTTAAAGGTTGACATAGCACCTATTTCAGAAATTTTCATAGGGAATGTTTTCATAAAATATAATTTATTTATGCCGATTTTTTGCAATGTAATAATTTAAGGTACAATAAGTAATAGTTTGACTAGGTCTTAATTTTTTTTTATTTGATGGTTTTTTTCTTGTCAAATTATTACAGAGCAGTATTGTGCCATGAAAAACATCTTTAAGGAAAAGTATTCCATACCTAAAAGTTAAAGGAGTAATTTTTTTAATTAGAAGAAGATACATCACAAAGTTCAAGCGAAAGATTTACATAAAGTAATAGTGAGTTATCTCGAAGTCAATTAACGAACCCTACTATTTACTTCCGGTTTCTTTTTCGACAATTTAAACCAACCAGCTTTTTTTTCATTATTCTTAGGCATTGAGATAGACCTTGAAACTCTCTCTCTATCAGTGTCTCTACTTATAATTTCACTCGACTGACTTTTCTTCCCATCCCGTGCAACAGATTTCCGTAACGTAGGCGGCTCTCGACGCTTCTCAGGTTTACGGTACAGCGTTTGACTGGAACTAGTCAGCCTACTATTGGTCGGTTTTCGGGTCAATGTTGTCTGACTGTATGACTTATTTTTTTGTAACGTTGCTGGCCTATCGACTTTAGTGACTGGTTCTTTTTTCAACTTTCGCGGTTTTTGCTCGTAATGGACGTCGTGGGTATCGTTGTAGTGTTTCGGTGTCCATGGAGCGAAGATCGAAAAGCTCTTTGTGGTGCTTCGAACTTGTAGGCTTGAGGAGTTGACGGAGGAAACGTCGTCACGGGATCTGTTGCGGGTGATTCGACCGGGGTCGGGGATGTCACCAACTAGAAATAGAATAAAAACATCTTTTACAAACACTGACAAATGTACCTACATGAAAAGATAGGAAAATAAAAAAAGATCTTTATTGACAAATAGCAAATAGTCTTGACTATTACAATCAAATTATATATACACGCAAACATATTATATAACGAAACAATGATTTCTTTTCGCTTTAATAATTACTTTCTGCTTACTTAGAAATTTCAGCAGCTAATTGAAAGACTTCCAATCTGGAAGTCATAAGATTGAATCCCACGACACGCTCTGTGCGTATTGGCGCCGAATTCTAACGGTGAAGGAAAATATCGTGAGGAAAACCGCATGTCTAAGATCTTAAAAAAAGGGAAAGTTTTCGAAGATGTGTGAATTCTACCAACCAGTACTTGGCCAGCGAGGTGGACTGCAGCCGTACCCTTCTCACAATGAGAAGAGAGATACAAAAATATAATTCGGTATACACACAAACTAGAACTTTAACCTTAGATTAAGATTAACTTAACTGATTTTCCTCTTCATATATTGTAAAAAAAATATGTAATTTTATGTTGACAATGGTAAAAAATGTAAACAAAAAAATAATTCAATACACATAATTATGATATAACTTATAATTAATTAATATATTAACTAGAGTAGAGTTAATGAAAAAGCCTAATTTGTCGGCGAATACATCCAATAACTGTGGTTGGTGAGTAAGTAGGTCGTTGAGCAGATAAATCGCCTGAAAGTAGGAGCATACCAAGCAGTGTCGGTGCGTACGAGCGCTTGAAAGAGCCTCCGCACACGGCACTGCAACCCGTTGAGCCGATAGTAAAGCATGCATAGAGTACGTATAGCACATTTCTAAATCTTTGTTCGCTGAGCACAGGTGAGGCTGCAGGAGCAGCAAAATGAATTGTGATTCTTTACCGGTGGTGGCGTGCAGGTAGACGACGCTGCGCTGTGACTGGTGGCTGGAGTCACCCTCCGTGCTGCTCTCGCCGGAGTTGGTCCCCGGCGTGCGACGGCGCGGTCTGAAACGACAATGCTAGCTTATAGTACAAACACTTACAGCAAACCTCTTCAATAAATAAATATCGGTGGACATTTCACACATCACCACTCCCAAACTAAGCAAAGCTTTTACTACTATCGTTTTATCGAGTCCTATCCGTATCAAGGTTGCAATAATCAGTAAGATTATTGTTTTAGGCAAGTCATTTCATGCAAAAAATCTTACAATTACAATTTGAATAAATTAATCTGTATTAAGTTAACTATGGACATACTATTTACAGTGCAGACTCTGTTTATGTTATACAAAAATGAGGATTCCAAGAAACTCATTGATAAATTCATATATCACGTATTTTTTCTTTGTGTTTGTTTATCAATAAAGTTATTCTTATTCTTAATATCACAAATAGCGTGTGCCTTTATCTTTCTATCAACCATCTTCCTAATTTAATTAATGCTACAATGCATAATGTTTTTAAAAACACTAAATGGGCTGAAACACCGCAGCCGCAACAAAAACAAGCTGCCAGATGAGTTCTCGGCTAGAATTTGTGTCTGATAATTATTTTACTCGTACATATCACATACACAAATAGAAGAACGCTCTACTCACTTGAGGTTCCCGTTAAGTTCTTGTTTACTGCTCCTTAGTTCAGAAGAACTGCCTCTATCATCCAACCTTCGTCTAACATCCGTAGAACTACTTCTATCCTCTACTCTTCGTCTTGCATCAGTTGAGTTGCCTCTATCTCTTTCTTCTATCCTTCTTTTGACATCTGTGGAACTGCCTCTATCTCTTTCTTCCCTTCGTTTGACGTCAGTCGAGCTTCCTCTTTCGTCTAATTTTCTCCTGGTATCTATGGAACTGCCTCGTTCACCGTTCTTCCTCTCAGCCTTCAGGGTTTTTGAACTGCTGTGACTTCTCGACCTGTGACACATTAATTAGTTACTGTATTATGCCAAGTAGATCAACATTTTTTGTTGATATGAATATAAATACAAGAGCGCAAACCTTATTAGATTATTGACTCAAAAGATTGAACTCCTTAAAAATTACCTTATTGGTTTTTTGATAGCAACCTTTAATATTATGTAGAATTAGGTTAAAGGAACTACTTTCCTTCATCACAAGCAAAATGAATATCAATAACCTGCTTCTTGAGTAGTCAGATAAAAATATCACTAGCATACATAGCTCACGAGTTGTCATAAAAGTCTCACCACTCGCAAAAACGAGACAGATGTGTCCATAATCCAGCTTTTGTCTCGTTGCTGAGAGGGAAAAGACAAATCTGCCCCCTGCATGTGTACTTCCTATTACAGATCAGCCCCGTTTGCTGATCTCAGTGATACTATCGTTTACTTATTAAAAATCACAACTATACACAGTTTTTAAGTCACCAATAAGAATTGTAAAGTTTACCTTTCATAAGGGCTGATGGGGGGTTTTGAGCTCATTTTCCTGTCCACGTGACTCTCAGCCTCTGAATTGCTGTGGATTTCTGAGATGTTCTGTAGATTCCTCTTATAGTATTGCTTGTTCGATGTATTCCTAGGAGACTCCCTTCCATCTGTCCTGTGCAGATTTGACAAGGAGTAACTTTTGTTAGAAAGGACGCTATTGTCGACTTCGTCAAGACCATTTGTGGAATTGGAGATGGTTTTTCGTAGAGTGCCTTTCTGAGGGTGGCTTTTTGATTTGATGACAGTACTGTGACTCCCATTGGCGTCGGAATCAGGATCGGTGTCTCCGAAGAAACGTAGGTTCTTCGCTGGACTGTTGAGAGGTTGTTTGGACTTAGACCAGACCTTTCTAGATGATTCATCTTCTGTTGTGATGATACTTTCTTTCTCCACCTGGAAATTAGAATTACAATTTAGCTCAGGTTCTGAGGAACTACAAGATATTGTTATGTAAATAACATCAAAAGTCTCGAGACTAATGAATCCAGGGAAGATGTGAGACACACCAAGTCGTTGTAGAGAAAGAAAAAGAAAAAAACCATAGTATGTCTAGTCTCTGTCTTCTGAATTAAAAGTGGTATTATTATGGAAACGTTGGCCCCCTTCATACATTCCGTTTTGTTCGTAGACCACTGAGTATGTTTTTGATGGGACACTTCTAGGCAAAACTCTGCTCTAGCTACATTTCTTGTCAATATTCGCTATATATGAACGTCATGCATGCCAGAAAATTCCTTGTATGTTTTGCATAGGAATATGTTGGCAATTTACTTAATAATATATAAGTTCCCCACATCTTATCCTTTACACATACATAATACCTTATTTTAATATATTACATATTAGTTGGGTTAAGGAAATTAGTAACGCGACAAAAGACCCTTACAGACATACATATATTCTCAGTGTGAAGTCTACGATATTCACCTAACACTCCAATGTCAAATTTAGATATTTTTGTGTGAACAAAAAAAACCTACACAACCTAGTCGTACCTAGTATAGCAACGTACATTTGTAATAGTTCGCCAACGGGATGATTTACGTCAAATATAATACTGATATCATACTCTGGAGGCTTCCAATTACGATCAATAGCATTGTCTTTAAAAGATTTCCCTCAACAATGAAGATCAAAATGTTTTGTCCTCCTGATCCCTTAGTTATAGTTCTTTTTACTACCTTAGCGCCATTCTTCCCCTTCTTCCTAGTGAGTCTGTCGAGCGACTTGAACCAGCCGCTGGGCTGCTCAGCAGGCGGCTGCCGGCGCGGCGGCGATGGGGTCGGGCTCGGAGTCGCCAGCCGGCGGCGGCCACGGTACCTCTCCGCCTGGAATTACATGAACATAAGCTAGAAATCTAGCTAGGTTCAAATCCCACACATCCACCGTCTTTTCTAAGTTATATCGGTATTGCTACTAGTTTTAAACGGTGAAGGATAACATCGTTAGGAAATCTGTATGCTTGCGGTTCCTTAATGTTTTCGAAGATATATGAAATTGCCAACCCACTCTTGGGCAGTATTGGGTCCGTGGGCATCGCGAATTCATCTTATAAATGAATTTTTTTATTCAACATAGATTGGCTTGCGTTTGAGTGCCATCTCACCTGATGTTAAGTAATGTTAAGCACGCTTGCATAGAAGACACTGATTCACTTTATACTTGAAGATATGTAACTAGATTGTATTTATGGGAGAACACCCACTCAGGCAGCGCATTTTACTGTCTAGCGGTCCGCACAATGAATATGAATTCATATTGTTTCTTTGGAGTATTTCTTGAACATTTACCATGAAATGGTATCGCTTTTTCGAATTTCTCCTTGTCCGATAGAAGAATGAGCATGAGAGAATTAGACCATGTAGTTGTGAAGTACACTCTCCGAAATGAATCCGATAAACTAGCAACTTTGCGATGTTCTAGGCTTTGTAATTTAGCTTCGTCTGGTCGACGCGACGTGTGCCCAAAATTCTGGCGTTTATTTAGCCGGACGCTATGCTACGTGACCATGCCGCCAGTATGCCTCCTTGGGCTTAAGCATTCGTGTTGTCTCTAGACTTTCAACCGTCTATGTAAAAGTCTCTTGTTTTTTATAGTAAGTTAGTCAGATTAGGCTGTTAGGATGTATTTCTTTAAGCAGTAAAGTTACTTGCTCAATAAATAAAACAAGTTAGGGCATGTGGTGGCTTCACTAGGATTGTATCAGTTTCATTTTCTTGGCTTCTCATCTTTACTGCTCGATGTGACCACGTTTTCAAGTCGATCCTTGGATTTGTCATCAACTTACGTGCCACACGCCAGGAGATAGCGAGGGTCATCATCATCTGACACGATGCGGACGATTCCATCATTACATTTTTGTAGCGATGATAGCTCAGTGGTTAGCGCGGTCGGTTCGCATGTTGAAGGGCGTGGGTTCAAACACCCACAATGAGCTTGAGCTGCCGGTGAAGGAAAACATCGTGAGGAAACCATAGCTTGGTAGTAGTGTACTTTCTAGTACTCGGCTGGCTAGCTATCTTTCCCTCAAGTTGAAAATCTGCCGCCAAGCATTTAACAGTGTGTTCCGGCAGCCTCACTTGAGAGCCAGTTCCATTCCAGGCTAGGTGTGTTTACCATCTTCGACCACACCATCATTTAACATCACGTGAGCTGTGGTCAAGCAACTAGAAGGTCAAGGAAAAAAAAATTGGATACTATGCTAACTGATTATTCGTCTGAGATGCTAACAGTACCACGTGCAGTTGAAAGAAGCAAGTTCACGTGCCTTGTAGAAAGAATCAAACAAGATTGAAGTACGCTTTAGGTAGAGAGTTGGTAGGTACATTGTAAAAGAGTTTCTATATGAGGTAAGAGCATAAAAAGTTCTGTATAATGCATGTAAGTATATAGCCTCTTTTTCTCTCGCGATTTAATGTCTCATGGCAAAAACTGAAGACGAGCAAGAAACGATGACGCCACCGTCCAAAACAGCTTCGATGGTCCGCATAAGGTAGCGTCATAATGTACTTGCAATTCGGTAAAGTCATTATAATAATACTTACTAAATGTTAACATTATAAATTTGATTGTGATTTGTACATTCGTTCATTTATGGACAGAGATATTCTGAAAAAGGTTTTTAGGCTTTCGTTTGATCACCATTTCGACGAAGATGCGGTCTATGATGGAGTACTACGCTTCCCTAGAAGCAACCAATTCATTCCGAGAGGGTGTTTAGGCACTGTTCCTGTCTCTGCAACGTATCCGCTCGGCAATACCGTTTCAGCTAAGAAGTTTTTGATATAGCGATGATAGCTCGGTGGTTAGTGCGGTCGGTTCATACCTCGAAGGGCGTGGGTTCAACCCGAACAATGAGCTTTTAGCCGAGCTTGAGCTGCCGGTGAAGGAAAACATCGTGAGCATATCATGTTTTTTTATGTAAAATTAATGAGATGATATACGCCTGATGGTAAGAGATAACGCATGTCCATGCCCATTGCAGCGATACACAGAACTTTGAGTAGCAAAACAAAGTCCGGGGCATCGCTGCTTTGGCGCTCATTAATTTGAGACTTTCGATGATTAGACTCAACAGCCCAGTAATTTCGCTAGCTGCAGTACCCTTCAAACCGGAACACAGTAATGTTTACACACTACTGCTTGGCGGCAGAATAACTGGTACTGCGGTGGTACCTACCTAGATGACTTTGCTAAGGAAATCTTTTTATTTAATTATATAGGTAGGCTTGCTTTTGACCGCCATCCCGCCTGATGTTAAGCGAAGATGCGGTCTACGGTGGAGCATGCTTGCCTAGAAGAAACCGATTCACTTGCGACTTGAAGGTACCCGGACTGTATTCATCGGGGAACACCCACTCGGGCAGCAGATTCCAATGTCTAGCGGTACGTATGAGGAAGGTGGAATCAAACCAAATCTACCACCAAGTATTATAAACGATGGTGGTACGGTACTCTCTAGTATTTGGCTGACTAGCTACCACCTTTAAATAGAAGTCATCAAGGACCTAGCAGTGTGTCCCGTATTGCATCCGAAACATCGGGTGGAATTGGCGCGCGCGGCGGGCCGGCCGGTGCGTGCATGACCACCGCATGACGCGTTCTTGTTGCTTTTCGCGGGCTTGCCAGACTTTCCGGCCTACCGCCTAAATTTTTAAATAATCTCATTTTACCGAACGGAATGTTAAATACTAAAGCTTACGTAGCAAAACATTTATGAATACTCTTCTCCAACCTTATTGCTCCTTTCATTTATAATTATAATTTTAAGTTTAATGAGAGCCTACGTGCTCGATAAACAGCTAATTTTGTAATTGGTTTTGTTAACTTACACTAGTAATTGTACAATTTATATACTTTCTGACAAATAAAGATATGTTAAAATTGAAAATTGAATTGAGTGTGTTCCGACAGCCTCACTTGAGGACCAGTTCCATTCCAGGCTAGGTGTGTCTCACCATCTTCGACTACACCGTCACTTAGATAACATTGGGTGAGCGGTGGTCAAAACGCAAACAATATAAAAAAATGTATGCACGTAGGTATAGGCGGCGCTTCTTCAAATATAGGTACATGTATCGTTGTGGTTCAGTTATCGTGTCTGGAGGTTCGTGGAACATGGCCTCGGGTCGTTGAACTCTGAGTATGTAAAAGTCATGTTAAAATTAGTTGTTTGCCCGAACTATGCCCTAGTGAGTTTTATGTACTCACAACCGTTGACGGATATGGCTTATATTTAAACTTTAAAATGTAATGCAAACAGTTAGTCATTTGGAATCCGAATTTTAATTATTTTTTTTGAATTTTTTTATTTATGATTCGTTCTAAGTTGCTGTGTATGATGTCTAGAAACTGAACGTGACTGCGTACAATTAAAAAAATTACCCTGTATTTGTTTGACGATAAATTGCATCCTTCCATAGTTCCGATTTTTTTAAATTGTATTTCGCAAGTAGTTTTTGCAAATTTTCCAAGTTCAAATATGGACCAAATTGGTAACGAGGTAATGAAGATTTTTTATTATTATAGAGGTCGAGAGGGGGCTAGGTCACAGTTCGGGACGAAGAACTACTTTTACGAAATAAAGTAGTTGTTCCAGATATTCTGACCGAAGGAAGGTAAACTAAAAATCAGAGTTCTGAAGGGTACTGCAGCTAGCGATTAGCGACTGTTGATACTAACCATCTAATGTTTAAAAGTAATGAGCGCAAAATCATCGATGTCCTGGACTTTGTGTCTATCACTGCAATGTCATGGACAGGCGTTATTTCTTACCAGGAGAGCGTCTGGTTCGTCACATTACTTTTACATAAAAATCAACGCGGCTATGTTTAGAATTACCTAATTTCCTAGTAACATCGATGACACAAGTCCGAAGCAACTTTCCGATTCGCATCACTTTTTGTGCAGCGGCCACATTTTTCGTTCGTCCGTTTTTTGCGACCATCGTGATTTGGTCAAAGAAATGAGATTCATTTAATAAGCATGTATTTAAGATGAGGTAATATTTGATTATGTTAAACAAAAATAGATCTTAACTAACTTTGATATTTATGTACTTGACAAGTACCTACATGATCAAAGTGTATCTTTGCTTCATATACAAAAAAAAAATATTAGAGATTTACTATGATAACATGGCCCGCCCCTGCAAATTACTGTTTTAATGTGTGTAGTCGCATCTTTAAAGAAAGAGTTTGTATGTAGTTGTAATTATTTATTCGTCTTCAGAAGCACCAGATTTGTTTGTCAACTTATCATAACTAGTTGACCGCGGAAGGCAACGCACGTGTCATTTTCATAGAGTAGGTACGTCAGTGCAGCGCCATACTAATAATAAAGAGCGATTAATGAACGCCACTAGTCGACACACAAATCCATGGATTTGCTAGCTCGACTAGGTGTTTGACGGCAGCACCAGTAAGCGCACATGCGTGGTGGTGCGTTGTAAATACTTTCATATGTTTTGAATTTTGGAGGGGCGGCTCATGTTATCGTAGATTCCCACCCAGGACAAGCGTTTTGTAATATAAAAACGAATGCTTGTTCTGTCTGGGTGTACTGTATGTATTATAAGTATGTATTTACAAAAAAATACTATTTAAGTATTCTGTCAGTTATCTGACTTCCATAGTACAATCTTTGCTTAGTTTGGGGTCAGATGGCGCTGTGTGTTATGTCCTATGATATTTATTAATTTATTATTTATTTATTAAATCTCTACCTATAATAGTTATTAGGAGTTTTTTAATTTAATTTCTTTTTTTTTCATACGGATAAGTCCGCGATTGACCACCAACTCGCCTGATGGTAAGCGACGATGTGGTCGAAGATGAAGCACGCAGACCTAAAGATAGCTATTGACTCTGACCTTGAAAAGATCTAGATCTTAGCAGGAAATGAGGAAGCCGGCAGTTTGATCCATTCCTTGGCTGTACGAATGAGAAACGTAGGGTCAAAACGTTTCTAGGTATTATCGATATGGGTAAACGTACGACCGCACCTTTTAAGAAACCAATTGCAAACTATAATACAAAAGATCTGGACTAACATCCGGGGGTCGACGGCCTATACCACTTGTGATTAGGATAACCAAGAGATAAGATAGTTCTTCATTGTTCTAGAAATTGTAAACATTGAACGAAATCGACTAACGTAATAGCAAGTGACCCCACTAATATTATAAAGTTTGGATGGATGGATGTTTGTTACTCTTTCACGCAAAAACTACAAAAAGGATTTCGATGAAATTTGGTATGGAGGTAGCCGAGACCCTGGATTAACACATAAGCTACTTTTTATCCCGAAAACATGTAGCGCGTAACATCGCGGGGCGCAGCTAGTATCTAATTATTCTATCAGTTATCTGGTACTCATAGTACTTTGCTTAGTTTGACCCCAAACTAAGCAAAGCTATGGAAGTCAGATAACTGATAGAATACTTAAATATTTTTTTTTTTGTAAATAAATACTTATAATACACTAGCGGACGCCTCTCGGTTTCACCCGCGTAGTTTCCGTTCCCGTGGAAATACAGGGATAAAAAGTAGCCTAAGACACCTGGGGATAGTGTAGCTTCCCAACGGTGAAAGAATTTTTGAAAGCAATCCAGTAGTTTCGGAGCCTATTCATTACAAACAAACAAATGTTTCCTCTTGATAATAGTATAGATAGATATTTATATAGATAGATACAGTACACGCAGTACTAAGCAAAGCTTGTACTATGGGGACCAGTTAACTAACAGAATAGTTAGATACCTTTTTTTGTAAACAAATACAGAACATCCAGGCACAGAACAAACATTTGTTCACATCACAAATGCTTGTCCTGGGTGGGAATCGAACCCTTCAGCTCTTGGAGCAGACATACTACCAATGAACCAACAGGGCTGTCTTCAACTTGCTAATCCGTTGGTCTATGACGGTAACTTTGGTTCGTCTACGGATCTCCTCATTTCTGATTTGATCTCGTAGGGAGACTCCGAGCAAAGCCGTCTCCATAGCTCGTTGTGCTACAAATAC
This sequence comes from Biston betularia, assembly GCA_905404145.2. Classification (NCBI taxonomy): domain Eukaryota; kingdom Metazoa; phylum Arthropoda; class Insecta; order Lepidoptera; family Geometridae; genus Biston; species Biston betularia. The sequence continues at coordinate 746,054 of FR989884.1, forward strand.
TTATTCTTATAAATTCAGGATTTTGAGGAAGGCGTCGGTTCTATTACGCGTTGACGCTCGATTATCATGTTCAAAATTTGTTCAGACACAATTAAGGTTACTGGTTTCCAAACACACGCCGCTTTGTCGTGCGTGTTCTTTTTGTTTAGTTTACCGAACGTTATTGGTTTCTAATCGGTTTTATGCATGTACCGATAGGCGGACCGTTTGAAAGCAACTTGTCGGTCAAATGTTTTTGTTCCATGTATTTACCTATTTAACTTCAGTTCTGTGCAAATACCGTCGTTATTTCAATTGTTTTAAATTCATTGACATATACCTACAGTGTTTTAAAACTTATATAAAGACATACATACTTGAAATTTTGAATTGACTTGTAACATTGGTGTTATCAATAAAATATTTGTATTTGTCAAACCTATTCAATTTCACTTGGTGGTAGATCTCCTTAGCAGGAGGTCGGCTAGGTAGGTAACACCGCAGTACCAGTTATTCTGCCGCTAAGCAGTAGTGTGTAAACATTACTGTGTTCCGGTTCGAAGGATACTGCAGCTAGCGAAATTACTAGGCTGTTGAGACTAACCATCTAAAGTCTCAAAGTAATGAGCGCCAAAGCAGTGATGCCCTGGACGTTGTTTTGTTACTCAAAGTTCTGTGTATCGCTGCAAAGGTCATGGACAGGCGTTATCCCTTACCATCAGGAGAGCGTCTCGTTCGTCTCATTACTTTTTAAATTTAAAAAAAAGTCACAGACCAGGCATATTGAAAGTAGCTTTACCAGATGACACTGTGTATAATTTATAATTATTTTATTGCAAAATGTGAACCCACACTCCACCCTCGAGGCCAAGATCTCCCAAGTTCAGCTACCGGAACTACTTGCATGTATTTAACGCCACTTATGTCTGAAAGAGACTGCGAGGTCTGCCGCCATATGGCGGGCGACCTTACGCGCTTTTGGCGAGTGACTCGTCATCTTGTTAGACTCACTTCGCTCGAATTATATGGACTCGTACTGTGGGCTAAGAAACATCTGGATTTATTTTAGCCGACTACCAAAAGAGGGTAATACTTTTCGAGCGTATGTCTAGTTCTAAGTATGCTCTACGCCTAAACCGTTTGACGGATATCAATGTGTGATTTGTTAGATTTGTCTCAGTTGTAGTAGTGATATAGGGTTAATTATTTTAAAATGGCGTCGAGTTATAATAAAAGAAACGCTTATTAGTTAGTATTTTTTAACGCAACCTAGTTTTTGTTATATTCAATAACGATTACGTCTAAAACTCTTGTTAAAAACTAGCTGTCCCGAAAGGCATTAAGCAAACAAAACAAAAAAAAATTTTGAAATTTATTGTATATTTTTTGACATTGTGCCTAATTAAGTTTTTTTTTTATAGATTTTAACATAGCATTTAATTAATAATCAATATGGACTGATTATGAAATAAATTGAGATTATTATTTATTTATTTATTTATAAAACACATAAATAATATAAAAAATTTAAAAACTAGGGTGCCGCCGGCACCGGGGCAGTGCTCAAGTCGCCAGTGGTTAGGACTGTAGAGTGCAGAACCTCCTAATAATGCGCGCCGTGGCAAGGATCTGACCCTTGACCCAACCGTCTAGCGAGAGTCTTTTAAGATGTTATTATTATTATTTATACCATATGCATTCAAAATATATGTTTACGTCTATTTTTAAAATGTCATTTCTAACGCAGTTATATATTTGCGACATAGCCTACTTCAATAACTGAACGCTATTTAGCACGATCCATCTAATTAGAAATGACATCCATAAACTCACTCGCTGCTGCTGGCGGTCAATGCTCAGCCGGTTTCTACAGTCTACTGGGCATGTAGTAACTATTGTTAGACCTGTGACAGAGGTCAGCAAGGCCACGAAATAAAGGTTAAACAAGCAATTACAGCGGATGAACATTGGTGACCGGTTAGATATATTTGTGAAAGTCTAGATCGGCTATTTACTTCCATAACAGTAGTTTGTCCTTACTAAATGGTAGATTTCAGTCCCTATATAGATATCTATGTACCACAAATAAAGGCTTATATATATTATTGCGTATTTTAAGTAATTATTATTTAAGTAATTTTATGTTAGTTGAAATGGGTTAGGTTCGGAATGCGCACGGAGCACTTTACGTTTCAAAACGTGCTTTTTGCTAATGTGCGTTTCGGAAAGTGCACCAAGCACTTCCCAAAGCGATCATTTCTCTTAGAGGACATTTCCAAAAACGATCATTTCTCTTAAAGGGCATTTACCAAAATTAGCAATGTCGAGAGAACATTTTTCATTGTCAGACATTGCATATTTCCTGATGCATGATATTTTCCTTTCCTATTGCGCATTAAATTGAGATAACTTTGGAGAAGCCACTTCTTACATAATATAACCATGGCACATTTTCTTTGGGCTTGCACTTCGTCCCTGTAACACAGCAGTCTGCTTAGTTCGGAGGCGAAGAGGCGCTACGAGGTCGCGGTGATGGGAGGAGGGTTAATTCTTTGTAAGTGCTGGTCACTATATATTATACTTTACGCATATTATGGTGGTTTTTGCCTACACAACATTTTTTCATGTAATTTTTTTTTGCCATGCCTTAGGTCGTGTCTGTGAACCTGAACCAAATCTAAGCATCAATATTTTTTTTTTGTTTTTTCGTTTTTTTTTTATTTGTTAAGACTAAAAAATACAGTATTTATGCGACGAACATCATGAGTATCTACATCACATGATATTTATCTTAGTGATTTAATTGTATATAGATACATTTCCCATTGGGCAGGTACTGTATTTAGATGATTAAGTAATGGAATGGAGAATTATGACGGACGTTGATCTCCACATTAGGATTCCCTGTGTTGTTTCTTAATTAGAATACACATATCGTAAATAAACATATAATTTATCTTGATAAGTCAGTCCGTTAGCTCAAAAAGTAGGGTTGGGCACTTGCCTATGTTTGCCAAACCTGGCATGTCGCGACGTAAACACTATCCTTGGAATCTAATCCGTCAAGCAATCGCCCGCCTACAGCCTACACGCAGAGCTCACCTACTTGCTTTATATGGCGTATCTACTGGCGCCGTATGATAAACTGAATATAGGTACATATGACAGCCCTGTTGGTTCATTGGTAATTTATACTATTCCCACCCAGGACAAACAGTTTGTTACATTTTACAACACTATTGTGTGACGTTGTGATTACGATTTTGATCTTCTCCTTTACTGGAAGCTCAAGCTCATGATTGGGATTTGAACCCACGCTTTTCGGCGCGTGAACCGACCACACTAACCACTGAGCTATCATGGCTACAAACAGGACGCGATTGATTTTAGCAATGATATATCATTGGTTGCGCTTGGTTCACATGCCGAAGAGCGTGAGTTGAAATTCCAACAATGAGCTTGAGCTGTCGGTGAAGGAAAACATCGTGAGGAAACCATAGCGTGGTGGTAGCGTACTTTCTAGTACTCGCTAGCAACCACTCTCAAGGTGAAAATCTGTCGCCAAGCAGCTAACACTGTGTTCCGGCATCCTCACTTGAGAGCCAGTTCCATTCCAGGCTAGGTGTGCTTTACCATTTTCGACTACACCTTCACTTAACATCAGGCGACCTCTGGTCAAACATCTAGCCTGTCAACCAAAAAAAAGGACAAAACATACAGAACATCCAGCCTTACACCCTAACTCACACCCTACAGCTCTAGAAGTAGATATTCTAGCAAATGAGCTTCAAAAAAAAAAATTCAAAATTCAAATTATTTATTTGGCACAATTCATAGTTACATAAAAATGAACCCATTGGCTCCGAACTAGTAATAGTACTGTGTTTCGGGAACCAATGGCTTCTCCCGATATTTTACGCTTACAGACCAACAGGCCAGTCTAGAAAGGAATTCGATGTTCTGTGTAAATCCGCCATCCCGCACCGTAATAATGTAGCGAAATATCGTGCAATCGCCCTTGGAGCGTGCGCTAAGTCCAGCAGTGGGGTTTAACACCCACTCGGGCAGCAAATTGAAAAGTATGACGTGTTTTTTTGTTTGGCAACTTTGGTTCTTTCAGACCCTCTCCATTTTCAGTATTGTGTGAATGACTTCGTTTGAACCCTGACAAACGAGTAGCTGTCATTTTGCCCATATAGCTTTGTTCGGCTTCAAGTATACAAAGAGATCAATAATAATTATTCACACCATTTCAAGGCATGGTAAAGTGAGGCAGATAGAAACTATGATCACTAGTACCGTATCGCGGTTTTATTCGTTTCTTTATATTTTACTAGCTGCACCCCGCTACATGTTTTCGGGATAAAAAGTAGCTTATGCGTTAATCCAGGGTCTCGGCTACCTCCATACCAAATTTCATCCAAATCCGTTCAGTAGTTTTTGTATGGATGTATGTTTAGTAACAAACATACATCTATCTTTATATTTTTTTTAAAATTTTTTTTTTATGGTTGACAGGCCAGGTATTTGACCACAGCTCACCTGATGTTAAGTGAAGGTGTGGTCGAAGATGGTAAAGCACACCTAGCCTGGAATGGAACTGGCTCTCAAGTGAGGCTGCCGGAACACACCGTTAGATGCTTGGCGGCAGATTTTCAACTTGAGGGTGGTAGCTAGCCAGCCGAGTACTAGAAAGTACCCTACCACCATGCTATGGTTTCCTCACGATGTTTTCCTTCACCGGCAGCTCAAGCTCATTGTTGGGGTTTGAACCCACGCCCTTCGGCATGCGAACCTACCGCGCTAACCACTGAGCTATCATTGCTACAAAATATATTTTACTAGCTGCACCCCGCGGTGTTACCCGCTACATGCACCATCTATATTGCACCCGCGCGAAGCTTGGGCGGGTTGCTAGTCTACTACTGCTACTTCCTATTTCCTACTATCCTACTTCTACTAACATAAAAATATATAATAAGCTCGAAATTTTGTAAGAATATATAGATGTATGTTTGTTACTCTTTCACGCAAAAACTACTGAACGGATTTGGATGAAATTTGGTATGGAAGTAGCAGAGATCCTGGATTAACACATAGGCTACTTTTTATCCCGAAAACATGTAGCGGGTAACACCGCGGGGCGTAGCTAGTCTATACTAATATTGTAAACAGAATTGTATTTTTGTATGTTTGTACGTAACGTATAAACTTAAAAACTACTGGACCGATTTCAGCATTCTTCCACCATTGTGAAGTTACACTATCCCCGGGTACTTAAAAACATAGGCTACTTTTTATCCCTGTATTCCAATTGGATCTACGCGGGTGAAACCGCGAGGCGTCCCCTAGTAGTCAAATATATTAAATTTTTTATTACCAGGTAATTATAATTATTTTAATCTCATATAAAAACGTTTAATAGGATGGTTAAATGTGTTTTATATCTTCGACCAAAACTGTCACTTAACATAGGTAACATAGGTGAGCTGAGGTCAAGCAACTAGCCTGTCAACCATAAAGAAATTTCTGGTCGTGTTTTAGTAAAAACTCGGATTTCGTCTGTTACGATGACATAACAAAAAGACAGGCGTCTACAATTAAGATATAGAGAACTAACTGAGAAAGGCCGTCCGAAAATAGATCATTTCGAACAAATAATGCACAATACAGTCTGCCAAGTCGTCACTTGTAAGTTAAGATGATTGATGAGGCCTCTAGTTACTTAGCTTAACATCGTTAAAGACAAATACAGAATAGTTGTGTGTTCAGGAATATTACCTATAGAGGCGAAACTTGCTATGAAAACTGAATAAATAGTCCATTGAAATGTTCCTTTTTTAGGCTTTTTTTATTTTTTTGATAAGTAGGGGGGGGGGGGGCGGTTTGTATAAGCTTAAGTTCAAGTTTGTGGGGTCGCAACCCTTGCCCCCCGGCCGCCATCTTGGAAAAAGGAATGCAAAGGGGTTTCGCGCTGTATCTCATAAACTGACAACTCTACAGAAAATTTTAATAAACATGATTTGTAGCAAATTAAATTGTCTACAACTTTATTTCTATAACTTTTTATCGTAAATTTGACGATAAAAAGATTTTGATTTGAGGTTGACAGATCGAAATTAAGTCAATTGAAAAAAAAGGTAACATTTTTAGTTTCAAAACAACTTAAGCGTCTAACATTAGGATATATACTTTAATTAAAAAATAACGACTAAAGTGTATAAATATAATTATGTAGTTATACCTACTCAGTATGGCTTAGCAAAACAATTAACAGATGAACTCTGATCACGAATGCGGTATAAAATAATTAAAATTTACAGCCAAACGGGGGGAAAAGTCTCATTTTTATCTAAATAGAGTTTGTTTTTCTTATTAAAAATTCTTTGATGACTTAAAGTTGAAATAGTTTTAAAATTAAATGATGCGAGGTTTATTGAACGCCTCAACAAAATTAACTAAAACTGTAATATTAAAGTTTTTATTTGGCAACTCAATCTAATTTTTAACTCCAATTCTATTAAGAATCTACTAACTTCAACAATAAACACTGTCAAACACTCAATTTTAAATTTGACCAGTAACTTTTGTGTTATCAAAGAAATATTCTATATATGCTTATACTTACCATCGCACTATAATAAATCAGAGGATCTGACATTTTAATCTACGAGAATAACGTATTAAGTCATCGACATGTTTGAGAAAACAGTTTTCATTTACTTCCGCTAGGGGCGCTGTCACACTTTCCACGATATCGCAAATTGAATAATGCTAGCCCCTATTTTGTTACTGCATCCTTATAGTGCAACAATTAATTACGTGACTTTGTTTCATGATTGACCGGCTAGGTGTTTCTCCACAGCTCACCTGGTTTTAAGTAACGGTGTGGTCGAAGATGGTAAACACACGTAGCTTAGGATGGCTCTCAAATGAGACACATCGTTAGGTGGTTGGCGACAGGTTTTCAACTTGAATGTGGTAGTTAGGCAGTCGAGTACTATAAGGTACCCTACCATCGTACTATGGTTTCCTCACGACGTTTTCCTTCACCGGCAGCTCAAGCTCATTGTTGTTGTCCGCGCTAACTACATCGCTATCAAACTTTGTAGTAATTAATTTTCTTGTTGCAAATTGCTCAAGAAATCCTCTACACAAACACGATTGTTCTGTCAACTTTAAATTTGACAGGACAATAGCTCAGTTTGTCATCAATATACGTCCAATATCGTATGTCCAACAAAAACCGGGTGAACAAACTTGAGGTCAATGTGAGCTGACGTCATGATTAGCACCTCACACGATTGACTGCTTAAAATTCTACATAACTGTGTTCGAATCCAACAAGGAATTCTAAAATCTAGTTATTTCTGGCCCGATTTTTATATTGTATCAGCTGTCAGTTGTAGCTGAAAAAAGGTTTTGAGTAGATTTAAAACGAATACCAACGAATACAACAAATAGGCTTGCGTTTGACCGCCATCATGCCTGATGTTAAGCAAAGATGAGGTCGACGATGGAGCACGCCTGCCTAGAAGAAACCGATTCACTCGCGACTTGAAGGCACTAGACTTAAAAATTGTATCTATTAGGGAACACCCACTCGGACAGTAAATTCCGATGCTTAGCGGTGCGCACTATGAAGGTAGATTCGAAAAGTTTAGTTTGAGTTTTAGGAACACCTACCAAGTTAGTTAGTCTCTAATATTAGTTTATTTTAAATTGAAGAGGGTCCTGATATAAAACCGTTAAGGCAAATTCTGTAAAAGGATTTATAAATATTTTTGCGATTATAAAATAACGATAAGTCTCCCTGAAAAGATTTTTTTATGCGATAGACATTTAAACATGTTTATGTTTTTTTTTAAATGTAAATGTAATGAGTAATGAGACGAACGAATCTCCTGATGGTAAGAGACAACGCCTGTCCATGAATATTGCAGTCATCGTCTGAAAGCTCATCCACATACCTACTATTGATTTATGGAAATCACACACTGTACGATGCACGCGATCGTTTTGCCATACACTTACAAATTGTGGAATGATCTTCCTTATGATAAGGTTGACAAAGTATTTGTGGTGCCCCTGGTATATCCATAGGCGACGGTGATCGCTTACTGTTAGGCAACCCGTCTGCTTTGCCGTTCTGCTCTGACATACAAAAAAGCGGTACCCAAAACTTTGAGTAACAAAACAAAATCCAGGTCTTGGTTGTTGTAGCGCTCATTACTTTGAGAAATTCGACGCTTAGTCTCAATAGCAGTCAATTTCACTAGCTACAGTACTGTTTACACACTACTGCTTGACGGCAAATAGTGTGTTCATATTAGGAGCAATGAAATGTCAACGTATTTTAGAGGACGAGTTTTTCACAATTATGAATACAATGACCTCCACTCGGGTTAGTACATCCCAAGTTTATAACCCTGGATATTTAGTAAATAATCTGATACAGGTAACGAAGGTTTTATGACAATTAAACACTTAATACCCGTACACCGACACTTAAAATAAAACTTTTGTTATTTTTTAATTTGGTTCTTTTACTGGACGCTGGACGGTCATTGAAGGTCAATAAATAAACAACCTTTTGGTATCTGCCAAATAATAACGTAAAAGTTCGTTATCCTGAGTGGCATTGTTATGATCGAAAGTGGTGTTACCATCGGGCGAATGACCTGATTCTGTCTTGACGCGGGTTGGTGGATTAACAAAGATAAAAAAAATTACATTTCCGAACACATACATGCAGATTTCTTTATGGTATTTTCTTGTAAAAGAAAGCTAGTTTATTTATGGTTGATAGGCTAGGTGTTTGACCATAGCATTAAGTGACGGTGTGGTCGATGATGGCAAACACACCTAACCTGGAATGGGACTGGCTCTCAAGTGAGGCTGCTTGGTGGCAGATTTTAAACTTGATACAGATGAATTGATTGGCACAGTACAGGCTTATAATCGATTCTACAATCCTAAGAATAAGAGTGTTTTTTACCAAAGCGATATTTAGTTTTTTTTTATCTGAATGAATTGGTTGATGCAAATATTTTTGAACAAAGTTTCCATTTAAAATTTTTCTAGTGAGTTCTTAGCCTAATAATAAATAAATAGATATCCTAGAACATTTTAAACAGCGCTATCTAACCCCAAACTAAGCAAAGCTTGTACTACCAGGACAACTAGATAACTGATATAATACTTAAGGTGGTTCGATTTCCATACAAATATTTTTTTCCCCATTTATGGACAAATGGAGCATAATTTTATAGCGAAATAGCAGCTACTGGCATTTATTTTGGCCTTTATTTGCGGTAAATCACAGTTGCTTAAATAAAACAGTAGATTATTAGCATAATCTACTGTTTTATTAAAAAATCATACATTCATAAATTTGATTTTATGCCAATAATCTACTGTTTTATTCAAGAAATTGTGATTTACCGCAAATAAAGACCAAAATAAATGCCAGTAGTTTGGATTTCACTGTAAAATTTTGCTCTATTTGGCAATAAATGGAAAAAAATTGTTTGTATGGAAATCGAACCTCCTTAAATATTTTTTCTTATAATACATTTTTTTTTTTAATGGTTGACAGTCTAGTTGTTTGACCACAGCTCACCTGATGTTAAGTGAAGGTGTGGTCGAAGATGGTAAAGCACACCTAGCCTGGAATGGAACTGGCTCTCAAGTGAGGCTGCCGGAACACACCGTTAGGTGCTTGGCGGCAGATTTTCAACTTGAGGGTGGTAGCTAGCCAGCCGAGTACTAGAAAGTACCCTACCACCATGCTATGGTTTCCTCACGATGTTTTCCTTCACCGGCAGCTTAAGCTCATTGTTGGGGTTTGAACCCACGCCCTTCGGCATGCGAACCTACCGCGCTAACCACTGAGCTATCATCGCTACAAAACATACAGAACACCTAGTCACAGAAGAAACAATTATGCTTGTGATACAAATGTTTTTTCTGAGTGGGAATCGAACCAGCGCCCAACAGCTCTACACTACCAAATGAGCTGACAGAACAGTCAGTTAATGGGTAGTTTAAAATTGTACGTAAGTGACCAGTTAAAAAACAGTTAGTGAAGATTAATTCACACAATTACAGGCAGACAATAACTTGATTACACGATACAAAGTACGTAATAGATATTTTTAGATTACACTTTACGATTAAATATCTAATGAATGAAGTATTTTTCGAGTGCTAAGAGAATTTGCCTGTCAATAGACGAATCATTAAAAAACTCGAACGAAATCTATACTATTATAAAGAGAAAAGATTTGGTTGTTTGTTTGTATTGAATAGGCTCCGTAACTACTGGACCGAGATCAAAAATTATTTCACCGTTGGGAAGCTGCACTATCCCCGGGTGACATAGGAGCCCACTAGTTTGTAATAAAGACACCACTACTTTACTAGGGTATGACCACCGGATTCGATAAAGACTTTTCTTGTTTTTATGTAAATTTATTGAGCTTTCGCTCTCTTGAGACGCTCTCTTTATGGTAAGATATAATTTTGTCTAACTAGCAAAAACTCGAGTTTCTCAATTCCGTTGTATGTTTGTTTGCATTTTTTTTAATTTGTTGACAATGTAGGTGTTTCACTCGCCTGGTGTTAAGTGACGATGTGGTCGAAGACGGTAAAGCCTAGCAACACCTAGCCGTGAAATGGAACTGGTCGAGTGAGGCTTCTGAAACACACCGTTACATGCTTGGCGGCAGGTTTGAGGGTGGTAGCTAATCAGCCGAGTACCTACTAGAAAATACCTATAGTTTCCTCACTATGATTTCCTTTACCGGTAGCTCAAATTCATTATTGGGGTTTGAACCCACGCCCTTAGGCGTGTGATCCACACGCGCTAACCATCATCGCTACTAAAATATAATTTTAGATTGGTCCCGTAGTCCCATTTCATGAAAATCGGTTCAGTAGTTCTAATCCAAAATATTTAAAATCTAGTCGCGTATATAGGGGCAGTTTTTTAAAAGTCAGTTTTTTATATTATTCATTTAATACTTGATAACATCGAAACATATTTGCCAGTGCCAAACAAATGCACAAAGTGTGACGCCAAGCCAAACAAAAGAAATAAGAATTTACATTTCTGAACTTTTTAAGAAAATATTTTTTTTCTCTATCGATCTTGCAATCCTAAACACAATAAAGGAGATGGCATACCATTGCCTAAGCTGCCATATAATTTCGATATAGTGGCATAATAAAAAGTCACCATGTTAACTTGTAATCGGTGGTAAAGTAGGCGAGAGATAAGTGTTAAAGCTACTATTTGGAAACACTTAAACAAATTGTGACATGGATAAAAACGTTATATTTCAATATATTATGACAAATGGTCGAAGTTTAGGAAATTTTATCTGAATAGGTACCACTGCAGTGCTAGATATTCTACCAAGCATTACTGTGTTCCACTTAGAAAGGAAGTGCAGCTAGCGAAATTACGGGGCTATAACCCCTTATGAATATTGCAAACATCTATTGTGAGATTATCAGAACAATTTTACATGTTAAATAACATAGCTATTGAGACTAACCATCGAATGTTTCAAAGTAATGAGCGACAAAACAGCGATGCCCTGGATTTCGTTTTGTTACTTAAAGTTCTGTGTATCGCTGCAACGGTCATGGACAGGCGTTATCTCTTACCATCAGGAGAGCGTCTCATTACATCTTTTTAAAATAAGACCCAATGTTGTGTACAAACATACATATTTGTAAAACGCTTTGTATTTTCGTTATTATAATGAAATGTTTAACTGTTATAAAATAGCACATGTTGTTTTATTATATTTCTCTGACTCATAGCTTTATATTGATACAAAACTACATGTAAACAACTACTTTTGTTTTTAATGCTTTTGCGAAAGGTTATTTATTATAACACATGTTATTTTTTTCATTATTAGCGAATATTTAAACCAGTCATTTACAGCGTTCATTATCTTGCCATCGGGAAAGGATTTCGTTCGTCTCACTACTTTACAACGTCCAAAAAAGTTGTGAATAAATTGATGAGGCGATATACGTGTAAAGAAAATTAATGCAGAGATAATGGTAGAGTAAAGTGGGACGGCCCACCTAGTAGGTTAAGTGCAGGTTGATGTGAGATAAGAAGAACAATGATGCAATAGTATTGTCAGTGTTATAAGAAAATCGAGAACGGAATCTTAGCTTACGTTTTGGAAGCTTTCATGGCATCGATGCTTTTTTTTTTCAATTAACCTACAACGTCCTGCCCAGGAAAGGTCTCCAATATTTTTTTCCAGTGCCAGAACGTATAATATTATTTTTTATTTCGCCGACTGGGCATCAAAGCTTGTTCCAAAATTTTTAGGTTTTACTCGAATACGCCATTTTTGGTCATAAGTGGTTTGTAGTCAAAAGTACCATGCCATTACAAGAAATACACATAGAGGTATTTCAGACAAAAGTTTCTAGTCCATGCATCAAAAGTTGATTAGTACTAGGATTGCAGCAACGCGCGAAGTTGCAAATATGGGGCACCATGTTTATACCGCTCGGATCGGGAGCGCCTGTCCGCAGAACTTTCACTTTCGGGTACATTGGCCCTACGGTACCAGGGGACAAGCGGCAGCGAAGAAATAACTAAGCAATTAGGATTTTTTATTTCCGAAAAATGTCACTGGTATGTCTGAAAAAAATTTACGGATTTGATCTAATGTGAGAGAAGCAATGATTTCTCATCTCTTTATTTTGTTAACAGAAAGAAAACATAATAACAACAATACTAATAAAAAAAGTTGTTGTTGTTACATAAATCATTAATAAATATTAATTAATCTTCTGATTTTAATATGGATAGAGTACTAGGAGAACATTAGATATACGTAGGCTTAGAGTATAAAAGGACTAAGACTACTGTATTACTAAGAAAAGAGGTTTTGTCATGACTATGAATCTTTTTTACTATACTTTGATTTTGAAATAGCAAAACAATAAAATTAGCTGTTTTATTGTTATGCTATTAGATTTGTACTTATGATTCAATTTTGGTCAAAAGCTAAGCATTGCCATTCAGCGTGGCAATGCTGCCAGCATTCTGGCCACGTATCCCTCCTCTGGCGGATTTTTAGACTAAGTTTTTTGTATACATTTTGTAATTTAAGGCCTTTTTTATTTTGTTTAATAAATGTTATCATTATATATTAATTGACAATGATCGTTATGAATTAAACTGCAACTGCAACTGCTTTACTATTTTGAAATAAATGAAATTTGAATGGAAAACTTAAATTTACATCGACAAATTTTACGGCACTGATATTTTTTTGGTATATTACGATTATCCTCGAAGTAAATCATTTCATAATCTTTACCCGTAATCTGCTGCTTACTGCTGAGGTTAGGCCTCTTTTCTTCGTGGCCACTCATCCCAGTCCTGTGCCAATGTCAAAGTAAAAATTGTTTACAATTATAAGTACAATTACTACTATCGTTTTGCGTAAACTTTTAGAATATTAATTTCATTTACAAATTCTATTTCAAGCGTTAGTTCGCACCAAAGCGTATGACTTGCCCCGTTCTCTAGTTTATATAAATTGCAACTTGCTATTGGACATACCAAGGCTATTTAAATGAAATAACAAACATTTAAATTCGATTTTAAATAATGAAAGACAAACGTTAACCGGTAACCATTTCTACTAGCCTTTCTATCATACTAGGAAAGAAGGAAACGTACACAGTTGCTATTTAGAGTTTTCGTAAATGGCGCCGGCAGCTCAAGGTAATCATTGGGGTTTGAATCCACGCCCATCGGCGTGTGAGCCAACCGCGTTAACCACTGATTCGTGTCTTGCTACAATTTTCATAGCCAAGTAGAAAATATAATAGGTCAAAATTCACTCTCGGAATGAGTTTTTTTAATGGTTGTCCGGCTATGTGTTTGACCACAGCTCAGTGATTTTAAGTAAAGGTGTGGTCGAATATGGTAAATCACACGTAGCCTGGAATGGAACTGACAGAGTGAATTTTGACATATTTTATAGTGACTGTTTGTAGAAAGGTTTAGTCGCAGAGTGTAACCCAGTTAGAGTTTGAGAGTATCGACTCGAAGTTGGAAAGTGATGGTCTGCGAAGCCATTTATTGCAAACGTTGTGTAACTGAGACGGAGGGCTACTTATTTAACTCGATAATAAATCCTAAATTCGTGATCGGGTGCTTACAGGTCTCTGGCATGCTCGCGGTAAACACACAAACCTGTGATTAACATAGATAGATAGAGGAACTCTTTATTGTTTACACCAAAGATAAATATTAAAGATTAATTTATTAGGTTTTTTGTTCTCTGTACTATTTACTGTATAATGATGTGCACAATAAAGAGTTATATCTATCTATCTATCTATCTATTAAATACCACAGAAAAATATAAACTTGTGTGACAAGGCAAACTTAGGATGGAAAGAAACGAAAACCAGTAAATAACGGTGTGTACTAAGAATGGAAAATAAGCTAAATATGTATTCAGGTTAACATACATACCTAAGTATACACAGCGCCATCTAGCCGCAAACTAAGCAAAGCTTGTACTATGGGAACCAGTTAACTAACACAATACCAACATACCACCAATGAACCAACAGGGCCGTCACATCCATCCATCCAAACTTTCACATTTATAATATTAGTGGGATGACATAAGGCTCGTATAAATTACTCATTCTAATCTCACTTCACAATTCACCCTTTTCTGCAGTTATCCCGAACCAATGGTAGGGTTGGTCAACCTGCAACCTTTGTCGATAGGTCATTTATGTTCGTGCTTTGTTTGCGACGGCAACGCTGTTCCGGAGTTTGCCGATATTAAAATGTTTCTCTGATAGATATGACAGTCTGATATTGAGATATGTGATTTGGAAAGTAGGTGCAAAAATATTGTTGCAACATGTTATTATGTGTGTATAAACAACATACGTAATGTTCTAAAGTTACGTAACAAACGGTGCGCCTAGTCTTTGGATGGGTGACCGTGAGTAGCATTTGTTTCTGAGCGATTTTTTTTTGTATAAAATAGTTTCGCGTTTAACCACACCCTGCCTGATGTTAAGCAGGATACAGTCCAAGATGAAGCACGCTTACCTAGAAAAAAACCAGTTTACTCTAGATTTGAAGACACCCAAATTGTACTATATTTCGTGATATCGTGAGACTAGCATACTACGTTGACATTACTCGTTGGTTACGGTTTCTTGTTCTATATTTTTATAACAACAACAAGCTATGTTGCAGGCCTACAAGCGGCTCAGACGCTACGGCTGACCACTTAGCTTGTACCAATTTACTCATTGTTAAACGATGATGTAAAAGAAGATAATATCACTGAAATGAGAACTGGCTCTCAAGAGAGCGTGATTACTAAAATACCAAACAGAATATTGGGGGAAGTACCAGATAGGATCTTAGCGATAGACTTTGAGTTTAAGATTGAGGATTTTCGCCAAAGAGATACTAGTATTGATGGAAATACACCTCATCGCCTCTTGCCAAATTTGATGTATTTAATAAACATGAATAAACAAAGCCTGGTGTGATAATTTGAAGCCTTGGACTGGTGCTGTTGACGCCGCTGTTCTAAGCAGAGCAGCTGTGGAAAGAATCATATTTGGAACGATGATCGCCGACATTCGTTAGAATATGGTACAGGAAGAAGGAAGAAGAATAGAAAACAAAGTCTCATAGATAAGAACCCCACATTCATCAGGTTGAAGATTTTTGGAATCCACTCCACAACGCCTGCCTCAATGTTTGTCTGTGACAAATATGACCAGCCACCACTGCCTTTTCAGCTTCCTAATACGCTGTCAGTAGTTTTGGTTCTCTGGTGAATTACTTTGTCCAGGGTACAATCCTTCAAAGAAATGCCATGCACACTTGCACCTGTGAATGATCCAATTGGGAGTGTCCATGTTTCAGCAGTATAGGATATATAACGGGTAGTATGCACTGGTTCGAAGATTTTCGTTTTGAGAGTTTTCGAAACGAGAAGACCCGACACAGTTTTGAGATGCTGCCCAGCCTAGCTGTATCATCTTTTGGCTTCCCTTCTATAAACATTTTTACTTTGTCCGGGAATACTCAACCTATGTTATCAATAAAAAGTTCGACTCATGCCTAAGTAAGTATATTTGTTGGGATACATTTATCCTCAAGTAAGTGTTAGGAATTCAAAATGATGCAATTTTAACGTGCAATAAATATTTGTAACGCAAACTCCGTGGGAAAACTAAAATCGTGTACTTAAGAAACGTATCAAACAGCTGAAATTGTGATTGCTCAGTTTCTCTACAAAGACCATCAAGCTATCGAATGTCTCAAAGTAATGAGCGTTAATGTAGCGATAACCTGGACTTTGTTTTATTACTCAAAGTTATGTGTATTACTGCAATTGTCATAAACATGCGTTACATGGTAAAGAAAGATACCATCAGGAGAGTGTCTCCTTCATCTCATTACTTTAACGTTACATAAAAGAGAAATGTTGTTCATGATTATGAGAGAAATTGTGATAGTAGTTATGAGAAATGAATTTGAACATAATTTATACTACACCGAATCCATGGTATATTTTGACCCTTACAATAAATGGTTTCTAGAATGTTAGCAGAAAATCCACTTACCAATGCTGGCGAGTCAGGTCGTGCGGTTCTCGATCTGGTCTTCCTCATTTCACTCTCGCCATCAGAAGGTCTGGCGTCGCTCTCCCGTTCCGAGGAGTTGTACCGCCTCTTCTCTTCACTGCGCTCCTGGTACCTACTTGATTGTGTTCTTTCTGTGTACCTAGAAAGAAAATGATTGGTCTAAGACAATGCCGCAGTGATAATTACAGCAGACCATTGTCGCAGTGACTATGAGATTCTGCTACCAGAATGAAATAAAACCTAACTGTGTTTATTACCGGGACTTAATTACGTACAAAATACTACACTTTAATATTTATTTTTATAAATTTTTCAACAGTGGCGAGTATTATTCGTAGTGATAAACATAAATATAATTAGGTCATGTACAAATTGTGAAAGTTTAAAATTTATTCGAAACGAGCTGTATTCGACGGTTTCACTCGACCCAGGTTTTAAGGGTATCTTTAAGTACGTGTTAAAGCTCATCTGATCTTAAGTGACGGTGTTGTCGGAGATGGAGAAAGAAACACACCTAGCCTGGAATGAAACTGACTCTTAAGTGAAGCTGCCGGAACACATTGTTTTTTTTAATATGCAGGTGGCAATCAAGCAGATGGGCAGCCTGATGGCAAGCAATCACCGTTTCTTATGGATATCTACAATAACAGGGGTGCAAATACGCTATAAGAATACGATAGTGCTTGGCGATAGATTTTCATCTTAAGGGCGGTAGCTAACCAGCCGTGTACCAGAAAGTGAAAATGTGCATGTACGTTTTTTTGTTCCTTTGGCATTGTACAGGTTCCTAACTCTACAGATACCACTCAAGGCAAAAAGTTTATAGTTAACACTCTTCCTAAAGGAACGTATTGTATCTTTTTTTAGATGTTTCAACGTCTTAGTTAACTAATTTGTATTTTTACCTATTCTCCACGCGTTGATCATAATCCCGGTATTTTCTTTCTACGTCGCTGTCCCTAATATCAGGCCTGTATCGATCTAAGTCTTCTCGGGATCCTCTCAGCCTCCTGTCGTCACCCTGGCAGTCGTAGTTGATCTTCCTAACTACAATGTCACTGGGTTCTGGATCTGTGTATCTGTTAAATGGAAAATATATTAAGTAACTAGATTATCTTTGACCTCAGTTTTTTTAATGTGAATGTTAGGAGACTAATGAGACGCTCTCCTGATGGTAAGAGATAACGCTTGTCTTTAGCTATTGCAGCGATACACAGAACTTTTAGTAGCAAAACAATGTCCAGGGAATCACTTTGGCGCTCATTACTTTGTGCCTTTCCATGGTTAGTATCAACAGCCCTGTAATTTCACTAGCTGCAGTAACCCTTCAAACCGGAACACAATGTTGTTTACTACTGTTTAGCGGCCAAATATCTGGTACTGCTGTGGTACCTACTTACACGACGTCCTGTTAAGGAGATCTACCAGGAAGTAAAATATGTGTCATCATCATCATCATCATCATTTCAGCCGTAGGACGTCCACTGCTGGACATAGGCCTCCCCCATTGACTTCCATAAAGACCGGTTGGAAGCGGCTCGCATCCAGCGCGTTCCTGCGGTCTTTACTAGGTCGTCTGTCCACCTTGTGGGTGGACGTCCTACGCTGCGCTTGCCGGTCCGTGGTCTCCACTCCAGAACTTTGCAGCCCCATCGACCATCAGTTCTGCGTGCTATGTGCCCTGCCCACTGCCACTTCAACTTGCTAATCCGTTGGGCTATGTCGGTAACTTTGGTTCGTCTACGGATCTCCTCATTCCTGATTCGATCTCGTAGGGAAACTCCGAGCATAGCCCTCTCCATAGCGCGTTGTGCTACTTTGAGCTTACCAAGAAGGCACACAGTCAGAGACCACGTTTCAGCGCCATAAGTCATCACTGGTAACACACACTGGTCGAAGACTTTCGACTTGAGGCACTGAGGTAATTCGGACGAGAAGACGTCGCGCAGTTTTCCGAACGCTGCCCAGCCGAGTTGGATTCGACGACTGACCTCTTTCTCAAAGTTGGACCTACCTAATTGGACTGCTTGTCCTAGGTAAATGTATGTGTCAACAACTTCGAGAACCGAGTTCCCAACTGATACTGGGGTGGGCACAACACGGGCATTCAACATTACCTTCGTCTTGTCCATATTCATTTTAAGACCCACCCGTTGGGAAACTCGATTGAGGTCTTCGAGCATTGTGCTGAGATCTTCCAACGATTCTGCCATGACCACTATATCGTCGGCAAACCGAAGGTGAGTGATGTATTCGCCATTAATATTGATGCCGAATCCTTTCCATTCCAGGAGCTTGAAGGCGTCTTCCACTGTGGCAGTAAACAGTTTCGGAGATATAACGTCTCCCTGTCTTACGCCTCTTTTTAATGGAATCGCCTTCGAAGTCTGCTCCTGTACTTGGACCGACATAGTGGCGTTATTATACAAACACTTCAACACTTCGATATACCGATAGTCAATATGGCATCGCTGGAGAGACTCAACCACCGCCCATGTCTCGATCGAATCAAAGGCTTTCTCATAGTCCACAAACGCTAAACATAGAGGCAAATTATACTCTTCGGTCTTCTGTATAATTTGCCTTAGCGTGTGGATGTGGTCTATGGTACTGTAACCTTTTCGGAAACCGGCTTGTTCGGAAGGCTGGAAGTCATCGAACCTGCGACTGAGACGGTTCGTAATGACCCTCGAAAACAGCTTATAAACATGGCTCAGAAGCGAGATGGGTCTGTAATTCTTCAATAAAGTGTTGTCACCTTTCTTGAAGAACAGCACCACCACGCCTCTGCCACCAAAATATGTGTAGAAAGAAAAAAAGCGAGTCTTATTCTTTGAAATGGTCCAGATGTCAAGTGAGAGCCAGGAACGGTGAACATACCTTCTGTATTCGGAGTCGTCTTGTGCAAGATGTTCAGGGCTCTTGAGCACCCGCGTGCGAGTCTTCGGCTGGACCTCCTTCTCCTTCTTGCTCTTCTTGGAAGAGTCGCGAGAGAACAGCTGTTTTACCTGAAATTAGACAAAGAATTACTACTATACACTTATAGCGAATTAAGAATCAGTATAGAGCAGTTTATTCTATAGTTTCACCTTATGTGTCGATTAATGAACAGTCACACCATGCTAGATTATATCTTGTAACATAACACTAATTTAAAAAAACTGTGGAAACTGCGTTGAAAAGCAATTTACTATGAAATTTACAAAAAAAACTCTAAGACATAAGTACAAAATGTTTGTTATTAGATAGATGGATAGATAGATATAACTCTTTATTGTACACATCATATATAGTAAAGAGTACAGAGAACAAAAAAACCTTATTAAACCTTATTACTTACTTTTTCAAGTCCAGACAGCTTTTTGGCCTTTGGCGGTTTCGCACTAATTTTGTCGTCGAGTCTGCTCGGACTTTTCTCGTATCTCTCCAGTTTTGGATCATACCGAGACCCGTCGTCAGCACTCCTGTCCCTTGAATTGTACTCCTTTTTATACTCGTCATCCCTGAAGGTTTTATACTTCATATATTCTGTGTTAGCATAGATCTGTTCACCGGGATAATTGTCTTCGGTATGTCTCCTTTCGTTATCCAAAAACATTGACACGTTGTTAGCATCATCGTCACTTTCGTATTTTCTATGTCTCATGTGGATTTCTCCACTAGAATCTTTGCGGAAGTCATTTTCTATTCCCGAATCAACTAGTCGGTTATCAAACCGACTCGGAGATCGGTCGTAGTAATCTCTACTGTCTCCTGAATCGTGACGCCTGATTCCATATCCTTCCTTATATTTATCTTTGTTCTTCACTCGGCGTAAAGAATTGTGATAAGATTCGGAATATTTTGGAATATTAGCATATTCTTCTTCTCTTTCTTGTGCAATTTCTGG
Source organism: Biston betularia (assembly GCA_905404145.2). Taxonomy (NCBI): domain Eukaryota; kingdom Metazoa; phylum Arthropoda; class Insecta; order Lepidoptera; family Geometridae; genus Biston; species Biston betularia. The sequence goes on from FR989884.1 coordinate 766,611, forward strand.
ATTAGATGCGTAGTGTCCTTTTCTTTTGTCGGTATATTCGTCTCTTACTTTATATTTTTGACCAGTTTGCAAAGCGTCATGACTAGAAGTGAGAGCTTTCTTTGCTTTATATTTTTTTTCCTTGTATTCATCTGGTGTCAACACAGGCTTTGATGGGTTCGATTCAAGACTTGGAGGCTCATATTCAGGCTCCGGTGGAAACTCTGTTAAATCTTTATTGTATCTTGTTTCTATTCTATCTATAAACTCACGTCGGTCTAATTCGTCCTTGGGCACCTTCTGAAAAGTTCTTGTCTCGGTATTGTATTTAATTTTTTTATTTTCCGAATCATATTTATTATAGTCTTCGGTGACATTACTTTCAGCGTAACCGTCTCTTTCCAAAGTGTTACGATAATATCGTACAGTTTCGTTCACATACCTTTCCGTAGCTTTCATTCGTTTTTCTGCTTCGTAAATTGGATCCGTCTCTGTCAAATACCTAGTTATAGGTTCATCTACAACTACGCGGTCTCGATCAAATCTCCGGGCATTTAATCTCGATTCTAATAGCTGACGTCTATGACTTAATTCGTTAAAGTCAAGATCTAACTTAGTCGTTTCGGGTTCATATGTTTTTTTCTTAGTATCCATCCCATCACCTCTTCCTCGAAACTTATCGATAAAATCACGAGATTCTTCTTTGGGAGATGGATAATTCTCATTCTCATTGGCATAAGTTGGCTCTAATTCATCAAAACTAGTCATTCTGTATTCCCTGAATCTTGGCCTTATCGGAGAATCGGTGATTTTATAACCTTCTTTATTGTTGAAATTGTTATCATTCTCTTTAACTTTGTACTCGTAATCATAGTTACGATTATTAGTGTATTTGTAACGTTCTTCATAACCAAGACCTTCGTCTTCATCGGATTGATGACCATATTTCTCTCGTGTAGGTGAGTACTTTTTGTTATATTGATCTATATTTCGATCTCCATCTCGTATTACTTCAGCGTAAACAACTCCCTTATCTTTCATTTTGTTTACTGGAGAAGAAATCCTGTCAGGACTATTTCTCGCAAATAATTTAGCATCTGGGCTGACACTAGGCTTAATATAAGAAAACGGCTGGTTTGCATTGGTACTGTTTTGTGTAATCAAGTGGCTCTTAGGAGATAATTGATCTTCTCTTAATATTCGAACCATGTGACCAACCGTGTGTCCTCTTGTTAGTGGTGGCTTATCGGGAGGGCGTTGACTGCTGTGAATCATGTTGATATCAGCATACACGTTTTCTTCGATTTTCCTGATACTATCCTTTATTTTTTCTTTAACTTCGACGGGATTGCTATCTTTTGCAGCAATAGAATCAATTTCATCTACAAGGAGAGTTCTTTTTACTTCTGTGCTGTTATTAGGTGTATCAGTAATCGGAGGTGACAAAGATTTTCCCCTTTTTGTTCTCACTGGGGGCTTAGGTTCTGAATTTTCAGGAGTCTTATTGTATCTTGGTGGTTTTTCGACGGGATTAACTTTTTTGTTATCAATTTTGATTTCTGATTTATTATTGTCTTTTTGTGCAAGCTTTTGCTTTTCAAACACTTCCAGTGGAGGTGTATCCTTAAAGTAATCTTCTCTTGGAGAACTTTCGATTATAGGTGATAGTTGATTCTTTTTGTTTCTCAAGGACTTTAAAAATTCTTCTGTCTCACTACCAGACCTCTTTCGGATAGGCTTTGTTTGTGTATTCAGCTTAGCATTTGATTTGAGATCGGTCACGTCACTTTTGCTTCGTTTTACAATAGCAATGGGTTTTGTTGAGACTTTCACTGGATTATCTGGACTTTTGTTTCTCTGTTGTCTTCTGAAAAGAGTAGATAGCGATGTTCTATCTTTTCTTTTTCTCGCGCTTACATCACTTGTGGATCTACCAAGCGGAGTTTTACCTTCAGGTGTAGTATCGTCACTATTTCTCCTTCCCGGTCTGTCGTCTTTAAATTTTCTTCTGTGCGGAAGTGAAAAAAACTTTTCAGGAGGATGGTCGGACGTACAAGTGACGCTCTTCGCTTGCGCAAGGACTCTATTAGCTTCTTTTATGAGCTCTTGCTGAGATAAGTTGGTAAAGGGCTCCTTTCGGACCGACGACGACTGGGCCGTTGAACTCCCCCTGGATGGACGGGGTTTACCTGAAGAAAAAAAAAACAATAGCTAAATTACAAAATTTGTACATTATAAAACATTTTTAAAATTTCTACCTAGTATATACAAATTGCAAATATATAAAGTTATTTGATATTAATAATAATTAAAATAAAGATATAATTAGAGTAACCGACGTAAACACGATTGTTAATATACCGTAGGTTAAATAGCTTATATTAGTCAAAAAGGCAAAAAGTATAAGTACTATACAAATGATTTGTCTATATATAGGTATATTACAAATGCACATAAAGATGAGCACAAAACCAAGAGTGTTGAATAAATGGCTAGTAAAGTAAATAACATTAATCTTGTCACAATGCATGTTTTTGTGTAAGCGTTTTTTGGCGTAGGTTGAAATCCGGTTTGAAAGCACAAAAGGACATCATGAAAAACTCCGCGATAGGCACAACATGCCAGGCAAACTTTTTGTTCGAGGGTGGCAATACATAATGATCATTATTTGGAATTAGTTTCGCTCGTGATCAGCCTATAAAATAGAATAATCTTTATTGTCCAAAAAGTTACACCTATAAAAGAATTAAATTAAATTAAATATATCAGTGTTCCTATACCATCACCATCATCATCACATAATAATAATAAAAGTAGCAAAAACATTAAAAAATTTTTTTTATGGTTGATAGGCTAGGTGTTTGACCACAGCTCACCTGATGTTAAGTGACGGTGTGGTCGAAGATGGTAAAGCACACCTAGCCTGGAATGGAACTTGCTCTCAAGTGGGGCTGCCGGAACACACCGTTAGATGCTTGGCGGCAGATTTTCAACTTGAGGGTGGTAGCTAGCCAGCCGAGTACTAAAAAGTACACTACCACCATGCTATGGTTTCTCTCACGATGTTTTCCTTCACTGGCAGTTCAAGCTGATTGTTGGTGTTTGAACCCACGCTCTTAGGCATGCGAATCAACCGCGCTAACCACTCAGCTATCATCGCTACAAATGATAATAATACTAATTAAAGTATAAATGGTACAGAGCACAAGTTTCAACTCTTGACTTAATTTATTTTCATTGACAATATTAAAGATACGAAAAACTAGTATTTATATAGGTTTCATTCTAATTCAATTGTAACATTCATTAATATTCATGTAAATAACGGTATTTGGAAATATTAACGGCACCAAATCAAATACATAAAATTTCACGGCGACAAAAATTAAATCGTTCATTGATTAAATCTATACTTTTTTATTTTTTATAGACTTCAAAATAGGAAATTTAGTTTTTTTATTTGTGTTACCTCAGAACACTGTTTGTTGATTAAGTTTTTACGATCATTTCGGATAAATTGATAAAAATTCTTTTAAATTACGCTAAATTCTGGTCCTTGTTCTAACCAAAACGACTTATAAACGGAATTACGCTAAAGTTATAACTCCAAAATGTAATTCCGCAAAGTTTTTTTACTGTTGATAGTTAAGTGACGGTGTGGTGAGCCATGGTATCAAAGATGGTAAATACACCTAGCCTGAAATGGAGCTGCTGAAACACACCGATTAGATCTTGGCAGCAGATTTTCAACTTGAGGGTAGGTAGCTAGCCAGCCGAGTACTATTACTACCCTACCGCCATGGTATGGTTTCCTCACGATGTTTTCCTTCGCCGGCAGCTCAAGCTCATTTAAAAAAAATCTAAATAGGTTTGTGTTTGACCACGCCATGCCTGATGTTAAGCAGGATGTAGTCTAAGATGAAGCACGTGTTTACTCTGAGAATTTTAAGACACCCAAGTTGTACTACAACATCTGTTAACACACTGTTGTTGTTGTACATTGTTGGGATTGGAACCCATGCATTTCGGCGTGTGAATCGACCGCGTTAACCACTGAGCTATCATTACTACAAAACGCCTGATTCAATCGATCGTAGATCATTGACACAATGCTTAATTTTATTATTATTTTGCTAAAGTTATGTGGCTTAATCTACACTAATATTATAAAGAGGAAAGATTTGTATTTTTGTATGTTTGTAACGACTACTACTGGACCGATTTTAAACATTCTTTCATTATTCGAATGCTACATTATCCCTGAGTAACATAGGCTATATCTACATCTACACTAATATTATAAAGAGCAAAGATTTGTATTTTTGATTTTTTGGATTTTTGTATGTTTGTAACGAATAAACTCACATACTACTGGACCGATTTCAAAAATTCTTTCACCATTAGAATGCTACATTCTCCCTGAGTAACATAGGCTATATTTAGATAAATGTCCACCCGTGCGAAGCCGAGACGGGCCGCTAGTATACTACAAAGTAACTTTTAACAAAGTTCTATCTCAAAATCCTACATTGCCATTAACAAGAAACATGTTGTACAGAATAACCCAAATTCTACTTAGCGATGATAACATCGAGTGCGACATAAACATCACGTTTTCCAAAAAAAATACCAAAAAAGAACCTAAAACCGCTGGAAAAAGTACAAAAAGTTTCGGCAAAAACACACGCTCTCGACGAAAGCCATGGGCTCATGGCTAAAAATAAATATGACTGCAGCCAACGAAACCGCTATCAGACTGCTTTCAATACTCGTAAACAGCCTCTGGACAATTCATTACATGTGTATAAATGATCGAGGGTCACAAATATGTGTTTACAGGATCATAACAATAGTCAAAGACATAAACTTACCTACAGCGTAGACGTGGTCGAGAAAAGTCAGAGACTTGAAAGAGTTAGTTTAAATATATAGAAAAAATATGTGTTTAATGTTTGTTCTGTGTCTGGGTATACTGTATGTATTTAAAAAATACTATTTAAGTATTTTATCAGTTATATGACTACCATAGTACAAGCTTTGCGTAGTTGGGGTCAGATGGCGCTGTGTGTAGGGTTTCTGTTGACCTTTTTTTTATTTTCGAGTTTCGAGGATTTTCGAGGCCAATTTCTCGAGTACGATATTACAGTTATTTAATAGGAATATATTAGATACATTCTGGATGGCAGTCAACATTTGGGGCGTAGGTTTAAATTGTTATTTTAGCTGTAACGGGTACTACCTATTTTAATTTTTGAAGAAAACCCTGATTTAGTACTTTGAAGGGGGGTTTTTTTGTGTATTTTTCATTTTTTTTTTGTAAAATGTAATGTATTTTTCCTTTATCTACAAATAATAAAATTTTAAATCGATTCGATAACCTTTCTTAATCTAGAATTCTAGACTGTATAGATTATCCGTCTCCCACCAAAACTATCCTTCTTTAATGATTGTTTTCTAAATAAAGCTTTATTACAAATTTAAAATACGTTTTAGGAATGGAACAAATTTAATTTATGATCAGCTTATTGGCTATGATAAACGAAAATGGCGTAAAACGACTATAATATTAATTTTAACATCAAGCTATCACTGTAAATCTAAAAAGAAATCAAATCACCTATTGTCACCATAGATAGCTTTACTTAGAAAAGATTGACACACAAGAAATTATTATTGATGTTCAATTAAAATGTTAGGGTTGTACGATCTATGAATCAGCACTGTTTTTTTTTTCTAATCCGTCCCGTACGAAGGGTAAGGCCATAAGCCGGGTTGGTGGACTTTACTCGTCCTCGAGAACTTTTTTTTAAGAACTTTCGGACATGTAGGTTTCCTCATGATCTTTTTCTTCATAGTTTGAAGTGATCGTCAATACGCACATAATACAATGTGTGTATAGTCCTACGATATTTATTTATTTATTTAATTAAGAGGCTAGTCTGGTAAAATTAAGGCAACCGATGTGTTTTTGTCGTTCTTTTATCTGACGTTATGCATTATTTGGAGGTTTAAAATGAATAAATACTGTAATAAATATCCTCAATTAGTATGTGATGTTAAAGAAATAGTTTATTTTCAACTATTTAGAACCTATTTTAATATTCAAAGTATTTAAAAAAAATTATATATTTCTGCTTAAAGTCGTTTTGGTACAACAGTGACGTGGATTTAATTTAAATATTTATTTAACCAGACTAAAATTGTCATATATCTTTCCAAAATCAGACTACATTTAAGCGGAAATACACTAAAAATATATCTATCAACTTGGAACAAGCGCACCAATACAACAATTAATTTAGTTACGGATATTTGAAAAAATATATTTATGGCTACAATTTTAGTAACGTCCCGTTTTGTACAAAAAACAAATGACCACATAACCTATACTAAGAAATAATGACAATAAAGCATTAATGACTATCGTGTTCCAAGCTCCGACATCCGAATGACATCATGAAGTAAATAAAGGTAAATATACTTTATAGTCGTCCGTTTTTTCCTTCCGAGAGGTGACTACCACGCGTGGGCGACAACGTGCGTCGCGTGCAACGATAACTGTTATTTTTGCTAAATTATAAAATTAAATTGCATTTAAATAAGTCAAAGTAAGTATGTTCACAAGGTAGGTGACGTTTTTACCCACGACGGAACGGAGACGGTGTATGCGTTTGGTGTGAGAGGATGTCTGTTTGTGCAAATACATGTTGCCATTTTTCTCCAAAACTTCTAGTCCGATTTTGATGCAGTTATGGGTTCGGGTTTCATTTTCATTACTTTTTAAACGTTGCGGGTTTTTTAAAAATTTCTAATTTTGCTTTTTACTAAGTTTATTAAGGCTAGAGTGAATAGATTTCTTCTAGATCAGCGTGCTCCATTCTCGGCCACACCATCGCTTTACATCAGGCGAGTTGGTGGTCAAACGTAAATCTATTTTCAATTTAAGCTTTTTTTTATGGTTAACAGGCCAGGTGTTTGACCACAGCTCACCTGATGTTAAGTGAAGGCGTGGTCGAAGATGGTAAATCACACCTAGCCTGGAATGAAACTGGCTCTCCACTGGAATGAGGCTGCCGGAACACACCGTTAGATGCTTGGCGGCAGATTTTCAACTTGAGGGTGGTAGCTAGCCAGCCGAGTACTAGAAAGTACCCTACCACCATGCTATGGTTTCCTCACGATGTTTTCCTTCACCGGCAGCTCAAGCTCATTGTTGGGGTTTGAACCCACGCCCTTCGGCATGCGAACCCACCGCGCTAACCACTGAGCTGTCATCGCTACAAGACAAGCTGAGACCCTGGATTGAGACATAGGCTACTTTTTATTCCGAAAACATGTAGCGGGTAACACTGCGGGACGCAGCTAGTCTGCTATACAATCTTAACATCAAGTTTGTTCTAGCGTATCATAACACGAATTAGGCGCCTATTGATGACTAGACGACTAATGCAAAAGCTAGATTAGAATCTAATCCACTAACGTCCGTGACCATGACGCGACCGTCTCTCAATGTTCAGATAACTGTCCGTACGAGTTCTATCAGAGATTTCGACAGCCATTGTACTCTGTTAAATAAAAATATAGAGATTTTCTCAAAGCCATTTTTTGATTAGTTTCACTAGATGGCGGCTTTATATAAGGTAGTGAGGTACACTCAAAAAGGTGTCAAAGAACGGCAACTAGTGAAAATATGTCGATATTCAAAACTGTCAACCAAGACGCTCTTATTATTTTTATTTATTTATTCAATTAATTAGTACCGCATAATTATCGAATTACAGTTATGACAATATTAAAATTAACTTATTTAAACTACTTACAAATTATCCTATGAAATCAAGTACTTATGTGTTATTTAAAAACAAAACAAAAGTCAAAATCAAAATGTCAATACAGAGAAAAATCAAAATAAAACGTCAATCAATAATAATAAATACATTGTCAAATACATAATTAAAAAAAATCATGATGTTGAAACGCCTGCCGATGAGGTTTATAAAGATACACACAGCTTTTTTTTCTTTTTTATGTAAAAAGTAATGAAACGAACGAGACGCTCTCCTGATGGTAAGAGATAACGCCTATCCATGACCATTGCAGCGATACCTAGAACTTTGAGTAACAAAACAAAGTCCAGGGCATCACTGCTTTGGCATCATTACTTTGAGACTTTCGATGGTTAGTCTCAACAACCCAGTAATTTCGCTAGCTGCAGTACCTTCAAACCAGAAATTATACCAAGCAGTAATGTTTACACACTACTGCTTGGCAGCAGAATATGTGGTACTGCGGTGGTACCTACCTAGACGACTTCCTGCTAAAGAGATCTACCACCAAGTAAACATTTAAGTGCAGAAAAAACAAAACAAATCATAACTGCAGAAAATAGCTTCATTTCAAATTCATCCATTCCAATTCATATCCATTTTGATTATAAATCAATTGTAACTGACACCGCAGCTCCCAGTTGTTTGACCAAGTGCGACCGTGTCTGTTCAATCGATATGTACTCTATACGAATAGTTTTAGACTGTGTAATGTTTTAAACAAATATTTGAGAAGACAAACGCTGTGATGATTGCTTGGTATAAATAAAGCACTACCTGTTTATCGATTTATGACAGGAATGGTAATAAAGGACGAAACTGCGCATTGCAGGTTCTAATGATTAATGTCGTAAGTTAGCTCAGAGACTTCATAGCATATGATCTGTGTTGTGTATATTTTGCAATAACTCATTTTCCACAAAGAGAACATTACAAAAAGATATTATAGCTAGTCTTAAAATCATCTTCTTCTTAGTCGGCATCTTCATTGCTGAAGGTCGTGTCTAGTCTTAACTGTACTCGGTTTAGCACACTCCTCCACGTGATTCTGTCCTCAGCGGTCTTAATAGCTTTAGTAATTGGTAGCCAGTGATCGTCTTTATTAGGTCTGACCAACGGGTAGGTGAGCGACCGCGCGGTCTTTTCCCGTCGACCTGACTAATTACCATCAGCTTTCCCAGGCTATCAGGGTTTCTTCTTAAAAGCATAAGCAGTCTTTATAGCTAAAAGAGATTTTTCCCAGACAACCATTACACTCATATCATTTACAAGCAGACGACTCGTGGCTTTACTCGCGTAGTTCCCGTTTCCGTAGCAATACAGGGATAAAAAGTAGCGTATGTCACCCAGGGGTAGTAAAGCTTTCTAACGGTGATAGAATTTTTGAAATCGGTCCAGTAGTTTTGGATCCTATTCAATACAAACAAACAAACAATCAAATCTTTCCTCTCTAAAAAAGTTTAGATACATATTATCCTCTTTTGTTCATGTTATTGTATAAGTGTGCAATAGCGAATTAAATATATACATATTATAAATGTGAATGTGTGTGTTTGTTTCTCCTTTTCACTAGTATTGGTTCAGCGGATTTGAATGAATTTTGAATAGAGATAGTTGACATTCTTGGTATAAATGCCGGATTGTTTTTATTCGGGGAAAATATAGTTCCTTTAGGGTAGCGAGTGACCCCATGGGGTGCTGCTAGGAATGGTAAACCTAAAATGGTGTTATTAAATATAACAAATGAGATGAATGTGGTAAGTGTGAGTGTTTCAAAACAAAAAACACTCATACTGATAGGTTAGAGAATAGAAAATAGATGCTAGATGACAAAAAACTGTTCTAAGCATGAATATCGTCTCTGCGCTAAACATCATAACAAAAACTAAAACTCAAAACAATAGTCTCGTTATAGATCATTCTACATTATCAGATCAATTCCACGAGAAAATTCCTAAACTCAATTCTTTATGTATCTCATCTCAGAATTCAAATCACTGCCCATAACTACAAGGAAGTGGAACGGTCATCATAAGTGATGACAGCAACCTTGCATAAGGATTAGAAGCTTACGTAAAATCAATCGAGAACCAATGTCGGTGAGGAGTTGAAGCTTAGTGAAGACATAATAATGACGGAAGTGAATTGACCTTAATACTGTCAATTAGTCACAATAAATCATCAATGGCTTGTGCTATGATTATTAATCGATTGAGTTTTGTTATTGTTTACATTGTGTTCTCTACTATAATCTAAACCATAAGTAAGTAGGTAGAGAATAAAGCGGAGTAGTACATAACGCAATAAATATAAATAATCTATTCAAAATATAATCTGCTTTATTGTTTTGTAGATGATTTAGTAATTCGTTTCGTTTGTTATGATCGAAAAAATAATTTCGACTAAATCATTTTCGTATTGCGTAAAAAAAAAAAATCCAAATTTAGTCGCAATAATATTATATGGAGCATTGAACAAGGTGTGTATTGCTTTGTAAGTTGAGTTGAACGAAATAAGTGTTTGCATCTCGTCATCTAGTACGTTTATATACATATATTACTTAAAGTGGTCAATACGTTTATCTTCATAGTGGCCTTTCGTAGCATATCAATAGAGGCGTGCAGACGCTAAACGTCCGTTTGATATTAACACAAGGCGTTCATTAGTGTGAACTGAACCTTGGATGCTTCCGTTCAGGCGCAAAAAGTGGTTTACGATATTTGGCTACCTTAAAATTTAGCTATGGTTATATTGATTAAACACGCCACTTCAAAATTATTTATGAGCACAGACACAAGAAAGTTTAAATGCTCTGGTAGTATTTATTTGACATGTCATATAGTCGGTGAAGTACAAGCTGGGTCGCGCAGTCTACCACCGTGTACTCGCTTCCGTTCGGGATACACCGCGCCACCACATGCTTCAAAACCAAGCTGAGATTTTAGCTACTACAGACCTTGTTTTATAAGATTGATAATTTGTTTATATAAGACATTATTAAATTCATTATTATCTTCATAGTCAGCTTATTATGGTTCACAATTGATCTTAGGCTTTTCGCTTCTAAAACATCTAGTGGCTATTAATTAGTTAATTATTTACTTGTAAATTTACTACTAATTGTTAATTTCTATGTTAACATAAACATAACTATGCTATTATTTTGACTACATTGATACAGCTAATTTTGATATTAACAATTAAAAAAGCATGTATATATACATGCTTTTTCAACAACATCTGGAACAACTTTTACGCGCATATTGTAGTAAAAAGAAATTATCTTTATCTTTATTCTCATAAATAAATAATGTCGAAGATGCTGAACACATGTAATCTGAAAAGGAAATTTGGTAGGCAGCTGAAACATGTCATTAGGATTAAGACAACAGATTTGTAATTTCAAGATAGTCAGCCAGTCAGCCCAACAAAAGTACGCACCCGTACGATATCTCTTCACAGCAGCTTTAGCGGGCTATGAAAATTTGAATTGTACCCACGTTATGATACTAAACTTGTCATCTAAGCACGTTAACCACTGAACCATCTTCATTAATATCAAAATGCAATTAAAATAACAATTGTAAGACTGTGATCAAATACCGTCGATGATCGATCTCTAAACAAAGTCAAAGGTGTCTTTCTCCATGAACTGTTGAGTGATAGATATAGTCCTGATTCCTATAACCACGTCTAAAGCACAATTTCATAAAGCACAAAAGATATTTTTTAGACCAACAAGAACCAGATAATTGATAGTCAATAGCAAATTACCCGCCTATTATCATCTGAAACAATGTGCCCATTGTAAACGTTACCTTCCTAAAGGTCAATGTAAAGAATTCTGATTGTAGATCGATTACTGCTAGGTACCCTATAACTATATTGGATGTATATGCTTTAGATCAACGAGTTTAGTGACGATAGGGTCTAGTGCTAATGATTTGGATTAACATATAATCTGTATATCTTTAACTCTTATCTGTAAGAATGAAGCAAATTTTTATTTTTGTTCCTCATAAAGGGAATGTGACGACATAAAAATAAAAATTGACACTACAGCGTCGCTTTCCGTCTTGAATTGGTGGACAAAAACCAACTTAAGAATATCGATTACCCAGGTATTGCTCGGGGATTAGTATACTTTATATGAGTAAGGTGGTGGGTTGATGTGTTAAATGACAGGAAAGCTAATAACTAATTTCTTAGTACAAATGAATCATAGAACGTTGCTTCCTACAACCTACATTGTACCCACGCTCTGATGACTTCAATGAATAAACAGTGAGTAAGGAAAACACAAGTGTTTTTCTGTTGACCTCTGAATACAAGCTGTACGGGACAGAAACCTAACCAGATGTTGTTAACAAAGGATATCTAAAAAAATAAATTTAAAACCCTATCTAACGCTATTTTGTGCAATTATTTCCTGTAAAATTATTATAGGCTACCGCAATAATTGAATGGTTTATTGATATAAAATGAGTATCAATAAACTTGAATACTTACAAACAGTAAAATTTATTGCATTACGAGGAATATAATTGTGCAATCACTTATTGCACATGAATTTAAGAACGCACATTTGATGGCCCGGCCTGATTTTCAAAATAGTTTCTTCTTAATTCAATAGTGTAAAATTTTACTATTCCCAGAAATTTAACAACACGTACCCAAAAAATAATCAGATGACAGTCCGTATAGTCAATCTTATCCTAATCCTACATCTCAACCTTTACGTTAAACAGCGGACCAGCGCCTTCACCCTGAGGCAGTCATTAGCCCGAGCCGCGGGGGCGGCTCGATTACCATCCGGCGGCGCTCAGACGCTCCAAAAAAGGCTCCGGATGACTATACTACCATTCACACACTCGTACATGGCCAGATTTTGGCTGGCATTGACCTAAACGGGACTACCTTTCGTGGCCACCTCTGTCGAAAGCCTTCGACTGATCTGGAAATACGTCGAATTGCTAAACGATTGCTAATTGAATGACATTTTTATGTATGCTAGATGATGTTAAGTCGAATTTTCACAAAGTTTTCATGCTATTACATTTCGCGTTAATATGAAGTTTGAATAACATGATCAATTTCGATTCAAGGATTGCAAATCGATTACAAGATCCAAGTAACTAGTTATAGCTAAGCTATATTAATGTGTTTATAGTGGCGTTTAAATTAATTTTATTAAAGAAACGTTCTTGACAAAACATTATAGATGGGGCATTAAATCTCACATTATGTATTGAGAAAGTTTAGGTTCACAAGAATTCGTGTGTATTATGCAAGTCATTTTGTAAAATAAGGTTGCTACTCAAGCGTAATGTTAATTTTATTGTAATTAGACTGTAAATGATTAATCTTTCAACAGATTACATCTTCAATGTTACGTTTTCATCGCTGGTTAGTTATTAGATCGATCGGATCGTGATGGATGGTAGTAACTGGCTATAAAACAATTCGTGACTAAAATCATGACTCGTGCGCAATTCATGTACAAAGAGAAATGATAATTATGTTCTGTTAAATTCATTAACTTATAAGATTGGTATTTGGTCAAAAGAAACCTTTTTTTAGTGTTATTTTGAACTTAGTCTTGTTTTCTTTACTGCCGTTAGCTTTTGCCTTTGAGCCAAATGATGATGTAGTTAATGATGATTAAACACTTTGCCTCGAAACGGGTTCTGAAATAAAACCGTCGGAACACACCACTAGTTTCATGGTTGATGGATTTGATTAACTAGGCAGTCGAGGATGTCATGACATGGATTCTCACGATGTTTCTGTTTACCGGCAGCTCAAGTCTTAATATTTAAATCCGCAGCTTGTGGCGAGCAAAATTAACGCGATAACTACAAAATGCCCTCACATGTAAAAAGAAATAAACGATGTCTAAGTAAACCAGTCCTTCTTTAAGTCACAGCTATATGTAAGAGAGTTTTTTATGATGAAACAGTTAAGTAGATCAGACGTAAAAACATCTTGATTTATTTTCCTTTGTTTTAATGGAATAATGTGTTAATTGGGTATAAGTATAGGTATAAAGAAATATATTTTAATATTTGAGCCCATTGTGAGCCCAGGGCATGTGCGAATCCTTTTCGCACGCAAAGAGTTCTGTATATTTTATTCCAGTGATGTTTACTAAACGAGTGCTCTCATACATTCGATTTAAGTTCTAAGCGCAAGCGTGATTTAAATTTAAGTTTTTGTTTCAGTCTGCAACCGTATTTTGTTGCTTTGCATTTAAATGTTGACATGTAACAGCACTAATAATTATTTGTGTGTTTGTGTTTTGTGACGTACAATTACACATTTTTTTATAGATTGAACACGTACGTTTATTCACTGTTTTTTTAATGACTTTATGTTAAAGAATATTATACATAGCAACTTACATATTATATCCCCAAACTAAAGGAAACTTGTACAAATACAATGGGAACCATATTACTGATAAAATCTTTTTTTTTTAAGTAAACACTTCATTAGCCGCTTTAAGTTTTAGTTAAGGGCAAGTCTTTTGGGTTCATTTCACCAACGTACTAATATAAAGTGTTTTAAGTTTTCACTTCTGTCTGGCAGCTTCTTAAAAATATATTTATGTATATTTAGAACATAGTAAAAACATTTATGCGCGTCACACAATTTTTTTTCTTGGGTTGGAGTCAAATCCTCGCCTACAGCTCAAGAAGCGAAGCTACTACCAAATGGACTAACAGTAAGTAGTAGAATAATAAAATTACATATTGTACAAAAAAACATCATTGAAACATATTGTTATTTATATATTTGCTAATTATTGTAGTTATTTTTTTTAATACAAAATTTTATTAGTTTTTATTTACAAGAAATAATTTAAATATTTAAACAAAATCATAAATAAACAAAACAAATAAACTATAAAATGAACACGTCGTCGAGATCGCTGCCGCGCGGTAGGGTTCCCAGTACGCTGGCGGCATTGCCCCGTTGTATTACTAAGTATATTGTAATACATATTTTATTTGACAATACTGGTTAGAGATTTTGTAAAATTACTAGATTACAATGGAACAAATATTCAATTGCTTTAGAATTTCAGTTAATTACTTTATTTCAAAAAGGAGTAAGCACGCAGAGATAAGTTTAACTTTTTTGTGCCACGGAACCCTAAAAAGCAATAAAACATAATTGCTTCTTTAGTTTACGTTTTATTTTAAAAGTCTGGATAACGTACTTAAAGCATCACTTATCCATTTGACTTCTTAACACAGTTTTTATTTATCGAAATGTTATTCATATAGCCGTCTTAAAACTTCGCCATCCCACGTCAAGCCCGTGCACCTGTTAAGACATTTAAATTTCATAATTGCAGTCATCAAATACCAATTCGACTACCAGCGTGTTCGACAAACACTCAATCACTGCAAGGTGGCAATCATCTCGTTTCATGGCCAATGGTGTGTAAAAATTGGTCTTATGCGAGTTGGTCTTGCTTTTCGTGGGTTCCTTACCACCATAAATAAGACTAATAACTTTAACTTTGTGGTTTAATTTCCATACAAATAATTGTTTGCCATTAATGGACAAATGGAGCATAATTTTGCAGTGAAATCACAGCTACTGGCATTTATTTTGGTATTTATTTGCGGTAAATCACAATTACTTGAATAAAACAGTAGAGACGGAGCAGAGGTGTACATCGTCCCAGAATATACGGAAGTGTTGACAAAATACAGATATAAAATATATGAGAAATGGAAAACTGACTACATCAACAGTTCACAAAAAGGTATCTGGTACAGAACTTTACAAGCTGAACCTCCTCGAATACCTTGGTGCACAAACAGCAATCTGCAAAGAGGCTTTATAGTCTTAGCACATAGACTTCGGTCTGGCCACATGCCACTTAATAGGTTTGAATATCTAATGGGCAGAGTTGAATCCCCCGCCTGCTCTCTCTGCGGGAGCCCTGAAGACGTTTTTCACCTTCTGGTGGAATGTGGCCGGACCAAGACTGTGAGGAGAAATATGTCGCTAAAATATGGTGTTAACCCCCGAGATGTTGGCATGTTTCAAGGTATCCTGGCCGCACCCACATGTGATGCGGCGAGGGCCTTATATGCCGGCATCTCGGAAGTACTAGCCAATCACAGTACAGATGACATATTATAAATATGTAAATATGATTTGTTTTGTAATACGGGGCTGGCATTATCGCATTGCGATAAAAGCCCCCAATAAAAATAAGAATAAAAAAAAAAAAAAAACAGTAGAGAATTCTCTATTTACCTGTAGTCAAACATCTATCTAATCACTAATACAAAAATCAAGACATGTCATTAAAAATAAATCACAATAGACTCGATATTTTGGGTACGCATCCCTAAAAATGCATAAATAATGTACAAACATCTTTATTCGCCGCAAATTACACAACACAAAGCTGTATAGTCAGAGAGTTAAGGTTCTTTATGTAGTAGTTTGGACGCGAGGTTGGTTTGCGATGGCTTGCATGTAGGTTTGGTATTTACACCTACTCTGATACGTCTTGTTTGGTATTACAATAGTAATAATGTTTAATTTGGTATGACCAACAATATTTCGTGTACTATAAACGCCTTAACCTATAAAAATGACAGATAAGCGGTTCGAGGGAGACGCGGCGTGTCGATTCGCGGCAAATGTTCCATCCTTTATGATCTGAAAACTGTTTTGTGGCTTAAGAAATTAAGTTTAAAGACGTCTTCCCATACAGTGCAATCCAACACTCTAGAATACACATACGCACACAAACACATACCTACAATCAATTGGATACAAATACCTGCTTCAAGGGCTGTAGGGTTTTATTCCTCCCAGGACAAACATTTATGTGACAATAAATGTTTGTTTTAGATATCTATACTATTATACAGAGGAAAGATTTGATTGCTTGTTTGTAATGAATAAGCTCCGAAACTACTGGACCGGTTTTAAAAATTCTTTCACCGTTGGTAAGCTACGCTATCCCCGAGTGACATAGGCTACTTTTTATCTCTGTTTTCCCACTGAAACGGGAACTACGTGGGTGAAACCGCGAGGGGTCGGTAATCTTATTATAAGTAGGTATTTACAAAAAACACTTTGTTTTCTAGTGTACCAGCCGAGTACTAGAAAGTGCCCTACCACCATGCTATGGTTTCCTCACGATGTTTTCCTTCACCGGCAGCTCAAGCTCACTGTTGGGGTTTGAACCCACGCCCTTCGGCATGTGAACCGACCGCGCTAACCACTGAGTTATCGTCGCTAAAATCGCAAGTTTTACATCATCGCTGTGCGAAATAAAGAATGTGGATGGATTCGAAGCGTTGAGTGCGCACATGGGGAACGTCCACCTTGTACGTGAAACGCTTTGGTCGCGTTTGTCAGAACAAACAATACAGATAAACCAAAATATATAGATCAAAGAAAAAGCTATTAGAAACGTAGTCCCTGAGGCTAATGGATTAGATAACATTTCTGAAACGTGGCCCGACGCAGAGTCAATTACAAATACGATCGCAGCTGCGATTGCGATGAGAAAATAATTACTACTTGTAATGTCTTCGCCGCCCAGTCTTATGTAACTTATTCTGGACAAAGGATTGTTTTTACAAGCTGTTATTGTAGTAACGCACTCGGTGATAATTATGTGTATTACCAAGATATAATTAAGCAATTCTAATTTTATTTTCGTCGACGTTTCGGCAAAGTTTCAATGGCAGTTGTTACTTTGGAAAAAAAATTGGGTGTTCAGACGCCGAGCTGTGCAGAGCTAGACTAGCTAGCTAGGTGTTTGACCAGCTCACCTTATGTTAAGTGATGGTGTGATCGTAGATGGTAAAGCGCACCTAGCCCGGAATGCAGTTCTTAAGTGAGGCTGCTGGAACTTCTGAAAATCTGCTGCCAAGCATTTATCCATGTGCTGGAGGCAGGGCTCACGTGACAGCCAGTTCAATTCCAGCCAGTGTGCTTTACCATATTCGACAAGACAGTCTCTTAACATCAGGTGAGCTGTAGTCAAACACCTAGCTTGTCAACCATAAATAAAAAAATACTACCAAATGATTCAATCAAACACACGCGGTAGTCAAAGTTATCTCGCCTGTTGGTAAGCGACAATATGGCCGACGATAAAGTAGACTTAAGAAATACTCGTTCCTATACACTCTGAGCATGAAAAGTTCCAAGTAATATATAGGCGAGTAGTTTGTGTACATGTAGTTGTTTTTAATAAAACCTTCATTCTATTTACAAATACTAATATAAATCTTTTATTAATAACACCACAGTTAAATAGGTCATTCCTATTTAAAAATATCAAAATCATAACATATGTCAATACAATGAAAATGTCAATGAAATAATATGTCACATATAAAATAATTATGTCACTTTGATTAAATGTCAATGAAAACAAAAATACTTTAATTACTTACTAGTAATTCATTGATTCAGGCGTTACTTTGCGGAAGTTCATTTTGAATATTCAAGGTATATATTTAGTTTATTTCCGCTTAACAGTCGTTCCAGTTTCAACAGTGATGACGACTTAAATTAAACTAATTTGACAACAACTTATTAATTATATTTGATATACACTTAAAAATATATTTGACAAAAATCTAATTAAAATAACAAAAAATCTAGTTAATTTTTTGATTTTTTTTAAAAATCTCTTATTTTACCACAGTAATCTAGAATTCTAGACCATACTATAAACCGCGGTACAGGTTTTGTTGAAACGTTGGATCCGCTTGCAAAAATCCGTGTACTTACAAAAGCCGTCCAAGTGGAATTCGCCAATATTGGAGCCAAGTGTTTCGCAAAGGCTCCACTTATCTCTGGAGTCCTACATACGATGGTTGTTATTTTGCAACTCGCATACTTTTACTCACATACATTACTTAAGCATTGGCTATTGGTATGCAAGACAATTAGATGCACTTTGTGATTGAGGTATACTTAGAAATCCGACACTTCTATTGCAAATCGTCTAATGATTGTTCGACGAAAAAAGAAAAAGAGAGCTATTAAATTAATAAACATTTTACGTAAAAGTAATGATACGAACGTGACGCAATCCTGATGGTAAGAGATAACGCCTGTCCATGACCATTGCAGCGATACACATAATTTCGAGTAACAGAACAAAGTCTAGGGCATCGCTGCTTTGTCGCTCATTACTTTGAGACTTTCGATGGTTAGTCTCAACAGCCATGTAATTTCATTAGCTGTAGTAGGTACTTACTCTTCAAATCGGAACATGTATTGTGTAAACATTAATTTGCACACTACTGCTTGGCGGCAGAATATCTGGTACTGCTGTGGTATGACTAGACGCCAAGAAGATCTACCACTAAGGTATATTTAGACATCCGACACTTTCATTCTAAATCGTCTAATGATCGTACATACATATATTTGACGAAAAAAGGCAAAAAAGCTAGATTAAATTAATAAGACTAGTTTCCTAATGGTTTTTTTATATGATTGACAGCCCAAGTTTTTGACCATAGCTCATCTGATTTTAGTGGTCGAAGATGAAAAATAAAATAAATAAATATCGTTAAGACATTTACACACAGCGCCATCTGACCCTCTCTGGTCTTATGGACAGAAAATTTGTGTACGAATTATATAAGGATCTTCAATAATAAGAATATTTGATAATATGTTTTGCATGACACGTAAAATTGTAAATCGCGGTTGCTTGTTTTATATCTCTAGAACAATAACAGTTAAGCTACATCAGAATCTTTCAGGCGGCATATTACCTCTGACACCAGGGCTAGCTACTGAGCTTGTACACCTAAATTAGTGGATAAAATCGTGGGGCAGGAATAGAATAATGTTATCAAAGAAATTATCCTACACCTGTCAGAAAGGAAATACGTATAAGCAATTATGCGTCTCACTCACTGATCATTGCAATTATATTCAAAAACCGGTTTCTGGGTGGTTATACTCGTTCTTTAATTAGTTGTTTTGATAGAGCTACGTCGTCATCTCTTCAATTCGGAAAAGTATCTTTACCATCCACAGATCAGAATCATCAAGTTTTTGTTCAAAATCAATTTTTACCGCGTACGCTACGCTTCTTTGTGACAAAAAGCAACTGACATATGACGCAACGCAAGTTTTTTTCTTCTTTAGTTTTGGCGTCGCATCTTGAGCATTTGCCAGTGTCAAGTGTTTCAAAGTCAAAAGTTATTATCAAAGTCCAGTCTTGGATAAGTCACTTGTCAAGTACAGTCCATGCTAGTCGAGTCCAGTCATGCTTTTGTAAAGTAGTGGCGACTTTACTATAAGCTTCGATGGAGTTTTGGAAGCAACACGAAAAGTCATGTTTCACCGCATTATATCGTTTTCCCACACACGCACTTTATGAATAAAATACCACCATTTTTATGCATAAACACTCGATAAAACATTAGTTTTGGAAAAAAATACAACGGGGCGACACGACTCTTTCCGCGTTCCCGCCAAAACTCCGCAACACAAGTTTGGAGTCTTCTTTTAATTACATGACTACACGAAAAAGGTGTGCAATGTTTTCAGGGTCCATGTATGTATGTATATATGTGAGTTTCTTTATTCCGCTACAACTTTTAAATAAGTGAACAGATTTGATTGTATGGGGTATCGTTATAATCCCGAATGACACTGGCTACTGGCTGAGAGTGAATCGGTAACTTCTAAGCAAGCGTGCTACATCTTACACCACATCATTACTTAACATAAGGTGAGATGGCAGTCAAACGTAAGTCTTCTCTTTTATTAATAACAAATTTAATGGTAAACTGGCTAGGTGTTTGACCACAGCTCACCTGATGTTAAGTAACGGTGTGATCGAACTGGCTCTCTAGTAAGGCTGCCGGAACACACCGTTAGATGCTCGGCGGCAGATTTTCAACTTGAGGGTGAAATATAAATGTGAAAGTTTGGATGGATGGATGTTTGTTACTCTTTCACGAAAAAACTATTGAATCGATTTGGATGAAATTTGGTATGGAGGTAGCAGACACCCTGGATTAACACATAGGCTACTTTTTATCCCGAAAACATGTAGCGGGTAGCACCGCAGGGCGCAGCTATATCAATAAAAACTTTGAATAGAAACTTGTTTTTCTACATAGTCCATCTACCTATACATAAGACACTCATAGACACTAGACAGCCCCGTTGGCTCATTGGTAGTATATCTGCCTTGAGAGCTGTAGGACGTGGGTTCGATTCCCACTCAGGGCAAACATTTTGTGAATAAACACCATCACGTTTGTTCTGTGTCTGGGTGTTCTGTATTTATAATAAGTATGTATTTACAAAAAAAAAGTATTTATGTATTCTATCAGTTTTCTGACTTCCATCACGCAAGCTTTGATTAGTTTGGGGTCAGATGGCGCTGTGTGTATAGTCCCACGATATTTATTATTATTTATTATTTTATTTTTCTAGTTTGGGGCTAGTGAAATGTCCTAAATTATTTCGTTTTCATTTTATTTTTCATATAACTACTAGATTTGATAGGTATTTCAAAATTAAAACAAGCAAGCTTTTCCTTTATTAAAATACCATAAACTTCTCCACTACTAATTAAAATTCAAGACATTCATAGTACAACTTTTTCTTTGTTTTTTATGGCTTTGCTTTTAGTTATCTGTATCATGTATCTCGTTTGAAAAACAAAAGGAAGTGGAGACATACCAGAGATTCTATCGGAAACCAACGGCAGCGAATGTACCTGCCCAAAAAACTACACAAAAAACTAGGCGTCACGACTTGTCGGAACCATGTTTTATTTGGCCTAAAAGTCATATAATTTAAAATATAGGTACAGCAGCCTACTAGATTAGGTTATAGTTAACATTAAGCCCACCCTACTAGATTAGGTTTTTTTTCCTGCCATGGCACATTGGTGCATTGTGCCAATTCTCAAGTTTTTACTAGATTAGGTTATACTTAACATTAAGACAAAGGCTTTATGACAGATGACAGTTTTAAACTAACTAAAAATATTGCTGGCTTATAAATATAGTCCTTTAGACAAGGATGGAATGGAAACACTTTAATATATTCCGAAATACAGTTATCACTGTTCAGAGACGGTGGATTAATAATAACGTGTCCAAAGTTTATGGCGAATAAATTGATTTTGATTTGACTTTAATAAATTTAAACCTACCACCCATAACACCATTAAATATTTTTTTTACGTTTGTAGGTATGCAAATATACATTATGTATTCTAATATGAAAGTAAATTTTTAAAGAAATAAATAGAAAAATTTTGATACCACTGTGTGGCAATGCTGCCAGCATTCTGGCCACAAATCCCTCCTCTGACGGACTTTTAGATTAAAACGTAAAACGGACTTTTGTATAAAATTGTACATAGTTATAAAGAGGAAAGATTTGATTGTTAAAAAAAACTACAGGAAAAAAAACTACAGTTTAGATTAACTAAAATGTAGATAAGAACCATGACTTCCATTCTTGAAGGATTTACATGTGCAAGAGTCACGACCCAACCTTGTGCAAGCCTTGAACTCTCGAGTGACAAGTTGACAACGTT
Source organism: Biston betularia (assembly GCA_905404145.2). Lineage (NCBI taxonomy): Eukaryota > Metazoa > Arthropoda > Insecta > Lepidoptera > Geometridae > Biston > Biston betularia. The sequence continues at coordinate 788,997 of FR989884.1, forward strand.
ACGTATTCCACGCATGTCTAACGACTTGTGTCAGGCATTTCATACTCCGTCGAAACATTACCTACTTATGTTACCGTGTCTTTAGGTTCCGTGGATCATGACTCATCTCTTGTTTTATTCTGGTCTCCTGGTACTTTGAAGGCGTGTGCGTTTGAAAGCTCAAACTTTTTGATACTTGTAGTTTGTAGTAAATAATTGATTTTATTTTTCATTACACAGTTTTACTCGCCATACGACACAAAATACAATTGGAAACAACAATTTGGAAAAACACGTTGTTTTCTTACTTTATTGCTGCATAAAAGTTGGACAAACTAACAAATCAACGAAACATTTTGCAATTATATAAATAAGTAGTAAGATAACTATTTATTTATATCAAGTCTTAACAAACATATTCAGATAAAATGTGACTGTGGCATTTCCATAACAAGAATATCCTGCAAAGTTTACTGTATTCACATTTGGCGTGTAATCGCTATTGATTACAATCAATATTGGGCTTCGTTTTTGATTCACCGGCCATTGAATCATGATCGTCTTGACCTCATTCTCGTGCCCAATTATTGTGTTCATTCAGTTTTTAAAATGCACTTGCATTTTTAACGTTAGGTAAGTTGGTAATACGTACTGTTTCAATCAGCTGTTTTTTGTTACGCGATGTGTATTTATTATATCTTTTATACAAAAAGCATGTACCTATTATTAGTATGGACATGGATTCATGAACGTTTACGTCTATATTTCATATTCGTAGCTTTAAAATACCTACATGCTTTTTCATTTCAGTTTTAAGTTCGACTGTTTTTTTATTATCGTAATATAGAATAAATTCCATACTATTAGACACAAATCATTTCAAAATGAATGAAGAAAGAACTCAACTAATTCAAAAAGTGCTCTTGATTTGTCAAAATACGTTTAAAGCAACAATAAATGCATTAATTTGTGAATAAGCCTGCCTAAACGAAAACATGCTAAAAACTCGTTGGTTCACAAGAACTGCGACAAAAAATCTAAGAGGAAAGATAAACTGCATCATTTTTCCTAGAAAAGTAATAAAATAGATAAAATAAATTCAGCTAAGCGAGTTGATAGTAAGTATATTGAAGAAGCCAATTATTCTACAACTTCGTTCTAAAGAAGAAATACAAAGAAGAATATTATATTAAGAGGTCTAAATTTAGTTTTAAATTAGTTTCCCCGTTAGTTATCAAGGCGATCTTGTTATTCTCAGAAATTATTATTAGTGTATTCACATTCCAGTTAGAAAAACCATGTTTATGTCATGATGCATTAGTGAGTTATATCGTTTTCGTGAACGTTGACTCACCGAATCTCTTTACGTGAATGTCTCGATTAAATGACACCGATCTTGGCTTGATTTCTTTACCCTCTTTCGTATTTTCTGTTTTCTCTGCTAAATCTTTTTTGTCTTTTGTATTTTCTGTGACTTCTATTGTTTTATCTAGTTCTTCTTTTGTATTTTCTATGTTATTTTTAGTGTCGTTTTCGTTGCTGGCTACCTCTCCATCTTCGTTTACAGACTTGGTACCAGTTTCATTAGACATTGGGTTTGAGGTACCGTTTGTGTGGTACCTCGGGGGTTCGTTCGGTAGAGTCAACTCGGTGGATCGCGTTTCGGTACCATCGGATCGTATTATCTGTGAAGAGTTTTACAGATTTTATGCATTTTTTGTTGACTTTGAAATCTGGTGTATTTCCTTTGTTATAGCAGAAATAAACTGTAAATTTATGAATTCGTTTTTCAATTGGTCGGCAAAACTTTGATTTTATGGAATGTGTTAACTTAATTTATTGCTATTCAATAACTTGTTTCGCGGAAACAGAATCAGATAACCATTTAAGATAAGTTTAAAAATATTGTATAAATTAGATATTTTAGCTAATTCATAACAACTGTTTTCTGATTGTCTTCAACATAGCGTTAGTTACGACTATAAATCAGATAAGTAATCTATCAAAATAACTTTACCTTCCTGCGTGTTCTCGAATCATGACCTGTCCTTGTTTACTCTTGTTTTCTTTCTGATTGTTTCCTCATCTTGCACTGTAATCCTGTAACAAGTAAATAACTGTTATGCAAAATAGTATAGAATTCAATTGTCTGTCGTACTAATTATTTCAAACGATACGACATCCGTGTTTTGAATGTTTTTTATATTGGGTTTTAGGATAAAGGGTTTAACATTTCCCATCTTAACGCATACCAAATTAAAATTAAGTTAATTAACACATTTTGGTTTACCTACATGCAATCATTAAGTTCTCCAAAGTAAGTACTCACAAAATGTTTTGCATACCGCAAGGCTTGCAATCTTTATTTAATGTCTATTGTGATTTTTTTCCTATTCATATACGCAATAAATGAGTTTTGATTGATCAAAATTAATCATATTCATATATATTCATATATACGTATATGAAGCTACTTGTTCTTTAACATTTCCGGGCTAAAAAGTAGCCGGTATGTATAGAATATTCAGTATAGAGCTCAATAGCTTGAATCATAGCATAAAGAAGTAACAGATTTTCGCATAATTCATCATCATCATCATCATCAGCCTATATCAGTCCACTGCTGGACATAGGCCTCTCTCAAGACACGCCACTCAGCCCTATCTTCGGCTTTTCGCTTCCATCCACCGCCTGCTGTCCTACGTATATCGTCACTCCATCGAGTCTCAGGGCGTCCTACGCTACGCTTGCCAATACGCGGTCTCCACTCTAGAACACGTCTACCCCAGCGGTTATCGGTTCTGCGACAGATATGTCCAGCCCATTGCCACTTCAGCTTGCTAATACGCAATAAGATTTTCGCATAATTATACATATAATATTACGAGCGACACGCCCCGTCTTCGCACGGGTGCAATGTAGATACAAATGTGGTGCATATGTATGTATGTATTGAATGTATTATACATATAACATCTTCTCTTGAATCACTCTGTCTATTGGTGGAAACTGCATTAAAATCCGTTGCGTAGTTTAAAAGTTCTACGCGTACAAACGGCGGGAAGCTACTTTGTTTTATACTATGTAGATATTAAGATGAGATTATGAGATAGCTAGTTAAAAAAATTATGCTTATATATTATTATAAAGTTACGTCAAATGTGGTTATGCAAACCAAATAGACCTATTAGGGCACTCTAAAAAATAAACATTTTGACGAGATTAAATTAAATGAAGGACATATGGAGATTTGTATAATAAATAAAGTTACATCTAATGTTATACAATAAAATAGTAAAGTTGTAAAAATAAATGGACCATATTAAACATTCATGATCATAAAGATAATCAGCACTTTTACATAATAAATAGAAATTACCTACAACCGGCTCAGTTTCGAAACGCACTCATGAATGTTTTGTGGTTTCGGTAATCATTTCTTAACGTATTTCAATTTGATGGAATAAAATTATGCCGGTTTTATTTATGTCAAAACAGTAGAGCCCTGTCTTTAATGTTGTCATTATTGATTGGATCGATTTACGCCACAATTGCCTCTTATGATGTGATCAATAAAACTGGCGTAGCGATGATAGCTTAGTGGTTAGCGCGGTCGGTTCGCATGCCGAAGGGCGTGGGTTCAAACCCCAACAATGAGCTTGAGCTGCCGGTGAAGGAAAACATCGTGAGGAAACCTTAGCATGGTGGTAGGGTACTTTAGTACTCGGCTGGCTAGCTACCACCCTTAAGTTGAAAATCTGCCGCCAAGCATCTACCGGTGTGTTCCGGCTGCCTCACTTGAGAGCCAGTTCCATTCCAGGCTAGGTGTGCTTTACTATCTTCGACCACACCTTCACTTAACATCAGGTGAGCTGTAGTCAAACAACAAGCCTGTTAACCATAAAAAAACTGGCCGGAATTTTATTGAAAAGTACATTTTACAATTTAAACAATTTTTCACATACTAAATAAATAATGATGATGGGATATTCAGTTGATTCTAAAAAACATTTACAAAACACGTTTGCGATATCTGGTTCGTATTGAAACTAAAATTTTGTACCTACTGAAGGTATAAAAGCTTTAAGATGTTCAAAGAAACTTACAGACAGTTACAAAATCATACTAATATTATAAATGCGAATGTTTCCGAGTACTATACGTTTGTTACTTTTTCACGCAAAAACTATAGAACGGATTTGGACGAAATTTGGTATGGTAGGTAGCTGAGACCCTGGATTAGCACATAGGCTTTTATTCCGAAACATGTAGCCGGTATACCGCGGGGCGCAGCTAGTAAAGGATAAAGCAAATACAGTGTGGTGCTGGGGGTACGGAACTCCTGGTGAACGAGTCCAACTGGCACTTGACGGAGTTTCCTACACTAGCAACGCAGCTTTATTGTAAAGTCTGAACTTTGACTGTAACAATAGCTTCGAGGCAACTTATTTAATTTTTGAAACTTGAAAATACAAAACACTTGACATTGGCAAATGCTAAAATGCGACGCCAAAACTAAAGAAAAAAAAACTCTAGCGTTACTATAACAACTTTGAGTAATGGCCCGCATGAAGTTAATTTTGGAGTGGTCACTTTAGTGTCCAACGGTCTGATAAAATACAAATTTACAATTAAAAATAACCGACTCTGTGACCCTTAGACCAACTAAACGCACTGCTCCAATGAAACAGCGAGGTTTCGGAGCAAACGAAAATATCATCGATGTATCCAATTTTCAGATTTTTGTTGATTTCTTTTTAAAAACGTTCGATCGATTTCTATAAAATTGCTACCAAGCAAAAAGAGAATCATCAAAATCGATTCATAATTGGCGGAATTATCGCGTAAAATACATACAAATAAAATTCAGTCGAATTGAGGACCTCCTCTTTTTTTGAGTCGATTAAAAGTACCAATCAAGTAGTACAATTCCAGGGCTCTTTTTATTCAAAATAGGTTCGCGTTTGACCATACTCTGCCTGATGTTAAGCAGTAGTGTGGTCTAAGATGGAGCACGCTTACCTAGAATAAACCTATTTACTCTAGATTTGAAGACGCCCATATTGCACCTAACAGGGGGACACAGACGCCGACAGAGTTCCACAACCTCGCTGTGCGAACGAAAAATGTGGAATCAGAACGCTTTGTGCGAACATGGGGAACATCCACCATAAGGATGACGTTTATTAAGATAAGATAATTTATTTCACACAAAAATAAACACAAACTTACGCAAAAAAGTAATATGAGTATTGTTCTCATTGCTGAGATCAGTGACCAATATGTAGATACCAAACTATTTTGGCTGTAGGTGTTGCGAGAGATTATGTAATAGGCAATATTATCAGAAGGTGTTAATGTGATGTGGGTCGCTAAACGTATTCCAAGGTACTACCGGCCTTCCTTTGCATAATACAATGTGCCCAACTCGGTGTTACGTATGAAGTATTAGTTTAGATGCATCTTTACTTGCTACTGGTTAATTATTCGGATGTTTTAATATTGACTTCTTGAATGTATTTCTATAGACGACAGGCTAGATGTTTGAGTTTTATGATATATATATATTTGTAAGATTACAACAATGTGGTATCCTTGCTTTTGAGATCTTTGCTTCGCTAAGTGTTTTAGTTTGAGGGACAGTTATAGAACTTGCGATATCATAGTTTTAAGTTGGTTCGATTTTTGTACAAATATTTTTTTGCCATTTAATTTTATAGACAAATGGAGCACAATTTTACCGTGAAATCACAGCTACTGGCATTTATTTTGGTGTTTATTTGCGGTAAATTACAATTGCTTAAATAAAACAGTAGACTAATAGCATAATCTACTGTTTTATTCAAAAATCAAAAGTTCATAAATCATTGATAAATTTGATTTTATGTCAATACTCTGCTGTTTTATTCAAGCAATTGGGATTTACCGCAAATAAAGACCAAAATAAATGCCAGTAGCAATTCGGCAGTCTATGATTAATGGGGGATAAAATGTTGTCAAAGACTTGACTAGTGTCTTTTTATGTTATTTTTAAAAACTCCGTCAGCACCTAGACGGTTAAAAAAGTATTATTTATTTAAATGCAAATGGAAATTAAAACGAGATGGATAAATTTCAGTTGAGCAGTACATAAATCAAGAGGCGACCTTCACGGCGCGGCTATTCAAAAATAATTTAAATAAAACATTATTTTTGCCATTTTTACCCGACGACGGCCTCGGGGTAAATAGCCACCTCTAGGATAAGCTGACGCCTTTATAAATAGCGTTTTGCTTCACTATTTTAAGGCTCAAAGTGATCGGAGGTTTTGGTGCAGTCGTTTACAAAAGTATTAACCTTTTAAAAAATATAAATATTTTTGTTTATTTAGATTTTTTTGTATACACCACTAGTTTTTAATTACTAGAAAAATCTTAATGCGTAATACAGATCGAGTAAGATATTGGAAATGTGCAATCGGAATTTTTGTTTACTTCATAATGCCAAAGTTATTCGACAGACCTGTTGGTTCAGCGGTAGAATGTCTGCTTCAAGAGCTGCAGGGCGTGGGTTCGATTCCCACACAGGACAAACTTTGTGGTAGAAACAAATGTTTGTTCTGTGTCTGGGTGTACTGTATGTATTTACAAAAAAAAAGAAAGTATTTAAGTATTCTATCAGTCATCTGACTTCCTTAGTACAAGCTTTGCTTAGTTAGGTGTCAGGCGCTGTGTGTAATTCGGAAATCCTGCCTAATATTATGAATAATAAATAATAATAATAATAATAAATAATAATTTATTTTGAGCAAAATATATACAGTGAAGTTATAACTTAAAACACTATGATAGTAAACTTAATAAAACTTATTTCCTAACTTCTTGCTATGGACCCTGAATCTCGCACTAGGGAGTCCCGTGTCGTGAGATTCAGTGATTCCCACCTATATTAAATAATTAATATTTGAGCAAAACATATATAAACAAACAAGTGATACAAACTGAGCATGTATGTTTGTGTGTGTGTATGTGTGGTGTGTGTGTGTGTGTGATATGTATGTAAGTAACTGTGAGATGAAAATAATGTTTCCTCGTATCCCCGGAAAAAAATAATAATAATAAAAGAAATAAATAAATGATGGTTCTAGTTATATATATCTATTGTAGAATTGTATTAAATTGAATTCAGGGGACTGATTCCTAGTAAGACGGTTGTACTACTGAGATTGGCTGTGCACTTCTTTGGAGACAAACCGTCGGGCTAAGAAGCAGGCCCCTTATAGTCATTTGATTATAGATAATACGTTTTCCGTTGCAGCTTGATCTATGGATAATAACCAGGATGTAATTATACGCTTACAAGTAAAACGTGATGATTTTAATATGTCTAAAGAATTATCAATGCGCTGGTATATGAAAGGACCCTTAAAGTAGTAGGAACGTTGAGCGAAAGAGGTCCTGGTTTGGGGAATATTCCAGGCATTGCGTCGAGCTGATCTAGTACTAGGAACAATAGTTTTTAGTGCTATCTTATGAAAACGTAGAGTCGATGCAAGGATGTAAAGCTGCCGAACTGAGAGATAACCAGTTTCCTTATACAATTGGGTTGTGGGATATAAATAAGGCTTCTTATATGCTACTTTCAAAATGAATCTCTGCGCTCGTTCTATTTTCATAAAAAGGGTTTTGTTTGCAGAACCCCAACATACTATGCAGTAGTTAAGTAGGGATTGGCACAGAGCCTGGTACACTATTTTGAGTGTATGCGTGTCAGCCACAGAACCAATCTTTTTGTATATGTGAGCCATTTTGCGAAGTCTTGTACACAGATTGATGATGTGGCGTTCCCAATTAAGCCTGTAATCAATATCAACACCTAGATACTTGATAGAATTAACGCGCTCAAGCTCAGGACAGGAACATAAGTTAGAACCAAGAGCACATGTGTGGATTTTAAGAGATGAGGATTGTGGAAAGGTCTTTTGAGTAATAGAAAAAGTTATGTACTTAGTTTTGGACGCGTTAAGTGTCAATAGATTATTTTCCAACCAAGTGGCAACCTTTGAAAGCCCTTCATGCGCCGTTGCTGTAGTTTCCATCCAGGTTTTTCCACTAAAGATAAGTGCTGTATCATCAGCAAACGTGAACAACTTGGCATTATTGATCTTGAGTTGAGAATATAGAACTCATTTATTACAAAACAATACTATCAACGTACCAGCTGGCGGTAACCAATGGCGGCTTTCATTGCAATATTGCAAAAACATTTTCTTTCTCTATCGCACTCGCGACTGAGTCGTCCCGATCCAGTCGCACGAGCTTGCCGCGTGATTTATGAATGAACTTGCGACGGACTAGGTTTAGGTAAATGCCTACGGCTAGAATAATAACCAGGAATCACCTTTTTTGTGGATAATATGATAAGTTTTTTTTTCATAGGTGGGTTCAGTTATGGCAGTAGATAACGCCATATTTTTTTCTAGTAATTAAAAAATAGTGGAGTATACTACATTTGGGAGAAAAGAGTCTTGATAGTGGCAAGTTCACCGCGTAGCAACGTCGGAGCGGGAGTTTTGGCGCAAACGCGGAAAGAGTCGTGTCGCCACACTATATTTTTTTTTCAAGACTAGTGTTTTTTTCGAGTGTTTATGCATAAAAATGGTGGTGTTTCATTCAAAAAGTACCGAATTTGTTGTAATTCGCCAGTGTGGGAAAGTGATATAATGTTGTGACATATGATTTTTTCGTGTTGCTTCCAAAACTCTGCACTGTACTGCAGCTACCGAAATGACAGGGTAGTGACTAACGATCGAAAGTCTTAAAGTAATGAGCACCAAAGCAGCGACATCCTAAACTTTGTTACTCAAAGTTCTAAGTATCGCTGCAATGGTCATGCGCAGGCGTTATCTCTTAACATTAATAGAGAAAAAATCGTCATGTTACATTTGTTTTTTTTTTTTTAAATATATTTTTAGGCTAGGTGTTTGACCACAGCTCACCTAATGTTAAGTGACGGTGTGGTCGAAGATGGTAAAGCACACCTAGCCATGGAACTGGCTCTCATGCTCAGCTGCCGGAACACACCGTCAGATGCTTGGCGGCAGAATTTCAACTTGAGTGTGGTAGCTACCCTGTCGAGCACTAGAAAGTACCCTACCACCATGCTATGGTTTCTTCACGATGTTTTCCTTCACCGGCAGCTCAAGCTCATTGTTGGGGTTTGAACCCACGCCCTTCGGCATGCGAACCTACCGCGCTAACCACTAAACTATCATCGCTACCATTAATATAGGAAAAGCATCTCTTTAATTTGTGATAACATCTTTGTACAAAAAAATATCTCATGCGTTAGAAATCATTTAATAATGACTAAAATTAAAACTGTAGCCTTACTTAAATAACATGACCGTACACTATAGAGTCATTATAGGCATTTCCAAAGTACAGTAATCCATTTCATTTTAGAAATAATCGAAGTGATAATAATTATGGAATTATCTTTAGCGTAAAATCATACAAGAATCATGATGACGATTACTTCCATGCTACTGCTTGATTTTTTTTGGTGACATTTTTTTCAGTATACTGTTTTTTGAATTTCGAATGACATGTTATTCTTAATTAAAACTTATTTTGAGTTTTGGCGGGAACGCGGAAAGAGTCGTGTCGTGTTTTATGTTTATGCATAAAAATGGTGGTGTTTTATTCATAAAGTGCCGAATCACAGGCGCGAGTGTGGGAAAATGATATAATGTGGTGAAACATGACTTTTCGTGTTGCTTCCAAAACTCCATCGAAGCTTTATAGTAAAGTCACCACTACTTTACTAAAGCATGAATAGACTTGACTGACACGGACTGGACTTTAGCTACGAGGACATTTATTTAACTTTTGAAACTTAAAAATATATAAATACTTGACACAGGCAAATGCTAAAAACGCGACGCCAAAACCAAAGAAAAAAAAAACTTATTTTGACGTATTATTTTGAAGTCCTCATCACTGTTGTAACTAGAACGACTGTTAAGCGAAAATAAACTAAATATATACCTTGAAGATTCTGAGCTGCCGGTAAAGGAAAATATTGTGTGGAAACCATAGCGTGGTGGTAGGGTACTTTCTAGTACTTGGCTTGTTGAAAATATACCGCCAAGCACCTAAAAGTGTGTTCTAACAGCCTTACTTGATAGCCAGTTATGTGTGTTTTATTTTCGACCACACCGTCACTGAACATGAGGTGAGACGTGGACAAACACCTCGCCTGTCAGCCATAAAAACAATCTGTACGATCCAATTTTCAAGCACTTTGCCACCTAGTTGTACTTGCTACCCATCCAAAGATAAGCCCAGCAAATTTATTACACTACAGTTTTAATTTAAAAAGTTTGCGACCGCGCTTGCGCTTCAAATCATAAATCTATGAGCGTTATCTTTGCTTTATGAGTGAAGTAATTTTAATACAAAGTATGAGTCTATAAATCTCAAATCTTTGCTATTCCTTTTAACTATAAGACTGGCTAATTGCGGATTGGAGCAATGCCTTGTGAACTTCGTATATCCGAATCAACCCTGTTTTTAGGGTTCCGTACCCAAAGGGCAATAAACAAAAATTATAGTTAAAAAAAAATATTTCAATACATCATCAGCAAACTCCCAATATGACACAGTCTTTATGCTGCTATAATATCGGCAAAGCGCATTTGTATACAAAAGAAGTTTTAAAACTACCTCACCTTAAAAAAAGAAACTGATTGTTGGTATTTTGTTTTTGTTTTCTGTTTTCTCTTTAATTTGTAATGTTTTTGTGTACTTGTCATTACGCCTGCACACTATGATTAGTGGCATAATAAATTTACTTAAATAATGTAATCTCAGTAAGTAAATTACTTGTAATTTTTATGAGATTAAATGATTCTTAAACCGTAAGGGTAAAAACGGGACCCTATTACTGAGACTTCGCTGTCCGCCCGTCCGTCCGTCCGTCCGTCTGTCACCAGGCTGTATCTCAAATGAATAAATAAATATCGTGGGACTATACACAGAGCGCCATCTGGCTCCAAACTAAGCAGAGCTTGTGTGATGGAAGTCAGATAACTGATAGAATACATAAATACTTTTTTTTTTGTAAATACATACTTATAATAAATACAGAACACCCAGACACAGAACAAACATTTGTTTATTCACAAAATGTTTGCCCTGAGTGGGAATCGAACCCACACCCTACAGCTCTCAAGGCAGATATTATATACTACCAATGAGCCAACGGGGCTGTCTCATGAACCGTGATAGTTAGACAGTTGAAATTTTCACAGATGATGTATTTCTGTTGCCGCTATAACAACAAATGCTAAAAACAGAATAAAATAAACAATAAAGGGCGCTCCCATACAACAAACTTGATTTTTTTGCCGTTTTTTTACAGATGATGGTACGGAACCCTTCGTGCGCGAGTCCGACTCGCACTTGGCCGGTTTTTTATTTTAATGTGGACGTTTTAAAGTTAGAGTCAATGAATTTCTTTTAAATCAGCGTGCTCAAACTTCGGCTGCACCGTCCCGTTTCACCAGGCAAGTTAGTGGCCAAACGTGAATTGACGTTTGACGTTAGACCTTTTGTTGCCATATCATCATCATCATCATCATCATGTCTATATTAGTCCACTGCTGGACATAGGCCTCTCCCAAGACACGCCACTCCGACACACAGCCCGATATTCGGGTTTTCGCTTCCATCCACCGCCAGCTGTCCTACGTATATCGTCACTCCATCGAGTCTCAGGGCGTCCTACGCTACGTTTGTCAATGCGCGGTCTCAACTCTACACTCCACTATACGACGTCTACCCCAGCAGTTATCGGTTCTGCGACAGATATAACTGGTACCACCGCAGTACCAGTTATTCTGCCGCTAAGCAGTAGTGTGTAAACATTACTGTGTTCCGGTTTGAAGGGTACTGCAGGTAGCGAAATTACTGGGCTGACTCAAAGTTCTGTGTATCGCTGCAATGATCATGGACAGGTGTTATCTCTTACCATCAGGAGAGCGTCTAGTACGTCTCATTACTTTTTTACTTAAAAAAAAAAAAAAAAAAAAAGATATGTCCAGCCCATTGCCACTTCATCTTGCTAATACGCTGAGCTATGTCAATGACATTAGTTCTTTGGCGAATTACTTCGTTTCGGATATGTATACGTTGCCATGTACAAATAAATATTATTATTGTCTATTGTTAGCAGATTTGTTGATTGTGTGCCAGAAACCTACAAACAAACAATCCACTTACCTACATACGCATAATGCCAGATTTAGATTGCAGTATATTAATGTAGATTTATATCTGAGTCAGATCATTAATCAAGCGACTAAATAATTCAGGTATTTGCATTATCGAGATTTAGTTCTATTCAATGGACGAAATGTTATTTATTAAGGTATACAATTCGGAATCCAGTTATGGTGTACAAAGTTTTGTAACTAAATCTTCTACATATGTGTTTCTAGTGATGTGACCTTTAAGTTTATTGTTGTTATTGGCATCGATTCTTTTGTAGATACTATATTTTTAAATATACGCTGATATTGAAACGCACCGTCTGAAAGAAGTCTTCTGAATATTTATGGCGTCAGTTGGTTAAGCCAGTCTTAACTAAAGCCAAATTTCAAAGTTTTTTTTTTTTTTTTATGTAATACTAATGAGAGGAACGATACGAACGAACGATGGTAAGAGATACCGCATGTCCAAGACCATTGCAGCGATACATAGAACTTTTAGTAATAAAACAAAGTCCGGAGTATCGCTGCTTGGCGGGCATTACTTTAAGACTTTCGATGGTAATTAGATGGTTGGTTAGAGCCCTTATTTTGTAACTGCGTGTTTTTGTTTGTTCGTTTTTGTTTTTTTATGTTGCAGAATAAAATATTTTCTTTCTTTCTTTCATTCAAAAGCCCAATACTTTCGTTAGCTGTATTTCAAAACAGTTAAAGAATATTTGTGATTGTGATGTGATATCCTTACAAGAAGTAATAATAATTATTATTTCTTGAACACAGAATAATAATAAATAAATAATATAGCAGGACATTACACACAGCGCCATCTGACCGCAAATTAAGCAAAGCTTGTACTATGGAAGTCAGATAACTGATAGAATACTTTTCTTTTTTTCTAAATACATACTTATAATAGATACAGTACTTTAAAACAGTACAGAATCAAAGTACAACAAGAAAAAAAGAATGGGACGGCAGCCCAAACTGCAACCTCGTCTGCCAAGCGACTTGCCCTTTCTTTAAGTACGTTCACGATTGCATTTCTCAGATCATTTGCCCCAAATTGGCGTGAACCGAGCCAGGCCGATATTTTAATGTTGCTTTGTCGAGTCGGGCCAAATTTTAATGGGCCGCCATCTTGAATTCAGCAATAATTCATGAGACCGAATACGGTGGGGACGGTTTTTGTGCATTGTAGTGTATGGGCCGTATGCGGTCAACTACCGGACTTTTTGGGCTGATGTAGTTTTATTTTTATGTACCTTATTAAGAAATACCTTTTTGCATGTTAATTAAACACTTTTTTAAGTGTTAATAAACCTTAAGTCACGGACGTAACTTAACGTATTGGCAAGAAGTTGCGGACTTATCATATCTGTTGGAGAACTGAGGACCGCAGATGTAGACATATTTTAAAGTAGAGACTATGAATCGGCAAACGTACAACGACCTAGTACTCGATGGAGTGATGATATACGTGGGGTAGCTCGCAGTGATTAGAAAGGAAAAGTCGAAAAACGAAAAGAAGAGGGCTACGTTCAACAATAGTCTACGATAGGCTGATGATGATAATGACATATCAATTGAGTTTTATAAATCTACAATAATACAAAATTTACAATTTTAAAAAAATGACTCCATGACCGTTAAGCCAACTAAACGCACTACTGCAATGAAACAGCGAGGTTTCGGAGCAAACGAAAATATCATCGATGTATACAAGTTTTTAGAATTTTATTGATTTTTTAAAAACCACAATCGATTTCGATAAAATTTAAATCGAACCACCTTTGAAGTATGTTCTACCAAGCAAAATAATAATCACCAACATCGATTCATATTTTTTTTTTTTTTTTTTTTTATGTGAAAAATAATGACACGAACGAGACGCTCTCCTGATGGTAAGAGATAACGCTTGTCCATGACCATTGCAGTGATACACAGAACTCTGAGTAACAAAACAAAGTCCAGGGCATCACTGCGCTTTGGTGCTCATTACTTTGAGACTTTAGATGGTTAGTCTCAACAGCCCAGTAATTTCGCTAGCTGCAGTACCTTGTAGTTGGCAGAATTATCACGTAACAAATATTTAAAAAAAATTTGGGACCTCTTCCTATTTTGAGTCGGTTAAAAAAGTCCGCGTCGGCATATAATATACGTTTTAAGGATAACTTTCCACCTTGATGGTACAAACCCAACGAAGCGTGTGGGTGACAGCTAGCTAGTATTCTATATAACACAATTTATAACATTAATATACACCTTTGTCATTTAACAGCATTAATGCATCACGTCAAGTTTTTAACCTTATCAGCGCTGGAACCAGAAATGGCAGAAAAACACGGATGTATTGAGCCATATTTGGCGCACGCAAGGGACCAAATGTGGCTCGCGCAAGGACCATTGACCCATTACCCTGAGACTCCGGGACACTCTCACCTTGGGCAGAGGTCGACGAAAAAGAAAGTGCACTTTTGTATTATTTGGCTTCCGTCGCAAAAAGGTTGATTGTATCGGGGTTTGGGAAAGGAAAAGTGGGGGTTTATTTTGTTTTTGTTTGGTAATAAATCAAATCAAATGGTTTGGTAAGTTGCTTACTTGTTATCCCACTAATATCATAAATTTGAAAGTTTGGATGTATGAATGGATGTTTGTTACTCTTTCATGCAAAAACTACGGAATGGATTTTGATGACATTTGGTATGTCGGTAGCTGACACCCTGGATTAACACAGAAGCTACTTTTTATCCCGAAAACATGTAGCGGGTAACACCGCGGTGCGTAGCCCGTTGTTCATAATATAAACACATATACCTACATATTTCGATTGAAGAAATCGAGTAAAGGTGTAGTGTGTGCTATTTTAACTGTCATTCTTTTAATGACGTATGTCAAGGTGATCCGCTCTTAGCATGTGTGTTATAATATTAAATTGAATGTGGTTGTATCATGATTGGATAATAGTGTTGTAATTATTGTTCGCAGAAGATATGATAGATTTTTGTAACTAAATTATTTTGTTAACGCGGAACTCTAGAAAACATATGAATTGATCGATTAAATAAATACCTACTTTTTGAATAGTGGAAATCAGATGTCCTTAGCAGCAGGTTATTTGCCATAATATGGATGGTCTGCTTGTTTGCTGTTATTTTTATAAAAACGTGTGCCATACGATGTTTCTAAAGAACTGACAATCATATTTAGATTCTCTTGCTTCAAGAGCTGTGGGTTTAAATCCCAACAATAAGCTTTAGCTGTCGGTGAAGGAAAACATCATGACGAAACCATGGCATGGTGGTACTTTTTATTATTTTTATAACGACGACATCGGGTGACCTACTAGATATCAACTACCAGACCTGTCAAAAGTAAAAAAAGGTTAATCCGCAAGAGTACCTAAATCAAAAATCAAAGAAAAGAAAGAATCAAGAATCAAATCAGAGTCAAAACTCCAAATCCTAAATGTAAAGTACAAATAAATCGACTCGATCTCATCTCTAACATGTATGTCTATCGACTACATGAATGATCAATTGAATGAGTCCATTCAAGTCATTCAATTGTTTTGATTTGCTCTCGTATTAATTATAAGCTGCTTGCTAATGAGGGGTCACGGAGACTGCTCGTTACAATCTGACGTTTCAATGAATGAATGATTGAATGATTGGAACTATATTGAACTTGACATTTCATCCAGTTGCTTTCGCTTTGGATCACGGACGATACATTTAAATGATTTTTGACGTGAAACGTCTTTCGTTTCGGACAGTTGTCACTCAAATGTAGCAAAAGTTTGTAAATTTAGCTCACACCAGAGGACAGAAGTCATTACTCGGTAGCACATATATGGGCCGCCTTACACGTTCAATCATGATCACGATCCGCGATCCGCGATCCGCGATCATGATTTCAAAATTTCTAGATATTATGCGATCCGGAGCATCAGTCCGTCAATCCGCTTCGTACACGATCAGTCTGGATCGCGATCATTGATCGCGGATCGCGGATCGCGGATCGCGCGGAACGTGTACGGGCTGCCTGACGCTGACATAACTGACGCAGACTGCTTGTTATGTATTTAGATTTGCGATTTACTACGACCTGCCTGATGTTAAGCAGGATGCAGTCTAAGATGAAGCATTCTTACCTAGAAAAAATCTGTTCACTCTGGATTTGAAGACATACAAATTGTAGTTCGTAGGAAAAACAGACGCCGGCAGAGAGTTCCACATCCTCGCTGTGCGTATGAAGGATGTGGAATCGAAGCGCTTAGTGCGTACGTAGAAAATATCAGAATCAGAATCATTTATTGGCCATAAATAACAACGATTGTTACAGGCAAGTCAATGTAACAATAAAAAGCGTTTTAAATTGCATTTCAAACATACTAAGCTAAGTTGACAAACTACGTAACACTTTAGGAAATTGAAAATAAGTAGCAGGTAATTAACAACAAATTTAACTTAAATAAACTATGTTTCCATCTTATACAAAAATGAGTTTTCCGAAATATTCATTGGCGTGTATTCATTTAAACAGTAAAATGGGTTGATTTCAAAGAAATGCTTTAGTGTCTGTTTAAATGTTTTAAAATTCAATCCAGTAATACAAGTAGGTAATTTGTTGTGCATTAGTATTTTGGCATGACGGCCCTGTTTCTTAACTTTACCTAACCTAGTCAACGGGATGAACAATTTTTCCTTATTTCTTAAGTTGTACTGATGTTTATCTTTTTTTTTTTTTTTTAAATGACATGAAAATGATTGAACATTCTTAGCAAAGTTCATTCAAATAAATCACACTAATTTATAACGGCGAAAGTTTGTGTATGTTGTATGTTTGTTATTTCTTCACGTTCAAACGACTGGACTAATTTTAATGAAATTTAGTATGGAGATAGCCGACACTATGGATCAAAACATAGGCAACTTTTTATCCCGAAAAAATGTAGCGGGTAGCACCTCGGGGCGCAGTTAGTAGTTAAATAGACAAATTTTAAGAAAAAGATCGAGTTAATTTTCACCACCTTGATAACATTTTATTGGCACCAAAATCAATAAAAAAGTCTCCAATTAAAACACCGATTCGAGCCTTTGTCGGCAAGACCAGTGAAATTATCGAACCGTCCGTTAGATAATAATCGAATGGGTGAATTATAAAATTACGAATGTATGTCATATGACCGTTTTTCTATAACCACCTTTAAAATAAACGCTAAAAGGTTACCGAAGCGAAAGATAATTGATTTTGCCTAATTTCGTCTACACGCGTTTTAGTTTTTTTACTATATTTTTCTATTTGTTTTATTTATTCGTGGAATGGCATTTCCAACATTTGATTGGGGGAAAAAAACTGTAATTGTTTTAACTTGTTTTATTTTTGTTTGTCCATGAAACTAGTGCTATATAATGTTATTGCTTTCCTTAAGGTGGTTCGATTTCCATAAAAATAAATTTTTGTCGTTTATGGACAAATAGAGCAGAATTTTACAGTGACTTCACAGCTACTGGCATTTATTTTGGTCTTTATTTGCGGTAAATCACAATTGCTTGAATAAAACTGTAGATTATTCTGTACTATTATAAAGAGGAAAGATTTGATTGTTTGATTGTATTGAATAGGCTCTGAAACTACTGGACCGATTTCAAAAATTCTTTCACTGTTGGGAAGCTACACTATTCTCGAGTGACATAGGCTATTTTTTATCCCTATATTCCCACGGGAACGGGATCTACGCGGGTGAAATTGCGAGGCGTCCGCTAGTATTGTGTAAGTTATTTGGATTCCCATAGTACAACAATAACTTTTTGCAATGTGATTGTAAATTTAACAATGTGTGCTGTTGGCGTACCAAATAAGTACAAGCTTTGCTAAGTTTGGGGCTAGATGGCGCTGTGTGAAATGTCCTACGATATTTATTATTCTAATTACAAATTGCTGCTATAAAATAAAACACGGGCGTCTTTAGTCACCAAGATAATTTGTAAAGCAAACATCGTCAAGAATAATCAAATCGAAAAATGTTCACGATACAGCTCGTTTTCAATAAACTCTAAATACCAACAGGTTACGCTTACACTGAATCATTACAAAAAGACCGGCTTGAGCAGATTATAACATAACCTTGCATGCGCCTTTCCTACAATCACATTACACAGATCTAAATAACTTAAGCCGCGATTCCGTTAACAGGAACGTTCTAAGTGAACGAATGATTGAATGAACGCAATTGATTGAATGAACTTTATGAATTATTCTTTTTTCCTTAGTATTTTCGCAATTAGAATAAATTTATGTATAACTAAATCGCACAATTTACCGTTATCGCCTAAATTATTCACAGCTGTCCTAGAAGAATTTTTTCGGAAATTTAATTGGAATCATTACTGGCTTAACATAAACGGAGAAAGACTATCCCACTTACGGTTCGCTGACGACATTATTTTATTCGCTGAAACAAAGGAACACTTGCAAAACATGCTCATAGACCTGGAAAAAGAAATTCGCAAGATAGGCCTAACAATGAACGCCTCCAAAACCAAAGCACTAACAAATGCACCTGAAGACCCCATCATCATAAACGGCGTACCAATTGAGTATGTCAAAGAGTACACTTACTTAGGCCAACAAATTTCAATGAATGATATAATGTCAAAGGAAATTGATCATCTCTTCCAGGCAACCCTAAAATGGGAATAGATGAATAAATAAATAAATAAAAAAATTGGAAAGGTGATGACGAAAAAGTTGATTATAATAAAAAAAATAATTAAATGTGTGTGAATTTTAGAGTGTTCCGAGTCATCGTAAAATGAAAAACGTGATTTTGTTTCTCAGGTTCCCAAAGTTTCTGTTACCAAAGCAATTTTATTTGGTCGATCGCAACAAGCTTGTAACGCTCAATCGAACCACGCCTTAACTATATTATTTTCATTTTAATAAAACCTCACGGCGTAATGAGGGAAATAAATAACTAGCAAGCATGTAAACAGGGCAATTACGGAGATAAACTAGTTCTGTTAAAAAACTGAGGTTTCTGAACCTGTGGGAGAACGGTTTTGAACTATTGTTCTTGACCTTGACGACCACGATTTGTTTTGAGAAACGCCTAAGAGACGAGGAACCGCTTGTAGCGTTTTTACAAAAAAACTGTTTAAGTATTCTATCAGTTATCTGTCTTTCATAGCACAAGCTTTGCTTAGTTTGGGGCGCTGTGTGTAATGTGCAACGATATTTATTTGTGCTATGGATAACAGATAACTGATAGAATCCTTAAATAGTTTTTTTTGTAAATACATACAGTACCTATACCCAGCCACAGAACAAACATTTGTTTATAATATCACAAAATGCTTGTCCTGGGTGGGAATCGAACCCAAGTCATTCAGCTTTGGAGCAGACATACTACCAGTGAACCAACAGGGTTGTCAAAGAAACTTTTGAAGTTAATAAATTTGTAAACAAGGCTACATTAGCTAAGTAGGCTACCGAGAACCGAAAAACATGGCAAGTGGTCTACACGACAGAAAAGTTAGGGGCCCTCTAGTTTAGACTTTACAAGGTTAGATTTCTTTACAGTGGAAATTTAATCTACAAGGAAACATTTCAATTTCCTAAATCACTTGCATCTACTAAGTAATTGTGCTTAAAATTTGGCCGAATGCCAGTCAAACGACAAACGACTACGACAAGTACAGTCACCTACAATAACATGTAGCATGTAAAATTTTATAATCACCATATCCAATTGTTGTAATGGGGTAGACACCACCGCAGTACCAGAAATTCTGTCGCCAAGCAGTAATATTACTGTAATAAATGCTACTGTTCTGCTAGGGCAGCTAGCGAAATTACAGGGCTGATTAGACTAATCATCTTTGTTGTCTTTATGTTAATCTGTATCTTTTTATTTGTGTGTTGTTTGTACTTATCTGTTGTTGTGTCTAGTGTTTTGTAGGGAAAAAATAAATGTTTTTCTTTCTTTCTTTCTTTCTTTCTTTCTTTCTTTCTTTCTTTCTTTCTTTCTTTATCTTAGAGTAATGAGCGCCAAAGCAGTGATGCCCTGGACTCAGTTTTAGGCTGCGGCAATGGTCAAGGACAGACGTTATCTCTTACCATCAGGAGAGGGTCTCGTTCTTCTCACTATTTTAACATCAAAAAAGAACTGTCTTTTAAAAAATATGAAATGTCTTAATCTTTAACTTTAACCCATTGGTTTTCAAGTTCAAGTGTTTTTTTTTGTCGCCCACAGTCAGAAGTATTTAGCTTAATTTACTATGGAAACTGCCGTGGTTTTTAATTATTTTGTTGTACTGTATCTCATGAACCGTGATAGTTAGACAGTTGAAATTTTCACAGATAATGTATTTTTATTGCCGCTATAAACATAAATACTAAAAAAGATAATAAAATAAATATTTAAGGGGGCTCCCATACAACAATCTTATTTTCTTCCGTTTTTGTAGATAATGGTACGGAACCCTTCGTACGCGAGTCTGACTAGCACTTGGCCAGTTTTTCTTATTAAGGTGGTTCGATTTCCATACAAATGTTTTTTTTCCATTTATGGACAAATGAAGCATAATTTCACAGTGAAATCACAGCTACTGGCATTTATTTTGGTCTTTATTTGCGGTAAATCACAATTGCTTGAATAACACAGTAGATTATTAGCATACAATCAAATTTATGAATATATGATTTTTAAATAAAACAGTAGATAATGTTTATTCAATCAATTGTGATTTGCGGCAAATTAAGACCAAAATAAATGCCAGTAGCTGTGATTTCACTGTAAAATCGTACTCCATTTGTCCATAAATGGAAAAAAATTGTTTGTATGGAAATCGAATCACCTTAATGCACCAGACACTGCAGCGGTAATCCTCTTACTGACGTTAAAAATTTGTTGTCTTTTTATGTTAGTTTAAATCTTTTCATTTGTGTGTGTTGTCTGTAGTTATTTGTTGTTGAATCTAGTATCTTATAAAAAAACTCAGTACTCTGTCTGTACTCTGCTTTGTATCCATGAAAATGGCCACCGAATGTGACCGAAACTACATTCGAAGTATCACGTGGATAACCCCGTAAGGAGTAAAACAAGGATATGCTAACATACTAGTTTATCCAAAAAGCTGGTTTGACAAGTACCACACACGTTATTGTGGACGACTGTACCTAGCCAAGACTTAAACAAGTTGACATCAAGGTTAGACTAGATTGGGGTAATGAGTAGACTTAAACGTGTAGATTAGCCTAGATACGGTTGTACCTGTGCTTATAAGTAAATAGTGGGCAATACTAGTAGTTTCGTCAATTATAAGGCCATTTTGCAATCGAATGCAATCATTACTTTATCGTACACCGTGAAAGTTTTCACATTAGCAATATTGATACAAGGGGGTTTAGTACTCGATTGCCGTTCAAAATAATAAAAAAAATAGTTGGTTTATATTTGACCTAACTATCCTAAGCAAACACAAAAATATGGACACTCAAATCACGCGCACCGATCCTATATTGTATGTTTTTTTTTTAATGTTTGACAGGCTAGTTGTTTGACCACAGCTTACCTGATGTTAAGTGAAGGTGTGGTCGAAGATGGTAAAGCACACCTAGCCTGGAATGGAATGTATTTTACAATAATACAATATATTTTAATTAGTTATTCTAATTAGTTGGTTAGGTTAGTTTCGTTGCGATGATGGCTCGGTGGTTAGCGTGGTCGGTTCGCACACCGAAGGGCGTGAGTTCAACCCCCAACATGGAGCTTGAGCTGCCGGTGAAGGAAAACATCGTGAGGAAACCATAGCATGGTGGTAGGGTACTTTCTAGTACTCGGCTGGCTAGCTACCACCCTCAAGTTAAAAATCTGCCGCCAAGCATCTAACGGTGTGTTCTGGCTGCCTCAATTGAGAGCCATTTCTATTCCAGGCTAGGTGTGCTTTACCATTTTCGACCACACCGTAACTTACCATCAGGTGAGCTGTTGTCAAAAACCTAGCTTGACAACAAAAAAAAAATAAGGTGGTGCTATGGATATATTTATGGTTGACAGGTGTAGGTACCTTGAACACTCAAAATGAACTTCCGGAAAGAAACTCCTGAATTAATCAATTACCTTTAGAAGAGTTCGATAAATAAATAATAATAAATAAATATCGCAGGACATTACACACAGCGCCATCTGACCCCAAACTAAGCAAAGCTTGTACTATGGGAGTCAGATAACTGATAGAATACTTAAATATTTTTTTTTTTTTTGTAAATACATACTTATAATACATACAGTACACCCAGACACAGAACAAACATTTGGTTTTATATCACAAAATGCTTGTCCTAGGTGGGAATCGAACCCCCATCGATCCCATCGATAATGATAACATTCTAAGTACCTCTACATATAACACGTTGCATCGGACTTTTCTAGTGTTTTTTTTAAATCTACGTCTAGACGTAACAATCAGCGAAAGATAAATATTAAAATAATATTTATCACGTGAAGTCCATTCTACACTTACAATGCAAAGGTCAGATCATTTTGATCGTATCTTCCGACACTTCTCGCTCAATTTGTGTAAAGTAAATACGTTGCCAGTTCACAATATATTTTTTGCCTTATTTTTGTTTTAATTATAAAACAGCACTGATTTTATTTCAATAAGCTATCCCAATGTTGGGTGCGCGACTATTCCCATTGTGAGTTGTAAATAAATAAATGTCATAGGACATTACACACAGCGCCATCTGACACCGAACTAAGTAAAGCTAGTACTATGGAAGTCAGATAATTGATAGATTACTTAAATACTTTTTTTTTGTAAATACACACTTATAATAAATGCAGAACATCCAGAGAAACAAATGTTTGTACCACAAAATGTTTATCCTGTGTGGAAATCGAACCCACGCCCTTCAGATCTTGGAGCAGACATACTACCAACGAACCAACAGGCTACAATGCATACAAATACAAATATTTTATTGATAATACCAATGTCACAAGTCAAATTTTAGTAAAATCATTTTGAATATGTGTATCATTTTAAAAAAGTGACACACACGCGCGCATATACACACACACGCGCGCGCGCGCGCGCGCACACACACACACACATGCATGCACACGCATATACAATTATACATACACACCGTCCCCACCGCACCAATCTATATTGTAATCGCAAGTGTAAGTAGTCCCTGCGAGACAGGTCTTCGCCTAGTACAGGGACTAGAAGCAACGATGAAATCTGTACATAACACTAATAAAAAATGTAATAATAAATTATTTTGTATTTGTAAATAAAAGCAAAATATGTATACCATATCACCACTTTAGTGTAGTACATTGCATCCGTGCGAAGCCGAGGCGGGTCGCTATAGCCATACGTAGTGAAATTTCCTTGGGTACGTACCAAACGTTTTGAATAAAAAATAAATAAAAAATAAATATCGCAGGACATTACACACAGCGCCATCTGACCCCAAACTAAGCAAAACTTGTACTATGGGAGTCAGATAACTGATAGAATACTAAAATACTTTTTTTTTTGTAAATACATACTTATAATACATACAGTACACCCAGACACAGAACAAACATTTGTTTTTGTATCACAAAATGCTTGTCCTGGGTGGGAATCGAACCCACGCCCCACAGCTCTTGAAGCAGACATGCTACCAAATGAGCCAACAGGGCTGTCTTTTGACTCTACGTTTCTCATCCGTACGGCCAAGGAATCGAACAAGCTACCGTCTTCCTTGTTTCCTGATAGATATAATCTGGATCTTTTCAAGGTCAGAGTGAATAGGTATCTTCTAGGTCTGCGTGCTTCATCTTTGACCACATCGTCGCTTACCATCAGGCGAGTTGGTGGTCAAACGCGGACTTATCCGTAATTAAAAAAAAAACAAAAAAATATTCATACCTAAATTGCAATACGCAATTGGAAAATTCCTTTCCTGGCAACACCGTATAAAGTTATTAAAATATCAATTCAATTATCCAATGACTAGTTTCGCATAGTTGATCGATAAGCGTGCTCAAGCTAGGAAGTGTTCACTAGGACCTTGCAGCCGGTCGCGTACTGAAACTTACCTATTACTTATATAGGTCATTGAATAAACAGTAGAAAACATTTAAATAGATACAGTACTATGTATTACATATATACTACAACTTTTTACATGGTGGTAAGAGATAACGCCTGTCTATGACCATTGCAGCGATACACAGAACTTTGAGTAACAAAACAAAGTCCAGGGCATCGCTGCTTTGGCGCTCATTACTTTGAGACTTTCGATGGTTAGTCTCAACAGCCCAGTAATTTCGGTATCTGCAGTACCCTTCAAACCGGAACACAGTAATGTTTACACACTACTGCTTAGCGGCAGAATAACCGGTACTGCGGTGGTACCTACCTAGACGACCTCCTGCTAAGGAGATCTACCACCAACTACTAGTACCATGTATTATACATATACAATTATAGATTTATATAGTATATACTCATGTTAACAAGATGAGTAACCTTTATTGCTTCAAACTGTGTAGGTACATAATAGGCTAATAATTATTATAAATAGATTTTTAAAGATTTATCTACATATTTTTATTTAAGTGGATTTGTTTGGTGAGTGGATTATTTATTTTAATTTTTTTCAATTATCCTGGCGGACATGCAATATTTTCTTATATGACTAGGTTTACTAACTAAAAGGAACAATTTTTAAACATAAAATTACTGAACATAATAATTAAAATAGAAATAAATATGTGTACCTATTTATCTTAAGATAGATTAAAGATAGATATATAAAAGGATTCTGGTTTCTTGACTTTTTATTTTTTGAGACACGAGAATTCTCGAATACGATTTTTCGAGTAACTCGAGAATTTTTGAAATTTTTAAACACGTCGTTATTTTAAAACGTTTGCTTAATTGCAAATTAGGCTGATAGATGAGGTTAATGGAGTAAAATCAAGTTTTTTAGTTTAGGTTCTTTTGTTCTCTGTCCTTTTTTTTATTTATGGTGTGCATAATAAAGAGTTTTATCTATCTACCTAGCGCACGATATTGATTTTTGGAGTTCTCGAGGCGTTGAGTTATTTTTTCCCGTCTGGACTAAAGACAAATTACACGAGAATTCTCGAGCACGAACCCTGAATACTATAAACCCTTCAAGTAACAACAAGCTAACACTAATATCATAATTCACATGTAAAATACAATTCCTAATTAGAACCATTCGCTAAACGCTTTATAAACAGCTTACAACGCAGTTTCGTGTATATCAACGCTGTTCAACTGATTGCAAGTCAAATAAAACACATTGAGTTACAATTTAAGATCTATATGTTTAGACTTATTTATGATTCTCTGTTAAATGTAGTAATAGTATTACTGTGTTCCTGTTTGAAGGGTACTGCAACTACCGAAATTCCAGGGCTGTTAAGACTAACCATCGAAGGTCACAAAGTAATGAGCGCCAAAGCAGCGATGCCATGGAATTTGTTTTGATACTCAAAGTTCTGTGTATCGCTGCAATGGTTAAATGCAGACGTTATCTCTTACCATCAGGAGAGCGTCTTGTTCGTCTTATTATTTTTTTACATTAAAAAATACTAACCATTGAAAGTCTCAAAGTAATGAGTGTCAAAGCAGCTATGCCCTGGAATAGTATTACTGTGTTCCTGTTTGAAGGGTACTGCAACTACCGAAATTCCAGGGCTGTTAAGACTAACCATCGAAGGTCACAAAGTAATGAGCGCCAAAGCAGCTATGCCCTGGAATTTGTTTTGATACTCAAAGTTCTGTATATCGCTGCAATGGTCATGGACAGGCTCTTACCATCAGGAGAGCGTCTCGTTCCTCTCATTACTTTTACATAAATAAAAAAACACCACTATTTCGTGGTTAAATATTTGGTACGACGGTGGTGCTCAAACAAGTTTCTGCTAAGGAGATCTACCATCTAGTAAAAAAAGTTTTCTTTGACAAAGTAGTAAAGAGTTATCATGTTTATATCGAGCCGGCGAACGGCGGCCTTGCAAACTGAATGTTGCTCCAAATACTGCGTGCTTTTATCTACTAGCAATAGCAGGTTGTTTAATGAATGTATTTTGTCTACAACGAAACAAATAAGATTGTTTACACCTATTTAGGCATGAATTGATAAAGATCTTAGAAATATTATAAATGTGAAAGTTTGCATGGATGTTTGTTACTCTTTCACGCAAAAACTAATGAACGGATTTGAATGAAATTTGTTATGGAGGTAGCTGAGACCCTGGATTAACACATGGGCAAAGAATAAAATTAATTAGCATAAACATCAGTTTCAAGAAATATTATGGTCAGTATTTTTTTACGGTGTGTTCTGGCAGCCTCACTAAGTTTTATTGAAGTGAAATAAAATTTCAAAACCTTTAAAATAAATTTGAATGTTCGTAACTCGCATTGACAAATCGACATGTATCTGTAATAAATCATTTATTTTTGGTACCCACTAATCACTTTGCCCTCTAACAAGGGGTTCCAAACCAGAAACCTCTAGTTTCAGTGACAAACCATTAAAGTGGCAACACTGTCGGATCGTTTGAAGCCGGATTTGAACGTGTTTTACTCATATTGTCGATTTCATCACAACATTAAGCGATGACGAATTTAGTTTCATTTTAAATGTCTCTTTACATAATCATAACACTGGACCAGATAACAAACAAAATTTGGATTAATTTTGTAACTCAATTTTTGTTGTGAATCATTTTGTGTTCTACATATTTTTCTCCATTCTCCCTGAATACAAAACTATAACCTGAATACGGGAAAAATCACTGTAATGACAAGGGGGAAATGTAGCCTATGTCAATCGACATGTAATAACAAATTGAATGACACCTCACTTATCAAAATCGGAGAAGTAGTTTAGGCTCCACGGTGGAACAAACCTACAAACATACATGCACTGCTAAAACATAATCCTTCTGCTTTAAAATTAAAAGGCTTTGCCGTAGTTTTCTTTTTACTTTTGGCAGGCTATAAGTTTGCCCACAGCTCAACCTGATGTTAAGTGACGCTGTGGTCGAAGATGATGAAACGCACCTAGTCAGAAAAGTCTATTTTTTATATACTTCTCTAAAAACGTAACACTTGTATGTTCTGAAAAAAAATATTTCTATCAATAAATTTATTTATTTTATTACCGTATACACCGTAGAACATGATAAACGCTGTACGTGTTTTCGACAAGAAATTTCACTCTAGTTAGAGAATCAGGGGCCAGGTTTTACATTTCACAAAAGCATCAAGGAATTTGCGTGAAATCAAAAATTGTAGGGCCAAGAAACCCCTACTTTAAATTGTGACAAGAGTTCCGATGTCTGTTGGTTTGTATTGCCCCAGTACTTAACCGAAAGTATTACAGTTTCTTTCTGTATGACTCTTTATTTTAATTTTACAAAATTGTGTACTGTCATCGTCCTCGTCATTATATTACAATATCTTAATTATAAAGGTTGGCACGAACAATAGAACGAAACTCGTTTTATAATCGGAAATTCCTATTACGGCATAATTTTTCATGAATACAGATTGGTCGGAAAATATAAATATGAAAAATGCTACAACATTTTTGTATGGAAATGATGTACTTTTGACACATTTTTGTTTAACTTTGACCTGATAACGGTAGTGAATATTGTAATATTTTTAGTTTTACTTTAATAATATCGATATACTCCGACTATAGTTACGGGCACATCCGGTGGCCTTCTTCATGGAGACAAAGCAGAGTATACGATATAATTAAAAGTGAGTCCCGCGAAAGTAAAACATAAATGTTACAATATTCATTACCGTTATCAGTTCAAAATTTTATAACGACAAGTAAAGAATTAACAAATACCTAT
The DNA here is from genome assembly GCA_905404145.2 of Biston betularia. NCBI lineage: Eukaryota > Metazoa > Arthropoda > Insecta > Lepidoptera > Geometridae > Biston > Biston betularia. The sequence continues at coordinate 817,142 of FR989884.1, forward strand.
GTAATCATATTTGCTGCCTAGCAAATTCAATTCTTCAGTAGCCCACACTGGGCTGGGATTTGGAATAGGTATCCAATCACCTTTCCAAGGTAACCTAACCTAGCAATGGGACTTTAAAAGTTGGTACAATTAATGTATTTAATGAAAATTATATCTTAATAGTTGAGCTACCAGAAATAAAAAGTAGCCAATGTATTTCAAATGTCATTAAAATCTATTAGATCGTTAAAGTGTAAAGAAGTAACGATCATTGATATAAACATACCAACAATCTTTTTGAAAATGTCACCTTTTTTATCTTGACGAATTTCTCAAAATGTAAAATTATGTCATGTTTGTACGCATAAGATGTTTTTTTAGTAAGTCCAGAGTTTTTAGGTACGACAACCGCTAATTACGAAATATTCGCGTGACTTATTGAGCACTGGAGTGAAATCATTTAGTCTAAGAATCCGACGTCTTGCCCTGTCCTTATGCAGTAACATCGCAACTCATTGCTTAAGAATTTCATTCTTTAAGTGTATAAGTTATCTTTGTTTTAACATCGCCAACTTTGTTTCCGGATGTTAAACGAAAATAAACTGAGTCCAAACTCGTTTTTGGCCATGCATTTGACAAATCCTGTTTGGAATCGTAACCTTGACACTTGGTCTACTGGCACGTCACGAAGAATTGCCGCCTGGGTTGAACTAGTCGTGTGGTATTGATAGGTGGCGACAAGGTTGATGTCAGGGCGTTCGGACGGCTGACTGACTTCAATGCTGGCTACAATACCTACTGCTACCTATTTTCCCTTACGTTAAACATAAGCTTGCTATAATGTATACCATATACCATCATAGCATATCCTGTCAGAAAAGAAACCTTTTCTAATTCTTTCTTCTTTGATTTTGGCGTCGTATTTTTTACATTTGCTAGTGTCAAGTGTTTTGATTGAGTTTCATGAGTAAAAAAGTAGTCAAAGTAGCTGAGTAGGTACTAGTCGTGGCCTACCACCACGCCATGCTTTCTTTACTATGTTTTCCTTCACTAGTAGCTCTAGCTCTTTGTTGGGATTTGAACCCATTCCTACCTGTGATCGAACCGCGCTAAATTCTGAGTTACCAACTTTACAAATGCGTCATCTTACCTGAAACAAACAAAACAATGATAAATTAGACATTTGTTCAAACAATTGTTAAGCCAACATATCTTACCTTAATGTATAGGGAGTAGCAATCATCTTTCGAGAGAAATTGGATTGATTTCGCGATTGGACGTCAAACGATGAAGCGGTTAAAACATTCGAAAGATTATGCAAGTAAATCAGACTTTGCAAAAAATAATTGACTGAAAATAAGTTTTATTAAAGCTTAAAAATTACAATAAAATATTTATTATTTACTAGTTGCACCCCACGGTGTTACCCGCTCCATGTTTTCGGGATAAAAAGTAGCCTATATGTTATATCCAGGGTATATCCAGGGTCTCAGCTACCTCCACACCAAATTTCATCCAAATTCGTCCGTTTTTGCGTTAACTCTTTTACGCAAAAACTACTGAACGGATATAACAAACATCCATACATCCATCCCAACTTTCACATTTATAATATTAATGGGATTAGTGGGATATGTACTATAGGTATCTTGATGACGTCACACTGCAATTATTACACGGAACCCCCACAAGATGACAGAGAGTTCTAGCACAGATTAAATAATAGATGCTTCGTACTTTACATCCATATAAGTACAGTCTCCGCGACTACAAGGTCGCGTTGTATATCAAGTTCCTATTGTTTGTTTATGTAAAGTAAAACAAGCTGTTTCCTGTGGTTTTATATAAATAAATTAAATATATCTTAAGACATTACACACAGCGCCATCTGACTAAATTAAGCAGAGCTTGCGTGATGGAAGTCAGATAACTGATTTTTTTGTAAATATATGTGTATAATATTTTTTATTTATTTATTATAAAGCACGCCTAGCCTGGAATGGAACTGGCCCTTATGTGACGCTGCCGGAACACTTCGTTATTTGCTTGACGGCAGGTTTTCAACTTGAGGGTGGTAGTTAGCCAGCCGAGTACTAGAAAAAACCCACTACTATGCAGTGGTTTCCTCTCGATGTTTTCCTTCACCGGCAGCTCCAGCCAGCGGCGGCCTTAGCAACAGATCAGTGTGAGTCCGTTTTACTAAAAAATGAGTTCGAGTGCTCGAGTGGCCGTAACATGCTTGCACTAATAATGAAACCGTACGTTCAGGGGGGTTTTGTTAACTGCGAGGCGCGAGATACACATACATATAGGTTAAATACTTTTTTCTACGAGGACGCGAGGCCCCTGCAAGAGCGAGGCCCCGGGCGGTTGCCCTGCTTGCCACCCCCTAAGGCCGCCACTGGCTACAGCTCGTTGTTCTTCGGTGTGTCACCTGACCGCTGACTCTTATGTCATCTGCAACTTTCCTTATATAAGGTACGAATGACGTACAAGCGAGATTAGCGACTCGTCATCTTATGTGAGGAAACAGCCTAAGAATTGGAGTTAATACTTTGATTATGAGGTCCTGGTAGATCTGCTTAGCAGGAGGTCGGCTAAGTAGGTACCATCGCAGTACCAGATATTTTGCCGCCAAGCAGTGTAGTGTGTAAACATTACTGTGTTCCAGCAGCTAGTGAAATTATAGGGCTGTTAAGACTAACCATCGAAAGTCTCAAAGTAAAGAGCGCTAAAGCAGCGATGAGCTGGACTTTGTAGTTCTGTGTAACGCTGCAATGGTCATGGACATTGGACATGCGTTATCTTTAACTATCCGTACCGTTCGTCTCATAACTTTTATATAGTCAATAATAGTCATAGTAATTTATTTATAACATAAGTTACAAGTCAATTAAAAAATAAATTAAAATAAACAGATTAAATTACAAATGTCAATTCTATATTAAAAAATAAAAATAAAATTTAATTACAATAAAAAAAACTTTGACTATGAAAGTATATATTATGTATAATCAAAGAGTTAATAATACTTGTAGAGATGATCTATGATGGTATTTAAACATAACAATAAAACATTACAATAACACGGAAAAACTGTGAGCAGAGATGACCGATCGGCGCTACAGTTTGATGCAAAGCGCACGTTTTCACAAGGTCACTTCGTGTCTCGTATCTTATACATAAAAAATTGTCACAAACGTGATTTTGTGCACAAAACAAGATGAGCGTTTTTGTATTCGATTTTCCCATCAATAATATACAAATTTACAATTATATAAAACAGACTCCAGGACCCTTAGGCCAACTAAACGCACTGCTCCAATGAAACAGCGAGGTTTCGGAGCAAACGAAAATATCATCGATGGACACAATTTTTAGATTTTTGTTGATTTTTTAAATCGATAAAGATGATCGATAAAAGATGTCGATAAAATTTAAATGGGACCACCTCTAAGTATGATCTACCAAACAAAAATCTTTTGCTATGGAGGTAGCTGACACGCTGGATAAACACATAGGCTACTTTTTATCCAGAAAAACTGTAGTGTTCACGTGGGAACAGCGGGCAAAACGGCAGGGCGCAGCTAGTCTTCAGTAAAAATCCTAATTACCTGCCTACAAAGTAAATTGAGTAATGAATTTCACACAGCGCGCAAGTATAGCCGTCTGCTAGAGTTTAAATTAACGTTCATACATTGTAAATACTGTGTTCATTTCAAAGGATTCATTTTAATTATCAACTTGGTCACATAATGAATAAATAAATACCTACTTAGTGACTTTCCGGAATACTAATGTGTTTATACATAGTATGTCATAAAGAAATCGAGATTATAAGAGACTAGCTGCGCCCCGCGGTGTTGCCCGCTACATGTTTTCGGGATTCAAACTAACCTTTTTTGTCGCACTGGACACTACAGCGACAACTTTCTACTTATTGTTATTTTTAATCTTTTATTTGTTGTTGTGTTGTGTGTGTCAAAATAAATGTTTCCTTTCTTTCTTTATAAAAAAAGTAGCCTAAGTGTTAATCCAGGGTCTCGGGTACCTTCATACGAAGTTTCATCCAAATCCGTTCAGTAGTTTTTGCGTGAAAGAGTAACAAACATCCATCCATCCATCCGTCTAAAATTTCAACTTTGTAATATTAGTGGGATTGTGGGATTTCAAGTAGGTAATTGATAGTTTTTTTTTTTAATTTCATGTCGTTAGAATCCTTGCATCAACGCGAATCAAACTGGCTATAATTTCTTTGAAAAAAAACATGTACGAAAGTGATCGTGTGTTTTTTTTATTTTTATGTTTGTTTGTTTGTATTTAATAGGCTCCGAAACTACTGGACCGATTTCAAAAATTCTTTCACGGTTGGGAAGCTACGCTATCCCCGAGTGACATACGTTACTTTTAATCCGTGTAATCCTACGGGAACGGGAATTACGCGGGTGAAACCGCGAGGCGTCCGCTTGTATCTTATTATCAGATTATCAAGAGAGCATATCTTTCTTCTCATTACTACTATTACATAAACAAATATAACTTCGATGTCAAGATGGAAGTTATCACAAGTCTAGTTAAGTCAAAACTCCACAAGTCTTAAGACTTATTTTTTTTTCTTTAGTTTTGGCGTCGCGTTTTAGCATTTGCCAGTATCAAGTATTTATATATTTTCAAGTTTCAAAAATTAAACAAGCGTCCTCATAGCTAGTTATAGTCAAAGTCCAGTCTTAGTCAAGTCCAGTCTGTGTCAGTCAAGTCCAGTCATGCTTTAGTAAAGTAGTGGCGACTTTACTATAAAGCTTCGATGGAGTTTTGGAAGCAACACGAAAAGTCATGTTTCACCCCATTATATCATTTTCCCACATTCGCGCTTGTAATTCGGCACTTTATGAATAAAACACCACCATTTTTATGCATAAACACTCGACAAAACACAAGTTTTGGAAAAAAAAACAACGGAGCGACACGACTCTTCCCGCGTTCCCGCCAAAACTCCTAAGACTTTTGTGTGGTCCCAACCTTCTTAGTCTAGTGTTGTTGCTATTCTGTCGATAATGAATGATTGTCTTCAAACAATATCGATAATTTATCCATCACTATTCAGAGCACGTTTCGCAGTTTGACATAATAATGACGTGTGTTAGGGGACATCGGATTATTAATGATGTGATGAAAAGGAGGAAATACAAAACTATAATAATTATGTAGGTAATAATTCAATATGCTAATTATAAAACAGAGTTAGGACGAATAGACAGTCGACGCATTCTTTAAAGCAGCAGAGGGGACGTTTTGTAGTTTTGGGGTCGTAGAGAGATGTCAAGGCGGCGAAACACGTATGCATTTTTAAATAAAAACCGGCCAAGTGCGATTCGGACTCGCGCACGAAGGGTTCCGTACCATCTATCTATCTATACTATTACAAAGAGGAAAGATTTGATTGTTTGTTTGTATTGAATAGGCTCCGAAACTACTGGACCGATTTCAAAAACTCATTCACCGTTGGGAAGCTACACTATACTCCAAACATGTCATAGGTGACATAGGCTATTTTTTTACCCTGTATTCCCACGGGAACGGGAACTACGTGGGTGAAACCGCGAGGCGTCAACTAGTTATCTATAAAAACGTCAAAAAAATCACGTTTGTTGTATGGGAGCCCTCTTAAATAAATAAATAAGTTTTAGTATTTGTTGTTTAGCGGCAACAGAAATACATCATCTGTGAAAATTTCAACTGTCTAACTATCACGGTTCGTGAGATTACAGTCTGGTGACAGACAGACGGATAGCTCAACACAAGATAGGTTGGGAAACCCAGTTCTTAAGGGTTCCGTTGATCACTTTTCGAGTAATCGACCATAAAGATAATGACAGTACAGAGAAGAAAATAGGCACAGAGTAAGATGCTCGATAAAATTCCACTCAGAATAATCAAAGCAAACAAATTCCACTTCGATGGAGACACAAACAGTCTGAAATCAAAATAGCTGCACTTAAATGTCTTATTACTAAGGCTTCGATGCAAGCGCAGGTTGTGAGATGACGTCACGTGTCACCTTGCCTCACCCACGATGCCAATATTAATTCTGCAATTTAATTGTAACGAAACTCAACGCAATTTCCCTCTTAGCGCGACACAAATAAGAACCGAGACACGTGCTTAGATAACATTGTCAATATTACTAAGTTATGATCTCCACAGCACAAATCTAGATCTCTTATTATGTTATAAACATGAAAATATGAGCTTTATTGCTTGCGAAATAAGAGCGTAGAGAAATGATGACATAAATGTGTTATGAGTAGTTATGAGAGCTGATAAAGTAAACAATTTTTGCTCGTCGAACGTGAAAAGTTATGTGTTGATTGTATACTAGTGCAGGGAGATGGTAAATTATTTCGGCCCGCTCTGAATAAAGGCCCTAAAACAGTTTTTAGGGTTCCATACATAAAAGGTAAAAGGACCCAAGGAGACCGAGAATTGGCAAACGTAGCGTAGGATGCTCTGAGACTGGATAGAGTGGAGATATTTTTTTATATTTTTATGATAGATTGGCTTGCGTTTGACTGCCATCCCGCCTGATGTTAAGCGAAGATGCGGTTTACGGTGGAGCACGCTTGCCTAGAAGAACCGATTCACTCGCGACTTGAAGGTACCCATACTATATTCATTGGGGAACACCCACTCGGGCAGCAGATTCCAATGTCCAGCGGTACGTATGAAGAAGGACAGCTTGCGGCATGGTAGCCAGCTATACATATGATTATGTAATATTTTTTTAATTGATCATAAGCCTATCAAAGTCCACTGCTGGACATACACCTCTGAAAATACACAAGCCCGATCTCGGGGGTTCCGAAGGTCGGGCTGATTATGTAGCTGCCGAATGCCAGCGGAGCTATGGGCGAAAACCACCGCCAACTGCGTCCCGGAGGTTAAAAGACCGGCCTAGAAGACGGTGGAAAGATGAGCTCGATGACCTCAACAGCGCCGAACAGAGAGGCGTGGAAGGGAGGGAGAGAGGCCTTTGCCCAGCAGTGAGAAAAAAATGGGCTAAAATAATAATAATAATGTAGCTAAAATATTTATCACCTGATTCAAACAGCTTTCAAAGAGCAAATCAAGAAATTGCATTTATCGCTGGTTAGTCAGTTTTAGTTTTCATGTTAGTTTTTGGTATAATTGTCTGATTCAGGCGTCACTTTGCGGAAATTCATTTTGAGTATTGAAGTGTTAAACCTTTGTGTGTTTTCGCTTAAAAGTCGTTTTGGTTTTATCTACTTACTTATTTTCATTTTATTTAAATACAATTTAAAATATTTACGTAACTTGAAGACAATTTTCAATATTTATCCGAAATATATCAAAAATAACTACAAAAAAATAAGTAAAAATATAGCTAGGCAACAAAATCAGGAAAAAAACCAATCATTACAGACCACCGCCACGCATTAAATCAATTCCTGAAGACTCAATAACCATTTTGGACAATAACATCTCGACCAGAATATCGAGAAATCGATCATTCGATTTATTAAATCGAGTTACATAATGTCAAATAATTCAATGTCAAATCGATCTCAATGCTAGCTTCATTACACCTTAGATATTTCCTTCCTACACAGGTTTTTGTAGTTATTGTCATTAAGGCAAAAAAATAGCGGCAAACAGCGTGGGCACGCGCCAAGGCGAATAGCTTCAGCCAATCAGAGCTTCTCAATTATAGGGTTGCCACTCTTCGCTAATTTACTGGTGCAAGACTCGACTTTAAACGAAATTTGTTTCTCACTATTAGAGCTATAATCTTTAAGAACTTGTCGCTGCTAAATGCACACGATGTGCTAAGCCAAAAAGTAATAAAACAAAAATGTATTTACATAACTATATAATACTAGCGGACTCGCGGTTTCACCCACGTAATTCCCGTTCCCGTGGAAATACAGGGATAAAAAGTAGCCTATGCCACCCGGGGATAGTGTAGCTTCGCAACGGTGAAAGAATTTTTGAAATCGGTCCAGTAGTTTTGGAGCCTATTCGATACAAACAAACAAATCTTTCCTCTTAATAATAGTATAGATAGATAGATTTTAACGAGAACACCAAAGTCACAAACAAAATTAATGTCATTTCATGTCTAAAACTAGCATTTTTTAAGTAATTACAATTATTTATTTATATGTAAATCTACACTTTTGGAAATATAGACATATTAAAAAAAACAAAGAAGTGTGGAGTGACAAAGAAAAAGAGAGAGAGAGAGAGAGAGATAGCGCACGGAAATAAGATCTTTAATAGAAGACTATTGTACGTGGTGGTACTATTACATGGTGATAGATCTCCTAAGCAGGAGGTACATCAGTAGTAGTACCTACCGCTTACGTAGGTAAGCGGTAGGTACTACTGCTGTACCGCTGCTGTACGTGCTGTACCGCTTATGTAGGTAAGCGGTAGGTACTACTGCTGTACCGCTGCTGTACGTGCTGTACCGCTTACGTAGGTAAGCGGTAGGTACTACTGCTGTACCGCTGCTGTACGTGCTGTACCGCTTATGTAGGTAAGCGGTAGGTACTACTGCTGTACCGCTGCTGTACGTGCTGTACCGCTTATGTAGGTAAGCGGTAGGTACTACTGCTGTACCGCTGCTGTACGTGCTGTACCGCTTATGTAGGTAAGCGGTAGGTACTACTGCTGTACCGCTGCTGTACGTGCTGTACCGCTTACGTAGGTAAGCGGTAGGTACTACTGCTGTACCGCTGCTGTACGTGTTGTACCGCTTACGTAGGTAAGCGGTAGGTACTACTGCTGTACCGCTGCTGTACGTGCTGTACCGCTTACGTAGGTAAGCGGTAGGTACTACTGCTGTACCGCTGCTGTACGTGCTGTACCGCTTACGTAGGTAAGCGGTAGGTACTACTGCTGTACCGCTGCTGTACGTGCTGTACCGCTTACGTAGGTAAGCGGTAGGTACTACTGCTGTACCGCTGCTGTACGTGCTGTACCGCTTATGTAGGTAAGCGGTAGGTACTACTGCTGTACCGCTGCTGTACGTGCTGTACCGCTTACGTAGGTAAGCGGTAGGTACTACTGCTGTACCGCTGCTGTACGTGCTGTACCGCTTACGTAGGTAAGCGGTAGGTACTACTGCTGTACCGCTGCTGTACGTGCTGTACCGCTTACGTAGGTAAGCGGTAGGTACTACTGCTGTACCAGATATTCTGTCACAAAGCAGTTTAGTGTGTAAACATTACTGTAGCAATAACAGTTAGCGAATTTTTAGGGCTGTTGAAACTAACCATCGAGTCTTAAAGTAATGAGCGCTAAAGCAGCGACGCCGTGGCCTTTGTTACCCAAAGTTCTGTGTATCGCTGCAATGGTCATGGGCAGTCATCTCTTACCATCAGAAGAGCGTATCGTTAGTCTCATTATCGACTGTTATTTGTTTGTTTTTTAACAATTTCGTGTTTTTGTTGTTGGTAATTTTGTTATGTTTGTTTTGTTTGACCGACAAGGGCTCACCGGAAGACCAGCGCTGGTCATACCACTTAGTATGACCAGTATTATGCCGAGATGAGCCCCTATTTTGTAACTGTTTGTCTCTATTTGTTGTTTTTGTGTGTTCTGTGGTATTACAAAATAAAGAAATCTTTTTCTTTCATTACCTTCACATTAAAAAAAGTTTTTCTTTTTCTTAAAAAAAATATAAAATGCTCATGCGAATCCGGTTATGTAACTTAGTTTTCAAAGAGGCTGAAAGGGATAATTTATTCCAGAATTAAGCAACCCTAAGTATTGACGTCACCAGCGCAGCGCCCGCGCAACTTAGATGTGTGTTCAGCAAACGTTTGCCAAGTTGTGTGATTTGCGTTGCATACTGAAGTGGTCAGTTATGTTGCAAACTGTAGCGATTGCAAATATGCCATTTACTGAATAAGGTATACTTTGCATGTTTACGTTTCGTCCTATTAATAGAGTTTGAAAGGCGGCTGTGAGTCGCTGTGGAAGGCCGGAGATTTGATTCAGTGGTGTGACTTGGGAGCAGTCCTGGATTAGCCTTTAAACTATTTAAGCAATTGCTTAGGGCACCCCGTCTAGGAGGGCATGTAAGCTCAGATGTAGCGATGATAGCTCAGTGGCTAGCGCGGTCAGTTCGCATAGTCGTGGTCAAGTCTCAAGAAGTTATAATTTAATTTATATAATAGATACAAGTAAAACATAGTTATTTTACCAATGTATGTAAGTACCTACTTACTGTACTTAAAAATACCTATATTTAAATAACAAAAATCTATATTGTGACAAAAAATATACCAAAACATTATGTTTAACAATTTTAATTCGTGGTCCACCTAGGTCCTGGACCCGGCCCATTTTAGTTTTAGATATTTCGGATAAGTTTTTTTAATCATTAAATTGTTATCAAGTTAGCTAAATTTAAATCCTCATCATTGTTGTAACTGAAACGACTGTTAAGCGGAAATAAACTAAATATAATATACCTTGAATATTTAAAATGAACTTCCGCAAAGTAACGTCTGAATCAATCAAATCATATTTACATACTTGCTTGTTAAAAAACTTAGAAATTTCAACATCATCATCAGCCCAATTTAGTCCGCTGCTGGACATAGGCTTCTCCTAACACACGCCACTTAGATTGACGTTCCGCTTTTTTTTTCACTGCTCACCGCCTTACGTATATCGTCACTTCATCGCATCTCAGGGCGTCCTACGCTACGTTTTGTGATACGCAGTCTCCAGTCTAGAACTGGTTTACTTTAACGGTTATCGGTTCTACGATATACTGGCTTTAAATTAATAAAACAAATAAATTTTTGAGTGACTTAAATTTCTAGTTTGTATTCAAGAGATATCCGTGACATGTGTTCAAAGCTCCCGAATTTAGGTGACAGTTCGCCGAACTTTACATTAAAATATATTTACAATTTATTCTGCGTACGATACAAATACAGAAGGCTTACGACGTGTACGAGACACTCATCCTAATTATGTTTTGGGATACGTTATCTACAGCCACGACATTATGCGAACAAGACATTCTGCTACCAGGGTCATTATGCGAAAGAGGCATTCTGCTACCAGGGGGCATTTTGCGAAAGAGGCATTCTGCTACCAGGAACATTTTGCGAAAAGGACTTTCTGCGAAGAAGCCAGTAAAATCATAGTCTCATTACTCTATCACCTCATGCCGAAGATGAATCAATAACTTGGCCTTAAGCTTAGACCATATTTGAAAATAATGTTATTGTTATAATTACCTTCTTGGAACTCCTTAGAACAAAAGTTGGCATAAGTAATCGTACGAGTCTCGGTTCTCGTTTCGTTTTGACAGCCATAGAGAACTAGCACTAATCACAAGGGAATAGAGCTCAAAAGTAATCAGGGTATTGTGACTTATATGGACAAAAGCAAGGTAACAATGTAACGAAGACATGAAGATGTCACAGGTAATGCAAGGTCGACTTTATAACGGACGACACGACCATCCGACGACGCTATTTTATCGTATTGAAAATTCAAATAAATGAGAAAGCCTTGAAATTAATAAAACAATATCAAATGATACACATATACAATTTTAAAGAATGTTTTTTTTAAATTTTATTTTTATTCCTTTCAAAAAGGGTTACTAGGTCATCCGAATAGAAAATATCACTTTTTCCGTTCGCATAATTTTAACAGCATTCTTGCATGACAGTGTTTTAAAAGCATCTTTTAATATTTATGACAGGCTATGTGTTTGACCTCAGCTCACCTGATGTTAAGTGAAGGTGTGGTCGAAGATGGTAAAGCACACCTAGCCTGGAATGGAACTGGCACTCAAGTAAGGCTGCCGGAATACACCGTTAGATGCTTGGCGGCAGATTTTCAACTTGAGGGTGGTAGCTAGCCAGCCGTGTACTAGAAAGTACCCTACCACCATGCTATGGTTTCCTCACGATGTTTTCCTTCACCGGCAGCTCAAGCTCATTGTTGGGGTTTGAACCCACGCCCTTCGGCATGCGAACCTACCGCGCTAACCACTGAGCTATCATCGCTAAAACAATTAACATACGCCGGGCAATTAACGTCCAGATTATTCTTTTTAGAGAAAAAGTACAAGTCGTGTCGTACAATATAAACAGGTTAAAAAGACAAAGCATCAATAGCCATTACTAGTTCTGTAGGTAATAGTGAAGCCTTGTCGAGGAACAATATGTTTGTCTATATCGGGCAAGGTCACAGCGACGTGATAGGACCTGCATTGTTGGGGGACGATAACACAACAATTGATATCACAACGAAAGAGTATTTAAAGTATTGGGTGTACTTACTGTATGTATTATTAGTATGTATTTCCAAAATAAACTTTTTAAGGTGGTTCAATTTCCATACAAACAATTTTTTTCCATTTGTGGACAAATGGAGCATAATTTTACAGTGAAATCACAGCTAATGGCATTTATGTTGGTCTTTATTTGCGATAAATCACAATTGCTTAAATCATTTATTAATTTGATTTTATGCTAGTAATCTACTGTTTTATTCAAGCAATTGTGATTTATTAGTAGCTGTGATTTCACTGTAAAATTATGCTCCATTTGTCCACAAATGGAAAAAAATTGTTTGTATGGAAATCGAACCACCTTAAGGTTTCTATCAGTTATCTGTCTTCCATAGCACAAGCTTTGCTTAGGTTTGAGGTCAGATGGCGCTGTGTGTAATGTCCTATGATATATTTTTTATTTTTTTTTGGTAATGTTGTGGCGACTTTACTTTACCTGCGATGGAGTTTTGGAATCAACACGAACAGCCATGTTTCACCGCATTATATCACTTTTCCCGCACTCGCGCTTGTGATTCGGCAATATGAATAAAACAACAACACACATTTTTATGCATAAACACTAGACAAAGTTTTGGAAAAAATACAACGGAGCGACACGACTCTTTCCTCGTTCCCGTCAAAACTCTAAGCAGGTGTTACCATCTTCGTAGGACTGTAAACTTCATATTTGCATGGTGGTAGGGTACTTTCTAGTACTCGGCTGGCTAGCTACCACCCTCAAGTTGAAAATCTGCCGCCAAGCATCTAACGGTGTGTTCCGGCAGCCTCACTTGAGAGCCAGTTCCATTCCAGGCTAGGTGTGCTTTACCATCTTCGACCACACCTTCACTTAACATCAGGTGAGCTGTGGTCAAACACCTGGCCTGTCAACCATTAAAAAAAAAAAAAAATCTATGCTCTCATTTCAATCTAGAAGCTCACATTATTACATTTCATCTGTTTTATCGTTGGTCTTTAAGTATCCAATTCTAATGCGCGATCGTTTACTTCAAAAGTCAGGGCCGATGCGGGGTGAGCGGCAAGCCATAAATAGATGTTAGGTCTGATTGAATTGTGTAACAGGTTACCTACGTCTTAGTAGTACTTGATAAATATTATACTGTTAGATATTTTTAAAACTAAACAATGTTTGTGCAACGGAAACCGGATGAACTGATCAATATATTTATAAAGCTTTACTAACTGAGCCCCGCGGTGTTACCCGCTACATGTTTTCCGGATAAAAAGTAACCTATGTTAATCCAGGGTGTCAGCTACCTCCATACCAAATTTCATCCAAATCCGTTCGGTAGTTTTTGCGTGAAAGAGTAACAAACATCCATCCATCCAAACTTTCACATTTATAATATTAGTGGGATTAAGGATTTAAATGTCTTGGTTGATGCAGCGACCCAAAATGCGTCTTGGCCTTCGATACTAAAAAGTGCTATCTTTCTCGATCGATTTTGTATATTTATCTACATTTATTGTAGTGGTTGGCGCGGTCAGTTCGCACGCCGAAGGAGCTTGAGCTGCCGGTGAAGGAAAACATCGTGAGGAAACCATAGCATGACGGTAGAGTACTTACTAGTACGCGGCTGGCTAGCTACCACTCTCAAGCTGAAAATCACCCAGCACCATGTTCCGGCAGCCTCCCTTGTAAGCTTTACCATCTTTGACTTCATCACTTAACGCGTTTTTGATTCCACATTTTTCATTCGCACAGCGAGGTTGTGGAACTCTCTGCCGGAGCCTGTTAGCTACAATATGGGCGTCTTCAAATCTAGAGTAAATAGGTTTCTTCTAGGTAAGCGTGCTCCATCTTAGACCACACTACTGTTTAACATCACGCAGTTATTCTGCCGCTAAGCAGTAGCGTGTAAGCATTACTGTGTTCCGGTTTGAAGGGTACTGCAACTAGCGAAATTACTGGGCTGTTGAGAAAAGTCTCAAAGTAATGAGCGCCAAAGCAGTGATGCCCTGGACTTTGTTTTGTTACTAAAAGTTTTGTGTATCGCTGCGATGGTCATGGACAGGCGTTATCTCTTACCATCAGGAGAGCGTCTCGTTCGTCTCATTACTTTTTACATTAAAAAAAACGCGAACCAATTTTGAATAAAAAAAAACAGGTGTGCTGTGTTCAAACCCAGCTTGAAAACAATGAAAAAAGTAGGTAAACTCTTGAATGATGTCAGTAACTTGACAGTTACGCTTTACGACTTTCTTATCAGATGGAGGTTGTCTCTTCGAAGCGAGTGATTACCATACAGTTAGGTAAGAGGCTGTCTACAAGTATACTACTACTACCAGTGATACATTTGCAAGTTGCGCATGCGACCTTGAATCTAATCCGGCGCAAACAGGTGCCACCACTTGTCGTTAGCTTTCGTCTGAGATGTTGACAAGTATCGAAATAACTGGGCGTGTAAGCACGGTATGCGAGACTAAAGACTGCATCAAACAGACACGGCCTACGGCTATCTTGTTACGATTAACCGCGTACCCGCCTCTGTCCGGGATGCACCGCGCCACACCGCTTGCTTCAGAACCGAGATCTTGGCTGCTAGAGACCTTGTTTTTTTACATTGACGAGTATTTCAAACTAAAACATTATTAAATTACTAGTAAGTAATTATGATTTGTTTGTTTATTTATTTATTTCATAACATACAACACAATAATATTCACAACAATAAATACAAATACTTACACAATTTTTTTTTATTAAGTTTTTTGTTTTTTTATTATATTGACAAGTTTGTAATTTGACATTTTGTATTTTGACCTTTTGTTTTTTATTCATTGACATAATCAGTGTTTTAAAATTCTTTTAATGATATAATATATTTGCAATGATATTACGGAATTGACTTGTAACATTGGTGTTATCAATAAAATATTTGTATTTAACAACTAGGGTTCAAACCACTACGTTTATGGTAGCGGATAAAAGAATAACGCCAACTTCATACAAGTACAGGTTGCGGTAGCGGCTTGATTCACGCTATCACGACCGTTACCGTACGCCGCGTCTGTGTGAAAAACCATATGATTATACCGCGGAAATTTGGAAAATTTGAAAGACTCTAGGTACTGGATGACTTCGATGATGAAATGATGCGCGTGGGCCTCTTCTCATCGTGAACTGGTATGACCATCAATGGTATGACCGCACACTGGCCAAGTGCGGGTTGGCAGACTTCACATAACTTCGAAACTTTTTTTTAAGAACTCTTAAACAATGTCTCATGAAATTAAACAATGTCTGTAGCGCTGATAGCTCAGTGGTTAGCGCGGTAGGTTCGCATGCCGAAGGGCGTGGGTTCAAACCCCAACAATGAGCTTGAGCTGCCGGTGAAGGAAAACATCGTGAGGAAACCAAAGCATGGTGGTAGGGTACTTTAGTACTCGGCTGGCTAGCTACCACCCTCAAGTTGAAAATCTGCCGCCAAGCATCTAACGGTGTGTTCCGGCAGCCTCACTTGAGAGCCAGTTGTATTCCAGGCTAGGTGTGCTTTACCATCTTCGGCCACACCTTCACTTATAGACAATAGACAACACTTTATTTATGACATAAAACACATTTCATAATTTACAATACATACATACAAAAAAAAATAAACAATAAACATAAAACATAGAAAAAAAACTTAAAGGTATGTAGTAGGTATAGTATACAATAAATAAAAATCACCTTCACTTGACATCAGGTGAGCTGTGGTCATACACCTAGCCTGTCAAACATTTAAAAAAAAAAGACGATGTTTTCCTTCGCCGTTTGAAGTTATCAGCATATCAGCATAAAAAGTACGCATATAAATAAATATGAGCCCAAGACCTCCAAAATGGCAGACAACCTCCTAACTAGACCACCGTAATTAACAGATGTTACTAGAACTATTAAAAGTTGGTGGACAAAATCGAAGGCCGAGTGACAACACATTACTCATTTTGCCCCTGGTGCGCCAGCAGCAATAAGTTGTACCACAGTTGGGCAACGCTGCGGAATTCTGATCTTATTTGGATATGAACGTGTTGCAAGTTGTAGATTTAGGAAATTGCAATCTTAATCAACACTATTAACACCAATTATTTTAGCTTAATTTTGAAATAGTACATTTATAAGTTTATTTCATGTACTTTATTGTAATGTTTGTTCTGTGCCTGGGTGTTCATTTTGTTAATTTTATTTTAGTTAGCGCACATATTATAAATACAAAATACCCAGGCAAAAACAAAGCGTTTTAATTCCACATTTTTCATTCGCACAGCGAGGTTGTGGAACTCTCTGCCGGAGTCTGTGTTCCCTGTTAGATACAATATTGGCGTCTTCAAATCTAGAGTAAATAGGTTTCTTCTAGGTAAGCGTGCTCCATCTTAGACCACACTACTGCTTAACATCAGGCAGAGTATGGTCAAACGCGAAACTATTTAGAATTAAAAAAAAAATTTTTTATGTATTCTATCAGTTATCTGACTTCCATAGTACAAGCTTTGTTTAGTTTGGGGTCAGATGGCGCTGTGTAATGTCCTACGATATTATTTTATTATTTAATTTGGAATGTAAATTGTGTATACCCTGAATACATAGTATTCTGTTTATAGCAAAAAACGCAAATGAAATCGTAACGCAATTAGTTATCAATATAATCCAGTATAAATACGTCTTATTCCATAAAGCAGTTAATGCGAGTGTTTGTGTCTTGATCGCTTGAGATAGTGTTTAAACAATGAGCAAGCACTTATGATGTGAATTATTCACTCTCGTGCTTGGAGCATAAGCTTTTTTGTAAAACAAAGCCAATCGAAGAGCTTCATAACTTACTCTGATCGCTTCATCTGATTTTATAAGAACCTTTATTGAGTTGATTCAGAAGAAAAAAAAAGAACAGATTTGTTTAAGAATCACTAAACGAAGTAAACACGGGGGTTTTATACTTAGTTATATGTTTTAAACTAAAATAAATGATTTTACATTTATCATTAGTGTACTTGATGTAAACCGTATTAATTGAATATTTGAATTACGATTAAACGATCAATATTCGTATATTTCGATGAAATTGGGGCGAAAAATCATCGCAAGGCATTTTTCCGAAGTTTAAATTTTCAAAAGGTTAAAATCTCGGTCGGCCAGGTATAAAATTCTACTTTTATCTATTTTGGTCAAAAGCTTAGCATGCCATCCAGCGAGGCAATGCATTCTGGCCACATATCTCTCCTCTGATGGACTCTTAGATCAGGTTATTTGTAAATTGTTATTTTAAGAAATTTTTTTATTACTTTTTGTGGCTTTTAAAACATTTTTTTTTTCGCAAATTAGTATCTAAAAGAAAGAAGTATTTATGACTTTTTACTATTCCTTATTATTTTTTATTATTTCTTGCCAAATTAACTTCTAGGGAATTACGCATTACACGTGGCGACATTATCGATATAGAGCTATAAAGAATATTGACAGATCGTAGGATTTTTTTTGTATGTAAAACTAATGAGACGAACGATACGCTCTCCTGATGGTGATAAATAACGCTTGCCCATTGCAGCAATACACAGAACTTTGAGTAGCAAAACGAAGTCCGGGGCATCGCTGCTTTGGCACTCATAAATTTGAGACTTTCGATGGTTAGTCTAGAAAATACTCTACCACCATGCTATAATTTCCTCACGTTGTTTTCCTTCACCAGCAGCTCTAGTTCATTGTTGGAGCCACTGATCTCATCGCTACGGTCCTGTGCGAGTATATAACCACCTAGGAAAACTTGAAACGACCACTTACAAGTCAACATAAATTGTTATAATAAAAACAGTACAAAGCACCTTATAAAGCTTTCAAAAACGCAAATACATAGCAATTGCATCGAGTGCCCGCATCAAGGCTGTCCACTTTCTCTCTCTACGCGAGTTTTTGTCTTATTTCGCTGGTTCCATTCAATTACATGATATTTGCAACTAGTGCTGGAATGCAAATAGAGTTTTCTTCCTTATTCATGTTTTGTAACGTGCGGTTAGTTGTTCGCCTAGAACTGTGACCTAGCAATATGCTTCTTCGCTACCTGATTTGATTTAATTATTTCTAATAAAGCAAGTTTTTTTTATAATAGACTAGCTGCGCCCCGCGGTGTTACCCGCTACTAGTTTTCCGGATAAAAAGTAAACTATATGTTAATTCAGGGTATCAGCTACCTCCATACCAAATTTCATCCAAATGCGTTCAGTGGTTTTTGCGTGAAAGAGTAACAAACATCCATCAGGCCATCATTATACCAGAAAAATATTAGATTCCTGTGAAGTTGTGAAAAAATTACTGGACGTATCCATTTGAAATTTGATATACGTATAAATGTGTATTATGGAACACTATCCAGAGATAAAAGGTATCCTTTATCTAAAATAACGCAAAATTCATGACAATTGCTTATTAGTTATGTACACATGTTTTATGTCTCTCTGAACCTAACTCTAGAGTTAACGCGGTCGCAAGCTAGTTTTACATAAATTTTTAAAAGACTAATCAATGATATGCCTCAATTCCAATTGTGCTTCCACGTTCTAACAAAATAGGTCTATTTTAGATTTAGTTTTAAAGCTGGTAAGAGTGACAATCGTGATGACACGAGTATTTGGATGGATCAATTGGCATAGGAAAACCCCGCTTTAGATTAAGATGCATTATGCAACTCATGGCTTACGCATTCTTTAAAACCCCATGACTTGTTGTTAGTCATTCCAAATCGTGGATGAATGCAAATCTGCCATTCATGGAACCGTAAAACGATAATAGGTACACGATGACAAATACCGATTGTAGCGATGATAGCTCAGTGGTTAGCGCGGACGATTCGCACGCCGAAGGGCGTGGGTTCAAACTCCAACAATGAGCTTGAGCTGCCGGTGAAGGAAAACAGCGTGAGGAAACCATAGCATGGTGGTAGGGTACTTTCTAGTACTCGGCTGGCTAGCTACCACCCTCAAGTTGAAAATCTGCCGCCAAGTTGAAGTGAAGTACTTGTTGAATCATGTATAATACATATTGCATCCGTGCGAAGCCGGGCGGGTAAACTATGTATACTCTAGAAGGCCACTATCATAATCACAATCATATTTATTGAAGGTGTTCCAGGTCAAGAATTAATAAATGTCAGTAACAATATTAAAAATTATTAAAAAATATCAATGGGCACACACCGTCCTTAGCTTAGTAAAATCCTTTTCATATTAAGGTTGCCTGGAAGAAATCGCTCTTAGCAAAAAGGCCGCCAATTGTTACACTAAGTAAGTTTATATTATTGTAATTGTTTGTGATTGGTGTGAGCAATGAAGAGTTATATTATTATTAATGGGAATAGTTCTCAAAACGCTGGCCATATTGTAGCACGGCAAGACAAACGTTGGACAAATAAGAGGCCAGAGGTTTGGCCACGCATGGCGTCTTCGTGTGATGTGACATCTTGTTCAATGATGATTAAAAATACAGTATTTCAAATGATCACTACATATTATAAAACAAAGCGTCTATCTGTCTGTTCGCGATAAACTTATAAAATACTAAACGGATTAGCAATTAAGTTTTACCGATGGATAGTGATTCATGAGGAAGATTTAGGTAAATAATTTTTCAAGATTTTTTTTGTTAATGTTGGTACGAATCCGGAGAAGAGGGTAAAATTAAATTTAAGAGGAGAGGAGGGGACAATTGAATTAATTTGACTAACGTTCCTCTTCCAAAATTGTATTATTGTAAAAAAATGTAATTCAAGTTGACAAAGGTCACGGACCCCGGTATCTGTGGAGCGTATAAATTAAAAAAAAGCGAAGAGGGCGGGTAACCGATAGTTTATAAATAAAAACTGAAATTTATAGGTAACCTAGAGAAATAAGTCCATTCCGTTACTTGCGCGTTCACAGGAAATCAAATTAACACTTGGTTGTTAAGAACATTGCTCGCGTCATATATATTTATGGGCACCTCGTATCGATGTATATTTATGGTCGTGGTAAACTGGAGATGTCTGCTTCCTGCTGATAATTTGATAGCTTGTAAAAGTTCGGATGGAAGGCCACTACAATTACTGCGCTGTTGAGACTAACTCTATCAAAAGTTTCAAAGTAATGAGCGCCAACGCAGTGATGCCCTGGACATTGTTTTGTTACTTGAAGTTCTGCGTATCGCTGCGATGGTCATGGACAGGCGTTATCTCTTACCATCAGGAGAGCGTCTCGTTCGTCTCATTACTTTTTACATTAAAAAAAAAACTTCTAGGTCGCGTTTATCATGGTTCAGGTAAATCAAACCCCACGACTGTCCATAAAAGGAATGTAATATTTTCAGTGATAATTATGTGAGTTTCTTTATTTCACCATAACTTTTAAGCCTTGAACATCGATGCAAAGTTGCTTGTCTGTTGGTTTTCTACCGGATACATTTTGGAGAGTGCGCTTCAGATCTGCATGACCTAATTTCCACCTGTTCATTCTACTATCGGACAGCCAGGAGCTCTAAGAAGCGACACCGCTTTATGGTTGATGTTCCAAAAGCTCGAACTAAGCGGTTTGATTCCACCTTCCTCATACGTACCGCTAGACATTGGAATCTGCTGCCCGAGTGGGTGTTCCCCAATGAATACAGTCTGGGTACCTTTAAGTCGCGAATTAATCGGTTTCTTCTAGGCAAGCGTGCTCCACCGTAGACCGCATCTTCGCGTAACATCAGGCGGGATGGCGGTCAAACGCAAGCCAACCTATTATAAAAAAAAACGTCTAAACAGATTACGGTGTATGCGGTATCGTTAGAGTCGTTACGTCATCACGCACTCGTGATGACGTGGTGGACACATGGTGGTCTCATCTTCCATGCTGAGTCTTCCTAGGGTCTCTTGCCATTATTCCACGTCAGTCCGTTGGTATCAACTGGGACGCTGGATAAAAAGCGTGAGATCCCGTTGAACTCTTTTGTTCACAGCTTTTTTATGCATAAACACTCAATAAAACAACTTGTACCTATACAACGGGGCGGCACGACTCTTTCCGCGTTCCCGTCAAAACTCCTAATGTTCCCTTTGTGCTTCTGTATATTTTAGTGTCAAATAAATATGGATAATGATTGGACATTTCACAGCGTGCCATCTAGCCTCAAGCTAATCAAAACTTGTATCGCGGGAACCAGACAATTGAAAAACTTAATATACTTTTCTATCATCAATCCTATAATGTTCACCTGAACAGTTAAACAGATTTCGTAGTGAATACTGTACAGTGTACATGTACAGAACCCGCCTACACGTTTGACGATCGTTCGACCTGTCAGTGGTGACGTCACCGGCTCGGTCCGTCGGCTCCCGGCCCACGTTACGGCTGCGCCAAGCTTTTTGTGCAAAAGGGCTTGGGCAGCGTTTAAGCGGGCAGCGAATGGGAAAAAATGAAATGCTAATTGAACATCAAAAATTCCGTACCACCGCAAAAATCTGTTACATACATTTATTGAAAAAAATCACACATGTTTGTTGATAGATAGATAGAAACTTTGTAGCGATGATAGCTCGATGAGCTTGAGCTGCCGCCGGTGAAGGAAAAACATCGTGAGGAAATCATAGCATGGTGGTAACGTACTTTCTAATACTCTGCTGGCTAGCTACCACCCTCAAGTTGAATATCTGCCGCCAAGCATCTAACAGTGTGTTCCGGCAGCTTCACCGGAGAGCCAGCTCCATTCCAGGCTAGATGTGCTTTACGATCTTCGACCACACATCAGGTGACCTGTTATCAAACACCTAGCCTGTCAACCAAATAAAAAATCTGTTCAGGCATTTAAAAATTATGGCGAAATAAGGAAACTCACATACATGAGCCTTTATTGGACAAAATAAAAAATCTTAAATTAATGCTATTTACAAAAAATTTAATCTAAATGTCCGTGGCCAGAACGCTGGCAGCATTGCCACGCTGGATGGCAATGCTAAGCTTTTGACCAAAGTAGATACCAGCATTCTGGTCACCTGAAGCCTCCTCTAACCATTTGGCCAGGTCCCGATATAGTTCGAGAGCGGCCGGCCTTCACATACATACAAACATGAAGCCTGAAAGCGTTACACTCCTTTTTAAGCAGTGGTGTGAGAAAAAGGCGGTTATAAAAAATTGACGCAAAAAGTGACTTTAAACGCTTGTATGTAGCCACACCTTGCTCCGTACAAAAACTTTGTAACAGTAATTAACATTGTCGGCACGGTTGCACTACCACACTTTTTTTACATATAGTGATAAGTAACTATTCTGTATAGGGAATCTTCGTTACGGAGTTTTTGTAATTTACTTTTTTTATGTAAAAGTATAAGACGAACGAGACGCTCTCCTGATGGTAGGAGATAACGCCTGTCTGTGGCTATTGCAGCGATGCACAGAACTTTGAGTAGCAAAACAAAGTCCAGGGCTTTGCTTTGAGACTTTCGCTGGTTAGTCTCAACAGCCCATACTTTCGCTAGCTGCAGTACACTTCAAACTAGAACACAGTGTTTATACACTACTGCTTGGCGGCAGAATATCTGGTACTGCGGTGGCATATACTAAGACGACCTTCTGCCTAGGAAATCTTATCGGGTAGGTTTGGTGTTTTTTTTGTAGTCTCTTTTTTTTTAAATTTAATTTTGGCTTTGTCGCTGATCGAAAAAAGTGTGGTTTTCTGTAACTTAAACGAGTTGACTTTTTGTATGGTGTCGCTCAATATGATTGTAAATAGCTAAATAAATAAATATCGTGGACATTTCACACAGCGCTATCTAGCCCCAAACTAAGCAAAGCTTGTACTATGAAAACTAGTTATCTGATAGAATACTTACATTCATCATTTTTTGTAAATACATATACAAAAAACAAATATTTATCATCGTCACATAAATGTTTATTCCGGTGGGAATCGAACTCACGCCCTACAGCTCTTAAAGCAGATATTCTGTTAAATGAGCTATCACGATTAGTTGTCTATTCTAGCGTAGCCTGAAATAGATCGCTTGTAACGATAATGCTGCCACTTACGGCAATCCTACTGCAATCCGCTAGCTGTGGACTCTCGAAGATTGATAGAGCAATAAGGATATTGCTAAAAAATCTATAAAAAATGCTTCGTGGTATAATGCTTCAATGCCATTTCTATTTTATTTCATAGAGTTACAAACAAGCTGGTATCATGATAATAAGTCGTGGCTTAATCGTAACGTCAAACATTCAAAGTAAAATTTGATATTTCCCGAAGAATTCGGACACAGAAGAAGGGAACATAGTAGAACTTAGATATAGGATAAACATCATGTTAGTCACATAATATATGTATACCTATTTTTACCAAGACTCGATGGAGTGACGATATACGTAGGACAGCTGGCGGTGGATGGAAGCGAAAACCCGAAGATCGGGATGTGTGTCGGAGTGGCGTGTCTTGGGAGAGGCCTATGTCCAGCAGTGGACTAATATAGGCTGATGATGATGATGATGATTTTTACCAAGGTGGATTTTAAATCTTTGGTTCGTAACATTAAAGCAAATGTAGAAAATAGTAGCACTTTACCTTAAATCTCTCACTAAAGTTTTGCCGACCTTCGGTATAATTTTGTCGCAGTTGCAAAACATGTGAGGAAAAACGTTTACTAGAGGCAAAATGAACTTGAAACAAAAAGGTAAAGCTAAGTAGGTACGTGTATTTTGCCAGAAAACAAAAATAAGTAGATAAGTACCTAGGTACTATAAAAAACATAATATGTTACATCGATAATAGAAATACTTAATTTAAAAATAGATACATCGACTTTTTCGGGAGTAAAAATATGCAACATTTTTTATTTATTTTCTAATCGAATAAGAAAAAGAAGGAACGTCCTCCGTATTCTTTATGTATTACGTATCTATCTGAGTATCTATCGATTACTTCGACATTTGACAATCGATTTACGTTCTTCTTTTTTTTATAAATCAGGGTTAGGTACAGTCCTTTCTATAATTTCACGATCTCACAAATTTATCAGATTAAAAATAAGTATGTAAAAGGATTTGGCAATGAGACGAGCCGGCGTTTTATGAATTACTTATTGGTAAAGTAGATACGTATAACAAGATTTTGTTTTGTATTAAATAATTCCTGTGCTTACATGTATACACATTTAAGTACATTTTGTTTTTAAAACAACTTTTTTTTAAAATATTAAAAATTTGGCGAAACGTACCTATACCTACTTAGATTATATTAGTTGACGGCCCTGTTGGTTCATTGGTAGGAGGTCTGCTCCAAGAGCTGAAGGGCGTGGGTTCGATTCCCACCCATGACCAACAGTTTGTGGTATAAATAAATGTTTGTTCTGTTTTTTTTTATTTTTTGTAATCGATTTTTTTTCTTTGTCTGGGTGTTCTCATGTTCTGTATTTATTCTAAGTAGTACCTACTTATATATTTACAAAAAAAAAGTATTTAAGTATTCTAGTAGCTATCTGTCTGCCATATATAGTAGGTACAAGCTTTGCTTCGTTTGGTGTCAGATGACGCTGTGTGTAATGTCCTACGATATTTACGTTTAAGACGTATTTGTGAAAAAAAAACATGGAATATCGAGAACAAATTCTTCTGGAGAATCGAGTATGTTTTCTAGCATTCCTTTTTTGTTGTAATTTTTAGAAGAAAATTTGTACCTTCTTTTATAATTAACTAAAATTTACTTAAAGAAAACTTGCTTGTAATATCAATAACTCTATAACCGTTATCTGCGTCATTTGTTTGCAAAAACTTAAAAATAAGCATAACACCTGTGGAATGTAAATTTATATGTACTTATTTAAATGAGACCGTGCTCAACATTTTTATGTTACATTTGTAAATAATCCTGTCAAAATTAATTGCTATTCTGCGACATAACTTACTAAAAACATGTTTGAAGCATAAATCTTCAGAACAAGACAAACAACGCCATAAACTAAAATAACATTTATTGCAATAAAATGTAATAAATGGCAACACAGCGCAATTAATTAAAAAAATAACTCACCAAAAAATGTCCTTTCGGCACTGGCGACAGCTAAAACCGGAATGGATAAAAAACACACACTAATCACAGATTGAAATCTAGAAAAAAAA
Organism: Biston betularia; assembly: GCA_905404145.2. Classification (NCBI taxonomy): domain Eukaryota; kingdom Metazoa; phylum Arthropoda; class Insecta; order Lepidoptera; family Geometridae; genus Biston; species Biston betularia. Next base: position 842,559 of record FR989884.1, read on the forward strand.
AACAACACTAAAAATAGTTTTTAATTTCAATCACTGTTAATTATTGTATTTCTAAAACACAGCACTATCTTTTTCTTGTCCAGGCAATTTGAAAAAAAAAACACGTTCGGCGCGAAGTTTGACAGTTCGGAAATTCGGATTCAAAATGGCGTAAGACCACCGCTCGATTGCAACTACCGAGGTCGACTAAAGTCGTAGGTGAGAGATGTTACGTGGTAAGCCAGTGGATTCAGTAGGAGGCTCTGCGCAAGGAAAACGACTTGCTGTTTTATTTTTCACTTTATTTCTTAATGGACGAAGGCGTTAGCCTATTTGGTGCGATATGAATAAACTGTGATATCATCAAGGTGTTTGAATGACAATATTACTGGATTGCTATGTCATGTTATAGCAAAAGACAACGATCGGCAAACCAATCAAAAACATGTCTTGTCTTCTTTGAAATTATCTTTATGATACTTATTTATCTACACTTGATGGTAGATCTCCTTTTCAGGAAGGTGTCTAGTTAGGTACCGCCGTGGTCTGCCGTCAAGTTGTAGTTTGTATGAAACTCAAGGCTGTTGAGACTAACCATCTAATGTCTCAAAGTAAGGCGCCAAAACTGCGATGACATGAACTTTGTTTTGTAACTCATACTTACATCGCTACAATGGTCATGGACAGGCTCATCTCTTACTATTAGGAGAGCGTTTCGTTCGTGATTCATTACTTTTATTATTTGTTTAGTTGCGTTTCGATTCCTCATTTTCTTTAATCACACAGCGAGGTTGTTGAACTCTCTGCGGGAGTCAGTATTCCCTGAAAGATATTTATTACTGCTTAACGTCAGTAGTGCGTGGTCAAACGAGATGGAATAAAAAAAAAATCAACTTAGAAAAAAAAAACATTATAATAGAATCGCATTGGACAGGCCGCTTAAAACACCACGTATTTGGCATGATTATGCTATGAAATAAGTTTTTAAAAACTGTTTATTCCGAAATTCGGATAAAAAATCTAGTCTGATTTGAAAATGTTTGCATTAGATGAAATAATAACTAATTTTTGTTGAGGAAGTTTATAGACTATGTAACATCACGATATAGCTCTTATTAGTCGACAGCGAGAGAAACCGCCGGGAACAGCTAGTTATAAAAATATTTTCACTATAGGAGCCAGCATATCAATATGCGAGATTTAAGTAGGTAGGTACTATATGACTATAGAAACATTTATTTTATGGAAAGTGGAGCAGCACCCTTAATGAAAACTGCTATTTCCATACTAAATAAGGTACCTACCTAACGTTATTCTAGTAAACTAACACGCCAGTGGCAATGTCCATGATTAGAACGCTGAAAAGTCCGTGACTAGAACGCTTGCCAGCGTTCTAGTCACGGACTAAGTTGACACGGAATTTTGGATTAAGTTTTTTGTATACATTTTGTAAATAGCATTAATTTAAGATTTTTTATTTTGTTCAATAAAGGTTTCATGTATGTGAGTTTCCTTATTCTGCCATAATTTTTGAAATACCTGAACAGATTTTTTTTATGGTTGACAGGCTAGGTGTTTGACCACAGATCACCTGATGTTAAGTGACGGTGTGGTCGAAGATGGTAAAGCACACCAAGCCTAGAATGGAACTGGCTCTTAAGTGAGGCTGCTGGAACACACCGTTAGATGCTTGGCGGCAGATTTTCAACTTAAGGGTGGTAGCTAGCCAGCCGAGTACTAGAAAGCACCCTACCACCATGCTATGGTTTCCTCACGATGTTTTCCTTCACCGGCAGCTCAAGCTCATTATTGGGGTTTGAACCCACGCCCTTCGGCATGTGAACCGACCGCGCTAACCACTGAGCTATCAACGCTACAAAATGAAAGCATGAATGCAATCAACCACTCCCTCGTAACGTTTCAAACAAATGGTAAATAGTAAACATAAACGCCTACATTTGTACTTATTGCAGTTCATATTAACTGTATCTTTATTACTTGCTATAAATACTGCCTCTTAGCTTAGAAAGCTGCGCCAAATGTTATTGTTGTTATTCTTATAACTTTATAAGGATCTTAGAATACTAAAAGGTCTCTGATGTCATCTTGGAACAAATTACAGGTTAAATTGTACAGACAGAATAATGTAAAGAAAATAAGTAAAGGCTTGTTAGCCCTACATTATTTGTTTGTTTTACACTCACTTAAATTTATACCTAGATGCATTTGTGTGATATAGAAATACCGAGGACTTGGCGTCGCACATTCTGTGCATTTGTCAGTGTCAAGTTTTCTTTAACACAATAAAATTATGACCGTGTTAATCAATTAGCTTAGGAAAAACAAAAATAGGAACCAAGGAGATTTTTACATAAATATGAATCATAGTCAAAGTCACATCCGGTCCGGTTTGAAGGGTACTGCAGCTAGCAAAATTACTGGGCTGTTGAGACTAACCATCTAGTCTCATTGGAATCAGCTGCCCGAGTGGGTGTTCCCCAATGAATATAGTCTGGGTACCTTCAAGTCGCGAGTGAATCGGTTTCTTCTAGGCGAGCGTGCTCCACCGTAGACCGCATCTTCGCTTAACATCAGGCGGGATGGCGGTCAAACGCAAGCCTATCTAATATAAAAAAAAAAAAAAGCCTCAAAGTAATGAGTGCCAAAGCAGCGATGCCCTGGACGTTGTTTTGCTACTCAAAGTTCTGTGTATCGCTGCAATGGTCATGGACAGGCGTTATCTCTTACCATCAGGAGAGCGCCTCGATCGTCTAATTACTTTTACATAAGAAAAAAAAAAAAAAAAAAAACATTGTAAGTCATGGTTGAGTCTTAAAAGTGGTGATGACTTTACTACTCGACGAAGTAGTTTTGGAAGCAACACTAATCGTGAAAATCATGTTTTACCATATTGTAAACACTTTCACACTCTTATGCGTGTAATTTGGTACTTTATGAAGAAAAGAACAGATACTCTAGATAATTGATTGATTCAGGCGTTACTTTGCGGAAGTTCATTTTGAATGTTTAAGGTATATATCTAGTTTATTTCCGCTTAACAGTCGTTCCAGTTCCAACAGTGATGAGGACTTAAATTAAACTAACTAAACTAATCTGACACTGCTTATTAATTAAAAACGTAATCTTACTTTAAATCTAGAACTAATTTGACAAAACATTCAAAAAGAATACTCTAATTGATACATGCGTTTATTACATAATAATAATAATAAAACATAAGTTATGATAGTAAGTTATAGTAAATAATATCCACTTTTTTTTAATGCGTTGACATGATTTCTCCTTGTTCCCGCCAAAACTCCAAGATCTTACTTTGTTATTTATATCTTAGTTATTTGTGGATGGTCGATGCTATTTTATTCTTTGATTTGAGATAAAGGGAAGATATTATTTATTTCCTTCTATGAACAACTCACTTCTACTTTGTTATTCAATGATTCTTGGGTTTTAATGCCACCTGCCACCTAGTGGTGAGTAGCTTAACTAATCTTTATATAACTGTACCACCTAGCGTAATTTTCGTGAAACTTAAACAGGGGTTTCGCGCATTACCCATCAAAATTAGGAAGTTTACGTAACGTATACAAATACCATGCAATCGATATGAATTTTATTTAGTTGTGTAATTTTATTATTCCCGCATTGACATTTTCAATGAAAAATACTCGATTCTTGTTTCCGAAATGTGACACTGTGACCCAATTATAACAAAAATAGTCAATTTTAGTAATATTGTAGATTATAAGATGTTATCTAGGTTTATGAAAGTGTTGATTTTCAAAGTTTACTATATTTATTCTTTGAACCCTTGTTATCTTGTGATAAACTAATATTATTGCGTTCCAAAACACACACTTTTACTTATTATGAATTTAGATCACTGTACCTGATTATACCTCCCTGGTTACTAATTAATGTTGATAATTTTATAACTGTTACGCCTTAATTGACTGAATAAAGTTTATTTATGTGATAATATATAATTTACGAGAATGTCATTTGTAAAGTGTTGCTTCGAATCAGGAGAGGGGCGACATGATATCGTGGATAGCTTTGTACAGAAATGTACGGACCCTGGATGTAAGTTAACAAAATGTTTGAGATTTTTATGTTCACTTTTATGAAATTTATCATTTATACGATGGAATCAAAGTCAAGATCATAATTAAATTAACTGAGCTGGTAGTGAACCATGTTTTCTGACGTGCACTTTGTACTTCAAAGAACTAAATTTGCGTTTGGCTTGCACTGTAAACAAAAATCTTCTATTTTTATTGATTATCTCTTTAAATTTGGCGCTTAGTTTTATCTTCCGTCTTATTTCACGATCTACGTTCCGTTTCTTTTCCCTTCGGTAACAGTTGACGCAGCGTATACAATTTTTAGCGGATACCTGAGACTAATTCATTTAACTTCTTATTTAAAGTTTTGAGTAAAATTATAAAATGAGTGTTATTCTTGTACTCAGTAAACAAAAATACTATATGCTACAATGCATAAAATATACTGGCAGTTTTTTTAATAATTTGCAAGCATAAACTTACTTAGTAAAATGGAACGTAACCATATTGATTGGCTGACTCAGAATATGTTTCTTCTATTTTAATTTTTTATTTAGTTGTTGTGTATGTCTAGCAGATAAAAGTTAAAGTGAAAGAAAGAAAATGTCCCTAGGTATGTTTTTGTATTAATGTTATCAGTAAAATATCTTTAGTTTCTTAGAAAATTCTTATTTAAATTTTGACATCTGCGATTGGTAGGTGGCGCCATCTTGAATGACGAATTGTCATTTACATTTCTGTTATCGGCGTGTTTTCGTGGTATTTTGCATTAAAACTCGATTTTCTATTAAATCAATCATTAAAATGGAGACTTGAAATTATAAAATACAGTGCTAACAAACTGTTTCGTAGGTTAAACTATCGATGTGAGTGTAAAAGTGTTAGAAAAGTGAAGGGGGAGAAATATCACAATGACAGCTTCACCTGCTCCAAACCAGACGAAAACTGTGACGGCGGCAGTTACCAAGCCCCAAAAGACCTATGGAAAGATAGTGCTAACACTCTCCAACTGTCTCCTCTCTGAACCTGTGTTCAAAGAGACGCCGTCCCAAACTGATGGCCTTGACATAGAGACTGAGACAGATCTCCGAATCCTTGGCTGCGAAATGATCCAAACCGCAGGTATCTTGCTCCGCCTGCCTCAAGTAGCCATGGCAACGGGTCAAATCTATCTTCAGAGGTTCTACTATTCCAAATCCTTTGTCAGATATCCAATGGAAACTATGGCAATGGGCAGCATCTATTTAGCATCTAAAGTAGAAGAAAAACCTTGTAGAATCAGGGATGTCATCAATGTTTTCCACCATATCAAGCAAGTTCGAGCACAGAAGAACATTGCACCATTAATTGTTGATCAGAATTACATTGAACTGAAAAATCAAGTTATAAAAGCTGAACGGAGAATACTTAAAGAATTGGGGTTCTGTGTGCACGTCAAGCACCCTCACAAGCTCATTGTTGTATATCTGCAAGTATTGCAATATGAAAAGAACAGGCAATTAATGCAAATGGCATGGAATTACATGAACGATGCACTTCGCACTGATGTATTTATGAGATTTCCCCCAGAAACTATAGCCTGCGCGTGCATATACTTAACATCCCGGAAAATTGGCCTTCCATTGCCAAACAACCCACACTGGTTCCTCCTATTCAAAGTACCTGAAGAAGACATCAGAGATGTCTCTGTAAGGATCTTACAGCTATACAAGCGCCCTAAAGTCAACCCGGAAGAACTAGAAAGCAAAGTTGAGCTACTGCGTAAAGTTTACCAGGCAAACAAGCATATGCAAGCTCAAAGGGAAAGAGAAGCTAAAGAAGAGAAAAAACCTGAATCTCCAACTGCTTCAACTTCAAAAGACTCAAGGCGGGATACAAAAAAGGATAAGTCACCAAAGACTCCGCCTCTGTCTAAATATCACACAACACATAAAACTAAGAAAGAACGCCGATCTAGGTCTCGTTCCCCTTATGACAGAAAACGAGATTATTCAAGCAAAAGGCACAAGTCACGTTCCAGAGACCGAGAGATTGACCGCTCTAGGGAAAGACGCATGGAAGACAAGAGTCGTAGTCGCAGTTCTAGGAAATATGATGATTATGATAGGAAGTCCGGGAGAGAGGGAAAAGACAATAGAGATGAGAAAAGAAAACATTAGTAAGATAAGACATTGTTTAAGTGCATACTGAATTTAAAATAAAATTTCAATACCTAAAATATTTGATCTTTTTATTTATTAATTGTAGTCTAGTTGACTGCCTTGTAGGTAGGTTAGTAAATCTGCTGAGATTTAGGGTGTGGATTTGGTTCATGAGCCTGAGCTGCCAGTGAAGGAAAACATCGTTAGGAAACCATAGTGTGGTGGTAGGGTACTTTCTAGTACTTGCCTGGCTAGCTACCTACAGGTTGAAAATCTGCCGCCAAGCACCTAACGGTGTGTTGCGGCTGCCTCACTTCAGAGCCAGTTCTATTCCAGGTTACGTGTGCTTTACCACCTTTGACCACACCGTCATTTAACATCAGGTGAGCTGTGGTCAAACACCTTTTTTTTTTTTTTTTTTGTCCAGAGAAAATACTTTGTGTATACCACCGGCTCTGGGGCGGGCACGGTGGTTATGTGGGACTCTCTGTCCTAATGACGGCCTACCCACTAAAAACCCTGGAGTGTTCCACCTCGGCGCTTTGTGTCGAGGCTGCGGGCACGCTTTCGCACTCTACCGCGGCCTCGACAGCGCTTGTCCTCGCGGACCCGCCTCGGGGAGCCCAAGCTCACCCCGCAACAATGACGATGTGTCCGAACACCAGACACATCGTCATCCACCTCGGAGACCAAACCAGCAAATGGGCGTCGGACAGCCCCATGTCCGTACGCCCCTGGTCTCCATGCGACGGGTCAGATAAGTGGCCCCGCCGCCTGCCACTTTGGTTGCTTGGAATGGGGATCGCCAGACCAGCACTCCCCCCATTCCGCAACCCCTTCCACTCGGCTCCTCCACTGTGCCCTCAGCTCATCAGAGGGGCACGTGGAGAGCCCGTCGCCAGACCACCTCCTGAGGTCGGGTCCCTCTTGCCGTCGCGACATGCCATAACATGGCTTGTCGCGACCCACCTCGAGGACCGATAACGTGGTCAAACACCTAACTTATCAAACATAAAATAAAAAAAAGTTTACCTATGGTGAATTCCAAATGAGATTTACCACCAAGTAACCAGACTAAAAGTTCTATATGAAATGAAATGAAATTTATTCACAAAAAATAGGGTTTACATTGATGTTATTATAATTATTGAATTAATTTTCCTATTTTTCTGTAACTTGGCATGTGAATTTGGTCAAGAGAAAATTGCAGAAAATAGTATAAATTAAAAAAAAACAATGTCAAGTTTGTTATAGATAAAATAATAATAAGTAGGTCATAGTTATGTTTATGTCAAAGTATATATATAATATTAAGTAGATGATCCTCAAGAGATAGTAGACTATCACCTTTGGACAGACATGTCCTATCTCATCCTAAGCCCTACGTACCTACGTCGAATGACCTGTCTATTTCCAGCTGACAAGTTACACCTATAAGTATACACGATAGCCGCTGATCGCGTCGGGTATAATTTTAGCCAGTCCCCTGTTATTCTGCCCGGAGTCATACCGTTACGTGTCCGTGAGCTCGGGAACGGACTTTGAAAACACGTGAAATAATTCTAAATTCTAAATAGCAAATTGTTTCCCTCAGTCAAAACTTAGCATTCATTGGTAGCGCAGTGCGGGTGCTGGGTACATCGATATCCAGGGTCGGAAACTCGATCAGTGTCTAGGGCTTGCGACACAGGTTCAGGTTTAAAGGCCTGCCTAAACAAATATATATATCACTATATATATACATAAAGCAAAGTCATTCATAATTCGTAACATTTATTTGCATATATGGGTGAAGTACAGTTGGTAGGAGTTAAGTCATGGCACGCAATATCCCTTTAGGCAGGCAAATTATCATCTTATAAAAAAAATTACGAAATACAACGTCAAAAAAGTCGTCCGCCGCGTCTGTCTCTCTGTCTGTCTGTTCGCGATAAACTTAAAAACTACTGAACGAATTATCATGCTAGTTTCACTTGCTTGCTTTTTTGTAGATTTATAAAAGACGAATATTCCATCATGCGTTGTTTTGTTGTATCTCCAAAGGGATGTGGCAGGGTTTTCCATAAGCTCCCAGGTGGCTTGACTTTTTGCGACACTTCCATAAATTATCATCATAATAATATTTCAACGAATTGACAGCCCTGTTGGTTCATTGGTAGTATGTCTGCTCCAAGAGCTGAAGGGCGTGGGTTCGATTCCCACCCAGGATAACCATTTTGTGGCATAAACAAATGTTTGTTCTGTGTCTCGGTGTTCTCTATTACTTACTAGTACTAGATAAGCGGTTTGATTCCACCTTTGTACGAATCGCTAGACAATGGAATTTGCTGCCCGAGTGGGTGTTCCGTGATAGATACAATCGGGTTGCCTTCAAGTCGCGAGTGAATCGGTTTCTTCTAGGCAAGCGTGTTCTATCGTAGACCGTATCATGCGAGATGACAGTCAAACGCAAGCCGATTTTTAATATAGACCGCATCTACGTTTAACATCAGGCGAGATGGCGGTCGAACGCTTTCATAAAACCTATTTTTAGTAAAAACATATTTTGAAAAGGTACTACGTAACTTTTACTGATTTGTGGCCGTTGCACAGTATCTTATTTGACGGAAAAATAGCGATGAATGTAGTTGTTATATGAATTACACGGATAAATACTCAGATAAGCTATGATCAAAGTCATGCCCTACAAACCCGACCTATAGTGAGCCGGACCGCGCGTCGTACCTATTTGATTATTTTTGTAGCGATGACAGCTCAGTTGTTAGCGTAGTCGGTTCGCACGCCGAAGGTAGTGGGTTCAAACCCTAAGACACCGTGAGGAAACTATAGCGAGCTGGTAGGGTACTTTCTAGTATTCGGCTGGCTAGCCATCACCTTAATTTGGAACAACGGTGTTGCCTCGCTTGAGAGCCAGTTCTATTCCAGGCTAGGGTGCTTTACCATCATTGACCACACCGTCACTTTAAATCATGTGAGCTGTGGTCAAATCAATGAGCTTCTCAAAAGATTGATCAATAAAATTGACAACCATTAAAAAAAATTTAGAATGAAGTCGTTTTTTTCTGTCAAAATTATACTTGTATATTATATATTCAGTTTATTTCCGCTTAACAATCGTTTCGGTTACAACAGTTATGACGATTCAAATTATTTTTTTTCCAACTGGATGACAATTTAAAAAACTTATCATTATCGTTTCTTATTTAAATTAAAATTATACTTGTCAATAGTTTGACGCAGTGATTTCTTTGACTAATCGATCTATCTAGTCATTCATTATGCAAGCAAAGCTGGGCAAGTGTGTCATCCCTTATCACTGTCTTATCACTTTACAAAACAGTTGTATACGTAAAGCGTACGTCAGTGGACGTCGCTGAATTTTGTGCAAATCTATTACGTGTTCATTTTTATAGAAAGGTTTAAAAAACAACAGAGTGTGTTCGTTAAAGTAAAATTTATTACAAAAAACTAAACGCAAAGATTTATTTTGTTTTGGTATTTTGCTTATTAGCAAAATGAATTATAGTGAAGTGAATTTTATCGATATTTTCAGTATTTTAATTAACGATTAACTACTAACAATTAGCAAAGTGAAAAGGCTATTAATTAGTAAGTTAGACTTGTTGAAAATATGATTTTAGTTAAGAAAATAATTAGTTGCCCAGTGTTAATGTGTTGTGTTATTTTGAAATAGGAATTTTCCTTGTAATTACTACATTCAGATACATGAACTATATGAGGCAAAAAATACATTAATTATATATAAATATAATTAATGTATTTTATAAAAATACTAATTATATATAATTATTTATTGTAAGGTTTACCTTTAAACTCTACCAAACGTCAAACAATTTTAACATGACGTTGCAAAGCAATAACTTTTAAACTATTATTACACAGTCATAAATGAGTTTATACAAGGTGTTTCAAGTTATTATCTACAGCGACGATGTCAGTGAGAAAGTTAGCGAACCAAGCTTGCTTTTTTATTAGCAGAACCCTGTATATGACATGTAAGTATTATTTACAACAACTGATAAAGAGTGAAAAAGCATATTTCATTTATTTCACCACTTTAAATGAAGTGGCTGAGTAAAGAACCAGCCAAGTAAGAGACGGGCTCTGGCACCGAAGGTTCCGTACCAAGAAAATTATGTTTTCGTAGTATATATGTACTTATGTAACATTAAAACTTTTAACTTTAGCTTCGATATATAGCAACGAATCGGCCTTACTTGTAAGGACAAACTAGGGCTTGTATGTAACTACACATGTTCAATAAGCGACATGACGGCAGACTTCGTGAGCTATGCCGCAAAACTGTCCTGTACAGCAATAGCACATTTGCGATGAGACGTACTATTTATAATGAATAAATAAATATCATAGAACTATACACACATCGCCATCTGGCCCCGAACTAAGCAGAGCTTGTGTGATGGAAGTCAGATAACTGATAGAATACATTAATACTTTTTTTTTTGTAAATACATACAGAACACCCAGACACAGAACATACATTTGTTTATTCACAAAATGTTTACCCTGAGTGGGAATCGAACCCACGCCCTACAGCTCTTATAATACCACAAACTCAAAATAGTGACATTTTAAATTTAGACTTAAGAAATTCTCAATCGATAAGGTATCATTATTCTGTAAGTGAGTTTTTGAATGACGAATTAGTGACTAATTTTCATAATAATATTAATTAATTAATGACGCTTAAGTATTTATAAATGTTTGCATGCCATGGTGCTAGACTGGAGATTCTATACTACCCATGACTTTTATCTATGTAACCCTTCTTACAATGAGAAGAGACCCACAACCAGCTGGGGGACTGTTTTAAATACAGGGATGATTCTTTAATTAAAATACATATATCTCTAATGCATCACACTATATTAAAAACGGTAGTAGGTACATTTTTTTTTTTTTATAGTAGATAGGCTTGCGTTTGACCGCCATCCCGCCTGATGTTAAGCGAAGATGCGGTCTACGGTGGAGCACGCTCGCCTAGAAGAAACCGATTCACTCGCGACTTGAAGGTACATAAAGGTACATAAAATCGGGCTATTTTTTAGTTTCATGCGGGGGTCTAGATGTCGCCACCATTTGTGAGCTATTTTTTAATGGTTGTCAGGTGTGGTGTTTGACAACACCTGATGTTAAGGTGACGGTGTGGTCGAAGATGGTAAAGCACACCTAGTCTGGAATGGAACTGGCTAACAAGTGAGGCATTCGAAACGCACTGTTATGTGCTTAACGGCAGATTTCAACTTGAGGGTGGTAGCTAGCCAGCCGAGTACTAGAAAGTACCCTACCACCATGCTATGGTTTCCTCACGATGTTTTCCTTCACTCGCAGTTAAAGCTCATTGTTGGGGTTTGAACCCATGCTCTGCGGCGTGTGAACCGACCGCATTAACCACTGAGGTATCACCGCTACAACTATACATTATATTTATGTCGGACCTGTAACCAATAGAACTAAATTAATTGGTGACTAGTGTAAAATACGAACACTATATATTTTATAACGCAAGGGCGCCACCATAATGTTTTTTAATCAAGTCAAGTACTTAGTATTTCCTTATTTTGTTGACCTCCAGAGATAAATTCGAGATGTGTAGCGTGTAAAATCTTATAACTTATAACTACGTAAACTTCATGCAGAGCCAGAGATATAAATTAATCTTTATTCTGATGCGACTTTATCAGCTTTGACTCTTGGTTCCGCCACCGCGACCTTAGTTAAGATACTCAAGTGAAACTATATGTGTATAGTGAACTTAAGATTTTGTAGTGATGATAACTCAGTGGTTAGCGCGGTCGGTTCACACGCTGAAGGGCCGAGTTCAAAATCCCAACAATGAGCTTGAGCTGCCGGTGAAGGAAAACATCGTGAGGAAACCATAACGTGATGGTAGGGTACTTTCTATTACTCGGGTGGCTAGGTAGAACTCCCAAGTGGAAAATCTGTCGTATTATTTGTATTAAATATATTTTTATGATAAATGTAAATAATATTATAGAATTCTTTTGTTTTCTGTATTTTTTTCTGTCTATCTATTATAACTGGTCTTGTTCGTTTCAGGCTGCTGCGGCTGCTGCTCAGCTCTTCGACCACGTTACAAACGGCTGGTCGACAACATCTTCCCTGCATCCCCGCAAGATGGCCTCGTCAAGTCCAACATGGAGAAACTCACGTTCTACTCGCTGTCCAGTCCGGAGAAGCTGGACCGGATCGGCGAGTACCTATTCCAGAAGGCCAGCAGGGATATATATAGAAGAAGACATGGGTATGTATACAGACATCCATGTACATGGACTGAAGACATATTCAAGCTTGTTGAGATAAGACTGTGGACACTTGTGATCCCGTTTGAACTCTTCACACGGGATCGCAAGTGATAGAGGATTGTATGCCTTGCTGCGTTGTAGGGTTTGTAGCGATGATAGCTCAGTGGTTAGCGTGGTCGTTGCATTCGCCGAAGGTACGTTCAAATCCCAACCGAGAGCTTGAGCTTCCGATGAAGGAAATCTTCGTGAGGAAACCATAGCGTGGTGGTAGTGTACTTTCTAGTACTCGCCTGGCTAGGTACCACTCATGTGGAAAATCTGTCGCTTTTTTATATGAAACAAAGTAATGAGACGTACGATACGATCTCCTGATGGTAAGAAATAACGCCTGTCCAATGGCATGACCATTGGACGATATTGGATAAGAAAACGAAATGTCAAATAGTGTATGTCAATTTACACTAATTATAAAGAGGAAAGATTTGATTTTTTTGTTTGTTTGTATTGAATAGGCTTCGAAACTAGTGGACCGATCTTAATAAATATTTAATTATTACAATGCTCCATTATCACTGAGTTACATAGGCTATATTTATATTGTTAATCGAGTTTTGTTTTCCCGTGCAAAGCCGGGGCGAGCTGCTAGTATAATATAAAATCTGCAAAAGAAAATTGTTTCCATAAAGAAGGCCACCGGATGTAACCGAAAGTATAATCAGAGTATCCGATATATTTAAACGTTGAGTAATCCCAGATAAGTTAAACAAAAATGTGTGAAAACTACGTCAGTTTCCATAGTAAAACCTTTAGATGAGTGAGACGATGTTTCAAATAAAATTGGACATGACTAAATTTCGTAGACAATCATGCCATACAGCAATCTGATTAAAATGTTGTATTGTCACGAACTAATTTGCTTATCGATGTTATAAAACAATCGAAAATTACATCTGATAAAATGTAAAAAATTTAAATGCTTCTTTGTGAAATTGATCAAGATAATAATGAATCCACATTTCTTTCTGTACCATAATCAGATAACCATACAAAAACAATGTTTGACCACACCTGATTCATGTTTTCTTTTTCGTGTTTAACAGGCTAGTTATTTGACCACAGCTCATCTGATGTTAAGTGAAGGTGTGGTCGGAGATGGTAAACACACCTAACCTGGAATGGTAATGACTCTTAAGTGTGGCTGCTGGAACACCGTTAGGTGCTTAGCGGCAGTTAAACTGTTAAACATCTAACAGTGTTCCAGTGTTTGAACTTGAGGGGTGTAAGCTTCGCGGTAGCAGGGCCGCCTTTACCCGGGGGTTCAAAGGGTGTGAACCCGCGCGCATAGTCCTAGGGGGCGCAAGCTGAGACCGCGATAAATTTTGATAGGTACCCACAACACTGAGACCACTCGAGCAGTGCCACGGGCATAGTTAATTTATTATACAATATTGCACATAGATACTCTTTAATAATTAATTTCATTAGTTCGACTGCAGGTTGACTTTCATTTCGGCGCCGAATATGCTTAAGACGGCCTTGGGTGGTAGAGTACCTTCTAGTACTCGACTTGATAGCTACCATCCTCAAGTTCCAAAATCTGTCGCCAAGCACCTAAAACGGTGTGTTCCGGCAGCATCACTAGAGAGCTAGTTCAATTCTAGGCTAGGCGTGTCCACACCACACCACCATCACCACCACCTTCGACCACACCGTCACTTCACATCAGCGGAATTGTGTTCAAACACTTAGCTTGTCCACCGTAAAAAAAGGGTGGTACCTGGCCAGCTGAGTAGGTGCGCTACCACCATGCTATGGTTTCCTCACGATGTTTTCCTTCACCGGTAGGTCAAGCTCATTGTCGGGGTTGTATCTATAGTAAAGCTACAGTCCATACTTTTCTGATTTCGTTGAAGGTAAACAAACATATTTGAAACCTTCAAAAAGTAGTTTATCTTTTAACAACGTTTATCTCTTCCGCGCAAACTTGTCCGGTTGAAAGACGAGATTATACAAACCCTCGATAGATAAGATAGGAAGATCAATGATCTTTATCACCAAGAGAGATATAGAAAGAATATTTATACCACTCCAATAAACCACCTTTCTAGGGATTCAACTAATTAGTTAAAATAATTACAAAAAAGTATTGTGGAATGATCTTCCTTTCTCGGTATTTCCGCGTAGTTGCTAGGGTCTTTGAAAGGCGTGTTAATAGAATCTTAAAAGGTTTGCAACTTACTTGTAGCGCCTATGGTACTGCAGATAAACTTCCGTAGGTTTTTGACGCAAAACGTAACTTTCGTAAAATGTCATCATAAAAATTTTGGTCAGTTTCGCACAACGTCAGTTTCTCGAAATGTCATTTTCGCACAAAGTCACTTGAAATACGTATAAACAAAATTGTCGACCCAGCAATGCTATCAGTTAAAAATTTAAATTTAGCCACGTTTATTAAACATATTTATTTATATTTCCCTAAACACAATAATAAAATATTGTCAAATATTCAATGCTAAGGCTATCATAGTTTAAAAAGTAAAAATGAGTTGTTTTTATGAATTTACTATGGCTATTGGCATGGTTATTTTTTCCTACATTAATTTTGTTTGACTCAATCTCAAAACATTATTGCCTGATGGCAGAATATATGATAGTGCGAGTTCTATTCGATCTCCAGCTCAGGATATCTCCCTGGTAGTATGGCTGCATCTGGTCCAGTAATGTGGCTACTGATTCCAGGTTCGTGATAATAGCGATGGAAGCGATGGACCAGCTACTGCTGGCGTGTCATGCACAGACACTCAACCTCTTCGTCGAGAGCTTCCTTAAAATGGTTCAGAAGCTGCTCGAGTCCACGGACCCTCAGTTGCAAATCCTGGCCACTCAGAGCGTGAGTACCATGCATTTTCAACAACAACTGCATTGTTAACTCTTTTATTAGCAGCATTTTTTTATGTTATATAATGAGAGGAACGAGACGTTCTCCTCATGGTAAGAGATAGCGCCTGTCCATTATAATTGCAGCGTTACATAAGTAGTAAAACAAAGAAAATTATTAAATTAAAAAAAAAAAATTGTTTAACGTAATTTTCTAACCTTTTATAACATGTTGAGGCTTCTACTTTTGTTTTTTTTGTGCATTTGGCCAGTGTCAAGTATAAAGAGTAACATACTTGACACTGGCCAAATGTATCACGATAAAATCAATCGGAACAAACCCCAGTCACAGTCAAAGTCACATAAAACCAATTACAGTCACGCAAAGCAAGTCACGGTCAAATCCAGTCGCATGCCTTAAAAGTAATAATGTCTACACTAGAAGCCTTCAAAGAATTTAACACGAAAAATTTCACGAATACATTGGAGCGATGTGGTTTATTCACATTCTCGCTAAAACTTCATATTAAAGTTTGTCAATATCTGGTTTCCAGTTTGTCCGTTTCGCGAACATCGAAGAAGACACGCCGTCGTATCACCGACGGTACGACTTCTTCGTATCTAAGTTCAGCGCCATGTGCCACAGCAACCATGGCGACAAGCCTGCCCGGGACCGCATCCGCCTCGCCGGCATACAGGGCTTGCAGGTGACTATAAACTCTATTGTAATGACCACTATAACGCTATTTGCTGTTCCTCTGGCGGGGTTATATCAGGGAGTATCTATACTAGTATGACAAAAGTGTTCTCTACTTCCAGGGAGTGATCAGGAAAACAGTGTCCGACGACCTGGTGGAGAACATCTGGGAAGCACAACACATGGACAAGATAGTGCCCTCTCTGCTTTACAATATGCAGGTCGGTATAATCTAGTACCTAAACAAAATGCCACTATAAACAACTTAAAAACAAACATTTTCAAAAATTCTTAACAAAAAGCTGCTTTCTTTACATAAAGTGCGAATGATAAAATAATTTGCTTTAGGTGATAAAACATCTGAATTGTAAAAGATATACTGATGTGACTAAATAAACGATCAAGAAAAACAGATTATTAGGGTGGTTTATGCACAGGGTTGCGTGATTTCATGACACTTATGAAACGCAAACAATAAAGTGAGTGTTTGCTGATAGATAAAATCTGGGTGCCTTCAAGTCGAAAGTAAATCGGTTTCTTCAAGGCAAACGTGCTGCATCGCTTCTTCGCTTAACATTAGGCGTGACGACGGTCAAACACAAGCCTTTGTAACAAAAAAAACTTTCCTGGGAAACTTCTCGAAAAACATTTATCTTGCTGTACCAAACTGGTAGCAATTTGTTTCTAATTTTTTGGATGTTTTTTATTAGTCAGCAGAAAAATACGAGACAGTTTCGTGTCTGGAAACAGACACTAGGGACGGTGAAGAGCAGCACCCGCCGCGCTTAGCCGAAGCCTGTCTACGGGAGCTCGTGGGTAGAGCTTCCTTTGGACACATACGAAGTGTGTTACGACCTGTGCTTACGTAAGTAATTAATAGGAATAATATTATTTGTCCTAACAACGATATAGAAGAAAGAACATTGTACCTGTCAGATTTCCTTGGAAACCCAATATGAATGAATGTTCCAATAGACCTAAATTCTTGCTCCTTCAACATGACAGTAAAATTACAGTCTGATTATAAATTTACGTGTTAAATCGTTAATGTAACACGGATTTGACAATATTTGTGTTCTTAGAACAAAGTCGTATGCTTTAGTTAAGTTGACTAAAATAAATCCTGCCACTGAATTTGATTGTAGTTAATGTTTCATTGCAGACATTTCGACCGACACGAACTATGGATTCCGACCGACTTCGCCGTGCACGTATTCAAAATCATCATGTTTTCTATTCAGGTAAGAACTTAGTAACAACGTAACTTAGTTGACGCAGGTTACTTTACATTTTATTATATTTACTCGGATAGTTATAATACCTTTGCAATTCATATTTTGTTATTTCCATTTTGAGTCATTCGTTGTCAATTGAATTTTCTTTTTTGTTACCAGTATAATCTATTGTGACATCTCTGTTTTATGCGTATTCAAGCCGGACTAGTTTTCAAATTTTCTTCAATTATTCAAAGTGTAATTGTAAGATTTTTTTTTGTAACAAGTAACTGTAACAATATTGTCATTATTACTATATTATATAAAGCAGAGACCCAAAATGTGTTCAAGTCTCCATTCGGGCAATCTTTGCTTTATAACTCAAAGTTCTGAGTACTAATACTATGGTGTACTATCTTTTCCTTCACCAGCCGTCCAAGCCTATTGTTGGGATTTGAAACAACGTCCTCCGGCGTATGATTCAATGGTTACAGGGTTGCCTACAGAGCTATCATCGCTTCAATTTGTGGTCATATTTCAGGCGCAGTACTCATACAGCGTGGTGGAAGCTCTGATGCAGCAACTGGACGCTGGAGGAGCAGGGGGCACCGGAGGGCGCACGGTCGCAGCGGTGCGCGCCGCACGGGCCGAGGTCCTCACCAATATCGTGGCCATCGCCGCCGGGGACAGCGTCGGTCAGTATCGTATTCTGATCATCCATCTGGAGGTGCTGGTTCAGCGCACATATACAATCACGCCTTTCACCCGTAGGCATATGCAGAGACTATATGATTCCTCTTGCTACGATCTTGGTACCCGTCTTTCGCTTCTCCTACTTTCTTTAGCGTTTTCATACTTGCTCGTCGGTTGCAATTCGATTATGATACGTTTCCCCACGTCGACCCTTACAGTCTTGTCGTTCTGTTTCAACAATCTTACATCTATGTATTTTCTTCACATCTTAAGATCACCTAAGCATTTGCCTACCTATTGTCAATATTTTTATATCGACATATAATGTACTTTACTTGACATTTTGTTTTTATTTATTGACATGTAATCAGTGTTTTATAACTTTTTTAATTATACATATTTGAAATGATTTTACGAAATTTGACTTTGAACATTAGTGTTATCAATCAAATATTTGTATTTATATTGATAAACAAATATATTGCGTATAGTTTAAGTTTATTTAAAGTTAGAAAAAATTGTTATGTTGACAAAGGTCACAGTGTATGTAGAGGTGAAAAAAAAATGTTTAGGGCAAACAAAACAATAACCGCCATTTTTAATATTACTTTGTTTTAGGCCCGTCTGTATTGGAAATTATCAACAACCTCCTCACTAATTTGAGAGCGTCCGTGGCTCGGGATTCAGAGGTAAATATACTTTTGTGTTTATTTTATGTGTACATGTAATTTTTTCACGAAAATGTCAAGCCTCTGTGATAGTTTTAGCTGAATCGAATTTGAAGTGTCATGCCACACGAAAAGAAATGTTACTAAAAGTTACTAAATAACACTTAACAGATATGCAAATTAATTTGGCGATGACAGCTGACCCAAAGAAAGACTCTCTATTAACTACTCTATTACTGTGTTCCGGGGCTGTTGAGACTAACCATGAGATATTGTATTGTATTTTTAAATATAATATGTAAATACGAATATTGCCATAGATAAAGAAAAGAAACATTTATTTGTTACAGAAAGAAAACGACGAGAAATTGTATCAGGACGCGCTGATTAACGCCTTAGGAGAGTTCGCGGACCACTTACCCGACTTCCAAAAGATAGACATCATGATGTTCATCGTGAACAAAATCCCATCGCAGAACCGCGGGAAGTTCACCAAGGCGGACTCCATGCTGCAGAGCATCCTCCTCAAATCATTGCTCAAAGTAAGTTCTACGTACTTCTAGAAGCTTCTATCGTGTTTGAAAACCAATTGGTACTTATTATCTTAAAAAATCCCAATTTTCGTCCGCTTATACGCTATTCCCTAATTTATTAAGAGTAATATAGTTAATCTAGAAAAGATGTTTTCTTATAAATGGATAATGAACAGTATTCTCGTTTCATAAGTATATTTTGTTTATGTAACTTATGTTAAAATTGTCAAACATCTAGTCTATCACTTATAATAAAATTTGACTAACCTTGTTTTGACGATAGCGGGCCCTGTAGGTTTTTAGTTTTGAAGTTGACTGGCTAGGTTTTTGACCACATCTCACCTTGTGTTAAGCAACGGTTTGTTCGAACATGGTAAATACACTTAGCCTGGAGCTGGCTCTCAAGTTAGGCTGCCAGAACACACCGTTAGATACTTGGCGCCAGATTTTCAATTTGTGGGGGGTAGCTAGTCAGCAGAGTACTAGAAAGTACCGCCATGCTATGGTTTCCTCACAATGTTTTCCTTAACCGGCAGCTCAAGCTCATTATTGGGGTTTGTTTTACGCTACCCACTAACCACTGACTCATCGCTACAAATTTGAAAGTTGACGTTGACCAGATATATAAAGAATTCGTTGCTTACTACCTTTTGGTAACAGGTAGGGACAACTTATAAGACAACGGAGTTGAGCAAGGCTTTTCCGGGGGCTTTCCTGGACGCTCTACTCCGTATGTCCCCCAGCGCGTCCCCCGCCGCCAGGGTGCTGCTGCAGCGGATACTGCACACTCTACTAGACAGAAACGGAAATGCCGTGCACCTCGCGATACCCACGTGAGTATAAACCCACTACAGATCGGAATAAGTCATTAATAAATAACATTAACAAGTTTAATTAAAACGAATGAAAATTTATTTGTTTCAAAAAAATTATAGCCATTATCACTCGGGTTGATGTAGGGATAACGATGGTGCCGCGGTAGAGTGCGAAAGCGTGCCCGCAGCCTCGACACAAAGCGCCGAGGTGGAACACTCCAGGGTTTTTAGTGGGTAGGCCGTCATTAGGACGGAGAGTCCCACATAACCACCGTGCCCGCCCCAGGGCCGGTGGTATACACAAAGTTTTTTCCCTGGACAAAAAAAAAAAAAGGCATAACGATGGTCTGGTCTGATGATGATCGATTCTTCTGTATGGCGTGTCTCAAGGGATGAAAGAAGATGTGTGACACCCGACACCAAGGTTGTGGTCCAGCGACGGTGGGGTGGTTTTTGCTCATCGGACTAGTGGAGAAATCAGAAAAAAGACCATTTTTATAACCCGTCATGGAGACCTTGGACGAGCGGACGTGGGGACGTCCGACGCCCGTTTGCTGGTTTGATCTCCGAGGTGGATAATAATGTGTCAGGTTTTCCGACACCGTAATCGTTGCGGGGAGTTAGAACTTCCCGAGGAGGGACCGAAAGGACAGGCGCTGTGGAGCTCCCAGTCTTGACATAAGGCGCCAAAGTAGAATACTCCAAGGTTTTAGTGGGTAGGCTGTCGTTAAGTTAGAGAGTTCTACATAACTACACTGACCGCCCCAGGGCTGGTGGCATTCCCAAACGATTTTCCTTGGACAAAAAATGGTATGATACCCCAAAAATCAAAATTTGTTTAATTTTTTTTAAATACGGAATAGGTTCGTGTTTGTCCACATCCTACCTAATGTTAAGCAACGATGTCATCTAGGATGGAATTCGCTTACACAGAAGGAACCTTACTTGATTTGAAGGCACCAATATTATACTTTTTGGGAAACACAGACTCCGGCAACGAGTTCCTTGCTGTGCAAATAATGAATGTGGATTAGAAGACTAAATGCTCATGTTTAATATAAAGTCACATACATAAATACATCATCATCAGCCTATATTAGTCCACTGCTGGACATAGGCCTCTCCCAAGACACGCTCAGCCCGATCTTCGGCTGTTCGCTTCCATCCACCGCCTTTTCGCTTCCATCCACCGCCAGCTGTCCTACGTATATCGTCACTCCATCGAGTCTCAGGGCGTCCTACGCTACGCTTGCCAATACGCGGTCTCCACTCTAGAACACGTCTACCCCAGCGGTTATCGGTTCTGCATACATACATACACTCTGAAAATATTACACTCCTTTTTGGGTAGTCATATTATTATATCTAATAAGAACAGCTCTATAATTAGTGATATCTCTTTCTCGTGTTCTGAAAGAAAAGAGACAAGAACTTCCTTATTTTCTCTTTGCAGTGTGGATTACGCAGAACTGGGGCTGACCATCGAGAAATGTTCGCGCCAGGATTTAATATTTGTTAGCAAACATGGATACGCAGTGTTCAGCTCACTGTATGAAGGTGAGATAACTGTTGCTCTAAACTAACCTACTTTACTCCCACTGATTTGAGTTTTAGCTTCCAAATCAGAGGATGCCCTGTTTTTATAAACTGTCTCACTGCTTCGTGCGAGTCTTCTCATTGTGAGACGGGTAAGGCGTTTGTCCACCACGCTGGCTAAGTACGTGTTGACAGACATCTTTTTAAGAACTTGTAGATTTCTTGACGATGTTTAACTTCACCGTTTAAAGTTATCGGCAATATGTGTGCCATGGAATTTAAAACTCAGGATCTTCATTATATCTGTTATCTGACTTCCATAGTATAAGCTTTACTTAGTTTGGGGTCAGATACCTAGCATAGATAGCATTAGTGGCTTCCATCCACTAATGCTGAGGTGAGCCCCTATTTTGCAACTGTTTGTCTCTGTTTGTTTGTTTTTGTATTTGTTACTGAATAATTTTCTTTCCTTCTTTCTTTCTTTTAATACTATAAATGTAAAAGTTTAGATGGATGGATGGATGTTAGATAGATAGAACACTTTATTGTGCACACCATAAACAGAAAAGAGTACAGAGAACGAAACGACCTTATGAACTAGTGCCACAAGTGGCGGCCTTATCGCTAACAGCGGTCCCTTCCAGGCAACCAAGAAAATAAAAACACGATAGATAACATAAGAAACGGACGCGAGATGTAACACTGTTTGTTGCTCTTCGGGAAAACTACTGAACGGATTTGGATGAATTTTGGTATGGAGGTTGCTGAGACCCTGGACCATAACACATACCTAGGTTTTTTTTACTGAGGAAACATGTAGCGGGTAACACCACGGGGAGCAGCTGGTAAAAAATAAACGACCTGAATGATAAAATAAAGTTTTATTGGCAGAAATGTATTAAATGATACATACAAATTTTACATGGATAGAAATCTTTTTTTTTTTTTTTTATAATTGAATAGGTTCGCGCTTGACCACATCCTGCCTGATGTGAAGCATCGATGCGGTCTAAGATGGAACACGCTTACCTAGAAGGAACCTGTTTACTCTTGTTTACCTGTTTTTCCTTTTTTTTTTTGTATGTATGTATTGTAAATTATGAAATGTGTTTTATGTCATAAATAAAGTGTTGTCTATTGTCTATTGTCTTGATTTGAAGACACTCATATACACAGACTAAAGAGTTCCACATGCTCGCCGTGCGAATAAAGAATGTGGACTCAAAGCGCTTAGTGCGCACATGGGGAACATCCACCATGCACGGGTGTCGCCTCGGTCGCGTTTGTCTGGCCGTCCGGTAGTAAAAAGGGGCAGGGGGAACCAAGTCGTGCAACTCCAAGGCACAATCTCCGAAATGTATCCGGTAGAAAGCCGATAGACAGGCGACCTTACGTCGATGCTCGAGGCTTTAGAAACTATCTGATCTTAGAACTTAATTAAGCTTTTCATTGGTATATTTAGGCCTTCAGCTGGAAACGAACACGGTAGAGAATGTAGAAGCTATATACACGACGCTGGCGCTCCTCATCATAGAACTGGGATCCGAAGAGACCGTCTGCGACATCTTGCAGCTTGTACTGTCGTAAGTGTTGCATACACCACTGTACAGGACTAACCATCTATTGTCTTTTTTTTTTTTATGGTTGACAGGCTAGTTGTTTGACCACAGCTCACCTGATGTTAAGTGAAGGCGTGGTCGAAGATGGTAAAGCACACCTAGCCTGGAATGGAACTGGCTCTCAAGTGAGGCTGCCGGAACACACCGTTAGATGCTTGGCGGCAGATTTTCAACTTGAAGGTGGTGGCTTGCCAGCCGAGTACTAGAAAGTACCCTACCACCATGCGATGTCTCAAAGTAATGAGCGTCAAAGCAGCTATGCCTTGGACTTTGTATCGAATAGGCTCCGAAACTACTGGACCGATTTCCAAAATTCTTTCACCGTTGGGAAGCTACACTATCCCCGGGTGACATAGGCTACTTTTTATCCCTGTATTCCCACGGGAACGGGAACTGCGCGGGTGAAACCGCGAGGCGTCCGCTTGTTAGTAATAATATTAGAAAACAAGGCACAAGCGCGCGCACTCCGGTCCGAATTTCCGAAAGTCTGATTTATAGGATACAAAATTAAAGTCCCCGATTAAACAGCGATTTAACAGATTTTGACAGCCCTGTTGGGTCATTGGTAGTATATCTGCCTCAAGAGCTGAAGGCTGAAGTATGTATTTACAAAAAAAAAAGTATTATGTATTCTGTCAGTTATCTGACTTCTATCACACAAGCTCTGCTTAGTTTGGGGCCAGATGTGTGTATAGTCCTATATTTATTTGTTTAAACTGTTGCCGTATGGTATACAGCATCCAAGCGTCAGGGCTGACGAACCCGGTGCTGAGTATGGCCGCGCAGTGCCAGATGCAAGCCGCGGCCATCTCCCTGGCGAGCCTCGTGCCGCTCGTGACGCCCTTGCCGCGGCTCGACGACTACTTGCGCAGGGTGAGCTAACTCTAACTTTTTCCTAGCTGTTACGTATGCTGCAAGCTGTTATATTTTAACTACTCTTTAGTTATAATCTGAATGAATTATTTTTTGGTCTATGAAATTATTTAATGTGTAATGCAGACCGTGTAAGACTTCGTAAATGTGCATAAAAGCGACACTGGTAGGGTCAACTGTATATACCTTCATTGCTAGATGCAAGACACTGTTTATATAGACAGACACACATTTGGACACAATATTACACCCATATATAATCCAAGCTCAGGCAGGTGTGTTCTCGAAGACGACTAGGAGCCAAGTGACTGCAAGCGGTCGGACCATCACGAACGAAGAGAAGCGAAAGCGCCTCTGTTTCCGTTACGGTGATAGCCATCAACAGCTGGCACGTAGTTTCCGGTATAGACTTTTAACGGGCAAGTCTTGTGAAATAAGGCAATCGATGTGTTTTTGTCAACATTTTTGTGCCGTTATACATCATGTGGAAGTTTGAAATTAATGAATACTATATTACATATCCTGAATTATTATGCTTGGAGAAAAAATAGTTTCAAACGCTTTTCGTTTCTTGAAATTATGAAATAGAATATGGCCAAATTATTTTTAATCCGTAATCTTGACATCAAAATAATTATAGGAAAGGCGCAATTTTATAGATGCTAACTTTGATGCAGATACATTTAAGGCTTAGACCTTTTATTGTACGTTTTGTTTATTCTATTAGCAGATAAGTACGGATAGTTTGATGAAAATTTCTGATAGTGCCTGCTGAAAATCTCTTTTCTGCGTTACGTCTGTTGCTGTTTTATTTTGGTAGGCGCTACAAACCATCGAGAATCTCTGAATCTGACAATCTAACGTCACGAGTCTCGTGGTCGTGTATAGCACGTCACGAGAGGCCGCAAGAGGTGGGCGCGCGGTGGCGGCGGTACCGAGCACCGCGCGCATGCTTCCCGCCCGTTTTGTATTTGACACTTGACACTGGCAAATATTCAAAACGCGATGCCAAAACAAAAAAAAAAACTTCTGTCATAATGTAACAGATAATCAATGTAAAATCCGCTTCCGGCAATAGGAATAAACATTCTGTCTCCTTCTTGCTCGTGGCTATAGTAATTTAACTCTCCTTATCTATTTTAGCGTGACGTCAATGTATTCAAATCTAACGTCAGACGTATGTACGTCTGTGTGAGTGGAAAATATCAATGTAGGTGTTCAAGCAGAAGTTCCCACGGTCGAGGACTTGGCCCTTAATGTTTTGCGTTCGGCAACGCGGCAAATACAAGTGGCGACAACATGCAATAAGATTAAAATCATACCAAATCTAGGTGCCTTTAAGGCAGCATTGGTATGCAATCAAGAAACTTAAATAAAGTTCTTTTGATCACAATTTTGATACCCGTGCTATGTTTTTAATGAAAAATAAGTAATGCAACGACATCACAACCCAATGATGCTTACGTTATATTAGAATGACTCCTTGGATACAATCTGGTTGTCTTCAAGTCGCGAGTGAATCGATTTCTTCTAGGCGAGCGTGCTCCATCGTAGATCGTATCTTCGCTTAATTGCATCATAAAAAAAAATACTTTAATATTTTTGTTCGTTCTGGTTCAGTAATATCGTGAGACCTTGATAAAGTCACCCAGGGCGCCCTTGCGTGGTGCGGGGCAGTTTTTAAAATAGCAACTACATTATTGATCAAACTAAACCATGTTTCTTTGTTGACGAACTGAAGAGGACTCGACATTAAGGGAAACCGCGGCAACGTTTAGTTGTGTGTATTGTTTTTTAGTAAATTGTATAATATATTGATTATATAAAAACAATATTATGTTGGAGTAGTACTCATAGTTATGGGTTTGTGAAATAAAATTTTAATTTGAAATGTTTTAATAGTGAAAGTTGTTTATGATACTGAAGGTTCGTATTGGCACACCCCGTTTTCTAGTTTTTGAACACTTTCCATCGTAATTTTGGAAGATGTTGCATTAAGCAAGAAGGCCGCCAATTCCTTACATTAGATTTATATTTTTTCTGTTAGATATATGTACAATCTTTGTTGTGTTACGTAAGTAAGTAATTTTGTTTTTTTTTTTACATATTTTTATATTGACATGTTTTTATACATTATTTTGACTATTTTGTTTTCATGAATTGTCATGTAATCAATGTTTTAAAACTTTCTTAATGATATATTTGAAATGGTATTACGGAATTTGACTTATAGCATTGGTGTTATCAATAAAATATTTGTACTTTTGTGTACAATGAAGAGTTTATCTATCTATCAAAATGGTACAATGACCCCTTCCAGTTTAGACCACCCTACTCCGATAACCCCTTATGATGTAGGCGTAATGTTTGTGTCGCAGATAGTGGAGTCCCGGAGGGAGGAGGCGCCGCACCTGCTGCCGCCTCTGCTGGAGCAGTATCCACAGCTCAATGCTGCATCCTTGCCCAACAAGCTGCCCTTCCTCATGATAGACCAGGTAAATCATGCCACGGTGGCGCGGTCTGCGATAACGGCCACGAATTCAGCCAGCACGTGCCTTTGTGGAACACGCTTTACATTGTTTTACTGATATAGGATTACTCACACTTATTATAATTTTGGTCATATTCGGTGACCTTTTTCGAGGAGTCAAAGTAGAATACAACGCGCACACGGTCTCGTCTTGCTGCGTGTAAACCATTCTCTTTTATTTCGTATAGATGGCGGTGTGCGAGTGTCTTAAGCAGAACGGCGTGGAGCCGGGGCGGCTGCAGTCGCCGTCGCCGTATGCCGCCGGGGCGGCGCACGTGGCACACCGACACAGCTGGCTGGAGGCCGGTAAGGAACTCATAGGTGTTAGCTGTCACGCCAGCCTATGACATAATGTATTAGCTATAACGCTGGATTGTGACATAATGTATTAGCTATAACGCTGGCATGTGACATAATGTGTTGGCTATAACGCTAACATGTGACATAATGTGCTACGCTAGTCTGTGACATATATACTTATGTTTTAGGTGAAACGCTGGACTTTGACATGTATGTTTATGTTTTAGGTGAAATGCTAGTCTGTGATATGTATGTTTATGTTTTAGGTGAAACGCCAGTCTGTGATATATATTTAAGGTGTCATAGACTACCTTCGCAATTTAAACTCAAAATTATTAATAATCGCGTACAAAATACTATTCATATTCATATTATATTTACTTCGACATTGGAATTATGTAGTAATGAATTTATTGATAAACAAAATATTTAAAATTTACGTTTAATTCAGTGATAATGCTCAATGTCATTGTTGAAAATTGGCCGACAGGCGCGGCGGCGGGCCGCGACAGCTTGGCGGACATCACCGCCGGACCCATCACGGAGATGGACAGCGCCAATAGCTCGCCCGGCGTCACAAGGGTGAGCTCTCAAATAACGCACTATTCTAAGCTTACGCGATTTGGTAACCAAACAATTTGGATTCCCGGCACTTTCTACGTTTCCAAAAGTTGGTGAATGGACACGCTTTTTGGAGTTCATCGATAGATAAAGAGCGAGTTTTGGAATGGAAGGATGGTTCAGTGTAGGGGGATAGTGTGGAGTGTGGAGATGGATTGTAGTGGAGGGGAGGGGGTTTAAAAACGTTCTAACGGTTTGTTCCGGCAGCCTCGTTTGAGAGCCAGTTCCACTCCAGTCTAGGTTTACTTTACCGTCCCCGACTACACCGTCACATACCATCAGATGAGCTGTGGTCATACACCTAAAATGTTAATCGTAAAAAAAATTTGAAGATGCGATTCGCTAGTATGCAATAATGTAAACAACTAAACATTTAGTGACTTCTGACGGCCCTGTTGGCTCATTGATTGTATGTCTACTCCAAGAGCTGAAGGGCGCGGGTTCGATTCCCACCCAGGACAAGCATTTTGTGATGTAAACAAATGTTTGTTCTGTGTCTGGGTGTACTGTATGTATTTAAAAAAAAAAATATGTATTCTATCAGTTATCTGTCTTCCATAGTAGGTACAAGTTTTAAAAAAAATGTAAATGTAATGAGACGAACGAGACGCTCTCCTGATGGTAAGAGATAACGCATGCCCATGACCATTGCAGCGATACACAGAACTTTGAGTAACAAAACAAAGTCCAGGGCATCGCTGCTTTGGCGCGCATTACTTTGAGACTTTTGATAGTTAGTCTCAACAGCCCAGAAATTTCACTAGCTGCAGTACCCTTCAAACCGGAACACAGTAATGTTTACACACTACTGCTTGCTGGCAGAAAATCTGGTACTGCGGTGGTACCTACCTAAGGCTACCTAGACGACTTCCTGCTAAAGAAACCTACCACCAAGTAAAGCTTTGCTTAGTTTGGGGTCGGATGGCGCTGTTTGTAATGTCCTACGATATTTATTATTATTAGTGTTTACTTGGCTTAGTAATTGTGTTTAATTGTTTAGAACACAATACAGCTGGTAACTTGTCTTGTGTAGAAACAGACCCAGCACGATGATTTAGACGAAGAGTACAGAATGTTCATAGAGAAATACAACTACAACCACCGCCCCTCCATGCAGGGATTCGGGACTTACGTAACTGATTCTTTGCATATTTTATTGTTTTATTCGTATTACCCTACCCATGTTCTCTATCCTACTGGAAAACTAGCAATGGTGGCTTAGTGGTTAACGGAGTGGATCCAAATGAGCTTGAGTTGCTGATGAAGGAAAACACCGCAAGGAAATATACCACTGGTCAGGCGGACCCTTGTCACAATGAGTAAAGACCCGCGCCTAGCAGTGGGCTGTCCCACTGTCCAAGTTTATAAAAAACAGGGCTGATTCGGATTCAGAAAAAAACGTATAAAGCTGCTTTCTATTTCAGATTTTGAAAATAAAAAAAGATGTATATACGTATGGTTTCATTCAGAATGATAAGTAGAAAATCCTCTGTCGGCTTCCTACGCCCCAAGCTTACAACGATACGAAAGTCTGTCAAATTCGTACGCAAATACCATAGTAGCGATTGAAAAATTAGGGCCCCTAGTTTATACCTTCATCCTTTATTCCGTCTTTCCTCTCCTGTTCCCCCGTTTCCTTGCATAGCGAGAAGACAGTGAGTTCTGGGTGTGGAGACACGAGGACTACAGCGTCCGGGCTAGGAGCTCCGCGGACATGCGCCACCGGGAGAAGGATCCTGCGGCGCATGCGCAAACGGTACATTAGGGCTGTAGACTTTGGCGCAGGGTTGGGTTCCGCCGAGGAAGGCTTTTCATTGGAAACACTTTTTTACAGCACAAAACGTTATACATATATTTCCTCACTCACTCCCCGAACGACGAAACCTGCGTGAAGGAGTTTTAGCGGGAACGCGGAAAGAGTCTACTGTCTAAGAGACACTAGTGTTTTTCGAGTTTTTCGAGTGTTCATGTATAAAAATAGTGGTGTTTCATTAATTAAATACCGAATTACAAGCACGTTTGTGGGAAAATGATATAGAATGTGGTGAAACATTATTTTTCGTGTTGCTTCCAAAACTCCATCCATAAAGTTGCCACTACTTTACCAGAGCATGACTGGGTTTGGCTGGCACTGGCTGGACTTGACCAAGACTGGACTTTAATGACTTATTTAACTTACGAAACTTGAAAATATTGAAATACTTGATGTGTATATCTGGGTTTACTTGGTGGTAGATCTCCTTAGCAGGAGGTCATTTAAGTAGGTACCACCGCAGTACCAGTTATTCTACCGCCAAGCAGTAGTAAGTAAACATTACTGTGTTACGGTTTGAGGGTACTGCAGCTAGCGAAATTACTGGGCTGCTGAGACTAACCATCGAAAGTCTCAAAGTAATGAGCGCCGCAGTGATGCCCTAAACTTTGTTTTGTTACTCAATGATCATGGACAGGCGTTATCTCTTACTATCAGGAGAGCATCTCGTTCGTCTCATTACTTTTTTTTTACATAAAAAAAGAAAAGAATTGAACCCACGCCCTACAGATTTTGCAGACATACTACCAATGAACCAAAAAGGCTGCAAAATGGTCTCCTTACTCGGGATCGCGCGCGCCAAATACTTCGAGTATAGCGTGTGATGTGTTTGTCAATTCCAGCATCCGCTGCAGTCTGAGAGCATCAGTCTGGAGGCCCTGCGCCGCGCGGCGGCCGGGCCCAACGACGCGGAGCGCCGCGACGCCGAGCGGCGGAAGGCGACGCTCAACAATGCGTTCCGCACCGCGCCCTTCGAGCACCTGCTCACACTCACACAGCCCAAGGTACCCACACAAGCAGACATAGCATGGTGGTAGGGTACTTTCTGGTACTTGTCTGGCTAGCTACCACCCTCAAGTTGAAAATCTGCCGCCAAGCATCTAACGGTGTGTTCCGGCAGCCACACTGGAGAGCCAGTTCCATTCCAGGCTAGGTGTGCTTTACCATCTTCTAGGTAAAGCACACTTAGCCTGGAATAGAACTGGCTCTCAAGCAAGGCAGCCGGAACACACCGTTAGGTGCTTGGCGGCAGATTTTTAACTTGAGGATGGTAGCTAGCCAGCCGAGTACTAGAAAATACCCTACCATCATGACAAGAAATGAAAAGGTTGTGTAAAACCATTTAAAATCGTATCGTTCTTTTCAAATCAATTTTAGGTGATACCAAGTTCATCTAGTAGTTGCTCGCTTAACATCAGGCGGGATGGCGGTCAAACGCAAGCCTATCTACTATAAAAAAATCTAGTTATGGAAAGTAAATTGTCATACGTCTTTCACTTAATTACTTTTGTTTTTGTAAAGGTGGAGATAAAAGAAAAGCTTGAGGAGCTATTCAGCAGCATCTCGGCGGAGCCGCTGGTGGCTCCGCCCGCGTCCCCGCTGCGCTCCTACCAGCACCAGGTGCCGCCATACACCAAGTACTTCCCTGAACTCTTCCTATACTAGGTGAGGAACTATTTTGTCATGTTAAACTTAAAACAGTCTGCTATATTTAGTATATAAATGCACTCTAATATTTGTTCGTCTTTGTCGTTGTCGTTTTACACGCAAGTTCAAATCTCTACAAAAAGCTTGAGCTCCCCAGTGAAGGCAAACATCGTTTGAGAACCATAGCATGGCAGTAGGGTACTTCGTAGTACTTGCCTGGCTAGCTACCCTCAAGTTGAAAATCTGCCGCCAAGCATTTAACGGTGTGTCCCCACAGCCTCACTTGAAAGCCAGTTCAGGCTAGATGTGTTTACTATCTTCGACCACATCAAGTCATCTAGTCTGTCAACCATAAAAAAGTCATTACGCCATTGAATTTCTTCACAATGTCTTACTTTACCGAAACGACAGAACTATGAATGTTCATTTTTCAAAATGTGATTTTTATTTTCAGTGTCAACAAAAATCATTCAGAAGATTCATAGGAGATTAAGTTACTTCAATAACCACAATGTTCGTCGCTTTTTCACATTATCACTAAAAATATGAAATTATGTAGAGAATACTTAAATGCCACCGCAGACGTCGGATTTTTACTCAAATACGATGCAAACTGTAACAGGATGGCAGATACATTCTGTAACGAAAATGAAAACGATAAACTGAGTTAAATACTTGGTGAATTTGAAACTACGTAAATTTTTCTATCACGGATTTTAGTAAAAAAAAGTGGAAGTTTCGCAATTTGTAGCGATCATAGCTCAGTGGTTAGCGCGGTCGCTTCACACAAGGGCGTGGGTTTAACCCCCAACAATGAGCTTGCGCTACCGGTGAAGGAAACCATAGCATGGTGGTAGGGTACTTTCTAGTACTCGGCTGGCTAGCTACCACCTAAGTTGAAATCTGCCGCCAAGCACCTATTAAGAGCTAGTTCCATTCCAGGTTAGGTGCGCTTTATCATCTTCGACCACACCATCACTTAACATCAACTGAGCTGTGGTCAAACACCTAGTTTATTATAAAGTATAAAAAGATTACCCTTATTTTTCTTTAGTTAAAATTATTTTGCAAGAGTGAACGGGACGGGAGATAAATTCTCTCGATTAAAAAAAAAAAAAACAGAAAAAATCTGTTTCATGCGGTGGATTTTAAAATTATCAATGTTGTATTATTAAAGTATTTGTTAATATGTTAATTTGTTTAGTTAATAATTGTATCTGATAATAATAGTTATTTTGTATAAAATGTATTAATTTTGTGGCAATACTTAAAAACGATGCTTAAATTGACGAACGTAATTTAAATTTAAGACTAAAATGAAGTTTGCAATACAGAGTAAAGTCATATAAATTTTAGGAAGAGTTTTTAAGTATGATCCATAAAACTTGTAAAATATTTGCTATTTAGTCAAACACTGCTGACCAAATTGACAAAAGTTATGGATATATAAGGTTGTAAGCTTGGGGGGTACTAACTTACTGATACTTTCAATCGTAAAATAGTAAAAAAACACGTTTACGTTGACCTAAAATCAAATTTAAAAATTTAAACCCATATTGAGGGAGTTGTGAAAAGAGTGTGTGTCTAATCCGCCATTTCGTGGCAGCGGCCATCTTGGACCGATTTTCATAATGTAATCCGCCATTTTGTGGCGGCGGCCATCTTGGACCGATTTTAATCAAACATAGCTTAGAACAAAAGTTTAATAAAAATACGAAATAACAGCTATCGAAATTACTGGGCTGTTGAGACTAACCATCGAAAGTATCAAAGTAATGAGCGCCAAAGCAGCGATGCCCTGGACTTTGTTTTGTTACTCAAAGTTCTGTGTATCGCTGCAATGGTCATGGACAGGCGTTATCTCTTACCATCAGGAGAGCGTCTCGTTCGTCTCATTACTTTTTAAATATAAAAAAAACAGCTATAAGCGCGTCCTTTCGATATGGTACAGCCAAAGCTCATAGCCCTGTGTGTCTGTAACTTTCTCCTTGAGCAGACGGTGTCGAATCTTTTCAGCGTGCTTAATCCATCTATCCAGTATAACCATTTTCATGTATGATATTAAAAAATCACATTCCAAATGCTTTTCGTTTGACAAGACATTAATATAACAGAATCTCCTATTATGTTATTATTTTCTACAACTATTATTAAAAATTTGTTATAAATAATTGTTATATCTGCTTAATGGTATGGGGATTTTACTTATAAATATTTCTTAAACTTAACCTATGCTTACAGTAGGCAGTCCCGTTTTTTAGTAACAATTCATATCGTCAAGATGTTGAATTCATATCGTCAAGATGTTGAATTCATATCGTCAAGATGTTGAATTCATATCGTCAAGATGTTGACTGACTTTAAGCAACGTTTATATGTATCCGTTGAACTTTTGTTACTGTTTAGAGCGTAGTTATTTTAACTTCCAGTACATGTTAACTGCTTTACTTATAAACGTTGCTTAAAGTAGCATCTCTTCATGTCTATGAGAAATTGACATTGCATTTTAAGCATTGATAAACTTTAAACCATGTTTGAAAGTAAGGTCTTTAGTGTTGACATTTTTTTAATGACATGGTTTACACATTCATAGTGTAGTGGCGAGACCGCGTTCTTGTCGCGCTCTATTTGCAGTCCTTGAAAAAGGTCACCGGATGTGATAGCAACTACGGAGTTGCGGAATAGTCGTACCTACTTGAAAGGAGTTCATTGTACTTCATCATTGAATAACTTTTACTATGGGATCGATCTTAAAATCGCGAAAAAAATTATAGTTTATATAGAAAATGTCAGTCACTTTTGACATTTACTGAATTTTAGTATTTTTTTTTACGATTTTATAGTCTGTTCCGAAACAATGTTAAGTATAATAACCTCCTTTCGGCATGTTAATAGCGTTCCGCGTAACCCTGTATCCCGTACCTTGTGTTGACATAAGCAATGTCGTATACAAAAATAAATATTTGATGATGTATCGCAATTATCTTTGGTGCTTTTTGACACACAAATCAAATTGCTTTAACTTTGACAAATGTCATAAACATTTAATAATAACCGAAAGCGTATTAAAACTGACAATAGGGCTGGCTACTAAGCCTATACGATGAGTTGTTCGGACTGATGTATGTTTCTGGTGTTACCGTTTTCGCTGGAAATTGTATGTCATTTTTTTAATATAGGATATCAATGTTCGGGAATACGTATCTTAAATATTGTTAACGTTGTAATTTCTATTATAAAATAATTGTTGAATTAATGCCCGTGTTCATTAAAAATAAATAAAAGAGTAGATTACATGACTACAATTTTTGAATATGCTTGTAAAGATTACAAATAATCATCCAACCAATCGCGAGGAAACCATAGCATGGTGGTAGCGTACTCTCTAGTACTCGGCTGGCTAGCTAGCTTTCGCTTCTTCTACATACTTTCACAAGCGTTAAGATATTCTTAGCCGACTTTACCCAAGGAGCGTTACATAGCCGATCGTGACGGCTCAGTTTCATTCAATAACTCACTAAATAAAGTGCACAATGCGCCTGAAGAGGGTGTTACTTCAAACAAAACCGGCCAAGTGCGAGTCGGACTCGCGCACGAAGAGTTCCTTACCGTTATCTATAAAAACGGCAAAAAAAACACGTTTTGTTTGTTTCTATTTTTTTATGTAAGAAGTAATGAGACGAACGAGGCGCTCTCCTGATGGTAAGAGATAACGCCTGTCCATGACCATTGCAGCGATACACAGAACTTTGAGTAACAAAACAACGTTCTGGGCATCGCTGCTTTGGCGCTCATTACTTTGAGACTAGATGGTTAGTCTCAACAGCCCAGTAATTTCCATAGCTGCAGTACCCTTCAAACCGGAACGCAGTAATGTTTGCACACTACTGCTTGGCGGCAGAATATCTGGTACTGCGGTGGTACCTACCTAGACGACCCTCCTGCTAAGGAAATCAACCACCAAGTAAAGTAGTCTCAACAGCCCAGTAATTTCGCCACCTTTCAAACCGGAACACAGTAATGACAGTGTTGTAATTTTTAACAAATGAAAGCTTTCATTATATTTTAATGAACATGGGACCTCTTATCGAAGATATTAATGGTAGGTTAAATTTAAAATTCTCAAGTGTTGGCTACGTTTTTTGACAATAATTCATTCGCTATATTGTACTCTTAGCATAAAAACTATCGGTGAATAAGTAACAGCTATTCCTTAGTAAATACGATATATGGATAAAAAGTTGTCGATGCCGATAGGTGGCGCCTTTCCCAGTTTTCATACATATTTGTACCGAATATGTGTTTGTATTTCGACAGTTTTTGTACTACGGGTACTGCTTGTGATTGATATTTGAAAGTTAATTATTATTAAAGGTGTGTGTACACGGTGTGAGGTATTTTCGTTCGGGGATTTCTAGGGACCAAATCGTTGCGTTTGGTGTTCAGAGTTCCTTTATTTATTTTTTTCAAAAATAAGTATACCGTGCGCGTATTTCGATTGGGGGCGACACAACAACAACTGGCGACCTTATTGCTAAAAGCGATCTCTTCCAGGCAACCTTAGGAATTAAAGGAAGGCGTGTGTCAATAATGAAAGGGAATACAGTTTGTTTATAATTAAAAAAAATATATTGTTTCTCAATGTATTTTAATGTAATTATATTGCAGTACATTTCACATAATGCTAAATAGCCCCAAACTAAACAAAACTTCATACCGTGAGGCAATTGCATCAGTTAAACACTCCCCACCCCCTTTATTCACGCATGAAATATACTTATTTATGTCAAAACATTTATCTTAATAACATTTCGATCCAACGCATAACGACGATGGTTACCGATGAGAAAAAAATGGGATAAAATTATTGTCTGGGTTTGAGTCTTCCCGCAGACTAGTATCATTTATAAAGCACAAATGTGCTAGAAGATGTATTAATTCAAGGTTTTGTTATGTAAATATTATTTGTTTTGTTATTTCTAAGGTATTTTTATTTGACGGGCTTTGTAGGCTAGCCGCACACCGCGTATCGCTGCATAGGTGCCACGAAACTTAACGTCAAGTAGGCACGTGGGGAGATGGGGATCACGCCAGTGGGAAAAATGAGAAACCATATCACTTGATTAAGTTTATTTGTTTTATTTCTCGAAATATTTGAGTGCAATTATTTAAATAACTAAATAAATTGATATTTGCAATAACTTGTTAAAATTGAGGGGGGTAGTTATGCTGTTTTTTTTGAAGATGAGTCAATTTTATTTTACATTTTAATTTAATTTTCCAAACCGCGTCGCTAACAAAACTGATACATTTTTTGTTTTACCTATAAGTATAAGAACGTTAATTAAAAACCCCTGTAAAATTGTGAAATTATGACTGATGACGTAATGTAGTGTATCAATTTTCCTCTTTTTCAAACTCACTTCTTTTCAGTCACTTAACCAAGTACCTAATTTGATTTTGTCTCGGGACTGGTTCCCCATATCCCATGTCCGGTTGAGTTTCGGGACACATTGTATATTATACATATAGAGAAAATACTTAATCGTTATTAAATTCTATCATTTAAAAAAGGCACTTGCCCATTTATTAAAAAAAATTACTAAAATTGGTCGTGGTTTTTACTCACGTTTGATTAGATCAGATATTCCGATTATAGTTTCACCCATGCGGCACGATGCCGCATGCGCGTCGTACTCTACTTTCACTCCTTGAAAAAGGTCATCGAATGTAACCGAAGATAGTCTTATTATCCGGACTCATTCAAACGTGATAATTCCGTAACAGAAAAAAAATTGAGGATATTTAGTTTTGTTGAAAACACATGAGAAAAAATGACTTCATACGACTGACGTAAAAAACGTGATGTAGACATCACGTGGCGCCGGTGTGCGACTGGCCTTATACGAAATATGTTTAATATACGTTTCGACACGAAGTTATTTATAGATTCGCAAAATACTTATTAAAGTTGGAGGGAAGAAAAACAGAATGGGCAGTTATAACTTGTTAAGTGTCTATTGTATCGTTCATGATTGTTGTACTTATTAATATTATAATTATGTGAATCCAACTAGGTTGTGTAATAAACGTGGTTCTGATCATGTTTTGTCGTTTTATTTACTATTATCAAGCAGTGGTGTGTAACAGTTTAATAATAGCGCAACAACTGGCGGCCTTATCGCTTAAAGCGATCTCTTCCATGCAACGTTACTATGGTAAGGATTTGTGGTAACAGTAAATTATGGGTTGTGCTATAGTCAGAGGTTACAAGTTATTTGAAACAACAATAAATATATAAGTTCATAGTAAGTTTGTAAGAGTAAATGAAAGCTGTTTTTCCATAAATTTGCAAAATCGTTGATGTGTTAACGTAGGTATTCTCTTCTTCTTTGTTTTTGACACCACACTTTGTGCATTTGCCATTGTCGTTAGTCAAGGTCAAGTCTGGTAATGGCCTAGTAAAGTAGTGGTGACTTTACTAAAAGCTTCAAAGGAGCTTGAAAAGCAACACAAATACTTATATTTCACCACTATACAAACTTTTCCACAGTAGCACTTACAATTCGGCGCTTTATAATTAAAACGACTAGCGATGATAGCTGTGGTTAGCGCGGTCGGTTCGCATACTGAAACACCAACAATGACTTGAGCTTCCGGTGAAGGAAACTAGCATGGTGGTAGGGTACTTTCTAGTAGGTACTCTGCTGTTGAAAATCTGCCGCCAAGCATCTAACGGTGTGTTCCGACAGCCTTACTTGAACGCCAGTTCCATTCCAAGCTAGGTGTGGTTTACCAACTTCGATCACACCGTCACTTAACATCAGGAAGGCTGTGATCAAAAATCTGTTTTGTAGCGATAGCTCAGTGGTTAGCGCGGTAGGTTCGCATGCCGAAGGGCGTGGGTTCAAACCCCAACAATGAGCTTGAGCTGCCGGTGAAGGAAAACATCGTGAGGAAACCATAGCATGGTGGTAGGGTATTTTCTAGAACTCGGCTGGCTAGCTACCACACTCAAGTTGAAAATCTGCCGCCAAGCATTTAACGGTGTGTTCCGGCAGCCTCACTCGAGAACCAGTTCCATTCCAGGCTATGTGTGCTTTACCATCTTCGACCACACCTTCACTTAACATCAGGTGAGTAGTGGTCAAACGCCTAGCCTGTCAACCATAAAAAAAACCTGTCAAAAAAAACTCGGTAGACATCGCTAGACTCACAAAAATGGCATTAATAAATAAATACACATTTTGTAAAAACAACAAATCGGTATATTTATAACATTGATTTGTCTATCTACAATAATATTCATATTAGGTACTCTCCCTTTGCATCTTGTATATTCTCTTTGGACGTTTGATTTACATTTAGAATTTAAACAACTGCTTAAAATACAGCACAAACAGCCAACACAATACTTTTTTTTTAACTTTACAGTTCATAGAAAATTCTTTTTAAAATCTAATTTTATTGAACATTTTTCTATTTACAATTACATATATTATAATCTGTTAAATAATACTACTTACATATTTATTTTTGGTTTTATGACATTAATGATATTTTTTAGGGAATCGAACCTTTACAATATAATCAGTGTAGAATTTAATCCTACCATCTAGTGTTGCCGAATCACAGACAACTATCGATAGTCCGACAACTTAAACCACACAAATACCAGAATAAGGACAAACTCGCAAAAAAAAAAAAAGTACATATATCGATAGAATTACTGATATGGCCACTAATGACATTGACAGTAACGAAACTGCCGGTAATTTTATCGATGATTCTCATTTCATAGTATCGATACTAACGACAACACTATCCAAATCCAGATTATAGGCCACATATAGATAGAAAATCGATAGCTTTGTTTTGACCTGTAAAATGCAAAATACGATTTACAATCGTAATTTTATTTTTAGGTTAATTTTGTAAATAGTATTTTTATGTTTTTTTTTTTATAGTTCGGCAACACTTTTACTGTCAACGTAAGCTTCATAGACTTGTATTCATTAAATCTTTGGGGAGAGCAAAAAATTGACGGCGTGATAGAGATAGATAGCAATAGAGAACAAAGCACAAGACCCGCTATCGCTTGTCAAATAGACAACTATAAAAGGTTACAAAAATAGGGTCGTTGTACTCGCCATTTTAACTTTCACTAAAGTAACAGCTAATTTTCCACAATTTCAGAATTGTGTCCTCTGTAAAAGTGTTTTTTATAATGATGACAATGACCCCCTTTCAGATTACAGCCAAGCTTAAAAGCCCTGTATAAAGAAATGCACGAATCGTCTATGAAACTTCGCCGCTGTAAATAACAGGTTAAAATATTCGCTAATAACATGTGCTATTTCATAACAGTTTTACATTTTCATTCTAATAGCGACAATATAAAGCATTTTAAAAAAAGTCTCATTTTAAAAACACCAATAACTGGAAGCAGTTATAGAGACGAACGAGACGCTCTTCTGATGGTAAGAAATAACGCATGTCCCCATTGCAGCGATACACAGAACTTTGAGTAACAAAACAAAAACCAGTACATCGCTGCTTTGGCGCTCATTACTTTGAGACTTTCTATAGTTAGTCTCAACAGCCCTGTAATTTCGCCGCAGTACCATTCAAACAAAAACACAGTAATGTTTACACACTACTGCTTGGTGCCAGTATATCTGATAATGCATTGGTACTTAGTTATTTTTCTATTGCGCAGAAGTTTTAAGTGGTATTTTTTTGTAAAACCCTAAATATACTAATTAAATGTATATTTTTAACGATTTTATGTAATTCTTATGTACACTATTTACAGATCTCTGTTGTGACATTGGTGGGTAAAAATACTAAAAAGCGATAGGAACATAGCAAATAGATCCATAACATTATATTTAGTCTCATCATTAGTACAATTTTTTTGTCAAATTGCAATTGTCTTTTCCGATTAAAAAATAGGCTGTTATAACTTCAAAATCTAAATTAGATTATGTATCATACAAAAACTTTTATTTGTATAAAGGTGCAGTTTTATTTGTATAATACATTTATTGATAAAACAATTTATGTCATTTCAAAGGAAGATTATGAACTATTCTTGCCTTTTCCAATAAATCGTTGTTGAACTATACTTTTTTACCAACAAAAAACTGCGTGATTCATTTTTTATTACATTTATTGGTATACCAATAAACATAAAAAAAAATCATACCAAAATGTTAGTTATTTAACAATTTCAAATTACCAGTATTTTTTTTTTCTGGATATACTTACCAAATCAACCGTATCTATAAACTTTATTTCAATGTGGTAATAATTATACAATTACCAAACTTACCAATACTTGCCCGTTTTCCACCTATAAGGGATGATTTATATAACGTCCAAAGTGATAAAAACGTGGATAAATAAGCATATTTAAACATAAACGTTTTCAGATGTGTTTTTGTAACAAAATTTTGTAATGGTAATTTATCTCACATTCCTTATTTTATTACCATATAAATGTTGACAAAATTTTCTTTTTACTGGCCATGTTTTACCAATTATTACTGGCCATGTTTTACCAATGATTTATTGACCATGTTTTACCAATTATTGGCCGTGTTTTACCAATTATTTATTGGTCAGGTTTTACCAATTATTGGCCATGCTTTACCAATTATTATTGGCCATGTTTTACCAATTGATTAGTTAATTTTCGCTACTTATAATCTAATCGTCGACTTCGGAGTCGTTCCTCCTGCAGTAGAACAGCAGTCTATTATTGCTATTGGACAGTAGGGGTGCCACGGGCCCCCCCTGGGCTAGTCGCTATGGGAAGCGAACTACTGTCGTGCCGATGGCGTCTTCAGAACAAGCATGTGCTAGGGCACTCTCGAAGTCTTGGGGAAGATAAACCTGGATGAAAATAAGTATTAAAATAATTAAAAAGATAGATAGTAATAAACTCTTTAATTGTTTTAGAGTGAAATTTATGCGACTTACAATGAAGTCATTTAATGAAATATATTCTTTAATTAATACTTAACTTTATGTTATTTCAATTTTACATTGAGCTGTAATTGAGTGGCTGTATAGAAAGTTGGAACATGGTTCAATAGAAATGAAAAAAAAACTAGTTTTTTTCAAATTTGGCAGCTTCCAGTTGAAAACGATTCTCCCTAAGGCTGAAAAGGATTACATTTAACCCGCCTACAAGATCTAATTGCCGATAATGAATAATGAAAAGTAGTGAAACCTTAAAGTTACCTTGTCGAGTACGGGGGACAGGTTCCCGGAGTCGACGAGTTGTGCGAGCGTGTTGAGACCTTCCCTCAACTTGTACCGGTCTTCCAGGAAGTCCGTGTGAGAACCGCCTCCCACCAACCACTGGGGAGTTCATGACAAATATTACGAATCAGTTTGACGGTAAAACGGTGAACAGAAAATCGTGCGTGTCAATCGACTCGTTTTTAGGGTTCCGTACCCGAAGGGTAAAACGGGACCCTACTACTAAGACTCCGCAGTCCGTCCGTCTGTCTGTCTGTCTGTCTGTCCGTCTGTCACCAGGCTATATCTCATAAACCGTAATAATTAGACAGTTAAAATTTTCACAGATGATGTATTTCTGTTGCCGCTATAACAACAAACACTGGGCGAAATTACTGGGCTGTTGAGACTAACCATCGAAAGTCTCAAAGTAATGAGCGCCAAAGCAGCGATGCCCTGGACTTTGTTTTGCTGCTCAAAGTTCTGTGTATCGCTGCAATGGGCGTGGACAGGTATTATCTCTTACCATCAGGAGAGCGTCTCGTTCGTCTCATTACTTCTTATATTAAAAAAAAAATAGAAACAAAAAAAATGTTTTTTTTTTTGCCGTTTTTATAGATAACGGTAAGGAACTCTTCGTGCGCGAGTCCGACTCGCACTTGGCCGGTTTTGTTTGAAGTAACACCCTCTTCAGGCGCATTGTGCACTTTATTTAGTGAGTTATTGAATGAAACTAAGCCGTCACGATCGGCTATGTAACGCTCCTTGGGTAAAGTCGGCTAAGAATATCATCTTAACGCTTGTGAAAGTATGTAGAAGAAGCGAAAGCTAGCTAGCCAGCCGAGTACTAGAGAGTACCCTACCACCATGCTATGGTTTCCTCGCGATGTTTTCCTTCACCGGCAGCTCAAGCTCATTGTCAGTCTATCTTAAGTTACCCGCAGCAGCCTGTAGGTGTAGAAGGAGGCTGCGAACACGATGTAGAGCGGCGCGGGCAGCCGGTCCGACAGCAGCGGCGCCGGCCGCAGGTCCACGTGGGAGCGCCGCGGTACGGTCGCTCTGCAACCACACCACCGCGGTTTACACACACAATTTCAAGCACAAGACAAGCGTGTCCTCGCTAATTCCTATCGCGATGTCGCGAGCACACCAGGCGTGCTCTCGGCACTGCAAGATGAAATGACATGGGCACGCTAGGCGTGTTCACTGGCACTGTATAAAGGTGAAAGCATGAATAGCCGTATTGCGGCTTCACATAGAAAATATGTCGTTACAAGGAAAGGCGGGTTACACACACAATTTGAATTTTAAAACACAATACATTTCGGATATTACGACGATGAAGGGACAGCTTAAATTTCGTCGTTATATCCAGTTTTTAAATAATAAATAGGCTTACGTTTGACCACCATCTCACTTGATGTTAAGTGGTGATGCGGTCTAAGATAGAACACGCTTGCCTAGAAGATACCGATTGACTCTCGACTTGAAGACACCCAGATTATATCCAACGGGGAACACCCACTCAGGTAGCGCATTCCACTGTCTAGCAGTCCGCACAATGCACGAAGAATCAAATCGTTTCGTTCCAGTTTTTAGAACGTCGACCATGAAACGATGTCGCTTTTTAAAGCTTCTGGCTGTCCGATAGAAAAATGGGCATGGGAGAATTAGACCATGTAGTTTTGAAACCCACTCCGAAATGAATCCGATAAAAGACTGATAAACTAGCAACTTTGTGACTTGTGATTTGTTTCAATTTAACTCTGAAACGTGCACTCTTACTAATATCTATAAACAAAAGGTAAAGATCTCCACAGTTGCTGACCATCTCTGTGTCAAAAAAAAAAGATAAGAAAGCTCTTTGTGTCTATGGCAGCCTCCGGTCGCAATATCTGCATGGGATTTATAGATTACAAATGATTAATTAAATTTAAAAATCATTTAGTTCGTACTTCAACAGTGCTGCGGTGTTACATATGGCGTCAGCGGAGATGGCGGCAGCGCCACAGGTGAGCA
The DNA here is from genome assembly GCA_905404145.2 of Biston betularia. Lineage (NCBI taxonomy): Eukaryota > Metazoa > Arthropoda > Insecta > Lepidoptera > Geometridae > Biston > Biston betularia. Next base: position 885,772 of record FR989884.1, read on the forward strand.
CCGCGTCCCATGGGCCGTGCAACTTGGCGTATGACTCCAGGGCCGCCCACTCGGATGTGGATTGCTGATCCACGTATTCCTGGACACCTGCCCGAATATATAACATTACACGGTATTTTAGTGTTTGTTGTTCCGGCTAACTAAAAAAAAAACTATATCCCAATAATATTATAAATGTGAAAGTTTGGATGGATGGATGTTTGTTACTCTTTCACGCAAAAACTACTGAAAGGATTTGGATGAAATTTGGTTTGGAGGTAGCTGAGATTATAGATTAACACATAGGTTACTCTTTATCCCGAAAACACGTAGCGGGTAACACCGCGGGGTGCAGCTAGTTTTATTATATAAATATAATGAGATGCTTTCCTGATGGTAAGAAATAACGCATGTCCATGACCATCGCAGCGATACACAGAGCTTTGAGTAGCAAAACAAAGTCCAGGGCATCGCTGGCGCTAATTACTTTGTGACTTTCGAAGGTAAGTCTTAACAGCCTTGTAATTTCGCTAGCAGCAAACTGAAGCTTTGTACGCTCCAAAATTATAACTCTCCAAGCTTCTTAAAGTGATCTTTCATGATTTTTTTTTTTTTTTATGGTTGACAGGCTAGTTGTTTTGACCACAGCTCACCTGATGTTAAGTGAAGGTGTGGTCGAAGATGGCAAAGCACACCTAGCCTGGAATGGAACTGGCTGTCAAGTGAGGCTGCCGGAACACACCGTTAGATGCTTGGCGGCAGATTTTCAACTTGAGGGTGGTAGCTAGCCAGCCGAGTACTAGAAAGTACCCTACCACCATGCTATGATTGAACTGATCGTCCAGTTCAAGGCGGTCGCGGTTGTCGACCGCTTCAACTAGGTTGCTGATTTTGCAGTTTAGTTGTCGATAATGTCCTATTATGAACACATTCTATGTAACGTTATATCTGTACCGTTTTTACATGACTACCCATAAAACAAGTGGGAGTTTCTTTATTCCACATACAGTAAAATCCGCTTATTATGACTTCGTCTATATTGACCAACCGCTTAATATGATGTAATTACACAGCGAAGTTTGGTTTTCATTTAAAATTCTTTATAACAAAGTCGGATATAATGACTTCGCTTACAATGACATGTCGCATATTATGACCCATTTTTAATAAATTATGTCAGGTTATAGTAACCCACATGAAACCTAACACCTTCGGCAGTGTTTGATAGGGTCACATGAACCCGACGACGTTCGGCATGTGGCTTATTGTACTTATTACATATAATCTTTACATATTTTGATTCAAAATGCTATTTTTCTATATTAAAAAAAAAATACATACATATACTTAGCAAAAATAGGAGGTTGTTTATTTTATACAAAATGCTTTGTATGACGTCCGCTTAGTATGATATGTTTGTCATTTCCCTTCGATGTCATTATAAACGGATTTCACTGTATAACTTTTAAATGCTTAAACAGATTTTGATACAGAAATCATTAGAATAGGTTACATACTTTTTGAAAAATGTATGGTTTAATATTTCTTAACGCGGTCATGTTTTTGGTTTCCTTCGAAAATCGTTGCAATCTGTGATCTTACCGAGATCCTTGAGAGTGAGCGCGGCGTGACGCGGCGCCACGGCCGTGAGGCGCGCGCCCCACGCCAACAGCAACTGTATCAACACGCAGCCTTCCCCGCTGCAAGCGCCGCAAATCGCAACCCTAACAGAAAACAAACAATAAAAAAAAACGTTCTTTTTCTTTGATTTTTTTGCGTCGCATTTTGTGCATATGCCAGTGTCAAGTGTCAAGACCTGTAACTTTGGTGTTATTTTTTTGGGTTTGGCGTCGCATTTTGCGTATTAGCCAGTGTCAAATGTCAAGACCTGTAACTTTGGTGTTTTTATTTCTTTGATTTTTGGCTTCGCATTTTGTGTATTTGCCAGTGTCAAGTGTCAAGACCTGTAACTTTGATGTTATTTTTTCATTGGTTTTGGCGACGCATTTTGTGCATTTGCCAGCATTAAGTGTTTTATATTTTCAAGTTTCATGAGTTAAATAAGTTGCCTCGTAGCTATAGTTATAGTCAAAGTCCAGTCTTGGTCAAGTTTAGTCCGTGTCAGTCAAATCCAGTTATGTTTTAGTAAAGTAGTGGCGACTTTACTATAAAGCCTCGATGGAGTTGTTGGAAGCAACACGAAAACTCATGTTTCACCACATTATATCATTTGGCACTTTATGAATAAAACACCATTTTTATGTATAAACACTCGACAAAACACTGATTTTGGAAAAAAATAAAACGGGGCGACTTTTTCCGCGTTCCCGCCAAAATTCCTAAACTTTGGTGTTATGAATAAAAGATTTGTATTAGTACAAATGTAGAGTTAATATCTTATTGTGCCGAGTAGGAACTGACCGTTTGCCCTTCCCGTTATCGGGAGAAAGCTGGAGACGGCGTAAAGCGGCGAGCGCCTCCCCTCCCGCCCACGGCAGCGATGCAGCGCCATCTGCCGCCAGCGACCGAGGACGTTTGCTTACACGGGTGCTGTAGCACACAAATTAATCATAATTATTATTTCACACTAGTCTTCATAGTCTTTAACGGATTTGGATGAAATTTGGTATGGAGGTAGCTCAGACCCTGGGTTAGAACATAGGCTACTTGTTATCCCGAAAACATGTAGCGGGTAACACCGCGGGACGCAGCTAGTAAAATATATATTTTTTTTATTTTTTTTTCATAGGTCGTTACACACAGCGCCATCTGACCCCAAACTAAGCAGAGCTTGTGCTATGGAAGACAGATAACTGATAGAATACTTAAATACTTTTTTTTTTTGTAAATACATACAATACACCCAGACACAGAACAAACATCGATGTTAGTCACACAAATGTTAGTCCTGAGCGGGAATCGAACCCACGCCCTTCAGCTCTCGAAGCAGACACACTACCAATGAACCTACAGGGCTGTCTATTACCCGGCTATTACCTTCGAATTGTGAGTAGTTCAGTGGCCGCGCCTCCGCTCCACTCGCTGACCACGCCCCATACTTCATCACCCAACTCGAGGTCACTGACCCCGTAACCAACATCCAACACCACTCCTGGAATCATATATTGGATCATCATTTTATTATAGTCGAGCGACTTTTGCCGGAGCAATGCCGGAGCGTCCTAGAAGAATCATCGTCCGATATTGGGATCGTCAAGCGACTTTTGCCGGAGCAAAGCCGGAGCATCCTAGAAGAATCATCGTCCGATATTGGGATCGTCAAGCGACTTTTGCCGGAGCAAAGCCGGAGCATCCTCGAAGAATCATCGTCCGATATTGGGATCGTCAAGCGACTTTTTCCGGAGCAACGCCGGAGCATCCTAGAAGAATCATCGTCCGATATTGGGATCGTCAAGCGACTTTTGCCGGAGCAATGCCGGAGCATCCTAGAAGAATCATCGTCCGATATTGGGATCGTCAAGCGACTTTTGCCGGAGCAATGCCGGAGCATCCTAGAAGAATCATCGTCCGATATTGGGATCGTCAAGCGACTTTTGCCGGAGCAATGCCGGAGCATCCTAGAAGAATCATCGTCCGATATTGGGATCGTCAAGCGACTTTTGCCGGAGCAATGCCGGAGCATCCTAGAAGAATCATCGTCCGATATTGGGATAGTCGACCGACTTTTGCCGGAGCAATGCCGGAGCACCCTCGTAGAATCATCGTCCGATATTTTACCCCACTACCGAGGAAGTGTTATGTATTTCGCGCGTATCTTGTCGTTGTATTTCTCTTAAAACCTTAAGTGTCTTTAGAGTCTATATAAAAAAAAATGCGGATTTTCATTGCGAAATAGAAATGAAATAATATGTTAATAAAAAATAACCAAACCTGTATATTTGCATCGTGTATTTTATTCGCAGTCGAAATATAGATTTTTTTAAAATGTTCAGTTTGTTAATCAACATTATTTTGCGGTTGATTCGTCATTCAACTGTTTCGTTTTGATGATTCAAGCATTATAAAATAGAATTTATGTAGCCCAGCGCATCTTTCTAGACTTGGTATAGTTGATTCTGCTGCCTGCGATTGTGGGAGTGACTTTTGTGATTTGAATCATATATTTTTTTGCTGTCCCAATAATAATACTTCATCTTTTTACGAAAATCTTGTTTCTATCAAAGTTCCTTTCCCTACAGATATTCCATGCTTACTTGCTACCCTAGATACAAATATTTATTATTCTATATCCTGTTTCCTCTTATCTAATAACGTAAAATTATAATCTTTCTTTCTTCTTTTTTCCAATTCCTGCTTTCCTGATCCTTGTCCTTTCAAAATTTTATTCCATAAACCTATTTGGTATTTTCTGTTTACGCGTCCTATGGTTTCCCCGTTTTCTCACTACATGAAATCAAAGTCTTGAAATACATGGATGTTAAGATAAAGAAGTTGAAGACTGAAGATTGTACACAAAATTATGAAACATTGAAACTGGCAGAATGCACAGAGTGCGATGCCAAGAAGAAAGAAAAAAAAATAGAATTAAAATTCTCAGGACAGTATATTTTAGCCATAGGCTATCATTCGGCCTATACGAACATAATTTTGTTTAGAGTTCTGCAGGCGTACCATGAGGTTTTACGTTTCCATCCAATTGCGGGGCAGTTCAGTTTAGGTACCTAAACTGTCCCGCTTTATTTCATACCATGAGCATGTTAAAATTGGATCGCAACTGCATCGCTAGCTCTTCAAAGAACGAACGATACTTGTCTCTGGCTCCAATACTGTCCCGCTACCGAAGAAAAGGACAACGCTATACAAAAGTATAATTGTATCTCGTGTGAAAAATCTGTTCCGAAATTGTGATTGTCGGGAAGTATCGGTTTTCTTAATGTTTTATAATGATATGATATTTTAAGGTGAAATATTACTTAATACTATATTGCACTACAGCATAATTATTAACATGTTTTATTTTTACGATTACCCTATCATTTACTTAAATTCCAAAAAAAACTTCATTCTAAACAGAGAAACAATTACGACTCTTTGTTTCGGAACACACCTAATAAATACTTTTTTTTTCATTATTCATCTGCGAATGACAGCAAAAAGGTTGTTCAGATTTTTTTTCATTGGTTTTGGCGTTGCGTTTTAGCATTTGCCAGTGTCAAATATTTATATATTTTCAAGTTTAAATAAGTGTCCTCGTAGCTAAAGTTATAGTCAAAGTCCAGTCTTGGTCAAGTATAGTCCGCGTCAGTCAAGTCCAGTCATGCTTTAGTAAAGTAGTGGTGACTTTACTATAAAGCTTCGATGGAGTTTTGGAAGCAACACGAAAAGTCATGTTTCACCACATTATATCATTTTCCCACACTCGCGCTTGTGATTCAGGACTTTATGAATAAAACACCACCATTTTTATGCATAAACACTCGTCAAAACACAAGTTTTGAAAAAAAAAAATACAACGGGGCGACACGACTCTTTCCGCGTTCCCGCCAAAACTCAAAAATTTAGATTTCTAATAATATAATATAACTCAAAGGTCGAAATAAACCAAACAAAACTGTTTTGTGGTTACAAATTTATATTATTGGCATTGTCAATAATAATGTCGTTAGTATATTTATAGTTTTATATTACTTATGTACCTATGTATTTCATGAGTTTTTTTTTCGAATAGTTTGTTGTTATTGTAAATCAAAATTGTTCTTACAGACAGCCCTCAGAACGCTTATGAAGGGTAAATTACGCTCAGTTAGAGCAGCTGTGGGAATTACTCCATAGAAATCAAGTAATTGCATTAGGGTTCAATAAGCGCCTACAGTTGAGGCAGCACACCCGCCGCTTTTGGGAGGAAGCAGCATCACGTTTAAACTCCCATGGGCATGGGGCTATTAAAGATATAATATCAAGAAAATTCACAAATTAAATAAAAGCATACCAAACGGTCGATATTTATTAACTTTTTATTGAATCGTTATTTTGACAACTCGGCGGTACAGTTTAGGTGCAACTAACGTCAAATAACACCTCATGGTACGAATTGAATGAACGAAATGCCGTTTTCTGACAAGTTTGCGATGATGCTTATGTTTCGGCGGACAAAGATGGCGGCGACCTAAACTGTCCTGCTATAAGGACCTCATGGTACGAATTTGCCAAACGGTTCAGTTTAGGGCCTATACTGAACTGCTCTAACACCTCATGGTACGCCTGCTGTACTTCAAAAAGAAAATAGGAACCTCACGGGATTTTGAGTTGCGACATTGGTCCCCCTGCCCCTTTTTACTACCGGACCGCCAGACAAACGCGACCGAGGCGACCCCCGGGCATGGTGGATGTTCCCCATGTGCGCACTAAGCGCTTTGAGTCCACATTCTTTATTCGCACAGCGAGCATGTGGAACTCTTTGCCGGAGTCTGTGTTTCCCGAAATGTACAATATGAGTGTCTTCAAATCAAGAGTAAACAGGTTCCTTCTAGGTAAGCGTGTTCCATCTTAGACCGTATCGATGCTTCACATCAGGCAGGATGTGGTCAAGCGCGAACCTATTCAATATATTAAAAAAAAAAACTGACCGGCGAATCCTCTCCCGACGGTGACATGCGTATTGTGTAGTAGTGTGCGCAGTCCCGCGCCGCGGCCGCGCAGTGTGCGCCGGTCTAATGCACACACGCTGAAAGCTTGTACGCGAACTAATACTTCGCCCGCAGACAGACCTGAAGAAAACGGATTATGTTAACAAATAAACATAATTGAGACGAAACTTCTTAGGGAGAAACGATTCGACGACATATTTTTTTCTAGTTGTGATGTGTAGACTGTGTAGTCGAAGATGGTTAACACAAGTGAACTGCCGTTAATTTTCAACTTTAATTTTCGACTTTTTTTTTAAGCTTGACAGGCTATTTGATCACAGCTCACCTGATGTTAAGTGACGGTGTGGTCGAAGAAAAGCACACCTAGCCTGGAATGGAACTGGCTCTCAAGTCAGGCTGCCGGAACACACCGTTCGATGCTTGGTAACAGATTTTCAACTTGAGAGTGGTAGCTACCCCAGCCGAGTACTAGAAAGTACCCTACCACCATGCATAAATCTCGTTGTTAGGATTTGAATCGGCATGCGAGCCGACCGCGCTAACCACTGAGCTATCATCGCTACAATATATACCACAGCTACTAATACTATATATACTGACTAGGTGCAACTGCATCTTCGACCAGGATAACCGAATGGTCCGGATGCGAGTGCAGGGCGCGGGCATGCGGGCCGCCAGCGGAGCGCCGCGCCGCACGGAGCCCTATCAGCACGCCGACGCCACCACCCACCGCCACGCCACACGTGAATATCACAACGCTTTTGCGCCAAACTAGAACAATAAGGTAACGTCATAATTAGTAGTTCTCTTTAGCAAGATTAAATAAATATATAAAAGATTTAAATTAAATTGTATATTTATTTATCATATCAAAGATAAAAATTACAACACACACACACACACACACGAACACACACCCACACACACTATATTCACACACACATTTAATTTTATATAAAATGTATAATTTGTCTTATTACCTTTTTTCTGTGATTTTATACCGAACCCATTCATACCTAAATAAGTTTTTCTTTTTTTATAAATTCTGGTGGCCCCTGCGACACAAGCTCTTACTTAGTGCAGGGTCCACAAGTAATGCTACAAAATCTAGTTTGTTAATTATAAGGTTTAATTAATTTATACTAATGTAACTCGAGTTATGGTAATAAACAAAATTTATTATTATTACACATAAAATACAATATTTTATTAAACATTTATTTTAATAAGTATATTGAATCATCTAGAGTTGTAAAGCTAGAATTTCTCTGTGTAGTACCCTTCAAACAGAATACCTAACCTAGAACTATATGGAAGGAGATGGCTAATCTTCCAGTATATGCTGGTCAGTCTTAAAATAGTCCCTGTCCATGTCACAGCTGGTCACAATAGTGAGACACCCCCCCCCCCCCCCCCCCCCCTACCTAGTGTGATGTCACATATTTTGCAATTTTACATTTAGAAGTTTATGAAATTAAGTATAAAATGTTATAACATTATGTATTTTGAAAAAATGTGTTGTCACAAAATTTGGGACCCCTCCCCACCCTTTGTCACACGATGTCACATTTCGTCGACCCCCTCCCTGCCCCTTAACGTGTGACGTAATTTATGAATGGCCCCTAATATCCTGGTAGTGTCACTCTATAGCTAAAGTCTCTCTGGTAAAACAATTCTCACCTCGGTCGTGGAACAGAGCCAGTAGCTCCTCATAAAGTAGTATAGGGGACAACGGAGGTGCACCTTCCCGTATACGCTGTACTGCCTCAGCTGCCCATGCTGCGATGCGGGCTCGTCCCTCCGCTATTAGCTCATTGTTCCAAAGCTCATTGAACGCATCTCGGATCTACCAACCAATCACATGCATCATGAAACTGTACCTAGTTTGATTGATTCAGTTTTTTTTATGGTTAATGGCTATGTGTTTGACCACAGCTCACCTGATGTTAAGTGAAGGTGTTGAAGATGGTAAAGCACACTTAGACTGGAATGGAACTGGCTCTCAAGTGAGGCTGCCGGAACACACTGTTAGGTGCTTGGCGGCAGATTTTCAACTTAAGGGTGGTAGCTGGCCAGCCGAATACAAAAGTACCCTACCACCATGCTATGGTTTCCTCACAATGTTTTCCTTCACCGGCAGCTCAAGCTCATTGTTTGGGGTTTGAACCGACGCCCATGCGAACCTACCACCCTAACCACAGAGCTATCATTGCTAAAAACAAGTTGCTACTTTGCAGAAGTTTATTTTGAATATTCAAGGTATATATTTAGTTTATTTCTGCTTAACAGTTGTTTCAGTCACAACAGTGATGAGGACTTATTTATATCCTCTTCAAACGCTTTGTCATGACACATGACTGAAACAACTGTTAAGCAGAAAAAACTAAATATAGATAACAAATATACCTTGCATATTGTATATATGGGCAGCCCTGTTGGCTCATTGGTAGCATGTCTGCTTCAAGAGCTGTGGGGCGTGGGTTCGATTCCCACCCAGGACAAGCATTTTGTGATATAAAAAAAAAAACCAAATGTTTGTTCTGTGTCTGGGTGTACTCTATGTATTATAAGTATGTATTTACAAAAAAAAAATATTTAAGTATTATATCAGTTATCTGACTCCCATAGTACCAGATTTGCTTAGATTGGGGACAGATGGCGCTGTGTGTAATGTCCTACGATATTTATTTATTTTATTATTTTAAAATAAAAAAAATTGAAAAAGGTTTAACAATAATGTATTTTACAATTAACATTTAATAACTATGTTTATTAGATTAAAATCTTACCCTTTGCAAATTATCTGATGTATGGTGAAATGCATCTTGTACCCTGGATTTTCCATTACCAGCCGCTGTCACTGCTGCTACCTACAATTGTTAAGAAATATTTTGATTCATATCTAAGTATTAGCAGTAGCATTTTGATAGTCATATAATTATCATCTATACTATTATAACGAGGAAAGATTTGATTGTTTGTTTGTAATGAATAGGCTCCGAAACTAATGGACCTATTTAAAAAAAATCTTTCACTGCTGGGAAGCTACACTATCCAAGGGTGACATAGGCTTCTTTTTATCCCTGTATTCTCACGGGAACGGGAACTATGCAGGTGAAACTTTAGGTTCACTAGTAACTTATATATAAAAAAGTTACTCAATTTTGTATTGTTCATTTTGATTAAACCATTTAGGTATATTTTTATTTAAAGTTACAGTAAAACTATATAGTAATATAGGATTGTTGAATAAAAACAACGTTGTTCCAAGATTCACTAGTTATTATGTAATTCAAGGTCATTTCAACAAGTGGAGCTGATACTTTGCATTTTACCAAAACAAACAAACAGACTTCGTTTTCCCTTTTAACACTACTTTTAACAAAGTTTTTTTACTTTCGCTAAAAAGTGACGTCAATAACAGAGTCACTTTCGCGCGAAACTACTAGGGAATCATAACTTTAGCAGAGGTACTTACGTGTAAAGCTTCTAATTTTTCGCCGGCTCTGTGCTTGAGTTCGTCCATGTCAGAGCATTTAGAGATGCAAGAGGGTCACCTCAAGCCGACCAAATGTATGAAACGCATCCAAAACCTTCACCTTTGAACACAATCCGCTCTAAATACCTACTCCCAAAATAGATCGAATGTCATATCTAAATGCTTACTTTGACACATTTCACTCAATGAATTGTGTTTTGCGCGGCGAATTAATTCGTTTATTTACTAAAACCATGTTAGAAAAACACAAAAACTGATGAAAATTTGAGATTTTATCTTATCCAAACATAACCTCTCGTTTTTTGTTTGACAATTTTGAAATTTACGCTACTGTCACTTTTGACAAAAGGCAGCTGACTGCAACGTTCCAGACTACGTAAGAAGCGATATCTTGGGCATCAAGCCACTTCTTAAAATAAATAAAAACTCAATATTTATTAAAAAATATTTTTATACACCTTATCTTTACATAACTACTACCATTAAGAATCTTAAAACTTATCACGATAACTCTTATAGAATAGTTGTACAAATTTAATCTAAATCTAGCGGAATAGTATTTTCGCCACTGTCTGCACTTTCGGTGTGTTCTGGTATTTCATCCAAGACTTTGTCTATCCATATTCTACTATATGAAACCTGCGCAAAAAAACATAATTTTAATGTGTATTTTCATTTTGGGGGATCCCGCAATAGTCTCGTCACTGAATTTTATTATTTTCTAAAATCCCACTAATATACTACTTAGTACTTGGCCAAACTCGATTTTCCTTACTTTTTGACCGGTTAGATACTTACTGTGGCCTTGACTGTGACCCAAATTTATAATACGTAATTTATCATTTAATACTTAAAAAATAACTAAATATTTGCAAAATATGGAAAGCGCAATGCCAAAAAAAAATTAAACATTTTCTCATTGTGAGACAGGTAAGGCTTCAGGCTCAGTGTATGGCTATTGCCATCACACTGACCAAGTGCAGGTGGCATACTTCACCAAGAACTTTTTTTAAGTACTTGCGGAGGTTTCGTTACGATGTTTTTATTCACTGTTAGAAGTCATCAATAATACGCACATAAATAAGAAAAGACAGAGGTGCGTGCCGTAGGATTCGAACCCATGACCTCCAGATTGGAAGCCAGATGGTCTCTCAACAAGGTTGCCGAAATTGCCCTACTAGAAAAATAATCAGGTTCATCGGTCGTGATAAAATAGTACCTAGATACCTTTGCAAAAACGCCAGGCTTGGACTTAAAGGCACACTCTTCAGTGCCAGAAAACAGCGCAATCCCGAAGAGAGTACCAGCTCGGTTCATTCCGCTGAAATGCACAGCAGGATCACCTGTGTCACCCTGGAACATAAATAGCGTAGGTAAGCGAATACGGATTTTGTAACAGATCGCTATGTTTTATTCTGAATAATACGTGAAACTTGAGCTGCAATCAAATTTTCCCATGCAGTACGTCCTACAAAGTAGAGAGTAGACAGATAGTAGAAAAAAAGAAAACGCCTGATGTCATCTTCTTATAGCATTTGCTAGGAAGTGTAGATAGACTAGTAGACTAAGAAGAGTAAGAAGTAACCTTTAGTTGTCATAGATTGGGACTATTGGGAAGTAAGGAGGATATAAATAATATTCAAGTATATATATTAATACGTTTTCTTAATAGAAATCATAGACTAAATTATTATGGACAAAACTAACAGCACAAAGTTATAGTCTTTCACGTCTTTCCAAGTGCGTTCAGCAAGCAGGCGTGGTCATGCAGAAGTTAGTAGTTAGTAGTTTTCATGTAGCTGGCATTTGGAGAGAATCAACTCCCTCTTTTTTTATCAACAAAATGAACAGTGAACTAATAAATGTAGTTGATGGCTTGTGCTTCGATACAAAACAATGTAGCAAAATATTTGTTAGTGTTTGTTGGTCCGCTGTACCCAGCAAAAAATTTAAGGTTCTTTCATTTTCTGCGATCCTCGTACATTAGTCTAATGATCTTACCCGTGTATCATGGGAGTAGAGACAGATGGATAAAACTTACAGCACAAAGTGCGACGCCTTTCACTACGCTCTGGAGGCAGATGTGGTCATGCTGAAGCCGGTAGTCGTTTCCGTAGAGCAGTCGACATTCCGAACGAGCCACCTCACGTACTATCATACGTCTGAGCTCCTGGTTCACACCCTCGCGTATCTGTCCTGTCACCTGTATCAAAAGAATTTATAAGTAAGGATATTCTAATCCACATTCGTATACACGCAATGGCGATGGAAAATTTTGGGTTCAACTTATAAAAAGTTTTAACAAGTGATGTCGAGCTGGCTTGGAACTTTCCAAGCTCAATTCGTAATAGCTTTAGCAGGTAATAACGATGGGAAGGGTCAATTTTAACTTAAAAAAGCTTTAGCAAGAAATAACGATGGATATGTTCACTCGAAATTATTTTGAGAAATAACTCCACTTTCTTTATTGTGTATGGTAAGGTGATGCTAGCTTATCGTCCATCGATCTGTTTAGACTATCAATAGACAGGTGAAATTCTAATAATGGTGAATTCACAGGCTAGGCGGTGTGGTCAAGGATAGTAAATGTATCTAGCCTGTAAGCAAACTAGCTTTCAAGTGAGACTATTAGAAACGTTAGGCGCTTCGCGGTAGATTCTCAACTTGAGGGTGGTAGCTAGCAGCCGTGTATTAGAAAGTACCTACTCGTTATTGGCTACCCCTATTTGAATCTAGTGTACTGTTTATCATCACAATCTCCGAGGATATTACCACAGATCCGTATCCTGTAACTACAGTCTCCCCGAAGAGTGGGGGAAGGTCCGTATCAGCGATTGCAAGCGCCACTGGCTGCATCCTGGGACCTGGAGCTATAGGTAGATTCACCTGGGAACATTGAGAAACGGCTGGTTACATCACGACCAAATTACCTACTTATAATGAGATTTACTTATTTATAAACGTTTAAAATTGAACAATATTTCTAACCCGCTGATGTAAAATGTCATGCGTGAATAATAACGGGCTACATTAGACCCAGATATATATTATGCAACATTTCTATCTCTTTAAATTGACACGCATAAGTACGCTAAAAATTGTCAGAAAAGGCTGTCTGCAGTCGAGTTGTCCCGATTAAGCGTTCGGATCATGTAATTTTGATCTAGTATTAGCAGATCATAACTAACAATCTATTGAAGATACAACGGCAGGACTTAGTAGGTATCATAACCGGATATTGCAACTTGAATAGTCTCCTCTATAAACTGGAGCCATGGATAGTGCATTATGCTGTGGCTTCTTGAAAGAAAATAAAATTGCAGAGCATGTGCTTTTGCACTGCAAAGCCTCAGAAGGTATCTACTAGAATTGCCACTATTCACTATCATCCACATAGCCGCAACACTTTTAATGCTTCTCGTCATCAAATTCCATCCAACTCACTGGAGCCACTGTGCCAGCGGCTCTAAGCCTCGCTCCGATACTTCAAGGAGCTGGGTTAGCTTGGGTTAGGGGAAATGCATAAAACACCCCAAGCGGGACGTTGCGTCGCTGCAGGGCTTATTGCCCCCATTTTCAATAAGAATAAAAGCAGATATTTTTCACGTTTGCCATTATTTTTCAATGAGGTGTTTTTCAAGAGCAGTTGATGTGTGTTTCTCTCGAAGCAAGTAAGCACATACCTTCACCATAGCCAGGTTGTGTTCTGGGTAGTACTGATCCATTTTATAGCTCGGATGTAGCTTGATGTCAACCACAGATAGGATCCTGCCGCCGTAGTCACGGAACACAGATCCAATACGAACCGATACTTCTTCTTTAGTCACGCTGGGGAGTTTAATTTCAGTTAAGAGTTTAGATTACTGTCTTTATGTTTTAACATTACCAGATACTTTAGGTGTCGAATTACGTGCGTGAAAGTGATACAGCGTGATGAAACTAATCATGTTACTTCCACTTCTTGTCACAGATTATTTCTTCTATATTGTATTATTTTTAGTGTGTACAATAAAGAGTTAATCAATCAATCAATCAATCTTAACTCTATTTAATCGTGCAATAAAATCACCCTTACTTTGACTTACTTTGTGAAACTGTGTTTGTAATTGTAATTGTGAAAACCTGTCATAAAATACTCGAAAAGGTCGAAATATATGACTGTTTTCCAGTGCAAAAAATGCGATCATACTAAAAGTATTGTAATTTTGTAGTTTTTTGTCTCAATATAAAAATAAAATTGTCGTGCAACTAAATTGCGCCTGATGTAAATCACACAACTGTCCAGTTTCTTGAATGTCTTTTATCTAAAAACTTTTACAAATAACCTACTCTGTCTTTTAGACCTATGATTTACATTTATCGCTTGAAAAAATAATTAGATGCGACAGTTTTAATGTACCTATGTAGTATATAATTATATACGACACACGACACGTCTTAAGAAAGCTAGACGTATAATATGATTTGTAGTTTACAAGTGAACAACAAAATGTAGATACAAAGTTACAACCCTTTTTTGTGTAGTCGGGTAATAATGACATGAAGTGACATTACATGACAGACTGCTTTGTCCACCCGAGCAAGGCACGGACGCGACGCGTCGCGACGTAGAGAGAATAACTCTTCGTAACTATCAGGAGTTCATAAAACTAAAATGGTGTAGTATTTGGATGCTACTATAGGTATAGTCGAATGATGAATGAAATATCAGTGTCGTTTTCACGGTCTAGTAGATTCAATGTATAAGGAAATGTGTTCCTTTAAGACCATATTGTGATTGCGAAACACAATTTTTTTCTCTCGAATAATACCGATATTTCTCTTAGAAGGTTAATTAATATTAGGTAGGTTTATATTACTAAGACTTACTAGTCGAAACATTGCGCCGCGGATAAAATCCACTGTTTACCAACTATAGCACCACCGCACCAGTGTTTACCATGCAACCTGCGACAAAAAATATGTTCGCGAACATCAAATCGATAGAGATTCGATGTAACTAATCTCTATATACTATTATGTACATAATATATTTCAGTAAAGTAAACAAACAATTAAAAGGTCATAGATCTCGGTATAAGGTATAGATGTAGGTATGTATATCGAAGACCAAGCGGTAATACTCCGCAACTGAACTACCTACGTCATAGCACCGTCATAATAGCAACAAACTTGGCATCTCGGATATCACTCTTCATGTTTCATGCGATCCTAGTACATCGGTTCGACATGCAGTCTTAAGTCGGTCTTAAAACGCCAAGTCCACTCGATTGGTTACCATCCTTATTCCTAGAAGTTACAGTTGAAATTCGACGTTTCTTCAGTGACAGAATTTGATCTTTTTCCCGTGCACTGTTGGAACTTGGATTTTAACCAAAATTCAACTTTATTTGAATGTGGAAATTTATAATGAGACGGTGACGTCATGACGCAATAAAATTAGAGTTGCTCAGTTGTATTTCATTAGGGTACGGCGAAAGAACGAAAAGTCGTTTTAATCGATTTTTTATGACTAATATTATGACTGTTTTTAAGAACTAAAATTAAATAAGTATTTTGTTATTAAGTAATCACTGACAAACTTGTATTAGAAGCGGTTGTTCACGGACAATCGCAAGTAATATTTCTCCCATTGATTTGATTGTTTGTTTGTATTGAATATGCTCCGAAACAGGACTGATTTAAAAAATTCTTTCACCGTTGAGAAGCTACACTATCTACTACATAGGCTACTTTTTATTCCTGTATTCCCACGGGAACGGTAACTACGCGGGTGAAACCGCGAGGTGTCCGCTAGTTCCTAATAAAGTTTAATGTTACGTTAGTATCTATACAATACTACGTACACCTACAATACTCACATTTGTTATAAATGATAATGGATTAAAGGTCTACCGAAGAAACAATTTTTTTATAGACAAATAAATAATTCACCCATCCATTCATTCATTCATTCGTTCAATCATTCATTAATTAATTAATTCGCCAGATCGTTCATTCATTCATTCGTTCATTCGTTCAAACTTACCTTATAGATACGGTATAAGGATAGTCCTCTAAGCAGACCAGCCCAGACTCAGTTGTAAGTCGTTTTCGCCTCACGTGGGTGAGGTCTTCTTCCATTTTGGGTGGAAATTCACATTCTAGCTCAGATTTAACTGTCGATGATGTTGTAGCTGAAAAATCATGAACGATTATGAATAGTAATTAGTTTTTTTTTTTTTTTTTTTTATAGTTGACAGTCTAGGTTTTTTTTTTTAATAGTTGACAGGCTAGGTGTTTGACCACAGCTCACCTGATGTTAAGAGAAGATGTGGTCGAAGATGGTAAATCACACCTAGCCTGGAATGGAACTGGCTCTCAAGTGAGGCTACCGGAACACACCGTCAGGTGCTTGGCGGCAGATTTTCAACTTGAGGGTGGTAGCTAGCCAGCCGAGTACTACAGTACCCTACCACCATGCTTTGGTTTCCTTACGATGTTTTCCTTCACCGGCAGCTCAAGCTCATTGTTGGGGTTTGAACCCACGCCCTTCGGCATGCGAACCTACTGCGCTAACCACTGAGCTATCATCGCTACAATTTTTACAATGTTAATCCATTTTTTAATTAATTTAGAAAATTGCACACAGCGTCATTAAGCAAAGCTTGCACTATGGGAATCATTATTAATAAGCAAAAAATGAAACATGAGTGTAACATCACTGGTGGAATACTTTTTGGAATGAATATATTATACTTATAATACAGAACAACAGAAAAAACACCTATTCTCGTCACATAAATGTCTGACCTGAGCGTGAATCGAACCCTCGCCCTACAGCTCATGAAGCAGAGATACTACCAAATGAGTGAAGAGGACAGTCGAATTAAAGGTTAAACTTTATTATTTCGAGTTGTTTTTTGTTTTTCTTCTTGAATACTAAAATTAACGAGAAGACAACATAGCTACATATTTTTAGACAAAATAAAATATTTTTTATCACCTTTCGTGGTCATTGAGTTAGGACTGACAGGGTTAGAAACAAAGTCGACTGCTCTGAAATTAGCACGCTGCCCAGAATCACCTAAGATAACAAAGAATTAAAAAGTTTTAAGGTGTTAACACATAATATATGTAGCTGTATATATTTATTAGAACAGAATTAGCTTATCTACAATTTAGCAGACACGATTGCAATTACTGCTACTGGTTTTAATTATTGCTCAATAATCGTACTTATTAAAGTGACATAAGCTACACAGTTAATTGATCATGTAATTATTAATTGACAACACGTGGAATAATATAAATCTTATGTAATTGTAATATTTTTATGGTATTACCTAGGCAGTATACAAAATAGTTAGCAAAATTTTGATGTTAAAGCAATTTACATACGTCTTTTACCAGGCACTGGCAGCAACCCTAGATAGGGCTGGAGATGAAATTGATGATTCTTGATTTCCGTGCCACTCGGTGCTTCATACACAAAACAAATAAAAACTTTAATCTAATAACTATTCTTTATCAATAACCACATTTTATACAAGTAGGTACACGTTATCCATAGTATTAATTTTAAAATATATACCTCAAAAAGTAAATTGATTAGGCAAGCTATATAAAAAAAAAGCTTAATCAAACTTGTTATACAGAAAGATAAATCACATAACAGAATAAATCCTTACCACTTAAAACAAAACATCTAGAACTAATTTGAGCTAACACTAATACTAAAACCCTGATCACTTTTTCTTCCATTTTAAGAAACACTATTTCTGATCATCTGAACATGAGGTACATTTTTCACGTGAAACTTGATCTAGGGTCAAAACTTAACTGTACCTTAACTAGAAACTATTATAAACTAGAAAAAGAAATGTTTGGAAAACTAGGCATTGTAACGGAATAACAATGGTGTAATATCAAACATACATAATTAGCATACACGTACCTACCTTCTATAAACCATAACATGGTATACGAGATGTTGCTGCCTTTTTGTTTTGAACCTACAAGTTACCTGTGAATATAACAGCCAGAAATATGTATTTACATGTCAATGCTGTTTAGGGAATATAACTTTCTTTGAGATGGACATCCAAGTCTTAGCAGAGATACAATGTAATTTGCTGCCTGAGTGGGTTATCAATGGTGGCATGCTTTGAGACTTGATGGAGTAACAATAATAGGTCACAGAACTGTACTCACTGAACCAATGGCGTAAGTAGCTTTTTCGAGCATAAATGCAAAAAAAATATGGAAGTACCACCTTTTCCTATTACAAAAACGAACGTGGATTGTCGAGCTGGGTTATAATAAAAGTAAATTAAAACAGTTATTTTTTAATCTCTGTTTATTTTTGTAGTACAATCATAATATAGAACCTGTGGTAGAAATAGAAAATCATAAATTTAATTTTTCTTGATAAAATAGCTTGCATAGCTAACATAACACATTTTTCAAGAAAGAACTGAACTAAAATCATGAGACATTAAAATTTCACTTTTACAGAAAATCGGGTAGAATAAAATTTAATAGAATAACTGAGCATAAAGGAACATTTATCATTTTTTTAAACATTAGTACAAATATATTTCTCGCCAGAGAAGCAACCTGAATGAATAAGACAATAGACTGAGACAAGAACTTGAGCCAAAAAATAGCGACCGGAACTGTGGTAAAACGCCAACATCCAACAGTTAATAAGTTAATGAAAATATGTCAATTGAGGCATGGCTTTGAGCGTGTTATTCGGCTTTTCCTTATTACATTTAATTTTTATATCAAAACCAAACCAAACAGACATGTAAGCTAAAAATATTTTTTTATTTGCTACCATGTAATATGTGAGAATTCACTGATAGCTCAATGACCCTATACAATAACCAAATGATCTCAATGAATTTGAAGTCTTTGTATTTGTCACATTGTTTGTTTGCTTCAAGAGCGTAAACTAATCGATTGAAAGGTTCACAATCAGAATGAGCGTTGCCTTCGTTTTTCACATTCTTATCTATTCAATGCTAAACAGTTTTTTTATTACTTGGGAAACTTTTATCGTCTCATTGAAATAATATTTAGAGTTCCATCTTAGAAAACTCTCCATCATCATCCCATTTGTTTTAACATTGTTAATATACGTAAAAAAATAATACGACTGCATGAGTCTATTGAGTCATTCAAGACACAATATTCTGGGAAATGTACTGTATGACAACAATAGAAAAACCGGTTTTTTTTATTTCTTAGGTACATATTGTATTTAAGACGACGTATTAGATATAAGTACGTGATTGGAACTTGCTACGACTTAACTCATTATTTCGTTTACTAAGAGAAAGTAAAAATTATTAAGACCTACTGAACCTTGTTGCTAAAAATTATCGTCACTTTTAAGTTGTTTTATTGTAATCACTGCATCAATGAACTTAGAGACACCCGAGACGTTTCCACCATTTATAGTAATATTCAATCGGTTTGTTGTTGTGCTGTATCAAAGTTATGGAGTCCTGGTAAAATACTAAATTAAATATAAAAATATACAGGCAAAATGAAATCTTCAGCGATCATACTCATATTGTTTAGTATAAATTGTTTATGCAAAGACATCATCAGTATAAGTATTGATAGTGATAATCCTAAAAATAGTAACGAAAGTGACGACCACAACATTAAAATAGAAATTAGTAAAGACAAAAATCAGTCAAATGAAAACGAAATTCCTATAAGTAGTTTCAGTGGTAGCTTAGAACGTTATGAACAAACAGGTCAGTATGTCACAAAATGTCAATATAATAAGCATAATTAGTTAAAGCCGAGTCGCGTTATTAGGATTCAATGTAAAATTAACATTAATATAATGTGTGTTTATTAATATTAAAAGGACAAAGGCGGGATCTGTGGATATCGCTGCAAAATGATACGCAGAAGGCAGATTCAGGATATGAAAAATATTCTGGAAGAATATTAAGTTCCATTGAAGAAACAAATCACTTATGGGTAGAGACGCGAAAAGACAATATGTACACTGCAAAAATTCGCACTGAACCTGAGAGCGATAATATTTTTCACGATAAAATAACAAGTTCTTTCGAGGATTCAAGAAAAATAGCGGCTGTAATGGCCAGACACAATTTCAAAAAAGTGTCTAATACCAAGCGACCAAACGATGAAAATGATGAAGCTTGTGATTCCGCCGAGAATTCGAGAAGAAAGGCGAAAATTCACAACAAAATACCCGTCATCCAAGTCGACGAAATGATAGAAACATATACATACAAAAATTATCCCAAAGTTCGAACACCGTGCAAGAATTCGAGAAATTTAAATGCAAACAGTTTGCACACTCCTGGGTTGGAAATTCGTAAATTGCCGCCATGTGAAAGCGTCAATGAATTTCCAGGAACAGGTAAAGCGCTTTAGCTTGAAACATTTGCGAAATTACTGTTTTTAATTGTAATTACGTATTTTTCCACAGATTTTTGGTAATTATACATGGGAACTGAACTATAGACAAGACCACAGTCCCCAGTCGACATTAATTGCAGAAAAAAAACTAATACGTACTTTTAAACTCTCCTACAATAAAATGAACACGCCATGTAAATAAATGTGTACTGGTTTTCTTTATAACTTGTGTGGATGTGTGGGTATCTCTCTCACTCAACCATAAAATTGAGTTCGTATTTCTTTTTTTTAGTAAAGGACAACTCCACCATCGAAGTTAGCGACCACAGGTACCAGGCGATCAAAAAGCCCGAGGAGAGCGACAACGACGATCAAGAAACGCTAGACGATTATCCGTACTCTGCGTCAGTGCAAAGAAAGGGAGCGCACTATACGAGTGGTGCATTAATAGGAGAGAGATGGGTACTGAGTACAGCGGCAGAATTTTTCAAGTAAGTGTAACTATAAATAAGTCAATACTGCCAAATCTGTAGTGCGACGCCAAACTAAGAAAAAAAACATGGTTTATTGATTTGTTCTGGCGTTTTATACTTTTGGTATATTATTGTACATGTTCTACTAGATTTATCAAAACTCAATTAAAACCATAATACATTCAAGACAATGAATTTTTGTTTTTTACAATTAATAGATTTTACTATGTATAAGTATATGGGTATTCTAGTAAGTACTTTTATATATACCTACTATCTATACATGTAAGTAGGTAGGTATAATAGCCCCGAGTGCATGACCTATGTATTATTGGTTGAATGTTATTTGTTTGGATTTTTTTTTTAAAGCAACAGCAAAAATGTATGTTTCATAATGCAATTTTCTACTGAACCGATTTTCTTCTTGGCAATAACAATATTAAAAAAAGTTTGAAGCGCTATAAATAAAAACCTATGCATTATACAGAAAAAAGTATTGAGTAAAATTTATAGAAAATGTTATTATCTACAAAAATGATCTCGACTATTTTTGTCTTACGATGCATGGTTTACAAGATATTTTGATAAAACGAGTTTCCCAAGATGCCGGCTGACGCTCGCCCCTTTATGTCCGTTGGATTTATATTCCCCTGAAGACCCCTGAACATCCAACAAACCCCTGGACAACAAATCTTTATAATTAGTGTAAGTAGATGTAGATTTAATTTTTTTATTCCAGTGTGCGAGAAACGATAAAACTTTTCCGGGTCCGTGTAGGCTCTGTGGACTGCAAGAAGGCGGGTATTTTGACACCCATTAGAAGTATTACCATCCACCCCAAGTTTACTCCCGGGCGGCCTGCGTACGACATATCAGTACTGAAGACTGCTGTACCATTGCAGCTTTCTTCAGTCGTCAAACCGATAGGACTCTCTAGAGTGCCTGGGAAGGTCGTTAGCGCAAAGTTCCTCACGACTTATTGGCCTAGAATTGTTGTAAGTTTAAGTTACTTTCTATAGAAGTTATTTTATCTGAATACTGAACCCAGTGTTGTAAATATAATTAGCGAAATATTAATTTTACTAAACACAACATAATAAAATTTAGTTTTTAAATTAAAAAAATTCAGTAGTTTTTTAGTCTTTTTCTAGTTTTTAATTGTAATATTAATTACCACATTATTTATACAATCGATGGTTAGTCTCAACATCCCTATAATTTCGCTAGCTGCAGAATAAACCGAAACACAGTAATGTTTACACACTACTGCTTGGCGGCAGAATATACGTTACAATGGTGGTCTATTCAATAAAATATTTTTTTATTACCATTATAATAATTTATCTATCTGCCTGCCTTATTTTCTGATAAACGCACCTGAAAGTAAGTACTAGGCTATAATAAGTTGAAGCTGTCTTGCATATTGAAGTGGCTCTTTCATATAATTATATCCAAGAGACATAGCACATGCTGGATATATTTTTGTTTTCCATTTTTTTTTTTTTTTTTTATGGTTGACAGGCTAGTTGTTTGACCACAGCTCACTTGATGTTAAGTGAAGGTGTGGTCGAAGATGGTAAAGCACACCTAGCCTGGAATGGAACTGGCTCTCAAGTGAGGCTGCCGGAACACACCGTTAGATGCTTGGCGGCAGATTTTCAACTTGAGTACTAGAAAGTACCCTACCACCATGCTATGGTTTCCTCACGATGTTTTCCTTCACCGGCAGCTCAAGCTCATTGTTGGGGTTTGAACCCACGCCCTTCGGCATGCGAACCTACCGCGCTAACCACTGAGCTATCATCGCTACAAATTTACAAGTTAGAATATAAACGTGCCATACTGTGTAACCAATCTGTATTCTCCAGGTGAAAGAGGGAGTGATGCCACCGACTGCCAAAGAACGCGTCAAGTACAACAGTATGCGGGTATCTACACAGAAGCTGATACCTCCAGCTGAATGCAGCAAAATGATGGCTGCTGTCAATCTTACATTAGAAAAGAGCAATCTGTGCTTAAAACCGGTGAAGATTCACCATAGCGCTTGTATGGTAAGGGTAAATTACATACTTTTTTATGGTTAATAGCTTCAGTAACTACTTTTATAGGCAACTTGATAATAAGTACTTTTTAGCTAGCGGAAGTAGGTATATCACCAGCTTTTTTGCGGATGGTAACAACATTCTTAGCGCTTGAAAAGGAAGCAGTTCTCAGGGGAAAGGGCGCTCTTAGATGGAAACGCTCTTTAACCCCCTCAAAAAAAAGGAAAACGGTTTAAATTTATTTGTATCTAAAAATGTTATTTACCTCAAAACTCCATCATTTATAAATCTATTTGATTTTTTTTTTTTCATTTGTAACCACATACTTTTCAATGTCATATAGAACGTTTCATCAAAATCAGTTTAGTAGCTTGATTTTTAAAACAAAGTAGTTGAATAAAAACCTCATATCATCCAAGTAAACGAAATTAAGTGTTTTGCTTTTCTGTGACTTTTCAGTGGTGTTAACGATCACTTGACTAGTTCCAATGAACTACCTTCCGGCTTCATCAGATTTCAGATTCAGATAATGATGAAACTGGAAGGTAGGCACCGGAACACTCCGTACCGTACCGAACTCGAAAATCTGAATTTTATCACATTTATTCAGAAATTCAGTAAATAATTCAGGGCTTTCAAGACTAACCATCGAATATCTCAAAGTAATGAGCGCCAAAAAAGCGCCGAAATTTCTTATTTGCTACACAAAATTCTGTATTTCGCTATAATGAGATATGAGTTATATTTTACCATCAGGAGAGCGCTACGTTCATCTAATTACTTTAGCATAAAAAAATGGGAAAAGGAAATGCCACCAGCACGTGCTACATCTCTTGGATATAATTATATGAATTAAACCTTCCTTCAAGATGCAAGACTTCTTCATTCTATTATATCCTGGTACTTACTTTCAGGTGCGTTTATCAGAAAATAAAATAAAAAAATATTTTATCGAATAAACCATCAGGTGTTTCGCGTGCTTATTTGTTTCTTTTATTTAAAAAAAACTTGCTAACTTTTTTTCTCTTCTGCAGCCCGATGTTGGTGCTCCTGTAGTAGCCGTGGACGGTCTCTGGGGGATCACGTCTGGATGGGTATCTCCCCATTGTCCTTACGTCCTATTGCCGACGCTTTTTACTAGAGTCTCCACCCAAGATTTACGAAACTGGATCAATGAACAAATGCTCTTAGAAATGTCAAGTCCTTACCCAACGATGAGGGTGCACCCTAATTTTACGTACAATCGGTATATCTAATACAGTCAATAAACACAACAAAGTGCCTTATGGAGAAATTGGGACATGTTAGTTATTGCTAGGAACAGCGACAAATTTTTGAAGAGATTTTGCGTACAAAAGTATGCGTGAATATATTATTGTTTGTTAGCGCTGTGTATATAGGCATAATATATGCAAATAGTTTAAACTCTGGTACTGGATTAACACATACATTTTTTCTGTTGACGAGATGGGAAATCTTCAAAAGATACTCAGCAAAAATCCCACGTTTGCTCTGCTCATACGCAATTCCCTAAGTAAAGGAATAAGGGGAAAAACAGAATTTACCGCTTTCTTAAAAGTAGCGGGTGTATTTCTATTTATCGTGTTTGCAGCTTGTCAATGTATAGAAAAAGATATGAAAAGTAACATGTCTTAGTTTTAGATCGATACTAATTATTATGATTAATTTACAACATCATCACAAAAATCATGTAAAACCCCTAAGGGATTTCTCTTAGTGTTAGACAGAATATGGAATCCATAAGAATCAGAAAAAACATAATTCCTATGCTACTTTTTAAACTCAAAAAGTGCGAAGTACTAGTATTACATAAAATCATAATAATGTTACGTAAAATGAACTGTAGCAGAATAAAAACTCACCGAGATTTATTAAATAAACAATCATTACAACTGAGAGAGCGCATGCCACGCTTATTAGCATTCCAGTACTCAACCAGTGGAATTACGCTATGACGTTCTACGTTTATCAGTGTGCACGTATAAACTTGACAGTGGCTGTGTTGTTACAACGTTGTAAATTATGCTCTTACGATTTTATGATTGCCTGGTATTGCTTGGTAGAAAATTACAGCTGATCTGTAAAATGATTGATGTACGCTGTGACACACACACGCTGTGTGTACTGCATACTAGATATATACAATATATATAAGGTATTTTTTATTTATTTAATTGATATGTATCGCATGACACAATATATATATAGAATTGTAGATTGCATAAACAGTTGTAATTATAGTGTTTTTGTGAGACGTAGTGATTATTGTACAAATAAAATGTTGTTAAACTGTCAAACTATTTTACTTACTAATGTAATTTATTATCATTAAATTAATTATTGTACTCAATCTTATTAATATGTCTTGAAAACGTAGGAATTTTTGTATTATTGAAGATATTAATTATAAGGCATTTTTTCTACAGTTAAAATTACTATAGTCCCTTCAGAACTATCAAGATGAATACTTTTTTTGCTGCGTTGAAATGTTGCAGTTTTTTTTATAGCAATGTCATAAGAATTGCATTAGTATTCCCAAAGTATCTTTCCACCAAAAGTTAATGAAATATTATGTAAACTTTACTCTCTTCATTTTCTCTTCACATCTTCTTTACCTACTATGACTTTGCCACACCAACCTATTCTCAGTATCTCTACTTTCTTCGTAACTGACAAGACAAACTAAACATGTTGGTTTGTTAACAAATAAACATGTAATTTACAAAAACTAAAGGTCAAATTAACAAAGAGCATCAACCTGAACATAATTATATATCTCATATTATTATGGTTAATAAATATATTTGGTATCACTTTCAATGTTTGTGGACCGATATATAAGAATATTTTAGTTGTAAGCACGACCTTTACGTAAAGTAAACATTTTGATGTATTTATTAATAGCTAAAGTGTTTTTGATAAGAGTTGACTACGGTATAAGAAAGTACTGATGGTAAAAAAATAAACATAAAAACAACAACAAAAATGGCTACCAAGTTATGGGTAGTGACATAACTAAGGCCTCGTTTTCGGGCGGACGACAGCGGATAACGGAGAATACTGCGTAGCAGCGAAAAGGTTGCGACAGTATCGCACGAGACCGGGAAATTATAGAACGCTGTCAAATGACAAAACTATTGCAATTATTACCTGTAGCAAGGTTTTATCGTGCTACGGTAAGGCTACTTTTTATTACACGACTTGGACAGTCGTGGAAAAAAGAGTACACTCTTTTTTCCACGGCTGTTTTCTAGGTATTATTTTCAAGGTATGTATGTAAATTTCTTTAATCCACCATAAACGCATGAACCGCAAGAATGTGCTGGATGCGAGCCGCTTCCAACCGGTCTTTGTGGAAGTCAATGGAGGAGGCCTATGTCCAGCAGTGGACGTCCTACGGCTGAAATGATGATGATGATGAACTTGTAAAAGTCTAAACACATTTTGTTATACGGGGTATCATTAGAATTCTTACGTCATCTCGAGTGACATGGGTCATAGTGTCTGAAAAAAATTGTGCGCATTCGTTAAAAAATTTCTTAATTTTACTATCAGACTGTTTTGGCTTTACATTGATTACTTTGTGGAAGTAAAATGTCAAATCAACAGGTATGATACAGCTTTAGTTTCTTCGAGATAAGATTTCGTGACCACTTAATACTTAGAAAACTTAGAATTCGTGAATCCTTAGGAAGTTAAAACCAAACGATAACTAAAAAAACATCCTGGGGATTTCCCACAGTACTATCTAGCTACAAACTTAGCAAAGCGTGTACCTACTATTGGGAATCTGAAAACTGAATAGATAATAAACTTAATAAAACATTTAGTTAATTATTTTTTTACATAATTAATATAATACTTAGTTAATTGCTTTTTTATGCGAAGTTATGCAAAAATACAAGTTTAAAAGGTGTAGTTTGGAATTTTGAATACGTTCCACGTTTCCTTGCGTCAGTAATCTGCAACATAAAGCTTAGGATTCTATAATATTGACTGATGAGAAGTATTTTATGAATAAAAGTTTGCTCTTCATTATTCCCACGGTAAATTATTATAATAAATAGAAATCTAGGTGTGGGAAATGAAAATTGTAATATTTACATTATAGTCTTGTAGGAGGACTTCAGTAAACTTGTGCAATAGAAGTTTTTCTCTTTCAGTTACTATCTTTTGTCGTGTGTGATTAAACATCGATGCTTTGGGCCATAAAATATTTTTTTTTTTTTAAGCTACGTCATCTGTTATGTTTCGTATGATATTTACGCCTAAATAATTTCCATTTCGTATAATGGTCAGTGTTTCATTGTTTTGCAAAAAAAAAAAAATTTTTGCGAGTGGTACTTATGCAGTCGTAAATAGTGTAATTATTATGTTATTAGTTTGATTTTGTGTCTTCCGATATGTATGACATAGTGGAGCCTTAATATCAATATTTGTGTCGGTTGCAGGATCTATTTTAAGAAACGCGTTTCAAATCAATTTCTAGGGTTGAGACTTGAAGGCGTGTTTCTAAGTGAAATCTTTAGTTAAAATCGTGCTCTCTAACTTCCGTATTCACAAACTATCGATGTCGGAAACTGTGTAGCGATAAAATAAAGTAGACAGATACAATGATAGCACATCGACAAGCCATACTGGTGTCTTGTACAGTTTGATCTAGAAAAGATAAATTAGCTCGCAAAGCTATACAAATTCTTATTCTAATTTAACAATAAGATCAGTTTGGAAGGCTAGTTAGTTATAATTATACATATAAATATTAATAATAATAGAATAGATTTAGAACTGGAATCGTTTTTGTCTACGCGTTTATTAACGGCGTACGATCGGAACCAATAAGAGATTGAATACAATATTTTCTGTATAATTAGAAAAATGTGTTATCCTTTATTCGATAATTTTGTGACTTTTCTTTCGACTTTTTTTGCAATCCCTACTGAACTTAATATTTATAAAATTGTAAGTGATGCATTGGGTAAAAAAAATTAACTTTAACTTTTTTTGTAAATTTCATTTTGGACAGCCCTGGAATAAGATGAGTCTTTGCTGTTATAAAAGCAATGTTATCTCATTATTGTTGTTTAATAGTGCAGAAACAGTGATCAAAAGAAAAATAATTATTTCTCCTCATTGAAACTGCATTTATACATCAGAAAAAAAATTGGTTTTTTCATTGTTTTTAATGTTATTTTAATTTGTTTCCTCATGAAAAGTTACAAATATAGTACCATGGCCAAGAAAGCAGAATCAAAGGAGCACACCTACGTGCAATGGATGGTTGCAATACTGGGTAAATAAATAAACAAATGTTTTTAATAAAATAAATCAACAAATTATGTAAATAAATAAAACAAAACACATTTGTACTAGGCCGTCATAGTAACGGAGGAGTACTTTCCAGCTAACTCAACGCTGCTGACCTACGGGCTACAAAGTGGTTGGATATCGCCGATGACAAAAGTGTTGCAATCGGATTTATCGCCCGTAGGCAGAATTTCCGACAACGAGTTAACATGGATAGCCAGCACTATGTGCTTATCGGCCGTCGTCGGGGTACCTATCTACGCGTACATAGCGGATACGTTTGGGCGGAAGATTGGAGTTATCGCCATTGCTGTGCCTCAAGCGGTAAGTCTCTTTTGTTTTCATGTTCTCTTAGTAACCGAATGCTAAATACGACGTTTAATATGACAGGAACGCTTTGTGGCGTCGGAAATTCTTAAATAAAATTAATGGTGAAATGAAACGTAAATAAATTAGTTGGAGCTTATTTTGAACGTTTTTGTTCTAAGGTTTAATAAAATTCCTAAAGCGTTATTTGTTAATGGCCAACTCTTATAATTATTATAGCAAAGCTGGAATAGCTTCTAGCTATAATCAAAGGCAGCGCTGCAATCGCTGCACATCGCAAAAAATATTTATTTTCTGAAAACAAAATAGTAGTTCCTAAATTAACCGCAGGACCTTACATTATTTTACTATAGTAGCTCACGACTAAAATCTGCTTGTACATACTTGACCGATTAATTCCAATTTCAGATTTGCTGGATCGTTAAACTCTCTACAACTAGTACGATAGGACTTATCATAGCAAGAATATGCTGCGGAATTCCAGCAGGAGGCTGTTTTAACTTGATCCCAATGTATGTGAAGGAAATCAGTCAAGACCATATCCGAGGTCTTTTAGGATCCCTGTTAATCCTTATGCAGAATATAGGAATTCTGTCAATGTACGCGATAGGATCACATTTGAACTACAATACAGTGCTATGGATTGTGCTGGGGATTCCAATAATAACAGTGGTCTTGATGATGAAAGCTCCTGAATCTCCTGCGTTCCTAGTGAAAATGGGGAAAATTAAAGTAAGTTTTTAGCAAAAAACTAATTTTAGCATCTGCGCGCTTATTTATTACCGATCGTCGCACTTGCTATGCTAGGCAAGTGCCAATTCTTTCCACTTGGCCCTTTTATGTGACAAAAACGTCTAATCTTTTTTAAAATTTCCAAGTTTGTCGCGTCTTGCATCGTACCGGATAGCGACTCCTGGATCGCCTAATTATCGGGGCATCCACTCCGTAGGAACCTCATAAAAATAAGAAAATTCAGGGATAAGGTCTCAGAATCCTTGATATATGACTTCTATACTACTTATAGTTATTTTAATGTTAATCTTCAGGAAGCCACGGCTACTGTGGCGTTTCTACGAGGCTTACCAGTGGACGATAAAGCCGTCTTGAGCGAAGTCAGTTACATGAGCAACGACGATCTTTACTACAAATCTTTGCCGATGATATCCTTTGTCAGTATTTGTAAGTAATCTGAACCCTTGTTGACTAAAAGATAACAGACCTTTTCGCGCGTGGTCCAAGAGTAAAATTATTACTCCATTAACCTACAATGTCGTACCTTTTCAAGTATCTTTATTAATCTAAGCTAAACTTAATATTCCAAATACCCTCAGGCCTGTTTTTTTAAACAGTTCCATTACTGGGTGCGAGCCTCTTCTTATGCCGTCCCTAGATGGTCGTGCGGCATGACATGCGTTTATGAGAACTATCATGATGCATGTTCCAAAAAAAATCACACTATCGCACTTTCAGTCCAGCCTGACTATAAAGCAGTGTTCAGTAAACAGCGTCTCGCTACTTCGACATGCCCCGATCTAAACGATCATGCGTGCATGACAACACGTAACGCATGTCATGCCGCATGACCGTCTAGGGACTGTTTTATAGTGAGAAGAGAAAAGACATAGTCCACCATGCTGTTATTCGTATGTTACATTTATTAGTATTATCATATTTCAGTAAAAAACAAACCGTGGCGTCGCGCCTTCTTCCTTAGTGTCAGCATTACATCTATCGCCTCTATTAATGGAAACTTCGCGATCTTGACGTATGCTTCCACCATTTTGGCATCTTCTGGAGTCACCTTCAGCCCAGAACTTCAAACATTGAGCTTCCCAGCCGTCATGATCTTGGGGTCTTTTCTGTCAATGTGTTGTGTGGAACGTGTTGGACGAAAGGTTAGTAAGACACTACCATTTAACCTATAAGTCATACAGATGTTGTAAGTTATTATCGCCTAGAAAAAGGTGTAAAACCAACTTTCAAGGGAATTAATAAATTCCCTTGAAAGTTGGTTTTACTTGATCTCTGGTTTCCATTTCAGTGCTAAGTTGTATTAAAATATTATGGAGACTTTGACCGTCGTGTGTTAAACCTAAATCAGATTAACACAGGGCTGAGGCAGATGGCATAACAAGAGAGGGGCATATAACCAGCAGTGAGATAAAGAAAGCTGTGGATGATGATGATGATGATATAATAAGCAAATAGTACACAAATTTTAAGCCAAAAATGAAAATTGAAACTGAGTTTAAATTGCCGGAGTTTAAAATCAGGCGCGTACGTTTTATCACGAGAATTTTCTATAGATGATCCTGACCACCTCATACTTCGTCTCAGCTGTTTCCCTGGTCTGCTTAGCTACCACACAACTGTTGAAGGACCAGGGCAGCAGTGGGCCCGTCTGGCTGCCTGTTATAGCCATCGTTATGTCCCTCTTTGCATACTCCGCTGGTGTCTCTCCGATACCCTACATTATGATGTCAGAGATGTTAAACTTCCAGGTGAGTTTTGGAATATTTACTGAATAGTTTTTTTTTCATAAAAAATAAATACAATACATAATATATTATCTATATTATAATATATATACTATATGGGGAAAGTCCTGTTTTTAGTACCCAGCTGTTTCCATAATCACTCCCTATATTTTCTAAAACTATTTCTCCGCTTATTTCTTCTAAACCACCCAAGGGATTACTGAAGGTTTGTTTAGAAACTACGTCCTAAATTCCTAGAGACGCTTGTATAATGTAATATGGTGAAAGATATCCTATTCCTTCTAAACATTTTCTGTATCAGATGCTTATTTCACTAGTTTCATCAGAGACTAAAATATTTCACATTGGAAAATGTACGAAGTCCGATGCCAAAAACAAAAGAAATGGTCTTCGATCTAGGCTTAATATAATAATAATTGTCGTAGGTAGAGCAGAATAATAATAAATTGCCTGATGCTGGATACAGAGACAGACAATAAATGTAGTACTATCTCTCCTTTCGTGTGAATTAAAAAAAGACACCACCACATATGTTGGCTTTTCTTGGCATGAATCGTATGGCTGGGTTACGTAATTAAAAACATGGGATGACAATAATGTGCTCGAAAATAATGTTCTGTTTCCAAGGTGTTTTTATATCGGACTTGCCGACTTGCCGGTCGTATGTTGTACCATTCCGCACACAAGATACTTTGCCAGTACCAGGCTATCATGATATGTTAGGCGTTTGGAGAAGATAACCCTTTTTAGTACATATTTTGAGGCGATTCTATACATAGAAATTATTTAAAAATATTATTTGCGTATTCGTATACCCACAGTTCCTAAATGCTTCCTAAGTACTGAGAGAGTTGTCGTTTCTCTCTTTTTAACTACATCAAATTTATCGTAATGCATCTTTTTCTAGATACGTGCTAAAGCCATGGGATTCATCATGACCTACTGCTGGCTTGTAGCATTCTTCCAACTGGCCGCGTTCGGGAGCATATCAGCTGCGATTGGAGCACACGGAGCGTTCTTTTGTTTCGCCGCAGTAAATGTACTTGGAGCACTTGTAGCCGCGTTGGCTTTACCCGAAACTAGTGGAAAGACAGTTGATCAAATAGAAGTGGAATTGAGAGGGAAATGAATGAATGCTAAGAAATTTATGACTTTAAAAATAATTAGGCAAACCATTTTTTAGTGATAAGTGATAGTATGTATATTTTTTATGTTCCAATTGTTAACTTTTCATCTGACTACGCAAAAAGGAAGGCTTTGTTTTTTTAGAATTATTATTAGTAATAATAATTGTATTAAGTTATTGTATAAGCTGTTTGTGTGTGCGCGTGCGTACTCGTGAATTAAATAATTATGTAAATATGCATTTACATTAAAAAGATAGGTTGAAAGAGAAAAAGTATTGTTTTTTCCGTGGTTAATCCGCTACAGACTAATCCTCACGTTGCCTAGTTTTTAAGATTCCATCAAGTGTCTCGCCCGATTGTTAAAAATATATTTAAGGAAACGACAAACAGGAAACGTGTTTTTTCATATATCGTAAAAACGGTAGCACATAGATTCGATATTACATTTAATATTAAAAACAAATCAACGAGTAGGCCAAAAGTTTGATGCCTATTTTCTGTAAATTTCATTGGATTTGTAATTATGCATTTCAACTATTTCCAGGCATACACAACCCTTGTCGCTCTACTCTAGTCCAATTCACACTTGACCGATTTTATATATTGTTTATGTTTATTTGTGTTCATATTTTGTGCACTGTTTCCGTCAACATTTGTGTGCTACGTCACTGTTCGCTAACCGGCGCTTCGGAGTACCAGGTAAACATGACAAGGCTGCTGGTCGATGCAGAGTTGCGTAGTGCAAGAGTAGATCGGTCATTCCACCGGACGGATTAGTTGTGCAGAAAAATGACTGAAGTCTCTATTCAAAAGAAAAACCTCAGTTTATACTGGCCGCATTTTTTTTGCACACTTGAGGCTCTAAGGTCACACACAGTACTATGTATTTACTGTGCTTTTGGCCAGCTATCATCAGGGTTTACTTTCACCATCATTGGGTCCATGTCAAAGTATTTTTGATATACGTACTTTTTACAATTTTTTTGGCTTAGTTTAATATTTTCAATAATGTAAATAAAGGGACAGTTATTCCGGTTAACAAAATGTAATATTCCATTCCATTGATTGGCCGTACTACATAGACTGTGTGGTACGGCCAATCAATTAATTTATTTATTTTAAAGGCCGCACTAGCATTTTTTTCTCATTAATCGATCAGGCACGCTTTTACGCCACCATTCAATTGCAAGCGCTTCTAAATACTAGGCAATCATATATTCAGAGGAGAATTCGTGAGTAACAAAATGGGATAAAGGCAATTTTGTGCGACCATTATTCAACCAAATGGCGCTTCTGTGTAACAGGCAAGCATGAACGTATATGGTAGTAAACAAAGAAGGTAGGGAATGAAGTGGGGCGGACAGTGGGCGTTGTGGCTAAAACTGCATGTATTTATAATATGGGGGACTATTCTATAGTCTCTGTATGCTATGCGATACTTCAAGCGGCTGCATAATATCTGTGATGTGACTACAACTTAGTAAAAAAAATATTGTTAATAAACGAAAGTTATTTAAAGGTAATAGTTATCTTGGTATTTGAGTAATGGGTAGTGTAGGCTTTTTATACACCGCTTACCCACTTACTCTAAAATAAACAAAAGTGAACAATGATTTACGATCCACGCTTAGTACATACAAGAAATGTGATTTAAAATATAAACAGTAGGTAGATAAGCAATTGCACAATACCTAAGTGTTTATATTAAAAATTGAAAGTAAATTTAAGTACCTACTACGTAGTAGACTGCTGAATTATGTACAGTTAACTCTCTTTGTTAAAGTCATTTTTCCCGTTAATAACATTTAATTAATACACACTTATAGATTTTTAAAGAAACTGTCTTTTTTTTAATGACTTCTTAATAATAAAAATAAGCAATGTTCATATTGGCAGTAAGAATGTTTACCAACTACGCTGCCGTAGCAAATATAAAGCATCCAAGTTTACCAACTTGGCAATCGGACCGAAATCGGAAATCAGAGTCTCTTAACTGCTCGATTACCAATCTTAAGGTCCTGGGTTCAAATCTCACGGCACGCACTTCTGTCTTTTGTAATTTTTGTGATAAAGACCGCGCTCAGCTACTGCACAGTACAAAACAAACAGTTCAAAATCAGGGGTGATACGGAACGTTAATTAAATTAATGAATGTTGGAAGACATTTTCACAAAACGCCATGTAGCCCGAAACTAAGCAAAGCATATAGGTGACAGCCCTGTTGGCTCATTGGTAGCATGTCTGCTTCAAGAGCTGTGGGGCGTGGGTTCGATTCCCACCTAGGACAAGCATTTTGTGATATAAAACCAAATGTTTGTTCTGTGTCTGGGTGTACTGTATGTATTATAAGTATGTATTTACAAAAAAAATATATATTTAAGTATTCTATCAGTTATCTGACTCCCATAGTACAAGCTTTGCTTAGTTTGGGGTCAGATGGCGCTGTGTGTAATGTCCTGCGATATTTATTTATTTATTTTATTTTACCTACTATGAAAAACTGAGCTAATAGAATACTTATGTAGGAGTTTTGGCGGGAACGCGGAAAGAGTCGTGTTGCCCCGTTGTATTTTTTCCAAAACTAATGTTTTGTCGAGTGTTTATGCATAAAAATGGTGGTGTTTTATTGATAAAGTGCTGAATCACAAGCGTGAGTGTGGGAAAATTATATAATGTGGTGAAACAAGACTTTTCGTGTTGCTTCCAAAACTCCATCGAAACTTAATGTAAAGTCGCCACTACTCTACTAAAGCATGACTAGACATGACTGACACGGACTGGACTTTGACTATAACTATAACTACGAGGCAACTTATTTAACTTATGGAACTTGAAAATATAAAACACTTGACACTGGCAAATGCTCAAAATGCGACGCCAAAACTAAATAAAAAAATTACATACGTATTTTTTTTTGTTAATACATAATGATAACTGCACATAAAGAATTATGTTTATCACGTAATTTTTTATCTTCCAACTCTTTAAGCAGAAGTGCCAAATGAACTAACTGAGTAGTCATTATTAAATAATGCATATATTATAGGTACGTAATATTTATCGGAAAGTACATTTTTTATTATTATTGGTCTTTTAACCAATGAATTATTATCCACTTTACACAACTTGTAACTAAATACTAAATCACGCTGTCGCGTATAACATCAGACAAGGTGTAAAACACCATTTAGGTAAATATAAAAAAAATACATCAAAATGCTCTGTAACTATTATCTAGTTAAAAGTGTATTTCACGTGATTAAAAATGATAATGATAAGTTTTCACTAATTTGTTTAGGCATTATTCTTAGTATTTGCTATTTTAATAAAGTCAAAGCCCAAAAATAATTAATTGGCAGTGTTTTTTGTTGAATCATTTCACATTGAGCAAGTTCTGTCTCACATTTTTATAGAACTAAAGTGTTGATTGAAGCAATTAAACAATTGTGTTTTGCAGTATAATAACATTGTTTTAACTGAGGGAGAAAACTAAATTAATTGTTTGGTAATCGAATATTGATTCTCGTTGCTTGTTCTATAACTATTACAATTGTATAACACCAAGGCAGAACTACACTAATTATTAATTATATTATAATTTCGGTTGGGTTTGTAAAAAAATACATGACAGCTCAATGAACAAACGATAGGTAGACAATTATTATTCTAGACAACTGCATTTCTTATCACAATTTTCTAAAATCACTATGACGAAAATGACACATTCCGTGAAACACATCATCAGAAGCTAAAGCCAGCAGAACATTTAAAACGAGATATCACTTTTGTTTGTTCTAAGATAATAATAAGCCAATGTTAGACAAGGGATAAAGGTTTACTGTCTATTTAATTAAATTATGTTTTTATGTAGACAAACAGACACCAGAAGCATTGAAATTTCAGTTATGTTTTAAAATGCATTCAGTCAATCGCTTGTGGTTTGAAATGTAACACGATTCTGACGAGCGATAAATTTTATTTTACACATAACAAGATAAATACTTGTTTCCTAAAGCTCTGGTGGTTAAAGTTGTTCTTCAAAATGAAAGGCATTTTAATACAGTACGGATGCTCGTTTTTACGTGAGTGCATTTTCAGCTGTTTCGTGATAATTGTGCCATTTTCGCTTTCTGTTTACCGAACTATGTAATTCACCTTCTCATTGATAAGGGCATTTTTACGTTTTAATTTGGGAAAAAACATCAAATCAATAATAACATCGGTGAATAAGATTTGTGATTAGGTTACTGTTTATATGTTAAAATAATAAGACAAATAAAATAGTCCCCTGATGTCAAGAAATAACGCCTGTCCATGACATGCAATACAAATAGGTACACATACCTAACATTTTATTGATAATATCAAAATTACGGGTCATTAGCAGTGGTACCAAAAACTTCGAGTAACAAAATGAAATCTGGGATATCACGGCTTTGTCACTCATTAATTTTGATTAGAAATTAATTATAACAAGTAACGCTACGCTACTGTAGTGTTTACTCAGTAAAATTGAGTAAGAATGCTCTTGATCTAAATCTGAGGAGCTAAAAGGTTGAATCTTCCCACTATAATGGGAAGGTCCATCGTTTTAATTACGCGATCAAGCTAACAATTATTTGCACGAATTATGTATGTACCTTTATA
The DNA here is from genome assembly GCA_905404145.2 of Biston betularia. Lineage (NCBI taxonomy): Eukaryota > Metazoa > Arthropoda > Insecta > Lepidoptera > Geometridae > Biston > Biston betularia. Next base: position 922,692 of record FR989884.1, read on the forward strand.
CACGGTCAAATATTAAAGCGATGTTGTTGTTGTTGTTGTTTCTTATTTAAATGAGTGCGATTGATACAATATCTATCAATTATAATGACTTAAGGTCACTCTTGCAGCATATACACAACCAGTGTTACCAATTTAACAAAGCTCTTAATTCACTGAAATATGTCAGTGAAGATCGATGTGAGTGATAAATTATTGATATATTATAATTTAAACAATTTCAGTGGCATTAATATGCGGTATGAATTCCTTTATGATTGTTTGGCCATCATATGCAATCAAAATATTAGAAAGTGACCAATCACCACTTGGCTATAAGATATCACAGAATGCCGCAAATCTTATAGGTTCTATACCAAATCTGGGATCTCTAATATCAACATTGATTGCTGGATACATATCTCAAGCTATTGGACGAAAAAAATCACAGCTTTTATGTGTACTCTTTTATGCGGTAAGCAAATTAAATTAATTAAAACTATGTTTCAGTTGTTAAAAAAAAATCATCATTGGAGAGCAAAAATGTCCGTCACTTCATGCTAAGTTTTTTTTCATGAAGTGACGAAATTTCAATAATAAGCCAGTTTCCAGCCCAGAAAATTTTCAATTTTTGTTTGTTTTTATAATGTGTGACATTTTTTGACCACACTAACCTAACCTAACATTTTTGAATGCCTTAGTTTCAATGTTTTAAGTTATTTTTTAAATCTGTATAATGATCAAAAGGCGTGTTACTCAAACAGTTCAATGATGAAGTATTTTCTTATGATGTACAAAAGTTGCCCATATGATGTGGTTAGGTAATTGTAAATAAAATAAGTATTTTAACATTTCAGGTAGCGTGGTCATTGATAGTAACTGCAAGATCCACTTTCCAAATCCTGTTAGCTAGATTTATAATGGGTTTGAGTTCGGGAATATCTAGTGTCATAGCGTTGATTTACACCAGTGAGATTACACAATTGGCCATTCGAGGAAGTACCACTTCCCTAGCAAGCTTGCTTTTTAACTGCGGCATTTTGGTTTCGTACGTTGAAGGCTGGGTTTGCAGTTACGATGTCATATGCTATATTAGTTTGACATTTTCTGTGATTTATGTCGTCCTTCTATGTTTTTTGAAGGAAACACCCACTTATTTGCTCAGTATTGGGAAAGAGAAGGTAAGTTTGGAAATATTTATTAATTTGATGAATAAAATTCTGTTCTTCATTTTTACAACTGTATTTGATCAACTTTTTAAGTTTATCCATTTATCTTAATTTGTTGTCTTTCCAATGTACATAATTATTATTGTCGTAAAAAGCAAAATCAGAATGCCAAGAGACTATATTTTTGTGTTTAAAATTAACTTCCCTCTTCAACTGTATTCTAATTGGCAGAGCTAAGCTATTCGAGAAACATTTCATTGACTAATATAGCGCCGCAAAAAAAAATCTTAACATTAAATACACGTTTTTCTCGTTCAGTTCCATAGTAAAATACTAAATACATACATGAATAATAACAACATAAATAACAAAACAACATATTATAGTTATGTGTGAATTCTATTGAGTTACAGACATAATGATTATGTCTAATGCGAAACCATTACTCATAAAAATTAAGAGTAAACCATCTCATAAACTCACTAGTTTTTGTTTTACCAGCACTAAACATACTTATCATAAAAAAATGTTCACTCAGAACTAAAACGCCACCATCTTTTATTGAATTAACTTTAAAGAGAATGAATTTTTGAAAAAAAATGTTTCAGTTTGATCGCATAAGTAAGGTCGTGTATAGAGTACCTACTGCTCTCTTATCTCTTATGACAACTGTAGGCCTTAGCCGGATATAAACTAGCACACTATAATATTATTCATTCCCACCAAGGTACTATCTGTTAGTACCTAGTTTTTTAGGCCAATAAAATCATTGTATCATTAAAAATATGTGACAAAACAGGAAAGTATACATATTCTATAAATTACAGAAACTCTGGCCACTTCTGCAGTTAAGGTTGGTGACAACAGCGATGGCTTTATAAAGTTGTTCCAAGGGAGACACCCAAAAAATCTCATCTAAACACTATAAGACTTGTCTGTATGATATGCCCCTTAATGTAAATTTATTTTTCTTTATAGGAGGCGTTAAAGTCACTGAAATTCTATCGTGGAGAATCGGAGACCACTAAGGCTATTTTAGAAGAGTTGTCTTATTTGAAACAGCAAGCGAATATTAAGGTTACAGGTTAGAGCTTCACATTTTTTTAAAGAAAATAAATGATTGGCATTTCTCTAAGGGATCGTATCCAGAACGAAGTAAAGTCACAGAAACATAGATCAGCGTATTAGCAAGCTGAAGTGGCAATGGGCTGGACATATCTGTCGCAGAACCGATAACCGCTGGGGTAGACGTCTTCGTTCGTCTAGAGTGGAGACCGTGATTTGGCAAACGTGGCGTAGGACGCCCTGAGACTCGACAGAGTGACGATATATGTAGGACAGCTGGCGGTGGATGGAAGCGAAAAGCCAAAGATCAGGCTGAGTGGCGTGTCTTGGGAAAGGCCTATGTCCAGGAGTGGACTACAAAAGGCTGATGATGATAAAATGATTGTACACTAAATACATAATTGTGTTTGTCATCAATCAGCTTCCAGGCTCGACTATTGTAACACGGCCAAAACGTCGTCGCAGTAAATAAATTAAAATAACTTATAATAAGTATTTTGCGCGCGAGTACCTTCCTGCGAATTATTATTCACTCTTTGTCGCCTAATGACGCTTTATTGCTGTTGACCGTATCAGTAAGCCATTGCTCTCGATGATTTTTTTGTATTTGTTTTTTAAGCTTGATAAAACATCTTTATTTACGTGTTCCTAAAAAACAAAAAAATCGTTATCATTAATTCAATGTAAATAAGGTATTAAGAAAGAGGTTAGAGACAGATAACAATGACAATTTTAAATTTTTATTCTAAAAAAAAGATATGGTCTGACAAATTTTATTATGCGATTAATAATAATTTTTCCAGAGAAAAATACCTAATACCTTAAATATTCAATATTAAAATATAGTAAAATTTAATATTTAAGATCACAATTTGTTGCGAATCGCCAAATATTCTGCTTATTCTGTTCTATTTTGAAGGGAAATTACTTGGCTGTTGAGACTAACCATAAAAATCTCAAAGTAATGAGCACTAAAGCAGCAATGCCCAACACTTTGTTTTGCTATTCAAAGTTTTGTGTATCGCTGCAATGGCCATAGACATGCGTTATCTCATACCATCAGGAGAGCGTCTCGTTCGTCTCATATTACCCTTACATAATAAAAATCCTATTTTGCAATAAGTATAAAGTAAATTAATTGAAATTCAGGATAGGGTTGTCTATTTTGATTGGGTATTCGATCCTGTAGAATTAAAACGCTTTGCCCCTATGTCGCATTGTTTTGTCTCCATTCAGCCCGAGGATTCATTTTTATAGTTTCCTGACGATAAACAAAATTACAGAGTTATTGGACTTATGACAACCTCTTAAAATCGCCATCTATGCAAAATAACAAACAACTTTTTTTATGCAATGATTTTTATTGTTATGATCAGCGATCAAATATAGCGCCATCTGTGTAAAATAATAAACAACTTTTTTTATGCATTGATTTTTAGTATAAGTGATGAACTAGATTATGATATTACAATTTTTTTACGGTTTTGTACTAGATGATGAAAGTGGCACACTCATCATCTGTAGATTGGTTTCTTAAATAATAATACATAATTATTTTGCAATAATATAATATAAATTGTGTTGCGATATATAATTATTTGAGAATAGCGCCCTAAGCCGTTGTACGTGATGTTGGGGAAATAATATTGAAAGCGTAAATGTTTTTATCTTTTTTACTACACGGTATTTAGTAATACGAAAAACAGAGACAAAAATATTACCGCGCGGTCTGACTTCAAACTGAAGGCGTGGTCCACTGGTGCTACTAACAAAGTACGAATATTTATGAATCGTAATGTATGCAAACACTATTTTTAAATGGGGTTTAGTTCATTGTTTTAAGGGAAAAAGTAGAAATAAATGTACAAAATCTGATGTTATGTGTTAAGATAGTAGCCATAACAGAATTATGTATGTAGGTATGTGCCTATTTTACTTAAAAAAAAATCGGCTGTCGTTCGCCAGATGAGTAATGAACGTACATAATTATATATAGGTCAGAAATAAAAAAAAACAAAAATTTTGTAAAATGAAACCTATAAAATTATATTTGTTTCATAGTAGGACTAGGTTGGGAAACGTCATGTCGTCGTGAATATTCTATAAATTCGTTATCTCCTAGTACAGCGAAACGAGATACGTCGATGTCGAAAAGACTTGTCGAGAGTCCGTCGACAAATCGAGAAGTAGGTAAAAACGAACAGGAACAGCAAATTTTAATTCCTTTATTTAGCTGTTCGCACGATGAAGAATGAAGATTAATAATAATATATAATTTTCTAGTAGTTATAGATTTTTTTGTTTTTATTGACATATTTTAATCATATTGACATAATTATTTTATATTTGACATTTTCATTGTATTGACATTTATGTTATGATATTTTTATACCTTTGGTGTTATCAATAAAAGATTTGTACCTATTCGTATTTGTAAAGTAAAAGGAAAAAAAGATGTAAAAATTACAATAATATTATGTCAATATAGGAACTATGTATGTCAAGTTTCGAATTACTAGTAATTTAAATTTAATAATCTTCAAAGTCATAAAACAAGGAGAGACCTTGTTGACCTTGTGAAGCCAAGATCTCAGTTTAATTCTGAAGCACGCGATGGAAGAAATTTGATACGCGGTTGTAAACTGCGAGCCTCACCATGTTTACCGTCCTCTCAGACTTGACGAGCTGGTGAGACAGCGTTGCTAGTTTGTATTTCTCTTCATTGGTCCTTATCACAAATAATAAAAATGATTTTTTTATCTGTTGTAGACGTAGAACCAGCTACGTTATCGGAAAAAGAAATTTTACAAATGACAGAAAATGAAACAGAAAACTTCGAGGGAAATACGATAAGGAATAGTTGGATACTATTATGTAAGTTTATTTTATTATTTAGTTAAAATTTCATGGCATTGTTTTACAACTAACGTAGCTCCCAGAATAAGGATGCCTCGTTTATTGGGAGATAGTTCTATAACGAATGCTTCAAATTTAAATGCATGTACCTACTTGAAAAATAGATCAGTTGATTACTAACTTGTCAATAATTATGCTAAGCAAAAATATAGCAGAAATGTTTTGTATATAATCGCTCGTGATAATCCAATAACAGTTCCTTCTGTACTTAATAACTTTTGCATAGCGGTAGAATCAAATACTCTATGACGCTCGAAAGTATTCTCAAAAATCGCTCAAAAGTATTCGCGTCAGCTGCGCGTTTAAAAATTTAAAACGCTCTAAAAAGTCAGTAGCAACTCACAAATTCTACTCTTTGTAACTTCTGTTAACCTAGTACCGAGGGATATGAAATGTCCGACCGGACATCGGGGACCAATGGGTGAATCCATGGCCATGGCTTGGCACTATGGCCGTGCTAATACGCCTCTGTGAACCACAAAATGGGGGGAAGCAAAAGGATGCTATTTTTGAGGTTTTTTTGTTTTGTTTTTGGCATCGCACTTAGTGTATTATGCCAATGTCAAGTGTTATGATATTTTCAATTATTTTTAATGAAGTTAAATTCAAAGTTACACAAAGTAAGAATCATGCCCTGGTAATTAACATAGGGCTTCGTTTTATGCCAAAAAACGCGAGTTTATTTTATTCAATAGCTGTTTATTTATTTTTCAGTTACAGTGCCCCATAATCGCCGAGCCTTAATCTCATCCACTACTTTCATAATGTTAGTGAGCTCGATGGGCATGATTGCCGTCCAAACCTACGCGAGTAAGTTCTTCACGACGGCTGCGCCTACGCTATCTCCTAACTTATGTTCAGTGATATTCGCATTTATATTGGTGCTGTCAAATATGTTGACTGTACTGATCACGGATTTATTGCCGAGACGGGTATGTATTGACTTTACAGAAGCTTTAGCATATCAATTTGTGAGATTTACGTACTGCGTAAACTGTATGAAACAATACGAAAAGTACCAGTTATTCTGCCGCTAAGCTGTAGTGTGTAAACATTACTGTGTTCCGCTTTGAAGGGTACTAGCGAAATTACAGGGCTCTTGAGCCTTACCATAGAAAGTCTCAAAGTAATGAGCGCCAAAGCAATGATTTTTTTTTTTAAATAAAAAGTAATGAGACGAACGAGACGCTCTCCTAATGGTAAGACATAACGCCTGTCCATGTCAAAATTCTCATGTATCGCTGCAATGGTCATGGACAGGCGTTCTCTTTTACCATCAGGAGAGCGCGAGCGTCGCGTCCGTATGATTACTTTTTAAATAAAAAAAAAATACGAAAATTGTTACTGGTAGGTACTTTAGTCATAATTTTATGTTTAAAGCAGCTATTAGATAATGTATTCTATGTATTAATTAATTGGGATATTATGTCAATCTTTGTGATCTGTGGTTGTAGTACCTATAACTCACGTAGTACTAAACGATTGTCAAAATAAACGAAAAAAGCAGTATCCATTTATTCCCGCTAGGAGCGCTGTCGTTGCCCAGTGCCATAGCACTTTCCGTATATTTACAATGTACATAAATCTCTCGAATAATACAATTTTATTTAAGTTAATCTATATCTACACCAATATTATAAAGATGAAAAATGTATATTTTTGGATTATTGTATGTTTATAACGAACTAGCGGACGCCTCGCGGTTTCACCCGCGTAGGTCCCGATCCCGTGAGAATACAGGGATAAAAAGTAGCCTATGTCACCCGGAGATAGTGTAGCTTCCCAACAGTGAAAGAATTTTTGAAATCGGTCCAGTAGTTTCGGAGCCTATTTAATACAAACAAACAATCAAATCTTTCCTCTTTTTAATAGTCAGATAAACTCAAAAACTACTGGGCCGATTTCAAAAACTGGTTCACCGTTAGGATGCTACATTTTCTCTGAGTAACATAATATTTATTACGAGAATTTAATAAAAAAATAAATGTCCACCCGTGCGAAGCCGAGACGGGCTGCTAGTCTTTAATACCTACAATACCTACATCTATGAAAATCACAGAAAACATACAACAGTATTATCGATATTTATATGCCTGTAAAATGAAAGAAAAACATAGATTTTGACGTTGAGTTGAACGGTTGATCTCCAGGTTCTGATGATCTCGTCTTGCTTCATGAGCACCGTTTGTCTGGCCACCCTCGGGGCGGCGATGCGTTGGCCAGTGGTGCCATCTTGGGTGACGCTTGCAGCTGTGATGTTGTTCTGCCTTGTCTTCCATTTAGGCACTATCAGCATAGTCTTCGTGCAACTCTCTGAGGTTTATGGACCTCAGGTAATATGACTTGATTTTTTAACACCTGGAGTCTCTTTTTCACTGTTTTTATTTTGATTAACCTTGTATGTAGGTAGGTATGTTACGTGACAGTTCCGCTAATTATGAATTGTTTTTGATGATTATTTTTTTGCTTGGTAGATCATACTTCAGAGATGCATGGCCCCATATAAATTTTATCGAAATCGATCGACCGGTTTTTAAATAAAACCGGCCAAGTGAGAGTCGGACTCGCGCACGAAGGGCTCCGTGCCATTATTTATAAAAACGGCAAAATAATCACGTTTGTTGTATGGGAGGGGAGCCTTTAAATATTAATTTTATTCTGTTTTTTAGTATTTGATGTTATAGCGGCAACAGAAATAAGTACTTATCAACATAATTTGTGAAAATTTTAACTGTCTATTTGTTTTCACGGTTCATGAGATACCTACAGCCTGGTGACAGACGGAGGGACAGCGGAGTCTTAGTAATATGGTCCCGTTTTACCCTTTAGGTACGGAACCCTAGAAATCAACAAAAATCTAAAAACTGTATACATCAATGATATTTTCGTTTACTCCGAAACCTCGCCGTTTGTTTGGAGCAGTGCGTTTAGTTGGCCTAAGTGTCATGGAGTCGGGTTTTTAAGTTGTAATTTTTTTTTATTATTTCAGGTGAAAGGTTCAGCTGCAGTACTGGTGTTCAGCTTCATGTTCCTAACCAACTTCGTAGTACTTTTCTTTTTTGGACCAGCTGTTGAGTACATTGGAATCGATGGAACATTTTTCGTGTTTGCTGCTATAAGTGCATTCACTACTGTGTTATCTTATTTCTGGATACAAGAGACGCGGCGGGTTCCAGTTGAACATATTGAAAAAATGTATGCAAAAGGAATAATGTATAGTCGAGCTACTGAACGTTGATTTTATAAGACTTATAAGGTTTGATTTATGATAGGATAACGTGTTCCTTAGGAACACAATAGCAATACTAGTTACCTAGTCCTTGGGAATGACTGCCTTGCTAGCTCATCAGGACAAACATTTTTGTGATGAATAGATAAATAAATAAAATAAATAAATAAATAAATATCATAGGACATTACACACAGCGCCATCTGACCCCAAACTAAGCAGAGCTTGTGCTATGGAAGACAGATACCTAACTGATAGAATACTTAAATACTTTTTTTTTTTTGTAAATACATACTTATAATATAGATATCTATAGATGCTAAGTATATAATTATGTTTAGTTGTGTAGGTAGTGGTTCTAAACGCCACTTTTACTATCTGTGGTATGGCTGCCTGACAGATACAGAGAAAGGCTATTTTTTTCCAATTAAAAAAACAAATCTCACATTGAGACTGCTGTTGAGTTATGGCGGGACACGAAAAAAATCATGGCATTTTTTTCCAAAACTTGTTTTTTTGTAGTGTATTTGTATAAACATTGCACTTAGTGTTTAATTCACAAAAATCTCAATTTTCACTAGTCAAACAAATGAAAAGAAAAATAGTTTCCATTTACTCCCGCCGAGATCGCTGTCCTGCGTATCATAGTTTTTTTTCACAAATTGCCTATAGTCTCTGAGGAAAAATTGAACATATAATTTCTCCTGCATTTTACATTATACTTTACAAGAAATAAGTATAAATATTAAAAACTTTTTAGGGCACCTAATCTTTTGAATCGGACTATTGTTACTCAACGTTTCACAAGTTGTATTTTTACGATTATACGTACGTATAAGAACATTAAGTAAAACAATTTACTGGATGTAATCTACTTAAAACTTAAAAATATTACTAAATAAATAAAATTATAAATATTACAAAGTACTTTAAAAATGTATAAAAATGCAATGTGAAAATATAAATAATTATTTCATAATCATACATAATTACCTTTAATGTAATATGCCTATGATTATATGCCTCATTAGACTACTCCCAAATGATTTGTTTGATTAGATTCTCCTTTCAAATATTATAAGAAGAATTAAGTTACATTGGCTATAAAAAATACTTATGTGTTTTTCAAATGAATCGAATGTATAAATATTAGTTAAGATAAGATCGCACTTAGCAGTAAAGCCGCTGGTTGTTGCAAGTATATTAATTTATTCTATGATTGTAATATTAGTGCGATAGTAAAGAGTCTTAAACCATAATTTTTGTAGTTTTGTATGTACTTTAAGAATCAATAACTAACAACTATAACCATACTCGTACAATACAATGCTATGCCGTAACCTGAAGCCGTAACTCTCTTCTACGGAAGAAAAAATCATATTGTTATTTATGTCGTGACAATGTCAATGTCTAAAACTTGAGAATTGGCACAATGTACGAATGTGCCATGGCTGAAGATAAAAAGAGGAAAAAAATGTCAATGTCAAAATTGTCAAACAATATTGCAAATGCAATGTTTTCATTCTGTAATTTCAGGTTTACAAATATTCGTTTTTCTACTGTTTCTGTATTTTCTGATGTTTTAATCTAACTGTGAAAGTTAGTATAAATAACAAGTACATAGCTGAAAAATGAATTAGAGAAATCCATTTTATCTATACTCGGAAAACATTAGGAGGTTAGAGTAAAAATGGGTTTGCTTTCTGATCCGGAGTATGGCTCAGTAAAATGGGTAAAAGTTTTGAAAAAAGTCCACGCACCCTTATGTTTCTTGTGCTTTGTTGGAGCTATAATATGGTTCGTGATGCTCGGTAACCGAGAGTTTAACAACGAGACGTATTTTTCTGAAAATGCGCTACTGCCCGGTCTGGTGACCAACGAGTTTAACGGAGAGTATGCGGCAAAGCAGTTTTATAATGAGTTCATAAAGGAATTGGAGGTAAGATTACGAATACACTCATAAAACAAATTATGTTTATTCTATAGTAACTACCTATATTTATTTATTTAAAAAACAGGCAGTTAAATCAGTTCAGCAGTTCCAAAATTGTATGCTGCCAATTTTTTATTTAATTTTTATTTATACATTTAGGTAACATTCTATACAACTTATAAACTTATGACCGAAGAAAGCCAATGTAAGATCTGAATGTATAGAAACTTATTACAAACTTATTACGTTAAGTAGATTCAATTATTAAGTAGTTATGTACTACTTCTGTAACTTTTTATGCCTTAGATGCCAAATAAGCAGGACAATTTGCCTGATAATAAGCCACCACCTATGGATATTTGCAATAATATGGGCACTATACAAACATACCAACCTTCTTTAGATTTTTTTTGTTTCTGTTTCGTGCTGATTTGTAATGAAATTGTCACCAGACCTTCAGATTTTCATACATTATTAGTAATACTAAATTTGATTATTTTCTACACAGTAAAGAAACTATGAAATTAGTAAGCTCATTTCTCATAATTTAAGACATGCTTCAAATGGCATTGGTTCTACTATAGAATCTACTGATACTCGCTACAATATTACAGGATAAGTATGATGATACGGAGGAAATGCCAGTACCATGGTTGGTTGCTAAGATGTCACAGCTCCATTTAGAAGTGTATACCCACAACTTCACCCTCAACTATCCAATGGGACAAGGACAGGTATGGAAATCTTTTTTACTCTGGCCTATACATGAGTTTGAAAGTGTTGATGTTGCTGAAGACCGCTGGGGTAGTTGTGTTCTAGAGTGGAGACCGCGAATTGGCAAACGTAGCGTAGGACGCCCTGAGACTCGATGGAGTGACGATATACGTAGGACAGCTGGCGGTGGATGGAAGCGAAAAGCCAAAGATCGGGCTGAGTGGCGTGTCTTGGGAGAGGCCTATGTCCGGCAGTGGACTACAAAAGGCTTATGATGATGATGTTGCTGAAGATGAAACATGCTCACTTAGGAAATGCTTATTCATGATTTTCCTGAACAATCACAGATTGTACATAGTTGGAAACACAAGCGCTGGCAATGAGTTCCATACATCAGCAGTTCTTATAAGGAAGGGGGTCTAAAACACCTTCTGTGTTTAAAGATAATTTCCACTGTAAAAGGGTGTCTTTTGGTTAAGATGGCAAGATTAGGTCATGTAGTTCTTGCACAGTCAGCATAGTGTACATGATAAAATACTAATAGGCTCTGAAGCTTCAAATTCACCGTCATATCTTAAATTTACTTAGGGTTATAAATCTATAATTGAATTTACTGTGTTGACGTATGATTGGTAGAGAGTTAAATGCATCAATAGACATCTCGTTTCGCAAACTAATTATGATTATCAGTTTATATGTTCTACATAAGAAACAAACCATCTTAACATTGAATGGTATTGTCGGTGGCTGGTCTTTTACAGGTAGGGATGGGAACCCAAGAAGTGCCTATTCTCACCGCCACTACCCAATGTTGTCATCCATGTCATGTCATTGTCATCAACCCACACCCTTCGGCTCTTAAAGCAGAGATACTACCAATGAACCAACAGGGCTGACAAATTGAGATGTTTGCTTCGACACTCACCGGTGTGCCTTTCATGACATCACCGTACAGCCTTATTGGAAGATCAGCGCTGTTAGCAGATGGCCAAACAGCATTTGTGCTGAGATGAGGCCTGTTTTGCGGCATTATAATATATTGTTTTTAGCGTTAGATAGTTAAGTTTTTTTTGTTGTACATTTGGTATGTAAAGAAAAAAAAAAACTTTACTGATTCCAAAACCATTTCGAAATAGTACATTTCTGTACAATATTTTTACGTTTAAAACTCTGTAAACAATGAGGTGGGGTTTATTTTAATAAAAAACATAAATCAAACTTGACTTTCAAATGATGTCTCATGACGTCATCTCGACGGGCAACTTTCGGCAAAAAAAAAACTTGTCAGTTCTGTTGTCAAATTTAATGAAACGTGTCAAATGTTTTGTATACTTTTTTGTTTCGTATGGCAAAGGCATATTCTACATATTTAGCTGTACTCATGACGTCATAACTATAAAAAGTTTGATAACGTATTAGAATTAAACTACCGCATAGAAAGCCAAAATATTCAAATTAGTTTCTTAAAATAAAGTTTACTATCAGTAAAAAATATAAAATAAATACATAAAAAAACTTTACATACCGAATTGTGTGGTCTCAAAAATTTTTTTTTTTTTTTTTATTCAAAATAGGTTCGCGTTTGACCACACTCTGCTTGATGTTAAACAGTAGTGTGGTCTAAGATGGAGCACGCTTACCTAGAAGAAATCTATTTATTCTAGATTTGAAGACACCCATATTTTTTAAATATAAAAAAAGTTTTTCTTTCAAGTGAATGATTTCTGTAAGTTGTAGTTTTTGTGCCTGTTATCTTTCAGATCTACAAAGGTACAAATGTGTACGGCATACTTCGCGCCCCGCGCACCTCCTCCCTTGAGGCTATTGTGGTCAGTGCTCCATTCAGACCACTATCCTCGCATCAGAAGGGCACCACCGCTGGCATAGCTTTGATGCTAGCATTTGCACAGTTTGCTAGACGTAAGTTTTTTAACACATTACACATTTACTTGGTGGTAGATTTCCTTAGCAGGTTGTCTCGGTAACACCGAGGCACCAAATATTCTGCCACCAAGCAGGGTACTGCAGCTAGTGAAATTACAGGGCTGTTAGGTGTCACATTGAGTGTTTCAAAGAATTGAGCACTAACGGAGGAATGCCCTGGACTTCGTTTTGCTACTCAAAGTTATGTGTATTGCTGCAATGGTCATGGACAGGCGTTATCTCTTACCATTAGGAGATCGTATTGTTTGTCTCACTCATTAGTACTTTATTAAAGTAACGGAGCAAAGCAGTAAATTTGTAATTAATTGTGTTTATTTTTATATTATTTTCAGCACAAAAGTACTGGGCAAAGGACATAATATTTCTGATCACCGAGCATGAACAACTAGGAATGCAGGCATGGTTAGAAGCTTATCATGGCCTGCAGAGCGACGCTGAGACTTTTTACACATCTCTTGGTAGTTTCTGGAAGCCTGGTACTCCAAGCTTGGATTTTGCAAAGATTGCACCAGGGTTTTCATGGGGTGATCATCAGAAGTGTCTGAATCCTGGGAAGTTGAAGGGAAGGTCTGGGTCTATTCAGGCTGCCATCAATTTGGAGTTCCATACACCTAAAATAAGTAAGTAGATTTACATTGGTGGTTACCAATTCCATGGTACGGCAATGATTAAAACACTTGACACAGGCAAATGCTAAAAATGCGACGCCAAAACCAAAGAAAAAAGGTGAAGATGTGGTCGAAGATGGTAAAGCACACCTAGCCCAGAATGGAACTGACTCTCAAGTGAGGCTGCGGGAACATACATACTAAAAAGTACCCTACCACCATGCTATGGTTTCCTCACGATGCATTCCTTCACTGGCAGCTCAAGCTCATTATTGGGGTTTTTTTTTTTTTTTTTTTTTTTTTTTTTTAGCTCCACAGACGCTGGGGTCCGTGACCTTTGTCAACTTTAGTTACAAAATTTTTTTTTACAATTTTACATTACAAAAAGAGGAGAGGTTAGTAGGATCTTAATCTAAGGTTAAAGTAGGTACTAGATTGTGTGTATACCGCGAGCAGACCAGCGACCCGCAAGCAGCACCCGATCACGAGTATGACGCATGTGCCAGCCATCGCCCTCCTCAACCATATCTGAGGGAAGAGAGCGACCCGACACACGACGCCGCCGCAAGAAGGAGCCTTCGATGGTGAGCATGAATGCTCGAGGCATACACACAATCCTTATTTCTATTCATTATTGGGGTTTGAATCCACACCCTTCGCCAAACGAACTGACAGCGCTAACCACTGAGCTATCAGCGCTACAAACTACTGGCTACAAAAAAAACTGCTGGCTTACCTTCAAAGGGTTTTCATTTCAGAATACATAGAAGTAAAAGTGGAAGGGTTGAATGGTCAGCTTCCCAACTTGGATCTTGTGAATTTGGTACACAAACTCTGCGTCAAGTCTGGCATCCACCATTCATACAAGAACAGGTAATGTAATGCCATAAATAGATCGTTTTTTTTTTTACTTTATTGAATATGAATATCAAAAAAGTATTTGCTTAAATACACTTTTATTTCAGTTATTCCTGGATACGCAGTCGCAACAAGATGGATGAGTGGACAAACAGCTTGTGGACAATGATAGGGATGCTTTCCGCTCAAATAGCTGGGGTAAATGCAAGACATGTTTTTTTTTTCTTAATTTTTGGCACCACACTTTGTGGAGAATATTGAAGTGCTTTACCTGATTAACTTTACTAGCATAGTGACCCATGATGTATCTTAGCATCCAATACTAAAAGGCACCTTTCTCCATTTCTAACAATTTCATACCAATACATTAAATTTTTTTTTTCATTTTCGACTTTTTTGTTTTTGGCATCGCACTTAATGCGTAATGCCAGTAGTAAATTAAACAATAAATATAAAAAAGTTAATAAAAGTCGGGAAATCGTAGTCGGTTTCAATATGGTGAACTAGATATTAAACTTTTCAATACTAATTCTCTAAATTTAGAAAGGCTTATTAAAAAAAAATATTTTTAGCAATTTTTCTTTAACTTGTTTCTTGTTAAGTATGTTATTATAGATGTTGTGTATGAAAAATAAAATTATTAAGTGTTTTATGATAAATCAAGTGAAGCCATATTAAATACACAATAAACTTCCGGTCATGCCTTAGTAAAATAATGGTGACTACAATACTACAATGGAGATTTGGAAGTATAACGAAAAGTCATGTTTCACTACATTTTATCACTCTTCCACACTAGCGCAAGTACTTGGGCACTTTAAGGATAAAACACCACAATATTATAAATTTATTCGGCGATGAAAAATAACAGTTTTGGTAATTAATACAAAACTTAATTCTTTCTTTTTTTTGTGACTTACTTTTAAACAAATAATTAAATATCGTGGGACATTTTACAAAGCGCCATCTAGCCCCAAACTAATCAAAGCTTGTACTATGGGAACCAGATAACTAGATATTTGTATACTTTTTTTTGTTAATACATACTTATAATACACACAGAACACAAACATTTGTCGTCACATAAATTTTTGTTCTAATTGGAATCGAACCCACACTCTACAGCTCTTGAAGCAGACATTCTCCTAAATAAATGAGATAAGAGAGAGCAGTCAGTGTTTAAGTGTTTCAATTTTATTTTTTATTTTTTTTTTTGTGTAAAAGTAATGAGACGAACGATGCGCTCTCCTGATGGTAAGAGATAACGCATGTCCATGACCATTGCAGCAATACGCAGAACTTTGAGTAACAAAACAAAGTCCAGGGCATCGCTGCTTTGGCGCTCATTACTTTGAGACTCGATGGTTAGTCTCAACAGCCCAGTAATTTCGCTAGCTGCAGTACCCTTCAAACTAGAACACAGTAATTTTTTTTTTTTTTTATACATGATAGGTTCGCGTTTGACTACACCCTGGGAGTACCCTACACTATTTACACACTACTGCTTGAAAATATGAAATATCTTAACCATATCTACCAGGGTTTTATAACTGTACATAAATGACATATTCACATTTCTTTGTCAGGTACCCAACGGTAATCACGGTCTCTTCCACCGCTTCAACATCGAAGCAGTCACTCTGGAAGGCCGCGAGGCTAATGACCCCGCGGGCATGCCTCCCAGGGTCAATGCCCTCTCCACAGCAAACTTTTACAGATTGGGGGTGGCTTTGGAAAGTACCTTACGTTCTTTAAACAATTTGCTAGAACGTTTCCACCAGAGCTATTTCTTTTATATGCTGGCCGCTACTAATAGGTTCATTTCTATTGGTAAGTTTTTTTTTAAAAATCTTTTGCAAACTTTCACTTGAAAATATTCTAAAGTAACCTTTATAACATTATTTTTTTTAAAGACAGGCATAATTGTCATTATGATAATTATTACGTGCTATTATCGACAAATCAAACATCAATCTACTTTATTTCTTTGTAACGAAATTCTATAAACATTTTGTTACTTTTTTTTCCATTTTTTTTGGCATTGCACTCTGTGCATTCTTCCAGTTTCAATGTTTCTGTATTTTGAGTTCAGTCTTCAGCTTATATATATTTATCTTAATACCTATGTATTTCAAGGCTTGAATTTACTTTTCAACTTCGTGTAGTAAGAAAACTGGTAAAATATAGATGAATTTAGAAAGTGGATCAGAAAAGTAGGACTTGGAAAATAGAAGTAGGAGAGATGAGGATATTATTTTACGTTTACGTATTGATGTGTAATTTTACGTTATTAGATAGAACAGTATTATAGAATAATAAATATATGCAATATGCATCTAGGATTTTTTACTTGTAAACTAAGAAAATCACTTAAAATATTTTCAGGTCAATACATGCCATCACTGTGCCTCCTATGTGTTGCCATGTTAATACGCGCTCTTTACTTGTGGGTTACCATACAACAAGACGATGACGATGAAAAACAAACAGACAAGAAATCAGACAAGCAACTGGAAAAAGATAAACGATCTAAAATAGAGGTCAAACAATCCGACGACGAAGATGCAAATGAAGATGAGAAGGACACAAAATCCGATATGGCACAATCAGGCGAGCAAACAGTCAGAAAAAGGAACAAACAGGCGGAAAAGTCTGAAAAATCAAAGTCCTCAGATTCAGAAGTACCAGGAGATGATAAAGTCAAAGAGAAACGCAAGAAACGAAAGGTTAAGAACGAGGAGTCTACTATGAGTGTGGTCAATATTGGAGCGAATTATTTACTCGTGCATTTGTTGGGGTATGCTGTGATGAATTCGCCCATGCTTTTTAGCAAGATTGGTAAGAATTCAAAATTTCTACAATATTTGTTTTTAATTTTATTTACATTGTAACCCTTTGCTTAGGATGTGCCACTCAGGTGTAGGCACAAAGGACCCCTTTACACACATATCAACACTCATTTACGCTGCCCATGTTCCCCCATGTTCTCATCCTTAACTTCAGACTTCAGATACTCTTTCCAGAAATTAATCCCACTAATAAAAATATAAATATATTTCAAACTTTTTGTTTTTTTGTTTAATTTTTATTTATTGTATACTATACTATATACCTTTAAGTTTTTTTCTATGTTTTATGTTTATTGTTTATTTTTTTGTATGTATGTATTGTAAATTATGTCATAAATAAAGTGTTGTCTATTGTCTATTGTCTAATATTATAAATGTGAAAGTTTAGATGAATGGGTGTTTGTTACTCTTTCACACAAAAACTACTGAACGGATTTGTATGAAATTTGGTATGAAGGTAACCGAGACCCTGAATTTGCACATAGGCTATATCCCGAAAACATTTTTTTTAATGTAAAAAAAAGTGAGACAAACGAGACGATCTCCTGATGGTAAGAGATAACGCCTGTCCATGACCATTGCAGCGATACACAGAACTTTGAGTGACGAAACAACGTCCAGGGCGTCACTGCTTTGGCGCTTATTACTTTCGATGGTTTGTCTCAACAGCCCAGTAATTTTGCTAGCTAACATGTAGCGGGTAACACTGCGGGGCGCAGCTAGTTTATAACCTCAACACTCTACCACACCTCCACTTAACATCAGGTTATCAAGTTAACATGAGCTGTGGTCAAACACCTAGCCTGTCAACCATAAAAAAATAATAATTGTGTAACATTTTAAAATAAAAAATGTGACGTGGCTTGTGGAAATAGATAAATAAATAAATATCGTAGGACTATAATACACACAGCGCCATCTGGCCCCAAATAGACAGCTTTTAATTGTACTTCATTTTTAAATTATTTATTAATATTCTATTTTAGGTGCAAAATACTATAACCAACCATCCGAAGTATCGGTCTACTACGGTCTCATAGCTACGTCTATTCTACTTACTATCGTAGCGCCGGTTTTCTTGCGCCTGTTCCGCACGGCGCCCATAAATCGCGAGGAGTTATCCCTGGTGAACATCCTGGTACTCATCGAGCTTGCGACCATGTGTTTGAGCGTGGGAGTTCATAACTTCTCTTTGGGTTTAGTTGTTGCTACGGTTTATACACCTCTCGCTTTGTTGGCTGGTGTTACAGTGAAGAACGGTACAAGGTTAGTATCTTTATTGGAAGGTTGAAAATTACTTTGCAGAATCATTTTTGAAAGAAAGAAATCCATTTATTTTTTCCCTACAAAACACTAGACACAACAACAGATAAGTACAAACAATACACACAAATAAAAAGATACAGATAGATAGATAGATAGATAGATAGATATAACTCTCTATTGTGCACATCATATATAGTAAAGAGTACAGAGAACAAAAAACCTTATTAACTAGTGCCACAAGTGGCGGCCTTATCGCTAACAGCGATCTCTTCCAGGCAACCAAGAAAAGAAAAGCTTAAGAAACAGACGGGAGATGACACAAACACAGGGAGATACAGATTAACATAAAGACAACAAATTTGAAAAGACAGTAAGCGGGTTATCGCTGCAGTGACTAGTGCATTACCAAGGGGAGAAAGGCCATGGGGATTACTCCACAGCGCTGATTTTGCGAAACTTCATGAAGAACGAAGGGCGTGGGTTCAATCCCCAACAATGAACTTTAGCTGCCGGTGAAGGAAAACATCGCGAGGAAACCCTAGCGTAGTGGTTGGGTATTTTCTAGCTACCTTCAAGTTAAAAATCTGCCTCCAAACGGTGTATTCCGGCAACCTCTACTTCTTCAATCGTTCCCTCATGTCTGAGGATCGTGGTCACTGGAACCTCTTAGACTGACAATCTGTCTCCATCGACTCCGGTCCGAAGTAGCCACCTGGTAGAATTTAGAAGAGAAGAGAAGAACCGGCAGCCTCACTTGAGACTCAATTCCATTCTAGGTTAGGTATGCTTTACCATCTTCGTCATTTAACATCAGGTGAGTTGTGGTCAAACACCTAGCTTGTCAATAACAAATAAAAAAGTCAATGGAAATGGTAAATTATGTTTATAGTTTAAGTGAAATCTACACTTCTTATAAAAAAATATATTTACCACAAATTGCCGTGCCAAAAAAAACTAATTTGCTTTTCGGTTTTCTTTTCAGTGCCATCGGGTTGTTTTTTAAACGTGCGTTTTGCCTTCTCCTGAACCCGCTATGTATATTATCTGTGGCCATGATCACCTACAGTTCGTTCTTGTTCCCCGAAGACAGCCTTTTCGATACGGTCACTAGAGGACGCGACGCGGCGATGCAAGCAATTATGTTCTCTATTGTCGATTCTATGGTAAGTGGATGACATTGACACAAGACTATTTCGACTTTTCCAGCACGTGTTTTCCTGCCGTCGATTATCACTCTAAAGTTGTGTTATATAAGGTGTCATTTAGTGGAGCAAAAATACGGCGGTTACGCAAATTGGTGCGTGTCAAACTTCGATGTTTAAATCCAGGAAAGTAAAAAACCTTTAAGATGGCAAATGCCTCTAGCTCAAAGCCAAAACTCCCTTCAGGGGGAAGACAAAAAAACTTATAGTAACACGAAAAAATTATAACACCATTATTTTCCAAAACTTTTTTTTTTGTTTATTTACCTATATATTCGTAAAATTCCGAATTACGCGCTAAATGTTGAAATGTGACTTTTCATGTTGAAAAAAAAGCTAAATGCAACCTTAATATGATTGCATTGCATAACCGCTAACGTATGCCACCTTTCTCTTCCTCTCAATTTAAAAAAATAACATTTAAAAAAAATATTTGCCTACATAATTACATTATTATTATTCCACAAGTCTTGTGTTTTTAATAATTGTTATTTCTATACTAATTATTATAAAGAGGAAAGATTTGTATTTTTGGATTTTTGTATGTTTGTAACGAATAAACCTCAAAAACTACTGGACCGATTTCAAAAATTATTTTACCGTTGGAAAGCTACACTAACCCCTGGTGACATAGGCTACTTTTTATCCCTGTACTACCACGGGAACGGGGACAACGCGGGTGAAACCGCCAGGCATCCGCTAGTTTTTTATATTACTTAGGCCTTAAATGTCTTATGTACTTAAGTCGAAATATTTATGTTGTCCTAGTAAAAATATTTTTTCTTTTTCAGATCTACGGCAACTGGCTGTTTAACGTCGTCACTTCGCTGCTTTTACCTATTTGGATAATCTTTTGGCAAATCCTGTGTAACCCAGTCAAAGCGTAGGTTTTACATAATTGCAGTACACTAGCGAAGCTAGGGGGTTTCGCTCGGACGTAAACACTACAAATTTTTAATTACTAAAAAAATGGCTTTATCTATTGCTATAACTGAACCCAACAATAAAAAAAAAAAACTTGAAAAAGCGATGTCGAAAAATTATCTACAATGGTGATTCCTGGTTATTATTCTACCCGTAGGCATTTACCTAAACCTAGTCCGTCGCAAGTTCATTCATAAATCACGCGGCAAGCTCGTGCGACTGGATCGGGAGGCCTCGGTCGCGAGTGCGATAGAGAAAGAAAATGTTTTTACAATATTTCAATGAAAGCCGCCATTGGTTACCGCCAGCTGGTCCGGTGATAGTATTATTTTGTAGTAGTTATGTCAATAATTTTAGGCAGGATTTCTGAAAACGTAGACAAGTCATAACTTTGGCATTATGAAGTAAACAAAAATTCTGATTCCACATATTTTACGTTGTCTTACTCGGTCTGTATTACCTATTAAAAAATTTCTAATAATTAAAAACTAGTGGAGTATAAATTTTCAGGAAAAACAGTCCAAATGACAGGGAATACCGTATCAAAATCCGTAGTGTGGTTCCGTTCAAAAGTAAGCGGAGAAACAGATAGACGCGGATAACAACTTTGTTTTAAACTATTTAAAAATAATTAACTGAACGCAGTTCTGAAAATGGTACTGATTGCTGGTTGAATAGAAAATGTGTAAAAACTCCCTGGGCCTATAATTTTGCTTGTCTGGGCGTGGATTT
Source organism: Biston betularia (assembly GCA_905404145.2). NCBI lineage: Eukaryota > Metazoa > Arthropoda > Insecta > Lepidoptera > Geometridae > Biston > Biston betularia. The sequence goes on from FR989884.1 coordinate 944,077, forward strand.
GACTTGACCGTGACATACTTTATTTTAAATTTGATTATATCGTACAAGATTTTATCAAGAGGCACCTCAGAATAAGAGACGGTTAACTCTGGCAAAATGCACAAAATGTAATGTCAAAAATGAAGGGAAAAAGTAAACTAGTTGGTTATGCCAACTAAACGCACTATATGGGGTTTGGCGGGAACGCGGAAAGAGTCGTGTCGCCCCGTTGTATGTTTTTCCAAAACTAGTTTTTTGTCGAGTGTTTATGCATAAAAATGGTGGTGTTTTAATCATAAAGTGCCGAACCTCAAGCGCGAGTGTGGGAAAATGATATAATGTGTGAAACATGACTTTTTGTGTTGCTTCCAAAACTCCATTGACGCTTTATAGTAAAGTCACCACTACTTTACTAAAGCATGACTGGACTTGACTGTACTTGACCAAAACTGGACTTTGACTATAACTTTAGGTACGAGGCCACTTATTTGACTCTTGAAACTTGAAAATATATAAATACTTGACACTGGCAAATGCTATAATGCGACGCCAAACCCAAAGAAAAAAAACGCACCTGTGTCAACTTGACATATTTTGGCCTATAGTTTACTTTTTTCTCTTTGTCTTTGAAATTGAACATTGTGCCAGCGTTTAAGAGTTTCATATTTTTAGATGTCTCATGATCAAATCTAGTATAATAATTATAGTTAGTCATAAAGTAAGCTGCAGTCAAGTCCAGTCAACGCTTTATTAGTAGTGGTAACTTTACTGGTAACTTCTACGGAGTTTAGGCAATAACACGAAAACACGTTTCTCCACGTTATAATTCGGTACTTTATGATTAAAACATTTGGTTTTGTACACTTAAAAATCAAAATAATAGCTATCATATACTTGATGCTTTGCGTTTGACAAGCGATATTGTAGGACCAAAGAATCTTCAACCATTTTATATGTAACAACTGAAGTAATAAGGACAATTTCAGATCAGTATGAATGAAGATTAGACATAATTTAATGATTTTTTTATTGTTTGTTTTGCAGTATTTAACGAGAAATAAAATGTTATGTCATTCCAAAGACTAAATATACGAGTGTTTTAGCATTTTTAGTTTTATTTGTACATTAAGGGATTTACTTATAAGCTCCTTATAAGTTAGTAATTTGCCGCCTGATGCAATCTGGGTGCCTTCAAGTCGTGAGTAAATCGGTTATTAAGCTATTGCATAGCTTCTATCGCGGGCCTTGAGCGTGGAGACCGAATCCAGAAATTCCGTAACGAAAATAACCTAACACCCCCCACTCCCACTGGCACAGCGGTGATACTTTTTAGTTTTGCCATCTATCTATGAATAGCAGAACTTTTAATGACTTTTTTGAAATATCACGCTTGTCTCTTTAGTTCAGCAACTCGCCAATAAGTAGCATTGGTTCAATTGGTTGTATTGGCGTAAAAATGCTATGCAATAGCTTTACCGCGGCAGTCCCAGAGTGCCACACGTCTTTTTTTTCTTGGCAAGCGTGCTTCTTCGTAGACCTTATCTTGGCCTAAAATATTTACTATGAAGCACCCTACTACCATGCTATGGTTTCCTCACGATCTTTGCTTTCACCGGCAGCTTATTAGTATTGGAGTTTGAACCCAGGCCGTTCGACATGCAAACCGACCACACTACTGAGCTACCATCGCTACAAAAACATTATCATCATACTTGTTGTTTTTAATCTCCAATGCGGTTGTATTTTTAACTACTCATTGTTTTTGTCGGTATTACGTTTAGTAACGTATTGTAAACTCTCGTGTTGATAGAATTTATTATTCGTATTGTGGCTTAGCACGATTTTTGCATTTGCATGACACGTGCAATTAGGGTTGTCAAACGTTATGCGAAACAAAGACTATTGTTAAAACATTGACTTATTCCTTCCGTCCATTTGTAAAATGTGGAAACTGTGAAATGATTCTTGCGTGAGTTTTTCGTAGTTTCGACTTGGTTTTGGCAACCAACTTGGCAATAAATATCGTAGGTCACACACAGCGCCATATAAGCCCAAACTAAGCAAAGATTGCCCTATGGGAGTCATAAATGATATAATACATTTTTTTTATTGAAAATACTTACAGAACACCCAGACAGAAAAAAACATTTGTTTATACCACACGATATTTGTCCTGGGTGGGAATCGAAGCCAGGCTCTTTCACGCAAAAATTACTGAACGGATTTGGATGAAATTTGGTATGGAGGTATCTGAGACCCTGGATTAACACATAGGCTACTTTTTATCCCGAAAACATGTAGCGGGTAACACTGTGGGACACAGCTAGCGTTGAATAAAATGAAACTTCTCACCAGGTAACCCTACCATATTAAAGTAAATAAAGACTAAATTGACATTGATCGATGGGTAACCGCTAGGCCCCGCGCATATTGAGCACGAAAGCTACGTGCCAAGCACAGAGGTGCTGTAGAGATGTCTGACCATTCGACGTTTGTGTCAACTGTATGTATGTACGTTTAATTTTGCTTCTGAAGCAGTAAAATCTCTACAGGCGCCCTGTGACATTGCCGCCCGACCCGGAGCTAGATGTGTATAAATAAAAAGAAACTTTAACTCGGGCGCCAGTAATTTTATTTTACATTAAGAATCTATAGGTACACGGCGAGCACGGCGAGATCTCTCAAGCGGATCGCGGGGGGCGCGCGCGCATGTGGAGGCCGGGGGACGGCTGTCAAACGGCGTGGGCGCACGACCCTCTGATTGGCCCGGCGGCAATGCAAGCGGCCGGGCTGACGAATGACCGCGCTTCGCAGAGCACGGGATAAACTTAAATTTGGATGCTACAAAACTGAATAATAAAGCCTATTCATCATATTTAGTCCATCAATTTCTTATTTATTTCATCATTACTTCTATGTTCTATCTTTATTTAGGTACTAGATATACATATTTTTTTGGGTTCATTTGATAAGTTTAATATGCCCCCGTTTTTTAAATTAAAACCTCCTCAAGTTTTTTTTGCGTATCTTTTATATGTACTCGTAAATCTAAACTTCGATTGTTATGTACACTCTAATACTAATTATTCTGACAGCCCCGTTGGCTCATTGGTAGTATATCTGCCTTGAGAGCTGGTAGGGCGAGGGTTCGATTCCCACTCAGGGCAATCATTTTGTGAATAAACAAATGTTTGTTCTGTGTCTGGGTGTTCTGTATGTATTACAAGTATGTATTTAAAAAAAAAAGTATTTATGTATTCTATCAGTTAGGTATCTGAATTCCATCACACAAGCTCTGCTTAGTTTGGGGCCAGATGGCGCTGCTGTGTGTATAGTCCTACGATACGATACGATATATGTGAAAAAAGATCTCTGTATGTAAATAGATGAACTCTTTATTATTCCCAGTCACACTAAAGTTACCAAATATAATAAATAAATAAACTCGTGTCACGACTGGCGCCCTTATCACTAAAAGCGATCTCATCCAGCTAACATAACAATGGAGTTACTCCAAGAACCAGTAAAATACCAAAGCGCGAAAAACGAAATAAAAAACAAATTAGGTGTAATTGGAGGAGGATTACTCTACTACAAGTCTACACTACACTACTCTGTTCAGTCGCGGCCAAGAGCTCGAAGCGTCAACACGTCTTGAGGATGCCTCGTGTAGAGGCGACACACGTGTCGGCAAGTAGTTACTGCAGCGAGAAGAGGATATACACATTTGTGGTTATTTTAATTAGTTATATATTTAAGTTTATGTCAAATTTAAGATATTAAGATTAGATTTTCAACTTGAGGGTTGTAGCTAGCCAGCCTGGTTTCCTTTTCGGTTTGGTGGTTGGTTGTTTGAAGCTCAAGTCTTCGGACATCTCTAATATCACATCCATGGTGCCAATCTGCCAACTTACGGCCAAGTTAGGCCCAAGGTGCGGCCAGCTTAGCATTGTGTTACAAAAGGATGTCAATAGGTTGGCTTACCGAATTATAATGATGTTTTCTTTTGATTATAATATGTACCTAAGTAGGTACAGAACTAACTAACTACTGGAATCGAAGCAATTATAATCATAAGTCTGAGTCATGAGTGTTCTCCCCAAAGTTTACCATTATCAAATTATATAAATAATAAAAGCTTTTAAAAAAACTACAGTTACATCTTAAATAAAAAATAAAATAAATGTCTGTCTCTGTTTGTTTGTTTTTCTGTGTTCGGTTGTGTTACACAATAAAATTGTTTTCTTTTTCTTTTTATTATTTTGCTTTCTGTTTGTTTCAGTACATACAACGTTTGTAAACATCCGTTTAACGTATATTCCGCGTACGTCACGGGACCAGGGATGTACTTTAGGACATTTGTCTGTGGGGGTATAAACGTTTAAAACTAGGGCCAACAGTAAAATCAGCTTTCGGTTTAACTTTAAGGAATACAAATTAAATCATAAAAATAAATCAAAGGTTTTTCCATCAATCCATATTATAACACATAAGTCTGATGCCCGGTTATGATGAGTCAATTCCGCCCACCTTTTTGTACATCATTGGTAAATGTATATGGCGTATCTACTTGATGTTTATCTTTAAATATGTACTTCCGTTTTTGTCATTTTTGTCTAGCATATTTAGTCGCAGTCAAAGTCCAGTCCAGCCCAGTCCGTGCTGGTCGAGTCCAGTCGTGCCTAATAAAAGAAGTGGCGACTTTACTGTAAGCTCCGATGGAGTATTGGAAACAACACGAAAAGTCATACTTCACCACATTAGATAACTTACCCACACTCACGCTCGTAATCCGGAACTTTAGAAAAAAACACAAGTTTCGCAAAAAAAGTACACGACTGTACCACCGCAGTACCAGTTATTCTGCCGCTAAGCAGTTGAGGCTAACCATCGAAAGTCTCAAAGTAATGAGCGCCAAAGCAGTGATGCCCTGGACTTTGTTTTGTTACTCAAAGTTCTGTGTATCGCTGCAATGGTCATGGACAGGCGTTATCTCTTACTATTAGGAGAGCGTCTCGTTCATCTTACTACTTTTTTCATAAAAAAACCGACTCATTCCGCGTTCCAAAACTCTTACCCAAAATCAATACTGACACTACTATTTTGTAACTCTTTGTCTCTTTATATGTGTTCTATGGTGTTAATTAATGAAAAAGGATTTTCTTTCTTTTTTTCTTTTTAAATAAAAAAATCCTTTCTCATAATTATTTTTAAATTATTCCACGAAACCTCACGACAACGTCATGTCTTCAGACGTAAAGAAAAGGAATTGTGTGTTAGCGATTTCCCTGAACAAACATTTAAAATTTTAATTACCCTGCACCGTTACCTCTGTAGCTACTGCATTAATTCCCCCGCTTATTCTTCCTGAAGACATCCCTGTAAAAATGCACACAATTGTGTACACTGCATACAATTGTTCCTTGTCCCATCGATTAGTTAATAAGCGGTAGATTGTCTATAATTGAGGACCTTGCAACTGGCATGCCGAGAACTAAACGTGAAATACTGGATACTTTTTGTTAGTTAGTTGACAGTGTAAGGTCAATGATAGAAATGGCTAATTTTCAACACTATTTATTTCTAACGTGCTTCCGAACTGTAGAACCCTTATGTTAGCGTATCTTTTCTATTAAATCAAATAAATAAAAAATAAATAATAATTTTATTTATTTCAAGTAACTAAATGGACTCATAATAATACATAGCACAAAATTAAAATGAAAAATAATTAAAATAGAATAATAATAAAACAAAATAAAAATGTCAATAAAATAAAATAAACATAGACATAGAGCGTAAAAAAATAAAAAATATAAATAAATATCGTAGTACTTATACACACAGCGCCATCTGACCCCAAACTAAGCAGAGCTTGTGTGATGGAAGTCAGATAACTGCTAGAATAAATAAATACTTTTTTTTTTGTAAATACATACTTATAATACATACAGAACACCCAGACACAGAACAAACATTTGTTTATTCACAAATTGTTTGCCCTGAGTGGGAATCGAACCCACGCCCTCCAGCTCTCAAGGCAGATATACTACTACCAATGAGCCAACGGGGCTGTCTAGTGTCTATGTCTGTCTTATGTATAGGTAGATGGACTATGTAGAAAAACAAGTTTCTATTCTAAGTTTTTATTGATATAGCTGCGCCCCGCGGTTTTACCCGCTACATGTTTTCGGGATAAAAAGTAGCCTATGTGTTAATCCAGGGTGTCTGCTACCTCCATACCAAATTTCATCCAAATCGATTCAATAGTTTTTTCGTGAAAGAGTAACAAACATCCATCCATCCAAACTTTCACATTTATAATATTTTTTTAGTGGGATTAGAGGGCTATGCGGAAAGGTTGTAATAAGCCGAACAGCAATCATTGTGATAACACATATCAAAGTCAACTTTTACTTTAAAAAAAACAAGCTGTTTCTTGTAGCTGTTTCCTGACAGTGCGAAAGAGAAAGAAAATGTTTTTGTAATACTTCAATGAAAGCCGCCATTGGCTACCGCCACCTGTTCCGGTGATAGTATTCTTTTGTAGTAAATGAGTGCTATGTCCATAATTTTAGGCAGGATTTCCAAAAATTTTGACTAGTAATTGCTTTGGCATGATGAAGTAAACAAAAATTCTGATTGCACATTTACGATGTCTTACTCGGTCTGAATTACCCATAAATAAATTCTGCTAATTAAAAAAATGTGGTGTGTAACGTCATCATCATCATCATCATCAGCCTATATTAGTCCACTGCTGGACATAGGCCTCTCCCAAGACACGCCACTCAGCCCGATCTTCGGCTTTTCGCTTCCATCCACCGCCAGCTGTCCTACGTATATCGTCACTCCATCGAGTCTCAGGGCGTCCAGCGCTATGCTTGCCAATACGCGGTCTCCACTTTAGAACACGTCTACCCCAGCGGTGTGAAACGTAACGTACATATATTATAAATTATTGTACGTATCTACGTTATTATACGAGTATGATTATTTATGGCGAGTGTTCGGCGACAGTTTTTGGGGGTTTTTAATACATCACCGCCAAGTCCTAGGCACTATATACGAGATTTTGTCCCTGCAACGCAATGGACGGTGATACCGTCAAAAACAAAGAAATTTCGCCTTTATAAAAGAATATCATTGCCCATGAAGCCATTACTGACAGATCAACACACTTAACAAATAAGTACAGAATCACTAAGCAAACATGGTCACACACGAATTCCTCGAGTAGGCCAAACGTCAGATAAATAAGCCAGTTAAAATCGTAGCGCTCAACTCCTAACTCTGCCAAATGTTTGAACTAAAGATCCCCAAACGTTTGCTTAGATAAAACAGTGGTGGCGACATCAGCTAACTCTTCAGGTAAGTTGGTTATTCTAGACAGACAAATCCGGATGTTTGAGTACTGTTAGACGAGACAATTGTAGGAGTTACGATTTCCAAGAGGGTCCATCAGGCGGCACTTCCATGTCTCTACGGTCAAAGGGCAATGGCTTAGGTATTTTTCAACTATTTGTTCAGTACTTTATTACTTGGGTTAATCAACTTTTTCTTTTACAAAAAGGTTTTGTTCAAAAATAAAAAATTTGATGTAAAAAATGTGATGAATTCTTAGTATAAGTATTTAGAAGATAATAATATGATGCGACTCATCAGGTGAGTTGTAGTCTAACACCTAGCCTGGCAAAACAAAAATAAAAGGGGTTTACGGACAGTGAAATGTAGAAAATTGCGGCATTAGCTTAATTTTGGGCTCAATTACGCTGTGTGAAAAGTTTAACCATATTTATTTAATTGTACCTAACATGTAGTACAGACCTCCTGATTCAATCCTTATCTAATCGTAAGTGAAATAATAAAATACTTTAGGTACTTTAATTCACTTAATCTAAATCCTTCTAAAACTGATTTCACCCGCGCAATTTTAATCCTAATCAACAGCGATCTTTATCTTTTCAATGCGTCAAAGATGACGCATAATTATGGAACGTGCTGCATCAGCTGCGGATGTTACCATTATTATTGTAACCAGCTCATTTAAGTGTACAACTGGATATAAAAAATACAGAGAAATAGTTTATTTGTATACGTTTGTGTGTATTGAGTCGAACGATAGCGCGGTCGGTTCGCACACTGAGGGGCGTGGGTGAGCCCCAACAATGAGCTTGAGATGAAGGAAAACATTGTGAGGAAACCATAGCATGGTGGTAGGGTGTTTTTAGGGTTCCGTATCCAAAGGGTGAAACGAGACTTCACCAGGCTGTATCTTATGAACAGTGATAGTTAAGACAGTTGAAATTTTTACATATGATGTATTTCTGTTGCCGGTTTAACAACAAATAGAATAAAATAAATATTTAGGGAGGCATCTCCCTCCCATACAACAAACGTGATATTTGCCGTTTTTATAGATAATGGCTACATGGTGATACTAGAAAGTACCCTATCACCATGTAGCAAGTTGAAAATCTGCCGACAAGCATCTAACGGTGTGTTCCAGCAGGCTCACTTGAGAGCCAGTGCCATTCCAGGCTAGGTGTGCTTTACCACCGACTACACCGTCACTTAACATCAGGTGAGCTGTGGTCAAACACTTAGCCTCTCAAACGTAAAAAAAACCTCCGATTTTGTTCTCATTAGTTTTCTGAATTGCCTCCCACTATCCTACGAATATAAAAACGTATTCATGTAAAAAAAAAAACAAGAATCTGTTCGCAAACAAATCGTTATTTTGCAATAGTTTTTGCGAGGACATTGGCGCCTACTAAAGCAAGGATTAAAAACAAGATCACTCGAGCGGATAACAAATATTTGATACTCGATAAACACGACAGCAGCGTGTAAATAAATAAAAGGTTTGTTTAAACCCAGTTAGAAAAACCTCGTCAGATGGTAAACACAATTCTGAGTAGGTAGAAAAAAATGCGAGAATTACGCATCTAATATGTATTAAAGATTTGTTAAAAAATCTAACAAAAACAAATAATCAAGAGATTAATGTCAATTAGTTTTATCGCTGATATTTAATAGACTTGCCTTTTTTTTAAATGTAAATGTAATGAGAAGAACGATGCGCTCTCCTGATGGTAAGAGATAACGCATGCCCATGACCATTGCAGCAATGGTCAAACAGCAAAGCAAAACACAGAACTTTGAGTAGCAAAACAAAGTCCGGGGCATCGCCGCTTTGGCGCTCATTACTTTGAGACTTTCGATGGTTAGTCTCAACAGCCCAGTAATTTCGCTAGCTGCAGTACCCTTCAAACCGGAACACAGTAATGTTTACACACTACTGCTTGGTGGCAGAATATCTGGTACTGCGGTGGTACCTAGACGACTTCCTGCTAAAGAAATCTACCACCACGCAAAAGTTGTCCACCAAGTTGTCTAATCTTAATTACTCTTCACGCAAAAACTACTGAATGGATTTTGAGGAAATTTGCTTTTTATCCCGAAAACATGAAGCAGATAACACCGCGGGGCGCAGCTACTTTTACTAACATTATGCACTCGAAAGTTTGTGTGTATGGATGTTTGTTACCCTTTCACGCAAAAACTACAGAATGGATTTTGATGAAATTTGCTATGGAGATAGCCGAGACCCTGGATTAGTACATAGGCTGCTTTTATCCCGAAAACATGAAGCAGGTAACACCGCGGGGCGCAGCTAGTCCTGCTAATATTATACACGCGAAAGTGTGTAATGTCCTACGATATTTATTTTATTACTGGTGTCGGTTTAATTTATTTGTTTAAAAGGTGATTTGATCAATTTTTCTTTTCGTCAGCAATGTTATTCTATATTAATCTATATCTATAAGGCATCTAGCACATGGAATGCCTTTCGGTTCAAGTAGTTATTGGATTGTTGAGACTAGAGGTTGATGCGCGACAGAGCGTGCTCGGATGGCCTCTACGGCGCTCACTGGACCGTCGACGGTGTCGCACACGATTGGAACGGCGTGAATAAAACTTATTCTTATTACATAAATGCCTACATTTGAAAAATATGTCAATGTTAAAGCACGTTGTCATTTAAAAATGTGTTTTTTTTTTCTTTTCTTTTGACGTCGCATTTTGAGTATTTGCTAGTGTCAAGTGTTTTATACTTTCAAGTTTCATAAGTTAAACAAGCTGCCTCGTAGTCCAGTTTTGGTAAAGTACAGTCCGTGTCAGTCAAGTCCAGTTATGCTTTAGTAAAGTAGTGGAGACCTTACTATTATAACCTTCGATGGAGTTTCGGAAGCAACACGAAAAGTAATGTTTCACCACATTATATAATTTTCCCACACTTGCGTTTGTAATTCGGCACGAATTTTATGAATAAAACACCACCATTTTTATGCATAAACACTCGACAAAACACTAGTTTTGGAAAAAAATACAACGGAGCGACACGACTCTTTCCGCGATACCGCCAAAACTCATTTATTTAATTTTTTGGTGATAGATTTCCTTAGCAGGAGGTCGTGTCGGTAGGCACCATCGCAATACTAGATATTCCGCCGCCAAGCAGTAGTGTGTAAACATGACTGTGTTCCGGTTTGAAGGATACTGCAGCTAGCGAAATAACTTGGCTGAGACTAACCACCGAAAGTCTCAAAGTAATGAGCGCCAAAACAGCGATGCCCCGGACTTTGTATTGCTAATCAAAGTTCTGTGTATTGCTGCAATGGTCATGGACATGCGTTATCTTTTACCATCAGGAGAGCGTCTCGTTCGTTTCATTACTTTTACATTAAAAAAAACTGCTAAAAGCCAGTAACAATAAATTAATAGTCAAATTCATTTAGATTAAATTTATCATCTATGAATAAATATACGTATACCCACATACATATTTCATTCTACAAATCAAGTTTCTATATAAAAACTAAAAAAATGAATGCCTATATTAAACTTTGTCCTATAAATTTTAAATACAAAAAAAATGTGTAAAATATAATCAAAATCCGTTGCGTGATTTAGTAAGCAGAGAACTAAGAAACGAATAATTTATTTTTGACATAAATTTATGAACCAAAAAAAAAGCAAATTGAGAAACTAGTTTTTTAAAGTCTTCTAAAGAGTGTAAACACATGTTTCATTTATTAAACAGAATAAATAAAAAAAAATCCTTAAATTAAAACTATTTGCAGAACTGATGGCCGATGGAGCTGCAAAGTTCTGGAGTGGAGACCACGGACCGGCAAGCGCAGCGTAGGACGTCCACCCACAAGGTGGACAGACGACCTAGTAAAGACCGCAGGAACGCGCTGGATACGGGTCGCTTCCAACCGGTCTTTATGGAAGTCAATGGAGGAGGCCTATGTCCAGCAGTGGACGTCCTACGACTGAAATGATGACGATGATGACAAAATTTCTACAAAAAGTGTCCTTATCCTAAACGCTATTTTTTTCTTTTGCGATATTTTCAGCCTAGCAAATCTCGTTTATCTAAATATGTCAGCATGCCGATAGTTTTTGTAACACTCCAATAACTGATGACCGATAAAAAATCTATCAAATCTGTATATTATCATACGCATGTTAAGTTGAAGGTAAAATTCCATAAAACATAGATAAGTTATCACTGTATCAGATAAAGTTATTTTTAAGTTAGATAAAGTCAAGTCTATTTCTATTTGTTTGAGTTGCTTACGTGTAAACTGAGTTTTGTTTTTTAAAACGGCAAACAAGCAGACTGGTTGTTTTATGGCCAGTGGTCACCGCCGCTGACCATGGACACCTAAACCAATACTCGGGGCATTGTCAGTGCGTTACCTACGTTTTGTGGACCTCACCCTTTGTTTCATGGCGAAGATATACATTTTTGGCATTTGTGTGTATTAATAAGTAGGCTTTTGTAGCGATAATAGCTCAGTGGTTAGCGCAGTCGGTTTGCACGCCGGAGGTTTCAAACCTCAACAATGAGCTTGAGCTGCCAGTGAAGGAAAACATCGTGAGGAAAATACAGCTTGTGGTAGCGTACTAGACTACTAGACTCGGCTAGCTAACATCCTCGGCTTGACAATCTGCCGCCAAGTACCTAGTGTTCCGGCAGCCTCACTTGAGTGTCAATTTAATTTTTAGATTAGGTATGTTTACTATCTTCACACTATCACGTAACATCAGGTGAGCTGAGGTCAAACAGCTAGCCTCAATTACAAAAAAGCGGAGTGACCAGCCCTAGTGGCAGAGTTAAAACGCCGCCCGAAGGCTTCCGACGTTCGAGACGTTTCCTCGCTCTTTCTAAGTTCTAGGAAGATTCTGGGATCTGTTTAATCCAGTCATCGTTGAGTTTGAATAACTCAAGTATCTTCTACGGCTGCGTGCTCTATCTTCGACCACAGAGTTACTTTAAATCAACAGTTGGCAGAGTATTTTCATTACTTATTCAGCTTGCGTCCACCATCTCGCCTGATGGTAAGCGATGATGATGGACTAGCACACTTGGTGAAAAACCAGTTTACGCGAGACTTGAATACATCCAGATTTTATCTATCGGGGGACTCCTACTCGGGTAACGAATTTGATGGTTCGCACAATGAAAGCGGTATTAGAACTTCTTGTGCGGGAACTAAACTAAAAATATACCTACTTGATAAAATTTCATAGTATTTTTAGTGATTGTGTATTTTATACAAAAATCCAAAGAAAAAATAACTTTTAGTTATTCTACTTCAAGTAAGTATTCAATTAGAAACATTAAAAATAAATACGGAAAAATAGCAAAATCGAACTGATAACGAACATCACTAATTTTTATTTACATTTGATTATAAACTCCACCGACACTGAACAAATATGAAAGCCATAAATTTTATTCAAAAGAAAATTCATCCCAAAAACAAATCATATTACTTAGATATTTTATCGACAAAATCCTATCAAATTGACCAGCTACCCAGCCCCATACAATGTATATGAGTTGCATGACATATTATATTTACAAGTGTACATTATCAACTTCCACTATAGCGCTCAGTTATCGATGCTATTGTACAAGAGATGGACGTATCTGCAGTTTAAAAAAAAATTGTCGTGAAGTATTTCGAGTGATCTTTCGTGTTTACTTAAATACACTTTTGTGTTGGCGTAATTCAACTAAATAATTACAACTTTGCGAGTAAACAATTATTGTGCAAAAAATTAAAAGAAAAATAATTTTCAATTTTTTTTTTGTAAAAAAGTGACTTTTGGAAACTCTTAAATTTCAAATCAGTAATAATCTTAACATTTTTTAAAATGTCAGAAAGTGTAGTGCTAAAATAAAAAAAATTGTAATTCGAAAGCTTTCAATTACACCAGTGATTATGAACTCAGCTAAAGAGATAGTTACAAAAAATCAAAAGGAAAGTGGGTTACAGTAGGTAATCAATAATATAAAGCCAGATTTCACAGTGGAACTATCAAGTAGGTAAAAGTGGATAGTCTCTCACTAGCACTTTAAAGAAGATTGATTATCATTCGGACCGAGAATTTATGTTAACTAGATTATATACAAACAAACGCAGAACTAGAAAAGCTTGTAATTTCTGACCACCATTTAAATTATATAGTCTGTCAACTATACATGCTTAAATAACAGAGTGGATTAAAATTAGTCCTAAAATAGTTTACACAACATACTCAACAAAGTCCGTGGGGGCCGGCCGCTCTCGAACTGTATCGGGACCTGGCCAAACGTTTAGGAGGCTTGAGATGACCAGAATGGTATCTATTTTAGTCAAAAGCTAAAGGTTCAGTTAAGGTACAGTTACACATGCTCATTACTAGCACGAAAGCATGCCACTATTGAGCAATTGCTACTTAGTGGTATGTGTGTCGAAACATTGCTAATAATTAGCATGCTAATTACGAGTATGCTCAAAAATCGACGGCCGTGCGATTTTTGGGCATGCTACCTGCGGCGCGGGTGGAAGGGGGCGTGCTTTTAGCGCGTGTGAACAGGTTTGCTTATTGAGCATGCTAGTAGCGATCAGTCGTTTGCGCGTGCACAATTTCGCGCCAAAAATGTCTCGCTGGGGCGATGAAAAAACGTTGAAATTTGTAATTTTATATCGGAACAACGAGTGCCTATGGAATCCGCATATACCACAGTACAAAAACAATATTGCAAGAAATAATGCATATCAAGATTTATTAACCAACATGGACGATCCTACTTTGACTGTGAAAATTATAAAATCAAAAATCAAGAACTTGAGGTCCGTTTACCACAGCGAATTAAAAAAAATTGAGAATTCCAAGCGATCCGGTTCTGGTGCCGCTACTGTGTACAACCCATCCATGTCTTGGTTTCACGAAATGCATTCTTTCCTTGGAGACACTGGCGATTACAGGGACCCTATTTCTATGGAATTGGTGAGTTTTGGTTTACAATACTTAAATAAAAATGCACGTAACTGTTAGTAACACACAATTATTTAATATCATAGAATAAGTAGTACAGCATTTTCTATGTATTAATTTAAATCATATGGCCTTGCCACGGTACCGCCTCTGTAGTTTCAAAGAGCTGCGCATAGGTGTCTCTTATCGCTCCTGCCTGTCGAGAAGCGTGGTTAGCGTAGCGTGTAGGTGGTAAGCCTTCCAAAGCAGTCCGTAGTTGTGCCCTCCATGATCCTGGTACCACAACACGTTGTTGTGTATCTTCAAAGTCGACGCATCTTTGCGTGATGTACATATCAGATGTTTTCCGAAGCCAATTGTGTAAAGAGCAGGCAGCTAATGTAATTCTATCGACATTTTTGGGGGCCATATCTATGGCATCCATAAAAACTCGAAATCGTGTCACTAAAATACCAAACGCATTTTCAACGATTCGTCTGGCTCTCGATAAACGGTAGTTAAATATCTTTTCTTTACGCGTTGGAGTTGTTCGATAGGGCTTCATAAGGTATAACTTTAGAGGAAAAGCAGCGTCTGCCACAATAACTGATTGGTCCGGAAAATTGAGAGTATTATTTTCCAAAGCTTGTGCTAAATTAGATTTTTGATAAACACCTCCATCAGAAGCTCTACCATTAGTCCCAACATTTACGTATGAAAAACAATAGTCATCATCAACTAATGCCAGAAGTATGATGCTATGAGCGCCCTTGTAGTTATAGTAGTCAGAAGTATCATCAGGGGCGAATATATTTATATGTTTGCCATCCAACGCTCCAACACAACCTGGAAAGTTCCATTTAGTTCTAAATCCATGTTCAATGCGTTTCCAATCTTCAGAACCAGGAATCTGTAAAAAAAACAAATAAGTATTTTATAAACTTAATAGATTTTTTTTACAGAGAGACGAGCCATCGCAAGATTCACAACCAAGTGACGCTGTTTCATATTCAAACTCGTTGACGCCGCAATCGATGAATGTGTTATCACCCTCTCCTAGTCCAACTACAGAAGATCGATCACAATCGCGTTCATCTAATAACTCATCAACACGACGTAGAAAAAGAAGCTTACAAGAAGAACCCATTACATATGCTCTCGATCGTTTACAAAATATTAGTTCTGCGATAAATGCACCGCCTAATTACGACGAATTCCATTATTTTGCTCAAAATGTTGCAGCTCAATTGCGAACTCTACCATTGTACGACGCATTAGATGTACAACATGAGATCCAAACAATTCTGACTGCAGCAAGACGTCGACGCCAGTACCCAAATTTGTCTCCCTTTACACAAACAATGACTTTCATACCTCCCAGTACAAACACAAATACAGTCACTTACACACCTCCTACTACAAACACACAGACAATGACTTTCATACCTCCCAGTACAAACACAAATACAGTCACTTACACACCTCCTACTACAAACACACAGACAATGACTTTCATACCTCCCAGTACAAACACAAATACAGTCACTTACACACTTCCTTACGCGTTATCCCAATCAGATTCTACTGTCCCTGAAGAAGATTTGTTGAACAAAGCATGGAAAATGTGTTAAAGTTAAATTTAGTTTAGTAAGTTTTTAATCTAGATTTTAAACAATAAATACTTGATCTAAACTAATAATCACTGGTTTACTTTACTTACCCGCATATAATCCTTCAGAGCATTGTATATTGCATCACACACTTCAGGTATAAATAGAGATATAGTAGACCTTGCAACTCTGTGAAGTGCTTCTAATGTGTATAACGAATCTCCAGTTGCTAGATACCTCAATGTCACTTCCAGTTTCACTTTTGGTGGAATAGCATTTCGCATGTGTGTATCTTGTTTCTTTATAGCGCTTTCAACTTTAGATAGTAACTCGTCAAACTGATGCGGTAACATGCGCAAATGATTTTTGTAACCATCAATATCTTCTTCTCGCATTTCTACTAGCAATCGAGTACTTGCTCCAAGTTGTTCCCTTCTACTTAGCCAATCACGGACCCAAATCTTCCTATTCCTTTTACATTGGTTTTTTCTCTTTCTACCTGAGAGAAGTCTTCGGATGCATTGCAACGATAGCAAAAGAATAACTTTATTAAGCTCCGTACGGATGGTTGTTTCATCGTCCATGTTTGAACTAAGAGCATGCTAAAATCGCATTTGTGTTTGGAGTGTTTGCTTTGAGCATGCTTATTAAGTAGCATACTTAAAACTAGCATGCTTATTGCTAGCAAATGTAAACAGTTCATAAGCATACTCATATTAAGCATACTTATAGCACGTTTTTTAGCATGCTATTCTAGAGCATGTGTAACTGTACCTTAAGCATTGCCAACCAGCGTGGCAATGCTACCAGCATTCTGGCTACATATCCCTACTCTGACGGATTTTTAGACTAAGTTTTTTGTATACATTTTGTAAATAGTATAATTTAAGGTCTTTTCATTTTGATTAAACATGCCCAATAAAGCAGCGGGGTAAAGCTATGATATAAAGCTCAAGAAATAAAACAAATCATTAACGAAAAGAAACATTTAATAAAATAAACAATCAAAAGTTATCGATCACTATGAAATAAAATTTCATAATTAAAATAAATAAATAAAATCTGTTGTTACATGGAGTGAGTGATTTCAAATGTTATATTCCATTATTTTTTAACGATAAGTTGAAAAAAAAATGCGTCGACACGTGAAAACCAATTATCCAGTGCCGAGGTAAGAATGAGCTGGACGCAGTCACTGGACGCAGCGACTGTGCTAGCCACTCGCTCCGGCCACTGGCACGTGGTGCTGTTCTATCTACTGTGCGGATTGGCAGCCATCCCCACTTCATTTCTGGTCTTTTCTCAGGTAAGGGATAATCTTTACTAGGTATTTGTGTTCCGTAACTGAATGATACCCCTATTTTTAAGCCAGTGGCGTAATGTGGACGAAATGGCATCAGCTAGGCCTTTTTATTTATATACAAATATCGGTGTGTTCCGGCAGCCTCACTTAAGAGCCAGTTCTATTCCAGGCTAGGTGTGCTTTACCATCATCGACCAGTGAGCTGTGGTCAAACATTAAAAAAAACTTTTTTTTTTGTTGATAAGCGAGATGATATATAGATATGATATATGATATATAGATGAATTAAACACAGTTGACCTGATGTTAAGTGACTGTGTGGTTGAAAATGGTTGACCACACTTAGCCTAGAATAGAACTGGCTCTCAAGAGAAGCAGCCTAAACACACTTTTAGGTGGTTGACGGCATATTTTCAACTTGAGGGTGGTAGCAAAACTAGTAGAAAATACCCTACCACCATGCTATGGTTTCCTCACGTTTTCCTTCACCGACAGCTCAATCACATTCTAGGGGTTTGTATCAACGCCGACCGACAAAACCGACTCCATGAATGACCCTTAGGCCAACTAAATGCACTGCTCCACTGAAACGTCGAGGTTTCGGAATAAACGAAAATATAAATTTTTATATTTTCGTTGATTGTTTAAAAAACAACTAAATTCATTGTGATAAAATTTATATAGGACCACCTCTGAAGTATAATCTACCAAGTAAAAAAAGAATCATCAAAATCGATTCAATAATTGGCGGAAATATTGCGTGACATACCTACATACAAAAAAAAAGTAGCTAGTTCTTACACGGTGAGAAATCCCATCGAGTAAAATTATTAGGTTAGGTAAATCTTATTACTAATTCAATTACTCTTCAATAGTTGTAGCTGAAGTTTTGAATGATATACATATGGAAAGATTCATAGAAACAATACTGTCACTTTTAAACTATACATTAAGTGATAATTTAACAAAGTGAATATTTTTGCGGTCTTAAGCCATCCACAAGGAGGCCTCTCGGTGCGAGGCCGTGGGCGAAGGGCCGCTTCGCCCACGCCTACAATGGCCTACATACGTCACTGTTGTATCTATCAGTATCTATGTCCGACTATGATATGTATTTTGCATCATAAACCGCGACTATAGGAACTAGATAAATTGAACTTAAAAAAAAACAATCAAAAAAGTGTTTTAAAACATTAAGCAGAGTATTTTGTAAACCGTAATAGGTGTCTTCCGGTTTAAATGGTACAGCAGCTAGCGAAATTACAGAGCTGTAGAGACTAACCATCGAATGTCTCAAAGTAATGAGCGCCAAATCAGCGATGTCCTCGACTTTGTTTTGCTACTCAACGTTGCGTGACAGGCTAGGTATTTGACCACAGCTCACCTGATGTTAAGTGACGGTGTGGTCGAAAATAGTAAAGCACACCCAGCCTGGAATGTGTTACGTATATCGTATTAACGTTTCTATAATTAAGGATCTACATGTCTTTTGAAAATGGCCATAAAATGACTATACGTCATGAGCTCTATTGACGCAGAACATGTGTTTATAACGTACTCCACAACACGATCCTTTTGTCCCATTCAATGTGTTAATATCAATCATTCAGATTCTATGTAAACATGTTTAAGTACAGACAGCGACAAAACGTCTTGGATATAATGTAAAAAATCTAAATATATAAATAAAGTCAAAAAGTCAAAAGTATAAATAATCATTTTCAATAATATACCAAAGTCAATAAGTGACCTGAAAACTGTTCCATTCAAGATAAAACTAAAAAAACTGTTAGTTCGAAAATACTATTATAAAATTAATGAATATTTAATTGACAAATTCTAACCACGTATGTATTTTTAATTTTTTATTAATCTACTGTTTTACTCAAAAATCATAAATCCGTGAATCATTTATAAATTAGATTTTATGCTATTAATCTACTGTTTTATTCAAGCAATTGTGATTTACCGCAAAAAAGGATCAAAATAAATGCCAGTAGCTGTGATTTCACTGTAAAATTATCCTCTATTTCTCCATAAATGGAAAAAAATATTTGTATGGAAATCGAACCACCTTAATATCAGGCGATCAAACGCAAACGCATCTGCACAACGAGTAAAGATATGTATTTTTGGATTTTTGTATGTTTGTAACGAATAAACTCAGAAACTACTGGACCGATTTCAAAAACTCTCTCACCATTGGAATGCTACATTCTCCCCAAGTAACACAGGCTATATTTATTACTAGAATTTAATTAAAAAAATAAATGTCTACCCGTGGGAAGTCAGGACGGACCGCTAGTCTATACTATTATAAAGAGGAAAGATATGATTCTTTGTTTGTATTGAATAGGCTCCGAAACTACTGGGCCGATTTCAAAATTTTTTTCACCGTTGGGAAGCTACACTATCTCCGGGTGAGTAGTTTATACCCCTGTATTCCGACGGGAACGGGAACTACGCGGGTGAAACCGTGAGGCGTTCGCTAGTAAATTATACAAAAATAAAAAATTGATGCAATGGTGGTTCATACTTCGACGATCTCCTACTAAGGAGATCTATCAGCGATGATAGCTCAGTGGATAGCACGTTTGGACCACAAGCGGAAGGGCATCAGTTCAAACCCCAACAATGAACTTGAGCAGCCGGTAAAGGAAAACATCGTGAGGAAACCATAGCACGGTGGTAGGTTGGCCTTCTGGTACTCGATTGGCTAGCTACCATCAAATTGAAAATATAGCAAGCAAATAACGGTGTGTTCGGGCAACCTCTTTTAAGAGCTAGTAACCATTCTAGGCTAGGTGTGCTTACCATTCGACCATACCGTTACTAAATATCAGGTGAGCCGTGGTCAAACACTTAGCCTGATAAACAAAACAGAACCTAATGAAAGTATTTCTGAAAGGATTCTATGGAAAGTCTTGAGTGCTTCGATCCATTCTAAATAGGTAGAAATGAGTATCTACCTATCCTTATCATTTCATCATCACCATCTTTAAACTTGTTATCATTCGTCTTAGTTTATCTTGTAAATAAAACGCACAAAATCTATGCCTATTTACTGATATAGATAAATCGAATCTATTGATTTCGGGTTATGCGTTACCGAAGATATTTAGGCGAGTCCGAAGTGATAAGATTTATTACGATTTTGTAAATAAAAGATAAGATATTTTTTTTAGGACGCCCTGAGACTCGATGGAGTGACGATATCCGTAGGACAGCTGGCGGTGGATGGAAGCGAAAAGCCGAGAATTGGGCTGAGTGGCGTGTCTTGGGAGAGGCCTATGTCCAGCAGTGGACTAATATAGGCCGATGATGATGATGATGATGATGATATTATTTTTCTTCCTAAAAGGTGGGGATGGTACTTACTTGGTGGTAGATTTCTTTAGCAGGAAGTCGTCTTGGTAGGTACCACCGCAATAACAGATATTCTGCCGCCAAGCACTAGTGTGTAAACATTACTGTGTTCCGGTTTGAAGGGTACTGGGCTGGAAATTACTGGGCTGTTGAGACTAACCATCGAAACTCTCAAAGTAACGAGCGCCAAAGTTGCGATGCCCCGGACTTTGTTTTGCTACTCAAAGTTCTGTGTATCGCTGCAATAGTCATGTACATGCGTTATCAGGAGAGCGCAACGTTGGTCTCATTTCTTTTACATAAAAAAAAAGATGGCGTCTCACTTTGCACATTTGCCAGTATTCATTTTATGTTATCTTAATATTTTGCAAGTTTTGCGACAGCCAAGAGAAATGTAGCAAGTTTATTACCTAACTTTTTAGTTTTTTACTTTTATATGTAAAAAAAAGTAACTTATTAAAAAATATTTTTAATAAAATTGATCATAACATTATATTCAAGAAAATATTTGATTAATTCATTCGGGCTTTATTTTGCGAAAGTTCATTTTGAATATTCAAGGTATATATTTGGCTTATTTCCGTATAACAGTCGTTCCGTTTACAACAGTGATGAGGATTTATGTTTAACTAACTTGACAACAATTTAATAATTAAAAACTTATCCGAAAATTTTACTTAATATCTATAACTGAAATTTGACATACAACTTTAAAACTAAAACAAATTAAACAAAAAACTAATTTTGGTGAACATGTAACTGTTGTGACGATTTCTTTGAATTTTATCTGATACACTCTTGTGTACTGATAGAATACTTAAAAAAAAAACACTTGACACTGGCAAATGCTCAAAATGCGACGCCAAAACCAAAGAAAAAAAAACCTCAAAATTTAAGGATCAGAATAAGAATAATATCATGCAAGCCGAGGTCAAACGCAAGCTTAATTTGAAAAAGCAAAGCTTTTATTATGATTAATTTTCCTTCCCAAAATGATTCTACGTGTTAATTAGTGTGATATTTTTGAAAGCTATTGCGTCAGACGTTAATTAATCTAAGCATCGCATGTCATTGTTAATTTTATACATGCAAGTCACATGGATTTATATTAACTACAATTTAAATGGGACGCGATTGAGTATTGTCATTACTTGCTTAATAAAACGTATAATAGGACATAAATATCGTAGGACATTACACACAGCGCCGTCTGACACCAAACTAAGCAAAGTTTGTATTATGGAAGTCAGATAACTGGTAGAATACTTAAATACTTTTTTTTTGTAAATACATACAGAACACCCAATTATACTTTATGTGTTGAAAAATGTTTTTTTTGGACTTGACCTTGACATGCTTCGCGCAACTTTGACTGTGGCTTAGAATTGTTTGCTTGACACAGCCAAATGCCATAAAGTACAGTGCCTAAAAAAAAGAATGACCGAGAAGCGGTTATAATTATAAAAACATATTTTTCATAATTACTACTACTCTTCTATACCTAAGTTATATATTATAATCATAAATACCAAGGTCGTATAAAGACAGCATAGTTTTTGTCCGTTTTTGCTTTGTAATTGATTGACATACATGTATTATTTACCTTAAACTTTTTGCCGTTCATTATAAACGTAGTCCTCTAGCAAAATAAGACAATACGAGTATTGTAAATAGGTTTTAGAAAATATTAAAATTCGGTTGTAAGTTTCATTCTCTTAAAATATAGGTAAACTAGCTACGCCCGCGGTTTTACCCGGTACATGTTTTCGGGATAAAAAGTAGCCTATGTGTTAATCCAGGGTCTCAGCTATCTCCATACCAAATTTCATATGTTCACCCATCAATCCGTTCAGTAGATTTTACGTGAAATAGTAACAAACATCCATCCATCCATCTCTCCAAACTTTCACATTTATAATATTAGTGGGATATAGGAGTTAAAGAGACAAAACGAATCATCAGTAAGTATTCAAAATTACATTTCCCGTTCCAGGTGTTCACCAACGCAACTCCAGATCATTGGTGCACTCCACCTGCAGAGCTGGAAACCCTCGGGCTTCCAGAAGATTTGCTGAAGAACCTCACGGTACCAGGAGAGCATGGAGTGTATGACAGGTGCAGCGGGTTCACTGTGGATTCCATCGCGCTGCATGAGGCGCTTAACGATTATGTGGAGGAAAGGTTAGCACTTTAGTTGAGACTTATTTATCTAGACCTTTTTCTTGGGATGTTTTCGTAAATATGATAAACAGCTTATCGATGAAACTTATTATACTATTATTTATAACAAGTAGTTTCTATATCATTTCATTCTCTAGTTTAAGGGGTTGGGGGGCAAAAGTTACTAGTTTTAGATTTTTTTGTCATTTGTGTCTTACATACCAAATGTCAGCTTTTATCAGCAAGTACCCTAAGAATTTTGATGATCATCGGTGAGTGAGTGAAGAAATCCGGTTTTTAAATATCAATAAAACCAAAAGTATAAAAGCTGTGCAATTGAAACTTTACATGCTTAATAAATCTACTAATGACAGCATATCCCAAAAATGTTATCTATCTAGTATGATCCAACCCCAAGTTATGTTCAAAAATACGACGAAGCTCTTAGAGAAAATGTAGGTAGTGCCCTTGCGCTTCGCATGGCTCGCCTTGGCGGGGGCACTACCGCGCCCCCAGATAAATGTCAAAACCATGTCAGTTTCCATAGCATAGTCACTTGGGATGATGTAAGGATTCTAACGCTATACATACATCCAAATCTGATCAAGCATTAAAAAGTTATGGATAAATAAAGAAACTCACATAATAATATAGTATACATAAATCCTGAAAACATTACACTAAAAAAAACTTTATTCTAGAAAGCCGTTAGGAATTTCTTATTAGTTTATTATAATTATGTATGTGTCATAGACGATTAATGGTTTGAATGAATCGATTTTTCCAGGTCGGAGAACGTCGAGGTACATGGCGCAATGCAAATTGTGAGAATCCAACAGCTGATGCCTGCAGCAGGAAACATAGAAAGAGACAAACAGGTATGCATTCATTAAATTTGTAAAAGCTATGCGTGTTAAGCTTGTTTATACATTTGAAATAAATAAATATTGTACTGATGATAGCCCGGTGATTAGCGATATCGGTTCACACGTCGAAGAGCGTGGATTCAAACCCCAACAATGAGCTTGAGCTGCCGGTGAAGGAACAATTCTGTCTGTCAATTATTACACTGTCAATTTATTTTCTGCGTGAAATTAAAGCTGCACAAGCCGTAATCTTGATATTGTTCGCAGATAGATCGAGTAAAGGAGGTGGTATTATCTGTGAGAAGCAGGGAACCTCATTACTGTACGAACGGTTGGACATACCACACTGAGCATTATAAGAAGACACTCGTTACGGATGTAAGTAACATCTAAAGCAAAATTTACTATCCTGATGCTCAGCGTTGCTCCTAGCACGAAGCCTAGCCTAGCTTCTTCAAGGAGTCACAACAGTGTACGTCCTAACTAGGGTCTCGCGCGCGTGATGAATACACGTTTACACTGGCAGAATGACGAAGAGCGATTTGAAAACTAAGAAAGAAAGAAAAAGATTTTATTCTGCAACATAAAAACACAAAAAACAAAAACAAACAAACAGAGATAAACAGTTACATAATAAGGACTCACCTCAACATAATACTGGTCATACTAAGAATGACCAGTAAAAAAAAGTGTAGATAAGTTAGTTAATTATTTAAACCAAGCCTCTTACAAAACGCTCCGCAGCGCCCGCGCCGGAGCTAAGCTAGCGGAGGCCCCCGCACGCTGGAAAGGTCGGTCAAGTCGACACATGTTACGGGCTCGACAGTATAATATAACAAGTTCCCAGAGCATATCCTTTCAGCGCCCACTATGGGTAGCTTTAAGTCACGACTCAAACGCTGGCTTATCGAACGTTTTACAGCTACAAAGAATTTTGTGTATTTTGACATTTATTATAATTATTATTGATTTGACATTTTTGCATATATTTTTATAATTATTAATACTGACATTTCTTATTATTGAAAATTGACCTGTAACACTTCGTTATCAATAAATATGATTATGATTATTATGATTATTTATGTCTTTTGTCAACAGTTTGATTTGGTGTGCGACAAGGAATGGATCCCACGGATGAGTAATACTTTGTTCTGGGTGGGCTCTATATTCGGGAATTTGTTTTTTGGATGGATGTCCGACAGGTAACAAATTAGAAATTTATCGGCATAGTTGATGTTGCAACATGCCTTGTTCTATGCCCATTAAAAAATGTTATCGGTGTGAAGTTTGTATTACATATCTTCACTAATATTATAAAAAAGGAAAGATTTGTTTTTTTGGATGTTTGTAACGAATAAAGTCAAAAACCACTGGACCGATTTCAAAAATTCTTTCACCAATAGAATGCTACATTCTCTTTGAGTAACATCGGCTATAGGTATTTGTATGTCCACCCGTGCGAAGTCGGGACGAGCCGCTAGTCAGAAACAAAATATTACATTTTTAGTAACTATTAAATGTTATGAATACAAGATATTTACAATTTATAAATAATAATATTTGAATATATTTAAATCCAACAATGATCATCATCAGCCTTTTGTAGTTCACTGCAGGACATGGGCTCTCCTAAGACACGTCACTCAACCTGATCTTCAGCTTTTCGCTTTCAGCCATAGCCAGCTGTCCTACGTATATCGGTCTCAGGGCGCCCTACGCCGAGTTTTCCAATTCGCGGTCTCCACTCTAGAACACGTTACATGTTCCGACAATGCTAAATCATTATTTAAATTTCATTATTGTTTTAGATACGGACGTCGACCAACGATTCTATTGATGATATTTTTGGAAGTACCTCTAGCCATAGCAGCTTCGTTCTCGTCATCATACTGGAGCTACGCAGCACTGAGAGTTCTCGGTGGCTTATTCTTCCCAGCGCTATATCAGTTACCATTCATCTTGGCATTAGAACTTATGCCTCCAAAGCGACGCACCTATACTGGTAAGAGACATAAAAAAAGACGTGTGGCACTCGGGGACTGCCGCGGTAAAGCTATTGCATTAACCCTGCACGTGTATTCTCAAATATTCTTTTTGGTTCTTTGGTGTTTCTCTACTCGTCTAATGTTAAGTGACATGGTGAAGTCGTACACCCATTCTAGGATATAATATATAATTATTATTATTCTGGCATATACCATTTCATATCTAAATCTTGGTATATAATACCATTAAAAAGTGTCATTGGTATTGTATCATTATAATTTAGTATTATCATTTGAAGTCTTAAATTTTGAAACGGTATGAGCTTCGTTGTTTTCTTACAGATAAAGCTAAAACTTATCAAGATTAGAGTAAATTGGCTGTATTCTAAGTGTTTGTGCTTTATCATTAAATTTCGCCGCCTAAAGAGCATAGTTGCTAGTCAAACTTGGACTTCGTATAAGAGATAAAGGAGCTTACAATTTCAAATGACAATTATGTTTTCCTTTTCAGGTATTGTGGTAGGCATGTTGTTTGCGACAGGAATGTGTTTACTCTCCATGCTCGCCTATCTGTTCCGTGACTGGTACCACTTATCTTTGGCTACGAGTATTCCATTCGTTTTACTGTATAGGTAAGATTTTAACTTAATCAAATGTTGTGTAGTAGTTTTTTTCATATTTTTTCGTGTAACTTCATTTTAGCAACCATTTATCAGTTTTGAAATATTAGTCTGTAGCGATTATAGCTCGGTGGCACACCGAAAGGCTCAAGGCTTGTGGGTTCAAACGCCAGCTGCCGGTCAAGGAAAACAACGTGAGAAAACTATAGCATGGTGGCAGGGGTTTTCCTACGTCTCGGCTGGCTAGCTACCACACTCAAGTTGAAAATCTGCCGCCAAGCATCTAACGGTGTGTTCCGTTTCCATTCCAGGATATTAATTTATGTGTGTTTACTATCTTCAACCACATCGTTACCTAACATCAGGTGAGCTTTGGTCAAACACCTAGCCTGTCATAAAAATATGTTTACATAGAAAAAAATATTTGAAAGGCTATTGAGTCGCCCAATCATTCCAGTCATCAGTTATGCAAGTGCTGAAATTAAGTCAAAAGATTCGCCTGCAGTTATTATAGTTTATTTTTGTATTAAATTTTTTATAATTACCTCATTACATTTAAACTTTTCAAACTTTCAGCTATTATTGGCTTATACCAGAATCTCCTCGTTGGCTTGCGGGAAGAGGCCGCATCGCCGAAGCAGAGAAAGTTCTTAGAAATCTAGGCAAAAGAAATGGCATCGAACTCCAGAGAGGCTTTTTGATAGAGTTGCAAGTAAGTTACGATCGAACGAAAATTGCATCACTTGCCGTAGTTTGCACGAAAGATGGCAATAAGCTTGACAATTACAATGCCCTCAAGTATTTAGAGTTAAATGTAATTATTCAATAAATTATTTTGTAGAAAAGAATAAAAGACGAAGAAACTGCAGAAGCTGAGCTAGCCATGTTGCCAAATATGAATGGCCACATCTCTAACATTACTGACCGTGATGATAGAAGAATCAGCAACATGCTCACTTTCAAGCCAGATTTAACAAGAATACCCGAAGTAGAAGACAAAGCAGAAAGTCTAGAAAAAATCATCGCCATGGAGGTAGCAGAGATTGTTAATAAGAAATCTAAACGCGAGAGCTTAAAAGAAGAAACAAATGAAGACAGTCTATTGACTTCCCAAAAAGCTACTCAAACTGACTTTGCGAAGTCACCTGCGAGCACATTGAGAAGAAAGTCTTTGCAGCTAGTTAATAAGATATTTATACATGAAGAAGAAGAAAGTGTGATGGAAAATAAAAAAATGGATGATCAGAACTCTGAAGGGGATTGCAAAGCTTCTCCGTTAGATGTGTTCAGATATCCGAATATAAGGAAGAAGTTTTTGATATTGACTTTCAATTGGGTTGCTTTAGGAGTCGTTTATAATAGTTTGAGCTATAATACGCCAAATTTAGGCGTTGATGACTATTTGGCGTTTTTTATCGGTGAGTTGCTTACCGAGATAAATTGACATATAAAAATAGTTATTTGAACAGTGGAGCGTACTATATAGTACGATAATAATAGGAATTGTGTAATAATGGACTACACTGTTAGGTCAGTTGATAGTATGTCTGCATCAAGAACTGTGGGGCGTGGTTACGATTCCCACATAAGTCAAACATTTATGTGACTGTATAGAATACCTTAATGTTAGGCTATAATAAAGAGAGGGCAAACTATGCTATAAACACATTCCTGTAGAAGAAATATACATAAAATATAATACCTATTAGTGTGAAGTGTGATGTTTATGATTGGAAATTAATGGCACACAAAATTCTATAAATTAAAACTAACTCGACGTTTCGTACTTGTTTACATGTTACTATGTCACTATATTCACATATTTTATAATTATACATAATACTTTCAAAATGTTCAAATTGTGAAAATTTAAAAGTTACAAATACAGTATATTGTGTTTGATGGGAAGGGACCACTTGGTGCGTGATCGCATTTGATCTAATTTATTTAGCGTCAGCGTGATTTTGATTGTTTTGAGGAGGGGCAGTGGAGCTCCCGTCGTACTTCCTGGCGTGGCGCTGCATGGAGCGGCTCGGCCGACGCTGGGTGCTTTGCGGTTTTATGTGCGTTGGTGGCCTCGCTTGCCTTAGCACAGTCGCCGTGCCCGACTGTAAGTTACTTGTCACTAGTCTTTCTCATTGTGCACAGCTGGGCAAAGGCGTCTCCCAAAACACGCCACTCAGCCTGATCTTTGTTGTTTCGCTTCCACCTTTAGCTGTCTTATGTATAATGTCACTCCAAAGTATTATAGCGTTCTACATTACGATTGCCGTTTCGTGATTAGCATTCTAGAACGTCTACCCCAAGAGTTTTTGGTACTGCGGTAGATATGACCGGCCTCATGCCACTGCAACTTGCTAATAAGCTATGTTTCTAAGTGTTTTGGCGTATTACTTTATTCCTAATACGATCCTTTGGAGAAATACTGTGCATAGTTCTTTGTATAGCTCGCTGAGTGACTTTAAACTTATGGACCGTTCTAACTACACAAATGAAGAAAAAAAAGATAAAATTTATAGTTAATCAAGAAAATCAAAAAATGTTACTTTCTTTTATTGTCATAGCAACAATGTAGCCACTTACACAGTTGATACACATTAAAGCAAAGTTGACAAAAAGTAATATTTTTTTAATTTCTATTGGTATGATCTAAGAGTCTAACAATAAACCCATATATCCAAATCTATTCAGGTATTCAAACGTAATGGTGGTATAAAGCAACTTATATGCATACATAAACCCTGAAAACGTAGTACTTCTTTTTTTGGCAGTCGTGTGAAAACGAAATGTCAGGCTAGGGAATGAGACAAGCTATCTTAAGGATGTAAGATAAAGTAAAGCTTTAAGGTCTATTTGTTTCCAGCGTGGCCATGGATAACGGTGTCGCTAGCTATGATGGGTCGGCTGTGCGCCGCGTCTTCGTTCGCCGTCTTTTACGTGCAGATCGGAGAACTGCTGCCGACGGTGCTGCGAGCTCAGGCCATGGGGGCAGCCTCCTTCATATCTGGCCTCGGGCTCCTCGCATGCCCTTACATTGTGCATTTGGTAAGTTCCCATATTTTGTATGCTTGAGGTGTAAGTCAAAAGCCGGTCATAGACGCAACTCTAATAGAAAAAAGTTCGTTGACCTATTTCAGCTCAAGCTGCTAGTGAAGGACAACATTGTGAGGAAACCATAGCAAAGATATAGGGTATTTTGTGGTACTGAGCTGGCTAGTTATTGCTTTCAAGTTGAATATCTGCTCTTAAGCATCTGCATCTCTTGACACCAGACGAACTGTGATCTAACACGCAGCTTGCCAACTATAAAATATATTTAATACATTTACGTCTAAGTCCCTAATGTTGAAACCTTTGACACTTACTTACCACAAGTAGGTCATATAAATGTAGACGTTCAAACGCTTAGAGAAGGCTTTAGGTGACCAGAATGCTGGTATCTATTCTGGTCACAAGCTTTGCATTGCCATTCAGCGTCTCTTGCTACATTTCTGAATTTTGGGTAGGTGTTTGACCAAACTTTACTTACCTCACATTCGCAGGCGGTGTACTCCAGAGCGCTCCCACTGATCATTATGGGCTTTCTCTGCGTCCTCGGAGGAGTGACCTCCTTATTCCTTCCGGAGACCCTCAACCAGCCGCTGCCGGAGACCCTTGGGGATGGGGAACTGTACGGTCGAGACTTTAGGATATGGAGTTGTGTGGAACGCCAGGATGTGAAACAAAATAAGACTAGAGTACGAGAGGAAGAGGGTTGATTTTTGCTCGCAGACTTGGAGGACCTAGCACTTACCTATTCTCTGACCTTTGAAAAGATCTTCTATATTAGAAACATAATTATTTGGTCGCCATATTTAGACTGCCAGGGACCCTCAAGATAATAGCAATAAAGAGTTATGGCGGGAACGTGGAAAGAGTCGTATCGCCCCATTGTATTTTTTTCCAAAACTAGTGTTTTTCGAGTGTTTATGTATAGGAATAGTGGTGTTTTATTCATAAAGTACCGAATTAGAAGCGCAAGTGTGGGAAAGTGATATAATGTGGTGAAACATGACTTCGTGTTGCTACCAAAACTCCATCGAAGCTAGTAAAGTCACCACTACTTTACTAAAGCATGACTGGGCTTGACCAAGGCTGGACTTTGACTTCTTTTTAACTTATGAAACTTGATAATATCAAAACACTTGACACTGGCAAATGCACAAAATTGCGACGCCAAAATCAAATTAGAAAGAATAGCAATAAAATTGCTGATAGGTTTTTTATTGCAAATTATTTTACTAACCTGACAAGAATTCGACGAATGTAAAGAGGTTTTTGAATTTTTATTGAACTTAACGACTAAAAAAGTACAAAATCAAAATCCCTTACAGTTTTGTAAATAAATTATGTATTATTATTATGATACTTAGACTAATGATATAGGTCTAGACTTATAAACGTTTCTTGATGTTAACCCATACTTAAAATGTCTTATTTTAAGCATTACTTTAAACATAAATTATATTTTAGTAATGTACATAAGTTTGTAAGGCATAGTTATTTTAATAAATGTTTGAAAAGATTGATTAAATTTGACTTGTCTCAAAAACCATGTCTTTCGTTTTATTAACTCCATGTTTTTCTAACACCAATTGTATCATCGATCATTACTGGGCTGTTGAGACTAACAATCGAAAGTCTCAAAGTAATGAGCGCCAAAGCAGCGATGCCCTGGACTTTGTTTTGTTACTCAAAGTTCTGTGTATCGCTGCAATGGTAATGGACAGGCGTTATCTCTTACCATCAGGAGAGCGTCTCGTTCGTCTCATTACTTTTACATTGAAAAACATTATAAACATACAAACTACCTAGGTATACATAAAATAGAACAACAACTGCAAGGTGTGTTTATTATATCTTTTAAGTACCAGGAAAGCATGAAATTTAGAGAGCTAAGTATGAGTCTACGAAAATGTAAATTGTAGTATCACAACGACATAAGTAGTGATGGCACTGGTTAGTTCTAAGTGAAGCGTTGCGTCGATGCAGAACACGCCTCGAGCGCTCGCCTTCAAGAAATTTGACCGATACACTCGACGCATGTTCTTGTACATTTTGCGTTCCACTTCTGAAAATAAATAATTTAACAGTTATATTATGGGTCCCGGAGGTTAAACGGCCACCAGGCCGGCCTAAAAGACGGTGGAAAGATGAGCTCGATGCCCACAACAAAGAGTGGACCTCAACAGCACAAAACAGAGAGGCGTGGGGGGGGGGGGGGGGGAGAGGCCTTTGCCCAGCAGTGGGGCAAAGTGGGCTAAATAATAAATAATAAAAAAATAAAAATTATAAAAAAATTGTGTACGTAAAACTTTGTTTAATTTTTTTTATTTTTGTATAATTAGTCAGGACATTACAAACACTAAATTGAGTTGCAGACAAAATAGACATTTGGATCACATTTTTCAAGGTCGGACACCTTGAAAAATGTGTATTGTATGATTTATGTTACCTAATAGTCGACCATGCATTATAATTTTAGTTGATTATGAATTAATTAATTCAGTTTTTTTTAATGACAAATTGTACATAATAGTAAGTAGAATTAAGAAAAGTAAGTAAGAATTGACTTAATTATAATTGACCTTTACTAATAATTTATATGTACAACAAATATAGACCGCAGGAACGCGCTGGATGCGAGCCGCTTCCAACCGGTCTTTATGGAAGTCAAATATAAGAAGAAGAATGGGGGAGGCCTATGTCCAGCAGTGGACGTCCTACGGCTGAAATGATGATGATGATGATGACAACAAATATAATTTAATTAAATAATAAGTTAATAAGTACACTTACACTAGTAAATTAGGATGATAGATGTAAATTGTTTTTTATAAATGAAATAATCGTTATATACATAAGATATTAAAAGTTTTGTAGCGATGATAGTTCAGTAGTTAGCGCGGACGGTTCGCACGCCGAAAGGCGTGGGTTCAAACCACAACAATGAGCTTGAGCTGCCGGTGAAGGAAAACATCGCGAGGAAACCATAGCATGGTGGTAGGGTACTTTCTAGTGCTCGGCTGGCTAGCTACTATACCAGCTATGTTTGGTGAACGATTTTATTGGATGAATGAATGAATAAATAAGCTTTTAAATAAAATCTGAAATGAAAATTATCCTATATGTTACTCCAGGTAATAAACTATATTCCAACCAAATTTTCTTCAAATCCGTTCAGACGTTTTTGGGTGATAGAGTAATAAACAGAGTAGGACTACATTGTAAACTTTTCAGAAAAAATATGTTTTTTTTTTAATGTTTGACAGGCTAGGTGTTTGACCACAGCTGACCTGATGTTAAGTGAAGGTGTGGTCGAAGATGGTTAAGCACACCTAGCCTGGAATGGAACTGGCTCTCAAGTGAGGCTGCCGGAACACACCGTTAGATGCTTGGCGGCAGATTTTCAACTTGAGGGTGGTAGCTAGCCAGTTGAGTACTAGAAAGTACCCTACCACCATGCTATGGTTTCCTCACGATATTTTCCTTCACCGGCAGCTCAAGCTCATTGTTGGGGTTTGAACCCACGCCCTTCGGCATGCGAACCTACCGCGCTAACCACTGAGCTATCATCGCTACAAAAATATATATATATATATATATAACTTTTGTAGTTTTTTGCTATATATATAAATATAGCTGTTATCCAAGTAAGTATATACATAAAAGATAAAACTAAACAAAGATAAACTAGTCATACCTGCACAACTGTTCTGCATACATATAATACATTGCGACTGAATTTTTTCCATGATGACGTAAAATTTTTCCGTCTGGATTCCTAGAACTAGGACCAGCAGCAAATTCCTTTCTAACCACGACACGAACACCAGGGATAAAACTGAAGCTGTCTAAAAAGATAACACAAAATATTATGTTGAGAATCGAAAAGTTGTATAATGGATCCGTGTTTAAGTTTTGATGGTGCCTCTTAAAGGAAATTCCACGGAATTTAAGTTTTTTTAAAAACTCACAAGAAATTTCAGATTGGACAAAAACTCATAAGAAATTTGAATTTGGAGAAAAACTCACACGCAATTTGAGTTTGGAGAAAAACTCACAAGGAATTTGAGTTTGGAGAAAAACTCACAAGGAATTTAAGTTTGGAGAAAAACTCACAAGAAATTTGAGTTTGGAGAATTCTCAAATTCCGTGGAACTCGTACCAATCACTCGTAATAATGTGATGTATATAAACATTATATATAATTTAATTGCAATCAGAAAAAGTCGAAAATTTGCTCTCTATAATCTATTTCATGTTATTGTCAAAAATTACTTTTTAGAAGTAAAAGTATGTCTGTCCAAAACATAGTCTTTAACCATTTAAATTTTAGTCAACATCCAGTCAGTCGTGATATGCTAACAAACAGACAGAAAAGCAGCGAGACAAGAGTAAGTAACTTTCGCTTTAATTATAATTATTAAGATTTAAAAGAATAACTTACCGTTGGGTTTGTATGTGTTTCAATAGCATCAATTTGAAATATAGTTAATGTTATTTTGAGATAGGTCAACGCGTGTACAAAAGTAGCCGTCACAAAGAAAATTATCTGCAATAGAACTATATATTTATGGCTAAATCAAAGTGAATCTGCCGGTACGCACCGTTAGATGCTTGGCGGCAGATTTTCAACTTGAGGGTGGTAGCTAGCCAGCCGACTACTTAAAAGTACCTTACCACCATGCTATGGTTTCCTCACGATGTTTTCCTTCACCGGCAGCTCAAGCTCATTGTTGGAGGTTGAATCTACGCCCTTCGGCATGCGAACCGACCGCACTAACCACTCGGCTATCATCGCTATCATTTGAATAAAAGGTTGCAAATTTCTGATTTGGTATAAAGAAGCGCATAAGCCTTTTTATCCTTTATTAATCCGTTTTACTGTGTTTAGTTCTTTTTCATTGAATATAAATATTGCAAACAATAGTGACGATATTAAAACTGTACGAACACTTACCATATCTTGAAAAACCTCGACAAATATTTTATATGCATCTAACAAGTCTTTGTATGCTTGGAACGTTCTCGAGCAATGCAGCTCTTTGCTTCTTATGCTTAAAGCTTTGTGTTGCATTGTTTCAATCAAAGACATTGCACAACATTGTAGCAACACAATTACTCTAATAGCGTATAAAATGTTCAAATTAAAATTCATAACTAACAAATCGCTCAAAAACTCAATTCTATAAACATCATCGGTCAATTGATACATGTAGAAATTTAAAAAAAAGTACTGAATTAACATAAAAATGTTTAAGTAATTGTTGTATTTAACATCTTTTTTTAAAAGTATGGATTTTATATTGATAACATTGGAGATTTTTTGAATTTTGAGAACGAGAGCAACATTATGATACTTATTTTTGAAGGTAACAACGAAATTGGTGATGTAGCCGACACTGTAAATGAAGTTGCTAAACGTTACGCAACAGTTTAAGATTGTATCAAAACTACTAACATTGAAATTCTTTGAATTAAATCTAGTGAAAGCTCTATATGAATTCCACATAACGTTGGTGATTGTTGCTAGAAATGAGAGGAAATTCATAATCCATCCATTTGGAATGATAAAATTATCTTTGATGCGGTATTTTGGATAAAGCGCTAGCGTTTGGAGAAAGTTAAAAGGTCTGAAATAGATTTGCAAATCTTTGTTCACAAAATTGTTTAGAAAAAGCGTGTGGTCTTCACCGACACTCGGTCGTTTTCGTTTAACCATTTTGTTCAAGACTCTCGTTGTAGTCGAATGATGATAGTAAATGCGTTACAAACTGTTAAAAACAAACTATTCATTACGAACCCTCTTCATGTTATTATGTTAGTAGGGTCAACATAACAAATTACTTTCCTACGACCTCAATTATTAAATTAATGTTTGTTTTTGGTATCTTTAAGGGTAGACTGAATATATTGATTGGCATGCTCTTTACCTTCATCATTATTCGATTCATCAGGCATCAGAGCATTTTCACGTAATTGGACATAATATTAAACAAACAAGTATATAGCTTTAATATTAAAATTTATAGATAGGCTATCGTGCGCTACATACATAGAATAGAATAGAAACCCACTAATATTATAAATGTGAAAGTTTGGATGGAGGGATGTTTGTTACTCTTTCACGCAAAAACTTCTGAATGGATTTGGATGAAATTTGGTAAGAGCAGCTCGAAAAGTGCTTTATATGTAAGACAATAATAAAAAGACATAGGCTTAGAAATAGGGCTCCATTACAACTGTTGGTTATAGAGCTATTAACATTAACAACCAAAAACTTATTGTAATAAACGTAGTTAACACTAAGTAAAATTTATTTTTGAACGATAACATTAAAAAAAAAAAAACATATTATGTATATAAAACTATTTGTCACGTGATAAATTTAATTTTGAGGATTCCATTAGACGATTAAGCAATAGCAGTTACTTAGTACAAAATTGAATAGAATTTCAATTATCTAAAAGGTATAACGAAGACATTACGCAGAATCTATTCATTACTTAAAACAAGAACGTGGTTA
Source organism: Biston betularia (assembly GCA_905404145.2). Lineage (NCBI taxonomy): Eukaryota > Metazoa > Arthropoda > Insecta > Lepidoptera > Geometridae > Biston > Biston betularia. The sequence goes on from FR989884.1 coordinate 979,859, forward strand.
GCTTTGTGTCATTCGTTGTCTTATTGTTAAATGGTCACTTTAAGACTTCATACAACAATGTTTTTAAAAAAAGATATTCAATTATCCTACTTCAACACCAACGAGACCTGTAGAAGTTTTACTCGGCAATAGACTTAACAAAAACTTCAAAAAAATTGTATTGCCCTTGACTATAATGCAATTGTTGACATGTAATTTAAAATATACCATTCGCGACAGTTATATAACATCGAATTCTCTGTTGATTAACTCCATAACAGGCATTTCAGTTGCTTTGCATGTGATTTGTTCTCTGCATACATTTCTTTATGTTAGTTCTGATGATAATTGGCATTGGTACAGTAACATATTCAGTTTTGGCGATTTTATCAACTTGATTTATTACGACGTTGGTTTCATTCTAAATGCTATGATTACCGTTAAGAGAAGTCAAACTATGGTCACTCTAATTCTTAAAATGAACAAAATCTATGTGAATTTAAAAACAAGTAGCTATATAAGTGTAATGTTAACTGTATGGGTTTCTGTTCTATCAATTATTTTCGTAACTGTGACTGTAGGTTTCATTGGATATATTATTATTTGGGATGGACCACATTTTTCCTATATGGTCTTAACTACTTTTTTTTTCATGGTGTTTGACTTCAATGTGGTCCATACAATATTCACGATTCAATGGTTAAGAAGGAGTGTTGAGATATGGGTTAATGAATTTGATAAATGCAATCTAGAAATAAGTTCTCAGAACAAAATTGATAATATGAAAGCTTTGTTGGATACCTACAATGAAATTTTAGAATCTTATAAAGTTGCTAAAGATGTTTCGCAAGAAATGGTATGTTGTATAAACTAATATTACAAAGATATATAGTGTATAAATAACGATACTCAGAGCGGGGTGTCAGCATCCCTACTTCATCGTGTAGGTACCAAGTTGAGGCGTAGCACGTTCGACACTAATGATCGAGTATTACAAGAATTATTAAGGTCGCTTCATCTTATTTGAGATATTTTGAAATTAAGCAATATTAACAAAGAAGAAACAAAAATTAAAAAGACGTGTTACTACACACGAATAGTTACAAAAATATTATCTATACTCGCTGGTACTGGTGAACCTGATGAGGTGGGGCAACCAACATTTGGCTCTCATTCTATTTATGTTATATACTTTGCGGAAGTTAATTATTTTAAGTATTCAAGAGTAATATTTTTAGTGTATTTCCACTTAAAAGTCGTTTACAGTAAAATGCTCGTCAGATCAGTGACGAGGATTTAATTTAAATATTAATTTCATCTGAGTACAAATTTAAATATTTATTCGAAATATTCTTAAATTTCAAAAATTATAATCAGACATAAACTAAAAATCGAAATGAATTAAAAATATCCCATGAATAAAATCACTAGTATTAATATATTTATATCCTGTTCTCGCTGCAGTAACCAGTTGTCGACACGTGTGTCGCCAGTACAGGAGACATTCTCAAGACGTGTCGACTCTTCGAATGCTCGGCGAAGAATGAAACTCACTCTAATCATCTCATTCTCAGCTAAGAGCGATAACTATTCAAATATAGCTAAAAAGGATGTAGAACATTGTTGAAAAATAATAAATAGTACTGTCATAAAGTATACTTGATTATTCTATTTTTTTTTCAGATTTTGTTTCATATAGTGGAGACTATCCGTTATAGTCTAGTTTATATACAAAGTGTAATATTTATATTTACTCATATAGCTCTCGTGGGAAATAATAAAGTGAGTATTAAAATTGACTATTCGACTGACGTATCGGCCTATAATATTCGATTTAAAAAAAAAATGCGACGCTACCGTTAGTTTCTTACATTCTATTTTTGCACGACTGCCCAAAAAAGGAGTGTAACGTTTTCAAGTTTCATGTATACGTATGATATAGGTATATGATGATGATATATATAATCTTCATCACTTTTGATGAAGATTATGAAAATGATACAATCAGAGAATTATTTTTTATTTTTCAGGAAATAATTTTTCCGATTAAACTTACATCAATTTTTATGTGGATTTTGAAAAACTTGTTTCTACATACTTACCTTGGATTTCAACTTGAATTTTTTTACATTGCAAACGAGAATGCAAGATTCAAATGTGGACAGTACCTGCAATCTTCTACTGCTGGTAATACATTCACACACATACCTTTATAAATACATACTACATAATTATATACTGACTACGTTAATAGGTATTTAACAAATAACTTTTCCACACGAGAAAGAGAGTCGCGTTTCCCTGCGACATCGAATCAGAAATGAGGAGATCCGTAGACGAACTAAAGTTACCGACATAGCCCAGAGAATCAGCAAGTTAAAGTGGCAGTGGACACATAGCACGCAGAACTGATGGCCGATGGGGCTGCAAAGTTCTGGAGTGGAGACCACGGATCGGCAAGCGCAGCGTAAGACGCCCACCCACAAGGACGACCTAATAAACACCCCAGGAACGCGCTGAATGCGAGCCGCTTTCAACCCGTCTTTTTGGAAGTCAATTGAGGAGGCCTATGTTCAGCAGTGGGCGTCCTACTTCTGAAATGATGATGATGAAGAAATACATTAAAAAAAATATGTATAAATGTTTCGGCCTCATGCCTCATGCGGTGACCTTCATCATGGAAACAAAGCTGAGTACAACGCGCTCACGGTCTCGTTGTGCTTAGCAAGATGTAACAGACATTTAACCCACTAATCTCACTATAGATGGATGTATGGATGGATGTTTGGTACTCTTTCACGCAAAATATACTTAACGGATTTGGATGAAATTTGTTATGGAGGTAGCTGAAACCCTGGATTAACAAAGGTTATTTTTTATCCCTATAACATATAGCGGATAACATCACGGGGCGCAGCTAGTTGTCATATAAATATTTGTCCTGGTGGGAATCTAACCCACGCCCTAAAGCTCTTGAAGCAAATATTCTACCAAATGAACCAACGGGGCTGTTTAAAACACGTTAATAGAAATAGAGGTATTTTTAATTATTTTGGACTTCGTAAGACAGATAATGGGTTAGACTTGGAATTTTTCAGATTTACTTGAATTTCACTGAGAATTGTAATATAATATAATATCGTAGGACTATACACACAGCGCCATCTGGCCCCAAACTATGCAGAGTTGTGTAACGGAACTCAGATAACTGATAAAATACATAAACACTTTTTTTTTGTAAATACATACTTATAATACATACAGAACACCCAGACACAGAACAAACATTTGTTTGTTCACAAAATCTTTGCCCTGAGTGGGAATCGAACCCACGCCCTACGGCTCTCAAGGCCAATGAGCCAACGGGGCTGTCTTGTCACTTAATAATAATAATTTATATACATTTTTACTATCGTTTAGTTTCTTCTAGGGAAGCGTGATCGTAGACCTGCTCGTAGACGTGCTCCATCGTAGACCGCATGCGCATGAAAACAGTAAACGCACAATAAAAAGCATGTAATTGGCAATTCTATACATACACACAGTCTTCTTAAAGAGAAAGAAAATATGTAGTTTAAATTGTCTTTTTTTTAGAGAAAGAAAAGAAGATATTAAAGAACATACTGCGTCTCTACGAAGCTAAATTCACCACGATGTCGGCTTGCAAGTGGTGCGTGCTGGATGCAAAGCTGCCTCTGCGTCTCATCAGCTTACTGGCAACTTATACCATCGTTATGTTGCAATTTGCTCTGCTGTGAACTATTTACTAAATACCAAAAGATGATCGATTGTTTCAGGCGTTCATCACCATCATCACCACCATCATCATCATCATCAGCCTTTTGTAGTCCACTGCTGGATATAAGCCTCTCCCAAGACACGCCACTCAGATCCACCGCCAGCTGTCCTACGTATATCGTCATTGTCTCCATCGAGTCTCAGGGCGTCCTACGCTACATTTGCCAATTCGCGGTCTCTCCACTCTATAACACGTCTACCCCAGCGGTTATCGGTTCTGCGACAGATATGTCCAGCCCATTGCCACTTCAGCTTGCTAATACGCTGAGCTATGTCTGTGACTTTAGTTCTCTGGCGAATTACTTCGTTCCAGATACAATCCCTTAGAGAAATGCCAAGCATAGCTCTCTCCATAGCTCGCTGAGCGACTTTGACTTTTTGATCGATTGTTTCAGGCGTTATTAGTGGAAATTAATTTTTCGTATTCAAGTCATACACGAGTATTTATGTATTTCCCATCAAAAGTTGTTTTGTTTACAACTGTGTTGAGGATTTAATTTAATATTTATCTAACTAAATTAATTTAGTTAATATGTTGTTTTATAATTTTGTGACATAAATGTAACTGGTTTATCGTTTTTCAATCGTTCAATCGTTCAATAAAAATAATTTGAATTTGAAATTGAATCAATTTTAACCTTTTATTTATTTGATTTTAAAAGTTGTAGTTGACAGTAACCATTCTTTGATTTAATAAACTTACATAAATATCTATTGATAGACGTGTACGTAATTGTATTTAAAAAAAATTAAATTTAAAAATCTTTGAACTATATCAGAGAAAGAGACACATTTATATTCACTTCTCCTTTTGTCTTTAGCAATTACGTCATCTATCAGAATGTATACAAAAGTGTTATTAGAAAGATAGCATTCATAAATAATGACGGTCCCTACGTACATAAAGACATGTCAAAAACCGAAGTTTACAGAAGAGCGTAATTTGTTTTCAAACCGCTCTAGAAATAATTCTATTAACAATTACAAATATTTTTTTTCTATAATGCTTTATTAGCTTTAGGAACTTTAGGTATATGAAAAACCTAAAGTCGATATAAACGTTCAAACGTTTAGAGGAGGCTTCAGGTGACCAGAATGCTGGTATCTACTTTGGTCAAAAGCTAAGCATTGCCATCCAGCGTGGCAATGCTGCCAGCATTCTGGCCACATATCCCTCCTCTGACGGATTTTTAGACTAAGTTTTTTGTATACATATTGTAAAAAGTAAAATTTTTGCAATAGTAGTTTTTATCTCAATAAATGTTTTAAGCCAATATGCAATTTAAAAAAAATTACATTTTTGACATGTCTGTATGTAGGTACCGTCGGGCTTCTGAAGCATTGTTAACCATGCTAGGAATGAACCTCATTCAGTTTCACTACAATACCTTCCGCAGGACAAAAATCATTACACGCAAGTCATCAAAATAAATAAAATATTGGGGATACTATGAGTGAGTGTGTATGTATGTTTGTTAGTATAATGTGAATATGTGTTAAGTATTTGAAACCCTTAAGATCAATTAATCATAAGCTTATTAAATTTATCTGTCCATTAATCTACAGGCGTAGGACGTACGGCGTAGGGCGTAGGACGTAGGGCGACAAGGTGAACAGACGACCGCAGGAACGCGCTGGATGCGAGCCGATTCCAACCGGTCTTTATGGAAGTCAAAGATAAGAAGAAGAATGGGGGAGGCCTATGTCCAGCAGTGAACGTCCTACGGCTGAAATGATGATGATGATGATGATGATTAATCTACAAAATTGAATGAAGATTAACACAACACAAGATGAAGCTCGCAGAATCTGACACTTGTGATATATGTGGACGCTTAGAGGATTTTTACCACGTCATGGTGGAGTGTCCGTGAACGCAGTGCGTTAGATATGTCATGTTCACTCAGTATGGCTACAATTTTCTCAATGCCGGCGAGATCCAAAGTGTACTGTCCGCTCCACTGAGTGAAGCGGCACGTACTCTCTTTATCTCGGAGTAGAAATATTAAGAATGGAAACAATAGAGCTGGCATAGTTGCCAAGCGACACAAGCTCCAAAACAAAATTTAGATTAAAATAAATATCGTAGAACTATACACACAGCGCCATCTGGCCCCAAACTAAGCAGAGCTTGTGTGATGGAAGTCAGATAACTGATAGAATACATAAATACTATTTTTTTGTAAATACATACTTATAGTACATACAGAACACCCAGACACAGCCAAACATTTGTTTATTCACAAAATGTTTGCTTGAGTGGGGATCGAACCCACGCCCTACAGTTCTCAAGGTAGATACTACCAATGAGCCAACGGGGCTGTCAAAAAATTGTACGATTACCTTTATACATATAAGGCTTTCAAATATGATTAATTTCATTGATGTTACTGACGTATGTACATCTACTAAAATTGAATTATTTATGCAAACTTAATACTATTAGGTTGACAAGCTTTTATATTATACAAATTTTCTTATCGTTCATTAAGAACGTATGTAGTTATCGCTTTATTCTAATCGGTGCCTTATTTCGTGGAAAATTCTTAACGTTAGGATTTTTAACATCTCTATTTATTTCAATTTCATTTGAAACATGATCCAGGAAGACCATATTTTGACGAATAATGTTCTCGATCATAATTTACAGAGATATTTGAAGCCATCAATTGTTTTTCAAAAGTTATTTTTTCATTCTAATTATGTCATCAGAAACAATCGTATAACTCAAAATGGAGTGTTTGAAAATGTGGTGTCTTTTGTGGCTACTTGTGTATATGTTTTATTGTCTATACATCGGGTTACGCGTGTTCATCAAATGCAATCTATATTACGACTCTCTTTAAATGATGCCAACTTAAATTTAGTTCTAATTTCATGTAGAATTATAACATCTTTAATATATGTCGCAGGATATATTACATTATTGATAACAAACATTTGCAATAGCAGAGATCACGTTTGTCTTGTCCTCAAAATCCAAGAGATTTTGAACGTCAACAAGAATAATTTCAATTATAAATATTTTCTATATAACATTCTCAGTTACTTGGTTTTTTCTGTTTTTATATTCGTCTGTTTTGGCGATGCCATGTGGATGTACTCTGGGAATTGGGCCGATTATTTATTTGAGTTTATCGCGAGCGTATTTGATTTTAATATATTGAGCATTATCACATATATAGTGATCATTAGACGTAACCTTTTAATATGGAAAACTAATATCAAACACTGCTACGATTTTGAAGAGAGAGAAAGAGAACCATATTTATCAACGATGATGAAAACTTATACTAACTTGTTAGAGTCTTACCGATTACTTGTCAAAGTATATCAAGACATAGTATGTGCTATTTTTTTTTATTTGTCAAGCTATACTTTTATAGGTATACCTATACAGCTCAGAATGTTTTCTTTGTTACAGATATTATATTACGCTATTTATAGTTTTACGCACGCATTGGTATTTGCTGAAGTGTGGATATGCTTGATAAAGATCTCCGGAAGTAACCTATATTATAAGGTAAGTCAGTTAAAAACTGAAGTAATCATTCTTACCTTAAGGTGGTTCGATTTAATATTTTTTTGCCATTTATAGACAAATGGAGCATAATTTTACAGTGATATCACAGCTGCTGGTATTTATTTTGGTGTTTAATTGCGGTAAACTACAATTGCTGGAATAAAACAAATAAAATGGAAATGGAATATTTTTTATTCATAAAAACCACTAGCACCTTTTCTGCTTATAATTTTCTACTACATGTTTAAATTCATATTTGTTAATCTATTTGGTGAACTATCCAAATTTCTAAATCAGCCCTGTTTTTCTGTTTTTAATCTTTCTTTCTTTTCCTTCTTTTCTTTCTTTTCTTTCTTTTCTTTCTTTTCTTTCTTTTCTTTCTTTTCTTTCTTTTCTTTCTTTTCTTTCTTTTCTTTCTTTTCTTTCTTTTCTTTCTTTTCTTTCTTTTCTTTCTTTTCTTTCTTTTCTTTCTTTTCTTTCTTTTCTTTCTTTTCTTTCTTTTCTTTCTTTTCTTTCTTTTCTTTCTTTTCTTTCTTTTCTTTCTTTTCTTTCTTTTCTTTCTTTTCCTTCTTTTCCTTCTTTTCCTTCTTTTCTTTCTTTTCTTTCTTTTCTTTCTTTTCTTTCTTTTCTTTCTTTTTCTTTCTTTTCTTTCTTTTCTTTCTTTATCTTTCTTACCTCTACACTAATCTTATATAAAGATAAGATAAAGAGATGTAGAGATTGATGTAGATACCTATTTTTCAAATTCCAGTATAAACTTTCCGTCTCGTTGTTTCAACTTTGAAAATTGTTTTAACTCGTTTCAGGGTTTAAATATCAACAATTTGTTGTTATTTTGTTTATGGTTAATGAAAACAATGATGCTCATCTTCATGTTGGGAGTCGAGATGGAAAAGATGTACGTCGCAATGGACACGACTCATAGTACCGCAGCGCACATGACAAAATCATATAAATGTTCAGGTATTATAATGTTTGTGTCTATGACAACAGTAGTGAACTGAAAATAGGCAATACTTTTACACGACTATGGCGAAGCAAAGGGAGGGTTTTGTTTTTGACCGGTATGTGTTATGTGTGTATGTACATATGAACTTCGAAACTACTTATCCGGAGTTTTGGCGGGAACGCGGAAAGCGTCGTGTCGCCCCATTGTATTTTTTTCCAAAACTACTGTTTTTTAGAGTGTTTATGTTTAAAAATGGTGATGTTTTGTTCATAATAGTGCCGACTCACAAGCGCGAGTGTGGGAAAATGATAATTATAATGTGGTGAAACATGACTTTTTGTGTTGCTTCCAAAACCCCATCGAAGCTTTATAGTAAAGTTGCCACTACTTTACTAAAGCATGATTGGACGTAAACTGATAAGGACTGGACTTGACCAAGACTGGACTTTGACTATAACCATACCTACGAGGCAACTTATTTAACTTATGGAACTTGAAAATATAAAATACTTGACACTGGCGAATGCTCAAAATGCGACGTCAAAATTAAAGAAAAAATAAAAACCACTTATCATAATTTGACAAATGGGGTGCCGTCTTGAGTTGGATCGATGACGTTTCATTACTTGCCCAGCCTGTTCACTGCCATCTAGCGCCGAAACTCTCCAAACTGTCAATATGACGTCGGCAAACACCAAATTTGATGGTGTTTTCCAAAGTTTAATGAAAAATAGTATAATGGAAGAATGTAGTGACAATAATAATGTTAATTTAGCTGTGACTGAATCGAGCAATTTAAACATGGTCACTCTATCGTACGAATGGCCTAAGCCAGCCAGCCAGGTTATAAAATGTTGTAACAAACGCTACGGCTGGATATCATTCAGGTCGCTAGTTGAACGGCGCTGTTCAGTAAAGAGCCTAGGCTGTTGATTGAACGGCTAATTAAGCTAGTTGGCTGCGACAGATCCAAGTCATTTGCCTAGCTGTTTGATCAGATGGCTGCATATCATTCAGGCCGCTAGTTGAACGGCGCTGTTTAGTAAAGAGTCTAGGCTGTTGATTGAACGGCTAATTAAGCTAGTTGGCTGCGACAGATATATTATCATTTTGGGTATAATCGGCCTAAGGAAATGTTTATATTTCAGAAGCGGAACGCAGGATGTTTAAGAATGTGTGTCGGTTGTATCGCACGCAGTTCTCGAGAGCCAGCGCTCGCAGCGTGTTCTGCATCGACGCCACACTACCGCTTCAACTCACTCAACTTATCACAACTTATATTATTGTGCTCTTGCAGTTCGCGTTTTTATAAATATTGTGTGATCTTGCGTGTTATACTATCTTCTTTGTTTGTGGCATCAAATACTACAAACAAAGAAGATCCATCCATATTTTGCAATCGTAAAATACGATTATGGAGATTTAGAACAACTCCTATTTTTTTTTTTTTTTTTAATAATTTGCCCTTTCGGGCAGGCTAAAGCTATAGAGCCATACTGCCTTGTCTTAAGTGTTATTTCTGCTGTATCTTAGCTATAGTTATCGTCAAAGTCGTCTTTGTCAAGTCCAGTTCGTGTCAGTTAATTCCAGTCATGCTTTAGTAAAGTAGTGGCAACTTTACTACAAAGCTTCGATGGAGTTTTGGAAGCACCACGAAAACTCATGTTTCACCACATTATATCATTTTCCCACACTCGCGCTTGTAATTCGGCACTTTATGAATACAACACCACCATTTTTATGCATAAACACTCGACAAAACACTAGTTTTGGAAAAAAATACAACGGAGCGACACGACTCTTCCCGCGTTCCCGCCAAAACTCCGAACAACTCCTAGTTTATATTTGTAACTTGAGTAATTTTTTTTTATGTTTGACCGGCTAGGTGTTTTTGACCACAGCTCACCTGATATTAAGTGAAGGTGTGGTCGAAGATGGTAAAGCACACCTAGCCTGGAATGGAACTGTAGTGTCTATCTTTAGAACGCGCACTCTCTCTCTCACACACACACACACACACGCACATTATACAAACTGCAGGCAGAATTATCTTAATTTAACATTTTTTTTTTCTTTGATTAATTATTTTCGGCAACACTAAACTTTTTCTAAATTCAAAATTTAATTCACTTATTGCTGTCTATTGTTTGTATGTATATAAATGTTTCATGTACATAAGAGGGGAAGCCACTGGCTCCTAACTCACAACCTTTGACAAGTTCGGGAGCCTATGGTAAATTGTATCTGTTCACTATGTTTTTACATCGAATGTGTGGGGTGGTATATAGGTGTATAAAACATTTGTGATAAAAACAATTTTTTGTCACGGTGTGTTCGGTATGTAGGTATTATGAGTATGTATTTAAAAAAAAATCTATCAGTTATCATCTGACTTCCATAGTGCAAACTTTACTTAGTTAGGGGTCAGATGGCGCTGTGTACGTCTGTATATGTATGTATGTATGTGGAGAGTATAATAAGCTACCCAATTACTTAGAATTTCGTTTGACTGTATCTCGACTGATGTACTCAGATGCTTTTGTTCAGAATAAACTTGAAGGCACTTGCACAGCTTGTATGTTAATTTTAAAATAACTTTATATTCAATAAGTAAATAAATATCTTAGATTTTAAATGTTAGTTAAATGCTTCTAAATTTATAGTCATGTTGTATACACATGTTTAGGTATATAGTCTGGCTCGAAACTGTACCTAGCAAATTATGTATCTGTTCTGACTATGTTCTGTTTTGTGTATCAATAAATAAAATAAAATAAAAATAAAATGTACAAACAGGTTTTTGTAGGTATCTTTTTACAATAAAGAACACACATATCATATGTACTAGTATATAGTAGAGAGTAAAATATATAATTATACATGTGTATACTATTGCTTTATATAATACTAGAGGCCTGTCCCGGCTTCGCGCGGGTGGTCATTTATTTTTTAATTAAATTCTAGTAATAAATATACCCTTTGTTACTCAGGAAGAAGCAACATTCTAATGGTGAAAGAATTTTCGAAATATGTCCAGTAGTTTTTGAGTTCATTCGTTACAAACATACAAAAATACAAATTTTTTCTCTTTATAATATCAGTATTAGTAGATATATGTTACTCGGGGAGAATGTAGCATTCTAATGGTGAAATAGTTTTCGAAATCGGTCCAGTATTTTGAGTTTATTCGTTACAAAACATACAAATATCCAAAACTACAAATCTTTCCTCTTTATTTTATTTTATTATTTGTAAACTTTTTTTGTATTTTGCACGCCTTGTGAAGGCTGAATATAGAGATGTCTTTTTATTTTATTTCCGACCTGACCTGTACCTATATTTATGCAAATTAAACAATTGAATTTTATAATGTTAGTGTAGGTGACAATAAATATAGGTTCTCTTTTAGTTGATTTTTATTTAATTTTATTGTAATTTTTATTTTATTTCATTTTTATTTGTAATTTTTAATTTTAAGTTTGACATTTTTAGCATTAGCATTTTTATTTTAATTTTAATTTCTATGAGCTAATATGTAATATGGACATACGTGGTCTGAAATAAATGATTATTATTATTATTATTTTTATTTTAAACATTTGTTTGCTCTCCACTGAGGAGGTACATTTTGGCACGGGCCGAAGCCAAGTGCTTAAGAAAGTGATAAAAATTTCCTAACAATTCTGCATGTGTTCAGAATAACGGCTTTTTGGAGTGCTTTAAATGTTGCTTTCTGGATGTTGAGTGCCTCCAGACTAGCACCCAGTGTTTCTGGTATAACTCCCGTGGTGGATAAAACTATAGGGATGGTTCTTGTAGTTGTTACCTGCCATTGGCTCTTAATTTCTATGGATAGATCAGTGTATTTGGCTATTTTTTCAGTGTGTGTGGATTGCAAATTGTGGGTGTTACATATGGCAACGTCGATAAGGAAAGTAGATTTGTTAACTTTGTCCAGAACGGTTATATCTGGTCTGTTGTAGTGAACGGTCTTGTCGGTTATTATAGTGCGGCCCCAATAGAGTCTGTAGTTGCGGTTTTCAAGAACTGGTTCAGGCTTATACTTGTAGTAAGGTGTTTTTTCAGTGATAAGCTTATATTTATATGCGAGTAATTGATGTATTATTGCGGCTACCTGGTCATGTCGGTGTTTGTAGTCTGTCTGTACAATGGCTTTGCATGCTCCTGTTCTATGCTGAATTGTCTCCGAGCAGCTGCAGCATCTTCTGCAGGTGTCAGATATGTTGGGTGTCTTTATAATGTATTTTTGGTAGTTGCGGGTGTCAATGACTATTATTATAGATTTAGATAGTATAAATACAGATGTATTACATGTGAAAAAAATAAACTATCAATGTGGAAACCTATCTTTTATTAATAAGAACCACTCGCACCTTTTCTGCTTATAATTTTCTACTACATGTTTAAATTAATGTAAATCTATTTGAACTATCCAAATTTCTAAATCAGTCCTGTTTTTATGAACTGGGCGCTGGCTTCTTTTCATCGTGGGAAGTGTAAGACCATAGTCCACCTCGCAGTAGTTATATTCCAGGGCAGTACACTTGTATGTTTGCAATATTTTATTTTTTGACGGCCCTGTTGGTTCATTGGTAGTATGTCTGCTCTAAGAGCTGAAGGGCATGGGTTCGATTCCCACCTAGGACAAGCATTTTGTGATATAAATGTTTGTTCTGTTTCTGGGTGTATAGTATGTATTTACAAAAAAAAAACTATTTAAGTATTCTATCAGTTATCTGACTTCCATAGCACAAGCTTTGCTTAGTTTGGGTTCAGATGGCGCTGTGTGTAATGTCCTATGATATTTATTTATTTTTTCTGTAACAGCAATCGCTGGCAGATTACGAACAGACTTTTTAGCAGCCAGCCGAAGCAAACTATATAGCCAACCTGGAAATGTATTATTTACTAGCTGCGCCCGCCGTGCTACACACAACATTTTTACGAAATAACAAGTAGCGTAAATGTTAGGTACCTTCACACAAAACTTGATCAAAATTGGTCGAGCCGTTTGAGCGTGAAGAAAGAAAGGAAGAAGAAAGAAAAACGTTTAATTTTGTAACAAGCACAAAAAGAAAAACAAACGAACAGAGACAGACATAAGTCACAAAATAGGGGCTCACCTCAGCATAATGCTGGTCATACTAAGTGGTGTCATACCACTTACCAGCGCCAGTGGTATGACCAGGTGGAGAAGTAACAAACTCACAAACGCACTCACAAACTTTCGCCTTTCTAATATTAGTGTGATAGATAATATTTTTTACGGCTCCTGGTCCTATGGGTGTCCAAGATAATTTTATTATATCTATGTATGTCGCCTGTCTGTATAAAATCAATAAAAATAAATATTTCAGGATATTTCACACATTTGATTTGGTGTTTTACTGCTATTACAACTCATCGTACTAGTGCATCGTTAAAGTACTAAATGGAGTTTTTTAAAATCGAATTTTCGTTCTTTTGTAGCGATGATAGCTCAGTGGTTAGCGCGGTCGGTTCGCAGGGCGTGAGTTCAAACCCCAACAATGAGCTTCAGGTGCCGGTGAAGCAAAACATCGTGAGGAAACCATAGCATGGTGGTAGGGTACTTTGTAGTATTCAGCTGGCTAGCTACCACCCTCAAGTTGAAAGGCCGCCAAGCATCTAACGGTGTGTTCCGGCAGCCTCGCTTGAGAGCCAGTTCCATTCCAGGCTTGGTATGCTTTACCATTTTCGATCACATCTTCATTTAACATCAGGTGAGCTGTGGTCAAACAACTAGCCTGTCAACCATTAAAAAAAAAAAAAAAAAATCGATACACAGAACTTCCTTCCTTCTTCCTTCCTTCACCGGCAGCTCAAGCTCATTGTTGGGGTTGGAACCCACGCCCTTCGGCATGCGAACCTACCGCGCTAACCACTGAGCTATCATCGCTACAAAATCGCTGCAATGGTTATGGACAGGCGTTATCTCTTACCATCAGGAAAGCGTCTCGTTCGTCTCATAACTTTTTAAATAAAATAAAAAAGGTGAGCTGTGATCAAACACCTAACCTGAAAACCATTAAAAACAAATTGTTGAACCCGCTCCTCGGTCAAAAGGCGAATAAGTCCATAATGTCAACGGAACTTTTGAAAAACTATTATAATTACTTTATTTGTTTAATTTTGTTTTATGTGCCTACATTTATTGTCTGCTACTGTTTGCACGCAGATGTTTCAACTGTAAATCAATTGAGATTAGACATAACTACGTCAATAGGTAAAGGTGACTTTACATCGAAGGGTTGGCTAGAAAACGCGTGTTATGTTTTCGCTTGTGACAATGACCTATAATGTTGATGTTATCAGTAAAAGATTTGTATTTGTACAAAAAAAACCTCTGATAATTGTCGATTTTTATAAAGAGCTCTCATCTGAACTCTGAAAATATATATATACATTGTATATATATATATATATATTTTTTTTTGATTGGTGAAACTACAAGGGCTCACCGTAAGACCAGCGCTGGTCGTACCACTTAGTTTGACCAGCATTATGCTGAGGTGAGCCCCTATTTTGTAACTTTTGTCTGTCTCTGTTTGTTTGTTTTTGTTTTTGTGCTTGTTACAAAATTAAACGTTTTTCTTTCTTTCAAATTCATAAACGCAATGATTTTAAAAATAGAACAAAACTTGGACTGTATGTCCAGCCCCATTAGATACATGTTTGAATGTTTGTGTGAGTGTAGGCAAAATTGTTGGACCATGGAGTTTTTTTTCTCTTTTTTCGATGAGAGAGACTTTCGATGGTTAGTCTCAACAGCCCCGCAATTTCGCTAGCTGCAGTACCCTTCAAACTGGAACACAGTATTGTTTACTGCTTAGCGGCAAAATAACTGGTACTGCGGAGGATTCACCTATATCTTTGCAAGAAATTATAATTCTGAATTAATCTTGTTTTTTCAAACTGTCCCAACTTCTTCTCATTGTGCAGCCAAGTGCAGGTTGCCAAACATGACATATCTTCGAAAATTAAAGAAAACCGTGCATGTAGTTTTTCAGAAAAGAAAGATGTGTATGCTGTAGGGTATGAACCCAAGACCTGATTGGAAGCTAGACGGTCTCTCCCTACTCGGCTGTCAAAACATCCAAATTTTTTTTTTGATCATTTGACTTTTAACAATGTTTCAAAGTTTCGTTTGTTTCGTACGGTCAAGCTACACGCGAACATTTTCTGGCAAGCGCAAGCAATGGTAAAAACAAATATTAATCTACACTAACATTATAAAGAGGAAAAACTTGTATTTTTTTATGTTTGTAACAAATAAACACAAAAACTACCGGATCGATTTCAAAAATTCTTTCACCATTATAATGTTACATTATCGCCAAGTAACATAAACTATATTTAGTACTAATTTTTTTTTAAATATCCACCCGTACGAAGCCGGGACTGGCCGCTAGTCAATGATATTACTAATGAGCCAACAGTTATTAAAATGTAAAAGAACTTTAATGTAAAATAAATTTTAAAACAAATTTTGAAGAAAAAGATTGAGGTATTATGGCAGAGATAAACATAACGGCAACCATTTGTGATATGCTATTTTTAACTAAGTAGGTAATAATAACTATTACAAAGAAATATAATGCGTAGCAACACTTACAACAAATTACATTAGATAGATATAAATTCTTTATTGAGCACAATTACATAACAATAACATAAAATGTCTCAGAGCGATGTTGATTTTTCAATAATGAGCTTGAGCTGACGTTAAAAGAAAACATTGTGCGGAAACTATCTTCTTCCTGTGCCATATCCTAACGGATGTCGGAGACCATCTTTCCAAATAAGATTCTTTCCTGAGCTGCTCCGCTCAGAACAGCGGCGTCAGCAGCACCGGTCCAAGACTTCAAATTGTTATACCAGGCTATTTTCCTTCTGCTTCTACCTCTCTTTCCCTCTATTTTCCCTTCAATAATAGTTGACGGATAGCGGGCACTATAGCTTTTTTTTTCAGGTGTCGATTTCCACCCAGGACAAACTTTGTGGTATAAACAAAGGTTTTTTCCTGTCTGAGTGTACTGTAACTATTTACAAAAAAAAAAGTATTTAAGTATTCTATCAGTTATCTGACTTCCATAGTACAAGCTTTGCTTAGTTTGTGGTCAGATGGCGCTGCGTGTAATGTCCTACGATATTTATTTATTTACATTACACCACTTTTAAAAGAATCATGACTGTGTAATTAGTTGTAAGTTTAATAAATAAGACTAATACAATTTGGAGTTCATTAAACATTCTATTTCAATCATAAATTCTTAGGTATCACAATATAATCAAATAGTTAAGGCATCTCTATAAAGACGAGCTTTCGTATGCGAGTTCTCCAATTATGCACAGCCGATCAACTTAGCAGTTACGCACCACAGTCTCAGTTAGGCCGCGAGACGCGCGTCACGTATTGTGGCAATGCAATTTTTTAAATAATTTTCATGTTAAAAAAAAAACATTTTAAAATGTTCCGTACAAAATAATACTCAATTTTTTAGCTTGTAGCATTTACGGCTGTGCATTGCAAATAGTTTTAGTATATAATTTTATACATATATATATATATATATAAATAGTTTATTGTGATTTAAAATACAAAATAAATAAAAATGAAGCATTACTACTTCTGTTTTAAAGAAGGAAGCAAGATAAACCAAATAATATGTGCCATTTTAAGTGAGTATACGTACTGTTTTATTTATTGTTTTTTCTCTTTTAAAAGATTCTCGTGATTTTTTTCTGAAATTTTCAAATAATTCTAATTAATTAATAGTGAAAAACTTCTATAATAATATCATTATTTAATTTATTTTGGATGGATGGATGTTTGCAAAAACTACCGAATGGATTTGGATGAAATTTGGTATGGAGGTAGCTGAGACCCTGAATTAAAACATAGGCTACTTTTTATCCTGAAAACATGTAGCGAGCAACACCGCGGGGCGCAGCTAGTTTTTTATAAGTAATTATAACTAAACATCCGGTATTCCAGTAGCTTCACTCGAGAGCTAGTTCCATTCCAGGCTATGTGTGTTTACTATTGTCTAGATTTGAACTCACGCTATTCGGCATGTGATCCGACCTCGCAAATTACTATAATTCTTACAAAAACATTTCTTTGCTTTCAGTAAATATACCCGTGTTCGCATATGGCATGAGTATTGGCTGGATGTCGCCCATGACCCTGCTGCTGCAGGGGCCTGACTCACCACGAGGGTCTCCTCTCACAGATACTGAGGTAGGCAAAACATTTCAAGCTCTGAAATCAAAATTCTAAACTAATTGTCACTAACTGAGCTGAGCGTGGTATACATGGACATCTTTTTAGGGTTTCGTACCCAAAGGGTAAAACGGAACACTGTTACTAAGACTCCGCTGTCTGTCTGTCACCAGGCTACATCTCATGAACCGTTAGACACTTGAACTTTTCACAGATGATGTATCTCTGTTGGCGCTATAACAACAAATACTAAAAACAGAGTAAAATAATGTTAAGGGTCTCCCATACAACAATTTCATACAGAGCCATCTAGCCGCAAACTAAGCAAAGTTTGTACTATGGAAGTCAGATAACTGATAGAATACTTAAATACTTTTTTTAATGAAAAAACATACCTATAATAAATACAAAACACACAGACACAGAACAAACATTTTGTTTATACCACAAAAAGTTTATCCTGGATGGGAATCGAACCCACGCCCTGCAGATCTTGGAGCAGGCATGAACCAATAGGGATGTCATTATCAAATGGGCTAACAGGGCAGTCCACGAAAATGGTAATTTCGTGTCAATAATGTGACACCTCATTCCAGTCGATTTAACTTCATAGTCCGGGTGGCAGCGTTGCAAATACAAAAGTCATAGTAAGCCAGCTGATATTGATACTGATAGTAGATCTCATATGGCTAATAAGTAAACCGAACGTCAGCTGCCCAGGTAGCGGTGGGTTTGGGAGTGGGAGGTCGTGGAAGTTGTAAAAAAAAATTTAAAAAAAAGTGATAGTACGCCGGCTGAAACCCATTTTCATGAAAAGTTGACATCATACTGAGTTGAAAAATAGTCGTCAGCTGCATGGAGGAGGGTGGATTATGCGTCAGCCGATCGCATGAACTTGTAAAAAATCGCGTAAAAAAAAGTCATAGTACGCCGGATGAAACTTAAACTAGCTGATAGTTTATATAATTTAATGTACGAATACAGCAATCAGCTGCGTGGGTAGCGGTGGAAAGACCGTCAGCCGATGCAGTAAAGGTTGAAAATATTGGAGCATTGCTACTATGCGGTTTCCTTTTAAACACGAATTTCGAGGTAGATTCTGGCCTTGCTTGAGCCCATAACACGACCTTCGGGCTACCTAAGCCTCTTTCCTTAAAATTAATTAAATTGATTATAATAAAATGTATTTATTTGTTTATGTATTTATTTGGGTATATGTGCGAGTGTGTTAGAGAGGATGTGTGGATGTGTGTGTGACTATTGACGACTAGTTGTTTTTCTTATCTTGCTTATAATATTGGTCTTATCTGGCTCTCGGTGTCGTGGCAATTTAAAGTAAGAGGGTATTCTTTGAGTTTATTTTTACAATTATGTCTGTTTTTGTCTAATAGGTTAAGCAATTTATATAGCTATTAGAAAGAAATGCTCCTAGGTAACTATAGCATCTCTGCCCAAGTCTCGTTTTTCTTAGAGGTAGTTCCCATCGTTGCGTGCGCGAAATGCTATCAGTCCGTTGACGTTTGATTTGTAAGGGAGCCGATTTGTGAAATCTTAAAGTTCAGTACTTAATAAAAAGTTGCCGAAGCCCGAGTTCCTTGGTATCCTTTTAGAGGTCATCTGTAAGGTACCGGAAGGGCTTTTCGTGAGCAATTTTCAAAATGAGTCTTAGCTCTTTCAGCTTTAATGAGGTGTGTACTGCAAGCCGACCCCTATGATGTGATGCAATAAATCTGTAATGATTTACATAGTTAAATTAATTCCTCTAGGAATGCGCTAAAGTATTATCGTTAATGAACCTTTACGATTAAGTATGACTCTTATAGAACTTGAGTCTTACTAAAGATACTACTACTAGAACTGTTCCTTAAGTTTATTATTAATTCTTGTTCACAAATATTGTCGAAGTGAACATTTTGCTCCCAGTCTTTTTTCATAAGATTGTTCAGAGTGATTCACGACTTTTCTACAGTAATCCACAGATGCACGCAGATGCTGCTTTAAAATTTTAAGGGCAGAAGTTTAGGTAGCCCGAAGGTCGTGTTATGGGCTCAAGCAAGGCCAGAATCTACCTCGAAATTCGTGTTTAAAAGGAAACCGCATAGTAGCAATGCTCCAATATTTCCAACCTTTACTGCATCGGCTGACGGTCTTTCCACCGCTACCCACGCAGCTGATTGCTGTTTTCGTACTTTAAATTATATAAACTATCAGCTAGTTTAAGTTTCATCCGGCATACTATGACTTTTTTTTACGCGATTTTTTACAAGTTCATGCGATCGGCTGACGCATAATCCACCCTCCTCCATGCAGCTGACGACTATTTTTCAACTCAGTATGATGTCAACTATTCATGAAAATGGGTTTCAGCCGGCGTACTATCACTTTTTTTTAAATTTTTTTTTACAACTTCCACGACCTCCCACTCCCAAACCTACCGCTACTTGGGCAGCTGATGTTCGGTTTACTTATTAGACATATAAGATCTACTATCGGTATCAACATCAGCCGGCTTACTATAACTTTTTTAGTAGCAATGCTCCAATATTTTCAACCTTTACTGCATCGGCTGACGGTCTTTCCACCGCTACCCACGCAGCTGATTGTTGTTTTCGTACTTTAAATTATATAAACAATCAGCTAGTTTAAGTTTCATCCGGCGTACTATGACTTTTTTTTACGCGATTTTTTACAAGTTCATGCGATCGGCTGACGCATAACCCACCCTCCTCCATGCAGCTGACGACTATTTTTCAACTCAGTATGATGTCAACTATACATGAAAATGGGTTTCAGCCGGCGCGGCGTACTCTTACTTTTTTTTTAATTTTTTTTTACAACTTCCCCGACCTCCCATTCCCAAACCCACCGCGGGTGCGCCAGCTGACGCTCGGTTTACTTATCAGTTATTCGAGATCTATCGAACAAGATAGCAATGGATCGGCGTAAAATCACTACCTAAAATGCAACGCTGCCACCCGGACTATCAGTATGGTGAGCCAAAATTGTAGATATTTTTGGCGCTCTTTAATGAAATAGAAAAAAGTTTTTACTGTTATCTACAAGGGTGACTCGGGAAAGTTCATGACCGCGCAAAAATAGTTTGAATATTTTTAGCATTGACCGTGAAAATACTAACTGCACTGCTTGGCTGGAATTTGTACCTAACAGGCTACTGACCACATCATACTTATATCATCATACTGATCATAGCACGCAGAACTGATGGCCGATGGGGCTGCTAAGTTCTGGAGTGGAGACCACGGACCGGCAAGCGCAGCGTAGGACGTCCACCCACAAGGTGGACAGACGACCTAGTAAATACCGCCGGAACGCGCTGGATGCGAGCCGCTTCCAACCGGTATTTGTGGAAGTAAATGGGGGAGGCCTATGTCCAGCAGTGGACGTCCTACGGCTGAAATGATGATGATGATGATGAGGCTACTGACCAGTGTCAACTCTTCAGATATCGTGGATGGCAGCGGCAGCTTACCTGACATGCATCCCCGCAGACTTCCTCATGGGCTACCTCAGCGACAAACTCGGGCGCAAGACCACTCTGCTGTTCATGTCTGCAGTCACCGCTGTAAGTTTATACACACGACTGCTTAAAAAAGGAGTTCAACGTTTTTAGGGTTTTTTAAATGTAATAGTAATGAGGCGAACGAGATGCTCTCCTGATGGTAAGAGGTAGCGCTTGTCCATAGCCATTGCAGCGATAAAAAATTTGTTTATTCACAAAATGTTTGCCCTGAGTGGGAATCGAATCCACGCCCTACAGCTTTCAAGGCATATATACTACCAATGAGCCAACGGGGCTGTCGATTAACACATATACTACTTTTTATCCCGAAAACTTGTAGCGGGTAACACCGCGGGGCGCAGCTAGTAATACATACAGAACAAACATTTATTGTGACACAAATGTTGTTCCTGGTGGGAATCGAACTCACACCTTGCAGCTCTTGAAGCTATTCTACCAAATAAGCTAACAGGGTATGCAAAGTAAAAATAAAAAAGGTTATATTTGTATGAAAAAAATTATTCTGCAAGGTTGCAGTTGAATTAAACATAACAATTGTTTTTCTCCTAAAATTCAGCGAAACTAAATCGAAACTGACGGACGACGGTTCCACCTTAACTTTAGCGTCGTAAATATATTAAAATATCAGTAGCACTGACACTTTTCTGCTTAATTATGTGCTTCTGAATATAGAAACTATTTGTTGAGAAAGGAAATGCAGTAATATTCATTTCAATTTTCTGCACTACATACAACCGTCTGCTGAGAAATGCGACTCGCGTGATACGCTCGTCTGTTTGAATAGGTGTTCAAATATTTTTTATTTTTAAAGTAGCTTTATTGATTGTAAATTTTCATGATTCAAAAATAACAATAAGTTTTTGTACAAAACAATAAACAGTTATAGCAAAGTACAATATCTCATAGACGTAGCTCAGCGTATTAGCAAGCTGAAGTGGCACGCGACAGACACGTAAGACAGCTGGCGGTGAATGGAAGCGAAAAGCCGAAGTACGGGCTGAGTGGCATGTCTTGGGAGAGGCCAGTGGACTTTGATAGACTGATGATAATGATGATGAATATACAATGAAATGAAATTTAGAGCAAAGGCGATGATAGCTCAGTGGTTAGCGCAGTTGGTTCACATGCCGAAAGGCGTGGGTTCAAACCCCAATAATGCTTGAGCTGCCGGTAAAAGCTTAAAAGCTTGAGCTGCCGGTGAAGGAAAACATCGTGAGGAAAACATAGCATGGTGGTAGGGTATTTTATTGTACTCGGCTGGCTAGCTACCACCCTCAAGTTGAAAATCTGCCGCCAAGCATCTAACGGTGTGTTCCCGCAGCCTCACTTGTAAGTCAGTTCCGTTCCACGCTAGGTGTTCTTTACCATCTTCGACCACACCGTCACTTAACGTCAGGTGATCTGTGGTCAAAGACCTAGCCTGTCAACATAAAAAAAATATCATGATTGGCTTTTAACCTTTTGACTGGTATTTTAAAAACTCGTTTTAACATAAATAAATCTCTGTATTCGTGAGATTTTATAGGATATTTGGAAAAGTCAGGTTTATAAACAAGCTGTCTTCGAGCGAGGCTGTATAGAAATACAATTTATTTGATTACAAATATTCTCAAGTCAGGTTTCTACGATGTGAACAAATTTTGATCAGGCTAGAGTCAATATGGTGAAGGAAAATGTGAAAAAGATTTTTTTTTAATTACACAAAAAGTTTTTAATTTACACTTAATGTTTGACTGGTTGGGTGTATGCCCACAGGTCACAGGTGCCGGTGTGGTCAAAAATGTCAAAAACACCAGGGCTGAAATGCCATGATATCTTTTTTTTTTTGACAGGCCAGGCGTTTGACTACAGCTCACCTGGTCAAGTGACGGCGTGGTTGAAGATGGTAAACGCATCTAACCCGGAATGGTACTGACTCTCAAGTGAGGCTGTCAGCACACACTCTTAGATGCTCTTCAACTTAAAGGTGGTAGCTAGCCAGCCGAGTACTAGAAAGTACCCTACCATCATGTTATGATTTCCTCACGATGTTTTCCTTCACCGGCAGCTCAAGCTCATTGTTGGGGTTTGAACCCACGCCCTTCGGCATGCGAACCGACGGCTTAGAATAACCACTATACTATACACATTAGTTCTCCGCCCTGGGACAAGCAACTTATGTTTATGTTGCTTCTGTCGGCCCCTTCCAGGAACGTCACGTCAACCAGCGAAGCATGACTTCACATTACCTTCCTTTCCCAGGTTTGCTGGATTCTCAAGTTGTCCTCCCTAGACACGTGGGCCTTTGTGACTGCTCGAGCATTTTTTGGCATCACGATGGCCGGAGCGTATGTCACTTGCCCCATCTACACAAAGGAAATCAGCGAGAAATCCATCAGGGGAGTGCTGGGAAGTTTGGTAAGTCAAGGGCGGATTTTTTTTATGGTTGGCAGGCTAGGTGTTTGACCACAGCTCACCTGATGTTAAGTGAAGGTGTGGTCAAAGATGGTAAAGCATACATAGCCTGGAATGGTATTTCTCTAAGGAATCGTATCCGGAACGTAGTAATTCGCCAGAGAACTAAAGTAACAGACATAGCTCAGCGTATTAGCAAGCTGAAGTGGCAATGAGCTGGACATATCTGTCGCATAACCGATAACCGCTGGGGTAGATGTGTTCTAGAACGGAGACCGCGAATTGACAGATGTGGCGTACGACGCCCTGAGACTCGATGGAGTGACGATATACGTGATAAGCGAAAAGCCGAAGATAGGGCGGAGTGTCGTATTTTGGGAGAAGCCTAGGTCCAGCACTGAACTACAAAAGGCTGATGATGATGATGAGTACCACTGCAATGCTCATGGACAGACGTTATCTCTTACCATCAGGAGAGTGTTACGTTCGTTTTATCATTTGTAAACAAATTAATTGAACTTTCAGCTGATCTTCGCGCATACTACTGGTAACTTGTTCCTATACATCATTGGAGACATCCTGCCGTACCGAGCTATCCTGTGGGTTAGCTTAACGGTGCCCACTGCTCATCTAGCACTGTTCCTGATGATGCCAGAGTCGCCTTCCTATCTTGTGAAGAAAGGAAACCATAAGGTGAGACATCAGACTTCACAATATATAATCGTCCACTTGCGACGACAGTTCAACATCTCAAAAACCAAAATTTCATAGCTTTTAAAACTGGCTTACAATTCCATTACGAGAAAGAAAGTTAAAAATAGCGCGATGTATGTGGGCGGATCAGTCTGTCACGTTAATTTTGAATGTGACTAAAGAGTAACAAACTTGCTAATAAATAAATAAAACAAATGTACTAATTACTGCTCTAAGGCTGTTATTAAATAAGCCCATAGATACTGGTTTTAAATATTTGAATATATCATGACGATTTTATTATATTAGATAAAATATGTATAATTTTAACTGATGTTTGTGTTTACAATTTGTAATGTAACACACTAATAAAGTTGCGTATTTTATGAAATATGTGTGTTTGAGGATTATATTTTGTTGAGTCATATTTGCATGTGGCAAATATCTAATTATTTGATTATCAAAGAGCTACTAGGGTGGTCTCTATTTAGATTTCAAACAAAAAAATCTTCAGATTTTTTTAAAAAGTTGATTTCCATGAAAACTAGTTTTTGGAGTTTTCAAAGAAACATGTTTTTCTAAGATGGGTGGGTAAATTTTTTTTAATGGCGTATTTTAACTAATCTCATGCCAAGGTATGAAAAAAACGAGTTGCAAACCACGGCAAAAAAAATATTTTTGTTGACCAGTGTAATTTGCGATCATTATAAATCAAAAATAATGATTATGTATTCTACTCGAAAGCGACTTGCTATGGTATTGGTCTTGCAATGAGCTTGAGCTGTCTGTGAAGGAAAGCATCATGAGTAAACCATAGTAGTGTGGTAGGTACTTTCAAGTACTCGGTTGGCTAGCTACGACCCTCAAGTTGAAAATCTGTCGTCAATCAACTGTGTGTGTTCCGGCAGCTTAACCTGAGAGCCAGGTCTATTCTACGCTAGTTGTGCTTTACCATCTTCGACCACACTGCCACTTTTTTTTTTTTTTTTTTGGTAAATATAATTTACATGTCCAATATTTTATTTATTTTAAATTAACATCAGATGAGCTGGGGTCAAACACACAGCTCGTGAAGCTTAAAAAAAAGTCTTGCATGAAATGTATTTTTTTGACACAAATACGTTTTTGTAAATGAAAACAAACAAACAATACAAAAGAACAATAAAAAACAATTCACTGATACTAAACACAGCTAAAATATTTGATACACATACAATAAACTCATCTAAACGGATTCTATCAATGGAAATAGTTTCCATAACGCTGGTCCCGTCGCCTCGTGTATAGCAACACTCGAACCTTGGGCGAAATATAAGCAATTGTTTTGGTCAAATTTTTTTTTACATTCTGATAATTGTAATAGAATAGCTTTACTTGGTGGTAGATAGGCGTCTAGGTAGGTACCACCGCAGTACCAGTTATTCTGCCGCTAAGCAGTAGTGTGTAAACATTACTGTGTTCCGGTTTGAAGGGTACTGCAGCTAGCGAAATTACTGGGCTGTTGAAACTAACTCTATCAAAAGTCTCAAAGTAATGAGCGCCAAAGCAGTGATGCCCTGGACTTTGTTTTGTTCCTTAAAATGCTATGTATCGCTGCGATGGTCATGGATGGTCATGGGCAGGCGTTATCTCTTACCATCAGGAGAGCGTCTCGTTCGTCTCATTATTTTTTACATAAATAAAAAGCTAATTTTTATAGACGGTCCCATTGCCAAAAGTATTCTTCAAATTCAAATTACATTTATTTTCACTATTAAAAACATTTACGAAGCACGAATAAAAGTTACCAGAACATGTCTCTGGGATTCTTTAAGTCATCGTATGTGAGGCACATCGTAGCAAGAGGCGTTATGTGCTGAACCTGAAGTGTCTTCCAGGAAGCAGCTCGCGTCCTTGCATGGCTCCGCTGCAGAGATGAAGACGATCCCAAGCTTGTGGACGAGCTCGATGAGATGAAGAGGGAGCAGAAGGCTGATGATGAGAGCAGCAAGTTTATCATCAAAAACATATGTAAGTATTCCTGCAATAGATGGCTGGTGCTTCACACTATACTTTTTTTTTCATGAGTTAGAAAAAAATCTATATTTTTTTTTATATATATTTTTTTGACTTATTGTGAAAATTTGACCGATCAATGGGATAAGTGTAACAGCTCAATTACTCTTGACGATGTTTTTTACTGATGAAATGATTATTATTGTTATTATGATTTCAGTTATTTATTTCTTTTCTTAATTTTTAAATTTTTTTACATTACATATATATAAAAAAAAAACATAAATAATATAAAAAAACTTAAAAACTAGGGTGCCGCCGGCAGCGGGGCAGGGCTCAAGCTGCCGGTGGTTAGGTCTGCAGAGTGAGGAACCTCCTCACAATGCGCGCCGTGTCAAGGATCACTGCCTTTTGAAGCTGACCCTTGACCCAACCGTCTAGCGAGAGTCTCTTGAGATGTTGGTCGAGGTTATTATATTATTATTATTATTACCACCACGATATCAGGCTTATTGGCGACAATAGTCCTGTCCGTGATGATAGACCGGTCCCAATAGAGCAAAGCACGACCATTTTCGAGAACTGGCGCTGGTGCGTACTTATAGTACGGCACCTCAGACTCGACAAGGCCGTATTGAAGAGCAAGCTGCTGATGGATGATCCTGGCTAATTGGTTGTGCTTGTGCAAATACTCGCCGTTAGCAAGATGCGAACAACCGGAAATAATATGTCGGAGCGATTCTCCGGGACGGTGGCATGCCCGACAGATGTCGACCGTACCGTCCTTCATGATATATTTCCGATAATTGTTCGTCTTGATAACTTCGTCCGCAATCGCACAGGCAAAACCCTCAGTTTCCCCAAAGAGGTCTCCGAAGCGTAGCCAGTTCACCGACGCGAGCATGTCCACATCGGGGCCCCTTAAGACCCGATAGAACCGCCCGTGCAGCTGCTTGCTCTTCCATACTTCCGTGCGGTCTTCGGTGCTTAGCACCGATGGTTTGCGCCAGTTCTCGTTCGCTAAGGAGAGCGGTGTGAGGCCCCTGTCAACTGCCACAACATCTCGATGCATCCCGCACTCGTTGTCGCGGAAATAATCCCTGAGACTGCACACTTCACGATTATGGAGGTTCTTGGCGCTTAAGAAGCCACGACCCCCCAATTTTCGTGGAATGTACAGCCTCATTATTATGATTATTATTATTTTTGCTAACGTTTTTTTTTCTTTTAATGTGTTTTTTTTTTTAATGTATATTTATTAATTATTTTTTTGCTTTTTTTGTGTGACATAATTGTAAATGTGCTAACGTTTTTATGTCAATAAATAATTTGAATTTGAATTTGAATTTGAATCTTTAAATTTTATTTTTGTTGAGTTTTGGCGGGAAAGTCATGTCGACTCATATAGTATTATTTTCCAAAACTTGTGTATTTTTTTAGTGTTTATGTATGAAAATAATGTAGTGTTTTATTTTAATTTTGATTTATTAGGATATTTATAATTCTAAACATTATAATTATTTGTTTTTTGGGCAGTTGTATAATAAATTGAAAATAAAAAATTTGGACTTCTAAAAAATCCCGCAGTCATTTACTTGTAGCTTTTCATGATAACAGAATTTGAAAGGATGTTTTTCTGGTATTATTCTATTGCGCATGATACCGCCTATGAATTCTCAGGAAGTGGATAATACGCAAGTACTTGTTAAGTAATCTTGTAAATATTAGTGTGTGTGACAATAAATTATTAGCAAGTTTTTGTGTTTATAACTAGGTACTATTTGACATTGTAAATTTTATTTTTAGTTGAGAACGACACTGGCTATAATCTAGCAGAAAATCAATATGTTGGCTGTATGGGGTTTTAAATCAGCCATGTTTTTCGTTTTTTTTCATAATAAAATCGAATCAAATAATTCATTTGCAAGAAAACGTGTAGGTATATAATATAATATAAAAGGTCTTACATCAATTTTTGTTATCAGTCACAATGTATTCAGTCTTAGACGTGCAAATCATTCTTGTCTAAGGTGGTTCGATTTCCATACAAATATTTTTTTTTCCATTTATGGACAAATGGATCATAATTTTACCAACAGTAAAATCACAGCAACTGGCATTTATTTTGGTCCTTATTTGCGGTAAATCACATAATCTACTGTTCTATTAAAAAATCATTCATAAATTTGATTTTATGCTAATTATCTACTGTTTTATTCAGGCAATTGTGATTTACCGCAAATAAAGACCAAAATAAATGCCAGTTGATGTGATTTCACTGTAAAATTATGTTCCAATTGTCCATAAATGGAAAAATAAATTGTATGGAAATTGAACCACCTTAACTCAATATTTGCAAGGAGATGTCAGATGACCAGAATGCTGGCTGGCATCTACTTCGGTCAAAAAATGTATTATTGCCATGTGGCAAAGCGTGGCAATATTTGTTTTTTCACTTTTTACTACTAGTGCTGCTCTTAGTAAGGTTTACCTTGCTCGATAGTCTTGTAATAATATACATTTTTTTTTAATGGTTGACAAGCTAGGTGTTTGACCACAGCTCACCTGATGTTAAGTGAAGGCGTGGTCAAAGATGGTAAAGCACACCTAGCCTAGAATGGAACTGGCTCTCAAGTGAGGCTGCCGGAACACACCGTTAGATGCTTGACGGCAGATTTTCAACTTGAGGGTGGTAGCTAGCCAGTCGAGTACTAATAAGTACTCTACCACCATGCTATGGTTTCCTCACGATGTTTTCCTTCACCGGCAGCTCAAGCTCATTGTTGGGGTTTGAACCCACGCCCTTCGGCATGCGAACCTACCGCGCTAACCACTGAGCTATCATCGCTACATCGCCCATAAAATTGGAGACATTCAAATGTCTCCAATTTTATGGGCATCGCTTTCTTCAATTGGCAAAAATGCGAATCAATTGCTCAGACCTTGTTTAACAAGTGTTTACTTATTGGACTCATTGAACTCATTGTCAAATGTAATTTCGGGTCACGGTGAAATAGATGGATAGTAATGTTGATATGGAACATTTTGTACGACCTAGTAAAGACCGCAGGAACGCGCTGGATGCGAGCCGCTTCCAGCCGGTCTTTATGGAAGTCAATGGGGGAGGCCTATGTCCAGCAGTGGACGTCCTACGGCTGAAATGATGACGATGATGATGAATGTCATGTTCTTAGACGTTAGAAACACAAAAGTTTCACACAAAAAGTGTACTTTGTAAAATATACCTACAGTTCACAAAACGTGTACTAGTTGCAAAATATTAAAAAGTACATGTTATGACCCTAAATAAATTAATTATTAAAAAAGAAAAAGCTAGTATCATTGGGGATGATTTAAGGATTCAGAGTGTGGTATAAACAAATGTTTGTTCTGTGTCTGGATGCATTATAAGTATGTATTTACAACAAAAAAAGTATTTAACTATTTCCTGCGATATTTATTTATTTATAGTCATCATTATCATCATCATCATCAGCCTTTTGTAGTCCACTGCTGGACATAGGCCTCTCCCGAGACACGCCACTTAGCCCGATCTTCGGCTTTTCGCTTCCATCCACCACCAGCTGTCCTACGTACATCGTCACTCTATCGAGACTCAGGGCGTCCTACGCTACGTTTGCCAATTCGCGGTCTCCACTCTAGAACACGTCCACATCAGTGGTTATTGGTTCTGCGACAACTATGTCCAGCCCAATGCCACTTCAGCTTGCTAATATGCTGAGCTATGTATATATATATATATATTTTTTTTTTGACATTACACACAGCGCCATCTGACCCCAAACTAAGCAGAGCTTGTGCTATGGAAGACAGATAACTGATAGAATACTTAAATACTTTTTTTTTTGTAAATACATACATGTATACTTATTATACATAGGTACAGTACACCCAGACACAGAACAAACATCGATGTTAGTCACACAAATGTTAGTCCTGAGTGGGAATCGAACCCACGCCCTTCAGCTCTCGAAGCAGACACACTACCAATGAACCAACAGGGCTGGCAAATACATGAAATGAAACTAGCTGTGCCCCGCGGTGTTACCCGCTACATGTTTATATATATATATATATATATATAATGTTTTTAGTTAATAAATTGTTCCATAAAAAACAATTTAAAAAAAAGTTTAGTTTCATGTGTGACTTAGATAACACAGCAAGGGCGCCATTCCACCTTCATGTTACATATATTTACTTAAAGCTTTACTAAATTCATTCGCAAACAAATGTTTTATTTTTTCCAGAGTAATAAAATGTATAAACTGTTCCGTAAACGGAAAGTAAACAGTAGTGATGTTATAGATAACTGTTATTTATTTTAATACTAAATAGGTGTGCGTATGACCACACCCTGCCTGTATACACCACTATTTTTTAATTACTAGAAAATTTTTAATGGTAATATAGACCGATTAAGACATTGTAAATGTGCAATCAGAATTTTTGTTTAATACATAATGTCAAAGTTATTACTAATCAAAATTTTCGGAAATCCTGCTTGAAATGATGGTCATAGCACTCATTTACTACAAAATAATACTGTTATCGACCAGCTGGCGGTAACCAATGGCGGCTCGGAGTTTTGGCGGGAACGCGGGAAGAGTCGTGTCGCTCCGTTGTATTTTTTTCCAAAACTAGTGTTTTGTCGAGTGTTTATGCATAAAAATGGTGGTGTTTTATTCATAAAGTGCCGAATTACAAGCACGAGTGTGGGAAAATGATATAATGTGGTGAAACATGACTTTTCGTGTTGCTTCCAAAACTCCATCGAAGCTTTATAGTAAAGTCGCCACTACTTTACTAAAGTATGACTGTACTTGACTGACACGAACTGGACTTGACTAAGACTGGACTTTGACTAAAACTAGCTACGATGACACTTATTTAACTTTTGAAACTAGAAAATATATAATTACTTGACACTGGCAAATGCTAAAACGCGACGCCAAAACCAAAGAAAAAAAAAAAAAAATGGCGGCTCTCATTGCAAAATTGCAAATATTTTCTTTCTCTTTCGCACTCGCGACCGAGGCCTCCCGATCCAGTCGCACGAGTTTGCCGCGTGATTTATGAATGAACTTGCGACGGACTAGGTTTAGGTAAATGCCTACGGGTAGAATAATAACCAGGAATCACCTTTTTGTGGATTATTTTTCGACATTGATTTACCAAGTCATTTTTTAATAGATAGTTTCAGTTATAGCAGTAGATCACGCCATATTTTTTTTTCTAGTAATTTTAAAATTGTGGTGTATAATTCAAATGTCAAAAATACATACAAAATTACTGTCAACTCACACATACACTGAAATAGGTACATATTGACAGACTAGGTGTTTGACCACAGCTCACCTGATGTTAAGTGTAGGTGTCGAAGATGGTAAAGCACACCTAGCCTGGAATGGAACTGGCTCTTAAGTGAGGCTGCCGGAACACACCGTTAGATGCTTGGCGGCAGATTTCCAACTTGAGAGTGGTAGCTAGCCAGCCGAGTACTAGAAAGTACCCCTACCACCATGCTATGGTTTCCTCACCGGCAGCTCAAGCTCATTTTTGGGGTTTGAACGTACGCCTTTCGGCATGTGAACCTAACGCGCTAACCACTGAGCTATCATCGCAAACAAACAACAACGTGAGACAAACTAAAGAAAAAATCTCACTCGCGCTCTGCGATATCTGTCTCTATAATTACTTAAGTAAGGAAATGTTCAATTAATTTATTTAACAATCTTTTTGCGAACTAATAAATAAATTAAAATAAATGAATCCAAAAGGCCGCTATCAATGGGAATAGTTCCCAAAACGCGCCCCCATTGCCGCGTTGCATGGTAATAATACTCAAAGGTTGGGCAAAATAAAGGCCAGCGTTTTGTTCACGTGTAGCGTCGATACTTTTTGAAACTAATAATTTGGATCATTTCAATTTATTTCTTCTGAATTTTACTTTTTTTTTAGAGTGTACAATAAAGAGTTCAATCAATCACTTGATCTTTCCATTTCCAGTAACGGACTCGGTGCTGTTCCGAGCCTTCCGCATCGCACTGTTCGTGTCGTTGGCCCGAGAGGTCTGCGGAGCCATTCCAGTCCTGAACTTCGCTGGGGAAATCTTCGCGAAGGCTTCCACCTCACTGGTGCTGTCTCCTAACCAGCAAGCCATGATGCTTGGAGCGGTGCAGGTTGCGGGATCGGCGCTGGGGACGAGCGTGGTGGAGAAGGTTGGGAGGAAGGTGGGTGGAAGGACTGCTAAGGTTCACTGATATAGTTTCCGTGTCAGCTTAGATAGGATCCACCATTGCCCCAGCTCGAGCCTCGACCTGTTTGGAAAAAATAAGCTGTTATTTTTTCCCACAAACGTTACTACAACAACAATCTATACTATTATAAAGAGGAAAGATTTAGTTGTTTGTTTGTTTGTATTGAATAGGCTCCGAAACTACTGGACTGATTCGAAAAATTCTTTCACCGTTGGGAAGCTACACTGTCTCCAAGTGACATAGATTGCTTTTTATCCCTGATAACGGGAACTACGGGAACGGGAACAACTCGGGTGAAACCGCGAGGCGTCTGCTAGTACATAATAAAGACGAGGATAATAAACGAAAATAAAAATAATGTCTGTAGTACAAGTGCGACAAAAAAGGGATAGTGCTTAGCGATAAGGATAATTTCATAGCAGCCCTTTATGCCAGTAACAATAGACTTTAACTTTGCACTAAATTTCCGATTCAATTCTTTTTATACGATTTAGGGTCAGTTACTGAGTATAAAATCACAAAATGCTGACAGATTTCGCTGGAGCTTCAGTCGCCATCTTAAAAAAACTTTTTTGCCGA
Source organism: Biston betularia (assembly GCA_905404145.2). Lineage (NCBI taxonomy): Eukaryota > Metazoa > Arthropoda > Insecta > Lepidoptera > Geometridae > Biston > Biston betularia. The sequence goes on from FR989884.1 coordinate 1,012,856, forward strand.
TATCTCAGAAATTACGTACTTTAGGGCAAAAGTTATTGAGACTATTTTTGTAGAAAATAAAATTTTGCATTTTTTGTTCTGTAATTTTTTTTGTGTAACTTACCGTTAACAACTTATGACTCATTTAATGAACCGATTTTTACATCTCGTCCCATAACTCTTAAAATATTGGATTCATCATTAAAATGCAGCAATCATAAAATTAACTTATTTTTATTTCAGCCTCTCTTGTTTATAACTTCCCTGGTATCAGGGCTGAGCATGTGCGCCCTGGCGTCCTGGTACCTCGCTAGAGACTACATGCTGTACGCCCCAGACTGGATACCTGTAGCGACCTTGTGCTTGTGCATCTTCTGCGACTCTTCGGGTCTCCAGCCAGTTTCTGTAGTCATCATCGGAGAACTGTTCTCTTTTAAGGTAAACTTCTCTAACATTAGGATTTATACATATGGAAATGGACGTGGTTTTGACACGTTTTCATTTTTCTTATGCGGGCTTACTCACGTTAAAATATATTTAGATCATAGTTTTATTTTGTCTTGTTTCGTTTGGTGTAGTATTTTTTTTTTTTTTTTTTATGTAAAAGTAATGAGATGAGTATTGGTTTGCACAATGCGAAACGAGACGATCTCGTGTGCGTTTTGTACTAACCTTATACGTGAGTAACCCTGCATAAGGAAAACAAACAAATACTCATACATATTTTTTGATAAATATTTTAATAGAATTCCAACAATCCAAATTAGACTGGAATGCGTTGCCTACCAGAAGTCTACCACATGCACTTTGGAGAGTGCACTTTATAGATCGGCATGGTCTAATTCCACTCTGCCCATTTTATTATCGGACAGCCACGAGCTCTAAAATTCGACACCGTTTTAATGACACATACAGAACGCCCAGACACGGAACAAACATTTATTGTCATATAAATGTTTTTTCTGGTGGGAATTGAACTCACGCCTTACAGTTCTTGAAGCAGATATTAAAAAAAATAAAAAAATCGTAGGACATTACACAGCGCCATCTGCCCCCAAACTAAGCAAATCTTGTGCTATGGAAGACAGATAACTGATAGAATACTTAAATAGTTTTTTTTTGGAAATACATAATTATAATCCCCGACAGCCCCGTTGGCTCTTTAGTAGTATATGCCTTGAGAGCTGTAGGGCGTGAGTTCGATTCCCACTCAGGGCAAACATTTTGTGAATTAACAAAATTAAATGATTGTTCTGTGTCTGGGTGTTCTGTGTGTATTATACGTATGTTATGTATTTACAAAAACAAAAAAGGTATTTATGTATTCTAGCAGTTAGTTTGGGGCCAGATGGCGCTGTGTGTGTAGTCCTACGATATTAATTATTTATTTATAATACATACGGTACACATAGAAACAGAACAAACATTTTTATTTTGTTTGCATCACAAAATGCTTGTTCTGGGTGGGAATCGAACCCACGCCCTTCAGCTCTTGGAGCAGACATACTACCAATGAACCAACAGGGCTGTCAATATTAATAAATTAAATATTATTAGTATACTCTTTACCAATAAGAACATTTCTTTTATAGTACCGCGGCACAGTGATGGCATCATCCATGGCATCAGCTTCTGTAGCAGCTTTCCTTCAAGCTCGATTCTTCAAACCAGTGGTAGCTTCCCTGGGCGTCCATGTAGCGTTCTATTTCTTCGGAGTTGTCTGCCTGCTTACCTCAGTATACATCCTCATCGCAGTACCTGAAACCAAAATGAAAACCGTAGATGAAATACATTCCATCTTGAAGACAAAGAAAGAGAGGCAAAAAGAGATCGAAAAGGCTAAAGCTATTGAAGGGCAAGCGTAGTTTATATAATATTTATTTATGTATAGAATTTATAATTGTAAAATATACAAGAATAATGTATAGTACAAAATTACTTAGTAAAGGAGATGTAGTGAAAACAACCAAGGTTATAAAAAACTACTAAAATAACTTAAACGGAGTAGAAAGAGATATCGGAAGATGAAATACCAAATATGGTTTGTTGTTGTTTTAAAATGTGTATTTTTATTTTGATTACTACCTTCATTCTACCAGATACACTTTGGAGAGTGCGGTTAAAGGGCTTTTTCAGAGTGTCCTAAAATTATTCTTAGTATAGTAATTTACATAGTCCAAAAGTCGTTTTTATCCGCTAGAGGATAAAGTAAATTTGAATTTAGAACATCGTGTGCACTCGTTTTTTTTTTATTAATTTGCTCCATCGGGCAGGCTAAAGCTGTAAAGCCATACTGCCTTGTCTTAAGTGTTATTTCTGCTGTATCTTAGCTATAGCTATGGTCAAAGTCCAGTCTTAGTCAAGTCCAGTCCGTGTCAGTTAAGTCCAGTCATGCTTTAGTAAAGTAGTGACCAGTTTACTATAAAGCTTCGATGGAGTTTTGGAAGCAGCACGAAAAGTCATGTTTCACCACATTATATCATTTTCCCACACTCGCGCTTGTGATTCGGCACTTTATGAATAAAACACCACCATTTTTATGCATAAACACTAGTTTTGGAAAAAATACAACGGAGCGACATGATTCTTCCCGCGTTCCCGCCAAAACTCTAAGTAATAGTTATTAAGGATTCTAAAATTAGACTAGACTGGGCTTTGACTATAACTTTAGCTACGAGGACACTTATTTAACTTGTGAAACTTTTTGAAACACTGGCAAATGCTAAAACGCGACGCTAAAACAAAAAAAAAAAAACTATTACTTATACTCTTATATAACAAATAACTATTACTCAATATTACGTGTTAAAATCATTTTCATCAATCATCGAAATTAATTGATTGGAGGTATTTTAACATCCATTAATAATATTAAAAAACTAATGTTGTTTATTAAGGTGGGGGCGTGATGGAATCTTAATTTTGTTGATGGAAATTGCCGCTAATGGAAATTGTAATAGCAATCATTAAATTATATGATACTTAAATTGAAAGAAATATAACGGTTTGTTACACGGTTGTGAGTCGAATAATTTAAAGTGTCTACTCAAAAAATGATAAATCGAAAACAAAATTTACAATTTAAAATTAACGATGATTACTTAAAAATATTTAAACCTTTCTACTATGTCGATACTTTGTTCTGTGTGCGAACCTATAACCTCAAGAACGGCCTGGCGTATCCTATAAAAAAATGGAATACAATGCTCGGATTAATAATGAGCTGTATTATAACTATATCATTCTGTCTTACTTTAAGGTGGTCAAATTTTCCCAACTGGAGAACTAAAATTATTTACTACATTCAATATGTGATACATCTGATGGTATACTTGGCCCAACCAGTTGCCAATTTCTATTTTGGGAAATTTAAGTTTACATTGCTGAGAAAGCTTCAAGATATCGATGAAGCCATCAAGAGCCCAGAAGCCACGAGGCCTTTATCGATGTTCGCGTGGACTTCCCTTGTATTGATCACGTTATTCTACGGAATGTTTGTATGGATCCGATACACTAGTGACGTTCACTGGACATGGCCACGCACTTTGATAATTTTAACAGCAATTATGTTCGAAATGAAAGTCTTAAACGTATCAATGATTATGTTCTGCATGACTTTGAAGGTTAGGAAGTGGGTGACGATGGTAAAGAATTACCATGTGGACGAATTCGATGACTCGAATGATAACTTGAAGCGATTGGAGTCAATTTTTAAATCTATTCTAGGTGCCTATTCTATGATGAAGAAAAGTTCTCAAGTAATCGTGAGTAACAATATAGCAACACTAGCTGCGCCTCGCGGTGTTACACGCTACATGTTCTAGAGATAAAAAGTAGTCTATGTTCTAATCCAGGGTGTCAGCTACCTCCATACCAAATTTCATCCAAATCCGTTCAGTAGTTTTTGCGTGAAAGAGTAATATTCATATTTAATAAACATCCATACATCCATCCAAATTTTCACATTTATAATATTAGTAATTTATATATAAAATAGCTGTAAATTAAAAAAAATATATTATACAAATTTAGGAAGGAGGAAACGGATGTTCCTAGCTGTCAACCCGTAGTAAAAACGATGCTGGATTGTCCAATATTGCGTTCCGTTTTACAGTAATAACAAATGGCGGAAACACAATTTAAAAAACCAGACTCCATCACCCTTAGGCGAACTAAACGCACTGCTCAAATGAAACTGTGAGGTTTCGGACTAAACGAAAATATCATCGATGTACACAATTCTTAGATTTTTGTTGATTTTTTAATAACCGCTCTATCGATTTCGTTAAAATTGATATAGAACCATTTCTGAAGTATGATCTACCAAGAAAAAAAAGAATTATCAAAATCGATTTATAATTGGCGGCATTATCGCTTCTTTTTTTTTCGTTTTTGGTAACTTGTTTTCTATATTTTTATGTTTTGCTTGAATTTTGTAAATTGGGTACTATTGTATTGACGATTTCCTAAATGACTAGGTTATTTTATTTATATGGTTTTAACATCAAGTCTTGGATCCCTAATGTAGATTACATTTTTGTTCAGACCTTTGTTCTTATATTTTAAAAATACTTGCATGCTTTTGAAAGCAAAAATAGAGTGACCTAAGTACCTAGATTTAAGACCACAATTGTGTTTACCTATTTTGCAAGAAAGAAACGAATTATGAATTATTATGTTTATTTTGTTTGACCTAGAAGGGCTCACCGGAAGACTAGCGCAGTATTATGCTGAGGTGAGCCCCTATTTTGTACTGTTTTTTGTTTGAAAATGTTTTCTTTCTATTTTACAAATACTATCTACAGAGTTTCTTTAGCTTCATTGTTTTTTCAGGTGTTAGTGTGCTTCGTGATGGCATTTCTGGAGTTTTTAACATTAGAAGGCCTTTTTTTGATCTGGGCAGGATTCGAGCGGGTATGTTTAATCGGTTAAACTAGTGATTAAACGGAAACGGTAAACTGAAAAGAAATGCATCGATTTTTCAAAATAAAATCGACTAAAGTAAGAGGCGAAAATGTAACATTGTGATATAAAGTGATTCCAAGTTTGAATACAAAACAGTTATGCATAGTAATTAAAAGACTCGAATTCAAATTATAATAACGTCATATACTTAGGGCATACTAAAAGTTACTTTACTTGGTGGTAGATCTCCTTAGCAGGAGGTCGTCTAGGTAGGTAACACCGCAGTACCAGACATTCTGCCACCAAGCACTAGTGTTTCAAACATTACTGTATTTCAGTTTAATGAGCGCCAAAGCAGCGATGCCCTGGACTTTGTTTTACTACTCAAAGTTCTGTGTATCGCTGCAATGGTCATGGACAGGCGTTATCGCTTAGCATCAGGAGAGCGTTTCGTTACATTAAAAAAAAGTTTCTGGAACTGGCCACAAATAAATGTAAAAAAAAAAAAATGATTTTGAAAATATAACTTTTATAGATCATTATATTTTTGTAACTGTGAGCATTTTTTTTACTGTGCTGTCGCTTTTTTTTATATTTGACACCAGATATTAAGTGACGGTGCGGTCGAAGATGGTAAACACACCTAGCCTGCACAGGAACTGGTTCTCAAGTGAGGCTACTGGAACACACCACTAGATGCTTGGTGACACATTTCCAAATTGTGGGTGGTAGCTAGCCAGTCAGTACTAGAAAGTACCCTACTGCCACGCTATGGTTTCCACACGATGTTTTCCTTCACCGGCAGCTCAAAGCGTTGGGGTTTGAAACCTTCGGCATAAGAGCTGACCGCGCTAAACGTTGAGCTATCACCGGCACAGATTAACTCGTGAAGAGTAGTACCAAGTACCAAGTTTTTACTTATGTACATATTTGTATTATATGTTATATTTTTCTCATCCACATACATATTTAATATATAAAATATTTTTTTTGATCAGCACAAATATAGAGAGTTAAACTCAATGACCTTTTTGGTGTACGGATGGATGATCAAAATAGTGGTTATCGAAATAGTACTATGCGTCTCTTGTGAACTATTCTATGTAGAAATAATAAGAGCACGTGAAATTCTTATCATAAAAACCTGCAAGCAAGAACCACGTGAGTATAATTATGTATATTACATTAATTTTTGGTAATTTTTGCAGAACATTCCACTATTTCATTCCACAATTCCATTCCACCATTCCAATTTCATTCTTAAGTTTTTTATTTATGCATTTAATGTTAAATTAATAAAAAACAGTCAAAAATTAAGAAGTAACAATAAATATATGAAAATAAATAACATTCAAACAAATAAATAACAATCCTACTAATATTTTATCAATGTGAAAGTTTGGATTAATGGATGTTTGTTACTCTTTCACGCAATAGCTACTGAACGGATTTGGATGAAATTTAGTATGGAGGTAGCTGAGATCCTGGATTAGAATATAGGCTACTTTATTATCCGGAAAACATGTAGCGGGTAACACCGCGGGGCGCAGCTAGTGAATAATAAAATTCTTAATAATATTGTGTTTTTTTTTCAGATTTCCATGTGGTACAGGGTTTCGAAAATATGAAAGACTTTGCCAAGTGCATATGCAGGACTATCGATAGCCGTTTCACGAAGATGAGCGCTTTCTACATGTTCTCTGTGGACGCAGCCTTGTTACTGCGGTTTCTGGCAACGGTTGCCACTTACACCGTCGTGCTTTTACAGTTTGCCTTCTGAAGAAAAATGGCAGATTATTTTTCTATTTTTTGACATAGCACTTTGTACACGATGCCACTGTCAAGGGAAATAAACCTAAGTCAAAGTCACACAAAACAAATTCAAATAAACAACATGTTCATTGTTCAAGTTAAGCAGTAGTTAAGAAGACTTGCATAAAATCCAGAATAATAAGAATGACTTAAGTAGCCATCAAATGACCAAGAATGCAGTGAGTGGGACAAATTCAAACAGATATGCAAAATTCTACATAAGGTTATTTTAAGCCGGTTAGGTACAAAAGTCATACGCAGTTTAGTAAACAATTTTTCACGCATTAATTTTAAATGTACACAATTTCAAGTTGAAAATGTCAATAGATTCTTTGCGATCTATAGCAATTTTATTTCGTTCGTTAAGTTTCGTTCTACGTACATACAGTCATGTTTGTGTATGACATTATCATAGGCCTCCCCCCATTGACTTCCACAAAGACCGGTTGCAAGCGGCTCGCATCCAGCGCGTTCCTGTGGTCTTTGTTAGGGTTTTAAGCTATTGCATAGCTTCTATCGCGGGCCTTGAGCGTGGAGACCGAATTCAGAAATTCCGTAACGAAAATAACCTAACACCCCCCACTCCCATCGGCACAGCGGTGATACTTTTTAGTTTTGCCATCAATCGATGAATAGCAGAACTTTTTACCGCGGCAGTCCCCGAGTGCCACACGTCTTTTTAATGAAGTGTTTTATAAATTCCTAGAATTTCAAATTATCAAGAGTTAATTGTATTTCATAATACTACTAGAAAGTCCTCGATACTTGAATATGATAATATGACAATAATTTGTCACTTGTATCATATTAAATATATAACAAAAAAAAATAATTCCTTTAATGATAAAATGGTTATTTCATTACTTAGTCCACCCACAGACAAATTACATACTTCGCTACGCTTTGAAAACGTTCCATCTATTTGTTATCATTAATGTATGTTATTTTACTCAAAACAGTCATGTTCACTCCATTGCCGAAATTAAAAAATATAATCTGGATGTTTGTAACAAAAAAAATTAAAAGCTTACGAAGATCCGAGACAGTTCACAATAATAGATTGGAAAAAGAATTTCAGTCGATATTGTATCCAGTCTTCATCACTCATAACTTGTTGTGTTCAATTGAGTATAATATAATCAATGATCATATAACTCCTAATGGAATATTTACTAACATTTTCAATGTTGTTATTTGCTTAGGGCTTGTGTTTAGCATTTTATCCGATTTAACTGGTATCACAAATATCTTCATTAGCCAATTTTTAGCAATATTTGAATATATCTACCTCGTTTTTTATAGCATTTTTCTCGTTATCTTTACATACACTACAAGTCAGCATCATGTCAAGTGGATCTTGCAAATTCAAGATATCTACAAATTCTTCAAAACGAGATACAATTTCAAAAATATTATTTTATATAACTGGCTCTATTTGTTAGGGTTCATGTTTCTTCAGATAATTTATGAAATATGTGCCATAATTTTTATTTCTACTAATATTCGGGCCATTGCTTATGATTTGTATTTTTTTAATAATGATGTCTGTATGTTAAATGTTATTTGTATGATCAAGTTGATCACGACGTTTGGCGAGATGTGGATAGACACGTGCAAAGCTGCAGATGAAGATGATTCTAATGAAAGTTTTCACGAGTTGTTTGAAGTTTACAAGAATTTAATGTATTCTTATAAAAAAATCAACCAATTATTTCAAGTAATGGTAAGTTTAGTACTTAATTTTATTTGACTGACCTGTTAGCTCATTTGGTAATGTATCTGCTTCAAGAGCTGTAGGACGTGGAGTCGATTCCCACTCAGGACAAACATTTGTGTGAAGAGCATTAAAATGTTTGTTTTGTGTCTGGGTCACCCTGGGTCCCTTATGTATTACAAGCATGTATATACAAAAAAGTATTGTTTACGCCGTTTCTATCCTTCTCTGTTACACAAGCGAGAGGAATGATGCATCGGAGTGAGACACTAATAAATAATACCTAATGAGCAAAACTATAGAATCATTTGGGATTCTTTAGTAGCTAGATACCAAGATAAGCGATTGTTAGGTACAACGTACTTAAATGAAATACTGGACGCCAAACCCGCTTACGATTCTGCTTCTCAATTAAATAATTTTATTGAGCGAGTACATGCATCTTGGGCTGCCTTAAAACAGCTGGAAATCGAAGACTTATCTGATTTCATTTTCACGCATATAGCATTAAAAAAGATAGATTCAAATTTAATTCAAAACTTTGAGCTATCTATCCGTAATAAAGACATTCCAAGTAGCATGGACTTAGTCGATTTTATTCGCCACCGCATAAAGACTTTAGAGCGAACGAGTTCAAGTAATAGTAAGCAAACAACTCCCGCGCGGAGTAATAATAATAACTCGCAGGCTCGGTTGCATAGTTCATCGCAGACAAAGGTGTCGCATACGTTTGCTACGATTAATGATAGCAGCATAAACAAACGAGACTGTATTTTTTGTAAATCGACAATTCATAGCCACTTATATGAATGCTCAGCGTTTAAAAATTTGCCCGTTAATGACCGCTTCCATTTCATTAAAGAAAATAGTTTGTGTATAAACTGCTTTAGTACTTCTCACAATACATTGAAATGTGCATCTCGGAATGTATGTAAGTTTTGCTTAAAACGCCATCATACATTACTATGTAGAAGTACGCAACAACCGATGTCGCCGAACACAGTCGCAGCTACCAGCACGGTTAGCGAAAAGACTCGAGCGCACTCCGTTTGTTTACATACTCATTATACAGGCGCACCGCAGACGTCCTTCTCTGACGCGCGCTTAGTAACTATGCAGTCTGAACCTACTTCGCTCGAAACTTCGCGCGCTTTGCACTCGTACGATAAAGATATTAACGCATTAGAAAAGACAGTTGTTTTACCTACCGCTGAGGTATACGTGCCTATTGAAGGAAAGCGTTTTACCTTACGCGCGTTGGTAGACAGCGCTTCTCAACATAATTTAATCACATTGGAATGTTGTAAAAAATTAAAATTAAATATTAAACCGCTTGCTAACTCTTCGCTAAAATCTGTAGGGTCGTCCTCAACGCCCATTATGGGTTACGTCAGATTAACAATACAATCGCGCGTGTCGGACGCTCATTACGCCATAACGCTTTTAGTAGTGAAACACATCACTGACCAGTTACCAACTCGAGTGATACCAACACCGATGTTGGAGCATTTGCAAAACCTACCGCTTGCTGATGAACGTTGGGGTTCCCCAGGCACTATCGACGGAATTTTCGGAACACAACTTTTCGCATTAATACTTCAAGGCCGCAAAGTTCCGCCACATACCGCTCACGATTCACCTCTTGGTTCATCGGACGCATCTAAATCTGGCTTATACGCATTAGAAACAACGCTTGGATATATTATCACGGGAGAAATAACAAGTTACCCTGAAAATATGCCCTGGTCCTTCGGTCCTTTAGTAAATGAACTTAATAAAAATATTGAAAAATTCTGGCAACTTGAGGAAGTTCCTTCCGTAAATACCGCAAGTCCGGAAGACCAAGAATGTGAACAATTATACAGAACGACGGTTTCAAGAAGCACTTGTGGCAGGTATATTGTTTCGCTACCATTCAAAACTACTCCGGAAGGGTTAGGCAACTCCTTTAACATCGCTCAGCGCCGACTATCCTCGCTGGAACGCAAGTTTTCTGCCTTACCCGCACTACGTCAAGCATATAATGACGTAATGTTAGATTATATAGATAAAGGTTACCTCACAGAGATACCATTTACCTCTGCCGTGACCAAGGAAGGATACTTCATACCGCATCACGCTGTACTACGTCCGGATAAATCGACGACTAAAACTCGCGTCGTTTTAGATGCTAGCGCTAAAACGGACAATGGTACTTCATTAAATGACTTATTACACACTGGCCCTAATCTGCAAGCAGATTTGCTTGCGCTCTTATTGAAATTCCGCTTTTTCAAAGTCGCCATAACAGCTGATGTACAACAAATGTATCTACGAATTCTGTTAGATGAGAAAGATCGCAAGTATCAAAAAATATTATACCGCTTTAATGACACCGAACCTGTACGCATACTACAGTTTAACTCTGTGGCTTTTGGTCTCCGTTCTAGTCCGTTCCTGGCTATGCGAACCATTCGCCAGTTGGCTGAAGACGAAAGTGATCGTTTCCCGCGCGCAGCAGAGGTGGCCTGCAGAGAGTTGTACATGGACGACCTTACCACATCAGTACATACGGTCGAAGATGGCACACGCCTAGCTGATGAGCTGCTCACATTATTCGAAGCAGGCGGGTTTAAACTTGTTAAATGGGCCTCAAATTCGGCAGAGCTTCTCGCCCACCTGCCCGAGTCGCACCGTGCAGTAATAGAATTCACGGATGACAATGACACATTAAAAATTCTAGGTTTGAAGTGGATACCTTCAGCTGACATCTTCTCATTCTCTACATCTACAGCTACAACAGTCAATACTAAGCGCGCCATACTGTCAACCATCGCCCGGTTATTTGACGTTTTGGGATTTGTTGCACCCGTCATACTTTATGCAAAACTGCTACTCCAAGAGCTGTGGACTTCCAAAACAGGGTGGGACGAAGCTCCACCATTAGATATATCGGAACGTTTTATTCAATTCAAAGAAGAATTACCGCTTCTGTCTGAGCTGCAAATACCACGCCATTTAGGAGTCGTCGAGGGCTGCGTAATAAATCTCGTCGCATTTGGAGACGCCAGTATGAAAGCGTTTGGATGTGTTATTTATCTTCATGTGGAACACCCGAATAATGATGTCTCTGTCCATTTGGTATGCTCAAAATCAAAGGTAGCACCGCTTAAGACCGTTTCGTTGGCAAGACTGGAGCTGTGCGCCGCGCTTCTCCTCGCTAAACTTGTGAAACAAGTTCACACCGCTTTCAACGACCGCTATCTGATTCAGGATATATTTGCTTTCTCTGACTCGACCGTTGCCTTGTCTTGGATTCACTCATCACCACACAGATGGCAAGCATTCGTAGCGAATCGTGTTACCAAAATCCATGAACTACTGCCCCCTGCGCGTTTCTTTCATATAGAAGGCGTACTGAACCCGAGTGATGCAGTTTCAAGAGGTCTGCTACCGTCACAACTGCTAAGCCATCAACTCTGGTGGCACGGGCCATCATGGGTCAGCGGTCCAATCTCGGAATGGCCCATCATTCCTTTCGACCCATCGCGCACTCAGGGTACCATACCTGAAATGAAACCTACAATTACCTTCACCACAATTTCGGAGTTGAAGACTTGTCCTCTGCTTGAGCTTGCTGAACGGATCTCATCATGGAAAAAGCTAAAACGGATTGCTGTGTACGTCTTACGTTTTGCTCGTAAGCTATCACGATCGCCGCAAATTCAGGTTTCTGATTTGGAATTCGCTGAAGCAGTATTACTTCAACATGTGCAAACCAAAAACTTTGCAGATGAATTAACAAATATTAAAAAAGGCAAATTGCCCTCGCCCGCTTTGAGAAAGCTCGCTCCTTTTATAGATGACGCTGGAATACTCAGAGTTGGAGGTCGATTAACGAACGCTGACATACCGTATGAAAATCGACATCCAATATTGCTACCACGCCGTGATCACATAATAGACTTAATCATTGATGATTGTCATCGCTCAAATTGTCATACCGGCTCACACCTGGTCATGTCTTTGCTTAGGCAGCGGTACTGGATCGTATCAGCCCGGAACATAATCCGCCAGCGCATACGCAAATGTAACTTTTGCTTCAAGTTCGCGCCTTCTCATCCGACCCCAATGATGGCCAGTCTACCACCAGCTCGCGTACAAGAAGCCAAAGCCTTTGCTCATACGGGGGTGGACTTTTCGGGTGCGATAAATATAACCCTTTCACGCAGACGAGGTGCACGCAGCCAACGGGCTTATATTGTTTTGTTCTCCTGTTTAACTACAAGAGCCACTCACTTAGAAATTGCATCAAGTCTCTCAACGGAAACGTTCTTAGACACATTTAAACGTTTTCTAGCTAGACGAGGACCAGTATCGTGCATGTACTCTGACAACGCTACGAACTTTATCGGCGCGAAAAGGCAGTTAGACGAACTGCATACCTTTTTATCTGCCGAAGCCACATCGACCGCTTTTCGTAACGAACTAAATAACCGCAAAATAGTCTGGAAAACGATTCCTGCTAGGGCACCTCATTGGGGTGGAGCTTGGGAAGCTAATATCAAATGCGTTAAAGCTCATTTATACCGCACCATCGGTCAGCAGCTTTTGTGTTACGAAGAACTACTGACAGTACTCACCCAAGTCGAATGTATCTTAAACTCGCGCCCGCTTTGCTTACTGTCTGACCAGCCGCATACTATTCTAACACCAGCCCACTTCTTAAACACGACCCCTTTACAATCGCTCCCGGCTACGGAAATCGATACGTCTAAATCGATATATGACCGGAAGAAGCTTTTGGATAGCTTGGTTCAAAGTTATTGGAAACGGTGGCATGTAGACTATTTGCACACGCTCCAGTCGCGTCAAAAATGGAATACGCCTGACGTACAGATCCAACCGGGATCTCTTGTGCTCATCCACGAGGATGACACACCGCCACTTCGATGGCCTACTGGCATTATTGAGCAAGTATATCCCGGGAAAGACGGAATCACGCGTGCTGCATTAGTACGAACTACTTCTGGGACCTTTAAGCGTCCAGTTGTAAAACTATGTCCTCTTCCATCACAATAAATTACTCGCTCTGCAACTTACAATAAGCTGTTATATTAGCGATAATATTTATTATATTGTACTTATATTATCATTATCAATTATTTACATATTATTTACCCACCGCATATATACATATATATAAATTCTGATTGTCTATTTCGCATCCTCTAATACTCAAACCATAATCGATGCATCAAACGTGCGTAAGCGTTACCATTATAGCATTCATTTTCTTATTTATTTTTTGAAAAACCCTGCAGTTTTCCAAGCCGGGGAGAATGTTTACGCCGTTTCTATCCTTCTCTGTTACACAAGCGAGAGGAATGATGCATCGGAGTGAGACACTGCCTAAGCTGGCCGTTGACGTTTCTCGCGCAAGTGGCCAATGGGCAGCACTCAGCGCCGTTAACCGCCGCAGGCGCTCGCCTGCGGCGGGAGCATTCCTTCGCTGTAATTCTCTCGCATCGCACCTGTACATACCTATGTTCACATTTGAATTAACCGACATTTTGTACGCGCTAATACCTTTCTTCCCTTCCTCAATCCCGCTGTTCCCGCTATTTCCCTATTTCTCTTCCGCTGCGCCGTAACTAGTGTGTGCATTATAAAGGAACGCAGTGCATTGCCATTCACCAGCTCCGTGCCAGAAGCCAGTCGGCAAGCCAGGTTAGTGCTCACTCTCTTGTTTCTTCTTCTTGATGTGTAACAGAGAATCTCTTCCCGCATACCGCAAACCGCATCGCATCCGCATAACCAAGTATATAAGTGTTCTATCAGTTATTTGGTGGTAGATGGCGCGCACAAAAATATCCTAGGATATTAATTATTTATTAATTAATATTGAGCACACCCACTGCATACTACTGCAGTGAATCTTACCATTGAGAAGGCGTTTGGTTAATTTTGTTATGTTAAAGTCTGTCCATGACTATTACTACAATGGTCATGGCCATGTGAACTTTGAGAAACAAGACAAAGTCAAAAGTTACTATTTTTACTCTCATTACTTTTCGACATTCGACGGTTAGTCTCAATAGCCCCGCGATTTTGCTAACAGTACCCTTCAACCAGTTGTCACACACATAAATGTTAATTTTTTAGCTTGTCGATAGAGTGTTTGATACAGCGATGCTGTCTACCTTTACGACCTGTTACGAAAATCTACCATCAAATTATTTTTACTATAATTTTGTACGTATCTTTAACAATTTTGTTATCTGGAATCTAAAGAAGCATGATAGCAGTGAGTCATTTATGGAGCTTTAAATATAATTCAAATATATAATTTTATCTTTAGAAGCAGGATCTTTTCTGATATAGATAGATCATCATCATCATCACCCCTTCGCTGTCCACTGCTGGGCGTAGGCCTCTACCAATGCGCGCCACTGAGCTCGATCGACAGCTTTTTGCGTCCATTGCTTTCCCGCCGCTTTACGCAGGTCGTCACACCACCTGGCCGCAGGGCGCCCTACACTACGCTTGCCTGTACGCGGTCTCCACTTAAGAACTCGTCTACCCCATCGGTTATCGGTTCTTCGAGAAATGTCGCCTACTGCCACTTCAGCTTACTGATTCTTTGAGCTATGTCAGTGACTTTAGTTCTATGTCAGATTACTTCGTTACGGATTTTATCACGCAAAGAAACTCCGAGCATAGCTCGCTGAGCGCCTTTGAGTTTGTGGACCAGGTAGATAGATAGATAGATAGATATAACTCTTTTTTTTTTGTGAAAAATAATGAGACGAACGAGACGCTCTCCTGATGGTGTGAGATAACGCCTGTCCATGACCATTGCAGCAATACACAGAACTTTGAGTAGTAAAACAAAGTCAAGGGCATAGCTGTTTTGGCGCTCATTACTTTGAGATTTTGATGGTTAGTCTCAACAGCCATATAATTTCGTTAGCTGCAGTACCCTTCAAACCGGACCACAGTAATGTTTACACACTACTGCTTAGTGGCAGAATATCTGGTACTGCGGTGGTACCTACCTAGATGACCTCCTGCTAAGGAGATCTACCACCAAGATTATTGTGCACGCCATACCGTTTCATTCAAGCAATTGTGATTTACCGCAAATAAAGACGAAAATAAATGCCAGTAGCTGTGATTTCACTGTAAAATTATGCTCCATTTGTCCTTATATGGCAATCAAATTTTTGTATTGAAATCGTACCACCTTAAAATCGAGATGGCGGTCAAACGCAAGCGATACAAAAAAATAATAATTAAAATGTATTAAATAATTTCCAGATACTGTTACATACGTGCGAATCATCTTTGCATGCATTGTTTTATATGGAAATGTATCTAAGTATGTCTGCGAAATACAACCATGGCGTAAGTTGTTATCAAAACAATAGAATAGAATATAAGTTGGACAGTGTGGTGGGGGGAGTGCCACCGACCTTGTGTGATCCGTGGCAGCGCTCCTGTTGTGGTCATGGGCTTTTCCCTCCACGGGGTTTTATATCAATCCATCCATGAACTCAAAGACCCTGACGGCACTGGTCTCACACGTGGTACCGCGGCGGTCGCTCCAGAAGGGTGGAGGAATGGAAAAAGGCAATGTCTGCGCTCGCGCACCTCGAGTGTCGAGGATGCACTCTCAGTTCCGGGAGACGTGCGTCGTATCCGGAAGCTTGTCTCACACTCTCGTCACGTCGGTTTATGCACCGATACAACGAATCCTCATTAGGCGCGTAGCAAGTCCACCAACACCAATACTCGAAAACTAATGTTTGTCTATGTGTGGTGACATGATCGTAGAATTGCATTTAACGCGCGAACTCAAATTTGTACATAGAACAAAAGGGAAATTAACCGAACTCTGGTTCGGTGTACGAACCAGAGTGGTAGGGTATTCTTTAGTACTCGGCTGGCTAGCTACCACCCTCGAGTTGAAAATCTGCCGCGAAGCCCCTAACAGTGTGTTCCGACAGTCTCACATGGGAGTCAGTTCCATAGCAGGCTAGTGTAGTAGGCTGTACTCACCATCTTCGACCACACCGTCAATAATCATCATGTGGTCAAATACCTGGCTTGTGAACTATACAAATTTGATGAATAAATAGGTACTAAATACATAGGTAATAATAATGATAATCATCATCAGCAGCTTGCTCTTCAATACGGCCTTGTCGAGTCTGAGGTGCCGCACTATAAGTACGCACCAGCGCCAATAAGCCTGATATCGTGGTGGTCGTACTGTTTTATTCAAAAATCATAAATTCGTAAATTTGATTTTATGCTAATATTTATGCTAAATCTACTGTTTTATTCAAGCAATTGTGATTTACCGCAAATAAATGCCAGTAGCCGTGATTTTACTGTAAAATTATGCTCCATTTGTCCATAAATGGCAAAAAATTATTTGCATGACAATCGAACAACCCGTTGGGCCCCAAACTATGCAGAGCATGTATCTTGGCGGCCCGGTTCACAAGTTTTAAACTTTTGTCTATATTTTTTTTAGTTTTGGTACATTATGGCTTTAATGATATTCTGGACGATGAAGAACATTATTATTCAATTGGTGCTGGGATTTTTTTGCGAAAAGTTCTACGTAACGCATGAAAAATTGCAACTTTATAGTGCTTCAAAGATAATATCGTCACAATCAGGTAAATTCCTTTTTATATAAGAAAGACGGGTTGAATAAGGTATCAATATTAAATATCGTGCACCGCACAAATAAATATATTTTTCCGTATAAAAATATTCCAGATTTAAAGCTATCTGTATTTAAAATTTTATTTTTATCTATTTAACCGTTTTAAAATATGCATATTAAAACTATAGTTGTGTTAAGATTGGAAATGAAATATGACTAAATAATTTAGGTATAAAAAATTGTAATCGATAAAGTTGCTCGAAATTATAAAACAAAAGTTTATCTAAAATATCATTTCGTTTAACCAAGTTCTCGTACATTTAAAATATATCCATTTTCTAGTTATGCATAGCTTTAGACCGACTAAACCAGGCTGAAAAAAAAACCCTTTTTCACTATAATTGTGGAACTTTACCAGTCTGTGTTCCCTGTAAGGTAAAATATTGGTATTTTCAAATCTAGATTATATAGGTTTCTTCTAAGTAAGCGTGCTTCATCTTAGACCGCACTACTACTAGGCATGGTGTGGTCAAACGCGAACCTATTTACATAGATTGAAAATAGTATAAATTCACCAACAAGCATGATTATAAGTATGTAAACATATGTACATAAGCTTATTGTGTAAAAGGCATTAATATCAGTTTCATAAAAGAAGTCGTCTGTTATTCCATCCTGTATTTTTGTGTATTTGTATTGGTGTTTGTGGCATAACGGGGCTGGGCCACAAATAAAATAGCTTATCGTAGCATAGTGAAACTATGGCACATCGGGGTGATGAAATTTTTAACAAAGTTTGTTTGTGTCACTCGCTTTGCACTATTCATGTATATGCTTCTGATTAATAATATTCATGTTGAATACATATTTGTCTAGTGATACAATTTAGATTAAACCTTTTGTGCACCAAAATAATAAATATGGCAAGTTCTAGCGGCAAAATGGTAACTGATAATGTTAACGTACTTAACCTAGAATTTATAAAAAAAAGAATACTTAAACGGTATCACCCCGTTATGCCACAGCATTATGCCACCCACAAGGTGGACAGACGACCTAGTAAAGATCGCAGGAACACGCTGGATGCGAGCCGCTTCCAACCGGTCTTTGTGGAAGTCAGTGGGGGAGGCCTATGTCCAGCAGTGGACGTCCTACGGCTGAAATGATGATGATTATTTTCATGATTTTCTTCATCTTTTTCATTTTAATTTTCATGTTTTCACACAAAGTAATTTTTCAGATATCGAAAGACAAATGTACAAGAATGTCCGTCGCATGAAGTCAAATTTTAATAAAATTGATATTTGCGGCTTTTATACACTCGATTCTACATATCCTCTCAAGTTGGTCAGTTTCATGACCACCTACGCAATTGTATTCTTGCAATTTTATTTTACTAGATAACGTTTTACTTAGCAAGAAAGTACCTACTTCAAATCAAAACTACTTAATTATGTTGTAAAGTAGATAGGTTACACTCTCGATTTTACAAATTGCGTGGGCTTATTGGAAATGTGGCATGTTAGGGGTTTGTATTCGACATTTCAATTTGAAAGCCAAAATCTAAAACCGTTTGGAAGCATATAACATAAAAAATAAAGCAATTTTTGAGTTTTTTGAAACTACTAGGAAACAATGTTAGTATGTGTTATCCATTAACGGTATGAATAAATGTAAGAAGTGAAAAATGGAAATGTGTATTAAAATGTTTCTAGTTGTAATTTTGGTTAAAAAAATACATATTAGGTACCTATATGGTATTATAATACAATAATGACGAATTCTACATTTTATTAGATGTTAAATTTTTATTCTTGTTTAAATTATTCTTGAGATTTTTTCGCGTGATTAGTTTTTGTATGCTTGTTAATCATTTATTATTATTGTATTTATTTACTTAGAAATTCATTTTTTTGTATTTAGCTACATATAACCTGAATAACCTGGAATAAATGTGGATTGCCATTTTTTTTTTGACAAGTAAAAAGGAAAATTTTATCAAAATAAAATATCTAAATTATAAAAAATGTATTGCGAAATAAAATCGTTAAATTTACCAATTTAGACTTATCATTTCAAGTAAATTGTAAAATCAGTTCAGCCGAGCTAGAGTTGTATAAGAATAAGAATAAGCACTTATAAATTATTATTGCACTTCACAACTAAGCTCAACTCGCGTTTGACTTAAATTTTACATTCTTTAAGTCATGTGTATGTGTGATAGTACCCACAATTTTGGGATTTATAATTTTAATTGGATGTTTTGTGTTTCTAATGTGTGTTTATTATATTGTGACTGTAACTACTATAGGCTATCATGTGTCTGAAATAAATGAATGTAATAAAAGTTCTTTATATATTTTTATTATTTACTAGATAAAATTTACTGTGATAATGTACATTGGAGCCCGTTAAGATAGGCCAAAATAAATTGGATAGACGAACATTGAAGGCTTATTAGTTTGATCTCACACCGCAGTACCAGATATTCTGCCGCCAAGCAGTAGTGTGTAAACATTACTACGTGACTATTTAGTTTGCCACACCACCTTCGTCTGGGTTGACCGTGAGGTTACATAAATTTTGGAGTCTGAACTATGGTGACCATTGCCAACCACAACCCCACCCAAACCCACTTTAGAAGGAAGCAAGGAAAGGAAAAAAAGGCTTGGTATTGGAAGCAGGAAATGGAAGCATTTGTCCAGCAGTGGGACTCTACAGACTAATATAATATTAATAAAAGTATTGTAACTCTTGAATTAAAACCAAAATCCCTGAGTCAGCCATAAAGCCGTCGACTGAAGTGTGACTGGGCGAGACACGTTTGTCGCATGTCAAACGACCACTGGGCAAAGATCACAATAGTTCAGATTCCAAAATTTAAGGTCGACCCAGACGAAGGTGGTGTAATGAACCATGAGTACATCGTCACGATAGTCACTGGACCACCAAAGTCGAAGACCAGACAGTATGGAAGGAGGAAAGGGAGACCTTTGTCCAGCAGTGGGACACTACAGGATAACATAAAATTGATAAGTATTGTAATTCCTGAAGTATAGGTCCTATAAGAACATAAGGACCTGGTCAAACGTTTAGAGAACGTGTTACATGACCAGAATGCTAAAATGCAGAGACAGGAAGACCACTAACAATCTATTGGAGCTGCAATAACAGGACCTTCGTCTCTTAACCGGTAATTGCAACTTGAATAGCCACCTCTTTAAACTAGGGGCCACGGATAGTCCGCTATGCCGTGGCTGCTTCCAAGATAATGAAACTGTAAAGCATGTGTTTTTGCATTGCAAAGCTACAGAAGGTACTAGAATTGCTACTAAGGTGCATGAAGCTGCTTCGCTATCATTCATGTCATCGTCATTGAACATTCCACCCAACTCACTGGAGCTACTATGCCAGCGGCCCAAAGCCTCGCTCCGGTACTTCAAGGAGCTGGGTTGGCTCGGGTAGATGCTGATAGGGGGCAATGCACAATACACCCCAAGCGGGACGTCAGTGCCCTATCGCCCCCACTTTGAATAAAAATGACCAGAATGCTGGCTGAATTTACTTCGGTCAAAAGCTTTGTATTCCCATTCAGCGTGGCAATGCTGCCAGCAGTCTGGACACATTCTTCTCCTCTGATAGCTATAGTCTACTGGATTAGGTTATCATTTTCATGAATTGTGTTCTATTAATTTTGTTGTTCAATAGAAAATGCTCGCTTACTACTTGTTGTTACAATGACATTAACTTAATTATTATAATCACTTAATTTCGATGTTCTAACGTAAGTTATTCTAACTAATACATGTTATGTACTATAGTATAATTTATTTATATGACTAATCTAAATACATTAGCTAATTATGATCCCACTAAAATAGTTTAGACAGAAAATAATAATGAATATACTTAGTTTGTTAATTTTATTTCAGCATCCAATCATGTCGAATATTATTCATGACTGATATATTATTTAGTAACAAAAGACGTATCATCACAAACAGACGTGCTTTATTTAAAAAAGAAAGAGTTTATTTTAAAAATGGAATTTGATACGGCTATTTGGAAACGTAAAATCAAATACTTGAGTATGAAGAAATATTTTAGAAATGAAAGTGAAATCTCAGTCCAGAATAATTTGGATAAAGAATTTAAACTTTTAATTTTTCCGTTCTATATTTTACACAAAATATTCCTTTGCAATGAATACAACTTAAAAAACAATCGTATAATTCCTGCCGGCATATATAATATTGCCTTGATTATCATTGTTGGGCTGGTATTCTTAGGGGTGAGCATCTGTAATACTTTTATTATAGATGGAAATGACGTAATCGATAAATTGTTTGGATCTTTCGAATACGTATATTCTAATATAGCTTGCGTGTCTGTACCAACTATGACATTACTCAGGAGCAAACCTCATGTTTGTTGGACGTTAAAAGTTCAAGAAATTTTCCTTTTTTTTAAAACAAAACACAGTTTTAAATGCCTAATAGTCGACAGTTGGATTTACGTTCTTACGTGGTTAGTAATAGTTACAATTTTTGAACTTTACTGTCTATTTAATGTAGATGAACATGTTAATTGGGGACGTATTACATTTGATATATATTTCTTCAATAATGATATTGCAATGATAAATGCTATTTGTATGATTAAACTTTTAATAAAATATGGAGAAATCTGGATAGAGGAAATGACAAAACTACGTGCAGAAGAACAAGAATACGGTGATTTAGAAATAATGTTCAGAGTTTATAAAGAATTGATGGAATCATATCAAGCGTTCCAGCATATACATCAAAGCGTGGTAAAAATTGCAAAATAAAAATAAAACGCCTGCATTGAAAAAGGTCGTAAATGATTCAGAGAAATAAACAAATATAAGGAAAATGATTTTTTTAAATTCATTCTAAATAGGTTCGCGTTTGACCACACTCTGCCTGATGTTACGCAGTAGTGTGGTCTAAGATGGAGCACGCTTACCTAGAAGAAACCTATTTACTCTGGATTTGAAGACGCCCATATTGTAGCTAACAGGGAACACAGACTCCGGCAGAGTTCCACAACCTCGCTGTGCGAATGAAAAATGTAGAATCAAAACGCTTTGTGCGAACATGGGGAACATCCACCACATGGTGACGTTTTGGTCGCGTTTGTCTAGCCACCCGGTAGAAGAAAGGTTAAAATTTTGATCTAAAATTAGTTATAGTTTCCTAACATCAATAGTTAGTTTTCACTTGCAGCGGCATATAGCTACTGCCATGTTCGATTTATGGTTTTGAATCAATTTACTCGTTGGGATATGATTATGTAGGTATAGATATTTTTTGTAGCGTTTTTAGTGGGTAATGCGGTTGGTTTGCACATCGAAAGGCGTTGATTCAAGGCCCAACGAAAAGCTCTAAGTTTTCCGGCGAAAGAAAACATAGTAAGGAAACCATGGCGTAGTGGTTGGATACTTTCTAGTACTCTGTTGACTAGCTACCAACTTCAAGTTAAAAATCTGTCGCCAAGCACCTGACGGTCTGTTTCGACAGCCTCAATTGAGTGTCCAGGCTATGTGCTTTAAGCACCTTCGATCACACCGTCACTTAACATCAGATGAGCTAGACAAACGCCTAACCTGTTAACAATAAAAAAATCCAATTTGATTCGCAAATCCCACTAATATTATAAATGTGAAAGTTTGGATGGATGGATATTTGTTACTCTTTCACGCAAAAACTACTAAACGGATTTGGTTGAAATTTGGTGTGGAGGTAGCTGAGACCCTGGATTAGCACTGCTACTTTTTATCCCGAAAACATGTAGCGGGCAGCAACGTGGGGCGCAGCTAGTAGATAGGGAATCAAATGATGTATCTCTGATTACAACCTTTTTGAATGTGGGTGTCGAAATGTATTCTATTACTTCTTTTGTTTTATTCTATTTCTTTTATTGTTTTTTCTTTCTATTGTTTGTTTCCTTGTATTGTTTGTTTGTTGTTTCATTGTTTGTTTCTTTTTTTTATTGTTTTGTTCTATTGTTTGTTTGTACGCACTAAAATTTAAATTTGTTTCAGATCTTGTATCACACATGTGAAACGTCGTTACATGCTTTGTTTTATGTAGCATTGTATTTAAGAATACTTCAGTTCAATATAAACAATGGGAATGTAAGTAAAACAATTTAAGTTTTACGTAATTTTACTCCGAATCAGACCTGTTTTTATAAACTTTCTTGATTGATTAACTCTTTATTGCACACACTAAAAAATTATACACTACATGTATGTATGTATGTATGTATGTACGTATGTATGTATGTGAGTTGTTTTATTCTACCATAACTTTTAAATGCCTGAACAGATTTGGGTGTAGTGGGTATCGTTTTTTTTTTTTTAATTTAATTTTGGCTTTGTCGCTGAGCGACCATATCGCCTTATCAAACCATAACAACAATAGACCACACAAAAAAAAAAATACAAAACAAGAATACATAAATCAACTATAAATTATCTAATTGACAGAATTAGGTCTTCTCAGACCCAGTTCTGCCAACTTATATAAGGTGATTGCCCTGGTAGAATTTGGACTTGACAAAATATAATTGCAAAGACCGGTATCATGCAATTCTCTTCCGAACCACAACTGCCTGAATGCTTGGTTCCTCGAACACTCCTCCAATATATAAGAAAGAAAGAAAGAAAAACATTTATTTTTTTTCCCAACAATACACCAGACACAACAACAGATAAGTACAAACAAAACACACAAATAAAAAGATACATGTTAACAAAAAGACAACAAATTTCACAAGATAATAAGTGGGTTATCGCTGCAGTGGCTGGTGCATCAACTAGGAGAAAAAAAGGTCAGCGCTCAGCAATTGTGCTGGGGATTGCTCCACAGCGCTGATTTTCAGCACTGACCAATTCATAAAATAAAACAAAATAAATAATGATATATATCTTCGCGAAGTCCACAGGTGTCACATGTAGGTGTAGACGACTTGTTCATTAGGTAAGCAAACACATTGGTAGGGATGTGCGCGGAGCGAATTCTCAGGGCTGTCACCAAAACATTGCGACTTAAAGGGCAATTGCTAAACCATGGATATTTAAGAACATCTGGCTGGATAGTCCTAAACCAAATACCTTTATCACGGGGCCGCTTATCAAAATACTCTTGCCACAATATTTGACAGTATTCCTTAGCCCATCTTGTGTAATCTGAAAATAGTGGGGTCACTGTCAATGGAATTCCTTCTGTAATCGCTTGCCTAGCAAGTAGATCGACAGCTTCGTTACCGTGTATTCCAATGTGTGATGGGGGCATCGTTAGAATCCTTACATCATCCCGAATGACACTGGTTATAAATAAATAAAAAAATTTGCTGTGTTCGTGTTTTCTTCTAAAGGAGGAGATTCTCAATTCGAATATGTTTTTTTTAATGTATGTTACGGCGATCATTCTGCCAATAATGAATAGATTTTGATGATTCCTTTTTTACTTGGACATACTTTTCAGAGGTGGTCCCATATCAATTTTTATATAAATCGATTGAGCAGGTTTTAAAAAATCAACAAAAATCGAATCTAAGTTGCATACATCGATGATATTTTCGTTTCATCCGAAACCTCGCTGTTTCGTTGGAGCAGTGCGTTTAGTTGGCTTAAGAGTCATGAAGTCGTTTTTTTAATTGTAATTTTTTTTGTTTTTAATGGTTGACAGGCTAGGTGTTTGACCACAGCTCCCCTGATGTCAAGTGAAGGTGTGGCCGAAGATGGTAAAGCACACCTAGCCTGGAATGCAACTGGCTCTCAAGTGAGGCTGCCGGAACACACCGATAGATGCTTGGCGGCAGATTTTCAACTTGAGGGTGGTAGCTAGCCAGCCGAGTACTAAAGTACCCTACCACCATGCTTTGGTTTCCTCACGATGTTTTCCTTCACCGGCAGCTCAAGCTCATTGTTGGGGTTTGAACCCACGCCCTTCGGCATGCGAACCTACCGCGCTAACCACTGAGCTAATTTTATTAATAGGTTCTCAAAACTGTACATTACAATAACAAGAACAAAAAGCTTAACAATATGTATACGCCCTTCTAGGTTTCTTCTAAGTAAGCGTGTTCCATTTTAGACCACACTACTGCTTAACATCGGGCAGAGTACGGTCAAACGTGAAGCTATTTTGAATTTCTTTTAAAAGATGGGGACGAACGAACACTGCATGGGGTAAAAAAATAAACCCGTTGAATTTACTTTAGAATTTATTTTTCAGTACCTCAACATTTTAATTGGAATTATTTACTGTACTCTAAAAAATGTGATGGTGCAGACAGTGATCGCATGTTACTGCGAAAAATTCTACAGGACTCATGAAACAATGCAAACATTTTGTGGTTTAAAGCTTAAGGATTCACAGACAGGTAAACTGAAAACAACTCAACAGCAACAACTCAAGGGGATTGTAGCAGAACTGAATGTCACCGTAACCAAAGTATTATCTGCCCTGGTTTTTTATCTGCTCGGTATTTTTCTATGGTTCGAGTCTACCTTCATTGTACGAACCGCTAAACAATGGAATTTGCTGCTCGAGTGGGTGTTCCCTGATAGATGAACCTGGGTGGGTGTGGGTGTGCCTTGTGAGCTGTAGGGCGTGGGTTCGATTCCCATTCAGGGCAAACATTTTGTGAATAAACAAAATAAATGTTTGTTCTGTGTCTGGGTGTTCTGTATGTATTATTAGTATGTATTTACAAAAAAAGGATTTATGTATTCTATCAGTCGTCTGACTTCCATCACACAAGCTTTGCTTAGTTTGGGGCCAGATGGCGCTGTGTGTATAGTCCTACGACATTTATTATTGTTATTTTGATACAATCTGGGTGCGTTCAAGTCGCGCGTGAATTGGTTTCTTCTAGGCGAGCGTGCTCCACCGTAGGCCGCATCTTCGCTTTACATCAGGCGAGTTGACGGTCAAACGCAAGTCTATAAGTATAAAATCTGCTTCAAGAACGTAGGGCATGGTTTCGATCCCCACCAGAACACCGGCCATTTGATTGATTGATTATATATTATCTATCTATATATATATATATTATGATACTCTTTCTTTTTCTTTTCTGTCTTTATTTCTTGTTTAAGGCAATTAGACAACACTTTATTTGTGACATAAAACATATTTCTTTCACAAACAAAAATAAATATTTTCTTTAAGTATAAACAAAATGTTTGTTCTGTGTCTGGGTGTTCTATATTTATTATAATATTTATTTACAATAAAAAAAAGTATTTAAGTATTCTATCAGTAATCTGACTTCCATAGTACAAGCTTTGGGGCCAGATGGCGCTGTGTGTAATGTCCTACGATATTTGTTTATTGAAAAGTTAGTTGTTGTTTTAGTTAATACTAATTAATTCAATATTTCTTTTTCAATTTTTTTACTACTAAAAATGAAATACCACTATTTTTAAATGAACACTTGAAAATAACAAACTGCGAATGCGACTACACGTAGGTATTATTTGCTTTTCCGTTAGAATTCCAATAGTTATTTACTGGTTTTTTAAATTACAGATTCCGAGAGACAATTTTACAAGAACGTTCATCGTTTGGGGTTAAATTTCAGAAAAATAAATGTTTGCGGCTTTTACGAGTTGGATTCTGCACATCCTCTGAAGCTGATTAGCTTTATGTCAACTTACATAATTGTTTTCCTACAATTTCATTTTACAGTGTGACAGCACTTCTGTCACTTAGTAGTTTAATTCTAAGGTTTCATGTTTCCTGGGGTCAAGTAGCTAGGATCTTCACTAGATTGCTTGAAGCAGCTTCCTCACTATTCGCATCTAAATCACCGCAACAGACAGATTGCTCACCGCAACAGACAGACTGCTCACCGCAACAGACAGACTGCTCACCGCAACAGACAGACTGCTCACCGCAACAGACAGACTGCTCACCGCAACAGACAGACTGCTTTTTGCTATCATGCTTAACTCTATCTCAACTAAGCTAGCGGCCCAGAGCCTCGCTCCAGTACTTCAAGGAGCTGGGTTGACTCGAATAGACGCTGGTAGGGGGAAATGCACAATACATCCTAAACGGGACTGTGGGACGTCTGGCCAGGACTTATCGACTTCTGAATAAGAATAAAAAGAGTATATGTATTTAAATTCTGTTTTTATCGTTTTTTTTTTATGGCTGACAGGCTAGGTGTTTGACCACAGCTCACCTGATGTTAAGTGGCGGTGTGGTCGATGATAGTAATGCACACCTAGCCTGGCCTAGCCTGAATGGAACTGGCTCTCAAGTGAGGCTGCCGGAACAGACCGTTAGATGCTTGGCGGCAGATTTTCTACTTGAGGGTGGTAGCTAGCCAGCTGAGTACTAGAAAGTACCCTACCACCATGTTATGGTTTCCTCACGATGTTTTCCTTCACCGGCAGCTCAAGCTCATTCTTGGGGGTTGAACCCACGCCCTTCGGCATGCTAACCGACCGCGCTAACCACTGAGCTATCATCGCTACGATTTAGTTTGGGAGAGTGTTCTAACCCCCACGTCCATTCTTCTTTTGGACAGTCAACTTAAAAAGTGACATCGGATTGATTCAGGCCTTGCTTTGCGGAAGTTTATTTCAATCGTTTCGGTTACAATAGTGATAAAGATTAATATTAAAATTTAACTAATTAGACGACTATCTGGCACCAAGTAAATAAAATTAAAGTGTTGTCTATTGTCTATTGTAAAATTAAGCATTAAAAGCGAGTGTGATACCAATAAAATTAAAATCCCATAAAGTATTGTAAAATTGTTTTATTTCTATAAATAGAACGGTAGAACACTTGGCAATTATGATTAATTAATACGCTACAATGGTAGGTTAAATAAATACTTAATTTAGTATGGAAGAGTGATTAATTTTACTAATTGTTTAAGACTATACGATCAATTGACCACCGCCTTCATATAAATATTGCAGACATTTTGCGAAATTCACAGCAAAAAGATTTCGTACATTTCATAGAGAACCGTGTATTTTGTGAATTAATATTTCAAACATCAATAGCAAAATGATCACAGATGTTTTTGCGAATTAATAACTAGAATATCTCTGTCTGTTTTACTATCGGCTTTTGCTGAGTTGCAAAAAGCTAAATGGAAACAGAAAAAACATTTAATTACTTAGAAAATTTAACATGACATAAATGAACAGCGAGAATTTTGTTCGCATAAGATTACAGAATTAAGCTGTCAATGATTCAAATCTCAAGAAATTCGTATGTCATATAAATTTGTACGAATACTGGAATTCATTAGATCCAGAGTAGCTTCCTTCTGGAATGGGTTGATACATTCGAAAAATAGCATCTTACGAGGCCTGCGTGATTGCTACAAAAGTCCAATTTTTAATATGTGGAGGAAAGTGCACTAAATTGCAAATCATAGATAAAATAAGTTTATCTGTGATTTTAAATTATGTAACAAAATTTTAAATTTAAATTTTATATGGGGTTATTTTTATGCCTGCAATAAAGACTATTATTATTATTATTATGCAAAAGTAGACTTGAGACTAATTTAATTCCAATTATAAGTCTTATTAAATTAATTCTAATTAAATAATGTGTTTGTTATGTGAAAATAACTAATAACCACAAGTTTTATCTTTATAATAAACAAATGTTACTTTTAGATGCTTAGATACTTTTGAATATAATGTATTTAGTTTAAGCAATTTTAATTTGTAATCTAGTTACTTAATGAAGTGATTATAGGTTTTGTAATATAAATTATTTGCATTTTGTTCGTTTCAGTAAGCGTGAAAAAGACACTTAGGTATATGTACTTATGGTGTCAGATTTAGTTTTTTGTTTAGCAAATTGTAATAGCATCAAAAACATTGTTAACAGATGACAACTGATTAGTTTGAATCCTACAGTATCTTATTTTTAAATTAATTCTTGTTACAAATCAAAATACGTGTAATTTTAATTTATAGAAAAATAATCTCAAAGAATCAATAAAGCATAAAAATTCACTAATTATTTACAAAATTCACTTAATATTAAGAAGAAAATAAATAGAACAATAAATAAACAGTCAGAATATTTAAATCTAAATCACTACATTCATTTTAAATTAATTTAATTGTATTAAATGCATCGAAGTCGGCCATATTGAACTTTGTCCGCCATGTTGTAGCAGCCATTTTGAATTCGTGATACTGTCGAATTTGGAAGAAATGTTTTAAAAGTACCGACACGGATTTCAACATCTTGAATTACATGTCAGTAAAAAAAAAACAATAAACAATTTAAATACTAAGTATTCGACACCCATATAATACCTAAATTTTACAATGAATTCGATTTCAACAATTTATTTGTCAGTAAATCCTAAAACAACTATTATCGATAAGAATAAATCGATATAGATAAAGACATGCTTACATTATTTTAGCTAAAATAGAGAAGAATTATAATTTAACTACAATATTAGAGATGAACGATTACTGGAAGACAAAATCTCAATATATTGGTCACTTATTTTACATTAACTTAGTTGGCACTAATAGTGGGACTTGGCTCCCAATTACTACTTAAGGAAAGAAAGCGAATTATATCGATATGACTGGTTACAATCGATATGTATTATCGATTCGATAGTTGAGTTTATCGATATAGATAGTTCTTCGGTTCCTCTGCGATTGGTTCTGTGCATGTACCGAGATACTTAAGAGACACCAGGCTCCTGAAATAATAAATAAATGTTAACATTTAATTGAAAATAAAAATTACGTCTAAAAAGCTGTTAAGTTTTCTAATTCGAGCCAATATACATCCTGTCGAAGTTACTAATGGACTCTTTTATCGTTGACTGGCTAAGTGTTTGACCACCTAATATTCAGTGACAGTGTGTTCGAAGATGGTAACAACACATCTTGTAACTGGCTCTGAAGTGAGGCTATCGGAACACATAGTTTTGAAATTAATTTTTATTTGAATCGTTAGACACTTGGCGATAGAATTTCAACTTGCGGGTGGTAGCTAGCCAGCAGAGTACTAGAAAGTACTCAACTACCATGCTATGGTTTCCTCACGTTATTTTCCACCATACAGCTCAAGTTTATTGTTGTGGGTTGAAACCACGTCCTTCGGTGTGTAAACCAACCGCGCTACCATCGCTACAATACCATTAAATTAACTGTTGAAGTTATTCATCGTGGACTCTTCATGGACTAGTAACTCACCTCGACCTACAATTCTCCATCTCCAAGAAGCACTTGTTAGAATACGTCTTCTCATCGGTCCCGCAAACAGGGTCGTACTCAGGCGGGCAGACGCGGGCACATCCCGAGTACTGGAAGCGGGCCAGGCATCGCTTGAGAGGCACCACGAATACGTGTTTACTGAAAGGAGGATAAAAGATTTTAAAAAGCGCTGAGTTAAATTTTTTAAGACAAACTAGACGCACTCAGTTGCAGCGGTACCCAAAAAAATTGAGCAAACAAAACGAATTCAGTGGTCAGTGCTGAAAATCAACGCTGCGGAGTAATCCCGTAATATAAAGCGAAATTGCTGAGCGCTGGCCTTTTTTTCTTTGTAATGCACTAGTCACTGCAGCGATAACCCTCTTGCTGACATTTAAAATTTGTTGGGTCTGTATGTTAATTTATATCTTTTTATTTGCGTGTTTTGTCTGTAGTTGTTCGTTGTTGTATCTAGTGTCTTGTTAAAAAAAAATAACAAAAAAAACTAAAAATATTCTAAACATCATTTTTTTGGTGCTCATTTCTCATTAGCAAGTCTCATTAGCAAACGTAATCTTTACCTCATACCGGACCAGCAAAGATGAATATGACTCAATAACCAAACTTGGTGGCAGTAGGTTAACCGCAGAACAGACAATCACTATACTTAATAGACTTATTTTAAGTGGAGACCACGTCTCAACAAACTTAGTGGATAGATAGATAGAATTCTTTATGTATTTAATTTTTTATTGCACACTTACAAAATAACATGTACAAAAGGAGGACTTAATGCTAAAGCATTTTCTGCCAGCCATCCCCACAGTAAATAAAATATCGTTGTAGGCGCGCATCAAAACAAACAAATGTATAGTATAAATATATAAATAAATACAAATTATTGTACACACAATAAAAAGAAAAAAGTACAGATAACAAAATAACTTTATGAACTAGTGCCACAAGTGGGGGCTTTATCGCTAAGAGTAATCTCTTAAAGGCAACCAAGTATAGAAAAACACGATAGAATGACATAAGAAACAGACGGGAGATGTTGTAGTGTGTCGTAGTGTAGGACGCTTTGAGACCAGATGAAGAGATAGACTCACCCGCAGTTCTCCTTCTTCATGATGCACTCGTTCTTGTAGAAGCGGTTGTCGGAGCCGCAGACAAAGGCGGGCGTATCGGGGCAGGAGCCGTGGCACAGCGCCGTGGTGCGGCAGTGCGCTGCCGACACCGGAATCACGTGCTGGCCACACGTCGCGCGCCTCAATTCACACTCCGATCTAGAACAGGTCCAAGATGGAATCGAATAACATTGCAAAGATTTCTTTTTCAGTTAAAAACAGTGAGATGAACGAAAAGCTCTCCTGTTTATACTAAAATACATTTGACTGATAGTTTAGAACATATGTTTACTGACTTATATGATATGTATAATGAAATCAAGAATCCACAAATATTAAGTACAAATAGTGAATGTTTTACGTGGTAGATCTCTTTAGCAGGTCATCTAGGTGGGTACCACCGCAGTATCAAATATTTTGCCGCCAAGCAGTAGTGCAGCAGTAGTACATTACTGTGTTCCGGTTTGATGAGTACTGCAGTTAGCGAAATTACAGGGTTTTTGAGACTGGCCATCGAATGTCTCAAAGTAGTGAGTAACCCTGCACTTTGTTCTGTTACTAAAATTTCTGCTGCGGGTGAAGGAAAGCATAGCAAGGAAACCACAGCAGGAATGGGGTATTTTCTAGTATTGGCCTGGATAGCTACCACTCTCAAGTTGAAAATCTGCCGCCAAGCATCTAACGATGAGTTCCAGGAGCCTTACTTGAGAGTCAGTTCCATTCTAGGCTACGTGTGTTCTCCATCTTCTACCATAGCGTCACTTAGTCAAACACCTAGCCTATCAGCCATAAACAAATAACCAATCCATACTCCATAATAAAAACAATTCAAGGAGACGAACCTAGCACTTTCTCAAACATGCAAAGGAAAGACAAGCTAAATTATAAAAAATTGAGTTGTAAAGTTTTCAGTAACGGCTCGTTTCTCACCTGTGAACATTGCCGTCGGATCCGCAGACGGGTTCTTCCACAGCATTGTCGCAGTTTTCGGGGCAGTCGGTCTGAACGCGCGGCAGAAGGGTACAGTTACCAAAATGAGCAAGCTGGACGCCTTTGCTGGAATTCCAGAATAATAGAGATTATGAAAAGGGATGTAGGTACGTAAAAGAGGCAAACAATTGAGTTTGTTTTGCGCGTAAGTATGCTGCTTTCTAGTTAAAAAGTTAGCGCTATCTACCAATTTTTTTACGAGCAACTTTTGACCGGTTTAGGTTAAATTGCTTCAATAATTATAAATTTGTAAATAATGTAGCTAGTATTCATTGTAAGATATTACTTATGTTATAATTTTAATTAGTTTTTGTTAATAAAAGTACAATTAAAAGCGGATAAAAATTGTCTGGATGGGAACCCATATGCACATGACATTTATATTCAACGGGAACTTCGATTATTATGACATATGTGCAATATCTTTTTGACACCTCTTACTATTAAAGTCATCATGCTCAGCATTTCGGTGAGTAACTTCAATTTTATTAGACATACATGTTTCATGTATACAAAAATACTCACAGGCACGTGGCGACCTTCAAATGGCAAGGATTGGTGTAGACGTTGGCATCAGTTCCACATACAGGATCGTATTCTACGGGGCACTTGACTTTCAAACACTTGCTCATCTTACTTCGACATTTCTCCATGTCAACCTTCTTTACGATTTTCCTGGTGCTAACCCTGGAACGATACGATTTACTCATTAATTTGGGATGATACGATAGAAGAATTCGTCCGAAGTTGATTTGACGGATGATTTAGTCACACCTAAGCTTCACCTCTCTCTCTCACTCACTCACCCGCAGTTCAGCATCTTCATCTCACACTCATTCCTGTAGATGTTCTCATCGGATCCGCAAACTAGCTTTTCCTTCTGGTCGGAGCAGTCGGTGGAGCATGGCTCGCCGCCTGACGTACGTTCTTGGGAGACGCAGAATGCCATAGGTACTTCGAATACGTGTTTTCTGGAACAAAATGGTTTTTTATAGTTGACAAAGCTAGGTGTTTGACGATGCCTTATCCGAGGTTAAGTGACGATGGCCCGAAGACGGTAAAGCACGTCTAGCCTGAAATGGAACTGATTCGCAAGTGAGGATGCCGAAACACGCCATTAGGTGCTTGGCGGCAGAATTTCAACTTAAGGGTAGTACCTAGACAGCCAAGTTCTTGAAAATACCCTACCATCATGCTATGGTTTCCTTACGATGTTTTCCTTCACCGGTAGCTCAACCTCACTGTTGAAGTTTGAACCCACGCACGTCCAT
Source organism: Biston betularia (assembly GCA_905404145.2). Taxonomy (NCBI): domain Eukaryota; kingdom Metazoa; phylum Arthropoda; class Insecta; order Lepidoptera; family Geometridae; genus Biston; species Biston betularia. The sequence continues at coordinate 1,046,556 of FR989884.1, forward strand.
CGGTGTCTGAACCGACTGCGGTAATGACTGAACTATCGTCGCTCCAAAATGAGAATTTTATTATGAGCAGTTTTTATAAATAAGAAGACATTGTTCTAAAGAGATGAAGATACAAGAAGTAAATGGTTATCACCTGAATATAGAAGAATTTTTAATTTGAAATTTATTCTGTTTGCTCTGTGTCGCCTGAATTTTAGCGAAGATGCGATCTACAGCGGAGCACGCTTGTCTAGAAGAAACCAATTCACGCATGACTTGAAAGCATCCAGAATGTATCTACAGGGGATCGAACACTATCCTAGCAGATCATCCCGCTAAGGTATAACATACTTACGACCTTGAAATTATACTTTACATTACTGTTCTAAATACGGTACTTTTGTGTTGTGATACAATTACAAATAATAAACATAAAGCTTCTATAGCATGTCGGGCCATAATAGAGTTCGTAAACAAAGTGAATTTGGATAAAAATAGTAGAGGACAATTGGTACAAGAAGAGTTTAAGTATAAAGACATAAATATGCTTGGAAGTACAATCTCTAGTGAAATAATGGTTATGGAAACCTTACCCGCAGTTGGTAGCCTTCATTCTGCAGGCATTTGCATAAAGTTTTCCGTCTGAACCGCAGGTAGGTCGCGCCACTCTCCAGCAGGACTCTCGGCAATGCCTCGTCGTTTGGCAATGCTTCTTGCTTGTGCGGACTACACCTTGACTGCACACAGAATAGAATAGGTTAAAAACATTTTAAATTTTCTCCGATTTTTTAAATGTCAAAGTATTTTGGTAAATTAGACTCTCTCCTGATGGTAAAACCATTGCATGCCCATGAACTTTGCAGTGATACATAGAATTTTGAGTAGCAAAACAGAGTCGTCGGAATTGCTGCTTTGGCAATTATTACTTTTAAACTTTCGATGGTCAACAACCCTGCAATTTTGCTAGCTGTAACTTTCATCCATTCAAACAGGAACACAACAGTGTTTTCACAGTACTGCTTGGCGGCAGAATATCTAATAATGATATGATATGAGTACGACGATATGATTCTTATTCTTATTATGTCTTAAGTGGGGGCGATAAGTGGTTTTTGTACATTTCCTCCTACCAGTATCTACCCGAGCCAACCCAGCTCCTTGAAGGCGATGTGATAAGTCGAGAACCCTTTGTCACTTTTGCGAACTCCCTTGGAATTGGTCGCTGATTCTATTTCTCGTAAGGTTAGTCTCTTACCCGCAAGTAAGTAGCTTCATCTGACAGGTGTTTTTGTAGACATTTCCGTCGGACCCACACACCGGGCCGTCCAGCGGCGCCTGCGAGCAATCCACGGGGCAGTTCTCGCGGTGAGCGCTGATATTGTTGCAAGCTCCAAGGTGGGAAAGCCCGATGCCGACTCTGAAAATTAAAACAACAAACTTCTTACTTATCTTTTGTTTGAGAAAAGGCTGGTCTTTAGTATGGTGTCGCAAGTGGTAGACGGAGCGATCATATTGATTGAGAGACGCTTTGTAAGATAGAGGACGACCTCGAAGAGCGAGAAAAACGTGGAAGGTATAGATGACATCTGATTACGTGTAGTATAAGACTATGTAGCACGGAAAGCCATGGAAGAGGACTATGATCAAATTGGATGCCCTAAAATATCGAGATAGTTTTTTAAACTATTAATAAGCATGCGTTTGATCGCAATCTCAACTAATGTTTTGTGGAGCACGCTTGCCAACTTTGAGTAGCGTGAGTTCAAACCCCAACAATGAGCTTGAACTGCCGGTGAAGGAAGACATCGTGAGGAAACCATAGCATGGTGGTAGGGTACTTTCTTGTACTCGACTGGCTAGCTACCTCAAGTTGAAAATCTGCCGCCATCCAACAGTGTATTACGGCAGTCTCACTTGAGAGCCAGTTCCATTCAAGGCTAGGTATGCTTTACCGTCTTTGACCACACCTCCACTTAACATCAGGTGAGATGTGTTTATACACTTAGCCTGTCAACCAGAACAAAGTCTAGGGCAGCGCTGCTTTGGCGCTTAATACTTTGAGACTTTCGATAGTATTAGTCTCAACAGTCCTGTAATTTCAGGATCGTAAGGTAACAAAGAGTAGTATAGCAATAGCCCACCTGCATATTTCGACTTGCAGCATGCATCGATTCAGGTAAGTCCGTCCATTCGTACCGCAGACCGGGTCCCGCTCGGACGTGCACCGGTGCTCGCATTTGGAGCCCTGGGCGCGGGAACAAGTACCTTGGTCCTGGGCCAAACGCACCCCTGAAATACACGGTAAATATACAGTTTAACAGAACAGGCTGGCAATAAGTGCTGACATTGTCTCTAATACAGTATTACTCGGAAAGGTAGTGCTAGGCAATAAGAACAAACTACCAATAAAAAGCATAATTTAAAAATTTTCAAAAAACCCACAACGGTTAAAAAGTAATTGTCACCTATTTAAGATAAAGCACAAATCAAACCCGAACCCATAATTGAAAATTGCATCAAAATCAGACTAGAAGTTTTGGAGAAAAATGGCAACATGGATTTGCACAAAAAATGTTTTCTGCAGCGCCCCCTGGTGAGTTGCCACCGTAACACCTATCTAGGACATGCATCAATCAAACCCAAACCCATAACTGATGAATTTGAGACTTTTCGGTTTTGCAGTAGTTTTGCCTACTCTTGAAACACTCTACGCGCTTCCATCCCTACACCCGCGCACCAACAGCTGTTTTCACTTGCTAGACGCGCAGTGATCCATAGCTAGTTTTTGTGCGAAGCCAAACGAGTCGTACTTTGCTTTGACTCCCTGAAAAAGGCCACCGGATGTACCCAAAACTATAATTGAAGTATTCGACGTTATTAAACGTCAGTAAATCCGTATAAGTAAAACAAAGATTGCCAGTTTTATCGTTATCTCGTTTACGTGGTACAAGTTTTCCTTAATTCGGTATGTAAAGTTTTTTTTTTGTATTTATTTTATATTTTTTACTGATAGTAAACTTTATTTTATGAAACTAATTTGAATATTTTGGCTTTCTATGCGGTAGTTTAATTCTAATACATTTTCAAACTTTTTATAGTTATGACGTCATAACATTGGCTGAATATGTAAAATATGTACCTTTTTTAGGCACTGAAAGAATCCTTATACAGCCAAGGACATGACGTCATTAGAGGTTAATTTAAAGTCAAATTTATTTTATGTATTTTATTAAAATAAACCCCGTCTCATAGTTTAAAGAGTTTTAAACGGAAAAAATCATGTACAGGAATGTAATATTTCGAAATGGTTTTGGAATCAGCAAAGTATTTTTTTTCTTTACATACCGAAATGTTCGATGGTCGGTGTAGCTCTATATATTAGCCAAAGTGACCTCTTAGTTACCTTTCCCGCAAGTCTTCTTCCTCATCTCACAAAGGGAGGGGTATATATACCCGTCCGTGGCGCAGACCGGCTCGCCCTGCAGTGCGGGCCCGCATATCCGAGGGCAGGTGGCGTCCCGGGCCGCCTCGCTCCAGGTCACCGCTGGGAACAAACAATGTGGCTGAGAAACTGTTTGTACTTTTCAAGGATTTGGTAGGGAATGCAGAAAAAAAAAATCATACATTGTTGGTTGTTGTTGTTGGAACTGGAACGACGGTTAAGCGGAAATAAACTAAATATAAACATTGAACATTCAAAATGAACTTCCGCAAAGTAACGCCTGAATCAATCAATTATTCATACATTGTTTTGTTTTTTGTTATGGACAGGAAGGTTCTGGTTGGTTCTTTAACAGACGCAGAATTTCATCCAAATTTGCCGTTACAGCACAAAGAAACAACAAACACATAAACATAAATATATACAAACATTCACAGTTATATGACTATGACTGCCCTGTTGCCAAATGAGCTAGTTGGTAAGTAGTTCTTTCCGGAGCTTCTGGTGTTGTTCAGTGTGAATTTGATGCCCACCCAAGACAAACTTTAAAATGCCGAACATAGATGTTTATTGTGTGTATAAGTGTTTTTGTATTAAAATTATTTACTAGAAAAAAATAAAGTTTTAATTTTGTAATACAAAAAACAAACACTAGTCACGGACGTATACAAAATAGGGACTCACATCAGCATAATGAAGGTGGTAATATTGGAATGCTGATAATAATTAGTATTTTATGTATTTACACAAAAAGTACAAAGTATTTTATCCTTACTCTAGTTCCCATAGTACAAGCTTTATTTAGTTTTGGGGCTAGATGACGCTGTGTGAAATGTCTAACGATATTTACCTAATTATGCAAAAAAAAAAAACTTAAATGAATACTATTTACAAATTTATACAAAAAACTTAATCTAAAAGTCCGTCAGAGGAGGGATACGTGGTCAGAATGCTGGCAGCATTGCCACGCTGGATGGCAATGCTAAGCTTTTGACCAAAGTAGATGCCAGCATTCTGGTTTCCTGAAGCCTTCTCTAAACGTTTGTAACCTAATGATGTACGTAATTATATGCATGAAAATAAATGTAAATCTAAGTACCTACTAGACTATAGATAAATAATCATAAAAAAATATATGGCAGCGGCTGGCTGCAGTCGGCATTAAACTGAGTTAAGGCCGGTTTGTGACAAGAAACTTATATCTTTCTTTTCGTTCTTTGTGTCAATTATTTTTTATGTCATTGAAATTTCTTTATTTATGTCACAATAAATTGTTGTCTAATGTCTATTTAAAAATCAAAAAGTAATCGATGGAAATCTTAAAGATTTTAATAGTACAATTTCTAGTAGTACAAAATAAGCGCCGAGAGTTATCTTGATTTTCAGCTCTTTGCTTTTAGTTTTACATCAACTAAAATAAGTGTTTGCTTTTAAATTCACTTTTAGTTACGAGTAGACAGTGAAATTCTCTAGATAATGTTTAAAGTGAAAATCAAGCGAATACGGGAGAGATAAGATGCAACCGCGAACACGCTTCGGCTTGGGGCCACAGAACCAGAGGAAAGAAATAAAAACTCCGGTTACGACGACGACTACGATTTATCTGTTTGTTGTATATCTGAATATTCTCTGAGTATTAAAATTATACTCTGACCACGGACCGGCAAGCGCAGCGTAGGACGTTTACCCACAAGGTGGACATACGACCTAGTATAGACCGCAGGAACGCGCTGGATGCGAGCCGCTTCCAACCGGTCTTTATAGAAGGCAGTGGACGTCCTACGGCTGAAATGATGATTATAATTATAATGTATCTTATTAATTGTCTGATTCCCTAGTATAAGCTTTGCTTAGTTTAGACTGGATGGCTGTGTAAAAAAGTCTGTGATATTTATTATTTACTAGCTGTGCCCCGCGGTGTTACTCGCTACATGTTACTATATGTATAGTAGATAGATAGATAGTATAGTATTTTGTAGGGATGATAGCTCAGTGGTTAGCGCGGTAGATTCGCATGCCAAAGGGCGTTACTCTAAAGTAACATACCGCTGCAATGGACATGGACAGTCTTTACCTTTTGTTATCAGGAAAGAGTTTCGGTCATTGATTGATTCAGGCGTTACTTTGCCGAAGTTCATTTTGAAAATTCAAGGTATATATTATTTTCGCTTAACAATCGTTCCAGTTACAACAGTGATGAGAGCTTAAATTTAACTAATTTGACAACAACTTATTAATTAAAAACCTAATCTTACTTAATATCTAGAATTCATTTGACATAAACATAAAAATATAATTTGACAAAAATCTAATTAAAATGTAATTAAATTAACCACAAGTTTTGAAATCCTCCTCTCTCTGCATCAACCACTTGCCGACACGTGTTTCGCCTCTACACAAAGCATCCTCAGGACGTGTTGACTCTTCGAGCGCTTGGTCGAGACTGAGTAAAAAAAAAAGTCACGACCAAGAACTCGAAATTCAAATTAGTAAAATTTAAGTCCTCATCACTGTTGTAACTGGAACGACTGTTAAGCGGAAATAAACTAAATATATACTTTGAATGTTCAAAAGTTTCGGTCGTCTCATTACTTTTGCATGTAATGCAAAATCGCCGATTTCGCAGCCACATCGGAGCTCACTAACTCCCCGAAGCAATGTTGGTAACTCGGAACGTCCATTAGCACCGAATATGCACTTATATGGCTACACTGTTGTTGATAAAACGCTATTCTCTTGATAAAATGCCTAACGCTTTAGGAATAAGTCTTCTGTAGGACGATCCTATAGGTTCTATTGATAAAATTCCAGATATACCTCTCGGATTTTGTTTGTGCCTCTTTTGCGAATTTCTAAGTAGTGAGATGAAAAATATTATTTTGTAATGAGAAAACGTAGGCTTATTCGGCCCGCGTAGTTCCCGTTTCCGTAGAAATAAAAGGATAAAAAGTAGCCTATGTCACCCGGAGATAGTGTAGCTTCCTAACGGTGTAAGAATTTTTGAAATCGGTCCAGTAGTTTCGGAGCCTATTCAATACACACAATAAGTAACTTTTTCATCCCCCCATCTCGTAAAGAGTATTTTTGTAAAAACGTAATTAAGATTTTTTTTTTGAATTGTACGTCCATGACTTTCAATGTCATGCCTCAAATCGAATAAATCGAATCGTACGTCATTTTAAATGTTCTCAAATGTTCAAATGCATCGTAAACGTTTTCAACAATTTGGTTATTTTTCCTTTCTTATAGTGACATCAAAGTTTTATCGCCAAAATTTGTATGCACGCCGTGTTTGCACTTTCATGTAGAATAGAAACCAGTGTGTCAACGGCACTTAGGCGATTGTGTGTCGAAAACAATGATTATTTCAAACCAAGATGGGAAAAACGAAAGTATCTTGCCGTTTCAACTCTAGTGGATCAAATTTAAAAAACGTGACTCTACAGTTGCCTAAAAATACCAGCAAAGTAGTTTCGGATCTGCCTGGTATCCGAGACACAGGCAACGAAATAACCTTTGCTACTAAGAAAGAAAGAAAGAAAGAAAACATTATTTTGACGCACACAACACTACAACAACAATAAACACTACTTTTACTACACTGAAGTTGTCGCTGTAGTGTCCAGTGCGGCAAAAAAGGTTAGTTCTCAGCATTAGTGCTGTCGATTTCTCAGCAGCGCTGGTTTTCAGAACTAACCAATTGGGACGCACAAGACTGAATAAAAATATATGATAGAATACATAAATTATAAATATACAAAAAGGGTAGAAAGTTGCTTATGAAAGAAAGGATTTTATTATTAATAAAATTAATCTAATACATATTTATTATTATTAATTTTTACTATGTAAAATGTTTTATGGTTGACAGGTGTTTTATGGTTTGACGACAGCGCGCCTGATAATAAGTGATGGTGTGGCCAAAGATGGTAAATATACTTAGCCTGGAATGGAATTGGCTTTTAAGTGAGGCTGCCGGAACACACTGTTAGGTGCTTGGCGGCAGAATTTCAATTTGAACCTAGTAGCTAGCCAGCCGAATACTAGAAAGTTCCCTACTACCATGCTATGGTTTCCTCACGATGTTTTCCTTCACCGGCAGCTCAAGCTTGTTTTTGGCGGTTCAACCGACAGCACGAGTAAATTTTTCCAATGCACTGAAATTACATTTCTACTTTTACGAAGCCATTGAAAATGTGACCAATTTTAATAAATTGTTACATAAATTGGTAGATTGACTTTAGTTACATTATTGAATGAATTAAATATTACATTGACATGTTTTAACACATGTTTTACCATTTTTAGGGTTCCGTATTCAAAGGGTAAAACGGAACCCTATTAGTAAGACTCCGCTGTCCGTCCGTCTGTCTGAACCGTGGTAGTTAGACAGTTGAAATTTTCACAGATGATGTATTTCTGTTGCCGCTATATCAAGAAATACTGAAAAACATCCATCGCATCTTCGCTTAACATCAGGCGGGATGGCGGTCAAACGCAAGCCTATCTACTATAAAAAAAAAAAACAGAATAAAATAAACATTTGAGGGACAATCATTTTGCCGGTTTTATAGTTATTGGTACGGGACCATGAGTCCGACTCGCATTTGACCGGTTTTTAATAAAATTAGATTATTTTCATAACTTGTTTTTTACAAAATTACATTTTAAAACGAACTAAAATTACTTTTAGTAGAGCTTGAACATCACTTCTACTAAACGTACTAAAAGCTCGTAAAAAAAGTAGACGTAGTACAGCTGGCGGTGGATGGAAGCGAAAAGCCGAAGATCGGGCTGAGTGGCGTGTCTTGGGAGAGGCCTATGTCCAGCAGTGGACTAATATAGGCTGATGATGATGATGATGATGATGAACATCACTTACGTCACTCTATGATAAGAGATAAGCTGTTGGTACTGAAATACGAGCCAAATGCGCTGCAACGTAGGGCTGGCCCTCAAAGAAAATTACTGACCATTTTAATGTAAATGCTACGTTATAAATATATTTATGCTTCCCGAACCCAGCCTGCTTTTTTTTAAACTGTCTCACTGCTAGGCGTGGGCCTCTTCTCATTGTGAAAAGGGTAAGACCATAGTCCACGTAAGCCAAGTGCGGGTTGGCAGGCTTCACACATCTTTAGACAACTTTTTTAAAAAGAACACCCAGACGTCTAGGTTTCCACAATATTTTCCTTCACCGTTTGAAGTCATCGGCAATACGCATATTACTTAGAAAAAAATGAGGTGCGTGCTGTGAGACTCGAACCTAGGGCCTGCTGATTGAAGAAGATTTTTGTTTTAATTATGAGGATTCACGTTTAATTTTATTGGAAACTCTGACTATAGTTTCAGCCGAATCTGGTGGTCATGGAGACAAAGATAAGTACAAACCCGAGCCGCCTCGGGTTACTTCCAAATATCCCGCATAAATAAAACAAAAATGGGGTTCTATTGTATCAATATTGACCAGCTAATAAAACTTAGATTTGAAAACATCCAAAATTGATTGTAAAGCAATGCATGTTTATTCAACAACTTCAAGACAAGGATATCCGCAGGGGCAATGTTTTGTAGACAAGCTAGTTCATAAAGACTTTGATTATACGTTCGCAATCATTTTCAAACTAAGCAGTTACATTAGAATAGCAACAGTTTGAAAAACCCCAATGAAGAATAATCTGAGATTTGTTATCTATAAAATAATTTGTTAAAAAAAAATACAGAATAAAACAAAACTTAAGTGATAACACATGAAGAAAAGCAAAATTTGAATGAAACAACAAGAGTGGAAGCAAAATAGTAAAATAACTCTTCATTGTGCACACCATAAATAGAAAAAAGTACAGAGAACAAAGAACCTACTGAACTAGTGCCACAAGTGGTGGGCTTATCGCTAACAGCGATTTCTTTCAGGCAACCAAGAAAAGAAAAACACGATAGAAAACATAAGAAACAGAGAAGAGAGAGAGATTAGAAGAGTGAAAAGCAGAAGAAGAAAGTAAAACTAGAGTCTAACTAGAAATATAAAACAAAAGAAGAGCTTAACTAGAAAGATCAGAGAAGAACAATGAACGCAAATGTTTAGCTAAGCTAAAACATTGAATGTAAAGAAGTTAGAAAAAATAACAGAATAGCTAGAAGCTAGCTGGTTTTAGCTTGAGTGTGAATAAAGGAAGAAGGAAGATCTATCTAGAAATAATACATATCAAATACAATGATTGTGGTATAAGTACCAAATTTATACAAACAGCTCACATAAAAATTAATAAAGCACTTTAATATAATAATAATGGTGTTCATATGGTGAGTAAGTTTTTGAATATGAAATTCAGTACAGTTGATTTAAGTTGCTAAGTTTTCGTTTCGATTGGATACTTTAAGAAGGTTGGCTGTGACTAGATACAGAAAGCTGGAACAGAAGGTTCAGTTTTAATTTTAATGCTAAAGTACGCAAACGTTTAAGCCGAACACGACGCTCTCCTGATGGTAGAGATAACGCATGCCCATGACCATTACAGCGATACACAGAACTTTGAGTAGCAAAACAAAGACCAGGGCATCGCTGCTTTGGCGCTCATTGCTTTGAGACTTTCGATGGTTAGTCTCAACGGCTCTGTAGTTTAGCTAGTTGCAGTACCCTTCAAACCGGAACACAGTAATGTTTACAGACTACTGCTTGATGGCAGTATATTTAGTACTGCGGTAGTGACTATCTAAACAATAAATCTACCATCATAAAAGCCAACCAAACCAAGTAAACCAGTCGCGTGCCTTTGCACAGCACATGACCATTGCAGCAGACCGGCATGACTTTTTAGTAATAAAATGTCCAGGGAATTAATTAGAAACCATGTTAATGTATATTAATTTTATTTTTCAGGATAACAATAGTTCTTGTAGCATTTCTTATATCATTTGGTGTTGTACAGCATTTGGAGAAGCCAGACCCGCCAAAGGATAATGATATGTGGAAACATTTGAATGCATCAAATACGACAAAATTGTAAAATCACAGAATTAATAAGGTAAACCGTGCAGAGAAGAAACTTTTCAACATCGCCGTACAGGAGCCAGGTTCATCGCGTTGTAGGGAACCCATGCAGAGCTTAAGAGTTGCGACCTGGGTGAAGGCTATAGGAGTCGTATAAATATACCTATCAGCGCATACTTTCACTGTCCGTGTTTTCATCTCTACGTAACTAAATTTGATATGATCCTACCAATTCTGCTTTGGATACGCTTTCTAGCAATTAATTTATGGTTGTATTTGGATGGCAAGAGATTATAGAGACATTCCGTTCATCAGATGTGCTGACCATACCTGTTAAAAGTAAAGATAAATAATAGAGATATCTTGCTGGGTTTTTGGGATTCTTGCTCCCAGTTGCTTTTTACTTGGTGCTAGATCTTCTGAGCTGAAGATCGTCAAGGTACCACCAGCAGTAGCAGATAATCTGCCGCCAAGCAGTAGTGTATATAACATTACTGTGTTTTAAAGGAATCCATGGTTGTTGAGACTAACCGTGTAATATCTCAAAGTAATGAGTACCAAAGAAACGATGCCCTAGACGTTTTGTTACACAAAGGTCAATGTATCGCTGCAATGGTCTTGGACATGCGTTATCTCTTACAATCAGGAAAGCGTATCGTTCGTCTCATAACTTTTACACAAAATATAAAAACAGATTATACTGCATGTAAATTAACAACAAAATAATTTATGGTTTTTTATGGTTGGCAGGCTAGGTAATTGACCACAGCCCACCTGATGTTAAGTGACCGTGTGGTTGAAGATGGTTAATTAATTTGTAAAGTAATTATACCTATTAAGTTTTAGTAGAGTAGTCAATGCCTGGAAAAAGGAAATTCTAGTACATTTCTTGTTCTTTGGTTGAACTTAACACTCGCAAATGTAAAATGTGCGAAGCTAAAAATAAAATAAAAAAGAAAACAACAGATAAAAATATTACTAATCTAGGTATGATATCAAGCAACCCTAGACAACAGCAAATAATATCAGTACTGTAGTCGTGGGCGACAGAAAACATGCGCTTGCTTGCTTGCTTCTAAATTCTAATCCATCCGTGCATGGGACGGATTAAGAAGCAATGCTAAGGGGTAAGAGTCAAAGACGTATAAAGTGTACTGCTGCGGTAAAAAGCATATTCTCCGCGGTTTATCTTATATTATTCATTTTCATTTTATATTTTCCTAATATTGACACTTGTATAATTTGTTTTGCCATTTGTATACTTTTATTTCTTTGACATTTAGATTCAACTTATATTGACACTTGTATAATTTTTGATTCTGTGTAGCCTTTTTGGTTTTATACCTTATTTATTTTAACATCTGAAAAAAATATTTTACATTAGATTAGATAATAATTATTATTGTGATATAATTATGTAATAGATTGGAATAGTCGTTTTTATCTCAATGAATTTATTTAATTTAATCTTAGGTTCAAAAATAATTAGTAATAGATGTAGCGATGATAACTGAGTGGTTAGCGCGGTCGATTCGCATGCCGAAGGGCGTGGGTTTAAATCCCAACAATCAGCTTGAGTTGCCGGTGAAGGAAAACATCGTGAGGAAACCATAGCATGGTGGTAGGGCACTTTCTAGTACTCGGCTGGTTAGCTACCACCCTCAAGTTGAAAATCTGTCGCCAAGCACCTAAAGGTATGTTCCAGCAGCCTCACTTGAGAGCCAGTTCCATTCCGGGCTAGGTGTGTTTACCATCATCGACCACACCGTCACTTAATATCAGGTGAGCTGTGGTCAAAAACCCAGCCTGTCAACCATAAAAAAAAAATTGACAACATTGGACACTGCCAATAATTAAAAACTTTTCTGTGTTATTTATTAGCGTGCATTTTGACACTACTTTGATTTTTAAACTTTTTTTTTTTTTTTTTATTGGTTGACAGGCTTGGTGTTTGACCACAGTTCACCTGATGTTAAGTGAAGGTGTGGTCGAAGATGGTAAAGCACACCTAGTCTGGAATGGAACTGGCTCTCAAGTGAGGCTGCCGGAACACACCGTTAGATGCTTGGCGGCAGATTTTCAACTTGAGGGTGGTAGCTAGCCAGCCGAGTACTAGAAAGTACCCTACCACCATGCTATGGTTTCCTCACGATGTTTTCCTTCACCGGCAGCTCAAGCTCATTGTTGGGGTTTGAACCCACGTTCTTCGGCATGCGAACCGACCGCGCTAACCACTGGGCTATCATCGCTACAAAACTTTGTAAATGGGCCTGTAAAATGCGTTAAATTGATTCGATCAAACTCGTAGTTCATTTATATAGTATAGTAAGCGCTTTACAGTAATAATATTTCCCCCTGCACCTCCTAACTACGGCCCTGGACAGTTGTTTTAAATGTCTGGCACGCACCGGGTCACAGACCATGTTATTGTCCGCGAAACAGCGAAAATGGTAATTTACGCTGTTTGACTTTACTTCGTGCTTTTATCTATGTGTTCTGCACTGGTATCACATTTTATCGATCAACAAAGACATTTACTCGACGACAAAGTTTTTGTTGACGAAATACTTGTTTGTTGTTGTTGAAATTACTTTGTAAATAGTAATATTTGTATACATCATCGATTACAAAATCATTTTAACAACCACCGACCAAATATGACCAGTAATAATGGCCTTATTTTGTTCTTTATTAAACCACATTTTGACAAAAAAAAAAATGAAGATACAACGACGAAGAAAATTAAAAATTCCCTAAATTCGAATTAGTGAGATTTTTTTTTATATTTCGTTAAGTATATCTGTAGTAAAGATTCCAATTCAGTAGAAATAATGAAAATTGGTAGATTCGAGATAACTGAGTTGATCTCACTGTCATCAACGAATCGGAATAATTTAAAGTAAAAAATTATGATTTTTTTTTTGTCATATCATTTTAGTATATAGACAATATTTTTTATATATTGACGCACCTTATTTTGACACTTTTGTTTTTTTTTTATTCATTGGCATGTAATCAGTGTTTTAAAACTCATATAATGACATACATATTTGAAATTTTGAATTGATTTGCAATATTGGTTTTAAAATGGGTCGACGATATTGTCACCGTCGCGGGTCGAACCTGGACCAGATTGGCACAGGACCGAGGCAGATGGCATGAAAAGAGAGAGGCCTATACCCAGCAGCTTCTCGTCCGAATTACCTCAGTGCCTCAAGTCAAAAGTCTTCGACCAGTGTGTGTTACCAGTGATGACTTATGGCGCTGAAACGTGGTCTCTGACTGTGTGCCTTGTTGGTAAGCTCAAAGTAGCACAACGCGCTATGGAGAGGCCTATGCTCGGAGTTTCCCTACGAGATCGAATCAGGAATGAGGAGATCCGTAGACGAACCAAAGTTACCGACATAGACCAACGGATTAGCAAGTTGAAGTGGCAGTGGGCAGGGCACATAGCACGCAGAACTGATGGCCGATGGGGCTGCAAAGTTCTGGAGTGGAGACCACGGACCGGCAAGCGCAGCGTAGGACATCCACCCACAAGGTGGACAGACGACCTAGTAAGGACCGCAGGAACGCGCTGGATGCGAGCCGCTTCCAACCGGTCTTTATGGAAGTCAATGGGGGAGCCTATGTCCAGCAGTGGACGTCCTATGATGATGATGATGATGATGATACCCAGCAGTGGGATAAAGATGATTGGTGTTATCAATAAAATATTTGTATTTCTATTAAAAAATCACCAGAATATAATAACAATAATTTTTCGAACATTCTTGGCATATTCACTGTACTAGAATACTGGAAATCCAAAAGTGTTATGTCCAACAATGTTCAGTGATTAGGTCCTAAAATATTATTAGTGATTACTTTCACTGTCAACAACGAATCGAAGCAGACCGGCAATTAAAAGAACTAGTGCTATAAAGCGACATTCTTCTGATCCATGTCCGAGCACTTTCGATATCGAAAATCTAGAATTTCACTTTTGTCTAGGACATGTAAATAATTGAAATTAGATGTTAAACTTAACAGGATGGTATGGACGTGAGAAGGAATTGCAAACACCTTTTAAGGCAGAGAATATACCTATCGGTAAATGAGGAACGTAAGTTATTCTAGGATTTCGTTTTACTCCTTATTATGATAAACTTTCACTATGCCCCAAAGTACACTATCTCTATGGAAACAGTTGTTTTTTCGCAATTGGAGGGTTGATTCTATACTAAAAGTTGTAATATAGGGTTATAAGTGTGCACTGTACTAAGTCGAAAAGGTTAAGCAATTGTGTAATTATAGTTATCGTCATGGAAAATTATTGCAAAGGGCAGACTCCTGAAACAGCGAAAAAATAATCAACTACAGTGAAACTTGGTTAAGTGGGACCTGGATAAGTGAGAAACTTCTATAACAGGAACTGATGCTGAGGTCGCGCCACTTTGGCACTGAATTACCTCTGTTAGTGGGACGAAGCAAACCTCTATATCTGGGATTCGTTGTTTCGATTTTCTCGTCAATAACCGTCGTTTTATTTGTTTACTTACTTAACTGAAATAACCTGTATTCTGACCTCTATTAATGGAACCCTCTGTAATGAGCTAGATATTTATTTATACCTGAATATCTGAGACACTGGGTAAGTAGAATACCTCTATAAGAGACACAAATTTGCAGGTCCCTTGAGGTCTCACTTAACCAGGTTTCACTGTATTACATTTTCTATCTATCTATACTATTATAAAGAGGAAAGATTTGATTGTTTGTTTGTATTGAATAGGCTCCGAAACTACTAGACCGATTTCAAAAATTCTTTCACCGTTGGGAAGCTACACTATCTCTGTATTCCCACGGGAACGGGAACTACGCGGGAAAACCCCTGAGGGGTTCCGCTAGTATTAAATAATTTCAGTGTTCATAGTAAAATTCAAAATCATTTATTGTAAGCTGTCTATTACAAGTTGATTGTCATCAATTGGGTATCAACAGCTATTGAAATTCCAAATCTTTTATAGTATGTTGTAGATAAAAAAAAAGTTATTAATTAAATGAGATGTTTTATTCTGATCGCGTGTTGTGAAAGCAATGCACCCTTTATTACTAATATAAAAATGCAGAACTTTTCTTTTTTTGTGAAGTTGGGCAAAAATAACAAATGCCAAGTTTATGTTTTTATTAGTGCCCGTATAACTGAATTTATTTTTCACATGGGCACGATAATTAGAGAAATTCGTTCTTACTCAGTGATGGTTTTATTGGAATGTTATTGTAGTAATGTTTGAGCACTTCAACATAGAATTCTGTTCCTACATGATAAAGCCTTATTGCTAATATGATAGAGGTGTCAAATAACTTTCGAAAATTGCTCTTTTAGCTGATTTTGCAGTGGCTCAGGTTCATGGGCGTAAATTCGATTCCTACTAAAGATATACGTTGTATGTCTTTTCTTGGTGTTCGTGATGTTCTTGGTGGTAGATCTCCTTGGCCGGAGGTCGTTTAGGTAGTTACCACCGCAGTACCAGATATTCTGCCGCCAAGCAGTAGTGTGTAAACATTACTGTGTTCCGGTTTGAAGGGTCCTGCAGCTAGCGAAATTACTGGGCTGTTGAGACTAACTATCAAAAGTCTCAAAGTAATGCGCGCCAAAGCAGTGATGCCCTGGACTTTGTTTTGTTACTCAAAGTTCTGTGTATCGCTGCAATGGTCATGGGCATGCGTTATCTCTTATCATCAGGAGAGCGTCTCGTTCGTCTCATTACTTTTTACATTAAAAAAAAATTCATTGCAAGCTTGTAGCATTATAAGCTTGCAGCTAAACTTGTAGTATATTCATTAAAAGCGATGATAGCTGAGTGGTTAGCGCGGTCGATTCTCATGCCGAAGGGCGTGGGTTCAAACCCCAACAATGAGCTTGAGCTGCCGGTGAAGGAAAAACATCGTGAGGAAACCATAGCATGGTGGTAGGGTACTTTCTATTGCTCGGCTAGCTACTACCCTCAAGTTTGAAAATCTGCCGCCTCACTTAAGAGCCAGTGTCATTCCAGGCTAGGTGTGTTATACCATCTTCAACCACACCTTCACTTAACATCAGGTGAGCTGTGGTCAAACACCTAGCCTGTCAAATTCACCATTAAAAAAAAGCTGGCCACATATATAGCGTATTTTTTAATACAACGCCTTCCATAACCAGCGTTACCAGTACAGCGTTACTTTGGCGTTCATTACTTTGAAACTTTTGATGATTAGTTTTAATAGCTCTGTAATTTTGCAAGCAAGTACCCTTCAAACCGGAACATGGTAATGAACAAAGGCACAATAGGCTCCAATCCACTATAGCCACTTATATCTGTAGGCACATTAACGACTATCTTATTCAGCCAGAAATGGGAATAGTTTCATTATTTACAAGCCTTTTGTTTGAAGTTTATAGCTTCAGTGGTACAATGATCCTCGAAGCGTAATTAGCCGTATTGCGCCCAGATTGGATTGGTCGAGTTGACAGATTCCCGTACGCCCAGTGATTTTGTTTTTTTTTTGCAAAAGCTGCTTCCCGCGACTACATTCGCGTTGTCGAGTGATTTCCGGTTCAAAGAAATATAGAAAGTAATTGTTAAATTTGTTTAGTTGATTGGATTGGATTGGATTGGAATGGATTGATCACAGATTTCTACTAAAAATAAAACATATAATAAATTAAATTAAAATCAAAAAACAATATTCAAAATAAAATCAAAATTCAAATCAAATTAGCAACAATAAAAATTGATTGGCAATCGATTCGGTTTTTTTTTATAAATTTGTAAATAGTAGATTAAATTAAGTTATTTAATTTTGTTTTAAAATCAAAAAACAATATTCAAAATAAAATCAAAATTCAAATCAAATTAGCAACAATAAAAATCGATTGGCAATCGATTCGGTTTTTTTTTATAAATTTGTAAATAGTAGATTAAATTAAGTTATTTAATTTTGTTTAACAAATATAATTATTATTCTAATAATGATAGATATGCCACCAAGTAAAATGATGTTATTAGCAATAAATATGTTTTATTTATAAAACAAGGCAATTAAATGATTTTATTGAGATTAAGTTTAAGAATGAGTTGACTCGATTGTTATGCGAGCAAAGATACACACGCTGTTAGAAAATAAATCGATATTGGATATTTTGTTTACGTCCTGTGATAGTAATTCGTGATAACGATAATCGTTTTGCGCTTTTAACATTTAAATACTAGGAGATCATATATACGTAGGTACAGGGCGTCAAGCAACTCCTTTATAATTCGTGGCTACGGCATTTTCGGTTTTTATAATATTTGAATACTAGGAGAACACAGAAGCGATGAAAGGTAAGTACAGGGCTTCAAGTATTTCACAAAATTATTGTCTCTACCGAGAAAACAGATCTGGAGCGTACGGTACTTCCAGTTTTGCTGACTCGCTCGCACGTGCTATCTCTATCGTGAGCTCCAAATCTCGATACGTATTTGCAAAATACCTCACAAATATCTAGACTCTACTTAGCTCTTTCGGCAATCGATTTTTTTATCTAAAAGTAATAAGTCGACGAACATGCTTTCCTGGTGGGTGTGACCATTTTAAGAAGCGGTAGGTACTCAATATCGGCAAGTACTTTTTTAACCTGGACAAAATATTGGTCGGAAAATTGAACCATATTTACGGTATGACACCTTTTTAAAAGTTCTAAGCAAAACTTTGTCTTTTTTTTTATGCCACAGGTGGCAATCAAGCTGACGGGTTGCCTGATGTTACGCAATCTGCAATACCAGGGTTACTACAAATACGTTGCCATTGCATTGTTGCAAGCTCATTGTTGCGATTTGAACCCACGTCGTTCGGCATGTGAATCGACCGCGCTAACCACTGAACTATCACCGCTACAAAAAAGAAGTAAAGTCGTCACTACTTTACTAAGGCATGACTGGACTCGACCGTGAATTACTTTGTGTGCGTTTGACTGTGATATACTTTTATCATATATATACGTGAAAATTTCGATATACTTGACACTGGCAAATGCATAAACTAGGATGCCAAAAAACAAAGAAGAAGATAAACCGTCAAGCACAATTTATTGCAGTTATTATAAGTTTATCGTAAAATTAATTTAAAAATCCTTTCAAATAATTACCGACTGACATTTATGACAGTGATTATAAAAGTGTTTTTTTTCGGCCTCACGCATTTTATGTATTGTGTCAGTTTTAAGTTAATTATGTTTTTATAACTTTTTTTTTCTTAGTTTTAATTGATTTTAATTCAAAAGAAAAGATTGTATTGTGCACTTATATCTTTTTTATCTGAACTGGCATAAAACAAAACATGTTTGATTTTTCGAAATTAATCAGATAAGAACCGAAGAGAAATATCTTCGAGTACCGTTAGTACCAGGAAACCAGAAATGTAAGGAGGTGCCAATTAAGCACAAACACGAAATGCTTTTTTTCCTTTGACACGAGATGCATTCAAATCGATTTTTGGTTTTGTTAAATTGTTTCTGATATTTAATTGTCGAGATAAAATTAATGTTGCATATCTCGATATCACGAATTACTTCCATATTTTGATTATTGAGATACTGCAGATGCAAAAGCTTGTTGTTAAAAAAAACATTCATTTTAAGTCGGTCCTGTTGGTTCATTGGTAGTACATATGTCTTTTTCAAGAGTTGTAGGCCGTGTGTCCGTTTCCCACCCAAGACAAACATTGTGTGGTATAAACAAATGTTTGTTCTGTGTCTGGGTGTACTGTATGTATTATAAGTATGTATTTACACAAAAAAACTATTAAAGTACCAGTGCGCCAAGCGGTGTTACCCGCTACATGTTTTCTTAAAAATGAGTTAATCCAAGGTCTCAGCTACCTCCACACCAAATTTCATCCAAATCCGTTCTGTAGTTTTTGCGTGAAAGAGTAACAAACATCCATCCATCCAAACTTTTACATTTATAATATTAGTGGGATTCTATCAGTTATCTGACTTCCATAGTAGAGGCTTTGCTTAGTTTGGGGTCAGATGGCGCTGTGTGTAATGTCCTACGATATCTATTTATTTAAGTTTGAAATACTAAAAAGTAATCCATATTAAATCTTTGAAGTGAAACTTTAATATTGTATTTTGATAAATTGCTAAAATCGCTAGATTAGTAAAAAAAAGTGATAAAATTATAGTACATATTAGTACTTTTCAAGAAAGAGTAGGTGAACTAGACGCTTATTTTTTGTGGTTGACAGGCTAGGTGTTTGACCACAGCTAACCTAAATAAAATAAATAAAAGGCTGGCTCTCAAGTGAGGCTGCCGGAACACACCGTTAGATGCTTGCCGGCAGATTTTCAACTCTCGTGTGGTAGCTAGCCAGCCGAGTACGAGAAAGTACCCTACCACCATGCTATGGTTTCCTCATGATGTTTTCCTTTACCGGCAGCTCAAGCTCAATGTTGGGGTTTGAACCCACGTCCTTCGGCATGTGAACCAACCGCACTAACCACTGAGCTATCATCGCTTCAAAATTACTTATGCATACGTTATACTTTCCATATAACCCTGTAAATATAAATAGAAAATCAAACTATAGTAAAATGTCTTTTTTGTACAAAAAAAACACTCATTACAAACATTTATGTAAATCAGCTCCGAAATATTTACTAGTTTGTACGCCCGCACTGTCAACCCAAAAAAAAAAACAAATTAATTATAAAGAATTTAAAGCACATACTAAATTATAAAGACTAAACAACGTAATAAATCAATAGGCTGTCAAATTAACGGTTAAACAAATTCGCCCGCATATCATACTTAGGAGAAGAAATCAGGTTACCAGGCTTCCGAAAGTTTCTGGATTTAAGGTGGTTCGATTTCCATACAAATATTTTCCATTTATGGACAAATGAAGCATAATTTATAGTGAAATTACAGCTACTGGCATTTATTTGCGGTAAATCACAATTGCTTGAATAAAACAGTAGGTTATTAGCATAATTTGCAGTTTTGTTCAAAATTCATAAATTTGATTTTATGCTAATAATCTACTACAAATCACAATTACTTAAATAAAACAGTAGATTATTGAGAGAGGAGGATTTTAAGATTTATGGTTATTTTAATTAGATTTTTGTTATTTTAATTAAATTTTTGTCAAATTATTTTTCCAAGTTTGGTTTATCTAGTTTATTTCCGCTTAACAGTCGTTCCAGTTACAACAGTGAAGAAGACTTAAATTTAACTAATTTGATAACAACTTATTAATTAAAAACCTAATCTTACTTAATATCTAGAACTGACTCTGCAGTAACCACTTGCCACTATATTTGGCAAGTGGTTACTGCAGAGAGGAGAGGAGAGGATTGTAACTGGAACGACAGTTAAGCGGAAATAAACTAAACATATACCTTGAATATTCAAACAAACATTAATGATCACATAAATGTTTGTCCTGGTGGGTCTGGTCCAAACCAAATCATAGTCATAGTCAATCAGCAGTCTAACTTAATGACTTCAAATTTTGATATGGTTACCCTACATAGATCAATAGTCGATCGATCAGTGTAGAAACATCTATCAATCTAGATCACAAATCGATCCATATAATTATACTGTTGGTCACATGATATTAATATTTGTGTTTAGGCGCCATTCCGTGTTATTTTTGAGGTTTCCGTACCAGAAAGACGTCTTTTAAGAGTTTTATGCTGTCCTACTTATCTGGTACCACAGCAGTGCTAAATAATCTGCCACCAAGTAGTTGTGTGCAACATTACTGTGTTCCGGTTTGGTGGGTACTGCAGCTAGCGGAATAACAGGGCTTTGAGACTAACTATCGAAAGTCGCGAAGTAATGAGCGCCAAAACAGCGAAGCCCTGTACTTTTTTTAATGGCTGACAGGCTAGGTGTTTGACCACAGCTCACTTGATGTTAAGTTACGGTGTCGTCGAAGATGGTTAACACACCTAGCCTGGAATGAAATTGGCTATCAAGTGAGGCTGCCGGAACAAACCGTTAGATGCTTGGCGGCAGATTTTTAACTTGAGGGTGGCTACCACCATGCTATGGTTTCCTCACGCTGTTTCCCTTCAACAGCAGCTCAAGCTGTTGAAGGGAAACAGCTGTTGTTGGGGTTTGAAGCCACGCTCTTCGGAATGCGAACCTACCGCGCTAACAACTGAGCTATCATCGCTGCAAAATGTTTGTCGCTGCAATAGTTATGGACAGATGTTTTCTCTTACCATCAGGAGAGCGTCTCATTACTTTTACATACAAAACACTTTTAATGCCTGAATCTATAAAAAATCATATAACTACAGTCCCATCGCACCTTTCACATTTTTTAACAAAGTACAATCCACAAGTAAAATATTTCCACTTGAGTCAATTTACACTTTGGGCCGACATCGACGCTGGTAAGTGGTCGATATTTTTTTTTATTTTATTGATGTGTGATGATGTATTTAACAAAGAAATATTCTTCCCAAAGAAGTTTAAGCAAAAAAGGTTAATTTTACGTAGAGATCAAGTAAAAATAACTTTATAAGCCTACGAGGCGACAGCAATAAAAATCATAGATATTTTATAGCCAATGCATAAAGCTCAAAAGCAAGGATATACTCACACAAACCTTTTAAAATCCTGTAAAAAGTCTAAATAAATAAAAAAAATCATTATAAAATGGTTCTCAAATATACGAATATACGTCATAAAGCGGACATGTTTTGAATAGAAAATAATCATTTTTTTTATAAAAGATGACAAGCGAACTTCCCATTGTTAGAAGTGCTCTGACCTTTGAAAAACTGCAGCATCAGAAACTTTGTCTTAAGTAAGTTTCGTCACGATGTTTTCCTTCAATTTTTCAAGTCATTGGCAATACGCGCATAACTTAGAAAAGACAGAGGTGGGATTCGTACCTAGGACCTCCAAATTAGAACTTAGACGGTCTCTCAACTAAGGTGCCGTAACTCTATATATTACTAGCTGCGCCCCACGTTGTTACCCGCTACATTTTTTCGGCATAAAAAGTAGCATACCAACTAGAGGTATGCAATATACTTTACAATCTATTCTCATACTTAACAAATATAAATTAAAAAAATCATAATAATTGGTCCAGTTGTTTCGGAGGAGCGACCGTAAACACCGTCACACGAGATTTTATCTATACTAATATTTTAAAGAGGAAATATTTGTATGTTTGCAACGAAAAAACTCAAATACTACTGGACCGATATCGAAAATTCTTTCACCATTAAAATGCTAAATTCTCCCCGAGAAACATAGTGTATATTTATTACTAGAATTTTATTGAAAACTAAATATCCACCCGTGCGAAGCTGGGACAGGCCGCTAGTATAATATATGAAATACAAATTGTCACTAAAAAAACTTTACGCCTTTTGATTCTTGAAAATGTCTCAAAAGAAACAAGAGAAACTCATGCACACTGAGCCAGTACCATTAAGAATGTTTCTTTTGTCATATCCTTATAAAGTTATACGTAAATCAATGAATTTATTTGCGACAAAAATAGACAAAACATGTTTCAAATAACTTTGGTCGCCTACTTACATTTACTGTTGATTACACATGTATACTATACATTGTATTATTTATTACCCATTCTAAGTAAAAAGCTTATTTCAATGCTAATCATTTATGGCTGTGTGTTATGTATTATTTTATGGCTGTGGTCGAACGACCATCTGTTTGGTTCTTTACAGTAGTTGGTTTTACAATGTTTACCTTAGAAGTTACTATATAGACTTGTGACACAGACTGCCCTATTGGTCCATTGGTAGAATGTCTGCTTCAAGAGCAGAAGGGCGTTGGTTCGGTTCCCACTCAGGACAAACTTTGTGGCATAAACAAATGTTTGTTCTGTGTCTGGGTGTTCTGTATTTATTATAAATATGTATTTACAAAGAAAAACTATTTAAGCATTCTATCAGTTATCTGACTTCCATAGTACAATGTTACTACAAAAACACTTATACACACAATAGTCATATATGTTCGGCATTTTAAAGTTTGTCTTGGATGGGAATCGAATCCACACCGAACAACTCTAGAAGCTCTGCAAAGATCTACTTACCAACTAACTCATTTAAGTATTCTATCAGTTATCTGTCACCCATAGCACAAGCTTTGCTTAGTTTGGGGTCAGATGGCGCTGTGTGTAATGCCCTGCGATATTTATTTATTTAGTTCCATTCCAGGCTGGGTGTGCTTTACCATCTTTGAAGACACCGTCACTTGACATCAGGTGAGCTGTAGTCACAAACTTAGACTGTTAACTATAAAAAAAACATGACATGTAAGTTAAACTTGTAAGGAATTCCTGATGTTAAGTGATCTAAGATGGAGTATGCTGTCTAGTAGATACATAATTATATTCGCTTTCGACTTGAAGACACCCAGATTTTATCCATCGGGGAATACCCACTCAGATGAGCTGTGGCCTTGTGGGCGTGTCAACCATAAAAAACATATACTTATCATAATACAAAATACAAAAATATTTATTTACCAGAATATATGTGTCAACAGAGATTGTAATATTTTACAATAGTCCCCGCACTAGGGCTAGCCTGTATCGCGGGAGGCTGGAACCGATTCAATATTTTAAATTTTAAATAGAACTTGTACTATTTTTTTTGGTATGTATAAATAATTATACTGATAAGTATAAGTAAAATAATTTAATACCTAAAATAAAATCAAAATATACGTCTAATATATAAACAAGCAACATTTAAAATAATAACAAAAAAATATCTACATAATTTCAAATTATAGAATTAACAGAAAACATTCAGTAGGTATTTAACAAAATGTATAACTACTTAGTTATACATTTCGTTCATTTATATAATTATACTAATTAGCCATTTAAAAAAATTAAGTCATCGGTTAAAATTGAGACTACATTGTAAAAACACATATTTCAGTTCATGGTTTCCTTATTATTTATAATTACATCGAATTAACAAAAACCTGTTTAATTTCACGTTAATTAAGTACTGTTACAGAACTGAATGTAACAACAACTTAATTAAGATGAAGTTTCACAATCATTGGGTTTTACCAATTTTATCCATTTGGAATGTTTCGGTAACCTATTTGGGAAACATCTGGTTTCTAAGCTGTAGGCGCGCGCCGCGCACGCAGTTTTGTCTTTTCTGTTTTGTGCGTATTGGCGCTGGCTAGAAATGAGGAGTAGACGAACTAAAGTTACCGACATAGCCCAACGGATTAGCAAGTTGCAGTGGCTGTGGGCACGTAGCACGCAGAACTGATGGCCGATGGGGCTGCAAAGTTTTGGAGTGCAGACCACGGACCGGCAAGCGCAGCGTAAGACGTCTACCCACAAGGTGGGCAGGTGACCTAAAGAACGCAGGAACGCGCTGGATGCGAGCCGCTTCCAACTGGTTTTAATGAAAGTCAAGTGGATACCACCGACCGGCAAGCACAGCGTAGAACGTCTACCCACAAGGTGGACAGACGACCTAATAAAGACCGCAGGAACGCGCTGGATTCGAGCCACTTCCAACCAGTCTTAATGAAAGTCAAGTAGAGACAACGTACCGGCAAGCGCAGCGTAGGACGTGCACTCACAAGGTGGACAGACGACCTAAAGACCGCAGGAACGCGCTGGATGCGAGCCGCTTGCAACCGGTCTTTATGAAAGTCAATGGGGGAGGTCTATGTCCAGCAGTGGACGCCGTACAGTGCTAGCTGAACCTACCTACATGTCCGAGAGTTCCTAAAAAAAAAGTTCTTATAACTATATGAAGTCTGCCAACCCACATTTGACCAGTGTGATGGACTATGGCAATAAGGAGAAGCCAGCGCCTGTCACTGGGACAGTTTACAAAAACATGGCTAATTTGGGTAGCGAAGATACTCCTCAGTGAAATCAGATCTTTAACCAGCGCGTTTCAAGCCATTCATTTTTTCTAAAGGACGCTATCACAGAATAAGCTATAGCTAAGCAATATATTTTACTAGATGGTAGATCTCCTTAGCAGGAAGTCGTCTAGGTAGGTACCACCGCAGTACCAGATATTCTGCCGCTAATAATAACATTACAGTGTTCCGGTTTTGAAGAGTACTGCAGTTAGCGAAATTACTGGGCTGTTATGGTTTATGATGTTTATTTTCTCAATAGAATATTGGTCTTTCACTTATTAGAGATAAATAC
Organism: Biston betularia; assembly: GCA_905404145.2. Classification (NCBI taxonomy): domain Eukaryota; kingdom Metazoa; phylum Arthropoda; class Insecta; order Lepidoptera; family Geometridae; genus Biston; species Biston betularia. Next base: position 1,072,181 of record FR989884.1, read on the forward strand.
ATGTTATTTTTAACTAGGTAACTTACAATTTGCAAACATAAACGTGTGACGAACCAAACTGTTGTGTGTTAAGATTTGTTTATTTACAAGTTTTGTGAATGTGAGATAATTATAAACGGTTGAATGTCTTAAAGTAATGAGCACCAAAGCAGCGATGCCCCGGACTTTAGTTTGTTACTATGTCGTATGTACCGCTGCAATGGTCAATTGGTCATGGGACATGTTATATATCTTTTACGATTAGGAAAGTCACTTGTTCGTTTCACAAGTTTTGCATAAAAAAACTATTTAAATCCCACTAACATTATATTTTAGCAGCGATGATAGCTCAGTGGTTAGCGTGGTCGGTTCGCATGCCGAAGGGCGTGGGTTCAAACCCCAAGAATGAGCTTTAGCTGCCGGTGAAGGAAAACATCGTGAGGAAACCACAGCATGGTGGTAGGATACTTTCTAGTACTCGGCTGGCTAGCTACCACCCTCAAGTCTGAAATCTGCCGCCAAGCATCTAACGGTGTGTTCCGGCAGCCTCACTTGAGAGCCAGTTCCATTTCAGGCTAGGTGTGCTTTACCATCATCGACCCCACCGTCACTTAACATCAGGTGAGCTGTGGTCAAACACCTAGCCTGTTAGCTATAAAAAAATATATATGTGAAGGTTTGGATGGATGGATGGATGTTCGTTGCTCTTTCACGCAAAAACTACTGAACGGATTTGGATGAAATTTGGTATGGAGGTAGTACTTTTTATCCCGAAAACATGTAGCGTGTAGCCACGGGGCGCAGCTAGTTTAAAGTAAAATTATTTTAGCCGTTGAATTGATTTTAGTTATTTCCAAAGGAGACTCCAAGAAAGGCGCTTAAATAAATTACTCAGCTATTATCTGTACCCACTTATAAAATAAACATAGGTAATATCTCAATTCCAGTACATAAAAACAAAGATCGCGTGACTGTTAAACTAAGTATTTGAGCATTACTTTTATCTTGACGCAAAAAATTAAACGGAATCACCATTTTTTTATCATTAAACTAAGCTTGTCTGTATTGTTTTTTGTTCATATTGATGTAGGTTATACCTTGAGGCTGAAACGAAATAATTCGCCAGATAACTAAAGTCGTAGACATAGCTCAGCGTATTAGCAAGCTGAAGTGGCAATAGGCTGGACATATCTGTCGCAGAACCGATAACCGCTGGGTAGACGTGTTCTTAAGTAGAGACCGCGTATTGGCAAACGTAGTGTAGGACGCACTGAGACTCGATGGAGTGACGATATACGTGGGACAGCTGGCGGCGGATGGAAGCGGAAAGCCTAGTATATGTCCAGCAGTGGACTTCGATAGGCTGATGATGATGATGATGATGATAACTTAAGGCACTATATTCTGCCGTATCGTGCACGTTTGTTATTGCGTTCGACCATTAGCGTAATGATATGTCAATTCTAACGCGTTTAGCAAAAGTATAACGGAAAATTACGTCAAGTTTCCCCGTCACCCATCCCGCAATGTCTCAAGACAAGACACCGTTGAACAAAAAATTTGCCAGTAATTCACAAAATCACAAAAAAGCAAAATTAAAAATTTTGAAAAAAATAACGATGGTTAAAATGTAATTGAAAAAGCATAAAATAATGTAACACATAATATATAAGATATTGCACCAATCAAACCCGAACCGAATTATTAAGGGCGTTGTAAGGGCAATAAGATATTCTATTCTCTACTCACCAAGTATCAAGACGGTTGCAGTAGCTAGCACTCGTCCTTTAAGCTCCATCGTGTTTCACTAAATTCACTTATCACTAATCAGTCTTTCACAAGCAACCTTCACTCCGTCGAGGTCAGTCGTCCATGATGTTGGAACTCTGAAATAATAAAAATAAAATGTCATGTTAATCTATTAGACTACCCTCATACTCATGCTATACTCATTTGGTATAAGCTTTTAAGGATATAGATAAGGGACCATCCATAAATTGAGTAACACGTTATGGGGGTTAAGGGGGTGTCTCGACGAAGTGTGACATTGTGTGACAAGGGGCGGGAGGGGTCCCAAATTTGTGACATCACATTTTTCATTCAATATAATATTGTATATCTAAGTTTTACAACACAAAATTTAAACTACATACCAACCAAAGAACTCAAATGGAAATGAATAAAAATAATTTCAGAATACTGCTGTTTTAATTTCATAAATTTCTCAATGTAAAATTGCAATAGTGCATTGTCACCCAAGGGCTGAAAGTAACTTATTTAGTCACGAGACGGGATTTAGTTCGAGTGACTGAATAAGTCTTTCACCCGTGGTAAACACTGTGCTTTTCACTACGAATACGAGGAAAGTAAATATAAAACCATAAATTAGTTAAAGAAAAAAATTGTGAATTTTACATAAATCAACAAAAGAAATGAAGATTGGATAACTGCTTTCCTGTCAATTTTTTTTTGTGGCCGGCGAGCTCTTTAGCTATTTTTCTTTTTTCTAGTTTTTAGGGTTCCGTACCCAAAGGGTAAAAACGGGACCCTATTACTAAGACTTCGCTGTCCATCCGTCCGTCTGTCTGTCACCAGGCTGTATCTCAAGAACGGTGATAGCTAGACAGTTGAAATTTTCACAGATGATGTATTTCTATTGCCGCTATAACAACAAATACTAAAAATAAAATAAAATAAATATTCCCATACAACAAACTTGATTTTTTTTATAGATAACGGTACGGAACCCTTTGTGCGCGAGTCCTACTCGCACTTTTTTATAATTTGACAGTTGTAATTTGTCAGTAGAAAGTGAATCTCCCTCTCGCTCCTCAGGCAACTTCAGATCTACTTTCCGAGTATGAGTGATGAAAAATACGCGACATCACACTAGGGGGGAGGGTTCTCACAAATGTGACCAACTGTAACAAGGATGGAGAGGGTACGGAGGGGATGGAGAAGGAGGGTAGAGGTAAAAAAATCATAAAATTAAATAAGTGCCACAATACGCCACACTTATCTACTAGAATTTGTTTTTAACTTTACATTTATCAAATTTTTAGTTCATTGTCCGAGATAAAATATATTTTTACTTATAATTAATTTTGCAACTGCACTTCTATTACCATCCTTGTTCTTAGGGGATAGGAATGTCGTGGCTTGGAGACAACGGCACATGACAGTTCACACAGATTAAATAACAGTTACTGGTCACCAAACGAGCAGTCTGGCGCAGTCACGAGCGACGTAGACACGCCCAATGTCCATTCAAAGTCATGCCTATTGTTTTACAAGGTAAATTCATACTTAACGGTTTGTAAGACGGCCCCACATAAAACTAGATATTATGACCTCACAAATAAATAAACAAAAATAAATAAATATCGTAGGACTATACACACAGCGCCATCTGGCCCCAAACTAAGCAGAGCTTGTGCGATGGAAGTCAGATAACTGATAGAATACATAAATACTTTTTTTTGTTTGTAAATACATACTTATAATACATACAGAACACCCAGACACAGAACAAACATTTGTTTGTACCACAAATATTGTCCTGGGTGGGAATCGAATCCACGTCTTTCAGCTCTTGAAGCAGACACTTTACCACTGAACCAACAGGGCTGTCAAAGGCTGTTTTGCTACTCAAAGTTCTGTGTATCGCTGCAATGGTCATGGGCATGCGTTATCTCTTACCATCAGGCGAGCGTCTCATTACTTTTACATAAAAAAGCGAATCAGCTTGATTGCCACCTGTGGCATAAAAAACCCTCACAGTTCTGTAAATCGCTACAATGGTCATAGGCATGGTGATAGCTCAGTGGTTAACGCGGTAGGTTCGCATGCCAAATGGCGTGGGTTCAAACCCCAACAATGAGCTTGAGCTACCGGTGAAGGAAAAACATCCTGAGGAAATCATAGCATGGTGGTAGGGTACTTTAGTACTCGGCTGGCTAGCTACCACCCTCAAGTTGAAAATCTGCCGCCAAGCATCTAACGGTGTGTTCCGGCAGCCTCACTTGAGAGCCAGTTCCATTCCAGGATAGGTGAGCTTAACCATCTTCGTCACCTTCACTTAACACCAAATGAGCTGTGGTCAAAACAACTAGCCTGTCAAACATTTAAAAAAAATAGGCATGCGTTATCTCTTGCCATCAGGAGAGCATATTATCATAACAGCACACAAAAATTAAAAAAAAACTGAATTTTTTGCCGTGAATAAAATCAGAGACTTTCTAAGTTATAATAAAATATCAATTTATCTCGTGCACGATCTAATTATTATCAGAAGCTCATTGAATCAACTTGCTAGAAAATGGAAGTCAAGGTCATATCGTGATGAGCGAAAAAGGGATGTACTGGAGAAAGTTCACTGTCTATTGGATTATGCTCACGCCATTAGGATTCCTTACCAGAAAAATACTTAAGGTGGTTCGATTTCCATACAAATACTTTTTTCCCATTTATGGACAAATAGAACATAATTTTACAGTGAAATCACAGCTACTGGCATTTATTTTGGTCTTTGCGGTAAATCATAATTGCTTGAATAAAACAGTAGATTATTAGCATAAAATCAAATTTATGAAAGGTTTATGATTTTTTAATAAAACAGTAGATTGTGCTTATAATCTACCGTTTCATTTAAGCAATTGTGATTTACCGCAAATAAGGACCAAAGTAAATGCCAGTATCTGTGATTTCACTGTAAAATTATGCTCCATTTGTCCTTATATGGCAAAAAATTATTTGTATGGAAATCGTACCACCTTAAGGAGATCTTGATGCTACTAAGCGTAGAGATATTTTTTATACCTTGAAAAAACAAATAAATCTTTGTAATCATTTCACTTGGTGGTAGATTTTCTTAGCAGGATTTCGTCTAGGTACCACCCACAGTACCAGATATTCTATCAAGTAAAGAACTATACATTATTATAGATTCTAATCGTATGCCAGGAAACGGAAGGAACACAACAGAATTAAGATATTCATAATCAGTATGAAACAAATTAGTGGAATCAAACCTCCTCATTTTGATGTTACCTTGGTACTTATTGTTTCACATCAACTTTAGCTTAGCATTTTCAAAACAATCTGTTTTGGGATTTAATGGTAAATCCGTGGTTGCTAGGTCGAGTCTTAGTCTATTTTAGTTTACTTGGTGGTAGATCTCCTTAGCAGGAGGTCGTCTAGGTAGGTACCACCGCAGTACCAGAAATTCTGCCGCTAAGCAGGGTACTGCAGCTAGCGAAATTACAGGGCTGCTGAGACTAACCATCGAAAGTCTCAAAGTAATAAGTGCCAAAGCAGCGATGCCCTGGACATTGTTTTGCTACTCAAAGCTATGTTAGTATTGCTGCAATGGTCATAGATATGCGTACATCTTACCATCTGGAAAGCGCATAGTTCTTCTCGTTACGTTTACATAAAATTAAAAAATCTTCGTTGTCCGTCTGTTAAGTCTGTTAAGATTATTTTTACATTTAATAAATAAATATGTCAACAGTATTTAATTTAGTCTCGCAAAATGGTAAGTTTAGTAAGTAGGCAAAGCAATCACTTTAGTAATTTATGTTAGCCTGGTATTCGTACCTGGTTTGAACACTAGACAACCCTGGCTTTTACTGTACAAGAAGTGTCATTATTATGTTTCCCTAGTAATTTGAAAGAAACTTTCATCACAAAACTTTAAGCATTATTTAAAAGAGGTCAGAAAAATCCGACTGTCATTAAAATTAAAGTAAAAATTTAAACACCGGACATCCTCCATTAAAGATTTTAAAAGTGGTCCTTATATATGACATGTGTTTTAAACATCCAATTAACATTAGATTTATAGGTAAAGAGAAAACTAGAAGCTAAATGCTGCCATTAATTATTATCTAGGACTAAATGTCATCTATATAAACCACATGTGGCATATAACTAATTGATGACAGTTAGTTGTCTCAAAGTAATGAGCGTCAAAGCAGCGATGCCCGGACTTTGTTTTACTACTCAACGTTCTGTGTATCGCTGCAATAGTTATGGGCATGCGTTATCTCTTACCATCAGGAGAGCGCATCGTTCGTCTCATTACATTTACATTAAAAAAAGAGAAAAAAAAGAAGTTAATTAGATATAGATTTATATTTTATTTTGCGGCTGAAAAATGAAGTCGTTATTTACTAAAAGTTCTGGGTTCCGCAGCAATAGTTTTACCGGGCAGGCGTTTTACCCATTATCCACAACAAAAATAGAAAAAAGGTAGGTAAAAAACCAGTATAATCTTATGAGCTAGTAGGCACAATTAGCGGCCTTATCGCTAAGAGCGATCTCTTCCAGGCAACCAAGAATGGAAAACCCGATTACAGATTAAGAAGCCCTGACAGCCCTGTTGGCTCATTGGTAGTACGTCAGCTTCAAGAGCTGTAAGGCGTTGGTTCGATTCCCACCAGGACACACATTTGTGTGATGACAAATGTTTGTGCTGTATGTATTTACAAAAAAAAGGTATATGAGTATTCTATCAGTTATCTGGTTCCCATCCAAACGCAAGCCTATCTCTATCATAATATAGAACAAAGTCGCTTACCGCCGTCTGTACGCTTAGATCTTTTAAACTACGCAACAGATTTTAATGTGGTTTCCATCAATAGACAGAGTGATTCAAGCGGAATATTCATAATATGTATAATGCATGCATATGCACCACATTAGTATCTACATTGCATCCGCGCGAAGCAGGGGCTGGTCGCTAGTCCCACTAATATTATAAATGTAAAAGTTTGGATGGATATTTGTTACTCTTTTACGCAAAAACTACTGAACGGATTTGGATGAAATTTGGGTTTTTTTTAATGGTTGACAGGCTAGATATTTAACCACAGCTCACCTGATGCTAAGTGAAGGTGTGGTCGAAGGTGGTAAAGCACACCTAGCCTGGAATGAAACTGGCTCTCAAGTGAGGTTGCCGGAACACACCGTTAGATGCTTAGCGGCAGATTTTCAACTTGAGGGTGGTAGCTAGCCAGCCGAGTACTGGAAAGTACCCTAACACTATGCTATGGTTTCCTCACGATGTTTTCCTTCACCGGCAGCTCAAGCTCATTGTTGGGGTTTGAACCCACGCCCTTTCGGCATGCGAACCTACCGCGCTAATCACTGCGCTATCATCGCTACAAATAGATGGATGGAGGTAGCTGACACCCTAGACACATAGGCTACTTTTTATCCCGAAACATGTAGCAGGTAACACTGCGGGGCGCAGCAAGTATGTTATAAAAAAAGCTTTCCCTTCGTTGATATCTGTGTTTGCCCACATTAAAGTAATTTTCAGAAATGGCTAGTGAAATCCACAAATGAGTTCAAATCACGTCATAATATGCACAGTTACAAGACTCGGTGACCAAGTGACACAGTCTTTAGTGAGGGTAAGTGCATCTCACGCATCCGACTTAAGTTTATGGCTTTAGAATAAAAATAAAGAGCTAAATTTGTGTTACGTTTCAAAATTTACGTACATGCCAGAGACGGTCATTGGTATGGATGTGAAACGAAACGCAGCACGAGTTCCGAGGGATGGCAGCACCGGCGCGAAGACGTGATACCATGCTGGTATGTTTATCCATTTTTATGGCGATGGTTTGTAGTGATGATAGCTCAGTGGTTAGCACGGTAGGTTCGCATGCCGAAGGGCGTGGGTTCAAACCCCACAAAGAGCTTTAGCTGCCGGTGAAGGAAAACATCGCGAGGAAACCATAGCATGGTGGTAGGATACTTTCTAGTACTCGGCTGGCTAGCTACCACCCTCAAGTTGAAAATCTGCCGCCAAGCATCTAACGCTGTGTTCCGGCAGCCACACTCGAGAGCCAGTTCCATTCCAGGCTAGGTGTGCTTTACCATCTTCGATCACACCTTCACTTAACATCAGGTGAGCTGTGGTCAAACACCTTGCCTGCCAACCATTAATAAAAAAAAATGTTAATCAAAAAAGGATTCTAAACAAAACTCCTAAATAAAAGAAAATAACTAGAAATAAAAAATAAAAAAAAAATAAGAAAAGTAGTAGTAGTAGTAGAATCTGATTTAAAAAAAAGTTGTTTTATGGCATAAATAAAGTGTCTATATTATGCTTGTTTTTTCACGTTAACATTTAGAAATTATGATTAAATAGAAAAATTGTTGACATTTATTAAACTAAATAAAAAAAACTTAAATTAATACTATTTAGAAAATGTATACAAAAAACTTAATCTAAAAGTCCGCCAGAGGAAGGATACGTGGCCAGAATGCTGGCAGCATTGCCACGCTGGATGGCAATGCTAAGCTCTTGCCCTAAGTAGATGCCAGCATTCTGGTCACCTGAAGCCTCCTCTAAACGTTTGGAAAAATAACAGAAAATTATAAGTTCATTTAATAGCAAGTAATAACCTGTAAATAAAACTTTTCCTTATAGAACACTAAGACTTTATTTACCTAACATCTAGGACGGAGAAATCTTACTCAGCGAAAACAAAACGCTTGTTAACTAGTTGCAAGCTGCGGAGTACTTAATATGTTCTTAAACACAGTTTAAAAGTAACAGTGGGAGACGTTATTGTGAGTTCTAAGTAGTTTCTGAATTATAGTTTTATAATTACCTACTATTTTGCCCATATCGACAGCTTCATCGTTGTTAGTTATGAGGAAAGTTTTATGAACAGCGCTGTTGGTTCATTGGTAGTATGTCTGCTCCAAGAGCTGAAGGGTGTGGGTTCGATACCCACCCACGGCAAGCATTTTGTGATATAAACAAATCTTTGTTCTGTCTGGGTGTACTGTATCAATTTACAAAAAAAAAGTATTTAAGTATTCTATCAGTTATCTGTCTTCCATAGTACAAGATTCGCTAAATTTGGGCTCAGATGGTGGTGCTGTGTTAAATGTCCTATGATATTTATTTATTTAATTAGTTTAATTCTATACGAAAGTTGACTAGTTATTGGAAGTACCTATAGAACCATATGAAATACGCCTTATGAGGTAAAATCAATCTTACTAGGAGAAAATATGCAATGAGGAGTTAGCTTTTCAAATCTCTTAGCGAGTAATTGTTTATAACTAATATAAAGATTTTTAATTTCAAGCACGTTTTTTAATGTCATAAGTGGTAAACAAGCAGACAAGTTATCAGACAAGCAATCACCGACCCAACGGATATCTGTATTACAATACAAGGGGCATTACAAACACAACGGCTTTTGAAGAAATTGTCGCTCAATTGGTTTTGACAACTTACAGTAGTATTTCATTAATTTCATCTCAATTGTATAATCAATTGTACAAATTGAATGTGCTAGGTACCATTTACAAGATACCAAAAATAAAAATAATCACATTTTCTGTCAGTTAGCAACTAGACAATTCACTATGATTAACCTGTCTAGCGAGTCAACAATCAAATACTCACTTGACTATGCAAATATCTACCTGGCAATCATGCGATTAAAGAGGTGAGTGCATCTGCCAGCCTTGACCTAACCGATACGCGAATACTTACCAGGCAATTATAAAATCAAAGAGTTATCAGGCCAACGCATCGCCTAAGGCACAGAGTTCGCAATGTCGACCTGTGACCTAAAATACCGCTTGAAAGTGGCAGTACAATAAGACTTTCTCGCAAGTTATGATAGCCTAGTACTTGTATGTGATGGTCAGTTACTGAACTGAATTTGTAGCCATAGATGAATCAGCTTTTTTTTTTTAAATTAAAGCACTTGACTCGTGTTTTTAAACTAACATTAAAAAAACAGCTTCCACTAAATACACATAGAATGAATGAAAGTAAAAAATAAAATATTAAAGAATCAAGATGAGAAAGTTCTAAACTTAACAAGAACGAGAAAAATATAAGCACTATAAAAAGTGAAAACTAATTTAGAACACAAAACCTTCTTCCAAAGAAACTAGAAAAATAATGACAGGTTTCTCACTAACCACAACAAAGCAATTAACACAAGCCCATAATTCTATAGTAAAAACAAGAACAAATTGTGACAATCATGGAACGATAAAACGCAGAGTTCTCATATTAAAAAACAATAATAATTTTTCCCACGCGCCCCATTCAAAATATTATAAAGATGACATTACCGCCGCCCCAACCCAAAACCGCGTAACGACCAAATTTACAGTTTTTGCCAGCCAACAAAAAATCTCGTATTGTCAGTCGATTTGTCAGATATTCGTCGTAATATATTAAATAAGATTTGTTTGTCGTCCAACGGTAAATTTTTTCGATCGCTATTCAATTGGGCGAATCAAGTTTTTTGTCGAATTTATATTTAACGCCTCGGAAGTGTGTCAAATTAAACACGATTAGGATCAGTGACTGTTCATTCATTTTATCGAATGGTCATCGTGATCGTTTTGGCACAGTTGCAATCAAGAACTCTTCATGTTTCTTTTGATGTATGTCTAGCACCTATCATCGCTTTTGTATTGTGTATACTAATGCGTTTATCTAGATTACGAACAATCGACAATTGAGGTTATGGCCGACGGATTAAAGAGTGAAATATAATTAGAGTTTTATACGATAACTGGGAAGATTTTTAAACGTAATGACACTAACGGGGCGCTCTCCTGATGGTAAGTGATAACGTTTGCCCATCACTGCTGCAGTGAATAACCAGTTACAGGTTCGCGGACAAAATACTATGAAATTAGTTTTGTTTATTTACCGTTTATTTATGTTGCAATAACCATGGTTACGAGATGACTGGAGAGTGCGGAATGAGGATCCCTCGTTTTGATCTTTGTGGCTGTACTTTTTTAATTTGTGATAATTATGAAGCCGCCACGTCGTACGTGCCGGCAGAGGGCGCTGTTCCACTTTTTATATATTTCTCTATAAATTATCTAACAAGTAGATCTCGTAAACTTGTTATTATAAATTATTATACATGACGTTGTTGTATCAGTTCTAGCTTTGATACATTCAATATAATTAATCTTAAATGATGCGATTCTTTTATTAATGAAAAAATTACCGTGTTTTGTCCTTTCATCAGAATAGGTACTTATCAAGTTTCATATTAATTGTGTTGTTAAAGACAGCCAACCCTATATTTTACGAAATTGTCGTACAGCAATAAATGGAGCTTCACAATATGGCTGCCATTAAAAAGTTATTACGTTGAAATGGCCAGGAACAGTTATGGTGGTCACGGGGAAAACACGCCATTTTTGTATTTATTACGTTTTGCCTAGCGGATGTCGTTATGGCTTTTAATTTGACCATTTTGATGTCACCGCCATTGTGGCTGAAATAAAGCCTTTGTTAAAGTTTTTAATTGTTTAAAATTTTACTGAATTTTTAGCATGGAATTTAACAAGATGGATTGGATTGGTTGTAACTTTGTTTATGTTTTTTGTAAGCACTCGTGGCTTAGTGTTCTCAAACGAATACTAAGCAACTATAAAGATAGATACATTAGAAGAAATTTTATTTAAATACTAGTTAGCAATTTTTATTTTTTCAACATTTAATTACTTTAACACATTTTTTGATTGATATAAATTCATCTTGTAACTTTCGTTATTACTTTATTTATTAATGGGCTACACGATTTTTACACGATCTGATACTGTCACATCAGGCAATATGGGTGTCATATGCAGTCCTTCTTTTTCCTGTGTCATATCCTAACGGATGTCGGCGACCATCTTTCCTGAGCTGCTCTGCTGAGAACAGCGGTGTCAGCAGCACCGGTCCAAGCCTTTAAATTGTCACACCAGGATGTTCTCCTTCTGCCTCTACCTCTCTTTCCCTCTATTTTCCCTTCAGTAATAGTTTTGAGTAAATTGTAATTTGCACGCAATCATATTTGTTAGTAAAAAAACTATATAATAGACTGTTAAAAACAAAATCATTTCTTTTATATACGCTAACAAATATACGTACACATTTCTATGAAACTCGCGTTGCTCAGCCAATAAATTTCACACGTTCAAAAATTGTTAAGCTTTAAATTTATCCGCATTTACAGTGAGATTGATAACACGTCGGTAAATGTGTATTAAATCCGTTTTTAAAACACAGCGAGCACCGTTATTGCAAGTCAACGGCTTTTCGGTTTTACTACGGAATAAAAATAAACAGATACACAACTAAATGTACTTAGATGAAGTCTTTTTTTTTTAAATGGTTGACAGGCTAGGTGTTTGACCACAGCTCACCTGATGTTAAGTGACGGTGTGGTCGAAGATGGTAAAGCACACCTAGCCTGGAATGGAACTGGCTCTCAAGTGAGGCTGCCGGAACACACCGCTAGATGCTTGGCGGCAGATTTTCAACTTGAGGGTGGTAGCTAGCCAGTCGAGTACTAGAAAGTACCCTACCACCATGCTATGGTTTCCTCACGATGTTTTCCTTCACCGGCAGCTCAAGCTCATTGTTGGAGTTTGAACCCACGCCCTTCGGCATGCGAACCTACCGCGCTAACCACTGAGCTATGATCGCTACAAAGAAGTATTTTTAATAGTAAAGCGTTTAACTTTGTCCGTTTCTTTTTCAACCTTTTTAGATTTTGCTATAAATCAGAGTTATTAGGTATTCCACGAAAATGTGTATGTTTGTAGTGTTCATAGAGTTCAGTCGACAGCTCTGTTGGTTCATTGGTAGAATGTCTGCTTCAAGAGCTGAAGGGCGTGGGTTCGGTTCCCACTCAGGACAAATTTTGTGGTATAAACAAATGTTTGTTCTGTGTTTTTTTTTATGTAAAAAGTAATGTGACGAACGAGACGCTCTCCTGATGGTAAAAGATAACGCCTGTCCACGACCATTGCAGCGATACAGAGAACTTTGAGTAACAAAACAAAGTGCAGGGCATCGCTGCTTTAGCGCTTATTACTTTAAGACTTTCGATGGCTAGTCTCAACAGTCCAGTAATTTCGCTTCAAACCGGAACACGGTAATGTCTACACACTACTGCTTAGCGGCAGAATAACTGGTACTGCGGTGGTACCTACCTAGACGATCTCCTGCTAAGGATATCTATCACCAAGTAAAGTCTGGGTGTACTGTATGTATTATACTTCCATAGTACAAGCTTTGCTTAGTTTGGGGTCAGATGGCGCTGTGTGTAATGGTCTTGTGATATTTATTTATTTATGTAAAATTATTCCAACATTCGTGTTTTTTTTATTCAATAGGTTCGCGTTTGACCACTTGTGTGTTATTATGTTAAGCAACGATGCGGTCTAAGATGGAACACGCTTTCCTAGAAGGAACCTGTTTACTCTTGATTTGAAGACACTCATATTGTACTTTTCGGGAAACACAGACTCTGGTAAAGAGTTCCACATCCTCGCTGTTTGTTTATGTTCTTTTGATTGATTTTCTTTGTTTTTTTATATTCTTTTTATTACTTATAGGCTTGCGTTTGACCGCCAACTCGCCTGACGTAAAGCGAAGATGCGGCCTACGGTGGAGCACGCTCGCCTAGAAGAAACCGATTCACACGCGACTTGAAGGCACCTAGATTGTATTTATCAGGGAACACTCACTCGGCCAGCAAATTCCATTGACTTTCATAATGACTTTATTTTATTTTTATGTATTGAATTTAATTTGTGATCATTACTAGCGTTTTTTGGTGTGATTTAATTTTGTGAGTGTTTTGTTATTTGTAGTAATTTTGACATTTTTATTTTATTGTTAATACCATGTATGTAAACCCCGCTAGTGTAGAAATTAGCAAACTATTTAACTGTAATAAAATCTACAATCCACCTAGTTTCATGGATAAATAAATAAATAAATAATTCATTCATTCAATATAATATTATTATTTATTTATTTTGTTTTATTAATTGGTCAGTGCTGAAAATCAGTACTGTGGAGTCATACCCAGGACAATTTTTTTTTATTTGTAATGCACTAGCCTCTGCAGCGATAACCCGCTTACTGCCATTTAAAATTTGTTCTGTTGTTGATGTTAATCTATATCTTTTCATTTGTGTGTGTTGTCTGTATTTATCTGTTGTTGTGTCTAGTGTTTTATGAGGAAGAATAAATGTTTTTCTTTCCTTCATTTTATTTTTGTTATTAACTTGACAGCGATTAAGACTACGGTATAAAAAGTCTGTGTGTCTCTAATCTGTAATTTGTAGTTAAGTGAAGCTCAATCATTAACGGTTTGCAACAAGAGCGATCTAAACACATAATTACAATTATTCGTCTCTCGTGAGATGACCGAGAAAATCATAGGTGGTTGTGATTGGTTTTGACATGGAGGGATCTTCATCGTTGTAGTTGGTTCGATTCCACTTACAGAGTACAAACTGTTAAACAATGTTTTTTTTTTTTTTTTTTTAGATTGAATATAATTAAGAATAGCTTTATTTCCATAACTATCTGTTACTTATCTAATGTTATATGCTGTTTAATCTAAGTGTTTATTATATGATTAAATTCCGAAATGAGGACTTTGATGTTATCAGTATTATTTTTTAATAGTGGTTTGCTTTTGACTATATCCTGATGATAAGCAGTAGTGTGATAATAATAGTATACGTTCCATAAATATGCCGCGAATACAGAAACCGTGGAAATGGAATGGTAATTAGTATGGAATCATAAGGGATACGTTCTAAAGTTTCAAAATAGAACCAATATGTATTAAAATAAAATAAAACCAGGGTTTAAAAATTGTTGTTTTTTTTTTTATTTTGTCTCTTTTGAAAAGTCTTTAAATTCAGATTGATATTGGGCTGTAGCATTAAGAAATAAGTTGTTGTTTCAAAATAAGGCATTCGACAATGGCCTTTATACAGTGGCAGTAAGGTTTGTTTTAGTTTGAAATTAGTCCACTCGGTTATATCTTTTACAAAAGCCGCCGCGGCACGTACCAACAGTACATACATACTCAAAAGGCCGATACGAAAATAAAAATAAAATGCAAAATAAAGCCAGTAGCTGTAATTTCACTGTAAAATTATGCTCTATTTGTCTATAAATGGCAAAAAATTATTTGTATGGAAATCGAACCACCTTTAACCTATATCTTGTTATAATATTGTTACAAGGATTCTCATAAAGAAAGATTTGGTGGGTAGGTACCTATGCGAAAAGATCGCGTCACTGCATTATATTGCTTAAACAAAACTTGTGTTTTATCGAGTGTTTATGTTTAAAGATAGTGTTTTTTTAGCTCATTACGTGTGCCATTGTAGGAAAGTGATAAATCATCGAAGCTTATAGTGAAGTCACCAAAACATTACTAGGGCGTGAGTGGATTCGACCAAGACTTGCATTGTGACTAAGACTTATTCAACTAATGATACTTGTTTGCACAAGTGATTGGCAAATGCATAAAGTGCGAAGCCAAAAATTAAGAAGAAAATAAAAACTAGTGAAAAAGTGCAAACATTTAAATAAAAAATTTGGCACATTCACTGGACATGACCGCAACTTTTACCAGTAACGAGCTATTAAGGTTTTTTTTTCTGGCGCTGCGCGTGTTTTGCATTCAGCCTTGCTTAAGTGATTTTTAATGCTTTAAATTTCTTCCATCCATAAAGAGCTAGCTTCAAAACTAAATGATGAATTATGAATTTAATAACTTTTAATATACTTTAATTTGATTCAAATAATTCAGTGATAATACTTCACTTAACATTATAAAGTCGTAAGTTTGTGAGTGAGAATTTTTGTCACTTCTTCACGATCAAACGGCTGAACCAATTTTGATGATATTTGGTATGGAGGGAGCTGACACCCTGGATTAACACATTAACTCCAGTTCCATTTCAAGCTAGGTGTGCTTTACCATCTTCGACCACACCTTCACTTAACATCAGGTGAGCTGTGATCAAACACCTAGCCTGTCAACTATAAAAAAAAACAACTTTTTATCCCGAAAAAATGTGGCGCATTACTATTTTATATTGCTTAATGTCAAACGTAAAACTGGTGAATGATTTGTAGATTTCATTTGTTATAAATAATATCATTTGAGACAATTTTGTTTGCAGATAAAATAGCAATAAAACTATCACAGGGTTGACTCAAGCGACGAGCATTTGGACATCCCTAATTTATCATATCGATACTCCGATGAAGAAAGGTCTTTTGGGAAGTGTTTTGTAAAATTGAAAACTTTTTTTTAAATTTATAATAGGTTCGCGTTTGACAACACTCTGCCTGATGTTAAGCAGTAGTGTGGTCTAAGATGAAGCACGCTTACCTAGAAGAAAACTATTTACTCTAGATTTGAAGACGCCAATATTGTAGCTAACAGGGAACACAGACTCCGGCAGAGAGTTCCACAACCTCGCTGTGCGAATGAAAAATGTGGAATCAAAACGCTGTGTGCGAACATGGGGAACATCCACTATGGAAATTAAAAATTAATTAAAAACTTTTTAATACTTTTTTTATTTTTATCTTCTAAACCACTTTTTTGAAAACAATAACGTTGAAAATTCTAATTTCATAGTAGGTACTTATTTCTTTAATAAGTTAGGCGTTTCATTGCTGTAATCATTGAAATTCACAATTGGCCGTATAAGTGTCATTGTCAACAGTCTAGAATAAAAAAAAAAAATAGGTTTTTTTTGCCTCACGATTTTTGTTTCCCCTAAAAGTTTATATACGATCTATTTACATATGATATCTTTCTTCTCAGAAGTATCGATGTCTATGAATTTGACCTACAGAAGCAGACTTCCGCGTTTTTAGAAAACAAATTTACAAAAAGCATAAAAAATAAACACTCTCATCTCTCACGTCGGACAATAATCAACTCGTTAGAATTAAAAAGTGAGATTTATCGTACTAATCCGATTTCACCTTCGCTTTGGTTCGGAACTGTCAATGTAGACTCGATTCAAAAACCATTGAGGATAGAAATATAATAGAGATGTTTTGTTGATTAGCAGAAATTGAAAGTAGCTGAGTAACTTTTAAAACGTTTTCAATTGAAAAGTTCAGTTACTTTTGATCAACATTGTTATGGAAAAGAAAAATGTCTTATTTGCGTTTTTATATTTTTATTTGAGCGTAATTTATGAGGTTACTGAAAACCATATTCGGCCACACGGTCACTGTGAGCTGTGGTAGATTAGATTTGGTAGATTGTTAGTTTTCTGCAACTAAACTAGGTTTGCGAATTACCAAGAGGAGCTATTGTATTTCTAGTTTTGAAAATTTTTTCCTATAGAATCTGTTTAACTCTGAAATGATGTAAAATAAATCAGCTTTTTCATAAATTTTTTCGGCAAAATGATTTTTTTTAAGTTGTAATATATTTCTGTACAACAGTCGAATTTTCATGCGATTTAATAGCCAGCCCCATACCAATAGTTGTTCTGAACGATAAATACAACAAACCCATATATTCAGCTTAACATTACCCTTTTTTATTTTTTTGATGGTTGACAAACTAGGTGTTTGACCACAGCTCACCTGTCACCATGTTTAGTTACGGCGTGGTCGAAGATGGTAAAGCACACCTAGCCTGAAATGGAACTGGCTATCAAGTCAGGCTGTCAGACAAACTGTTAGGTGCTTGGCGACAGATTTTCAACTTTCGTGTGGTAGCTAAAGCCAGTCGAGTACTAGAAAGTACCCTACCACGCTATGGTTTCCGCACGATGTTTTCCTCCGCCGGCAGCTCAAGCTTATTGGAAATGTACCACCAAGTACACAAGTATACTTGGTGGTAGATCTCCTTAGCAGGAGGTCGTCTAGGTAGGTACCACCGCAGTACCAGTTATTTTGCCGCTATGCAGTAGTGTGTAAACATTACTGTGTTCCGGTTTAAAGGGTACTGCAGCTAGTGAAATCACTGGGATGTTGAGACTAACCATCAGTCAAAGCAGTGACGCCCTGGACTTTGTTTTGTTACTCAAATTTCTGTGTATCGCTGCAATGGTCATGGACAGGCGTTATCTCTTACCATCAGGAGAGCGCCTCGTTCGTCTCATTACTTTTTACATTAAAAAAAAATACATGCACATACAGACGGCTGTGTTTACTTCACATCCAGATATTTTTAGCTCTTGTATGTTAATTACAGAAGTGAAAGCTGTGGAAAATCTTAGTTACCGACTCATGATGGATATGAAAATGACAAACCACAACGGATGTTTACTCCGACAGTGAAAACAACTTTTAACGGGCAATTTTACTTAAACTAACATTTGAAAGCGAAACACGAGTGTTTTAAAAAGACTTTAGATACACACGATGGCTGCGGTAGCGAATGTTCATTGACTGATACACACAGAAACAAATAAATGGCAAACAAATTATTTCATTATCAAATTAATTCGGTATGTAAAGAAAAAAAAAACTTTACTGATTCCAAAACCATTTCGAAATAGAACATTTCTGTACAATATTTTTACGCTTAAAACTCTGTTGACTATGAGGAGGGGTTTATTTTAATAAAATACATAAATCAAATTTGACTTTCAATTGATTTTCCATGACGTCACCTCGTAGGGTAACTTTTATAGACTAAAAAAGCAATGACAAACCGAAACAAAATTTGTCAAATCGTCATGTTACTCTTTTACGCAAAAACTACTAAATGGATTTTGATGAAATTTGGTATGGCGGTAGCTAACACCCTGGATTAACACATAGGCTTCTTTTTATACCAAAAACATGCGCGGGGCGCAGCTAGTTCTACTAATATTATAAATGCGAAAGTTTGTGAGTATGGATGTATGTTTGTTACTCTTTCACGCAAAAACTACTGAACGCATTTGGATGAAATTTGGAACACATTTAGTTTATAACTTGGATAAACACATAAGCTACTTTTTATGCCAAAAACATGTAGCAGGTAACACCGTGGGGCGTAGCTATTATTAAATAAAAAAAACCCTGTACATTGTGTGGGGGTACAGAACTACAGAAGTCCGACTCAAATTATCAGTTTTTTTTGTTCAATTTACTTGCCGAACTTGTTGTTCGTAAGTATTTCAATGTCAATGGGCCGCCTTACACGTTCAATCATGATCACGATCCGCGATCCGCGATCCGCGATCATGATTTCAAAATGTCTAGATATTATGCGATCCGGAGCATCAGTCCGTCAATCCGCTTCGTACACGATCAGTCTGGATCGCGATCATTGATCGCGGATCGCGGATCGCGGATTGCGCGCTACGTGTACGGGCTGCCAATGTCTGCTAGCCGTCTGTGATTAGACAAATACACACTTGGACTCGCAACGACTATTTTGACACCTTGTTTTATAAACCGCGTTAGTGAAAGCGAACGCTGCTTCTCGTATAATGTAACTGTTATTTTTAACTTTCTGTTTCATGACACTTTTTTCGCGAAAGTAAGAAATTGTACGTTACGGTGTTCCCATGTGTGGCTTTTAAAATTAAATAACAAATGTTGTAAAAAAAATTCATTAATTAATAGTCGCAAAAGTAAATAAACAATTAGTCTTTATCTATACTAATATTATAAAGAGGAAAAATTTGCATTTTGGATTGTTGTATTTTTTTATTTAAAAAATAATAATTTTTGGACATTTAACACAGCGCCATCTAGCCCCAAACTAAGCAAAGCTTGTACTATGGGAACCAGATAGCTGACAGAATACTTAAATACTTTTTTTTTTGTAAATACATACTTATAATACATACAGTACACCCAGACACAGAACAAACATCGATGTTAGTCAAACAAATGTTTGTCTTGTGTGGGAATCGAACCCACGCCCTTCAGCTCTCGAAGCAGACATACTACCAATGAACCAACAGGGCTGTCAATGCAATTGCAAATGCAATTGAAAGTGTTGTTTTTTTTAAATGATATTTCATCATTTATTACCACGAAATTTACTATCACTTTACGTTACTGAGATAAAAATGGCCTATAGAATAGAATATATCTTTAATTTGTTACGGTGTGAAGAAGTTACAAACACATATACACAAACACACAAACTTTCGCATGTTCCATGTGTGTTTCCCGAAAAGAACAATATAGGTGTCTTCAAATCAAAACATGCTCCTTTTAGGTAAGCATGCTCCTTCCTAGACCACATCGTTGCTTGACATTAGACAGGATGTAGTCAAACGTGAAACTATTTTGAACAATTTTTTTTTATGTAAAGTTGATATTTAAATTCAATCTTGAAAATAAAAAACATACTTACTTGGTTTTGTTCCATTGGTTGGCGGAAGACCACACCCTTGATCATGGGTCTTCTGATGCAGCTTAATTGGGAATCTTGTTACCACTCAGGAGAATAGGCGGAAGAGCATACCATGAAGGACCATGTTCATGGTCCTTCAAGCCGGATATTTATTTATTTTATTTATTTTACACACAAAACAGAATGCAATAATATTCATTACAATAAATACAAATACACATTTTTTAGATCTGTATCGCATTCCAAAACTATGCATTACAAGTCATTGACATAGCTCAGCGTATTAGCAAGCTGAAGTGGCAATGGGCTGGGCATATCTGTCGCAGAACCGATAACCGCTGGGGTAGACGTGTTCTAGAGTGGAGACCGCGTATTGGCAAGCGTAGCGTAGGACGCCCTGAGACTCGATGGAGTGACGATATACGTAGGACAGCTGGCGGTGGATGGAAGCGAAAAGCCGAAGATCGGGCTGAGTGGCGTGTCTTGGGAGAGGCCTATGTCCAGCAGTGGACTAATATAGGCTGATGATGATGATGATGATGATGATGATGCATTACAATTACATTTTTAAAAAGATAATTGTAGAATTATAAAGATATATATGGATCTTAATACACCATTCTAGATTTTCCTTTTAGACTTTGTATTGTTAACTATAAAAAATGATTGATATGTAAATTGTTCATTGAATAGTTATCCAATTAGAATTTGCCTCACTTTCACAACCTAATTGGTGTTCTTTCACTTTTGTCAATTACTTATCCAAATCACTTAATTAATTCAGCTCACTTTTGTATTACTTTTATTTGGGAGCAGTAAGTAATTTATTTCCTATTGTGACTAATCGAATTTGAAACTGTTTGTTTTTGCGTGGTTTTTTTTTTGTTTTGTTATAGAAATTCTATTATAATTCTGTGGCTTTCGTAGCGTAGCTTCTTAAAAGATTACCGAGGTTAAGCAACGGATGATCCAGTCAGTATTTGGATGGGTGATCGTGATGGGTATTTTTTACTGTGCAGTATTATAGGTTGTGTAACTTGTAGGTCAAATACGTAAATTGTAGGTTCCGGTTGTTTGTATATTTCTATGATACAAGACATATCAGAGGTTTTTGGGCGGTACGTTATTTTTGACACTAGGGATGGTTTATATACTCTCATGCGCGTAATTTGGCACTTTATGAAAAATACTTCAAGATTTTTATACAAACACATTTGAGCTATAGCGAAAAGCGACAACGCGACCTTTCGGATAAACTCAATATTATTATGTATCTTAAAATAAATTAATAGATGCAATTCGTTTTAAAATTGTAACATTTTTCAAAGGAATTCATTTAACTTTCGCATTCAGGAGCCCAGTATTCATAGCTAAAAATGAATAAAAAAACTACCAATCCTGGACACAAAGGGCCTCTTTACGGTCTGGTAAAACTATCATTGTCCCCGCTTCCCGCCATAATTGTCAGCCATCTTTGTTTATGTTCGCCATTTTGTTTTTTATTTCAAGCCTACCCTCTGTCATTAAACCTTTTTGCTGCAAATTACTGGCTGGTTTTCGGTTAAAGTGTATATTTATTATAACAGGAAAAATTTAATGCATAATCAACAAGGCTGCTATCATAATAATATGGGCGTAGTACACAAAAGCTGTTTGCAACTTTGTAAGAATAGTTAACTAAACTTGAAAATTAATCTTTGCTTAGTTTGGGGTCAGATGGCGCTGTGTGTAATGTCCTACGATATTTATACGGGCAAATACGGTCAGGGCCTGTCATGACGTCTGAATGACGTCATACCGTGTACCGAAAATGACAGTAACAGAAGGTAATACGGTATCGAATAACATGAAGTCATATTCTGTTTTATGTTTATGTGAATGTCTAACAGACAGTTAATATTTAGTTTTTTTTTTATGGTTGACAGGCTAGGTGTTTGACCACAGCTCACCTGATGTTAAGTGAAGGTGAAGTAATTTTTAAGCCGTTAGTTTGTAAATCTTTTTTCCTATTGCAAAAAGTCGATTAGACGTGTTGGTAATTTTGTTTATTTTTGTTATTTTTTTACTTCTTTGTTCCTGTTTGTAGTGTTCATTAAACGACCTTTCACTCAAATTAGTGGAACCATTAACGTAACACACATTTCCACACAGACACAATTTTTGACGTCCACACAAATATTACAAAGTTAACAAAAGTTTGTCTGTTTGTTTGTCACTACTTCAAGTTTTGATAAATTTGGATAAATTTCGAAATGAGGTAATGTATATTGTATACCCTGGATTGCCACATACATAGGTCACTATTCCTTAAAACTGCAAGGCGTAGCCAGTTTATTGTAAACTAGCGGACTCCTCGCGGTTTCATCCGCGTAGTTCCCGTTCCTATGAGAATACAGGGATAAAAAGTAACCTATGTCACCCGGAGATAGTGTAGCTTCCCAACGGTGAAAGAAATTTCGAAATCGGTCTAGTAGTTTTGGAGCCTATTCAATGCAAACAAACAATCAAATCTTCCCTCTTTATAATAGTATAGATAGATAAATTAATTGTAATGCAAAATAAAAATTTGTTTTCTCAGTAGCTGCTGCATCTTATCGCATTTGTCTTGTTACAATTATCAAAGTAAGTAAAACATCTTTTTATTAATTTTAATATAAAAAAGTAATGAGACGTACGAGACGCCCTCCTGACGGTAAGAGATAACGCCTGTCCATGGCCATTGCAGCGATACACATAACTTTGAGTAACAAAACAAAGTCTAGGGCATCGCTGCTTTGGCACTCATTACTTTGAGGCTTTCGATGGTTAGTCTCAACAGCCCAGTAATTTCGCTCGCTGCAGTACCCTTCAAACCGGAACACAGTAATGTTTACACACTACTGCTTAGCGGCAAAATAACTGGTACTGCGGTGGCCTACCTAGACGACCTCCTGCTAAGGAGATCAACAACCAAGTAATGTATCTAAGTAAGTGATCTATCAGTAGATCATCTTTGCGATAAATAGGTTACACAGGTGGGATGAGGCGGTACGGTGGGAGCGGAGGACGCTTGCCGGCGATCACTGCGTGAGTGCCGACCGAGCATTTGTGGTGAGCACGTAAATGTTATTGTTTTCTGTAGTGTAAGTAGGTTGTTTATGTTAATATTTAATAGACTAGTGACTTTACTTTTTAATATAAAGGTGTTAAAAAGTCACAGAAGTGCAAGTGTGTCTTATAGAATTAATGTTAGCAAAGCTACGAAATCAACTCTAGTAAAAAAAAAAGTAAGGAAAGTGTTATGTACTTACTCGGGCGTGCGCTCCAAGTACTTTGCAATTATTTTACATGTATACAAGTACAAAATAATGTACTGTTACGAAAAAAATAAAATTCCAGCAGCATGACAAATGAAATTATTTTATCAGGCGAGCCCATGAGCAAAAGCTTGTTTTTCTTAAGGTGCTTGATTGATGCTTTTTGCCACTGATCGTGGTCACGTCGAGATGCGACGGTTTTTTGTCTTATTTGCGGTTTGTATTGGTTTTTTCCTCTAGTTAAGGTTATTATTTTCTGTGGTTACCCGCGCTCATTGCATTTTTACAAAATAATTTTGTAGCGTGAAACGAAACGCTTTCTGTTTTAATGACAACAAATAAATCCATTTACTGTTGCACATATTTCATTAATTTTTTTTTATTTTTTTTTTACATAATTATTTAAAAATTATAATATACATAATATTTATTATAATTTACAAGTCATGTTACCTATAATACGAATACTAATAATAATA
Source organism: Biston betularia (assembly GCA_905404145.2). Taxonomy (NCBI): domain Eukaryota; kingdom Metazoa; phylum Arthropoda; class Insecta; order Lepidoptera; family Geometridae; genus Biston; species Biston betularia. Next base: position 1,096,091 of record FR989884.1, read on the forward strand.
AAACAAATAAATAAATTATCAAACTAAAACAACCCGCCCCTGACCGTTCCCGGCGCAAAGGTGCCCATCACACTCGCCGCATTTCCGCGCTGAATGGCAATGGCCAACCTCTGCACCAGGAACGAACCGGAGCGGGAGTTGCCTGTCCTATCCCTAAGCCTGTGACCTATTTCACTTATAAACTTTTTCGCCTCGGTCCCCCAGCAACCTAGAGTCTCCACTGCGACCGGTACGAAAAAGTACACCGGTTCGATAGAGACGAACTTGAGCCTCTTTCTATTAGCTGCGTCTTCCGCGGCAGCTGACGGGGAGTGGACGGTGCGACTCAGGTGGCTGGCAGCAACGGTGTCGACGCATGTAGCGTCCCAGACAAGGCACTTGCCGTTCTTCCAGGGCACCAGAGTCATCCCATCCGGCCTCTTACCATCAGATCTGCTCATACCCGGAGGCTCAATTAAACTAATATTATTAATGTGAAAGGGTGTGAGTATGGATGTATGTTTGTTAGTCTTTCACGCTAAAACTACTTTGGATGAAATTTGGCACACGTATAGTTTTTTATTTATGGTTGACTGGCTAGGTGTTTTGACTACAGCTCACCTGATATTAAGTGAAGGTGTGGTCGAAGATGGTAAAGCACACCTTGCCTGGAATGGAACTGACTCTCAAGTCCCCTACCACCATGCTATGGTTTCCTCACGATGTTTTTCTTCACCGGCAGCTCAAGCTCATTGTTGGGGATTGAACCCACGCCCTTCGGCATGCGAACCTACCGCGCTAACCACTGAGCTATCACCGCTACATAGTTTATGACCTGGCTTAACATGTATAATACTTTGTATACTGCAAACTAAACAAACTTTTTATTAAATTCCACGCGGACGAAGTCGCGAGTAACAGCTACTAATTCAATATATTAATTAGTTAACTTTTTTACGTAAAAGTAATTACTTTGTAACGGTCAACAATGAGTATGTAGGTAGATAAATCGAAATAACCACAGATATTCACCACCAGGTGATCCACCTTATTCTGCTCAAAGTTTTAAGTACCGCTACAATAGTTATGTACAGGCGTTATATCTCACAGTAAGTAAATTGTAAAAGTAATGAGACGACCGAGACTCTCTCCTGATGGTAAGAGATACACAGAACTTTGAGTAACAAAAAATGTCCAGGGCATCACTGCTTTGGCGCTCATTACTTTGAAACATTTGATGATTACTCTCAACAGCTCATTAAGATAATATTGTTTCAATTTTATACCAAACTAGCGGACGCTGCGCGATTTTACCCGCGCATTTCCCATTCCCGTGGGAATACAGGGATAAAATGCCTATGTTACCCGGGGATAGCGTAGCTTCCCAACGGCGAAAGAATTTATGAAATCGGTCCGGTAGTTTCGGAGCCTATTCATTACAAGCAAACAATCAAATCTTTCCTCTTTACAATAGTATAGATAGATAGATAAGATAAATGATGTTAAACGTATGCTTTTTAAACTAATTGTTTATGACAAATTAAATCTGTCTTAATTTATACTAACTAAATAAAAGAGTACAGTCTTGTCTGACCGAATTGCGTCTCAGTTTCGTATTTCTAGTAATTCTGTGATAATCTCTCTTATGTTGATGTTTGCCTAGTACAATAAAATTTATAAAATAAAAAAGTGTACGATTCTTTACGAAGAGAGAGGCCATCATGAGTCCCTGCTACTTTCTAGTAATTTCTACAAATTTTTGATATAATATCTGGTACTGCGGTGGTACCTACCTAAACGACCTCCTGCTTAAGAGATCTACTAAGAAGTAAAATAAGTAAAGAAAACAAACGTATAGTCAAATTTATAACATTGTTGCAATTTTTGCTCTCAATATAACCAACGTAACAACAACGTATTTAATTTTAATCCGTATCTTTTCCTCTCCTTTCACAGCCAATACTAACGCAACTAAGATACGTAGAGCTTTTGATTTAGGGCTGTCTGATAGTGTGAAAAGATTTTATATTTCTCTTATCCCAAGGTCTTCTTTGCCCAACCTTTTTAGTCTCTTTCTGTGTCTTTGCTCCGATTGCATTTATTATCTAGTTTATTTTAGACAGTACTTATAATTTATTTGTTTGGCAGGTATATTTTTTATGTAATTAGACGCTGCCCTGATGGTAAGAGACAACGCCTGTCCATGACCATTACAGTTATACAGAGAACTTTGAGTAGCATTTCAAAGTTCAGGGCATCGTTGCTTTGGCGTTCATTACTTTGTGACATTCGATGGTTAGTCTCAATAGCCCAGTAATTTCACTAGCTGCAGTACCCATCAAGGGATCGTTTGTTATTACTTTTATGTTAAAAAAATCACCGGTAAAAATTGTCTGATATCAAAAAGTTTCAAAAAGAAATAATTGTTTTTTTTTTTACAGAAAACTCATCAAAATGGAAAAATATGTACCAGGGCTGTCAACTTTTTAGAAGGTAGAGCAAGTTTTATTTGAATCCTTGCTAACAAACAGAGTTCTTTTTACACTGGCTGTGCATCGAATGATATAAACGCATTGTTGTCAGGCCGTCTCCTGATGTAACGGCCATTTATCTGTACCAGGACTACAGACGCCGAGTAGTAAACGTACAGAGGAAAAATTCTACATTTCACGCTATATGAAGTACTTATGGAGAATTGAAAAATAATTTTGTCGTTGTGTTGACATTTTTGTTGCACTTAGATTTTGGATACATTTTGGGTTCATGTTTTCTTTTTTCCAGTTATAATCGAAAAAAGTACTGTATGTAAATTACAGGGCTGTTGAGACTTACCATTGAAAGTCTCAAAGTAGTGAGTACTAAAACAGCGATACCCTGAGCTATTTTGCTATTGAAAGTTATGTGTTTGGCTGCAATGGTCATGGACAGGCATTAACTCTTACCATCAGCTCGTCTCATTACTTTTACATTAAAAAAACTCTTGTCAGTATGTTTTGCATGGATATGTAATCTAGTTGTCTTTTATATTTATTTTAATAAACAAATTATGTTTGTCATACTAATATACTCTGTTATTTTGTATTTTTGAGGAACTGTTTTTCTGATTATTTGCTACTCATTGTTCTACATCACAACTCTACGGATAAACGACGACTGCATCTTATAGCCGACATTGAAATAAATACTTGATTTCAATAAAAGGTTTTATTTATTCCTAGATATTTAACTTTCATGGAAGAAAACAATAATTGTATTGTCTTGTTCAGTGTATCGACCAATGGTATATTATTTTTACGAGTGCAAACTATTCCTCTTGCAGAAATACTACTCTACCAACATGTTGAATTTATTCCAATGGAAAACTACGAAATCAAATCCTTTCATTTCAGTCATTCAAGCAACATTAAAGTCATAACGAAGCCAAAGAAAGTTTAACTTATGATAAAATTGCCCAAAAAATAAAAATAAACTGTAACCGGTCGTCGCATCATTTTTCAAAAACTGAATAATGACTCGCCGTTTTTAGGGTTATAAGAAAAAACATTAAGCTGCTTGGGGTCAGTGTGCATTAGCTGACGTGGTCACTTCGACCTAGTTGCGACTCGACTGTCACTTGAGCTAAGTAATTGCCTCATTTTTCAAGTTTTTTGTAGCATGAGAAATATTTTTTTATTCCTATGCACGTATACCAATAGTAATATTGGTAGGCTGTATTAAACTGATTGTGTTTTATACTTTTATCTACAATATTAAATTGCAATATATATTTTTTTCGGGAAAAAAACATGATAGATAGATATTCTTTATTGGCATAAAAATAAATCTATCACTATCCAATGGGTATAATAATGATTTTGTTTATGTACTCGTCTAGTTTTAAATATTTCTTGGCGCAGAAATGCAGTGCTATTTAGATTGGTATTCAGAAATTTAAAAGTAATAAAAGCTGTACAGAGGCTAAGCAAATTTAAGCATGACTTCCATCTGTAATTTTTTTGATCGGATTTTTTAAAAGATCGAGCGGCAGTCGGTGAGAAATTTCGCGTGACGGTAAGAGCATCGATGTATAAATTAATGCCATCTTTGTCATTATTTTTATCTCACTACTAGACATATGCCTCTCCTAATATACGCCACCTAGCCTAATTTTTTGTAACTAACAGGTTCTCAGAATCCTCATTTATGTGTAGTACATAAACGGAGCCTCCGCTGTAGTATGTGCGTTGTTAATTACTCGTATAGGTATAGCTTCATTCATGAAAGTGTAATCGTAAGGTTTTTTCTTGTACATGTGACTTGCCTTTAACATTATTGTTATTTATGGCCAATAAATATGACTGATTTACTGATTACAGCTTTTCCAGCCTGTGATATAGATATGTCATAAATCCTATAACGTATACAAATACATACATAAAAGTCTAGGCTGCTGCCACTTCAGCTTACTGCTATGCCGAGGTATACTGGTACTTTGGTTTATTCCAAATGGTTTGGTTAATGCTAAATTGGAACAAAGCTTTTTCACTATGCATATATTTATAAAAAATTTTGGTTATGGTTTATATCATTCCCCAATTTAAAATGTACGAGTACATTATTGTAGCGATGATAGCTCAGTGGTTAGCGCGGTAGGATCGCATGCCGAAGGGCGTGGGTTCAAACCCCAACAATGAGCTTGAGCTGCCGGTGAAGGAAAACATCGTGAGGAAACCATAGCATGGTGGTAGGGTACTTTCTAGTACTCGGCTGGCTAGCTACCACACTCAAGTTGAAAATCTGCCGCCAAGCATCTAACGGTGTGTTCCGGCAGCCTCACTTGAGAGCCAGTTCCATTCCAGGCTAGGTGTGCTTTACCATCTTCGACCACACCTTCACTTAACATCAGGTGAGCTGTGGTCAAACAACTAGCCTGTCAACCATAAAAAAAAAAACATAAATGTAATAAAAAATGTTATATTGATGTTTGCTTTGTATCGATTTTAAGCTGCTGGTCGCACCAGCCACACCATTCAATGCACGATGACGCATCCATAACGCAGAAAGAATGCGTTTAAAAAAAAGCGCACGTGCTGTGGTATTAATAAAAATTTATGGACTATTATTAATTTAACAGGAGAAAACGTTGTTACAGATAAATTATTTTCTTTCCTTTCTTAACTCTTATTGATGGCATATAAACGTTTGCGGACTGACGTTTTAGTCGCAGCTAATTGCACATAGCTAATTCCATTTTACATTGTTATTTTTTTCTACCGACAACACTAAAACTCGAAACCTTTTCGATTTGAGTAGGAAGAAGGTAAGGGATAACGCATGCCCATGACCATTGCTGCAATATACAGAAGTTTAAGTAGCAAAACAATGTCCGTGGCATCGCTGCTTTGGCGCTCATTACTTTGAGGTTTTCGCTAGTTTCGATGGTTGGTTGGTAGATTTCTTTAGCAGAAAGTTGTCTAGGTAGGTACCACTGCAGTACCAGATATTCTGCCGGCAAGCAGTATAATCATTAATGTGTTTCGATTTGAAGGGTACAGCTAGCGAAATTACTGGGCTGTTGAGACTAACCATCGAAAGTCTCAAAGTAATGAGCGCCGAAGCAGCGATGCCCTGGACTTTGTTTTGTTACTCAAAGTTCTGTGTATCGCTGCAATAGTCATGAATAGGCGTTAACTCTTACCATCAGGAGAGCGTTTCGTTTATTACTTTCACATAAAAAAAAAAAGTTTGGTATGGTATTAAGCCCACGGTCATATTATAGCAACTACCAAATTACAATCAATTATGAGCAAATAGGCTCACAATACAGTCTTACAATGAGAGTAAACCGAGTAGATTCATAATATCTTACTAGAAGTATTTGGAGCAAGAATTCGTGCAGACGCGAAATGTCTGAGGAAACTCGCAAAACGCAAACATTGAAATGGGAACAGTCTCGCTCAGAATAATAATTTCTGACTCAACTGTTCTAAAATCTTGGACAAAACAAAAGAACGCCCGATTTCCAAATACCACCCGTACAGCAATACGGATAGGATTGCGATGTGTCTAATTTTTTTAGGCAATAGACTTGCGTATGACCGCCATCTATGTTCAATGTTGAATAAACCGATTTACACCTACATTTTCGGATACAAATTTGTACATAACTAAGTAGTATTTAATAATAATAATTGGGTTAATTTTTATATACTGCCCCACAGCTGGGCGTGGACCTTGTTTCATTGTGATACGGGTTGAATTTTTTTTAGAGCGTAAATTTATATCACGCAATAAGAATCGTTTTTTTTTTTTTGTTTTGGCGTCGCATTTTGAGCATTTGCCAGTGTCAAGTATTTTATATTTTCAAGTTTTAAAAGTTAAATAAGTTGCCTCGTAGCTATAGTTAAAGTTAAAGTCCAGTCTTTGTCAAGTACAGTTCGTGGCAGTCAAGTACAGTCATGCTTTAGTATAGTAGTGGCGCCTTTAGGTACTAAAGTTTCGATGGAGTTTTGGAAGCAACACGAAAAGTCATGTTTCACCACATTATAACATTTTCCCACACTCGTGCTTATGATTCGGCACTTTCTGAATAAAACATCACCATTTTTAAACATACACACTCGAAAACACTAGTTTTGGAAAAAAAATACAACGGGGCGACACGAATCTTTCCGCGTTCCCGCCAAAACTCATAAGAATCGTTAATAAAACATATTTCACTAATTAACTTTTTTTTTTTTGCATATTGACCACAGAGTTTACAAAATATTGCCATTTTACTTACATAGTAACTAAGTAGGCACAGATTACTAAATAGTAGACATGGGTCTGTGATACTCGCATTGTGACTCTGATTTTTGCGTGTGTGGTAGATATATTCAGGTCAAGGTTTTTCGATGTTTTTGTACTAAAGTGGATAAAAAAAAATACGTGTCTATTTATTTGTAATAAGGTTGACTTGTACGAAACAATAAAGTCACTCTCAATAAAGTCTCCCTGTATAAATAGTCCGCCACGAAAACATTAAATAACCCTTTTTTACGATAAAATTGATATACAAAGTTAACGTAAAACGGAACACATAATTATATACAAATTAAAAAATATATAGTTAGAAAGCGTGCGTGCGTGCTGGAGCCTCCGGGTCTGAGCAGATCTGATGGTAAGAGGCCGGATGGGATGACTCTGGTGCCCTGGAAGAACGGCAATTGCCTTGTCTGGGACGCTACATGCGTCGACACCGTTGCTGCCAGCCACCTGGGTCGCACCGTCCACTCCCCGTCAGCTGCCGCGGAAGACGCAGCTAATAGAAAGAGGCTCAAGTACGCCTCTATCGAAACGATGTACTGTTTCGTACCGGTCGCAGTGGAGACTCTGGGTTGCTGGGGGACCGAGGCGAAGAAGTTTATAAATGAAATAGGTCACAGGCTTAGGGATAGGATAGGCGACTCCCGCTCCGGTTCGTTCCTGGTGCAGAGGTTGGCCATTGCCATTCAGCGCGGAAATGCGGCGAGTGTGATGGGCACCTTTGCGCCGGGAGCGGTCAGGGGCGGGTTGTTTTAATTTGACAATTTATTTATTTGTTTTATTATTATTAGTATTTTTTGACTTTATAAATAGTTTTATGTTATTTTTAGTATAAACCAACACTGCTTGTAAATTAATAAAATCACAGTACGCCAGTGTTAGAAAGTATGTATTACTAAAATAATTGGCAGCACAATGACAGTGATATCGCTTAAAGTAGCGACCTTTGAATGACTAGGATAGCAGAGCTAATACGGGGTGAAAAATCCGCGTCTGTCACAATAAAACGTAGCAATTTGATGTTTTCACCAACCGCGTGTAAGGCCGCGTCTGTGTGGAGCAAGCTTTATTTTGGATAGTCTTTGAACTCTGCCCACTTAGCTCAAGCTGACTGGTTATCGGAACTAATCTGAAACTAGTAAACTTATCTTAACCTAATAGACCAAAACGCTTAGGTCGTTGCTCTCCACCGGTTCAGCCAGACAATAAGCAGTATTGTTCGAACGGCTCGGCTAATTAGTGAGTTGTTCAAGCATCAAATCGTTCTATAGCGATACCTACTCGAATTTTATGCTCGCCTGGTACTTTAGATCTGGTCAGGTACTTACGTTCCAGTGGTACAGGTGAGCTAAATCTAGATTTGAAGTCATATCATCCCCAGTATTGGTTATGTTTGCCTGGTATTTTAGATTTAGTTGATATATATATAGTTCAGTAGGATAAGTTACTTGAAATCTAGGCTAGATTTATTTAGAGGCAGGATCAAACTTTTTATTTATGTTTTTGCAAAAAACAAATTGTATCTATTTAATTTATTTATACATATTTTTTTCCTTCTAATGATTCTATTTGTTGTTAGATACCTCATTGTTATTACAATCTAGCCTAGTTTAACCTAATAACTAATTTTAATATAACTTAAATTGCTAAGTAGAGTATAAACGAAGAATGCGTCCATTAACACTTTTCTTACTGTCTCTTTAAGAGGAAGACACTTTGTTCATGTTTTCTATGATATGTAGTACTCACTGCACTGCATTTATACACTGAACTAAAAAAAAAAAATATTGTACTTAATATAGGATGTTAATTCGACGATCATTGTCCAGATAGTCGTCATAGTGAACGGTCTTATAGCGAAGAATCTCGACCAACATCTTAAGAGACTCGTTAGTCGTTTGGGTCAAGGGTCAGACCCAAAAGGCCTTGACACGGCGCGCATTGTGAGGAGGTTCCTTACTCTGTAGCCCTAACCACCGGCAGCTTGAGCCCTGCCCCGCTGTCGGCGGCACTCTAGTTTTTAGTTATTTATAGATATTTAATGTGAAATAAGAATAAATAACTGTGTATACTCGTATTACCTAATGGAATTGGGCTTATTTAAAAAGATAAACAATCTAAGGGAGTAGGACTGCGCCTCGCGGTATTACCCGCTACATGTTTTCGGGATAAAAGTAGCCTATGCATTAATCACAATCATTATATAAATTATAAATAGTATATGATACTTTTGTAGTAATTTCAACCAATAAACTGTGTGCCAGTCTGTCTGTCATTTACAATTATTGCCGCAGTTAGACTCGTAGATAAAGGCATTCCACGTCGGATCCGAACCTGCTAGTGCGGCCAACTTATCTAAAGACTTCAATGGGGAGACACCATTGTATATCTTAAACAATATTGGCCGCTTTATATGAAATATTTTAGTTCCAACATTTCACCACTTGCGTAGATTGCTCAGTTGTTGCTATGCCATGATGTGTGATAAAGAAAAATAACTTGAGAAAGTTGATAAAGCTCGTTTTAGAGTTCCGCGAATATTATAACGAAAACGGAGCCGCTAGAATGAGAAAGTACACAATTTTTATCCTAAAATCCCCTAAAAATACATGACGACGGCTGAATAACAATTGAGACCGATACCATGTTTATAACGGTAGTATTCAGTTGGCAATGCCACTCGCGATCGTTCCATGATTGACTTCAATATTTTTTAGAAAGACTACAGTAAATTTGATTCATTTTGATGCAGTCTTCAGTTATAATGGAAACAAACACTTAAGGTGGTACGATTTCCACACTAATCAATTTTAGCCATTTATGGACAAAATAATTGAGCATAATTTTACAGTGAAATCACAGCTACTGGCGTTTACTTTGGTCTTTATTGTGCTGCTGTGATTTCACTGTAAAATTCTACTCCATTTGTCCTTATATAGCAAACAATTGTTTGTATGGGTGTGGAATAAATGAACTTAGCTTTGCCGTGTTCGGATAAAAAAAAAATATACTGAAGGAACCCCCCAGCCCTAGTAAAATATTCCGCGCTAAGTTAAATCTAGATTGTCTATTGCCGTAGATACTGCATACCTGTATGACTTCATGCCATTCTTGGAAGATATAAAGACATATGCCTTATCTTGCGGTGTTACATCTTTATTGGGTTACCAAGAAAAATATGAAACTAAAAGAAAAAAGAAATGAAGGACAAGGAGTTCATCTTGTTTTAAAAAAAAATTACTAAGCGTGTTTTTTTTTAATTGGTTTGACACAACGATGCATAAAATCAAAGTGACAATAAACTGAGCGAGTTTTCGCAAATGAGTATTTGTTATGTTTTTTTTATGGTTGACAGGCTAGTTGTTTGACCACAGCTCACCTGATGTTAAGTGAAGGTGTGGTCGAAGATGGTAAACACACCTAGCCTGGAATGAAACTGGCTCTCAAGTGAGGCTGCCGGAACACACCGCTAAATGCTTGGCGACAGATTTTCAACTTGAGGGTGGTAGCTAGCCAGCCGAGTACTAGAAAGTATCCTACCATCATGCTATGCTTTCCTCACGATATTTTCCTTCACCGGCAACTCAAGCTCATTGTTGGGGTTTGAACCCACGCCCTTCGGCAGGCGAATCGACCGCGCGCTAACCACTGAGCTATCATCGCTACATCGCTACAATATTTTTTAGGTTAACTGTAGGTCGTAGGTTCAATTCCCATCAGGACAAACATATTATATAAGACGATAAAAGTTTGTTCTTTGTCTGGGTGTACTGGAGTTAGTTACAAAAAAAAGTATATATAGGCGTCCGCTAGTGTTTTCATAAATGTACTTATTTATCAGAAAAGTCGTGTGGTCTCAGTTCGGGATTAACTACAAATTAAATAAGGCAATTTTTTTAATGGCCAGCGGGAACAGAATACTCCTTTTGTGTACTAGGGCATCATAACTTCCTAATAGTATACAACAGCTGTCTAGGATATGGTCTGGCGCTGTGCGGTTGGATGGTCAGCTGCCTGATGATCGCGGATCAATGACCTCCCGCATAGAGCTGTGCATTCTATTTAGAATACGCACTATTGTCTACAATGTTTTTTAGTTTCGACATAAAAGTTATTTTGTTCAAAAAAGTAACAATACTGTCACAGCGTGGTCACACAGGAAGGCGTGGGTTCAAATCCCAACAAAAACCTTGAGCTGCCGATGAAGGAAAACATCGTAAGAACACATGGCAGAAGACAAACGTAAATTAAAACAAACGATTTAAAAAAAATTAATTGAAAGTAAGCGGAAAAGAAAGTATTTTTACTTGGTAGTAGATTTCCTCAGTAGAATATAATTATACCGACGATAAAATTTATCACATTAGTTTTGAGAAAATACATACATGCCGACATACATTAGGTGAGCTGTGGTCAAACACATAGCCTGTCGACTGTTAAAAAACAAGCATAAAATATTTAAAAAAAAAACAGTTTTTTTTCCTTTTCATTTCCTTAGCATGATATAGTCTAGGTAGGTACCACTACAATATCAATTATTATGCTGTCAAGCAGTAGTGTGTAAACATTACTTTATTTCACCTTGAAGGGTACTGCAGCTAGCGAAACTACAGGGCTGTCAAGACTAACCATCTAATGTCTCAAAGTAATGAGCGTCAAAGTAGAGATACCCTGGACTTTGTTTTTCTACTCAAAGTTCTGTGTATCGCTGCAATGGTCACGGACAGGCTTTATCTCTTACCATCAGGAGAGCGTTTATTTCATATTTATTAATTTGCCCCTTCGGGCAGGCTAAAGCTATAGAGCCATACTGCCTTGTCTTAAGTGTTATTTCTGCTGTATCTTAACTATAGCTATCGTCAAAGTCGTCTTTGTCAAGTCCAGTTCGTGTCAGTTAATTCCAGTCATGCTTTAGTAAAGTAGTGGCAACTTTACTATAAAGCTTCGATGGAGTTTTGGAAGCAACACGAAAACTCATGTTTCACCACATTATATCATTTTCCCACACTCGCGCTTGTAATTCGGCACTTTATGAATAAAACACCACCATTTTTATGCATAAACACTCGACAAAACACTAGTTTTGGAAAAAAATACAACGGAGCGACACGACTCTTCCCGCGTTCCCGCCAAAACCGCGTTTATTTGAATTTTACATTAATTTTGTTTTCTTTAATTTTGGCGTCGCATTTTGTGCATTTGCCAGTATTTTGAAAGTTTTAAGTTTCATAAGTTAAATAAATATTCAAAGTCCAGTCCTTGCCAGTCAAATACAGTCATGCTTTAGTAAAGTAGTGGCGACTTTACTATAAGTTTCGATGGGAGTTTTGAAAGCAACACAAAAAAATATATTTCACCACATTTTCCTTAATAAATAACTTTTTCCACACCAATGCTTGTAATTCGGTACCACTCATAATAAAACACATTTATATACAAATACTCGAAAAAACACTAGTTTTGAAAAAAATACCATGGGGCGACACTACACCTTCCGTTACCCGCCAAAACTCAAAAAAAAGTTGGTTTAAAATCCTAACCAATCAACTCATCCATATAAAACACAGACGTAAAGTTATAGATGCAGCATCTTGTCCGACCGAGCGTGTCGAATGCTATGCGAATATTACGTTAGATTACGGAATCTTCTAACGGGGCATGGAATGTTTACCGCATTTAGAGGTTTGTGAACATTTCTCAGATGATTTACATATTTTACCCGAATACATAAAAAAGGAGTATTAAGTTTGTAGCTACCTATTGGAATTTATTGACGGATTATGATCAGGGTTTTAAGCTTCGAATATACTATACAGTACAACAGTACTCCTAATTAATAGCAACTTTTTTATGGTTGACAGGCTAGGTGTTTGACTACAGCTCACCTGATGTTAATTAAACATATAGTCCAAGATGGTAAAGCACACCTAGCCTGGAACGGAGTGAGGCTGCCGGAACACACCGTTAGATGCTTGGCGGTAGATTTTCAGGGTGGTAGCTAGCCAGCCGAGTACTAAAAAGTACGCTACCACCATGCTATGGTTTCCTTGTTTTCCTTCACCAGCAGCTTAAGCTTACTGTTTGGACACACGCCCTTCGGCATGCGAACCGACCGCGTGAACCATTGAGCTATCATCGCTACCAGAACTGTTAGTCGTAAATTCAATTCCCATCAGGACAAACATTTTAAAGACGATAAACGTTTGTTCTGTGTCTGGGTGTACTGTATGTAGTTACAAATAAAGTATATAAGTATTAAATCACTTATCTCGTTCCCATATTACAAGCTTTGCTTACTTCTTAGTTTTTGTATGTATTATTTGTAAATACATACAAAACACCCAGATACAGAACAAACATTTTTCCTCGTCACACAAAATGTTTGTCTCTCTCTTAACTAAACTCTTAAAGCAGACATACTACCAAGGAACCAGCAGGGCTGTCAACTTGACCTTGACAAAATCTGGATCACAGACAACGTCCTCAGTATTTTTAATTTCACAGACAAAAATACGGACTATTATTATACAGTATGACTGGTGAGACCCCTACGATATTCGAGGACGTGATATTTGGCGATCATATAGAAAGAAATAAATAACATTAAAAATAAATATTAACTGACTACGAGGTAAACTTAACCGAAAGTTATGTAATTAATTACGCAACGTATGGAGACCGCGCGGACGCATGAGCTGGACGTTGTGAGGACGCTCGCGCCAACGACGAGTGGGACAAGCACGTACTTATCGCATCATCAAAACATCACAACATACACGCTTCATTTATTTATTGGGAAATTGGGGCCAAAAATTAAGTACCTAATTTTATTATAATAAATAAATAATAATATATATTGCAGGACATTACACACAGCGCCATCTGACCCCAAACTAAGCAAAGCTTGCACTATTGAAGTCAGATAACTGATAGAATACTGAAATACTTTTTTTTGTAAATACATACTTATAATAAATACAGAACACCCAGACGCAGAACAAACAATTTTTTATACCACAAAATATTTTATCCTGGGTGGGAATCGAATCCACGCTCTTCAGCTCTTGGAGCAGATATGCTTATGCAGATACTAATGAACGATCAGGCTGTCAATATTATATAATTATAACGAGAATCGAGTACCAAGTACTCTCCTTCAGTATCGTAGGTGTCTCACCAGTCATGCTGTATATGACCCAACTTGACTGCTGGGAAGCGACTATGTGGTCAGACGTGTCTATTTTCCACATCAGCTCAGCTTTGAAGTTTCTACGAATCGCTCGGTAGAGTTGGATGTTGCTTGTAGTATGCGTCGTTTGGTAGAAAGCTCGCGTCTCGAGTAACGAGATGCAATGCTCAATGGATGACCTTAATCGTGTCATTGACGAACTATCGGGGCCGGTGTCACTACTGGCGAGCACACAAGTGATTTCAGTTTATTTATTTGGTCACTTTACTTTGGCAATTTAATTTTAACTTTGTAATGAACTCAAAATCAAAATGTATTCATTTGATAAGTACTGGTGTCAAAATGTTGGTACATAAATAAAAACGTCGCTTAATCCATACTTAACTTAAAATTAGATATAATAGTTATTATTAGAACGTCAAATTAGATAAAATAATAATGTCAAGTTTATATTAATTAAACTAACTATTGCTCAGTAAGCACAGTAGATAATTGAAAATAAAATAAATTAATATTGGAGGACATTTTACAAAGCGCCATCTAGCTACACTAAGTAAAGCTTTTACTATGGGAACCAGATAGCTTTTTTTATAAATACATGTAGAACAACTAAACACAGAACAAAGATCTATGTTCGTCACACAGATGTTGTTAGTTCTGAGTGGGAATCGAACCCACGCTCTTCAGCTCACCAAGAAATTCTACCAAATGAACTAACTGAGCAGTTAAATTAAATCCTTAAACGGCATACATATTTTCGATTTAATAGTTTTTAAGCTTGGGGTGTACTGCCGAAAGGAGATTACGTCAATATGGGTGTCTTCAAATCAAATGATAAACTAAAGAAAAAAGATGAAAGATAGAATACTTAAATACTTTTTTTTGTAAATACATACTTATAATACATACAGAACACTCAGACATAGAACAAACATTTGTTTGTACCACAAAGTTTGTCCTGGGTGGGAATCGAACCCACGCCCTTCAGCTCTTGAAGCAGACATTCTACCAATGAACTAACAAGGCTGTCAGTAATTTAAACAGTACGTAGGTCACACACAGAATCAACCGCGTGTATAATATACTAGCACGCACACACACAAAGGAATCAAGAAAAATGGCGTAGAGGGCATGACGGCTTAAGAAAGCGTCACGCCGTTTGCCAACACGGCATACGAGTCGACTGAACACCAGGCGCCAATAAACGTTTCAAATCAAACATTAAAAAAATTACAGTATTTTGATTAGATTAACACTTTTGTGTCCAACTGTACAGTTCATCACACCATCTTGTTAAGAATTAATTCCCGTGCTTATTGGTACCAATTGAATTTCTATCTAGTGCAATGACGCTTGTGTCATCGCTTCAGGAATGTGTCATTAATTACGTAAAAGATTTTTTAATTTTATTACACTAATCTATTTCTGATACTTTATTTATTGCTGCACAATCATGATGTATGCCATTTTTATATAGTACGTTACTATATTTACTATACTTTCGTATTTACTATATACGATACTAGATACTGCTTTTTGTAGCGATGATAGCTCAGTGGTTAGCGCGGTAGGTTCGCATGCCGAAGGGCGTGGGTTCAAACTGTAACAATGAGCTTGAGCTGCCGGTGAAGGAAAACATAGCATGGTGGTAGGGTACTTTCTAGTACTCGGCTGGCTAGCTACCACCCTTAAGTTGAAAATCTGCAGCCAAGCATCTATCGGAGTGTTCCGGCAGCCTCACTTGACAGCCAGTTCCATTCCAGGCTAGGTGTGCTTTAACATCTTCGACCACGCCTTCACTTAACATAAGGTGAGCTGTGGTCAAACACCTAGCCTGTCAACCATAGAAAAAAACGAAAAAAAAGTATTTAAGTATTCTATCAGTTATCTGACTTCCATAGTACAAGCTTTGTTTAGTTTGGGGTCAGATGGCGCTGTGTGTAATGTACTGCGATATTAATTAATTCATATTTGGAACTAGAAATGTATTTTATGAATTGATAGGTACATTTCATGAAGTTAAAAAAATGTAACTGTAAATGCTAAAATAGCTCATAATTACTAACCTTCGGTAAGAAAATGTTATTCAAGAAATATATTTTTTGAGCAAAATTAAACATAAAATCAGCAAAAACGTTTTGGCGGCAAATCGTTTTTCACAACTCTAATTACGTAGGTATATTAAAAAGATCTTTGTAAAATTTTGGCAATTTAAAAAAAATAAGTTACTTTTTTTACTAAATCTAATGGACAAAACATGAATTTCGTGGACCAGTGAAATTAAAATTCATAATAATAATAAATTAAAATAGTCAAAAATTGTAATAGTAGACAGGGGGTATTGGCGGGAACGCGGAAAGAGTCGTGTCGCCCCGTTGTATTTTTTTCCAAAACTAGGGTTTTGTCAAGTGTTTATGCATAAAAATGGTGGTGTTTTATTCATCAAGTGCCGAATCACGAGCGCGAGTGTGGGAAAATGATATAATGTGGTGAAACATGACTTTTCGTGTTGCTTTCAAAACTCCATCGAAGCTTTATAGTAAAGTCGCCACAACTTTACTAAAGCATGACTGACACGGACTGTACTTGACCAAGACTGGACTTTGACTATAAATATAGCTTCGAGGCAACATAATTTACTTTTGAAACTTGAAAATATAAAACGCTTGACACTGGCAAATGTTCAAAATGCGATGCCAAAGAAAAAAAAATAGTTGACAGGCGATAAAAATAAAACCATTATATTAGACCAAAAGATTATAATTTAATTTACCGATTACGTTCGATTTCGGTATAGTGTATCTTGTGTGATGTATAATATAAACATTTGCTGAGCTGCAGTCAAACACCTTCTATAAAAACCTACTCGAGAAATGAAGGATAAATCAAAATGATTATCCTCCCACTGACCTTTCCCCCTATCGAGTACCAGGATCGCAACACCAAGGAGAAGTTAACAATACGCAGTACCGTTACCGCAGACACAGATATTCAAATTCGATTTGGCACCACAAAAGAATCTGTCCCAAATCTACTGCAGCCAGCGTATAATCGAATGAGACTGAATTTGAATCGAATGGGCGACTTGAATCGAGTTTATGCCCGAGGAACTGAATTGCCTATGCTCAGATAAATATAGGTCTACAATGAAATGGTACCGTTATGCATAAAGCCAGGATAATTCGAGTTACGCTTTTTACTTTCATAGATGTTTTATTACCATAGCAATGAATATATTTACTACGACGTCAGTGCTTTCAAATATTTTTATTACTGCTGTCACAAAACATAATAAATAAATAACAAAATTTGAAAAACAAATGACAAACTTCGTGGTACAAACAAATGTTTGTTCTGTGTCTGGGTGTTCTGTATTTATTATAAGTATGTATGTATTTACAAAAAAAAATATTTAAGTACGCTATCGGTTATCTAACTGCCATAGTACCAGCTTTGCTTCGTTTGGGGTCAGATGGCGCTGTGTGTAATGTCCCACGATATTATTCTTACTCATCGGTATTTATTTATTTAGGTAATAAACATGTGTGGCAAATTTTAACCAAATCCATTCAGCCGTTTTTGCTTAGGGAGAAACATGTTCGTCTTTTAAAAATCCCTTTGATAAGGTAAAATCTCCACAATAACCTAAACCTTCAAAACAAAATTAACGACACCGTCTAAAAATTGCAACTTTATCGATTTAGACAATTTAAGAGTTTGTTGGTGGAGATGGCGCCTTATCTAATGTATCTAAGTCTATTCATTGCTTTGGTAATTCAACCCCTTCGCTGACCAAGGAGGTTATTCCAGATTATCTGGTTTGGTTAAACTAGAATTCTTGAACTGACTGGGATGTCTCTTTTTCCAGTTAAACCAGAACAAGTTGGTTTCTTCAATAAGATTTATTAATTAAACACTGTATACGTTATTTTGTTAACAATTTGGCTGACGAAACGGCGATGGGTTACTGCGAAATTTTTGTCTCAACACAATAAAAAATACTAGGAATATATAAAGTACGAGAACTTTTTAAATATATAGGATCATTATACAATACATTTTCATAACTTTTCCCATAATCAAGCTATAATAAATCAGATTTTCGTATACTGTTATTCATATTTACGGCTTATATTGTGCACTTATGAATATAAATGACAGTAAAACAAGTTTAAGGAACTTGCTTTAAGAACTGTAAGTAAAATGCATTGCAATGGTTGAATGCTGCGTTTCTCTGGACTCCTAGTAACTTAGGTCTAAACAATGTCTAGATTTGTTCTAGTATTTGTCTATTTATGTAGATATTTCCTTGTAGTTCTGTAGTCTTGGTAACTTATGCAGACTTTCAGCTTGATAGATTTGTTTGTTTTTGCTAAAACAATCTAGGTAACTCGCACTCATGTTTTAAGTACTAAATTTAATCAAAACCTGACCTTGACCTGACTCTTTTGCCTAAATGGGAACCTGCTATGCTTCTGGACGCCTAGTAGTCAGATCGTTTGTTCGTATTGTTTATAAATTCCTGGTAGGTCAAGATTATGACCACATTTAATTTATTACTATGTAGTTAGTAAATAAAGGTCATTTATATCGCCAAACATTTTTTTATTTCCTGAACCGTTAAAGCAGTTCGCATTTTTACAGAACTTTATCAAATGCTATAAAGACGAATTCGCAAAAAAATAAATTATCAAAGACATCCGTTTGATCTTGATAACAATTATAAATTATAACTTATTATATTTAATTATGTGATGGTACGAAATTTTTGCTAAACGAGTCATATTTACGCTTGACCGGTTTAAATTTACGTTTTCATTTCTTATTATGTTAATTATTCACTTCCACTCATGATTGACACCCGCTGACATGAAGACCTAACCGTAAATTGTAATTCTGTCAGGGAAATAAAAAATCATGGCTCTGTTGTCTCATAAAAGTAATGGATAACAGAACAAGCCATCTACTTAACTGTGAATTTATCAAATCGCCTACATGTTATTTTTTCACGAAAATACGGACCAACAGTCCAATTTGATGCTTTGTGTAGATAAAGGCTGCCTTCAACAAACGTGGCCTGATGCAGCCAAGTAAATCCGTCGTTAAAACTGTTGCAACTGCCGCGGTTTTTGATGGCGGTTACGGCAATAAAGAATGAAGCTTTTGGCGCTATGATAGTGGCTAATTTCGTGACTATCACCGCAAGCCGCAAAAGTTTTTATAACGTCTTATTTTAAACAAGAGTTTACTTTAAGATTTTTGTTTTAAATAATTTTATTTTCTTGTGTTTTTAGTGTAGCTATTATTGTGGTAACTTTGCCGTTGGAAATCTGGTTTCTCCATACACCGACATAGTTAGCGATTAGTTTACCAACTGCATATAGGTTTATATTCGTTTAAAAATTAGGTTGTAACTACAAATTTATGGGTTTCGGATTTTTTCCTTTACTTGTTATATAAAACATTGCTTCTTGCCATATTTCATAAGTAGTATTTTTTTTTATTTCATGATTCTATATAAACGGTACCCTATAGGTTTTGGTTCTATTGCGTCAAAATATGTGTTTAAGCGCTCCTAAGAAAAATTACAGACGGAAATCCCAAATCCCAAGAATCAGCTAACAGTTAAAAGAGTGGTAGGTTGAATTTCAACTTGAAAATCTGCAACTGGCCAAGCACCTAACAGTGTACTTGGCCAGTTCCATTTCAGGCTAACTGTCAACCATAAAAAAAAACTTTTCGAAGTCGAAACAATAAACAAAGCTACAAACGAAATAAATAAATGTAACACATCAAATACAAGCTTAATTAAGAAAATACTAATGCCTTTATTTGGGATGATGTTAAGATTCCAACGATACTCTATTCATCCAAATGTGTTCAGGCATTTAAACTCACATACAAACATACATGAACCCTAAAAAATATACACCTTTATAAAACACACACCTTTATTTAGGCAGTCGTGTAAAAAGTTAAAGCGTACATAGATTTCATTCTCATTCTGTCATAATTTTCTATGACAGCCAATGTCTCAGAGCTATTGATTAATGTACAGAAAGTAGGCTTAATGTTCTTATATGTAGTTTAAGTTATAACTTGTTTAATGGTTAACTATCGGTATTTTATCGCGGGATGTAATCTTTGGTTAAGTAAAGCAGATCGGATGTTGCGATACGAGAAAATTGTCGGTCGTTTTGTGTAAACACGCCTTAGTAATTGGGAGTAAGTTAAATGGTTAACTATAAAGAAATTTGGATAGCATCTCGTCGTTCGTAATTAATTTGGGCAGTTGATTTTTTTAGCTGTAAATTTTACATTTTGGTTTTTCAAACAAGTGTGAAAGAATTGAGTTAAGTGACGATGCCAAAATGCTGAAATGAAATTACGACTGTGGTGTAAAGAAACAATGTACAAAGATGCAATCTCATGACAAAGTTACTGAAAATAATAATAAAATCAATTATAAATAAATTTCACTTACACAATTTAATTCCCGAACTTTCCGCTCACAACACAAATGCACGCAATTTTTTTTAAAAAAGAAAAAAAAAATTTGAAAAACGCTGAACTCAAAATTTTGCCAGGAAACAGTTCAAATCAAAGGCCGAAAAAATTCAAAATTGGAAGTTGGAAAAAGTTCAAAATTCGAACGGTCAACCGCAATCGGCTAAAGGGCCGTCCACACGAGCGACCTTGAGCGCGGACGCGTTGCAACTGAACCCGCCGCGGGCCCGCGTCCGCTAATATATCTCGTATACTAGTTTCTTTCGTCTTTCACTGCCGGCAGCATTTTCTGGGTTAATGAGAAGGCTGCCAGCGGCTGCGTTCGCCGTTTTCTACGTTTTCGAATTGTGAATTGACGCATTGGGTGCTGAGCGTTTTCGAGAGTTGCTGCGTTGTTATGCGCCCCTGGTACTTGGTCATGATTCTTTGTTTTTTGTCGATATTGTATTTTTTATTAGAGTTCCGCAAAAATAACCCATGGGAGTCTTGAAATTGAAGTGAATGAAGAAACATTTTTTTTAATGTAAAAGAGGCGTACGAGATATTCTCCTGGTGGTAAGAGATAAAACATGACTTACATAAAAAAAATTAATTTATAAACAAATATAATTTTAAAGACACCAAATATATCACCAAAATACCAAGCAATAATTTTGTTTATTTGGCTTGTTCCGGACAAGTTGTAATAGCCGTGATCACCAGCTGACTCTAAATAAATCAAACTATTTCAAAGATTTTTATGCGCAATTAAGTCCCGATAATAAACATAAATTTAAACACACTAAAATCGCGGGTTCTTTTAAAAAAAAATTAAGTAGGTAAGGTAGGTAGGTTAGGTAGGTAATTAGGTAGGTATGTTCAAACTTTGCTTAATAAAACCTACAGAACCTGTTCGCGGCCGCGCATTTCTTACATTCACTGAATGCTCCTAATGTCCGATCGTGATCCCCATTCCGATCGCTCACCGATCGGCAAGCGGAAAACCCGACGAGATGAGCTGATGAAAATGAGTGTGAAAGCTTTATAGGCAATAAGCCAGATTAGGCTAAACGGTTTAGGCCGAGCACCGCTTGTTGATTGAAAATTGGAGAAGACTCTTGTAGTTTATGATATCCTGGTACATTTGGATTAATAACGTACAAAAAAAAAGTATAACTGAATTATTTACGCGAATTTTATTGGAACGTTTTTTGAAACAAAATTTTGTTGTTAGTTAGGTTCGGGTAGGTAGGCATGAAAATAGATATAGACAGACTTTATTTACCAGGAGAGCATCTTCGGAAATAGCTCAATCTATAGTGGTATACAATATAGTACACTACGTGCTAGATATTGATCTATCTATCTATCTATCTATTATATACTACTACTATAGACTATCTATTATATATACTATTGTAAAGAGGAAAGATTTGATTGTTTGTTTGCTTTGAATAGACTCCGAAACTACTGGACCGATATTAATAATTCTTTCATAATTAGAATGCTACATTGTCCGTGATGGACATAGACTACATTTTATTTAAAAAACAATTAGGGATCCGTATTGAAAATTGAATAATGTAACTCAAGCTGTGAAAAATTTGAAAAAATCCTTAGTAAAAAACTATTGACAATAGAATATAGTGACATTTTATAGAGCAAATTGACAGGTACAAATAAGTCCGCAATATCATATGTGTAAATATTACAGTTGTCATCTACTTACATTGTGAGGAAAGATTTAATTTTTTGTTTGTTTGCATTCTATTGAAAGGCCCCCAAACTACTGGATCGATAAATTTATGTTGTTAAACGAGTTTTGTTTTCCCGTGCGAAGCCGGGGCGAGCTGCTAGTCAATTATAAAACTACCTTCGTACATCTCAACTGTAGTAACGTAACGTTTTTTAACGTTTTCAATAATTATAATAAAACTTTGAAGATCAGTTGAGCCCTCAACTGATCTTCAAAGTTTTGAAAAATTGTCTGTTTTTTTTATTTTTAGGTTATCCTCAAATTTGTTATTTAGGTTTCAACCTGCAAATTCCATCAAGTTTCAAGTTTGATACGAGGATTCTCTCAACTAGACTCGCAAATGTTTTCTTTTTTTATGATTGACAGGCTAGGTGTTTGACCACAACTCACCTGATGTTTTATTTATTTCATAACACACAAAACAGAATGCAATAATATTCAAATTCAATAAATACATATACACATTTTTCAGATCTGTATCGCATTCCAAAACTATGAATATCTAGATGCATTATACGTGGTGTGTTAGGTGCATTTTGTGACGTCGTGGTCGAAGACGGTAAACAAACCTACCCTGGAATAGAACCGACTCTAAAGTGAGCCTGTCGGAACACACAGGCGACATATTATTTTCAACTTGAGGATGGTATGGTTGCTATGGTTTCAAACCCCACAATGAGCTTGAGCTGCCGGTGAAGGAAAACATCGTGAGGAAATCATAGCATGGTGGTAGGGTACTTTAGTACTCGGCTGGCTAGCTACCTACCCTCAAGTTGAAAATCTGCCACCAAGCACCTAATGGTGTGTTCCGGCAGCCTCACTTGAGACCAGTTCCATTCCAGGCTAGGTGTGCTTTACCATCTTCGACCACACCTTCACTGAACATCAGGTGAGCTGTGGTCAAACATAAAAAAAACCTGAGTACTACAAAATACTCGAAACACAAAGCGATGTTTTCCGTCACTCAAGCTCATTGTTGCTAAATGAACCCTCGCCCTTACGCGTGTGAACCGACTGCGCTAACCACTAAGCTATCATCGCTACAAAATAAATTACCTACACATATCTCGCTACGTATATAGCATTATAATCGGTATTGGCAAACTTAACACACCAAAACACACTAACAAACCAACATCACTAAACCTCGGGAACTATTTCTAATCGAAAACCGCTATCTATCGCGGTTAAATTTAACCAATTAAACTTCGTTTAGCTTTACAGCCAGCTAGCTATGGACTTGAGCAAACAGAAAGTTTATTTAACTTACTCTAGCAAAGATCTCAAAAGTAAGGATACGCTTTGTCTAAAAACCCATGCTGAAATTCTTGCACTAGCGTGGATTTACAATGATTATATTAGTTGATTGATGCAGGCGTTACTTTGTGGAAGTACATTTTGAATGTTCAAGGTTTAAAAATTGTGTTTTTTTATTACTAGAAAAAAATGGCGTTATCTACTGCTAAACATGAACCGATCTATGAAAAAAAAAACTTGAAAAATCACTGTCGAAAAATTATCCACAAAAAAAGGCGATCGCAATAGTGCGATAGAGAAAATTTCAATAAAAGCCGCCATTGGTTACCGCCAGCTGGTCCGGTGATAGTATTCTTTTGTAGTAAATGTCCATAATTTACGGCAGGATTTCCGAAAATTTTAACTAGTAATAACTTTGGCATTATGAAGTAAACAAAAATTCTGATTACACATTTACGTCTTACCCATTAAAATGTTTCTCGTGATTAAAAACTTGCGGTGTATATTTAGTTTATTTCCGCTTAAGGTGGTTCGATTTCCATCCAAATAAATTTTTGTTATTTATGGACAAATGGAGCATAATTTTACAGTGAAATCACAACTACTGGCATTTATTTTGGTATTTATTTGCGGTCACAATTGCTTGAATAAAACAGTAGATTATTTAGTAGTTGTGATTTCACTGTAAAATTATGATCTATTTGTCCATAAATGGCAAACATTTATTTGTATGGAAATCGAACCACCTTAACAGTCGTTTCAGTTACACTTACAACAGTAATGAGGATTTAAATTTAACTAAATTGACAACAATTTAAAAAACTTATCCGAGTCTTTACTTAATGCCTAAAAATAAAATTGTTGACTTTTCGAGCGCTTGGCCCTCGCTGTTTTATTGAAGCAGTGCGTTAAGTTGGTCTAAGGGGCATGAAGTCAATTTTTTTTAATTATAAATTTTTTATGTTATAATAGATATTTTTTCATAAAAGATTTCACATTGATGAATAGAAAGACCTTTCATCTAGTGCAACCGTTCAGCGTAACCTTGTATTTATGGCATGTTAGCAAGTTAAGATTTTCATTGTCATTGTGAAATTGCGAAATGCCAATCTAGCCTTTATCCCATGCTTTTGAAAGGAGGACAGTGGGACGCCAGCTAAAGCTGAAACGAGCTTAGTGCCTCATTCACTACGGACGAGTACTCGCCTATTATAATGAACTAGTAACTGGTATGTGGTAGGTTAGGTTATTGTAGTTTTAGTACATTTTTATACAGTTCTCATGGTGGTAGATTTTTTAGCTGGAGGTTGTCTAGTTAGGTACTACCGTGGTACTAGATGTGTTACACCAAGCAGTGGTCTGTAAGCATTAGTGTGTTCTGGTTTAAAAGGTACAGCAACTAGCGAAATTATTGATCTATTGAGACTAACCATCGAAAGTCACAAAGTAACGAGCACCAATGCAGTGATTCCCTGAACTTTGTTTAACAAAGTTCAGTTCAGTTCAGTTCAGCTCAGTTCAGGTTTTTTTTTATACAGAATAGGTTCGCGTTTGACCACACCCTGCCTGATGTTAAGCAGGATGCAGTCCAAGATGAAGCACGCTTACCTAGAAAAAAATCTGTTTATTCTAGATTTGAAGACACCCAAATTGTAGTGTACTTCGCGGGAAAAACAGACGCTGGCAGAGAGACGCTCTTACCATCAGGAGAGCGTTTCGTTCGTCTTATTACTTTTACATAAAAAAAATATCTGACCAAAGCAGCTTCAGACTTTGTTTTGTTACTCAAAATTCTGTGTATCACTGCGATGGTCATTGACATCCGTTATTTCTTACTATCAGGAGAGTATCTTGCTCGTTTTGTTACTTATACTTAAAAAAAAACAGAATTAGAAGCTTGGAGTGCTCTAAGCTGGTTGTATTGTACCTACTTTTGAGTGTATAGAAATTTTACTCTATTAAAAAACAATGTAGAATAATAGTGGTATTTTATTTATAAACAACCGAACGCGCATAAGTATGGGGAAATTATAAAATGTGGTGAATCATGAATTTTTGTGCTGCTTCCTAAACTTTATTAAAACTTGTAGTAAAGTTACACTTTACTAGAGTATGGTCGGACTTGACAATGACTCACTTTGTGTGACTATGACTGTGATTGTGTTAACCTGATTTTGAATAAAATACTGGAATAACAAAACATTTGACTAGCAAAAGAACAAAGAGCGACGCCAAAAAAAAAAGTTATACGGCAGCAGACAGTGGTTGAAGTGTCCAGTAGTGAACATGACAAACTGATTATTATGATGATGATAATTGTAGTCATTGACGTATCAAACCTTCCATCGACTTGTCAAGTGTAGATGTGTATGACTAGCGGATATTGGATTAACTTGGTCAAGTACTCTCTCAATGTAAACACATCACACAGAAGTAAAGGTAGAGGCCTATTGTGGCTAGAATCGGATTTTCGAAAGGGGTCGGTCGTAACTCAGCGGTGCAATGGCCTAATGGTGACCTAGGCGTGTGCTGGTTCGCTTCCGGTACTGTATTTTTTTAAACCAAATATTTATTAAAAGTATACTATGTATCAATTGTTAATCCAAAAAATAATGGCTTGTTACTGTTTCATAGACTCGACCCTATGTACGCGCCCATGTTAACTTTTTTTAATTATTCAGATTGTCATGTTTGAAATCTTTACTTAACGGTAGGTATTCCTTGATCATTTTGCTGGTGTGCTGTAGTTCAATTTTAGTTGTTAATGATGGTCAGTTAATACAACTGTATCCTTCGATTTTGTTATCTACAGTTTTCAGAATTGCATGACGTCTAGTACTAAAAGCACGCTATCTCGTCATATTACTTTACTAGCGTTATTAAGAGTAAAACCTTTGTGTTCAAACGAAAGCAGGATTCCGCTTGTATTGGTTCAGACCGGTGGTTAAGCTAGTCACAAATAGGTGCTTGCGTTTCTTATCTCCTAGTCTTACTCAGGTCATATAGTTTTGGTCCTCTGTGACCACAATGGTTAGACTAAAAACTATTTGCGTTTCTGATCTCCTAGTCCTTTTCTAATAAACACCGTCTTTTCTTTCAATGTTCTTCTTCTTCTTCTTCTTAACCAGCTCATTTTGTATTGCGTCTACCGTCAGACCTTTAGTTTCTGGCAAGTAGAATATGGAGTAGACCGCAGTGAGGATGCTGAATCCAGAAAAGAGGTAGAAGACTCCACCGAGGCCAATAGCCTTTAAAAGTGGGTTGAAAATAAACAGGATAATCGAATTGCATGCCCATGTCCATTCAACTACCAACATGGTAAGGAAGCTTTTTACCTGAAACAGAACAGAAATTTTATCGAGGATTGTAGGTATCGTATTTCTCTAATTACCTAAACTATTAATCAATTCTCTATTTTTTTCATGAAAGAGCTATAACATTTTACGAAGTTTATGACAATTCAAGAGTTAGCATGTTATGCTCACACGCCATATACCTACCTACCTACTGGGTTCAAATCCCAGCAACGATGAGCTGCTGGTGAAGATAAATATTTGCTGCGCCCCGCGGTGTTACCAGCTACATGTTTTCGGGATAAAAAGTAGATGTGTTAATCCGGGGGCTCAGCTACCTCCATATATCAAATTTCATCCAAATCCGTTCACAAGTTTTTGCGTGACAAAGTAACAAACATCCATCCAAACTTTCACATTTATAATATTAGTGGGTTCAGCTAGCCTAGTTTAAGAGCTAATTCCTATTTCAGGTTAAAATGTTACAATATTTGAGCAAAAAACATTAGAGACTGATTATGGAGCGTAAATCCTAGAATTTGAATATGGAATACTGCATTGTAACTAATGCCTTCCATAAGTAAACCAAGATGGATACTGCCGTCAGAACACCTACAAATAGAGTCATTAGGCGAATTGTTGTCAAATACCAACAAGACAAGTTACAGCAAAGTATTTTTTACGTAAAAGTTATAAGACTAAAGTTTCGCTTTCGTGATGGTAAAAAATAACGCTTGCCAATGCTTTGGACTTTTTTAGTTACTAAAAGTTCTGAATAGCAAATACGAATAAAAATATTTAATTGATAACACCAATGACACAAGTCAAATTTCTTAAAATCATTTCAAATTTAATGTATCATTCAAATAATAATAATACACCGATTACATGTCAATGAATAAAAACAAAATGTCAAAATAAAGTACATAATATTATGTCAATATAAAAAATATTGTCAATACAAAAATATTGTTATATGTATCTATAAAATATGTCAATGTAAAAAATAGCGCTGCAGTAAGTTATCCATTGCAGAACTAAAAAAATATTGTCATTATAAAATATGTCAATATAAAAAATAGCGCTGCAGTAAGTTATCCATTGCAGAACTTAAAAAATATTGCCAATATGAAAACATTGTCAAAATATATAAAATATGTCAACACAAAAATATGTCAATATAAAAAATAGCACAGCATCAATTCACAGCAGAACTTTTAGTAACTAAAACAAGTCGAGAGCATTGGCGTTCATTACACTGAATGGTTAGTCTCATTAGCACTGTAATTATGTTAGCTGCAGTACTCTCAAATCCGAAACAAAGTAATGCATTTTTAAACTTTTTCAAAAATGTAGACCATAAATTGTTTTTTACCAACCTCCGGTAAAAACACCTCAGCGAGCAGCACATATGGCACCGTGGCAGCTCCGAAGGAATACATCATGGTAAAGAAGTACATGTTGACAGCCACCAACCAGTGAGGACTCCAATGAAACTGCAGCTGGAGACCAAGAATGAGGCAGCTGGCAGCGGTAGCAAATGATGAGTAGATCATTAGTGGCTAGAAAACGAAAACACATTGTAATTAAGCTTTCGCAATTTTGGACACAAAATTTTATTTCCAGAATTTAATCGCGCACAAAATACTTCAAATTAGTTCTATTTAAGGTGGTACAATTTCCATACAAATCAATTTTTGCCATTTATGTACAAATGGAGCATAGTTTTACAGTGAAATAACAAACAGCTACTGGCATTTATTTTGGTCTTTATTTGCGGTAAATCACAATTGCTTGAATATAATTAATTGTATTCTTGATTCTAATTCCTAACTACAAGGATGTCATAAATTCTAAAGATCTTATCCGCCAAGAAGTACTTTAAATTATCACTTATAATACCACAAGAGCTTCAAAATTATCGGGTATTTCCCGATAGGTTCGTTGCAAACAAATGAAGGAGTCAAGTTTTTCAGGTTGAAAAATCACGAGCGCGAGTGATTTTTTAACCTGAAAAACTTGACGACTTTATTTGTTTGCAGGGAACCTTGAGGGAAATGCCAGATAATTTTGAAGCTCGTGTGGTATTCGGGGGATTATTTTTCCGTCCCAAATGTCGGCCAATAGAATTGCACCATTCGACGTCACGTGGTACAACGAGAAAATTTTCAAAAAATTATCAGTATAATACCATGTAGGTTGTACCACGTGACGTCGAATGGTGCAATTCTATTGGTCGATATTTGGGTCGGAAAAATAATCACGGTTATTGTTCTCAGGTAGCTCGATTTAATTGATAAAATATCCCGTAAATAACAAATTATACCACGGATTTACCCGTTTTCCTGCGCATTTTAGTCAGCGGCGCAGCAATTCCTCCAAATACAATTCCAGCACTTTTCACTTCCTCGATAACTTCGCATAATAATCATTTAGCGAAGAGTTTAAAGTACCAGGAAATCATAGATCTTACCCGTCTTCCAGCATATTCAGTTAGCGCTGCAGCGATACCTCCTGACACAATTCCAACGACAGCCAGCAGTATGCTTCCTAAATTAGGAGACATTGTAGGAATAGCTTCTTCGAACAGAGGTTCAGCGTAAACTTGGACTACTGTTAGGCCTTGGAAAACGGACAATGTCACTATAATGAGGGTTAGAGAGATCGCACTGCGAGTTGAGCTGGACTTTTCTGAAAAATAAACACAAAAATATTTCAAAACTCTGTAGCCCTGGTAAACGTAAACTCGTAGATGAACGAATTTGTCTGAAATTTGAAGTTTTTGTTCAGGGAATAGCTATGAACATCAGTTTTGGCGGAAGTAAGAGAGTTATGTATGATTGTTTGCTAGAACGGCGGCATACCCACTAAAACTCTATCCTATTTCGCCTTCCGCCTTTATGCCAGGCAAAAATGCAATAACTTCATCCGACATGAAACTTGCGCTATTTTATTACCTAGATTAAGATAAAAGATACCTTTTATCTCATAATAATATTCCATAAGATCAAATTTTAAGTGTATACACCAATATTGAGTTGAGTTAAGATCTTGGCTCCTAGAGTCCTTGTTTTATGACATTGACGAGTATTTCAAACATAAAGATTATTGAATTACTAGTAAGTAATTATGATTTTTTTGTCATGTCATTTTAATATATTGACAATATTTTTTTGGTATTGACATATTTTTATATTGATAATATTTTTTTATATTGACATACCTTATTTTGACATGTAATCAGTGTTTTAAACCCCATTTAATGACATGGTTAAAATTTTGAAGTGACATGTAACATTGGTGTTATCAATACAATATTTGTATTTGTAGATTTTGGTGAAAACCCACTTACTAATAAATCTCAACAAAGACAACTTCTCCTTGATTTCTGCTTGAGGTTTCAATTGTTTTTCTTCCTCGGGAGTGATATCTGAAAATTAATTAAAAGTAATGTTTTATCAATGAATGTTTAATCAATGAATGTTTTATCAATACTGAATAAATATTTGCCCAAATGTTTATTAGTGGTAAAAAGGAAATATAAACTGGTAATTAGGACTGCCCTACACAGTGCATTATTTTTGCAAAAAGGAAATATAAACTGGTAATTAGGACTGCCCTACACAGTGCATTATTTTTGCAAATTGGGTTAATGTTTTAGTGATAATATATCGACACAAAGTTTTTTTTAAAATGTGAAAGTAATGAGACGAGTAAGGATGTAACTTAAGTAGTCTAGTTAGTTCGCATAGTACAAGCTTTGCTTAGTTTGGGGCTAGATGGCACTGTGTTAAATGTCCTACAATATTAAAAAAAAATTATCCGGTCAACGTCTGTCGAGCCCGCTAGTAGGTAAATTACACACATCGCCATCTGACCCCAAACTAAGTAAAGCATGTTCTATGGAAGATAACTGATAGAATACTTAAATAGTTTTTTTTTGTAAATACATACAGTACACCCAGACACAGAACAAATATTTGTTTGTAATATCACAAAATGTTTGTCCTGGGTGGGAATCGAACTCACGCCTTTCAGCTCTTGGAGCAGACATGCTACCGATGAACCAACAGGGCTGTCGTTAGTAGTACATTAGTGGGTTACCAGTAAGAAGTAAACATGACAGATCTACATCTCAATACGGCGTAAACTCGGAAATTCCAACAACAAAGTAACTACTTATTATGTCTTATGAGATGACTGATAACAAGATTATCAAAACAATTTTGTATCTGAATCTGCGTATTTATATCATATTGTTGACATTTTCCGTAATGAGTGTGCACACACAGTGAAAAGATGGTCCGTTTATTATCACTAAATAGTATACGATTAATTTGCGTGTCGCGTTGTGTTCGCTTTGACGAGTTTTTTTTTATGGTTGACATGCTAGCTGTTTAACTACAGCTCACCTGATTAAGTGACTCTGTGGTGGAAGATGTTAAAGCACACGTAGCCTGGAATGAAACTGGCTCTCATGTGAGGCTGCCGGAACAAACCTAGACGATATCCTGCTAAGGAGATCTACCACCAAGAACATGATGGATATTTTTTTTATCTTTTTTATGGTTGACAGGCTAGGCAATTGACCACAGCTTACCTGATTTTAAGTGAAGGTGTGGTCGAAGATGGCAAAGCACACCTAGCCTGGAATGGAACTGGCTCTCAAGCAAGGCTGCTGGAACACACCGTTAGATACTTGGCGACAGATTTTCAACTCTCGTGTGGTAGCTAGCCAGCCAAGTACTAGAAAGTACCCTACCACTATGCTATGGTTTCCTCACGATGTTTTCCAAGCTCATTGTTGGGGGTTGAACCCACGATCCTCAGCATGCGAACCGACCGCGCTAACCACTGGGCTATCATCGCTACCAATATGAATACTATAAACGAAATGGAGTTCGAAAAGGTGGTTTACCGTCCATTTCAGGGTTGAGTGCCCTTCTAATTACACCTATTTCTTCTAAAACTTCTTTTGCATCTGGTTTCACGCTTCTGTAGAAAGCTATCGATTCTGCTGCCTCCTAAAAAAGGGTACACAATATCATTCTGGTAAGAATCTTTCGATTACGTTTTTGCACCACATTTTTTTTAAACGCTCGTTGGCATTTTCAAATACATTACACTGGATCACGCGGAACAGTGCTACTAAATCAAAATGAGGTATTCTGTGCTTGGTTGATTGGGAAAGGTATGAAAAATAGTAGACACAGTAATCCTTAGGTACCTATTCTTTCGAGTGTGGAAAAGGACACTCACCTTTTCGAGTCCCTTGGCCATTAAATGTGTTGGTGATTCCTTCAAGATAACCAGCAACGCAGTTAGGACTGCGGCTAAAGAAAGATTCGCGTATACCATTGTGTTATATTCCAAATGTCTGAAAGAAAAAACTTTGTTGTGAGAAAAGTGTAATATTTCCTCTTATTAAAAAAAACCTTAAATTAATACTATTTACAAAATTGATACAAAAAACTTAGTCTAAAAATCCGTCAGAGGTGGGACATGTGGCCAGAATGCTGGTAGCATTGCCACGCTGGATGGCAATGCTTCGCTTTTGACCAAAGTAGATACCAGCATTCTGGTCACCTGAAGCCTCCTCTAAACGTTTGCAAACGTTTCCGTAAGCAAAAATGATTTCTTAGTTAATAATTTTTTACCTGCCTAAAAAAAATGTTTTAAGACAGTATTTTATGTCTTTAGATTTGGAAAGTGGAAGAGAAGTGAAAAAAGTAGCCTATGTGTTAATCAGTCTCAGCTACCTCCATCCCAAATTCTTCCAATACAAATCCGTTCAGTAGTTTTTGGGTGAAAGAGTGACATCCATCCATCCATCCATCCATCCATTCATCCATCCCTCCATCCATCTAAACTTTCACATTTATAATATTAGTAGGATTAGCAGCACCAAACTTACTAACCTATGACATTATTTTTATACTTATTAGAGTATTTAAAATTGTATTTGAATTTGATACAACGTCAAATTCAAAGGTTTGACATGGTAATTGAAGTAGATATTTTATTGTGAGCTATGGTTAAACACCTAGCCTGTCAACCATAAAAAAATAACTACATTAAAAATGTAATTACACCACACGATAGCTAAACAATTAAATAATTCTTTACGTTCAGTGAGAACTTAAATCATGGAAACCTGAAAAACTTTTTAGTGTTCAAAAATCAACACGTAGGTACACACGGCTGTCTCCACAATAAAGCTGCTAAGACTAGTTTATAAATCTAACGCTCAATCTCATCAGTGTTTTTTTTTCTATATTACTTAGTAGTTACCAGGCAAACAGAAACAATATGGGATGTCGCTCATAAAATCTCATATTCACGCGTCACATTTTGACGAAGGTTAAAATGTTATTTATTGCAATGCTTATTAAGTTATAGTTACTGCTCTATCAAAATTAAGGTAACCAGCATTAGATTAGGAGTCTTGGTTTCTAAATACACGGCGCTCTTAAAAGTTTTAAGACGTCATCACCAGAAACAGAACGAAATCAATGTATGATAAAATGTAACTTGCCCTCCAAGTAGATATGATACCAGCATCCCCACAGCATAAATCACCATTGTGCCGGAACACATAGCTCCTCTTATAGACTCTTGGCATATTTCACCGACGTAGACGGGGGCTACCAGGAACACAGAACCACTGAGGCCGGCGATAAAAACTGCTGTCAGGAGAACCTCTACTCGTGAATTTACAGCTATCAACAGCCAAGCGGTCTGAAACAAAAAAGTTTTAGTTACATAAAATACAGTTTATTAGGAAAATCATTTCGATTCAAATACATATGTGATATTATGTAAATGTGCAAATAAAATTCAAGTAATATTTTAAATATTACCTCTTAAGATAAAGGTAATAAATTCACAAGATATGATTATGCCAAATTATTATGTAAATAGCAATGTTGATATTCCTTCGAGCATAAATTGGCTATACTATCTCTAGGTCAACCTGCTGCTACAATTTGGAAGGCATTTTGTTTTAAACTGTTGTTTTGCTAAGCTCTTAACATCAGGCAATATTTGTACTCGATAAATATAGCGCCAAATTAAGCATAACTTGTATTATGGAAACCTAGTACCTATACATAATCCAGTGGTGGTCTAATTATTTATGTATAGGTACATACACATCACATTTCGCACTCAAAGCAAAAGGACGAGGCCGCACGTTCGTTGTTCTCAGCTTTATCTCCATGAAGAAGGCCAGCGAATGTGGTTGAAACTATAATCAGGCTATTCGATATAATTAAGTAATCCCGCATAAGGAAAACAAAAATGTCTCCAAACCACGTCAGTTTACATTGTAAAATAACTTAGAGTATTAGCAATCAAATCTTTCGCAGAACTGATAATCTCTGGGGTAGACGTATTTTAGAGTGGAGACCTCGAATTGACAAAAGTAGAACGCCCTGAGTCTCTCTGGATGGACGTACGACAGCTGACCGTGGGTGGAAGCGAAAAGTCGAATACCAGGCTGATTGGCGTTTCTTAGAAGAGGCCTATGCTCAGCAGTAGACTTCGATAGGCTGATGACGATGACTATTGACCGCTGAAGAGATTCTTTGTCTTTTTTTTTTTTTATATAGTAGATAGGCTTGCGTTTGACAGCCATCCCGCCTGATGTGAAGCGAAGATGCGGTCTACGGTGGAGCACGCTTGCCTATAAGAAACCGATTCACTCGCGACTTGAAGGTACCCAGACTATATTCATTGGGGAACACCCACTCGGGCAGCTGATTCCAATTTCTAGCGGTACGCATGAAAAAGGTGGAATCAAACCGCTTAGTTCGAGCTTTTGGAACATCAACCATGAAGCGGTGACGCTTTTTAAAGCTGTCTAAAGCCAATCCTGGGTACAGAGTCAGGACATCGGAACTGAACCAATGTGTACAATTTCAGCTTGCAAGATTTGAAATTCCAAGTAAAACAATTTCTTACCACCCCTAGTAGCGCAGATAATATAGCCGATTTTTTCCTTCCAATGCGGTCTAGCAGCAACCCCAACAACGGTGTTCCGATCATGGCTCCTATGGATGAAAGGCTGCCAAACAGAGCCAGTTCTGACTCCGTCATGGGTCGGTGGAGTGTCGTGGCTTTCGATTCGAAGAGTCGCAGAGTGGACGAGGGCCAGGCAAACATGATCCCCATGCAGCCACAGAGGCTACATACTGGAAATAATTTATAAAGTTACCAGTCCGATCCAAACAACATTTTAGGATCATGAACATCACAACCTCGACAACACGGATATAGTAAGAAGACTAAAAAGGACAAAACCTTTTGAGTTAGTGTATTAAGTTAGTAATGTAAGTGCAGTGAGTACTACATATTATAGAACACATAAACAAAGTGTCTTCCCCTTAATAGAGACAGTAAGAAAAGTGTCGATGGACGCATTCTTCGATTATTCTCTACTTAGCAATTTAAGTTATATTAAAATTACTTATTAGTCTCAACTAGGCTACATTGTAATAACAATGAGGTATCTAACAACAAACAGATACATCATTAGAAGGAAAAAAATGAACATACTTTGTACCCAACATTCAGAATTCAAATTCAATTACAAACTAAGATGTCCTTCCTAAGATGCCCTTTTTTATTTCGGACAGCCAGAAGCTCAAAAAAGCGACATCGTTTCATGGTCGACGTTCCAAAAACTCGAAAGAAACGATTTCAATCTTCGTTCATTGTGCGGACTGCTAGACAGTGGAATGCGCTACCTGAGTGGGTGTTCCCCGACGGATATAACCTGGGTGACTTCAAGTTGAGAGTGAATCGATATCTTCTGGGCGAGCGTGCTCTATCTTAGACCGCATCATCACTTAACATCAAGTGAGATGGTGATCAAACATAAGCCTATTTGTTATAAAAAAAAGGTATTTATCAAATTAGTAAGGAATTATAAATGTAAAGTTTTTAGGACGCGACCAAATTTAAAATCCATTCATACTGTACATGTTTAGTTGTAGATAATGGCAAGTATCGATAATATTGCCCCTAGGATAATCATTGTGCTTGCTAAAAAACGTTTATCACTAAATGGTACAGACTGATGTCGCATTTTGCTTGTCTGTTTGTTCTTTAAACAAACCCACACACTTATAGCTCGCTCACGACTTTATGTGAATCAGATAACGATTTAAATGTACTACTATTAAATGACGTGATTCGCTCCCTACGTTGAACTAAACTGCAGAGCAGTGTATACACATTTTTCATAACTTTACAAAGAGAAATACAGTGAATAAGTAATTTCGTGAATTGACACAATTAATCAAAAGCATTTTTCAATATCACAAAAACATCCACGAACCAACAAGTCATCTTAGGATACTGAAGCTGCCAAATAAATGGTTCTTGCCCTTCTTGGTGGTAGATCTTAACAGGAGGTCGTTTAGTTAGGTACCACCGCAGTACCAGATATTCCACCGCCATACAGTACTAGTAAACATTATTGTGTTCCGGTTTGAAGGGTACTACAGGGTTGTTGAGACTAACCATGGAAAGTCTCAAAGTAATGAGCGCCAAAGCAGCATGTCCTCGACTTTGTTTTCCTACTCAAAGTTCTGTGTATCACTGCATTGGTCATGCGTATCTTACAAACGTCATCTCTTACCATCAGGGGAGCGTATCCTTCGTCTCTTTAATTTTACGTAAAAAACAATAATTCAGCACTTTTTTTTAATTTGACAATAATCTTTGTTAGAATCGTATGTACTTACTCAGTCCAGTGCACGCCATTTGTACAATCAGCCCCATTTTCAAAATAAAATTAATTAAAAACAATTAACTAAAATCAAAATCCCAGAGAGCAGCTTATATTATGTCTGTTACTCAGTAAGTAATTTATCATAATAAATATAAATTAAATAACTCATATGGCATCTCTGCTTCCATTATCTAATTTGCCTAATAAACGTATTAAGTACAAGGCAAACATAATTATTAAGGAGATCATACTGCTGTTAAATCTTCACTCGTCAGAGGCGACAAGACGCCGCCATTGGTAAAAATTTGATTACATTAAAAACAAAGGAATTAGTCTAATTTGTGGTGTTAAATTTGTCAATTGCCTAAAAAAACACGAGAATGAATCACTAGAATATATTTTCCTGGTTGTAAAATTTCTATTTGCGTGCCATCGCAATATTAGATATATTACCTCCAAGCAGTAGTGTGTCAACTGTGTGTGTGTATTACTGTGCTCCGTATTGAAAACGGCAGTTAGCAAAATTAAAGGGCTATTAAACACCTTAGAACATTTCATGCAGCGCCATCTAACCAAAAACTAAGCAAAGCTGTACTATAGACAGCCCTGTTCGTTATTGGTAGTACTATAACTACTTAACCGATTCCAAAAATTCTTTCACCTTTCATTCTTTTACACTATCCCCGGATGATAAAGGCTACTTTTTAGCCCTGTATTCTCACGGGTGAAACCGCGAGGCGTCCGCTAGTACTATTATCAAGAGGAAAGATTTAATTGTTTGTCTGTTTTTATTGAATATGCTCCGAAACTACTAAACCGATTTCAAAAATTCTTTTACCGTTGGAAAGCTTTACTATCCCCGTGTGACATAGGCTACTTTTTATCCCTGTATTACTACGGGAACGGAAACTACGCGGGTGATACCGCGAGACGTCCGCGAGTACATTAATATTTTGGCGTGACGTGTTTTTCAACTTTACCTAACCTAGTCCAAGGCACGACCAGCTTTTCTTTTTTCGCAAGTTATATTGATGCTAATCTTTGTTCTTTGGCAAATTAGCTCAGTGTTTTACTAGTACGCTATTGTATTATAGTGATATCACTATCATAATATTGTTAGTATTAAAGTCGCTTTATGTTTACTTGGTGGTAGATCTCCTTAGCAGGAGGTCGTCTAGGTAGGTACCACCGCAGTACCAGATACTCTGCCGCTAAGCAGTAGCGTGTGAACATTACTGTGTTTCGGTTTCACTGCAGCTAGCGAAATTACTGGGCTGTTGAGACTGATCATCGAAAGTCTCAAAGTAATGAGTGCCAAAGCGGCGATGCCCTGAACTTTGTTTCGCGTTTTGCTACTCAAGGTTCTGTGTATCGCTCCAATGGTCATGGATAGACGTCTCATACCATCACTTTTACATTAAAAAAAACACCATGTTTTTTATATTATTTTATTTACCTAACTATTGTACGATACACGTATAGTCTCGGGAGAAGACTAAAT
Organism: Biston betularia; assembly: GCA_905404145.2. NCBI lineage: Eukaryota > Metazoa > Arthropoda > Insecta > Lepidoptera > Geometridae > Biston > Biston betularia. The sequence continues at coordinate 1,134,074 of FR989884.1, forward strand.
TTAATAGTGGTAGTGGACTGTATGAGGTGCATCCAGGAACAGGTGGGTAACGGATAGACTATCCCCGCAAGCTATCGAAGGTATTCAGAAAAAACTCCACCAACCTTCAATCCACGACCGCCAATACGGCTTCAGCTTTCGTCGTGGGCTTCGTACAATTCTAGCACGGCTAGACTTGCTGGTGGGTCTAAAATGGTGTTCGGCAACTGAACGGCACAATGTCACGGACACTGGTTTCGTTGGTTTCTGGATGAATATGTTATGCGCGCGCGCCGTGACCAAGGAACGTAACGTACGTCCGATCTCGACCGCAACGACAAAGCTTCTCTCGATCGACGGTTGCAAATATAAAAATTGACGGAGTAATCTCCGTCTACCCTCTTTTGCTTGTTGGGATCGAACAACTATATTTTACTTTAAATTAAAGGCGTGTTTTATTCTTATGTACCTACTAACAATGACTTTACCTTTATATAATATAATAATAAATAAAATATAAATATAAGACCTTATATTTGTATGGAATCTAATTTGTTAAATATTGTCCATTTCTAAGGAGGATTATTTTTTCACCTTAATACGTAATTGGATTTACATAATTATATGACATACGTTATATGCCTATGTTTACTTTTAAACAATATTAAAAATCCAAATTAAAAAAAGCCGGCCAAGTGCGAGTCGGACTCGCGCATGAAGGGTTCCGCTAGTAATGATAATGGCTATTAAAACGATAGAAAAATAAAATTTGTTGTATGGGAGCCCCATTAAATATTTATTTTATTCTATTTTATACACAGCGCCATCTGACCCCAAACTAAGCAAAGCTTGTGCTATGGAAGTCAGATAACTGATAGAATACTTAAATAGTTTTTTTTTTGTAAATACATACTTATAATACATACAGTACACCCAGACACAGAACAAACATTTGTTTATATCACAAAATGCTTGTCCTGGGTGGGAATCGAACTCACGCCCTTCAGCTCTTGGAGCAGACATACTACCAATGAACCAACAGGGTTGTCAATTTAAACTGAACAATAAGTCTTTTTTAATATAAAAAAATTAAACGCTTAATTTTTAATCACTTAGAAATCAATCTAGGTATGATGTCAACTTTACAAATTACATGTAATTTTACAACTATATCTTGACCACATAACTGAGACCGCGCCTGTGGGGTACAGGGGTGCGAGGGTTAGTAAATGACAACGTCACGTGTTTTCCTTTTCTTAGTCAATTGGTCCTGAATAGCTTCAGTAGTAAGACCTTTAGTTTCGGGAATGAAGAATATGGAGTAGACTCCGGTCAAGACGCCGACTCCAGCAAAGATGTAGAAGACTGGACCGAGGCCGATGGCCTTCAGGAGCGGATTAAAGATGAAGAGGATGACAGAATTGCAAAGCCAAGCCCATTCCATGACTAACATTGTCATGAAGCTTTTCACCTGTAAAAAGCAAAAATTACTTGATTGGTTGCGTTAATCGTGATAAAAAATCCGGATGAGAGCCTAATTTCTGATTGTTAGAAAGGTAATGTAATGAGCCAACACAAGAACAGGAAGGGCGTGAGTTCAAATCCTATCAATGAGCAACCAGCTTGAGCTGCCGGTGAAGGTAAAAATCGAGAAGAAACCATAGCATGGTGGTTTTATAGTCTCGCAAAGCACCTAACTCTGTATTCCGGCAGCCTCACCTAAGAGCCAATTCCATTCCAGGCTAAGCGTATTTACCATCTTCGACCATACGGTTACACAACATGAGGTGAGCGGACGTCAAGCGCCTGTCAATTATGAAAAAATATTTCCCTTCACCGTTTGTTCTAGCCGAATGTTCGAGTATATGTATAACAAGCCCGTTGAGACTAATCATGGATAGTGTCAAAGTAATGAGCTTTGGACTTTGTTTTACTACTCAAAGTTATGTATAGCATGGAAAAGTCATAGACATGCGTTGTCTCTTACCATCAGAAGAGCATCTCGCTCGTTTACTCCACAACCTTCGACAACGTCAAGCTATTCTACAAGTTTACCTAAAAACAACTTGTCTTAAAAAACGTTAGCTTAACCACAGTGATTTTATAGAAATTATCATTACCTCCGGTAAGAATACTTCGGCAATCAGCACGTATGGTACAGTTCCACACCCCAAAGAAAACACTGTTGTAAATAAGTAAATTGTGACAGCAATCAGCCAGTTAGGACCCCAGTGTAAGTGTAGCTGGAGACCGAGAAGCAAACAGCTGGCAGCGGCTCCAAACGATGAGTAGATCATCAAGGGCTGAAAAGAAAATTTGATTACCAACAAAACCAGAAACCAGTATACCAGGTTATTTTTACCAGAATAAATAACAAGATTGAATATTGAATGACGCAAAAAACACGACTGCGTTAAAACATAACAAAACCACACTGGCACTATATTGATTTTTTACATTGTAACCAGTGTCACTCAGGGTGATGAAAGGAATCTAACGATGCCTCATATATCCAAATCTGTTTAGGCATTTAAAAGTTGTGGTGGAATAAAAAAACTCACATATGCCTGAAAACACTACTTACTCCTTTTTTGAGCAGTCGTGAAAAAGTGCGTGTTTTTTATGTGAAATTAACGAGACAAACGACACACAGAGCTTTGGGTAGAAAAACAAAATCCAGGGCATCGTTGCTTTGAAACTTATTACTTTAAGATTTTAGATGATTAGGCTCTTCAGCTCTGTAATTTCGCTACCTGTTTCGCGCCCTTCAGAATATCTGGTATTGTGATGATACTTTACAAGAAAATTTTTTGTTAAGATGATCTACCACCAGAACTGAATTAAATTAATAACGTGTATGACCTTTTGACACGTTATACCCAAACAATATTCTATGATTATTTGAACAGAGCCCTCGCAGTGTCACAACAAATCACGACAGTTGATTAACTGGTTTTTAATCAAACATGAAGACGATGATCCTCACCCGTCTCCCGGCAAGCTCAGTCAGATAGGCAGCGCCCAAGCCAGCTACAATCGCCACTACTGCAAGAAGTATGCTGCAAACATTCGGAGACATGCTCGGGATAGCTTCCTCGAATAGTGGTTCAGCGTACACTTGAACCACGACGAGGCCTTGAAAGATGGACGCTGTCACCAGAGTGAGAGTCATGAAGATGGCAGCACGGGTCGAGCTGGACTTCTCTGAAAATTTGGGAATGAAATATTTAGGGATTCTGTTTACTATATCATTCTATGTTCATCCTTATTCTTTAAAAATAGAGCCGGAGCCAACGTGGGTTTTTTTTTAGTGAACCAGTTCTTAATGAAACACACTTTAAAATATACATAGAAGAATTTTTAACTTATGAGGTATTTATAAATTAAAAAACAACACTAAAGATAGGATTGCATAGGAAATGTCTAGCTCTGAACGAGTAAATCTAGAAAGACTTTGTAAGTCTCAGTCAACTTGCAAAATTGTTTTGCTTGTTTATTGTTAACTGATATGCCCAAGAATTAAATACAAATAAAATGCAATACGGTCTACTTACTTATAAATCTCCAAATACCCATTTTTTCTCTACTTTGCTTCTCTGGTTTCAGCTGTTTCTCTTCTTCTGGAGTTATGTCTGTAAAAAACGGATGTTGTGTGTTCTGCGATATTTATTTATTTAGGTTTGAACTGCTTGTAGAAGCTATATTCATTGTCTCACTATTGTCTATGCTTCATATTTTCATCTAATTATTTTAACTTTTAAAATAGACTAGGTGTTTAATCATAGCTCACCTGATGTTCAGGGACGGTGTAGTCGCAGATAGTAAATCCACAACTTGAGAAACAGTTCCCACTCTAGGCTAAACGGAACTTTGCACAGTTTCTACTTCATCATCACGCAATGTTTTCTTTTACTATTAATAAAATATAGGCCTTACCCACATGATAAATGTTTCTATTGTAATGAGCTTGGATTCATTATCACTATTCTTTGTAAAATACCTAAGAATAAGCTTCTCTATATCATTTGCTTAATTGATCTTGTTACTATTTAACCATTTCTTAATATTTACCATCTAATTCCGGGTTTAAACTCCGCCGAATGTTGCTTAATTCTTCTAAAACCTCTTTGGAGTCACTTTTAACTCTTCTGTAAAATGCGAGAGCTGCTGCAGCTTCCTGAAACATTTGACGAGAATTATTTTTTTTAATTCTTATCATCTATCTATCTATACTATTATAAAGCGGAAAGATTTGTTTGTTTCTATTGAATAGGCTCCGAAATTACTAAACCGATTTCAAAAATTCTTTCACCGTTGCGAAGCTCTACGCTATCCTCGGGTGACATAGGCTACTTTTTATCCCTGTATTCCCACGGGAACGGGAACTACGTGGGTGAAACCGCGACGCGTCCGCTAGTTACAATAATAAGCTAAAGAAAAACTATCCACATGCCTTTTCCATTCCTTTGATCATGAGACAAGTCGGAGATTCTTTCATCAAAGTCAAGGCGGTGGTGGCTAGTGCTGTCATCGTTAGACAAACATATATCATAGTGTTGTACCCCAAATATCTGTAAAGAAGCAAAATTGTTAAAGAATTAAATAATAAATTGAATTAAATTAAACAATTTAAAAAAAAATTATAAATAGTTTTGATTATTTTTAATTTTTTTTTAGTATTATTATTTTTGAATTTAATTAATTGTTTTTTTTTCTTTGTTTTATGTTTATTGTTTATTTTTTTGTATGTATGTATGTATTTACAAAAAAAAGTATTTATGTATTCTATCAGTTATCTGACTTCCATCCAGAAGCTCTGCTTAGTTTGGTGTCAGATGGCGCTGTGTGTATCGTCCTACGATATTTATTTATTTTTATGTCGAAGTAATGAGCGCCAAAGCAGCGTTGCCCTGGACTTTCTTTTACTACTCAAAGTTAGGCTTGCGTTATCTCTTACCATCAGGAGAGCGCATTATTCGTCTCATTACTTTTACATAAAATAAAACTCGTTTAAAAATAGAATGGGGCAACACAACTCTTTCCGCGTTCCCCCCAAAAAACCCACCATTTGTTTGGTACAGGCGTTATTAAAATTTATTCGGTAGAAAAAGAGGTTTTATTGGAAGCTGTCTTACCCTCCCATCAAGTAAGATATCAGCAACCCGACCCCATAGAAGATGATGGTAAAAGAACACATGGCTCCTCTGATGGACTCCTCGCAGATCTCACTGATGTAGACCGGCACGATCAGAACCGCTGCACCGCTTAGACCGCAGACAAACATAGCGGTTAGAATAACTTCCACACGCGAACTGAAGGCTAGCATAGTCCACGCTACCTGAAAAAAGTACATCACTAAATAGAACATCCACTACTGCTATAACTGAACCCGTCTATGAAAAAAAACTTCGCTGCAATGGTCAGGCGTTTTCTCTTACCATCAGGAGAGCGTCTCGTTCGCCTCGTTACTTTAACATAAAACACAATAAAAAACTTTATTATATATAACAAAGTTTTTTTGTATATATACAAACTTCGTTAATTCACATTTATACTAATCCTCTTTAACAGCCGACTTCTTAACTAGAATTACCTCAAGCGCTTAAGTGTTATGATTTGTCAATAGTAAAATTACAACCTTCCATAAAAATTATGAAAGAAACCTCATCATCGTGCGTAATCTATTTGTTAGGTAATGGTATCTTTTACGCACTTTTACGTGATACGTATGCATCCGTAAAACCACACGGGGTAGCACGGAGAGTTGAGGACATTACTTAAATCCTAATTATTATCTAAGGACTTTTTAAAAATGTAATTGTAATGCACTTAGACATGCATAGTTTTGCAATACAGATCAAAAAAATTGTGTAGGTATTTTTATTATTGTTGTGAATATTATTGCATTCTATTTTGTATGTTATGAAATAAATGAAATAAAAGTATATATATGTATTCTATCAGTTATCTGACTTCCATCACACAAGCTCTGTTTAGTTTGGGGTCAGATGGCGCTGTGTGTATAGTCCTACGATATTTATTTATTTATTTAATTCTTTACCAATCTTTAATTTTGTTTTCTATTTAGTTTTTATAACTGGATTTGATGACTTAATCAAACTTCGAGTGTCTTTGGGTTCCAGTCATGAATTAGTCATCATCATCATCAGTCTTAATTTAACAAAAACGCCCCGTTATATCTATCGGAGAACATCTACTCAGGCAGTAACTTTCATTGTGCAGCAGTTCAGAAAAATATTTTTAAAATGTATCCAAAATTTGATTGTTTTAAAATACTTACCACACCCAAAAGAGAGCTTGAAATCGCAAATTTCTTCCTTCCAAAACGGTCTAGTAAGATTCCTACTACTGGCGTCGCTATTAAGGCTCCAATCGAAGACAAACTGCCGAAGAGTGCTAATTCTGTTTCAGCCATGGGCCGATGAAGCGTCGTGTTAGCAGACTCGAAGAGGCGATAGGTCGAGGATGGCCAAGCGAACATGACACCCATACCCATGCAGAGGTTGCAGACTAGAAAAAAGTGTTTAAAGTTATTTTTAATCATCAAAATACATATTGTCTTGCATTTGACCTGGTGTTAGGGGATGATACAATCTTCAGTAGAGAATACTTGTGTAGAAAAAACTGATTCACTCGCGACTTGAAGGCACCCAAATTGTATTTATCGGGGAACACCCACTCGAGGAGCAAATTCCACATTAGCACTTCGGAAATTCATTTTTCATCATCATCATTTTAGCCGTAGAGGAATCATCATCATTTGAGCTCCCATTCAATGGGGGGGGCCTATGTCCAGCAGCACTTCTGAACATAGGCCCCCCAAAGTGACTTCCACAAAGATCGGTTGGAAGCGGCTCACCTCCAGCGCATTCCTGCGAACGTAAAGTAACCGAAATAGCCCAGAGAATCAGCAAGTTGAAGTAGTAATGGGTAGGGCACATAGCACGCAGAACTGATGGCCGATGGGGCTGCAAAGTTCTGGAGAGGAGACCACGAACCGGCAAGCGCAGCGTAGGACCTCCACAAGGTGGACAGATGACCTAATTTATTTTTACAATATACAAAATTTTAGACCTGGTACGAGAAAGTCACAAGTTTTTATAAAAATGTCATCCAGGTAAGTATCACCGCTAAATCAAGTATTCTGCCGCCATGTGTCTTGGCACTCCTGGATTCCAGTCCTGCTGCTAGCGAATTTACAAGACTATTGGGATTAATAATAATCGAATGTCCTCAAAAGGTGTTTTGTTACTCAATTTTTTGGGTGTTGCTGTAGAGATAACGCCTGTCTATGACCATGTGGTTATAGACAGGCGTTATCTCTTACCATAATGAAAACCGTCCAGTTCGACTCATTATATTTAAATATTGTTATTGTTTAGTATGACTTTTAGTCTGTTATGCACACTTACTTATTAGGGTGCTAACGAATTGCATTATTTTTCCCATTTTGATAAATTTCACAATGATTTTATTTGAAAAATAAATAATTCTTTCAGCAATTTTTTTCACATTTTTAGTCTATCGACCTTTTATCCCATGGGTCTCGGCCATGAATGATTTAATCATTCCGATGTCATCTCGTTTTCATAAAAAACGGTTATTATTTTATGATACCAGGCAAACATAAACATCTAAGAGATTATCATTGAATTGGTAGGACTGTGTGTCTTGACGTGTGATTGGCTCGGAGACAATCCATTTGTTTGAAGGCATACAGAGATTTAAAAGCGTATAAATACTATATTTGAATTAGTTAACGGTAAACAGATAACAAATTTGTGGTAATAAGATAAAATTTAATTTCATGCTTGTTGCTTGTGCTCAAATAACCTTACTTCGCGGACCATACGCTAAAATTCCAAAGTATGGTTACTCCGTCTCTTCAATGTTCCGGCTTCCTCTAGGCCCCGTCGCCACATTTTGAGCACCATCCTAATTACCACAGCTTGTTAGTGATCCTCACGTGGTCATTGCTATTCACTGGTTATCCAGGTCTACTAGTAATAATTGGCAGCCCCGTTGGCTCATTGGTAGTATATCTGCCTTGAGAGCTGTAGGGCGTGGGTTCGATTCCCACTCAGGGCAAACATTTTGTGAATAAACAAATGTTTGTTCTGTGTCTGGGTGTTCTGTATATATTATAAGTATGTATTTACAAAAAAAATATATATTCATGTATTCTATCAGTTATCTGACTTCCATCACACAAGCTCTGCTTAGTTTGGGGCCAGATGGCGCTGTGTGTATAGTCCTACGATATTTATTATTATTTATTATTTATTATTATATAAATTATAATCAATTTTAATCGATTAAACCCTGGAAAGCTCACGACGTTTTCGATACGAATGGGATCCAGACGACTATTGACGACGTACAATTTAAATAAATTTCTCAAATTGAAACAAATAGAAAAAATGTGTTATTTTTATGTAGTAAAAGTAAATTTGGGCTGGATGTAGCATGCATTGTACTAAATATGTTTTTCTTGTATTTGTTACTCAGTTTTTTATTTTGTCTTCTGACTTTTTTAAAAAATTTAATTTCAAAACTAGACGTTAGACGTTTCAGACACAACGCCACCTAGCCTTAAACTAAGAAAATCAGATCCTAGTAACATGAATTTTTTTTTAGGTTAGGATTTTCTTCATAAAATTTTAACTACGATCATAGTACTATCACGCCTTCTTCCCACAGGCAGGTTTAGACATATTTTATCTTTCACATTTTTTTTATTTAAATTTTTACGCTGCAAAGATACCTGGGTCCGTGACCTTTGTCAACTAGAATTACATACTTTTTTTACAGTAATACAATATAGGAAACTTTTGTTTTTTAATTGTTAACAAGCTAGGTGTTTGACCACAGCTCACCTGATGTTAAGTGAAGGTGTGGTCGAAGATGGTAAAGCACACCTAGCTTGGAATAGAACTGGCTCTCAAGTGAGGCTGCCGGAACACACCGTTAGATGCTTGGCGGCAGATTTTCAACTTGAGCGTGGTAGCTAGCCAGCCGAGTACTAGAAAGTACCCTACCACCATGCAAAACTAAGATTAAAGTAGGAACTAGTTTGTGTGTATACCGCGAGCAAAGCAGCGACCCGCAAGCAGCACCCGCCATCGTGCTCCTCGACCATATCTGAGGGGAAAGAGCGACCCGACACACGATGCCGCCGCAAGAAAGAGCCTTCGGCGGTGAACATGAGTGATCCTTATTTCTAAACTCTTACACAATATAATTGAATTTTCTTCTCCTGGCAGATTCCTTTCATACTGAGGTGGTGTGCTCCCCAGTAGTTTCGTCTATATCAGTGATCGCTTTCACATCCTTTTACATTTCAGTCACCTACTCTCTGCCTAGTGCCTCTAACCCCATCGCGTTCCGATCTTTGACGACCGTCTTTTTTTAAATATTTGTTGACAGGCTAGGTGTTTGACTACAGCTCACTTGATGTTAAGTGAAGGTGGGGACGAAGATGGTAAAGCACACGAAGCCTGGAATGTCTTCGCGGCAGATTTTTAACTTGAGGGTGGTAGCTAGCCAGCCGAGTACTAGAAAGTACCCTACCACCATGCTATGGTTTCCTCGTGATGTTTTCCGTCACCGGCAGCTTCAGCTCATTATTGGGGTTTGAACTTGTCAGTAAACTATGTGTAGAAAACCCTTCAGCTTTTTGGGGAAGCATCAATTTGAACAACTTTTGACATTAGCCGACCGTGATTCGTGAAAGGAAAACAGCTGTTCCATGTAAAAATGTCATCGACCTGCAATGTAATACCTACTGATTTTTTTTGCGCCATTTTAACTTTTCAAAGTTGTTTCACTGGTTTGAACATTTATAATACACTGTATAAACTTTTGACATGTTATGGGGATAAAAGAAAAAAATATTTTAGATGTCAAATCATTTTAATGATTGCTTCTTAGTACTCATTTTAACTTAAAAGTATGTCGTTGATTTAGGTACTACTATAAAATTATGTCTTATGATAACTTAACAAAGTTTTTAATTACGAGTCTTAAAACTAGTGGTTTCACTTCAAATTGTAAGTAATATTATAATACGCTTGGCGTAAAACAATATTTATTAAGTACAAGTAAAAAAATAGTGTAAAAGTCCAAACAGATTTTCTTTGTTATAGCGATTTAAAGAAAAAAAATAGGTACTTAAAAAACAGTTTGACCGTCTTTACAAAATGTTATTCAAATTTACAATGGACGAAAAAAAAAAAAAAAAAAAAAAATTGATCTTAAATCTAAGGACTTGAGGTAAGTTACTTTTGGACCAATAAAATTATTATCGAAAGATAATTATCAAATATTAATTTATGTAACACGCATTTCTCTGAAATATACAGTTATATTTTTAGATATTCATTTGTCGCACATTTTACAAACTTTCAAACCGCCAATGCAATTACAACCTCAGACTTTATTTTTTAATTACAAGGAAACACTTGCAAAAAAGTGCCATCTATAGAATTGACGCTTCACTACTTCGAAGTGAAAAATAGTCTGCAACACTCACAGAGAGTGGCGCCATCTACCCTGCATGACAATAGAAATAGCACCAAATAGCTTAATTTACCATAATTCCGTTTTTTGTATGGGACGTTGTATTTTCATTTTATATTACTATACATTGTCCCACTGTAAGGCAAAGACCCCACCAAAAGGTAAAATACCACCAATGCAATGATTCCTCATTGTTTTGTTGTTCAAAGTTCTGAATATCGTTGCGATGGTCATGTGCAAGCACTATCACGAAAAACGTATTCTTTGTCTCATAGTTGTATCAGGGTTTGTCTTCATGAAGAAGACCATCGAATGCTTCCGAAACTATAGTCAGAGTATCCGAGATAATTAAACATCAGAGTAATTGTATGTGTGTATATCATTTATCTGGTTTATCTAATAAACGACGTCATGACTTTTCTTTTTTGTAAGTTTGTTTTGAATAGCATCTATAGAGAGGCCTTTTGTCTCAGGAACGAAGAATATGGAGTAAACTCCGGTCAACATGCAGACTCCTGCGAAGATGTAGAAGACTGGACCGAGACCGATGGCTCTCAGGAGTGGGTTGAAGATGAAGAGTATAATAGAGTTGCACAGCCAAGCCCATTCTATTACCAGCATAGACATAAAGCTTTTCACCTGTAAAATGAAAAATGTTGTATGTAAGGTCACGACTGGTTGATGGACCAGAAAAAATAAGCATTGATTGAACCTGAACTAGGTTATCACAGGGCTACATACCTCCAAAAAAACAGCTCTTCCATATATTTTGTTCAGGGTAAACCACATTTTTCTTTAAAACAATTAAGTTTTTTTATCGGTTTTAGGGTTGGTCACGTTACTGTTTAGTACGTTCCTTCTTCTTTTAATACAGTATACATCTTTTTATGTTTTTTTTTGGAATACAACTCATCTAATCAATGAGTGATGGTGTGGTCAATGATAGTAAACACACCTAGCCTGGAATTGTACTGGCTCTGGGTGGTAGCTAGCCAGCCGAGTACTTGAAAGACCGAGTACCACTACGATTTCGACGACGTTTTCCTTCACAAGCAGCTCAAGCTCGTTGTTAGGTTTTGAACCCACGCGGCGTGTGAACCGACTACGCTATGCTGAGGTATGATCGCTAAAATACTTCAGAGAACCTTACCTCTGGTAAGAACACTTCAGCAATCAGCACATAAGGGATTGTGCCTCCTCCCAAAGAGTACACTGTCGTGAAGAAATAGATGTTGGCAGCGACAAGCCAGCTTGGACCCCAATGCAAATGTAATTGGAGACCGAGAAGTAAGCAGCTGGCACCGGTCACAAATGATGAGTAGATCATCAAGGGCTGAAATCAAAAACAGTACAATATGCTTTAATATAAGGAGCGATCTGTTTCGTTTAAGTAGGATAAAATTGCTGAGCACTTAAATTTGAGGGTACTAATAAACTAGCTAATGCAAGAATTTGATTTACATCCATTCTGAGTTCCTATTAAGAGAAATAAAAAATGTGTTCTTCGCGTGATACGACAGAGAATACGAGAGAAATATATATAGAGAGGAAAATTATGAAGAGGATAAGAAGTGGATGTAAAGACTTGTGGCTTTTTTAAGCTTTTAAGTTTATGTCAAATTTAATTTTAGATATTAAATAAAATTTCGGATAAGTTTAGCAAATTATTGACAAATTATTTAAATTTAAGTCCACATCACTGTTGTAACTGAAACGATTGTTAAGCGGAAATAAACTAAATATATAAATATATATAATTAAATAAATAAATATCGTGGGGCTATACACACAGCGCCATCTGGCCCCAAACTAAGCAGAGCTTGTGTGATGGAAGTCAGGTAACTGATAAAATACATAAATACTTTTTTTTTGTAAATACGCACTTATAATAAATAAAATAAATAAATAAATATCATAGGGCATTACACACAGCGCCATCTGACCCCAAACTAAGCAGAGCTTGTGCTATGGAAGACAGATAACTGATAGAATACTTAAATACTTTTTTTTTTGTTGTAAATACATACTTATAATACATACAGTACACCCAGACACAGAACAAACATCGATGTTAGTCACACAAATGTTAGTCCTGAGTGGGAATCGAACCCACGCCCTTCAGCTCTCGAAGCAGACACACTACCAATGAACCAACAGGGCTGTCAATACATACAGAACACCCAGACACAGTACAAACATTTGCTTATTCACAAAATGTTTGCCCTGAGTGGGAATCGAACCCACGCCCTACAGTTCTCAAGGCAGATGTACTAGCAATGAGGAAGTTGAAACGTCTGAATCGATCAATTGATTTTTTTTTATTATAATAGGTAGGCTTGCGTTTGACCACCATCCCGCCTGATGTTAAGCGAAGATGCGGTCTACGATGGAGCACGCTCGCCTAGAAGAAACCGATTCACTCTCGACTTGAACGTACCCAGACTATATTTATTTATCTACTACTACTAAAGGTGGAAAGTAATTATCATATCTACCAGGAAAACATAGAAGTAAAAGACCCTTACCCGTCTCCCAGCGAGCTCTGTCAAGTAAGCAGCAACCAATCCAGCCACTATCGCTATAACAGCCAGAATCATACTGCAAACACTTGGAGACATGGTTGGGATCGCTTCCTCAAACAATGGTTCAGCGTACACTTGGATCACGACGAGGCCTTGAAAGATGGACGCTGTCACCAAAGTGAGGGTCATGTAGATGGCAGCACGGGTCGAGCTGGACTTTTCTGGAAATTTGAAACATATTATATCAGGCACGATCCACGTATCTCACTCTGTAGATCAATTTCTTGTGCTCTCTCATAATAGTAAAAAAGAGGAAAATATATCCTTCGTTATTCTCTTTTAATAATAAATAAATAACGTAGGGCAATACACACAGCGCCATCTGATCCCAAACTAAGCAAAGCTTTTGTGCTGGAAATTCAGATAACTGATAGAATACTTACATCATTTTTTTTGTAAATAAATACTTACTTATAATACATACAGGACACCCAGACACAGAACAACCATTTGTTTATAACACAAACTGTTTCTCCTGGGTGGGAATCGAACCCACGCCTTTCGGCTCTTGAAACAAATTGGGATCTGCATTGTTTGTAATGTAATGAGATGGCAAGAAAAATTAACTTTAAAAAAGTATTTTAATTAATTTTACTCACTTATAAATCTCCATATCCCCATCTTTTCTTTACTTTGCTTCTCTGGTTTCAGCTGTTTTTCTTCTTCCGGAGTGATAGCTGTAAAAGTTGGGCTTTGATTAGATTTTTAGAATAATAAGTCATTAACTCAGGAATCTTGTTGAGCTATTTCCTACTGTTATTGAACTTAACTTCACAAACCTAGCACAAAAATGCTATTGTATAACTGCCTAGTTCGTAGCGTGCTAGAGTATTGCAGTTCGGTGTGGAGGCCACATTATGTAGTACACTCATTAAGAATAGAAAGGATACAAAAAAGATTCTTATGGCACTTGGCTTTCTCCGCAAGGAAAGCTAAAGTGTTGAGTTCATACATTAAAAGACTAGCTTCTTTCAATATTCAAACGTTAGCAGATCGTAGAGTGAAATTAGATTTGATTTTCCTTCATAAATTACTACACAACAGCATTAATTGTCCAAACCTCGAAGCCAAATTTAAATTTAGAGTTCCATTCAAGTATCCGCGTAAACCCATAACTCCTTTTGCTCCTGTGTATCGTAGAACTGTGTTAGGAGCAAATTCCCCTGTTCCCAGAATTAGTAGGCTCGTCAACGAATGTCTACATAATAGTAATTTAGATATATTTGGAGACAGTCTGTCAAAATTTAAAACTAACCTTAACTCTCTTTTGGCCGAAATGGCCAAACAGTAAAATATTAAATTTAATTCTTATTCTTGAAATGTAACTTAATGTAGTACATTAATTTGCTTACTTGTATAACCTTAGTTTCTGATATTTTTAAAAATTAGTTGTATGAAATCATGCGGTACTTCCTTAAAAGATAGCACATTTAGTTGTATTATACTGTAAGTTTTATAACATATGTAGTGATGTAGTTATCTATGTGAAGTCGTATATATAATTAAAAAAAAAAAAAAAACTGCATTTGGAGTATCTATATCATCTACGAGTAAATGTATCATTGATGCAAGTGTATCTATAATTTTCTCATCCTATTCATAGATACTGATATAATTCGAAAAAAATAACCACTTCGAGTTAAGTGCGTAGGTATACTAATATTGGTCACATTGTCACTTACCATCAAGTAAACTTTGGTAAAAAAATTGCTTATCAATGAAAAAGTATTTCCTTTATTCATTTTCTTCAAATTGTTTTTACTAAAATAAATGCAATTAGTATAATAAGTGAAAGCATTATTAACGTTTTTTACCATCTAGTTCAGGGTTCAGACTCCTCTTGATATTGTTCAGTTCCACTTGGATCTCCTTGGAGTCAGGTTTCAGTCTTCTGTAAAACGCTAGAGCCATTGCAGCTTCCTAAAATATGAACATTATGTAATAGATTTTTGTAATCAAATTTATTGAAATCCCATAGTATTCTCTAACATTACTTTAAAACTTAAATGTAATAGTTTGTGCCTTCACACAACACATACACACTCTCTCATATACACTTTCACTTCCTCTCATACATACTAGGGTGGGACAATTAATACAATTAAACAGCTCTTTGGCTGCGTCAGAACAGGGTTCAGACAGCAGCATATTGAATCTACCAACGTCCAGACTGTTAAAAGGGTAAGTCACCCCATGTACCCGTTTCTCCCACTGAAGTCATTCCACCAGGAGGTGGAGTTGACACATCCTCATCAAGCCCACATGTAACACAAAATGCGCCTGATAGTGAACGCCTATCTATGATGATGGCAGCGGTACAGGCATCGCTGCTTTAACACTCATTCCTTCAAAAGTTTTGATTGTTAGTCTCAACAGCCCTAAAGTCTTATATATTGTGCTAAAGAGACTACCTCCTATGTCCACTAAGCTATTAACATTGATGAATTTTATGCTTTGTACTACCATTCTATGTAACTTTGAATAACCAATACCTTTTCCATTCCTTTGATCATAAGACAAGTTGGAGATTCTCTTAGAAAACTCAGAGATAATGTTGAAATGACCGTCAAAGCCAGACAGATGTAAATCATCATATTGTACTGTAAACACCTGAAACATGAAAAGTTACCTTTACAATAATTTGTATATAATATTATGTTTCAACATTTAAAAAAACTTTAAAACACAACGTGGGCCAGACTGTTATAAACAAGCTCTCCACATTGGTCTCTACCGGCGGTTTGCAACAGTGTAAACACTTATTTGCAACAAAAGTTCGTTTGACCTTCAACAACCTCTGTGGACAGACACGCGTTATTAACTGCATGTGGATGCAGCCGTTATAGAAGTGGGAGGCGTGTTGGTGTTTGCGTCCACATTGGCTGTAAGACCAACCGTCGGCTCCACAAGCCTCCCACCAAGGTGACCCCTGTTGGAAGCTTGTTTACAACAGTCTGTCCTACGCTGAATCGCTCGTTTTTTTTTATTATTACCACTCCACTCATATTTACAAAAGAAGCAAAAAAAAAAACTTGTTAGTAAACAAATCTACCACCTACTACTACACTATTGTTTGTTTTGTCTCACTCATATGTTTGCAATTTGTGAGTATAGTTTTTAACACGTATTTTTCTCCAACAAGTAAAGGACCAATATTCTTTTAAGAAAATAAACATCTTAGGCCATAACATGAGTGTGTTTGTTTGGATAAGGACATTTCTCATAATGATGAAACAAAAGATAATTTAAAAAGAATATTCTATTGACTTGACGATTCCCTATTACGAAATGGCTAACCCAAAGCCAAAATAGTCTGAAACACGAAGGTGCAGTGTTACAATTCAGATCCCCTGCACAAATCATTTACCCAAAGCATATCCTGATTTAAAAAAGGTGACAATAAACAATTCAATACAGTAAATACCTATCGCTGCTCATCATTGCAGAATGTGGTCAAACGGAAATTTAGGAATACTTTTAAAAAACTCAATTAATAGATCACAATCTAAACGGTGATCTCTAATTTTGAATTACGTGACCTAAATACTGGCTGAGTTGCCTAGCTGCACTGCTAAACTTCTGATGGAATAAAAGAGCCTCACAAAGACTCTTTTAAATCTTTCCTATATATCTTTGAAAGTTTCTAAAGCATTATAATCAAAATTGTTCTTAGATCTTTGCGTCAAAATTGAACGAAAACTTACCCTCCTAGCAAATACGAGACCAGCATCCCCACTCCGTAGAAGATCATGGTGCCGGAACACATGGCTCCTCTAATGGACTCCTCACAGATCTCACTCACGTAGACCGGCACGATCAAGAACACAGCACCGCTCAGACCGCAGACAAACATGGAGGAGAGAAGAACTTCCACACGAGAACTGGCAGCTATTACTGCCCAAGAGATCTGGAAGAAAATTCCATCAAAGTTATAAAGATACTTTTTAACTTATGTAGATGCAAGTATTAGGTGGTAGATTTCCTTAACAGTATTCCAGTGTCAAATATTCTGCTGTCAAGAAGTAGTGTATTTATAAACATTACTGCGTTCTGATTTAAAAGGTACCGCAGCTAATGAAATTACAGGTTTATACTCGCCATTGAATGACTCAAAGTATTTAGCGCTGAAGCAGCGATGTCCTGAACTCGCTGCAATGGTCATTAACATGCGTTTTTTACCACCATCAAGAGAACTTTGCGTTCGTCTCATTACTTTTCCATTAAAATCTATCAGTTATCAGGTCCTTTGCTTCGCTTAGTTGCTGGTTGCTGTTAAATGCAATTATATTTTTTTATGTAAAATTAATGAGACGAACGAGACACTCTCCAGATGGTAAGAGATAATGCATGTCCATGATCATTGCAGCAATACACAGAACTTTAGGAGTACTTAAGTTCAGCACGTCGCTGTTGATCGCTAATGGTTCTAATCCAGATAACGTGAGTAGAGGGGAGGGGGGCAATTGAAACGCGCGTAACACTTACCACTGCTAGCAGAGACGTTGCGACCGCTGAATTCTTCCTGCCAAAGTGATCCATGAAGATTCCAACCACAGGTGTGGCTAGCAAAGCTCCGATGGACGACAGACTACCGAAGAGCGCCAGCTCTGACTCCGTCATGGGCCGATGGAGGGTCGTGTTAGCGGATTCGAAGAGACGCAGAGTTGAAGATGGCCATGCGAACATGATCCCCATACACATGCAAAGGTTGCAGACTAGAGGAAAAAGATTTATATCATATATAAACTAAATAGTTATTCGTTGTAGGTATCGAATTGTTTTTTTTTTTTTGGCTGCTACCTATTACGTTCAATCAATTTTGCCATTAAGAGCATGTATGGATTAGAAAAAGAGAAATAATGAAACGTAATAAATATCATTTGGTGCAATAAATGTAAAAATTCTAATTAAAAAAACGAAAATCAAGCTTGTAGGTTATTACTTGTAGGCTTGTAGGTAATTTAGGGTTTTTGTACTTGATAGGATAGGTATTTGACCACAAATCACCAGATATTAAGTATTGGTGTGGTCGTAGATGGCAAGCACACCTAGTCTACATAAAAACTCTTTCCTTGTCGATGTTTTCCTTCACCGACAGCTCAGACTTAAACCCACGCCCTACGGCGTGTGAACCGATCGCAATAACAACTGAGCTATCATCGCTACAGAATCGATCTTGCATTTAATTATAGCGCAGTATTGAAATATTTTTAACGGTTATTGTCTTTATTTTTAACATAATTATAACACTTTGTGCTGTCCGCCATTGTCAAGTAATTATATTCACAAGTGTCTTAAGATAAAATGGAGTAAAGTAAATCTTAGATAAAGTTGAAAGCACACTTAGTTAAGTAATGACGTTCAATTACCTACTATAATAATTGTTTTACAAAGTTTTTGACACTACATTTTGTAGCGATGATAGCTCAGTGGTTAGCGCGGTAGGTTCGCATGCCGAAGGGCATGGGTTCAAACCCCAACAATGAGCTTGAGCTGCCGGTGAAGGAAAACATCGTGAGGAAACCAAAGCATGGTGGTACACCCTACTTTAGTACTCGGCTGGCTAGCTACCATCCTCAAGTAGAAAATCTGCCGCCAAGCATCTAACGGTGTGTTCCGGCAGCCTCACTTGAGAGCCAGTTGCATTCCAGGCTAGGTGTGCTTTACCATCTTCGGCCACACCTTCACTTGACATCAGGTGAGCTGTGGTCAAACACCTAGCCTGTCAACCATTTAAAAAAAAAACATCAAATCAAAGAAAATGTTTTACTTGTATTTGCGTCTAATTAAGAATTTTATGATTGAATTATTACCTAAAGATTCGAAGAAACACATGTTTTGCAAAGGAATACAATGCGACGTAACATATTTTCCACTTTCCCGTGTCTAGAATGAAATTCAAAGCTAAGGATTCTTTTGAAGAGATTTAATTGGACTTTTTGAATTCTGCATTGAGCGTAGCTAGAATCAATTTTCAAAATTGATTATAGGCGTTTTTTTCTGTTACTGTAATGAGACAAACGCGACGCTCTCCTGATGGTAAGAGATAGCGCCTGTCCAACCATTGCAGCGATACACAGAACTTTGAGAGACAAAACAAGGTCAAGGGTCGCTGCTTCGGCGCTCATTACTTTGAGACATTAGATGGTTAGTCTCAACAAGCCTGTAATGCTACAACCCTGTAAATAATCGCTAGATGCTGTACCCTTTAAACCGGAACACAGACATTTTTTACACTACTGCTATGCAGTAGGACTACTGATCTGGTACTGCGGTGGTAGGTACCTATCTACCTCTTGCTAAGGAGGTCTACCACCGTGAAAGTCATTTAAAATCAATTTTTCACACTTTGAAAGGGAACTTCATTGTGCGAAAACTGTACACAAAAGATTTTAGGGATTTTTTTTTTTTTTTTGTGAAAATGTAACAAAACGGTTCATATAGCTTATGTCAATTATTTATTTACAGTGTCACAGGTAATAATAATTAAAAATAGTCACTATTTCGTCCACAAAACACTTACTTATTAAAGTGCCAACATATTGCATTAATTTCCCCATTTTGAATCACAAATAACTTTTTTATGTAATTTTTGCCTCAAAACTTTTTTTGTTTTTTAAAGAGTCTTTATCCCATGGCCCTCTCTTTGTAACTGATTTCAAATATATCACATCGTTTTGTTATTATTGTATCTGTTACAAGTTTTATTGTACTAGGCAAACATAAACATAAGAGAGATTATCACAGAATTACTAGGACTACGAAACTGAGACGCGATTGGGCCAGACATGTACTCATTTATTTAGTTAGTGTAAATGATTAAGACAGATTTAATTCGACGTAAATGATTTGTTTAAAAAGCATACTTGTAACGTCATTTGTCTTATTTGTTTTAAAAATTGAGATAATATTAGCTTAATTAATGGTTGAAGTGGTCTTACTTTACTTAACGGACTAAATTTCCAGTTGTAAATTGCCAGTTCCATTCCAGGCTAGGTGAGCTTTACCACCATCAACCACACCTTCACTTAACATCGGGTGAGCTGTGGTCAAACACCTAGCCTGTCAATCATATTAAAAAAAAAACACATCTTTCAATAAGAACCCAAATAGACATACTCGCTACTCAGGACTTACGCAGTGTGTAAACATTACCGCGTTCCGGCTCGAGCATTTGCTGTTTAACGTTTTGTGTATCGCTGCAATTAAAGCTGTGGTCAAATTGCCTTTACCACAACTTTAATCTGCTGTGGTCAAAAACCTAGCTAGTCCTACTAACATTATTTATCAATGTGAAAGTTTGGATGGGATGTCTGTTACTCTTAAAGCAAAAACAACTAAACGAATTTGGTATGGAGGTAGCTGAGACCCTGGATTAACATATAGGCTACTTTTCATCCCGAAAACATGTAGCGGGTAACACCGCGGGGTGCAGCTAGTTAACCATAAAAAAAAAATCAAATCTGGGTGTTTTCAAATCACAAGTATGCACTTGCTGTTTTTAGGGTTCCGTACCCAAAGGGTAAAAACGGGACCCTATTACTGAGACTTCGCTGTCCGTCCGTCCATCCGTCTGTCACCAGGCTGTATCTCAATAACGGTGATAGCTAGATAGTTGAAATTTTCACAGATGATGTATTTCTATTGCCGCTATAACAACAAATTATTATTTATTATTATTATTTAGCCCATTTTGTCCCACTGCTGGGCAAAGGCCTCTCTCCCCCCCTTCCACGCCTCTCTGTTTTGTGCTGTTGTGGTCCACTCCTTGTTGTGGGCATCGAGCTCATCTTTCCACCGTCTTCTAGGCCGGCCTGGTGGCCGTTTAACCTCCGGGACCCAGTCGGTGGTGGTTTTCGCCCATAGCTCCGCTGGCATTCGGCAGACGTGTCCAGCCCAGTCCCACTTTAGCATGGCAGCTTTTTGAGTTACATCAATGATCTGAGTTTTGGAGCGCAGTACTGAGTTTTTTATGCGGTCTAATAACCTTACGCCCAGTATGCTGCGCTCCATCGCTCGTTGACAAACCGCGAGTGCAACAACAAATACTAAAAATAAAATAATTTTGAGATAATAATGGTACGGAACCCTTCGTGCGCGAGTCTGACTCGCACTTGGCCGGTTTTTGATTAACCATAAAGACAACAAATTTGAAAAGAACTTGTGTAAATACGTCGATCCCAAATAAATCACAGCTTATGAATTATAGAAAAAAAAAACATAGAAGCTGTTCTAGTTACCTCAGGCAAAAAAACTTCAGCAAACATTACGAACGGGATGGTACCAGCTCCGAAAGTATAGACTGTTGAAGTACATATACTTTTGTTGGTACATATTGTAAGATACCTACTCGACTAATGCTATGTATACGAGTACATATATGTATAATTGTCTAGTTATGTACATTCAACTTCAACTTCAACTCTTGATGAATGGCCTTTGCGGAGATGCTCCACAATTCTGCCAATTATGTACATTATTTCGGATCTAAATTATACTCTGTGGCGACGAGCATCTGTTGACATTGACAGTTGTATTGCGAGCGACACTGACGTTTATAAATACTAGACATGCGTTATTGACACCGAAGCGATATGAGGGTATATACAAATTCTCGTCACCGCGGCCATCTCGATTAGTAGTTAGTCTTATCGTAAAAGTAAAGAAACCAAGTTGTTTAAACCTTATTTTAGTTTCATTTCTGAGATTGAAGGCTAGGTCTTTTATAATATGCCTACTTTTGTTATAACTCCGAGTACGCCCTGTTTTGTATAAACTGGCTCACTGCTGGGCGCGGGTCTCTTCTCATTGTGAGGAGTATAAGGACATTGTCCACTACTGGCCAATTGAGAGTTGGCAGATACAGTGTGGTTGTTCCGTACCAAATTTCATCCAAATCCGTTAAGTAGTGTTTGCGTGAAAGAGTAACAAACATACATCCATACTCACAAATTTTCGTATTTATAATATTAGTAGCATAGGATAGGACGAGTTATCTGGCTCCCATTGTATTCAATCTTTGCTTAGTTTGGTGTTAGATGGCGCGGTGTAAAATGATCTACGATATTATTTTATATATATACACTTACCACTCCCAAAGTTGAGAGATTTTTACTATCTTCGACCACACTGTCAATATAAAAATACATATTGTCCAATTGACAGCCACGTTGGCTCATTGGTAGTATATCTACCTTGAGAGCTGTAGGGTGTGGGTTCGATTCCCACTCAGGGCAAACATTTTGTGAATAAACAAATATTTGTTCTGTGTCTGGGTGTTATGTATGTAAGTATTATAAGTATGTATTTACAAAAAAAAAGTTTTATGTATTCTATCAGTTATCTGACTTCCATTACACAAGCTCTGCTTAGTTTGGGGCCAGATGGCGCTGTATGTATAGTCCTACGATATTCATTTATTTATATAAAATATGTATGTCAATACAAAAATATGTCAATACAAAAAATATGTCGATACAAAAATATGTCAATACAAAAATATGTCAATATAAAAATATGTCACTATAGTAAACTGACATCAAAAAATCGTAATTACTGGTAATTTAATAATCTTACGACACGACAAATACTTAGATGGAAAGTAATGCCGCATCACGTTCAAAACGTAATTTCCATTTACGAGCCGTTTCGGAAATTACGTTGGTTGTTTTATTAATAACTCGGCTCACATACATAACGTGTTTGCTCAGATTTGCTCGTAATTGCGTACTAACAATTTAATCACAATTCTGTTTGCGTCAAACATTCTTTGGAGACTTTGAGATAAACGTTTATGGTGTTGGGCAGGCGTAGTTATTACTGGCTTTCCCGAGAAAAGAAATAAACAAGCTATGGGGTTATACGACATAAATATAGAAGGCAAACTGCGAGTATAGCAGTTTCATAATAATTTGTCCTGTGTCTGGGTGTAATCATAATCATTCTAATTGTTATTCTTATTGAAAGTGGGGGCGATGAGTCCTACACTGACGTCCCGCTTGGGGTGTATTGTGCATTTCCCCCTACCAGCGTCTACCCGAGCCAACCCAGCTCCTTGAAGTACCGGAGCGAGGCTCTGGGCCGCTGGCATAGTAGCTCCAGTGAGATGGGTGGAATTAAAGGCATTGATGACGAGAAGCAAGGTGTTTCGGCGACATGGATGACAATAATCATAATAATTTGACATCACCATCCCACATGACGAGAATCTCGTGAAAGCCGAGAAGGACAAGCTCAGCAAGTACCTTGACTTGGCGCACGAGATAACCGCCATGTGGGATGTTGATTCGACGATCATTGTTCCGATAGTTGTCACGGTAAACAGTCTTATAGCGAAGAGTCTCGACCAACATCTTAAGAGACTCTCGCTAGACGGTTGGGTCAAGGGTCAGCTTCAAAAGGCAGTGATCCTTGACACGGCGCGCATCGTAAGGAGGTCCCTCACTCTGCAGCCCTAACCACCGGCAGCTTGAGCCCTGCCCCGCTGCCGGCGGCACCCTAGTTTTTAAGTTGTAATGAAATGTCATTAATAAAAAAAAATTGCAATAAGAAATGTGAATCAAAATAAATTGTATAAAAATATGTCAAACCAAAAAATAATTGTCAAAAATAATAATATTACAACTGTAATTAACATTTAAACTCAATGAATTCATTATTTCGATGGGTCCTATGTATAAGGGTCAATGTGCAAATTGACAACTTTTCAATAGAGGCTCTCAAAGTTTCAATTTGATATAAATCTTTTACATGCTTCAACTGATGTTTGTGAAACTTTGCATATTTACTATGTCATAGTAAATATGCAAAGTTTCATATGCTCGTTATACATCGATTTATTTATAAATATATTAGTTTTTTTAAATTATGTAGATATGCCTATATACGTGATTTATTTCATTATAATTATACTGAAAAATACCAGTAAAAAGGCCGAAGTGTCACTTTGGACGATTTACTTGGTATAAGCTAATTTCGAAAAAACGTGTATTTAAACATTTTTGACTAATCCATATTTAAAATAAATAAATAACTAAAACGTACAATCATAATCTAATTAGTTTATGAAATAATTCACATTGGCCAATATTCGTTACTTTACTTGGTGACGTAATATTTTCATATTAGGCCACAAAAACAAAAATAAATAAAACAATTTGTCTTCATTTTTTTCCTCTAAAGAATCATCGAATCTTTATGTAAGGAAAAAGCAATCAAATAATCAATACTTAATGTTGAAAACCTCCCAAAATCATATTGGACATAAGATTAATCAGTTTGTTTAATGTAGATACCTCAACCTAGGTTGATAATTAAAGTTTAAAATAATATTTGAAAGAAATAACAAATAGGAGGTACATTTTTTTTTACAAAATCAAAACTTATTTAAAAATTCTTAGAAAAATCTTAGGTGCTACCAAATTTTCGTAATACTCATAATAAACTAGTGGAATAATATTTTTGCGACATAAATTAGTAAAGTCTTTTTTTTGGATGGATGTATTGGTATGAACTGATTGTAACACAGTTTTAAGGATATTTCCGTAGTTCTATCCACTCATTTGTCTTCTTGTTCTAATAGAAAGATCAGAAATGTTAATGTGGTTTTCGAAACCATTTTCACATAGATTCAATGTGTAGAACAGAATGTTTGGTTCATGTTTACTGACATGAACTTTCTTAACTGTGGCATGTATGGAATCACCTTCATTTTATATTTATGTCCTTTTTCAAGGAAAGTGTGTTTAGTAATAATACTAAGCTGTTAGGCTGCATAAAGGTACATAAGAACATTATCCTTTTTCTATTTTGACCAGTACAATTATTTATCTTACCAAAGTCTAAAGTCATCGTAGCCTTCCTTTGTCTTAAGTTTGATAATATCGTACACACAGCTAACTATGCCCTTTGAGCCCTTCATAGCTAATTGTTAATTCCACAAGTAGTAGTTATCAACCTAATTTCCAATATCAAACACGGATAAATTATTAATTCAATCCCTTACAATAATAAAATAAACTAATTTCACAACTAGGAGCCAGCAATACTATTTGTAAATGAAATGCACATGTTTATGAGTCATGTTTATCGTTCTGTTTTAAAGATCTAGACAAATTATTACTGTTTGTGTGATTTTTAAATATATTTTTTTTATTTCCGGCGTTATGGGACTGTGTTTATAAGAAGACATTGATCCTTTTTGGGTTTGTGAAATAATAAAATGATATTTTTAACTCGAACTAGGTAAAAACAACTTCGCAAGTGAAGCCAATAGAAGAGTACAGTTGGGCTGGGCAGCATTCGGAAATTGTCATGACCTACGGAGCCGAAACGTGGACACTCACAGCGGGAATGGTCCGTAAGTTCAAAGTCGCTCAGCGAGCTATGGAAAGAGCTATGCTTGGCATTTCTCTGAGGGATCGTATCCGAAACGAAGTAATTCGCCAGAGAACTAAAGTCATTGACATAGCTCAGCGTATTAGCAAGCTGAAGTGGCAATGGGCTGGACACTGGACATATCTGTCGCAGAACCGATAACCGCTGGGGGTAGACGTGTTCTAGAGTGGAGACCGCGTATTGGCAAGCGTAGCGTAAGACGCCCTGAGACTCGATGGAGTGACGATATACGTAGGACAGCTGGCGGTGGATGGAAGCGAAAAGCCGAAGATCGGGCTGAGTGGCGTGTCTAATATAGGCTGATGATGATGATGATGATGATGAAAATGATATTTTTATTCACTACATCTCTATATTGCCTTAATAACTCGCATTTGATACCATACTTAGAAGTGCTCAACTGACAGGTTGGCCGTTGACGTAAACAAAAACGCAGGATCTCCCCGCGTACTAAGTCTCAAATAACCGTTTGCCCTTTACACGTTTAAAATTGTGCCACATAAGCCCTTTTACTGCAGCCAAAAAACCTGTTTTCACCTATAAATGTGTATAGTCGTCGTCGTCGTCTTATCGTCGCTTACCATCAAGCGAGTTGGTGGTCAAACGCGGACTTATCCGTATTAAAAAAAAAAAGTTTTAGTGCACTTTGTTAACTAGTGTAAAAGGAAGCATTTAAAACAAAAAAGTGAAAATGCTCAAATTGTTGCATTGGCCCATATACGTAGGACCCATCGATTTATAGTTGTAGAACGTTTGCTCGTTATGCCAGCGTTTAAGCCGTGATTAAAATGTAAAACTTCTGAGACGTACCTCCTGTAGGCGCTGCAGTGCGGTGTACTGTATGTATTATAAGTATGTACCTATTACAAAAAAAAACTATTTAAGTATTTTGTCAGTTATCTGTCTGTAATCTTGCAGGAAACTTTGTCTGGACAAAGTTTCGTAATCTTGCAGGAAACTTTGTCTGGACAAAGTTTAGTAATCTTACAGGAAACTTTGTCTGGACAAAGTTTAGTAATCTTGCAGGAAACTTTGTCTGGACAAAGTTTAGTATTCTTACAGGAAACTTTGATTAACTTAGATCCAGAGAAAATTTAGCATTCCTACACTAAACTTTGACTAACTCAGAACCAGACAAAGATTAGGTAATGTTCTAACACTTAACTTTGTCTGGATCTCCATTCACAATGCAAGTAATGCTAAATAATGAGCTTACATTACGTTAAATGTCAAACATAACATAGATTGAAAATCTGAAGCCACCACTTAACTAGAATCTTACGTAGGTACATCTTCTTTTTTCACATTGGTGTGGCAAATGATGAATCAATACCAAGTTATATAATATCTGTTTTTTTAGGTTATCTATAAGCTAGGTGTTTGACCCCATCTACTATTACCACTATATATTATAAAACAGAGTCATCCGCCGCGTCTGTTTGTCTGTCTGTCTGTCTGTTCACATAAACTTAAAACTACTGAATAAGTAGGTACGAATTATCATGCGAGTTTCGCCAATAGATAGATCGATTCATGAGGAAGGCTTACGTAGGTATATAATTTGTTAAGGTTTTATGTAAGTTTATTGAAATATATACGCCACAAAGCCGGATGACTGAAGTGGTACTGGGCCACGTTTGTCGCATGTCAAACGACCGCTGGGCAAAGGTCACCACAGTTTGGACGCCAAAATTGAAACGGCCTCAGGGTCGACACAGACGAAGGTGGTGTGACGAACTACATCGTCACGATAGTTACTGGATCACCAAAGCCGAAGACCGGGCAGTCTGGAAGGAGGAAAGGGAGACCTTTGCCCAGCTGTGGGACGTTAGAGGCTGACAAAAAAATGTAGAAATATGACGATAATACTTAGTTGTTATAATAAAATATGTCGGAAAAAGTCAAGCCATCTGCGAGGTTATCGAAAACGCTGCCTGGTGGGATATTCCTCTTTTATAGATCTGCAAAAAAGTCACAAGTGGCGGTCTTATCGCTAAAAGCGATATCTTCCAGGGAACCAAGAATATACATAAAAACAGAATAGCCAACAGTACAGTTTTTGGCCGTCTCGGTTTTAAAAAACTTTCCTTAAAAAATATCTGAATAAAATGAAAATTTTGAAAAAGCCACAACGGTTTAAAAGTAATTGTCACCTATCAGTGTTGTTTTAGCTATAATACACATTAATTGGCGACGAGGATGGGATCACAACAAGACATTCAAGAATTCACATTACTAAGATAATGTATCAATCAAACCCGGACCCATAACTGAAAACTGCATCAAAATCGGATTAGTAGTTTTGGAGAAAAATGGCAACATGGATGTGCACAAACAAACAACCTCTCATTCCAAACGCATAATTATGTATACCGTCTCCGTTCCGTCGTGGATAAAAATCCATTTAACCATTTAGTTATGTTGCGTATTTTAATTTCAATGTTGTAAACATCGTTTCCGTGGTGTAGCGGTTATCACATCTGCCTAACACGCAGAAGGCCCCCGGTTCGATCCCGGGCGGAAACATAGTTTTTGCATCCATTTTATAAAATGTACAATCGCTGGTAAAGTACGCTGAATGAAAACCTTTTGGTAGTGCCGTGTAAGTATCTAGTAGTCCAAATACAGCTCGTCTCAAATAGCAAGTAAGTCAAAAAACGGCAATTATGTAATTAGTCTATTGTTATCTATCTCTTTCTCTTAAATTAATGTAAGAACCACAGAATAACAGCTGCAAAGAAAATTATAATTTATATTGTATGATCGGTAACAATAGTTTTGTAGCAGAAAATAATAACCTACAAAATTTTATTACTGGAAAAAGCGTCATCTGTACTTATACGCATGAACTAATTGACCATGTGTGTCTTTAATATCATTGCGTATGCAATCATCTTTCTTGCATGAAGCTTCAACTTAATGCAGGTTTATTACAATAGATGGCGCTAATTTAAAAATACAGTCATACAATTTTATGTGGTATAATCTATTCCTTCTTCTTTTATTTACATAGTTATACAAAACAGAATAGGTGCAATCTTCGCGAAAACAAAAATAAAATATAGTTACATCCTAAACGATATTCCAAAATATGGATAGTACGTGTATGTACCAAAAAAAATTATCTAGTTATTGTCATTCAATCACTGAAACGCTAAACATGAAATCTTGACTACTACATCATCTCTGAAGCTGTAATTTGGCAAGTAGGTAGGTAGTTCATAGATAAGAGACGTCAGCTAAGAATTTATCCTCAGGGCAGAATTAAGGGGATTTAAAGGCTATCGTAGATGTATATGAAAGTAATTTGTTTTAACTACTGTGAAATCAATTTTACGGAAGAGACGAATTAAGGTGGTGAAATCGGGTCAAACTTGAAAACCCTTTATTTTAGTATTACGTGTTGAAGAGGACGCAATAACGCCTATAAATTTATTAATAGCACGAAACGTCAGTATAATTTTGCTCTTGAGTTATCCTTTCTTCTTGTTTCTCACGCTCATCCAGCACCGCATACAGGTCCCGCGACGTGAAGGATCTTCGACCTGCAGTCTGCCATACTATTCAAAGATAAGAACTTTTGTCCCAAAAAGCAATCTACCCCTCAGAAGGTGCCAATTTATTAGGCGAGGCGAGGCGAGGATTACGTACTGTGTAAACGTAAATTGTTACGTTTACACAGAACGTAATCCTCGCACGACAATATGCTAGCACCACAAAACACGATCTCTATCTATTGAACACCTAAGTACGTCATTTATTTGTTTCTCTTCTACTTTGATATTGGCGTTGCGTTTTTTGCGTTTTTTTTGTGTCAAAACACTTGACATTGGCAAATGCGAAAAACGAGATGCAAAAAAATGCGTATAATATTTTCAAGTTACATAAGTTAAAAAGTAGTCAAAGTGCAGTCTTGGTAAAATCAAAGTCAAATCCAATCATGCTTTAGTAAAGTAATGGTCGCTTTATATTAGCTTCGATAGAGTTGGAAGCAACACGATAAGTCATGTTTTACCACAACTTTCCCACACTCGCGGTAGGTAGGTTACCTACCTACCACTATTTCTGTACAAAAACACTCGATTTATTTGTTTCGTGTTCTATGTATCTTTTTTTTTTTTTTATGGTTTAGGTGTTTGACCACAGCTCACCTGACGTTAAGTGATGATGTGGTCGAAGATGGTAAAGCACACCTAGCCTGGAATGGAACTGGCTCTCAAGTCAGGCTGCCGGAACACACCGTGAGATGCTTGGCGGCAGATTTTCAACTTGAGGGTGGTAGCTAGCCAGCCGAGTACTAGAAAGTGCCCTACCACCATGCTATGGTTTCCTCACGATGTTTTCCTTCACCGGCAGCTCAAGCTCATTGTTGGGGTTTGAACCCACGCCCTTCGGCATGCGAATCTACCGCGCTAACCACTGAGCTATCATCGCTACAAAATCTGAAACTATTTGCACTTTTGTCATCGACGTTTAATTTTTATTATGACATTGACATCGCGTCAAAGTATTTACTGATGAAGTAAAACTATCAAAGAAATGCTACGTGCAATTTTTCTAGTATTTTTCCATTGCCTGTCACTTGAAATTAATTTCAAATCAATTAAGTTCTACGAAATCCGTTAATTTGTCATATCCGTTAATTGTATATTGAAACATTGTTAATTTTCCGAATAAAAATAGATTTCCCAACAGTTGAGGTTTTAAAAGGGCATTAGAGACTTGTGTCGCCATTTTAATTTTTTTGTAAAATACGTGAGGCAATGACACGATGGCAGTACACATGCGTCACTGTCAATTTTCATTTATTCATTTATCAATTTCTATGCCAAATTAAAATATTAGTTTTGAAGCGCACACCCAGAAGGTGAAGGCGATTACAAAATGTTGTTTACCATAATTTTTTTTTTTCTTTTTTTTTTATGGTTGACAGGCTAGTTGTTTGACCACAGCTCACCTGATGTTAAGTGAAGGTGTGGTCGAAGATGGTAAAGCACACCTAGCCTGGAATGGAACTGGCTAATTTGAACCTTACTTGAAATATTTTGTGTAAAAGTACCTGATGAGACGAACAAAAACGACTAACAATGATACACAGAAGTTTAAGTAGCAAAACAAAGTCCTGGGCATCGCTGTTTTGGCGCTCATTACTTTGAGACTTTTGATGGTTAGTCTCAACAGCCCCGTAATTTCGCTAGCTACAGTACCCTTCAAACCGGAACACAGCAATGTTTACACACTACTGCTTGGCAGCAGCATATCTAGTGCTGCGGTGGTGTCTATCTATAGGATCTGCTAAAAGCTTTACCACTAAGTAAAAAGGTAGGAGATATCTGGGGCCCGCGGTCTACAACCGCGTTCCATTCGGGATGCACCTTCCTACGCGTGGTTCAGAAGCAAGCCAAGATCTTGCCTTCAAGATATCTACCTTTTTCAAGACTTTTTTATGATTATTTAAAAATATGAGAGAATTGAATTACTAGTAAATAATTATATTTTTTATTGACACATTTTGTATTTGTCATTATTATATTGACGTTTTCACTATCCCACTTCCCACTTCCCACTAATCCCACTAATCCCACTAATATTATAAATGTGAAAGTTTGGATGGATGAATGGACGGTTGGATGTTTGTTACTCTTTCACGCAAAAACTACTAAACGTCACTTACTCACTGTCTGTCGGAACACACCGTAAGATGCTTGGCGGCAGATTTTCTACTTGAAGGTGGTAGCTAGCCAGCCGAGCACCAGAAAGTAACCTACCATGCTATGGTTTCCTCACGATGTTTTCCTTCACCTTTTTACCTTAGTAATATCTTTGTATAGCCTTTACTGTCACGCTATTCTAGAACCCGTCAATGCCCAAAGTCCCTAATGACCACCGTCTCAAAATACTAAATGACTGTAGGTATAGTAAAAACCGTGGCTCGGCTTGTGGTTATTACAAAATGGTTATTAACGGCACCCGGTCAAGGTCGACTGTCCCTCGCTGGTGACCTTTATAATTTCTATGACGAAGATAGCGGACAATCGTGAACGTAAAATGTCTAGTTTTTTTCTTTGACTGATTTTTTTTTTAAATCAAAGTAAATATGATGAAAATTGTATACGTCGATGATATTTTCGTTTACTCCGAAACATCGCTGTTTCGTTGGAACAGTGCGTTTAGTTGGTTTAAGGTGGTTCGATTTCCATACAAACAAATTTTTGCCATTTATGGACAAATGGAGCATAATTTCACAGTGAAATCACAGCTACTGGCATTTATTTTGGTCTTTATTTGCGATAAATCACAATTGCTTGAATCTACTGTTTTATTAAAAAAACTGTCTAACTATCATGGTTCATGAGATACAGCCTGGTGACAGACGGACAGACAGACAGACAAACGGACGGACAGCGGAGTCATAGTAGGTATTGGGAACGCTGAAAACTATAAACTTTATTGTGTCTGTGTATACCTACTGTATGTATTTACAAAAAATAAATCTATTTAAGTATTCCTTCACATCATATTATATTATATTTATTTATTATCCCGTCTGTTTCTTATGTTTTCTATCGTGTTTTTATTTTCTTGGTTGCCTAAAAGAGATCGCTGTTAGCGATTAGGCCGCCACTTGTGGCGCTAGTTCATAAGGTTCTTTGTTCTCTGTACTTTTTCTATTTATGGTGTGCACAATAAAGAGTTATATCTATCTATCAGTTATCTGACTTCCATAGTACAAACTTTGCTTAGTTTGGGGTCAGATGGCGCTGTGTGTCCTACGAAAGTTTTTTTTTTTTTTTTTTAGTATACATACATAGGTACATTTATGAGAGCGAAACCGTGGGCAACAGTTAGTTTCGTTATATTATAATGCGTAAATAAAAACAAACAATGTTTTATAGAAATTTCAAAGGACTACCTACTTACCTAAAAGTGTAATTTAATATCCGATAGAAATCCAACGGTGATTAAATTTTTAACAAATTAGATTTTTAATAGCTTATTAATTCAGTATTGAACACATTGTTTCGCAATGATGATGATAATAATGGCTTTAGAATAACTTTATCTTACGTAAATACTTATCACCAACTGTCAAAACGTTGTTAAATTTAAATATTGAATCGGTTCCAGCCTCCCGCGATACAGGCTAGCCATAGTGCGGGGACTATTGTAAAATATTACGATCTTTGTACACATAATTATATTTTGGTAAATAAATAATTTTGTATTTTGTATTTTTGTATACTGTTTTTTAAAGGGTCAAGCATAGGTAACTACCGCTGTCATAACCTTAATGGTAGTTTTTTTATTGTTGCCAGGCAAGGTGTTTGACCACAGCTCACCTGATGTTAACTGACGGTATATCGAAGATGGTAAACACACCTAGCACGCAGAACAGATGGCCAACGGGGCTGCAAAGTTCTGGAGTGGAGACCACGGACCGGCAAGCGCAGCGTAGGAAGTCCACCTACAAAGTGGACAGACGACCTAGTAAAGACCGCAGGAACGCGCTGGATGCAAGCCGCTTCCAACCGGTCTTTATGGAAGTCAATGGGGGAGGCCTATGCCCAGCAGTGGACGTCCTACGGCTGAAATGATGAAACACACCTAATTTGGAATGAAACTGACTCTCGAGTGAGGCTGCCGGAACACACTTTTTTAGGTGCCAAGTACTAGGAAGGTACCCTACCACCATGCTATGATTTCCTACGATATAAACATACGAGTATTATATCGTCATATGTTTGTCCTGGTGGGAATCGAACCCACGCCACGCTCTTAAAGCAGATACTCTACCGAATGATATAAAAAGGCAGTCAAGGGGGTTTTAGTTATTTTTGTTTCACATAAAGATAAAAATGTGTTTGTAATTATTAAATGTCATATTACATACTTAAACAATAATTAATTATTCACGAAGTTGTTAGCCTAATTAAAGCCAACTTGTCGCTGTGAAAATTAGAACAAATAAAGTTCTAACTAAAGCTAACTTGTCGCTGTGAAAATGTGTAAATTGGAATAAATAAAGTCCTAATTAAAGCCAACTTGCCGCTGTAAAAATGTGTAAATTGGAGTAAATAAAATTCTAATTAAAGCCAACTTGTCACTGTGAAAATGTGTAAATTGGAACAAATAACATTCTAAGTAAAGCCAACTTACCGCTGTGAAATTGTGTAAATTGGAATAAATAAAGTTCTAATTAACGCCAACTTGCCGCTGTAAAAATGTGTAAATTGGAGTAAATAAAATTCTAACTAAAGCCAACTTGTCGCTGTGAAATTGTGTAAACTATAATGAATAAAATTCTAATTAAAGCCAACTTGTCGCTGTGAAAATGTGAAAATTGGAATAGATAAAATTCTAAGTAAAGCCAACTTACCGCTGTGAAATTGTGTAAATCGGAATAAATAAAGTTCTAATCGAATCCAACTGGTCGCTGTGAAAATGTGTAAATTGGAACAAATAAAATTCTAACTAAAGCCAAATTGTCGCTGTAAAAATGTGTAAATTTCAAATATATGGAGCAACAATTTTTAGCAAAAGTTATTTACAATGGCAAGTAAAATAACCCCCTTTCACCTTAGCGCACTCTTAGCTAATCACCCTGTTTATATTATACCACTTAAAAACTTGTATAGGCGACTGTACTGACATCGAATTCAATTTTACTATTAGTCAATTTTACTGTCGAATAGTATTTGAACGATCAATTAGTTAACGTTAGATACAACTGAGGTTAACGTTTAGTTTGTTTACTTAATTCATTCAAACTTACTGAATACGATCATTCATAACTTAAGTGCGCTTAACACTTAAATTACTTAATAAGTAGGTATGTAAGGGTTATTTAAAGTTATTCAATTAGTGGCTAGCTTATGGCGTAAGTTACATATTCAGAGGTTATTTACATGATTTGTGCACTTGGTATTTGAAAACGTTGTCAGTGCTGCCACGCCTTGTGTACTTTAGAGTTTAGATGCGTGATTGGCGGGCACATCAGCAGATAGATAGATAGATAGATATAAATAGATACGTAGATAGATCTAAAGATATATTGATAGATGAAATCAAAATCAAAGTGTATTTATTTGCTACTATATAGATAGATAGATAGATAGATAGATAGATAGATAGATAGATAGATAGATAGATAGACAGATAGATAGATAGATAGATAGATAGATAGATAGATAGATAGATAGATAGATAGATAGATAGATAGATAGATAGATAGATAGATAGATAGATACATAGATAGATAGATATGTAAGTAGACAGATAGATATATAACTAGATATGTAGATATCTATTGTATAAATTGATATGAATTAAGGGGACTGATTCTTAGTAAGACGGTTGTACTACTGAGATTGGCTGTGCACTAAGAAGCAGGCCCCTTTTTATAGATAGATCGATAGATCTATAGATAGTTATATGAGTATACATATGCATGACATGATTGATAGATATACATGTTATTGGACTATACATTATTATTATTAGTACAGAACAAGTATCAGGTAAGAGGTAATCCGTGTCGCACAATCAAATATTATTCTTTGCGCACAATAGTTTGAACACAGTTTCCCCATATATCAACAAAATAAAACAGTTATCCTACACATTGTATTCAAAT
Source organism: Biston betularia (assembly GCA_905404145.2). Lineage (NCBI taxonomy): Eukaryota > Metazoa > Arthropoda > Insecta > Lepidoptera > Geometridae > Biston > Biston betularia. Next base: position 1,169,204 of record FR989884.1, read on the forward strand.
GTCGCTTTCATACTCCTTGTAGTGCTGATTATCTAATAGCTGATGTTCGATACAATGGTGACAATAACTACATAATACTTCTTTAAGTTCTTTATACATTACATGTCTTTGGCGGTCTAGATTTTGACAGGTACTTTATTTTAGTCTAGTTTTTGACATGCATTGCGGAATAATGTCTGGCTGAACGTGCATCGCACAAGTATTAGGCAAATACGAGTACGACACTGTTGCGATGTATTGTTTTTTTTTTTTATTTTGGCTTCGCATTTTGAGTATTTGCCAGTGTTAAGTGTTTTACATTTTCAAGTTTCGTAAGTTTTTTTTTTTATAGCTGACAGGCTAGGTGAAGTGATGATGCGGTCTAAGATAGAGCACGCTCGCCCAGAAAATACCGATTCACTCTCAACTTGAAGACACCCAGATTATATCCATCGGGGAACACCCACTCAGGCAGCGCATTTCACTGTCTAGCAGTCCGCACAATGAACGAAGATTGAAATCGTTTCGTTCGAGTTATTGGAACATCGATCATGAAACGATGTCGCTTTTTTTAGCTTCTGTCTGTCCGATAGAAAAATGGGCATGGAGGAATTAGACCATGTAGTTCTGAAGCACACTCTCCGAAATGCATCCGATAAAAGACTGATAAACTAGCAACTTTGCGACGATGTTCGTTCGACGAGGCGTATGACCTCACCTCAACGTTTGATGGATTCGCACGGTGATACCATAAAATGCACAGAACTATTTTTATGATTGACAGGCTAGGTGTTTGATCACGGCCAACGCTAGGAAGTTTTCGTCTCACTGATTACAATCGTGTTCTAAAGCAATTTTTTTCCCACAAAACATTGTATAATTCGAATCGATCATTCTTCTAGTTTTCTAAAAACCGGACTTCAGCGAAATACTTAGCAATTATCAATTTATTGTTACGCAAATGGACTTCACTTTCTCTGGAAATGTATTCATAAGCTGTTCATACTCATAACAGTTAGTTAAGTTTGACGGAATTTGCATATTTTACTTTACTAACGAAAACAATTTCAATTTGACATAATTTGGCAAATGGCCTCGACTGATTGCACGGATTCAATTTATTTATTTATCAAAACAATTACAAAAATGTATTTTCATACTTCGATATTATCAAATACATAATTTATAATTGCTAAACATGCATAATTATACAACTACTAGCGGACGTCTCGTGGTTTCACGCGCGTAGTTGCCGTTCCCGTGGGAATACGGGGCTAAACTCCTCCCTTAAGAGCAAGTTCCATTCCAGGCTAGGTGGTAAAGCACATTCGACCATACCTTCATTTAATATCAGGTGAGCTGTGGTCAACTAGGCTGCCAAAAAAAAAAGTAGCCCATGTCACCCGGGGATAGTGTAGCTTCCCAACGGAGAAAGAATTTTTGTAATCAGTCTAGTAGTTTCGGAGCCTATTGATTACAAACAAACAAACAATCAAATCTTTCCTCTTTGTGTTAGTAAAGATATTGATAGATAGTAATTACGATGTTTAGTTTTTTACGATTCGATACTTTTGATAATAAAATTACCTACATTTGGCCACCAACTCGCCTGGAGGAGAGCAACGGTGCGGCTGAGGATGGAGCACGCTGTTATAGAAGAAATCAATTCTTTTTTTTAACGTTTGGGTATATTATTAAGGTAGGTATATGCAAATTCTGGTTCTCTTGTGCCCTGGTTCATATAGTACAAGCTTTGCTTAGTTTGGGGCAAGATGGCGTTATGTGAAAATCCTGCAATATTTATTGATGTTTACCGTTTTAACAACTATAAGACAAGTACATTCAAATTTGCCGGAGAGTTTAGCCAAATTACGTACTTACATACCTAATCAAATTCATTCGTTCCACTACACAGCCAAGATATTGGATTATAAAAGATACGCCTTACCTCTATTATGTTAAAATTAAAATGCCACGGCCGTAATGTATGAAATCCGGCGTTTTTTTTTGTTATGCGAATCATTTCCGTCATATTGGCGGCAGTTTTGTAGTATCACTAATCTTACTTAATTTATTGACGGCCCTGTTGGTTCATTGGTAGTATGTCTGCTCCAAGAGCTGAAGTGCGTGGGTTCGATTCCCACCCAGGATAAACATTTTGTGGTATAAAAAATGTTGTGTGTTCTGTATTTATTATAAGTATGTATTTATAAAAAAAAAATGTAAGTATTCTATCAGTTATCTGACTTCCATAGTTACAAAGCTTTGCTTAGTTTGGGGTCAGATGGCGCTGCGTGTAATGTCCTACGATATTTATTATTTAATGCATTGGAAAATGCACTAAGTGTGATGCCAAAAAGAAATAAAAACAGACTGATGTTTTTCTTCTTAGATTTTGGCGTCGCATTTTGAGCATTTACCAGTGTCAAGTGTTATATATTTTCAAGTTTCATAATTTAAATAAGTTTAATAAAAATACTGCCAATACCTATATAATAAAATGACTACATAGCTAGCCGAGTACTAGACAATACCCCACCATCATGCAAGCCTCACTTGAGAGCCAGTTTCAAACCAGGCTAGGTGTGCGTATTTTCGACCACACCTTCACTTAACATCAGGTGAGCTGTAGTCAGACACCTAGCCTGTCAACCATAAAAAAAAATGCAGTGCATTCACATAGTGGTAGGGTATTGTACATGCGTTTCTTTTCTGAGCTCAACAAAATATAGAGTTAAATCTAACACCCCCACATGATTAGCATGCGATGCATAATCATTGAACTGACAACGTCGAACCAGGACAAAGTGTACATTAAGTAACAAAAAAGTCGCCGTTTCCACGAGCGGTAATGTCGCGCAATCACGATTATATAAGCGCTGAGAACTATACTTAGACAAATCCAATTAATTGTGCAAAATAATCCTTTTAATAAGAAATGATTGAATTTTGTAACACAAAAGTAAACATTTAACAAACACAAAGTTATATTTTGTAAAATGTATAGGAAGAGGTCAGCTCCGGTAAACAGAATTCCTTGTCCGGAGTCTGACAGATTGTATCATGTATGTAACTTAATTGTTATTTTGAATTGAATAAATTGAAATTGAATTGAATTGAGTTACAAAATAAGGTCTCACGTCTTTTATTTGTTCTTGTAGTAACTAAAATCAGCCAAAAGTATATTATAGTATGTTCTAAAAGCCAATAGCCCAACGGATTAGCAAGTTGAAGTGGCAGTGGGCAGGGCACATAGCACGCAGAACTGATGGCCGATGCGGCTGCAAAGTTCTGGAGTGGAGACCACGGACCGGCAAGCGCAGCGTAGGACGTCCACCCACAAGGTGGACAGACGACCTAGTAAAGACCGCAGGAGCCGCTTCCAACCGGTCTTTATGGAAGTCAATGGGGGAGGCCTATGTCCAGCAGTGGACGTCCTACGGCTGAAATGATGATGATGATGTTCTAAAAATCTTCTGTAAGCATTAACTAATACGTATAACAATAAAAAATTATATCGGAGTTTCTGATATATTTAAACGTGAGTTATACCTCATAAGTACTTAAAACAAAAAACGTGTCAAAACCACGTCAGTACCCTTATAACTGTTTTGTCATTAGTTTCGGATTCTCTCAGTAAATTTCAACTAGCTATTCAAAAAACATATCTTTACTCAAAATAATAAAGTTTGTTGGCTATTTAACATCACCATACGACCCTTGAAGCCGATGGTGGGCGAAACCGCTGGGCATAGCTAGTATATTATAAATGAACGTACAAACAGACAGTAGACTTAGAAATAGGGACTCTTAAACACAGAGTACGAAACCCTAGAAGTCATAAAACATTGCTACTGTCTCCATAATAATTCAACAAGCATGTAGAGATGACTCCTTGTTCTTACACAATACTTATTTATTAAATTATGCAAAAGTAATTTAATTACTTTGTTTAGACTTTCTTCGTGTCGTGCGTAAGTAAATTCGGTTAACTACAAAGTTGTAGATCTCTATCATCATCATCATCATCATTTCAGCCGTAGGACGTCCACTGCTGGGCATAGGCCTCCCCCATTGACTTCCATAAAGACCGGTTGGAAGCGGCTCGCATCCAGCGTCTGTCCACCTTATGTGTCCTGTGTGTGTACGTCCTACGCTGCACTTGCCGGTCCGTGGTCTCCACTCCAGAACTTTGCAGCCCCATCGGCCATCAGTTCTGCGTGCTATGTGCCCTGCCCACTGCCACTTCAACTTACTAATCCGTTGGGCTATGTCGGTAACTTTGGTTCGTCTACGGATCTCTTCATTTCTGATTCGATCTCGTAGGGAAACTCCGAGCATAGCCCTCTCCATAGCTCGTTGTGCCACTTTGAGCTTTCCAAGAAGGCACACAGTCAGATATCTCTATACTGTGGTGGTAACTTTTTTTTTTTTACCTAGGGATATCCTTAATGGATACCACCCGCCACGGGGGTGGCAGGGTGGTTATGTGGGACTCTCCGTCAATATGACGGCCTACCCACTAAAAACCCTAGGGTGTTCCATCTCAACACCTATAGTCGGGGTATCGGGCACGCTTGCGCATTCGTCCGCTATCTCGACAGCGCTAGTCCCCAACTGAACTCCTTCTCGGGGTACTACTGTTCCACCCGGCCTGATGACGATGTATGGAACACCACATACATCGTTCATCCTCGGGAAACTCATTTATGGGCGACAAGTTCCTCCGAACTGTGGTGGTACCTAACTGTACAACCACAGTATAAGATATTCTCCCGCTAAGCAGTAGTGTGTAAACATTATTGTGTCCTGGTTTGAAGGATTTTGCAGCTAGCGAAATTATAGGGCGGTTAAGACTAACCATCGACAGTCTCAAAGACGAAATGAGCACCAAAGCAGCGATGTCTTTGGCTTAGTTTTGCTACTCAAAGTTCTGCGTACCGCTACAACGGTCATGAGCCTGCGTTTTCATTTACCATTGGGAGAACGTCTCGTTTGTCTCATTAGTTTTATAGCGACGACAGCTCTATGGATAGCGCGGTCGATTCAAATCCCAGCAATGAGCTCGAACTTCTTTCTGGTGAAGGAATCGTGAGGAAACGATAGCATTGTGGATACTTTCTAGTGCTCGGCTGACTAGCTGCCACCCTCCAGTTTAGGTCGGCAGTTGTCACCTATTAATTAAGTTTATATATTTATTTATTAAGGTACGCCAACAGCACACATATTGCTAAATTTACAATCACATTGCAAAAAGTTATGTTTCGATACATGCGCCAGCTATAGACCTACACAGCTTGGTAAACATAGGTATTACTTGCAGTTTTAAGGAAATGAACTTACTTTTATAGAAATTCTGAACAATTATTTTTTTAAAACTATGTCTATACATAAACTAAGTAAGTTTATTTCTTTTGTATTGTATTTTAAGTGTGTACAAGTAAGAGTTAATCAAACCAACAATCAAGCATGTATTTACAAAAAAAAAGTATTTATGTATTCTATCAGTTAACTGACTTCCATCACACAAGCTCTGCTTAGTTTGGGGCCAGATGGCGCTGTGTGTAATGCCCTACGATATTTATTTATTTATTTTAATCAATCAGTCACCCTCAAGTTGTATATCTGTCGTCAAGCACCTAACGATGTATTCCGACAGCTTAACCGGGGGCCAATTGCATTTCAGGCAAGGTGTATTTACCATCCATGAGTACACCGTTCCTTATCTCACTTGGTGGTAGATCTCCTTAGCAGAAGGTCGTCTAGGTAGGTACCACCGCAGTACTAGATATTCTGCCGCCAAGCAGTAGAGTAAAAACACTACTGTGTTCCGGTTTGAAGGGTACTGCAGCTAGCGAAATTACAGGGCTGTTGAGACTAACCATCAAAATCTCAAAGTAATGAGTGCCAAAACAGCTATGCCCTTGACTTTGTTTTACTACTCAAAGTTCTGTGTATTGCTGCAATGGTCATATACAGGCGTTATCTCTTACCATCAGAAGAGCGTCTCGTTCGTCACATTACTTTTTATATATAAAAAATAACTGTGACGTTTCCTGACCTAAAGCAGCAAACATGAGCAGAAAATCTGAGGTCACTGATCCGACCTTCCGCTTAAATTATTATCTGAAATGTATACATAAGTGGTTGATCTCGAAAGTGAATACAGTCTGCTATTTTTAGCAGTTAATACTGTTATATAAGATGATAATGAATACTTATAGCGGCTTAATTTGGAATTAATTATAAAATATTTCTTTTAGATTGTTCACGTTTAATTATGTCGGATACACGGATAGTTTCAGCAACATTCGGTGGCCTTCTTCAAGGAGGACAATAGCGCGACTGTCGGATGACGTCGCGTGTCGCGTCATCTTGGTCACCAGCGTGGTGGACTATGGCCTCTCCTTATCGCAATGAGAGAGAACAAGGCTGATCCGGATTCGAATTGAAACGATCGAGACGCTCTCCTGATAGTAGGGATAACGCATGTTCATGACCATTCCAGTGATACATAGAGTTTTAAATAACAAAGTCCAGGTCATCTCTGATTGAGGCGCTCATTACTTTGAAACATTCGATGGTTAATGAAATTGTCATGATGACTAAATTAAATTTGAATACGTAGTTAAGCAGGCGCGGTCCGAAGGGGAGGGTCACAGGGGGATCAATCCTAAGTCAGGTTTGTTAAGTATTGAACTATTACTGCATAGTTTAGCAATACATACATCAACTGCTAAGCCGCTACCATTAACCATTACAGAACCATACACAAGAAAGAGAAATTGCCCGTGACTTGTGACGAAAAACGCATAATTTCACTTTATTAATTCACTAAAGTAGACGATGTTAGTTTGTTTGTCTGCTGTACTGTAACGGAAGGTTGCATGACGTTTCGTATTACATATTATATTTTATCTAACAATCAGGTCAACCACGAAAACTACAAAGTACTTCTTCTACAGATTGGATATCAACGCGAGAACAATGTATTTGCGTTGCATTTTTGCAATTTTATGTACCAATTTTCTTGTACCAAAACAATAGTACCAATTTTACTTGGTAGTAGATTTCCTTAGCAGGAAGTCGTCTAGGTAGGTACCACCGTAGTACCAGATATTCTGCCGCCAAGCAGTAGTGTGTAAGCATTACTGTGTTCCGATTCGATGGGTACTGCAGCTAGCGAAATTACTGGACTATTGAGACTAACAATCTAAAGTCTCAAAGTAATGAGTGCCAAAGCAGTGATGCCCCCGACTTTGTTTTGCTACTCAAAGTTCTGTGTATCGCTGCAATGGTCACGAGCATGCGTTATTTCTTATCATAAGGAAAATGCATCGTTCGTCTCACTACATTTACATAAAAAAAACAAATACTAAACTATAAAAACTAAAACAACAAAAAAAGGACTGTATTTTATTATAACTTTTAAATTCCTGAACTGATTTGGATGTGTGGGATAAGGATTTAAACATTTTGAAAAAACAACTGCAGGCTTTTGTCTTTTGGCTTGTTGTTAATTTGGACCATTTGACAGATGGCTAATAACTACCAAGTGTCTAGTTACCACCAATGGATTACGAACGGTCCAAATTAGTTTGGAATGATTACTATGTGTTACCGTTCTTAATACCGTCCTAACTAAACTAACAAAGCAAAGCCAAATACGCGACGAGTTTTGGTATGATATAACAGAAGATGAAGAAATTATTACCCACTGTTATTGAGATGATAAAATACAACAAACGACTTGGGAGCCAATTTTAGGACAATGAATTCAAACTGCAGTAACATCTGTTAGTTGTTTTTTTACTGGGGCAGGCTAGGTATTTGACCACAGCATGGAATGGAACTAACTCTCAAGTGATGTTGCTAGAATATACCGTTAGCTATTTGGTGGCAGATTTTAACTTGATTAAATAAATATCGTAGGACTTTATATACAGCGCCATCTAGCCCCAAACTAAGCAAAGCTAGTACTATGAAAACCAAATAGCTGATACTTATATACTTTTATTTTTGTAAATACATACACAGAACAAACATTTAACCCTCAAAGAACCCTCAGTTCGCAAGCCCGAAGAAGGAAAACATCGTGAGGAAACCACAGCATGGTGGTAGGGTACTTTAGTACTCGGCTGGCTAGCTACCACCCTCAAGTTGAAAATCTGCCGCCAAGCACCTAACGGTGTGTTCCGGCAGCCTCACTTGAGAGCCAGTTACATTTCAGGCTAGGTGTGCTTTACCATCTTCGAACACACGTTCACTTAACATCAGGTGAGCTGTGGTCAAACAGCAAACCTGTCAACCATAAAAAAAAAACTTTGCAGGTTTCTTTTTCTGTGCAAAAAAGTTTCTTCTGAAACAATAGTTACTTAATTTCGTGAAGTGTCTAAAAACCTTTAATATCATGAATTTGTTTTAAAAAAACCGCTATAATTTGCTTCTGAAACTTATCTAGATTTCTCTGACCTCTAAGCTTTGCCAAATAGAAGTATACAAATTATACCCACTTAGCATCACGCATTAGTACCTACCTATATAATACTGTCTGAGCTTTGTAATTCTAACATCTCAATAGCCAACCTTCGAGCCGCCATTGTTTTCCTTTTCGCAATGAGATGCGCCCAATTCTAATTGTCGAATATTCATTAATTTGTCTAGTAATACCTTAGAACTTTTCCACTTAAGAAAGAGCTACAAAGATTCGTTACCACTTTGAAACTAGAGGTCTTTCTTGCTTGGTAAATTGCGTGAGAAAGACCAGATATAATTGAACCGGAGTTTAGCTTTAAATGATTCCAAGTGAAGGTCTTAAATGAATGGTGGTAAAGTATGGGAAGAAGATATAAGCGTGGCGTATGGTCGCACGCGTACATTTGACTTTGTGAATTCAACGAATCATAGCGTTTTACATTTTCCAATTTTGAAAGTTCGTTTTTCGAAGTGAGTCTTGGATTACTGGCCAGTGTTGTTGTGTTGTGTTAATTTTTTAATTTACAGTTTTTATTTTTTGTTTATAGTTTTGTCGTCGGAACTTTTTGGAGATTTTGATCAAGGTGAGCTTTTGAAAAAAAATATAAGAATTTAATTTTTTTCTAACTGTGATTACCTATGTATTAACATATAATAAGAATAATGCATACTATAGTGACAAAATTAGATTTTTTATCATCAATAAAGAAATGTAAATATAAATAATAAACTTATAGGCTAGACTATAAGGGCTTATCCTTAACAATAGTCTAGCGAAAGCTTTACATTTTTTTAAAGACAAGACGAGGAAAATGTTTTATGTGAATTATCAAATTTAACCTTATTAAATATGACTTATTTATTATAGCATCATTTCAAACATTTTGCTGAATCAAAAATGTCCTGACATAAGTATATTTTTCTGTCTAATGTAATGAAAACTCTTCTATTTCTAACCGACTCTAAAAAAGGTGAAAGGTTCTCATCATAATACCTTAATCCGTTTTTATCATAATAGCTTTAAAAGTTATAAACTCGTTCTAGTAAGACATGTGTACCATTATGTTTGTTATTTAAAGAATTAATATTAAAAGATAAATAATTAACGTCAAACGATAAATGATAAATAAATAATTAATTATTATTAACGCCTCATAGCAGTCTTACAAAAGTGCGGCCTGTATTAGACTTGGAGTTGACCTCGCGAACAATATGTCTTCGTTCATTTTTATCTGAAAAAAGTCAACAGAAATTAAACTGAAAATAACGTTTTGTTGGAAATACAAATAAAAATATCGAAGATTCTTGTTATCGGTTTAAATGAATACCTAATTAGATTTAATAGTCTTTTTTTATGGTTGACAAGCTAGGTAGCCACAGCTCACCTGATCTTAAGTGACGGTGTGGTCGGAAGACAGAGAAACAAACCTAGGAAGGATCAAACTAGATCTCAAGTGACGCTGCCGGAACATACCGTTCGGTGCTTGGCGGCAGATTTTTAACTTGAAGCCGAGTATTAGAATAAACCATAAAAAAGGAAAATATTAGTTAAGCTAAATAATTATATAACTTGATACCTATCAAATAAAAGTACTACCAAAATAAGAGTATTTGTAAAATATTTTAGATAATAATATAGTTTATATCAAAAGACGCAATCGTAATTAAATTTACAATCTACACTAATTTATTATAAAGAGGACAGTTTTGTATTTTTGTATGTTAGGAATAAACTTAAAAACTACTGGACCGATTTCAAAAATTCTTTCACCGTTGTTGGGAAGCATCGCTAGCCCCGGGTGACATATTTGTTTTTTTTTTAGATTTATTGGTTTGACTTTTTTTTTAAATTATTATTGTTCATATGACATTATTTAATATTTTGACATCATATTATTAATTTGACATTTTATATTATTCACTGGACATTTTTGTTAATTGACATTTTGTTAAATTGTTCTTTCATCTTATATAATTTTGCTATTAATAATTGTAATTTTGACGTGCCTAGTGTAACATTACTGTGTTCCGGTTTGAAGGGTACTGTAGCTAGCAAAATGACTGGGCTGTTGAGACTAACCAATTAACCATCTAGTCTCAAAGTAGTGAGTGCCAAAGCAGCGATGCCCTGGACGTTGTTTTGTTACTCAAAGTTCTGTGTATCGCTGCAATGGTCATGGACAGGCGTTGTCTCTTAACATCAAGAGAGCGCCTCGATCGTCTCATTAATTTTACATTAAAAAAAAAAAACATATTATAAGGCCCTTAAAATATTCTATTCTATTCTATTCATAGGCTACTTTTTATCCTTGTATTTCCACGGGAACGGGAACTACGCTGGTGAAACCGCGAGGCGTCCGCTAGCTATTTATAAATACAAACATATTAACAAATAGATACTTGTAGAATTATTGAGTGCTTGACATTGCATAGTATCGTAAACGTCTGCAATTCAACCAAAACCTTTAATAGATAATAACTCTGGCAATTCCGTTTCAAAACTATTACTAACACTTTTCATAAACATTTATAATGACACCATAAAATCTGACATCGTCATTTTGACATTCCCTAAGTGTTATCAATAAAATGTTCTTGCCCTTAACCCATTCAAACTTATAATACTTATCTGCTAATTAGGGTTCCGTACAAAAATGGTGTTTGTATGCATCCTAAGTAATCAACTCGCTTTGATTTTAGCTATACTATTATAAAGAGGAAAGATTTGATTGATTGTTTGTTTGTATTGAATAGGCTCCGAAACTACTAGACCGATTACAAAAATTGGGAAGCTACACTATCCCCGGGTGACATAGGCTACTTTTTATATAATCGAACCCACACTGTTCAGCTCTTGGAGCAGACATACTAACAATGACCCAACAAGGCAGTCAAATTTTATTCAAAAAAAGTCAAAAGTGTATTTACTATTTTGTTTTGTTTTACACTAGCTGCGCCCCGCGGTGTTATCCGGTACATGTTTTCAGGATAAAAAGTAGCCTATATGTTAATCCTGGGTCTTGGCTACTTCCATACCAAATTTTATCTAAATTCGTTCGGTAGTTTTTGCGTGAAAGAGTAACAAACATCCATTCAAACTTTCACATTTATAATGTTAGTGGGATGGAAATCGAACAGCTGCTAATCAGTAAGACAAACATGAGACAAGTGATAACACAAAAGCCCTGCCAACACCCCTGTTGGTTTATTGGTAGTATGTCTGCTCCAAGAGCTGAGTGGCGTGGGTTCGATTCCCACCCAGGACAAGCATTTTGTTATATAAACAAATGTTTGTTCTGTGTCTGGGTTTACTGTATGTATTTACAAAAAAAAACTATTTAAGTACTCTATCAATTATCTGTCTTCCATAGCACAAGCTTTGCTTAGTTTGGGGTCAGATGGCGCTGTGTGTAATGCCCTATGATATTTATTAATTTATTAAAGCAAAAAAATAACTTAAATAAGCCCAACGATACCTAATAACATACTTGACCTTTGTTACTTAACGTTCTTGACGTTTCTCAAGAAGTAATGGTCCAAATGTCGATGAAGGTACAAAGAATGTACGCACACTACGGTGTCTTTAAGTCTTTATATTATTTACGCAATGCAGTCTCGTGGTACGCAATGCATCTTCTATGCGTCAATGTAACTTTACGACACTCAAAGTTAAATAAATGTAAATAAGTACGTATTACAAACTTAAATCTACTTTGGTCAAAAGCTTAGCATTGCCATCCAGCGTGGCAATGCTGCCAGCATTCTGGCCACATATCCCTCCTCTGACGGACTTTCAGACACAAAGCGTTTCCAAAACACGTTTCTTGTAAGAACTGCTGATGTGTGGAACTCGTTGAAAGCGTCTGTGTTTCCAACAAAATACAATCCGGAGTTGTTCAAGAAGAAGGTGAATAGGTATTTTCTAGGCAAGCGTGCTCCATCTTCGGCCACATCGTCGCTTTCCACCACGTGAGATCGTGGCCAAACGCATGCCTAGTCCGAAGTAAAAAAAAAAAAAATTCGATTAAATTTTTTGTATACATTTTTAAATAGTATTTATTTAAGATTTTTTATTTTGTTCAATAAATATTCTTTGTTTAGTCCGTAAAAAAGTAGGTACGTATTGGAGTCGTTTGTTTGAAAGAAAGAAAGAAAGAAAATATTTTTAAGTCGTAACACAAGCACAAAAACAAACAAACAGAGACAGACAGTTACACGGTTGTGGGTTTGTTATTTCTTCACGCTCAAACGGCTAGACTAATTTTGATGAAATTTAGTATGGAGGTAGCTGACACCCTGGACTAACGCATATGCTACTTTCATCCTGAAAAAATGTAGAGGGTAACACCGCGGGGTGCAACTCGTGTATTATAAGTATGGTCCAGGGTATCAGCTACCTCCATACCAAGTTTCATCCAAACCCGTTGAGTAGTCTTTGCGTGAAAGAGTAACAAACATCCTGCCGTCCATCCATCCAAACTTTCACATTTATAAAATTAGTGAGATTATTTTATAGACTTCGTTTTGAACGGCAAAGACTTTTCGTATCCGTGTACAAATTCCATATACACATTACAATTTTATGAAACGAACAATGATTACCACAACCACCTTCAAGCCTTCTTTAAAAGTACCAATCTTTTATCCAAGAACATTAGGTAAAATAAGCACATTATTTCTTGCGCAAGATGTCTTAATTCTGTTGCGTTTCAGTTTGAACAGCCAATGTCCTAACTTAGGCCGCTAGGCCTCTAATTGTAACACCGATTTCACCACAGCAACTATTGTCTAGGATATAAAGCCTAGAAGGCATGTTTAATCCTTAACGCAAAAAAGGTGGTATTATATACTTGTTTTGTAGCGATGATAGCTCAGTGGTTAGTGCGGTCGTTTTACACGCCGATGGGCGTGGGTTCAAACCACGACAGTGAGCTTGAGCTGCCGGTGAAGGAAAACATCGTGAGGATACCATAGCATGGGTTTTTACCATTCCATTCCAGGCTAGGTGTGTTTACCATATTCGACCACACGGAACGTTCCATTCCAGGAACTGACTCTCAAGTGAAGCTGCCGGAACGCACCGTTAGATGCTTGGCGGCAGATTTCCAACTTGAGGGTGGTAGCTAGCCAGCCGAGTACTAGAAAATTCCTTACGACCATGCTACGGTTTCCTCACGATTTTCCTTCACTTGCAGCTTAACTTAAAGCTCATTTTTGTTGTTTGAACCCATGCCCTTTGACGTGTGAACCTACCGCGCTAGCCACGGAGCTATCATTAAGCTGATGTATCGAGTCAAATTTTATTACTTCCGCGCTAAGTATCCTTAAAGTTACCTAAGTATGGGCGCATCACTTAAAATACGGTCAAATGTCAAATCATGTCGACATACAAATTATGTAACAAGCCAATAATTTGAGAACAAAACTCTAATGTCAGATCATTACTGACATTATCCGTCTACTATCTAGGCGTTATCGCATCGAGCCTAGGCCTTTGTTCGTATAATTTTTGAATTGGCATTGAAATCTTTTCATCGGAGTTCTGTTGATTAAAGTTTCGTTTGTATTTGGGCCCAAAGACATCTATTCTCACATATAAGTATCAAAGTAATGAGCGCCAAAGCAGTGATGCCTTGGACTTTGTTTCGTCATTCAAAGTTCTGTGTATTGCTGCAATGGTCATGGACAGTCTTGTCTCTTACCATCAGGAGAGCGTCTCGTTCTTATCAATACTTTTTAAGGTTCCGTACCCAAAGGGTTTAGGGGGCGGAACCCTAAAATCTAGATGACTGTAAAAACTATCAAAATCCGTTGCGTGGTTTAGATGAAGTAACATCGTGAGGAAACCAAAGCATGGTGGTAGGGTACTTTATAGTACTCGGCTGGCTAGCTACCACCCTCAAGTTGGAAATCTGCCGCCAAGCATCTAACGGTGTGTTCCGGCAGCCTCACTTGAGAGCCAGTTGTATTCCAGGCTAGGTGTGCTTTACCATCTTCGGCCACACCTTCACTTGACATCAGGTGAGCTGTGGTCAAACACCTAGCCTGTCAACCATTAAAAAAAAAAAAAAACCGAAGAAACCGATGCGGATAGCGACTTCGTTTTACACTATTTGGAGAGATAGCAATAACTGCTTTGTAAATGCTTTGAACAAAACTTTTAAATGCGTTTTATTTTCATTTGACAACATTGTATCGATTGCAATTACATAATAGATCCGTTGGTCTACGTTTCCAATGCTTTCTATTATGATGCGACATAATTTTGTATTGCGTTCTGCTTAAAATTCTCAAAACTAGAAGCGTAATCAATTCTTACCGTTTTTTGTATAAAAAATTAATCGGTCCTCGTTTATTTCGTTGATAATTATTTTTGTAGCGATGATAGCTCAGTGGTTAGCGCGGTAGGTTCGCATGCCAAAGGGCGTGGGTTCAAACGCCAACAATGAGCTTGAGCTGCCGGTGAAGGAAAACATCGTAAGGAAATATATGCATATTTAAAATTGTACAATGTACCTACTCAGAGATTCAAGTCTGCCAACCCGCACTTGGTGGTAGATCACCTTAGCGGGAAGTCGTCTAGGTAGGTACCACCGCAGTACCAGTTATTCAGCCGCTAAACAGTAGTGTGTAAACATTACAATGTTCCGGTTTGAAGGGTAACAGCTAGCAAAATTACAGAGCTGTTGAGACTAACCATCGAAAGTCTCAAAGTAATGAGCGCCAAAGCAGTGATGCCCCGGACTTTGTTTTGTTACTCAAAGTTCTGTGTATCGCTGCAATGGTCATGAATAGGCGTTTTCTCTTACCATCAGGAGAGCGTCTCGTCCGGCTCATTACTTTTTACATAAAAAAAATATATATTTAGTCAACGTGGTGGAATTTTATCCTTATCAAACCGAGGAGATGCCTGCGCCCAGCAATGGGACATTTCACAAAAGTTTTGAGGAAAGGATAAGCCATTAAAACTAGTGTGTAAACCTTAGTAGATAAATCTAAATATGTATTTTTTATATTTTATATTTGTACTAAGAAATGTAATATTTCATGATCAACATTCGAGAAACCGGATACTAAATCGACGGCGCTTCAATTGAGCGTCATGTTGCCAATTTTCTCACGACAAACCTTATCTGTCCTTACAATCCTTTCTCCAGTCAAATGACTAGGTATAGTTAGGGTGACCTGCTGTAAGAATTCTTTCGGACAGTCAGTATTTTAAAGGCTTTCCGCTCGGACTTTGACTGACTTTAAATTTGTCTGGATTTTGTGAAAAATAGATAGTTGCAATACAATTTTTTATTAATAACACCAAAGTGATGAGTCATATTAAAATTAATGTCAAAAAGAAAATTAAAAATTTATTATTATTAATCATTTTATTTAAATTGTTAATAATTAACCGCACTCTATCAAATATTAACAATTAATTAGATTGATTTTGAAATGCAATGGTAGAAAAATATTTATGAAGTTTTAGCATGCAGAAAAAAAACATGATTTTTTAATGTAAAAGTAACGAGACGAACGAGACTCTCTCCTGATGGTAAGAGATAACGCTTGTCCATGACCATTGCACCTAGAATGCTTGTAGCGATGATGGCATGATGGCTCAGTGGTAGGTTCGCATGCCGAAGAGCGTGGGTTCAACCCCCAACAATGAGCTTGAGCTGCCGGTGAAGGAAAACATCGTGAGGAAACCATAGCATGGTAGGGTGCTTTCTAGTACTCGGCTGGCTAGCTACCACCTTCAAGTTGAAAACCTGCCGCCAAGCATCTAACCGTGTGTTCCGCCAGCCTCCACTTAACATCAGGTGAGCTGTGGTCAAACACCTACCCCGTCAATCATTAAAAAAACTAAAGATTCATAAATGAATGATTAAGTAAACCCACCCCAAGAAAACTACAAACTACTAGAGTTACTGGTCCATAAGAAAAAAATATTGTACAAGACTAAATAAATATTTAATTATAAAAAAAATAGTACATCTAGTTTCGATTTTATGGTAACCCTAAGCACAGGCAACCCGTTCTAACCTTGCCCTTCCTAACTGTCTTCGCTTTCTATAACCTTAGACCTGGCAACCTCCGCGGGATTTCACTACTTCTCTCCGGGTACTGCATAACTAGGCATAATTTAAGAGCTTACTTGCATCTTAATGCAGTTATATTACGTTATGTGAATCTCTAAACAGTAAAAAACAGAGTTGCTGTCCACGTCTGTCTGTTTCTCCGCTCCTTCCAAACCACGTAAAGGATTTAAATGTTTTTTTTTGACATTACACACAGCGCCATCTGAGCCCAAACTAAGCAAAGGTTGTACTATGGAACTCAGATAACTGATAGATTACTTAAACACTTCTTTTTTTTTTGTAAATACATACCTACTTATTATAAATACAGCACACAGAACAAACATTTGTTTATACCATAAAGTTTGTCCTGGGTGGGAATCGAACCCACGCCCTTCAGCTCGTGAGGCAGACATTCTACCAATGAACCAACAGGGCTGTCTGATATTTTTTACGAAAGATTCAAACTAACAGTACATTCTTATCAAACCTACTATCCTTCCTACAAATCATCACCGTAATATCATTCAGTAGCGATGATAGCTCAGTGGTTAGCGCGGTAGGTTCACATGCCAAAGGGCGTGGGTTCAAACCCCAACAATGAGCTTGAGCTGCCGGTCAAGGAAAACATCGTGAGGAAACCATAGCATGGTGGTAGGGTACTTTCTAGTACTCGGCTGGCTAGCTACCACCCTCAAGTTGAAAATCTGCCGCCAAGCACCTAACGGTGTGTTCCGGCAGCCTCACTTGAGAGCCAGTTCCATTTCAGGCAAGGTGTGCTTTACCATCTTCGACCACACCATCACTTAACATCAGGTGAGCTGTGGTCAAACACCTAGCCTGTCAACCATAAAAAAAAACAACAACAACTGTCATATTTTTTGCATATTTACCAAGAAAAACAGTTACACAAATTTGAAAAAAAAAACGATTTGGTTTGTGACGTCACGTTGCATCCAAATAAATGTTTCGAAAATAATATTATAATCATAAAAAGGAGTAACATGATTATTTGTGTAAAATAATTAACATTATATCTTTGTTATTTTCTTTCACGAACACTAAGAAATAGGTAGGGCATATTACTATTGGCCTTTTAAAAGAACACAATTTTCCGGGTTTCCCAAAAGTGCAATATTTTTTATTTTATTTTTACTGCCCCTTAGAGCATCGAATTAAACACATATCCAAATGTCATTCCAATTGGACACAATAACCCTATTCCGTAACAAGTGGGTTAAAAGGGTCTTTGTGAATGTTTTTTTAGGATATGAAACTCCAAAAATTGGTAACCATAGATAGACATCTGTACAAAATCGTTTGCTCACCTGACCAACTTTAGAAATAAGTTTGTTGGGATATTAGTTCATCTTATGCAAGCCCGCCTATTATTGTTGTTGCTGGTTACTTTATTTAGCTTTAGTTACAGTTTTGTTAGTCTTTGGTTGACCAATATTACATTGACTCGAAAACATCTGAAGCGTTTTAAGTGTTAAGTCTTATGTTCTTTGGTAGACGCAGGTGGTTTTCCAGTAGTGGCATAATCATAATCCATTTATTCGCGCTATAGATAAGTAAGTACTTAATGTATACAAATAATTAGTCGAGAAACACCACAGACTACCTCTCGGCATTAATTAATTTAAATTAGACATTAGTACCAATAAAATAAAATGTCAGTAAATGGAGTATAATTTTACAGTGAAATCGCAGCTTTGATTTTGGTCTTTATTTGCGGTAAATAAAACCTTGAATAAAATAGCATTATCTACTGTTTTATTCGAAAATCATAAATTCATAAATTTGATTTTATGCTAATAAATAATCTAGTGTTTTATTTAAGCAATTGTAATTTACCGCAAATAAAGACCAAAATAAATGCCAGTAGCTGTGATTTCACTGTAAAATTATGCTCAATTTGTCCATAAATGGAAAAAATTATTTATATGGAAATCGAACCGCCTTAAGTTTGAAAATTAAACAATTAACAAACATGCGGCAGTATAACTGTGTTTATTATGGTTAGGTTAGGTGTTTGACCACAGTTCACCTGTTACTTTTTTTTTTATAGTTGACAGGCTAGCTGTTTGACCACAGCTCACCTGATGTTAAGTGATGGTGAGGTGTGTGGTTACTTAGTTACCTTGGCATATTTTCAACTCGAGGGTGGTAGCTAGCCGGCCGTAATACCCTACTACCATGCTATAGTTTGTTCTTGTAATTTAATACTCAGTAATAACGCTATCCCACTAATATTACAAACGTGAAAGTTTGGATGGATGGATGTTTGCTGCTCTTTCACGCAAAAACTACTCAACGGATTTGGATGGAACTTGGTATGGACGTAGCTGTCACCCTGGATTAACACATAGGCTACTTTTTATCCTGAAAACATGTAGCGGGTAACACCGCGGGGCGCAGCTAGTAATTAAATGCCCGAGTGGGTGTTCCCCAATGAATATAGTCTGGGTACCTTCAAGTCGCGAGTGAATCGGTTTCTTCTAGGCGTGCGTGCTCCACCATAGACCGCATCTTCGCTTAACACCAGGCGGGATGGCGGTCAAACGCAAGCCTATCTAATATATAAAAAAAAAAAAAACCCTCATTGCGTAAGCTTAACTAACACTTGACCGGTATTGTATAGGTAGATTATTTATTGTTAGTAGTATTGCTATAACAATACTAGATTGGTCACTCGCTCTGTCGAAGTTGGTTGCTGCATACAGTCTCCTTTGTATCCATTTTCTGTAGAAATCTCCAATCATCCAAGTCGCAGATTAGATAATCACTAGGAAGATGAGTCGCCAATTTCGCAGAAGTAACGTGAACTCTACTGATATTTTGTAGTCTGTGCTTCCTTGTTCGGTAATACAAATTGACAGTTGCAAGATTTAAAACAGCTTCGGTTAGGGTTTTTGTCGCAAATGAGATACAACATTCTTGTGCATCAACCAACAATGAGCTTGAGCTGCCGGTGAAGGAAAAACATCGTGAGGAAACTATAGCATGGTGGTAGGGTACTTTCTAGTACTCGGCTGGGTAGCTACCACCCTCAAGTTAAAAATCTGCCGCCAAGCACCTTACGGTGTGTTCCGGCAGCCTCACTTTAGAGCCAGTTCCATTCCAGGCTTCGTGTGCTTTACCATCTTCGACCACACCGTCACTTAACATCAGGTAAGATGTGGTCGAAACCATGCCTGCCTGTCAAACATCAAAAAAAAAATTGGTGGTCGTGGAACATAACCTATCCTTGGCAGTCGGGTTAAAAATACCTCAAATACCAGTAAAATAGTACCAAATTTAGACTTGATCATACCTGCGGGAGACGTTCATAAAATGGCAGAGAACTGATATTCTTAAAACGGCTAAATAGATTTTTTTAAATCAAAGCTAAGAATGCTCAAATCACCTTTCAAAAGTTTTTTGTTTTTTTTTTTAAATAATGAGACGAACGAGACGCTCTCCTGATGGTAAGAGATAACGCCTGTCCATGACCATTGCAGCGATACACAGAACTCTGAGTAACAAAACAAAGTCTAGGGCATCGCTGCTTTGGTGCTCATTACTTTGGAGACTTTCTATGGTTAGTCTCAACAGCCCAGTAATTTCGCTAGCTGCAGTACCCTCCGAACCGGAATACAGTAATGTTTACACACTCCTGCTTAGCGGTAGAATAACTGGTACTGCGGTGGTACCTACCTAGACGACCTCCTGCTTAGGAGATCTACCACCAAGTAAAAAGTATAAATCTAACTCAAAATCGGTTCGGCCGTTTGGGAACTATGATACTACAAACAAACAAAATAGAGGCATCAAACAAAACAAACAATTATCTTTATTAGAACACAAATAACTCGTAACAATGATGACATTTACCAGCTAATTAAAATACTGCTCTATATTCGCTGTAAATAAGACGTGAATTTGAATAGAGCCATCAATCAACACTTATGACGATTGCCTCATTTGTACCGCTCTGGATTGTTCGTATAGGGTTGTCACAGGCGAATATTAAAACAAATACCTAGGTTCATTTAAATTTTTTTAACTATCTAGAACGTTAGAAAAAATAACTTAGTTACAATATTTATTTCTTTAACACACCTTTATTTTGATGATTCCGAATCAGAATCGTGTTAAAAGTATGTATGTACATATTTATGACAAAAAGTATATATTTTCGGTTATCTGATTTCTATCTATTTGTATAGTTTATGGCTAGATGAGCCAAAAAAGCCGATGAAGTAGTGAGTGCCAAAGCAGCGATGCCCTGGACGTTGTTTTTATTTGGTGGTAGATCTCCTTAGCAGGAGGTCGTCTAGGTAGGTACCACCGCAGTACCAGTTATTCTGCCGCTAAGCAGTAGTGTGTAAGCATTACTGTGTTCCGGTTTGAAGGGTAATGCAGCTAGCGAAATTACTGGGCTGTTGAGACTAACTCTATCAAAAGTCTTATAGTAATGAGCGCCAAAGCAGTGATGCCCTGGACTTTGTTTTGTTACTTAAAGTTCTGTGTATCGCTGCGATGGTCATGGACAGGCGTTATCTCTTACTATCAGGAGAGTGTCTCGTTCGTCTCATTACTTTTTTCATAAAAAAAAACTCAAAGTTCTGTGTATCGCTGCGATGATCATGGACAGGCGTTATCTCTTACTATCAGGAGAGTGTCTCGTTCGTCTCACTACTTTTTTCATAAAAAAAAAACTCAAAGTTCTGTGTATCGCTGCAATGGTCATGGACAGGCGTTATCTCTTAACATCAGGAGAGCGCCTCGATCGTCTCATTACTTTTACATTAAAAAAGAATGACACTGTGTAAAAATGTTCACCGATATTTATTTGTATAGCTTTGTTTACTTTATTATTTACAATATTCAGTGTTATAATTTTCAAAAGTAACATTATAGGTAATTAATCTTGATTACTAATAACATAATTGTATACCTAAAAGAATAAAGAAATACCTAAGCAAGCAAAATTTAAAATAATAATGATGAATCGAAAAGTTTGCTATCAATGGGAATAGTTCCCAAGATTATGAATTTTACCTCCTTTAAGTTGAAATCTGCAAACAAATACCTTACACTGTCACCATGTTAAACCAAAAAAAAACTAACAATTTCACATCTGAGTCAGAAACTCGGTCACACTAAACTTATATTGTAAGTTGGAAAGTTTGTATGTTATCTAAGTTAACTTTTTCATGCAGTAACGGTTCAAGAAATTTGAATAACAAAAATTTAAATGCCTAAGCCCTAAAGTATATACCTAATGTTTGTAAAATGTTAACATTAATCTGGCGGTGACAACCCTGCGCCATTCATTCACCTACCTTCTTTGCCTAACAATGAATTATGCGATAGAATCTGTACAAAAAATTTGATCTCACGCTTGGAGCAATTGACGGAGAAGATTTTATTAATGTCAGCTGATTCCAGTAAATAGGGGCATGAGGTAATGCTTACAGGTCAATTTTGACGTTTGCAATTTTTTATGTGTGTAGGTATGTATGTATGGGTGTACTGTATGTATTATAAGTATGTACCTATTTACAAAAAAAAAGTATTTAAGTATTCTATCAGTTATCGGACTTCCATAGTACAAGCTTTGCTTATTAGTTTGGGGTCAGATGGCGCTGTGTGTAATATCCTACGATATTTATTTATTTATTTATGTATGTATGTGTGTATGCATGCACGTTTTTTTTTTATTCATTTATTTATGATTAGAATAGATTAAATAAATTGAATTAATAATTTCTGTACGCCATTTGGCTCGGCAGTCTATTTGTAATTTTCTATGTTTTTTTTTATCATAAATCAGTAATATTTTTTGGCCATAAATAACAATAATGTTAAAGGCAAGTCATTAACAACAAATTGCCCTTTTTGTAATAAAACCGTTTAAATAAGTAACAGGATAACATGATTTTGAACATTGTTTGAAAAGAAAAACATGTTTTAATATATGTAGTTTGTGACACGTCGTTTGTCATTTGCGATAAGTTCTAAAATCAATATAATTTTGGGGTCAATTGGAAAGGCAAACACGAAATTATTCGGAAACATGACATTTCGAGTGTTTGTACAAATATTGAACCCACAGTTAGATCACAGCATCTGCTCTAAGGTCAGTTGGAATCGGTCATTAATTCTGATGATACTTTATTTCAATACATTTTTTTAATAACATTATCAAATGTCTGAAATTGTATTGATTAATCGGGGTAAATCGATTTAATATTTAGGAAGTCGTTGGATTATTTCAGAGTTCTTTCAACATATGTTTTGGACGGCAAGCGTACAGTCACATAAACCAAATAGGTATTTAAAAACCCGAGTGAGTACGCTCCGCGACACGGCTGTACTTGATGTATGTGCTTGGTGGAAGATCTCCTAAGCAAGATGTCGTCTAGGTAGGTACCACCGCAGTAACGGATATTCTGCCGCCAAGCAGTAGTGTGTGAACATTACTGTGTTTCGGTTTTAAGGGTACTGTAGTTAGCAAAAGTACAGGGTTGTGGAGGCTATCACAATCGAAAGTTTCAAAGTAATAAGCGCCAAGGCAGCGATGCCTTGGACTATCTTTTGTTAGTCAAAGTTCTGTGTATCGCTGCAATGGTCAGGCGTTATCTCTTACCATCAGAAGAGAGCGTCTTATTCGTCTAATTATCACTTTAATATTATAAAGGCTAAAGTATATGTGTGTGTTCTGCTCAAGCGGCTGGACTAATTTTTATACAATTTGGTATGGTAGGTAGCCGACACCCTAGAATAACACATAGGCTACTTTTATCCCGAAATTTTTTAGTGTTTCTGTGTATGTAAAATAGCGGGTAACACCGTGGGTCACAACTAGTTTTTACATGAAGAAAGCTTGAGCAATAATATTTTCATAAGTGGGTGTTTATTGATATACACATCATTTTCATAGATAGATAGATAGAATCTCTTTATTGTGCATACCAAAAAAAAAAGGAAAAAAGTTCAGAGAACATTTTATAACGGCAAGAATATTATGAGCTAGTGCGACTTGTGGCATAAATGGCTTGTGGATTCATTTAGTTAATGTAAATATATTGAAACAAACTGTAAAGGTTTTTTTAATGTACAAAACAAGTAATGTTTACACACTACTGCTTGGCGGTAGAATATCTGGTACTGCGGTGATACCTACTAGTTACATAATTATATATACAGGACACCAGATTAGTATCGAAATAAGACGAAATAGAATAAAGAAAACCTTGCAATATTTTTCAGTAAGCCCAGTTCTGTGAGATAGATTGTGCGATTTCTGTATTTTTTGCCACGCAAAGCATGTGAACAGTTTTAAATTGCCTAATTGCTTATTAATGGTTCCGAACACGCACGAAAACTATACCAACTTTACATTGGGAACATTGTAAAAATTTTTAAACAGAAGCCACTTACGAATAATTATGTATGTCAAAAGTTTGATTTGATTGCTCTACGCTCGTTGCGGGTTGGGTTGGTTAGTTCGTATTTTTGGGGTTTTGTGCCTAACAGATGTCTAACGAAACTCTATTAATAAGGCTGCGCTACCGGTCAGTCTTTTAAACATTTAATCATCTTTTTTCAAAAGTCAATTGAAATTTTCACATTATGTATATGAGAAATATTTTATTATAGATTTAGAAAAAACTAAACAAAAAAGATAAGAGTATCTTCTAAAACAAATCCTTTTAATCTTAGTATAATTAAATTGTAAACTTTGCATTAAATAGGCTAGCAAAAGTATGTGCGCTCATTAACATTTCGCATTAACAGTAATCAATGAAAAGAGAACCAACGAAAGTCTCCAAAGTAATGAGCGCCAAAGCAGTGATGCCCTGAACTTTGTTTTGTTACTCAAAGTTCTGTGTATCGCTACAATGGTCATGGACAGGCGTCCATGACCATTGGACCATCATCACCTACCATCAGGAGAGCGTGTCGTTCGTCTCATTATTTTTTACATAAAAAAAAAGTTTTTTGCATTGGCTCTGCGGAAAACAAAACTTGTATAAAACATTTCAGTATGATTCCATTATTATTGTAACAGTAAAATGCACTTCCCGAAAAATATAACCCATTAGTGGCAATCAGTGAGTAAATTCATTTCTCTATCTAGCGTGCTTTATCGCAGAACAATCGCTGTACACTAGGCTAGATCCTTCCAAAATAAAAGCTTGCATAATTTTGATAAAACTTCACTAGATTTCGTCAATATTATGCGAGTATAAATCGTACGATAATGTTTTTTGTGAGCAATTTTATATAGTGATACAGAACCTTCGATGCGCGAGTCTGACTTCCGCTTGGATAGCTTTTCTTTACAAATCACAATGACTTTTAAACTTCTTTCTAACTAAAGGTATATATTTCACAAAGTCGTTAAGAGTAGCGCTTTTAAAACAGTCATGTTTATCATCAATCTTCATTAAGTGCAATTTGCCGACAAAGTGTCTTCATCTGCCAGAAAATATGTTCATATGAACGTGATTGCAGAATATTTGCAGACGTTTCGAAGACATCAGTACTATTAGAGATGTGTATAAATAAATGCTTGAATAGTATATTGTCTACGGCTTAAGTTCTATTTGCTTAAATTAGGCAATTTAGTGCCAAATCTAGTCAACTGCAGCGGCCATGATAAAACTTACGAAATCACATTTATTGTTTACAATGACAAGACAGAATCCGACTCGATGACTCTTGGCCAACTATACGGCCAATTTTTTTTTAATGGTTGACAGGCTAGGTGTTTGACCACAGTTCACCTGATGTTAAGTGAAGGTGTGGTCGAAGATGGTTAAAGCACACCTAGCCTGGAATAGAACTGGCTCTCAAGTGAGGCTGCCGGAACACACCGTTAGATGCTTGGCGGCAGATTTTCAACTTGAGGGTGGTAGCTAGCCAGCCGAGTACTAGAAAGTACCCTACCGCCATGCTATGGTTTCCTCGCGATGTTTTCCTTCACCGGCAGCTCAAGCTCATTGTTGGGGTTTGAACCCACGCCCTTCGGCATGCGAACCTACCGCGCTAACCACTGAGCTATCATCGCTACAAAACCTTAGAAGAAAGAAATAACGAGAAACATCGTATTTTGAACCGGGAAGATGGATTTATTCAGCGACGTGGAATCCGGTCATAGGCAAATTTTATTATCGCGGCGTGGCGGCTGAATGGTCTGCTCATACAGTTAGCCTCAGATGTTAGTATAGTCCACCATGATGGTGACAACCTTACCGTTATTTAAACTAAAATGAGGGTAGGAGATCGAAATACCCTATTTTTTACCCGCACTCTCCAATCAATTTTTGACCACGGCTATTGCAACACGGTCAAACCGTCGAGATAAATTAATTTCATAGAATTTTGTGCGCGATCAAGACTCGGTGAAAAACATAGTTATATTGTAAAAATTGTTTACATTGAGGAGTATAAAACAACCTTTCAGAATAAGGGGTCATCCATTACGTCACACGAAATTCATGATTTCTCGATCCTTGTCACATTTGTGAAATTATGAGACCCAGTGTGATGTCACATATTTTGCAATTTTACATTTAGAAGTGTATGAAAGTAGATATAAAATCATTTGAGCCGTAGGACGTCCACTGCTGGACATAGGCCTCCCCCATTGACTTCCCTAAAGACCGGTTGGAAGCGGCTCGCATCCAGCGCGTTCCTGCGGTCTTTACTAGGTGGTCTGTCCACCTTGTGGGTGGACGTCCTACGCTGCGCTTGCCGGTCCGTGGTCGCCACTCCATAACCAGAATGATGATGATGATGATGAGATATAAAATATTATATTATGCATTTTGAAAAAATGTGATGTCACAAAATTTGGAACTTGTCACCACACAATGTCACACTTCGTCGACCCCCTTAACATGGTTATGGATGGCCCCTAATTAGATTTCTCCGAAACACCCTGTATAGAATATACGTTTGTCTGTTATATAAATTTAATTCCACAATCAATCTTGAAGTCAAGCTACTTTTGACAAAATAATTGACCTAAGGTTTGATATGACCCTTGGCCCGATTAGGTAACTAGCTACGCACTTTCGTACAATTACGCTGTATTGAAATGTTATAATGTATGTTACAAATGTATTCACGTGAGTTGGCAACACGGAGGTCACAAACTTCCGTGTGTAGAGAGAGTAATCTCAGAGTAAAGGATTAAGCTACCTTGCTACTGCGAAGCGAGCGATAGCTTTGGATATATTGAGTGAATGACGCCAGCATTTTATGACATCGTAAACATTTTACAAAATCCTACTAATATTATAAACACGAAAGTTTGTAAGATTTTTTTTTTATGTTTGATAGGCTAGGTGTTTGACCATAGCTCACCTGATGTTAAGTGAAGTGATGAGATTTGATACCACTACTGAACGGATTTGGATGAAATTTAGTATGGAGGTAGCTGAGACCTTGAATTAACACATGGGCTACTTTTTATACCGAAAACATGTAGCGGGTAACACCGTGGGGCGCAGCTAGTGTAGTAATAAAACTAAGGTATTATCGTTACCGTCGAGATCGCTGCCGCGTGGTAGGGTTCCGAGGACACTGGCGGTGTTGCCCGTCGATTCAAATATGCTCAATTTTTGACATAAGTAGGAAATATTTTGTGTCGGACGACCATAAAAAGTAAAGCGAAGCAAAACATAAATTATTGTCATCGTTTGTTGAGCTGGGCTTGTTCTGCTGCGGTTCGTACACTGCGAGCGGAACTACCGACATGTGACAGTCCTGGAATATCCACGCGTCCAAGACTTTTCTTTTTTTTATGGTAAAAATAATGAGACGAACAAGACGCTCTCCTGTTGGTAAGAGATAACGCCTATCCAT
Organism: Biston betularia; assembly: GCA_905404145.2. Taxonomy (NCBI): domain Eukaryota; kingdom Metazoa; phylum Arthropoda; class Insecta; order Lepidoptera; family Geometridae; genus Biston; species Biston betularia. Next base: position 1,196,596 of record FR989884.1, read on the forward strand.
TACCATTGCAGCGATACACAGAACTGAGTACCAAAACAAAGTCCAGGGCATCGCTGTTTTGGCGCTCATTACTTTGAGACTTTCGATGGTTAGTCTCAACAGCCCAGTAATTTCGCTAGCTGCAGTACCCTGCTTAGCGGCAGAATTTCTGGTACTGCGGTGGTACCTACCTAGACGACCTCCTGCTAAGGAGATCTACCACCAAGTAAACTAAAATAGACTAAGACTCGACCTAGCAACCACGGATTTACCATTAAATCCCAAAACAGATTGTTTTGAAAATGCTAAGCTAAAGTTGATGTGAAACAATAAGTACCAAGGTAACATCAAAATGAGGAGGTTTGATTCCACTAATTTGTTTCATACTGATTATGAATATCTTAATTCTGTTGTGTTCCTTCCGTTTCCTGGCATACGATTAGAATCTATAATAATGTATAGTTCTTTACTTGACTTTCCCACACTGGGTAATAAAATTTGAATAGGTTTAGTGTTTAATTATTTATTAGTTAAAACCACGCCTGCGTTTTGATTGTTCCTCTTAGATACTGATTTGCAAATGTTTTTCTAAATAATATTATAGACAGATGGATTATTTATTATATGAAATAACTAAAAAAATCATGCATACGTAAAAAATAATCAGTAGAGTATACAAAACCTAATATTAACATTTGTATGTATATTTTTGTTTTAATATTTATTTATTTATTTATTTATTGAGAAAGAAGACGGTTAAACCAATTACATCCAAACTCACAAATTTTGACATACCAATAAAACAAAAATGTAAAACACAATTATAAAAATTTAAAAAAAAAACAAAGAAAAAAAATTTATAATTATTAAATGAAGATGTCAAAGTACAAAACAAAAAATAAAGTAATAATAATATTTAAATATATATCTTCACGCTGTAACAATATAAATAATATATATTAGGAATTAATTTATAATAAGACTTTGATAAAGTTTGGAATGTACGAGTAGATAGCGTATTATCTTGAACAATACATAGACTACAAAAACGCAAAGAGAATATTTTTTTTTTACATCGATAAAATTCGCAGCTATACAATACATCCGACTGTATACTCTTATTGATTTCCACTCGCGCTGTATCGCTCCGCTTACCTCGGTGAACTAGTTTTATCTGTGTAAACGTTCATTGCATCATTCGACATCGGTCAATGTGTTCATTCATTCACAATCTTGTAAATATTGCGTGCGATGTTTATGTTGATCTTATGAGATGGTTATGTGTATAATAGTTACTAGTACAACATTTTTAGACAGCAATTGCAACCTTATTATGCATATGCGCCAGATTTATACTATTTTCATCCATCCCATCTCGGAAAGAGTATTTTTGCTTTTCAATATTTGAGTGCAAAAGTCGTTTTTATCCGCTAAAGGATGTAGTAAATTGAATTTAGAACATCGTGTGCACTAAGTTTGTGAATTCAAAACATCATTAAACCTATTTACTTCTACCTCCATGGTGCCGAATTTATCATACAACTTTTTTAATTCGTTAAAAACTCAGTCTCGGAACCTCTTTGGTGTTGTGATTGTAAAAGATTTTTTTGCATTTAGTCATTTCCTCACTGTGGTGGGTTGAAAAATTACGTGTTGCACTCGAGTGCAAAGATTTTTCACTTCGTGCTCTTTTGATTCCCTCGCTAACGCTCAGGATTCTAATTTTTGAATCCTTCGCTTGCTCGGTCATCAAAGCAACTTTGCACTCTTGTATAACAAATAACTATTACAATAAGTTTATGCTGAAAATTAAATACAGAAAAACTGATACAACAAAATTGCTAAGCAGCATGTCATTCCTGAGAAAACGATCAGAGAGTGTAAAGTATTTATAACCGAGTCAAAAAATGAGGAAGTTCTCAATTTGAGTACGTTTTTTTGTGTGTATGTTTTGCGATAATTCCTCTAATTTATGAATCGATTTTGATGATTCTTTTGCAGAGGTCCCATTTAAATTTTATCAAAATCGATTGAGCGGTTTTTAAAGTCAACAAAAATCTAAAAGTAGTATAAGTACATCGATGATATTATAAAGAGGAAAGATTTCATTGATTGTTCATATTGAATAGGTTCCGAAACTAATGGACCGATTTCAAAAATTCTTTCACCGTTGGGAAGCTACACTATCCCAAGGTGACGGCTACTTTTTATCGAAACCTCGCTGTTTCATTGGAGCAGTGCGTTTAGTTGGCCTAAGGGTCATGGAGTCGGTTTTTTGAAATTGTAAATTTGAATATTCTTTTTATTACCAAAATATTTGTACTCTCTTTTACATCACGACACAGAAAATATTAAAAATAACCATTTAATACTACTTGAATTTGGCAGTATTCTCTACTCCAAACACACACACATATATACAAACCCACACATACACAAACTCACATACACCATATTTGATATTCCATTGTTAATGAGACCTTACCATCGAATGTCTAACTGTAAAGAGCGCCAAAGCAGCCATGTCCTGGACTTTGTTTTGTTACTCAACTTGAGTATCGCTGCAATGGTCATGTGCGTTATCTATTTATCAGAGGAAATCAATCTATTTAATGATGACAATAGCTTACTTCCACACGACCCGGAACACCAAACACACCAAACCAATGTCATAATATTTATTTCATGTACAACTGCAGGAACAAACTAAACGTGACTACCGCGAATGGTAGAGAAAGCTTTGATCTTGGTTGTATCTCAATCTACGTATTTAGTTATACAATATCGATTGCAACCAGCATCTATTGTCCTTTTCACATGGTTATTAAGATCTACAAAGATATCATCATTTTTAGTTTGTGAACGCCTATCTTAGATAATACACCAATCAAACCCAAACCCATCATTGAAAACTGCATCAAAATCGGACAAGTAGTTTTGGAAAAAATCGCAACATGTATTTGCACAAACAAACAAACATCCTCTCACCCCAAACGCATACCCCGTCTCCGTTCCGTCGTGGGTAAAAATGTGATGCAAGAAAAGAAAAAAAAAAGAAAAAATTACGTGCCGTTTTGTAAAAGTAAAAAAAAAACACTGGTAGGATGCTTCTTATTTTAATAATGTACCTTTTGAATTACTGAGATAAACTTTTGTTCCATTTTAAATATAATAACATCATTTGAATCTAGTGGACTTAAAAATAGAGTTGCAGATATTTCATTGCATTCGATACAATACAACCGATAACAATTTCAGTTGTGCAACGTCATTTCCTGTAGTTGCCGATAGTTCAATTGTGTATCGATGTTGCGATGATATGTCGATTTACTACATCGATCGTAATGAGATTTCTATGCAACAGTTAGGTATGGGAGAGCGTATAACTATCTGCCAATAAGTCTGAACATTTAAAATAAATAATAATAAATATCGTAGGACATTACACAGCGCCATCTGGCCCCAAACTAAGCAAATCTTTGTACTATGGAAGTCAGATAACTGATAGAATACAAAAATACTTTTTTTTTATAAATACAGACAGTACACCCAGACACAGAACAAACATTTGTTTATATTACAAAATGTTTTTCCTGGGTGGAAATCAAACCCACGCCCTTCAGCTCTTGGAGCAGACATACTACCAATGAACCAACAGGGCTGTCAAAGTTTTGTTGAAACTATTGGAAAATACAATTGCGATTGCATTAAAACCCTGAAAAAGATCATAGTCCTTAGTTTTTTTTTTATAGCTGACAGGCTAGGTGTTCGACCACAGCTCACCTGATGTTAAGTGACGGTGTGACCACACCTAGCCTGAAATGAAACTGGCTCTCAAGTGAGGCTGCCGGAACACACCGTTAGATGCTTGGCGGCAGATATTCAACTTGAGGGTGGTAGCTAGTCAGCCGAGTACTAGAAAGTACTCTACCACCATGCTATGGTTACCTCACGATGTTTTCCTTCACCGGCACCTCAAGCTCATTGTTGGGGTTAGAACCCACGCCCTTCGGCATGCAAACCGACCGCGCTAACCACTGAGCTATCATCGCTACAAAAGTAGTTCTTTATTAATAACATAACTCTTAAATCGGAACACACTGTTATGTGCTTTTCACATTATATCAAAGCTGGCTAGACGGGGATAGGAAGGCAGTGTAGGTAAGCATCAATTCGCATAAAACCTAGGTATACCGGGGTGTACTGGGTGTCTTGTCCCAGGCCCACAAACCCGCCACTTATAAGTTAAAAATTCTCATCATCGTATTACATAAATCGATTTACAAAGAACGCTGAAAAGTACTCAATTAAAGGTAAACACAAAATTTAAAAAGCAACTTAACACCATCTCGTGAATTACAAAATTGCTTGGCTCAGTTCACAGGTCAGCCGTGTTTAGAAAGAAGTATGTTAGGCCCCTTTACATAATTTTGCTTATCTACAGTTATACATTGTCCCGTTTATGCGATTGGCACACGTTTCTCTTATGTAATTGGTGACAATTCGTCTGGCGTTATTAGGGAGGGCAGACGAGCGATTTTATACGCATTAGCTCTTTCTATTCTACGGTAGTAAATATTTACTTGGTGGTAGATCTCCTTAGCAGGAGGTCGTCTAGGTAGGTACCACCGCCGCAGTACCAGTTATTCTGCCGCTAAGCAGTAGTGTGTAAGCATTACTGTATTCTGGTTTGAAGGGTACTGCAGCTAGCAAAATTACTGGGCTGTTGAGACTAACCATCGAAAATCTCAAAGTAATGAGCGCCAAAGTAGCGATGTCCTGGACTTTGTTTTATTACTCAAAGTTCTGTGTATCGTTGTAATGGTCATGGATAGGCGTTATCTCTTACGATCAGAGGAGCGTCTCGTTCGTCTCATTACTTTTTTAATAAAAAATAAATTTAAAAAAATCTCAAAAAAATTACCACGGTGAATTTATTTTTTTTCTAATCCCACTAATAAATGTGAAAGTTATGATGGATGGATGTTTGTTACTCTTTCACGTAAAAACGACTGAACGGATTTGGATGTTATTTGGTATGGAGGTAGCTGATACCTTGGATTAAGATATAGGCTATTTTTTATCCCGAAACCATGTAGCGGGTAACACCGCGGGGCGCAGCTAGTGTCTAATAAATTGCTCGTCTGCCGAGTCTGGCGGCGCTTACTCGCTTACGTCAGAGGTCGCATCCAAAACAATGCCGTATATACGAATGCAATTCAAGGTACAAGGCAATTGTAATCATTTAATGGAACAATTGTACCTACAATAGTTACAACTAGCTGCGCCCCGTGGTGTTACTCTCTGTTCCCACCTGAACACTACATTTTTACTACCTAGCTACTACCCTCAAGTTGAAAATCTGGCGCCAAGTATTAAGTATAAGTATTTTTAATGGTTGACAGACTTGGTGTTTGACTACAGATCACCTTATGTTAAGTGAAGGTGCGGTCGAAGATGGTAAAGCACACCTAGCCTGGAATGGAAATGGCTCTCAAGTGAGGCTGCCAGAACACACTGTTAGAAGCTTGGCGGCAGATTTTCAACTTGAGGGTTGTAGCTAGCCAGCCGAGTACTAGAAAGTACCCTACCGCCATGCTATAGTTTCCTCACGATGTTTACCTTCACTGGCAGCTAAAGCTCATTGCTGAGATTCGGCCGTAGAGATTTTAGTTTTTAGATATCTGTGGATTCGACTCTAGGACGTCTCGATTGGAAACCTATGTCTCCCAACTAGGTTGCTGAAACTTCAATTATATAATACGCAATATTTTGTTAGCCATTTAGTTAGCAAAGGACTAACTAAAAATGGCATGTATTTCTCAACACAACTCGTGTTCAAATGCAGTCTTGCAATATTCGTGACGTGATCATTATTTCACGTACATAGGTTTGTGGACGAGCAAAGAACACTTGCAATATAGGCTATTATTATGATAATAGTCCATGACAAACATACACACTTATACACATGCACTTACAAACTATCTAACACACACACACACATACACACAATCTCTCACACACACACACACAAACTTGTTTTCATTTTTAATATTTTATATAAATTTATGTTAAAATTATTATGTATATATGAGCATAGAACGAAAGACACTAGACTTCGCGACACAGGTTTTCCTAGTGTGAAGTCTAGGGTACTTACTCAACTACCTAATTGTTATACTTCATATACCAAGATAAGATTTTTAATGTACTATAGGTGTCAAGGCTCATATGTAATAATATTAAATAAATAAAAATATAACTTTTATTGTTATTTGAAGTAACATTTGCTAATTTATATAATAGCTACAATGACAGTTGTTTTGAATTTGAACTAATAAAACATTAGAATAAAAGTTCTAACACACTTCGACTAGAAACCGATCCATTTCTATAAGAATACATCAAAGAAATAATTAACAGAACGTATACACATTTTTTACATAAATCATACTTTTTTGCCTTTTCTATATAATCTATGGCCCCATTGAAAAAGAATTATGTAAAAACAAAACTGTTAGAATGCTAAAAGCAATGTCTACTAAACCTTATCAGCTAAATCGACAGCAATGCTCAATGTTCAAAAGCTTGGAAACGCCGTGTCAAGGATCAAAAATATCTTTTAGGAGATTAAACTAGCATTGTGTCGGAGATAAGTATAAAATGCTGGGAATCGATGCAAGTACAATATACAATTACTAGGTAACGTGAGGTGGATTGCCCAACACTAGTGATGGGGAGTGTGGTGATTTTGCCGGATTCTATTTGGCATAAACATTTCTACGTCATTGTTACTGCGCTCTTTTAAATGAAGCTTCGTGATGCGTTGAGGGAAGTTGAGAGAGAAAACGTAAACACGTTTTCAAATTACAAACAATTTCTTATTGGCTATAATTAAATCCTGTTTTTTTGTAATGTAGAAAAAATTATATACTTTTATATCCAAATTTAAATATTGTTTATCGTTGTAAGTATATTTTTACGCAAAAAAAGAATTTGTAATAACTAACTTTATTAAATTGCATAAAAAAAAAATGTTTTTAAAACTGTATCGGAAACTTATCTTACAATTTTCAATTTGTTTTTCATGTAAAAGTATCTAATGACGTAAACAAAACGCTCACCTGATGGTAAGAAGTAATGGCAATGACCATTGCAGCGGCATTTCTGCTTTAGCGCTCATTACTTTGAGACATCAAAAGGGTAGTGTTAATAGCTTATGCAATTTATTCAGCTGGAGTATCCTTAAAACCGAAACACAGTAATGTTTTACACTACTACTTGGCAGCAGAATGTCTTATACTGCGTTAGTACATACCAAGACAGCTGGAGTGTTAAGGACCTAGTGAATTTGTTACGTTTAAATTTCATTTGTTTAGTAATTCTTTGAAAACTTATTTCTCACGTTTCCTAGTATAGTTAGCATCTGTCAGCGACGGATATAAGCGCGAAAATTAAATTTGAATCCACAGATCGTTATTTTTTTGTTATTAGTTTAGCCCATCATGTCCCAATGGTGGGCAAAGGCCTCTCTTCCCCTTTGTTGACACAACACATCTAAAATTTCACGACCACAGATCGATACTTACTATTGTAATTTACGTAGACTTCTTTGGGAGATGTGATTAATCTAGGTGTTTTTAAGATTGTTTCAATTATCATCAAACTATTCTGTTTATTCATATCATTCATGGATTCATATTTTTCCATTGTAAAATTAATACTTACGCTGATAAAAAGGACTGCTCAAAAACAGTTCCGGCAATTTGATTTTGGCCGGAGGTGTCACACCACTATTCTGCAAGTTTGTAAGAATTAGCGGAAAAAATCGGGAGTGCAGTGATTTATTTTACTGTGTGACACATAAGCTTGTAGTTTTCGCATAAGATAAATTAGTTAAAAATGAAGCAATCATCTCGCTTGCTTTTTACATAACGTATATGTATACCTAGTTGTACATAAAGAAACAAATAATAATAAGATCTTATGAGACTGGCTAGGCGGTTGGGTCCAGGGTCAGATCCAAAAGGCAGTGATCCTTGACACGGCGCGCATTGTGAGGAGGTTCCTCACTCTGCAGCCCAAACCACCGGCAGCTTGAGCCCTGCCCCGCTGCCGGCGGCACCTTAGTTTTCAAGTTTTTTTATATTATTTATGTTTTATATGTAATGTACAAAAAATTAAAAAATAAGAACACAAATAAATAATAATAATAGTCTTTAATGCAGGCATAAAAATAATCCCAAATAAAATTGAAATTTACAATTTAGCTAGGTTACTTATTTAAAGATTTAAGAGATTTAAAGTAAAGGACTTAAAGATTTAAGAGTAGCTTTATCAGTTATTTCTTGGTATATTTATGATTGTTTTGAAGAAATAAAACTATCGCACAATAAAACTAAATAAATATATTGTAACTAATCCTTCGCGATTTGATCACATAATAATTTATGTATATAATTTTATTATATTTATGGGACATTTGGTATCAATATATTTTGTAATAATTATTGTGATATTTTTAATTTCAGATGGTGAGGTGGTGCGCTGTCCTGGCGCTGTGTGCGGCCGTCACGTGCGCAGCCGCTGTCGATACCACATCTCGATTCCGTGAGTTACATCTATTTTAATACAGCCAACTTAAAAATTTATAGCGCTCCTTTTTTTTAAATAAAGTTTACAGATTCGCTAGCGCCTCGCGGGTACGCCTGCGAAACCTATGTGTAAAAAGTAGCCTATGTGTTAATCCATAAAATAAGCTATATGAATATCAAATTACATCCAAATCTGCTACTCCGTTACAGTATCAAAAAGTACCAAACATATAAACATTTGCATTTATAATAGATATATCGGAACTTAACAGCCTATGTGTTAATCCAGGGTATCAACTACCTTCATACCAAATTTCATCAAAATCGGTCCAGCCGTTTGAACGTGACCAAGTAACAAACATACAAACACACTCGCAAACTTTCACTTTTATAATATTACTAGCTGCACCCCGCAGTGTTACACGCTACACTTTTTCGGGATAAAAAGTAGCCTATGTGTTAATCCAGGGTGTCAGCTACAACCTTCATCCCAAATTTAATCAAAATCCATTTAGTAGTTTTTCAGTGAAAGAGTAACAACCATCCACCCATACATTCATACTCAAAAACTTACGCATTTATAATATTAGTGGGATTAGTGGGATAGAAAGTGTGATAAAATATCATTGATCATCAATTTGTAACGATGATAGCTCAGTGGTTAGAGCGGTAGGTTCGCATGCAAATAGGCATAGGTTCAAATCCCAACAATGAGCTTGTGCTGCCGGTAAAGGAAACCATCGTGAGGAAACCATAGCATGGTGGTATGATACTCTCTACTACTCGGCTGGCTACCTACCACACGAGATTTGAAAATCTGCCGCCAAGCATCTAACGGTGTGTTCCGGCAGCCTCACTTGAGAGCCAGTTCCATTCCAGGCTAGGTGTGTTTTACAATCTTCGACAACACCTTCACTTAACACCAGGTGAGCCGTGGTCAAACACCACCAGAAAAACCATAAAAATAACATATAATTTCTATTTTTGCACGCATGATTGTTGTAAGTTATGATGACAGCACTTAACCAGTATTTTGTAGTTGTCACTAATATGATCACATTGTAGCTAGATTACTAATATTAATCTGATATTAGATAACGCTATGAACCTTAACAGTTAATTTTCAAGTTAATTTCCTGATAGTAAGCGCCACTACTCATAACAGCTTCAAAAACACACACCATATAGGTACTTAACAATAATTCAAAAGTAATTAATCTTTTGTCAGTCACAGTTACTTATATACAACTTTTTAAGATGTGTTACGGTTAGGGATAACCGAAACCCTCCAAAGTACTGATAAATATACACCACTATTTTTTTAATTACTAGAAAAAATATAATATAGCGTTATCTACTGCTATAATAGAACCCATCTATGAAAAAAAACTTGAAAAATCGATGTTGAAAAGTTATCCACAAAAAAGGTGATTATTCTACCCGTAGGCATTTACCTAAAAACCTAGTCCGTCGCAAGTTCATTCATAAATCTCGCGGCAAGCTCGTGCGACTGGATCGGGAGGCCTCGGTCGCGAGTGCGAAAGAGAAAGAAAATGTTGTTGAAATATTTCAATGAAAGCCACCATTGGTTGCCACCAGCTGGTCCGATAAAAAAACTAGTGGTGTAAATAACTTTTAATATGGATCTGAAATCGAAAATGCTCATGCTAATTTTCATTTCAAAATTAGTACAATAACCCCTCTTATGTTTAGAACAAAATAAAATCCAACAATTGACAGAAATATCACACGTTCTAAAAAGCCCCCATAAGTGCTAATTTACAAGAAGCGACATTAAATTCTAAATTGAAATACTGTATACATGTTATCTAGCACAAATTTTAGGAATATGAAAAACAAAGGTACAACTTTTTGGTTTAACGTTACAGAACCGAAAAATCCACGCAATAGGAAAGGTATGTATACATTACTCGACTTTCAAAGGTGTCAAAGGATCTTACTACAAAATTATACCGTTTCCACAACACAACACACTTCTTTTCTCTCTACAACTACTCTATTCTACAACGCTTTCAACTATACAACTATAAAGTAAAACACAGCTTTATAGATCACTATTTCAACATTTTGTATTACCGGAATTGTGTATATATATTTTTGTATTATGTGATGTATATTTTCAGATCTTTTTCATTTCTGCCATATTTTTTCCTATCTTCATTTTTATTGTAATAAACTAATTGCTGGAAATAAAATAAGCTCAGTCTAAATTTATTAATTAAAAATCAAATAGTTAATATACTCAAAAATAAAAAATAGCCCTACAAAGCTCATAACTCACGGCGATCATAATAATCTCTTCAATAAACGTACGTCGAGATGTTTTTCGCTTTATTGATACAAATATCTGGATTATTTTACTTTAAACGTTATTTGGACTCTGCTATCGCTTTTATGAATTGTAAAAACCGAAGACGTGACAGAATGGCTTTACAGCTTTAGCCTGCCCGATGGGGCAAATTAAAAAAAAAACTAGTCAATTCTGTTGTCAAAGTTAATCAAATGTGTCAAATGTATTTGTTTACTTTTTTGTTTTATACGGCAAAGGCATATTCTACATATTCAGCCGACCTCATGACGTCATAACTATAAAAAGTTTGAAAACATATTAAAAATAAACTACCGCGTAGAAAGCCAAAATATTCAAATTGGTTTCATAAAATAAAGTTTACTATCAGTAAAAAATAAAAAATAAATACAGAAAAAAAACTTTACATACCGAATTAGATAGAGTAAGGAGGTAACAAGAGGGCTTGTTCGGAAAGTAAAAAAATAAAAATAAACTTGATTTAACTGTTGTAACCCCATCAATATTGTGTAACTAAGCTAAAGCAATCAAAAAACTTATAAGTACTATTTCTATTGCTTCATTGTATGACCTATGATTATCACGCGTTACATCTTATTAAAAGAAATACATAAAAAGTATAATTTGATCTTAAAAGCCATTCAATTACGAAAGGTACAATTACTTGATGATAGATACATATTTGTACATAAACACGCTGCCTTTATTTTGATGATCTCTGAAATCAGTCAAATCTCAGTCGTCGGTGGAGTGTAAGTAGCTAAATTTATTAATAAACAAAATACATACAACAATAAACAAACTTAAATTAATACTATTTACAAAATTTATACAAAAAACTTAATCTAAAAGTCCGTCAGAGGAGGGAGGGGTATGTGGCCAGAATGCTGGCAGCATTGCCACGCTGGATGGCAATGCATAGTTTTTGACCAAAGTAGATACCAGCATTCTGGTCACCTGAAGCCTCTCTAAACGTTTAGTAGCTATATTAAATTCAAACACGAGTAACGAATGGTCGCTAATAAATATAAAACAATAAAAAAGAAGTCAAATCTGCTGATCTGCTGTTTTGTTTTTTCTCGTTTGGCAAATGTGTACGACACAGTTGATTCACAATCTCCTCCATACCTACCTCGTACTATTATTTTTCCTCAAAGAGATGGTGATTTTGCGCTTGGAATTTTGGGTAAAAGTTGTTTGAAGACATTTTCTGAAAGGAATTAAAATTGAAGCCCTGTGTTACATATAGCCACCAACTTTAACTGCCAACGAGAATCCAAATAAGTATTTAAGCAGTAGTGTGTAAGCATTACTGTGTTCCGGTTTGAAGGGTATTGCAGCTAGCGAAATTGCTGGGCTGTTGAGACTAACTCTATCAAAAGTGTCAAAGTAATTACCATCAGGAGAGCGTCTCGTCCATCTCATTACTTTTTACATAAAAAAAGAGTTCTATAAATTAACGAGGTGCGTCGATAGGCGTCTAAATTTAAAATTTAAAATTTTTATATCTGCAATCAAAACAATGTTAAACATAATCTGTTGCATAAATATTACATAATAATAACTATCTTCATAATAAAAACATATTATTATATTCTTCGCACTTTCAGTAACTGTTAATCTATGCACTTTCTAAATTTCAACTATTTCTGCATCATGACCTCTCACTTGCCTACAGTCTATTTAAATGTAAATTTATAATTATTACTTTATTTAACTTACCATAATTATAATTATGATACTAATTTCCGGAACTATGATAATCTTTTTAGAGGTTAAGACTCGTTTAAATATTCACGTGGTTTTGTGTTTGTGTAAATTTTTTGGCTTCAAATTTATTACTTTTCTTTCTTGATGGTTGGTTATCTTTGTATATTATAATATTTCTGTATATATCTTCATATGTGGTTTTCCTTCAATTCTTTCAAGCCACATTTTTTTAAAGGGTTCTTCGTATATTTCTAGCTTCACACGCCAAAGGGCGTGCGTTCGAACCTTTTTAGTGAGCTTGAGCTGCCTGGTGAAGGAAAACATCGTGAGGAAACATAGAGTACTTTCTAGCACTCGACTGCCTAACTACCACCCTCAAGTTAAATAGTTGCCGCCAAGCACCTAACGATGTGTTCCAGCAGCCTCATTTCCTGTTTGATTCCAAGCTAGGTGTATTTAACCATCTTGAACCAAACCATTACTTAACATTAAGTGAGCTATAGTCGAACACCTAGCCTGTCGACCATAGAAACATGTTTATATTTTCATCCAATATCGGATTGAGCACTTCGTTATAATCTATTCCTAAAGATTGATGTCCAATTTGAGATTCCAAACACTTGTCAATTAACTATTGTTTTGTTGCTACATTTGAACATACTTTGGCTGATCTCTGACACTCTTCTAAACATTATAACAAATCTTTCATCTAACAAAATGTGATAATTTTCTCTATCAAGTTTTTAATCAAACTAATTCCCATATTTGACCCCTTTTACATTCATTGTGATGTAATTAAAACATTTATATTTCTTAACATTCTAATTTAAAACCAAATTTCAATGGTAATCTTCTTTAACCTTCAATGGTGTCGGTCAATCTTCCATCTGCCAAGATGCTCATCCCTCACGATGACCTTGCAGCTGAATCGGACCAAGTAGCAGTCACTGATGAGATGGTCGGAGATCTGCTGCACTGGATTCAGCAGACTTTCACACACCGGAATAGGAAAGGTCTGGCCTACAAATAGGACCCTGAAAACTAATAACAACATAATTATATTACACATTATTATTATATTTATGTAAAACTAACGTCTAAACCAGAAAAAAGTTAAATATATTTAGTTCATCGATACGTAATATTTTTCTCCTATATACTTTTACATCAATATTTCTAAAGCTCCTGAAAAGCGTTCTGCTCAAATATTTTCTAATTATGTTTCTTTCGTTTTATTGGTGTTTGCTGGAAAATATGTCTTTTTTTTATTCTAGCACTGAGCACTTGCACCGCTTGGGTCTTACTGGGAGGTAAAATAATTAATAAGCTCAATATTAATAGGCCTTTTTTTATTTTTCAGCTCGACAATACTTGGGAGGGAGACCAGAAAAGCCAAGACCTTTTGAAGCTGCATCTTACCTACCACCTCTTAATACTGGGTATCCTTTCCCTGGAACCCGTCCTACTCCAGCGTACAATGAAGGTCCATCTACCCAGCCTCCTTACCAACCAAGCCCGTCTCCTGAGCAACCAACTTATAAACCAGCTGAACAACCAAGTTATCAACCTAGCCAACCCACGTACCAGCCAAGTTACCAACCCAGTCAGCCTACACAACCCTCTTATCAACCCAGCCAACCATCATATCAACCAAGCCAGCCTACCGAACCTGCTTACCAACCCTCCCAACCGTCCTACCAGCCAAGTCAGCCAACTCAACCCAGCCAACCTTCATATCAACCTAGTCAACCAACACAGCCAACTTACCAACCCAGTCAACCGTCATACCAACCTTCTCAACCTAGCTACCAACCAAGCCAGCCTACTCAACCCCAACCCGATTTCACTCAACCTCCTTATAACCCTAACCCCTCAGAATCAAGCATTTCCAGCGGCAGCTCTTCTGAAAGCCAGTCTACTATTCCTGATGATGATGATCGCCATCCACCTCATATCCACGCCATCACTGTCGACTGTGGTAAAGAAATGATGACGATTAACATTGAATTCAACAAACCGTATAACGGTATCGTCTACTCTCAAGACCACTTCAATGACCAAGAATGTGTTTACGTCAGACAAGATTCAGGACAAACTAAATTCTCTTTTACTGTTAGTTTGAACACCTGCGGAACGAGATTCTTCAGCGATTTTGAAAACGAAGGTCAAGCTTATTTGGAAAATGTCCTTGTCTTACAAAACGAGCCTGGTATCCAAGAAGTTTGGGATCACATTCGAAGAGTAAGATGTTTGTGGGAAGGTAATCTGACAAAACAGCTTGTCTCCTCACTGAGCGTGGGTATGTTAAACCAGATCACCAGCAACTTCAGTGGAGATACTGCTATGGCCCGATTGGATATTCAGACTGGTAGAGGACCCTTCGCTCCTGAAGCTAACGGCTTGATCAAAATTGGAGAAGTCATGACTTTGGTTGTATCAGTCACCGGAGATGCAGGGTTCGACATATTTGTTCGAGAATGCATAGCTCGTGACTCAGAAAGTCGCCACGTCGTACCTTTGACCGATAGCAACGGATGCGTATTAAAACCGAAATTATTCGGATCTTTCCAGAAGACTAGAGATACAGGCAACACTGGAGCATCAATCATTGCTTATGCTTTCTTCAACGCTTTCAAGTTCCCGGATGAAATGGACCTGATCATCCAATGCGACGTAGAATTATGTAAAACTGACTGCGATGTCTGTCCTAACCCTGGTAGCATAGAGCCTAGAAGAAGAAGGCGAGATCTTATCCACATCGGCAATAGGACTATTGAAGAACCAATGACAACCATAAGTAAGGGTTTGAAAGTAGTATTTGCTGAAGATTTGCCCGAGCCCAGTGGGTTCTGTGTAAGTTCTTCTGCAGCTGTATTGGGGGCCGGTATGGTACTCCTCGGATCTTTGCTTAGCAGTATAGTTGTATCTTATATCTGGCAGAGATCTCGAGTATCCAAGTCCTCATAGTTTTAGACAACTGTAGAATTGTTGATACCATAGACTGTAATCGCATGTAGACTTGTGGACTTTTTGAACGAATTTGTTTATCGCAAATCAGCACCAATTACAAAGTTGAAACAACTTGCTACAGCTTACTACCTTAGAATATAGAACGTTTCTATATTCTAAGTGCAGGACCTACAACAAAGCCTGTAACACAATGCAGTTTTTAGCTTAGCCAGTAATTGGGCTGTGCTGAAAATAACCGTTACGTTTGAATTTTGTTGTTTCTATTTTGCGACAGTTTTTTAAAACAGCAAAAATTATAATGACATTGTGATTGGTATGAATAATAATAGTTATAACACTGCCACGTATAACGAGTAATTAATTTATAAATTAAATAATACCGAGGCTTTTATATTAAATAGATAGTAGACGAAGAAATGCTATTTGATTTGATTAATCTATAAAAATAAAATGAAATTACATTCGTTGGTAAATTCATAACTTGTGAATGCCTGAATCGAATTATCTTATTTCTTTTTTTTCTGTTCGTGAAACTTTGAGGGACGATGATATATGTAGATGAAAGGTTCGGCCAAGCGATACCGTATCGAGTACGATGTTTCGGAGTAATTTGTATTATTTATTTAAGCATTTTACAATTACCTGTAATACATATTCTTACTACTTTGTTTCTTATTGAACATAGTTATAAAATATCATTGAAAATAAATCGAACGACTCAAACAATTTCATTCGAATTTCCGATATATTAAGTACTAACTTTGTTTGTATTATAAAGTATTAGATGGAGTTATTATATAACTTGTTATTTTGTAAATATAATTAAGTTTTATTGTAATCATTACAATAAATTATGTGTATAAAGTGTACGTTATTTTTTTTTTGTATCTTTTGATCCTTTCCTACTTGAAATAGTTCTAAGCAATGACATGCGTAGCTTATACACACACACACACAAACAGTAATGTGAGTTTTTTATTTAAGAAATTATATACACGTATAGAAAGCGAAATTTCAAGGCTGTTAAGACTGACCATCGAATGTCTTAAGGTGGTTCGATTTCCATACAAAGATTTTTTTTGCCATTTATGGACAAATGTAGCATAATTTTACAGTGAAATCACAGCTACTGGCATTAATTTTGGTCTTTATTTGCGGTAAATTACAATTGCTTGAATAAAACAGTAGATTATTAGCATAATTTACTGTTTTATACAAAAATCATAAATTCATAAATAATTCAGAAATTTGATTTTCAACTAATAATCTACAGTTTTATTCAAGCAATTGTGATTTACCGCGAATAAGGACCAAAATAAATGCCAGTAGCTGTGATTTCACTGTAAAATTATGCTACATTTATGCATAAATGGCAAAAATTTCTTTGTATGGAAATCATGAGCGCCAAAGCAGCAATAACCTAGGCACTGCAACGATAAAAAAAGAGCATTTATTTTCAGCTAGGTTCTAATTTTAAAGTTTTCGAAGAAAAGCAGTACCATTCTCCTCAGTGCAAATGTCAAAAATGTTATCACAATGTATTTTAGTCGATAAAACCACACCATCAGGTGAGCTGCGGTCAAACATGTAACTTGTGAAATATAAATAAAAAATAAAACATAAACTTACTTTTCCTAAATTTCACTTGCATGACTTTAGTGGGTGACCTTTTTCTATCTACATTTTTTATTTATTTAAAAGGTAATGAGAATAACGAGACGCTCTCCCGATGGTAAGAGATAACGCCTGTCCATGACCATCGCAGCGATACACAGAACTATGAGTAACAAAACAAAGTCCAGGGCATCGCAGCTTTGGCGCTCATTACTTTGACACTTTCGATGGTTAGTCTCAACAGCCCAGTAATTTCGCTAGCTGCAGTACCCTTCAAACCGGAACACAGTAATGTTTACACACTATTGCTTAGCGGCAGAATAACTGGTACTGTGGTGGTACCTACCTAGACGACCTCCTGCTAGGGAGATCTATCACCAAGTAAGTATTACGAACTTTCAGTGACAAAATGTAAATCTAGGGCATCACTGCTTTGACGCTCATTACTTTTAATCTTATAACCTTGAAATCTGTGTACAAATTTTACACATTACAGTCTGGCGGTAGAGTTTTTGCGTAAACGAATGTAAAATTACATCACTTTTTAATTGGTTCATTTAATAGTACTTGAAACTAAAAATAAACACAATATTTAAACAAACCACAGTAAGAGGTTTACAGAGATTAAATTATAAATTACTACAATAAACATGGTATGAAGCAGTAGGAAACGTGAGGCACATCCGTTTTGAGCGTGTTTTGGCATGGTATGGTAAAACGATCAGGCGTAGGTTCGATTCCTATTTTTTTGCACAAAAAAAGTTACGCACTGCTCCAATGAAACGGCGAGAAAATATCATCGATGTATATAATTTTTATATTTTTAGTGATTTTTTAAAAACCGCTCAATCGATTTCAATATAATTTATATGGAACCACCACTGAAGTATATAATCCACCAAGAAAAAGAGAATTATCAAAATCGATTCATAATTGGCAGAATTATCATTAAACATATACACAAAAAGAAATTAAGCAGGCTTTAATACCGATGGCAAGCGCCACGTATATAAAGTGCCCTACATTGGAAGCTGCTTTCTTCCCGTTATTGTAATAACGTAGGATTATGACGTTTGATCGTTTATCAGAACGGAGGAGAGGCAACCGAGAAAAAATCGGCTTAAAGGATTGTATGTCTGTTTGCAAACATTAATTTATGTTAAGAGTAAGGCAGGGTAAATACGGCACTTGACATCATATTTCAAAGAAAATCTTTTAAAGTTTGCAAATATCGTGATTTATGTATGACGACACTTTTAGCATATACGGACTCCCGTCTTCTTTTTAGGGTTCCGTATCCAAAAAAAAAGGGTAAAACGGGACCCTATTACTAAGACTCCGCTGTCCGTCCGTCTGTCCGTCTGTCTCATGAATCGTAATAGTTGAAATTTTCACAGATGATCTATTTCTGTTGTCGCTATAACAACAAATACTAAAAAATAGAATAAAATAAATATTTAAGGGAGCTTCTAGGAGAGGAGATAATGATATGGTTCTGCCCTTCGTGGGCAAGCCTGACTCGCTCTTGGCCGTTTTATTTACACGCTACCCGATTATCGCATCCCAAGAACAATTTAGTATGGAACTTAAAAATCAGCCTTCTGCAGAATATAAACACCGAAGATGTAAACATCCAATACCATAAAATTGAACACAATACGCACATAACTTAGAAAAGACAGAGGTGCGAGCCGTGGGATTCGAACCCAGGGCCTCCAGATTGGAAGCCAGACGGTCTCACAACTAGGCTGCCGAAACTTAGTATAATCCCGCATAAATGAAACAAAAGTAAGCTGTGGTCAAACGCTTTATTGAAGAATGCTAGAAATTTTATCGACATTTTTTTTATCTTGTTGTGCAAGCCCACAAGCGAAGTCGCAGCAAACCGTAAATATCTGTCTAAATATAATAACTCCACTAATATTATAAATGTGAAAGTTTGAATGGATGGATGGATGTGTGTTACACTTTCACGCAAAAACTACTAAACGGATTTGGATGAAATTTGGTATGAAGGTAGCTGAAACCTTAGATTAACACATAGGCTACTTTTTAACCCGAAAACATGTTGTGGGTAACACCGCGGGGCGCAGCTAGTATGTTTATATAAAACTAGCGGCCCGTCCCGACTTCGCACGGGTGGACATTAATATAATTATGATGACACTCACAAATAACGTGGCTTTCTATTGGTAAAAGAATTTTCAAAAGCTGTTCAGTAGATCCTGAGGTTACCTCCTCACAAACTGTATACCTCTTTATAATATTAGCATAGACTATATATATAAATCTATGTAGATTTCCTATGGTCTCCAAAACGGCGAAATCGATTTTGCTGAAATTTCCACGCAATCTTCAGTTTAGTTGAGCGGATGAACCTAAACAAACAAATAAACAAATATCGTAGGACTATACACACAGCGCCATCTGGCCCCAAACTAAGCAGAGCTTGTGTGATGGAAGTCAGATTACTGATAGAATACATAAATACTGAAATTACTGGCCTGTTGAGACTAACTCTATCAAAAGTCTCAAAGTAATGAACGCCAAAGCAGTGATGCCCTGGACTTTGTTTTGTTACTTAAAGTTCTGTGTATCGCTGCGATGGTCATGGACAGGCGTTATCTCTTACCACCAGGAGAGCGTCTAGATCGTCTCATTACTTTTTTACATTAAAAAAAAAACTTTTTTTTTAAATACATTGGTACTTATAATACATACAGAACACCCAGACACAGAAACATTTGTTTATTCACAAAATGTTTGCCCTGAGTGGGAATCGAACCCACGCTCTACAGCTCTCAAGGCAAATATACTACCAATGAGTCAACGGGGCTGTCAACCTATGAAGTTGGTAGCGATCAAATCACAAAAATTTTGTTTTGCACTTTCCAAAGTGCACTTAAGCGAAGCCGGGTTAGACCGCTAGTATCTAGTAAAACTATCACTATCTATTTTACTTCAACTCTTGAACTTCATCAACAGTCCCGCGTTTACCACAATTACCTCATTCTGTACTTCATAATGAGACTAAAGACAAACAAACAATTATATTGCTAAGATTAACACTTAGTATTTATTTTAACATCTGCTTTATTACAAGTCAGTTACTATTCCAATAATACCAAAGAGACAGCTCCGGTTCTAGTCAGAATTAAAAAAAAACTCTCGAATTTATTTATGGAAAATAATAAAAAGTTTATTGATCAAGAAAAGAAAATGTTGCCAACGGAGAAATTAAAAATATCGGAGTTTTTAATACAATGTTGGACTGCTTTGTGTAGTAAGTAGAATTAAACATAATTTAATTTAATTTTATTTTATTTATTTATTAATTCTTACTTATTTATAATTATACTAGCGACCCGCCCCGGCGTCGAACGGGTGCAATGCTGATACTAAATATACCTACCTACTACGGAATGTCCTTATAAACAACGTTTACAGCTTTTTGTCATTAGACAATACTAACGTGTTTTGTGTAGGGGTTACTCTTGAAAGAGCGACATATAATTGACCACGAGAAAACCACTCAACGCTCAAATCTAAGCCCGCAACGTTGAAATTTGACCATTAATAAATCGCTGGATACCCAGGACTTTCCTATTCAAAGTTCTGTGTATTGCAGTGCAATGCAATTGTCATGGGCATGTTATCTCTTACCATCAGGAGAGCGTATAGTTCGTCACATTACTTTTACATTACCAAAAATAATTAAATCTTTGCAGTTCTTTACATTTCATTTCAAAGATTCGCATAAGTTTTTAATTATTACACTATTGTGAAGTTAGTTAAATTTAAATCCCCATCACTGTTGTTACTGAAACGATTAAAACTAAATATATACCTTGAATATTCTAAATTAATTTCCGCAAAGTAACGCCTGAACGCGCTGGATGCGAGCCGCTTCCAACCGGTCTTTATGGAAGTCAATGGAGGAAGCCTATGTCCAGCTGTGGACGTCGTACGGCTGAAATGATGATGATGATGATGATGATGAACGCCTGAATCAATCAATAATAATCTTTACAGTATCATTTCTGGGCTGTCAGAGCGGATACATCTCTTCATGGCCATCATATACTATGGCCGTTTTCGCTTCAAATGAGACGGTTCTCTCCATGCCGATGTCTTCTATGCACATCTCTTTGCTGGGCAGCCTGTCTAATGTAGGAGCACTTCTGATCAGTCCATTCTGCAGCTACGCATTCAACACCTATGGGAGGAAATATGCTACGGTGCTTTTTGCACTGCCTTTCGTTGTAAGTATCTACTACAAAAACTTTTTTTTTTTAATGAACCTAGGTGTGCTTTACCATCTTCGACCACACCTTCACTTAACATCAGGTGAGCTGTAGTCAAAACAGCTAGCCTGTCACCAATAAAAAAAAATAAAAAAAAATAGTGATGAGAGGAACGACATGATTTCCTGATGGTAAGCGGTAACGCATATATCCATGACCATTGCATCAACACACAGAACTTTGAGTAGCAAAAAAAAGGCCGGGGCATCGCTGCTTTAGCGCTCATTACTTTGAGATTTTCAATAGTTAATCTCAACAGCCCAGTAATTTCGCTAGCTGCAGTACCCTTTAGACCGAAGCACGGTAATGTTTACATACTACTGCTTGGCGGCAGAATATCTGGTACTGCGGTGGTACCTGCCTAAACTATCTATCTATCCGAAGTAAATAACAGAACTACAACGCTGATTCTCACTGTCGTCTCAGCTGCTTGTAATCTCAGAGTCAACATCACTTTATTGTTTAATCTTAAAACATAAGCCTATGTGTTATTTCTGTGATAACTTTAATGATAGTCTTATGATCAGCTGCGTGGGCTTTGGAAAAATTATAAACAGTAAAATAATGTAGGTATATTCATTATGTCATGATAATAAACATCGTCACTTAATAATCTAAGATTACGTTTCGACTGCGAGTCATTATGCTCCATTTTTTTTAATGTATAATAGGCTTGCGTTTGCCTACTATCTCGCCTGATGACAAGTGATCTGATGACTGGTTACATGTCAATGAATAGAAAAGTGATTTTGTATTATTTTTTTTTGGACTATACACACAGCGCCATCCGGCCCCTAACTCTTTTTTTTTAATGTAAAAGTTATGAGACGAACGATGCGCTCTCCTGATGGTAAGAGATAACGCATGTCCGCAACGCATGCAATGGTCATCCATTGCAGCAATGCACAGAACTTTGAGTAGCAAAACAAAGTCCGGGGCATCGCTGCTTTGGCGCTCATTACTTTGAGACTTTCGATGGTTTGGTGGTTTGAACTAAGCAGAGCTTGTGTGATGGAAATCAGATAACTGATAGAATACATAAATACTTTTTTTTTTAAATACATACTTATTATACATACAGAACACCCAGACACAGAACAAACATTTGTTTCTTCACAAAATGTTTGCCCGATGAGTGGGAATCGAACCCACGCCCTACGGCTCTCAAGGCAGATATGCTACCAATGAGCCAACGGGGCTGTCAAATAATTATAATATTCAATGAAAATATGTAATCAAGGTTTCAAAACTCATTTAATTATAATTTGAAATGGCATTACGGAATTGACTCATAACATCGGTGAAAATATAAATAAAATTTAAAGAAAACAAGAAACTTAATAACCTTAACTGCCACAACTGGCAGTGTTAACGCTAAAAACAATCTCTTCTAGGCAACCTTAGAATGGAATGCAACAAAAAAATGTGTGCAAACATTACTGTGTTCCGGTTTAAGGGTACTGCAGCTAGCGAAATTACTGGGCTGTTGAAACTAACCATCTAGTCTCAAAGTAATGAGCGCCAAAGCAGCGATACCCTGGATGTTGTTTTGTTACTCAAAGTTCTGTGTATCGCTGCGATGATCATTGACAGGCGTTATCTCTTAACATCAGGAGAGCGCCTCGCAACTTTTACATAAAAAAAAAATTATAATGAAAGCATGACTTTAATTCCGGGTTACGCTGCGCTGAAGTTTGTATCGGGACTGTGAGCCATTGTTAAAAACAAAACTGCAATAATATTTCAACTTGCCAGTAACCTATGTGCACCAATTTTGTTTGCAGCTTGCTTGGACCATTGTCTCCATCTCCAGCAACGTGTACCTGGTACTCCTGGCCATGGCGCTGGTCGGCATTGGTATTTCTGGACAAAATGTCGCCGTCATATTCATATCCGAGATCGCTCATGATTCTATTCGAGGTAATAATGGATTAGATCTAAGTGTAATAATGGTTAATATTAAATATTTTATTAGTTAATAGTATACATTTAGTAGCCAACATCCCTGTTGGTTCATTGGAAGTATGTCTGCTCCAAGATCTGAAAAGCGTGGGTTCCAGGACAAACTTTGTGGTATAAACGAATGTTTTGTTCTGTAATTATTATAAGTATTTACAAAAAAAAAGTATATAAGTATTCTATCAGTTATCTGACTTCCATAGTACAAGCTTTGCTTAGTTTGGGGTCAGATGGCGCTGTGTGTAATGTCCTGCGATATTTATTATAATTATTTTAGTACTCTTCGAGCGCTTAGACTGAGCGCTTATGTACTAATTTTAGTTTTAGATATTTAGTAAAGTTTCGGATAACTTTTTAACCGTTGGCAAGTTAGCAAAATTTGTAATGCTCATCACTATTATAACTGAAACGACTGTTAAGCGGAAATAAAATAAACATATTATAAACTTTGAAAGTTTAAATAGTTGTATTCGAAAAATCTATTAATACTTGTATTTTTAGTAGTTATTTAAAAGTGATCAATGATCTTGCTTCTTATCTCTGCACCGACGTCCCTCTTGGGGTGTATTGTGCATTTCCCCCTACTAGCGTCTACCCGAGACAACCCAGCTCCTTGAAGTACCGGAGCGAGGCTCTGGGTCGCTGGCAAAGTAGCTCCAGTGGATGAGATGGAGTTAAGCATGATAGCGACAAGCAGTCTGTCTGTTGCGGTGATTTAGATGTGGTTTGTGAGGAAGCTGCTTCATGCAATCTAGTAAAGATCCTAGTTACAATGAGCTTGCATCTTTTATAATTTTTTTTGTTCTAGGTGGTTTGTCTGCGTGCCCCGCAACAGGCTACTTCTTGGGCCTGTTGATTTCCAACTTTTTGTGTGGACATTTGACCTACAATCAGGTCGTTTACACGTTCCTCTCGTCATCGGTGCTGGCCGTCGTATTATTGCTGCTATTGAAAGAATCTCCGGTGTATTTAGTCGTTGTTGGAAGAGAAAAGGTACGCTATTCTAATTTATTGAACAATCGAAACCAAGTTGATGCGATGATAACTAAGTTGTTAGCGCAGAAGGTTAGCACGCAGAATGGCGTAGATTCAACCACAACAATGAGCTTGAGCTGCCAGTAAAGGAAAATATCGTGAGGAAACCATAGCATGGTGATAAAGTACTTTCTTGTACTCGGCTAGCTAGCTACCACCCTCTAGTAGGAATCAGCCGCTAAACATCTAACGGTGTGTTCAGCCTAATTTGAGAGTCAGTTCCGTTCCAGGCTAGGTGTGTTTACCATCTTCGATACTGTCACTTAACATCAGGTGAGCCGTGGTCCAACCACAAGCCTGTAGACAAGTTTAAGCTTATCTTTAAAAAACAGTTGCTAACAAAAACTCAGCAACATGAGCAGCTGAACTTAGTTATAATCGAATAATAAATTCTGCTTATTTTTCGTGGACATAAGGAATTCTACTACCGGGAGGGTGACCAACAGTCCCAAGGTGGTGTCGGCTTTCTCGTCCACAAGTCCCTCACTAACAACATTATTACCATCGGAAGTGTTTCGAGCAGGGTCGTATACCTAATACTCAGAATATCTAAAAGATATTCGCTGAAGGTTATTCAGGTGTATGCACCTACCTCGTCACACCCAGATGATGAAGTGGAGAGTATGTATGAGGACGTAAGTAGGGCCATACATACCTCCGAGACCCACTTCACTGTTGTTATGGGGGACTTCAATGCAAAGCTGGGCATGAAGAGCGATGACGAGCTGAGAGTGGGGCAATTTGGATATGGGCAACGGAACCCTCGAGGACAGAGGCTGGCTGACTTCCTGGAGAAAGAGGGCCTCTTTATGATGAACTCTTTCTTTCAGAAGCCGCCTCACAGGAAATGGACCTGGATGAGTCCCGATGGTTCTACGAGAATTGAGATAGACTTCATCATGACCAACAAGAGACGAATATTCAATGACGTCTCCGTGATCCACAGGGTGAAAACCGGTAGTGATCATCGACTGTTAAGAGGGTCATTGAATATTAATGTCAAACTTGAAAGGTCACGCCTGATGAAGTCCACACTCCGACCTACTCGTGCCCATTTACAAAACCCCGAAAGCTTTCAACTCGAACTCTCCAATCGCTTCGATTGCCTAGAGAATCTTGCTACAGTGGACGAGATCAATAACAGGCTTGTAGAAACTGTCCATACGGTAGGCTCTAAGTTTTTTAGACCCCGCCGTACAAATAGACCTCAAAAACTGTCCGACCATACTTTAGACCTCATGGCTGAACGACGTTCTCTACGACTACAGTCTTCCTATGATGCAAAGTCATATGGGCTGCTCAATAGACAGATTTCGAAATCCTTGCGGCACGACATACGTATCTTTAATACTAATCATATTAAAGAGACGATAGAGCGGAACAAAGGCTCCAAAGTGTTCGCAAGAGACATGTCTATTGGGCAAAGCCGGCTGACGAAGCTGAAGAGAGAAGATGGTAGTATAGCGTCGACCAAAGCAGAGGTTTTAGAGGAGGTCGAAAGGTTCTATGGACGGTTATACGCCTCGGTTGCCGAGCCTGTTAGCAGCGCGGCCAAAGACCCAAGAGCCAAGCTGACCCGGCACTATACCGAAGATATCCCGGACATCAGCCTGTACGAGATTAGAATGGCCCTGAAACAGCTTAAGAACAACAAGGCGCCGGGTGATGATGGAATCACATCGGAGCTTCTGAAAGCGGGTGGTACACCGGTACTTAAAATCCTTCAGAAGCTCTTCAATTCCGTATTACTCGAAGGTGTAACGCCAGAAGCATGGAACAGAGGCGTGGTGGTGCTGTTCTTCAAGAAAGGTGACAACACTTTATTGAAGAATTACAGACCCATCTCGCTTCTGAGCCATGTTTATAAGCTGTTTTCGAGGGTCATTACGAACCGTCTCAGTCGCAGGTTCGATGACTTCCAGCCTTCCGAACAAGCCGGTTTCCGAAAAGGTTACAGTACCATAGACCACATCCACACGCTAAGGCAAATTATACAGAAGACCGAAGAGTATAATTTGCCTCTATGTTTAGCGTTTGTGGACTATGAGAAAGCCTTTGATTCGATCGAGACATGGGCGGTGGTTGAGTCTCTCCAGCGATGCCATATTGACTATCGGTATATCGAAGTGTTGAAGTGTTTGTATAATAACGCCACTATGTCGGTCCAAGTACAGGAGCAGACTTCGAAGGCGATTCCATTAAAAAGAGGCGTAAGACAGGGAGACGTTATATCTCCGAAACTGTTTACTGCCACAGTGGAAGACGCCTTCAAGCTCCTGGAATGGAAAGGATTCGGCATCAATATTAATGGCGAATACATCACTCACCTTCGGTTTGCCGACGATATAGTGGTCATGGCAGAATCGTTGGAAGATCTCAGCACAATGCTCGAAGACCTCAATCGAGTTTCCCAACGGGTGGGTCTTAAAATGAACATGGACAAGACGAAGGTAATGTTGAATGCCCGTGTTGTGCCCACCCCAGTATCAGTTGGGAACTCGGTTCTCGAAGTTGTTGACACATACATTTACCTAGGACAAGCAGTCCAATTAGGTAGGTCCAACTTTGAGAAAGAGGTCAGTCGTCGAATCCAACTCGGCTGGGCAGCGTTCGGAAAACTGCGCGACGTCTTCTCGTCCGAATTACCTCAGTGCCTCAAGTCGAAAGTCTTCGACCAGTGTGTGTTACCAGTGATGACTTATGGCGCTGAAACGTGGTCTCTGACTGTGTGCCTTCTTGGTAAGCTCAAAGTAGCACAACGCGCTATGGAGAGGGCTATGCTCGGAGTTTCCCTACGAGATCGAATCAGGAATGAGGAGATCCGTAGACGAACCAAAGTTACCGACATAGCCCAACGGATTAGCAAGTTGAAGTGGCAGTGGGCAGGGCACATAGCACGCAGAACTGATGGCCGATGGGGCTGCAAAGTTCTGGAGTGGAGACCACGGACCGGCAAGCGCAGCGTAGGACGTCCACCCACAAGGTGGACAGACGACCTAGTAAAGACCGCAGGAACGCGCTGGATGCGAGCCGCTTCCAACCGGTCTTTATGGAAGTCAATGGGGGAGGCCTATGTCCAGCAGTGGACGTCCTACGGCTGAAATGATGATGATGATGATGATGAAGGAATCTTTGTCTTATCCTAGAATTATCTGGTTATGCATGTATTTTTTTTCTTTTAGGAAGCAGCTAAATCGATTGCATTCTACAAAAGACTGGACGAGACTTCGAAAGAAGTGGAGACTGAAATCTCGAAGATTAAGCAACAGCTTGATCCAAGGCTAGAACCCTTGCTGCAAGGGGGATATGGTAAGATTACGTCTTTATAATGTCTTAACCCAATCTTGTGACTCCGAGGCCTACAAAAAGTAATGTAGGTATTATTGCTTCGTCGTCAGGTCGTCTAGGTTGGTACCATCGCAGTACCAGATATTCTGCAGCCCAGCAAAAGTGTGCAAACATTACTGTATTCCGGTTTGAAGCTAGTAAAATTACAAAGCTTTTGAGTCTATCCATTTAACCAAAAGTCTCAAAGTAGTGAGCACCAAAGCAGCGATGCCCTGGACTTTGTTTTGTTACTCAAAGTTCTGTGTATCGCTGCATTAGATCATGGACATGCATTATCTCTTACCACCAGGAGAGCGAGTCGTTCGTCTTATTACTATCACAAACAAAACTGTTCATAGACTAAGATAAATTTTAGAATTATCTCTTTTCATATTTCCAGAGCCCGTAGCTGCTAATGAGCTGGTTACAGCTAAAGAACCAGCGCAAGTAGCGAAAAGAATCTCATCTTGGAGTTTCCTTAGTAAGTTTTTGTATTTTTAAAAACTCTTCCAATTTGGATTCATCCATCTTCTTTGCAAACATCGCCTTAGAATTTAAAACAGTGTAAAAAAAATAAAGTCAGAAAGAAACATATTATAAACAACAGAAATGAGTTATTAAAAATGTTACATACATACTAGAATAAACTTAACACCCTGACCTAAAAGGTCGCTCAATCAAAATCAATAGAAATAGTTCTCAAAACACTGGCTTATTGCAACGTATGGCAATACTGGATCGTTAAGTGAAATAGGGGCTTTGGTCACGTGTGGCATTGACTAGATGAAATGACAGATGTAGAAAAAATAAACACATTTTTTGTTCCTGGTCTTCCTTTCCTTAAAAGCTCAAAAATATACTTACTGTACAGGGTACATATTTAAATATCATGCATAGCGTATATCATAACTGATCTTGGGTCATTCGATTGGTCATGATGTCATTTTTTTAGAAGGTATAGCCATGTCTACCTGGCGAGTGCCTGTTATATAGTTCTTGCACCTGCAGCATGGGAAGAAGTACCTCGAAAATCATTCACAACAGATTATTTCTTCCAGAAAATTCCAAATCATCCCAAAGCTCTCTCTTCAAAATGCTCGGTCTGATGACCATCACAAGTATGATGGGGCCTGTGTTGCTGCAAGTGTACGGAGAGTCCATCTTCAAGGAGGCAGTTCCGTCTCTGGACCCCAACCAGTGTTCTGTGGGAGTGGGATTCGTATTCCTAACTGCAAGCATTGTCTGCATCCTGGCGGTGGATCGATGTGGGAGACAGGTGGGTATTTTACTTTTCGTATTAGATTTTAGTAAGTGCATATAGCTTGACTCTGCAACAGTATATTTGCATTTTATTTCATCCTTCTTTCTTGTTATCGAATATATGAAGACACATCAGAGACTAAATTCATATTGTGAAGGATTTTACTTTTACTGTCTGAAGTTTATATTTCTTTTGGTTTTCAGTGTCTTCTAGTATACACGGCAATTGGCAGTGGGCTTTGCTCCCTTATTATGGGTACAGTCTTGCAGTTCCACTGGGCTCCCGACTGGTTCACCGCTCTGATGATCTACGGCTATTGTTTCTCATACACCATGGGCTGTGCGACCATACCTTTTGTGCTGATGGCCGAGGTGTTTTTGCCGGAGGTATGTTATTTTATTGCTTTGTTTATCTTTTATACATATTGGGCTACATTAACTCCATGTTGTGAATTGTATACACAACTTATTCTCTAGTCATAATTTTGTAAGTCGCCTTGCGGTTAGGCCGCATTTTGAGGAAGAAAAAACCTTTGTGACAATCCATCTACATTCCAAATTTCGCTCGAATCCAATAGCACACACACACGCAAGCAAACACACATTAACTTTTTCTGTGGAGGATACAAACTACATTCACTCTGCATGTGGCTCAGCCGTGTAACAAACAGTAATCTACTATCCATTCTGTCTTCATCAGGTCAGAAGCTTCTGCAACACCATCACAATGCTCACCCTCTGGATCGCCAACTTCATCACTCTAGGCTCCTTCACCTTCTTGGTTGAGATGATGGGAATGGGTCCAGTCTTCTACATGTATGCTGTCATGTGCTGCGTCGTCGCTGTTTATAGCGCCTTCTGCATTCCAGAAACTAAAGGCCTTTCAATGACCGAGATCCAAAAACTATTCGTAAAGGATAAGCCGTTGAAAAAATTGCACAACTGATTGTTTTCATTTCTTTACTTTGTGTGATAAATATAATATAAATGAAAAATATGCTTGAAGTCGTTTTCGGAAGATTTCAATTGCTCAAATATGAAACTGATCTTATGAGCTAAGAAGGTAATATTATAACTAAAGTAATGCCGAGTACACCTCTAAGTTTCGGCAGCCTAGTTGGGAGACCGTCTGGGTTCCAATCTGGACGTCATGAGGTCCACGCACCCGATAACTTCAAACGGTGAAGGAAACCATTGTGAGGAAACCTACATGTTCTCAAAGATGTGTGAGGTCTGCCAACTTGCACTGGCCCAGCGTGGTGGACTATGCTCTTATTCTTCTCACAATGTGAAGCAGCCCATCCCAGCTGTGGGGCTTATTATAAAAACAGGGCTGATTTGGATTCAAACATGAAAAAAATACCCATCGTATCTGCATCCACCAGCGAACTACGGTAGGCTGAAAATAAAAAAGCGAAATTTGTAGCGATGATAGCTCAGTGGTTAGCGCGGTAGGTTCGCATGCCGAAGGGCGTGGGTTCAAACCCCAACAATGAGCTTGAGCTGCCGGTGAAGGAAAACATCGTGAGGAAACCATAGCATGGTGGTAGGGTACTTTAGTACTCGGCTGGCTAGCTACCACCCTCAAGTCGAAAATCTGCCGCCAAGCATCTAACGGTGGGTTCCGGCAGCCTCACTTGAGAGCCAGTTCCATTCCAGGCTAGGTGTGCTTTACCATCTTCGACCACACCTTCACTTAACATCAGGTGAGCTGTGGTCAAACAACTAGCCTGTCAACCATTAAAAAAAAATATATATATATATATAAATAGTAAAGTACAATTTACTTGGAATCCAGAGTAGGTAAACAGTTTTCCTTTTATGTACGCGTGCTTCGTTCTAGACCGCATCACAGCTTAACATCAGGTGTGGACAAATAAACCTATTTGTATTAAAAAAAGTAGCTTCAAATAACATACACATAACATTCTGTCCAATACCATTTATTTCTAACAGTTTCACTAAATATCTAATTCATCAACTGTAAAATCACCTATATTGGGACAATACATACATATACTCGTTATCTATTACTTTAGCACTTATAACTAAATGATATGTTATGTTTGTAACTTACTTATTACAAAGGGATACCGAAATTTTCTGTGGCGAGGACTTTTGCTATGGACTACGTGAAAAATCCTGCCTTTTGACACGACTGCCCAAAACGGAATGTAATGTTTTCAGGGTGCATGTATGCTTGTATGTGAGTTTCTTTATTACCCTATAATTTTTAAACGTAAACAGATTTGGATGTATGGGATATAGTTTATTTGTTGGCATTAGTGTTAATTTTTTTTTAAATAGTTTGTTCCGTTGGTGAAGTCAAAAGTCCATCGCAAATTTACTCGTCTCAGAGTCTCCGGTTGGTTCCAGCCCCTGTACTCTGAACAGACGCTCATAAAACTACGTGACCGCATATCGTATACTCGCGCAGTAAGGTTCGCAGTCGCATATCTTTCTCGTGAACACTCGCTGTTTAGTTATATCAAAAACTCCCACTATAGCTTTGGCAATATCTGTTCCTTCTTCAAGGTTATTACTAACGTTTAATTATTCGGTAACTCCCGCTATAGTTTTGGCGGTATCAGTTCCTTCTTCAAAGCTGTTACTCGCGTTTAATTATATCGGAAAATCCCGCTATAGTTTTGGCGATCTTCGTTCCTTCTTCAAAGCTGTTACTCAAGTTTAATTCTATCGGAAACTTCTGCTATAGTTTTGACGATATTCGTTCCTTCTTCAAAACTGTTACTCGCGTTTAATATATCGGAAACTCCCGCTATAGTTTTGGCGATATCCGTTCCTTCTTCAAGGAATATAAGCAGAACACAACATTTGCGCGGTCTCGTCTTGCTTTGCATCTGGCCGAAACCATAAGAGTGTCCAACGTAAAAAACGTAAATAATCCCATGAAAATAAAACAAATGTGTCTGCTTTGACACATCCGTTTCTGTAGTAAAATAACTTTACTGCAATTTTTATAAATTATTTTTTTATGTATTACAGGCTAGGTGTGTGACCACAGCTCACCTGATGTTAAGTGAAGGTGTGGTCAAAGATTCTAAAGCACACCTAGCCTGGAATGGAACTGGCTCTCAAGTGAGGCAGCCGGTACACACCGTTAGATGCTATCAACGATCGCATCGATAACATTATCTTTGTGTATTCAAGTACTCTCATAAACAATTTACTTTGAATCAAATTGTAGTATATTTATGAGGGTACTTTTGAACACTGACGTTTATTCCGATAATGTAAAGAGGGTAACCAAGTACCCTCATTAATATACTACAATAACTTATAGAAATCTAAACATCCAATGGCTCATTGTAACTTATACAATCTTTCATATATATATGAAAGATTAAAATGTAAAAAATTCTACCTATTCCCGAAGTAATTCAGTCATAGTGTCTTTTTTACTGTGAGATTCAACTCTATTTGTACAGTAGATCACATTCTTTGGCCACTTAATTCATCTAAGGCAACATGCTTGAAATCACTTATTTTAAAAATGAAATACTATTTCCCTAACTAGCCATGTGCGCAACGAGACATTTATAACTTGAGGTTAGAGGGCTGTAAAATGAAATCAAAAGAACATGTCTACGGCTAAAACAGAAGTATAAATTCTTCTATGTACCTACGTATTTAAAAACTGAGATTGAGTAAAATAGCTAACCACTTTACTTGGTGTTAGATCTCCTTAGCAGGAGGTCGTCTAGGTAGTGTAAACATTACTGTGTTCCGGTTTGAAGGGTACTGCAGCTAGCAAAATTACAGAGCTATTGAGACTAACCATGAAAAGTCTCATAGTAATGAGCGCCTAAGCAGCGATGTCCTGGAGCAGTGAGTTTAGTTGGCCTAAGGGTCATGGAGTCGGTTCTGGTTAATTGTAAATTTATACAGCATGACTGGTGAGACACCTACAATACTGAAAGAGAGTACTTGGTACTCGATTCTCGTTATAATTATTATTTAATAAAATTAGGTACTTAATTTTTGGTCAAATTTCCCTATAAATAAATGAAGCGTGGATACACCCCAACGCTGATAACGATGTTTTCGTCACGCGACAAATAGGTGCTTGTCCCGCCCGCCCGTCGTCACAACGTCCAGCTTGTAAGTCCGCACGGTGTCAAAGCATTGCGTAATAAATTACATAACTTTTGGTTAAGTTTACGTCGTTGTCAGTTATTATTTATTTTCTTTGTATATGATCGCCGAATATCACGTCCTCGAGTATCATGGGTGTCTCACCAGTCATTCTGTATATTATTTTCTAAACATTTTATCGTTTCGATGCGCACACGAGAAGCAACTTACATAACTAAACACAATATTTATATCCGAATATCAAACAATGCACATCCTAAACTATTGCAAAAGACTATCAAATTTCATACAGCCCTGTTGGTTCATTAGCAGTATGTCTGCTTCAAGAGTTGAAAAGTGTAGTCGATTCCCACCCAGGACAAATACTTTGTGGTATAAACAAATGTTTGTTCTGTGTCTGGGTGTCCTGTATTTATTGTAAGTATGTATTTACAACAAAAAAAGTATTTATGTATTCTTTCAGTTATCTGACTTCCTTAGCTTTGCTTAGTTTGGGATCAGATGGCGCTGTGTGTAATTTCTTACGATATTTAATATAAGGCACTGGGCACTGGTTCAAAAGACAATATAAAGACCTCCAACCCGCATCAGTGAATCAATAAATGAAATACAACCCAACTTCCTAACAAATCACAGCCTAATAGAACCTTGCATCAAATCATCGTAAACTTTCTGCGTTACCGATATATATTCACCAGTCTTTTGATCAAGGAAATACATAGGGTCCTTGTGTGTGTTCAAAGAGAACCCTTGCTCCATTAATTCTTTTTTCTTGAGCTTGAATGTAGCTGTTAATGGGGTTTCGGGGAGTATTCTAATGAACAGAGGTCTTGCGTAAACTGGGAGGGACGACTTCAGACCATTAGATAAATGAACTAGGTCGAGTTTCTTCTCTGGATCAGAAATCGCTGCCATGCCAGCTTTGCCTTCGACATGAGGTATCTGGAAAAAGAAATCAATGCTGTATTTGTCTATTATTGTTACAGCATTACTGGGCTGTTGAGACTAACCATCGAAAGTCTCAAAGTAATGAGCGCCAAAGCAGTGATGCCCTGGACTTTGTTTTGTTACTCAAAGTTCTGTGTATCGCTGCAATGGTCATGGACAGGCATTATCTCTTGCCATCAGGAGAGCGTCTCGTTCGTCTCATTACTTTTTACATTAAAAAAAAGCCTGGTCATCTGCTCTAAGAGCTGTAGGGCGTGGGTTCGATTCCCATCGGGACAAACATTTATGTGACGATACATGTTTGTTCTGTGCCTGATTGTTCTGTATGTATAGTTCTAGATAGATAGACAGGTAAAACTCTTTATTGTGAACCTTAAACCTTAATGTTAAACCTTATGAACTAGTGCCACAAGTGGCGGTCTTATCGCTAACAGCGATCTCCATTCAGTTATAACTGGATGATTATCAGTTATAACTGATTCCGGGAAGGGAAACTACGCGGGTGAAACCGCAAGGCATCCGCTAGTGTTTTATATTTGTCTGTTATAATGTTTGTATGTTTGGTGTGTAATAAAGTTGTATTTTATTACATTCTAATATCGAATTACTTGACATTGGCAAATGTAAAAAGTTTGACGCCAAAAACAAAAAATGATATAATAATAAATACTTACTGATACTCCATACACGACAGCATCTTTCAATCCAATCAAAGTGCTTATAACTCCTTCTACTTCTGCGGTAGACACATTCTCGCCCCGCCATCTGTGGGATGCAGGGGAAGACTATATGAGTCAATATCTAGATAGGGATAAACCTTTTTTTTATTACTTATAGGCTTGCGTTTGACCGCCAACTCGCCTGATGTAAAGCGATGATGCGGTCTACGGTGGAGCACGCTCGCCTAGAAGAAACCGATTCACTCGCGACTTGAAGGTACCAAGATTGTATCTATCAGGGAACACCCACTCGGGCAGCAAACCCTAACTCCCTTCTAACTCATATAACAACAACTCATAGTGTTTGTTGCGATGATAGCTCAGTGGTTAGCGCAGTGGCGAAGGGCGTGGGTTCAAACCCCAACAATGAACTTGAGCTGCCGGCGAAGGAAAAATCATGAGGAAAAATTGTTAGTATATATGCCTTGAGAGCTGTAGGGCGAGGGTTCGATTTCCACTCAGCGCAAACATTTTGCGAATAAACAAATGTTTGTTGTGTTTTTGGGTGTGCTGTATGTATTATAAGTATGTATTTACAAAAAAAAGAAAAGTATTTATGTATTCTATCAGTTATCTGACTTCCATCACACAAGCTCTGCTTAGTTTGGGGTCAGATGGCGCTGTGATACGATGCGCTACGATATTTATTTATTTACATTATAGTCAAAAATTTCTAAGCTACAAAATTAAAATGACTATAGTTGTTGTAAGACTCTTTTTAAGATATATAGGGTATTTCAGAGAAGTTTTACTTACCTAAACGTATCCCCAGTGCGATCTTTAAAGTAGAAATACCCGAAATGATCCATGACTAGAATGTCTCCGGTATTGAAGTAGCAATCTCCGTCCACCTTCACGTTGCGAACCATCTTTTTCTCCGACGCGGTTTTGTCTGCGTACCCAGCGAAGGTAAGTATAGCCTTCTTTGCATCTATCTTCCCGAGTAGAAGACCTGAAAACAATTCCTTAGTTTAACCCGTGGGCGTGGGTTCGATTCCCACCCAGAACAAGTATTTTGTGATATAAAAAAAAAATTTTGTGTACTGTATGTATTTACAAAAAAAAAAAGTATTTAAGTATTCTATCAGCTATCTGTCTTCCATAGCACAAGCATTGCTTAGTTTGGGGTCAAATGGCGCTGTGTGTAAATGTCCAATGATATTTAAAAAATATACCTATTTATTTAATCCACGAGAATAAGCTTAAAAAAGCGCCATCTATTGGTTTGATGCTATACTACTACGAAGTAGCCAACCTAAAGCCAAAACACGCACAAGGTGGCGTCATCTATATAACACATAACCCGATATAAATTAGTATCGATTTTTCTATGGATACTAATTAACATCAGGCACATCAGGTCAGTTATTAGTTTTATAATTAATTTATTTTTATTTTATCTAGAATTAGGTACGAATAATTGTGACAGAATGTTTATTTATTTTATTTTTATTTAAGGCAGTCCAAAATTATTCTTGAATTCTTAACCTCTTTATTAAAATTTCCGGAGTCGGAGTAGAGTAAATTATATCTATTCTAAAAGGCATCATTACTTGACATCAGGTAAGATGTGGACAAACGCAACCTAGAAGATACCGATTTACATGCAAACCACAAAAATTCAGGGTATTATTATTCTACGTAAACTGACATTATGAGTAGAGTAGTGACTGAAATTAAGCAGTGGTTAAGAGTTAGTGTACCTAAATGCTAAGCAACTACTTTACCCGGTTCATGAGGACCACAAGTGATACATTTTCCATTGCTGTCTCTTAAAATTTCACCAGTTATTTCATCGCATCTGAAAAAAAATTATAACATTTTTAAGCAAAAGATATTCTACTAAGTTGTTTATTAAATAACGATTTTACAAATAATACAAATACAAATAAATTTAATGTTTCATAAAAATATATAGTACAGGTATGTATTAGTAACCCTGCCTGCAGCTGTAGCCTTCGCTGTGTTGCTGCAGACAGTGTCTTCCCACTAAGGTTTAAAAAATAAAAAACATTGAACACATTAACTTAAGAAAAAAAACATAAATTATTTTTTACCATTGTTTTAAATGTAAATTTAATGAGATAAACGAGTCGCTCTTATGATGGTAAGAGATATCGCCATACAGTATCCAGAGCTTTGAACAACAAAACAAACAGGGCGTTACTGCATTCGTCTTCGTTATTTTAGGATATTCAATGAATTTGGTTAGCAGTAGTGTTATCCAAACTAGAACAGTAATGCTTACAAACTAATGCTTGTCAGAAGAATATCTGAAATTTCAATATACTTAGACGACCTCCTACTGTGAGATATTTAGAAAATTCGAAAATATGTCAGAACTCTTCCAGACATACATATTTACTACACTCAATTGCGTATAAAACATGAAGGCATTCCTTCAAGGAAATTAAATATTACTTATTATACAGTGGAGATTACTATAGAGAGATCCAGAAACTCAGTTTTAATCAACTGTATGTACGTAGTAGTAAGTAGATATTTATAATAAACAAAGTATGCAACCGTAAAATTACATTTAGTAAGACAATCTGTAAAAGGTCGACTTTTACTAACATTACAACTTTTTCCGGTAATTGTGAAAGAAAATCAATGGATTAAACAAAATATACTATACTAGCGGACGCCTCGCGGTTTCAGTTGATAGTTCCCTTTCCCGTGGGAATACATGGATCAAAAGTAGCATATGTCACCCGGGGATAGTGTAGCTTCCCAACGGTGAAAGAATTTTGAAATCGGTCAAGTAGTTTTTGAGTTTATTCGTTACAAACATACATAAATCCAAAAATACAAAAATCTTTCCCCTTTCTAATAATAGTGTATATATATATATGTATACAGCACATACTTAACTAATGTTAGTGGGTAGATAGATGACACCAGACGGCTCAGGAATCCAATAGCGCCAACTTTAGAATCCAAGTTAACTGCAAACAAAGATCACTTAAGCAAAAAGCGCAACCGATTGAAGGTCAGAGACCTCATAATACAGTGACAACTAACAACTATTGTTATATCTTCGATCTATTAAAAATGATAGACAATAATGAAATAAAATAATACATAAATAAAAATTGATACAGAAATAGGAGAAATGATGATTATTATTAATCCATAAACAATTAAACAGCGACTACGATTGAAAACTCAAATCATACAACAGTTTTTTATAGCCGTGTTATTATAAAGGACGTATTGATAGTAAGCGGTGTAACTAGAACAGCTTAAAATAGTATTGGTGAAATTATGAAAGTTCATAATTATAATTTAGCTAATGAAATGATGGCAGGAATATTTTTCATTGCATTTATCCCCTGGACTGAACCTGGACCAGATTGGCACAGGACCGAGGCAGATGGCATGCAGGAGAGAGGCCTATACCCAGCAGTGGGATAAAGGAGGCTGTGGATGATGATGATGATCACTATGAAATTAAAGTACGAAACGGGCATTAACTTTTCAATGAGAAATTGACAAACCTATTCATTAATAAGCACATGGAAATTTCAAATTTGAACTAAGCTTATTTTGTATGCCATTTTTTCTGGATCTTTGGAATAACACCAAAGTTACAGGTCATTAAATAAATAAATAAATAAATAAATATCATAGGACATTACACACAGCGCCATCTGACCCCAAACTAAGCAGAGCTTGTGCTATGGAAGACAGATAACTGATAGAATACTTAAATACTTTCTTTTTTTTTTTGTAAATACATACTTATAATACAAACAGTACACCCAGACACAGAACAAACATCGATGTTAGTCACACAAATGTTAGTCCTGAGTGGGAATCGAACCCACGCCCTTCAGCTCTCGAAGCAGACACACTACCAATGAACCAACAGGGCTGTCAAATGATGTGTCATAATGATAATCTCGACTTTGTTCTTTGATTTTAGGTATTGTCAACCATAAATTTCTATACTGACACTGTATGTAGGTATATTTTAGTTTCTACTCTACTTACTTAGGCTGTGGTTTGGGGTTTAAGAAAGGTTCTTATTATTCTAAAAGCAAAAGAAGAGTTAATGAATCTCACCAAGATTGCTGTTCCCCTCAGTGGCTCCATAGAACTCTAAGACCCTGGAGACGTTGAATCTGTCAATGAACTCTTGCCAGATCTGAGGCCTGAGGCCGTTGCCGAAGATGACCTTAACCTTATGAGCCTTATCGTTTGGACCAGGCGGTACAGTCAGGAGGTAGCGGCAGATCTCGCCGATGTACTGAGCTGCCTGGAATTTGAAATTGTATAGGTATCAGCAAACTTTTATAAAAGGATTTTAGATCAGGAAACATCCCAAAACATATCCGTTATGCTTAAAAAGAAATCGGTAGAACATATAATAACTTACCGTGCATCCGTATTTTGTCGCATCGCTCCAGTAGCTTGAAGCTGAGAATTTCTTCCTCAATACGACGGTGCAGCCGAGAATGATGGCTTGGCCAGCTCCGAGGACGCCGCCGGCAGTGTGGTGGAGCGGAAGGGGGTCGTAGACAATGTCGCTGGCGCTGAGGCCCGCTGATGTATGAACTCCGAGGGGTATTAGAAGAAACCTAAAGGTTTATAAGACGTTTTAGTTAATATAGCCACTTTTAGTTGATTGTTACGTATGTTTAAAAAGTGTTTGGTCGAGCACGTAATACATTAATTACAGTGTTGATTACAGTCTTTTTGAGTGTTCAAGGTATAAATGTACATTTAGTATGTCTCCGCTTGAAAGTCGTTTTACAACAGTGGTACAACAGTGATGAGGATTTAATTTAAAATTTATCTTGACGACAATTTTTAAATATCTATGAGCTAACAACCCTGTCATCTAAATGAATTACCTGATGTTTGTTATAATAGCTGCTTTAGGAAAGCCAGTAGTTCCACTTGTGTAAATAAACAGCAAAGTATCTCTCGGCTTAGCCTTTTCTACGTCTGTGAATGGTTGTGGCACCATCTCATTTAGTTCTGAAGCCAAGGGTATCGTATCCTGGAGTAGCAGCACAGATTCTCTCTCTGGTGAGTTGAACTGGAAGAGTGGGATGTCTGGAATCTCTGCTTTAATGTCCATAATCGCTGGAATATAGTAATTTTTCACAATTAAATTGTATTTATGAAAAATTATTGAAACGAACAGACATGGTTTGTCTGGTAGTAGTAGTAAGCCCATACTTTAAGAGTTGATTAGGTAGGTGCTACCGCAGTATCAGATATTCTACGACCAAACAGTAGTGTGTACACATTACTGTATTTCGGTTTGAATGATATTGCAGCTAGCAATATTACAGGGCTGTCAAGAGTAACCATCGAAAGCCTCAAAGTAATAGGCGCCAATGCAGCGATGCCCCGGACTTTGTTCTGCTACTCAAAATTCTGTGTATTGCTGCAATGGTTATGGGCATGTGTTATCATATACCATCAGGAAAACGTCTTTGTCTCATTATTTTTACAGAAAAACAGACAGAGAGATATCAATCGCGGCAGACATACCTTCGCGTGTAGGACATTCTTGCGAAAAAAATATTTAGTTGAGTCATTACCGTCAGCCATTTCATCCCCAAATATGACTGCTTTACAGCCAGCGATTCTGAGGCAGTGGATCAACTGTGCGCCTCTGAGGTTAGTATTGACAAGCGCCGTGGTCACCCGGAGCTTGGCCAGCCCCAGCCACGTGAAGATGTACTCCGGCGCAGTCTCCATGAAGAGAGCTATCACTTCCCCGCTCTTGAACCCTTGACGTTTGAAGTAGACAGCTATGCGGTTGCTTAGTTCATCTCCCTGAAATTATATAATTAGCAGCTTTTAGCAGATTTTTCTTCATGAAAAAGTAATGAGACCAACGAGGCGGTCTCCTAATGGTAAGATATAACGCACGCCCATGATCATTGCAACGATGATCAGAACTTGGAGTAGCAAGACAAAGTCCGAGGCATCGCTGCTTTGGTGCTCATTACTTTGAGACTTTCGATGGTTAGCCTCAACAGCCCTGTAATTTCGCTAGCTGCAGTACCCTTCAAAGTGGAACACAGTAATGCTTATACACTACTGATTGGCGGCAGAATATCCAATAATATGTGGTCAAGGATAGAGCACACTTACCTAAGAGTATACTCTTATAGACTTTTCATTAACCAGCAGCTCAAACTCTTTGTTGGAATGTGAGCCCACCGCACTAATCATCGCTATAAATGATAGCAAATCTGATAGAAAATCTATCTTATTCAGTGACCATATGGTGTCTTTTACCACGTACTACAATTAGTCTTACCTGTCGAAAAGTGAGTGCTCTATCGCCCATAACAAAGGCCTTCTTGTCTGGGTAAGCTTTAGCTATCTCTCCCCATCTGCTGACGACCGTGGTGCCACGTTTCTCCCACATCCAAATCTTGAACATTGTGATGAGGAGGACTCGAAGACCTCTGAAACAAGGCAAAATACCACTAACTACTTGCAAAATAAATGAATGTTTAAGGTATATATCTAGTTTATTTCCGCTTAACAGTCGTTCCAGTTCCAACAGTGATGAGGACTTAAAATAAACTAATTTGACACAGCTTATTCATTAAAAACCTAACCTTACTTAAAATCTAGAACAAATTTGACATAAACCTAAAAATATAATTTGAATTTTTTTTTAATTAGAATAACAAAAAATCTAATTTCTAATCTCTTTTTGTTGTGTTCTGTGTAACAAAAAATTATTTCCTTTCTTTCTTTCTTTATATTATGATCTACCACCATGTGAATTATAAATATCATAACGTGAACAATATCATCCTAAACGTTATATTGGATTCTATCCCAGTCGCACAGATCTCAGCATTGTGTGGTCCATTCTCTACTCAATGAAACTCTCCTCACTGCCAATCATTCAATCAATCCTGGTCACCTAGTAATAGAGATTATTTGGGACGGTCGCAGCGGTTCGTCTGTGAAGTAAGCATCTCAAAAAATTACTTCGGATTCATTGGCATCCAGCATAGTTCTACAGTTCTTGCTAAGTTTTAACAATAGTTGTATCGAAATTACTATCAAAACTGAGTTTTGAAAAATGAGATGCTAACTTCACACTACAGGTCACAGCATCTCATCAAAATTCGCAGATTTGACGTCAGAAGATATGAAATTCACTGAGTACTACATACACTTCATGATAAGAGTTCTAAAGAGTTCTAGTCATTTGAACATTTTCAATAATTATACCTTCCATCGCGTGCTTCTGAAGCAAATTAAGATCTTGGCTTCAAGAGATCTTGTTTTATGACTTTGACGATTATTTAAAACTAAGAGATTATTGAAGTAAGTAATTACAATATTTTTTTATTGACATTTAATTTCATTGACATAATTATTTTGCATGTGACATATTATTTCATTGACATTTTCATTGTTTTGACATATCTTATGATTTTGATACTTTAAAATATGAATGGGAAAATGACCTTTAACTTTGGTGTTATTAATAAATGATTTGTATTTGTAATTATAAATAATTACAAACCTCAAAATTACCGAATAAACGTGAGATGCTAGTGTGTATATAATGGTATAACTGAGAGTTCTGGGTTCAATATATTTTTTAAACGTTAGCAGAGGGCTCTTTACACGAGTTCCAAAAGAGTTCTTTTCTTTTGAACGTTCTCAATAATTATAAACCTCAACGGTGACGTTGGCTTTAGAATAGAATACAACTTTATTACACTCCAAACATACATACATTATAACATACGAATATGAAACATTAAATAAGAAATAAAGAATATAACTAAACGACGCCACAGCGCTGTCGCAGTCGCGTTTACTGCGACACATATAACTGAATCAGAATCATCTATTCTCCATAAATAACAACGATTGTTACAGGCAAGTCAATATAACAATAAAAATCGTCTTAAATTGAATTTCAGCTAAGTTAACAAACTAAGTAAATATTATAAATTAATTATTTTTATAAATTTTTACATATTTTACAAAAATTAGTTTTCCGAAATATTCATTGACTTAATGTCATTGACAGCCCTGTTGGTTCATTGGTAGTATTTCTGCTTCGAGAACTAAAGGGCGTGGGTTCAATTCCCGCTCAAGACTAACATTTGTGTGACCAACATCGATGTTTGTTCTGTGTCTGGGTGTACTGTATGTATTATAAGTATGTATTTACAAATAAAAAAAGGATTTAAGTATTCTGTCAACTGTCTGGTTCCCATAGTACAAGCTTTGCTTAGTTCGGCGCCAGATGGCGCTGTGTGTATAGTCCTACGATATTTATTTATTTATTTAAATATACAAAGATATTACAGTCATTATTCTGTAATATTTAAAGTGTTTCTTTGCCGAACTGAATGAGAACTATGGTAAGAGATAACTATCTTACCATCGGGAGAGCGTCTTGTTCGAAACATTACTATTACATTAAAAAAATGCCTGAAAAGATTCCGATGTATAGGGTATCGTTAGAATTCTTACATCATCTCGCGGGACATAGGCTTTAATTTTGTTGAAAAAACCTGAAATTTGTTGGTGTGCAACTGTGCATAGTAAAAAGTTTATATCTAACAACTTTTTTTATGGTTGGCAGGCTAGGTGTTTGACCACAGCTCACCTGATGCTAAGTGAAGGTGTGGTCGAAGATGGTAAAGCACACCTAGCCTGGAATGGAGCTGGCTTCCAAGTAAGGCTGCCGGAACACACCGTTAGGTGCTTGGCGGCAGATTTTCAACTTGAGGGTTGTAGCTAGCCAGCCGAGTACTAGAAAGTACCCTACCACCATGCTATGGTTTCCTCACGATGTTTTCCTTCACCGGCAGCTAAAGCTCATTGTGGGGGTTTCGGCATGCGAACCTGCTGCGCTAACTACTGAGCTATCATCGCTACAAACAATCTAAATACTAACACTAGCATAATGCCCAAAGAGCGATGCCAAACCCTACAAAAAAACTAAGCAAACTGTATAAATTGTAATTGTCCATAAATAAATCGTTTTTAATTTCAAAATACTGAATACCTTCTTTTTTAACAGAACTATATACTCGTAGTAGGTATAGTAAGTAGTTCGTAATACCGATATCCGGCGACAAACAAAAGTTCGAGACGTCGGTATCGCAATAATGAACTTCAACTGGAGCTGGGGAGGACACGTTGCTAGGCGAAGAGATGGCAGGTGGAGTAAGGTTGCAACAGAGTGGTGGCCTAGGCAAGGGAAGCGGAGCATCGGTCGTTCAGCCGCAAGATGGGTCGACGGTATTGTCACCGTCGCGGGTCGAACCTGGACCAGATTGGCACACGACCGAGGCAGATGGCGTGTAAAGAGAGGCCTATACCCAGCAGTGGGATAAAGAAGGCTGTGGATGATGATGATGATATAGTAGGTAAATATTTTTTTTTTTTATAGTAGATAGGCTTGCGTTTGACCGCCATCCCACCTGATGTTAAGCGAAGATGCGGTCTACGGTGGAGCACGCTCGCCTAGAAGAAACCGATTCACTCGCGACTTGAAGGCACCCAGACTATATTCATTACTCATACCAAATACTCATATACCCAATAATAATAATAAAATTTAAAAATTAAGAAAAGAAATAAATAACTGGAATAATAATAATAATAATAGCCTTTATTTAACAATCCTGTACATTTATGGAGAATAATTTAAATTTAATTATGTGTCACCGGTATTGTCTTGCGTCTTCGCATAGGCCTCCCCAAGAGCAAGTGTTTCAAAACCCATTTAATGACATCTTTAAAATTTTGAAGTGACTTGTAACATTGGTGTTATCAATAAAGTATTTGTATTTGTATTTGAGCTTGCCATAGTTTCCGATTTTGAGTCATCCTTCTCCACGTAACACCTGCCGTTTTCCGAATATCGTCTTCCCATCTCGTACGTTGTCTTCCTCATATACCCAATACCAATACCCAAATACTCCATGGAGTTTAGCAGTGAGTGGCAAGGTGTACCGGAAGCCTTCATCAGGATTGTAAGGACGTCAAGAGTGTCGCAGTTGGCATGATTGGATGATTGCTTTCAACAGATG
Organism: Biston betularia; assembly: GCA_905404145.2. Lineage (NCBI taxonomy): Eukaryota > Metazoa > Arthropoda > Insecta > Lepidoptera > Geometridae > Biston > Biston betularia. The sequence goes on from FR989884.1 coordinate 1,241,515, forward strand.
TTTACATGTAGTTAGAGGCTTCGAGAGGAGTGGAAACGTATAGTTTCATGAACATACTAAACGGACTTTTAGATTAAGTTATTTTTATAAATTTGTAATTAGTATTAATTTCAGACCTCCTACGTATATCGTCACTCCATCGAGTCTCAGGGCGTCCTACGCTACGTTTGGCAATTCGTGGTCTCCACTCTAGAACACGTCTACCCCAGCGGTTGTCGGTTCTGCGACAGATATGTCCAGCCCATTGCCACTTCAGCTTGCTAATACGCTGAGCTATGTCTGTTACTTTAGTTCTCTGGCGAATTACTTCGTTTCGGATACAATCCCTTAGAGAAATGCCAAGCATAGCTTTCTCCATAGCTCGCTGAGCGAGTTTGAACTTTTTTTTTTTTTTTTTTTTAAATAAATATCATAGGACATTACACACAGCGCCATCTGACCCCAAACTAAGCAGAGCTTGTACTATGGAAGACAGATAACTGATAGAATACTTAAATACTTTTTTTTTTTGTAAATACATACTTATAATACATACAAGAAGTGACCACTACTTGAAGACCATTCCCGCTCTGAGTGTCCACGTTTGACAGCTGGCGGTGGATGGAAGCGAAAAGCCGAAGATCGGACTAAGTGGCGTGTCTTGGGAGAGGCCTATGTCCAGCAGTGGACTACAAAAGGCTGATGATGATGATTAATTTAAGATATTAGTATTATATTGTATAGATAGTCTATACTTTTATAAAGGGGAAAGATTTGATTGATTGTTTGTTTGTATTGAATAGGCTCCGAAATTACTGGACCGATTTCAAAAATTCTTTCACCGTTGGGAAGCTACACTATCTCCGGGTGGCAAAGGCTACTTTTTATCCCTGTATTCTCACGGGAACGGGAACTACGCGGGTGAAACCGCGAGTCGTCCGCTAGTCTTAAATAGTTTAGTTATTATGCCTTGCTTTACAATTTGCACATAAACTATATTTTAGTAGGTAGGTATTATTTTAAAGTTCATCTACCGAGAAAATTTATAGAATTATAATTATAGTTTTTAGTGAGTTTCAAGAACAATGGTTTCTTTGTCAAGATTTTCTTAAATACACTTCTTTGCTACTTTAAGATATACTATTTTTTTAGCATAATTTATTCAATTATGCTAAAAAAATAGTTGTGTACTTACAAAAATACATAATATTATGTAATTCTATAAAATATTAGACGGGAAGATAACACCATTGATGCTAATTGTGTTTTATATCATGATTCCAAAAAGTTAATTTCTAAATACATCAATTTGTTTCAGTTTCTTACGGACGCCTCGCGGTTTCACCCGCGTAGTTCCCGTTCCCGTGGGAATACAGGGATAAAAAGTAGCTTAGATCAACCGGGGAAAGTGTAGCTTCCCAACGGTGAAAAAAGTGTCGGAGCCTATTTAATACAAACAAACAATCAAATCTTTCCTCTTTATAATAGTATAGATAGACAAACCTTTAAGGAAATAATGCTTTTAGTAACAGTATAAAGTCTCAAAATCCAGTACTTAAGTGAATAAACAGATAGACGCGGAAAGAGAGTGTTTTATCCTACTAATATTATACCTAAAGGCGGAAGTATGGAAGTATGTAAGTGTGTTTGTATGTTTGTTACTTCTTCACGCTCCAACGGCTGGACCAGTTTTAATAATGGCAGTCGCTGAGATCCTGGATAGGCATAGGCATAGATAAAGGCTACTTTTCATCCTGGAAAATGTAGCGTTTACGTGGGAGCAGCGGGTAAAATCGCGGGGTGCAGCTTGTACTATTCATAAATAAATATAACAAGGTAGATAATTCATACACAGACGACGTCTTAGTAATGAAGTTTCGTAAGATACCAACGGTGCACGGAACTCTAAAAACTTCCAAATAATTGTTTCCTTATGTAATGTAACCAGGCGCGGTCGCAGCCTAACATTTTGTAGGGGATAAAATAATATGTCGAATGAATTAGACTTCATTAAACAATACACAATTTTAAAAGAAACGTTAATTAACGTTAACGTTAACGTTTAATGCTTGTTACGGAATTAAACGTTTTACGTTTAATTTACGGAATTAAACGTTTTACGTTTAAGTTTTAAATTTCGTAACAAGCATAAAAACAAAAACAAACAAACAGATACAGACAAAAGTTACAAAATAGGGGCTCACCTCAGCATAATGCTGGTCATACTAAGTGGTATGACCAGCGCTGGTCTTCCGGAGAGCCCTTGTAGATTACAACCAAAAAAAAAATCGTAGGACTACACACACAGCGCCATCTGGCCCCAAACTAAGCAGAGCTTGTGTGATGGAAGTCAGATTACTGACTTCCATCACACAAGTACCCATACAATGTTTGTTCTGTGAACAAACATTTATTTATTCACAAACTTACAAATACAAACATACAAACAAACAAACATACAAACTTATTCACAATATTGCACACATTATAAAACAAATGGAAGTCTTCTATTTTTATTGGCAAATCGGGTGATAATGTTTGAGACGCCTGGGTCTATCTCTGTATCTAGCTATATTTAGAAGAGCTAAACCTGTCAACCTTCCTTCTAACGTGTTTGAAAAGAATGCAAGCAAACAATTGTAGCGAGGGGTAGAAAAATGCTTCAAATTAATTAGGAAATTTTTAGAAGATTTTTCAGTTTGTCGTGTACGATTTTTTCATGTCCTCTGTGTGGTGTAACAAGTAGTTTTTATACCAAGGAGTTTTTATACTTTTTATAAGTGGCCTGTTACGTTTGTGTCGTGCGCTTGGCCGATGGTATTTTGTTCGGCAGCGTGATTTTGTCAACTAAATGGTTTGATTAGAAAAGCATTTCGCTGTGTTGTTTTAATTAAAATACACATTAATGACCCTTCCCTTCGGACCGCGCCTGATTGTAACTAAACCAGATTACCTTGAAATTGTATTAAAAAATACAAAATTAGCATTGAATGTAACATAAAACTACTAATTTTATTAAATTGGTGTTTATTTTGAACAAATAAATGATATTTTTATTTCAGTACTTTGATGTTTATACCTAGACAAACTCTAAATTATGCGGAGTGTATAATAAAACATAATTTACGATTTAACAACATTTTTTTTATGAAAAGACTTTTCAGTGCATCATGGTATTTGTTTAATTCAGTTAACATGACAATGCTAATATCGTAGCTATGATAGCTCAGTGGTTAGCGTTGTCGGTTCACGTTCACACGCCAAAGGGTTTGAAACCCTAACAATAAGCTTGAGCTGCCAGTGAAGGAATGCATTGTGAGAAAACCATAGCATGGTGGTAGGGTAATTTCTAGTACTCGGCTGGCTAGCTACCACCAAGTTTAAAATCTGCCGCCAAGCATCTAACGGTGTTCCAGCAGTTTCACTTAACAGCCAGTTCTATGCCCTAATTTGTTGTACTTTACCATATTTTTAAGCAAACTAAAAAAAAATGTTTTTGTCACAAAAAAATTAGATAAAAACGCACGCGGTCCCCAATATGCAAGACTTGTGCTTAGTTTGGGGTCCAATGATTACAAGTTCATACACTGAATTCTGAATTGTAATGTCCAACACCTCCAGATGTCTGTAAAATAAATTTATCTTTATCTTTTATCTTCGACCACACCGTTACTTAACATCAGGTGAGCTGTGGTCAACCTAGCATGTCAAACATAAAAAAAGTAAAGTAAAAAAATGTAATTTTGCTAGCAGGCCTATACTCATAACGAAGCGGGCACGGGGTGAGACGGGGGTCGTACCAGTTCTTGGAAAAAAAATCATGCCACTTATTTGTGTGAATACCTACGTGTTCTCATTGTTACATTTCTCGGAATCTTTGAGTGCGCACAAACTGTTATGGTATATGTTTTATAAATTGAAGGTGTTTTCCAAAAAAAATAAATCAGTATTTGTTATAAGCAGAACTGGTTAAGGATTGTATTGTATGTTATTTTTCATTAACATTTAAGTTATGGTATCGTAATTTTCTCAGAGTATATTTTAACAAAATCAGCAAAGGTTTTTAATAGTTCATTTGTGGTTTTAATTATTTTTATTTGGTGTGAACATTTATTAAACAAAAAAAAAAGACGTGTGGCACTCGGGGACTGCCGCGGTAAAGCTATTGCATTAAAAGTTCTGCTATTCATCGATAGATGGCAAAACTAAAAAGTATCACCGCTGTGCCGATGGGAGTGGGAGTGTTAGGTTATTTTCGTTACGGAATTTCTGGATTCGGTCTCCACGCTCAAGGCCCGCGATAGAAGCTATGCAATAGCTTAATAAAAAAACCTTAAACTAATACTATTTACAAAATGTATACAAAAAACTTAATCTAAAAATCCGTCAGAGGAGGGATACGTGGCCAGAATGCTGGTAGCATTGCCACGCTGGATGGTAATGCTAAGCTTTTGACCAAAGTACATACCAGCATTCTGGTCACCTGAAGCCTCCTCTAAACGTTTTTATTTTTTGTTTTGTTGCTCAATAAAAAAGTTGTTATTAACTCTCTTGCTGCGAGCATTTGTATCTAAATTGTTCATAATAAATCATGGACTCTGACCCACTTTCAATGTCTATTTTATCAACACTTACAACCCTTGTACAATCTTGTTGAAATATAAGCATATAATATAGATAAATTCTATTTTTCTCATATTAATTTGCTGAATAAACTTCGATTATAATATGTAAGTCGCTTCGCGCCGTCTGTACGCTTAGATCTTTTAAACTACGCAACGGATTTTAATGCGGGTTCCATCAATAGACAGAGTGATTCAAGAGAAAGGATATAATACGTATGTACCTATAATACATGCATATGCACCACGTTAGTATCTACATTACACCCGTGCGAAGCCGGGGCGGGTCGCCGGTATCTATACTAATATTATAAAGAGGAAAGATTTGATTGTTTGTATTGAATAGGCCCCAAAACTACTGGACCGATTTCAAAAATTCTTTCACCGTTGTAAAGCTACACTATCTCCGGGTGACATAGGTTTTACGGGTGATTACTTTTATTCCTGAATTCCCACGGGAACGCGAGCTACGCGGGTGAAACCGCGAGGAGTCCGCTAGTCTAATATATAGGTATTGTATGTATAGGGAGACAAGGAAAGGGCAAGAAAGGAAATAAGAATTAAGTAATTCGTGTTTGTTGGTAGAATTATTCGTTTAATGCATGTTTAATTGATATGTATATATTTATATTTTATATATTTTGATTTTAGACTAAAACGTCACAATATGCCAATTACAATAGTCTTTAAAAATAAAATTATTAAAAAGGTAATTGTATGAACAAAGTCAAAATGAAATGTGCAAATGTCAAAACATTATTATTGTTTATTTTTTTTTTGTATGTATGTATTGTAAATTATGTTGAAATGTGTTTTATGTCATAAATAAAGTGTTGTCTATTGTCTATTGTCTATTGTCATTATCAAAATAAATTTAATAGTCAACAAACTCAAGTCATAAAAAAAAAATTAGGCCCGCCTTAAGTTTTGTTATTTTAATTTTAGATTGACGCATACCCAAGAAAAGTAGTAACCGCCTACCTGTACAGTTCGGAATATACTAGTTAAAATAATTCAAACACTGTGGGCTTGGTGTGGGTGGGTTTTATAAAAAAAAGCAATATTAATCTACAAGTACCAGGAGTGAATGAACGGTTAAAAGACACATGATTCCCGAAGACCTTTGCTCTGTTGATAGCGCTACCGACTGCCGTCGACATTTGAGCCGTATTGTCGCCTGGTACGTCCGCGTTGAGAGGTCAAATTCCAACTGCATTCAACTAGACCTATTTAGAGTTCTCTATCCAAAGTTCGATTTAGGGATGGCCAAAGGAGGTTTAATAAATATCGTAGGACTATACACAGCGACATCTGGTCCCAAACTAAACAGAGCTTGTGTGATGGAAGTCAGATAACTGATAGAATACATGAATACTTTTTTTTTGTAAATACATACAGAACACCCAGACACAGAACAAACATTTGTTTATTCACAAAATGTTTGCCCTGAGTGGTAATCGAACCCACGCCCTCCAGCTCTTTATTCGTTCAGCATTTTATTTATTTTATATTACTTTTGAAACACTAAACTACCTACAAAATTAAATTGCATTTCACTTAGTTTTTCTAAATCAGGGTTTGTCAAATTTGTAGTTGTCAATGTATTAGTATACATTGACTTTCAAGATCCAAAAATAAATGCCAGTAGCTGTGATTTCACTGTAAAATTATGCTCTATTTGTCCATAAATGGAAAAAAATTGTGTGTATGGAAATCGAACGACCTTTAACTTGACCATGTTTTTTGTATCAACATGTAAGGACATCAAAACATGAGTGCAGATTTACTGAAAGTGTACTTTATCTAATCAGCCACAGTATTATGTAAACTAAGATAAGAATATTTACTACATAATAGCAAACCAAACTCAATTAAAGTCAGGCGTAAAATAAAAAACGAAAATTGCAATCGTCGCCTTCTTGATATGTAATTCTTTTTTGTACGTGTTTGTCACTGAACTCCTCTTAAACGGCTGGACAGATTCGGATGTCATTTTTGTTTTTTTATTATATACTAGCTGTACCCGCGACTTCGTTCGCGATAAGTAAAGAATCTACTCGTATTTGATAGGCATGCTATTGCGACAGCAATTTTCGATTTTTCAATAATATAATTAGGCTATCTTTTTCGCAAAATTTACATCTGACGGGTTAAACGGCTGGACAGATATGGATGTATTTTTTTGTTTTTTTTTTATTATATACTAGCTGTACCCGCGACCTCGTTCGCGACAAGTGAAGACTCTACTCGTATTTGACAGACATTTATACTTTACTCGCTCGACAAAAAAGTGCTTTTCAGCAGCATATTACCTACTTTGTTGTCAAGGTTTGCATCTTGCTTTTGAATTGGCGAGTTTCAAATATAATGATAGGAAATTGTAAGCATGTAACTTCGCTACCATATCATTAGCCCTGTTATTTTGTTAAGGTAGCTCTTTAAATTAGAACATTGTGATATTTGCACACTACTACTTGCATATCTGATAACGCTGTGATCTAGACGGCTTTCTCTAAAGAAGATTCGCGAAGAAGGAAGAAGGAAATAAGAGAAGATAAGGGAACAAAATGGGTGAAGGTAAAATTCAAAATTCATTTATTTGTAGCATAATTATCGATCAGTGTACATTTACAGAACAGGTCATAAGACCTGTTCACATATAAATGTGAGGTATAGTTCTTTTTTTTATGGTTGACAGACTAGGCGTTTGACAGCTCACCTGATGTTAAGTGAAGGTGTGGTCGAAGATGGTAAAGCACACCTAGCCTGGAACGGAACTGGCTCTCAAGTGGGGCTGCCGGAATACACCGTTAGATGCTTGGCGGCAGATTTTCAACTTGAGGGTGGTAGCTAGCCAGCCGAGTACTAGAAAGTACCCTACCACTATGCAAGTTCACATATCCTTGCCTGCTAGAGCGTACAATTTAACAATTTACAAAATTTTAAAATATCAAAATGTCGATAATCAAATAATAATCATTTATAAAATGTCAGAATGAAGAAATGTAAGGGGAGAAGGTGGGTGTTCCCTGGTAGATACAATCTGGGTGCCTTCAAGTCGCGAGTGAATCGGTTTATTCTAAGCGAGCGTGCTCCATAGTAGGCCCCAACTTCACTTAACATTAGGCGAGTTGGCGGTCAAACGCAAGCCTATATGTTTGACAGCCCCGTTGGCTCATTGGTAGTATATCTGCTTTGAGAGCTGTAGGGCGTGGGTTCGATTCCCACTCAGGGCAAAACATTTTGTGAATAAACAAATGTTTGTTCTGTGTCTGGGCGTTCTGTATGTATTATAAGTATGTATTTACAAAAAAAAAAGAAGTATTTATGTATTCTACCAGTTATCTGACTTCCATCACACAAGCTCTGCTTAGTTTGGGGTCAGATGGCGCTGTGTGTATAGTCCTACGATATTTATTTATTTATTTATTTATTTATTTATTTATATGTAATAAAAAACGGTCTACCACCCATATATTGAGTTGTCAAAAATTTCAATAAAAAAAATTCTAAAACTCAAAATATGCCAGGAATTCGCACACCACTGCATTCCGAGTGGTGATAGTAAACAAATAACTCATTACGATTATCGGCAAGATAACGGCTATCTCACCACCTAGGCGCCTTATCGTACTGTAATTAAAATACAGACTGTAGCGTTCGGTTCCGCTTCAAATATTAATAGCGAGCGGATTATGTGAGTTAAAAAAAGAAAAAAACTGACAAAAAGACAAAAAGAAATAAGAAAAGGTGTTTTAATTAAAAACATATCTGATTTCTCAATTTCTAAGACCACCACCATCATTTATTACCGTAAATGGTTTCATGGTAATGATTTTTTTTTGCTTTGATTTTGGCGTCGCATTTTGAGCATTTGCCAATGTCAAGTGTTTCGATATTTTCAGATATTTTCAAGTTTCATAAGTTAAATAAGTTGCCTTGTAGCTATAGTTATAATTGAAGTCCAGTCTTGGTCAAGTCCAGTCATGTTTTAGTAAAGTAGTGGCGACTTGTACTATAATTTTCAATTGAGTTTTGGAAGCAACACAAAAAGTCATGTTTCACCACATTATATCATTGTCCCATACTCGCGCTTGTAGTTCGGCACTTTATGAACAAAATATCACCATTTTTAAGCGTAAACACTCGAAAAACACAAGTTTTGGAAAAAATACAACGGGGCGACACGACTCTTTCCACGTTCCCGCCAAAATGGCCGTGGTATTAAACTTTTTTTTTTGCTCGCCTTGTGAAGGCTGAACTTAGAGATGCCTGTTTTTTTATTTTCGACTTGACCTGTACCTTTATTTGTGCAAAAAAAAATAGTAATTTTAATTTGATTGGGTGCGAGAATAATACAAATCCTAGATATGTATATATAATGTACTAAAAAACGTCGGCCTGCCAACAAACAACAATTACTACTACTTTTACTTGGTTGTAAATCTTCTTAGCTGGAAGCCGTCTAGGTAGATACCACCGCAGTACCAGATATTCTGCCGCCAAGCAGTAGTGTGTAAACATTACTGAGGGAACACGCTGTTAGATGCTTGGCGACAGATTTTCAACTTGAGGGTGGTAGCTAGCCAGCCAAATACTATAAAGTACCCTACCACCATGCTATGGTTTCTTCACGATGTTTTCCTTCACCGGCAACTCAAGCTCATTGTTGGGGTTTAAACCCACGCCCTTCGGCATGCGAACCCACCGCGCTAACTGAGCTATCATCGCTACAATTTAAATTAATGCAATGCAGCTTATACCCTGTTATTATAACAATAGAACAGTTGCGTTAAATAGACCATAAACCAGATTGCTTTTATAAAAAAAAAACTATTAATATATCTAATTAATTATTATATAGAGCAAATAAATAGTCAGTAAGCAAATAATTCTATATTATTACGATATAGTAAGATTAAGTTGTCAGTTCTGTGATAATTTATCGCGTTTATTATAATTATCAGTGGCCGGGGGTGGTATTAAGAGTTCAAGTCCGGCTGGCTACCTACTATAATAAGAGTTCCAAAGGTACTTTAAGAATGTCCACGACCCTTTTAATATTATTTTAATGTTTGTAATGAAACGAACGAAACATTCCGTTAATGGGAAGATATATGCCTAACCATGTATTATAAGTAGTATGTATTTACCAAAAAGTATTTAAGTAAATAAATAAATAAATAAATATCATAGGACATTACACACAGCGCCATCTGACCCCAAACTAAGCAGAGCTTGTGCTATGGAAGACAGATAACTGATAGAATACTTAAATACTTTTTTTTTTGTAAATACATACAGTACATAGAACAAACATCGATGTTAGTCACACAAATGTTAGTCCTGAGTGGGAATCGAACCCACGCCCTTCAGCTCTCGAAGCAGACACACTACCAATGAACCAACAGGGCTGTCCTGAAGTATTCTATCAGTTATCTGATTTCCATAGTACAAGGTTTTACTTGGTGGTAGATCTCCTTAGCAGGAGGTCGTCTAGGTAGGTACCACCGCAGTACCAGATATTCTGCCGCTAAGCACTAGTGTGTAAACATTACTGTGTTCCGGTTCAAAGGGTACTGCAGCTAGCGAAATTACTGGTCTGTGGAGACTAACCATCGAAAGTCTCAAAGTAATGAGCGCCAAAGCAGTGATGCCCTGAACTTTGTTTTGTTACTCAAAGTTCTGTGTATCGCTGCAATGGTCATGGACAAGCGTTATCTCTTGCCATCAGGAGAACGTCAAGTTCGTCTCATTACTTTTACATTAAAAAACAATCTGGAAAACAGTAATTTTTCCAAAATTCTGTTTGGCGGCAGAATCTCACTAATGTTAATGTGAAAATTTGGATGGATGGATGGATGTTTGTTACTCTTTCACGCAAAAACTACTTAACAGATTTGGTTGAAGTTTGGTATGGAGGTAGCTGACAACCTGGATTAATACATAGGCTACTTTTTATCCCGAAAACATGTAGCGGGTAAAACCGCGGAGCGCAGCTTGTGAGTAATAAACACGTTGGCATCGCCTGGCTTAAGTCTATTTAGGATCTAGTTTGAAGTAATTTACTGAGTACTTTGCCCTTGAAATGAGAAATAGGTTTTATACTCAATAGTTAGTTAGACAACCCTGTTGGTTCATTGGTAGTACGTCTGTTTTAAGAGCTGTAAAGAGTGTGGGTTCGATTTCTACACAGGACAGACATTTTGTGGTGTAAACAAATGTTTGTTCTGTTTCTGGGTATACTGTATGTCTACTTATTATAAAACAAAGTCACTTCCCGCCGTCTGTGTGCTTAGATCTTTTAAACTACGCAACGGATTTTAATGCGGTTTCCCTCAATACACAGAGTGAGTAGCGCATAGACGACGGGAAGCGACTTTGTTTTATACTATGTAGAAATTTAAGCCCACCTCAAATAGACTCGATTAGAAGTAACAGCCTAAAATGTGGTCGGCTTAACCCTACCCAAATTTACTTGAATTATGACGGCGGATGCTGAGATTAATAGAATAGACGGCGTACGGAAGAAGTACCCACAGTAGCGACTCAATTCTTGCAAAAACAGCAACTCGTGTTAATGTAGCCCAAGATGTAAAAAGTTCAAAAGCATTATATATTTTTTTTTTAAATTGATGAATTGATGAATATGTTTGTTTTGATGTGCGCCTAAAACCATATGTTATTTACTGTGGGGATGGCTGGCAGAAAATGCTTTAGCATTAAACCCTCCATTTGTACCTGTTTTTTTAAGTGTGCAATAAAGTATTAAATAAATAAATATTTAAAACTCACGTTAAGTCCCGATGATGCGTCTTCTTCCAGATATAAATCCACTGGTATCTATCACCCGTCATCAAGTATGTCGTTGCTACTGCTATCAGTCCCAGCAGTGGGGGAGAGTTCCTTGACACCCATCCTAGAGCCCCACACACTAAAGCTATGGAAGTCAATATCACGCCTTTATTCTTTTCTGCCTCCTCGAAACGAACTCCTGACTTTTTTGTCATCCTGGTACATTTATTTTGTATTGTAGCTCAGCATAGTTTCCTGAAACATAGAAAATAGATTTATAAAGGACTAGCGGACACCTCGCGGTTTCACCCGCTTAGTTCCCGTTCCCGTGGGAATACAGAGATAAAAAGTATCTTATGTCACCTGGGAATAGTGTAGCTTCCCAACGGTGAAAGAATTTTTGAAATCGGTTCAGTAATTTCAGAGCCTATTCAATACAAACAAACAAACAATCAAATCTTTCCTCTTTATAATAGTATAGATAGATTTTCCAAGACTACTATTCGCAATTACTCCTTTAAATAAATTAAAAATAATTGAACTACATAACTATATTAAATCTTTTTTTTCTTGTTTGTACAAAAATTAATCTCTGTTTCCCTTGGTTACGCCATACGACTTAACCAATCTCACTCATCTTACCATAATTTGAGAACGACTTTACCGATCTTATTTTTTAAGTTTTCTAATGCTTTGTAGAAGGTTCTTAAGGAAAGATAAATTGAGGAAATTACGCAGAAAATTGGAAAATTTCAGATTTTTTTTATGATAAATTCTACACGAAGTCAGCTAGTTTTAGAATAAAGATGGTACCGTTTGGTTGGAAAATGGTACAAACAATGCTACTCTACCTTTTTTAATTTTTAATAATTAGGTACTTATAATTAGACGCATCTAAATATCTATTATACGCAAACTTATAAAAATAAAATAAATCCTAATCTAAACACTAGAATAATATTTATTCAAAATGTTTTTAGTCTGCTAATTTCATGTGATATATTTAACACTTATATACATTCTAATTATATTAATATTGTCTCCTAATCAAAGAAATTAAGTTACTAATTGGTACTTATAAATTCCGATCATAGTTTACGATTGGACACAATGAACAGCTATGGACTCCAAAACCAATATTGAACTACTTAAGTATCAGTTTTGAAATCAACTTTTTTTTTACTCCCACTACAAGCTAAGTTGTTTCAAAATCAAAATTCACACTTACTTGAAAATAATGTTAACAGTGTGCCGAGAACGTAATAAAAAAACACTGTTAATAATCACAAGCACATTCGTGACACAACCCGGCGCTCAGAATACTGACTGGCCGTGACCAGACAGACCAGTATCGTGTGGGTTGTAGCATCTGTATCGTAGGTACTAGTGATGTATCGAAAACAAGTCGAGATAAGAAGAATTTTTGTTATGCTAAATGCTATTAGCAGTTTGGTTTTCTGTTATAGGAATGCTGACAAACTGTTATTTTAGATGGATACGAGTGGTTATATGAAATGTGTTTTATTGCGTACTTCAGACATGAATATTTTTCATAAAGCAATTATATCGTTTCATTTCTCACTTTCGGTTTGCGGCGTCTAAGCCTGAGTCTGTGATCAGAAAGATCAAAAGATAATAAAAAGACTTTTTACTGTCACACCATTAATAAAATTTAGATGTTATCTAACAGTTTAACAACAGTGCAACAGCTGGCGGCCTTATCGCTTAAAGTGATCTGTGCCAGGCAACCTTAGTACGGCAAGTATTTGTGGTAAAAGTGAAGGATAGACAGATAATAATCATTATACATAACGTAAATGTTGTGTACAGATCTTATTCTTTATTCTATATTCAGAAATAAATACATATCTGTGAAATGAGAATAACTTTGTAACTGTAATAAAAAATATCCTTTACCAAATAGAAATCTTAGTAGTTGCAGTTATCTTTCATTTCAATTAACATTTAAATACAAGCAGTTAACAAAATAGCAACATACCCCAACAATGAACTTGAGCTCCTGGTGAAGGAAAATATCGCTAGGAAACCACCCTCAAGTTGAAAATCTACCGCCAAGCATGCAACGGTGTGTTCCAGCAGCCTCACCTAAAAGCCAGTTCCATTCCAGGCTAGGTGTGATTTACCATCTTCGATCACACTGCCTCTTAACATCTGGTGAGTTGTGAACAAACATCTAGCTTGTAAATTGTACAAAAAAAACAAATCATGTATTTTTTTCGCATTTTATAATCAAATATAAATTGTTAATGATTAGGCAAAAATAAATATATAGGTTAGGTACAATGTATTGAATGATATTAAACTTCGATAGGTCAAAAAGTAAATGAGGTCATTTGCGTCATTCACCTTGCTGCTTAGCATTAGCATACATAGTGTTATTTAGATTTATAATTAGCATGCTTTTAACGTTTAAAATAGCGTATAGCTGCTTTGATTAACATCACTATCTACAATTATTAGACCGATAAAAGGATTGGCTCTTACGACCTTTTCGCTGACATTGGGAGGAAACGAAACCTAGTAGAGGAGTAAAGGATGTAAGTGACATTTAATTGCAATATTAAGTTTATCTCGTGCATATAAATTTGTTTTTGTTTCATTGAATGCAGGCTAAGGTCGACGCACGATAGTTATTTTGGTTTGTATTTGACCTTATAGTCTACGGAGAGTTAATCATTATCTGTTTTGATTGGTTTTATTAGCTACATCGTACGGTTTTACTTGCAACTTTCTCGCTTTTTTCCGCATTTCCGACACTAAATTGTTCTGATATCCTGGTACAAAACAGAGACTTGGGAAAAGTAAAACAAAGCAATTTCGTTTTTTTTTAAATTAATTTTAGTAGTTTCATGCCAAACGATTAAAAGTTTGCATAGGTTAAGTGACCAGCCCTAGTGCCAGATTTAGTGTGCGCCCGAAAGCTTCTAACATGGCTTGATAGTTGCTGTTATATAAATATTTGAAGTGTGTCATCCGACTCACGGTAAGTAGTGCTCAGAATTAAATACCACTCGTGGTCACCCGAAGGTTGAGCTGGTATTCTAAACATCAGTAAGATCCATGTCCATGAAATCAAGCCACGAGAGGTACTCAAAGTTTGTTTAGGTACTTAATGCATAAATCGATTTATGTCCAATTAAACATAAAATATTTATTACCTTTGCCCAAATCAATATTTGGGGGAAGAGCATTTACCTTTTTAACCTTTGGCTAGCAATGCAAGATATTATTTTTGGGCTTGAATTAAAGAATGGAAAATAAAGATATTTCAAACGAACTGGACGCTCTTCAGATGGTGAGTGATGTTTACCTATGATGGGATTACCAACCCTAAATTTTAAAAACTAGGAATTGAATTTGGAAAAGCCAGGACAATTCAGTTTAAAAACTGAATTTTAAAATACATGCCTTTATCAGGGCGTACGCAGGTCGCTGCTTAAAAACTATCCAGGACACTACAAAAATTGGGGCATGCCCTGGGAAAACGGGACGGTTGGCAACTCTAGTCAATGACCATTGCAATGGTACTCAGAACTTTGAGTAACAAAATAAAGTCCAGCCCCTGTACTCTGAGATTCTAAATGCAATATCTGTTAGGCGCTAGCAAAACAGCTACGCGATTGCAAACCTTAGTCATATGCAGACCACATCTTCGCTTAACAAGAGGCAAGATAGCGGTCAAACGCAAGCTTTTTTTAAAAATCTATATAGGTATTATGTACAGACACAGAATAAACGTAAAAATTATTTTGTATTAATTAAAACTAAAATCAAAAACCTAGATAAAACTCTGTTTTTATACGATTGAAGATAAAGCAATGATATCTAGGTGATCATTTTGACTTTCATTCTGTTATTGACACAAACCATTTATCGTCGCATTTATTTTAAGGATTTACGATAAGTAAGCGAACCAAAGAACTAATATGTCAATATGCGAAATTAACAAACAATTAAACTATAGAAAAGTGTTTGGAAAATGTGTCAGTGCTCCTAGCGCGGGTTAATGAAGATGTTTTTTTTAAATACATTTATGATTTTCGTTAACATACTAGCATAATGCACACAATAGTTAGTCAATAAATCGTGGACACAGCTTTGTGTACATTTTGGCAACACCGAGTACTGCTCCGGATTTTCGTGTTGCAACGTAATGTTCTTTTATCGAATGATGTTATTAAATTTTCCCACAATGAAAGCAAGTTTAAACACTTCAAAACTTAAGATATTTTGAATTTTTCACTCTTTATTTTATATACAAAGAAGAAAGAAAGAAAAACATTTTTTGGTTTTTTAAAAGACACTAGATACAACCACGTATAACTACAGACAAAACACACAAATAAATTAACAATTAATTTAAAATTTTAGGGTAAAAAAACAATTAATACGTCAAATAAAAACATATGAAGTATTGTGAAATAAAAACTTACTTATCGTAAAAGTATTTCATGAATAACGCCTGCGAAAATCACAATATCGTTCTGACCTAAATTCACTAACAGAATTTTGTTATGATGAGAACAATCGCTTGCGAAACGTAAGTAACTCAATTATATATCATAATTTCTCTAATGATATCTCGTGATCTCGCATGTAGGTGAAAATACAAGGAGTTTACACGTCTTAGTCAAAAAATCAAATTGATTGTAACAAAACTACGAAATTTTCTATTTAATTAAACACACTTACACTTGCAAATGGTGGAATAATCTTTCTTCTTTCGTATTCCCGCGGTTTTACAACATTGGGTTCTTCAAAAGGAGTGTTGATAGGATCTTAAATGGTTAGCTACGCATATCTATAGGCGACAGAAATACGTCATTTGTGAGAATTTCAACTGTCTAACTGTCACGGTTTATGAGATACAGCGTGGTGACAGACGGTCAGACGGACGGACAGCGGAGTCTTAGTAATAGAGTCCCGTTTTACCCTTTGGGTACGGTACCATAAAAAAGCTTTTAACCCTCTGACACTCTAATTAAGTCATCGAACAAAGGTTCGACGACAGCTACAAGATCACCCTGACAACTACATGTATGTATAATGACATGATGATATTTATTTATCTGTTTAATTATTTATTCGTTTCTTAGTTTTATGATCTTTAATTCAACATTCCACGAAAAATAGCGGCTGATGTTGTTGTCAAAATTCTGATTTTTGAGCCTAGTATGAAAGTGTTTGTTCATAGTTTACTAGCTGCGCCCCGCGGTGTTACCCGCAACATGTTTTCTGGATAAAAAGTAGCCTATGTGTTAATCCAAGGTATCAGCTTCCTCCATACCAAATTTCATCCATTTCCGTTTTGTAGTTTTTGCGTGAAAGAGTAACAAACATCCATCTATCCAAACTTTCACATTTATAATATTAGTGGGATTTTACGTGGATATTTTTTTTGTGGTTCTGGTTGTTGTTTTTTTTTCAACTGACGTTAAGTGACGTTTTTTTACAAGAAATATGCTTTCGTTTGACCGCCATCTCAACTGATGTTGAGTGATGATGCGGTCTAAGATGAAGCACGCTTGCCTAGAAGATACCGGTTCACCCTCGACTTGAAGACACCCAGATTATATCCTACGAGGAACCCCCACTCAGGCAGTGCATTCCACTGTCTAGCAGCACAATGAACGTGGAATCAAATCGTCTCGTTCGAGTTTTTAGGAACGCCGACCATGAAACGATGTCGCTTTTCTGAGCTACTAGCTGTCCGATAGAAAAATGGGCATGGGGGAATTAGACCACACAATTCTGAAGCACACTCTCCGAAATCCGTTATCGAAGATGCCTAAACACACCTAGCCTCGAATGGACTGGCTCCTGCCGGAACACACCGGCAGATTTTCAAGTAGAAGCTTTTTTTTAAAATGTAAATGTAATGAGACGAACAATGCGCTCTCCTGATGGTAAGAAATCACGCCTGTCCATGACCATTGCAGCAATACACAAAACTTTGAGTAGCAAAACAAAGTCCAGGGCATCACTGCTTTGGCGCTTATTACTTTGGGACTTTCGATGGTTAGTTTCAACAGGCCAGTAATTTCGCTAGCTGCAGTACCCTTCAAACCGAAACACAGTAATGTTTACACACTACTGCTTGGTGGCAGAATATCTGGTACTGCGGTGGTACCTAACTAGACAACTTCCTGCTAAAGAAATCTACCACCGAGTTGATAGCCAAGTAAGTACGAAGTAGGTACGAAGAAATACCCTACAACCATGCTATCAGAATGAGATTAGAATTATTGTATGTTTTTTTCCTAATGGTTGACAGGCTAGGCGTTTGACCACAGCTCACCTGATGTTAAGTGAGGGTGTGGTCGAAGATGGTAAAGCGCGCCTAGCCTGGAATGGAGCTGGCTCTCAAGTGAGGCTGTCGGAACACACCATTAGATGCTTGGTGGCAGATTTTCAACTTGAGGGTGGTAGCTAGCCAGCCGAGTACTAGAAAGTACCCTACCACCATGCTATGGTTTCCTCACGATGTTTTCCTTCACCGGCAGCTCAAGCTCATTGTTGGGGTTTGAACCCACACCCTTCGGCATGCGAACCTACACCGCTAACCACTGAGCTATCATCGCTACATCATGGTCCATGTAGAGAATGAACAAAATACTCGAGGTGTAACTTTTCCACTAGAAGCGCACGTCACATTTCTCCTTTCGTCATGTCGCTACAATCAGATAATACGAGACAACTTGAGTAGGTATTTAATTTGCTAATTTTACATCAGTTTTGTCTGATAACTAAGTAAATAAGATTGTGTTAGAAGGACTATTTGCAGAAACGTAAGTATTGTTCTATTGTTATGTAATATGGATCAAATAACATCTATTTTAATATGATGTAAACTTTTCGATTAAGGTGGTTCGATTTCCATACAAATATTTTTTCCCCATTTATGGACAAATGGAGCATAATTTTACAGTGAAATCACAGCTACTGGCATTTATTTTGGTCTTTATTTGCGGTAAATCACAACTGCTTGAATAAAACAGTAGATTATGCTAATAATCTACAGTTTTATTCAAAAATCATAAATTCATAAATTTGATTTTATGCTAATAATCTACTGTTCTATTAAAACAATTGTGATTTACCGCAAATAAAGACCAAAATAAATGCCAGTAGCTGTGATTTCACTGTAAAATTATGCTCCATTTGTCCATAAATGGCAAAAATTTATTTGTATGGAAATCGAACCACCTTAAGATAAGTTTTGTTTTTAAGGAAGGAAATTTAACTCCTTGATACAAAGATTTAATTAATTTTATTGAGTACCTTTAGAACCCTTAGAAGGGGGAACCTAAAACAAGAATGTGTGGAAAGTGATTAGTGATTTCTTTGTTTATCTGAGCCTAATTTGGTATCAAAATAATTGGAAATATCGTAGGTATAAAAGTGTTTCATTATCAGTGTCGTGCCCCTGTAACAAGGTCCAGAGTCATTGCAGAGTGTACCATACTACAAACACCCTCAAGCAAGTACAGAACCATAATTAGATGGGCGAAGAGCCACGGAACTTGTTCGCGCAACAATATGGCCGACTCTCTAGCCAAGGAGCGTGCAAAAAAGCAGGTAAGCGACGACGTGTTTGCTCTATGCAAGCCATCAGCGATGGAAGTGCGAGAGCTATTGCGCCGTCACACCGAGAAAGAACAACAAAACTTGTGGGATAAGAAAGACGACTGTAAACATGGTAAGACTGCCTTCCCAATTCTTAACAGGAAAATAACTAACGATTTATTGAAGTTGCAACGACATGACCTTCGTCTCTTAGTAGGCCTTACAACCGGTCATTGTAACTTGAATAGTCATCTTTTTAAACTGGGAGTCACGGTTAGTCCGCTATGCCGTGGCTGCTTGCAGGAGAATGAAACTGTGGAGCATGTGCATCTGCACTGCAAAGCCACAGAAGGTACTAGAACTGATACTAGGCTGCATGAACCAGCTTCGCTATCATCCATGTCGCCGCAACACCTTGGATGCTTCTCGTCATCAATGTCTTTAAATATTCCACCTATCTCACTGGAGCTACTATATCAGCGGCCCAGAGCCTCGCTCCGGTACTTCAAGGAGCTGGGTTGGCTCGGGTATATACTGGTAGGGGGGAAATGCATAATACGCCCCAAGCGGTACGTCAGTGCAGGGCTCATCGCCCCCACTTTGAATAAGAAATAAGACTAATGTGGCGTGCCTACAGCATATACAAAAATACACGAATGCGTCTGATATAATACACTATTTTTTCAGTGAGTGAGGTGTAGGGCCCATATATCTTACCCGGACTTGTGCGGCTTGTTTCCTGGTACCCGGGACTCTGGTACTGGGGTACTGGTACTCACGCGCGGTACCCGGGACTGTCAAAGTGTTAATATTACACCAGAATTATGTCAGCAGTGAAAACAATAAGATATGATAATGACAAATGTCACTGTACCTCCTTTATCTTTGTCCAAGATCTATTTTTTATCGAGAAAACACGTGCAAACACACGTTTAATATTTTGATTTTGTGTGTCACTAACTAAACTTTCAAGTACCTACCTTAAGATATACATCAAAATCTATCTAAAGTCACAAGAGAGATAAAAAAAAACATCTTTCGATTTTTATGGTATAAATTGTTCGGAGAGTTGAGGATCATTCAAGGTGTTGCAATGAGCAAATCAGTTATGTGAAAAGTGATTTAAAACTTAGTCCATAATATAGTATGGACGTGAAGAATCTTTTAAAGTTAGAAAATGTGGAAATAGTGAAATGATGATACTATTTACTTTTATAGTAATTTGGGTAAATACCTAAGCACCTTTGTCGTAAAATGTTTTGAAATCGTGTATTGATGTTTAAAACTTCTTTTATTTGCGTAAAAACAATGTATGCTCTTTGTGCAAACAGCCCTATTCGTCCATTAGTAGTATATCTACTTTAAAAGCTTTAGTGCGTGGGTTCGAATCTCACTCAGGGCAAACATTTTGTGGTCTTTGTAAATGATCAGTAAAACTACCATTGCACTGGATACAAGACTGATTTATTTATGTAGGAAGGTAGGTGAACATAAGTTTACAAATTCCTACCTTAATTATATACACCATACTTGAGAGCCTTGAGAGCCAGTTCCATTCCAGTCTATGTGTGCTTTACCATCTTCGACCACACCTTCACTTAACATCAGGTGAGCAGTGGTCAAACACCTAGCCTGTCAACCATAAAAAAACAAATTTCTGTTCTGTGTCTGGGTGTTTTGTTTGTAGTTAAATTTGGGGGCACTTAAATGTATTATGTAACAAATATTCTATCAATTATCTGACTTCCAACGTACAAGCATCAGATGGTGCTGTATGTATGTATGTCATACGATATTTATTTATTTACTAGCTGCGCCCCACGGTGTTACCCGCTACGTGTTTTCGGGATAAAAAGTAGGCTATGGTCTCGGCTACCTTCATTACAACCAGTAGTGTGTAAACATTACTGTGTTCCGGTGTAAAGGTGTACTGTAGCTAGCGAAATTACTGGGCTGTAACTGTTTTTTTTTTTTTTTTTTTTTTTTTTTTTTTTTTCATTCACTCAAAACTTACAGTACTAGACCAAAACGTTTTGAGCTATTTATAGTAGGTACAATACAAAAAAAAAGGACACAGTTACATAACAATACTAAGACGAGCAACAAATATTTATACAATTACTACACTTAAATATTACTACATAGATAAATAAATGTATACAGAAATACTTAAGAATAAAAACAACACAAATCTGGTAGGTGCGCTAAACAAATACGCAGCACCATGCGACGGTCCGAATAAAATACGTCGATATCTGGATCGCGCGAATTGAGCTGGTTTACTGTTGAGACTGACCATCCAGTCTCAAAGTAATGAGCGCCATAACAGCGATGCCCTGGACTTTATTTTGTTACTCGAAGTTCTGTATATCGCTGCAATGGTCATGGACAGGCGTTATCTCTTACCATCAGGAGAGCGTCTCGTTCGTCTCATCACTTATTACATTACAAAAAACAAATTTCATCCAAAACCGTTCAGTAGTTTTTGCATGAAAGAGTAACAAACATCCATCCATCCAAACTTTAACATTTATAATATTAGTGGGATAGTGGGATTCTAAGCTTAGGGGTCGCAGTGTTATTTTTTTTTAATAGTTAACAAAAAACCTTTAGTCTAAAAAAACATTCATCTATCCCAGACATTTTATCATCATTGCTGTTTAAAAATGTTTGATTTTTAATACCATAATTCTATGTAATTAAAAGGTTTCCTGCCCTACAGAGCCGAAACGTGGACACTCACAGCGGGAATGGTCCGTAAGTTCAAAGTCGCTCAGCGAGCTATGGAAAGAGCTATGCTTGGCATTTCTCTGAGGGATCGGATCCGAAACGAAGTAATTCGCCAGAGAACTAAAGTCATTGACATAGCTCAGCGTATTAGCAAGCTGAAGTGGCAATGGGCTGGACATATCTGTCGCAGAACCGATAACCGCTGGGGTAGACGTGTTCTAGAGTGGAGACCGCGTATTGGCAAGCGTAGCGTAGGACGCCCTGAGACTCGATGGAGTGACGATATACGTAGGACAGCTGGCGGTGGATGGAAGCGAAAAGCCGAAGATCGGGCTGAGTGGCGTGTCTTGGGAGAGGCCTATGTCCAGCAGTGGACTAGTATAGGCTGATGATGATGATGATGATGATGAAAAGGTTTCTATAAATAACTCAAATAGTAAAGCAATCGTGATTGTGATGCAAGCTACGGTGGCTAGATACAAGTACAACTCAATATTTAGATAAATTATCATAAATAAATCTAGTTGCTACTACAATAAATACTCGAATACTGTTTGGGGTTCCTTCGATAAATCTACAATGAAACTGCTAGAGTGAGATTGCTCAGATAAATTTTTGAGGGAAATACCTGCCACGTTGAGTAGGAAACCTTTCTATAGATTTAATGTTTCCTTGGTTATTGTGTGAATTTTACTACACGATTTCAGACTACGTTAATGATATATTTTTTTTTCAATAATTATTTTATATAAAATAATGAGTTAAAATAATATACTAAATGAATCATTGAAGATGAATTGAATGACTATGGATGACTTTAACTATTATTATTATATATGACTTGAATTACTAAGTATGAATTAAATTATTACAGATGAATTCAATTATTATAGATGAATTGAATGACTTTAATTATTATTATTATATATGACTTGAATTACTAAGTATGAATTAAATTATTACAGATGAATTCAATTATTATAGATGAATTGAATGACTTTAATTATTATTATTATTTATGACTTGAATTACTATGTATGAATTAAATTATTACAGTCATGTTTATTGAATTAGTAGGTATATGTAGATGAATTGAACTACTATAAGCTGAAATGACTGTTAGAATACGACTTACATTATTATACACCATTTGGAAGAGGTAGTTTATTCAGGATTATATTATTTCATAAGACCTTTACTACCAACACTCGACAGTAAAAAACTTGAATCTTTATTCTTTCAAAGAAAAAAAATGCCATTCCTTAGGAATATTAGTAATAAAGTTGTGCTCACATACATACATCTAAGTGTTCTATTTTGTATAACGAGGTATTTCTGTAGGCCAATATAAATCTTGAAGTCGCGAGTGAATCGGATTCTTTTAGGCAAGCGAGTTCCATCGTAGACCGGCGAGACGTTACTGACGTCAAACGCAAATCAAAAATAGGGAATCTCTTTTTTCTTTAAGTCAGTCAAAAAAGTCTTGGAGTGTCCTGAAAATAAACAATAGAATTATTCGCAAACACCATATTCTGCATTGTAACTAAGCCAAGCGTTTTTAATTTTTTTAAAAACTAGAATCTCATGGGTTGAAGATTCCATGAATGGCACAAGAAACAGATAACTAACAGTTAGAACTCAAGCAAATATTTGAATTCTGCATGATCGAGAATCGAATTCCAAATATCGGGACTCTTGAAGCTTACCATTGAATCACACGTCAATCAGCTCTTGGTAAATCTCAAAACCATGACCAGCGTGCAAGTAACCTCAAAAATCCGTACGGGTCCAATCAAGTCGCAAAAACTTTGCAAAATTGATAAAGAACATCAGAATCAGTTATCTCTGTAAAATATTTGCTCATAGCTATGAAACGCAATCTCGTTGTTTGCTTGTATCTCTTTATGTAATTTTGAATTGTCGAAATAGTGTTCAGTCTTATTTTAATGCTTTGTGGAAGAACACAGAGGTGGTGACAATGAAGGGGAAACTATTCCAGCTACAAACTGCTTTGGCGAGTAAGAATTACTTTTTTAATCGGCATGTGAGAAATGAATGTAGGTAATTTGTTTTTAAATCTATTATTTAATAGATGAAATACGTTGATAAAAATTTTTAAGAGTTTAGATTAATTGTATTCACTGTTTCTTGAATTTGTTTCATGAATATTGTGTAATGTTTGTCAATGTGTTTTGCCAATTTCCTAAGTGTAATGACAGTGGAATTGTAATTTGATGTCGTCCAAAAAAATAATTACTAATCTCCAAAAAAAGAAAAGCAAAGTCCAAAGTTTGTACAGCTTGTTTTTTAATGGTCTTTCTTATTTTCGTTAATAAATAAACCAGTAATCATAAAAATTGTATAGTATAAATTTTTGAATTTTCAGCTATATTCTGAATGAACAGTCGGGAAACAGCTGTAAATTCTTAAATTTGTGACTTAAGTCAATTTTTTTTTTTTTTTTTTTTTAATGGTTGACATGCTAGTTGTTTGACAGCTCACCTGATGTTAAGTGACGGTGTGGTCGAAGATGGTAAAGCACACCTAGCCTGGAATGGAACTGGCTCTCAAGTGAGGCTGCCGGAACACACCGTTAGATGCTTGGCGGCAGATTTTCAACTTGAGGGTGGTAGCTAGCCAGCCGAGTACTAGAAAGTACCCTACCACCATTCTATGATTTCCTCACGATGTTTTCCTTCACCGGCAGCTTAAGCTCATTGTTGGGGTTTGAACCCACGTCCTTCGGCATGCGAACCTACCGCGCAAATTTTATTTTGATTATGCAGTGTTAATATGATTAATGTGAAACAATATGTTCGTTTGACATTAATCATATTTGCTTCCTTAGTTTTGAATTTAATCTATATATACTTATATTAAAATCATAAACGAGCCGTGTCTGTACATATAAATATTTAAAAAAGCGTTATCTCTTACCATTAAGAGAGTGTCCTGTTCGTCTCTTTACCTTTACGCTGCTGCTGAGTACAACGTATCGACGATGGATGCCAGTTTAAAACTACTTTTATGTTTTGTTATATTTTTCATTATGACCTTCAATTTATAATATTGATATTATTTGCATATAATTGCACAGTTTACATCTTGGTATGTTTTTTTTTTATGGTTGACAGGCTAGGTGTTTGACCACAGCTCACCTGATGTTAAGTGAAGGTGTGGTCCAAAGATGGTAAAGCACATCTAGCCTGGAATGGAACTGGCTCTCAAGTGAAGCTGCCGGAACACACCACGAAGATGGCATCAGCGAACATTGGAAAAAACGTTTCAATTAATTATCTGTAGGGATTAAATTGACAGGTCAAATTAAGTTTTTTTTATTATTTAAAAAAAATTGAAAACTTGAAATGATTAAATCACTTGGTGGTAGATTTCCTTAGCAAGAAGTCGTGTAGGTAGGTACCACCGCAGTACCAGATATTCCGCCGCCAAGCAGTACTGACTAAACATTACTGTGTTCCGTTTTGAAGGGTACTGCAGATAGCGAAATTACTGGGCTGTTGTGACTAACCATCGATCGTCAAGTCTCAAATTAATGAGCACCAAAGCAGCGATGAACCGGACTTTGTATTGCTAATCAAAGTTTTGTGTATTGCTACCATGGTCATGGGCATGTGTTATCTCTTGCCATCAGGAGAGCGTATCATTCGTCTCATTACTTGGACATTAAAAAACCCCTCAGGAAACGAGAAAGTTGGCAGCTTGATCCATCCCATAACCGCATTGAAGAAAAAAATAAAGTCTTACTAACGGATTTCCTAATTTTCCCATGTTCCAGGCAGTTTCGGTCAGACCACCATGGGTCTGCTCAACACCTGGCCTTCCTACACTTCCAGTATATACGCCTCAAATGAAACCACTCCCCTGTCAGAGCCAATGACGACGGCCGAAGAGTCTTTGCTAGGGAGTCTACCATCTTTGGGTGCCATGGTCGGAACAGCTATCATTGGCGTCTTGATAAACAAGCTAGGGAGAAGGAATGGTGGTGTGGTCATGTCTTTGCCTTTTGTGGTAAGTACTGGATTTAGCGAGTTGAAGTAGGCAGAGGACATAGCATGCAGAACTGATGGCCAAAGTTCTGGAGTGGAGACCACGGACCAGCAAGCGCTGCGAAGGATGTCCAGCCACAAGGTGGGCAGACGACCTAATAAGAACCGCAGAAGCGCGCTGGATGCGGGCCGCTTCCAACCGGTTTTTATGGAAGTCAATGGGGGAGGCCTATGTCCAGCAGTGGACGTCCTACGGCTGAATTGATGATGATGATCTGGCACTTATAGTCAGTCACTTATATATGGCCTTGCTCTCGTTTCTCTGTAGCATCTAATCTGGATCTGATTTGATCTATGACATTGCGATATAGTTATTCAATTTTGTTATCTTTCTCTCTTAAATGTCTATTTTGTATGTCTGTTTACAGTGTTATGTTTCTTGACATTTCTAATTTACTCTTTTTACAACATTTTTTATACTTGACTGGCTAGATGTTTGACCCCAGCTCATCTTTATATTAAGTGACGGTGTGGTCGGCGATTGTAAATCATACCTGGTCTAGGATATAACTGGCTGGATTTTGATTATACATATATGCGTATTATCGTCATAGCATTGATTCAATTCCTTAACATGTTACTGCAGCATGCACTTTAAGCCTGTCGTTAGTGCGTAATGAAATTATAAACAATGTTTTTTTTTCTTTGTCCTTTTCTTACGATATCCAGCATTACACATAGTATGCACCATTTTAGTATCAAATGTTCTTGTTTTTCTATTTTATGTTAAAGTAATGAGACGAACGAGACGCTGTCACTGTAACGGCCTGACCATGACCATTACAGCGATACACAGAACTTTGAATATCAAAACAAAGTCCAGGGTACTGCTGTTTTGGCGCTCATTACTTTTAGACATTCGAAATGTTGACACACTAGGTACTGCTTAGCAGCAGAATATCTGGTACTGCGGTGATACATACCCAGACGACCTTCTGCTAAGAAGATCTACCACTAAGTAAAATGTATGGTGTTAGTAGCAAAATCACAGGGCTAATGAAACTGACTATCCAACATTTCATAGAACTAGTACAGAAATGCCTTCGATTTTACACAAAGTATCTAATATATAAATTTTAGATATCCTGGGCTATGATCAGCGTGACGACATCGAAGATGGTGGTGCTGGCTGCAAGGTTCCTCGGCGGAATAGCTGGTGGAGGACTCCTTGTCTTCGCTCCAATATTCATCTCTGAAGTTGCCGAAGACTCTTTTAGAGGGACCTTAGCTTCAGGTGGGGTTAGCTTCAGCTGCTTGAAGACAAAATATATCTAAAGAAGAAAACATGGTAACAGTTTTGGGACAATAATTAACTAAACATATTTATGTTTCCAGGCCCAATTCTTTTATACTGCATGGGCACTCTGTTGTCCTACATATTCGGCTGGATGCTGTCGTACCGTGTCATCATCTGGGTGAATGTGGTGTTCAGTGTTGCCCTCACTTTGTTCATCATGTCGGTGAAGGAAAGTCCAGTGTTTCTGCTTAAACAGAAGAGAGATGAGGTATGAAGTATTCATGTCACATTACATCATACTTGATGCTTAGCAGCATGTTGTCTAGATGCCAGCGTAGTATTAGATATTTTGGCGTCAGGCAGCAATGTGTAATTTACAGTGTTCCAGTTCGAAGGTTGGTTTGCTTTTTATGTAAAAGTAGAAAAAAAACCTAAAAATAGGCAAAGAAAAAAATAATTATAATAAAACAAAAACCAACATGATCGACTAATTAATTAATAAAATAAATGAGACGAATGAGACACTTTTCTGATGGTAAGATGTAACACAATATGTTCAATGGTTCATGACCAAGCAGCGATACACAGTTAGACCAACAAAACAAAGTTTAGCGCATAGCTGCTTTGGCGCTCATTACTTTGAGACATACAACATTCGATGGTGAGTCTTGACAGCCCTGGAAGTTTGATATTTATTTGTACTTTATTATTTGTTATTATTACTTACTTTATTACTTTATTCCCATTGATAGCGGTCTTTTAGAGTAGTTATTATTTTAAGTTATTTTATTTTAGGTCAATTCTTGTGTGTTTATTATATCTGAGTGACGTAAATTATTTGTCCAAAAAATTGATTTAATTAATTTCTATTTAATTATTGCATTAATGGTTGTGGGATCTTAATTTTCCTATTTGGTCCGTCCGTAAACATGTAGACGACACGACATACCATTTAAGAACTCATCAACATCATAAAAGCACTCCTTCACCAGCCAACATTTCAACCGTGCACAGAAACGTCTATAAGGCAGATTAACATATTCTTCTGGAAGAGAATTAAAAATCAAAGCAGCCATGTGAACACAGTTATTTCTAAACAGCTCGAGCCTAGGCTGTGGTAATTTGAGACGAACTTGAAGCGCAGACCTTTTGTTAAAATTGTCATAAAGCTCAAACAATGACGGGTTATTCCGTACGAATTTAGCCATTTCAAATATATATAAACAAGGAACTGTCAGAAGGTTATTAGTTTTAAATACAGGCCTGCATGAGTCATCCCACTTCAAACCATAAATTGCTCGAATACATTTCTTTTGTCCGACAAAAACATTTTTAATATCGCAAGAGTTGCCCCATATAATGATTCCGTATCGTAGAATTGAACAAACATAGGCATGATATACTGTCAGAACAGTTTTCTGAGTCGTACACTGCCTCAGTTTCTTAAGAATTTCAGTTTCATCTATTGACATGTAATGACTTCAGGAAGCACGCGCATCCATCGCCCACTACCGAGGAGCATCGCCATCTTCGATGCTGGTGCTGGACGAGCTGGCCAAGCTAAAACAGCAGCTGATGCCGCCAGTTGAGCTCATCTCTGTCACTGCTGGTAAATAATTATCCCCTAACACTCAGAACGCTCAATACGAGTTTTACATCGATTATGAAACATAAATTGAGAACTCCATGAAAAAAGACATTTTGCCTCCAAAACACTTTCTAAGCTTGTAGTAAAGTTACCACTACTTTAGTAGGATACAACTGGGCTTAACCTTGACTTACATTGTGTTTTTATTTCACTTTGCGACAAAACCATGGCAATGTGGTAACATACTTTCTAGTACTCGGCTGGCTAGCTACCACTCAAGTTGAAAGTCTGCTGCCAAGCACCCAACGGTGTGTTTCAGCAGCCTCACTTAAAAGCCAGTTCCATTCCAGGTTAGGCGTTTATACCATCTTTGGCCTCACCATCACTAAACATCTGGTGAACTGTGGTCAAACACTTAGTTTTCCAACCATACAAGTCAATATCTTGAATATCCTGAGTCACAGTCAACTACTTTTAACCATAGCATCACCATCGTACCATTGCGTCCTATTTTGAGCGAATCCGTAACCACTTACGGCTTTACTTCACCTGCCAAATACATTAAAAACTATACTTTTGTTTTAAATTACAGACGCAGAAAAAGCAGATCTGAAAGCAGAAGAATCAGAAAAAGAAAAATTAAACTCTGAGAACACTGTTGAATCAGAAGAACAGATAAAAATGTCGTCAATTAAACTTTTGTGTGAGTACCACAATTATTTTAAGACCTAGATTCATAATGGTTTACCCTAAAGTCAGGCTTTTAGAATGTGTATTTCGTTTCCCTAACCTACCGTAAGAGTTGACTAAAAGGTGCCCTTTTGCGGGTGGTCCGATTTGGGAATAAGACCTTACACTCAGGGCCCTGACTTAACCAGGGAAGACAATGATGTGGTGTAGCCCGTGTCATTGTACTTACATTCCGAGCGCGATGTAAAAGGCAAACTTCCAGAACAATACAGGTGAGTTCTCCTGAAGAATTTATTGCCCTCGTCATTCATGGAAGCAGATCACCGAGAGGGTACGTACAATTTTACATAACCTGGATGTATCAAAATATGTATGTCCAGGTATTTTAGATTTTCCCCCATCACCAAAAACAGGTAAAACTGGAATAGTACCAGTGCGTTCTTCTGGAGATATTAGTGGTCTTTTTCTTACATGGACCAGACTACCGAGAGGGTTTTAAAAATAATAATAATAACATAAAACATGATATCTTATTCTAGTGGTTAGTTCTTATTTGCTTTTTAACAGATCTGTTTGTCCATCGGGAAAAGCCTAGTCCTACATTTTCTATTCGCGTCTTTCCGAAACCACTCTGTTGGAACAGAGTCCTGCCACTTTTCTGATATTGTCATCCCACCTTTTCTGTGGTCTACCTCCGTTTACCTTCTCTAGGGTATCATGGTGTCTCAATTTTACTCCATATTGTCTTCTTTTATCATCATGCCCATAGCTATCTGAGCCTTTGGATTTAAACCGCACAAATCAATCTTTAATATATTATTATAATTCAATAAGCAGATTATTCCAATTAAAAAGTTTTCCAATATAGTACCATCTCTATCGTGTTTCTTTTTTTATTTCAGTTGTATCTCCATCATCTCGACGCGCTTTTCTCGTCGTAACTACAGTCATTTCAATGCAGGTACTTCTAAAATATTACACTAATATTTTAAAGCGAAAGTTTGGCTTACTCTTTTCTGGTGTCACCCTTTTTGCATTGCCCAAAATCTAGTATCATCAAAGTCACAGATTGTAAGTCAAGGTCAAGTTTGATCATGTCCAAATCAAACTTCAAAGATATTTTGGAAGCAACATGAAAGTCATGTTTTACCGAAAAATATCACTATATCATACTCATGCGATTATGAAAAAAGCACCACTATTTTATGAAATAAAGTTTTGGAAATTCCTGCCAAACTCTGATGTACTTATTGTTTTATCTTATCATTGATTATTTGTATTCTAGGTGTGCATGGGCATGGTGCCAGTACAAGTGTTCGCGAAAAAGGTGTTCACGCAGACAGACCCCTCTAAATCAGACATGTACACGGTCATATTCGCGCTGGTTCTCATGTGCGGCAGTCTGGTCACGACTGCTGTTGCTGATAAGGCTGGGAGAAGGGTGAGTACATACACTGCCAAGCATACATGTACTGAGTTTACAGAACACTTAGACACAGAACAAACATTTGTCGTCACATAAATGTTTGTCCTGGTGGAAATCGAACCAAATGAGCTAACAGGGCAGTCGGTGTATAACTACGTATACACTAAGCAGTAGTGTGTAAACGTTACTATGTTCTGGTTTAAAAGGTATTGAGCTAGTGAAATTACTAGGCTGTTGAGACTAACCATCGAAAGTAGTGAGCGCTAAAGCAGCAATGTCCTGGACTTTGTTTTGTTCTGTGTATCGTTGCAATGATGGGCATGCGTTATCTCTTACCATCAGGAGAACGTCTCATTACAAGTACATTTATAAAAAATGCATTTACTAGAAAAATCTACATTTTATTAGTTACTAGCTACATGTATTCGGAATAAAAAGTAGCCTATGTATTAATCCAGGGTATCAGCTATCTCCATACGAAATTTCATCGAAATCCGTTTCTTAGTTTTTGCGTGAAAGAGTAACGAACATCCATCCATCCATCTAAACTTTAATATTAGTGGGATTTCATTCTCACTGTACGAGGTTTGCTTAGTTTGGGTTAAATGGTGTAAATTAGTGTTATAAAATAGTCCTTCGATATACATATGACCCGCACTTGGCCAGCGAGGGAGACTTCGACCTTACCCTTATCACATTGAGAAGATGCCCGCGCCTTGCAGTGGGACAATTTATGAAAACAGGGCTGATTCAGGTTTTTTATAAACTATAAATAGGCTTGAAGTTAATCACCGACTTGCCCGTGATCTTCGGTAAAGGACACTTGCCTAGTAGAAACCGATTTACTCGCGACTTGAAGGTACCCAGATTGTTTCTATCACCATTCGGGCGGCAAATTCTATTGTTTACAGTTCGTACAATGAAGGTAGAATCGAACCGTTTGGTTCGAGTTTTTGTAATATCGACTATGAAGTGGTATCGCTTTTTAGAACTCCTAGCTCTCCAATTGCAGATAAAAATAATATAAAAGCCTTACGTTAAAAAGTGGAGATCGTGGAAAAATCCCTCGTGTAGCTTCGAAGAAGTTAACGGAGACGCGAACAGCGGCTTTGTTTCATACTACTCTTATTTGGAGATATAAAACCCTTTCCAGATTCTCATAATTACGTCGTCCTCGCTGGTGTGCCTGTGCATGGCCTCCCTGGGTTACCTGCTGCAGTCAGGAGTTGCGCCTCCGTGGGTGACGGTTCTCACCATCATGCTCTACTGCTTCTCGTTCATGTTCGGAGCGGGATCCGTACCTTATCTGCTGCTGGCTGAGGTTTTCGTCTCTGAGGTAAGACAACTCAAAACTATCTCCAAAATAAGCGCCCGTGTAGTAAACTTTGGAAACCCTATAAGAAAGCAATTGAAGAAATTCGCGCAGGATCGGAAAGATTACGAAGAACTAGAGGAAACTTATATTCAATTCCTTTTAATGTAAAGGTGAAACATGGCAGCAGGTTTTTCACTTGGTGGTAGATTTCTTTAGCTACTAGGAGGCTGTTTAGGAAAGGTACCACCGTAGTACCAAATTCTGGCGCCAAGCATTAGTGCGTAAATTGTTGTGTTCCGACTTGCAGGTAGCTAAATTTCAGAGCTGTTGAGATTAATCATTGAATGTCTCAAAGTAATGATCGCTAAAGCAGCAATGCCCTGGACTTTTGCTACTCAAAGTTTAGTGGTAGGTATCGCTGCTATCGTCATGGATTTGCGTTATCTTTTACCACCAGGAGAGCGTCTCGGTCATTACTTTTATCTAGAGACCATATAAATTTTATTCTAGTAACTCT
Source organism: Biston betularia (assembly GCA_905404145.2). Taxonomy (NCBI): domain Eukaryota; kingdom Metazoa; phylum Arthropoda; class Insecta; order Lepidoptera; family Geometridae; genus Biston; species Biston betularia. The sequence continues at coordinate 1,274,068 of FR989884.1, forward strand.
AATCCGTTTGCTTTCAGGTCCAAAACCTAGCATCAATGATCATCGTAGAATGGGTATGGTTCCTCAACTTTGCCATCATCGCTGTCTTCCCCTTCATGAACAGTCTGCTCGGCATCCACGGCACCTTCTATTGCTTCTCGCTGATGGCTATCACTAACGCAATCATCAGTTTCCTCATCGTACCTGAAACTAAGGGCTTGTCCAACGAACAGATACAGGAACTTTTCATGGGAAGAAAGAAAAAATAGAGAAAAATAATTGGAGATGGGTTAATTTATAACGTTCTTCTAAAGATGCCATAAGCAGTACAGTATTCCGTTGTTACCTACACACTGTTTTTTTTATGTGTCGTTTTCAATATATGCTTTAAAATTTTGAAGCGTAAACAATCCTACTAATATTATTAATGCGAAAGTTTGTGAGTATGGATGTACGTTTGCTACTCTTTCACGCAAAAACTACGAATCGGATTTCGATGAAATTTGGTATGGAGGTAGCTGACACCCTAGATTAACACATAGGCGTTTTTATCCCGAAAATATGTAGCGGGTAACACCGCGGGGCGCAGCTAGTACTTCATAATTTATTGGTCATGTCTGCATTTGAGCTGATTAATATATTTTAGCGGGAGTTCAGTGGTAAGCGCGGTCGGTTCACACGCCGAAGGGCGTAGGTTAAATATCGTGAGGAAACCATAGCATGGTGGGAAGGTATTTTCTAGTACTCTGTTTTGTGGTAAAAGCCAATGTTTGTTCAGTGTCTGGGTGGTCTGTATGTATTTACAAAAGTATTTAAGTATTCTATCAGTTATCTGACTTCCATAGCACAAGCTTTGCTTAGTTTGGGGTCAGATGGCGCTGTATGTAATGTCCTACTATATTTATTATTAATTGGATACTATTACTAACAGAGGATTTTACCCGTCAGTAAAAAAAAATTAATCAATAAAAAAATCTTTTAAAAAAATTATCTAACAATTACTTGTATATAATATTTTACTTATATCCTAGCTTGTTTTTTATAAAAACACGTTGATATGACCATTGACCATTGCTAAAGAATTTATTGTTTAGCTATGGCAAATTTAGTTGCCTTTACTTGCCTATGTACCTAGTTAAGATTTTTGTATTTAGATAATTAAAATTTTTTGATACGAACCGTTGTTTTAATTTTTATATTTAACCTGTAGGTATAAAAAACACCGACTCCATGACTCTGAGCCTAAACACGGTTTTAGGTTTAAAACTCAAACTACTAAATCGATTTTGTTTTTTTTTTTTGTGGACCAATCTCAATGATATCCTTTCAAATAACAAGGAGTTGTAGCGATGATAGCTGAGTGGTTAGCGCGATCGGTTCACATCGTTTCGGCGAGGATTCAACCCCCAGCTTAAGCTGCCGGTGAAGGAAAACATCATGAGGAAACCATATCATGATGGTAGGGTACTTTCTAGTACTCGGCTAGCTAGCTATCACCCTCAAGTTAGAAAATCTGCCGCCAAGCACCTAACGATGTGTTCCGGCAGCCTCGAGAGCCAGTTTCATTCCAGGCTTCCAGTGTTTGCCATCTTTGGACACGCCGTCACTTAACATCAGGTGAGCTGTGGTCAAACACCTAGCCTGTCAACCATAGATAAAGTTGTACCTTTCATCATCAGCTAACCTGAATAACATCTACTAACTCCTCATAGTTAGATGTTGGGGTTTGAACCCACGCCCTTCGATTTGTTTCAAACTACTACTCCGAATTTCAAACTAAAAGATTATAAAATAACGTGAAGTGTATTTTATTCATATTGATTAACATAAACAAGTTTACGTTAGAAATAAAGCATTAATAAAACAGTAAATAATTATTTCTTTTTATTTTGGAAAACGACTTAAAATAATAATAATAATAATAATAATAACTTTATTGACCATAGTGCATATACAAATACAAACATTTACAGCGGTCCCTGCACTAAGCTAAGGCTTGTATCGCAGGAGGCCATACACATGTTGCCAAGGATTTGTCTCATGGGCTAAGAATAATAAATGTAAGAAAAATATATTAAATATTACAAGCATCATGCGTGTGTGTGTATGTGTTTGTTTTGTGTGTGTGTGGGTGGGTGTGAGTGTGAGTGTGTGTGTGTGTGTATGTATGCATGTATGTAAGTGCGCGCGTGAGTGCGTTGGGCTTGTTAGAAACTCAAGGAGTTCGGTAAAATATTTTCTGTTTGTTTATAGTCAAGACCAAGAAACCATTTTTCCAGAAGTATTTTTACTTCTCTGGTCGAGCTACTTAACAGTTTACTCAATTTTCTACAGGCAGAATTATAGATGTATGGTAGCAAATATTGTGGAAGACGCTTTGCAAAAGTGGTTCGAACCCGCGGCACCTCAATTTTTGCTACTCTTTTTTTAAGTAAGAGATTGTAGTCAGGAGAGCTCAGTACAATCTTATGCATTGCGGTTACGGATCTAAGGATGTAGAGTTGACGAACACGCAGGACACCACATTCCTCGTATAGGCTGTTAGTAGGGAAACGGAACGGCTTTTTTAGCATAACCTTCAGGACGGCCCGTTGTGCACGTTCGAGAGTAATCATTTTTGTCTTGGCAGCACCTCCCCAGATTTTGATGCAGTATAAAAGTAGCGACTGACAAAGACTTTTGTAGACCAAGAGCAGTGTTTCTCTATCCGCTGAGTGTCTCAGCGATTTCATTATGCAAATAGATTTCCTTATGCGCCCTGACACAGCTGTAATATGAGAACCAAATCCAAGCGTTTGGTCAAACAGCACACCTAAGTACTTCACTTTGTCACTTCGTTCAATTGTTTGGCAGTTACATTGGCTGTTAGTATCGGTAACAAGACCAGAAGATGATGAAAGTATACAGCTGTGGGAGTGAAGTTTAAGAGGGCCAAGGTTGCGTGGTGCAGATGATTGTGTTTTGTAAAAGGAAATAAATTTTGTCTTTTTTACGTTAAGCGTCAAAAGGTTTCTGTCAAGCCAGTCTGCAATCAGTCTTACGCCATTTTCAGCAGCTCTAAATACGTCAGTCCATTTATCGTCTTGAAATAGGATTACAGTATCATCTGCGAAACATATCACCTCAGCGTTTTTAGGAGGAGCGGCTGTTAAATCACTTATGTACAGTAAAAATAATGAAGGACCAAGCACACTACCCTGGGGGACGCCGAAATCTATTGGAAGCATGTCACTGATGAATTGTGAAACCCTGACGCACTGTAGTCTATTTGTCAGATAACTGGAAAACCAGTTGTAAGCAATACCCCTAATTCCCAAGGATTGCATTTTACGGAGTAGAATTGGAATTGACACAGAATCAAACGCCTTGGCTAAATCAAGAAAGACACCTATGCAACAACGATTTTGATCCAATGCAGTAGATATAGTGTTAGTCAGGTGGAGCATTGCATCCTCTGTTGATTTGCCATGACGAAAACCGTATTGCTGTGGTGGGATAACATGATGCTTATCAAGGAAATTTACCAATCTTTTGTTAATAATTTTCTCAAGAATCTTCGAAAATATTGATAGGAGTGAGATGGGACGGTAGTTACTAGGTACCTTTTTATCTCCGTCTTTATGTATTAATGTAACAACGGCAGATTTCCAGCATTCAGGGAAAATACCAGCTGACAAACTTAGGTTAAAAATGTGGGTCAATGGTTGAATAATTAAGTGTTTTAATGATTTTATGAGAAATGATGAGCATCCATCAAGACCAGGTGCGCTATTTGGTCTCAGACTATTAATTAACATTTCGACTTCTATCTCATCAGTAGGGGCTAGGTACATAGTGTCAGCAATCGATCTTGTTGGTGAATACTCAGCAGCAAGAGATGTTTGGGTAGAAAAAAGTTTGTCGAGAATTTTAGCAGCCGAGTCGTTGCCAACGTTAGCGAAGTACTGATTGCACTGATTTAGAGCAGCCACAGGGTTTTGATCAATTTTACATAATTCTACTGGATTGTTACGTTGGCTGTTCATATGACAAATATCCTTTATTTTATTCCACAACATTTTAGGATTGTCTTTGTTTTCGGTGAGCACCCACTTTTCGTAATCCGATTTTAATTGGAATTGAAGTTTATTTAAAAAGTTTCGGTATCTGCGATAAGTCTTGTTAATTATTTCGTTGGAAGGATTTCGTCTTGCTTCCAAGTGAAGGCGGTCTCTATTCTTCTGACATCTTATTAAGCCAGGTGTGATCCATGGATGGAGCACGAATTTGGTCCGACTGAGACGGATAATATTGGTGTTGTTCTTGATAGAGCTATTAAGTATGTTAAGAAAAGTTGTGCAAGCCTCATTTACATCTGAAGATGACAATATCGCAGACCAATCAATTAAACTTAATTCAGACATAACGGCATTTATATCAGTTTTAGTCTGTGATCTGCTCCTAGTCGGGTGTTTCACTTTAGAAACCACACCCAAAATGCAGATATAATGATCAGTGATGCTAGAATTGCAGACAACTCCAATGGCGGGAGATAATTTGTCCACAAAGAAATGATCGAGGCATGCTGAAGAAACGGCACGAGTCTGATTTGTAATAGCAGGTAGAAGATTGTAACTAGAAAGCATACACAGATAGTTGAAGCAGTTTTCGGAAAGTGGTTCAGCGCATAAATCTAAGTTCAAGTCACCGGTCAATATTATTTTTTTATTGTTTATTTTACCAAGCAGATTATCTAGTGAAGCTAGGAATGGACCAATGTCGCGAAAAGACGGTGATCGATATATACCTAGTACAGTTATTTTGCCGTTTAAGCAGATTTCAAGGCAATTACAGTCAGCACACGTAGGCTCGCATACTGTCGCATCCCATTTGTCGTTGACGAAAGCAACCACCCCGCCGTTTTGATTAATAAACTTTTTGGTGTAAAAAGACTTGAATCCTGGGATCTGCTTGATATTGCAGTTATCCGAGAGCCAACACTCACTGAAAATGATGACGTCCAAGTCGAGTTTCAAACGCTTGTATGTAACCAAAAAAGAGTCAAAGTTTTTAGAAATACTTCTAATGTTAAGAGAGAGACACTTAAAGTTATAATATGGCGTCAGCAGATCTGCGCACGAGTCGAGATCATCGAGCGAAATACAGTCAATAGATAAGGTATTGTCTATATCTTCCGCTAAGTCACCCATTGCAATAATAGTAATAAGTGATTGTGGTAATTACCCGATGAGTTGTGAATGGGAGTAATGTCAGCTCGACGATCTGCGTGTTAAAGACTGATGCAAGGGTTTTAATGTGTATGTGTGTATATGGCTTGTGTAGTGACAGTGTGTTAAAGTGTATGTGTGTATGTGGCTTGTGTTGTGTGTGTACGTGGTTAAAGTGTGAAATATTTGTGGTGAAGAAAGAATGAGCATGGATGCAGATGATGTTAGAAATTATGGTTGTACAGTGGAAAACTAAAAAATAAATTTTGATGTTAATTAGCATTAGTTTGGGATGTATCTTCGATATTCTTGCAAGTTGCGGGGTCACCAGCGAGTCGGTCCAGATCAAGTGATGATAGAATACGGATGGCGGGTTTTCCATCGGATCTTCGAATAAATATTGTACCATTTTGAACCCAACAATAACGGTGACCCGTGCTCTTTGCTCGGTCTCTGGCAGCACGAAATAACTGTCTATTTCTTTTGGTTAAGCGTTCGTTGAAATATATCCTGCACGGGGCAACATCGACTATGCCTTCCGTGGTCATATTCCGTCTAGATTTGGCAGCGTTAATGACTTCATCACGTTTTCGTCGTCGTAGAAGTTTTAGAACTATTGGTCGTGGCATTGCATTTGACGCCTGCGAGAATTTTTGTACCCTCGGACCAACACGTCTAACGTCATCAATATCATCCTCCGTGAGATTAATACCAAGTTTTTTAATCGCTACCATGGATATATGGCACACATTTTCACTATTAATCTCAGGTACGCCGACAATTTCCAACTCGTTCCTCAAAAGTTCTTGTTCTTGCAAACCAGCAATCTGACAGAGGTTGTCGACAGTTGTACGCAGCATCATAATTTCACGATCAGCGGACTCAAGTTTTTTTGAGTGGTCCATAAGTGTGTTGTTTTGGACCATCTGGTAGGAAGTTATTTGATTTTTCAGCTCGAGATTGTTTTCTTTAAGTTCCGAGATATCGTGACGCAATGAACGTATCTCTTCTAATAGTATAGATACATCGTTTTTCCGAAGAAAATCTGTGTCGATGGAACCGCCAGATGTAGTAGATTGCGTTTGTGTACCTCTCTTTGTATTTACGAAGTTGTTTTTTTTAGTATAAGTATCATTGAATGTAACGATTGGGGCTGAAGATCGTACCGGAGTTGAGGAATTATCTCCCTTCGGCATGGAGCAGGTGCAGGAAGGACACAGCCAAGACGCCTTGTATTCTTCGGATAGTTTATTCAAACTGTCCCTTGTCATATTGAGACATAGTAAATCGAAAAGTTTGCTGCATTTTGTGCATTCTATAAAATATAAGTCTTTGATGGAGTTCCCACATCCACCACAAACAGTCGACATACTAAGTATTAGAATGCGTCGATACTGTATTAGAAATTCGGCCGCGGTTGTGCAGCTCGGACAGTGCAGTGGTTAGAGCACCCGCCTTACGGGCCGCAGACTCGGGTTCGAACCCCGTTAATCGTTAATCTTAAAGTACATATATATAAAACAAACAAATCACGATAATTTTATTTATATAACAAAACATTTATTTCACACACACATACTTCAAAAACTTATGCAATTCGGTATGTAAAGTTTTTTTTTTGTATTTATTTTATATTTTTTACTGATAGTAAACTTTATTTTATGAAACTAATTTGAATATTTTGGCTTTCTATGCGGTAGTTTAATTCTAATACATTTTCAAACTTTTTATAGTTATGACGTCATAACAATGGCTGAATATGTAAAATATGTCTTTTTTAGGCACTGAAAGAATCCTTAAACAGCCAAGGACATGACGTCATTAGAAGTTAATTGAAAGTCAAATTTATTTTATGTATTTTATTAAAATAAACCCCGTCTCATAGTTTAAAGAGTTTTAAACGGAAAAATCATGTACAGGAATGTAATATTTCGAAATGGTTTTGGAATCAGCAAAGTATTTTTTTTCTTTACATACCGAATTGCAATTTCGCATAAAAAAACAAAAGTACAAAATTTTGTACTACGTTACATCATAAATAAAATAATAATACAAATATCGTAGGACCACTACACACATAGTACAACCATCCATCTGCCATCTGACCCCAAACTAAGCAAAGCTTGTACTATGTACTACCTACATCCTTGTCAGATGATGAATCAATAGAAAAGAATACTACCAATGAGCCAACAGGGTTATCAAAACATTAAACAAAATTTAATAAATATGCAAATAATTAAATGCTATGTTAACTTCGTCTCTATCATTTAATTTCCTCATAAGGCTAGTCTTTTACGTTAAATTTCATATGTGCTCACAACACAATTACATGTAAAATATAATATAAGTCATCTATGTAGTACAAGTAGCACAACGCGCTATGGAGAGGGCTATGCTTGGAGTTTCCCTACGAGATCGAATCAGGAATGAGGAGATCCGTAGACGAACCAAAGTTACCGACATAGCCCAACGGATTAGCAAGTTGAAGTGGCAGTGGGCAGGGCACATAGCACGCAGAACTGATGGCCGATGGGGCTGCAAAGTTCTGGAGTGGAGACCACGGACCGGCAAGCGCAGCGTAGGACGTCCACCCACAAGGTGGACAGACGACCTAGTAAAGACCGCAGGAACGCGCTGGATGCGGGCCGCTTCCAACCGGTCTTTATGGAAGTCAATGGGGGAGGCCTATGCCCAGCAGTGGACGTCCTACGGCTGAAATGATGATGATGATGATGATGTAGTACAAGTATACAAAACCTTTAGCATGCTTAGACAGAAATTGAAAAAATAACAATCCAAACCACTAGCGGGTGAAATCTTTTCGAATACGTCTTATTCATTGTTCCAAACAAAATTAAGGCTGTGCAACGCTTTTCTTCCGCCGATCCTTAAGAAACAGTTTTTGTATATCGGTAACAGATAAACCTTTCGTCTCCGGCACGCAGAACTGGCTGTACCCAGCCCCTGCAAAGCAGACCACTGAGAACAGATAGAAGACAAGTCCTAGGCCGACTGCCTCCACTAGTGGGTTGAAGATGACCAGAGTAATGAAGTTCACGATCCAGACGAAGCCGAATGTGATGCTGTTGCAGAGGCTTCGGACCTGGAATAATCAAACATGTGCTCTTACCCCCCACAAAAACAAATGGGTTGTCTATAGAACGATGAGGATCTACTTTTAGATGAATAATGAATTAGATCTAAGTGTAATAATGGTTAATATTGGCAGCCCTGTTGGCTCATTGGTAGCATATCTGCCTTGAGAGCTGAAGGGTGTGGGTTCGATTCCCGCTCAGGACAAACATTTTATGTATCAACAAATGTTTGTTCTGTGTCTGGGTGTTCTGTATGTATTTACAAAAAAAGTATTTAAGTATTTTATCAGTTATCTGACTTCCATCACACAAGCTCAGCTTAGTTTGGGGTCAGATGGCGCTGTGTGTATAGTCCTACGATATTTATTTATTTATTTATTATTATATACTACCTAAACGCTTACGCCAATTACTAATCAATCCGATGCCTTTTTGGCGTGCTAGTGCTATTGTTACATTGAATAAAGGTTGTTTGGAGGATAACGTAAAAATGTTTTATCTGTCTCAGAATTGATTACGTTGGTGTTAGTGTATTTTTAAAAAAACACTAGCTGCTCCCTGCGGTGTTCACCGTTACATGTTTTCGGAATAAAAAGTAGCCTATGTGTTAATCCAGGTTATAAACTATCTGTGTTCCAAATCCGTTTAGTAGTTTTTGCGTGAAAGAGTAACAAACATACTCACAAACTTTCGCATTTGTAATATTAGTGGGATAGGATTAGTAGGACTTGGTCTTATTTCCATAGGTATCTTTAACATGTATTATTGCATTATTTTGACTATCTCTAATTTCAGCATTGGTGTGTTTCTTTATTAGAATGTATGCCTATGTTATACCTATAGATAGATATAAGCAAGCTCTTTAGCAAGCTTCATCAAAACTTTGCAAAAGTTTTTCATAAAAAGCAGGTAGTGGCTGGAAGCGAAAGCCAAAGATCGGGCTGCGTGGCGTGCCTTTGGAAAGGCCTATGTACAGTGGACTGTTATGGGCTGATCGCAATGAAAATGCTGACGATATCGACTATGATCGGCTGATTCGTATGACAATAATGAATATTTTTTTTTTATTAATGACATTACATTTGCAACTATATTAATTTTGTAATTGAATACATGAGACTCGATGGAGTGACGATATACGTACCTAGGACACCTGGCGGTGGATGGAAGCGAAAAGCCGAAGATCGGGCTGAGTGGCGTGTCTTGGGAGAGGCCTATGCCCAGCAGTGGACTAATATAGGCTGATGATGATGATGATGATGATGATGATGATGAATTGAATACATAATTTAACATTGTTCTCACAGTTTTTATAATTGTTACTAATTATTATTATTTAACTATATGTCTGACTTGTAATTGTCCTATTACCAATAAAATGATTATGATTATGATTAATGATAATAAATTATCCTTTTTTTTCTTCCTATTACAAGAATATCGTACCTCCGGCAAGAAGACCTCAGCAGTCAGCACAAATGGTATGGTAGCGCAGCCAGACGTATATACGAAACTGTACACATAGATTAGCATGGCGGTGACCCAGTGTGGCGCCCAGTGGAACTGTAGCTGCGAGCCGAGGAGTAGTGTGCAGACGCCTGACGCTGACGACGTCACGATTAGGAGAAACTGGTGGGATAACAATTAAGTTTGAGAAAGATGATAAACTTTAAAGAGTGATTTAGGATCAATAATGGTGTTTTTGGACAAAATGCACGTGTTTATCAACATTTTTTAGGGTTTAAATTATCATTACATGTTCTTCTGTGGTCTGCGTTGTTTTTAATTTCGTTGGTTATAGTGTCTTGCGTTTTCAATAAATATTTTTCTCTAATATCCGTTACATTTGTAGCGATGATAGCTCAGTGGTTAGCGCGGTAGGTTCGCATGCCGAAGGGCGTGGGTGCAAACCCCAACAATGAGCTTGAGTTGCCGGTGAAGGAAAAACATCGTGAGGAAACCATGGCATGGTAGTAGGGTACTTTAGTACTCGACTGGCTAGCTACAACCCTCAAGTTGAAAATCTGCCGCCAAGCACCTAACGGTGTGTTCCGGCAGCCTCACTTGAGCGCCAATTGCAATCCAGGCTAGGTGTGCTTTACCATCCTCGACCACACCTTCACTTAACATCAGGGGAGCTGTGGTCAAACACCAAGCCTGTCAACCATTAAAAAAAAAACTTTTCTGAATATGTTGAGCCTTACCTTCCTTCCAAACCGGTCAATAAAGAAGACGCATACGAGGCTAGAGACGAGGAAGTCCAGCGCCACCAGAATAGCGCACGTGTTGGGCGGCAGTGAAGGAACTGCCTCCATGAAGAGAGGCTCCGCATACACTTGCAGAACAATGCATCCCATCATGATAGTGAGGGTCATAATGGTGAGAACGGTGACGAGCGCTCTCTGGGAAGACTTGGATCTTACTGAAATAGAGGTATTTCTGTTTTACAAGTTTGCGACTCGATGTCGCAGCACAAGCGGCTCAAATATGATAGTCATCCTTGATGTTGTTTATTTTATTGTAATGAGCCATACGAGACGCTCTCCTGATGGTAAGAGTTAACGCCTGTCCATGACCATTGCAGCGATACACAGAACTTTGTGTAAAACAAAGTTCAGGTCGTCACTGCTTTGGCGCTCATTACTTTGAGACTTTCGATGTGTCTCAATAACCCAGTAATTTTGCTAGCTGCAGTACCCTTCAAACCACAACACAGCATTGTTTACACACTACTGCTTGGTTAAATAATTTACGAATTAATTATCGTTGGATAATTATTTACCAACGCACAACACACATACTCATCCAAATATGATCGCATTTGAACACACCGTGCCTGATGTTAAGCGGTAGTGTGGTCTAAGATTGTGCACGTTTACCTAGAAAACCCCTGTATACTCTAGATTTAATGACATCCATATTGTACCTAACAGGGAACAAAGATTCGGACAGAGAGTAGTGGTATCTATTGTTTGGTTGATTAATTAGTAACTTTTTATTAAATAGGAGCGTTTTTAACATGTTCACTGAGGTCTAAATAGCCTCATGCGTGACTTTCGGCTGCTGTGGCAGGCAAAAACATTGTTTTGTGAGGCCAAAAAGGTCTCAAACGCACTGTAAAAAAGTGTTACTTTGCCCCGAATAGACCTCATACGCACTGGCTGAAAGCCCGCCAAAAACGGCTTCGCAGTGAACGTGTTAATAGATTATTTATTGCCAGTCCTTTAAGAAATAAATATCTATGATGAAATTATACTTACAGAGAAATCTCCATGAGCTCTCGCTTCCAGGGGGTGGAGAGACAGGTTGTTCTTTCGCCTTCAATAACTCTGATGATACTTCAGGGTCTGAAATTTATGATTGTTTTCACAATACAATTGTTGATGCGATGTTGGCAAGTAGTTCTTTGACTGACTGATACAGAGTTTGAGGCTACATGGCGCTGTTTTCAATGTACTACGATATGTATTTATCATTATTTATAACAGTTTACCTGCGGCAGCTTCTAACATGGTCTCCAGTCTGGGATCGATTTCAAGCCTAATCTTGGCAATTTCAGCTTCAACTTCCTTCGACTTTGCGTCGACACGCTTGTAAAATGCCACAGCTTCTGCTGCTTCCTATAAAATAATAATTTTAGTATTAAATCAATGTATTAGGTCATATTTAGCCATTCATGCGATATCAAATCTTTTCCGTGACCAGATTGGATCAGAGATACTTTCCACAAAGAAATTTTCAAAGTGATGATTCACCGAATCAATCCCATTATTCCACTAATGTTATAAATGTGATGTAATATTATAAAGTTTGGTTGGATGGATGGATGGATGGATAGATGTTTGTTACTCTTTCACGCAAAAACTGCAAAACGGATTTGGATGAAATTTGGTATGGAGGTAGCAGAGACCCTAGATTAACACACAGGCTACTTATTATCCCGAAATCATGTAGCAGGTAACAGGGGGCGCAGCTAGTACGATAAAAGTAAAAGTTTGGATGCAAGGATGGATGGATGTTTGTTACTTTTTCAGGACCATATTCATATATTCATCGGGGAACCAGACTATATTCATCGGGGAACACCCACTCGGGCAGCAGATTCCAATGTCTAGCGGTATGTATGAAGAAGGTGGAATCAAACCGCTTAGTTCGAGCTTTTGGAACATCAACCATAAAGCGGTGACGCTTTTGTCGCTTTTTTCTATGTTAAGATTAGGTACCTTCTCCTTTCCAGCCATGACCAAATAGACCGGAGACTCCTTGATCAGCATTAAAAGCAGTATCGCGACTGCGGAGAGCGTGAGATGGGTGTACACGACCTGCATGTAGGTCAGGTTCCCACCCAGGATGTGGGAGATCAGAATACCCAGGAAGTAACCTGATGCTGCGCAAGCTGTTAGACCTCCTGGTAGGAAGATAGGAAAAACTTAATTACTCAAATGCAATTTAGTAAAAATGACTTGGCAGTTCATTGGGACCATGTAATCGAGAGGTCATTGGGTTTATCCCGTCCCGTTTAACGCTTACGAGGGTTTATAAGTAAAGAAAAACGGAATCGTAAGAAAACCTGCATAATTTGAAAGTACGAAGACTTTGGCGCGCTCAACTGTTTGTCTTTTCCGAGTAAAAAATCTGATTTAACTAATTCTAAAATGTCTAGGTTTTTTATTTATTTATTTACAACATTTTAAAAAATAGTATACGATAGTTAAGTACCGAAAATCTATTTTGGTTTGTCTCTGTACAAAAACACAAAATTGTAAAGATAGTATAAGAAAACACCAGTAATCATTTTTCTTGTACAACTCGATGATAATTATTAAATTAAAAGAAAGAGAGAAAATAGTTTCATTTTGTAACACAAGCTCAAAAACAAACAAACAGAGACAGACAGTTACAAAAAATTGTTTTTTTTTATGGTTGACAGAGGTGTTTGACCACAGCTCACCTGATGTTAAGTGTGGTTAAACGTGTGAAAATGCGTTTGAACCCACGCTCTTCGGCATGCGAACCTACCGCGCTAACCACTGAGCTATCATCGCTAAACAACACCTCGGCTCACCTCAGCACAATACCGGTCATACTAAGCGGTATGACCAGAGCTGGTCTTCTGGTGATCCCTTGTAGTTTAAACAAAAAACACTCAAAACAACAAACACACAAATCAAACTAAGGTTCAATAGATACCACAGTACAATGGTATGCCATGATACAGAATTAATAGTAGGTACTTGGTACATGATGTGATTACTGACAGTTACCCGCTCACAGTCTGTTCGTCTGGGATTCGGGGACTGAAAGGGTACAAAAAGGTAAAATTCAACTTACCTCTGATAGAGTCATGAGCTATCTCCGATATATAGATCATGGATACGTTTTGTCCCGCTATGCCGACCCCTGCCAAAGCAATGGCGAACAACACCAATGCAATATTGCTGGTGATTGATATTATGACCCACGCAATCTGGAAACAAAAATATTTTAATTGTTTTCGTTCTTATTGCGAATGGGAGGAATGGAATCTCTTTATTGAAAATATATATATTTTGTATTTGTAAATATTTTTTTAAACATTATATTTGATTTATTTATTATAAAACGTCATTGTTATCTACACTAATATTATAAAGAAAAAAGATTTGGATTTTTGTACGTTTGTAACGAATAAACTTAAAAACTACTGGATCGGTTTCAAAAATTCTTTCACCGTTGAAAAACTAATCTATCTCCGGGTAACATAGGCTACTTTTTATCCCTGTATTCTCATGGGAACGGGAACTACGCGGGTGATACCGCGAGGCGTTCGCTAGTTAAATACAAATCACACAAGTTATATAAGAATACATAAATGTACGTAAATAAAAACGAATTAAAACTAGGTCCACTGGTTGAGCCCGCCACCAAACGTACCCATCAAACTTACCTGTGGCAGAAGATCCCGTCTTCTATATCTTATGTACATATCAATAAATTAAATAAGCATGTAGGGTGTTTGTGTGTGGGTGTGGGTGTGTGTCTGTGTGGTTGTGTGTGTGTGTGTGATTGTGTGTTTGCGAGAGTGAGAGAGAGTGTATCTGGCGATGTATTGGTGTGTTTACTTAAACATTTGTTAAGTCAAAGATATCCAGCATACTTAGAGAATTAGCTAATATTACAATTAATTGCTAAAATAATAAATAGGTTTACATTATAGGTAGTTTAGGTACATTATGTTGGTTTTTCTAGCAGTGTTTCTATTTTTTCATGTTTTAAAACTAATCCAATTAGTTAGAAGCTTTTTACAGTCATGATATTTCCGTGGTATAAATTTATTCATAAGCTCAATACATCCCAAGAAAGAAATCGGTCAGTCCCTCGTCGTTCCCAAGTTCAGTAAGAATGGGTAATTGTATTATGCAATTGTTATTCTCTATATAACACAGATAACCTGAAATGGAAAGTCTCTTCGAGACTCTTATCATCTCTATAAAATGTATCACCTACATAACAAGATGATACAACGTAACACTTACATGATAAGACGTCTTTTGTTGTCAATAATGATGACAGTAAGAAACGACACATAATTTATTACTGTTAGTATACAGAGCTGACGAACTAAAGTATCCGACATAATTCAAAGAATTAGCAAGTGGCAGTGGGCTCATAGCACGCAGAACTGATGATGGGGCTGCAAAGTTCTAGAGTGGAGACCACGGACCGGTAAGCGCAGCGTAGGACGTCCACCCACAAGTTGGACAGGCGACCTAGTAAAGACAGCAGGAACGCGCTGGATGTGAACCGCTTCCAACCGGTCTTTGTGGAAGTCAATAAGAGAGGCCTATGTCCAGCAGTGGACGTCCTACGGCTGAAATGATGATGATGGTGATGATCATGATGATACAGAGCTAAATACCCAATGCTTCGTACCCGGCGCCAAGATCGGCATTTGTCTTTGTAAATAAGTTAATAAAAAAAAAATTACATGACATAACCTACATGTCCAAGAGCTCCTAAAAAATCCTCACAATGTTTTTCCTTCGCCGTTTGAAGCCAGCAGCAATACGTACATAGCTTAGAAAAGACAGAGGTGAGTGCCGTAGGATTTGAACCCAGGACCTCCAGAGCTCACCTGATGTTAACGGGCAAGTCTTGTGAAATAAGGCAATCGATGTGTTTTTGTCAACATTTTTGTGCCGTTATAAATCATGTGGAAGTTTGAAATTAATGAATACTATAGTACATATCCTGAATTATTATGCTTGGAGAAAAAATAGTTTCAAACGCTTTTCGTTTCTTGAAATTATGAAATAGAATATGGCCAAATTATTTTTAATCCGTAATCTTGACATCAAAATAATTATAGGAAAGGCGCAATTTTATAGATGCTAACTTTGATGCAGATACATTTAAGGCTTAGACCTTTTATTGTACGTTTTGTTTATTCTATTAGCAGATAAGTACGGATAGTTTGATGAAAATTTCTGATAGTGCCTGCTGAAAATCTCTTTTCTGCGTTACGTCTGTTGCTGTTTTATTTTGGTAGGCGCTTCAAACCATCGAGAATCTCTGAATCTGACAATCTAACGTCACGAGTCTCGTGGTCGTGTATAGCACGTCACGAGAGGCCGCAAGAGGTGGGCGCGCGGTGGCGCCGGTACCGAGCACCGCGCGCATGCTTCCCGCCCGTTTTGTATTTGACACTTGACACTGGCAAATATTCAAAACGCGATGCCAAAACAAAAAAAAAACTTCTGTCATAATGTAACAGATAATCAATGTAAAATCCGCTTCCGGCAATAGGAATAAACATTCTGTCTCCTTCTTGCTCGTGGCTATAGTATTTTAACTCTCCTTATCTATTTTAGCGTGACGTCAATGTATTCAAATCTAACGTCAGACGTATGTACGTCTATGTGAGTGGAAAATATCAATGTAGGTGTTCAAGCAGAAGTTCCCACGGTCGAGGACTTGGCCCTTAAGTGAATGTGTGTGGTCGAAGATGGTAAAGCACACCAAGCCTGGAATGGAACAGGTTCTCAAGTGAGGCTGCCGGAACACGCCGTTAGATGCTTAGCGGCAGATTTGAGGGTGGCAGCTAGCCTGCAGAGTACTAGAAAGTACCCTACCGCCATGCTATGGTTTCCTTCACCGGCAGTTCAAGCTCATTGTAAGGGTTTGAACCCACGCCGTTCGGCATGCGAACCGACCGCGCTAAACTGAGCTATCATCGCTACAATTCGCTGCCGAGCCTTATGTTAGTATTATTATGTAATTTCAATCGAATTATTATATATTTATGTTTATAACTAGACGCTGGAAGATTATGTACATTGCCACGTTGGCAGTTTTTTATTGTACCGAGTGGCAAGTCTGAGCAAACAAATTTGCTAAAATTTAAATCATGTCAATATTTTAAAACAAATAAAACAGTTTACATTTCTCGGTTATCACATATCTCGCTCATAAAGCGATTATAAACTAATTTAGTCAGTCGCATCTTATTTATTTAATGTTTATATTTTCATGTTAAAACTTATGCCTTTTGCTAAATAGGTATATATATATCTATGCAAATAAACAAGTCAGTAAAAATATTATCTTTGATTCATTTATGCATACATGCATTACGTATGAGCCAAACGAAACAGACAAAAAACAACAAAACAGAGTCAAAAGTGAATAAATAAACATCGTAGGACATTACACACAGCGCCATCTGACCCCAAACTAAGCACAGCTTGTGTGATGGAAGTCAGATAACTGATAAAATATAATTATAAATACTTTTGTAAATACATAAATGTAAGATACTCGACTAAAGCTATGTATACGAGTACATATATGTATAATTGTCTAGTTATGTACATTATTTCAGATCTAAATTATACTCTGTGGTGACGAGCATCTGTTGACATTGACAGTTCAATTGCGAGCGACACTGACGTTTATAAATACTAGACATGCGTTATTGACACCGAAGCGATATGGGGGTAGATACAGATACTCGTCACCGCGGCCATCTCGATTAGTAGTTAGTCTTATCGTAAAAGTAAAGAAACCAAGTAGTTTAAACCTTATTTTAGTTTCATTTCTGAGATTGAAGGCTAGGTCCTTTATATAAATAACACCCAGACACAACAAACATTTTGTTTACTGCACAAATATCTCAATATATTATTCAAGAACAATATGCCAATATGTAAGGGACTTTTAAATACAAAATATTTTTTCAATTATTACACAGATATTAACCGATCTACGTACATATAATATATATGAGAGTCGATTCTGTCATACTACCTAACTATTTGGCCACCACTTGTGGCACTAGCTCTTAAGATTCTGTACTTTTTTTCTGTTTGTGGTGTTCTCAATAAAGCGTTCTATCTATCTATCTATTTGGGGAAGGGATGGAGCAATGCTCGAATTGGAGAAAGCACAACGGGCAGTGCTCAAAGTAGTGAAGAAAAAGGAAATACATTCGACTAAACTCGATAGTCTAATGTACATTTCGGAGGCTGACTATCGAGTCGTACGTCAAAATCAACTTCGTGCTGCCAAGTTTGTTCATAAAATCTCAAGCATCGTTTACTTGACGTTACGTTTGTGATACGAAAGTAAACTAAAATCGTTTGTGCTGCCACATTTAGTTACTTTTACGCACGATAGGGGCGGGGCGGTGTACGAGTACAAATATTATACAAATTTTTGCCTATGACGAATACTTTTTCGCAACGATTCGCGATTCTCAGTGTTTAGCGCGGTCGGTTCGCACGCCGAAGGGCGGGAGTTCAAACCACAACAATGACCTTGAACTGCCGGTGAAGGAAAACATCGTGAGAAAACCATAGTGATAGGATATTTTCTATTACTCGGCTGGCTAGCTACCACTAGCTAGCTTTCAAGTTGAAAATCTACCGCGAAGCACCTAACCGTGTATTCCAGCTGCCTCACTTGAGAGTCAGTTTTATTCCAGACTTTTTTTTTAAAAAGACTTACGAAATCATCTTGTTACTCGATAACGTAAGGCTACTTACGGTTGACACTTAACCTAACAAAAAAAGTTCAAATTGCAATACTAACCACATAAGGCAATCCAAACAGCATAGTAGCATATTTCCTCCCGAAAGTGTTGAAAGCGTAAGAGCAGAAAGGGCATATGATGAGGCCGCCCACGTTGGGCAAGCTGCCCAGCAGTGAGATCTCGAGAGATGACATCGGCTCTGAGAGAACGGTCTCATTGGAGCGGAAGAGGGCGGTGGTGTAGGAAGGCCAAGCGCAAACAAAGCCTGTTTGCACGGCTAGGAAACAAACTGAAAGAGAAGCGTTTACAAATACAAATCTTTTATTGATGACCCCAAAGTTACAGGTAATTTTTCCATTCAGATTTAAAAAAATCATAATAATTATAATTATGTCAAAACAATTAAAATGTCAATGAAAACAAAAAAAATATAAAAGATTGATTCAGGCGTTACTTTACGGAAGGTTATTTTGAATATTTAAGGTACATATTTAGTTTATTTCCGCTTAACAGAAATTTAATTCGATTGTTTGCAATTTTAATTATCAAATATTTAATTAAAAGCTTTGGACATTTCCGATGCAATCATCTTCTAGGGGCGAACCATTTACAAATTAACCTACTAGTAAGCTAAATTATGAAAAAAAGTATAATAAATATCATCAATTAAACAAAACAAAATAACTTAAAATAATAACTACTCTAAAAGACCGCTATCAATGGGAATAGTTCCCAAAACGCTGGCCCCATTGCCGCGTTGTATGGCAATACTCAAACGCTGAGCAAAATAAAGGCCAGCGTTTTGTTCACGTGTGGCGTCGACCAAACGAGATGACAATTCTTTAAAAATTTTTTTTGCTCCCGGTCCCCACGATCCCAAAGTTTCAACCCCAAAAGGCTCAAATATGTACCCACTGTCCAGGGTACTATACTTGCGCCTTTTGAGGTCTTCTACAAATTGCAATTTTAATTACATTTTTGTCAAATTATATTTTTAAGTTTATGTCAAATTAGTTCCAGATGTTAAGTAAGATTAGTAGTTAATAAGTTGTTGTCAAATTAGTTAAATTTAAGTCCTCATCACTGTTGTAACTGGAACGACTGTTAAGCGAAAATAAACTAAATATATACCTTGAATATTCAAAAAAATATAATTACTTTCTAGTAATCTCTTATTTTAAATAATCGTCAAAGTCATAAAACAAGGTCTCTTGAAGCCAGAAACCCGATTTTGGTAAATATTCTTTATCGTGAAAACAATTTTACAAAACTCTATTAAACTCTATTCGCCGTTGTACTACCACAAATTGATGTTAATGTTGTTTTTCTTTTCTTATATAAAATATATGTATGTCGATTGTTTGTTTGCAATAAAGTTTAGGTTTTTTGTGTTAATGTTATGGCAAAATAATTATATTAATAGAATAGGTAAACTCTACGCAAAATATTCGTTTTAATTTGTTTTATTTTGTTGATGTCTCGTTTTTAACCATGCAATGGTTATGTACAGGTGTTATCTCTTACCACAACGAGAGCGACTCGTGTGTCACATTAATTCTGCATAAAAAACTAATTTTAAAACGCAAATACAAAACGAGGAATTCGGTATGTAAAGTTTTTTTTTTGTATTTATTTTATATTTTTTACTGATAGTAAACTTTATTTTATGAAACTAATTTGAATATTTTGGCTTTCTATGCGGTAGTTTAATTCTAATACATTTTCAAACTTTTTATAGTTATGACGTCATAACATTGGCTGAATATGTAAAATATGTGCACCTTTTTTAGGCACTGAAAGAATCCTTATACAGCCAAGGACATGACGTCATTAGAAGTTAATTGAAAGTCAAATTTATTTTATGTATTTTATTAAAATAAACCCCGTCTCATAGTTTAAAGAGTTTTAAACGGAAAAATCATGTACAGGAATGTAATATTTCGAAATGGTTTTGGAATCAGCAAAGTATTTTTTTTCTTTACATACTGAATTGGATGAATTTCTGTAAATTACTTACACCTTATCAAAGTTCCTAACAGATAAATAATTTATTGATATTTTTGATTGCTTTAGATTCAAAGCTTTAACATCCTTTTTGAGTCTAATCTATGGCTTCGTATTTTAACTAATTTAATTCTAGTAATATTAGATGTGCATTAGAGATACATCTTATTACTTATTAAAAGCTTATACCTTACAACGAAAAAAAAAAAAACATTTTGAAAACTTACTGACAAAAGTTGCTAAGCTTTGCACTATAAACTCCGAAACGTTCACTTTTTCAGACATATTTGCGTATTTAAGCAATTATTTTCAATTAAAATTATTTTTTATAAAATAAAGAAACAATTTAATAAAACAATAACAACGCTTTATTATTATTCGCAACTTTTTTATCGGCCCGAGGAGCGACAGCACATCTCTCTTGGAGAAATTATACGACAACTTAAATGTTATTTCTTGCCATACAAACTAAATACACTACAAAACATAATCCCTACAGTTGTAATACAATAAATATAAATTATAAAATGTATTCTGTGTCGTTTGCCACGTGTATTACGCCTAGATTTGTAGGGTGAACCCGGGTATTGTTGCCCACGATAACACAGCAGAGATCGCTTCAAGTTGACAGCTTAATGGATGTTCTGATAAGAAAATAAGTTAATGTAATTTTTATCAAATAGCCAATTATGTTTGCCAATTGTAATGTAATGCTTTATACATGGTTATAAGTGTGATGACGTATGACTGTAAAACGTGGTTTCTAAATGTAGACCTTTTTAGTAAGCGGCGAGAGGGCTATGCTAGAGGTCATTACCAAATTAATATCAAACAACGTAAAACAAGAAATGTAAAAAAATGAAAAAAAAACCCCCTCAGGGTTCTAAAACAAATTTTACAATGAAAGTATATATACTATATGTAGTTTGTACAAAGCTATTTAATAATTTGCCTGACGAAATTAAAGCTATGTCAATAGGAAATTTCAAATGAAATATAAATTACCTATGACATTTAAAATTTAATATGACGTGAGTTTTGGCGGGAACGCGGGAAGAGTCGTGTCGCTTCGTTGTATTTTTTTCCAAAACTAGTGTTTTGTCGAGTGTTTATGCATAAAAATGGTGGTGTTTTATTCATAAAGTGCCGAATTACAAGCGCGAGTGTGGGAAAATGATATAATGTGGTGAAACATGAGTTTTCGTGTTGCTTCCAAAACTCCATCGAAGCTTTGTAGTAAAGTTGCCACTACTTTACTAAAGCATGACTGGAATTAACTGACACGAACTGGACTTGACAAAGACGACTTTGACGATAACTATAGCTAAGATACAGCAGAAATAACACTTAAGACAAGGCAGTATGGCTCTATAGCATTAGCCTGCTCGAAAGGGCAAATTATTAAAAAAAAAAAAAAAAAAATTAATATGACGTTTAAAATTTAATTTGACACGAACAATTTATTACGATGATATTATTAATGAGTAAATTAAATAAAAACGTATTGTGAAATTTAAAATTTAACGATATTGCTCTAACATACCCTAGAATAGAATCAGCGACTATGTACGACGTGGAAGCCAAACAAATAACGATTTAGATAACATTACTGAGTAAATACACGCATGTTTACAACATTTGTTCTGAATTACAATCTTTGACAATTATATCATAATATATTAAGCATTTTTGCGGTAAGGTTACCCTATGCGGATATAGAAAACATACAAATTTTACAATCATTTTTTTTTAATTCTGATGATTATAATTATGATCGATACACTCTCTTGTTGGTAACGCATGAATCACTAAGATGAATTTCAATATTCAAATAAGTGATTGGAATATGGGTATAATTATGTATATGAGTCAGTGAGTGAAACGTTGTAAATAATAACCAAGGAACCAGAATCCTTATGTTTTTAACCTTAGGTAAGTTTAATCAATACAAATATGGTGGATTTAAAAAAAGTTTTTTTTTAAATCATATCATGCCCACGCACCTTATGAAAGCAACCATGAAAATTTCATTAAAACCTTGGACACTTTTTATTTTTTTCTTTGGTTTTGGCGTTGCTTTTTGTACATTTGCCAGTGTCAAGGGATTTATATTTTCAAGTTTTAAAAGTTAAATAATTTGCCTCGTAGCTATAGTTATAGTCAAAGTCCAGTCTTAGTCAAGTACAGTCCGTGTCAATCAAGTCCAGTCATGCTTTAGTAAAGTAGTGGCGACTATACTATAAAGCTTCGATAGAGTTTTGGAAGCAACACAAAAAGTCATGTTTCACCACATTATATCATTTTCCCACACTCGCGCTTGTGATTCGACAAAGAAAAAAAAAATCAGAGTCCGAGTTTTGGCGGGAACGCGGAAAGAGTCGTGTGGGGCGACACACACGCATATTTGACTTCATTATAAACTACTACGGAATAAAATAAACAGTAAAAGACACATAAAGCTCTTTATTCATTCATACAAAACATACCAACATTGAATACAATTCTTCACAAACATATCTTATTCCTATAGATTTAAAATTTGGCTAAAATATTTACTTATATACCTAATTGTATTTCTTCACATTAAACTCTGTACAGTGATAACATTGTATTTGTGCGATTTGATTTATTAGGATACAAAATAATTATATTTTTTGATATGATTTGAATTCAAAACATACATTTTTTTGTGATACTATTTCTAAAGCGATGACCTCCTAGATCTGCCATCAAATAAACAAGCAAGTAATTAACCTGCAATAGGCAAAAAAATGCGATTTTTTTTAAATTTACTATTCTGAGCAAAACAAGTCTTTTTTATGTAAAAAGTAATGAGACTAACGAGACGCTGTCCTGATGGTAAGAGATAACGCCTGTCCATGACCATTGCAGCGATACACAGAACTTTGAGTCACAGAACAAAGTCCAGGGCATCACTGCTTTGGCGCTCATTACATTAAATTGACTGGCGTCAACTTTGACAAGCCTAAGTAAAATACTTTATTGCCACAATAAAAAATGTCATTACCACGATTATTTTAGAACTAACAAGAACAAATAACTAATATTTGATAAGCAATCTAAGAATAATAAAATGAAAAAATAACATCGAACGATGAATGTTATGAAATCGTAAAACCAAACTTACATTGCAAAGTGTTAAATAAACTTGACCTAGCAGAATGCCAACTGAAAACCCAATCTGTAAATACGTCAAAAAGATTGCATTTCCATACAAATAAACTTTTGCCATTTATGGACAAATGGAGCATAGTTTTACAGTGAAATCACAGCTACTGGCATTTATTTTGGTCTTTATTTGCCGTAAATCACAATTGCTTCCATAAAACAGTGGATTATTAGTATAAAATCAAATTTATGAATAATTTATGATTTTTGAATAAAACACTAGATTGATTAATTAATTGTGATTTACCGCAAATAAAGATCAAAATAAATGCCAGTAGCTGTGGTTTCACTGAAAAATGATGCTTCATTTGTCCATGAATGGCAAAAATTTATTTGTATGGAAATCGAACCACCTTAAAGCAGACACGGCCTGGCGTAGCGATCTAAAATGCGGCAAGCTAAAACCGCGGCTAGGCTTACCTACCCAAAATACCTTGATTTGTGGAGGAAGATACGGTATTAATAGCAAAGCCTGTTCCATTCTAGCACAACTAGTTATGGCTCATCTCACAACCGCTACAGCAGGCCGTGCCTGTGTGGCTCAAATTTGACTGCCATGCCCCCGTACTCTGGGGTTGTTGAAATTCCCGTTAGGTGCTCACGGGAAAGCTACGCAACTGCGAACCTTACTACTCAAGTATACGATATGCGGTCGCGTAGTTTTTTCGTTAGCAGGAATCGCAACAGCAAGTCATAATAAAAAAGGCTGGCATTTGGTTTCGCGCTTTGAGAGTTGAACGGTGTAAGTTTGATTCCCACTCAGGACTAACGATAATTGTTCTGTGGGTACGTATTTTTAGTACCTATGTATTATAAAAAGGAAAGCATATAAGTATTCAGCTATCTGGTTCCCATAGAACAAACTGTACTTATTTTGGGGATAGGTTCTGTCGCTCTGTGAAATGGCCTCCAAAATGTATATTAAATTTATTTATTTATTATTTTATAAAAACTATATTAAATCTGTGGATTTGTGTCTAACAACTTTAGGTAACCACTAACAGTAACATAAAAATATTTATATGTATTTATTTCAATTTTTCAGTAGAGACAAAAATAAGAACACGAAAAATATAGCAATTTTGACAGAAACTGTGCAATTTCCGTTCACAAAAAAAACTTTGTAAATACTATTGTATAAAGCGTAATTACTCGGGATTCTGTATAACTAGATTCTGTATAAGTTTTTGTTCTCCATTTTGCTCTATTTAAAATAAGTCTGCGGAGTAGAATAATATTGTTATTTTATTTACCATTTACTAAACTATTGTAATATATTGTTGAGCCAAACCTACAACACACCTTGCACTAAACATAGTTAACTCTGCTTACAAAAATATAACCACCCATATCTAAACTTAAAATCTATTACACTCATACAAATTAAGTTAAATGACCATCTTCATGGTATCCAGCTTTTTCAACTAATTTATAATCATTATTTTAAATTTATTTTAAATATCTTACGCTGTGCTAAGATGTAAACATAATTTTCTTCACCAATTGGTTCTTTAGAAATGAGGGAAAGGTACAAAATGAATATTAATATTCGTTGAAATATTATAAAACAACTTTTTGTATCTAGTTATAATACCAGAAATGATACGAAGACAATATTATTGACCAAACCGGAAATCTCAAATCAAACTTTGATTTGAGCTACGAATTCTAATATTTATCGATACTTTAGACAACTTACCAAAAACCGCGTTCCAGTGATTTTTGGTAAGTGCAAAACTTGTGGGTTTACGTCCCCGACATACAAATGTGAGGTGTTTTAAGTTCTCAATTCTGTTGGCAATTCCCATGGCTGCTTTTTTTATTTACTTGCTTTGATTCCTGGATTAAGACTGGTATACATTAACGCAATATTAGTGGAAATTAATACCCTGATAAACACTAATGTTCTCTCCAAAAGATTCAACAGATATTGGCTGCTATCTTAATACAGTTTTAAATATTAAAAATCGATGCCAGAGGGAAATTGCTAAGTGGACCAAAGAATGAGCAAACGGTAGCCCCGTAGCCGGAGACAAACCGCAACTCCAGAAGCTTGTGTGTAATTTACTAAATACGCACTCCGCTACGTAGCTAAATAAATTTTCTCGATCATGCTTGGAAATTTGAACATTATTTTCACAATCTTCTTCGAGATAAATCGAAATTGCTGAACTTGCCAAATACATGAGAGCAGCAGCCAGAAAAAGTTGTTATGAAAAATCTGTCGTGATTTCTTCTTCTCCAATCGTTCCCTCATGTCTGAGGATCATGGTCACTGGAACCTCTTAAACGGACAATCTGTCTCCATCGATTCCGGTTCAAAGTAGCCCTCACAACCTGGTAGAATTTAGAAGAGGAGGTGGCTTCTTTCACTTGGTCAGACCATCGTGTTGGCGACCGGCCTCGTGGTCTCTTTCCTTCGGTATTGCCAACAATGACCAGTTTTTCAAGGCTGCCATCCCCTCTTCGCATTATATGGCCGAAATAACGTAGCAAACGCTGTTGACATATGGTGGACAGTCGGGTATCAATGCCGAGTTGGGAGAGAATAGATACATTTGTGCGTTTGGCCGTCCATGGTATACGTAGCATTCGCCTCCAGCACCACATTTCGAATGCATCTATTCTCTGTCTCTCTCTTGCTCGAATTGTCCACGTCTCTACTCCATAGAGGAAAATGGGGAATACTAGTGCTCTGACTAACCGAGCTTTCGTTTTGTAACTTATTCCCCGTTTCTTCCAAATATTTTGTAGGCGCGTCATGGCGTCTTTAGCCATTGCCATTCTACGCTTAATTTCTGGTACACAGCTTCCTTCATTGTTTATGCCTGAACCCAAATAAATGAAACTATCCACAGTCTCAATGTCCGGAAAATTCTGGACATCCGACAGCTTCCCCGCGCGATCCACTACCATCAGTTTGGTTTTTTGCCTGTTGATTGCCAATCCTAGTTTCTCACTTTCTACCTCTAGCCTATGCAGTATCTCCTTCATATCAGCAAAGGATGTGGCGAGAAGAACTGTGTCATCCGCATACCGCAGGTTACAAATGCGCTTTCCACCCACCGCGAAACCCTTATCCCAGTTTTCGAAGGTTTTACGAATTATGTATTCGCCATATATGTTGAAAAGCATAGGAGATAGAATGCAACCTTGTCTAACACCTTTCTCAATGCAGAACACATCTGAACAATCGGTATCTAATTTGACGAAAGAGCGGTTATTTACATACAGATTTCGGATCAGTTCAATAAGGTGTTGAGGTGTACCCATTTCACTCAGCACTGCCCACAGTTTAACCCACTGCACACAATCAAAAGCTTTGGTATAGTCAATAAAACAGAGTATTACAGGGCTATTGAATTCGCGACTCTTCTCGATTATTTGGCGAACATTCAAGATTTGCTCCCTAGTGCCTTTACCTTTAACAAAGCCCGCTTGTTCTTCTGGGATTTGGTGCTCCAGAAAATGTTGGAGCCTACGATTGATAATGTACAGGAGTATTTTACTAACGTGCGGGATAAGTGCAAGTGTTCTGTAATTTCCACAGTCCTTTTTAGAGCCTTTCTTGTGCAGTGGAATAAAGATTGACTCCGTCCATTCCATAGGCCATCTCCTGGTTTTCCAGATAGAATTGCAGATCACCAGTAATTGTTGAACACCATTAGAGCCTATGTTTTTAAGTAGCTCGGCGGGAATCCCATCCCTGCCGGGAGATCTTCCATCTTTAAGACAAGCGATAGCACATTCCACTTCCGACTGTAATATATCGGGCTCATATTGTGTTGATTCTGGCTGGGCGATATGAACGGTAGGTTGGCCAGTTCCATACAGTGCTGTGCAGTACCGCTTCCATCTCTCCAGAACCTGATCCTTTTCCGTGAGGATATTGTCAGTTTCATCAGCAATAGTGCAGGTTTTCATACTACGGGATTTAGTTAGTTGATTTACTTTGCGGAAAAGATCTCTAGTTTAATTTTTTGCAGAATTTTTCTCAAGATCCGCACAAATATTGTTGATGTGAACATCGTAATCTTTACGACATCCTTTTTGGACCTGGGCGCTTAGTTGATCATATAGCTTCCTATTTTCCTGCAGCGTTAAACCTTTTTCTTTCATTTCACGTCTTCGAGAGATAAGGTCAGCTGTTTCCGCAGAAATAAATGGTTTCATAGTGGGTTTTGGGAGCATGTTTTCTTTAGCAGTCCGCACAATAATTTGCTGTAGATTTTTCTTCGTGATTTTGTCGTGATTTAGCGGCCAAAATTACATAGTAAACTTATATCTTTTTTTTATGGTTGACAGGCTAGTTGTTTGACCACAGCTTTTTTTTTTATCGTAGATAGGCTTGCGTTTGACCGCCATCCCGCCTGATGTTAAGCGAAGATGCGGTCTACGGTGGAGCACGCTCAGCTCACCTGATGTTAAGTGAAGGTGTGGTCGAAGATGGTAAAGCACACCTAGCCTGGAATGGAACTGTCTCTGTGATATCTGTCGTGTCATTTAAAAATGGAACGATCTTTTACTTCGAAACATGGCAATCAAGGAGGTAACTTATGAAATGGTTTATTTAAATTTCGAACTGGCATGCAAATATTCGAGCAAACATGGCTGGTTTATTTAGCTGAGTTGCAAATAGAAAGCTAATTTCCGCGCGTTATTTGAGAAAAGTACTACCTATATACAAGCCTTGGTCACAGCTAGGTATTGATGGAATTACGCATGTGTTACACGTTCGTTTATCAATGCCTCTTTTGTTAGCCGCTGTAGTCATGTACTGTAACTTCATAATATTGGTGTCTTTGTGATAATTTATCCAAGCGTATGTTGCTCATACGCTTTCACCATGTAGATGATCACTTAAAAAATCCCTTTGCACAATTACCATCGTTTACTCTACTAATTATGATATTGTAGTTCCCAGTACTAAAATCTAACATCAAGTTCCCGCAGTACTACACTGCTTTATAAGTTTATTTATACACACTTACTAAGTTATCATGCAGTGCAATTACAATTCAATTCCTTATAAATGACATTTTTCGCATACTTTTGAACACTTTTTGTAATTGAAACATTGAGAAAAATCACGTCAATTCTATTGTATATCATTTTATAAAATTAAACAAATGTGACCGTTCTTCAATCGCTGTCGATTTTTTATCTCATTTACCTAGTACAACGAGTAATACATGACATCAAAATTATGTCTAAATCGCGCACAGAAATACAATTCAATTAGTTTTGTTTACAATTATGTGTTCAAATCTCGGAAGTTTAAAAACTACATGATATCAATGGTCCAAAATTAGAACGGTACAACAAAACAGACGCTTGTCTCAGAGTGAATAACACAAATTTTCTGTTTGTCATCCCCACAAGAAGTTCTCATTTAATATCTCAAAATGTTGTTGGCACTTAACAAAACTAACTTTGTGAGTTTCTAAGAACACATTTTTTTTGTCATAGAATCTAATGTTCTCCCTTGCATTTATGCTATTTCTTATATTCTCAATTTACACTCATTAAAAATATTTATTTCCGCCTGCATCTTATGGTTACAGGTTTTGGCCATAATTGAGTCTTATATTAAACCATTGGTCATGTCATGAGCAAATCTTGGTCTTTGTTTCATATTGGCCATGAGAATGTAAATTCTACTCTTTAAACCTTTAAAGGCTTATAAATTTGCTCTTGGGGTTACTATGAGGGAGTCTATCGATCCCTTGACTTGCGTCATCGTCTATGCTCTCGTTTTTTCTTAAAAACCAGCAATGGTCCGTCAAGAATTTCATCTATCTGTTGTTGACTTTTTCCTTTAGTCTCTGGTATAGTGAAAAATATGTACCAGGCGCCCAGAAATGTTATGGAGGCCGAAATGTAGTAGGCGCTGTGTAGGCCTAAAGCGATCGCAATGGAACCGTAGTAGCGGAGTAAGAGGAAACTGCTTAGCCACATCCAGGATATGAGAAAGCTGGAAGCGAGACCTCGTACCTGAAAATGTTAAAAATATTAATACTTTAGAAGAAAGGAGATTGCTTTAAAAATAATACTAGCTATGCTTCGCGTTTTCACTCACGTTATCTGGGTTAAAAAGAGGCTCAGATTTAGGATATTTTATTTATATTCAGGGTGCGTTCAAATTTATGTTTGAAGAATTTTCCATCTAGACATTATGTAAATGACACAGCAATAGAAAGTGAAACCTATTTCACACAAAAATAGCTAAATTTCTAACCGGGCATGACCGCACTCCAAACCTTCCCAGTCTGTGAAAGGTTATAATCAAAAGAAATATAGGGGTTTGGCGGGAACGCGGGAAGAGTCGTGTCGCTCCGTTGTATTTTTTTCCAAAACTAGTGTTTTGTAGAGTGTTTATGCATAAAAGTGCCGAATTACAAGCACGAGTGTAGGAAAACGATATAATGTGGTGAAACATGACTTTTCGTGTTGCTTCCAAAACTCCATCGAAGCTTGAAGTAAAGTGGCCACTACTTTACTATAGCATGACTGGACTTAACTGACACGGACTGGACTAGACCAATACTAGACTTTGACTGTAACTATAGATGTAAGACATGAATTCGTTCTTCGCAAATAATGGCATGGTTCAAATGCCTTTGTCGCCAAACCATAAAGTCCCAAAACCCAAAAAAAAAAAAGTATAGAGGCAGTTAAAAGCCATCGCAACCATTAAAAATATATAATTTCTTACATTGATAGAAAACAGCTCCGATATGAGCACATAAGGCACAGATCCCAGTCCAATATTGTACAAAAACAGCACCAATGACAGCAAAACTATTGGTGTTAGTATTTTATCGTCGCCATGCTCCAAGCTTCCTTTTGGCCAAACGTCAGTCAAATTCTCATGAAGTCTGTTCAAAGTTTGAGTCTCATTCGTTAAATTTCTCATCAAATATGTATTGTTACTCAATAATTTATAAGTCTCCATAACTTTTGTAGTATTGTCAGGGATGCGTATCATATTGGAAGTAATGTTGTCTCGTTGGTAAGGCCACAATCGGTGAGAGTACCAGGAGTACATGCGGAAGTGCGGGTCGCAGTATACTCCTAATACGGCAAGACAGCAGCTTATGCCTGTACAGGAACATAGTAACAGCATCTGAAATTGAATTTGGTTGGCAGTAATTTGAATGAAGCAAAATACATGATTAGACTGTTTTGTTGCCTTAATTAGCTACTAATACGAACAAAGATGTATGTTTAGGTGTTTTAAGTATTCACAAAAAGTGAATCAGTTATCTGTTTCCCGTAGTACAATATTCGCTTAGGTTGGCGTGATATTTTTCCATTCTCTCAGTACTAAATTGTAAGTTCTACTATCAGACATTCAGGAACTCTTGAAACCGACTCCGCTTCATGGTTGATATTCCAAAATTTTGACCCAAACGGTGCAATTACACCTTTATCTTGAAAACCACTTAGCAATGGAATTTGTTGCCCTAGTGTTCAATATAATCTGAGTGCATCCAAGTCGCGAGCGTATCGGTTTCTAAGCAAGCTAGTTCCATCGTAGACCACATCTTTGCTTAACATCACTTAACGCCAAATAGCATGAATGCATCCGATTTCAGAAAAGACTCAGCTGTTCCATGGAAAAATGGCATCCATCCTCAATGAAACATATGATATAGATTATGAGGGGTAAAGGCTGATATGAAGGCTTCTTCCTCAATACTAACAACGTAACGAAGATCATTTTTCCCATTACCTTTCTCCCAAACTTATCGACAGTTATCGTGGCAACAGATGCTCCAAGCACCAGCGCAATTCCACACAGTATAGACCCCGCCTCAGACGTGTCGAAGAGGGACCGAGGCAATGTACTGAAACACAGAAGAAATATTTAGAAGCAAAATCTATGATAAGGTAAATTTTATTGGTCACAAGTTTAGGGTTTGATCTAATAAATAACAATAATTTAAAAGTCAAGTCACTTTACAATGATACTTTAATGAATGAAGCTATATTCGAGTAACTAACCCAATCCAACAACAACAACGAACATACTACAGCGGAGGCTTCGTTTATGTGTTACATATAAATGAGGATTCCGAGAACCTCATTGTCATATATTCAGATAACATTAAGTGATGTGGTCGAAGATGTAAATACATTTAACTGGAAATCAAGCTTCTCAAGTGAGGCTACTAGAACATGCCGTTTAGCGTTTAGTGGTAAACTTTTAATGTGAGGGTTGTAACTAGCCAGTCAAGTCTAGACAGTACTATAAGGTTTCCTTACGATACCTGAGCAAAACTTGCCTAAAGAATCATTAAAAGCCTTACCCATTGTACATGGAGAAGTTATACACAGTTAGGTTGAGATGCGGCACACCGTGGGCTGAATGCCGCAACACGGCCGCAGCGAAGCTATTGACTGCACCTGCGCCGCTGCCCACAGCAGTACACAAAATCATCACACAGGAAAACAGGGCACGACGGCAGCGTCGGTGGCGGACTGAGAAGTAAAAGGCATCACAAGTTATAGGAAAGGTAAAATGGTGTTCTAAGAACTGCCCTGTATCTCAGTAAGTATCAGTAGGAGCTTTGTATTCTTTTGTAGCGATGATAATGCAGTGGTTAGCGCGGTAGGTTCGCTTGCTGAAGGGCGTGGGTTCAAATACCAATAATAAAGAAAGAAAATAACCTAATTTTGTAAGACAAGCACAAAAACAAACAAACAGACAGATAGTTACAAAATAGGGACTCACCCAAAGAATAATATTACTCACGAGGACTCACCTCAGCATAATACTGGTCATACTAAGTGGTATGACCAGCGTTGGCCTTCTGGGGAGCCCTAATGATAATGAGCTTGAGCTGCCGGTGAAGGAAAACATCGTGAGAAAACCATAGCATGGTGGTAGTCGAGTACTAGAAAGGGTACTAGAAAGTACCCCTTACCCTAGTACTCGACTACAACCATCAAGTAGAAAATTTCGCTGAAATGCATGCCTTATCTCTTACAACCAGCAGAGCGGCTCACTCGTTGCATAACTTTTACATTAAAATAAACATTGTTAGGTGCTTGGCAGTAGATTTTAGTTTGAGGGTGGCAGCAAGCCAGCTAAGTTCTAGAAAGTACCCAACTTCCTTACTACGGTTTTTCCGCAATGTTTTCTTTAATCAGCAGCTCAATATCAAACTAATTGTTAAACTCCAAAACAACTCACAGAGCTCTCTGCAAGCAGACTGCTCAGACTTCTTATCCTTGTCAGAAGTAGACGTGGAGTCCAATCCACTAGTTCTTTTCAGCATTGGTTGGAAAGTATCGGAATCCTGCCTCCTCATTGCCTCGCGTTTTCTTCCGTAAGAAGCCGAGGTTCTTATGCGGACTTCTTGCTGCTCAATGACATCTGTTAAGTCTTCTCGGAAGTCTGAGCCGTCGAACCAGCAAATTATTTTAGCTGCGTCCTGAAATGTTTGAGACACCTGCATTATATTACCTTTTAGTCTTGCCACTCGAGATCCTGGTCCAGAACCAAAGATAAACCCCCCTTTTTAACTGGATCTTACGCAGGCAAAAGATACCGATGTGTAATTGTATTGACATGAATCAAACTTAACATATTTAATGGGATTTTGACTTTGTCGTAAGTCACTACGCTGTGACAGAGCAATTGTAGTCATCCGGTACGGGCAGAAGTAATGCACTTTGCGAAATTTCACCATCTTACTAAGTAGATGGTAGAAGATATCCTGAGAAGAACGTTGTTTAGATACCACTACAGTATCAAATATTCTGCGCCAAGCAGTAGTGTGTGAACTTTACTGAATTCTTCATTAAAGGGTACTGCAGCTAACGTAATTAATGAGCGTCAAAGTAGCGATGTTCTTGACAATTGTTTTGTTACTCAAAGTGTTTGGTCTTGGATAGGCATGTTATCACATTTGGAAAATCTCTTACATATTTCGGGTATGAATATTCATGCAAAGACAGAATCTAGACGAATAATAATAACCTTACTCACATTCTACTGCCATTATTATCCAGAATGACAAGACTGACGATAGATTGGCTGCCTTGCCAGTAAACGTGTCTGAAAAAAGCAAGTGAGAGCTATGGGCATAAAGATTTCGTTAGCGTACCTGTATTCGACCGACACTGATGAGGAAGGAGGGTGTCTCCGGCAGCCACAGCAGTGAAGCCAGCAGCATTGCCGGCGGCAAAGCCATGGAGAGCGACAGCGTATGCGCGGAGAGAATACCGCCCGCGCAGTACGCGAATAGAATGCCACAACTAAAAAACCAACAAAATAAACATTCCATATTATATCTACATATAGTACATAAATATCAATTCTTTGGTATATCGATGCATCATCGTCATCAGTTATTCCTTTTACCGCCATTTTTTTGTTTCTGAAAGTTGACCTTGAAAATTGTATTGCTACCTTGTGGAATATTATTACAAAAGTAGATTTGCGTTTGATCACAAAATCATCTGATGTTAAGTGAAGGCACGGTCCAAGACTAAAAACAAAGCTTGTACTGTTCCATATAACTGATAGAATACTTTACACTTTTTATGGTAAATCCATCTATCTCTTAATTATAATACACTAGCTGCGCCACGCGGTGTTACCCGCTACATGCTTTTGGGATAAAAAAAAAGTAGTCTATGTGATAATCAAAACAGGGTATCTGCTACATCCATACCAAATTTCAATCAAATCCGTTCAGTAGTTTTTACCTAAAAAAGTAACAAACATCCATCCATCCATCTATCCATCCAAACTTTCACATTTATAATTAGTGGAATATGAATATGGTAATCAAACTCACACCCCAAAGTTTATGAACCAGAGCAACTATCCATTGGTCTCACAAGGCAGTCAAATATGCCAGCAGTCAAGTTTGACTATTACCTGCTTGCTAATGCCGGCATAGCTGCCAACCCTCGTGTTCTAGGGGCAATCTCGGCGCAGTAGAGAGGGGCTAACGCCAGCGCCCCCGCGCCTCCCGCTCCGGCTGCGACCCTGGCCGCCCACACCCCTCGGGGGCCGCACCAAGCCGCCAGGGACCAGCTTATCTGGAATATTTGAACAAAGGAAAACATGAAACGAGTGTCTTTACTCTAGAACCGTTGTTGAATTTTCATTACCATAAACAAAATTATAGATTATTATTAGCTGCGCCCCGCGGTGTTACACGCTACATGTTTTCGGGATAAAACGTAGCCTATGTTCTAATGTTATATAAATTTCATACAAATTCGTTCAGTAGTGTTTGCGTGAAAGAGTAACAAACATCCATCCATCCATACAAACTTTCACATTTATAATATTACTAGGATATTCAGAGAATTGAACCGTGCATTTTCACAAACAGTAACCAGCGTAATAACGTACCCCTTTATTAAAATCGGTGGCTATGTATTTATTGTTTTGCTTTAAAATAATAAACACGGAAATCGGCCCACAAATGGCGCAATAATAGATAAGTTTAAAGCCATGTCCTTCTTTTGAAATTAGTTAAAAACCTTTTTAAAAGATCCTTTGAAAATTCTCAATTACCAAAGAATGACGATTCAGAGATGGTGGATTAAAAGGACTACATGCATAAAATGCGGGTCAAATTGAGAAACCTCCATTTTTAAACAGGATTAAAGCTTTATAACTTACAATAAAACTAGCACAGATGCAGAAAGCGCCTGCCTTCCTCCCCCTGACGTCTGCCAGCACGGCAAAAAACGGTGCGGCGGGCAGTGCCACCAGGCACGGCAGTGCGGCGAGCCATGCTCCGCCAGTTAGCGCCTCACTGCCTAGCACGCCCGACACCCAGCCAGTGCTGCAGCCGTGCGTGAAGCACGACAGATTGTCTGCAAAATATCAGCAAATTTACAGACGAAGCATCTACCATTTCTTAGCATTCAACGTCTAGTCTGGAATGGAACTGACTCCCAAGTGAGGCTGCCGGAACACACCGTTAGATGCTTGGCGGCAGATTTTCAACTTGAGGGTGGTAGCTATCCAGCAGAGTACTAAAAAGTAACCTACCACCATGCTATGGTTTCCTCACGATATTTTCCTTCACCGGCAGCTCAAGCTCATTGTTGTTTTCATTATAACATGATTAAAAAAAATAGCGGCACCGTAGATAAATAAGGCATGTTACCAACTTTTTTCTTGCGATTTCAGACTTGAAATGTGTAAAAGTTGTTCATGAAACAGTACTAAGTATTTTAACCTTACAACTTAGAACAGTCGATAATATGTATAGTCCTGAAAATAGTCCGCAAGTAACTGTTACCAATACATCAAAAGTACGCCATAACACAAATCAGATAGAAGCTTGATCTATTTACACCTATATTTGTTTCAAAATTATGTATCTAAATAAATTAAAAAAAAAAAAATTATATACTTAATTAGAAATTCTAATTTTATCATTAGGTACTTGGTGTATTACGTGGTGTATATTATTTTATTTATTTATTTACCGCACTGATTGAAAAATTAAAATTTTTAAATTAATTAATTAATTATTTTTTTTTTCTTATTAAAAAAACCAATTGTTTTTTTAGATGAGTCGTAAATAGATATTTAATTTTGTTATACAAGAGTGCAAAGTTGCTTTTTAACCGCGCACTCAATTTTGATGACCGAGCAAGCGAAGGATTCTATAATTGTAATTAGGTTATAAATTCAAAAGTTAGAATCCTGAGCGTTAGCGAGGGAATCAAAAGAGCACGAGGTGAAAAATCTTTGCACTTGAGTGCAACACGTAACTTTTCATCCCACCTCAGCGAGGAAATGACTAAATGCAAAAAAATCTTTTACAATTGCAAGATACTTTTATTTCAGTTTAGGTATTAACTACTAAACAATATGACATGAAAAGTTTTGCATAGTTCAATAGGTACACATTTGTAGTACCAAATACCTACTAAAAATACATTTACTTATTCTTCATTTTAAAATATAAATTTCGGAATATTAATTCCTTCTACCTACTGAAATTTAAAGCCAAACTTTCCGCTCTATAATTCAAAGCTGGCTACGAAAGATAAATGCATGAAAATGTCATCCAAAATTACTTCTCAATGCCAAAGCGGACAAAACAATGCCTTTTATCTCTGGAATGCCAGATAAAGTTAGTTGGAAAACGAATGCGCTAGATTTTAATTTCAATCCATTGAGATAAAATCTTAGTTGAGAGCGTTCTTTAGACTTGAATATTCAATTGTTGAGAAATGACAACGGGAATGTGTTTGGTAGTTTTAAATTATAAGAAATGAGACGAACGATACGCTCACCTGATGGTAAGAGATAACGCATGACCATGACCATTGCATACACAGAACTTTGAGTTGCAAAACGAAGTCCGGGGCGTCGCTGCTTTGGCGCTCATTACTTTAAGACTTTCGATAGTTAGTCTCAATAGCCCTGTAATTTCGCTAGCTGCAGTACTCTTCAAACCGGAACACAGTTACACACTACTGCTTGGCAGTAGAATATCTGATACTGCGGTGGTACCTACCTAGACGACATAATGCTAAAGAAATCTAGCGTCAAGTATGGTATCTGATTATGGATTTGTTTGTTTTTTACGCGACTGTCAAATAAAAATAGTATACAGCTTAGTGTCGCTTTGAAAAAAACTTCCACCGAAGCTTGTAGTAGTCGCCATTACTTTAACAAGGCATGACTGGACTCGACCGTGATTTACTTGTGACTTAAGACTTATTTAACTTGATGTTAAACGTGAAAATATCTAAATATTTGAATTCCGGCAAATGCACAAACTGGAATTCACTTCTCCCGAGCGTGTCAGTGACAGCCAACTTTTTTTTTATAAATTTGTACTTGTTTTTTTTTCACTGAGTAAACTACTCGTGTATTTTTCTAAGGTTATGGTTCAATTATACCACAACCTGTATATTTTGTTCTTCGGTGTGATCTTGGCTTAATGTCCACATTTAGCAATCGAGCGCTATTCATATCTTAAAAGTAAAAAAAAAAAGGTCCATTTCGAACCGAAGCTAATTCCACCATTTTTCAACTTTACATTATGAATCATATAAAGAACTATTCAGATTGCATCGAGTCTGAGTCACGTTTTGGATACAGAGAAAACGAATCAAATGTAAGCTGGGCCCTTATTTTCTAACTCACTTAAGGTCTTGCCGTAAACTCATATAGCATTTGTAACGTTACTAGCGACGTAGCGTAGGACGCCCTGAGCCTCGATGGAGTGACAATATACGTAGGACAGCTGGCGGTGGATGGAAGCGAAAAGCCGAAGATCGGGCTAAGTGGCGTGTCTTGGGAGAGGCCTATGTCAAGACTGGACTACAAACGGCTGATGATGATGATGATGATGACTGCGTATTAATTCGAATAATTAGACAGATTTTGTTGACGATGCCGATTTTACTTTCTTCTATTCTTAAATATTGGAAGGCATATGTAGCGATAGCTTGCTGGTTAAGCTTATCTACTAGGGATCGTAAGGCCTAGGGGCCGTGTTGTGATGTGAATCGAGCTTAACTCACAGACCGCCGCTGCAATTACTCTTCTCAGTGTGCCTCTCCATCGCTTTGAAGCTGTTCTTTCAATGCGGTTCCTGAAGACAAGGAAACAAATTACTTGGACGGATTTTAGGAATAATACACACAATTATTTATACAACGCGGCAATGGGGCCAGCGTTTTGGGAACTATTCCCATTGATAGCGGTCTTTTAGATTAGTTATTATTTTAAGTTATTTTATTTTAGGTCATTTCTTGTGTGTTTTTATATGCGTTTACTTACATAATTATAGAATATATATAATATAATAAATCTTAATAAAAAAATCAAAAGTTAAAAATAAAAGCTGCATTTGTAGCACGAAAAAAAAAAAAAAAAAAAAAAGTATTATTATGTATGTAATTATAATTTTCAACAAAAAATTATTTTATCTGTTATCTGGTCCCATAGTACTATCGCTTTGCTTAGTTTGGCGCTAGATGGCGCAGTGTGAAATAATCTACGATAATTTATCTTCTCTACATAGTGTAAAACAAAGTCACTTCCCGCCGCGTGTTTGCTTAGATCTTTTAAACTACTTAACGGATTTTAATGCGGTTTCCATCAACACATAGAGTGATTCAAGAGGATGTTTGTATGTATAATAGATGCATATGCACTAAATCAGTATAAACTGGAAACTGGAGCGGGTCACTAATATTGTCAATAGTAATAATTAGTATTTTTGGATTTTTGTATGTTTGTAACGAATAAATTCAAAAACTACAGGACCGATTTCAAAAATTCTTTCAACGCTAAGAAGGTACACTATCCCCTGGGGACATATGTTACTTTTAATGATCCCATTCCCACAGGAACGGGATCTACGCAGGTGAAACCGCGAGGCGTCCGCAGGTGGTATATAAATAAAATCCTCAAAACATTTCAGATATAACTTTTCATCTTTTTGTTAGCTTTACGTAGAACAAGACAACTTGATCAACTGCAATGACTTAAACTGTGCCCTACAGTTTAATATTTCAGGCTTCCTAAAGTTTTAATAAACTCAATGAGTATAATTCTTTTAAATCCTGTTAATGAGTGCCTTTCCTTCATTTAGGCTTTTCGTTTGATTGCCTCAAACGATTTGAAACTTCGTTGAAACTTTGTTTAAGTAATTTATCTTCCAAAGGATAGGCTTTCGTACTTTGACTTGTAATTTTATAATTATCAATAAACTACCTAATTTTTTTTCATGTTTGACCATCTTTGTGTTTGACCACTAATGTAAAGTGCTGGTGTGGTCACAGATGGTAAAGCACTCCAAGCATAGAATGGAACTGACTCTCGAGCGAGGCTGCCGGAACATCGTTGGGCGGCAGATTTTCAACTTGAAGATGGGAACTAGCCAGTCAAGTACTAGAAAGTACCTTACCACCATGCTAAGGTTTCCTTACGATGTTTTCCTTCACTAGCACCTTAAGCTCATTGTTGGGGTTTGAACACACTCCCTTAAGCGTGTGAACCGACCGCGTTAACCACTAAGCTATCATCGCTCCAAAAATGTCTTACAAGCCCTTACATTCACCATTGAGGGCGTTGTGAAAAAATATGTAATCCGCCATTTTGTGGCGGCGGCCATCATGGACCGTTTTTCATCAAACAGCTAAGAACACTCCCGACTAAATGACCTTTCAAACAAAAAATAAAATCCAAATCGGTTCATCCGTTTGGGGACTACGATGCCACAGACAGACAGACACACAGACACGTCAAACTGAAAGTAAATCCGCATACCGAACAAAATCTGTCTAATTATTCGAACAAATTCGCACTATTCTGAGTGCCAGCGTTCAACTCTATCAAATCTCTCACGAGACTTCTACAGACTGCATGATTGATGAGTCTTTCAGAACTGCGTTACTACGCAAATCTTACCTGAGCCATAGAATAAATAAAAGGTATAGTGTATATATACTTATACACTACTCGAACCAATATTATAAATGTGAAAGTTCGATAGATGGATGGATGGATGGATGGATGGATGGATGGATGGATGGATGGACGGATGGACAGACGGGGACGAACGGACGGACGGACGGACGGACGACATAACAATGATTAAGACATAAGCTACTTTTTATCACGAAAACGTAGCGGGTAACACCGCAGGGCACATAGTTATATTATAAACTAATTTATTTAGATATATCATGTTTTTCTTTATGTAAAAGTAGTAAAACAAACGAGGTGCTCTTCTGATGGCAAGATAAAACGCCTGTCCATGACCATTGTAGCGATACACGGAACTTTGAGGAGCTAAATAAAGTCCAGGGCATCGCTGCTTTGGCGATTACTTCGAGACTTTCGATGGTTAGTCACAACAGCCCTGTAATTTTGACTACTGTTTGACGGCTGAATATACACTGCGGTGGTGCGGTAGTATATACCTAGACGACCTCCTGCTAAGGAGATCCTCCAAATAAATTTCATGGTCGATTCCACAATAAAAGATGATTACTAATTCCTTATTCTGGCATACTATTGTTCCACATAGCCCAGTATACAATAATCAGATAAGTGTTATACAATGCAGCCTTTGAGAGCAATCCCACTGCTTAACTCTCCCCTGTGGAAAACTTTGCCCAATATTTTTTCTACCGAAGGCAGAAATGTATTACATTACCGTCCGATATTTGTGAGGTTCTCTAGAGGGAAAGTGCCCGAACACTTTGGTACTATTAACTAATCTGGATGTGCCAAAGCGTTAGGAATATATAAACATATCGACAGGTTTATGATCAAAGTCGATAAGATGAAAGTTTTGAAACTAGGAGGCCGTGGCTGGGATGGATGTTAGTTCGTGATCACGGCAATTTTTACATATATCTCCTTTTTTTATGGTTGACGGGCTAGCTGTTTGACTGCAGCTCACCTGATGAAAAGTGATGGTGTTGTCGAAGATGGTAAAGCACACCTAGCCTAGAATGGCTCTCAAGTGAGGCTGCCGGAACACACTGTTAGATGCTTGGCGGCAGATTTTCAACAAGAGGGTAGGAAGCCAGCCAGGAAGCTATGGTTTCCTCACGATGTTTTCCTTCACCGGCATCTCAAGCTCATTGTTGGGGTTTGACCCCACGCCCTTCGGCATGCGAACCACCCGCGCTAACTGCTGAGCAATCAACGATACTATACATATTTCCTCGTTATTGACACATCCTATCTTATTCATAATTTAATCCTTTCCGTCATATGGTTGCCTGGAAGAGATCGCTTTGAGCGATAAGGTCGCCACTTGTTACTCCTATTGATTAAGTTTATTTTTCCTTTAATATGATATTTGGTGTAGACAATAAACAGTTAATCAATCATCCAGGAGAGCGCTTTGGTCGCAAAATAAAAAAGTAATACTTTTTTTCAATACAGTTTTTTTTCTTTAGTTTTGGCGTCGCGTTTTGTGCATTTGCCAGTGTCAAGTATTTATATATTTTTAAGTTTCAAAAGTTAAATAAGTGTCCTCGTAGCTAAAGTTATATTCAAAGTCCGTGTCAGTCAAGTCCAGTCAGCTTTAGTAAATTAGTGGTGACTTTACTATAAAGCTTCGATGGAGTTTTGGAAGCGAAAAAAAAGTCATGTTTCACCACATTATATCATTTACCCACACTTGCGCTTGTGATTCGGCACTTTATGAATAAAACACCACCATTTTAATGCATAAACACTCGACAATACACTGATTTTGGAAAAAAATACAACGCGGCGACACCACTCTTTCAGCGTTCCCGCCAAAATTCGGACCCCGATTATTCGTCTGAGATTCTATTCATTTGAAAGTTTGACAGATCTATTTTTTTTAATATTGAGTTGTGCCGTAGTATATTTGCACATAGTTTGCATGTGTTTTACCTTCATTCTAGTACTACCCACTTTCAAGCAGTATTACGTCTCATTTTAAAACAAGAGAATCAGCCCTTACGCCAACGATATCCGTTGCATGCATGCATGCGAAACGATATGCAAATATATGTATATGCTAATTTTATTGCTAAGCGCAGTAACGAATATTAATAGAATTCATAACATAAATCTTTCTCTAGATTTCATACAATCTCTCCGCAAAGGTAAAGGCAAAGCCTCCGTTTCTGTAAAAGGAATTCTTTATACTAGAAAGACAAAATTTTAGAACAAAGCTATGTTTGCTAAACTGACCACCGATCTGCGGTATTGATCTATAATTGTATTGGTAAATAATTTTAGTTTGCTACAAATTTAAAGCTAATTATTTATTTTTATCTATTTTTAAATTCGATTTCTTTCCCTCGATGGAGTGACAATATACGTAGGACAGCTGGCGGTGAATGGAAGCGGAAACCCGAAGATCGGGCTGAGTGATGTGACTTGGGAGAAGCCTATGTCCAGCAGTGGAATTCGACAGGCTGATGATGATGACTATTTTTAATTTAAGACATGTTGTGCTCCCTAGGGTAATATCATGTAAAACACAAAAGCAAGGTGTTTTTAATAAAATACTTATTTTAGCCAGTTGGTTTAAGAAATTTACCAATGCTTGATTTTAATCGAAAAATTAAACGCATCTTCCTTCGGAACGCACAGACTTTATGAAAACTAATTGGAATGAATTAATATGGTTTTTTTTTTTTTTGTTTTCAGCTCATAAGCATATATTTTCTTCTATTAATACATCTATCTATACAAATATAGTCTATGTCACTCAGATATAATAAACACACAAGAATTGACCTAAAATAAAATAACTTAAAATAATAACTGCTCTAAAAGACCGCTATCAAGGGGAATAGTTCCCAAAACGCGCCCCATTGCCGCGTTGTATGGCAGTTGTATTAATATGGTTATGTTAACTTATATAATTCGTAATATATATCTTAATTTATTATTTAATTGATTAATTGACTCAATATAACATTCATACGTTATCATATGACTTTTTAATGTTATTTGACAAATAGTAGGTACATTTTATTAATTAATTTCTTACAAACTGACTGTTTAATTGATTTACCTTGTATAACAAAGCAATGTTAAAATGTCAATAATGTATTTGAACCATATAAATTTGTTTAACTAAATAATTCAAATGAAAAAAAAAAATGTGCGATGAAATATGACTTCGGCTATAATATTGTCTCTTCTTAGTCGTCATCTTCATTGCTGAAGGTCGTGTTTAGTGTTTATTGCACTCGGCTTAGCATGCTCCTCCACGTGTTTCTGTCCTCAGCGGTCTTAATGGCTTTAGTAATTGGTAGGCCAGTGATCGTCTTTATTAGGTCTGACCAACGGGTAGGTGAGCGACCGCGCGGTCTTTTCCCGTCGACCTGACCAATTACCATCAGCTTTTCCAGCAATCATATAATAGGATGAAAATGTAACTAGGTTCGATCGATGTATTCTAGTTTTGACAGCCCTGTTGGCTCATTGGTAATATATCTGCCTTAAGAGCTGTAAGGTCTGGGTTCGATTCTCACCCAGGACAAACATTTTATGGTAGAAACAAAATTTTGTTCTGTGTCTCGATGTTCTGTTTGTATTACAAGTACGAATTCACAAAAAAAAGTATTTAAGTATTCTATCAGTTATTTGACTTCCGTAGTACAAGCTTTGCTTAGTTTGGAGTCAGATGGCGCTGCGTGTAATGTTCTACATTTATTTATTTTTGTATTTAAAAGATTTTTTTTCCAACCCTAAAAATGAAAGTGTGTTTTTCACTCTACCTATTTTCTTAAAAGTAATAAAGGATAAAATAAAATTCATACACTATACGTTCACTAGAAAACAAATTTTCTAAACCAATTACTTTACTCATAATAAACGTTATTAGATTTGCGAGTTACGTTAGCGTTCCTAGCAACAATACTGTTAAGCGGTATATTCTATTTTCGTCCTTATTCTTTGACGATTAGGGAATAGCATAGAAGCACAGCAAACGCATTTTTGAGGAAGCCTGCTCTAAAAATACGTCTTTATCTCCACTGTAACCAAAAACGGCTTAAGAGCAGAAATACATTAGAGATTACATTACCATTTGATGATCGTCCAAAATGTAACGCTTGTATCAATCGACTATCAAAGAAAACATATTTATCTATACTTACATTGAGGATGAGCGGAACCCTCGATACGCGAATCTGCC
Source organism: Biston betularia (assembly GCA_905404145.2). NCBI lineage: Eukaryota > Metazoa > Arthropoda > Insecta > Lepidoptera > Geometridae > Biston > Biston betularia. Next base: position 1,318,205 of record FR989884.1, read on the forward strand.
TATATTTGTTTTATTGACGGCCCTGTTAGTTCATTGGTGGTGTACCTACTTCAAGAGCTGAAGGGCGTGCGTTCGATTCCCACCCAAGACAAGCAGTTTGTGTTAAAACAAATGTTTGTTCTGTGTCTGGGTGTACTGTATGTATTTACAAAAATAAAATATTTAAGTTTTTTTTTTAATGTAAATGTATTGAGACGAACGATGCGCTCTCCTGATGGTAAGAGATAACGCATGTCCATGACCATTGCAGCAATACACAGAACTTTGAGTAGTACAAAGTCTGGGGCATCGCTGCTCTGGCGCTCATTACTTTGAGACTTTCGATGGTTATATAGTCTCAACAGCTCAGTAATCAGTAATCAGATATTCTATCAGTTATCTGTATTCCATAGTAACAAGCTTTGCTTAGTTTGGGGTCAAATAGCGATGTGTTTAATGTCCTATGAAATTTATTTATTTCATGAAAAAGAAATTGCTCTATTACCAAATTTACCAAAATTTTCCAAATTTCCAGCTCTATTCCTTATACTAATCAGTTCTGCTGAATTTGTTGTAAAATATACGAATTACTTCGGGTTAGGTCTTCGCACTAAGTAGATCTTATTTTATGAAAAAGGTCGAGTATAAAGCGAGTTAAAACTTTAATCTACCAGGATAGCACAAGCAGTTAGGATATTACCCGGGAGCGTGTCTTAAACGCCGTAAGTAACACTTACTCCTTGAAAAAGGTGTTAACAGAAGCGTAGGTTGGCACAAATTAAGGTTTCAAATAAATACTAACTAAACAAGATTGTGAAACGAAAACCAACCTACGAGTATTGGCGGGAACGCGGAAAGAGTCGTGTCACACCGTTGTATTTTTTTCCAAAACTAGTGTTTTGTCGAGTGTTTATGCATACAAATGGTGGTGTTTTATTTATAAAGTGCCGAATCACAAGCGCGAGTGTAGGAAAATGATATAATGTGACAACATGAAACATGACTTTTCGTGTTGCTTCCAAAACTCCATCGAGGCTTTATACTAAAGTCACCACTACTTTCCTAAAGCATGACTATACTTGACTGACACGGACTGTACTTGACCAAGACTGAGCTTTGATTATAACTATAGCTACGAGGCATAAGTTACGAAACTTATAAAACTTGAAAAAATAAAACACTTGACACTGGCAAATGCTTAAATTGTGACGCCAAAACCAAAAAAAAAACATTTAGTACGTTCACAGTTATTTTACCTCTGACATTTAGCTTTCGCTCTTTTTATTTCCACGTGAATTGTATAGCACTATCCTTTTCTTCATACAAATGTCAGAGGTTAACTGTGAACGGACCACAATATTGACATTTGTCAACAGCTACATGTGACATTTGACATTTCTCCTATAATGTATTTTTAATCATAATTTACGACACGTTATGATTTTAATGACGAATTAATACCATAATTATACGGATGTTAAGAATGTAAATTTGAAATAAGCCCTTTGATTGAACACCAAACACAGCAAATTTAGTAAAGACAGGCTGTTTGACTACATCCCACCTGATTTTAAGTGACGGTATGGTCGAAGACGGCAAACACACTTAGTTTGGAATGGATCTGGCTTTCACGTGAAGCTATTCAAACACACTGCTTGGCGACAGATTTTCAACTCGAGAGTGGTAGCTAGCTGAGTGCTATAAAGTACTACCACAATGTTTTTCCTGCACCGGCAGCTCAAGCTCATTGATGGGGTTTGAATCCACGTCTATTTTCTTGTGAACCAACGCACTAACCACTAAACTATCATCGCTACAAAACTTACTTGACAAAACAAAGTTTTAACTTTGCCTAATAAATTTCAGTTTGAAAAATTTCGTACTGAAATGATTCTGAGCGATATTAATGGCCAGGGTAACATAAACGATCAAAACGCAAACTTTCTCTTCGCTGTTTTGGCAAGGGCCAGTATAGACTGTGTACTATCAATATTATTTTTTACTAGCTGCGTTCTGCGATGTTACCCGCTACATGTTTTCGGGATAAAAAGTAGCCTATGTGTTAATCCAGGATCTCAGCTACCTTCCTACCAAATATCATCCAAATCCGTTCAGCAGTTTTTGCGTGAAAGAGTAACAAATATACATCCATACATTCTAACAAACTTGCGCGAAAAACTATTGAACTTTACATTTCAAAAGATGCCGTTTTCAACACATAATTTTCGCTATTCTGCAATTCTACTGGGCTGTTCAGACTAACCATCGAAAGTCTCAAAGTAATGAGCGCCAAAGCAGTGATGCCCGGACTTTGTTTTGCAACTCAAAGTTCTGTATATCGCTGCAATGGGCATGGACAAGCGTTATCTCTTACCATCAGGACAGCGTCTCATTACTTTTACATTTAAAAAAAATACAGTACAATTAAAAATTGTATTTGACATATTGATAATTTTATAAGTTTTTAAGTAAATATATACCTATATTTATGAATGATTACTAGGATAGCATAAACGTTTCGCATAAACACAGAGCTAACTCTCTGTAGATCTCAGTATATTATCAAGTAGGCTTATTTTAAGTTATGGGGCGCGAGAAATGGATACATTTTCCAAGTGTGTGTGTGGAACGGTACCTCGGGGGGCTTTAAGGGAAGGCTTTGAACTTTATAGCCGCTTAAGTAAGTTTGAGAAAAGAAAAAGAGGGATGACGCTAGTGAGTGCCAAGTTAGAATGAAGGTAAGATAGAAATTACTAGAAGGATGGCCAACTGTTTTTCTACTATTTCTACAGGTATATAAGTATCCATATTATAAAGAGGAAATATTTGATTGTTTGTTTGTATCGATAAGGCTCTGAAACTACTGGACCGATTTCAAAAATTATTTCACCGTTGGGAAGCTACACTATCCTCGGGGGGCATAGGCTACTTTTTACCCCTGTATTCCTACGGGAACGCAAACTATATGGGTGAAACCGTGAGACGTCCGTCCGTTTGAAATCGGTCCAGTATTTTCGGAGTCTATTCAATACAAACAATCAAATCTTTCCTCTTTACAATAAAATTGTGTAGATATCTGGGGGCACCGCAGTGCCCGCGCCAAGTCGAGCAAAAAAGCGATATTTTTTATCTAGACATATTTTTATATTGACTTTATTTTCACAGTTTGTTTTAAAGATAATAAAGACTGTAGATGATGATGAACACGCGTATATTTTTAATTTTCTTTATTATTTGTGTTGTTCACCAGTCGTTCAAGCGGCTATATTCGGAATTTCCCAAATCGTTGAATGGTTGTTTTTTTTATGGTTTAATTTACTTCGACCTACTTCTTTAATACTTTGGTTTGCCTCGCAAGCCAAAATGGGTATAAATGTATTTCCTTAGTACACTAGACCTAAATTACTTTCATATTATCCTTCCATGCTTGTCGAAATAAATCTTAAAAGAATGACTGGTCTTTTAAATATAGATTTTTTTTTATGGTTGATAGGTTAGGTGTTTGACCACAGCTCACCTGGTGTTCAAAGTCCAAAGTTCAAAGTTTTTATTCGCTCAAGATGTGGTTACATTTTTGGTCTTAAATATATAATACTTGTACAGCACATCTTACTCTAATCGGCATGCGAATTTACAATATTCCTAATAGCTAAAATCTATATTATATTTATTAAAATAATGTACGATAAAAATTTAATTATATACAGTTATAGCAATAATCAACACGATATCAAATATTAACTAAAAACAAAATTATTAACTACCTAATTGTACAGAAAGGAATAATAAAAATATGAGACATTTACATTGTGAGATCAATATTACGACTAAGTATTACTATTTTAAGTGATAATATTATGACTATTTTTTGGTAAAACTGTATGTGTGCTTATTGCATTCGAGAAAGTGTTTGATTTCGTAGAAGCAACATTCAGTTAGCCACCTATATTTAACTCTAAATTGTTGCAATGGAAGTGTTTTTAAAGTTTCTGGGATTTTATTATAAATTCTTAGAGCCATTACATAACAGTTTCTGCGGTACAGTTCGTTATTACATTGTGGATATACTAATTTGTCTGGGTATCTTGTTAAGTGACGGTGTGGTCGAAGATGGTAAAGTACACCTAGCCTGGAATGGAACACACCGTTAGATGCTTGGCGACAGATTTTCAATTTGAGGGTGGTAGCTAACCAGCCGACTACTAAAGTACCCTACCACCACGCTATGGTTTCCTCACAATGTTTTCCTTCACCGGCAGCTCAAGCTGTTTGTTGGGGTTTGAACCCACGCCTTTCGGCATGCGAATAGACCGCGCTAACCACTCAGCTATCATCGCTACAAAATGGTTAAAGTTTGACAACATAAATCACAATTTTTAACAAGTACTGCAATACGACTAACCAACACTCACGGCTCAGCACGAAACGTGAACAAAGGTAGCAAACTTAAAAGTAATAAATAACTCGAAAATTTCAATTAAACGCAGGCTCGTCATGTTATCCAAAACTGCAAGCTTACATAATGTTGGGGGCGTACTGCTAACAAACCTAACACACCTCGATTTACATTGAAAATTGCTGAGTTGTTACTACCGTTCACATAAAAGAGCGCGTGAATTTATAAAACGCCAAATTAAAAAATATACACCGTCAACCATTGTTTTGGCGTTTTTTTTTTTTTTTTTTGTTTTGGCGCCACATTCTTATCATTTGCCAGTGTCAAGTGTTCTATATTTTCAAGTTTCATAAGTTAAGTAAGCGTCGTAGCTATAGTTTTTTTTTTTTTTTAATGGTTGACAGGTCAGGTGTTTGACCACAGCTCACCTGATGTTAAGTGAAGGTGTGGTCGAAGATGGTAAAGCACGCCTAGCCTGGAATGGAACTGGCTCTCAAGTGAGGCTGCCGGAACACAACGTTAGATGCTTGGCGGCAGATTTTCAACTTGAGGGTGGTAGCTAGCCAGCCGAGTACTAGAAAGTACCCTACCACCATGCTATGGTTTCCTCACGATGTTTTCCTTCACCGGCAGCTCAAGCTCATTGTTGGGGTTTGAACCCACGCCCTTCGGCATGCCCTTCGGCATGAATATTATAGTCAAAGTTCGGTCTTGGTCAAGTACAGTCCGTGTCAGTCAAGTCCAGTCATGCTTTAGTAAAGTTGTGGCGACTTTACTATAAGGCTTCGATGGAGTTTTGAAAGCAATACGAAAAGTCATGTTTCACCACATTATATCATTTTCCCACACTCCAGCTCGTGATTCGGCATAAGCACTCGACAAAATACTAGTTTTGGAAAAAAATACATCGGGTCAACACGACTCTTTCCGTGTTCCCGCCAAAAAACTCCATTGGCGTTGTTTGTACTAGATATACCTATTTTTATGAAGTTATTTTTGGCCTTGTATTTTGCGTATTGTGTTATCAAGGTCCTAATACTTAATTGTAATGAAATGCAAAGAAAAGATTTTTATACGTCCCGCCCAAAATTTGGGTTATTTTGCTTCGATATTTTGAGTCTGTGGGATAAAAATAAAACTGCAGACATTTTAATTTAATGTGTCATGCGTTCGCACGAGCGTTGGCATGTATGTGAGCAGCTAAATTTTAATACTTTGTACATGAATTTGATTACTACACAATTATCGTTCATCAAAATCGGTTCAGCCGTTTTAGTATTGAAGAAAGAAAGAAAGAAAAAACGTGTAATTCTGTGACAAGCACAAAAACAAACAAACAGACACACAGTACTAGTTCATACATATTTACAAGTCAAATATACAACCCTCCATTTTTGGCTTCACCGTAGTCGGTTAAAACACAGCATTTATTTTCCAAGTAAACACAACTTAAGCAAAGTAAGCAATATCTGTAAAATACGCATTTTAATATAAAACACCAGGCGAACATAAATAGGTCGAAGCTAAACTGCTCCCACGGTTTAAGTTTAAATACTTTTTTGTCCCGTTCTTTGGGCTCCGTTTTACTTACACTTTGTATGTACAAACGCAGACAAAAGTGATTCGGCTAAGATGAAAAAAGAAAGTGAGTGCGATAAGAGTGAATCGTGCTTGGCACTCCAATTGTGCGATTTTATGTTTGCCTTGTACTAAAATAAGTTTGGTTTTACCTACCCACGTGATGGGTAGGTGAAATTCGCACCAATCTTTATAACCACTCCGCTGAATGCAGTTTCAATATTTTTCATATTAACCTAAGTAAAAATTCATCTAAATTCCCTGTTGGTTCATTGGTAGAATGTCAGAGCTGTGAATTTTGGCTGCAATTTTAATTTGCGTCTTTACGTACTGAAATACAAACTTGAACGAAAAGCTTCATCTTTGACAATAATTTAAGGATTTTAGTAATCAAAGTTTATCTTTAATTTAGACTTACGTAAATACTGTTAAAGAGGTATTCTTTAAAACTATTTAAATAGTTATCGATATTAATTTATTAAGTAATTATTAAGGTGGTTCGATTTCCATACAAACTTTTTTTTTACTTTTATAGAGACAAATGCAGTATAATTTTACAGTGAAATCACAGCTACTGGCATTTATTTTGGTCTTTATTTGCGGTAAATCACAATTGCTTGAATAAAACAGTAGATTATTAGCATTAAATCAAATTTATTATTTATTTATGAATTTATGATTTTTGAATAAAACAGTAGATTATGCTTTGTGATTTACCGCAAATAAAGACCAAAATAAATGTCAGTAGCTGTGATTTCACTGTAAAACTATGATCCATTTGTCCATAAATGGAAAAAAAAAATTGTATGGAAATCGAACCACCTTAAGCTATTACAACGTAAACAAACAAACATACAAACAATCTTTCACTTTTAGTGAAACTGTTTCGTTATGTATAAATTATAAATAAATAATTTATTGCAGACAAGGTCTATTATACACAATTATACATATTTATAAGAATCTTTTAAATAGCAATCTTGTACATTAAATGATCTATCTATACTATTATAAAGAGGAAAGATTGTTTGTATTGAATAGGCTCCGAAACTACTGGACCGATTTCAAAAATTCTTTCACCGTTGGTAAGCTACACTATCCCCGGGTGACATAAACCTACTTTTTGTCCTTGTATTCCCACGGGAACGGGAACTACGCGGGTGAAACCGCGAGGCGTCTGCTGGTATCAAATATAAACAACTACCTAAATAAAATTTAGGCAGACTTATTTTTTAAGCATTAATTTCATAACGATAAAATTTTGATTAAAAATATACCATAATACAGACTGCTTCAAGATCGCTGCCGCGCGGTAGGGTTCCCAGAAAATAATCAAAAAATAAGTCGTAATTTGTTTTTTAATGTAATGTATTTATTTTTTGATAGCGGTCTTTTAGAGTAGTTTTTATTTTAAGTTATTTTATTTTAGGTCAATTCTTGTGTGTTTATTATATCTGATTACTGTATTTACAATAAATTATTTATTTTTTTACATACAAATACAAATACAAATCATTTATTAATAACACCAAAGTTACAAGTCTTTTTTTTATTCATATTTAAAAATATCAAAATCATAACATTATGTGTGTCAAAACAATGAAAATGAAAATGTCAATGAAGTAATATGTCACATATAAAATAATTATGTCAATACAATTAAATGTCAATAAAAACAAAAATAATATAATCTCTTGATTCTTGTTTATTTAAAGAATTCCTCTATAGATCCTGATCCTGATGGTAAAGTCTGCTTATTCCTTTTTTTTTTATTTCCAGCCTTTCCAACCATCTGTACAGGTCGCGTGCTCCGTCTAATATTTACCCGTGTACGTGCAAACGGCATGTGTTGCCATTTATAGCTGCTTTTTATCGCTACGATTATAAGGAGATTTGGTTTTTACGATACCTGCGAGTAGGCGCAATTACAAGTTGATTTTGATTGGTCTATCATCGTCTATTGAAACGTTCATAGCTTGTTATATTTATGTCAACCACTTGTTAGTTTTTTTTCTACATTGTTTTTGGCGTGGCATTTTGTGCTTTTGCCAGAGTCAAGTGTTTTCATATTTTCAAGTTTCATAAGTTAAAAAGTGGTCAAAGTCCAATCTTGGTCAAGTCATGTCCTCGGCTATCAAACCCAAAGTGGCGACTTTACTATAAGTTCCGATGGAGTTTTGGAAGTAATACGAAAACTCATGCTTCACCACATTATATCACTTTTTTTTAACACAGCGCCCGATAACAAATCTAATTTATATGTCAACATTACATAATTATAAATTAAGCTATCGTCAAAGTCCAGTTTGGTTAAGTACAGTCCGTGTCTGTCAAATCCAGTCATTCCAGGCTAGGTGTGCTTTACCATCTTCGACCACACCTTCACTTAACATCAGGTGAGCTGTGGTCAAACAACTTGCCTGTCAACTATAAAAAAAAAAAAAATGCTTTTATAAAATAGTGGCGACTTTACTATAAAGCTTCAATTGAGTTTTGGAAGCAACACGAAAAGTCATGTTTCACCACATTATATCATTTTCTTACACTGGCGATTGTAATTCGGTGCTTTATGAATAAAACACCAATATTTCTATTTATAAACACTCGAAAAAACACTAGTTTTGAAAAAAAAATACAATGCGGCGACACAACTCTTTCCGTGTTCCCGCCAAAACTCTACTTTTTTTTTTCTTTGGTTTTGGCGTCGCGTTTTAGCATTTGCCAGTGTCAAGTAATTATATATTTTCAAGTTTCAAAAGTTAAATAAGCGCCATCGTAGCTAGTTTTAGTCAAAGTCGTCTTTGTCAAGTCCAGTTCGTGTCAGTTAATTCCAGTCATGCTTTAGTAAAGTAGTGGCAACTTTACTACAAAGCTTCGATGGAGTTTTGGAAGCAACACGAAAACTCATGTTTCACCACATTATATCATTTTCCCACACTCGCGCTTGTAATTCGGCACTTTATGAATAAAACACCACCATTTTTATGCATAAACACTCGACAAAACACTAGTTTTGGAAAAAAATACAACGAAGCGACACGACTCTTCCCGCGTTCCCGCCAAAACTCTACTTGTAATTGCGATTTACACATAACAAGCTGTCATGTTGGCTGTCAGATTTCGAGTAGGTGACCGAATGGCATTCACAAATGACCGTTTACACGTGGATCATATTTTTCTCAATTGTCCTCTTCAACTGTTTTCTTTATACAATATTATCCCTCCTGAAATTCCCCGTCCTACTTCCCTTAAATGTCTCCTTTCCCTTGTATTCACCCCATTTGTACATATTTTATGTAAATACTAGCGACCCGCCCCGACTTCGCACGGGTGCAAAATTCGAAAAAAAGTAGTCGCGAAAATATTCAAAGAAATTATGTGCTGTAAAAGGCCAATAAATCTATGTTAAATCAACAATCTATTTATGGTATTTAATTAAATAAGGAATAATGCTGTAGTGCTTAAAATCCCTTCGAAAATTAGCTATTATTTGCCGTAAAAAGTAAATGACAAAAAATGGTTTTGTGGGATATCGATAAGAGATAGACATATACCATGGCGGACTTTTCTGTAGACCTTTTTAAGGTGTACAATACTTACTACATTATTTTTATAAATCCTGTAAGGTTAAGCCTGCGTACGCAATGTAAGCGGCAAGAAATGTAAGAATTTACGACACCACATTAGAAACCCTGAAAATAACAGTATTTCTCCATTATTTAATAGATGTTATTATACATAAAAACCTTCCTCTTGAATCACTCTACCTATTACAAAAAACCGCATCAAAATCCGTTGCGTAATTTTAAAGATAGATAAGCATACAGACAAACAAACAGACAAAAATAGCGACTTTGTTTTATACTATGTAGTGATTTTAAAAAAAAAAACTGTAAATATGTGATATTTATAATGAATGTTTGTTTGTATATATCTATATATATATATATGTTTGTTTATATTTGTGTTCGTCCTGTGTTTGTCTATAGTTAGTTCTAATTATTTTGTTTCAGAAAAAGGAAAAACACAAAACTCTGTAAACTGTACCATATACAAAAATAATAGTCGATTCATAGTCCAATCTCTTTGTGTGGCAGTCTATCATTCTACGTGACATTGGCGGAATTGTGGAGAACTTCCGCAAAGGCCATTCATCAAGAATTGAATTGACCGTTTACACGTGTCCTTACACAAAGCTTTAAATCATAAACTGGTGGCTATGTCACTGTGATAATTGCTATGAAAAACTTGTATTACAGAAACTAATCGCAAAAAAATTCTGTTCTGCACATTTAGTCAAAGCACTAGGTTTTTTTCGTCAAGTTAAAGAGAGTAAGTTTTCGAGATTCTCTATTTAATCAGTGAGTGATTTTTTTTATGGTTGACAAGCTATGTGCTACACCACAGCTCTCCTGATGTTAAGTGACGATGCGGTCGAAGATAGCTTTCCATCTGCGACCGAAACAGTAAAAAAACAGTTGGCCATCCTTCTAGCAATTTCTATCTTACCTTCCATTTTTTTTTTTGTATGGTTGACCACTCACAGCTCACCTGATGTTAATTGTAGGTGTGGTCGAAGATGGTAAATCACACCTAGCCTGGAATAGAACTGGCACTCAAGTGAGCCTGCCGGAACACACCGTTAGGTGCTTGGCAGCAGATTTGCAGCGTAAGGGTGGTAGCGCCAGCCTAGAACTAGAAAATTAACTTTCCACCATGCTATGGTTTTCGTACGATGTTTTTCCTTCACCGGCAGCTCAAGCTCATCGTTAGGGTTTGAACCCACGCTCTTCACCGTGTGAACCGACCGCACTAACCACTAAATGAGTGACCTTTCGCTTTTATCTACACTATTTATAAAAAGGAAAGATTTTATTTTTTGTTTATTTGTTTGTTTGTTTTGAAAAGGCTCCGAAACTACTAGACCAATCTGAATAATTCTTTCATCATTAGAATGCTACATTATAACTGAGTGGCATAAACTTTATTTATATTGTTAATCGAGTTTTGTTTTCCTGTGCAAAGCCGGGACGGCCCGTTAGTATAATATATACGTATATAAAAACCTTAAACGCCTCAACATGTATGTTTCTATACAACCACGAACCACACTTCTATAACATATAAATTTATGAGAAACGACAAAGTACAATACTTTCCCTTTGAGTCGGTTTTCCACCTCTCTGCGAGCTACCTACTGGGCGAACAATAGCAGAACCACTCTGAACTACTCCATCAAAGTAGTGCAGGGCTATTCTAAACCATGCGATATTATTCATCCCCTACACTATTGTGAGAATGTAAACAAGATTGGACCTATTAGTATTTTAAGCAGGGGCTACAGGGCAGGTAGCTACCGCCATATTAGCCGTATCATACGGGGCCCCCGGGCTACAGGGGCCCCTAAGTGTGTAAGCAAAAGTAAGTCTCGTGCTTCCCAGTAAAAAAACATTTATAAAAACTTTCATACGATCAACTGTCCATATAATCAATAAATATTTATTTTAATTTAATGACAGCCCTGTTGGTTCATTGGTAGTATGTCTGCCCCAAGATCTGAACATTTTGTTGCGATGATAGCTCAGTGGTTAGCGCGGTAGGTTCGCATGCCGAAGGGCGTGGGTTCAAACCCCAACAATGCTTGAGCTGCCGGTGAAGGAAAACATCGTGAGGAAACCATAGCATGGTGGTAGCGTACTCTCTAGTACTCGGCTGGCTAGCTACCACCCTCAAGTTGAAAATCTGCCGCCAAGCATCTTACGGTGTGTTCCGGCAGCCTCACTTGAGAGCCAGTTGCATTCCAGGCTAGGTGTGCTTTACCATCTTCGACCACACCTTCACTTGACATCAGGTGAGCTGTGGTCAAACACCTAGCCTGTCAACCATAAAAAACCCTACTTTTGTGTAGTAGAATTATGAGATTGAAAATCTAACAGATGACAATCACTCACTTCATTCACTTGGTGGTAGATCTCCTTAGCTCCTGCTAAGGAGATCTACCACCGCAGTACCAGATATTCTGCCGCCAAGCAGTAGTGTGCAAACATTACTGTGTTCCGGTTTGAAGGGTACTGCAGCTAGCGAAATTACTGGGCTGTTGGGACTAACCATCTAGTCTCAAAGTAATGAGTGCCAAAGCAGCGATGCCCCGGACTTTGTTCTGTTACTTAAAGTTCTGTGTATTGCTGCAATGGACATGGACAGGCGTTATCTCTTACCATCAGGAGAGCGTCTCGATCGTCTCATTACTATTACATAAAAAAAAATGTATTCTTACTATTATGACATTTTATTTTATTTTCACTACTTTAAAGTTTGTTGCATAAATGGAATAAAAAGTAGCTTACGTGATAATACAGGGTGTCAGCTACCTCTATACTAAATTTCATCCAAATCCGTTCAGTAGTTTTTGCGTGAAAGAGTAACAAACATCCATCCATCTAAACTTTCACTTTTATAATATTAGTGGGATATGAGTTTACAAAAAAAGTATCTAAGTATTCTCTCATAGTACAAGCCTTGCTTAATTTTGGGCTAGATGGCGCTGTGTGTAATGCCCTAGGAGATTCATTTGGATTTTCGACTGTTTTTATCTAGACGCGGTATTTTAGGTTTTTTTTATGGTTGCTAGGCTAGGTGTTTGACCACAGCTCACCTGATGTTAAGTGAAGGTGTGGTCGAAGATGGTAAAGCACACCTACTCTGGAATGCAACAGGCTCCCAAGTGAGGCTGCCGTAGCACACCGTTAGATGCTTGGCGGTTGATTTTCAACTTGAGGGTGGTAGCTAGCCAGCCGAGTACTAGAAAGTACCCTACCACCATGCTATGGTTTCCTCACGATGTTTTCCTTCACCGGCAGCTCAAGCTCATTGTTGGGGTTTGAACCCACGCCCTTCAGCATGCGAACCGACCGCATTAACCACTGGGCTATCATCGCTACGAAAGTTTATTTATTAAAAGTTTATCTTTGTCCCTTTCAGCACGTAGCTGAGAATTCGTTTCACGAAAGCCGGTAAACGAAAATAAACAAGTCTTTTTACTCGCCGGATGACACGAACCCTCTTGTGTTATCTCTCGACGTATAAAACGCTGTGTTTATGCACTTTTTGGGCACGGAACCCTAAAAAATGTGTTCTATTTGGGTTGTCTTTGAGTGTATCCCATTTGCCTTACCAAACTTTCTCAGATATAATTAAATTGATGTTGTTGATTTTTGTTGATTTGTCGCTAATTTGAATGTATATATATATTTTTTTTATTATTGTATTTTTTTTACTATGTACTACTATGTATTAAATGTAATACTCGTATAATTTAAAATAATTTTATAGTCTATCTATCTATGTATATTATGTGCATATACTATTATAAAGAGGAAAGATTTGATTGTTTATTTGTTTGTAATGAATAGGCTCGGAAACTACTGGACCGATTTCAAAAATTATTTCACCGTTGGGAAGCTACGCTATACCCATGTGACATAGACTACCTTGTTTATCCCTGTATTCCTACGAGAACTAAGCGGGTGAAACCGCGAAGCGTCCGATAGTATTTAAGAAAATGTAATTAATTATGATTTATTTATGTTATGTATGTGGAAAAACTTCCAAATAATTTTTACAAATACAAAATACAAATACAAATCATTTATTAATAACACCAAAGTTACAGGTCATATTTCCATTCATATTTAAAAATTATTATCAAAATCATTACATATGTTAAAACAATGAAAATGAAAATGTCAATAAAGTAATATGTCACGTATAAAATGTCAATAAAATTATGTCAATATAATTAAATGTCCATAAAAACAAAAATATTATAATTACTTACTAGTAATTCAATAATCTCTTAGTTTTAAATAATCGTCAAAGTCATAGAACAAGGTCTCTTGAAGCCAAGATCTTAGTTTGCTTCTGAAGCACGCGATGGAAGGTGCATCCCGGATGGAAGCGGGTACGCGATTGTAGACCGCGGGCCCCAGAATGTATACCGACCTCTCCGACTTGACGAGCCGATGCGACGGCGTTACTAGTTGGTCTTTCTTTTTATTACTGCGAAAATCCAACGTGCTGTGGACGTTCGGGACGTTGTGGATGTTTAGGTTCGGGGAGGTAAGTGAAAGACAATCGAGTGATCAGTGAGAACTTGAGAAGCTTGTATATTTCTAATTGTTCTAAATGGTAGTTAATTTCAAAAACAAAACATCACCGCAAGCTTTATCGACGCGCGCGCCATCTAGTTTATTTTTAAAGTACTAGTTTTTCTTTACATTTTTTTTTTTTACTAATACATTGGACAGTATGTATCTAATATTAATTTTATTTATTAGTGTATTTTTAGTAATTTTAGCTTATCTATGTTTTAAGATATGTTATTATTTGAATGTATAGTTTATCTTATAGTTCCTGTTATGTATTACCCTATATGTATATTATATCCTTGAGGTTCACAGATGAGCGTAATTTTTGTTCAGACCGCTCTAGAAATAATTCTATAATTTTACAAATTACTAGCGGACGCGCCGCGGTTTCACGCGCGCAGTAAGCTACACTGCGCGCGTGAAACCGTAATTAGTAAAAAATAATTTTGGTTACAATTGCGTCTGGGATTTAATTTAAATAATTTTAACTTAACAACAATCTATAACATCTATCGTGAGAACTATATAACTGACTAGCGGACGCCTCGCGGTTTCACCCGCGTAGTTCCCGTCCCCGTGAGAATACAGGGATAAAAAGTAGCCTATGTCACCCGGGGATAGTGTAGCTTCCCAACAGTGAAAGAATTATTGAAATTGGTCCAGTAGTTTTGGACCCTATTCTATACAAACAAACAATCAAATCTTTCCTCTTTAAATTAGTATAGATAGATTAATACTTTTTTTCTATAATGTTTTATTAACTTTAGAAACTTCAGGTATGTGCAATTGTGCATAATACAAGAAAAAATCAAAAGCCAATATGCAATTTAAAAAAAAAAATACATTTTTGACATGTCTTTATGTACGTAGAAAGAGTTTTTTGGCGGGAACGCGGGAAGAGTCGTGTCGCTCCGTTGTATTTTTTCCAAAACTAGTGTTTTGTCGAGTGTTTATGCATAAAAATGGTGGTGTTTTATTCATAAAGTGCCGAATTACAGGCGCGAGTATGGGAAAATGATATAGTGTGGTGAAACATGACTTTTCGTGTTGCTTCCAAATCTCCATCGAAGCTTAAAGTAAAGTCGCCACTACTTTACCAAAGCATGACTGGACTTGACTGACATGGACTGGACTTGACCAATACTAGACTTTGACTGTAACTATAGATGTAAGACATGAATAATCGCAATAACTGAAGACGAGGCAGTATGGCTTTACAGCTTTAGCCTGCCCGATAGGGCAAATTAAAAAAAAAAAATGTACGTAGAAATGTTGCAATGTTTGTCCCGGGTGGGAATTGACCCTACAGCTAATAAAACAAAAGCAGTAAGTACCAAATGACCTCACTATTATTCATGAGTTTAAGTAGAAGCTGCACCGTAAACACTAAAAGCATTAATTCCAAACCAAGCTATCAGCTTAAACCGGAAATACGTGTTCCAAATGCCGTTTTGTGGAAGCATACCTAGTCTTGCCATAAATATTGTAACAAAGAAAATTTATTTTTTTCTTTTGCAAATAACATTTATTACTTTTACAGTGTGTTAGTTTAATACATAAATATTTTAAAATATAAAAACAATTTAAAATATAAAAAGCTTATTCGAAGTGGTCTCCATTGGCTACAATACAGTCCTTTAAACGTTGAAGCCAGTTATCAATAGAAGTACGCACTCTTTCTATGGGCAAATTCTTCACTGCCAATCGTATGGATTGTTTTAGGGACTCCAAATTATCATGGCGTTTAGAGCAAGCCGTACTCTCTAAAACTGACCATAAATCATAATCCAGCGGATTAAGATCGGGACTAGACGACGGCCAGTCTTTAGCTCTGATGAAGTCCGAAACGTTCGCTTCCAAACAAGACTGCGTGGACCGAGCATTATGACCGGCGCCGAGTCTTGCTGGAAGGACCATACTTGGTTATTGAACATGGTGTTGTTAACTACTTAACTACCTTCTCAAGAATGGTATCTTGATACACTTGTGCCGATGTTTTGATACCTTTTGAGACCTTTTTCACAAAAATATGGCTCAGTCACTCCTTCATAGCCAACACCCCCCCAAACCATCACTGAAGTCGGATAATGCCCACGTTGCACTCTGTCGACTAATTGGGAAGCTTCCTTAGAGCTTTGAGCATAAATACGGTCATTTTGTTTGTTAAAATGTTGCTCAATTGTAAAAAATTTCTCATCCGTAAACAAAAATTTTCTGTGACCTCCTTTTGCGTACCGCTTCAGTAGTTGTTTCGATTTTACCACCCTATTCTTTTTTAAATTATCAGTTAAGAAGTGACCAGTGCATCTCTTATAGGCTGCAAGTCCTAAGTCATCTTTTAAAATACGCGACATGGTTCTAGGTGCCATCTTCATCTCCCAAAATAAAATCTTTTGCTTTCGGACAGGATTTCTTCGAATTCTACCCCTTACTGCTTTGACCACCTTTTTCGTACGAACACTACGTGGACGGCCAGATCTTTTTCTGTTACAAACAGAGGAGGTCTCATTGTACCTATTAATAGCCCGGTACACAAACATTTGACTAATACCAAGCGTATGGAGAGTTTTAAAAATTGCATTTGGCTCCATACCTACGTTGCGTAGTGCAATCACAGCGATTCGGTTATCTTTGTCACCCCACTCCATTTTAATATCGCAAAATATTGTACAATTTATTGGCGCCAAAATGAAAAAACACAATGAACAATCATATAAAAATTACAGATTCCAAATTCAAATGTAATATTTTGTTTATTTTTAGTTTTAACAGTATTTATGGCCAGACTAAGTATAACACACATACTTGTACTCGTTTAATTGTACATATGACCCAACATCGCTTGACCTGATAAGTCAGCCATTCTGTTCAAGTTTTGCATTAGTAATGTGACAGCAACAAGGCAGCCTTGTGACAGCTTTGTGTCAGCATTGTTATCGACCTTTTTTAACCGGCTTCAAAAAGGAAAAGGTTTTTGTTTTACTTTTGCGGGACTAGCTGCGCCTCACGATGTCACCAGCTCCATGTTTTCGGGATAAAAAGTAGTCTATGTGTCAATTCAGGGTCTCAGCTATCTCCATACCAAATTTCATCCAAATCCGTACAATAGTTTTTGCGTGAAAGAGTAACAAACATCCATCCATCCAAACTTTCACATTTATAAAATTAAGGTGGTTCGATTTCCATACAAATATTTTTTTTCCATTTATAGACAAATGGAGCATAATTTTATAGTGAAATCACAGCTACTGGCATTTATTTTGGTCTTTATTTGCGGTAAATCACAATTGCTTGAATAAAACAGTAATCCCGCATGATTATTTGCATGGTGGTAGGGTACTTTCTAGTACTCGGCTGGCTAGCTACCACCCTCAAGTTGAAAATCTGCCGCCAAGCATCTAACGGTGTGTTCCGGCAGCCTCACTTGAGAGCCAGTTCCATTCCAGGCTAGGTGTGCTTTACCATCTTCGACCACACCTTCACTTAACATCAGGTGAGCTGTGGTCAAACAACTAGCCTGTCAACCATAAAAAAAAAAAAAAAAAAAAAAAAAAATATATTATAAAAAATATTTTAATCATGCGGGATTACTGTTTCATTTAAGCAATTGTTTATGTTACGATTTTGATATTTTTAAATATGATTGGAAAAATGACCTGTAACTTTGGTGTTATTAATAAAAGATTTGTATTTGTGTTTGTCAAACAAAAATGTGTCAAAATCACGTCAGTTTTGATAGAGAAATTCAAGGGACATTTCGCTTTAACTATGGGGAAAGTAAAAATAGCAATGTGTGTGAAAGGATAAGACGTAACATGTTGAAAATTGAACTAACACTGAAACTCGATACTTCATTAAACTTTCACATCCCCCTACTGGACACGCCTACCTCGAAGGGGGGGGATTTGGTGACTTTTTACCGCATTAGAACAGCACGGATTCCCGAATAATACCATTGATTTATTGATTCACTCTATGTTTTCTATACCAAAGATCATACAGGGTTATACGCTTAGGGTGTACTTAGCTGAAAAGGGGTCATTAGATTTTCTATAAAGAACAGCTTGTACCACGACTTTTTCGTCACAGAATCGCCAATTTTAGAGTCGTGCCTATTATAAAATTTGTTTATTTTGACGAGTACAATAACCTTCTTCCTGCTTAAGAAAGAGACTTTGAATATTTTGAAATTAAGTAAATAAATAGTTTGTTTACCTTAGACTTGTAACCCTGTATCAACAATAGCAATTATTTATTTGCAATTACAAAGTAACTACCTGCGCCCCGCGGTGTTACACGGTACACGTTTTCTGGATTAAAAGTAGCCTATTTATTAATCCAAGATGTTAGCTATCTCCATACCAAATTTCATCAAAATCCATTCAGTAGTTATTGCGTAAAAAAGTAACAAACATCCATGCCGTTATGCATACTCACAAACTTTTTCATTTATAATATTAGTAGGATATCTGTTTAGATTTAATATTTATGGTTTTATTTTCTCACGGCTCAGTGGTTACCGTGGTCGGATTATAATATGCAGGAGGATGTGGTTTTCAGATCCCGACTATAGTTTCGGACACATCCGGTGGCCTTCTTCAAGGAGACAAAGCAGAGCACAGCGCACGCGCGGTGTTGTCTTGCTTCGCATAGCGTGTCGCTACGCGCCTCGCACGTGGAGACAGCGGTTGGTGAGCGGGCGCGGGGGTGGGAGCGGGTAGGGAACCGAGATGCGCCGGCACGTTCTGAAACCCTTCCCCACCGGAGTCCTCCTCTTCAGATCCGCGACCACTCTCACGAGCTCCATAAATACAAGGTCAACAAAAGTGAATTGCTGAGCTCGTGAGAAAACCCGCGTAAGTAAAACAAATTGTATCCAACTATATGATGGTAATTCAGAAAAGTCTTAAGTCACTGTCAGAGTAACGCAAAGTATGTCAGGGTCAAGTCTGAGCATGGCCTAGTAAAGTAAATGCAACTTTTCTGGCAGCTTCGACGGAGTTTTGGAAGCAATTTGAAAATGTATGTTTCACTACGCTACGCTACGCTATAAATAACAATGTACATACTAATGCACGTAATACGACGCAGTATAGTTAAAAGAGATTCAAATTATAACAATGTTACATTTTACTATACTCTTATAATATCAGTTAAGGGATATGTGTATACAAATACAAATACAAATACAAATACAAATACAAATAAAATTAATGTTTCATAAAAATATATAGTACAGGTATGTATAGTAACCCTGCCTGCAGCTGTTGCCTTCGCTGTGTTGCTGCAGACAGTGTCTTCCCACTAAGGTTTAAAAAATAAAAAACATTGAACACATTAACTTAAGAAAAAAACATAAATGATTTTTGTTATGAATTTACATATTTATGCGTGTGCGTATGCGTATGTGTATGTATTTGTGTGTGTAGTGTGTGTGTGTGTGGGCGTATGTGTGTGTAGTGAGTGTGTATGTGTGTAGTGAGTGTGTGTGTGGGTATGTATATGGGTGTGGTGAGTGAGTGTGTGTAGTGTGGGTGTGTGTGTGGTGTGTAGTTATTAGGAATATATAATATCAATAATGTTTGTTAGCATTCAGAAGGTTCAGAATAAAAAATTAGTCCACTCTTTCCAATAATTTTTCAGTACTAATGTAATCCAGTTGTGTCAACCAGTTTTTTATACTTATATTTAAAAAAAAATCATAAATCAATACTATTCACATATTTATATAAATAACTCAATCTAAAAGTCCGTCGGAGGAGGGATATGTGGTCTGAATGCTGGCAGCATTGCCACGCTAGATGGATGGCATAGTAACACAAGTGTTACTATACTCTGTTTTAATGTCCAATTCGGGACGCTTCGCTCCTCTAGCTAGACTGGCACGTCAACACTATTAACATCGATATCTTTTCCAATGGTTTGCTTTCTTTCAAACGTCCATTAGGTCCTTGACACCATGAATTATTATTTTCTTACATATTCCATATATTATAAAATACATACACAGAACAAACATTTGTTTATTCACAAAATGTTTGCCCTGTGTGGGAATCGAACCCACGCCTTACAGCTCTCAAGGCACATATACTACCAATGAGCCAACTGCCAATGAGTGTCGTCAACTTTTTCCTGGTTCTGTTAATTCGTGTTTCATTTATTTTTGACGCGAATGCGTTTCTGCCTCGCTATTTCAGAAACAACAATGTTTCTGTAATTTTGTTACTAGTCGCTGTTTATTGTTGTTTTATTGCCTATTGTTTTCTGTAGCGATGATAGCCCAGTGGTTAGCGCGGTCGGTTCGCATGCCGAAGGGCGTGGGTTCAAACCCCAACAATGAGCTTGAGCTGCCGGTGAAGGAAAACATCGTGAGGAAACCATAGCATGGTGGTAGGGTACTTTCTAGTACTCGGCTGGCTAGCTACCACCCTCAAGTTGAAAATCTGCCGCCAAGCATCTAACGGTGTGTTCCGGTAGCCTCACTTGAGAGCCAGTTGCATTCCAGACTAGGTGTGCTTTACCTTCTTCGACCACACCTTCACTTAACATCAGGTGAGCTGTGGTCAAACATTAAAAAAAAAAAAAACTGTATAAACTTTGCCGATGTGTAAACTTTGTCTGTGTGGTAGTACAGGTAGCGGGAAGTGTCCCTCTAGTCCTTTCCATACGGTTATGTGGCGAAGGGTGGTTTAATTATCCCTTTCAGGGGTTAAAGTTTTAGTAGTCATCGCTTCTTACAGATATGTTTACACAACTTGCTTTTCCTGACAAAAAGATTGATTTAGCATAAAGTAATAGAGCTCATTAACTAGCGAATGGGTGTTCCCTAATAGATACAATCTTGGTGAGTTCAAGTCGCGAGTGAATCGGTTTCTTCTAGGCGAGCGTGCTCCACCGTAGACCGCATCTTCGCTTTACATCGGGCGAGTTGGCGGTCAAACGCAAACCTAGAAGTAATAAAAAAAAACTAGCATTGTTTTATCCCATTTATATTATAAATGTGAAGTTTCAATGGATGATCTTTCACGCAAAAACTGCTTAACGGATTTGAAGAAAATTTGGTATGGAGGTAGCTGACATACTGAATTAACACATAGGCTACTTTTTATCCCGGAAACATGTAGCGGGTAACACCGCAGGGCGCAGCTAGTATTAAATAATAATAAATATCGTAGGACATTTCACACAGCGCCATCTTGCCCCAAACTACGTAAAGCTTGTACTATGGGAACCAGATAACTGATAGATTAAAAAAGTATGTAAGTATACATGCTTTTTATGTAAATACATACAAAACACCTAGACACAGAGCAAACATTTATTGTCATATAAATGTTTATTTGACGGGATTCGAGCCCACGGCCTACAGCTTAACTTAAGCAAGTAAATTTTTTACAACTCCTTCAATATGATACACATATTGAAGGAGTTGTGAAAAAATATGTATTTCGCCATTTTGTGGCGGCGGCCATCTTGGACCGATTTTCATCAAACATAGCTAAGAACACTCCCGATTAATTCACCTTTCAAACAAAAAACAAACAAAATCAAAACCGGTTCATCCGTTCGGGAGCTACGATGCCACAGACAGACACACACACAATCACGTCAAACTTATAACACCCCGTCGTTTTTGCATCGGGGGATGAAAAACTACAGATGAACATACGTAAGATTGTTAAAATCACCCTTATTTTTGCAAATTTGGGCAAAAAGTGACATATCACGTTGCGGTTGATATTTATCGGGATAAAGTTGCGCTCGAATTTCCTACATCACTCTCAGATGGCAATCACGTCGCGCGTGACAGCTATTGTTCCGGGGGTGTCACAGAAGCGATGAGTCAAGCGGTCATTTATAAAACACTAGCGGCGCGCCCCGGCTTCAAACGGGTTTTTTTTTTAATGTGAAAGTAATGAGACGAACGAGACGCTCTCCTGATGGTAAGAGATAACGCCTGTCCATGACCATCGCAGCGATACACAGAACTTTAAGTAACAAAACAAAGTCCAGGGCATCACTGCTTCGGCGCTCATTACTTTGAGACCTTTGATAGAGTTAGTCTCAACAGCCCAGTAATATCGCTAGCTGCAGTACCCTTCAAACCGGAACACAGTAATGCTTACACACTACTGCTTAGCATCAAAATATCTGGTACTGCGGTGGTACCTACCTAGACGACCTCACTGCTAAGACGACGACTGCTAAGGAGATCTACCACCAAGTAGATCTATATAGGTATTTAATAAATAATTTATTATTATGGCATAACTGGAACAATTAGACATTTATTATACTTACTTGGTGTATATTATATATTATATTCTATTCTTACACCTACAAAATTATACGGAATGGACGCGATAATCGTTTTTTTTTTTTATTTCATTTCCAACACGATCTATAAAACTGTAGAACATCACTTTGTTCTATTGTCAATAATTTTCGCAGCGCAAGCGAAATACAATTTTTTTTGGTAAATTTTTCACAGCTTGGGAACTACATTGAAGTTTTTATACCCTTTCATAATCCCTTATTGGTTTTTATATAAAATATAGCTTATGTTCATTACGTATAACGTACCATTCTACTCATGATAGACTTATTCAGATCGATCCAGTAGTTTCTGAACCTATTCAATACAAACAAGCAAAAAATCAAACCTCATTAATGTAGATGTCTTCGATAATTTAAATAAATATGGTAAAAGTAATGAGACGGAATTCAGTCACGTTTTACAATCAACTTGCCTGATGGTAAGTGACAATGTGGCCGAAGATGAAGCACGCCGACTTAGGAAATATTTATTCACATTGACCTTGAGTTTTGGTGAGATCGTCAAAAATTATATAACCAGAAAAGTTACAGATATGTCTGTAACTTTTGTACTTTTCTGGCAAAAAAAACATCCTTAATTGTTAGTACAAACTGTCTTTCCCGTTAGTTTGCTAACTATCCCCTCAATCTAGTTCAAGGGTAAAGTTACATTATTTATTTTTATATTCACTGAATCGAATCAGCGTAATAGCAATTGTTTTGTTGTTTTAGTTTGTGAGAGTTTTACATTCTGAGAGCGTAAGAATACGAAAACATTGGCCAATTTTTGTCCTAAATAAATATAGGACCTTTGTAGGATAGCATGAAGAACAAAAACAATATAAAATCCTCGAAAGGCAGAGCAATCTCTTCCAACAAATTCTATTACAGCCTCAATTCTCGTTGATTCTCCAAACGGATGCAGTTACTTACCACTCTAATTGTCATTAAGGCTCTACGTTAAAGCCTTCAAACTGTATACCTACACAAACGCCTTCAGTTTCATGCTCTCCTGGTAGCTGTGGCTTTGAAATATTGAATAATATCAGCGCCTAGTCTAGTTAACTGCTTGATTGAATGATTGATTGAGCATGCAATATGGGCATCAATTGAAAAATAAATAATAGGAATGGTATTAGACTAAGACTGGCCGTAGCCTTTCGTGATCGAGTACCAAGGTGAAATCTATAGAAAAGCGTTTGAAGTTTTGGCGGAAAGAGTCATGTTTCAAAACTAGCGTTTTTTCGAGTGTTTATGTATAGAAATAGTGGTGTTTTCATTCATAAAGTACCGAATTACAATTGCGAGTGTGCGAAAGTCATATAACGTGGTGAAACATGACGTTTCGTGTCTTCGAAAACTCCATCGAAGCTACTATTTACAAATTATCTACTATGTTTTAGTTACAATTTTTTTATTTTGTAAAGTCGCCACTATTTTACTAAAGCTTGACTGGGTTTGACTGGCACGGACTGGACATGACCAAGACTGGACTTCGACTACTTTTAATTCATAACTACTACTACTCTATTCTTTTTTGACAATGTAATGATGAATTCGTATTTGTAGCTCTTGACTTAGTGTGAACAATTTTTTTGACTATTATTGTTTTTGACTGAATATTTAATTGTAATGCGCGCCGTCTTCGCCTATAATTTTATTACTGTGACACTTATCTTGACATTTGTAACTTAGTAATAATTTTTTTAAGTATTGGTGTACACTGTGTTGACGGACTTTATTAATAAATAAATAAATAATTCATTTAACTTATACTTTCATTAAACATAATTATGAAAATTGATAATATCAAAACACTTGATACTGACAAATGCACAAAATGCGACGCCAAAATCAAAGAAAAAAAGAAGCGTTAAGGATCGTAAAAACTTGGTCTGGGAGTTTTGGCGGGAACGCGGGAAGAGTCGTGTCGCTCCGTTGAATTTTTTTTAAACTAGTGTTATGTCGAGTGTTTATGCATAAAAATGGTGGTGTTTTATTCATAAAGTGCCGAATTACAAGCGCGTGTGTGGGAAAATTATACAATGTGATGAAACATGACTTTTCGTGTTGCTTCTAAAACTCCATCGAAGCTTTATAGTAAAGTCACCACTACTTTACTAAAGCATGACTGGACTTGACTGACACGGACTTGACCTTGACTGGACTTTGACTATAACTAGCTACGAGGACACTTATTTAAATTTGAAAATGTATAAATACTTGACACTGGCAAATGCTAAAACGCGACGCCAAAATCGAAGAAAAAAAACTTGGTCTGCTGGAACCTAACCTTTGTATAGTAACCAAAAAAGTATTTGGATTCTGGACCAAGTTTTACTTCATCGGGTACCAAGTAGTGACATAGAACATTTCATAAAGTCGTACAAAAACATGAGGGCGGCCTCATCTTACGTTCGGAACTGAGCCAGCTTTTTAGAGTTGAAAATAATATTTTACTCAACCTACTCTATGATACCCAAAGTGCCATACCATATATTTTTTTCACGATTAATATGGTACAACTTGATAGTTTAGAAGTGTTTGATAAACCCTATTTTGGTGCGTTTGAGATTTCTTCGGTAATGACGGTAATTCTTAATTTCATGATTAATGATTTATCGCTTGTACCTGTGTGAGAGATGTGTGCTGAGATGTGTGTGACAGTGCTGAGATGGCGGTCATGCCATCCAATAACAATAATAATTATAATTGCCCTCTTATTCATTAATAAATGAGGTTGCCAGCCTGACAAATTTTGTTTTCAGCCAAGTTTTAACGTAAAAGTACTCCGAGCAAAGAAACTGACACTTTTTTCAAAACAAACACGAAAAATGAAGTTCAATTTTCAAGTTACGGAAGAAATTACTTTTCCTTATAATTCACAAACAAACCAAATCATAAAACTCCAGACCGCGAGACTGTTAAAAATTCCAAGCACCAGGTCTCCATATTAGCTGAGGAAGCGTTTTATTGCACGTCACGCGGTAGACGTGACGGATCACGTATTTTCTACGTGTTATGGCCGCCTAGTACTTTGAGGCTGAGTAATGCTGTGCCGGATATTGGTTTTACGAGTACTTTGTATTTTTTGAAATATCCAGAGGCCCTTGGGATCCGGAATTTTGATTAAAATGTCAAGTGTCCACTTTATTGTTCTGTAAAATTGTATTAAAAAAGGTGAAACTTCTAAATCTTTTAGTTAACAAAATCTATGAACACATAAATTTATTTTCATCACAGTTAACGGAAACGGTATTCTTTATTATTTATCTTCTATTATTATGTATGTTTAGGTAAGCTACTTTTTATTACAGTAATTTGTATACCTCACAAAGTAAATAAATACTATCAAACAATGAGGGTTTACCTTATATAGTACATCATTGCTATCAAAAGTCAAAAATTACGCTCAATATGACGAATGGCTCATTTCCATGTACGAGGTGCATAATAATATTTTTATAAAGTACTACCTTGCGCACGCGACTTTGTCCGCGTTCACTTAAGAATTGAGTTAAGACAGAAATGAAACATGTGTAAGACCAAAGAGCAATAAAACTTGCGCTACTAATTTCCTAGTATCAAGGATACCTTTGATTTCGGAATAATGTTCCAAAGGCACGTCTATAGATACTAAATTTCAATTGTATACATGTTGTAGTTAGTTTTTTGTAAATACCACAGGAACCCAACATTTTCCCGGGATAAAAAGTATCCTATATGCGTGATTAAGTAACAAACATACAAACTTTCACATTTATAATATTAGTAGGATTTAAGAAAAGTTTACAAGAACGCGGATAGGACGTGTCGCAATCACTTATCTAAAAATCAATACGGATAACTTTATTGCTAAAAAGAGGGGGAGTATCGTTGGTCCTACAATTTTGTTTGTCATACCATACGCAAGCTGTTTTCGTACTAATGTGCCAAAGACGCACTTTGACGTATTTATATGCAAATAATGTAGAAGATCAAAAAGTCTTTAATGTTTTATTTCGCTGTACTTAAAGCATTATTTTCTAGAACAGTGGTATTTTTAAGTAATCATGTTTAAATGTTGGCGGTTGATTTATTGTGGCTAAACAACGTGAAAAGACATGACAGACGTCTAGTAAAGTTACAACTTTACTAGGGTAAATAGGTCATGACTCGGTTTGGACCCTTAATTCACTTTGTGTCTTTGATGGTCACTAAGTTTAGGGATTTAGGTACTTAATAATGTCATCAAAATGTTTACTAGAATAACATTATGAACTTTGTATCCAGTTGCCAAAAAATTTGAAAAAATAAAACACTGCTAGGCATTTATTTAAAAAAAACTTGGATGTATATATTAGGAACTTTTCCATTTGTGTTTCGATCACATTCATTTCGTAGATATCCAAGAAATCCGTCAAAAGAATATTAAAAAATATATATTTTCGTTTTAAATTTGGCTACATCTACTCCGTCACAATTTAAATTAAAAACATCAGAAGCTCCGAATAAATTTTCGTTGAACGTGACAGCAGAATAAGGGTATTCCCCCCTTCCCCGCTTCTGAGGTAATTTTTCACTCAATTATGGGGGCATGCGAACGCTCGTACGACTTTGTTGATTGAACAAAATCTGAAAACCTTGGGATTTATCCTGATTACGGGAAAGCTTTGGGAAATTTAACCAATTTTTACACCGGATTAACACATAAGGTAATTTCTCTACAGAATTATACTAAAAGTAGGATTATAATTTTAGCAGTATATTAAGATATGTATAGAGTTATGTATGTGTAGAGTCATATAAATAATTATAACATATCATATAATTTTATTACTTTGACATTTAGATGTACATGATATTTGACCCTAGTGTAATTTGTTTTAACATTTGTATAATTTTATTTCTTTGACATTCATATTTACATTATATTGACATTAGTATATTTTTTAATTTTGTGTAACCTCTTTGACATAATTATTTATAAACAAAATTATTTTGACATCTGATTCTGAAAAAAAAAATATATTAGATTGGATAATTGTTTATTTTTTAATTGTGACATAATTTACTCTAATGTCAATGTCATAATATTTTCTTCTTCTTTGATTTTGGCGTAGCACTTTGTGCATTAGCCAGTGTCAAGTATTTAGATATATTGATATATAATAAATCAAAGTTACACAAGCCTAGTAAAGTAGTGGTGACTTTATTACAGGTTTCGATGGAGGTTTCGAATCAAACACAAAAAATCATGTTTCACTACAGTAGCCACATATACAATGTTCCTACATTTACGCGCATAATACAGCACTTTATGAATAAAACAATCTTAGTAATTTTGTAGCAATTCAATTAAAAGTTTCTTCGAAGTTTTGAAAATATCGTGAAAAGACGTCATGCTTTATCGCATTGCGTATTTTATACGTCCAGCGTGTATAATTCGTCATTATGTGATTAAAACGCCTCTAACAATAAATTAGCAATGCGTAAGAAGGTGGTAAGCGGAGCGTTGGTCGTCCAGCCGCAAGATGGGCCGACGATATTGTCACCGTCGCGGGTCGAACCTGGACCGGATTGGCACAGGACCGAGGCAGATGGCATGAAAAGAGAGAGGCCTATACCCAGCAGTGGGATACAGAAGGCTGAGGATGATGATGATGATGATGATGAAGAAGAATGTTTACCTACTGGAAGAAGACATATAGAGACTTAGTCCAAGTTCTTTTTTAAATCTTGTATGAGAGCCTCGTGTGGGTAACAGTATGCGATGAATTTTAATAGAAAATTGATAAATAATGCAATACATTTTATTATTCTGCCAATCTCTATATAGTGTAAAACAAACATTTGTCCGCATTTGTCTGTTTATCCGCTTACTTCTAAACCACACAACTGATTTCATTACGATTTTGACAGTCATTAAATTTTTTTTTACAGAAAGTTTTATATGTATACAATACGTCCTAATTAAACTTATTGATAAGTAGAGATGATAGCTCAGTAGTTAAGGCGGTCGGTTTACACGCCAAAGAGCGTAAATTCAAACCCCAACAATGAGCTTGAGCTGCCGGTGAAGGAAAACATAGTTAGGAAAGCATAGCATGGTGGTAGAATACTTTCTAGTACTCGGCTGGTAACAGTTACCACCCTCAAGTTGAAAATCTGCCGCCAAGCATCTAAAGATGTGTTCCGGCAGACATACTTGAAAGCCAGTTCCATTCCAGGAGTGCTTTACTATCTTCAACCACACCGTCACTTAACATCCTGTGAGCTGTGGTCAAACACCTAGCACGTTAATCATAAAAAATCTTCAATCAACGTCGTCGCCAAAAAAAAATTGCAACCGCGTGAAGCCGGGGCGAGTTGCTAGTAAATCATAAGAAGCTTTCAGAACTGCGCTGTAATCATTTAGTATGGACACAATATACTTAGCAGAGTGGCAGTACCAGGGAAGCAGTAAAGCTGAGAGATCTTATTATGGCTATGTAGCTAAAACATAAAATAGAAGGTATTAGGTAAGACCGCATCACTTTTCTGTCTTTTTTATGGCATACATTTATGCAACCCTCGTAGAGCGGAACCAATTTACATTCTTCTAACATTTGTTTACACTAAAAGTATTCATTTTTTATTCTGTTAAGCTCGCATTTGCTGATACAGCGTTAATATTTCAATTTAATCACACGTATGGATAGCGTCAGATAAAGTCTGCCAATATAGAATGGAAAGAAGCATCTTAAACATTAGATTACAAGATAAAATTAATATGACTACGATTAGACGAAAACCTAAAGTCAGTCAGTCAAAATCAGTTTTGTGCTCTTTTGGATGGTCATTATGTTGACCATCCAAAAGAGCTGTTGTTGTTGTTGTTGTTTTAGTATATAATAGTTTATTTAGTATCTCATAATTATGTATATACGTTTATTGTATTGTTACTTTATTTATTTATTTCTTTTGTACGCCAACCTTATATTTATTTACTTTTCTTTCCATCCAAAGGTTGTCTGGAAGAAATCGCTCTAGGCGATAAGACCGCCCTTACACATCATTTATTCTATTGTTTTGTTATATTATTTTATCTTCTTTTTTTGTTTGTTGTTTGTTTCCTATTTGTATTAATTGTGATCTGTGTTTCTGGTGTATAATAAAGTTATATTCTATTCTATTCTATTCTATGTTGGAAGCGCTGGCTGAGCCCCACAATTGTATGCCAGATGTCCAAATCGGTTTCAGAAGTTTTGTACAAAAGCAGCTTGTTGTCAATAGATAGTGTTGAGTTACGTCCCATAAGCCAGTAAAGACCCTTGTATCTTATTAGTAAAGCTATATATAATTGGGTATCATTACATCACAAAAGTCGGACAAAGTTAATTTCTCTGTGTCGTATCGATTCACGTTAACATGGAGTCCTTTGAAACGTGATTAATGTATTACCTAATAACACGCATGTCTGTTTTATTGGAGTTAGGTGCGCCTCGCGGCCTCTCGATTTTCTTGGCATCTTTTTTGCTTCTATCACGATGACTCAATGCTTTGTTATAGTTAATTAGGGTTGAAGAGGACCTGACAGTAAATAGGTTTAGGCGAAGGTAGGCGTGCTCCAACTTAGACCACACTACTGGTTGACATCAGGCAGTGTGGTCAAATGCGAACCTACTCTGAATTTAACAAAAAATAAATAAAACAAATAAATATCGCAGGACATTACACACAGCGCCATCTGACCCCAAACTAAGCAAAGCTTGTACTATGGGAGTCAGATAACTGATAGAATACTTAAATACTTTTTTTTTTTGTAAATACATACTTATAATACATACAGTACACCCAGACACAGAACAAACATTTGTTTTTGCATCACAAAATGCTTGTCCTGGGTGGGAATCGAACCCACGCCCCACAGCTCTTGAAGCAGACATGCTACCAATGAGCCAACGGGGCTGTCAAAAAAAAAAAATGTGAAACACTGTTTCAATTGGTCAGTTTAAAACATATTAGATATTTCTATCGAACCAAAAAAATATTATATCGTTCGAGATTGAAAATTATTCGATTTGTTGAAAAAAAATATGGAATAATTGAATCATCTAGAAAGAAAATTAGTTGGCCAGATTGTAAATAAATAAATAATTATCCATATCGTACCAAATATTATTTATTTATTTACTTACGTAATACCGTCATAGTAAAATGATCCAGACCAGCTTTCATCATAAAGAACTTGTACAAACTTTCGCGTGTTTGTATTAATAGGGATGTAATAACAATAATGACCTATTTACACATCAAAACTAGTTCAAATTTACTACAGCAATATTGATACTATATAGCACGTATATACAATTTAGATACCGAATCAGTCGATCTCAAATAATTCGTTTACGTACATTCTCCTGGTACATACAATTAAACCTTCTATTTACCCAGCAGGTACCAGGATAACATAAATACATGGAGTAAACACCCAATATCCGGTAACGTGCGGGGAAATCGCGTCGCGTCCGGGTGGGAAATTGAATTGACGTATCTTTCTATTCGGCTAGTACGTTAGGTGTGTTTTTGAGAAGTTTCTTGTGAAAAAAAAACTCAATTCTTCCAGTAAACATTTGTAGCGGAACCTAAATATATTTTCTAGATAACCATTTGTGCTTGTGTTATTCTTTTCATAACATTTATGAATTATTTGTATACAAAAAGAGGTTAGTTCGGGGTTAGATGACACTGAAACGTTCTACGGCAATTCAATTCAATTCATTTTTATTAAAATATAGGTACAAAATCTACACTTATTCATGTCAAACAAAATATTAAATTTAAAATCAATAACAATACATGTCAAAAAAAATGCCAAAGGTGAATAATATAAAATTAAAATAAGAATAAGATGTCAAATAAAAAGTAAATGATATTAAAATATCATAAATAAAATTAGCCAATTAATTATTTTTACATTCTAAGGATAATTTGGGCAAAGAGGACTTGTCACTAATATTTATTATGGCACTTATTTAAACCAGAAATATGGCAATACTCACCAGATAACCGTGGCAAGTACGGTTAACCTCCTGTTAAGGTATCCTACCACCGAGCTCCTATTTACACGACGACTAAAATATAACCTACCGTTACACGAGTACATATCTTATTCAAATGCACGAAACATTTTGTAGTCTCCGAGGTAAACAGTCCTTGTATTTAGGAGCGTTACTTGAATACTTTATGAGAATCGATAGTTAGAGTTATTTTAGACTTGTAACAGTATTTGTTTTTTTATAAACTAGCGACCTACCCTGTCATCAGTGGCGGCTTTTTTTTTTTTTTTAATGATTGGCAGGCTAGTTGTTTTACCACAGCTCACCTGATGTTAAGTGAAGGTGTGGTCGAAGATGGTAAAGCACACCTAGCCTGGAATGGAACTGGCTCTCAAGTGAGGCTGCCGGAACACACCGTTAGATGCTTGGCGGCAGATTTTCAACTTGAGGGTGGTAGCTAGCCAGCCGAGTACTAAAAAGTATCCTACCACCATGCTATGGTTTCCTCACACTGTTTTCCTAGGGGGTGGCAAGCAGGGCAACCGCCCAGGGCCTCGCTCTTGTAGGGGCCTCGCGTACTCGTAGAAAAAAATCTTTACCATATATGTGTGTGTGTGTATCTCGCGCCTCGGACTTAACAAAGCACCACCACCACACAAAACACTATCAGCATGCTATGGTTTCCTCACGATGTTTTCCTTCGCCGGCAGCTCAAGCTCATTGTTGCTGATTGAACCCACGCCACGCGCTAACCACGGAGCTATCATAGCTACAAAATTATATAGCAACATTAACGCACAGCTGGGCAAGATGTTAACCCTCTGAAGGGGATTGAACACCTGAATTGACCTGAGTAAGGATATTATCACCTGAATGAGTTCTCATTATTATAAATAGCTATGTTATTAATAATAACTACCCACGTATGCAGGTATTAATAACTAATACATAATTGACCTAATTAAGAGGAAAAGAAAGGAAGAATCGATGAAAAAGTTTTATGTCTCCTACATAATTATATATATATTGACAGCCCTGTTGGTTCATTGGTAGAATGTTTGCTCCAAGAGCTGAAGAGCGTGAGTTCGGTTCCCACCCTGGATAAACTTTGTGGTACAAACAAAATGTTTGTTCTGTGGTGTAGGTACTGCATGTATTTCTTGGTGGTAGATCTCCTTAGCAGGAGGTCGTCTAGAGTTATTCTGCTGCTAAGCAGTAGTGTGTAAACATTACTGTGTTCTGACCCCAAACTAAGCAAAAGCTTGTACTATGGAAGGTGGCGAACTGACTGCATGACCTCATGACCTATGTGACCCGAGAATCGCAGGCACCCCCGCCCGTGAACCCTCAGACGCCGCCGCCGCCGTGCGCCCGCGCCGCGCGCTGTGTAGGCACAGATAGCTTGCGCCCGGATTTGTTTATACCTACTTGGATTTGTTATAATATGTGTCTGATTACATTAGTTTGTGAGACAATTTGGTCAAATTGTAAGGTATTGTTTTTATGACGTATTTGAGTCCAGTATCGCTTTCTGAACACCCCCTTGAAATAAAATATGTCCGTCGTCTAGACATTTATTGCCTTGACAGCTCTGTTGGTTCATTGGTAGTATGTCTGCTTCGAGAGCTGAAGGGCGTGGGTTCGATTCCCATTCAGGGCAAACTATTTGTGAATAAACAAATGTTTGTTCTGTGCCTGGGTGTTCTGTATGTATTTACAAAAAAAAAGTATTTATGTATTCTATCAGTTATCTGACTTCCATCACACAAGCTCTGCTTAGATTGGGGTCAGATGGCGCTGTGTGTAAAAAAAAAAAATAGGCACATAAATATTACTACTACTACAGCTATATATATATATATATAAAGCAAATATACTACCAAGGAGCCAATATGACAGTTTACTACTTATAACACAAATCTATATAATATACGACAGCCCCGTTGGCTCATTGGTAGTATATCTGACTTGAGAGCTGACTTGGGCGTGGGTTCGATTCCCACTCAGGGCAAACATTTTGTGAATAAACAAATGTTTGTTCTGTGTCTGGGTGTTCTGTATGTATTATAAGTATGTATTTACAAAAAAAAGTATTTATGTATTCTATCAGTTATCTGACTTCCATCACACAAGCTCTGCTTAGTTTGGGGCCAGATGGCGCTGTGTGTATAGTCCTACAAAATTTATTTATTTTAATTTATATAAAGATTTCTAAATACAAGCAGTAGGCCAAATATTTAACTAGATCGTTTATTTAGACCGCTTCATCCGTTTTGCAGACTATTTCAAATATAACCGGGACGCTCCGGTCACAACAATATCTTCTCGCAATCGGGTCGTGATCACCTAGCGCACGTTTCCGAGCCCAGATTCCTGCAGGAGACTTTATAATATTGCAGCTAAGTAAAATAGACATTTTTTACTGCTTATTTATTTTTTATTAAACTTAATTTTATTTATCTTTACAAAACTAAAACATGTCACAATAAAAATAATTAAGTGTGTAAATGTCAAAACATCAATTTTATATATTAACTGCCATATTTTATATATTTTTGCATTATATATATTTTTTTGCAAAATTTGTCGCAGAACCGATAACCTGGCCGTGTTCTAGAGTGGAGACCGCAAATTGGCAAACGTAGCGTAGGACGCCCTGAGACTCGATGGAGTGACGATATACGTAGGACAGCTGGCGGTGGACGGAAGTGAAAAGCCGAAGATCGGGCTGAGTGGCGTGTCTTGGGAGAGGCCTATGTCCAGCAGTGGAGTACAAATGGCTGTTGATGATGATGATGATGAAAATAGCCATAATGAGTTGCATATATTTTCATGGTTGGTGTTTGACTACAGCTCACCTGATGTTAAGTGACGGTGTGTCCGAAGATGGTAAAGAACACCTGGAATGGAACTGGGTCATGACAAAAAAAAAACATTCTTTATATAGAATGTACTAATATAATATATATATATGTGTGTATGTAGAATTGGTTTCTTCTAGGCGAGCATGCTCCACCGTAGACCGCATCTTCACTTAACATCAGGCGAGTTGGCGGTCATACGCAAGCCTATCTATCTATCTACACTATTATAAAGAGGAAAGATTTGATTGTTTGTATTGAATAGGCTCCGAAACTACTGGACCGATATTTCATTATTATTAGAATGCTCCATTATTCATGATGGGCATAGGCTTTATTTTATTTAAAAAGCAATTAAGGATCCGTATGGAAAATTCAATAATGTGACCCAAGCTGCGAAAAATTTGAAAAAATCCTTACTTAGCATGCGCAGCGAAAACTATTGACAATAGAATAGTGACGTTTTACAGAGCAAATTGACAGCTACAAAAAAGTCCGCAATATCATATGTCTAACTGTAACAGTTGTCATCTACATGTTATAAAGAGGAATAATTTAATTTTTTGTTTGTTTGTATTGAATAGGCTCCGAAACTACTGGATCGATAAATTTATATTGTTAATCGAGTTTTGTTTTTCCATGCGAAGCTGGGGCGAGCTGCTAGTATGAAATAAAATAAAAAAGTTTATTCAGCGGTCGTGTCCAACTTAAAAAGGAAAGGGCTGAAATATATCGGGCTCAAAGAAACAGGGCCGTTGAGTTATGGCCACTTTTGCTTGACTTATGTCAAGCCTTGCTGAAGCCTTATTTTTTTTTTTGTTCTTTAGTGGTAGCGTCGCGTTTTAGCATTTGCCAGTGTCAAGTATTTATATATTTTCAAGTTTCAAAAGTTAAATAAGTGTCCTCGTAGCTAGTTATAGTCAAAGTCCAGTCTTAGTCAAGTCCAGTCTGTGTCAGTCAAGTCCAGTCATGCTTTAGTAAAGTAGTGGCGACTTTACTATAAAGCTTCGATGGAGATTTGGAAGCAACACGAAAAGTCATGTTTCACCACATTTTATCATTTTCCCACACTCGCGCTTGTAATTCGGCACTTTATGAATAAAACACCACCATTTCTATGCATAAACACTCGACAAAACACTAGTTTTGGAAAAAAATACAACGGAGCGACACGACTCTTCCCGCGTTCCCGCCAAAAACCGAAGCCTTATTTCGTGTCTGGCTTTGTAAAGTCTTATGTGCAGTGGTGAAATGGTAAAATCATAGTTTGAATCAGGATCAAAATGCGAACAACGAACGAAAAATAATTATGACGTAATTTTTGTATTTATTGTATGTACACAAATCTTTTAAACGTATTAATTAATATGCAAGTAGAACCGCAAGTTTCACTTGGTGGTAGATTTTAGCAGGAGGTCGTCTAAGTAGGTACCACCGCAGTACTAGTTATTCTGCCGCTAAGCAGTAGTGTGTAAACATTACTGTGTTCCGGTTTGAAGAGTCCTGCAGCTAGCGAAATTACTATGCTGTTGAGACTAACCATCGAAAGTCTCAAAATAATTAGCGCCGTTGTTTTGTTGCTCAAAGTTCTGTGTATCGCTGCAATGGTCACGGACAGGCGTTATCTCTTACCATCAGGAGAGCGTCTCGTTCGTCTCATTACTTGATGCATTAAGAAAAGAAAAGTTACAACTAGGTAATTTCTATGGTCTAAATAGCTCTACCCTATTTTCTGGAGTCCTTAACAAGCTATCTAAGTTACCAAAACTTTATAACCAAGCAATTAATCGATTTTGAGCTCATATCGTCGGAAAGTTGCGTGATATTGGTTACTGAAGGGAACTTAGGCGTGCTAAGTACTAAGTTACATTGACCAACTTGATCAAACTGAATTGTTTTCCTATAAAATGATTATAAACAAAATTATACATGCGAAAATTTGTATATGTACATAATATACTGGATGAAACGGTGTAATTCGTATCACCTACTATTGATTTCAAACGAAAAAAACAATTTTAGATATAATAGATCTCGATTTCCGGCAAAACTACAATTCTTATAGAAAAAAATTAGACAACAAAGTTGTAGGTAATAAAAAGATCTACAACTTTTGTATTGACACTTTTTTCACATAACCTCAAAATTTATGTGAAAAATTCAAATAACTCAGTTTTTGTTTTTTTTTGTCATTTTCGAGATAAACCGTTTTTTACCCTTAAAAACTCATCCGTTTCCACTTCCCGACCTCAGATCACCCGTAAATTATTTTTCCTTTTATTTTTGTTATACTCTCTTCCTTTTTTAACGGGTTTCATCCTACTATTTTTTTTTTTGTTTCAGATATTATCGACCCTGGTCTATTTGAATTTTTCCTAATTCTCCTTTTTCTTAAACCATATCAATATTTTTAGGAGAATAACACAAAATAGAAATTATTCAAATCGGTCGAGACATATTCAAGCTTTTGCGAGATTTCTGAGTGCTACGTATTTCTGGTTGTTAGTAACGCCAGTTGACACTGACGGTCGTAGTAGGAAACGTCAAGTGTCATCTGTCACTTGAGTGAAGTCGCACAGAGCCTCTAGAAGGCGTGGGCGGCTGGGCGGGTGGTATCCGTTAGTCCACTAAATCTATCATACCTGCGGTCGATTTTGTTTGTTTGGACGAAATGAGGTTTCAATCACTTTTACCCAACTACGGATTATGAAAGGCTTATTCTTATTCTTATTCGACGTTGGGGCGATAAGTCCTGCACTGACGTCCTGCTTGGGGTGTATTGTGCATTTCCCCCTACCAGCGTCTACCCAA
This sequence comes from Biston betularia, assembly GCA_905404145.2. Lineage (NCBI taxonomy): Eukaryota > Metazoa > Arthropoda > Insecta > Lepidoptera > Geometridae > Biston > Biston betularia. Next base: position 1,355,313 of record FR989884.1, read on the forward strand.
GCCAACCCAGCTCCTTGAAGTACCGGAGCGAGGCTCTGGGCCGCTGGCATAGTAGCTCCAGTGAGTTGGGTGGAAAGTTCAATGATGATGACATGAATGATAGCGACGCAGTTTCATGCAGCTTCATGCAAGGATTTCATGCTAGGAAAGGCTGTTTTTAGTATATGTATTTTCATACATACACATGTATGAAAATACCTATACATAATGCTAAAAACACATGTGTGTACGTGTGTGAATACATACGAATCGCGTTTGCATCCCTAAGATTGTATAACGAAATGCTAACTTTGCATTTAAAAAATATCCTACAATAATGTGAATAATAATAATTTAACTATTGGTGTTTACATAATTATGTCACATTTATACGTTTACATGTGTGTACGTTTGTGAATGTGTGCGCGCGAGTGTTTTATGACTTAAAGGTGTAATTTAGAATGTATAATATACCTATTGCACACCTTAATACTTTATAACTTTACAAAACCTTGGGCCTTGTTGCTTTAAAAACAGTATTTTATTTTTATTTATGTTTTAAACTCTAAAATCTAGTATAATAGTAGTATAGTAGTAGTGTAGTAGTATAGTTTAGTTTATTACTTCTGTTTTCCGTATTTTTTTTTTATGTAAAGGTAATGAGACGAACGAGACGCTCTCCTGATGGTAAGAGATAACGCTTGCCCATGACCATTGCAGCGATACACAGAACTTTGAGTAGCAAAACAAAGTCCAGGGCATCGCTGCTTTGGCGCTCATTACTTTGAGACTTTCGATGGTTAGTCTCAACAGCCCAGTAATTTCGCTAGCTGCAGTACCCTTCGACCTGGAACACAGTAATGTTAGTGTGTACAATAAAGAGTTATCAATCAATCTAGGCAATTTTAGGCTTCGGAAAGATTTCCAAGCCTAAAATAGCGTAAATGTATTTCCGTAAGTTTGAAGTCTGTAGCGACTATTCCCGTCCCGCTTCGCTCACTCCGAAGGCCTAGACCTTGCTCGGGTGCCCTACATCGAAGCTCTTCACGTGATATCACTTAATTGGATCCGTGCATTGGTGTCAAATTACATTTCATCTCATTTATTTATATATACTTGTCATACAGAAACGCCAAAGCGTGTAACAAGCCAGAACTCAAAATATTGACAATAACAATTTATGTAATTTATGTACAAAATAAAACGAATCCCACTAATATTATAAGTGTGAAAGTTTTGATGGATGAATGGATGAATGTTTGTTACTCTTTCACGCAAAAACTACTGAACGGATTTGGATAAAATTTGGTTTGGAGGTAGCTGAGACTTTGGTTTAACACATAGGCTACATTTTATCACATGTAGCGGGTAACACCGTAAGGCGCAGCTAGTATCATAAATGTGAAAGTTTGGATGGATGGATGGATGTTTGTTACTCTTGACTTGGTGGTAGTTCTCCTTAGCAGGAGGTCGTCTAGGTAGGTACCACCGCAGTACCAGTTATTCTGCCAACAAGCAGTAGTGTGTAAACATTACTGTGTTCCGGTTTGAAGGATACTGCAGCTAGCGAAATTACTGGGCTGTTGAGACTAACCATCGAAAGACTCAAAGTAATGAGCGCCAAAGCAGCGATGCCCTGGTCTTTGTTTTGCTACTCAAAGTTCTGTGTTAGTTGTTTACCCTGTAAGGATGGTGTGAAATTAAGGAAATAAATAAATAATGTAGTAGGCTGTAGTCTGAAGAGGCCGTAAAATACTTTGCCGAAGTATTTGAAGTGTTCGTGGTAGGCGTTTTGGGATCAAAGAGACCGCAAAGCTTTTTTAAAAAGCCTCGGGGAGGTATTTAAAATAATGTTTCCGTTAGAACAAAGCTTTTTGATCATGTTTTTTTTTGTCATTGGTTGAATGTTTTTTGATGGTTTGGGTTTTACACGATCACCATTATTTTTTGCTGTCTTCTTTGCTTTAACATAGAGTGGGCTAAAGGGCCAATGTATCGAGCCAATTACAGTTTTGTAGCGATGATAGCTCAGTGGTTAGGTTAGGTTAGTCGGTCGGTTCGCATGCCGCAGAGTTGCAAAGCATGCCGTAGGTTCAAACCTCAGCCACGAGCTTGAGCTGCCAATGAACAAATACATGTACAAAAACCACAGCATGGTGGTCGGGTACATTCTAGTACTCAGCTGGCTAGCTACCACCCCCAAGTTGAATATCTGCTGTTAAGCATCTAACGGTGTGTTCCGGCAGCCACACTTGAAAGCCAGCTCCATTCCGGTCTAGGTGTTTACCGTCTTCGACCACACCGTCACTCAACATCAAAATATGACCTGTGATTAAATACCTAGCCTGTCAAGCATCAAAAATCTGTCAAAAAATCGTTTCATTTTATTTGATCTTACATTATATACATCGTGAGGAAACCATAGCATGGTGGTAAGGTACTTCCTAGTACTCGACTGGCTAGCTACCACCCTCGAGTTGAAAATCTGCCGCCAAGCATCTAACGATGTGTTCCGGAAGCCTATAAGTATAGTAGTGATTTATTCTTAAAGTGTCGAGTTAGAAGCGCGAGTGTGGGAAAGTGGTTATTTCTTCATTTAAGCTAAAGTCGCCACTACGGCTAACTAGTAACTACTAAGGCATCACAGGGCTCGACGACGACTCAAAAATATCATTTCAAGATGCCACTTGAAGCTTGCCACGATATGTTATCTCAATAGTGAATTATATTTTAGGAATATCTCGCATTCCATCGAAAAAAGCTATACTTAATAGATGGTTGATTTTAAATTTTCATTAAAACGTTATTTACTATGATGGAAGCAACTCAGATATTGTAGCGTTCGTCTATATGTATATTTTATACAGATACCTTTAAATAAAAATGAAATGCTGTTCGTTGGTCAGTGCATCACTTGAGAACGGTTAAAGTGATTATTTTTTAAAATGTTTTGTTTGTAGTTCAAAATTAGATTTTTATGGAAAGGCAAATTGGGAAATTTTCCCGGAAATTCTTATTAATTTAATTGTTATACACTAAATTAAGAAGATTCTTGTGACCATACGATAAAATTTATACCGCTGCGCAATTACCAGGAAACTATATCTTCAAGAAGATCGATCGATTTACACTCGTGTTACAGCTGCTCTCGCATGAGTGCTACTGGCCTTCTTCTACTGAACAGTACGGTGACCAAAGCTTTGAGTAACTTTACTTTGGGGGCACTTTGGATATTTTTTTTATCGAGGAAACTAAAAGTAATCCTGTTTATAAATTCTATTATGTATAGAGTGGATCCTTAAATATCTCAAATATTAATTTTAGAAATAACGAAACAACCGCGGAACAAACAGTTCCAAATCCACTCGGTAGATCCTTAATACCTCCCGCAGTTTCACGACGTTCTCAATCAGTTTGTTTCATTAAAGAGATTTACATAAGAATAATATAAGAAAGAAAGAAAAAAAAAACATTTATTTTTTCCCCTACAAAACACTAGACACAGCAACAGATAAGTACAGACAACATACAAATAAAAATATACAGATTAACATAAAGACAACAAATTTGAAATGACAGTAAGCGGGTTATCGCTGCAGTGACTAGTGCATTACCAAGGAAAAAAAGGCAAGTGCTCAGCAATTGTTGCAATATTGTTTTATTACAACAGAATAAAGTTTTATCTCAAGTATGAGCTGGTACCAAGTACCAGTTTGAAGGGTACTGCAGCTAGCGAAATTACATGGCTCCTGAGACTTTAGCCGTCGAAGGTCTCAAAGTAATGAGCCCAAGCAGCGATGCCCCGGACTTTGGTTTACTTTTCTTCAATTTTTTTTTTTTTTATGGTTGACAGGCTAGTTGTTTGACCACAGCTTACCTGATTTTAAGTAAAGGTGTGGTCGAAGATGGTAAAGCACACCTAGCCTGGAATAGAACTGGCTCTCAAGTGAGGCTGCCGGAACACACCGTTAGATGCTTGGCGGCAGATTTTCAACTTGATGGTGGTAGCTAGCCAGCCGAGTACTAGAAAGTACCCTACCACCATGCTATGGTTTCCTCACGATGTTTTCCTTGACCGGCAGCTCAAGCTCATTGTTGGGGTTTGAACCCACGCCCTTCGGCATGCGAACCTACCGCGCTAACTACTGAGCTATCATCGCTACAAACTACTACTAAAAGTTATCTGTACCACTGTAATGGTCATGGGCGGGCGTTATCTCTCACCGTCAGAAGAGTGTCTCGTACGTTTCAAAACGTTGACATAAAAAACAGAAATCTTGCCATTCTATTATTTCTATCACAATGAGGACGGATATAGTACGGAAGATACATAAAATGTATTTCAATGTAAATCGATTAACAACACAAATGACAAATTTTATAAAAACATAGCCTCCTACATTCGACTCCATGGTTACCGTCACCCCACTTCTATACAGATGCTGAGAGCCTGGTAGCTACTTGACGTTTTGAAATGGCAAGCTGAATGGATGGGTAAAGGAAGTGTCTTGTGTGCCTACGCTTTCAGTCAAAGTATATTTTTGTTATTGATCAATAAAACATAGTTTTGTTCACAAGAGTGTTTTTACGTTGGAAGATAAAAAGCCGGAATGTGTTGAAACGCAAACATTATTTAAGAAAAACAGGGCGGGGCTGTGTCGTTGACACGGTCATCTTTACGCGAATACAAGGAAATTTATCCCTTCCGAGTTCTATGTTAGTACTCACTCGACGCGACGAATTTGATTTGATACGTACGGGCAAGGAATATAACAAACTGCCGGCTCCCTTGTTTCCTGAGAGACATATTTAGTAGCGATGATAGCTCAGTGGTTAGCGCGGTAGGTTCGCATGCCGAAGGGCGTGAGTTCAAACCCCAACAATGAGCTTGAGCTGCCGGTGAAGGAAAACATCGTGAGGAAACCAAAGCATGGTGGTAGGGTACTTTAGTACTCGGCTGGCTAGCTACCACCCTCAAGTTGAAAATCTGCCGCCAAGCATCTAACGGTGTGTTCCGGCAGCCTCACTTGAGAGCCAGTTGCATTCCAGGCTAGGTGTGCTTTACCATCTTCGGCCACACCTTCACTTGACATCAGGTGAGCTGTGGTCAAACAACTAGCCTGTCAACCATTTAAAAAAAAATAATATATGTAATCTAGATATTTTCAAGGTCAGAATAGAATAAAATAGAATAGAATATAACTTTAGTATACCCCAAACCAAATCACAACAACATACAAATATGAAACGTAAAAATAAAAAAAGGAGAGATAATTAACATAACAGAACAATATAATAGATATTTGGTATACATCAAAGGGCGGTCTTATCGCCTAGAGCGATTTCTTCCAGCCAACCATTGAATATTTAAAAAAAAAACAGAAATAAATATTAGGTTGGTGTATAAAAAAAAGAGCAATACAATAAACGTATATATACATATAAAATACTAAAGAAACTAAATATAGATTAGCAGGCTGATAAATAATGTTTACATACTAACAGAGTGAATAAGTATCTTCTAAGTCTGTGTGCTTCATCTTCGACCACATCGTCACTTACCATCAGGCGAGTTGGTCAAACGTGGACTTTAAAAAAGCAAATTTAAGATCACGCTAAAAGTGATGACCAAGTGATCAACTTTTCCAATCAATTCTCCATTTCAAAAAGGTCAAAAATCTTCAATTCCAGAAGCACAGTTCCGAGAAAATCGTAACGGAAGGAAATCTTCCAAATTGAACGCCTTGTCCTCTTCTAATCGGACTGTCAAATTGGCCCTTTCTGATTGAAGTAATTTTGGCAACGAAAGTGACTTGAAGGTTTAATTATATCTTTCACAGGCTTCTGCCCTGACATTGCTTGCCTCATAATATCTCACTCAGAAATGAGATAAATCTTAAATAATGAAATTACGGCATATGACGTTAACAGTCGTGAATAATGTTGTTTTTTATACCTACATATAATTTGTTTTTACTAGGTGGTAGATCTCCTTAGCAGAAGGGCGTCTAGGTAGATACCACCGCAGTACCAGTTATTCTGCCGCAAAGCAGTAGTATGTGAACATTACTGTGTTCCGTTTCGAAGGGTACTGCAGCTAGCGAAATTACTGGGCTGTTGAGACTAACCATCGAAAGTCTCAAAGTAATGAGCGCCAAAGCGATGCCCTGGACTTTGTTTTATTACTCAAAGTTCTGTGTATCGCTGCAATGGTCATGGACAAGCGTTAACTCTCAGCATTAAGAGAGCGTCTCGTTCGTCTTATTACATTTATAAAAAATATAATTATAATATCTATATTATGATATTTATGAATATTATATAACCACTGAGCCATCATCGCTACTTGTAACCCTGTATCAGCTATGTTGCTGATACAGGTAGGTTATCCTTACATTATGCTTATGATAATATAATGGGAGGCTTTGTCCCACTAAGAATACCTTCCTCTTAACTGGATTGCTTATTCAAAGCTCGTCGAGTAGAGATTGTCAAGCGATAAAACTGGTACGACCTAATTTAGTCCCTAATCGAGTTATAATGAACGCCACTTTCAAATATTAGCTTTTGTAGTCTACTATATACTACTATAAAGGAAAGGAATACAACAATGAGCTTGAGCTGCCGGCGAAGGAAAACATCGTGAGGAAACCATATCATGGTGGTAGGGTATTTTCTAGTACTCGTCTGTCGAGCTACCACCTTCAAGTTGAAGTCTTAGTCTGTCATACATTTAAACAAAACCATGCGCCTCAGACCAAACACGGATATAGGTTTTAGGTATCTTGGTTTAAAAATCAAACTACCGAACCGAATTGATTCCAACGATGTACTACTTGGTGGTAGATTTTCTTAGCAGGAGGTCGTCTAGGTAGGTACCACCGTAGTACCAGATATTCTGCCGCAAAACAGTAGTGTGTAAACATTACTGTGTTCCGGTTTGAAGGGTACTGCAGCTAGCGAAATTACTGGGCTGTTGAGACTAACCATCTAGTCTCAAAGTAATGAGCGTCAAAGAAGCGATGCCCTGGACTTTGTTTTGCTACTCAAAGTACTGTGTATCGCTGCAATGGTCATGGACAGGCGTTATCTTTTACCATCAGGAAAGCGCCTCGATCGTCTCATCACCATTACATTAAAAAATATATATATATAAACTGCGGCCTCAATGATTGACTCTACTTTATTGTGCGGACCGCTAAACAGTGAAACGCACTGCTTGAGTGAGTGTTCCCCGATAGATAGGTACAATCTGATTAACAAATAAACAAATAAATCTACTTTTTTTTTGTTTACAAGCTAGGTCAGGACCACAGCTCACTTGATATTAAGCAAAGATGCGGTCTATGATGGAGCACGCTTGCCTAGAATAAACAGATTCACTCGCGACTTGAACGCACCCAGATTGTATTCATCCGGGAAACACTCATACAGGCAACACATTCTATTGTTTAGCGGTTTTTACAATGAAGGTAAAGTAATGGTCGAAGATGGTAAACCATATCTAGCCTGGAATGGAACTTAAAATCAGAAGCATTCGTACAGTGTAATATTTTTGACTAGATTATTACTTTGCAAGTACATTTAAATCAAATTATTTCCTGAAACCGTTACAGTTATCCTCAAATTTATTTTCAAAAATGGAGATCCATTTACGTAATTGAAATGAAAATACTTTGAAAGGATAAATTCTTTGAGAGGAAAATTGAGTAGATTTAAGAAAATATCTTTATGTGACAGGAAATGACTAGATTTACATAAGTAGACGATTTTAATTTACATTTTGGTGACTCTCTTTTCATCATCTGGGCCCCTGGTACTTGTGAGGTCATAAAAATTGTACTTTGAAGACATTGCAAAGGAAAATAGAGAAAAATCAATTGAAGAATATATATTTTGACTGTAGGAAACACCTAATTCGAATACTCGAACAATCGAATTATATAAATACTCGATCGAGTATTTATATACTCGTAATTTTATACAAAACTGAATACGTATAAAAAATCCATGTGATCCAAATGATGATCAAACTAATAACGTTCAGAACTGCAATTATTTCTTGTTTTTTACATTTCCAAACAGAAAAATAAATAAAATAGTATAAAAAATGGAATCGTAGAATAATGTCATCAATCAACGAACGGAACGTGACAGAAAATCGAGAAATGAAATAGAAAGGGTTTCGATTGACTTACATACATTTTGATATCTCTAAGTCTGCTGATCTCCTGTTATCCTGGTACTCGCAGGTCACAATTTATTAGTCTCCGAGTATTTTAGGGTTCCGCGTTGTATTGAGTTGGAACAGTTCGTACCTGATCATGGTTCAGTATTGCGTGGCGACGGCGGCGCGACGCGAAGCGTACTGACGCCTGTTGTGAAGGGTGATAACATTTATAGAGAGATGTTGAAACACATTTTCTTTTTCTAATTTTCGTCGTGTATATTATACATAATTATATATGTATACGACGGTATGTTACTGTGTATATACGGCTGGACATATTTGGATAAGAGAGAAGTTATACTGTTGTTTCTTTTTACCCCGAAAAATGCAGGTGAAACCGCGGGATGCAGATAGTTCTACATAAAATAAGTTCCTTTATGTGAACGTGCTCCGTCCTAGTCTGCATCATTGTTTAACATCACACAGGTGTGACCAAACGCAAATACATTCCCAAATTATTCAAATGATTACTTCGCAATCAATTTTACAAATCGTAAAATGGCCATGAATTGTTTTGTGAATTAAATAGAGCAAAAAAGAAAGATTGAGTAGGTTACATCAGCTCTGTTTGTTTCCCAGCTAGTAAAACTGTAGCAGACGACGCGATTGGTTCACCCCTCACTCGGACGCCCGCCCAGCAACAGTTTGCTAGGGATACCAGTTTTAAATTCTAGAAAATCCGTGAAGTTAAGGATTTGCTTGACAGACCTAAGTTACAATCAAGAATCAAGAATGTTGCAGTCCACTGCAATAAAAAAATACAGAAACAAGTTAGTTAAATATGTCAACTAAAGAACAAAATGAAAACTTGAGAATTTTTGTTTCAAAATTTTTAGCATAGTTTGTTTTTTATTTTTAGCTTTTTTTTTTGTATCAATAATACAAAAAAAAAAGCTAATGAGGTAAAACCTATAATTGAGGCAGCACTTAATTTTTGCCTTAATGTTTATTACGTATTATTACGTATCAACTGTATTAGTTGCTGCTTCCTTGATATGACTATAAAATAAATAATTAAATAATAATGATTATAAAAATAATTCTACCTTTCAGAACAGTTATTTTTTGTAATACATATATTTTTTCACATAAAATATTTCAAAATTATCATAGTACCTGAAACTGGCAACACTACAATTTCCCGAGAAAACCTTCTATAATCCAACCAATATAAATTGTCTCTCCAATCTTACGGCTATCTCCAACACAGACTCATCTATCTTTGGCAATGTAACATTGGATGCTGAAACTACCACTTGCGACTTCCAACCAAGGTGAACAGTTTTAAACTCTATTGCTATAGCGATAGGTTCTTTAAAAGTGAATATAGTATTTGTCGATGACCCATATCAGTAGGTTTCTTTTTAAAAAATGGTTTGATTGACATTATCGATTTTCCGCGCACTAGTTAAAAGTTGACTATAAGTATGGAAGAGTGAGCATAGGACATTATATGACACATTCTGACACAAGATTTAGAGAATCATTTTTTTCTGGCACTTCCCGAAAAAAAACACAATTTCCCAGAGCATACAGCACCATTTGTTAATCGTTAATTTTGAAAGAATAACAAAAGTTATTTTCCATTTTTATGTTTATGTTTTCCAATAAAGCAATTAACCCCAGGGGTGTACAATCGGCTGCCACAGCATGTGGGAGATGTACCCTCTAGCTAGGGAATCCTTTAAGAGAAAACTAAAGAACTAGATTATCGAACAGGCTTCGTACAAGTTTGACAATTTGTATTCAGAGAGGTTTTCCAACTGACCATGAATTAACTATTTATTTATATGATAATGACATTGGACATGTATTAATTACAATTTAATTCTTTGTATACAATTTAATTTAATTTTATATTGCAACTTTTGAAGTAAATTTTTGCTATATTTCTGAGAAGATACAATAAAGAAACACGTGCTACGCTCTACGCCAACAGCTACGCTATATGTGCTACGAACAAAATAATTTTACTTTTCACTTACTACGAGTAGGTATATTACTAGAACAGTATCGTAATTATCCTATACAAATCTGGCAGTTTTAGTGTTATGCTAGAACTAGATGGCGCCACTCTCTGTGCGCGTCGTACCATAGATGGCGATTTTTGTTTTACTCGCGCTACGCAAAAATGTATCAAAGCCGTCAGTTTCCATAGTAAAATAGACAACGCTCCTATTGAAGTGAATTATCGGGATATAAGCATACAAATAAACAGCTACATTTCATGGTTTCCTACGCCTTTTCAATTTATGACTAACCAGTAATTTGCAAATTTACAATATAAGTAAATTGTAATGAAGGGCAATTTTCCCTGCCTTCGGGTGTACTAAAATAGTCGTAAATAAGTTTAGTGATGTACTTTCTTTTTTTGTCCATCATTAGTGCTATATGGCGACATTTTATAGTGTCAAATGATATTTTCAAGAATTTGAATTTGTTGTCATACGAGTACTCAAACATTGTTATGTCTAAATAGGTACTTTCCTCACAAATAATTTAAATATTCAAAGAAAATCATCTAAAAAAATTCATAAAAACACAGGGCAGTATATCAATATACTCTTAACGAAATTTAACATTCTTACATCAAAATAAATATTTCCTCACTGAGTAGACAATTTCTTGGAAGAAATCACTAGATTGTAATCTTCGGCGAGTATTCTAGGTAGGACCCATATTCTGTTGCCAAGCATAGTGTGTTAGCATTACTGTGTTTCGATTCAGAGAAACTAGAAGCTAGCAAAACAGTGTTTATGATTGCCAACGAACGTCTCAGTAATAAACGTCGAAGAAGCGATACCCTGGACTTTTGGTGTTGGTACTAGGAGAACATCTCGTTCGTTTTCGTCTATTTATTCATATGCAACTTACATTTACCAATAATACTTGTCTTACTTTCTCTTGATGAATGTTTCGTTTAAATACTAATCATCCGCGGGATGCCGGGAACAGATCGCTCTCAGCCCGCCTTTTGTATTTACTATTTTTGTAACTTCATTTTTCTGGTGTCAATGAATAGTGATTTTATTAATTGTACTTGTTTAGAAGTGACTTGAATCTATCAATCTATTTGTTTATTGAAAAATATACATAACAAACATATACGAACAGACAGCTTTATCAAAATCTCTGCATAAGGATTCCTTTTTATCATATTTGTAGAGAACGACCTGTTGTGTTTCGAGGCCTAGTTTTGCCCTAAATATACACTAACCTTCCTGTTTCTATGCTTGCTTCTTCTGAAACACGCGACGGATTTTGACATAGTTTTATAACTATCAGAAGAAGTTTTTGCGAATTGAAATATTTCTGCAAGTCGTTAGTAATAATAATGTAGATATATCCCTTCACTAGGATGACAGCACAATCGAGGTAAATTACAGTACAAGTACCAGGTGTCCATAAAGCTAATAGAGGTCAAAGGCTCGCCTTCCCAGGGGATCGAGTTACGCTGCTTCTTGTTAGTTAATGAATGTTCAATTATCTAGGCTATGTTGATTTGGTTTTGATGACCGACATCCCTTTTCAGGTCATTGTTAAATGACGCAAATTAACTGATAAAAGTTACATAATTATACTAGGGTAACATAAAACTGCCATAGCTAGCTAGTGTGCTACTATTTAACACTATTAAAATGTAACAAGTAGGAAAACGAGAGTTAAACTTACTCTTTTATTATGCCAAATAAGGTTCATTCCAGTGGAACCGAAGTTTACGACGCAAAGTTTCCAACATTCCAAGAATAAAGAATAAAATGAATGAAGCAGATGAGACAAAGTTTTGATAATTCGTTTCATTTTGATTTATTACCTTATTTTATTACTTTTATTATTACCTAAACAAACTTAACTTTAGGCAACTACAAACGGTCAACAAAAACACGAAACTAACTACTCTCATTACTAGGAGAGCAAAAATATCGGGGCAGTTGTTCCTGCCGCAGCACATTTGACATACTAGCCAATTGAGACCTTTCTTCTCGCTCAGATCTACCAGGATATCATCGGAATGTAGAACGATGTAGTCTTGGATCAAGCGCCAAATGTAATACAGAGAAGCTTCGAGAATAACAATTGTCAGAGGTAACTGTGAAAGATGCCAATTCTATTGTGAGTACATAAAGTTTAGGAAAATCTTCTTTTGTAGTATGTGGTGTTAAATGACAGTGTAGTTAAAGATATTGAACTTATCTCGCCTGGAATTAAAATTACTTTTCAAGTGAGACTGTTAGAACACACCGTTAAGTGCTTGGCGAGTACTAGAAAGTACTCTATCACAATACCAACATATTTTCACGATGGTGGCCATTCAAATTTTTTGATGGAGTTTGAACCCACGGCTATCGGTGTACGATCCAACCCCTCTCACCACTAAGTAAGGTATCATTGCCACATAAGTACAAAAACTTCAAAATTTTAGATGCGAAAGAGTAAACCAGATATAACTTGCAAACGACTTGAAAAAATACCAATAAATTATCGGTAGATTTCTTTTACTTACACGCTAAAATATTATAAATGCGAAAGTTTTCCTGTTTGTTATTTCTTCATGTATAAGGTATGACGATTTGGAATAAAAAAGTTTACATTCTGGATTAACACAATGGGAAAAGAATCGCGGGCCGAAAATAATTAAAAAAAAAAAAAAAAACAGAAAAAAATGCGATGAAGTTTCTGGAAGATACTACCACCAACCCTCAAGTTGAAAATCCGCCGCCAAACATCTGTGTGTTTCAACAGATTCACTTGAGAGCCAGTTCCCATTCCTAATTAAACATGATTACCATCTGTGACCACGCCGTCACTTAACGTAAGGTCCGCTGTAGTCAACCTAATCGATTACCAGTAAAAAATAAAAAATACTAGTAAGGGTATAAAGTGGGGATCACTAGGAAAACATGAGACGTATGTTTTCCTAGTTATTTCCTAGTAATTTTGACATTAATGACTTTCAAAGGACCAGGATGGCATAAATAAATGCTTTACCTCTAATAATACACATATAACTGAGCAGTTTGTCCATAGAAATTTTGGCAGCACGTCGAATCGCCGTAAAATTAGACATGAGCCTAATAGGAACACCAGATTGGACGTTAAAAATTTGTTTTTCAGTATACTTTCTGGAAAATAAAAAAATATTTAAGTACTTTAGAAATTATATAAAATGTTACTTAATAAAAATTATGTTAATATTACTTTATAATGCAGCAACCTACGGAGTCTAGTTAATCGTTCACCAATTTTAGTTTTAAGAAACACAAAGCGACAAACTTGCATAAATATAAGCTTTTTTATTTTTATATTGTTCTAGAGTTAATTCAGACGAAGTCGAAGGAAACGCATGGCATTTCTCTGAGGAATCGTATCCGGGAGCGAAGTAATTTGCCACAGAACTAAAGTCACAGACATAGCTCAGCGTATTGGCAAGTAGCAATGGGCTGGACATAACTGTCGCAGAACCGATAAATGCTGAGGTAGACGTGTTTTAGAGTAGAGGTCGCGAATTGACAAACGTAGACGTTGGCCCTGATACTCGATGGGGGGACGAGAAACTTATATTAGGACAGCTGGCGGTGGATGGCAGCGTGAGACTGAGTGGTGTGATGATGATGAATGTTTGATTTCAGTCTACCATACACCACACTCAAGTTGCAAATTTGTCGCCAACCACGTTTTCAGGCAGGCTGCAATTGAGAGCCAGTTTATATTCTAGCTTAGTTTGCTAATCGACTAATCAGTAACTTATAAATCTTATACCAAATTGAAGTTTTCATCCGCAACAGAAAAAAAATACTTTTTTCAAGTTCGATAAGCTAGCTGCTGTCCATACCTCACAGCTCATGTTAAGCGACGGTGTGGTCGAAGATGGTAAAGCACACCTAGCCTGGAATGGGACTACTAATACTTTGTTAATACAAGCATTATTGAGGTTAATATTGAATACTACAAACCGTCAAACAGCAAATGAACACCATCAACCAACATTGATAAAGCCAACACTAAAGCAAACTTACAAGTCATAGTATAAACATAAAAATTTTGTTATAAAATTTAAAATTTTGTTAAGAATTGTTGTTGCAAATAATCATATAGGCCAAAATGACAGAAGACTTTGAAGTAACATTTCAGATATCATTTGTAAGAAAAAAGGTAATTTGTATAGAAAATAGTTTCATTTCAAACTCAATATTACTATCAATCTTTGATTACTTCTCTTATACGGTAACGTGGTACGGTAGAACTAACCAGAAAATTTACTATAGTGCTGAACAGCTTTTGTGGATTGAAACCTTAACAATAAGCTTCAGCTACCGGTGAAGGTAAAACATCGAGAGAAACTACAGCATGGTGGTAGGATACTTTCCAGTATTCTGCTGGCTAGCTACAACCCTCTAGATGAAAACGGTGTGTTCCGGCAGCCTCACTTGCGAGGTTGCGAGCCAGTTCCATTCCAGGCTAAGTATGTTTACCATCTTTAATATCAGGTGAGCTGTGGTCAGAAACGTAGCCTAACAAACCTATAAAAATGGTCCTTTCAAAAATTTCAGTTACGTTGGCAGTATAAACTTGGTTAATTACAACTTTAATAATTTTATAAATAATTTGATTTTGTTCCAACACTTGATTTGAAGTCTGTTATTAAAATAATTAACTACTTGAAACTGAAATGTCATAAAACAAAATCAACCATAAAACTACTAAAGCAATTTCACGATTCGTTGAAATCACTAAAAACATACAACTAAAAATGGCATTGAAAAATTAAAGATGAAAAACAGAAAACTAGTTATTTTAAAAACACTAATTAATTTAGTTGTAATACTAGGAGATGATAATGAAAAGAATGTAGATGTTAATACAGAAAAAGTGGTTTTTAAAAATATAGCATTTGCCCCAGTGATAGATATACATGATGAAGATTACCACGCAGACGATAAGATTCCAGTTTTGAGAGGGGCAGAGGACAGGGACAGCACAGGGGAGAGTGAGGAGATCAAAACACTTTTAGAAGAAAAATACAGATTCGTAAACGATGAAATGTCGACGAGATATAAGATAGCTAATGAAGATAGAGAGTATCCAGGTAAGTGAAACTTCCACCCTCAAGTTGAATCGATTAGGGCCCAAATTCAAAACTTCTTGCGTTATTATCAATTACAGTCTTACAGTAATTAAACAATCAAAATCAGTAGTCAGTTGAGTCAGTAACACTGATGGCTTTATGAAATCGGATTTTATAGTAATGAAAATATTTTATGAAGAAAAATAACATTTTGAAAGCAGTCTGTATAGATTTGTGCCAAAAAAACAAAAGGAAAGACCATCTTTACACATTTGTAATAACATGTAAACATTATATATACACTGTATACACATAACCTATTCCGTATAAAAAAAAATTAGGTAAACCAATGATGTCTATATATTCTATTCTATACTATTATAAAGATGGAAGATCTGATTGTTTGTATTGAATAAGCTCCAAAACTACTGGACCGATTTCAAAAATTCTTTCACCGTTGTGAAGCTACACTATCCCCGGGTGACATAGGCTAGTATCTTATATATATCAAATGTGACTTTGTCTAGACCCCTCCGCATTGTTATTGACTTTGTTTGTGCTACCAACCCAAAAAGATATTTTTTTTAAATACCAGTTTCTGTAGTAAAAAGCTTATCGATCTAGCAATGAATTTACTGCAACTATGATATCTTCGTGATTTTTCAGACAAAACTTAAAAGTGTGCTTTGCCATCTTCGACGTCACCTTTACTTAACATCACGTGAGCTGTGGTCAAACACCTAGCCTGTCGACTATAAAAAAAAAGTTAAAATTGTAAGCCTAGAATCCTGCTTTCACTGTGGCCTATCTTTGCTTTTCCAGTTTTCCCAGAAACCGAAGATGACCGCCAGATCGCATGGGCGTTCCGCACATACGCTGTCCGGCGTATCGTGGGGGGCATGGAAACGAGTATTAGCATGTACCCATACAACGTAGCTATATCACGAAGCGGCAAGCACTGGTGTGGGGGGTCCATCATAGATGAGCAATGGGTACTGACGGCAGGACATTGCTTGGAAGCGTATGTGTTCCATCATATTTCTTAGTACTAGGAGATGAGGATTAAAGAACATAATTTTGTAACTTTTGTCTCTCTCTGTTTGTTTTTTTTTGTTTATACGCTTGTTACAAAATTAAACTTTATTCTTTTTCTTTCTTAATTTTGATACATTCTCAAAACGTGAAAGTATTTCGAAACACTAAGCAGACTGCAGGATGTTGATGGAATGGATTGGGCTTTTTTTTTTAAGACTCCGCTGTCCGTCCGTCCGTCCGTCTGTCTGTCTGTCTGTCTGTACGTCTGTCACCAGCCTGTATCTCATGAACAGTGATAGTTAGACAGTTAAAATTATCAACAGAAGACAACAGAATTACATAATCACAGATAATGTAATTCTGTTGTCGCTATCAAAAGAAATACTAAAATCAGAATAAAATAAATATTTAAAAGGATTCCCATACAACAAACGTGATTTTTCCCCGTTTTTTATAGATAATGGTACGGAACCCTTCGCGCGCGTGTCCGACTCGCACTTGGCCGGTTTTTAGACAATAGACAATACTTTATTTGTGACATAGAAACATACTTCAACATAATTACCGATACATACAAAAATAAACAATAAATATATAAAAAAAAGAAAAAACTTTTAA
This sequence comes from Biston betularia, assembly GCA_905404145.2. Lineage (NCBI taxonomy): Eukaryota > Metazoa > Arthropoda > Insecta > Lepidoptera > Geometridae > Biston > Biston betularia. The sequence continues at coordinate 1,372,241 of FR989884.1, forward strand.
TATACATATACGTAATGGTTTTGCGTTTGACCTGCCTGATGTTAACCAGGATGCAGTCTAAGATGCAGCGCGCTTACCTAGAAAAAAACTGTTTACTCTGGATTTGAAGACACCCAAATTGTGAGAGTTATTCTTGTTTCTGACGCCTTCTCTGTACTTTAGAGCCTATGATGGAGATAAGAAGAAGCTGCAGCCTTTCATAATAAGAGCTGGTAGTTCTTTCCACAACCGAGGAGGATACCAAGCTAGAGTCAACAAAGTAAGATTGTATTCCTTACATTATTTTTTCGTTATTGCATTTTTTGCATTTTGCCAGTGTTAAGTAAAAAATCTAGTGAATTAAGTCTGAACCCCAATCAAAGGCGCAATTGAAAATTTACCGACAAGCACCTAACGGAGTGCACCAGCAACTCCACTTGAGAACCAGTTCCATTCCAGGCTTAGTGTGTTTGTCATCTTCGAATCCACTGTCTCTTTATAGCAGGTGTGGTCAAACTTCTAGCCATAAAAGAACCCAATTTTAACTTGTTCCAGAAATTAATAAACAAATCAAACCGAAATGTTTGAAATTAAAACAGATCAATTCGATATTTCATCCGGCTTGGCGGACTGGGTCGGGTTGGTCCGCTCTCAGACTTATTAATGAGCGGTAAGGAACATCTGTTCCCACTGCCAAACCGCTTGTGAAAACTTGCCTTAAATATTAAATGGTTCTGGAAGCTTTTGATAATTAAATTTATTTTCCGTTATTTGTATTTAGTAGGAATCTCTCCGCCATGCGACCGAATAAAATATAATTATGAACATATATTTATAATAATTTTAAAAATAAATAAACTGTTTTTATTCTATTTGAAATAATTTTGAAAAATTACTGGACGGACTCAATGCTTGGACTAGACTTGACTTTGACTTTCTTTACTTGGCTTTGACTAAATATATTTTGCTTGATTTTGTCATGAGATACTAAAAATATATTCATATTCTTGATACTGGCGTAATATCGTATCGAGATCGTCTTGGTCGGTGTAGGCGGGATGGCGGTCAAACGCAAGCCTATCTACTATAAAAAAAAAAAAAAAAAAAGTAAACATTACTGTGTTCCGGTTTGAAGGGTACTGCATCTAGCGAAATTACATAGCTGTTGAGACTAACCATCTAGTCTCAAAGTAATGAGTGCCAAAGCAGCGATTACTCAAAGTTTTGTGTGCCGCTGCAATGGTCATGGGCAGGCGTTTTCTCTTACCATCAGGATTACCATTAAATTTTTACTTTTCCTATGAGTACATACTATTTCTCCAGGTATTCTTCCCGAAAACTTACGTTCCTGGTAACGCAGACTTTGATTATTCGCTGCTGCGACTCGACCGGCCCATGCCTATTGGCCGTAACATTGCTGTTCTCAATCTACCCTCAAAGGACTACGCGATTAAAGAAGGAGATATACTCATAGTCACAGGATGGGGAAGTACAGATGTAAGTATCTTTTTCTTGGTATTAGATATCGGAACTTTTACGCGGGTCCTTGATACCCGAATTAATCAGATGTTATCTATCTATCTATCTATATTATTATAAAGAGAAAAGATTTGATTGTTTGTTTGTATTGAATAATCTCCTAAACTACTGAACCGATCTTAATAATTCTTTCATTATGACAATACTGCATTATCCGTGATAGACATAGGCTATATTTTACATAAAAAATAATTAGGAATCCGTATGAAAAATTCAATAATATGACCCAAGCTGTGAAAAATTTAAAAAATCCTTACTTAGCATGCGCAGCGAAAACTATTGACAATAGAATAAAGTGACGTTTTACAGAGCAAGTTGACAGCTACAAGTAAGTCCGCAATATCATATGTCTAACTATTACAGTTGTCATCTACATCTTGTAAAGAGGAATGATTTAATTTTTTGTTTGTTTGTATTGAATAGGCTCCGAAACTACTGGATCGATAAATTTATATTGTTAATCGAGTTTTGTTTTCCCGTGTGAAGCCGGGGCGAGTTGCCAGTAGAATATATCTGTGTTGTGTCCTTAGGCATTCTAAAAACTAAAATTTAGCGAGCGGCGGTCACTGGAGATTACAAATTTGAAATATTACCTATACAAATAGGACACTAAAATGACTTTGCCAAATTAAAACATTCCTTTTGTTAGACAGAACCTGCCCAGAGGCTGAACTAATTGCAAGTAACTCATTTGACTAACAGGAGTCCGGCTACGGCCACATTCCGGATCGGATCCGATTCGTGCCTGTCCCCATCATGCAGCTGGACGACTGCCAGAAGTCGTACCGATTCTTCATCACGCCGCGTATGGTCTGCGCAGGATATGCTACCGGGGGGAAAGACGCTTGCAACGTGAGTCAATATAAACTTACTTTTTTTTAATGGTTGACAGGCTAGGTGATTGACCAGAGCTCGCCTGGCGATAAGTGAAGGTGTGGTCAAAGATGGTAAAGCACACCTAGCCTGGAATGGAACTGGCTCTCAAATGAGGCTGTCGGATCACACTGTTAGATGCTTGGCGGCAGATTTTCAACTTGAGGGTGGTAGCTAGCCAGCCGAGTAACTAAAGTACCCTACCAGATTAGTTACTGAGATAAAAGTAATGTTTGTTTAAGCTGGCCAGCCCTAGTGTTAAAATTAAAGTGCCTTACGGAGGCTTCAGATACATTTTTATTTTTATTCTTGGCCATGACCATGCCATGTGTATGTCCATGGCCATGCTATGGGCATGTCCATGCCCATATCCATTCCCATGTGTATGGGCATGCCCGTGGCCACATGCATGGCCATGACCATGCCCATGGGCATGCTCATATTCCTGTGCATGTTCATGTCCACGCCCATTTTCACGTTCGCGTTCATGACCACATCATGGGCATGGTCATGGGCACGTTCATGGACGGGAACATGGGCATGGCCATGAATACGAACGTGAACATGGACAGGAACATGGATGTCCATGTTCCCGTTCATGAACGTGTCCATGACCATGTTCATGCCTATGTTCACGTTCATGTTCATGTTTATTACATCATCTAACCCTCACATACTGCAAAGACTACCTAGACGACATCTTCACAAGAAGAACTATCATTTAGTGGTCACATGCGTAACAATGCTGTATAATTTCAGCACGACTCTGGAGGCCCAGCGGTTCGCGACGGGGTTCTTATTGGCATCGTTTCTTTCGGCGGCAAGCAGTGCGGAGACCCGCGCTCACCCGGGGTCTACAGCAGAGTTTCGGAGGTATATCGCAAAAACAATTCAAAAATAGATAAATTGATAGAAATTGCAAATTTTTTTCACATAAAATTACCTATAACACAGAATGCATTCAATCATTTGGCAGCCCTGTTGTTGGTATATCTGTTCAAAAGCAGTAGGGCGTGGCTTCGATTTCCACCCAGAACAAACATTTTGTGATATAAACAAATGTTTGTGTTCTTTGTCTATGAATAAGTACATAAGTATTCTATCAGTTATGACTTCCATAGTACAAGCTTTGCTTAGTTTGGGGGCAGATGGCGTTGTGTGTAATGTACTGCGATATTTATGTTTATGTTCGTGTTCGTGTGCGTGCTCGTGCTCGTGCTCGAGTTCATGCTCGTGCTCGTGCTCGTGCTCGTGCTCTTGCTCGTGCTCATGTTCATGATCGAACCCACGCCCTACAGCTCTCAAAGTAGATTTACTACCAATGAACCAACAGGGCTATCAAAAAAGTTTTTTGTAATCTATTAAAGTATTTTGGCATTCTATTTTATGGTTGCCTGGAAGAGGTCGCTTGTAGCGATAAAGCCGTCATTTGGCACTAGCTTTTAAGTTTGATTTTAAGAATTACACAAACAGTTTCTATGTATCTAAATTGTTGGACAGGTTACCGATTGGGTGGAAAATACAATTTCAAGCAACGAGGCGTATTCAGTCATCGAGCTGCGGCCGAAAATCGACAAAGCGAGACAGAGAGAGAAAGAACTAGCTAAGTTGGTCACATTCGTTGTTTCACTTTCAACTAGCTTGCCCCTACTTCGTTCGCGTTCACTTTAGAAATGGGTCCAGAGAGAAATGTAACAGAACATGTACATGTGTAACAGAAACAAAAAAATAGAATAGCAGTTATCAGTCGTGAATAGCGTTGACAAGCGTCCGGATAAAGCCGGATATTGGATTTTTAATTGTGTGTCCGGTCAAAATAAATGGTGTCCGACTTTTGTTAGACTTTTTACATTTTGCCAAACGAGCGAGCGCCGAGCGTGGCCGAGCGTTTTTGTCGTGCGTAGCGATGATAGCTCATTGGTTAGCGCGGTAGGTTCGCAAGCGTGGGTTCAAACCCCAATGAGCTTGAGCTGCCGGTGAAGGAAAACATCGTGAGGAAACCATAGCATGGTGGTAGGGTACTTTCTAGTACTCGGCTGGCTAGTTACCACCCAAGTTGAAAAGTTCATCAGAATCAAGTTGTAAATCAGCCGCCAATTATCTAACGGTGTGTTCCGGCAGCCTCACTTGAGACCCAGTTTCATTCCAGGCTAGGTGTGCTTTAACATCTTCGACTACACCTTCACTTAACATCAGGTGAGCTTACACCTAGCTTGTCAACCATAAAAAAAGACGCAAAATAATGTTTACGGTCTTTTTACCCAAATGTCCGGCCAAACTGGCTGGTCTGTCAGCTATTAGGTTTGCAACCTTTGTCGTGAATGCAACCTTTGTCGTGAAACTATCGCAGACTACACAATTAAAAAAAAAAACTATAAAACTTCCCGTCTGTTCTTCTCAATCAGAAACGTGTTTTCCATTCTTAGCTGCCTGGAAGAGATCGCTTTAAGGGGCCATTCATAAATACGTCACAGAAGTTTAATGATTTTTACCCCTCCCCCGTCCTTGGACTCCCCCCCTACCTAGTGTGATGTCACATATTTTGCAATTTTACATTTAGAAATTTGTATGTAATAGAAAAAAAATTAATATGTATTTTGAAAAAATGTGATGTCTCAAAATTTGGGTGGGTTCCCGCCCCTTGTCACACTTCGTCGACCCCCTCCCTCACCCTCCCTTAACGTGTGACGTTTGTGACGCTTGTGTGACGAATTTATGGATGGCGCCTTAGTGATAAGGACGTTACTTGTGGCACAAACTTTTAAGATTATTTTCTTTTCTGTACATTTTTCTGTCTCATGTACACAATAGTGGCAGTTGTAACTTTTAGGGGTTTAAACATAGGGTTAGCTAGTACCCCAACGAGAATCCAAATTAATTTTATTTGTATATTAAATTAGTTTTTACTGAGATTAATCTAACTAACATATTTAATTAAATAATATGTAAACATAAAAAACAGTAAAAAGTTTCTATCTATTATTACTATTGGGGTCACTCCATTGTATGGCGGTTCGTCTAATGAAAGTGGAAACAAACCGTTTTGTTCGAGTTTTGTTGTGTCCGCGTTTATGACTTGTCTGTTTGATCATGCAGGTTCAAAGCCAGAGTAGAAGACAAAAAGAATAAAATCAAGAACTGGTTACGGGACACGCTCAAGTCGCCTTCCTTCATAGAGTTGGCTAAGAAGAAGCTTATTCAAGCTGGCTACTACAGCACACGACGGCTTTATCCGATTGTTAAAGACGTACAAGAAAAAAATGCCAGCTCTTTGGACGACCAAATTATGGACGAAATCAATCTGACTAACATGATTCAGGACAGAATCTTTGGTGACGACGATACAAACGAATCGGAGAAACTTTTACGAACGCTTGCGCTCCGTGAAATAATGTTAAATGAAAACAAACCAGACATACTGCGAGCATTGCCAGATAATGGAAATGAAACAGAAGTAGAACATAGAGAAACCTTCATTGCTTTTGTTACTAACAGAACATTGTAATAAAATTAATCATAGCGCCATCTATGTTTTTTGTTCAAAACAACTAATGTAAATGTTAAATCTGCAAAGAACGTAGTTTAACCACTCGACAAAAGATGTCGCTTCCGTCACATAATTTTCAATAGTGTAACTACTCTCCGCTAGGTGGCAGGATAATTAATCTTTACAGTATAAAATCTATTTTATAATTTCAATATTTAAAATCTGAGTTTTAGCGGGAACACAGAAAGAATCGTGTCGCCCCGTTGTATTTTTTTCAAAACTAGTGTTTTGTCGAGTGTTTATGCATATTTTTTTTTTTACCATTTAATGGTAATGTGGTAAACATGACTTTTCGCGTTGCTTCCAAAGTCGCCACTACTTTACCAAAGCATGACTGGACTTGACTAACACGGACTGTACTTCACCAAGACTTAATTTTGACTATAACTAGCTGCGAGGCAACTTATTTAACTTTTGAAACTTGAAAATATAAAAAACTTGACACTGGAAAATGCTCAAAATGCAACGCCAAAACCAAAAAAAAAATAAAAATAAAATCTATGCCTAGTCAGTGTTTTCTTTTTAATATAAGCCAAAAAGCGAAAGCTAGGTTAACAACAAATTTATTGCTCAGGCAACATTTATGTATTTTATTTTTTATATGTAAAAGAAATGTAACGAACGAAACGATCTCCTGATGGTAAGAGATAACTCCTGTCTATGATCATTGCAGCGGTACCAACTGCAATTTACCGTATATTCCAAGGTATCCCTGCTTTGGTGCTCATTACTTTAAACAGAGATACATTCTATGGTCAGTTTCAATAGCCCTATAATTTTGATTCCTGCACGTAACCTCCTAACCGGAACACAGTAATGTTTACACACTACTGCTTGACGGCAGAGTACTTGAAATTTCAGTGTTACCTACCTCGACAAATTATTACCGAGAAGATGGATTACCTTACGAAATCGTTAAAGAAACGGTTAATTAATAAAGTATAATTTATAGTTGAGATAAATTGCTCCTAATATCATAGAATATATTAGTAATCGATATCATAACTTAATCACCGATCATAATCCATAACCTATCACATTAATCACCATCACGTGTAACTTAGTAGGTACTTACTTAACTTAGTCTTGTAACGAGCTTATAAAGTTATAAATAGTGTTAATAAAATAAAGATTACTAAATAATTAAAATTACTGACTGTTGTGTAAGTACCAGGAATGCATGGGATTCAAGATATGCATGTATAACTTCACATGCGTACATAAATGGCGTTGAATCATGACATTCTTCTTGGTGATTTTTCTGATATATTATTTGTACTTTATTTTCTTGAGAGTTTAATAGTTATTTGTTATACAAGAGTGCAAAGTTTCTTTTTAACCGCATGCTCAATTTTGAAGACCGAGCAAACGAAGGATTCTAAAATTAGAATCCTGAGCGTTAGCGAGGGAATCAAAAGAGCCCGAGGTGAAAAATCTTTGCACTCGAGTACAACACGTAACTCTTTATCCCACCTCAGCGAGGAAATTACTAAATACAAAAAAAAATACCATCACAAGATACTTTTATTTCAGTTTAGGTATTAACTACTACATTAACAATACGACGTGAAAAGAAAATTGCTCGCGCAAAGCAAATAAAAAAAAACGTACAACAAGGAGGTTCCAAGTCTAAGTTTTTAACCAATTAAAAAAGGTTGTATCATAAATTTGACACCATGGAGGTAGAAGTAAATAGGTTTAATGATGTTTTGAATTCACAAATGTTCTAAATTCAAATTTACTTTATCCGCTAGTCTAGCGGATAAAAACGACATTTGCACTCAGATATCGAAGAGCAAAAATACTGTTTTCGAGATGGGGGGGATGAAAAATATACTAACCATAGGCAGCCCGTAGGCAGCCCGTACACGTAGCGCGCGATCCGCGATCCGCGATCCGCGATCAATGATCGCGATCCAGACTGATCGTGTACGAAGCGGATTGACGGACTGATGCTCCGGATCGCATAATATCTAGAAATTTTGAAATCATAATCGCGGATCGCGGATCGTGATCATGATTGAACGTGTAAGGCGGCCCATAGAACATCTCAAAGTATGAAGCGCCAAAGCAGAGATGCCCTGGGCTTTGTTTTGTTATTCAAAGCTCTGTTTTACGCTACAATAGTCATGCATGCAATGTACATGCGTTATCCCTTACCACCAGGAGAGTGTATCATTAAAAAAAACATTAAAAAGAAAGAGTTTCTATCTATTTATGTTAACAGCCCTGTTGGTTCATTACTTGGTATGTCTGCTCCAAGAGCTGCAGGGCATGGGTTCGATTCCCACCTAGGATAAACATTTGTGATATAAAAAAAGTTTGTTCTGTGTCTGGGTATTCTATCATTTTTCTAACTTCCATAGTACAAGCTTTGCTTAGTTTGGGGTCAGATGGCGCGGTGTGTAATGTCCTACGATATTTATTTCATTTATCTATCTAATATAAAGATTCCTATTTAAGCACTTATTAAACACTTCAATGACTAACACCTAAGTTTATCTCGAATGTATATATATTAATAAATATTTATACCATATTTATTCAGAAAATCAGTACCTTATCGTACAAGGATTTCAGGAAAAAAACTGCACAGATCGTTGCACGATAAAAATGCATGACTGATAAGGAATAGCGATGCATGTGCGTCGCAGCGCGGTGAGCTGCGTTTTATCTACTACTGAACTTATTTGCCTACCTAATACAGTTATATCTTACTTTTTATATACTAAGTACTATATGATATCATTTAAACAAACTTCCACAAGATAGGTAAGTACATAAAGATTGCGAAATTTAAAAAAAAAAAAAAAAAAAAAAAAAAAAAAAAAAAAAAAAAAAAATCGTTACAAATGTAACTTTGCAAAAGTTTGTGTATACATATGCCTTTGTTACTTCTTTACGTGTACGAGCTTGAATCACATAGAATAGAGCAGAGCGGCGCAGAGCAGAGCAAAGCAAAGCAGAATTGAAAAGAATAAATCAAAAAGCTGCCATGCTAATGTGAGACTGGGATGGGCACGTCTGTCGAATGCCAGCGGAGCTATGGGCGAAAACCACCACCGACCCAGTCAGCCCGGCCGGGACCCATCCCGGAGGTTAAACGGCTACCAGGCCGGCCTAAAAGACGGTGGAAAGAAGAGCTCGATGCTCACGGCAAGAAGTGGGCCTCAATAGCACCAAACAGAGAGGCGTGGAAGGGAGGGAGAGAAGCCTTTGCCCAGCAGTGGGACAAAGTGGGCTAAAATAATAAAAAACAGTTTTACGTGGACTAGAATTTATTGGCCTTATAACACTTTTAGTTACACCAGGCAATTCATAAGTACGTACAATACGTACATGATAACAAATAGCATTTTTTTATGTAAAAGTAATGAGACGAACTATACGCTCTCCTGATAGTAAAAGATAACGCATGTCCATGACAATTGCAGCAACACGCACTTTGAGTAGCGAAACAAAGCCCAGAGCATCGCTGCTTTGGCGCACATTAATTTGAAAATTTCGATGGTTAGTCTCAACAGCCCAGTAATTTCGCTAGCTGCAGTACCCTTCAAATCGGAACACTGTAAGGTTTACAAACTACTGCGATGCTACCTACCTAGATGGCTTCCTGCTTAGGAAATCTACCACTAAGAACGAATATAATTTTAAATAATAATAAATTCCTTATAAAATAAATCTATGCAATCTATTAGGTATTTTAAAGAGGAAAGATTTGATTGTTTGTTTGTAATGAATAGGCTCCGAAACTAATTAACCGATTTCAAAAATTCTTTCACTGTTGGGAATCCGTAAAAATGAAAATTTTATTATTACTTGATACAGATACCTACGTATCTCTAATATTATAAATATGATACTTAGTTATAGATACTTCTCGCTCGAACTTCGAAGAAATTTTAAACGCAGATAACACTAAATGAAAACGCGTAAGTTTGTCTGTTCGTAGTTCTAAATTAGTACAATCTTATAAAATATGTTACATTTCATCTGATAAGTACTTGTGTACTATTAATATTTAACAAAAAATTGTTTGTATGACAAACAAACAACCATACAAATAAATTTTTGCCATTTATGGACAAATGGAGCACAATTTTACAGTGAAATCACAGCTACTGGCATTTATTTTGGTCTTTATTTGCGGTAAATAACAATTGCTTGAATAAAACAGTAAATTATTAGCATAATCTACTGTTTTATTAAAAAACCCTAAATTCATAAACGTTCATGAGTTTGATTTTATGCCAATAATCTAATGTTTTATTCAAATAATTGTGATTTACCGCAAATAAAGACCAAAATAAATGCCACTAGCTGTGATTTCACTGTAAAATTTTGCTCCATTTGTCCATAAATAGCATAAAACTATTTTTTTTTTTTTATTTAAAATAGGTTCGCGTTTGACCACACTCTGTCTGATGTTAAACAGTAGTGTAGTAGTATTTGTATGGAAATCGAACCACCTTATGAAAGCAACGTTATTAAATGTGTTAGACACCGGTTTCGTGATCGTCTTGCTCTTTGGCATAGGCCTCCCCAAGTGTTGGTCCTTTTCCCTTAGTTGCGACAAAATATCGTAATTCGTCATAACGTACTTTGGGAGTAGCATAATTCTGAGTTTAAAGTTTCGGAATACCGTTGTGTTATATTCTTCGCTTTCCTGTTAGAACTGCATTGTTCGTAGGTGTATATAAGTATTAAAATACATATAGTTCAGAGAATTCAAACAAATACACTATTGTTGTATCGTGCATTTTGTACACAAAACTAATTTTCATCTACCCACGTGTGTTTGCATATGCACGCGTAGGTGGTGAAACTTTGGCGAAAGTCTTTATATATGACGAGAACACTTCACAAGATGGTAAGAGATTTGCTTGACTAGCATCTGTTTCCATCTCAATAACGTATTACGCGCCATTTTAATGTGCTTCCGTAACAAGAATTAATGAGATAGACGAGACGCTCTCCAGATGGTAAAAGATTGTCATGATCATTGCAGCGGAACCCAAAAATGGAAGTATCAAAACAAAATCCAGGTTACAAATACAAATCTTTTATTGTCTGGTCATTTTTCCATTCATATTTAAAAATATCAAAAACATAACATAATATTGTCAATACAATGAAAATGGCAATGAAATACTATGTCGAATATATAAGATATTTTTTTTTTTTTAATAATTTGCCCCTTCGGGCAGGCTAAAGCTATAAAGCCATACTGCCTTGTCTTAAGTGTTATTTCTGCTGTATCTTAGCTATAGTTATCGTCAAAGTCGTCTTTGTCAAGTCCAGTTCGTGTCAGTTAATTCCAGTCATGCTTTAGTAAAGTAGTGGCAACTTTATTATAAAGCTTCGATGGAGTTTTGGAAGCAACACGAAAACTCATGTTGTGCTTGTAATTCGGCACTTTATGAATAAAACACCACCATTTTTATACATAAACACTCGACAAAACACTAGTTTTGGAAAAAAATACAACGGAGCGACACGACTCTTCCCGCGTTCCCGCCAAAAACTCTATAAAATAATTATGTCAATTATGATAAAAAAAAAAAAAAAATTTAATATATTTGGAAAGTAAAACTTTTTTATACTTAACAGCACGACACAATTACTTTCGTGTATCGCTTCTGTGTCACACATATACCACATACTATTTTTTCCAAGACGGTAAAGGATGTCGCCCCGTATAATTGTCAAATATAAAATATGTCAATATAATAAAATGGCATTAAATAATATCGTAATTACTTACTAGATCTTTAAGTTAAACTAAGTTAATGATCGTTAAGTTATACTCGTCAATGTCATAAAACAAGGTCTCTAGCAGCCAAGATCTTAACTTGGTTCTGAAGCACGCGGTGGAAGGTGAATCCCGTACGGAGGCGGGTACGCAGTACTTACTTAATTGTATTTTTGAATACTTGCTTTATAAAATTGTATTACTATAAAGCCAAGACATCGCTGCCTGCTTATTACTAGAAACATTAAATGGTGAGTATCATATAACGCAAATTTCGCTAAAACCCTTCAAACCGGAATACAGTACAGTTTAATCACAACTTGGTTGCAGAATATGTGATACTGTGATAGTATTTGGTACTTACCTAGTAAGTACCAAATACTATCACAGTACAATACGTACTCTAATACATATTTTTAATTTATCTATATTTTTTACAAATCATGTTTTCTTTATTTATAACATGCAAGGGTGTCAGAATATTATAAAATGTGATGAAACGTATTTTTATGTTGCTTCCGAAACTCCTTTGAAGGTTCAATATAAATTATAAAGTATTAATTACTTTACTAGGGCATGACTGGACTGATCACGATTTACTTTCTTGTCTTGACATGATTCAGTCGATTTTCATCTATTACTTTAAATATTGATAGATATAATCTAGGTGGCTTCAAGTCGCGAGGGAATCGCTTTCTTGTAGGCAAGCGTGCTCCATCGTAGACCGCATCTTCGCTTTTTTAACATCATGCGAGATGGCGGTCAAACGCAAGCCTATCTATATAATAAAAAAAATACACCTACAGGGTTACAACCTTGGCGTATACTGAACTGAAAGGAGCCTCTTTGTACGCATTGTACGCAGCATTGTGAAAAACTTTTACTATAGGCAAGAGTTTAAAAATTACAAAAAAAAAAAAACATTTGCATTTAGTTGATTTCCTTTATTTAAGATCACAGTTTTAGTTTCAATTAAACAAAATAAAATAACTTAAAATAATGACTACTCTAAAAGACCGCTATTTAGTTGATTAGTCAAGAGTGAATGAAATGGTTTTTATGGAAAATATTTTTTTTACGATTTTAGATTTCATAGTAAAATTTGTTCATAATGAATGCCTCATTTTTCTTGGAAACTTAGAATCAATCTTAGAATGTTATATAAAAGTATTGATGTAGGAAAACGCATAAAGTGCGATGCCACAAACAAAACAAAAAAAGCGATTATAACCGTATTACTATAATGGATTTTTCCGTATCTTCTACCTACCATTAGATGGGTTTAATAACACCACATAACATACGCTTCATGTTTTATATTTGCCCGATAGCTGAAGGCTGAACGATTACCCGATAGGGCACTGACTGACAGCACAGCTGGGAAAGGGTTGATGATTTTAAGATCAATGACTGTTTACATGCTGGTAAAGTCAAGGCAAGTATACGTATTTTGATAGCCACTGATTTGTAGCGATAGTCAAATGTAAGAATAAGGGAGTTCCAATAAGTTTTATTGAGAGGTGATGTCCCAATTTTAATCCTTTTTCACGACTGCTCAAAAGTATTTAATGTTTTCAATTTTCAGATTATATATTATGTAGGTTAGTTTTTTTTATTCCACCATAACTTTTATACGCCATAACAGAATGGGATGTATGTGCTATCGTTAGAATCCTTACATCATCCCGAGAGATTTGTGAACAAAAAAATCTTTTGTCATTCGTATTTTTTTCGTAGTTAAAAGCTTGTTTCTGTCGTTGATGCGGTACATTAATCTCGTTAACTGATTTTTTGAACAAGTAGGAAACGTTTTTTTTTTTAATCTCAACGATGAGGTAAAATATCTTCAATTAATACTATTTACAAATTTATAAAAATAACTTAATCATAAAGTCCGTCAGAGGAGGGTGGCCAGAATGCTGGCAGCATTGCCACGCTGGATGGCAATGCTAAGCTTTTGACCAAAGTAGATGCCAGCATTCTGGTCACCTGAAGCCTTCTTTAAACGTTTAGCCTTGGTTTCAACCCCAAACGGCACAAACAGATACATAACTACATTTGTGCCAATTGAAATTGTCGACTTTAGATGCGGCAGCACCAGCTTGTCCCGAATGAGATTGAGCTGATGAACAAAATCATTGCGAGGAGAACATTACACTTCCTAGTAAATTTTCTTTCTTTCTCGTACCTGGCCTGGTTATTTTAAGTAGTAATACATTAGCTTTATAGTGCATTATCCTACTTTGGTCATTGACTGCGTTATCAATCTAACATGATTACGAATAAGCGCAGAATAAAAATATTATGATATCACCTCATTTCACAAGTTTGTGAAAAATAGCAATATATGTTGCAAAAGGTTGCTTAACTCATTTTTTTTTTATTTTGTGTTCAGTATCATTAGTTAACTGTTTCTTTAATTAAAAATGAGGAATAATAAGACGAACGTCTACGTCATGGAAAGATATAAAGACAAGACAATAGATTGTTTATTGTTACAACTAAATATTACATTGTATGTGTACAATAACACAAAAACAAGGATAATTTCACTGACTTTGTGTATTTTGACTGATGTCGTATGTCCATGACCATTGCTGTTTCGGTGCTCATTACTTTGAAACATGCGATGGTGCCCGAATTTCCCGGTAATTTCTAGCAAGCCACAGTCTTTCAAACTGGGACACAGTAAAGTTTCAATAGCTTGGCGGCAGAATATCTGGTACTGCGGTGGTACCTAGTTGCTAAGAAGACCTACTTCTGTGTTTAATATCTATGACCACAATTTTATTCAACATTCGGTGAGCTATGGTCAAATACCTAGCCGAAACCAAAAAACAAAACCTACGAAAAACCGGTATAAGTTTCCGTTCTAGCAACACTATACCACTTTTCCGTACGAAAAGGTATAAAATATTCATTAATTAGTAAAAGCTAAAGCTATGTTCCGTTCTTGAGCATACATTCAGGGAATTTCCCTAGGGAATGGTATTTTCTAAAACGATTTAATTCTCAGAAATAGAGAATGAAAGGTCTTAAACGTTTGGGCATAGCGCTAGTTCTATATAGGTGATGAAAGATACAACCTTTGAATCAATAGGGTATTTGACTGTTTTCTAAATATAAAACCTCATAACCTCCATCATGTTACTAAAAAGTTAACCCGTATAATAGTACTTTATAATACTATACAAAACCATAAAATATTTTATTAATTAAATCTCAAAATCTCAATCATTTATTAATGTCAAAATATTAATATCAGGTCGATATATTCTGTATTTATGACAAGTTTGTTTTCAGAAAAAAAAAGTATGTAATTGTAAGTATTCTATCAGTTATCTGACTTCCATAGCACAAGCTTTGCTTAGTTTGGGGTCAGATGGCGCTATGTGTAATGTCCTACGATATTTATTTATTTATATTAATATATATAATTCATTAATTAATAATGACATCTGCCTCGCTCTGAAACCTGATTTTCCTTGGTGTGGGCTTATTTAAAATTTACATTGTCCCGATACTTGTCACGGTCCATCTTAGGTGACTTTGGCTAGACGGTTGGGTCTTCAGATCCAGCAGAAGAGGGAGAGAGAGATAGAGAGAGAAGAGAGAGAGATCCTGACACGGCTCGCATTGTCAAGAGATTCCGCACTCTGCAACCCCGACCAACGGCTGTTTGTTTGTTTACATAATATATAATGCAAAATTAATACATGTAAGTAATTAAACAATAAATTTGCAAATACCTATATCCTATATATGCAGCTTATCCTATATCGTATCTTTAAACACCAGGGCAACAGAACAAACCTAGAGTACTTCCCACATATAGCCGCCGTCGATTCACTGCGATTGTTCTCGCGAACTCTCCCACGAGATCGGTCACAAGATATATCGCGAAAAAAAACACTTGACGTAACCGTGTATTATGTTGCCCTAGTAATGCATAATTGATTTAATTTATTAAGTTTATGTAACTGCATAGATTTTATTAACAGGCTAGGTGTTTCACCACAGCTCACCTGATATTTTATATATTTGTATAAACAAACCTATATACCTATATTATTGGTACACCCCAAGTCTCGACCAAGCGCTCGAAGAGTCAACACGTCCTGAGGATGCCTCGTGTAGAGGCGAAACACGTGTCGGCAAGTGGTTACTGCAGAGAAAAAAGGATATTAAGACTAATGGTTATTTTAATTAGATTTTTAAGTTTATGTCAAAATTAGTACTAGATATTAAGTAAAGTTACGATTAAGTTTTTAATTAATAAATTGTTGTTAAATTGAAGTCCTCATCACAACTAAACTGAAACACCTGTTAAGCGGAAATAAACTAAATATATACTTTGAATATTGATAAACCCCATTTTTCATTGCTTTAGCTTCAACAGCTTGTCTTTCGAGAAAGGCCTCCTCTAAAGATTTCCATTTATTTCTGTCCTTTGCTGTACATAGCCATTCTGACCAAGCTACTTGCTTTAAATCGTCTTCCCATCGCTTTGGCTGTGTTCCTCTATATTGATTGTCTTTCTGCATATTGATTGAACTTTTCCAAACTTAGTCTTTTCTTTGATCTTTTTTATTGTAAAAAAAGGCTATAATATACATGTACATAAAGACAAAACAAAGGTAAAATAAAAACCAACATCAGCAGCGATGTACGACATAAACATGTCTAATCCGATTAACAATGTCAGCATTGTGACAAATAATGCAACTTTACTGTCTAAAAATAATCAAAGACTGTGACTGAGTCATGATTTACGTAAAGCAATAAAGTTCAAACAGCACCTAATGTAGTAGTATTTTTTTAATATATAGCTTTTTATATATTAATGGAAAAATTACCTAAAAATAAATTAATGACGTAGGACATTACACACAGCGCCATCTGACCCCAAACTAAGCAAAGCTTGTGTGACGGAAGTCAGATAACTGATAGAATACATACATACTTTTTTTTTTGTAAAAAACCTGAACTTTGGTGTTATCAATAAATGATTTATTTAACTTTTAACTCCAAACTAATCCCACTAAAATTATAAATGTGAAAGTTTGGATGAATGGATGTTTGTTACTCTTTCACGCAAAAACTACTAAACCGATTTGGATGAAATTTGGTATGGTAGCTGACACCCTGGATTAGAACATAGGCAACTTTTTATCCCGAAAACATGTAGCGAGTAACACCGCGGGGCGCAGCTAGTGCAATATAAGCATAACTTGTGCTACGAGAAACAAGTAGCTGATAGCATACTTTTTTTGTAAATACATAAAGAATATACACAACATATAACGGCACAAATGTTGATTCTGAATACCTACACAACAAATAACGACACAAATGATAATCCTGAGTGGGAATCGAACCTACTACTACTCTTAACTACTAAATGAACTCACAGAGCAGTTATTTTATTTAAAGTTTTCCCATGCATGCAAGCATCAAGAAAAGCAAATTTAAAAGACAAAACTTTCATAGTGTTTGCTTACAAAATTGTTGCTTTAACAAAAAACAAGTGTTTACTCTAAATTGAAAAAAAAAACATCAAATAAGCACTTACTATCATCACCAACCAGTCTACAAAAGGTGATTGCCCGACCACCAAAAAATAATGACTTTAAATCAACATTTCGTTTTCATCCTACATAAATGATGACTTAAAATCAAAAGTACCATACTTTTTCTATTTTCTCCGGGAGAAATGGCCCGAGGCATTGATCCCTCCCCCCCCCCTCTTTTAAGTGGGGGGGGGGGGGTAGGTGCGCAAGCGCCGGACATTCCACTATCGCTTTCCGAGCTTTCTTCCGTCTATGACAGCCTTGGAAATTTGGAACAGGGATAGAATGGAGTCGCGAATTTTCCTCGCAAGACAATTTTTTCAAATAAATTTTAATTATGATAATGCATTAGGAAAGGCTTCGAAACCATTTTTCACCCATAAATTGCCATTTATTGAGCTCTAAACAGTTTGAAGTGTTTTCTTTATATGTTAAAAGCTGCACCCCGCTGTGTTACACGCTGTCCCTACGTAAACACTACATTTTTGGCATAAAAAGTGCTATGTTATAATCCATTAGCTACCTCCATACCAAATTTCATCAAAATTGGTCCAGCCGTTTGAACGTGAAGAAGTGAGAAGTAGCCACTCGTAAACTTTTGCCTTTATAATAGTGTGAAGGTGATGTTGCAATGCTTTTTTTAGTTAGTATAAAGATCGACACTCAATTGTGTTGTACAAACAGTACGATATCCATGTGATTTAGTAATATATTTTAATAGTATTTTACAGTTGTGGGGCTCGTCCAGTGCCTCTAACGTGATGATCATACAGAGAGTACAAAACTACATCCTAAAACAAATATCTAATGCACCTTGGTTCACAAAAACAACAGAGGTCCATGAAAACTTGAATATCCCCACGATTAAGGAAGAAGTAGAAGCTCATGGAGTCAACTATAAGTTGAGGCTGTTAAAACACCCAAATCAGCTAGCGGGCCAGCTAACTATTCCCGAAACCATACGTCGACTTAAAAAGCGGCGAGACATCTTCGACAACTAGGTGGTCTAAAATCCAGCTAGTGATGAAGAAAGGGCTGGCTCCATTGGGGGCAGCGTCCTAAACGACTAAGCAAAACTTCACCTCATCTGCTTATAGTCTAAAAGACTGATCGCAAATTATAAATAACAAAAAAAAAAAAAAAAATAGTATCATAAAAAATATACAATTTTACTTTTATCGTATTTTTTCTTGTCTGTGGACGTTGTTACCCGCTATGCCATTTTAACTTTCGTGTGTTGCGTAATTCTACTATTAACAAATAGTAAACATTGGTTGACATTTTACACAACGCAACTAGCCACAAACTAAACATGTAGTTAGAGTACCAGATATCTTGAAATCTTTAACTTTTTTTACTAACAAAATAAGGATGACGAGCAGTGAAGATATAAAGGAGGTTTAAACATACACCTGGGTTACAACTACACTGAAGTTTATTTCACTGCAACGCCAAAGGTTTTATAAAGGTTTTCATGGTTGACAGGCTGGGTGATTGAACACAGCTCATCTGATGTTAAATTCAAATCATTTTATTGATATGAAAACGATACACATTTACATTTATGTCACAAAAATCATAAAATATATACATTAAGAAAAACACATAAAAAATATAGAAACAAAAAAAAAGTAACAGTGTGGTCGAAGATGGTAAGCACGCCTAGTCTAGAATGGTTTTCAAGTGAGACTGTCAGAACACACCGTTAAGGGCTTGGCGAGAGATTTTCAACTTGAGAGCGGTAGCTAGCTAGTCGAGTACTATAAAGTACCCATCACAAGGTTTTCCTTCACCAACTAGGGTTTGAACTCACGCCCTTCGACGTATCAACAGTCCTGGTTGACCACTAAGCTATCATCGCTAAGACATATCTTATACATTTACACCACATGGAACAGACAAAGACATCTATGTATGTTCAATGTTCATCATAAAAAAGTATATCCTGAGTAAGAATCGAACCCACGCCCTTCAGCTCATAAATGAAAGCTACTTAATGAGCTAACAGAGCAGTCAAAAGTTATTATTTACATACTGTATTTTGTTTCAATAAAGAAATTTCTTTCAATTAATAAATAAACAAATAATAATAAATTAATTAATTAATTGTGAACATTTTTCACGCGACTCCACCCCACTCCTGTGTTATCCAGGAGTGAATGAACTAAATAAGCGAGATGCCAGGCGTCGTACTTTCACCGGGGTCGCTGACCTTGGGGTCTAATGCACTTATCTGCAGCCTTCCCGAGGGCAGCCGCATCGAAAGAAAAAAATAAACCTTTAGGCAAATCAAACATCTTACTTTTGAGACTAGATTTTATTCATGGCCATTGCAGTGGTACACAGATATTTAAGCAACAAAACAAAGTCCAGGGCGTCGCTGCTTTGTCGCTCATTATTTTTTCTTACCTACAGGTTTTATTTTTATTTATTTTTCTTATTAGTGTTACAACATCTCTCGTCTGTTTCTTATGTCATCTATCGTGTTTTTCTATCGCTCTTAGCGATAAGGCCGCCACTTGTGACACTAGCCCATATTTCTGTACTTTTTTTTTGTTTATGGTGTGCACAATAAAGAGTCTTCTTTCTATTTTTTTTATTATTTTTTTTTATAGTAGATTGGCTTGCGTTTGACCGCCATCCCGCCTGATGTTAAGCGAAGATGCGGTCTATGGTGGAGCACGCTCGCCAAGAAGAAACCGATTCACTCGCGACTTGATATATCTATCTACTTTGCGATTTTCGATGGTTAGTCTCAATAGCTCTGTGATTGCTAGCTGCAGTAACCTAGTATCTATGTTTCAGGAGTTGTAGAGCGTGGGATCGTTTCCCACTGATGACAAGCACTTTTTTCTGTTGAGAGGCTAGGTTCGACCACAGCTCACTTGATGTTAAGTGACAAATATAATACAAGTGGAAGCTTGTCTTGTGTATTGCTTCTTCATGATGTAGATTTTGATAAAATTTGGAATGCTGATAATTACCTTGAATTAATATTTAAGTAAGTATGGATTCACAAAAAATAAATGTAAACTGGTTTCCATAGCACAAGCTTTGCCTAGCTAGCGCCGTGTAATGTGTAATTAACGATTTATGTAAACACAATATTTAAAAGTATGCCAACCTCTTTCTGTTTCTTACATCCTAGTTCCACTGATAACTTGCAGGAATATTTCATCTCTGAGACTGTAACACAAAATGGGTCATCGTATCGCTCTGCTGTTATCTGTCGCAGACACAATTTCAGTTATAATAATTAAATAATTACACTATTCAGAAAATCAATGTTTTTCATAAAATAATAAATTTATTTTGTTCCTAAATCTTCTGCAACTTACATGAATAACAAACCGAGAAACAAAAAAAAATGTCTAACAAAATATGTACAACGATCGCAAGTCTCAAAGTAATGAGCGCCAATGCAGTGATGCCCTGGGCTTTGTTTGCTACTCAAAGTTCTGTGTATCGCTGCGATGGTCATTTATCCCTTACCATCAGGAAAGCGTCTCGTACGTCTCATTAATTTTCACATTAATAAAAATCCACGCCGCTCCCGGGTCACCAGGGAAACACACACGAAAAAATACACGACCTTACAAAATTTGTGGACTTCATGGTAATTTATTTTAAAAAAAAAAGTACTAGCTGCAACTTATTTATTTACATGTTTTCGGGAAAACCAGTAGCCTATGTGTTAATCCAGGGTCTCAGCTACCTCCATACCAAATTTCATTTAAATCCGTTGAGTAGTTTTTGCGTGAAATAGTAACAAACTTCCATCCATCCATGTATCTCAGCCTGCCAAGAACATCTATAAATTAATTACTGGAAAGATTGTCCAAAGCAGGTTGATAGGGTCATATGAAATTTGAACTGGAATAGAAACACGGATTGTATAAGTGTGCGTTGATACGTATATACCAAAGGGGTCCATTATACTGACACCTGGAAAGCAAGTCCTGGACGCTGAACGGGTTTTTGTGCCTGCAATACGAAGAGCCATTTCATTAATTTTATACTTTAATTTTGATAATTACCAAACAATAAACAAGAAGACCAAGCAGTAGCGTGCAAACATTACTGTGTTCCAGTTTGAAGGGTACTGCAGCTAGCGAAATTACTGGGTTGTTGAGGCTAACCATCTAGTCTCAAAGTAATGAGCGCCTATATATTGGCTAGATGACCGACTTTACATTTAAATTTGGCAACCCCTACGGCACTCACCCCTGTATTATCCAAGTTATTTGCAGTTAACTTTAAAAGGTCAAGCAAAACTTGGTGAGACTCCTTGCACGCCTAAGAGTTCCCAATGTTTCTGTTTATAAATTTTCAACGTTTGTTGTGTTTTTTTTTTAATTTTACGATAAACTTATCGAATTGCGTAATTTGTCGACGTTTTTGGTATAAAAACAAAAGTTACCGTTTTTTTTTTTAATGTTCTGTTGATCACAGCTCACCTGATGTTAACTTGTCACTCGCTTTGGCGTTGCTGTAAATGTGATAGATAGCCGCCAAGCAGTAGTGTGTAACCTTTTTTTTTAATTTTAATTATACGCTCCACAGACACCAGGGTCCTTTGTCTACTTGAAATACTAGTGTGAAACATTACTGTGTTCCGGTTTGAAGGGTAGGTACTGCAGCTAGCGAAATTACTGGGCTGTTGAGACTAACCATCGAAAGTCTCAAAGCAATGAGCGCCAAAGCAGTGATGCCCTGGACTTTGTTTGTTACTCAAAGTTCTGTGTATCGCTGCAATGGTCATGGGCATGCGTTATCTCTTACCATCAGGAGAGCGTCTCGTGCGTCTCAGTAGTTTTACATTTAAAAAATGCTATTTTGTTATTGTGTACTTATGCGTCCGCTGGGGTAGACGTGTTCTAGAGTGGAGACCGCGAATTGGCAAGCGTAGCGTAGGACGCCCTGAGACTCGATGGAGTGACGATATACGTAGGACAGCTGGCGTTGGATGGAAGCGAAAAACCGAAGTTCGGGCTGAGTGGCGTGTCTTGGCCTATGTTCAGCAGTGGACTACAAAGACTGATGATGATGATGATGATGATGATGATGTACTTATGAATTGCCTAGTGTAAGTTATAAGACCAATAAATTCGCTAATTATTTACCTTTTCTTCGTCTCATTAGGTACAATTACATTTTAAAAAATTTGACTTCGAAGATAGATGAAATGCACTTGATTATTGAGTATCCAGATCTAAGAATACATTCTCAGCTTAGTAAATGTTAAAAAGTTTAAACTTTATACTTACTTATAATACATTATGTAGTTACCTACATCCTTTCAATAAGTAAATTTAACAATAACATGAATGACATTTTCGAATCAGCGAAATTCCATAAAAAACATCACTTCAGCAAAACACAAACCGATTGTTCTAAGGAATACTGATTTCAAAGAAAATGCATTTTTTATATTTCATTACCTTATCACAATAATTATGCTTGTAAAGTAACAAGAGTTTGAAATGAATACTGTTTTGAAGATTGTTTCGAAAAGGTCCTAACATGTTCCCAGGGCCGTATTGTGGAGTATTTTCTTTCGGAAATAATTCATTCAACATACAACTTAGTCACAATAAAATCGGGTAAGTTTTTTATGGGAATTTTCTAATGAATATTGTAAAAATTTATCTTGATAAAGAGCTAAAAGGTTAAGTATTGTAGTGTTGGTTTTCGTCGTAAGTATTAGTCAGTTTGACCACCTACTTGCTTACGATGCGGGTGGCACGTCAGTTGATTAAATTGATATTTTTTTAAATCGAGTTTTAAATAGACAAATAGTTACAAATTAAAACCAGTATTGGTCTCAATTTTACACTCAAAAGATGTTCCATTTTCATAGTTGTAAGCTTGATTGCTTGTTTCTATTTTTAGGACCAGTGAAAATCTAAGAGACTGCAATGCAATTTTAATTTTTATTTTTTTGAAGGTGTGGTTGAACGTGGTAAAGCACACCTAGCCTGGAATGGAACTGGCTCTCAAGCGAGGCTGCCGGAACACTCAGTTCGATGCTTGGCGACAGATTTTCAACTTGAGGGTGATAGCTAGCCGAGTACCCTACCACCATGCTATGGTTTCCTCACTATGTTTTCCTTCACTGGCAGCTCAAGCTCATTGTTGGGGGTTGAACCCACGCCTTTCGGCATGTGAACCAGCCGCGCTAACCACTAAGCTATCATCGCTACAAAGTGTTTTCGTGGAGATACTGCAAGTTCTAATATTTTTAATTTTATTTTTATAGCTAGTTTTACCACAACTCAACTGATATTCAGTGACGGTGGAGTCGAAGATGGTAAACACACCTAGCTTGAAATGGCACTGGCTCTCAAGTGAAGCTGCTGAAACATACCGCTAGGAGCTTGGTGGTAGAGTAAAGTAAATAGTTCAAGTAGCTAGCCATCCGAGTACTAGAAAAAACTATACCACCGTGCTATGGTTTCTTCACGATGTTTTCCTTCACCGGCAGCTCAAGCTCGTTGTTGGAATTTGAACCCACACCCTTCAGGGGGCGGACCGACCGCACAAACTGATGTTGAGACTAAACATGCAATATATCAACCAAGGCAGCGACTTTGTTTTGCTACACAGTTCTGTGTATCGCTGCAATGGACATGCGTCATCTCTTACCGTTAAAAGATCATCTTGTTCACACAGGAACACAGTCATGTTTACACACTACTGCTTGGCTGCAGAATATCATTGATTTATTGATAATTTATCAATGACATTGACGAGTATTTCAAACTTAAAGATTATTGAATTACTGTTATAATTATGATTTTATTATGATTTTTTTGTCATGTCATTTTATTATATTGACATTTTTTTTTTACTAGACACTCAGCGCCGTCTGTCCCCAAACTGAGCAGAGCTTGTGTGATGAAAGTCAGATAACTGATAGAATACATAAATACTTTTTTTTTGTAAATACATTCAGAACAAACATTTGTTTATTCACAAAATGTTTGCCCTGAGTGGGAATCGAACCCACGCCCTACAGCTCTCAAGGCAGATATACTACCAATTAGCCAACGGGGCTGTTTTGGTATTGACATATTATTATCTTTATTTTGTCATTTTCGTGTTGACATGTGAACAGTGTTTTAAACCCCATTTAATGACATATTTAAAATTTTGAAGTGACTTGTAACATTGGTGTTATCAATAAAATATTTGTATTTGTGTTATCCGGTACTACGGCGGTACTTACCCAGACGACCTCCTGCTGAAGGAACCCTCTAAGTGAAATGTCCTCGAGTTTTCATGCAGATCACTCAAATCCAATATTAAAGCAACTTTAATCCCCGGTTGCCAATAATTCGGTATGTAAAGAAAAAAAATACTTTGCTGATTCCAAAACCATTTCGAAATATTACATTCCTGTACATGATTTTTCCGTTTAAAACTCTTTAAACTATGAGACGGGGTTTATTTTAATAAAATACATAAAATAAATTTGACTTTCAATTAACTTCTAATGACGTCATGTCCTTGGCTGTATAAGGATTCTTTCAGTGCCTAAAAAAGGTGCACATATTTTACGTATTCAGCCAATGTTATGACGTCATAACTATAAAAAGTTTGAAAATGTATTAGAATTAAACTACCGCATAGAAAGCCAAAATATTCAAATTAGTTTCATAAAATAAAGTTTACTATCAGTAAAAAATATAAAATAAATACAAAAAAAAAACTTTACATACCGAATTTAGTGTCATTAGATAAAATTAGGTTTACTTATAAAATGATTTATCGTTGCTACAGGGTGTTACATAAGCAGCCGCAAACAACTATCTAAGTAGACCGGAACGTAAGTTATATACAGCATGGTGATTTTCATCTTGCAAGTGTTTTGTTGAATTTGTTTACTGGCACTTAGTTTTTATTAATATGTATAATAATTTTAAAAAAACATTATAAATAAATTTCCTTAAT
The DNA here is from genome assembly GCA_905404145.2 of Biston betularia. Taxonomy (NCBI): domain Eukaryota; kingdom Metazoa; phylum Arthropoda; class Insecta; order Lepidoptera; family Geometridae; genus Biston; species Biston betularia. The sequence continues at coordinate 1,397,454 of FR989884.1, forward strand.
TTTTTTTTTCTTACAGCGCCATCTAGTTTTTAACTTGTACTTAAGTTAAACTTGTACTATGAGATCGAGATGGCTGATATTAATCACTTACTTTTTTTTGAAATACATACTTATAATGCATACAAGATCTGTATGATTCTGAGTCTAACACAGAACAAGTATCTTTGTTCGTCACCCAAATGTTTGTCCTGGGTGAGAATTGAACCCACGCCCCTCAGCTCTAGAAGCAGAGCAACTACCAAGTAAGCTAACAGGAAAGTCAGTTTTTTTTTTGGCTTAATGTTTTGACCATAGCTCACCTGATGTTAAGTGATGTGGTAGATGATAGTGAGCACACCTGGAATGGAATAGAACTAGCTCTCAAATTAGGCTCCCCGAATACACTATTAAGTGCTTGGCAACAGATTTTCAGCTTGAGATTAGTAACTAGCCAGCCAAGTACTAGAAAGTACTTTACCGCCATAATATGGTTTCCTCACGATTCCCAAGTACATTGTTGGGATTTGAACACATACCTCCAGCGTGTAAACGGAACGCGTTAACCACTGAGCTATCACCGCTACAATATAAAAGGAAAAATCATTGGAATTAAGTCCCAAAACCTTGTCACGATAGCGCACACAAAACAAAATGCTACTCACGGTCACCCATACTAAGACTGACCAAATCCGTTGCTTACCATCAGTGATCATTGAGTACACTCAGTCATACTATGCCACGAGCGATATTAACGCTACTGAATCTAATTAAATTATAATTATAAAAAACTAGATGCGGCCCGCAGTGTTACCCGCTATATGTTTTCAGGATAAAAAGTAGCCAATGTGTTAATCCAGGGTGTCAGCTACCTCCATATCAAATTTCATTCAAAACCGTTTAGTAGTTTTTGCGTGAAAGAATAACAAACATCCATCCATCCAAACTTTCAAATTTATAATATTAGTGGGGTACCAGCAATAAATCTCCCCCTGTATGTAAGGTACCTTAAATGATTTTTGCAGCGAGAAGAATCACGTCGCAGAGGCGCCGGCAATGCTTCCTCGTCTTATGTCACCAGCCTACATTTTGAAACCTTTAGTCTTGGAAAAACGTGAAAATTAGTACCTAGCTAAAGCCTGCGCCAGACAGACGCAGCCTGAAATGCGGTCTGCTGAAATCGCAACTAAAAACAGTCGTACCAGAAGACGACAAACATAATAACACAGAATAATGCTTTAAACTAAGACTTACTTTGTCCCAGTTTAATGCTTAGTTTTATTAGTTAAAAGTTCACTTAATAGAAGTCATAAATAAGTATTAAAAAAAACCTTGCATATTTTCGTTCACAAAAATAAAATCACAATGTATTTTTCAATTTTGTTACTTTGATCATAAGGAAAAATGTTCAGCATCCTAATAACTCATACCGTCTTGGTACCAACCATGACATAATCGCTCAATTTCTTTCGAGATTTTTTAATATAAAAGCAAAAAATAGTTTAAAACACGCTTTTAGCAAACCGAACTAACAATAACTCACCAAAACGAATCCTATGACCACAAACTGTAGGGGTTTACTAGTAACCACTAGACCACTACCCACCTCCTGGTTCCATCTACAGATTAGCTCAAAGATACTAAATTATAGTATTTTCAGTGTGCATGAAATCATAATAATATATACAAAGTTTTATTTTCGCACAACAGTTAGAAGTAGGTTAAAATTTATTTCCAAGATTTTATACATTGTAACTTAATTAGAAGCGAAACTAATAACAGCGCGTTAAAAACAACAAAACCAAAATTTTAATAAATACTCTCAAACCACAGTTGGCTACAACATAGGGAAGAAAACAAAAAAATAACAAGTTGTTAATGTGCCAAAAATATTGTAACAAAAAATGTCGTGCCAAACGTCACAGTACATAAAAAGTAAGAGCATTTTAGTTCTCCTCTCATCTCATACCTCCCTGGTACCTACAATGACATATCGCTCAACTTTCATCAGCGCATGACCAAAATACAGCGAATTATGACCGTTCTGCCGACGTGCCATGGGTCATCAAAACGCCAAATCCAAGTTAACAATTCGACTCATGGCACCCCCCACTTCTTTCCCACTGACTCGTGAGCACACTTTCACTTTCAGTTGTAGGGCATACCTCACACTACGACAAAGCACTCGACAATTTGCAGCGTCATACAAATTTCTTCTTTATCGTCAAGTGAGAGTAATGCTTTTAGAATGAAGGGTGAGTTTGGTGAAGAACCCTGTGAATATAAATGTTTGAGTTGAAAAAAGTCGGAAGTAGCAACGTTATTCCTGATCAAATGCATTCTTAATCCATATACATAAGGTAGAAATTCTTTTGCTTATAGAGGCGGTTGAGATGTTTTACAAAGTGAAATTGCATCGTGGTTCCACAGAGAGATTCAAAGCCATAAGACGGATCCACGTTTGGAACATTATGAAATCGACGACGTGAACTTTGGATAGAGTTTTTGTTTGGGTCTAGATTCCTAGGTAATCGATGAAAATCTAGCACTTACACAATCTGGCGTAATTTTAATTCCGTAACCCAGCCTTTGTGTTTTGACTTTCGATATCTTATGTAAATAACACGTAGCTAGCAATTTTATCAGTTAAGGTAGATTTCTTGATTGATTGAACACCAAAAATTATACAACACAAGAGAAAACGAAAGTAAACTTAATTAATAGCGACTTTATCGCTCTTTCAGGCAGCCTTTAGAAACGACATACAATTTTAAACTTTTTTTTCAATGGTTGACAAGCTAGGTGTTCAACCACAGCTCGCCTGATGTTAAGTGATGGTTTGGTCGACGATAATAAAGCACACGTAGCCTGGAATGAAACTGGCTTTCAAATGAGGCAGCCGGAATATACTGTTAGGTGTTTGGCGGTAAGGGTTTGAAACCATGCCCTTCGGCGTGTGAACCGAGTCTGCACCAACCACTGAGCTATAACCGCTAGTAAAACTGAATAAAAGATCAAGTCTTTGGTAGAGAAAAAAAAGGGAACTAGGGCCTATCTACCTTTCACGGGTCAGATTATATTTATCCAAAGTCCTTCATGTCTACATTTTGAGCCAGATGAAGTAAATTTTTAGTTTAATTAGATTGATCGATAAAAAGTTAGACCACTATTAAAGTAATAAAGAATAACATTCTCAAAAAACTAAATATTACAATGCGCAAAGTTAAAAAAAAACAACATAATTATCTATACAGTATAAAACAAAGTCGCTTTCCGCCGTCTGTACGCTTAGTGTTAAACTACGCAACGGATTTTAATGCAGCTTCCATCAATAGACACAGCGATTCAAGAGTAAGGATTACATGTATAATACATGCATATGCACCACATCAGTATGTACATGTCCGAAGCCGGGGCGGGTTGCTAGTATATAATAACAACAACAATTATAGTGACCTAAAGATTTGATTGTTTGTTTGTATTGAATAGGCTCCGAAACTACTGGACAGATTTTAAAAAAATCTTTCGCCGTTGGGAAGCTACGCTATAGGCTACTTTTAATCCTTGTATTCTCACGGAAACGGGAGCTACGCGGGTGAAAACGCGAGGCGCTCGCTAGTGTTATTAAAATTTGTTAATAGTAAGAACAACTTGGATGCATTTGTAATCGAGATAGAAGTAAAAAGACATAAATATCAGAACATCCTCCAAGTTTCAAACATAATATGTACAATGATAAGTCCAGATAGTGACTTATTGCTTACTTACGTGCCTACTTTTTATATACAATACGACACAACACAATACAATAAAGTCGATACTATTCAATTCAATTGTTGCACTTATTACTTAACATTATTTTTGGTGTGAACAATATAGAGGTAATCAATTAATACAATACAAAAGAAGTGTTATTAAAATTATGTCATAAATTAAAATAAAAAAGTCATCGAGTTTATGTTAAAAAAAACAGTCACAACACTTTAAAAAAAGGATAATTTATAAAGATAGGAAAGAAAGGTAGAATAATTTAGAAATTTCGTCAAACAGAAAGGCTCAAAATTTTTAAAATTTATGCAAACGAAATGGGTCACACCGGATCCTTTTCACAAAGTTATGAATGAAAATAAAAGTTAAAATTGGCGACGTTAAAACAGAAAGTGAAGACGGCCTACTTACAAGCAAGGGTGAGTCAGAAAAAAAACCCGTTATAGCCTGGCCGCCAGTCACACCGAAACGTAATGCTCACTTGTTTGTTGTAACGCTTGACACCTATATTTCTTTTGAGTGTTTCATTTTGTCGAGAAGCCAGTAAACAACTGGCATTTGTTGTGACGGTTTGTTCAAAAACTTATTTTCATGTTATTTACGACCCAAAACGATCATGAAGCTATTACAAAAATTATGTAATATTCTTGCTATGGCATTAACTAATATTAAAATAAGAAATCTGTATGAGTCTGATATGCATGACAGCCCTGTTGGTTCATTGGTAGTATGTCTGCTCCAAGATCTGTCATTTTATCTGTCATCATTTAGTGGTATAAACAAAATGTTTGTTCTGTGTCTGGGTGTTCTGTATTTATAATAAGTATGTATTGACAAAAAAAAGTATTGAAGTATTTCATCAGTTATCTGACTTCCATAGCACAAGCTTTGCTTAGTTTGGGGTCAGATGGCGCTGTGTGTAATGTCCTACAATATTTATTTATTTATTAAAACATGCAGTCATTCATTAATTCATGAAATGTCATTCGTTCATTCTCGCGTGCTGTGAACGATAGTGCACAACATAGTTGGTGCTATCTCCAGATAAAAGATTACGTGTTCAAGTTCCGAACCAATGTACTTAGTGCTAGTAAGTAGTAGTACATAGGACGAACAAAATAACCAAGCATTACAAGCCTATTTAGCTAAAATAAACGTTTGTGATTACAGTCGTATTTTAAATTTTGTTTGAATTGGTAATTCATATACTCTCTATACAGGTCATACATGTCAAAAAAACTAATTAATTAAAACTCAGTCCACCGGTCGAGCCCGCCGCAAATGTACCCATCAAGCTGGCGGCATTTCCTCGCTGGATCAGTAGACAAATACGCTGGACTATGTAGTCTCCCGACATCGGAGCCCGACCCCTCTCCCTAAGGCGACGCCCTAACTCTGCCACAAACTTTGCAGCGTTGGACCCCCACGGACCCTTGAATTGGTTAAGTGTTAGTTTTGCTATTCTGAAAGTTACAAACAATCGTGATTAAATACGAGTACTGCAATCACTGGGCGCTATCGCAATGATGACTCGTAAAATTATGAACTATGAGAAATTAATTACGATGATCGACGGAATAAGAAAGAGAATGAGATTAAGAGAATGCAGCCCCCTAGAGGTCGAGAATTAAATGATTTTTCCCACGTTAATATTTTTTTTTCTTTTTTCACATCTAGTCCGCATGCGTTTGGCTACGATCTCGCCTGGTGGAAAGCGACGATGTGGCCGAAGATGGAGCACGCTTGCGTAGAAAATACCTATTCACCTTCGTCTTGAACAACCCCGGATTGTATTTTGTTAGAAACACAGACGCTGGCAACGTGTTCCACACATCAGCAGTTCTTACAAGGAACGTGTTTTGGCTTGCTAAGTGGCAGGTGTAGTAGGTAAGAAAAGGAAAGAAAATATAGAAAATTGTTTGACCTTCAGCAAATTACGAATTAGTACAAAATCTTGATCCGCTATACAGTGGAACTTGCTGATCCAATGGATGTTCCCCGATAATTACAAGATACCTTCGAGTCGTTATTATATCTATTTATTTTAGACAAACGTGCTTTATTGTTAGTTACATTTAAATTAACATCAGGCGAGTTGGCGGTTAAACGCAAACCTAATCAGTAATAAAACAAGTTATAAAAATAAGTTACTATCCAAAAACAAACAAATAAGCATATCTTACGCTACGGTGTGACAGACATCCAGTTCGTTAAGTATAGATTTGCACCACGAGTATAGAATCGACACACCGGATTCAGGATGCGACTGAGTTCTTAAATTCTTAATTTTCCTTATAAATAACCTTGACCTAGATTGGCAGTTAGTGAGAATATTATTATGTCGATGAGCAAGTATATCTGACATCCGTTAACGGGACTACCAAAATGGGTGGAAAGCCCATAGTTATGAAACTTGAGTTTTTGGAAGTCGAACGTTAATCTAAGAACAGACGACAAAATTAGGATATTTTTTTTATGGTTGACAGGCTAGGTGTTTGACCACAGCTCACCTGATGTTAAGTGAAGGTGTGGTCGAAGATGGTAAAGAACACCTAGCCTGGAATGGCTCTCAAGTGAGGCTGCTGGAACACACCGTTAGATGCTTGGCGGCAGATTTTCAACTTGAGGTTGGTAGCTAGCCAGCCGAGTACTAGAAAGTACCTACCACCATGCTATGGTTTCCTCACGATGTTTTCCTTCACCGGCAGCTCAAACTCATTTTTAGGGTTTGAACCCACGCCTTTCGGCATGCGAACCTACCGCGCTAACTACAGAGCTATCATCGCTACATAAATACACCTTTTTATAGTGGAAATACCTTTCAAACGCACTAAATGTTTTCAAAACACCTTTCTTCTAAAACTGCAGATCTATAGAACCAAGTTTTTTTTTTTATGTAAAAGTAATGAGACGAGCCAAAGCCAAAGGACACGCCCAAGGATTGTCAAAAAAATGGAAATAGGGAATTCTTAAGCAAGCATGCTCCATCTTTAACCAAATTATCGTTTTCCATCAAGTGAGAACGTGGCCAAACGCGTTGTAAAAATCACTTTTTTTTTTGCTTTTTTATGTTAAAGTAAAGATACGAACGTTACGCTCTCCTGATGGTAAGAGATAACGCATGTTCATGACCATTGCAGCAATACACAGAACTTTGAGTAACAAAACAAATTCCAAGGCATCGCTGCTTTGGCGCTCATTACTTTGAGACTTTCGATGGTTAGTCTCAACAGTCCAGTAATTTTGCTAGCTGTAGTGCCTTTCAAACCGGAACACAGTAATGCTCGCACACTACAGCTTGGCATCAGAATATCTGGTACTGTGGTGGTACCTACTTAGACGACCAACCTACCACCAAGACATAATAAAGCTACCTTCCCTTGGATCACAAGAATTGGGTACTTGGGTACACATACGAAGAAATTCCATCTTCACGTATTTATATGAATAAATATCATAGGATATTTCACACAGCGCCTTCTAGCCCCAATCTAAACTATAAATGATAGAATACTTATACTACTCTTCTAGTACCCGCTACTAATTTTCTAGTAGTACTCGGCTGGCTAGCTACCATACCTCATGTTGAAAATCTACCGCCAAGCATGTAACGATGTGTTTTGGCTGTCTCATTTAAGAGCCAGTTAAGCCGGATAAGCTCTGGTCAAACACTTAACCTGTCAACCGTAAAAAGGCAGGATGTGGTCAATTTAAAACCTTTAAAAAATTTCTAAGGTTTTAAGTTACTAGTTACTTTTAGTTATTTTATAATTTTTTTTTAAGGTCGGCAACGTATTTGTTGTACCCCTGGTATTGCAGATATCTATAGGCGATATTGATTGCTTAACATCAGGCAACCCGTCAGCTTAATTGCCACCTGAAACATAAAAAAAAAATAAAAAAATATTCCAAGGTAGGTGTTTACCATCGTCGACCACACCGTAATTTATCATCAGGTGAGCTGTGGTCAAACACCTGAATTAAACCATAAAAAAAACTTTATTGTAAATACATTAAACATGTACTTTTCACAATACACAACCACAGAAAAAACATCTTTGTATGTTCGTCATATACATAATTGTTTGTACTGAGTGGGAATAGAACCCACGCCCTACAGCTCTTGAAGAGATAATACCAAATGAGCTGGCAGCTGGCAGGAGCATGAAGAAACCATAGCATGGTGGTAGTACTTTCTAGTACTCGGCTGGCTAGCTACCACCCTCAAGTTGAAAATCTGCCGCCAAGCATCTAACGGTGTGTTCCGGCTGCCTCACTTAAGAGCCAGTTAAGTCGGATAAGCTCTGGTCAAACACTTAACCTGTCAACCGTAAAAAGGCAGGATGTGGCCAACATAAAACCTTTGAAAAATTTCTATATAGGTATACATTAATTAAAGTCCCTTGGTTTCACGTATTCGAAAGACCGTAAAATAATTTAAAACTCCGCTCGTATTATTCTACATTTTTTCCCGTTGCGAAATGTGTTGGTAAAGTTTCTGGAGTCGCATATAATAAATATGGGATCTTTTGGAGTCTTACTATAGTGAACATTTACATTTAAATGCTGACATTTGTTGACGTGAAACATCACGTGTTGAAACGACAGCCTACTTTGAGCATACATTTTTTTATCTTCCTAAAATTATTGTTAATTCTGAACTCTTAATTCTGAACTCTGAATTATTTATTACTTATGTATGTACTAAAATGTCCTTTCTATCAAAAGCAACTTTCTACACTTTTCGTATATTTATAATTTATTTATTCTATTATATATTCGCGTATGTATTTATGTATTTTTATTCAGTCTCGTGCGTACCGAAAGGTTTGTTCTGAAAACCAGCGCTGCTGAGATATCGGCAGCACTAATGCTGAGAACTAACCTTTTTTGTCACACTGGACGCTACAGCGACAACTTTCTACATATTAATTATTGTTATTTTTCTGATTTTTTATTTGTAGTGTTGTAGTGTTGTGTGTGTCAAAATAAATGTTTTCTTTCTTTATACAAATACAAATAAAATACAAATATTTTATTGATAACACCAATGTTACAAGTCAAATATGTCAGTTTTTAGCGATGATAGCTCCGTGGTTAGCGCGGTAGGTTCGCATGCCGAAAGGCGTGGGTTCAAACCGCAACAATAAGCTTAAGTTGCCGGTGAAGGAAAACATCGTGAGGAAACCATGGAAACCATGAAAACATGGTGGTAGGGTACTTTCTAGTATCCGACTGGCTGGCTACCACCCTCAAGTTGGTAAAATTTGCCGCCAAGTACCTAACGGTGTGTTCCAGCAGCCTCACTTGAGAACCAGTACCATTCTAGGCTAGATGTTCTTTCCCATCTTCGATCACACCATCACTTAACATCAGGTGAGCTGTGGTCAAACACCTAGCCTGTTAAGCGTAAAAAAAATCGAAGTCACACTCCCCGAAATGTATCCGATAGAAGACAGACAAACAAGCGACTTTGCGATCAATTAATTATGATTATAATCAGTGTGCCAAAACAAACTGGCTAATCAACGTGTAAAAATTTGCCTGCGAAATGGTATTGAAATGTTTCGGGTTGAAAGCAACCCTTGTAGAAAGTTTGTAAACTTTCATGAGCTTCCTTACCCTTGGCGAGGAAACGAATGAGCGAAAATGTGCGGAAACTGAAGAAAAATTTAAATTTGAAACACCACAACTAACCGACCAAAACGATGGTTTTTTTAATGTATCACAAAGTGATGTTGATCTAATAGCCTTACTAAAACATTCTACAAAGTAGACGAATTTCCACTAAGAGTACACTAATTGAAATGTAAACCAATTAATTTATTTTTGTAATTCGTCTATTGAACATTATTTATTTATTAATTTATTTTGCAAATTTAATGTTATTGATTTTTTTTTCAATTATTTGATTATTTTAATTGTATTATTTAATGTTTGTGACTTGTAACTGTTCGTTATAAATAAATGAGTATGTAATAAATGAGTAAGTTTTTTGAACCTGAAAATGAAACTGACTGTCAAGTGAGACTGCAGGAACACACCGTTAGATGCTTGGCGGCAGATTTTCAACTTGAGGGTGGTATCTAGCCATTCGAGTACTAGAAAGTACCCTACCACCATGCTATGGTTTCCTCACGACGTTTTCCTTCACCAGTAGCTCAAGCTCATTGTTGGGGTTTGAACCCACGCCCATCGGCATGCGAACCTACCGCGCTAACCACTGAGCTATCATCGCTACAAAAAATAAACGAATTACCTAACCTAAATGACTAACCCAACAAATTAATTATTTTACTAAAGTCACGGTCATAGTTTATCGTGTTAGGATGTTTAAGTTGCAATGGGTTGGACACATCTGTCGCAGAACCAATAACCGCTGGGGTAGACGTTTTTTACATGATCGCGAATTGGCAAACGTAGCATAGGTCGCCCTGAGACTCAACGGAGTGATTATATACGTAGGATAGCTGGCAGTGGATGGAAGCGAAAAGCCAAAGATTGATTGATTGATTGATTGATTGACTCTTTATTGCACTCACTAAATAATACAATAGGTACAGAAGAAATAAAGAAAAGAAAAAGATCAGGTTAAGTGGCGCGTCTTGCGGAATACCTATGTAAAGCAGTGGACTTCAGTTGGTCGTTGATGATGATGATGATAACAGCGCTCTTATTTTCCAAATTAAAAACTAGATCTGACTTCCTGGCTTCCAAAAGTGGGGTAGAAAAAACAATTGGCATTACATAACTCGCTGTATGTCGGTCAAACTGTTGTGCAAGAGAGAAAGGTTGCATAAGAAACTGTTTAGACCACGTCGAGATGAGGCCTGCGCTTGCGACATACCAAAGACTAGATGCTGAATAGAAGGAAAAAAAATTTGACGAGAATACATCTTTAAATTAGCTTCCATAGCGGGAGCCAATTCAAAAACCTAATGATAACAAAACCGGGGGTTACTGTTTGGTGTTGCACCTACATATTTATCATTTTTTTCAAAAAGTTTTGGGACTTCTACAAAGTCCAAGATCGTGTATCGTGTACTGTTCGCACCTTTGTGACGACTCTGCCAGGTACCAACTTGAGGCATTGGAGTCGATCCAGAGACGCGCCAGGAGACTTATTGACAACGACACTTTACTGGAGACGGCTTCAACTCCTTGAGCATCGTCATAGAGTTGCTAGCTTGTCAGTTTTCTACCGGATACATTTCGGAGAGTGTGCACTTGAACTGCACAATTTGGTTCCCCTGCACTTTTCTACTACCGGACGGCCAAACCAAATTACCACCTTAGATATAATACCTGGGAATTCTACAAAATGTAGATACCATACTTTGAAAATAGCACGTAAAAATTTATGCGTTGATAAAAAATATGTGCATTATCTGTTTTTTTTTACTGCATTATGCAACACTGTAGGCTCTATCTAAAAGAAATTGAATGCGTTTTAAAATCGTGGTTTATCGCATGAAAAGTGTCTTATGAAATTATTTCGAAATGTTTTTTAATCGGATTTTTGTAGGTATATGTTTTTGCTCTATGCTGCTTCTTCATATGTAGGTTATCATAGTCTACTGCTGAATAGACTTCTCCCAAGAATCGCAACTCAGCCCGACGTTCGGCTGTTCGCTTCCATCCACCGCTAGCTACCCTACGTATATCGTCATTCTATCGAGTCTCAGGGTACCCCACTATACGCTATGTGTTTATAATAATGACGATTTGTAACGATGATAGCTCAGTGGTTAGCGCGGTAGGTTCGCATGCCGAAGGGCGTGGGTTCAAACCCCATCAATGAGCTTGAGCTGCCGGTGAAGGAAAACATCGTGAGGAAACCATAGCATGGTGGTAGGGTACTTTCTAGTACTCGGCTGGCTAGCTACCACCCTCAAGTTGAAAATCTGCCGCCAAGCATCTAACGGTGTGTTCCGGCGGCCTCACTTAAAAGCCAGTTCCATTCCAGGCTAGGTGTGCTTTACCATCTTCGACCACACTTTCACTTAACATCAGGTGAGCTGTGGTCAAACACCTAGCATGTCAACCATAAAAAAAAAGACGAATACAATTTTTTTTTTTTAATTTTATCTTTTTTTTAAATTAATGTATTTATTTAAGGAACTGAATTTTGTATTGAGTTACATAATTATTTACGGTTCCTAGTAACCCGAAATAAATGTGTATTATTTATTATACGTTTGCCGATATTACTTAGGCTTATGTATTTTGTACCTTGTTGTAGCTATGATAGCTCAGGGGTTACCGCGGTTGGTTCGCAAGCCGAAGGGCGTGGATTCAAATTCCAACAATAAGCATGCGCCGCCGGTGAAGGAAAACATCATGAGGAAACTTTCTAGTACTCGAATGGCTAGTACGATGTATTTTGTTCTTGAATTTAAGTTCTTTTCTGCTGAAAAGAGAATATTGAAGAAGGAAAGAGGTTTACACTCTGCAGCGGACTGGATGACCTGCCAATGATCAAGGACAGTAATTGCAACTGCCTCGCAGAAGCAACCTAACTTTAGGTACCCTATCCCCGTCACTTCTGTACCCTACATCAAATGCCAAAGATCGAGTGGGGAGCTATGCAGGTTGGTCGGCGTCTTTGTTCCCCACTTCCCCCCACTATCGACAAAATGGAGGGGAGATCTGATAGCGTATGCTGATTCACATTGCAATTTTGCATTTAATTTGCGTGTCGGATAAGTACCTAAAACTTTGGAGTTAGATTTTGCACAAAGAAATATAATTTATTAATAGTAAATGTCATGGTGGTAGGGTACTTTTTAGTACTCTGCTGGCTAGCTACCACCCTCAAGTTGAAAGTCTGCCGCCAAGCATCTAACGGTGTGTTCCGGCAGCCTCACTTGAGAGCCAGTTTCTTTCCAGCCTAGGCGTGTGAATATTTACACGGTTTTCACTGACATTTAAATGTTTTTATACGCAATACATACTAACATGTACAATATCTTAATATCAAAAGTTGCCAAAATAAATTGCTGGTGTAATTGCGATATATTCGATAACGCTAATAGAAAAGAGCAACATTAAACGCCATTGGAATAAGCTACCCACGTGATATATCGACAGTTGATGTCAATCCCGTATATTGTTTACGTTACTTAGCGTTATCGCTAATCGAATGTCGGGCTCTCTGATCTCTACTAGCTAACCGCAAACCTATTTAGAGCAGTTTTTTACATTAGTGTGATCTGGCATCTCATATACGTACTATGTACTTTAAGCTAGGATGAAGTGCAGTCGAACACCTAAGGTAACAGCCATAAAAAGTTCAAAAGTGCAAAATAATTATTTAATATTTCAGTTGAACCGATGGTAAGTCGTATTTTTTAAAATAAAACAATTACAAAATACTTCTTCAAGTTGTAATTTCTATTGCAGATAGAAATATACATCTATATATCTTTACTTTGAATTAGTATTCGACTATATATATTTTTTTGTATGCATGTTAAAAATACTTTTAAAAAAATACATACATACAAAACACAGACCACTCAAATCTCCTCCTTTTTGAGTCGGTTAAAAACAGGGCTAATCTTGTAAAAATATAATACACAAGCGGACGCTTCGCAGTTTCACCCGTGTAGTTCTCCTTCCCGTGGGAATACAAGGATAAAAAATAGCCTATGTCACCCGGGGGTAGTGTAACTTCCCAACGGTGAAAGACTTCTTGAAATCTGCCCTGTAGTTTCTGCCTATTCAATACAAACAAACAATCAAATCTTTCCTGTTTATAATAGTATAGATAGATAAGTAAATAGTTTCACACAGAAAAACTTCACATAATACGGAAAACATATTCTGTAAACGAAACCTAAACGCACCTTGACCCTCAGTTACCAGGTTTTTAGGCAAATTTTAAGAACTTTATGGCACCGTTTTAAAAATTGCATGACATCCGACCATCATCTCCACTCAAATTAAAGAAAAGCTTGCATAACCTCAATGCAGGGTAGATTTCAATATTTATTATGTCATGTATTCGGCATCTCTGTTTCCTATAAACTACAATTTGGACGTTTTAAAGGCTAGAGTGAATAGATTTCTTCTAGATCAGCGTGCTCCATCCTCGGCCACAACGTCGTACATTAGGCGAGTTGGTGGTCAAACGTAGATCTATTTAAAGCAAAAAAAAATTCATTTCTATATAATTTTTGTTGGGTTAATTTCGCTTTCTACGAAATATATTTTAATATGTATGTATGTACGACCAAAGCGCCATCCATACATTATGGATATTCCCCACGTACGCTTCGATTCCACATTCTCTCTCTGCCAGCATCTGTTTTTCCCACGAAGTACAACTTGTTTTTAAATTCAGATTAAACAAGTTTTTTCTAGGTAAGCGTGTTTCATCTTAGCCTACATCCTGCTTTACATCAGGCAGGGCGTGGTAAAACGCAAACGTATTTAAAATTTAAAAAAATATATTGAGGGTACTAATGAATCGCACTATCTTGACATTGATATATCGAAATTTTCACAATAATAGGCAACGCCATTCAAGAGAGAACCTCTATAGCGTTAAAACTCGTGTCATAATGAGCAAACAAACAGACACACGAAATGTATATGTTATGTCAAATGTACAACGCTGTGATAAAAAACTTTAAACTTCAAGACATTTGATGGTAAGTGCCAATAGTCCTGCAATATCTTAGCTGCAGTGCTCTTTGAACCAGAATACAGTAAAATTACACTACTACTTGACAGAAACATATTTGTTGCTGTCAAGTAGTAGTGTAGTCTGGGTACATACCCAGATGCAAACTTATAATCTACCATCTAGTATTTTTTTTTTTAATGGTTGACAGGCTAGTTGTTTGACCACAGCTCACCTGATGTCAAGTGAAGGTGTGGCCGAAGATGGTAAAGCACACCTAGCCTGGAATGCAACTGGCTCTCAAGTGAGGCTGCCGGAACACACCGTTAGATGCTTGGCGGCAGATTTTCAACTTGAGGGTGGTAGCTAGCCAGCCGAGTACTAAAGTACCCTATCACCATGCTTTGGTTTCCTCACGATGTTTTCCTTCACCGGCAGCTCAAGCTCATTGTTGGGGGTTGAACCCACGCCCTTCGGCATGCGAACCTACCGCGCTAACCACTGAGCTATCATCGCTACAAATAATAACATTCCATGCAGTGGCGGCCTTAGGGTGTGGCAAGCAAGGCAACCGCCCAGCGCCTCGCTCTTGCAGGGGCCTCGCGTCGAGTGCTCGACGGCCAGTCGAGCACTCGAACGAATTTTTAGTGAAACGGCCACAAAGAAAAGGGGCTTCAAAATGATCTGTGGCCCCGGGCCTCGCAACAGCTAAGGCCGCCACTGATTCCATGTATCCATTTGTATCCATATTCTAGTTATATCACCGTGCGGAGAAAGACAATTTTGTGCCAAACGCATGCTAGAGCCGCGGTTAGTAGCTTAAAATAAACGGAGAATCTACCTTTACAACGCGACCGGCCCCTACGATTTTTTTACAACATTACATAATTTTAAAGATCAATGATAAAGTTATGGAAGTTTTCTGTGTTACTAGGTGACAGTATTGTATAACCGTGTTTCTGTAATCAAATGTTTTGGTACATTTATAAAAAGGTTTTGGCTTATGTAATTGCTCTGGTACTGAATGCTTTTAATATAACTGTCTTTGTACACTGTGTAGGTATTTATTTCTTATGTGTAAATGAGTTTTCTGCCCTGATTAAATAAAATAAAAGTTTTTTTTAATGGGGTATGTCCATTTTTTTTTGTTATCTAAAATTTCAAACCCATTTCGAGAAATAAGGTTACTGATCACTATCAGTTACTTAAAAACCGAAAATAATCACGCATTATTATTATTTTAAACTTTAATTCAATAATCTTCATTTGACCTTAGTATGACGTCACACGTGGCAGAATGGAAATAAACGTCTCGAGTCTAAAAAAAAAATGTCATTATTATATCTTGTCATAATATTGACATTGGCACTTTTATGGACTTTTTTTAATACAGGCAACGGCCTCAATGTTACGCCAATGATGACGTCATCACCCCGAAATATTTTAAGTTTTAAAAATTATTTAAAAAATAATTACGATAAAAATAACAAAAACAGTCAAATTAGTTAACAAATAACTTCTTTATAGTAACACAAGTAATAAGAGAAACAACACGCTCAATAAGAGTATTTCTTGACCATGCATTGCCCAGGCAGGCAACCATGAAAGTTTGGAGTTTTGGCGGGAACGCGGGAAGAGTCGTGTCGCTCCGTTGTATTTTTTTCTAAAACTAGTGTTTTGTCGAGTGTTTATGCATAAAAGTGGTGGTGTTTTATTCATAAAGTGCCGAATTACAAGCGCGAGTGTGGGAAAATGATATAATGTGGTGAAACATGAGTTTTCGTGTTGCTTCCAAAACTCCATCGAAGCTTTGTAGTAAAGTTGCCACTACTTTACTAAAGCATGACTGGAATTAACTGACACAAACTTGGACTTGACAAAGACGACTTTGACTAAAACTAGCTACGATGACACTTATTTAACTTTTGAAACTTGAAAATATATAATTACTTGACACTGGCAAATGCTAAAACGCGACGCCAAAACCAAAGAAAAAAAAAAAAAAAAACCATGAAAGCGGTTTTTGGCGCGAACGCGGAAGGAGTTGTCGCCCCGTTGTATTTTTTCACAAAACTAGTGCTTTTTCGAGTGTTTATGCATAAAAGTTGTAGTGTTTTATTCATAAAGTGCCGAATCACAAGCGTGAGGTTGGGAAAATGATATAATGTGGCGAAACATGACTTTTCGTGTTGCTTCCAAAACTCCATCGAAGCCTTATAGTAAAATTGCCACTACTTTACTAAAGCATGACTAGACTCGACTGATACGGGCTGGACTTGACCAAGACTGGACTTTGACTATAACAATTGCTACGAGGCAACTTATTTAACTTAAGAAACTTGTAAACATAAACTTGTAAACTTGTGAAACTTGTAAAACTGGCAAATGCTCAAAATGCGACGCCAAAATTCAGGAAAAAAAACTATGAAAGCAATAATTTATTTAGCATGATATAACTTACAAATTAAACATGTGTAAAGGAAGTTTTGATAAAGATTAACATAATTATCATCAAACTTTTAAAATTATTATTTTTCGTAGTCAGAATTTAGAAACATTTGCGCTAGGTACAACACAAATACATAAAAGTATAATCAGTTGTTGATCATCATAATGCTTTTTAACTTTCCCCCTGTAATCGAATACGCCGTTATCTACCCGATGTAAACAACCTCATCCTTATTCAGTAACCTCGAATTTATGACCACTTTCATTTACAAGCCTACCAATACAAAAAAATAAAATGATAAAGCCTTCCGTAGCGGTCATTGGTCACCAGGAGCGCATCACCTGGGGGCGTTGTCCGGAGTGACCGCAGTGAAATTCGGCGGACGGCCTTCGCGCCGCTTTCGAACCACCTTCGATACATGATCGCCTAGTATCGGCGGGTATAGTAGATAGAAAAAAGCAGAGTTTTTTATTGGAGATGCGCGGGTTTACCTAATTTGTATTCTTAATTGGTTATGTTTTAGTCAATTACGGCTAGATGTGACTGGAAGAACGCAAGTTAACTAGCTTAATAGGAAAATTAATATTAGCAAGCAATAATAAATAATTATTAATTAGCAATAATTATTAATTTGAAGCATGCTTTTAATTTTTCTATGAACTAATTGTAAATAGTCAAATGACAGCTTGTTGCAAGCTTTCGTAACTATGAATGGTTTTTACATAAACTCTATTATTAGTTAGTAGAGTCCAAAATGCTATTTTCTCTCATAATTGTCTGCTCTATATAAATAAACATAATTTTTTTAAATTAAGATAAATGTTTATAGATAACTTAAAAATTAAATAGAAATCGTTTATAGTATTTTTTTATTTATTTTTATGTAAAAGTAACGAGATTAACAATACGCTTTCCTGATGGTAAGAGATAACTCTTTTGAGTTGCAAAACAAAGTCCGAGGCATCGCTGCTTTGGCGCTCATTACTTTGAGACTTTCGATGGTTAGTCTCAACAGCCCAGTAATTTCGTTAGTTGTAGTGCCCTTCAGTCTGGAACACAGTAATGTTTACACAATACTGCTTGGCGGCAAAATATCTGATACTGCGGTGGTACTTACATAGACACCTTTCTGCTAAAGAAGTCTACCACCAAGTACCATCTACCATCAATAAAGTATATATGTATATACAGCCCTGTTGGTTCATTGGTAGTATGTCTGCTCAGAGCTGAAGGGCGTGGGTTCGATTCCCACCCAGGATAAGCATTTTGTGATATAAACAAATGTTTGTTCTGTCTGGGTGTTCTCTATTTATTATAAGTATGTATTAACAATAAAAAAAGTATTTAAATATTCTATCAGTTATATGACAGCGCCATCTAGCCCCAAACTAAGCAGAGCTTGTGTGATGGAAGTCAGAAAACTGATAGAATACATAAATACTTTTTTTTGTATATACATACTTATAATACATACAGAACACCCAGATACAGAACAAACATTTGTTTAATCACAAAATGTTTGCCCTGAGTGGGAATCGAACCCACGCCCTACAGCTCTCAAGGCAGATATACTACCAATGAGCCAACGGGGCTGTCAAGTTGGTAAACACACCTAGTCTAGAATGGAACCCATGTAGGTATGTAGGTATAGGTTACCTATTTCCCGAGGAGGCGCGGCGGCGGGTGAACGCTCTCGGCTATCATCCGCGTTGCGCCCGCGCAGGGCAACTATTCATGTGCACGAAGGGCCGGCCCGATTTATTTGTGTTTTTAAGCCGACTTCAAAAAAGGAGGAAGTTCTCAATTCGGTTGTGTTTTTTTTGTTACCTCAGAACTCCACCATTTACAAACTGGCTTGAAAATGTTTCTAGTTCTGGTTCGTAGTATGATAGCTCAGTGGTTAGCGCGGTCGGTTCGCATGCCGAAGGGCGTGGGCTCAACCCCCAACAATTAGCTGCTGCTGAAGGAAAACATCGTGAGGAAACCATAGCATGGTGGTAGGGTACTTTCTAGTACTCGGCTGGCTAGCTACCACACTCAAGTTGAAATTCTGCCGCCAAGCATCTAACGGTGTGTTTCATTTGTGTGGTGTTGGTTCATTGGTAGTATGTCTGCTTCAAGAGCTGAAAGGCATGGGTTCGATTCCCACCCAGGATAAACATATTGTGATATAAATAAATGTTTGTCCTGTGTCTGGGTGTTCTATATTTATTGTAAGTATATATTTACAAAAAAAAGTACATATTTAAGTATTCTATCAGTTATCTGACTTCCATAGTACAAGCTTTGCTTAGTTAGTTGTCAGATGGCGCCGTGTGTAATGTCCTGCTATATTCATTTATTTAGTTATTTGTGTTTTTGAAAATTTTAAATTATTCAGTTAAGGTGGTTCGATTTCCATACAAATAATTTTTTGCTATTTATGAATAAATGGAGCATAATTTTACAGTGAAATCACAGCCACTGGCATTTATTTTGGCTAAAGAATAATTTTCAAACAAAACTATATTTAATGCGTCAATTAAGTTTTTTTTCAGTTCTTCTGAAAATTCCCGTGTCCTACGGAGCACAGCAACAAAAGCCCGGCCCTCTAACACGTGTCTCGCCTATCTCTGTGACCCACTTACACACACAGCGACGAGCACGCACACAAACACCGTAACTTGCATCGGTGCATTCACGCATACGGACTTGTATGCGTGTGCGTCGAATTTGGAGTAAACAGTGTCTTTGTGTGGGCAAGGAGGAAATTCCCGCCATGTGGGCTTTGTAGTTTTCTTTTTATATAATTCTATAAATTACGAAGTCGATATCGATATATTATATCGATTTGCCCGTCCCTAGTAACTTAGACTTTCATAAAGTACCTACGCTTTGTGGGAAGTTTGAGAATATTTTTTTTTATGGTTGACAGGTTTTTTTATATATAAAAAATAATGAGACGAACGAGCCACTCTCCTGATGGTAAGAGATAACGCCTGTCCATGACCATTGTAGCAATACACAGAACTCTGAGTAACAAAACAAAGTCCAGGGCATCGCTGCTTTGGCGCTCATTACTTTGGAGAGTTTTGATGGTTAGTCTCAACAGCCCAGTAATTCGACCAC
The DNA here is from genome assembly GCA_905404145.2 of Biston betularia. NCBI lineage: Eukaryota > Metazoa > Arthropoda > Insecta > Lepidoptera > Geometridae > Biston > Biston betularia. The sequence goes on from FR989884.1 coordinate 1,417,382, forward strand.
AGCTGACCTGATGCTATGTGAAGGTGTGGTCGAAGATGGTGAAGCACACCTAGCCTGGTATGGAACTGGCTCTCAGGTGAGGCTGCCGGAACACACCGTTAGATGCTTGGCGGCATATATTCAACTGGAGGGTGGTAGCTAGCCAGTCAAGTACTAAGGTACCACCATGCTACGGTTTCCTCACGATGTTTTCCTTCACCGGCAGCTCAAGCTCATTGTGGTGCTTGAATCCACGCCCTTCGGCATGCAAACCTACCGCGCTAACCACTGAGCTATTATCGCTACCTACAGCTATAAACAATTTAATTATGCATTTATGAAGTCTAATAGATTTTAATCACATTCTACGTCATCTTGCTCTATCAACACAATCACTGACGATCTAGCAAGTTTTTGTTTTTCTATATCTTACAAAATAAATAATATATTTTAATTATGGTAGTTCAATTTCCATACAAATATTTTTTTTCCATTTATGGACAAATGGAGCATAATTTTACAGTGAAATCACAGCTACTAGCATTTATTTTGGTCTATATTTGCGTAAATCACAATTGCTTGAATAAAACAGTAGATTATTTATTAGCAATAATGCTAATAGAAAACAATAATGTACGGGATTGACATCCTACTAATACATTTTACAAAAGTGGAAGTTTATGTTTGGATGTTTGTTACTCAATCACGCAAAAACGGCTGAACGGATTTGGATAAAATTTGGCAAATTCTGGACTTTCCTATTAGCGTTATAGAATGTTACTTTGCCTAGATCTACAGTATTGTTAGAACTCATTGTCACGGGCCTGGAATCGAACTCACAACCTCAATTCTATATTGTGTTTCAACCGCTTACCGTTAAGATAAAAATATATTTATGAGAATCCAACAGTTTAGCTGTAACAGAAATCGACTCGCTTTTTCACCATTTCATTTTTGTTTCGACAGTTAACATCGGAGAAATTGTAATTTATAGTTGCGATAACAAATTCCATAAAACTAGAATAAATTCAGCGTTTGCATTAGATTTTATTGTTTTATTGATTTACACCTCATTACAATTTTTTTATATATATATATTTTCTGCTTTACGATTTTAAACTGTTACATTTTATGGTATTTTTACATTGTTTATTCTTAATTTTTATACACTTTCTTGAAAACTTTTTTATACAGCTCTCTCAGTATTTTTTTTACAATGTAAAACGGTTAATACGTCATGTTGGTAAGAGGTCACTGTCATTTTAGGGGCCTGTACGCAATGGGTAAAACGGAACCCAATTACAAGGACTCCGCTGTCCGTCCGTCTGTCGCCAGGCTGTATCTCATGAACTGTGATTGTTAGAAATTTTCACAGATGATGTATTTCTGTTGCCGCTATAACAACAAATACTGAAAAACAGAATAAAATAAATATTTAAGGGGGCTAAAAAATAAATATACATATTTGTCGCAGAGCCGATAACCGCTGGGGTAGACGCGTTCTAGAGTGGAGACCACGTATTGGCAAACGTAGCGTAGGACGCCCTGAGACTCGATGGAGTGACGATATACGTAGGACAGCTGGCGGTGGATGGAAGCGAAAAGCCGAAGATCGGGCTGAGTGGCGTGTCTTGGGAGAGGCCTATATATATAAATAGATTTCATCAAATTAATAAATGGCAAAGCAGCAGTGTCTTGGATTTTGGATTACTACTCCGAAGTTTTGTGTATCGCTGCAATGGTCATGGGCATGGTATGGATATCTCTTACCATCAGTACATTGTACAGGACCTTAACACGACCGACCACTCACGCACTGTCTCCAAATGATGTCACTAACAAATCTTTCATCTAACCCAAGCCCGGTAGTAGAATGTATCATTGAAATATTAATTCTCGCATAAAATTGAGTTAACCGCATGATGTCCTATTTAACTGACGGTTAAAAATAACCGGTACTCCCGACCGGTGCTTGCCAAATAATTAACCCAGAGTGGCTTTTTAGCCCTTCAGTATTTGAGGATAATTTATTGTGAATTTCTGTAGCTTTTAGTATATACTACATACGTATTATATGTATGTATATAAATTTGTTTTGCATTGATGAAAAAAAAATTTTTTTACCACCTCAGCGAGGAAATGACTAAATGCAAAAAAATCTTTTACAATCACAAGATACGTTTATTTCAGTTTAGGTATTAACTACTACATTAACAATATGACGTAAAAAGAAAATTGCGCGCGCAAAGCAAATTAAAAAAAAAACGTTCACCAAGGAGGTCCGAGTCGAATTAAAAACTGTTTTAACATATTAAAAAAAGTTTTATGATAAATTCGGCACCATGAAGGTAGAAGTAAATAGGTTTAATGATGTTTTGAATTTGCAAACTTAGTGCACACGATGTTCTAAATTCAAATTTACTTTATCCTCTAGCGGATAAAAACGTCTTTTGCACTCAGATATTATCGAAGAGCAAAAATACTCTTTCCGAGATGGGGAAATGAAAAAAATATTATGTTTAAAAACAGTTCTCGAAAATGTGTGAAGCCTGCCTCAAACTAAGCAAAACTTATGCAATGGGAACGAGATATGTACTTTTTTTTTAAAATACATACAGAACACCCAGATATATCAAACATCCATATTCGTTACGCAAATGATAGGCAGCCCGTACACGTTCCGCGCGATCCGCGATCCGCGATCCGCGATCAATGATCGCGATCCAAATTGAACGTGTACGGGCTGCCTACACGATCAGTCTGGATCGCGATCATTGATCGCGGATCGCGGATCGCGGATCGCGCGGAACGTGTACGGGCTGCCATAGTCCTAAGTAGAAATCGTACCCACATCCTTCAGCTCTCAAGCTCAGTTGTGACGAAGGCGCCAGAGCGTTGTGAAAAGAAAGACTAGGGTCCAAAAGTACCCGCAACCAGGGAGCAGCATGTATAATGAATACAGAAAAAGAGGCGAAAATCAAAATATATGTACCAGGATCGTAGCAAGTCGAAAGATATAGTCTCTGTCTTCCCCGATGAAGACAAAACGTGATTGTGCCTATATAGATTAAATTGTAAAAGGATTGAATAAGAAAATCTTTTTAACCGCTCAGCTGTTCTGGTATTTTCACGGCTCAGATTTATGAAGGGTTACATAAAAATAATCAGTTTCATATTTGGTTATGCACGTAATAAATATAAAGTACTAGAGCACCAGAAGTAGTAAGCGTATGCAATAGTTATGTCAATAAAATATTAACTGAACCGGTTGTGCGGCTCGACGCGTCCGGCGAAACTGTAACATGCAGGGTTGCCACGGAGAGAAATTAGATTTCATTTTTGTTTTAGAAACTAGAGGCATAAAAATGAAATTTTAGGACAAAATAAAGTAGGTGCGTGTTCGTACTCTGTTTGACCAACTACTGTTAAAAAAAATAGTTGAAAAATGTATGCATTAATATCAATTTTGGAATATTTTATTACAAAATGAGAAATTCACAAAAATCCGTTTTATGAGACTGAACTAACACTAACAATTAATTAAACATTATAAATCTAGCTTTTTCCTCAATTTGTTGGTAAGTTTTGCATATTTACACATTGTTTCAACTATTTTTTGGGTTAAAATCAGTTAAGTTAAGTCTTCAAAGTTATTTCATGAATATCTAAAAAATGTTTTGTATCTTATTTCCATCAATGCGGGAGAGTTAATCTGCAATGAGATTAACAACATTAGTGTATTAACACATACAACACTATGTCACGGGAAAATTTCTCACGCTAATCTTCCTGTGACAAGAGTGAGACAACGTTATGTACCATAATCTATTTCAACTGGATTTCGCTTCAGTTGCAACAACCCTAGCGACGCCCGCAGTGCAAGTGCAGCGTGTATTAATAGGCGGCCCAAATACTAAACTGGGATGCGTTTGTGGGCCAGCCCTGCGTCTCACCACCTCTCTTCGCTCGTGTAATCCTAGTACTAACGCTGATTAATACTAATTTCTATTATCCACTTTGTTTTTATTTACCAAATAACTTTTATCTTACACTAGTGACCCGCTCCGGCTTCGTACGGCCGCAATGTAGATACCAATGTGTCAAAAATAACGAAGTTTCATATAAATTTACAACCTCTATTTTGCACCCTCAGGGGTGGAACTTTGAACACCTACGTCACCTAAGGAACATTTGTGCAAAATTTCACGCTTCTAGACCCAGCAGTTTCAACTGTACGTTGATCGATCAGTCAGTGAATCAGTCTGTCAGTTTCTTCTTTTATAGATATAGATTATTATCAGAGTTGTCAGAATTCTATACTGAAAGCTAGAAATAACATTTTATTTAACAACAAGCTTTTATTCAAATAACGTGAGCTAAAAAGTAAAAACCAATTGCCATCAGAGAACTCCAATCTCTACATCCCGACTCCTTAATCAGATCAGCTCGACGGTACCTTAGCAATGCGTTGTTACCAAAGTTACAGAAGTATACCAAGTTTCAACTCAGTCAGATACCAGCAAGTGGTTGAAAAATGGTTTGCAAATTTTGAAACGGGCAACTCTTCCCTCAGATATTTAACTAGCTTTCCTCTCCCTACATTGTAAAAAAAGATTGTAATTCAAAGTTAACAAAAGTCACAGATATCGGTATCTGTGGAGCGTATATTTTATTTAAAAAAAATGTAATTCTCTGATCTGTCGTCTAATCAACAAATTATAATGTCGTATTCTATTTCAAACTTAAAGATTATTGAATTACTAGTACCTAAGTAATTATGATTTTTTTGTGTCATGTCATTTTAATATATTGACATATTTTCATATTGACATATTTTATATTGACATGTTTGGATATTGACATACCTTATTTTGACATGCAATCAGTGTTTAAAAACTCATTTAATGACATGTTTAAAATTTTGAAGTGACTTGTAACATTGGTGTTATCAATAAAGTATTTGTATTTGTATTTGTAATTTAGAATTCCCATAGTCCATCAAGTAGTCATAGTTTGCGTGTTAAATAAATAGGAAAAAACGCGCTCTCCATTGTTATAGAAGTCAATAATTAATTATTAATTATAAAATGAATCAAACAGCGAGGCCGACTGTTTTCTTCCGGGTTTTCGAGGAAGATTTTTCATAACTGCGTGTTTGTACAACCTCAGTGCAACCTGTAATGTTAACTTTTTAAGTTTTCCTCGCATTGTAACGGCTTCCTATTCCTGGATCCATTCAGAAAAATATAATTTAAAACAAATTTTTTAATTGTTTTTCCTCAGTTGTTTCCTCGCTTTATATTCTACAGTTTGTGGGTTTTTCATAAATTTTGAGTTCTGTAGATAAATTTCTTTTGGATGTTTTTGTTAATTTTTACGCTACTGCCCAAAAAAAGGACTGTATTTATTTCAGGATTTGTAGCGATACAGATAACTTTGAGGTACCCAAACTGTATTTATCGGGAAACACCCACGCGGGTAGCATATTCCATCAAAAGTAATTGTCAAAGATTTGATGTTTCTGTTTGGGTATTACTTACCTTTGTAGCGATGATGGACAGTTACACACCGAAGGGCATGCGTTCAACCCCTGATATTGAGCTTGAGCTGCCGGTGAAGGAAAACATCTTGAGAAAAACATAGTGTGGTGGTAGGGCACTTTTTTTACGTAAAAAGTAATGAGACGAGCGAGACCCTCTCCTGTTGGTAAGAAACCTGTCTGTCCATGACCGTTGCAGTAACACACAAAATTTTGAGTAACATAACAAAGTCCAGGGCATCGCTGCTTTAGGTACTCGACTGGCTAGCTACCACACTCAACTACAAAATGTTTTAAGGCTAGAGTTAATGGTTTTCTTGTAGATCAGCGTGCTCCATCCTTGGCCACACCGTCGCTTTACATCACGCGAATTGGTGGCCCAACGTAGATCTATTTAAAAAATATAAAAAAGTCTCCCAAAAAATATCTGTCGCCAAGCACCTAACAGAGTTCCGGCAGCCTTGCTTGAGAGCCAGTTCCACCATGTCGTCACTTAACAACAGGTGAGCTGTGGTCAAATACCCAGCCTGTCAAACCACAAAAACAATCCCACACTTTTATAGGATATTATGGCGAGATTATTAAAAATTGTTTTGAGAAATCTGATCCGATTTTGATGCAGTTTTCAGTTATGGGTTCGGGTTTGGTTGTTGCATGTTCTTAGATAGGTGTTACGGTGACAACTTACCAGAGGGCGCTGCAGCAAACATTTGATTTGTGCTTTATCTTAGATAGGTGACAATTACTTTTTAACCGTTGTGGGTTTTTTCATAATTTTTAATTTTGCCTTTTTTAGTTAGTGTATATTTCAAAACAATACAATATCTCCATTCGTTAACTCATTTCACCCTAAGGTGTATGGTAAAGTCGTAGTATAACATAGACTGTAATATCCCAAGGTGAGATATAGTTATTGGCAGTCCCACAAATGCCACCATTGTCTTTGAGTAGTCGCCTTGACTGGCATCTATTTATACTGCCCTGAACTAATTGGAATAAATCTAACCAGTCTATCTATATTAGGGTTGCCAACCCCAAATTAAAAAAGCTAACTTTAAAGCTGGAATAATAACTACTCCATGACCCTTAGGCCAATTAAACGCACTGCTCCAATAAAACAGCGAGGTTTCGGAGTAATCGAAAATATCATCGATGTATACAATTTTTAAATTTTTATTGATTTTTTAAAAACCGCTCGATTGATTTCGATAAAATTTATATGGGACCACCTCTGAAATATGATCAAAAAAATCCTAAAGACAATAATATACATAACATAACAAATACTGCACGAGCAGTGTTGCCTGTATGTGGGATAAAAGTACTACCTATTGTTTATATAAGCAAGAAGCTACGAATATATAATTTTGCTTATAGGCTTATAGGATCGACTTGCACAAAAGTTACAGGAGTGATACAACTAATTATTTTTTTGCGGCATCAAAGTGGCTTGTACTAGCCAGTATTTAATAAAATGCCAAGAGCAAATTTAAATAACATTATTCAATTTTTTCGATACTTTACTTTATTTTAATTAAAGCAATCAACCAAGCCTGGAAGAGATTTTAGCGATAAGGCCGCCACTTGCGGCACTAGCTCATAAGGTTATTTTGTATCTGTACATTTTTCTACTTCTTGTGTGTACAAAAAAGAGTTTAGCTATCTACCTATCTATATACACGACTGTGCTGTTAGCTCATATGGTAGAATATCTTATTCAAGAGCTGCAGTGCGTGGGTTGGATTCCCACCAGGCCAAATATTTGTGTGTCTTTAAATGTTTGTTCTGTGTTCTGTATGTATTTACAAAAACGTATATACATTATACATATGTACCTATTCTATTAGTTATCTGGTTTCCATACAAGCTTTGCTTAGTCGAGATGACGCTGTGTGAAATGTCTAACTATGTTAAACCATTGTATACCTCAATTAGTTATTGAATTAATATACGTGAAATATAATTTAATCAATCCCAATTAATAAAACCTACTTTAAAAAATTTAATGGTTGATACTTATAAATAAATAGATTAGAAACGAGGGTAGAAAGTAAACACTGGAATATATTAAATAGGTATATATTAAATTTATTTGCACCTAGGTACATGTAACATCGAAATAATGGTTTTCTTAACCAAACCAACTACTTACATACATTATTGTAGCGATTTAAAGGCTTCTATACAAATCATAAAATGAATATGTTAAGAGAAAATATACATACATATTTATATAATTTTTTTATAAATTATTAAATCATACATATATATATAAACTAATTAATTATTTATAACAGAATACATTCTAAAATCAATAATTTCGAAGTATTTCAAACTGGATTTAACTCAAAGAAATTATACGTAGGTATATAGAATGATTAAAGTCGTCTAAGAATATTGTAAATATCTTGATCATTATTAAAATTGCACAATTTTTTTCAAAGAATAAAAAGAAATGCGTGAAATGTAAAATGTGAAAAAAAAAATTAAATGAACGATAGAAATGCTGAAAGCGAAGTCTTTGGCTCAAAAACAAAAATTGATTTCATCTAGCACCACCTGGACGACGTAGAAATAAACAACTTAAAAATAAATCAACAAAAGCCAAATTCCGAGGAATAACAAAAAACAATTATAAATATAGCCTTTTACAATTACAATAAATTATTTATTGTTGTAAATATATTGTCCTCAAATGTATTGAATTATTATTTATAATTGCATGTACTTATTTTAATATTATGCATGTAAATATGTCGAGAAATATATGTTCAGTTCTTTTTAATTTACAATATGTATAGTAAATATATATTTAATTGTATAGACAATACAAAAGTTATGACTATATATATATTTCTCTTTACACAGTAGATTATTTAGAATATATATATGCATTGTATCAGAATTTTCTTAAACATTTAGTATTAAAATAAAAGTCGATACGAACGGGACGGATATATTATTTATTTATTGACAACTACACATTACATATTTTTATAATAATTATTATTATTGTTTATAGTTTATGTATGATTATATATAACCGTATCAAACTATCTGTCAATAAAATATTCATGCTTATCAAAGTACTATTTCATACATAAAAAAAATATTTTCACGTAAGTGTGTAGATGTCAAATTTATTTATTTTATTACTTAAATTTGTAGGATAAATCTGGTAACTTTATGTTTCAAGACCCGTTTATAAATATTGACTGACAACCCTATATATCTTCAGTAGTGTAAGGGTTGCCACTCAACCAAAAGCACTTTTTTTATATTTAAAATAAAATCTGTAAGTAGCCTTTAACCCGTGCTTAGAGCTACAGTTAAACGCAATATTAAGTAGCGAAGAAAAAACATTTCAATCGTCATTTTTATCATAAATAGCTCCTTGTACTTTCCACCATGATTTCATCATTTAATTTAAAAACATAACTTAATATTACAAGTAGATAAAAAGCTTTTAACAAAAAAGTAAAAAGGTACTTTTATAGGAATAAAATTTTAGAAATCAACAAAAAAAATAACTTAACATTATTAAGTAATCCTACTCGCTCTGCGTTTAACCTATAACGAAATTATTATGTACATTAAATATTTTAAACAAAGTTTTTTTTATTTTATTTCAAAGACAGAAGAAGAAATTTCCCAAATATGCACACTAATTTTTCCCCTCTTTTCTGTACACTAAAATATACGAAAGTAGTTACTTAATTTTATAATTATATCTAACACATTCGATTAATTACTGATCCAAAATTATATACAACCAATATACATCATTTAAAAGTTATTTTACAAACTAATATTAAATTCTTATCCATAGAAAAAAAAACATAACAAAAGTTTGTTTTACTCAGTCATTAAAATGTTATATCAGTTTTTTTTTTTGTTTTATGAACTTAAATGATGTAATATTATATGAATTAAATCCAAAAATGAAATAGAGAAATTTGAAAGAAAAAATGTTAAAAATCTTTAACATTTTTTCAATGACAAATAGTTTCAGTAATAATTTTCCTTACTAACAATGTACACAAAACATTTATTTTTAAAACTATGCATGATCCTTTACGTTTGTGACACATAGTGACATGAAAAACAAGTAATTACTTTACTCAAAAGCTTTACAAAAGGTAAGTTCAAAGTTATGTTGGTAATGCCAAAACTTAGCATTCAAATATTATGAATACTTTTTGAAGTGATAATGTTATGTTTTGAATGAAAATGTTTTGTTTTTTGGGTTTAATTGGCAGTGTTGAGAGTTTTGCAAGTTTCTACCGCTACCTTTGAGATCACTTCTTTGCGGACGAAACTCGCTTCTTACGAGCTGATGATCAACATAAATAACAAACTAAAACAATATGTCCCAAAAATAAAGCGAAACGGTTAAAGTGGAGACTTTAAAATTACAAAATTTAGATCTCTTTCATTTCCAATTAAAACCGCGTCGATATACATTTGAGACAAAATTAATTGCACACTGGCTTTTAGATAAGATATTTTTAAATCTACTTGTTTTTTTGTTAAAATATACTCATCAAATTCTAATATTACCAAGAATATTGGAACTCAAAGCGTATATTATTTTTCTTACAAAATGTACGTTTGTCACAAGTAAAAAGAATTGGTTCGCCGATTTTGTGAAATTTTAAATCCAAAAATATTTTTTATTTAAACTCCAGTGTTGTCAGACTCCTTAAATGTATACTAACCTAAATGTATATTTATATAAAAGTAAACAGTATAAATCACAAATGTATTAATTTTGCTAGCTATCCACACTCCCACTTTATGCTATAGTTAATGCACATTTTATGTAAGGAACACGTGTGTTTCCACTGCAGCGGCAACTGATGAGTGTCTACCACCTGCAACAAGGAAAATTGTACTTTAATAAATTAATACACAACCACTTATTACTAGAACACGAGAATGCAATAGAATGTATATTAGAAATACCAAAATATGTATCTTAAACCTAAGTAGCCATATGGGTTTATTTCTATACAACCACTTGGGTTTTATTCCTTGAGTAGCCATAAGGGACTTGTTTTCTGTCTATTTGGGCCCGTTAACTCGATCAAATGGGTTTATGGGAATATTTGACCCTTAACTTGGATCAAAGATCTATAAAGTGGCACAATAGGCATTGTAAACACGTTTTTTACCCACGTGACCCTAAAATCTTCACCTCATAAGAAATTCCAGAAGTGCTCGTCCCAAGAAGCTTTCTAAAGCGGTACGAAAAGCTCCTGATCGTATTAAACCAGATTCAAAACAATCCTAAAAGCCCTAAAAATCTTCATTGCAAAAAAAGTTGTACAAGTGCTAGTTCAAAAAAAAACATATAAAGAATAAAAAAATTAATGCACCATTAGCTCTCAATCACATCAAAACTACCAGCCTTAAAATCTTCACCGCAGAAGAAATTCTAACAGTGTCACAAGAGTCTTATAAGGGCTGTCTCAGTAGCTCTTATTCACATCAAAACTGATTCATAACATGAGTCAAAAGCCAAGAAGGTCTAAAATCTTCACCCCAGAAAAATCTTGAAAAACTTGTGGCAAAAGAGGCCGATAAGGGCTGTGCCAATAGCCCCATGTCACAAGTGCCCTTCTTACAGCATTTCACGGTCCGCAAACTATGTCAGCAACCACTTGAGAACCGTTGCATAACTCTCGGAAACGATTCGACCGACTTTCCATATTATGTAATGCCAAAAACTGTTTGCGTAAGACCCAGACCCAATGTCCCACTGTGGCTGTTCCACTGACGTTCTTACGTCACTTTTCATATTTTTTTTACGTTGCAGTTTTAATGTCAGTGTGGAAGTGGCACGTGAGAGTGAGCTAGATTTGAAAGTCCATCCGCAGCTTTGAGATAGCACAAAGAGAGTACCCACATCTTTGGTTACGTTTGAATATTGTCATTTTGGGGGTGATTGACATTTTAGAGGTTGTTACTTTAGGTTAATTAAGATATATACGATCAAAAGAATTCAATGCGAACATGGGGCTAATAACGTCCGAATCTTTTAGTTTATATACTTAACAACGTATCAGATATTTTACCGCAAAGCAGTTGTATATACGTTATGATGTTCTTTGAAGGGCACTGCAGCTATGGAATTTACAGAGCTATTGAGACTAACCATCGAATGTTTCAAAGTAATGAGCGCCAGAATAAAGATGCCCAGGATTTTGTTATGTTACTCAAAGTTCTAGGTATTGCTGCAATGGTCATGGACAAGCGTTATCTCTTATTATCAAAAGGATATCATAATAATTATAATAACTATAAGGGAACTTCGACTTTTCCTTTAGCTTTATTAATAAGCATCCAAAGAATTATATGTACCAAGAAAATAACTTCAAAACAAAAAAGGGTGTACAAGACTTCCAACCCAACCCAATCTGTATGACTTTATTGAAGATGACGTTTTTTTAATTTCATAAAGAAATCGATTTCTTCAAATTTATATCGTGTCAGGTTATCCAATTTTTAATTTGTTCTCCTTTTATGCAGAACATTGCGAGTGTTCGGATAGATACGTTACGTATCTAACAATTTGAATAATTAATACATTTGCGATAACCTACATGTTAGTCAAAGTTCTGAGTCACGTACAATGGTCATGGACAGGAGTACTATCAGGAGAACGTAGTTTAATTTCATTATTTTTAAATAGGTATATCTGAGTTCGAATTTATTACTCTTTTAAGATAAGTACAAGATATTTCCAAACATTATACGGTTCATAATAATGTTACAAGTATTGGTAGACGGTGAATGCTTATCGTTAGCAATACTTTTTGGTAGCTTCTTTGCAACATTCATTTGAAAATTATCAAATTCTAAGATTTTTTGTTTACATTAACTTAAGCCTTAAGCCGTTTAAAGAAGATCGCACACACCTCCTTTTTTAGTCAGCTTAAAATACCAACATACGTAACAGTAAAATAATTCTATAGAATTTCCCATAAGCTTCACAATATAAATAATTTCTAAACGAATTAACAACAACTCTCAAGTCCATTGAACTGCCCAAAATAGACATACCAAAATACATCCAAGGTCAGCGAAATATCCAAAAGTGGAAGTGAAGTACCAGGCTACTATAAGTTGTTAGGAGTTAGAAAGTTACGTGACACGCACACAGGCTCGGATGAAATAGGTTATATAGCTCACAGATGCAACAGAGTGCATTTACCCTGCGTTTCGGGTGCCGACCTAGGGGCCGTTGACCTCGTCACACTGTGATTTTTTTATGAACACTCTCTAGTTATAAAAGCTTTGTGCGAGTGCGCTCTCGGCAGAATCATGGTGTAATGAGAGAAATTTACGAATTGGGAAGTTTGGGAATTTTACAAATCTTGTTTACCGAATGATGAAAAATGTCATACAAACAAATTTTGATCTTTATGACAGATTAGTTGTATGTGAGCTTTGGTATTTTCATTTCTTTTTTTATTATTTGTTGTCTGTGTAATATAAAATTAGGTTTAGAGACAACAGAAAAGCAGATTTTTTAAATCTATTTTTTTTTTTAATAAATTTAAAATATAGAAGTATGTAAATAAATAAGTGCGTTGAACGGGCCTAGTTCTTTTCAAATTTTGTATCCTTATCTCGCAATGTTAATTTATTTATATTGTTTTCGTATTTAAGTTCAAGAATGTGAAGATACAGTTTTTTAGTCCAACCATGTTATCACATAAATAAGTGACAGCAATGTCTTTGATGATAATAAATTTCTTTAAACCTAATATAGGTTTAAACCAGTATTTATTTTATCAAAACTTGTGTTTTTATGTGTAAAAAATTATGTGTAATTTGTATTTTTAATTTAAACAGCATTTCAAATTCTGTAATTAATTTTTTTTTTAAAGTTAGACTAAAATTGTTTGCCATACCCTAATGGGGTCATATGTGCTAGGTACAACATGTAAAATTTATAAGCATAAAAGTGCCAAATTTTCTTCACTTTATGGGAAAATGATATAATATTAAAGTTGTCACTACTTTACTAAGGCATGGCCAGACCTGACTCACTTTGTACGACTTAGACTATGACTCAGATTTGTTTCATTGATTTGTCATTGTGTGTCAAGTGCTTTTTTTTGAAAATGTAGTTTTGCCTTTTTTTTTTATTTTAAAGCAAGAAAAAAACGCATTTTTAAATTCATGCCACTAATTTATGTATCATATATGTGACATCTTATCTATAAAAGTTTAGATTATTTTATTTTTAACAAACTATGTAATAAATGGAAATCTATTTCAAGCTAAGCTACGTAATGAATTGTATAATCTTTCAAGAACATATATATTTTATAATTAAATAAGAATTAAGGATGTTAAGTGCTTTAAATGGTGTCTGAACCATTGAATTATTGTGTCCCATATAGGAAATTTCATAATTAATTACATAATAAATAATACATAATCTAAACGCAAAATTATTGATCTTGCTAATATTTCTGAGGAGAGTGTCGCTTTTGAAAATGGTTACGATAAATTTTGTCGATAAGAAAATACATATTTATAAAACATATTCAGCTTACTTACTTTATTTGGTATACTGTACTTAATAGCACAATAATTATTATTATATAAAAGTGTGTAATCTTACTGAGATCAATAAATATTTATAAACCGTTATAATATTCTTATTAATTGTTATAATAGTCTTATTAATTATGTAATAGTTTTAATTATTTTACAATAAATTAATCATACGAATACGATGACGCGTTACTACCATATTTTTGCTCGGCTAAATGCGACTCTATGTTTTGCTACATTAGTTTAAGTTTAATAATCAACTGAGGTATAAAAACGCGCTCGCATTTGCCTGGGAACGCTTTTAACTTCGAATATTCGGATCTCTACATATTATCACATCCGTGACTGAGCCAAATAAATAAATGCCATCATTTGATCACGCGTCGCATCTACTAGGCGTTCATAAACAAGATAAGCTCTCAATTTATGTAATATCTTACACTAGGAATATCACACAGACACGCTTGCACACGAAATAAATAAGCACAGTTTACATAAAACGCATCGCTTTGATGTCATTGCATCCCACGGTGAACTGTATGACACGGTCATGAAGCTACGAGTAAATGGAGTTGGTATTTTAAACTTTGAAATAAATGCATCAATCGAAGTAAACACTTTCCTAATTTTCTTTGATTAAAAATTATAATAATAACAATTGCTGAGACGCTCCTAATTTGTAATGAGTACTATAAGAAATACACGGAGAATCGTAAGTAAATTTTCAAGCTAGATTCATGTTTGAGTTGATTTACTTAACAACTCTTGAAAAAATTTGGCAAATAATGTACTATTTATTAATACATTGAATTATTCATAAAAAATAATGGTTAAAATCTTAACCCTTACACTGCGATGTAAAGTCTAACTATGCTATCGTTATGCAACATGACATTGCTACTGGTAACGCATCGCATGCTTCCTGCATCTGACGTAATTGTCCCGAATATATGACACCGATTGCAAGTTGGCTTCGGTAATTGACATGGAAAAAAGACACTAGTCTTATGCCAGAAAATAAATGCTATTACTTTTATGGCAGTATGTAATACAGTAATAATAAAACGCTTACCTAGAAAATACACATATTGTACACGAAACTATTTTGAAAGAACCATAAATGCAATTAAATATATTTCATTTATGACACTTTACCATTTAAAACTTTAAAATATGAAAAAACTTACTACACTATTTTTTTCAAAAGACAAACAGAACAAATTAAACACAATCATTAGTTGAATATTTAAAAAAGTGTTCTCTAAAATAGTATTACTCAAATTAAGTAAATTTATCAATGTAATTTGTCATGTCAAAATTAAATTACTTTAGATTAATTAATCACATAATTATGTCAATCTACAATTACTCAAATACTACTTTAGAGAAAATGAATTTGAAAAAATCTCAAGTATAAGCAAAAATTCACTTAGATTAGAATTCCCCGACTCGCCAAAGGATATATAATTTTTAAAATGGTTGTGTTTCGGCAGCTAAAACAGACGGTTTTTCAATTTTGTTTTTTTTTTTTTTAATTTAGGTCATGTACCATTATATGCTATTTCCCAATGACTTCAAACGGTGAAAGGAAACATACATATCTGAAAGTTCATTAAAAATAATAATCTCGAAGATATTATTATATGAAGTCTGCTGTCACGCACTTGTCCAGCGTGATGGGCTCACCTTGCCTTTTTTATAGTGAGAAGAGGTCCTAACCCACCAGTGGGGCAGTTTATAAAAACAGGACTGATTCGGAAATAGAACGCTTTTGTAAAAGCAGCAAACGCATCTCCAAAGGCATTAAGCCCAAGTACATACTAAACCAATTTATTACGCAACATGACATTGCCACTAGTAACGCATCGCGTGTTTCCTACATCCAGATCGGTGTAACGTAACGCCATCCCAGAATGTGGGACACACCAATAAAAAAACAACGCCCGCCCGCGACTCGCGAGCAGTGAAAGTGTCGAGTTGAACAGTCTACGCGCGGACGTCGAGCTGGACAGACGTTAGCTTGGAGATTGTAGCTATTAATATGATGGTTATAACATGGATAACGAAAGTGGAATTCCTTGGAGGCCTTCACCCGAAGAGGGTTCATACTTTTATAACTAAATTTAATATTTACATTGACCATTATTAATTAATATTATTATTTAAACCGAATGTAATTACGAATTTATTAATATTATTATTGTATGGAATGAATAAAGCTTTATTATTATTGTTATAATAACATGGAAACACTTTTTCGGTACCAAACCTTTATCAATTATTATTAATCTCATAAGCGACCGAATATGAGGATTACAAGAATGTTTGTAACCACGGTTTGCTGCGGTTGGAAACCACGTTAGTTTCCGCAATAAAATGTTAAATAATACATATAAATATTTTATTTTTCAACTAGCGTTTCATATATGAATAACTTACGCCCGCGATTTCGAAAGATACGCGTTAACTTTAGAATTTGATTCACAAAGAAATGTCAAAAAAAAAGCAATCGTCACGAAACTTGAGCTATTTCATTATTAGATTTTTTTTGAAAATTCATTCTACTAAAATTTGCAAGGAAAAGACATCAACGCGTGTTCATAATTCGCACGGACGCGTTTCCAAATGATTCTGCATCAACTTATAAGTTATAATCGTTGCTCAAAGATAAATAAATAATCAATGCTCAAAACGTTATGTCAACTTTACGCTGGCGTGAAAACTATACCTACTAAATAAATAAATGTTCTCGGACATTTTAACACAGCGCCATCTAGTCCCAAACTAAGCAAAGCTTGTACTATGGGAACCAGTCAGCTGATAGAATACTTAAAGACTTTTATTTTGTAAATACATACTTATAATACATACAGTATATCCAGACACAGAACAAACATCTATGTTAGTCACACAATTGTTATTCCTGAGTGGGAATCGAACCCACGCCCTTCAGCTCTCGAAGCAGACACACTACCAATGAACCAACAGGGCTGCCAAACTACTACTACTTTAAGCTTTACTTATGTAAGACTTTTTATATTATACTTCTGAGCCGTAAGTCTCGAATGCCAATCGTGAAAATTTGACCATGGTATGAGGTAAGCGTGCTCCATCCTAGATCACATTGCTTAACATCGGGCAGGATGTGACCAAATATGAAACTATAAGGAGAAGTATACCATTGCAAAATTATGCACCATTTGTCCATAAATGGCAAAATTTTTTTGTATCGAACCGCCTTAACTCAATCCTTAGGAAGGAATCCTTAGATTACCTCTTTCGATGTAACAACAGCAAGAAAGTATTTGACAAAGGTCAAATCTATCAATATCCATATTTTTTGATAAACATGGATTTGTTACAACATAATTTCTTGGCAGCTCATTGTATTTAGACTGGCATCAGTTTTGTTTTTGAAGAAGGACCACTTTTCTTTACGCGTGTGCAAATTTTTGCAACGAAAAGATTTCAACGCGAGTGCGAATTTTCGCGCATCTTATCTATTCAAATAAAGTGTTACACTCGTCTAAATACATACATAAAAAACATCACCTTTTACTTCGCCGCAGTCGGGTAAAAACATTTCAACTTCAACAAATACAAATATTTTATTGATAACACTAATGTAACAAGTCAATTCAAAATTTCAAATATGTATGAGTTTTAAAACATTGATTACAAATCAATGAATAAAAAAACAACGTAACTTTTTTTATGCTTGACAGGCGAGTACTTTTACGAGGACTCTTTTTCGACTTGGACACTCAAGCCTTTTATGGCTTGTGTTTGGCCACCTCGCCCGATGTTAAGCGAAGATTCGGTCTACGATGGAGCACGTTCTCCTAGAAGAAACCGATTCACTCGCTACTTGAAAACACGATTGTATCAATCGGGGAACACCCACTCGGGCAGCTAATAAATTTTCTATGGAATTTTAATTTTAACTATAACTCACTGATAGATAGATAGACTCGTGATAGATGTTTTTTTTACTAAATTTAGGCATTTTAACATCTATCATGTTAGTCGCACTAATATTATAAAAGCAAAACGGTTTGTTAGTTCTTCCCGCTCAAACGGCTGTACCAATTTTAATGATGTTCAGTATGGAGATAGCCGATACATAAGCTATTTTTTACCCCAAAAAATGTAGCGGGTAACACCGCAGGCCGCAGCTAGTTATAAATAAATATCGTAGGACATTGCCACACAGCGCCATCTGACCCCGAAATAATAGAATACTTAAGTACTTTTTTTTTGGAAATACATACATTACACCCAGACCCATAACAAACATTTGTTTTATATCCAAAAATGCTTGTCCTGGGCGGGAATCGAACCCATGCCTTACAGGCCTTGAAGCAGACATACAACCAATGAGCCAACAGGTTTGTCAATAAATAGAATATAGATAAAAATGAGTAGTTCTCTACGATGATTCAACGAAGCAAACTCTAGTATAATCTAGTAGTACTTGGCAAATAAACAGCATGAGTAATGCAGTCGAAATGTGTTGCCAGTTGATAACAATTCTAAAACATTGTTGGTATTTCCCATTCCATCAACAAGTTACTTGTATAATTCGATTCAATCGATAGATATTCCTCGATTACAATCTGTGTGCCTTTTAATTCGTGAATTGATGGGTTTCTTCCAGGTAAGCGTTCTTCACCGAAGACAGCATCTTCTTTTAACATCAGGCAACAAAGGCAAGTAGGAAAGTGCGAGTCGGACTCGCGCACGAAGGGTGTCATTATTTATAAAAACGGATAAAAATTCACGTGTGCTGTATGGGAAATTAAATATTAAATGCTCCCTTAAATATTGATTTAATACTGTTTTTTAATATTATAAAGAAACAAAGAAAAAGATTTTATTTTGCAACCCAAAAGCACAAAAACAAAAACGAACAAACAGTTACAAATTGTTTTGTTATAGCGGCAACAGAAATACATCATCTGTGAAAATTTCAACTGTCTAACTATCACGGTTCATGAGATACAGAGAATATGACATATTCAAGCAATTGTGATTTACCGCAAATAAAGACCAAAATAAATACTGTGCTGTGCTGTGATTTCACTGTAAAATTATGCTCCATTTGTCCTTATATGGCAAAAAATTATTTGTATGGAAAACGTACCACCTTAACGTTAAATGATGTAGTAAACAAATTAAAAATACTTTTTTTTATGGTTGACAAGCTAAGTGTTTGACCTCAGCTCACCTGATGTTAAGTGAAGGCGTGGTCGAAGATGGTAAAGCAGTCCTAGCCTGGAATGGAACTGGCTCTCAAGTGAGGCTGCCGGAACACACCGTTAGATGCTTGGCGGCAGATTTTCAACTTGAGAGTGGTAGCTAGCCATTCGAGTACTAGAAAGTACCCTACCACCATGCTATGGTTTCCTCACGATGTTTTCCTTCACCGGCAGCTCAAGTTCATTGTTGGGATTTGAACCCACGCCCTTCGGCATGCGAACCTACCGCGCTAATCGCTGACTTTACAAGCTTTGATGTTTATTATATTGTTATTTTTTCTGATTTTAAGATTTCTTGTGTTCCCAATAAATGATTTCTATCTATTTATCTATTCGGCTTATCTATAAACGCAGAAGTTTTGTTTGCTTTTCTAGTTACTTTATCTAACACTGATAATGAAGAAATTAATTGGGCATCGTCAAGCCCAAGTTGGACACAATTTCACAATGCAATAAAATTAGGTCAATAGTTAGCCTCCAGTGTTTAATTTTAAATCGGTCCAAGAGCACGTTTACCTGAACGGAATCTAATCACGTAGATCGTAGCGACGATAGATCAGTGGTAAGCGCGATCGGTTCACACGCCAAAGGGCGTGGGTTCAAACCCCAATAAATAACTTGAGCTGTCAGTGAAGGAAAACCACACCGTGATGGTAGGGTATTTTCTAGTACTCGGCTGGCTACCTACCACCTTCAAGTTGATAAAATCTGCCGTCAGCATAAATTGGAATCTAATTCCGTTCCAAGTTAGATGTGCTTTATCATCTTTGAGCACACCATCACTTAACATAAGCTGTGGTCAAACACCTAGCATGTCAAACACTTGGTGGTAGATTTCACTTGACCGTAGATCTCCTTAGCAGGATCTTCCTTACCAGATATTCTGCCACCAAGCAGTAGTGTGTAAACATTACTGTGCTCCGGTTTGAAGGGTACTGCAGCTAGCGAAATTACAGGGCTGTTGAGACTAATCATCATAAGTCTCAAATTAATGAGCGCCAACGCAGCGATGTCTCGGACGTTGTTTTGCTATTCAAAGTTCTGTGTATTGCTGCAATGGTCATGGACAGGTGTTATCTCTTACCACCAGGAGAGCGCATCGTTCGTCTCATTACTTTTACATTTAAAAAAACATAAAATATATGTGTATGTATAGATTTGCACTCAAGATTAATATGATTGATGTATTACTCGTCGGCAAAACCTAATCAGTTTAGATTTTCTCACGAGTTAGTGTAGATAAAGGAACTGACGAAGAAAAGTCTTAAACCATTGATTTGATAGCACTATCAGTCTTATCTGTAATTCGCGACTTTTTCCGATAGCATTTGTGAATGAAAGACCTAAAACTATACCTAAAATAGAACATAATAGATAAGAGGACCTACAATGGAAACTGACGTGGTTTTGACGCGTTTTTATTTTACTAGATTACTTCTGCGGTTGACACGTAACGGCAGTAATAAGCCGAAAGCAGGTCATAGAATTGATAATTCCAATTTTTTTTTATTCTTGACAGGCTCGAGTTGTTTGACCTCAGCTCTCCTGATGTTAAGTGACGGTGAAGTCGAAGATGATAAAGGACACCTAGCCTGGAATGGAAGTGGCTCTTAAGTGAGGCAGCCGGAATACACCGTTCGATGCTTGGCGGCAGGTTTACAATTTGAGGGTGGTAGCTAGCCAGCCAAGTACCAGAAAGTACCCTACCACCATGCTATGGTTTCCTCACGATGTTTTCCTTCACCGGCAGCTCAAGCTCATTGTTGGGGTTTGATCCCACGCCCTTCGGCATGCGAACCTACCGCACTAACCACTGCGCTATCATCGCTACATGTGTCAAAGTAATGAGCACCAAAACAGCGATGCCCTTTGTTTGTTACCATGAAGCGAGCGTCTCGTTAGTCTCATTACTTTAACATAAAAAAAAGTGTGTCTATTATGTTACTAAATCCGAGCGCCACAACTAGTCACAGTCACAAGTGGCTATTGAATCCCATATCTGTTTGTTTGTTTACAGATACTGTATTCGTGTCATTGCTATCACATGCCCTGGATATTTCGAGTGGCTAATAGTTTTTTTAACTTCACTTTCACTGAGTCTAGTTAAACATCATAGTATATACGAGTTGTAACTAGAAAAGGTTTTATTTCACTTCACAAGTTCAGGATTCTATGTAGGTGCCTAGTGTTTCAAATCGCCCGAGGTGGCCGTCGCAGGTTGATAACATTTTACGAAACCTAACCTAGAAAACGTACTAAAATATCAACACAAGTTATCTTTTTTTTATACTAGCAGATGCCTCGCAGTTTCGCCCGCGTAGTTCCCGTTCCCGTGGGAATACATGGATAAAAAGTATCTATGTCACCAGGGGATAGTGTGACTTCCCAACAGTGAAAGAATTTTTGAAATTGGTCCAGTAGTTTTTGAGTTTCTTCATTACAAACATACAAAAATCCAAAAAAAAAAACAAATCTTTCCTCTTTATAATATAATATACAGTAGATAGGCTTGCGTTTGACCACTAACTCACCTGATGATAAGCGAAGATGCGGTCTACGGTGGAGCACGCTTGCCTAGAAGAAACCAATTCACTCGCTACTTGAAGGCACCCAGACTGTATGTAGACAGCCCTGTTGGTTCATTGGTAGTATGGTCTGCTCCAAGAGCTGAAGGGCGTGGGTTCGATTCCCACCCAGGACTAGCATTTTGTGATTAAGCAAATGTTTGTTCTGTGTCTGGTTATACTGTATGTATTATAAGTAGGTATGTATTTACAAAAAAAAAGTATTTAAGTATTCTATCAGTTATCTGTCTTCCATAGCACAAGCTTTTGCTTAGTTTGGGGTCAGATAGCGCTGTGTGTATAGTACTACATTAAAAAAAACCTGGGAAAAGGAAATTATTTAATTGCAAATCAAAAACAATTCAATTCAATTTCAATGCAATGAAAAACGTCCTTAAACTGTTTCCAAACTTCGTACTACGTAAACAAAAGAAAACCTTCAGTTGAATTTTTCCAAAAAGTTGTAAAAGTAACAAAAGTTACTTATACGACGCTAACTTTCGACCGCCCCTTACCGAAATCCACGTGAAAACCCACAACAAAGCGAAACCAAACCACCAACATGTGCCCGAAATTTCTTCTCGAAAGTTCCCCATGTACTGAAACATGTGACCGAAACGACACGAGGCGCGTCCTTTTGGCGACCCACGTGGACTTGCAAAAGTTCGCAAGTTATTTACGTTGATTTTTGACCTTTGGTCGGTTGTGAGAAACGAAGGCTTTCCTCGAGTTTAGGGAGAAAAATTGACGCTTACGAATATGCAAACGTATTTATACTCACGTTTTTAAACCAAATCTTATGTAGATGAAATCAACAGTATTATGTATTTCACAAAAGCAGTTAGTAAGGAGTTGTTAACTTTAATTTTGCGAACCATATTTCATAAAATCAATTTTATGAACAGATATGTAAGTGATTTATGAAAATATAAAGTTTGCAAGGTCCATACGTTGAAATAAATACCTTTTTATTTAGAATGATGGTAAAGATCGGAGGAAGAAAACGATATATAAAATGTTTTTTTTTCTTTGGTTTTGGCGTCGCCTTTTTAGCATTTGCCAGTGTCAAGTGTTTTACATTTTCAAGTTTCATAACTTAAATAATTTGCTTCGTAGTTTTAGTCATAGTAAAAGTCCAGTCTTGGTCAAGTACAGTTCGTGTCAGTCAAGTCCAGTCATGCTTTAGAAAAGTAGTGACGACTTTACTACATAAAGCTTCGATGGAGATTTGGAAGCAACATGAAAAGTCATGTTTCACCACATTATATCATTTTCCCACACTTGCGCTTGTGATTCGGCACTTTATGAATAAAACACCACCATTTTTATGCATAAACACTCGACTAAACACCAGTTTTGAAAAAAAATACAACGGGGCGACACGACTCTTTCCGCGTTCCCGCCAAAACTCCATAAAATGTTATGTTTATGTTTTATAGGATGTTGCATATAAAATGAGTAGACTCCTTGGTCTTATTACTTTCCCTCTTCACGTATGCACAAATTAGTCAAGGCCTAACGATATACACAGAAATAGATCTAGATTTGTATGTTTAGTT
Source organism: Biston betularia (assembly GCA_905404145.2). Classification (NCBI taxonomy): domain Eukaryota; kingdom Metazoa; phylum Arthropoda; class Insecta; order Lepidoptera; family Geometridae; genus Biston; species Biston betularia. Next base: position 1,440,852 of record FR989884.1, read on the forward strand.
TCCGTATATATATTAAAATATAATTTGTTAAAATAATTTATATTTAAATGTAATTATAGTAAATAAATTATTTTGTATTATTTTGTATTTTTGTATGAGTCTTTGGCCCTATAAGGACCACCCATTCCCACTCACCCATTTTATGCGCAATGCGCTTGTATATACCTCTTCTCTTCTTTTTTTCTTTCTTTTTTTATAAATTCTGGTGGCCCCTGCGACACAAGCTCTTACTTAGTGCAGGGTCCACAAGTAATGCTACAAAATCTAGTTTGTTAATTATAAGGTTTAATTAATTTAATTAATTTTAATTTAATACCTATATCGCATACTGCTTTTTTTTTAATCTTTGTAGTAATAAAATAAATTAAAGCTTTTTTTTGGCATCACACTTTCTTCATTCTGCCTGTCAAGAAGTCTATACTTCTATAAATCTTTGTTACAGTCGAAATCATATAAAGTAAATCACGGTAAAATCTAGTCCATGCCCTAGTAAAGTAATGATGACTTAGCAAGAAGTTTCTACGGAGTTTTGGAAACAACACGGGAAGACATGTCTCACCACTTTATAATACATACGTTAATTAAGCAAGTCACGGTTAAGTCCAGTTCATGCCCTAGTAAAGTGATGATGACTAAACAAGAAGTTTCTGAGGAGTTTTAGAAACAACACGAGAAAACATGTGTCACCACTTTACATAACATTTAAGTAAATTCAGCACTCTGTGATTTAAACATTTAACTTTAACAATTGTTATGTAACTTTTAAAAATACCTCTAAGTACGTCTCATGAACTGTATTATTCAACATTGATTATAAAACTCTACTCCAAAAACGCTTTTGTTCTTTTTACGCAAAGTACTAGGATGGCAGCCACAAGGAAGATCGTGAAGTGGCCACGTGGACTTTTAAACTCGGAGTACGGTTGAAAACCCGCCCAACGTGGCTTCTTTCCAGTACCAAGGCACCATAAAGAAAAATGAATTGCAAAATTTCACGTGTTTTTCTAACTTAAAGCAAACGTTGCCAAACCGCGCATGAAACAACGTGACAACATTTTTTTAAACTTTTTTTCTCTTTGTCTTATTTTTCTTTGGTGAATTTTGGCAACGAAACCTTTCAACGTTTTTTTTTTGTTGACTGGGTAGTAACGCAAAATCAGTAAAACAATTATAAATAAGAACAAAGGTCGCAAAGAAAACTTAAAAATAGTCCAGTGGAATGCACAAAAAAGTTTTATTACAAAAGATGAATGGGAAACGTAAAAACTCCACGTTGTATTAATTTCCTAAAAAGTATAGTTTTTTTTCCAGTGTTTTTATGTACGATCTTGGTGGTACCTATTTTTTTTTTTTTTTTTTTATGGTTGACAGGCTAGTTGTTTGACCACAGCTCACCTGATGTTAAGTGAAGGTGTGGTCGAAGATGGTAAAGCACACCTAGCCTGGAATGGAACTGGCTCTCAAGTGAGGCTGCCGGAACACACCGTTAGATGCTTGGCGGCAGATTTACCTATACATAAAGTGTAAAATTATAAGCTCGAGTGGACAAGTGATATAATGTCGAGTAACGATTGTTTTACAGACTTTCGAAGAAGCTTCTAGTAAAGTCACTTAATCACGTAACTTTGTGACTAAGACTTATTCTAACTTAAAAATGTAAACTTGATATTGGCAGAATGCTCGAAGTACGATGGCGGGGGTTTTGGCGGGAACGCGGAAAGAGTCGTGTCGCCCCATTGTATTTTTTTCCAAAACTAGTGTTTTATCAAGTGTTTATGCATAAAAACGGTGGTGTTTTATTCATAAAGTGTCGAATCACAAGAGCGAGTGTGGGAAAATGATATAATGCGGTGAAACATGACTTTTTGTGTTGCTTCCAAAACTCCATCGAAGCTTTATAGTAAAGTCGTCACTACTTTACTAAAGCATGGATGAACTTGACTGACACGGACTGTACTTAACCAAAACTGGACTTTGACTATAACTATAGCTGCGAGGCAACTTATTTAACTTTTGAAACTTGAAAATATAAAATACTTCGTAGCGTTGATAGCTCAGTGGTTAGTGCGGTCGCTTCGCATGCCGAAGGGCGTGGGTTCAAACCCCAACAATGCGCTTGAGCTGCCGGTGAAGGAAAACATCGTGAGGAAACCATAGCATGGTGGTAGGGTACTTTCTAGTACTCGGCTGGCTAGCTACCACCCTCAAGTTGAAAATCTGTCGCCAAGCATCTAACGGTGTGTTCCGGCAGCCTCACTTGAGAGCCAGTTCCATTCCAGGCTAGGTGTGCTTTACCATCTTCGACCACACCGTCACTTAACATCAGGTGAGCTGTGGTCAAACACCTAGCCTGTCAGCTATAAAAAAAAAAAAAAAAAAATACTAGACACTGGCAAATGTTCAAAACGCGACGCCAAAACCAAAGGGAAAAAAGTACGATGGCAAAAAAGAATTAAAAACTATTGCCATTTTATTTTACCAGTAACGTTAAAACGTTAACATCATTTTAGTATGTCAGTAGGTATGTAAGTAGGCATGTTTGGGTCGTTGACTTTAGGTATAAAATATCTACGATAGCATATTTACATATATAAGCATTCTCACGTTTACCTCGAGTGGGTTTATTAAACGTTGGCATTAAATAATTGGCTGATCACTCTGTATTGTTTTCATCCTAAAACATATTTTTAATGACACTGGCGCTATCTTATTTTTCTAGGAAAATAGTTGCTGACGTTACTGCGATTGACGCAAACCTCCAAGGATATCTGCCTTGAGAGCTGTAGGGCGTGGGTTCGATTCCCACTCAGGGCAAACATTTTGTGAATAAACAAATGTTTGTTCTGTGTCTGGGTGTTCTGTATGTATTAAAAAAAAGTATTTATGTATTCTATCAGTTATCTGACTTCCATCACACAAGCTCTGCTTAGTTTGGGGCCAGATGGCGCTGTGTGTATAGTCCTACAATATTTATTTATTTATTTATTTATTTATTTATTTATATAAATATAGTTATGCCGCCGATAATTTATATTTTACCAGGTGCCGCCAAGCAGTAGTGTGCAAACTGTGCTCTCGTTTGAAGGGTATTGCAGCTAGCGATATGACTGGGCTGCTGAAACTAACCATCTTATGTCTCGATGTAACGAGCGCCAAATCAGCGACTTTCGATTTTCTACTCAAAGTTATGTGTATCGCTGGTCATGGACAGACGTTATCTCTTGGAAACAACTGGAAATATTAAATACTATTTCTCAAGCAAATATCTAAGTTCCTAATTTATGGGGTGAAACAGAAAGGTAACACAAAGTCGATAGGAGCCTATTACGGGTACTCACCATTGTAAACACTTATGTACATATATTATGGGAACAACTTTGAAATAGAAAAATTAGTTGTTCCATTAATTTTTCCGAATGCTAATGATATGCTAATGACTTAGTACCACTATTAGACGTAACCCCGTATATCCAAGAAAATCACGTTAATCCATTGTTTACTTATCACATGAAAGAAGGACAAATATTTGTAGCGATCAGTGGTTACCGCGGTTGGTTCACACCTAAGGGCGTGGGCTCAAACCCCAACAATGAGCTTGAGCTGCCGGTGAAGGAAAACATCGTGAGGAAACCATAGCATGGCTGTAGGGTATTTACTAGTACTCGGCTGGCTGAAAACCCTCCAGTAAAAGTATGAAAGTAAAAAGCCAAAATGAGGCTGTCGAAGCACATCGTTAGATTTTCAACTTGATTTAATCGAAGGTCAACATTTTTTTTTGTTTACCGGGTTGTATCATAGTAAAAATTGTTCATTATAATGAAACCAGTGACCCCCTTTCGGCTTTGTACATCCCAAGTTTATAACCCTGACATAAAATGTACATATGAGTAACATACAATATTCAACTAGATATATGACTATTCCATTAAAATGTAGTAAATTCATAATTTGTGATAAGGGCAGGAAGAACTGATAAGCGTATTCAATGACACTAAAAATACTTATTTCCTATTTCATTGCCTATATTTTAGCGAATGTTCTAATTACTTATGTATCTACTGAAGTGAAAAATTAGATTCGTTTGTCAAAAATTTTTTTACATAAACTATCCCCTTACATTTTACTGTACAAACATTTATATATTTATTGATTTAAATGAAGCAATGTGGGGACTATATATATACTGACTCTGAAATACAGCCGAAGGAACTAAACTGGATCTATTTATATAAAAATATAAACAATATATTATTAGTTTTTTTTTTTTTTTTAATTTTTAAAGAATTGTCATCTCGTTTGGTCGACGCCACACGTGAACAAAACGCTGGCCTTTATTTTGCTCAGCGTTTGAGTATTGCCATACAACGCAGCAATGGGGCCAGCGTTTTGGGAACTATTCCCATTGATAGCGGTCTTTTAGAGTAGTTATTATTTTAAGTTATTTTGTTTTGTTTAATTGAAGATATTTATTATACTTTTTTTCATAAATAAAAAAAAAAAAAAAAAAAACAATGTAGTTAAGTAATATGTATTAGATACAGATTTTCAACGTCCGGATTGTAGCTAGCCAGCCAAGTACTAGAAAGTACCTTAACACCAAGCAGAAACGTAAAAGTTATACTAAATGTCCCGTTTATAACATTGTATGCTATTGGTGATAGATTTCCTTAGCAGGAGATTGTCTTAGTAGATACCACCGCAGTGCCAGATATTCTGCCGTCAAGCAGTAGTGTGTTCCGGTTTGGAGGGTACTGCAGCTAGCAAAATTACAGTGCTGTTGAGACTAACCATCAAAAGTGTCACAGTAATGAACGCCATAGCAGCGATGTCCTGGACTTTGTTATGCTACTGAAAGTTTTGTGTATTGCTGCAATGGTTATGGGCATGCGTTATGTCTTACCATCAACAAAGCGTCTCGTTCGTCTCATTACTTTTATATAAAAACATATTTATGTATTATCATCTGTGATATAGGAATGATGTATCAGTAACACTTGATGCATCGATACTTGATCTAGAAATCTAAGTTGCACTGATAAATCGGGACGCAAAAAATAATAACACTTCATTTCATACGAGTTATTGAAGTGAATATTACTTTATGTATATAACAATATAAACAAGATCACAACACAACGGTGTATGTATGTTTAGTGTGTAATACAGTTGTATTATATTCTATTCTATTCTAAGGACAACTAGCGCATAAGACTCTTTTGTTTTCTGTAATTGTTTTTCTAATTCTAGGATGCACAAAAAAATAGTTTTGATGTATCAATCTATCACATATTAATCAGTATCACATAATAAAAAGTAACCCTTGTTTAAGGCGTTAGCCGTATTTCGCCTACTTCACGTCATTGTGAAGTAGATTTGAGAGAACGAATATAATTGACGTAGATTACATGTTTTTGATTTATTTTTATATTATTTCACTTATATTGTGCGTATCGCTCAACATTGAATGCGCTGCCTGAGTGGGTGTTCCCTGATGGATACAATCTGAGTGTCTTTAAGTCAAGAGTGAATAGATATCTTCTAGGCCAACGTGCTCCATCGTAGACCGTATCTTCATTGAACATCAGGTGAGACTTTGGTTTGACATGTGCATTTACTATACAAACATTTTTTTTTGCGAAATATTTGTGAGGCATGAATGCAGATGGCATGAGCGGCAGCGTAAGTGTGAAGCAAGACAAGGAAGATTTCAGAGTTTTTGCATTGTACTTGTCGTTAATGATGACCTTCTTTCAACGTTATCCCAAGCTATAACCCCGTAGGAGCGGACCACATGCACTATTTTTGTTGCAACATTTAGTCTGGTCGATGCAAAATATTTAGAAATTTAATAAAAAAAACTAGAACATACGCAATATAAACTGTATTTTATTGTGTATTCATTTAAATATTCTATTTTTATACGCCATTTGGAGAGTTTAGATTCCTATTTGTCAGATTAATAGAATCATTAGGAGGAAAAATTGTGACAAAATATTAAGTAACTACATAAAACTGGCAAAATGCACCAAAGGATTCGCCAAAAATTAAACACCTTTTACCAAAGTATCAAATACTTAATAATGGAAGAATACACCAAATGCTATGCTTGTAAAAGAAATTAAATAACCTTTTGACAAAAGGCGCGTCAGTGTAGTGTAGGCCGCAGATTTCCCCGGACATTGCCGAAAACTTTCCAAGATGGCGGCCGGTCCTGCACCTGAGTGCGTGTTATGCAACATGTAACCAACTTTGTTTACATGCCACTTTTTTGTCCAAGTTTTAATGTTTTGTTTTACTTAAGAACTAGCTTCGCCGCGCGGTTTTCCCGCATAAAACTAACCTCAATACTAATCCAGGGTATAACCTACCAGTATATCAAATTTCATTTAATCCCATTACAACGTAAAGTAACGCATATATAGATAAGCAAAGTAAAAAAGTGCATATATATAAACAGGCAAACTTTTGTTTAGCGTTACTGACCTAACTTACTTAAGGTTTAATCAATTATACATATAAAGTAACTATAGCCGTTTACATATATAAATTGAAATATTTACATTTAAAACGTTATCTTTTACCATCAGGAAAGCGTCTCATTTAAAAAAGTAATTTGTCATAAATTACTTTTTTAAATGAGTCATTGATTTAACATTCAAAAATACGTAAGTAAAATAATTCATAGCTTAGATGATTAGTAAGTTTGACTAGTAGTTTAAGGTTTAACAATTATACTCTATGAATTTGAAAACAACACAAACACGCCTCTTTAGGGGCGCTTACCCCTACTCTATATCTTTCAATCCGTTACGATCCTGACATACCTACACCACCTCTTCGAATGAATATCAGTAATACGACATTTAAAAAAAACTTACAAAACCATGCTATGTATAAGAACGACTAAAACATAATGTTGAAGCATCCTTTAAACATAAAATCGTTTTTGTAGCAATGATAGCTCAGTGGTTAGCGCGGTAGGTTCGCATGCCGAAGGGCGTGGGTTCAAACCCCAACAATGAGCTTGAGCTGCCGGTGAAGGAAAACATCGTGAGGAAACCATAGCATGGTGGTAGGGTACTTTCTAGTACTCGGCTGGCTAGCTACCACCCTCAAGTTGAAAATCTGCCGCCAAGCATCTAACGGTGTGTTCCGGCAGCCTCACTTGAGAGCCAGTTCCATTCCAGGCTAGGTGTGCTTTACCATCTTCGACCACACCTTCACTTAACATCAGGTGAGCTGTGGTCAAACACCTGGCCTGTCAAACATTAAAAAAAAAAAAAAAAATCTAAATACACACAACACACAAACACACACATACACGATTTGGTTTTACACAAACATTTTTTGGTTTTAATCTACAAGAGCTCACCGGAAGACCAGCGCTGGTCATACCGCTTAGTATGCCCAGTATTATGCCGAGGTGAGCCCCTATTTTGTAACTGTTTGTTTTTGTGTTTGTTACAATATAAAACCATTTTCTTCCTTTTTCTCTTTCATATAATTCGTTTTATTAAAATACATAATTGTTATTATTATTTATTTATTTATTAGTGTTACATCTCCCGTCTGTATCTTATGTCATCTATCGTCTTTTCTTGGTTGCCTGGAAGAGATCGCTTTTAGCGATAAGGCCGCCATTTGTGGCACTAGTTCATAAGGTTGTTCTCTGTACTTCTTTGACAGCCCCGTTGGCTCATTGGTAGTGTATCTGCCTTGAGAGCTGTAGGGCGTGGGTTCGATTCCCACTCAGGGCAAACATTTGTGAATAAACAAATGTTTGTTCTGTGTCTGGGTGTTCTGTATGTATTATAAGTATGTATTTACAAATAAAAAAAAAAAAACAAGTATTTATGTATTCTATCAGTTATCTGACTTCCATCGCACAAGCTCTGCTTAGTTTGGGGCCAGATGGCGCTGTGTGTATAGTCCTACGATATTTATTTATTTATTTATTTATTTATTTATTTATTTATTTATTTATTTATTTTACTTTTTTTCTGTTTATGGTGTGCACAATAAAGAGTTATTTAAGAGTATCTTTCGTTTTTATTTTAATCAGCATTTTCATTTATGTATTCGCCAATTGCAGGAACTATTGACCTGAGTTTACTTTAAAACGTACCTATTTAATTAAAATACATTCGTCTACGAAAACGAAACAGCCTAAATACTTCTGTACCCTTAGTATCTACTTTCACATCCTCCGGAACAGTACAAGTAAAAGGTTTGGCAAGAACACTAGAATCCGCGCACATCCGCGGCTTACAACACGGTGGTCAGCAGACCAGCTCGACGCAGCGCCGCGGTGCCAGACGGCGCGCGCGCCGCGTGTCGCAACGCACGAATGTATGTCAGACCGCCTTATGTCATGCAAGAGAATGTTCAAGTAGTTTGCTTTTAAGGTTTGTTGTTGTTGATTACTTAATATTGTTTTTATTTCTTTTACTGCTGCGACTGCCCTGTTATAATATCTGTTTCAAGAACTACACAGGTTCGATTCCCATCCAGAAAAACTTTTGTTCTGTGTCTGGGTGTTCTGTATGTATTAACAAAAAGAAAAGTATTTAAGTATTTTATTAGCTATCTGGTTCCCGTAGTAAAAGCTTTGCTTAGTGTGGGGCTAGATGTCGCCGTGTAAGTATCCTACGATATTGATTTATTTAATTTACTTTGGCTTTTTAATTCATTATAAATATACGACAATTTTGTAAGTAAAACGCCAAAACTAACGATAAAGGATATAAAATTAGCTTTACTATGCGGATTCACTCCGTTTTCCCGAATAAAAGTATTATATTCATTAATAGACCTCGACAACACGGATATAGTAAGAAGACTAAAAAAGACAAAACCTTTTGAGTTAGTGTATTAAGTTAGTAATGTCAGTGCAGTGAGTACTACGTATTATAGAACACATGAACAAAGTGTCTTCCCCTTAATAGAGACAGTAAGAAAAGTGTCGACGGACGCATTCTTCGATTATACTCTACTTAGCAATTTAAGTTATATTAAAATTACTTATTAGTCTCAACTAGGCTAGATTGTAATAACAATGAGGTATCTAACAACAAACAGATACATCTTCAGAAGGAAAAAATAAATTAATACACCATAATTATAATGTTTTCTGTATTCCAAATTTCATCCAAATCCGTTAAGCCGTTACAGCTTGAAGAAGTATCTACCAAACACACATAAACTTGCGCAGTTATAATATTGGCGAGACGTTATATAGTGAGATAAATTTATATTAATAGTTCTTTAAGATCGGTGGATTAGGTCAAAGAAAGAGATGGACTGAATAAAAAAAATCAATAGTGAGTTATTGAGAGCAAGTAATGACCATGATTACGCTAATTTGGAACATATAAGGTATAAATACATATTTATAAGTGAATTTGGCCGTCCCAGTTGTATTTACTATTCGTGAGTAATATAAAACTAAGTTCCCGTAACCCGTTCTAAAAAAGCAATCATACAATTCAGAATCGGGAATATCTAATTTCTAAATCAAATTTGATAACCCTTTGGTTCATTGCTATAATACCAATTTGCTTTAAAAGCTTTAGGGCGTGGATTCTATTTCAATCCAGGACAAACATTTTATGGTATAAAAGAATGTTTGTTCTGTGTCTGGGTGTTCTGTATGTATTTACAACAACAAAGTATTTACGTTCTTTTTTTTATGTGAAAGTAATTAGACGATCGAGGCGCTCTCCTGATGTTAAGAGATAACGCCTGCCCATGACCATTGCAGCGATACACAGAACATTGAGTAGCAAAACAACGTCCAGGGCATCGCTGCTTTGGCACTTATTACTTTGAGACTAGATGGTTAGTCTCAACAGCCCAGTAATTTCGCTAGCTGCAGTACCCTTCAAACCGAAACACAGTAATGTTTGCACACTACTGCTTGGCGGCAGAATAACTGGTACTGCGGTGGTACCTACCTAGACGACCAAGTAAACGTTTTTACGTAAAAGTCGTAAAAGTACGTTTGACAAGGCAAGTGGTTGACCACAGCTCACCTCATGTTAAGTGACGATGTGGTCTAAGACAGTAAAGCGCACCTAGCTTGGAATAAAACTGGCTCTCAAGTGAGGCTGCTGGAACATACCGTTAGGTGCTTGGCGGCAGATTTTCAGCCAGACTAGTATTTGAAAATACCCTACCACCATTCTATGGTTTCCTCAGTATATTTTCCTTCGCCAGCACCTCAAGCTCATTGTGGGATTGAAATCCACGCCCTTCGGCGTGTGAACCGACCGCATTAACTATTGAGCTAACATCGCTATAATCTATCAGTTATCTGACTTCCATAGTGCAAGCTTTGCTTTGTATGGGGTCTGATGGCGCTACAATGTCCTACGATATTTCAAACTTAAAGATTATTGAATTACTAGTAAGTAGGTAATTATGATTTTTTTGTCATGTCATTTTAATATATTGACAATTTTGTTTTCGGTATTGACATATTTTACATTGACAGTATTTTTATATTGACAATATTTTTTTACATATATTGACATGTTTGGATATTGACATACCTTATTATGACATGTAATCAATGTTTTAAACCCCAATTAATGACATGTTTAAAATTTTGAAGTGACTTGTAACATTGGTGTTATCAATAAAGTATTTGTATTTGATATAAAAAAAATGTACCAGTAGGTAGTTATGTGTTTTGAACATTAAATGCGCAACTACTTACGTGTATTGTGTAGTGTCAGCAACGGAATAAATATAAGAGTTAATGGAAAACAATGCACAATTTTACATAAATGATGATTCAAATGAAAAAATATCTGCTGATGCTACAGTTGCATACAATATAGTAAAATTGTAAATCGTTTTAAAATATAATTATTTACAAAACAATTTTTTTTTTTTTGGTATGTGTGTTACGCGATCATCCCGCCAATTATGAATCGATATTGATGATACTTTTTTAGTTATCATACTTCAGAGGTGGTCCTATACACATTTTTTCAAAATCAACCGAGCGGCTTTTGAAAAATCAACAAAAATCTAAAAAATGTATACCTACATCGATGATATTCGAGAGCCCCGTTGGCTCATTGGTAGCATATTTATCTTAAGAGCTGAAGGGCGTGGGTTTGATTCCCGCTCAGGACAAACATTTTATGTATCAACAAATGTTTGTTCTGTGTCTCGGTGTTCTGTATGTATTAAAAGTATGCATTTACAACAAAAAAGTATATATGTATTCTATCAGTTATCTGACTTCCATCACACAAGCTCAGCTTAGTTTGGGGTCAGATGGCGCTGTGTGTAATGTGTGTATGTATTTGCATGCCGAAAGGTAGTTTGTGGTGTTTCTTGACTCATTATTGGTTTACACCTGTACTTACCCATAGCGCAAATAAATTGATTATCAATTAAGAGTTTCATATTTGAATGCAGATAAATACACAAATTATGTTGTTATTTGATGCTATTTTATATAATTTATATGTCTTTCTCATTTCACATAGTCACGACAACAAATTCCCCTAATTTAAATTCGCGAATCGTGACTCCATACAACATGACACCGTCCAAAACACAAAGGCCTAACGTCGAAAAAAGTGAAAGTGCGATTGTGGCAAACGTACGCCCACATTATGCCTAGTGTTGCCCAAATGCAAGAACAAGACGAGACTTAGCCAGTCTTGGTCTTGGTCTTGCGCCAATACACCTGGTCTTGGTCTTGGTCTTGGTCTTGCGCTCCCAGTCTTGGTCTTGGTCTTGGTCTTGCAGCAAGAGTCTTGCAAGTCTTGCAATTAACACAATCAAAAAATACAGATTATTACCTACTTGTACAGACGCGACGCGTGAATAAAATATATGTAAAGAATTAGTGCCAATCACTATTCTTTACATATAAGTGAATGTTTTGGCGTACATCTATACTTATCTATACTAATATTATAAAGCTGAAGAGTTTGTTTGTATGTTTGATGACAGAAGTTTTAAAATAAATAAATAAATCCTGAACGTCACTATACCACCAAAGTTACTATTCCTCGTGGACGAAGTCGCGGGCACTGCTAGTAAATACTTACTCTCATCATCTCTCTCAGAGATATTCGGGCTGGTAAGCAATACAAAACTCTTATCGCAGGCTTTTTATTTTATTAGTAGGTCAGTACTTACGCTTTTTATATTATTTTATTAGTTTTGTAGAATTTTTTTACACGTTTCAAGTATATTTAAAAGTAGCTACAATATTTATCAAACGGGTGATATTTGAACACTTTTTTGCTATTTTTTCTTGTAAAAACTTAAGAAATATAATGACTAAATGTACAATAATAGTACCTAAGTAATTAGTTTAAAACCATATAATCAATATTATAATATATACTTACTAGAATAAATTATTATGACATCTACTACCTATCCTTAACATTTTTTCCTATCATAATACTACTTGCGTGATCAGTATAATGTATTCATTTTCATTCTAAGCACTCTGAAACTTATTTATTCTTTGGAACACCTGTAGGTACTCTTAAAATTCGAAATTATTTGAGTATACCTACGCCCTGTGGCGGCAATCAAATAGTGTCAAATGTTGTGATTTCGGCGCGGCGGCAACGATTGTTGTATATGATTACAAAAGAAGCCGCCGGCGCGTGTATCATAACCATGTACTTCCGAAAAGCGGCAAATTTCTTTGAGAAGTAAGTACAAAACCTTTGATGCCGCATTATCAAAGTGCCGATGGTTAAAACATAACTATGCATGCACTCAGTTTGATTTTAATGGATATTTTTTTATTCGCTATGTAGGTATGTTTATGGTATTAGTCGTAATGCGCATAGGTCCAGTTTTTCATATTCTTTGATACAGTTTTTTGCGTCTCATAGAATTCCTAAGCGTACCTATACACCGAACTGTTACACCTAACTACTCCGTGAAATAGCGCTAAGTCCTAGCTGCAAGACGCAAGAGTCTTGCAGGCTTAGTCTTGTTCTTGCTCAAGTCTTGCACGGTCAGTCTTGGTCTTGGTCTTGCTAAAAATACGCGGTCTTGTTCTTGGTCTTGGTCTTGCAAAAACGCAAGAACAAGACCAAGACTGCAAGACCAAGACTGAATTTGGGCAACACTAATTATGCCTACATTAGGCCGTGTCATAGACAAAATACGTTTTCATAAATACAATATGCCTATTATAAGTCGGTAAGCGGTTTGGGGAATTATGGAAAAGAGATCGTAGATACAGACCGAGCATTGTTTTAGATAAATAGATAGATATATATAACTCTTTATTGTGCACATCATATATAGTAAAGAGTACAGAGAACAAAAAACCTTATTAACTAGTGCCACAAGTGGCGGCCTTATCGCTAACAGCGATCTCTTCCAGCGTTTTATGAACTTGTTAAAGGTTGGCACTTGTAAATATGTAATTTTTTTGTAAAATTAATAAGACGAAACGCTCTCCTATATAACGCCTGCCTATGACCATTGCAACGATACTTAGAAGTTATAACTACTTTGAAATATAGTTCAGGGTATCGCTGCTTTTGCGCTAATTACTTTTGAGAGATTTGAGAGTTTCAATAGTCTTGTAGTTTTGCTAGCTGCACCATTCAAATGAAAACAGTGATGTTTCATAACCACTTGGCCGCGGAATACCTTGCAAATCTAGCACCTAGTAAATGCTCTCTCTTATAAAATTCGTTGACAGATAATTGACTGAGACATGGATGAAAGAAGTGACTTATGAACTTTTTTTTACAACAGTGTAGGCATGTGTTTGGTCACGATCTCACATGATGGAAAGCGACGATGTGGTCAAAGATGGAGCACGCTTGCCTAGAAAATAATATATTCTCTTTTTTTTGCTACCCCGTATTGTACTTAATTGGAAACACACGCAGTCATATTGTGTATGACATAAAATCGGGAGCGTTTGTCTAAAACATTTGATGGTCTCATTATTGTAGTAATTTCGCTTGCAACTTATATTGGGCACACTGTAATCTGAATCATCGGTTGTAGGAGGTTATTTATTTATCTAGGGGTATGCAAATCGCGCGTCAGTTTGGTTTGAGTGGATAATTAACGTATTTCTATGAGAAGTTTTGCCTGTTGATTTATTGGCTGATCACAAAGACTTTACCGAAACATAAATTTGATTTATATTCGCGGGTAACACTGGACGCGTCACAATAACTAAGTATTGTAATAGTTTTTTCGTGTTTATTGCAGTATAAATAGCAAAATTTATACCGCTTTACTGTAAGCCTCGATGGTGTTTTAGGAGTAACACGAAAAGTCACGTGTCACTACATTATATCACATCCCTACAATAGCGCTTGGAATTCGGTACTTTATGAATAAAACAACACTATTTCTATGAAGATGAACAAACACTAGTTTAAAAAAAAAATACAACGGGGCGACACGACTCTTTCCGCGTTCCCGCCAAAACTTTTTTTTTTCTTTGGTTTTGGCGTCGCGTTTTAAGCATTTGCCAGTGTCAAGTATTTTATAGTTTCAAGTTTCAAATGTTAAATATGTGTCCTCGTAGCTATAGTTACAGTCAAAGTCCAGTCTTGGTCAAGTAGGTACAGTTCATGTCAGTCAAGTCCAGTCATGCTTTAGTAAAGTAGTGGTGACTTTACTATAAAGCTTCGATGGAGTTTTGGAAGCAACACGAAAACTCATGTTTCACCACATTATATCATTATCCCATACTCACGCTTGTTATTCGGCACTTTATGAATAAAACACCACCATTTTTATGCATAAACACTCAACAAAACACTAGTTTTGGAAAAAAATACAACGGGGCGACACTACTATTTCCGCGTTCCCGCCAAAATCATGAAAACTTATTCTGATGATACCTACCTACTTTTTTTTTAATTCTAAACGCGGCACAGACACAAAACATCTAAAGCATCGTCACTAAACCAAACTATTGTTCCACAGAACATTAAAATAGTTAAAATCAACAAGTCGAGCCAGCGGAAGCCGCAATGTAGGGCACGACAGGCGAAAATGTTGTCACATACAATTGAAACTTAACCTTATATCCTTAACAATAAGGTTGTATTTAAAGTTGATACTCGTGTGGTGAAAATGAAAGCTGCATTTAACGATTTGCAGAAACAAATTTGTATGCTGAATTTTCGATCCGGTATAGCTACGCTCCTTTTTAAAATTGGTAATAGGCTACATTAGCGTATCTCCGTGGTGTAGTCAATAAATAAATAGCGATGATAGCTCAGTGGTTAGCGCGGTAGGTTCGCATGCCGAAGGGCGTGGGTTCAAACCCCAACAATGAGCTTGAGCTGCCGGTGAAGGAAAACATCGTGAGGAAACCATAGCATGGTGGTAGGGTACTTTCTAGTACTCGGCTGGCTAGCTACCACCCTCAAGTTGAAAATCTGCCGCCAAGCATCTAACGGTGTGTTCCGGCAGCCTCACTTGAGAGCCAGTTCCATTTCAGGCTAGGTGTGCTTTACCATCTTCGACCACACCTTCACTTAACATCAGGTGAGCTGTGGTCAAACAACTAGCCTGTGAACCATAAAAAAAAAAAAATAATAATAATCTTAGGTTTTTATTTTTACCTAGCCTAGGTGTTTGACCACAGCTCACCTGATTTTAAATGACGGTGTGGTCGAAGATGGTAAAGCACACCTACCCTGGAATGGAACTGGCTCTCAAGTGAGGCTGACGGAACACACCGTTTACTTGGCGGCAGATTTTCAATTTGAGGGTGGTAGCTAGCCAGACGAGTACTAGAAAGTACCCTACCACCATGCTATGGTTTCCTCACGATGTTTTCCTTCACCGGCAGCTCAAGCTCATTGTTAGGATTTGAACCCACGGTCTTCGGCATGCGAACCTACCGCGCTGACCACTAAGCTATCATCGCTACATACGTATCTATTTTCAATAAATAAATTGCTGTAAGTTGATAGTATATTTAGTTTTAATATTTATCCATTAATTACTAAGTCAAGCATCTAACGGTGTGTTCCAGCAGCCTCACTTGAGAGCCAGTTCCATTCCAGGCTAGGTATCAAACATAAAAAAAAATCACTAGCTGCAAACCGGAATACAGTAACGTTTATATTACACACTACTGCTTGGCGACAGAATATCTGGCACTGCAGTGGTACCTATATGACATCCTAAGGAGATTTACCACCGAGTTATGTATATTCGTTTATTTCAGCGACAGTTATGAAACTCGATTCATATAAAAAGTTCAAGAAAACAAACAACCAGTTCCAACGATTTTCCTAACATGGTTTAAGGTGGCACGATTTCCATACAAATAATTTTTTGCCATTTATGGGCAAATGGAGCATAATTTTACAGTGAAATCACAGCTACTGGCATTTATTTTGGTCTTTATTTGCGGTAAATCACAATTGCTTGAATAAAACTGTAGATTTAGCATAATCTACTGTTTTATTCAAAAATCATTTTGAATCAAACAGTAGATAAAATTTGATTATATGCTAATAATCTACTGTTTTGTTCAAGCAATTGTGATTTACCGCAAATAAATGCCACTAGCTGTGATTTCACTGTCAATTTAAGCTCCATTTGCCCATAAATGGCAAAAATGTGTTTGTATGGAAATCGTGCCACCTTAAGTTGAGAATTAATCACAGAAACTAAAACAGCCAGAAGTCAAGTGCAGTAAACGTAATGAGCATAAAAAAGCTTATTTACCAAGTTTTCTGTTATTTAACCCCAAAAGAAATTAAAGTTGAGATTTACTTAGAAGTACTGAAACTTTGGAAGTACCTACAAAAGGTTTGCTAAAAAATCGCTTTTGAATTAATTTTATGAGGGTAGCGAGTGAAAACTTGAGTCGCTGCTTATTAGGTAACTAAAAGCTTTATGTAATATTTTGACAGCTCTATTGGTTCATTGGTAGTATGTCTGCTTCGAGAGCTGAAGGGCGTGGGTTCGATTCCCAATCAGGACTAACATTTGTGTGACTAACATCGATGTTTGTTCTGTGTCTGGGTGTACTGTATGTATTATAAGTATGTATTTACAAAAAAAAAAGGTAAGTATTTAAGGTGATTCAATTTCCATACAATTTTTTTCCAATTTATGGACAAATGGAGCAAAATTTTAAAATCACAACTGTGATTTCACTATCATACCACTAATATCATAAATGTGAAAGTGTGACATTTATAATATTAGTGGTATGATAGTAAAGTCAACATTTGCATTATTTTGAAAAACTAAGCGAACAAACTCGCAAAATTTTATCTCATGGATCTTTATTTTTTTCCTATTTTTTTTTTTATAAATATTTTTATTTCATTATGATTAGTGTTGAAATGCTACCTTAATAATATGTAATGAAATCTCCGCAGTGCTAAAACCTTTAAAACTCAGACTAAACTTTGGAGTTCATGCCTAAGACTCGACTAAAACTTTCGAAACTTGGTTTAAAATCTTCTTAACTCGATCCACGCTTATTTTAATGTACGTTATGTAACAGCACCTACCTTGGAGGCCGAATTCCGGTTGTTCATGAAAATTAACTTACAAGTTTTCCTACAGACAAACTTTTCGGCCCTGAAAACTAATCGACTTAGCACAAACACAATCGAATTCGAAATCGAATCGAATCGAATCCTTCCATTACATCTCGATATTAAATATAAGTGTTCCTGGTTTTGGCGGGAACGCGGGAAGAGTCGTGTCGCTCCGTTGTATTTTATTCCAAAAAGTGTTTATGCATAAAAATGGTGGTGTTTTATTCATAAAGTGCCGAATTACAAGCGCGAGTGTGGGAAAATGATACAATGTGGTGAAACATGACTTTTCGTGTTGCTTCCAAAACTCCACCGAAGCTTAAAGAAAACTCGCCACTACTTTACTAAAGCATGGCACGGACTGGACTTGACCATACTAGACTTTGGCTGTAACTATACATGTAAGACATGAGTTATCGCAAAAACTCAAGACGAGGCAGTATGGCTTTATAGCTTTAGCCTGCCCAATAGGGCAAATTAAGTTAACAAAAAGAGTGTTTCTTTTACCGCTTACTTCTTTTTTTTTTTTTTGTACTATACACAGCGCCATCTGGCCCCAAACTAAGCAGAGCTTGTGCGATGGAAGTCAGATAACTGATAGAATAGATAGAATACATAAATACTTTTTTTTTAATACATACAGAACACCCAGACACAGAACAAACATTTGTTTATTCACAAAATGTTTGCCCTGAGTGGGAATCGAACCCACGCCCTACAGCTCTCAAGGCAGATATACTACCAATGAGCCAACAAGACTGTCAAAATACTTCATATAATTTTTCTACTGTTGCAAAGATTCCGTGCTGGTATGGAAAACTATATAGACATTTCTGGAACCATATTCTAGAACACGAACGTCAATAAATAATAGAAATATACAAATTTCGCCCGTCGAAGCAAAACGTATGTGTGATTATAGTTTTTGAAATTATGTATCCGAAATAGGTCATCGCGGTATCGAGACAGGAATCTGATGTTATTCAGAATTTTATACATTTTCACTTTCGAAAAAGGTGAAATAGCGTTTAGCTTGAAATCTTATATC
The DNA here is from genome assembly GCA_905404145.2 of Biston betularia. Taxonomy (NCBI): domain Eukaryota; kingdom Metazoa; phylum Arthropoda; class Insecta; order Lepidoptera; family Geometridae; genus Biston; species Biston betularia. Next base: position 1,459,440 of record FR989884.1, read on the forward strand.
TCAAACAAACATCTAGCCGATTGATGGGGCAAATGGAACATTTTTAATACTATAAAAGTCAACGCGAACTGCATTCTATACATATACAAATTTGAGTTTTCTTCAACCAAATTAGTCTATCAGTCAGTGTCAGTTATCTGACATCCATCACACAAGCTCTGCTTAGTTTGGGGCCAGATGGTGCTGTGTGTATAGTCCTACGATATTTATTTATTTATTTTATTTTTATTTATCTATACTATTACAAAGAGGAAAGATTTGGTTATTTGTTTGTAATGAATAGGCTCCGAAACTACTGGACCGATTTCAAAAATTCTTTCACCGTTGGGAAGCTACACTATCCCCGTGTGACATAGGCTACTTTTTATCCCTGTATTCCCACGGGAACGGGAACTACGCGGGTGAAACCGCGAGGCGTTCGCAAGTATTAAATAAGACCATCTCTAAAACAATGTTCGTGCAGTTTTTTGTTAATTTTCTTTATTATTGACATAGTACGTTTTCTACTTGTTCTTGAATCCTATCAATTCTAAGGAGTTTTGGCGGGAACGCGGGAAGAGTCGTGTCGCTTCGTTGTATTTTTTTCCAAAACTAGTGTTTTGTCGAGTGTTTATGCATAAAAATGGTGGTGTTTTACTCATTAAGTGCCGAATTACAAGCGCGAGTGTGGGAAAATGATATAACGTGGTGAAACATGAGTTTTCGTGTTGCTTCCAAAACTCCATCGAAGCTTTATAGTAAAGTTGCCACTACTTTACTAAAGCATGACTGGCACGAACTGACACGAACTGGACTTGACTAAGACGACTTTGACGATAACCATAGTTAAGATACAGCAGAAATATCACTGAAGACGAGGCAGTATGGCTTTATAGCTTTAGCCTGCCCGAAAGGGCAAATTAACGAAAAAAAAAAAAAAAACTATCAATTCTAAGAAATTGCTTTTAGCGCTAACGCCAAAGACTGCCAGTTGCCAAAATTTTATTATTACATGCCTTTGGTGTAAACAATTAAGAATGTTTCTATCTAATAGTAATAATAATCTGTTTGTTTATTTTTTTGTATGTATATTGTTAATTATGTTGAAATATGTTTTATGTCCCAAATAAAGTGTTGTCTATTGTCTAATAAATAAGTTAATATTGTAGGTCATTACACACAGCGCCATCTGATCCCAAACTAAGCAAAGCTTGTGCTATTAAAGTCGGATAACTGATAGAATACTTACTTAAATACTTTTTTTTTTGTAAATACATATACTTATAATAAATACAGAACAGTCAGACACAGAACAAACATTTTGTTTATACCACAAAATAATTATTTATCCTGGGTGGAAATTGAACCCACGCCCTTCAGCTCTTGGAGTAAACTTACTACCAATGAACCAACAGGGCTGTCAATTATTCAATATTGCAAGGAAAACCCTCATACACGTCTTATCACCCAAATTGCACAACAAAATTCAATTCCGAAACCTACCTTAAGCATAAAAGATGACAAATCGACGTTGAAAAGCGAAAGTAGCCCAAATATCACCAAACTAGCTTGACATCCTCTACGAGCATGTATTCATCGAACGTCATCTCATAAAGAATTACTGTTATTAGGTATCTGTGAGAATTTCATAGAACCAATCTTTTTCTTTCTTTAGTCTTTTCCACCCTAAGGTTATCTGGAAGTGGACGCTTTTATTCCGATATGACGCAGAAAAACACTTTTTCGTGTTGTTTCAAAACTTTATAGAAGCTAAAGTCACTACACCTTTACCTAAACATAGACTGTACTTGACCGTGACTAGATGTATATGACTTTGAATTGTTTCGCTTGGTTTGATCTTAGACGCTTGAAAATATAAACTATTTGACACTGGCAGAAAACAAAACATGCGATGCCAAAACTAAAAGTGTAAAAAAATATTTAGTTATGTAATTAAAAAGTAATGTATAGAGTTTTGGCGGGAACGCGGGAAGAGTCGTGTCGCTCCGTTGTATTTTTTTCCAAAACTTGTGTTTTGTCGAGTGTTTATGCATAAAAATGGTGGTGTTTTATTCATAAAGTGCCGAATTACAAGCGCGAGTGTGGGAAAATGATATAATGGGGTGAAACATGACTTTTCGTGTTGCTTCCAAAACTCCATCGAAGCTTTATAGTAAAGTCGCCACTACTTTACTAAAGCATGACTGGACTTGACTGACACAAACTGGACTTGACTAAGACTGGACTTTGACTATAACTAGCTACGAGGACGCTTGTTTAATTTTTGAAACTTGAAAATAGATAAATACTTGACACTGGCAAATGCTAAAACGCGACGCCAAAACTAAAGAAAAAAAAAAAAAAAAAAAGTAATGTATATTTCATAGTTTGCCAACCTACTCATGACGTTACCTTGACGTCATACCTGATTGATAATAAAGCACTTGGCAGAGTATTAGCAAATGAAATGTGATTGATATAAGAAACTATTAGCGATTACTCTTTATTATACGATTGGCCATTAACAATGACGTATGTAAATAGTCTTAATTTGCGTTAAAAGAAATAATGACATTTTAAGATCTAGTACGCGCCACAATATTTTTTTTTCTAATTTTGAACACGCACGTCATCAATTTGTCGTACGTCAATAAATTATGTTAAAGATACGGCTGCATATTTGGGAGACCGCTGACCAAGAGTCTGAGTTCAAATCCCACGACACGCACTACTGTATTGCCGCTAGCTTCACTCGGTGAAAGAAAACATCAGATAGAATCATGTGTATGTATGAGAGTTTTCAATGTTCTTGAAGACAATTATAAAATCTTCCAATGTGGCCTTTATTTCTGATTCTGGTAACCCTAACAAAAAGAACAAAAAGTGCTCAGTCTGTGCAAAAAAATCAAATGAATTGCTTATAGATCGATGAAAGTTATAAGCAGACAATATAATTCTAATGTTGATCACTCAAAACCAGTTGGCTACGCTACACGGCATATATAGGCATGCAAAAAATACAGTTTCGTCTTTTTAGTAACTCTCTTCACTAGCTACGATCCTGGTACATATCCTTCATTTCTTCTAGTTAAAAAAAAAGATAAATTGTTCGAAATTTTGATAGGTTAGTTCGCTTATATTGCTTGCTTTTTTCAAAATTATATCTGATGAAAGGGAAATTTGTTATTAAAATCAAAACTTGTTTTCGTGAATTACATTAGCATTTTAAAATTATAAAATTCACATGGCTTTGTTTTCAAACACCTTCCTTGTTTTCCCAAATCTTACGCATATAAATATTATAATGTCCCCTTTCTGTAAATCTACATAATTGTCATTGGCAAGTGCGCTCAAGTGAAGGAATATGAATTTTTAAAGATATTATTTATTTTTTTTTGCATAAGGAGTTTACAATTTAGCTTTTTAGTTAGCATTATACAAAATTCTAACAATTTAATTGACGTTTAAGTTAGTTTTTATTATGGTCACTTTATAGCATGTTGTTTCTTTAGTTCGGGGAATCTCAGAAAACGGTGTATACCTACATAAGCTTAACAAAATTCAAGTAAGAAAAAAAACAATGCTTTTCTTCACTATAAGGTACCAGGATAACATAAAGCTATAGCAGGCTTCGAGAGCTGTAGGGCGTGGGTTCGATTCCCACTCAGGGCAAACATTTTGTGAATAAACACAATCATGTTTGTTCTGTGTCTGGGTGTTCTGTATGTATTATAAGTATGTATTTACAAAAAAAAAAGTATTTATGTATTCTATCAGTTATCTGACTTCCATCACACAAGCTTTGCTTAGTTCGGGGTCAGATGGCGGTGTGTGTATAGTCCCACGATATTTATTTATTTATTTATTTATTTATTATTATTCAAGACCACGTGGCGCGTGGGTTCGAAAGTGACAGTGACAGTCAATTAGCTTGCAGAGCGCATATAAAATTCTACGTAATTCAAATGTCACCTCGATAGTGTGAAGAATACGTTCCGACGACGACGATTTAATTTTGATCCTTAATTATGTACGGAGTTTTGAGGATAAGTCAAAAGTGGTTGGTATAGAAATTTTAATTGATAGAGTAGAATATGTGAGTAATGGGTTGTACAAAGGTTTATTCACACTAAATAATTAGATGCAAACTGACCTTTTGACCTCTATATCATCGCTAATACTCAATTGATTTTGCTCGTTTACAAACTTTACAAGAGAAAATATGGTCCAGATTAACGCTAAATAGAAAATAATAGGAAAGATGGAGGTAGTAGAACTTTGCCAAACTTGAGCAAATAGACCGATATCGACTGACCAGCCATAATTTAAAAATAAAATAACATTGTAACCAAAAAGTGTCTAAATGGCTATGTTATATAATATTATAAAAAAAAGGAACAATTAACAGGATTTATTTAGTTTTCCTGATTCTGAATACACTATATTGACAGCCTTGTTAGCTCATTGGTAGCATGTCTGCTTCAAGAGCTGTAGCGCGTGGGTTCGATTCCCACCCAGGACAAGCATTTTGTGATATAAAACAAATGTTTGTTCTGTGTCTGGGTGTACTGTATGTATTATAAGTATGTATTTACAAAAAAAAAGTATTTAAGTATTTTATCAGTTATCCGATTCCCATAGTACAAGCTTTGATTAGTTTGGGGTCAGATGGCGCTGTGTGTAATGTCCTACGATATTTATTTATTTACTATTTTATGATTAAAAAAACAAGAAAAACCGCAAATAGCGTTTTCGGTTTAGTCTTTTGTCTAGCTTATTTTAACGACTGCCTAAGAAAGGAAAATGTTTTCAGGGTTGATGTATGTATGAATGTATACATTGTGTATATATCTAATGTGAGTTTCTTTATTCCACCATAACTTTTAAATGCTTGAACAGGTTCAGATATATATGGGATATCGTTAGAATCATCCCAAGTGATACAAGTGAAGACAGATAACTGATAGAATACATAAATAGTTTTTTTTTTTTTGTAAATACATACTTATAATACATACAGTACACCTAGACACATAACAAACATTTGTCACACAAAATGCTTGTCCTGGGTAAGAATCGAACCCACTCCCTTCAGCTCTTGGAGCAGACATACTACCAATGAGACAACAGGACTGTCAGGGCTGGAATTACGCATACTATTAGAAGCCAAACTTGATTCCTAAGCTCTGTTCTCGACTTCTTTTTAAGATCATACATTTTCAACCATTTTTCGATTTTGATTACGAAGAAAAAACAAATAATCTAAACAAACGTTATTATATATTAGCTTTTGCTAACTTTATTATGATCAGTTTAGTAGTTAAGGCTTAAAATCCAAACTAATTCGTTTTCTCATTACTAGTGACCCGCCTCGGCTTCGCACGGATGCAATGTAGATACTAATGTGGTGCATATGTATGTATTATACATATATAAATCTTCCTCTTGTATCACTCTGTCTATTGGTGAAAATCCGTTGCGTAGTTTAAAAGATCAAAGCGTACAGATGACGGGAAGCGACTTTGTTTTATACTAAGTAAAGTTAAGAATATTGTCTTCAAACTGTTAGTCAGAGATTAACTGAAAGCGTTCTAGTCGGTATGACGGTACTAGTACAGTATGGAAGCAAAGGATTAAATCTGAATCACTTTACTTAGGAAATGTTTAACCGTTCCCCTTCCCATTAACAGTTCTGTGCCACAGCACATTGTTTAAATTCTCTCAATGCAATGATTAATAATAATTTGTAATCATTACGGTAATGATTACAATGGTAAGTTTAAACTAAAGCACGTGACGTGATTTGAAAAAGAAAGTGCATTAGTAATGCTGCGATTAAAATGTTTAATTGTTTTAACTGCGTAGTTACTCGATGATTCAAGTTGTAAAAAAATATCATCTAGATAAATAGATAGATAACTCTTTATTGTGCACACCATAAGAAGAACAAAAGAACCTTATGTACTAGTGCCACAATTGGCGGCCTTATCGCTAACAGCGATCTCTTCCAGGCAACCAAGATGAGAGCGAAAAACGAATAAGATAAAATTTCTATTTCTACCACTGATTTTAGACATTTTAATTTGATTGGTACGTAAAAAGGACTTATAGTATAAATATAAATATTACGAAATACCTACGATTAAAAAAAAGTCTTGAAATTCGTGGAGTTGGTAATTTGAATGCCTCGGAAATGCATTTTTTTATATTAATAATGTTATTTGTAACCTAACAAAAATTATGTTGCTTAGTATTTCAACTTTTTTTTTTTGAACCAAGCATAAAATTCTGTATTATACAAAAATCTTAAGTATTTAATAGAAATTTTAGATTTTTTGCTAATAAATAACCTGTTCTTCATTAAAATTGTGATTTAATCTCATTTATTTGGGACCAACCAATTTTAAGGCTACACTTTTACTGGACAGTAAGTAGGTATATTGAAAAGGAAATTAACTTATATATATGGAACACTAACTTAATTTTATGAACTTAACCTAAATACGTTTTATACTGAAACAAAACACAAATAAGCTATCAAATCTATTCACTTAACTAAAGGCAGTGAAATGTATATATTACATATATACTTACATGTAACACTTAGACCGAAGAAAGTCTAGAAACAACACTACCCAACATGCTAGCAGTCATATTTAAAATTCTATCTAACTAAATAAAGAAATTTCAAAAGTAATTGAGGTCAAGGAAAAAACAAAAGAACTTTCATAATAACTTCCAAACAACAGTGAAAACAACTCACGCATTTATTATACTCGTAGAAACAAGTGTACCGATAATAAACAATCATTGCGTAAGCGCTCATAAAAATAACAAAAACCCTTTTCTTAACGTGATTTACTATACGGAACAACTCATTGACAGTTTGTATCTCACGCACACTGATCCAGGCACACGCCCACTTGTAAACTATGAGGATAGTCAGACACACAAAACCATACTGAATCACACATCTAAACCGCAGAACGATACACATATGGAATCGACAAGAACTCACCTATGGTCAAAGCGTGTGGTCTTGACCATGCGGGGCTCCCAGTTGTAGCATCGAGCGGCATAGCTCCGTGATTTCCGGCAGGTTCAAATTAATCAAATGTACATACATCTGCTTGTGTAGGCTCAGTTCCCCTGACACCGCTTCCAGCCTCTTCAACAACGCGTCTTTCTCCCTTAAGAGTGCCTTCACCTTTTCCTCTACCTCCCGAGAGCGCACTTTAGCCTTTTCGCGAGATTTCCGAACCGCTATATTGTTCCTCTCACGTCGCCTTCTGTATTCGTCCGTGCCTTTGTCTAACGATTTGCCAGACGATCGCCTCGGCGGAGCGGTCTTGTGTTTCAAGAGAGGAGGTAGCAAGGGAGCTCCCAGGGGAGGCAAAGGTGTGAAACCTCCTCCGTAAGGACCGCCGACGCCGACTGGTGGCTGAGGGTTGTACTGGCCGGTATACTGAGCACAGGTCACGGATCTTCTAAAGTCGTGGGGCTCTGGAGGTTCTTCCTTTATAGGAGGCCCACCCTGTTCGTGACCCGAATTGGACTGCACGGGCGCGTAAGATACTCCAGAATGCACGGGCTGTGGCATGTATGCGAGCGTTGTTCGGTGGAACGATCGGGGCTGAGGAGACCGGCCTCCGGGAAGAATCTCCTGGAACAGGGCCATGGTCTCCTCACCTCTGAATTGGTCTTCGATAAGGTGTTGCAGATCAAGGCTTATCTCCTGGCCATTGAGCTCGTCTAGATCTGGCGGCGGGAAGGCCTGCCGCTTATCCTCGACGGTTTTCTTGAGCTGATCTGGTTGCGGCGGCGGCGGTGGCGCCGCGGCCGCGTCGTACATCTGTGGGGACTCCATGCCGCCGCTCGGGCCGAGAGTTGGCCCAGCGGCCCCTGTGGCCCGAGCCTCCACTTCAAAGCACTGAGAAGCCGTCACTGAAGCACATGCACCGTGACACTAATCGCGCGGCGTGTGATCGACTCGCGTGTAGACTGATAGCGGGCAACGAGAAACACGTACGTTCGCGGCAGCGGCCGGGCGCAGACTGGGCCGCCCGCGCTGCCGCGCAAGGTTGTCCGGAAGGAAGCGCTGAAACGCTGAAAGTTTGCGAGTAAAAGTTTGTTGCTCTGAGCCTGCGCTGCGTTTAGGACTCGCGGTGGTCGCCTGCCTCGCGCGCCGGTCTGCGCTTACTATTTAATTTGGGAATTCTAATTATTGTGCATATAAATGCAATGGTTGCGTAATTATTATACTATTTTGAGCTCGATTTTTAAATACGTTTTCGTACAAGTTATCATTGGAATGTTGGCTTAATGTAGGATTTTTTGTTTCAAGAAACAAAAATGCAAAACATCCAAAACTTATATGCGAACAGTAGCTACAAGTTTATAAAAAGGTATCTACTTTTAGTAGGTACTACGATAATTTTATTTTTTTTACACTTACATGTAGGTACGCCTTTGACCAATTCGCCTGATGGTAAGCGATGATGTGGTCGAAAATGAAGTACGCAGACTTTAAAAATGTCTAGATTATATCTATCAGAAAACGAGGAAGCCGGCAATAGGTATTACAAATACAAATACAAATATTTTATTGATAACACCAATATTACAAGTCACTTCAAAATTTTAACCATGTCATTAAATGGGTTTTAAAACACTGATTACATGTCAAAATAAGGTATGTCAATATCCAAACATGTCAATATAAAAAAATATTGTCAATATAAAAATACTGTCAATGTAAAATTTGTCAATATAAAAATAAGTATTTCTGTAAGGTTTATTAGGTATTTATAGTAAGTTTTTTAAAGATTTTAGTCTGGGTGATTAGGAGCTTGAATATCAAATTGCAATGAGTAGGAGTTTAATATTCATGGATTCGGCACATTAATCTCAGAAATTGGTCAACTTGTATGACACATCGTCAGAGTGTAGGCTGAACAATCTCAAAATCAACCAACATTGCATTTTATGTCAGAATATATGCACCTATACATATAATATATGTATAAAATCAATCTGCGTTTGAACTCCAAAACGTTTAGATCGATTTTGATGAAATTTCCAGACAATCCCAGCTGGTGATTCTGTGAAGTTTGGTAGCGATAGGATTGACTTCTTTTTTTTTCTAAAGTATACCCCCGTGCATATCGACTACGAGTGAGTCCAGAGTTCAAAGTGAGTGAGTGTGAGTTCTGTGTATTGCTGCAATGGTCATGGGCATGCGTTATTTCTTCATGAGAACGTCTCATTACTTTTACATAAAAAAAACACGAGCTGGCCACTAGTAAGACACAAGAATAAAGAAAACTATTTTTAGTCTACTTATAAAACAGAAAGGTTGTCATTTTAATCCAACACAAACTTAAGTTTTATGGATTATAGCTCAGTGGTTAGCGCAGTCAATTCGCATGCTGAAGGGCGTGGGCTCAAACCTCAATAATGAGCTGGGGCTGCTGGTGGAGGAAAACATCGTGAAGAAACCATAGCATGGTGGTAGGGTACTTTAAGTACTCGGCTGACTAGCTACCACCCTCAAGTTGAAAGTCTGCCGCCATGCATCTAACGGTGTGTTCCGGCAGCCTCACTTGAAAGCCAGTACCAGTGTAGGTCAAGTGTGTACTCCATCTTCGACCACATCGTCACTTAAAATCAGTTGTGTTGAAATACCTAGCTAGTCAATAATAAAAAAGAATTTATCGTTCTGATGTATTTAATCACATTATTAATTCACTATCAGTACAATGGTTTCGCGTGCATCCAGATCGTGCTGATATTTGAAAGATATAATTTGAGTTTATTGTGTTGTATTGTGTTCTATTGTATAGGAGTAAGCGATAATTGTTCATGTATGTAAGCATCTTGGCATTTCTGACACAAGAAACAAGCGTGAACAAGTCTCGAGTGAACCATTCATAAAAATGTTAATGTAACATTAATTGCACTGCGTGGCAATTAAAAAAAAGAATACGTGCTCAAAAAAATCGTGTGCTCATGCGTCACGTGCTTCTTATCACTCGGACGCACGTTATCACTCGATTGTAATACCAATTCGATATCATTCGAAACAATCAGATCGAGATGAGACACGGACGAACGTGGACAATCGATTAAATTTAATTTATTTGATAAACTGTTAGAGGTGTGTGTTAGGTAATTCTTAATGTTGCAATCGATACCCTTTGGGTGTTTTTTAGTTTTCTCCTCCAGTGAGTATCTTTTTTTTTAATAAATTCGCGTTTTACCATACTCTGCCTGATCTTCTTCTTCGTCGAGTCGATGTTTAAATTTTTTTTTTAGATGTTTTTCTCCCAGTATTTAGCCACTCCAACACCGCGGGAGGTGGCTTCTTGGAGGTCTCCCATGGTGCAGGAGTCTGGACAGCCAGGGCACGAGAGAAAGTGCTAGAAGGTAACGTTTCGGCGTCCGAGTATCGCCACTCTGCCTGATGTTAAGCAGTAGTGTGACCTGAGATGAAGCACGCTTACCTAAAAGAAATATTTACTCTAGATTTGAAGACACCTATAACTATATTGTACCTAACAGGGTGCACAGACTCAGGCAGAGGGCAAGCTACGTCGGCCTTTTGTTCCGTTGCTACACGTAAAAGAAAAACAAACAAATCTAAGAGCAAACTTACGTATTTATTTCTTAATTCTTCAGAAAAAGTTTCCGTTAAATAAAATGGTTTTTTTTAGTTCTAAGAATTTATCATATCGATGTCCAATGCTGAACCTCTCCCGAGACACGCCACTCGGCCTAATCTTCGGTTTTTCGCTTATATCGCAGGACACTACGATACGCGGCGGGGGCTTATATCCACCGCACATACAATTTTTTTTAAATGTTTGACAGACTAGGTGTTTGACCACAGCTCACCTGATGTTAAGTGAAGGCATGGTCGAAGATGGTAAAGCACACCTAGCCTGGAATGGAACTGGCTCTCAAGTGAGGCTGCCGGAACACACCGTTAGATGCTTGGCGGCAGATTTTTAACTTGAGGATGGTAGCTAGCCAGCCGAGTGCTAGATAGAACCCTACCACCGTGCTATGATTTCCTCACTATGTTTTCCTTCACCGGCAGCTCAAGCTCATTGTTGGGGTTTGAACCCACGCCCTTCGGCATGCGAGCCTACCGCGCTAACCACTGAGCTATCATCGCTACAACATACATACGTATATCGTCAGTCCATTGAGTCTCAGGGCGTCCTACGCTACGTTTGCTATGTGTTTTATCAAATGAATACGTGATAATTTGTCTTTTTATAAGAATGAAGTTGTTTAAGTCTAAACTTGAATAATGATTTTGGCATAAGAAAAATTGCATTCAAACTAATACAAATATTTTATTGATAACACCAATGTTACAAGTCGAATTCTTAATACCATTTCATATATATAATTTAAAAAGTTTTATAACACTGATTATTTATTAGATACATGTCAATAAAAAAAAAAAAAAAAAAAATGTCAAAATATCTGACGTCAATACAAAAATATGTCAATATAAAATCTGAAAAAACGTCGTATTGTCTTCTTTTTACGAAGTCGGTACCAACAAAACGCATGTAGATTAGCGTATGCAAGTACATAAGAGTTAGTAGATAAGAAGCCTAAGCAATTTGCCTAAAATCTACAATCGGAAAATTTGCTAATGATTTAATTAACTTATTATATAATTGACAAACTATTTATAGTATTAACAATTAACTTAATGATAACCCACTCGTCATTCTAATTCATTATAACTGTGACATTTTTAAATTAATTAAAATTGTATTCTTTTACAATTTAATTACTATACTTTGACCTTTGACCAAGATAATATGTACCTACGGAATAGGGTAGCTTTAGATTTCAAATGGATTATACTGTCATGTGACACAGATTACAAAAAAATAATGCAGTAAAAGTTCCTTATTCGCGTTTTCATTATTAGCGGGTGAAAAAATTGTAACCCTGATCCTGTATTCGCGGCTAAAAAATTCATTATTCGCGGATGCAATCGGTAAACAGAAAAGAATTGGGTGTCATTTATTAACGTATCGGCATCTTTTGAGTATGTATGTACTGTTGGTACGTGCCGAGGCGGCTTTTATAAAAGATGTAACCGAGTGGACTAATTTCAAACTAAAACAAACCTTAACCTAGCCACTGTATAAAGACCATTGTCGATTGCCTTATTTTGAAACGGCAAATTATTTATTAATGCTACTACAGCCCAATATCAATCTGAATTTAAAGACTGTTCAAAAGCGACAAAACAAAAAAAAACAATAATTTTTAATGTTCAAGGTATATATCTAGTTTTGTGTCTGGGTGTTCTGTATGTATTATAAGTATGTATGTATCATTCTAGTTCCAACAGTAATGAGGATTTAAATTAAACTAATTTGAGACAGCTTATTGATTAAAAACCTAATCTTACTTAAAATCTAGAACCAATTTGACATTAACTTAAAAATATAATTTGACAAAAATTAAACTAAAATAACAAAAAATGTAATTAAAATAAACAAGTCTTTGAGTCAAACTCAAACCTACTCTCTCTGCAGTAACCACTTGCCGACACGTGTTTCGCCTCTACACGAGGCATCCTCAGGACGTGTTGACTCTTCGAGCGCTTGGTCAACTCAGTCTCGTTACCATCTTCGGACCACACCATCACTGAGCTGTGGTCAAATACAATAAAATAAATAAAACCAAACAATATAAAGAGACTTTTGCAAAAACTCTACCTCGATAATGTGGAGCAGCCTCTATAATGTTGTCGAGAACTGAGCGACCGGCCGAGCGCCCGGCATGCGATACTGCAACTCTGTGCCTAACTACCTTCAGCCTCAGATTATAATAAGTTAAAGAAGAAAGCCCACTTCACATAAAAATACCTATCAAACGTATTTTTGTCTATTAAATAAACATATGTAGTAGCTTATTATAATTGTAACTACCTCTAGTTGTGTATATTTATTCAAACAAATGTATACCCTATAATATCAAGATAAAATCAATTCTCCGAAAAACGAAACGTATTTTTTTTAAACGGCTGCATTTTGTAGTCATTTGAATAGCTAAATAAAGATATAACTCACTACACTCACAGTAACTACACTATAGAACTTAATTAAAATTGGTATTTTTTATAACCTATATGCTTTATTGAAAAATAAATTCATCTGACAGGTAAATATTGAGCATTCTCCTTTAAGGGCCTATCGAGTGCATTTCTCTAGTCGATTTTAGGTATTCTGTGCGCTCCGTGTGTGAGTGCGCAAGGCACACGAGCGAACAGCTAGTACCGCGCGCCGCCGTCGGCGCCACGCGCTACAGGCATTGTCGATACACATACGGCGGCGAAATGAAAATCGGTTTGAGCTAAATACTTAAACGGCTAAGTAGACGAACTGGATCAACTATTTTGCCGCTTATATTAGTAGACTGGTGGCCGAGTGGTAACAAGCTGTATGAGTACGGCCACATAGTCACGGGATCGAAATCAACACCATATTAATACGGAATATTATTTTTGCACACAAATTTTGTTGATAGGTATTTTAAATAAATATAATACATAAATATTTCGTTTTTTTTAAATACATTATAATACGATTATTTTTGTATACTTATTATTTCTATAATACGTTTTATTTTTATTTTATTTTTTTCTTATTAGTGTTACATCTCCCGTCTGTTTTTTATGTTCTCTATTGTATTTTTTCTTTTCTTGGTTGCTTGGAAGAGATCGCTGTTAGCGATAAGGCCGCCACTTGTGGCACTAGTTCATAAGGTTCTTTATTCTCTGTACTCTTTTCTATTTATGATGTCCACAATAAAGAGTTATATCTATCTATCTTATTTTTTTTAACCGACTCGATTTTAAATGGAGGAGGTTCTCAATTCGACAATTTTTTTTTATGTAAAAGTAATAAATCGATCGAGTCACTCTCCTGATGATAAGAGATAACGCTTGTCCATGACCATTGTAGCGATACCCAGAACATTGAGTAACAAAACAAAGTCCAGGGCATCGCTGCTCTGGCACTCATTACTTTGAGACTAGATGGTTAGTCTCAACAGCCCAGTAATTGCGCTAGCTGCAATACCCTTCAAACCGGAACACAGTAATGTTTACACACTACTGCTTGGCGGCAGAATATCTAGTACTGCGGTGGTCTGTACCTACCTAGACGACCTCCTGCTAATTCCGCCAATTATGAATCGATTTTGATGATTCTTTTTTTTGCTTGGTTGATCCATACTTCAGAGATGGTCCCATATATTTTTTATCGAAATCGGTCGAGCAAGTAAAAAAAAATCAACACAAGTATTAAAAAACCTCGCTGTTTCATTGAAGCAGTGCGTTTAGTTGGCCTAAGGGTCATGGAGTAGGTTTTTTGTTTGTAAATTTGTGTATTTCTTTTTATGTAACTGAACATTTTTAATTCCCTATTTTATCTATTGAAAATAATTAATTTATTATAACACTATGGAACCTAAGAATATGACATACCGTAAGCAACTCCTACGATACACCTCACTTTTTTCCTTTCCACTGACGAATAATAAACGACGAAAAAGTATTATTATTTTGACTACCAGTCAGCACGTTTGCGTCATGAGTTGTATGGCATGGGTTCGATTCCCACCGAGGGCAAATTTTAATGAGAAGAACATAGATGTTTGTTTTGTTTGGGTGTTTATGTATACTTTAGTATGTTCATAATTGATTGATTCAAAATAATGACGTGCATAATTATTAAAAAAAAATAGTTTATTACTTTACCCATGGCTTTACTCGCATATCCATTTTGGAGAAGTCATTTAAAAAATACTAAATTAAAATAAAATAATAATAAATATTTCTTTTTTAGTAGAATATAGCTTTATGGCATGGGTTTAATTCCCGAATTTTTTTGTGAAAAACATAGATGTGTGTTTTAATTTTTGTTGGCGGCCATATTGGATCAACTTTAAAGTATTCTCCATTCTACTAGTCAATCATTCATTCATTCATTTCATTTTGATACCTATATTGAGGTTGTAGTGAAAAAATATGTAATCTGCCATTTTGTTGGCGGCCATATTGGATTTGCTTTTTTTTATTATAATCTATTCTACTAATCAAGCCCTTTCATTTGATACCCATATTGATGGCATTGTGAAAAAATATGCAATCCGCCATTTTGTTAGCGGCCATATTGGATTTGCTTTTTTTATTATAATGTATTCTACTAGTCAAGCTCTTCCATTTGATACCCATATTGATGGTATTGTGAAAAAATATGTAATCCGCCATTTTGTTAGCGGCCATATTGGATTTGCTTTTTTTAAAGTTTACTCTATTCTACTTGTCAAGCCCTTTTATTTGATACCCATATTATAGGAGTTGTGAAAAAATATGTAAGCATCTATTTTGATGGCGGCCATATTGGATTTGCTTTTTCATTTATTTTATTTATTTATGCTCTAATGAAACAGCGAGGTTTCGGAGTAAACGAAAATGTCATCGACGTATACAATTTTTATATTTATGTTGATTTTTAAAAATTGCTCGACCGATTTCGATAAAGTTTATATGAGACCACCTCAGAAGTATGGATCTATCAAGCAAAAAAAAAATTATCAAAATCGATTCATAATTAGCGGAATTATCGCGTAACAGACAGCCCCGTTGGCTCATTGGTAGTATATCTGCCTTGAGAGCTGTAAGGCGTGGGTTCGATTTCCATTCAGGGCAAACATTTTGTGAATAAACAAATGTTTGTTCTGTGTCTAGCTGTTCTGTATGTATTATAAGTATGTATTTACAAAAAAAAGTATTTATGTATTCTATCAGTAATCTGACTTCCATCACACAAGCTCTGCTTAGTTTGGGGCCAGATGGCGCTGTGTGTAATGTCCTACGATATTTATTTATTTATATTTATTTAACATACATATACATTTTTGTAGCGATGATAGCTCAGTGGTTGACGCGGTCGGTTCGCATGCCGAAGGGCGTGGGTTCAAACCTAACAATGAGCTCGAGCTGCCGGTGAAGGAAAACATCGTGAGGAAACCATAGCATGGTGGTAGCGTACTCTCTAGTACTCGGCTGGCTAGCTACCACACGAGAGTTGAAAATATTATGTCCCCAAGCATCTAACCATGAGTTCTGGCAGCCTCACTTGAGAGCCAGTTCCATTCCAGGCTAGGTGTGCTTTACCATCTTCGACCACGCCTTCTCTTAACATCAGGTGAGCTGTGGTCAAACATAGCCTAGCACAGTGGTTCTCAAACTTTTTTGGTGTCGGAACCCTTTTGGGAAGCAAAATACTTGATGGAACCCTATAATAAAACAATACTTTTTAAAAGTGTGTTCTTTAATAAAGAATCTTTATTAATAAGCATAATAAAAGTACAATGTAACAGTTACTAATTATTACTTACTTTACCATATGGCAAGTACAATAATAGAAGATATTAAAAAAAAGTAACTAATGGGATTTGATAAACAAAAAGCAAAAATAAAATGAGAAATTTAAAAATTGCGTTGTAAACAATCTCGACTTTATTTTTTAAAGTTAGAGTCGAAAGTCGCTTGTTGACAACTATAGCGTCTAATTCAGAGGCGGCTTTTATCAAAGGGACAGCGCGCTCACAAGTATACAAGTATACATGTTGATTTGTAGCGATGATAGCTCAGTGGTTAGCACGGTAGGTTCGCATGACGAAGGGCGTGGGTTCAAACCCCAACAATGAGCTTGAGCTGCCGGTGAAGGAAAAACATCGTGAGGAAACCATAGCATGGTGGTAGGGTACTTTAGTACTCGGCTGGCTAGCTACCACCCTCAAGTTGAAAATCTGCCGCCAAGCATCTAACGGTGTGTTCCGGCAGCCTCACTTGAGAGCCAGTTCCATTCCAGGCTAGGTGTGATTTACCATCTTTGGCCACACCTTCACTTGACATCAGGTGAGCTGTGGTCAAACAACTAGCCTGTCAACCATTAAAAAAAAAAAATACCAAACTTATGAGATATTGTACCAGCTATTGTAACACATGTTTATACAAATAAATAAACCTATGCGCGGCCGCGGAGTCAAAACGTTCGACCAGAGACAGGTGTTTTGATTTTTTTTTCTAAATTCTTGCGGAACCCCTACAGAGGTATCGCGGAACCCTAGGGTTCCGCGAAACACACTTACAGTATAGCAGACCTAGCATAACAAACCATTACAAAAAAAATTGTCGAATTGAAAACCTCCTCCTTTTAAAATTGACAGCCCTGTATGTCTGCTCCAAGGCGTGGGTTCGATTCCCACCCAGGACAAGCATAAACAAATGTTTGTTCTGTATCTGGATGTACTGTATGTATTTACAAAAAAAGTATTGAAGTATTACCTATCAGTTATCTGACTTCCATAGTACAAGCTTTGCTTAGTTAGGGGTCAGATGGCGCTGTGTGTAATGTCCTATGATAATTATATATTATTTAATTTTATTATAATTTATAAAATCGAGTCTGTTAAAAAAACAAAATAAAATACAACAAAATTTGTGTGCAAAAATAATCTTCGAGTGTTGGTTGGTTTCGATCCCGTGACTGCGGATTAGAATCGGGTACCGATACCACTCGGCCACCTGTCTATGTCTACAAGTGGCAAATTTGTTGATCCGGTTCGTTTACTTTGTGATCGTACGTAAAAGCAACCTCAACAGCGACACAACCTCCCCGTCCGACAGTCGAAGCGGTACTAAAGCGGATAGGGGAACAGCGTGGTAGCTCTGCTTAGAATGGACGAAACGCGCAAAAATTTAGGTATTTCCTTCGTTTGTTCAAGCAAAATCATATTTTGGTAATTTTTATATGATAACTATTTAGAGAAAATGTAATTTTATTGTTATACAAAGCCTGATGACTTTCCGTGCAGTATTTACGCCGTATCGAGGTTTTCTATAGATTGTTTGGGGTTACTTTGGATTTTTTTTCTATCGAGGAAACTAAAAGTAATCGTGTTTCTAAATTAGATCACATATAGATTGGATCCTTAAATATCTTAAACATTAACCTCATAAATGATGTTTTAGTAATAACGAAAATACAACGAAACAAACAGTTCCAAATCCACTCGATACCGGCTTAAGTAATAAAGAGCTGAAGAGGACCCGACACCCAGACAAACCTCGACGAGGTTTAATGGTGTGTGTTGTAATTATTAATAATAAATAATAATAATAATAATTTATTTCAGGTTACTAGGACCCATAATTATTTAACTAAATACAAAAAAAAAAAACAATCAGTAAAAAGTACATTAATTTAAAAATAAAAATAAAAATAATAATAATAATGATTGTATTAATAATAATATTGATTGTATTAATAATGATTGTAATAAAATTTAATAATTTAAAAAAGCCTAGCCTGACAAACATAAAAAAACACTAGATAATTCTCGTTACCCACCAAGTCATAAATAATGCATAACTACACGTGTGCTCTAATACTTATTTGGCAATTTTTGCATATAAGCGCAAAATATATTGTATGCGCTGCATAATGTGAGACGCTATCGCGAATTCAGGATAATAACAGAACTATGCTTATGCGTATTTTGCTTTTGGAATAGTGTGAACTCACAACAGATTCGTTTGGTTCAAGTTATATAGTATTTTATGTTTTTTAGGTATTCTAATGTGCAGTATCGGATAATACGCTGGCGTATCGAGCAAATGTTCTACAGCTATAAATGAATTACTTGATTTTTCAATGTTAATTACGGCTGTAATATTTCTTTTTATCATTATTTTTGACAATTATTTTAATAAATAAATATCGCAGGACATTACACACAGCGCCATATGACCCCAAACTAAGCAAAGCCTGAATTATGAAAGTCAAATAACTGATAGAATACTTAAATACTCTTATTTTGTAAATACATCCTTTTAATAAATACAGAACACCCAGACACAGAACAAACATTTGTTTATGCCACAAAGTTTTTGTACTGAGTGGGAATCGAACCCTTCAGCTCTTGAAGCAGATATTCTACCAATGAACCAACAGGGCTGTCACTGTCGGCTGGATTTTTTAAAAAACATTGACGTTTGAATAGGAAATATTTAGCGTCATGCCAAATATAAAGAAAAAAAAGTCTGAACTGCCTACCTACCTACCTATTCTCAAAGAGCTTTATCGTTTTTTGAACCCTTTCATAAATATCTCATTAGTCACTGATTGACTAATGAGATATTTATGAAAACAACTTTGAATAAAGTTGTAATTGTGCAATTACAACTTTATTTACGCGTTAGTTAACGTGAAATAGACAATCATTTAAAAGCAGTATAGGTAAGCTAATCGAACTTCAATTTGAGAGATATAGGGACCAGTATTTTTATATAATTTTACTTTCAAGACACGTGAAAATGGTTTTGAGGAAAAAAAATATAACAAAACCATTACTAAAATTGCTACAATCAGACATTTCTAATTCATCCTGAGATTAAATTAATCTAGTAACTTTTTTATTGTAATATAATTTTTTTAAAAGAACCTATAGATTAATTTTTATAAAGTTTTTTGCATTTCTTTATCCATGTGATCGCGGACACAGACGGAACGGCAAGCTATTGGTGACCGCAGGTGGCATTAATATAATTAAGTAGCACTGTGGGTCGAACGAACTCTAACATTAGGACTGACATCTTACTTAGCTTACATACATGCTTACTTTAACTAAAATAAGCTAACGGAATTCATATTACTTGCGCGGGCGCATGCGAATGCCAATTTCCCCCGAGTTCGCTACACCACGGCTTAATTAACGGCAGATTTGAATGAGGACGCCACTATTGCATTTTTGGACAAAACATTACGTCTAAAATGTTTAGTTCCACCTTTGGCCAAGTGCATAGGTAAGCTGGTTGGTCTTTGAGCCCTAGTAACAGGGGGGAGTGAGCGGCCTGAGTGACGCAACTGAGTCGATTCGGTTGCGAACTAACTACGAAGTATACTGCGGTTGCAGTCGGCGCGACTAGAATTGGTCCGTATTTTTGCAAAGTCTATTTAAAAATGTATCGCAATTAACACTACCAAAAAATTGAAGATTTTGTCATATCGTAATGAGCGATCTTTTTCAGACAACTCTAAAAATTAAAAAGTAGTAAAATAAACTCATACCATCATCATCACCGTCATTTTATCATCTTTGTTCATAACATCTGGAACCGAAAAAAATAAAATTTCTATTTTAAGGACGTTGACTTCAATCGAGTGGTTTTTATGACCTTGTAATTGGTCACTGGCAAATGCACAATATGTGATGCCATAGTCCTTTTAGAAGGACAAGAAGATATAAGTATTGTGTAGATAATAAAAAAGACCGTCTAAGGATTTTACCGCATTTCGTGATGTGTATCATATAGGATTATATTGATTCTAGCTCTGCCAATAAACCACCCAACGGCCAATGCTCGCTGTACCCGCGTCGCAGTGAGTGGGTAAGTAGGCGAACGACAGCAGAAAGTGGTTGGTGATGCAACCGCGCCGGTAACCCAGTCACCGGCGGTAGGTGCTACGACTAAGAGATTCAGGGGATGGTGGTCAACCTATATCTCATTCCTGTTTGTTTATGATATCCTGGTACTTTTACCTCTAAGTTATAAGTAAGTTTAAATTTAAATTGTGCCCGTTGTAAAAGTAATTTATATCAATAATTCCCTTTCGGCTTAATACTTATAGAGTTGAGTTAATTTAAAAAATATTGATTTGCTTAAAACTGAGAAAAGAACATGACGTGGCACGCCCTGAGACTCAATAGTGTGACGATATATAGTGGCTTTGGGATGGATGGAGTGCCTTAGTAGACACCACACACACCCCATCTAAGGCAGCCCGTACACGTTCCGCGCGATCCGCGATCCGCGATCCGCGATCCGCGATCAATGATCGCGATCCAGACTGATCGTGTACGAAGCGGATTGGCAGCCCGTACACGTTCAATTTGGATCGCGATCATTGATCGCGGATCGCGGATCGCGGATCGCGCGGAACGTGTACGGGCTGCCTACGACCAAGTAGCATTAATAATAGTAAACGCCTTACGACGCCTAATAACAAAGTCAATTTTTATATTTGCCAAGTAGGTATGCAAACTGTTCAGTAAATGCAACTTTATGCAGTCCTGGTGTCAAATACCAGGACAACATCCGCTAGAGGTGACCGATCACGTCCCATTCCGAGTATGACAGATGGCATGGCATTTTTCGAACACTTTAAACGCGTCTCAGAATGTATTCGCGGAAAAGTTGAGTTTCACGCGCATTACCACTTTTTGTGTGGAAATTAAAAAGTGAAATTAATGGGAAATTTCGGTAAATTACTTGACACATGTTTCCAGTCAATGATAAATTAAGATATTAATTGGAGTTTTGGCGGGAATGCAGAATATGATGTCACTATTTTGTGTTCTTTTCCAATACCTGTGTTTTTTCAAATGTTTGTGTATAAAAACAGTAGTGTTTTATTGATAAAGTGCCGAAATACATGTGCGAGTGTAAGTATAATTGGATGAAGCATGACTTCTCGTATCGTTTTCAAACCTCGGTCGAAGCTTATAGTAAAGTTGCCACTGCTTTACTAGGGCATGACTGAACTTCGTCTTACTTACTTTACTAACTGATTTCATTTGATTTGTCATAAAATACAAACACTTGACACTGGCAAATGCACAAAGTGCAATACCAAAAACAAAGAAAAAGTTTTTGTTGAGCTATTTAGTTTTACCTCTACTTTACAGTAGATGATAGGCACGCCTCGAAAACGCTATTAATATCAAGATTAAGCCAGTCTTCAAGAATGCATTGATCGTAATCTGTAAATTATTTGGCGTTTGCTATTTGTAAGTAATGACGTCTGAGAAACGCTTCGTATTTTAACTCGTGCAGTTAAAATAATATTTTAATACCTCTGTAGAGTTTATAATTTTGAATCATCAGTAAAGTATTTACTTTTTTAACGTTTTCTAAAGTGCCGCTTTATGCCATTCGTACACGACGGCCACATATCCTAATTTACTGTAATAGGTGCGTATCCAAAACAAAACATCCCACGTCATCTCCTTCGCCACTTTCAGAAGTGAAACCTTTAAAAAGTTTAGTTTCCATTTTCAAAACTGACAGCTCGAATTCGCGCCAACAGGCATGGAATTTAGACAAAAACGAACCGTTTTGCTGAATGTAGGCAACCGGGCGGGCTGAGTTACGCAACCAACTCTCACTTTCGCGAGTCGCGCCGAGCTTTGCTTATATCATCAACCTACTGCGCGCGCTGCTGCCCTGGTAGTTTAGTTTGGATACAATAAAATTAATAAGTAGAGCATAAAATAATTATCTTTAAGAATGAGGATCAATTTTAATGGCAGGTTTTTCATTAATGCTGTTTTATAATAATTGTTTTTTTACACATTAAATAATATAAATATTCAAATAGAAACACTTCATTGTGTACATTAGAAATCAACTGAACACAGAGAATATAAAATCAAAAACTATGCTATGAAAACTATTAAACTGAAAGATTTTTTTTTTTTACTCTTTGGCCAACAAATCGCCTAATATAAAGCGATGGTGTGGCCGAGGATGGAGCACGCTGACCCAGGAGAAATCTATTCACTCTAGCCTTAAAAATGTCCAAATTGTAGGTTACAATTATTATAGCTGCGGCCTTATCGCTTTACCGGGCAACCATGGAATGAAATGAACGACAGATAAATAATAATTATGTATAAAAGGTTATTTAATTTTGATGCACATTTTCGGCATAACAAAATAATTTGTCAACGAAACCACAACATTAGATTACTTTTCAAGAATACCAATAAATATTGTAGTTTTTGCGCTGTTTTTAAAATTCCTTTCTAAAATACGATGTTCTTAAAATACTCAGTTGCGAAGATTGTTTTGCTCCTAACAAACATTACCAATTGAGTGAGTCTAATCATGAAATTATGCATATTGTCAAACAGTGGCGTAGCTTTTTTTTTTCTTTTTTTCATGTAAGAGTAATGAGACGATCAAGGCGCTCTCCTGATGTTAAGAGATAACGCCTGTCGATGACCATTGCAGCGATACACAGAACTTTGAGTAACAAAACAACGTCCACGGCATCCCTGTTTTGGCGCTCATTACTTTGGGACTAGATGGTTAGTCTCAACAGCCGAGTATTATCGCTAGCTGCAGTACCCTTCAAACCGGAACACAGTAATGCTACACTACTGCTTGGCGGCAGAATATCTGGTACTGCGGTGGTACCTACCTAGACGACCTCCTGCTAAGCAGATCTACCACCAAGTAGAGCGAGGGAAGCTGCGGTCGAAAAGTAGTATATTATTAATGTGTGTCTTGGATCATAACATTTTATCACTTGCCGCGTATAATAATTATTATTATCATTACACATGATACATTATTTTTAAGCGTGCGAGTCTAACTCTGATATAACTTATTCAAAACTTTCCTTAATCTAAGACTAGGATGAACAAGCCATCGCCGAAATATATGTACAATGCCGGTATTCAAACGACGCTGTAGAGAGCGACCAACATATCTATAGTTACATTAAAGAGCCACTGTCGTGTTATCTAAGTAAAATTGACTGTATGTAATGGAAAGTCTGAATTTATTTTTTTGGTCACATGTATAGATAAGTTGGTAGTGCAGAAGCGAAAGTATGTCATGCCCACACGCTTGGTGAAGCGGTGAGAGGAGGGGAGTGGTGGTTCCCAGTGCCTTGCGCTGGAGTGGGGGATGCTTTTTTTGGCATCGCACTTTGTGCATTTTGCCAATGTCAAATATTTCATTTTTTATTTTTTTATTATTATACCATGAGACAATTAATTATTTTTTTTTTTATTGTCTCAAAATGAAATCAAATAAGTCTTAGTTACAGCCAAAATCTAATAAAGTAAGTCATAAGTAAGTAAGTTATTATTATTGTCACGGTTAAGTCCATTCCATGAAATATGCAAAAAAAACTTTATTTCGCGCTTAAAAAATAATCATACATAAAATAATCTTTACTATAAACTCTAATTGTAATTAACTGCACTCCGTATGTTCAACCGTATTTTCCGACATAAATAAAAAGTCTACGAGTCTAGAGTGTGAGCTGTCTGAATTTCAAATTTCATCAAAATCCGTTACGCCGTTACAACGTGAATTAGTAATAAACATAAATACATACAAACAGACAAGCTTTTGCATTTGTTCATTTGTTTCTATGTAAAAGTGATGAGACGCACGAGACGCTCTCCTAATGGTAAGAGATAACGCCTTTCCATGACCATTATTGACCATGGCAGCGATACACAGAACTTTGAGTAACAAAGCAAAGTCCAGGACATCACTGCTTTGGCGCTCATTACTTTAATTGAGACATTATATGGTCAGTATCAACAATACAGTAATTTCGCTAGCTGCAGTAGTAACCTTCCAACCGGAACACAGTAAAGTTTACACACTTGGCTTAGCGGCAGAATATCTGGTACTGCGGTGGTACCTACCTAGACGACCTCCTGCTAAGGAAATCTACCACCAAGTATTATGTTCATAGTATTGTGAAAACCATAATATTTAATAAAAACCATAGTAGTAGATGAAGGCAAATACATGAATATGACATTTACTTGGTGGTAAATCTCCTTAGCAGGAGGTCATCTAGGTAGGTACCACCGCAGTACCAGATATTCTGCCGCCAAGCAGTAGTGTGTAAACATTACTGTGTTCCGGTTTGAAGGGTACTGCAGCTAGCGAAATTACTGGGCTGTTGAGATTAACCATCGAAAGTCTCAAAGTAATGAGCACCAAAGCAGCGATGCCCTGGACTTTGTTTTATTACTCAAAGTTCTGTTAATCGCTGCAATGGTCATGGACAGGCGTTATCTCTTACCGTCAGGAGAGCGTCTCGTTCGTCTCATTATTTTTTACATAAAAAAAAAAAAACATACATCTGATATTTATCGCCAAAAATCTAGCCTTATTTGAAAATATGGTAATTCTATAGCAATAAACAAATGGATCAATGTAGAATATAATATTGGTGAGGAGTCCCGATTTAGGACAAGGTCTGCCCGAAGTCGTTTGATTTGTCGAAACGATTCCGCCGAGTGATTGAAGAATTAGTGTGGGTACTACAGCCCTTTAGAACGAAGTAATTCGTCAGAGAACTTAAGTAACAGACATAGCTCAGCGTATTAGCAAGCTGAAGTGGCAATGGGCTGGACATATCTGTCGCATAACCAACAAACGCTAGGGTAGACGTGTTCTAGAGTGGAGACCGCGAATTGGCAAACGTAGCGTAGGACACCCTGAGAATCGATGGAGTGACGACATACCTAGGACAGCTGGTGGTGGATGGAAGCGAAAAGCCGAAGATCGGGCTGAGTGGCGTGCCTTGGGCGTGGCGTGGCTTGCCTATGTCCAGCAGTGGATTACAAGAGGCTGATGATGATGATGATGACTACAGCCCTTTCATAGATGCAAATAAATAAATAAATATCGTAGGATGTTACACACGGCGCCATCTGACCCCAAACTAAGCAAAGCTTGTACTATGATTATTAAATTTCTAAGATTATTGAATTACTAGTAAGTAATTATGTTTTTTTTTGTCATGTCATTTTGTTATGTAGAAAATATTTTTTTGGTATTGACATATTTTTATATTGACATGTATAATTATGTTGACATACCTTATTTTGACATTTTTGTGTGACATGTAATCAGTGTTTTAAAACTCATTAAATGACATATTTAAAAATTTTGAAATGGCATGTAACATTGGTGTTATCAATAAAATATTTGTATTTGTATGGAAGTCGATGGCGATGAAGATGATGATGCCTCAGTCCAAACGCACCAGCCCCTGAGTTCTGCAGTACTGCGCCACATCGGCCAGTCTTCAAGGTCTGTAGGGGCTGGGGTCAGTGTGTCTCGGATTGATCAACTTACTCGTATATTGTGTGCTAATCGCCTGTCTCATGAATTAATTGGTATTTTTATTTGAATGCGCTATTTTATTAGAACTAGAGCAAATTCGGGTAATGTTTGCTATTTGCAAAATGTGTAGTTTGCTAGCTAAATGTGTGGCTACATTTTATCTCGTGTTTTTTGGGTTGTAAAATAACTATGGTTAGACTTATATTTCAAATTTCAGCTGTTACAGAAGATGAAAGATGCTTGTAATACTTGTCCATAACTACCTAAGAATAGCTTTTATTTCTCAGTTAAGTGAATTTGTAATTTTTATGAGAAATAAATGCCTTAAACTATAAAGATTACATAAAGAAGAAAAGTGTTTTGGCGGGAACGCGGAGAGAGTCATGTCGCCCCATTTTTTTTTCAAAACTAGTATTTTTTCTAGTGTTTATGTAGCTTCCAAAACTCCATCGAAGCTTATAGTATAGTCGCCACAATTTTACTAAAGTATGACTGTATTTGACTAGTACGGGCAGGACTTGACCAAGACTGGACTTTGACTACTTATTTAACTTGAAAATATCAAAACCCTTGTCACGGCAAATGCCCAAAATGTGACGCCAAAATCAAAGAAGAAGAAAAAAAATTAATTGGTGGGTTTTTTTACTTACTTTTGATTGATTAGGTGATTGACCACAACTCATCTAAGGTTAAGTGACGGTGTGGTCGAAGGTGTGGTAGAGCACACTCAAGTAAGACTGCCGAAACACATCGTTAGATTCTTGGCAGCAGATTTTCAACTAGCCAGCCGAGTAGGTACTAGAAAGTACTCTACCACCATGCTATGTTAGAATATTGTAAGTCTTATTACTCAAATTTTAAGTATCAAATATTCATATTGGGTTGGCGGTAGAATATCTGGTACTGCGGCGATGCCTACCTTCTAAAATTCTTAAATAGTATAGGACTATAGGACATCCCAGTTCCTATTCCCAACAATTAGAAATGCGATAGCCGTACCAAAATCTTAAACAGCAATGTATAATCAAATCCTCTATAGCGCTCTCTAAACTATCGCTCCGAAAAAACTACGCGCATTTCGGCGTCTGCGCACACTCACACCAGCGCAGTGCCCTATGCATACATGTACACAGACGCTTCTTGTATGTGTGATACGCCCTATGTTGCAATCCCTTAAATAGGTCGAGTAGACACTAATAGAAAGATACAGGGACGGCCTAAGGGAGATCTTATCTGCTCTTTCTTTCTCACTGGAATTATTAAAATTGCGACAGTTTGTAAAGTAAAACCATGTACTTTATGAGTATTGAACAATAATAATAGATATCGTAAGACATTGACAGCCCTGTTGGTTCATTGGTAGTATGTCTGTTTCGAGAGATGTAGGGCGTGGGTTCGATTCCCACCCAGGACAAACATTGTGTTGTATAAACAAAAATGTTTGTTCTGTGTCTTGGTGTACTGTATGTATTTACAAAAAAAAAAGTATTTAAGTATTCTATCATTAAGTATTGGCTTCCATAGTACAAGCTCTGCTTAGTTTGGGGTCAGATGGCGCTGTGTGTAATGTCCTACGGTATTTATTTTATTTTTATTTATTTACATACTATTTATTTTTATGATATTAAAATATTCATATACACCATAGTATATGAATATTATAGTGGGGGCTCGAACTGTATCGGGACCTGGCTAAACGTCTAGAGGAGGCTTCATGTGACCAGAATGCTGGTATCTACTTTGGTCAAAAGCTAAGCATTGCCATCCAGCGTGGCAATGCTGCCAGCATTCTGGCCACATATCCCTCCTCTGACGGATTTTTAGACTAAGTTTTTTGTATACATTTTGTAAATACATAGTATAATTTAAGGTCTTTTTTATTTTGGAAAATTAAACTACCTTTTATAGTTGTTTCCTTAGTAAACCCCACCATAGTTCATCATCGTCATCATCCACAGCCATCTTTATCCCACTAGTGTCATGAAATTCTATGTGTATATCTATGTGTATACTTGGTGGTAGATCTCCTTAGCAGGAGGTCGTCTAGGTAGGTAACACCGCAGTACCAGTTATTCTGCCGCTAAGCAGTAGTGTGCAAACATTACTGTGTTCCGGTTTGAAGGGTACTGCAGCTAGCGAAAATACTGGGCTGTTGAGACTAACCCTATAAAAAGTCTCAAAGTAATGAGCGCCAAAGCAGTGATGCCCTGGACTTTGTTTTGTTACTTAAAGTTCTATGTATCACTGCGATGGTCATGGACAGGCGTTATCTCTTACCATCAGGAGAGCGTCGCGTACGTCTCACTACTTTTGATATAAAAAAAAAATAATTCACGATACACGTGAGTTATAACGCACAAGTAAAACAAAAAGGTTGATTAACAGGATCAGCTGTTGATTTTCTTTCAAAGCGCTAGCGAGTCCTCCCCTGGTATCAAAGCCTAAAATTGTTTGCATCTTTTAGTTACAATTTCGGGTCACATGCCCTTTGGATGTGTGCGTTGCACACTACAGTAGCATTTTTATAATCTGCAGATAGCTTTATTCTACTTAGTTCGCGATTAATGTATTTTTTATAGATTTTTGACGGAGTTTATAAAGAATTAGATTTATAAGTTTACAGTCTGTGAAATTTATTAAAATAAATCATTACAGT
Organism: Biston betularia; assembly: GCA_905404145.2. NCBI lineage: Eukaryota > Metazoa > Arthropoda > Insecta > Lepidoptera > Geometridae > Biston > Biston betularia. Next base: position 1,488,071 of record FR989884.1, read on the forward strand.
ATAAAATAAATGAAGTCGTATTTCGCGCGGTACTTCGCTTAGTTTTAAAATACGCAATGGCTTTTGATGTTGGCAAGTAGCGTCACTGAGAATCTCATTCCAGATTAGCCGTTTTTTTTCAATGCTGGGTTTGCGATTTTTTTTATTGTGAGAACATTAAACCCAGGTTAGGTTTTTTTTATGTAAAAGTAATGAGACGAACGATGCGCTCTCCTGATGGTAAGATATAACGCATATCCATGACCATTGTAGCGATACACAGAACTTTAAGTAGCAAAACAAAGTCCAGGGCATCACTGCTTTGGTGCTCATTACTTTAAGACTTTCGATGGTTAGTCTCAACAGTCCAGTAATTTCGCTAGCGAAAAGTAAAGCGTTTTTCGTAAGTGCGAGTTGAGAGACTACAAACTTGGTAGTAGGCACCATTTCAGTACCAGGTATTCTGCCGCTAAGCAGTAGTGTGTCCTAGTTTGAAGGGTACTGCAGCTAGCGAAATTACTGGGCTGTTGAAACTAACCATCTAATGTCTCATAGTAATGAGTGCCAAATCAGCGATGCCCCGTACTTCGTTTTGTTACTTAAAGTTGTTTTTTTAATGTAAAAGTAATGATTTTTACGTTCTCCTGATGGTAAGAGATGACGCATGTCCATGACCATTGCATCAATATACAGAACTTCGAGACTATGGATGATCAGTCTCAACAGCCCAGTAATTTCGCTTCAAATTGGAACACAGTATTGTTTACACACTACTGCTTGGCGGCAAAATATCTCCCGCCAAGCAGTAGTGTGTGGCGGCGGTGGTATCTACCAAGACGACCTCCTGCAAAGGAGATCTACTACCAAGTGTGTAGTATCTCAACTCGTAGTAATTGTCTAACGTGGTGGGCAATGGCTTTAACCTTCTAAGTTATGTGTATCGCAACAATGGTCATGGTCAGACGTTATCTCTTACCATCAGGAAAGCGTTTCCTTCATTACCTTTACATTAAAAACTTCAAAAACATTAGAACTCGAAGACATTCAGATTTGCAAAATTCCAAAGATACGCAAGGACCTCCATTGGAAGTCAAGCGGTCGCCCAACAAGGCTGCCACAGATTCCTAATTAATCTTGTCTGTATTAATCTCAGATATTAATCAACTTCGTATATACTGACATAAATACTCGTTGCAATTACAATAGATCCTATTTGTAATTATCTAATGACAGGTATTTTTCTCTGTCCTATTATAGATAAAAAATATATCGATTCATTGTAATCGTTTCTACAAGTTCACGTGATCGATATGATCTTACATCGAGTCTTGTATCGATCATTATATTTTATAAGGTTTACCTACACAGTTTCGAGGTATTTAAGAATATAATTATGCCCTTTAAAAAACATTGTATTCTGAAGTTATATGTTTAGTGTGTTCTCACTTATAAGTTGTGTTAGTTTGAAAACGGACGAGGTTTCAATTTATACTAAAATAATTATTTTACTAAGGTAATATTATAACATATTTTAATTATTTATCTGAGATAAACTATGGTTGCCTGGAAGAGATCGTTTTTGGCGATAAGATCACCGTTTGTAACATTGACTCTTAAGTTTTTTGTTTGTGGTATATTTTTTTTTCTGATGTTTAGTTTTGGTGTTCACAGTAAAGAGTTTATGTATGCTGTTTTTTATTTATATTTTTTCACGTCATCTTTATCCTCGTTCTTGTTGTACATAACCAAAACGACTTATAAGCGGAAATACACTAAATATACATGAGTTCACATGGGAACAGCAGGTAACACCGCCGCTAGTACCTAATACCATAAAATGAACTTCCACAAAGTAACGCCTGAATCAATCAATTTATTTATTTGTTGTCAGTATGTTTGTAAATGACAGAAAATGTATTAAAACTAGTGCAACGCCTATTTGGCAACTTTTTTAATAATTATTATTTATTGTTTCGTTTAATGACCGCCAGAGGCACTGCTCTAGTTTTGTTTATTTTTCTGCCATATATGAACAAAGTATTAAAACGCCATATAGCGTGTGAACCGAATGCGATAACCACTGAGCTATCATCGCTACACTTTTGAGATATACTTCTTATGATGCACTAAAACGTTTAACAAAGATTTAAAAATAGCCAACGCAGTATAAATGAGTCAGTCATTCAGTTATGTATCTAGGAGCCACAATTGACCCAGCAGTGGGTAAATAGGTGAGACGCAATTAATGTTATGCGCTGGAAAATACCTACAAATACGATTGAATGTCCATTAGGTAGGCGTAAAGCGCGACCAAATTATGTCATGCCTGCTACATGTCTCCAAAATCGAAGGTCACCTAGATATAATAGATGAGGGATTTTTCGAAAAATCCCTTATCTGTTATTATTGAAAGAAATTATATCACTTCACGATAGTTTCAGTTCACGTCCATCAAGGTTGTCAGTCTATTTTTTTTTTTGCAAATTGTCATGTAGATATTTGTGTCATATTCAGCCGCTAAGCAGTGTGTAAGTATTATGTTCTGATTTGAAGGGTATTTTGCGAAGCGAAATTAGAGAGCTAATGAAACTCAGCGTATGTCGAAAGGATGTCGGTGCTTTAAAAAAGGGATGGAAAATTATTAAAAGAAAATCGCGACGTACTAATCCTTGAGAGAGATAGGTAAGCAGAACCATGAAGTATGCGCACAAAGGCCAACAGTTATAATCTAAGTTATTGTTCTGTGGATGACTTTTATTCGTGACGTATTTCATGGAATGGATTGGAATAATGTTTTTAGGAAACTGTGTACAGAGATGTAACATTAAAAAAAAACATTTTGAATACACCTACAATATTTAATTGATTACTAATTAAAGGATTTAGTCATGTAGGTATCTTTATTAATTTTTAACATATAATTTAAATATTCAAAACAAAATCATAAATAAACAAAACAAATAAACTATCGTACCTACTATAAAATGAACACGCCGTCGAGATCGCTGCCGCGCGGTAGGGTTCCCGGTACGCTGGCGGCATTGCCCCGTTCTATTGCTAAGGATTTACTTGCTATTCATAAAAAATGAAGTCAACGAAACAAAATGGATTTTTTTCGGAATAAATTATGACGACAATTAATCATTTTATTTCGAAAAATTCATATCAACTTGGAATACAATTAAAACTGAAATAGAATCATATCAAAATCTATCTTTAATTTGTTTTATACTTCTTTTAATATATTTTTTCTTTCTTTTTTGTGGAGCATCTACTGAGCAACGTGTATACACAACTCTGCAGTTGATATGCACCAAATAAATGATCGGAACACGTAATCTAGTAGGTACAAACGTATTATCTAATAAGTAGTACCTACTAACTTCCCACGTGGCGCTCTTATGGGTATAGGTACCAATAATAAGATTATGAATGTGCTAAAAAAACAGTAAATTTCCGTGACCATTCGGAAAAGCGGGCAAACTCTCAAAATGGACACAATCTAGCTTACATAACAACTAATTTACTCGGCCACTGATTCTGAGATAGCTCTGATGCAATTTTATTTGTAATGTAGAATAATAAAATAGATTGATACGGGATTAATGCCAACGTTCGGCGCATAATTATTTTACATTGATTTGTTTTGAAATTTACACTTTATTTAATTTTGAGCCGAATAATCTTGATCCTAAGTGTATTGGAGTTTTTGGCGGGAATGTAGAAAAATCATTGTTTTTTTTCATAAATAGTTTTTTTTTTCTTTTTTTCATCGGCCATGGCACATTCGTGCATTGTGCCAATTCTCAAGTTTTAATTCATAAATAGTGATGTTATGTTCATAAGTGCCGAATAATGTGATAAGTATAATATTGTGTTGAAACATGATAGTGATGCATCCAAAACTCCGTCGCAGATTATAGTAAAGTCATCACATTTTACTAGGGAATGACCGGACTCGACCTTGACTTACTTTTTGTGACTTATTTTACTTTTTATCCTTAAAAATACTAGAAAATATTGAAATACTTTACTCCGACAAAATACACAAATTGCGATACCAAAAATAAAGAAAACGCCATAACGCAAGACCATATTTTTTTTCAATTTAAAAAATAGTATGGCGATAGCTAACGCCTCTTTATAACCATTACAACAGTACCCAGAATTCAGTAGGTCAACAAAGTCCGGGGCATTACTGCTTTGGCGCTCATTACTTTGAAAAATATGATGATTACTTTCAATAGCCCCCTAAATTTGCTAATACCTACCTTTCAACCGGAGTACAAATTGTAAACACAGTAATGTTTGCAGCAGTTTGTCAAGATAATATCTGTTTTTTTCGACCATAGCACGTTTTCATGCATTGTGCCAGTTTTGCAGTTTTTAAATATTTTTGATACTGCGGTGTAACCTCCTTTGAGATCTACCTATGATGATACATAGTTAATTGGTATAGTAGCGGCATCTTACGGTGACTAGTTGTACCATAATAGAGCAGCGTATTTATGAAACAGAAAAACTGAAGTCTCAAGATCTGCTATTCCACGCAAGATGGCGTGATATTTATGGTTCAGTCATAGAACTCACAGAATATAATAATTTAAGTTCTCTTTAAATTTGATGGTGTACTAAAGTTGTGTAATAATAGTGGGCATCATTAATTATTATTCATTTTCATCGGTATTTAGTGAAAAATAACCAAAGGCTCGCAGTTTAGTAAAACAGTAAATTGAAAATTTAATGCTTTTTAACATTATTTTTTTAAAACCTAATATAGCCCAGTCCTGATAGAAACAATCTCTTCGTGTACGTCAGCCATTCCAATCCTAGATCCTAGAGGTACCCAAGGAGGTCCTCGTGTAGACTTGTCATTCGAGTTACGTGCCAGTGAATCATGTCACGGAAAAACGAAATTCTGTCGCGTAGCTTTTTCGTAATCACCTAACTTGCATTACAGTAAGAATCACAGTCGTGCAAATCTAATCTAGTTTCGACTCGCAATGATTGCATAATATTTAAGTTCAAAATCAAAAACTACAAAACTATGTTTCCGCCCGGGATCGAACCGGGGGCCTTCTGCGTGTTAGGCAGATGTGATAACCGCTACACCACGGAAACGATAACGAGAGGGACAAAAATGTCATACAAAACAGAATAATTCTTATTAACAATAATTATCATGTATATTGACTCAACACGTTCACTATTTATAAATTTATATTAGGTATATAGGATAGTTATACAGATAAGACCTTCGATTTCGATTTTCAAGATATTTCAAATGCAACTTGCATTTAAAACATTTTTAGCAATTTGTGCACAAACTGAAAATTTATAAAGAAATAACACTACAAATGCTACTGAGGAAAATAGGCAAGTAACAAGTAGTATAATTTTACTGAGCATATCTTTATTTCAGGTATACCTAGAAGCACTTATTATTTCTAACCTGCCACACATGGTCTAGAAAACAGTCTTCTTATTTTCCAGGAATGTTACAAATGTGAAACTTTGTGTTAGTTGCTTCTTCTGTAATAACTAAATGGATTTGGATGTTATATTGAATGCAGATGCAAAGCGCAAATCAGCTGACAAATTTTACATTTTATATCATAATGAGATAAGTTCTGGGGATTGTTATATTATACCTAATTTTAAAATGAGTGACATTTTTAATTGTTATATGCAGGTGAGATTTGCAAGTCAGGTACAAAAAAATTAAGTTGACTGCTTTCTAGCTTAGCTTTGCAGTAATTTCCATTTTCTATCTAAGTCTTATCTAAGTTTTCAAATAAACCACAAAAAAAATATCAACTGTTCAAAACAGAATAATATAAATATATTCATAAAAAATAAACATAATATATCTAACTAAAAATAATAAAATAAAAAGCATTTCCATAAAAATATAAATAGTGTACTTCACAGAGTATGATTTTGCATTGTAATAAAACTTTGGAGCAAGCTTAAAATAATAAAACACATTTTCCTAAAAATGCTAAGCTGTTAATTATTGTTTTATGTTATTAACAAATATTCCATTAAAATAATTTACAAGATCTGGTTGCAATTAGACATGAATAGGCTGCTTTATGTACCCCTGTTTTGAGACTGGTTCATTGTTATTTTTACCCGATTACAGAAAAGGGCAGTTATGTTTTTAGCAGTTTATTTAAAAGTATGTATGAATGTTCACATGCCTACATCATTGTTTAGAACTCTGCGTGTCATATAGCGCCAGAGTAACTACAATATGGCAGATTTTAAATACAGTTGAAACTTAATTAGCCAGACTGATTGTTATCATAAGTGATTTGGATAATAGAGATTGGATATAGAATTTGGAGAAAATAATTTTATTATAAATAATTGAAAATACGAAGAAAAGGTAATTTTAAAGAAAACCTATGTTGCTCAAGTATGGTTATCTTTTAGGTACATTGTCTAATGATGTCTAAGATTAACCACAACATTTTTCCCATTTCACATAGATCATGCAGTATGTAGTCAGATAATGTCAGTGCAATATGTCTTGACATATACAAACTAGACTCCAAAGATCTGTATAGTTGTGAATCTGTTTAACTCAGACCTGGATAATCAAGCCTCCACTGTAGTTCTTTTTGCCCAACTCCAAAAAAGGAGGTCCTAAATTTGTCAGAATCTTTTTTTATCCATACTTGTAGTTTGTTATCAAAAGTGTATAATGTGAACATTCCATACACATATATGCATGTATAATTTACATTTATTTATTTGTGATTACAAAAGGAAGTAGTCGGGATTTAATCTTCCAACCTACATCTTGCTAACCATAATCCCACTTCCTGTTGTGCCAGTAAAGTAGATATGAAACTTAGTATGTGGACCTATTCCGCACTGAGGCTGTCCCATATGCATGGTTAATCTAGCAACTTGGGTCTGCTTGAAAGTGTTGACACCAGTGCATGCCAGGCAATCTCAAATTAGCATATTCAGATATGTGTGACCCTAGAAAGGGCTAAGTAGCTATGTGTAGTTGCTATTTCAAAATATCCCAGTGGTCCTGTCTCACAATCTGCACACGTTAGATACTTTAAGTTGTTCACAGCATGTGTGAACCCAATGTTCTCGAATGTGTACATATTTTCCACATAAAAATACTCTTTGACAAGCTCTTCTGGTGTTGATATTGTCTTGTCTTTACTGACATACTGCTGGGGCAAGTTTTTCTGAAAAAAAAGTGTGTGTCAGTTAAAAAGAGCACAGATGTGTGATACAACAAAATTATCAAAATAGAGTTGAATACAGATACCAGGTTAGGTCATAAGACACTACTAAAGGAGTAGGTACTACTTACACCTTATTTTGGTAATTTTTTTATCAATACCTTTAACTCTTCCTTTGGTAATATTGTGTTAGATGTTATAGATCTTTGGTAAGTGGCTCCGGTAGGTCTGAGGGCCCTCTCAATAGAAATGTTTTCTGCTCTGGTAGAAGACTTAGCTATGTTTTTTTGCCAGACAATTTATTGCCCACATACGAGTATGAGACAATGCGGTTGTTAGTTTGAAAGTTCTATAAGTAAAGCAAACTTATCACCTCCACCGTGACGAAGCGTCCACTCTGCTTTTCCAAGATTTTAGAGCCACATCTAGAACACTTGAGTGTGTATTTGTTCTTTCCATTTTCTACATATTTCTCACAATCCTGGGCATCGAAAAGTTTTGAAACCTCTTTCACTTCTGTCGAAGACATTCTGAAATAATTTAGGAGCTTCCGTTACAGCTGAAAAGGGGTGAAAGTTAAATAAAATTTTATAAAAGTTACACCCGTGCCGGTACAATTGCTCCGATAATGACAGTAAGGGAACGTTTACGGAGAGATAACGAATAAAACTAAACAACAACAACCGTACATAAAACTCCAGTGTATTTATTCATGGCTGAGATCCTGAAATTCTACTAAAACTGTTAAATTTTGTAATCTTACATCGTTAAAATTTATTTTATTTTTAACTAACGTCATTTTGGAAAATCAAAGTACAATAGTGAAGTCCGCTATCCCAGTAAAAGTAAATGTTATTTCAAAATTACGTTTTGTTTCTACCAAATTACATACCTTGCCTTTGTCTGAAGTTTGTAAAAATTCCTTTGTTACGTTTCGTTATACACCAAAGGAAAATATCATTAATCAATAAAATAAAACTCATTAGAGTAAGGTTAGTTATATGTCAAAACGCAACAGTTGATAAGCTAGATTTATTTTCATTTCGTGGAACAAGACTCACATTAAAACAAAAATAATGAGCTCTGGATTTATATCAGAGTCAGAAATACTGGAGGCGAGACGTCGCCGCCAAGAAGAATGGGAAAAGGTTCGCACAGATGATCAACCTAAAGGTACATTTGTTGTCAATCATAGTTGTTTGATATGACTTTATGATTATATTTGAAAATAGATACCTACAAGTTTTCTGGATGCTATTACACGTGAACGAACACTTACATGGTTTATAAATTTCTAATAGCGAATGGCTTCTGTTCCGAATACCCGTGTAATATGGTAATAATTCTCACCTTGAATACATATGACTATGATCAACACAATCTGTCAGCAATAAAGTAAATCGTTTCATTGTTGATGTTTCAAAAACTCTAACTAAACGGTTTGATTCCACCTTCATCATACCTACACAGTGGAATTGGCTGCACTAGTGAATTTTCCCTAATAGTTACAATCTCACATCTAATCTTTAAGTCGCGAGTGAATTGGGTTTTATTTAGATGAGCGTGATCCGTCGTAGAATACATCTCCATGGAACATCATTCATGTTGGTAGTCAAAAGTCCTATTAAGTATTAAAAAATATAATCGCAAACATTAAGTGAAATCAAAATACCTAATACCTAGCTCTTGACATGCGCTTGTGCATTGTCTTAGCATCTGAGATGGACAATGATAATGTATTTTACGAGTAAATTTACCCATGTTTGCCATTACAGAAGCTCCTGAAGAGGTATATGATAACCGGCCGCTGTTCCAGCGCCTCGAGGAGCAGAGAATGAAGAAAGAAGCTGAATATGAAGAGGCACATAAACTCAGTAAGAAAACACACAGCTTTTACCCTACAACTTTTTTTAATGAAGATGAGGCAAACAAGATGCTCTCCTGACAGTAATACATAATGTAACTCCATGACCATTGCAGCAATGGCACACATTACTTTGAAACATTAGATGGTTAGTTTCAATGGTATGAGTATATTGTCATCAGTGGCGTAGCATGCCTTGGAGAGGCCTTGTATCAAAATTAGTTCGGGGCCCAAATGAAGGGTAAAGATTTCTCACAAAAGAAAAAAAATGCTTGCGTTAAATTAAAATAAATATTTATTAATCAATAAATATTTATTTTATATGGACAGTTGATCGTATGACAGTTTTTTAAATGTTTTTTCCCTAGGAAGCACGAGGTTTGACATTGTGGATAACATTTTACTAATTTTTGTTTACACATGTTAGCCTGTAGCCAGGGGGCCCCCTATCATTGATATGGCTGATATGGCGGTAGCTTTTTTTTTTTTTTTTTATGTAAAAGTAATAAGACGATCGAGGCGCTCTCCTGATGTTAAGAGATAACGCCTGTCCATGACCATTGCAGCGATACACAGAACTTTGAGTGACAAAACAACGTCCAGGGCATCGCTGCTTTGGCGCTCATTACTTTGAGACTAGATGGTTGGTCCCAACAGCCCAGTAATTTCGCTAGCTGCAGTACCCTTCAAACCGGAACACAGTAATGTTTGCACACTACTGCTTGGCGGCAGAATATCTGGTACTGCGGTGGTACCTACCTAGACGACCACCTGCTAAGGAAATCTACCACCAAGTGAAGTGAAGCTATGCCCCTGATTGTCATACCATATTCCTGCATTTGTAATATTGTTGATAGGTCTGTAAATAAAATATGCTCCAGTGCTTTAATGTTCATGTAATATTGACCATGATCAAGCTGAGAAATTAAAAAAAAATAGCTCCAGCGTAAACTATGTCCTGGCTTCCTTGTTTCCTAAGAGATATTTATAAATCTTAATATTTTCATGGTCAAAGTGTATCAGTGTCTTGTAGGTATGCTAACATTTTCAAATAATTCATATTCAAGCAAATAGCTTATCAATAGGCAAGTGGTCAGGGTTAAATGCAAAGTTATTCATGGTAAGAAAAAACTCGAGAGAAAAGTCTTATTTTAACAAATTGTTATACTATTTCAACTTGTGTGTGAACCAGAAAACATGATCCGAGGGTTGGATGATGACGAGGTGGGTTTCCTGGACCTGGTAGAGCAGACCAAAGCTAAAGCAGCGCAGATGATCTCCCTCGAGGAACAGAAAGAGATGAGAGAGTTCAGGTATTTCCAGCAATTTTTTGATATTGATACATTCAATAAATACATAATTGTAAGACATTTTTCACACAGCGACATCTAACTCCAAAGTAAGTGATGTCAGTACTACAGGAACCAGATAACTGGTAGAAGACATACATATATATATATATATTACTAACAGCACCCCGCGGTGTTATCCATTAAATTTTTCACAATAAAATGTAGCCAATCACATAGCAGTATGAAATATACTTTATGACCTATAATTTGTTCTCATACCTACCAAATATACATATTTTTTTTTTAAATGAAAAGTTGAGCTGTTTCGGAGGAGTGCGACCATAAACATCGTGACACGAGATTTTTTATATAATATGTATACGTAAATATATATAGACAGTACTTTGAAACAATTAAATTGACCAATTGATTGATTGGCAGGCTTGGTTTTTGACAACAGCTCACCTGGTGGTAGATCTCCTTAGCAGGAGGTCGTCTAGGTAGGTACCACCGCAGTACCAGTTATTCTGCCGCTAAGCAGTAGTGTGTAAACATTACTGTGTTCCGGTTTGAAGGGTACTGCAGCTAGCGAAATTACTGGGCTGTTGAGACTAACCATCGAAAGTCTCAAAGTAATGAGCGCCAGAGCAGCGATGCCCTGGACTTTGTTTTGTTACTCAAAGTTCTGTGTATCGCTGTAATGGTCATGGATAGGCGTTATCTCTTACCATCAGGAGAGCGTCTCGTTCATCTCATTACTTCTTACATAAAAAAAAAAAAAAAAAAAAAAAGTGGTGGTGCAGTCGAAGATTGTAAACACCTAAACTTGGATGGAACTGGAACTTGATGGTAGCTAGCCAGTAGAGTACTTTTAAGTAGGTACACTACCACCATGTTTTCCTTCACAGGGAGTTCAAACTCATTTTTGGGGTTTAAAACAATGTGTAGGCTTTGGGATTTACTTGGAGGTTGTCTAGGTAGGTACCACAGCAGTACCAGATATTCTTTCTGAGATCAACTATCGAGTCTAAAAGTAATGAGCACCAAAGCAGCAATGCCCTAAAGTTTCCTTATTCCTATTCAAAGTGGGGGTGATAAGCCCTCATAAGTCATCAACATCCCGCTTGGGGTGTTTTGTGCATTTCCCCCTACTAGCATCTACCCGAGCCAACCCAGCTCCTTGAAGTAAACCAAAACTTTGTGTAGCTAATCAAAGCTCTGCGTATTGCTGGAATGGTCATAAAAAGGCGTTATCTCTTACCATCAAAAGAGCGCCTCACGACTTTTTTTTACTAATATACCAAGTTAGGCTTCTTAGTGTTCACTTCGATTGACAGGGAGCGCGTGTCAAACCTAGCCGAGAGTGAAGAGATCAACAGGCTGCGAGCACAATTGGCGCCTGCTCGCAATCCTCAGACACAACCAGCGCAGAAGAACAAACTGCAAGGGGTACGTTCTGTCATAAGATAACTCTTTATTATTCACTCTACAAGTAATAAATGTACAATAACAAACAGCATAAAACTAATTGTTTAATACCAAATTTCAGGTGGTGGTGCGAAAACGCAAAGCAAGCGAAATGGACAACAAACAGGATAAACACAAAGACGTACCGCCGGCCAAGAACGGCCACGTAGAGGCGCAGGCTGCAGCCGTGGTCACGTCTGTCGAGGGTGCAGCACGGCAGTGTGTCGGCGTACTGCCCGGGCTCGGCCATTATGACACTGATTCTACCAGCGAGAGTGGGGAAGACTCCAGCGATACTGAGTCTGTGAGTCCCTCAAAGTAGAGTTCCACACGCAATGTTGTAGAATACAGGGTGTTTCAAAGAAGAAACTAATATATGTATGTAATGTATATAAATTCTACCGAAAGACCTGTCTGCCAAGAACATCCATATATTAACTGCTGCAAAATTTAAATTCAAATAATTTTAGATTTACCATTAACCATTAATTTTTTTTATGAATAGGACCTAATCTCGGCCAGGCCGCATTCTTGGGAGCCCTGAACCTTGCTTGCTTGTTATAATTTTTACATATAAATCAAACAAACTAAACATATATAAATATAATATGGATAATAAAAATGAGTGCAAATGGATATTGTACAATGCAATATATTATATTTATTTATTTATTGAGGAAAAAACGGATATACCCAGTTACAATTGCCTCGCAATAATTTCAGATACATTACATGTCAAATTTAAGAACTTATGGTAGCATGCTAATTAATCAGAATGTTAAAGTAAGTTTTTTTTTTTTATGGTTGACAGGCTAGGTGTTTGACCACAGCTCAGCTGATGTTAAGTGACGGTGTGGTCGAAGATGGTAAAGCACACCTAGCCTGGAATGGAACTGGCTCTCAAGTCAGGCTGCCGGAACACACCGTTAGATGCTTGGCGGCAGATTTTCAACTTGAGGGTGGTAGCTAGCCAGCCGAGTACTAGAAAGTACCCTACCACCATGCTATGGTTTCCTCATGATGTTTTCCTTCACCGGCAGCTCAAGCTCATTGTTGGGGTTTGAACCCACGCCCTTCGGCATGTGAGCCTACCGCGCTAACCACTGAGCTATCATCACTACAAAAGTGAGTGTGAGCATTTGTGTGTGTATCCATGAATTCGTGCGCGTGTGTGCGTCAAGAAGTTAGGAAAGCCGTGATGTGTATGCATGTTTGTGTGTTAAAGTCCATGACTTTAACACTTTAAGTGTAAAAGTATCCAAAGCAGCGTTTTTAATTAATTTATTTGCATGTTTGGGTAAACATTAAACAATTGAAATTAACAAAATGTAAAATAAAACCTTCATATCTGACCTTTTGGTATGCATGTTTAGAACAAATCGCATTATACACAGTCATGTCAAAAAAACATCAACTAAAGCCATCTATAGATTCAGTTAAATAACATTTGAGATTGAAATGTGGCAGTTTTTAGTAATTAAATGTCAAATTGAATACAAATAGAAATAAATTCGTTTTGTTCAAGTATTCAAGACTTGGACCCTTCATAGATTCAAGATTTAGATCTTTGGCATAAACTAACTTTTTACGACATCCAAGCTGTGCTCGTTAGGTTGTTTATAGGTTGGTAGTTTCTTTTTAGTTAGTTACTTCTGCTTAACGTCGTTATGGTTACAACATTTAAATATTTTATTAAAAATTATAAATATTTTATTTTAATGAAATATTTAAAATTATAGTTAAATTTAATCCGCGTCACTATTGTAACCAAAAAAATTTTTAAGCAGAAATACACTAAAAATATAAATCTTGAAAACAATTTTAAATATTTATCCAAAATATTCTTTAATATTCAAAATATCTATCAAAACTAAAATCCGAAATAAACTTAAAATCCAAATAAATATAAAATATCTAATTAAAATAACGACAAGTATTTATATGCTTTTTTCGCTGCAGTAACCAGTTGACTGAGAAGCCAAGCGCTCAGTCGGATATGTCCTGAGGATGCCTCAAAGTACTAAACCCAATCTCTCTATACTATTATAAAGAGGAAAGATTTGATTGTTTGTATAGAATAGGCTCCGAAACTACTGGACTGATTTAAAAAATTCTTTCACTGTTGGGAAGCTTCACTATCCCCGGGTGACATATTCTATTTTTTATCCCTGTATTCCCACGGGAACGGAAACTACGCGGGTGAAACGACGAGGCGTCCGCTACTATATATAATTTTATTTATTTTATTTCAGGATAAGTGCTGCAAGCGTGACCTACTCGGACGAATGCCAGAACCTGACAAGCGAAAAGATGACGCCAAGAGCTAAACTATCCCAGCTTCTAACTTAGTGATTATTGTAGAAACTATAGAACGGTAATATGGGTAAATGTTTCTAAATTCCATTGCTGTATATGATTATTTCGGCTAGAGTACGCGAATTTTTGACCGACTTCAAAATGGAGTAGGTTTACTGAATAAAACCACCTATGATTTACTTGTTATACTGATGTAAACTTTACTATGAGTCTTACTTATAAACATTGTTTTTTTTTGTTTTTGTGATTTATATCTTGCAACCAGTCTTTCACACTATAAGTGGATGAGGTGAAGTCTTTTGGTAATTTGGTAAACATTGTTGAAAATTTATTCTAGGCTGTCTCAACTACTCGCTACACATAAAAACGATATAGGCTCCAAAAGCAAAAGAAAAATTACGAATAAAGATATACATAAATTTTAACATCCCCCGACCAGTTGAAAAGAGGGAAATAAATTTTACCGTGTGTTCTCACTACCTTAAAAACCAGTTCCATTCCAGGGTAGGTGTTTACCATCTTCGACCACACCGTCACTTAAAACAGGTGAGCTGTGGTCAAACACCGTCAACTGTCAAAAAAAAACTTTTTCCTCGGTGGCAAAATGTGAATAACAATTATATCTATAATTTGAGTGATACTATTATAGGTAGCAAACTGATTTTCTGGTATAGGATACTCTCACTAATTGTGTATGCACTCATAGTAAATATGATTGATTATTATGTTAGTTTTTTTTCTGTTCGCCATAAATTAACGGTAATGGTCAATCTACAATAAGCCATTTAATTCAATGATTAAAAGGCTTATAGTCGGAGGTACTAAGCCAAAATTAATTCATTGGAGAGATCATAGAAAAAGTATGTTGACACTGACTTTTATGTAACAGCTATTTTTTTTTACGACATCCGAGCTGTGCTCGTATTAAACGAATCATAGTACAAATATGACTTCCTTTCAGATTACACTCCAAATCTACCATCTAATTACACCCGGTATCAATTTAAAGTAATGAGCGTCTAAGAATTAGATATTAGTACTACCGCAGTACCAGTTATTCTGCCGCTAAGCAGTAGTGTGTAAACATTACTGTGTTCCAGTTTGAAAGGTACTACAGTTAGCGAAATTACAGTGCTGTTGAGACTAACCATCGAATGTCTCGAAGTAACGAGCGGCAAAGCAGCGATGCCCTGGGCTTTGTTTTGCTATTTAAAGTTCTGTGTATCGCTGCTATGGTAATGGACATGCGTTTTCTCTTACTATTAGGGGAGCGTATCGCTCGTCTCATTATTTTTACATTTTAAAAAAGTTGCATGGTGGTTCCTTCAATGTTTTCATGTATATTCTTGAACTGATATGAATATTCCTATAAGTCGTAAATGATTCATGGACTGGCCTTAATATTCTTATGAATAGTATGGACTTAATCAAAGTTTTTTTTACGAGTCATATCATATTTATGGATCTGGGACCGAATAGAAGTTTTTGGACTTACTTACTTCCAAAAGACTCATTAAAGCTTTCAGTAAAATTGCCACTACTTGACCGTTGCATGACCCGTCTTTGATTTGACGGACTTTACTTTGTGTGACTTTGAGTACGAGTTATTTAACTTGATTTTTATTTTATATACATACATTATATGTATATAAAATAATTCCCTCTCTCGAGTCGTAAATGATTTATGGATTATTTCAAGTGTTGTCACATTTAAAATATGATTGTTTACACTGAAAGTTTGCTAACCAGGTATTCTATTGCATTAATGTTGAATAAATTAAATGTTATATATAGGTATTTATACAAAATACACACACGTATTTTAATACCAATGGCTCAATCTCTTCACAGAGTGAACTAACGGCCTCTAAAAAGGAAAATAATGTAAATAATTAACCCTTATTCCCAAAGTGGATTAGAATATTAAGTATTTGATGTAATTTATCATTTATGTGGAATTTTAATGCTGTTGATACCTATTGCAGTGTCCTTAAGCCATAATTTTCTTACCATCACACGTAACGTCTGCTTGTTTTTAGAAATATAGGTACACTTGTGATTTTCCTCATTGTATAATCCAACATGTATAGGGAATCTTTTCAAAATTGGTTCGCGTTTGACCTCACTCTGCCTGATTTTAAGCAGTAGTGTGCTCTAAGAAACCTAGCTTTAATAAATTTACTCTAGATTTGAAGGCACCTATATTGTACCTAACAGGGAACATAGACTCCGGCAGAGAGTTCCACAACCTCGCTGTGCGAACGAAAAATGTGGAATCAAAACGCTTTGTGCGAACATGGGGAACATCCACCATGTACGGATGACGTTTTGGTCGCGTCCGTGCTGTCACAGATGAAATATTTCTAGTTCAAATACATTATCATTATATATTTTGCATGGTGGTAGGGTACTTTCTAGTACTCTGCTGGGTAGCTACCACCCTCGAGTTGAAAATCTGCCGCCAAGCATCTGACGGTGTGTTCCGGCAGCGTCACTTGAGAGCCAGTTCCATTCCAGGCTAGGTGTGCTTTACCATCTTCGACCACACCGTCACTTAACATCAGGTGATCTGTGGTCAAACACCTAGCCTGTCAACCATAAAAAAAAAAATCCCATACTATGAAACTGTACTATGCCTACATTAAAATGGGATATTTTCTAGTATTGCGAGGGGTTGGCTTTACGCATTTAGTAATAGTGAAACGCAGAATGCGTTTTTTGTAACAATTTTTGTTTTTTTATAATGCAGTCAAAGCTATTACTACACCTCTGTGGCGATCTTAGTTGCGTAGAATTATATAAGACTGAGAATTTCGTTAATCAAAAAAAGCATTGCCAACATTTCAACCTAGTTTTAGGCTAAAAAGAAAGCGTTTTGTTTTTCACTTTAATCGATAAAAATGATGCGGTTGGGGTATAGTCGATATAAGACTGGTACGCTTGAGTTTTTTTAATTGTTAAAGGTCCGTTATAAAATATGGCAACCTTATTTATGTAGTACTCGATGTGTGGAATGTACTAAACGTATATTTGGTACTCAATGAGGTAGGGTTGCCAATCCCCTCTCAGTCTAATAGTTCTAACAACTTAAAAATCCTACCGTAATTCACAATTAAAAAGAATAGGGGTTTTATTCGTAGGTGCATTTTTAAAATGTCACCAGACTACTTATAAATAAGTGTTTGTATTGAATTAGGTATAGAAATAAATAAAAGTAATTTTCAATAATGCAATATCTGTTTTATTTACGATTTCTTTAGGTTAATGTAGATAGAGAGATAGGAACTCTTTATTGTGTATACCAGAACTCTTAAAACCAGTAAAATATGGCAATAAATATGTTATGTAATACATATTATATGGCTTTTAAATGTCAAAAAGCTATAAGAATACAGAATACCATAAAACATGTTATCGACTAGCGACCAGGCATCGTACTGATACAATAGGAAGACAAGAATTAAAATACTAGACCTAGGCTTCTAGTTTACTTTAAAATTGTGGTACTTTTCAAAAAGCCAAGCAGTAGTTTTTTGAATAATCTACTTTTTTTTTTATGGTTGACAGGCTAGTTGTTTGACCACAGCTCACCTGATGTTAAGTGAAGGTGTGGTCGAAGATGGTAAAGCACACCTAGCCTGGAATGGAACTGGCTCTCAAGTGAGGCTGCCGGAACACCGTTAGATGCTTGGCGGCAGATTTTCAACTTGAGGGTGGTAGCTAGCCAGCCGAGTACTAGAAAGTACCCTACCACCATGCTATGGTTTCCTCACGATGTTTTCCTTCACCGGCAGCTTAAGCTCATTGTTGGGGTTTGAACCCACGCCCTTCGGCATGCGAACCTACCGCGCTAACCACTGAGCTATCATCGCTACAAAAGTATTAGTATTAGTTTATTCAAGTAATTGTGATTTACCGCAAGTAAAGACCAAAATAAATGCCAGTAGCTGTGATTTCAACGTAAATTTATGCTCCATTTGTCCATAAATGGCGAAAAATTATTTATTTGTATAGAAATCGAACCACCTTAATGAATGTAATTCGTCTTATGGTAATAAACAAATTTTATTTTTTTAAACAGTTTATTTTGTTAGGTATCGAAGTCGAAGGCCTACTATCTGTTCTCTAGTATAGACGTCTGTGGTAGTAATTGGGTTAACTAAGCGTCAAGTAATGCATATTTTCTTCCTCCAAACTTGTACCATTTTCCCCCACTACTTGCAAAATCGCGGGTACTTCCGGTGGCGCGTGTATTTCGGGCACTTCAGGCGCAGCTGCTTCCGGTACACTGTCCGATTCTTCGTATGTGTCGTCTTGCTCGGTCGATTGGTTCGGCTGGTCCTTCTTTTTCTTTCTTATTCTAAAACATACAATCTTTTAAACACTTTATTGTTTCTTTCTACTACTTAACTTTTTTTTAACATTTTCTGTTTTTTGACCGCTCGCTGTTGGTAAGCGACAATGTACATTTTTACTCAACTACCCAAAAAAGCTAACAATTTATGTTTATGGTCAATTCACTTGTCAGCTCATAATATACAGCAGAGTTTCTCAAACTTATTACATCTACCGCCCACTTTGATAATTAATTTTTTTTAGCGCCCCCTTATTTCTTTTTACTTTACCACATCTTAAAACCACAATGGCATTCATTACTATGATTATAGAGATTAGTCTGGTTTGGATTGTAAACTTACATTCTAAACGAGACTTTTACTAGTGAGAGCTATTAATACGCAACTTTATAATATTATGAGTATATTGACAGCCCTGTTGGTTCATTGGTAGTATGTCTGCTTCGAGAGCTGAAGGGCGTGGGTTCGATTCCCACTCAGGACTAACATCGATGTTTGTTCTGTGTCTGGTTGTACTGTATGTATTAAGTATTCTGTCAGCTGTCTGGTTTCCGTACAAGCTTTGCTTAGTTTGGGGCAAGATGGTGCTGTGTTAAAAAAAATCCGCCCTTTTTAGGCCTCCAGCGCCCACTTTGAGAAAGACTATTATAAAGGGTTATAAGCTTGGGTGTACTAAGACGAAAGGGGGTCATTGTACACATCATTAACAACAACAAAACTCTGAAATCGTGAAACATAAAATCATAGTCTACTAAGCAATACTTTTCACGCTAATAATTAATCCTACCTTTTAGGGTAAGGTTGTTTGAGATGGAAAGTCTTGTAGTGTAGTTTCATACTGTTGCTCTGAGTGAAACGCTTCTCGCACAGGGAACACGCGAACGGTTTCTCGCCCGTATGCGTCTGTAAATACACAACACACAAATTACATTGACAGAAAAAAAAAATTTAACGTTTTCCCGATCTCAAACTCTAAGATGCTGTATTCTTTACAAAGTGCATACTCAACAATATATATTTAATTCATCGTTTAGCACAGGATAGTTTACAATCTGGTAACATGGTATCAAAAGAAACGAGTTTATAAAAAAAAGCGCCATCTAGAGATTAGATGCTACACTACTATAAAGTGGCCAAAGTAAAGCTAAAATGGCGCGAGAGTGGTGCCATCTATCGTATATCATAGTACATTACACACAGCGCCATCTGGCCCCAAACTGAGCAAAGTTTGCGCTATGGCAGTCAGATAACTGATAGAATACTTAAATACTTTTTTTTTTGTAAATATATACAGAACAAATATTTTGTTTATACCACAAAATGTGTGGGAATCGAACCCACGCCCTTCTACTCTATATTCCACATGACACTAGAAAAAAGCACGAAGAATTTATTTCAAGTTTTTTTTTTCTTTATTTGTTTTGGTTCTGTTACCACGAGATGTCGCTTCAGTCCGACGGCCGAGTGGAACTGGCGGCCGCAGGTGTCGCAAGTGTGCACCGTCTCCCGCGAGTGCATGTTCTGATGCATCGCCACACTGCCCGGCTGGAACAAGACTTGAACTTTGACAAGACCACAGAAATATGTCTTGCGATCAATGTTTATTTATTTTATTTTACACTAGCGGCCTGTCCCGGCGTCGCACGGGTAAACATTTATTTTTTAATTAAATTCTAGTAATAAATATATACTATGTTACTCAGGGAGAATGTAGCATTCTAATGGTGAAATCGGTCCAGTAGTTTTTGAGTTTCGTTACAAACATACAAAAATACAAAACTTTCCTTTTTATCATATTAGTGTAGATAAAAATGAACAGCTAAGCAATAAAATAAATTCCGCCAATTATGAACCGATTTTAATGATTCTTTTTTGTTTGGTAGATCATACTTCAGAGGTCCCATATAATGTTCAATGAGGAGACTTAAGTCTCCTCGTCACTGTTGGAACTGGAACGACGGTTAAGCGGAAATAAACTAAATATAAACATTGAACATTCAAAATGAACTTCCGCAAAGTAACGCCTGAATCAATCAATTGGTCCCATATAAATTTTAACAAAATCGATCGAGCGGTTTTTAAAAATCTAAAAATCGATATCGATAATATTTTCGTTTGCTCCGAAACCCCGCTGTTTCGTTGGAGCAGTGCGTTTAGTTGGCCTAAGAGTCATGAAGTCGGTTTTTTAATAGTAAATTTATTACTAGCGGACGCCTCGCGATTTCACCCGCGTAGTTCCCGTTTCCGTGAGAATACAGGGATAAAAAGTAGCCTATGTGACCCAGGGATAGTGTAGCATCCCAACGGTGAAAGAATTTTTGAAATCGGTCCAGTAGTTTCGGAGCCTAACAAACAAACAATTATTAAATTTTTCCTCCTTATAATAATATAGACGTATTATTTTTATATTATAAAACATACCGCGAGAGAGGCCCCGCACAGCTCGCAGATGTGCCTGTCGAGCGGAGAATGGAAAGATGTCCGGGGATGCGCCGCCAAGTGATGCTTCATGCACGCAGCCTGCGTGGCGAACTCCATGCCGCACTGCCCAACAAAACCATTCAAAATGTTTAAATGTTTGTCTCTATTTGTTGTTATTTTTGTTCTGTTACAAAATGAAAATTATTTTCTTTCTTTCTTAAAATTAGGACATCTGCCCCCACACGTAAGGAAAGCTTGCACTGCACTATCGGAATCCGTTTTTTGTGATTACATACTTATCGCACTAATTCCACTAATATTATAAATGTGATAGTTTGGATGGATGGATGTTTCACGCAAAAACTACTGACCGGATTTGGATGAAATTTGGTATGGAGGTAGCCGAGACCCTGGATTAGAACATAGGCTACTTTTTATACCGAAAACATGCAGCGGGTAACACCGCGGGGCGCAGCTAGTATTATAAATGTGAAAGTTTGGATGGACGGATAAATAGATGTTTGTTACTCATTCACGCAAAAACTACTGAACGGATTTGGATGAAATTTCGTATGGAGGTAGCTAAGACCCTGGATTTACACATAGGCTAGTATTATAAATGTGAAAATTTGGATGGGTGGATGTTTGTTACTCTTTCACACAAAAACTACAGAACGGATTTGGTTGAAATTTGGTATGGAGGTAGCTGAGACCCTGGATCAACACAAAGGCAACTTTTTATCCTGAAAACATGTAGCGGGTAACACCGCGGGGCGCAGCTAGTGATTTATCATCGGAACTGGGCCAACATGTCAAATGTCAACTACTTAGATATGATAAGAGGATATGTTCCTAACTCAGCTTGCAAGATTCAAGCTAAACCAACTAACAAACAATAAATTGCAAATTAAATAAAATCTTTTAGAAATGATTCTCAGCTTACTTGATAACAAGTACTCGGTTTTCTGTGTTTCCTTTTCAATATTCTTCTTCGTTTGTTTTTCACTGGCGTTAGTGTGTCTAAATCGGGCTTCCTGAAACATGTGAGCAGACAAGCTGGCTAGCTACCACCCTCAAGTTGAAAATCTGTGTTACAATGATATCAGTGACAGTGTGGATGTTTTTTTTTTAATGGTTGACAGGCTTGGTGTTTGACCACAGCTCACCTGATGAAGTGTGAAAGTGTGGTCGTAGATGGTAAAGCACACCTAGTCTGGAATAGAACTGGCTCTCAAGTGAGGCTGCCGGAACACACCGTTAGATGCTTGGCGGCAGATTTTCAACTCTCGTGTGGTTGGTAGCTAGCCAGCCGAGTACTAGAAAGTACCCTACCACCATGCTATGGTTTCCTCACGATGTTTTCCTTCACCGGCAGCTCAAGCTCATTGTTGGATGTTTTCTCTGGCTCCTTTAGACAATTTAAGAAGCTAGTTTCAGAGGCGCAAGTAAATAAAAAAATGTGCTGAGGATATAGATACCGGGATTTCTGGTTCCTATATTTACTGTACTTTGTTTGTGTTTAGTCATAGTTAAGGGGGTACGATTTCCATACAAATATGCTAATAATGTATGATATATGCTAATCATCTACTGTTTTATTTCAGCAATTGTGATAATTATCATAAACAGTACAGAAGAACAGAACAGTAGATTATTAGCATAAAATCAAATTTATGAATGATTTAGGAATTTATGATTTTTGAATAAAACTTGATAATAAATGCCAGTAGCTGTGATTTCACTGTAAAATTATGCTCCATTTGTCCATAAATGGCAAAAAAATATTTGTATGGAAATCGAACCCCCTTAAGAAGCTAGTTTCAGAGGCGCAAGTGAATAAAAAAATGTGCTGAGGATATAGATACCGAAATTTCTGGTTCCTATATTTACTATACTTTGTTTGTGTTTAGTCATAGTTAAACAAAAAAAAAATTGTTTAGAATCTCTTTAAAAGTAAGTTTATTTGCTTAAAACTGCAAGCAATGTTTGTTGTGTGTTGTTTAAGCTGTGTAGGCCTATAACCGGCGCATGTATCGGAACATAACTCTTTGCAATGTGATTGTAAATTTAGCAATATGTGTGCTGTTGGCGTACCTTAATAAATAAATAAATAAATATGCCGCCAAGCATCTCATACTCATACTCAATACTTTATTGCAACATATGTACAAGTCCTTCTACTTATAAATTTAACAATGTTGTACCTAGCACATATGACCCCATTAGGGTATGGCAAACAATTTTAATCAAAAGATTTAAACAGGATTAACTACAGAATTTTAAATGCGATTTAAATTAAAAATACAAAAAACCAGTGGAAAAAAAACCAAATCTAACCGTGTATTCCGGAAGCCTCACTTGAAAGCCAGTTCCATTCCAGGCTAGGTGTGTTTACCATCATCGACCACACCGTCACTTAACATCAGGTGAGCTGAGGTCAAAAATACTTAGCCTGCCAAGAATTAAAAAAAAAAGTTTAGTCAAGAAAATTAAAAAAATAACCGGCCAAGTGCGAACCGGACTCGCGCACGAAGGAAAAAAATCACGTTTGTTGTATGGGAGCCCTCTTAAATATTTATTTTATTCTGTTTCTTAGTATTTGTTGTTTTAGCGGAAATCCAATTCTCAACAATGAGCTTGGGCTGCCGGTGAATTTAAATAAAATAAAACCAACTCACCTTTTGCGTAGCTCTTTGGTAATCTGAAAAAAAAAAAACTTGAAATCTTGAAAATTATTTACTTGGAGTAGTTTATATTTGTGCAAAGGAAATATCGAAGTGTTTATAGTCGAGCGCGAGAGTGTACGCCGAGGGGAAGCAGAGGCCAACATTCGGTAGTCGGAAATACCAACCTTTTCTCGTAGTTTCTTGCCCATAATCTTTCTAGTTGCCGGAGCGTCATCTTCTTTTCTGGAAATAGAAAAAGTAACAATAAAATCCCCGGACTTATGTTTAGAATTTGTATGTGTATAGAAGAGGTTATTATGGCTGCCGTTGACTTGACATTGACAGGTTTTTGGTTGCCATTGCTTTTTAGGCACTAAAAGTAACCCTATACAGCCTACTATGTGACGTCATTAAAGTTAAATTGAAAGTCAAGTTTAATTTAATAAAATAAACCCCATCTCATAGTTTAAAGAGTTTTAAACATAAAAATAATGTACAGGAATGTAATATTTCGAAATGGTTTTGGAAACAGCAAAGTGTTTTTTTTACATACAGCATTGAGACATTTATTGTCGATACAGGATGTCACGCTTTAGCAATACGCGTGTCATAGAGTGTATGACGTCACAACAAATCCAATATGGCTGATTTAAGACCTTAATTTATTTAAACTGATAGTCCGCGTTTGACCACGAACTCTGCTGATGGTAAGCGATTATATGATCGAAGAATAATGTAATAATTAATCGATAATTGACATCTATAAATTTTAGTCTTAAATGAAAATGAAAGTGGGACAGCTTCTCTAGCGGCAATTAACGGAAACTGCTTTTTTCTTACATTTGACTATTTATAGTTTTCGTACTACTTATTACCCGCGAATTAATATGCTAGAACTAACAGAGGGAAGCATCACAATTTTCAAAAAATCTTATAAAAATATTTAAAATAAGGTTATTTTATTTCTAAAGTAAGGTAGTTTTGAAAATAAATACATTTTTCGAGTAGCATAACACCGTTCGGGTTTAATACATCCTTTAACTTGTTTAATACTCACTTGATTCCTTCAGTGTGCATATCCGAGTGGAACAAATGCTCTGTGTGCGCACGAGACGAGTGGAACCGCAGGTCGCACCGAGGGCAGTAGCTCTCGCGGCCGTCCTCCTCCGACTCAGATGACAGACTGTCCTACAACAAGAAAAAAAAATGATTGGCCAATTTTTTCTTCTTCTATAAAGTTCGTAATGAGCGCCAAAGCAGTGATGCCCCGTACTTTGTTTGCTACTCAAAATTATGTGTATTGCTGTAATGGTCATGGACACGCGTTATCTCATACCATCAGGAGAGCGTATCGTTCGTCTCATTACTTTTAAATATAAAAAAGTCCCATTTTATGATTTGTAACTTTAGTGTCATAAATAAAAATTATGAATTGTCACAAAAGTAATTTTATTGTACTTTGATGTAATTTGAATGGTTTATCTAAAAAGCAGCGCTGTTTGTATGTGACAATCGGCAGCCATTCGGCATAATTCATTTCTAGTTGGTTTTTTTTATCAGTTTGTATTGTGTCAAATAAATATTTTTCTTTTCTTCTTATTAATTGGCTAAAAAGACAGTAATATATTACAGGGTGTAGAAAGCTAAAAGAAAATCATTATTAGATACTATACACCACAACTTTTTAATTATTAGAAAAATCTTAATGGGTAATACAGACAGAGTAAGACATCGTAAATGTGCAATTAGAAATGTGTTTACGTTATAATGCCAAAGTTATTACTAGACAATTTTTTTTGGAAATCCTGCCTAAAATTATAGACATAGCACTCATTTACTACAAAAGAATACTATCACCGGACCAGCTGGCGGTAACCAATGGCGGCTTTCATTGAAATATTGTAAAAACATTTTCTTTCTCTATCGCACTCGCGACCGAGGCCTCCCGATCTAGTCGCACGAGCTTGCCGCGTGATTTATGAATGAACTTGCGACGGACTAGGTGTCTACGGGTAGAATAATAACCAGGAATCGCCTTTTTTGTTGATAATTTTTCGACATTGATATTTCAAGTTTTTTTTCATGGATGTGTTCAGTTATAGCAGTAGTTAACGCCATTTTTTTTCTAGAAATTAAAAAATAGTTGTGTATATATCCGAAAATAAATAAGCCATTACATAAATAAAGTTTGTTGACCCTCGATCTTGACCAAATGAACGGAGCAGCTGCGATATACGAGTTGTGTACATAGTAAAAGATTTTCACTATGAGTACATTGACACCATTTCGGCTTAGTGTACTCTAAGCTATGACCTGCTGTGTTCCAGAACTGTAGATTTGTCACGGTTGAAGTTAGTAGTAAACATGCTCACGAAAAGCTCGTCCGGGTGCTTGATGCGGGCGTGCTGGCGGAGACCTGCCCGAGACACGAAGGAAGCGCCGCACCGCACGCACACGTGCGCGCTGCGGTGCGTGCGCATGTGTGTGTAGTACGTCGTCACGTGACGGAACTCCTCATCGCAATATTCGCACTTCTTTGTCGTGCCGCTGTGATACTCTTCGTGCAGAAGAGCCGACGCGCTAAAAATAGTAGCAAATGTCAAAGTCTACCTATACCCCCGAAATACGCTAAGAGAATTGTTTGCCCCACCATGTCAAAATGTTACAAAGCTAGAATATGAATTTGTCTCGTAACTGGAAGAACTTTTATCATGGCGTTTCCACCAGCCTCCCTTAGACATAAGTCCTAATAAAACTATCAACTCTTGTTATCCCGCAGAATATGAGGATATTGCCTAGTACTTGGGTGGCCAGCTATCAACCGAAAGTAGTTGAAAATCTACTAACAAGGTCAAATCACGGCGTGTTCCAGAAACCATTATTGAGCGCCAATTCTTATACCAGGCTAAGCATGCTGACCATCTTCAACTACACCATCACTTAACATCAAGAGAGCTGTGGTCAACACCTAGTCTGTCACAAGTATAAAAGAGTGAAAAGAAAAGTAAATTGAAAAGTGCTTTATAAGTTGTTAAAGATTTGACACAGAATATAGGAAACTCACTCCGAGTGGAAGACGAAATTGCAGAGCAGGCACACATATTTGGTGTAATGTTGCATAATGTGCTTACGTAACTGACATTTCCATTTGAACCGCATGCGGCAGAAACGGCATTCCACACCTCCCAGCTGACGAGGGAAAAACGATTTACATTAAAAAACAAGTCTGCCCTCAGCCCTGTTTTTATAAACTGTCCCACTGCCAGGAGGCCTTGGTTTAGTAAATATTTACCTCACTATGTCTAGAGAGTATATGTCTGTTTAACATATTTTTTTTAGAAAATCCTTTAAAGCAATCTGTGCATTTAAATGTTGCATCTAAATACTTAGGATCGTCTGCTTTTCTTCTAAATTCTTTTAATGCTTCATCTTCAGTTAACACAACTCTCTTCCAGTTTTCTTCATTTAAATGTCTACTGAGCTTTTTAGAGCTCATATTTATTTCTATGTTTTTACTTTTTGTGCTGTTAATTTTTTCACTTTTTAAATTGACTACTTTATCTTTTTGTACTAGAATTGATATTGGACTGACTGAGTCTGATATATCATTGCAAAAATTAGCTTGAACATTACTGTTAAAAGTACTTGCATCAAAACTTTCTTCATTTGACTTTAAAGTATTTAAGATTTCTGCTTCTAACTTATTGATTTTGTTTGTATCTAAGTTATTGACATTATCAGGATTTATGTCATTTTCTGCATCTAAATTCATGTTCTCTATTTTCAAATTATTTCTGTTGTATGTATCTACATTATTCACATTATAACTATCATGGTTGTCATTTTCTGAAAAAAAATTCATGACACTTTCCGTTTTAAATTTACTAATGTTATCTAAGCTACTAGCATTGTCTGTATCTAAATAATTTTTTACATCTAATTTTAGGTTGTTTTTCGTTTTGAAATCGTCAATATGATTAACATTTCCCACCAAGTTATTGACGTCTTTAGTGCTTTCTGTTTGATTTGTATCCAAGTTAAAAATTATATTTCCAGTATTATTATTAAGCTGGTTGCTGTTATTTACCAAATTATTATATAGGTGATTTTTATGAGAATATATTTCAATTGTCTGTGCAATATTTTCAGATTTATTATCCACTATGTGTTCAAATACTTTGACAGTAAACAGTTTCACTTTATCCGTTTTGGTGATTATTTTTAGAGTTGATTGGAGTTTGTTTGCTTGAGGTAGTTTGTAAATTGCTTCATAAGTGATCTGAAACATTTATGGAAACTTAGGTTAAATCAATGAATGTACATGTACAATGTCAGCTTTAAAACCTCACTTGCATACACTCAAATGGTGGCTAGGCCATAGTTCCATCACACTCACCCTGGATTGGTTGGTGGAGAGGTCGTACCACCGCAGTACCAGATATTCTGCCGCCAAGCAGTAGTGTGCAAACATTACTGTATTCCGGTTTGAAGGGTACTGCAGCTAGCGAAATTACTGGGCTGTTGAGACTAACCATCTAGTCTCAAAGTAATGAATGCCAAAGCAGCGATGCCCTGGACGTTGTTTTGTTACTCAAAGTTTTGTGTATTGCTGCAATAGTCATGGACAGGCATTATCTCTTAACATCAGGAAAGCGCCTCGATCGTAAAAAAATATCACAGATGTACCTATAATGCAACGACTAATCATGTTACCATGGCAACTACTATAGTACTGAGAAGCTATAGTTATGGTCATATTTTTCTTATATTTCTGAACTTACAGGGCCTTTCCAGAGTATTTCCTTGAGACATTTCTGACCCATATAGCATTTCTCTTTAAACTTGTGGAACTTGTGGAGCATTGCAGCACATTCATAGCAAAACCATTGTGGCAATTCATCACTGTCTGGTACCTGTAAATTTATAATTAAATATTTCATTTTTTTGTTGTCTTTAATCTGGTGATACTGTATGGTATGCTTAGTAATATTTATTTTACTCCACAATTAATAGTTGTCTATATTGTAAGCACAAACTCTATTTGTCTTAGTAATTCTGTACACATTTTGGGATTTGATTATAAATAAATAGAAAAATTCTGTTCAGAAGGAATGATTTTGAAAACATGACTACAGACTGTTATCGTAATATAAATTATCGTAAAATAAATTGTTGAATCAATTTTTAAGGGAAAGAACATAAAGCTTACTTTAGTTGCTGTGACTTCTTCGTAAAAATATTTCAACTGATAGCGGCTGAATTTGTATCCTTTCGCTTCAGTGCGAAGACAAATTCTACAAATATTTAATGCAGACATTTTTGCTTTAGAGGTACACCAAAATCGTTCATGTTTTATTTATTTATTCCAAATAATGACTTCAAAACACGAAAATCAAGATGTTAGATGTTTGTTAAAGAAGAAAAGTAAATAGATCGGAAATAACTGGTGTATGTAATAGTCGTATAAGAGCTAATGAGAATCAGCACAGACGGCCGATATCTTAAAGAACTGTGCACTTTTACTGTGTTGATTTTCTTTGGCGCTAATATTATCGTATTATTAGCGTCAGAGCTACTAGCGTATTTCCGATATTTCTTACGTTTTAAAAAATCGTTTACTAAACCTATAACTGTCAAAGCCAAAATTATATTACAATCAATGTCACATATTTTTTATTTTTGGTTTTGGCGAGTTAAAATCGCTAGCAGGATGTTCAAAAGTGTGAATGTATTTAAAGTCACCATTGTTTTACAAAAACTAGACTAAGGCTATACCATCTCTTTCTTTTTAATAGTGATTGAGTGTTTTTTCAAATTTATTTATCTGAGATATTCTTTTATCGTCATTTTATGCTCAAGTACGTCATAGCTTTGCTTAGTAAGCTTAATTTGCTGATTCAAACAGGTTTAGTATTCATGTGCCATAATTTGATACCGATAGACGTGCTTACTGTTGGTAACAAAATTGCTCCAAATAACTATGGGGTAGTAGCCAAATAGAAATAAATTTTAATAAAGAAAATTGTAAAAAATTACAAACACATCAATACAACACATCGATTGAAATGCAAAATCGATTTAAATATTGCTAACTAACGACTTGCCTCGCCTTCGCACGTGTGCAATTTATCTTTGAGACTTGTGACTTGAGTAAAAAATATTAAATTATTCTGCATAAAGAACATTTTAGTACGATCTATTATATATAAGTATACAAAACTTTTGAAAAAAAATCACTTGATTTCGATTATGAACAATCACTCAACTGACAACCGATGGATCGCATCGCATTCTTATCTAATCAAGCAAGCTAGCAATCCCCAATTCACTCACACACAATATCAATCAGTAAAAAAAAAGTAAAAAGGGAAAGCAAGCTTTGGTTGGATTGGAGCACGAAGAAAAAAGAAAATTGATTTTTCGATTATAAAATTGGAAAAGTAAGTGTGATTATGTCTGATCTAGTTGTTTGTAGGATATGCCTGCGTACTGATACGAAAAGCTATCACTACGACCAGTTTAACCTCAAGTATTATTACGAACAAATTACGGCCTGCAAAGTGAGTAATCGAGGCACTCTCGCTGTTGTCACCCTGCTTGCGAATGGTGCCGACATTCTGAAGCACAATTTACTCCTTCAAACCTTCGCAGAAATAACTTAGAGTAAGAATTTAACGCTTTTGTCTTTGTTTGTATTGTTTGCGATACCGACTTGTTTAGGCCTTATTCTATCATAACTAAGTGAAAGTCTTACTCGTGAAGTGCACCATAGCTCTTTCTAATTGATTGGCATAGGTTTAGTTTTTATTTAGCTACCACTAAATTGGTTAGATTTGTCTTGCCCATTGTTATCATTGTTATCTGCAGTGCTATTAGACCACTAAATATTGTACTAGCTTTTATTAATTTAACATATTTATGCTGTGATGTACCTCATAGGTAAGTAAACATCCACTTTATTTACTTACTTAGATGAAGACTTCTGGTCTCTTACTTACTGATTTCAGTTGGTTAACATAATTGCATTAATATAATAAGTAAGAGATTTCCAGATCATGTTTCCTTGATTGACTTTTAAAAAAAAAATAAGTATTGTAAAAAGGTGCATGCTGTATTATTGTGATTATTTAGTTAAATAGCAATAATGTTGGGTATATGTTATGTTTTAGGGTTTTTGTTTTTCACATTATTAGTTTCTAACATAAGAAATTTATTTAATGAGGTCCTGCAAGTTTGCCTGTGGCTTATTGCCTTAAAGCTGTTTTTCTCCTGCCGGAGGATGCTTGAGTAACAAGTTATAATATCTGTTTCTATATTTGTATTCTATGACTTCACCTGCATCAAGGGACTTTATTGGGAATCAAGGGAAGCTATGAATGTTAATACTGACTTACAATATATTTGATTAATTTTTACTTGATTGTCAAGTCTGTCCGGGACAAAGAATAATGTTTTATTGTATTAATCAATATAAACTATTGTTTGCATTAATTTTTACTTAACTGTCTGTCCTGGCTAAAGAATTATGTTTTATTGTATTCATATAAATAATTTATTGTGTGCCAGAAGCACTTTATGTTTAAGATATATTATAATGATGTTGATCATTATTTTCAGCTCATTAATGCATTGAAAACAATCTCCACTGGAAGCCAATCTCATCATTTGTCTGGGATACATAATTTCAGGATTCATAAATCTATGTTAGATTTATGAATCTTAATGCTTACAATTATTAATTCCAAAGAAAACACCAGGAAATAAGTGTTACCTATGTTTATTTAATTATTGCTCCTTCAAAGTCAAGTTGCTGCATTAAACGGCCAAAGTTCTAAAGTGTAGATTTGTGCTATCCAAACACTTTTTGTACACACTTTGTTTTTATCTATAAGTACATTTATACATTGATTAAAAAATGGGAAATTGCTTATGTAAACCATTAAACCTAAAGTTTACTATTACTGACTAAGTCTGGCGTGTAGATGTACATGCATAATGAGTCTGGAAGTATGCAACCATTTGTCAGAGATTGCTACCACTGTCTTAACTGTTTTGAGCATTAACTGAGACACTGGCTTATCAAGCAAAATATTCTACAATAATTATTATCTCACTTCGTAAAAAGGTGTGCTATGATTTTAGCACTCCATGTATGTCATTTGCTTTACGAATTTTATAAGGAATGTTATGCATGGTGTCACAGTATATCTCATATGGCAAGTTTTATAGTTTTTTTTTCTGTTTAACATTCTGGTTTTTTTTACTATAATATATAATATAAATGTGTTCAGGTAAACGACCGCGAGCACCTTCCTAAATGGTTCTGCTTTGAGTGTGCAGCACTACTCCACAAGTACCACAGATTCCGACAGAAGTGCTACACCGGTCAGAACACTCTGCGAGAGATCGCGTGGAATGGTATGGTGAGTTAATCATTAACACCAGCACATTCCTAAAGCATTATATTTTCTTTTATGCCAACCTAGTACCAAAAAAATGATTCCACTTAAAAATATGCAAAAATCTGATATAATAGTCAATTTATATTGCAATGTTATTGAGATTCTATGCCCAATGCCGATAAGGATACCAAGATCCTTTTACTAAGCTTATATTGGCTGTCCGTCTGTCTCAACCTATTTGACAACAATTCATTCACATCAAAACATAGGCATATTCAGTCATACATAGACAAAATAAAGTTATTGCTGCTAAAATAAATAGAAATATGAATTTCTTCCACAGTTATCATATGAAGCAGTAAGCAAAGTAGACAGGGACGGTAGGAATCTACAGTCTCCCCTAACTATCACCCAATCTGATGACGGAAAGACTTTCACAAACATCCTATCACCATCGGTCCCTTACAAGAAACGGAGTAACATCAAGATTGAACACATCGGCAATGCGACTGCACAGCTAACGAATACTTTCCAACATCTTGTCGATGCTGCGGAGAAAGCGTCTACATCTCATAATGAAGATGTAGACCTGGATGGTATAATAGATGACAATATGACTGATCCTCAAGGGTCAGACATTAAAACAGAAAGTATTACTGTCGACATGGAAATGATGAATGCCGGTCCACCTATATCTCGGCCTGAGGTGATCCCCGTTCCCGAACATACTTACAATCCAAATTATATCGAACCTATAAATTTCCATTCAAGTCACTCTATCTTCGGACATTCGGTCATTCCTCATGAACAAGAACCTGTATGGATACCGGACATCAACGAAGCCACTGCTCCAACAGAGAGGACAGAAATTGTAGAGGAGAAGAAAACTTGGACCAATAAAAGCTCCTTTCTGGACCCTGCAAACTGGAAGCGTACGATGTTAACGGAAGAAGAGGCTATAGAGAAGTTTCATAAAAGGGCTATTGATCCGAAGTATGTGAACGCAAGATATAAATGTGTTGAGTGCTATTCCAATTTTGCTAGAGAAGAGATGTTGAGAAAGCATATTCTGATCAACCATGTCGAGGTAAATGACTGCTATTATATCACACTTTATAATATTGTTACTTCTAGCAGTAGTGACAGGGCTGGGTGTTTGACCATAGGTCACCTGATGTTAAGTGAAAGTGTAGTTGAAAATGTTCTTATTCCAGATTGGATGTGGTAACAACAGGTGTTTCGTATTTGAAATTTAGGTTCTACTGCAAAGTGACGTAAAACCAAAATAGCCGAAATATGAAGAGAGAGATAGCCCTCGCATGAGAAAATAGGACATACGGGTATTTCTTTTTAAAGTATTGAGACGTACGAGACACTCTCCTGATGGCAAGAGATAACACATGCCCATGACCATTGCAGCGATACACAGAACATTACAAACTCAACAAAGTCGAGGACATCGCTGCTTTTGCACTGGTTTCTATGAGACTTTCGATGGTTAGTTTCAACAGTCCAGTAAATTCGCTAGCAGTACCCTTCAAACCGGAATACGTAATATTTAACAACTGCTTGGCGGCAGAATATATACTTACTGGTACTTATTGGTACTGCAGTGGTAACTACCAAGACGGCCTCCTGATAAAAAGGTCAAGTGAATTGAAGGTGTTTTCCGGGCTATTTTCTTGTATCATACAGGTGTCATCTGTTCTTAAAAACGATTTTTTTTAATTTTACATTTTTTTTTGTATATATTTTGTAATCTGTCCTTACTGACGTTTAGCATTGTTTGTCATATTATAAAGTTTAGGCATGTTTGGTATACGCCCATTGGCGTATCCACATCAATATTGCAATTTTAGCAGGTCTTGCGGTCTACTCCTTTGAGCCTCCTGAAAGTTTTTGCATTCATCAGGTTTCACGATGTTTTCCTTCACCGGCAGCTCATGCTCAAGATTTTCTACTATGTTTGCCATAATGACAGCCCTGTTGATTCATTGGTAGTATGTCTGCTCCAAGAGCTGAGGGGCGTGGGTGCGGTTCCCACCCAGGACAATCATTGTAATATAAAAAAAAAAATGTCCTGTGTCTGGGTGTTCTGTATTTATTGTAAGTATGTATTTACCAAAAAAAAGGATTTCAATATTCTATCAGTTATCTGGCTTCAATAGTACAAGCTTTACTTAGTTTGGGGCCAGATGACGCTGCGTAATGTCCTACAATAATTATATATATATAATTTCATTGTTTATTTTATGTTGGTGGTTAAAATGTTCAAAGTATATATTTAGTTTATTTCCGCTTAACAGTCGCTTAGCAGTTTCAACAAATAAATAAATAAATATCGTAGGACTATATACACAGCGCCATCTGGCCCCAAACTAAGCAGAGCTTGTGTGATGGAAGTCAGATAACTAGTCTCAACAGTGATGAGGACTTAAATTAAACTAATTTGTCACAGCTTATTAATTAAAAACCTAATCCTATATTGGTGTTTTTGTCGTCAGAGCGTGGGCTCGCACGTGTGTCGGTTCTGCAAGCGCCGTTTCCACAAGCCGTGCAAGTTGCGCCTACACATGAAACGACACTACGTGCAGATCGAGTGCCTGCGCTGCCACATGCTGTTCTGGGGAGAGTATGTATATCTGTGATTTAGAGATATTACCGTGATTATAATTATTTACAATCGAACTTCCGTAAACAATATAGAAAGAAAGAAAAACATATTTTTTTATAAGACAATAGATACAACAACGAATAACTACAGACAAAACACACAAACAAATAGATCATATCTCATATACAGTCTAAGGTCACCGACAGCAGCAGTCAGCTCAGCGTATTGGTAAGTTGATGTGGCAGACAGCCCTGGGATTTAAGACTGAATATCCGACTTATCTGACCCAAAAACCCGAGACAAAAACTTCATAATAACGCTCTCCTCTTTGCGTTTGAGAGAAATTAATTGTTTTACAACCAATTTATCTACTAAGCCTTTTCAAGGTCAGCGTAAATGGGTATCTTCTAAGGCTGCGTGTTTCATTTTCGATCACATACATCGTTGCTTACCATCAGGCGATTTGTAGCAATGATAGCTCAGTGGTTAGCACGGTAGGTTCGCATGCCGAAGGGCGTGGGTTCAAATCCCAACAATGAGCTTGAGCTGCCGGTGAAGGAAAACATCGTGAGGAAACCATAGCATGGTGGTAGGGTACTTTCTAGTACTCGGCTGGCTAGCTACCACCCTCAAGTTGAAAATCTGCCGCCAAGCATCTAACGGTGTGTTCCGGCAGCCTCACTTGAGAGCCAGTTCCATTCCAGGCTAGGTGTGCTTTACCATCTTCGACCACACCTTCACTTAACATCAGGTGAGCTGTGGTCAAACAACTAGCCTGTCAACCATAAAAAAAAAAAGGCGAGCTTGTGGCTAAACGGGGGATATTATTACTTCAAACATGAATATGGCGCCTGTGACATTGCCGCCCGGGGCAGATACAGCGATTTGCCACCTTTAGATCCGGAGCTGGTGGCAGTGGTCTTATTTTCCGCATAAACGACAACCACTGGGGTAGACGTGTTCTAGAGTGGAGACCGAAAATCGTAGGCCGCTCTGAGACTAGATGGAATTGACGATATGCGTAAGACAGCTAGCAGTGGCTGGAAGCGAAAATCCAAAGATCGGGCTGAGTTGCGCGTTTTGGGAGAAGACCTATGCTCAGCAGTGGACTATGCTAGGTTGGTGATGATGAAGTTGGCAGTTGCATTAATATATTTACAAACACTGGATTATAAATTTACCAACTTAAGTGAGCCCTTATTTTCTAACTGTTTGTCTCTGTTTGTTCGTTGTAGTTTTTGTGTTTTCATGTTGCGGAATAATATATTTTTCTTTCTTTCTTTCAAATTATTAAACACTTCTTTCTGCGAAACGCATTTTATAGGCTTAGTGACTTCATGGAAGCTTTTGTTTCGTGTGTATTTCCTTTTTATGTTTGATTGGTTAAGTGTTTGACTACAGCTCACTTGAGATTAAAATAAAAATAAGTAAATATCGTAGGACATTACACACAGCGCCATCTGACCCCAAACTAAGCAGAGCGTGTGTGATGGAAGTCAGATAACTGATAGCATACATATATACATACTTTTTTTTTGTAAATGCATACTTATAATACATACAGAACAGAACAAACATTTGTTGATACATAAAATGTTTGTCCTGAGCGGGAATCTCAGCGCGGGTGGGGAGCTGAGATTAAGAGACCAAGTGGTTAGAGATGCTGAACATGCTACAAAAGTAGAAGGAGAATGTTATTGTTTCTTACTGTATGTTGTTGTTCCAGAGGCCTGGCTTTCCAGCACGAAGAGTTCCATCGAGGTGTGACTACCACATGCAAATATTGTAATCATCAATTCAGGTTGGTACTATTTTTTATGATTTGACTGTTTGGTATCTTTTCTGTTATATGTACCTACCTACATAGATCAAATTCTTTATTTGTTATAACATTTTTGTTACAAGTCATGTTCAATAAATAAATTAAACTAAATCAAATCGAATTAGATGAAATCAAATTAAAATATGTTACTACAAATACAATTGCAATAAGAAACAAAAACTTGAAAACTAGAGTGTTACAGAATTAATTCTAGTATAATCATTTACAGATACAAAATACATAGATAAATAATCGGGGGTATTATGATTATTCTCACAAATTAAAAAATATAGTGCTGCAGCAGGAAATGTTGTAATGAATATAAATTATTATCTGTGGTCAAAGGAATGTTCTCCTGGCGGAAACTGTCTCAAATGTCTAAAAATGGCGGGATAGATTAATCGTTGGACACATTTGCACATCTCAAGGGCTAATTGTGACATTCTTGTGACATTCAACTTGACATTTATTTTAATAATTTTGATTTTGACATTGTATATTTTTGACGTTGTATTTCGTAATTATTATTATTCCCATAATTATTTATTTGTCTAATTTTTAAATTTTTTTACATTAAATGTTTACAAATCATAATATATAATATAAAAAACTTAAAACTAGGGTGCTGCCGGCAGCGGGGCAGGGCTCAAGCTGCCGGTGGTTAGGGCTGCAGAGTGAGGAACCTCCCCACAATGCGTGCGTGTCAAGGATCACTGCCTTTTGAAGCTGACCCTTGACCCAACCGTCTAGCTTATCTCTTAAAATGTTGGTTATTATTATTATTTATTTTATAAGACGAATATTTGCATGCCGAAAGGCGGGATATGGCGTGCCATGATTTTATTCATACCAACTGTACTTTACCCATATACGCAAATAAATGTTATGAATTATTCATAGACACAAGTCGACGTACTACCAACACCTGCGCACGCACCACCGCAGCTCGCACGTGTGCGCGGCGTGCGGCGCCTCCTTCGTCTCCAAGGCGGGGCTCAACGTGCACAAGCGCAGGCTGCACGCGCTCGAGGACAAGGTACGTTCTCGGCCCGCTCCCCTCCACACGTCACTGACCACAATACTTTACTTTTCGTCTTTTTCTTCCTCTTCGTCCTATGGTTGCCTAGAAGAGATCGCGATAAGATGGCCAGTTGTTAGTTATTCTACTGGTGGTAGATCTCCTTAGCAGGAGGTCGTCTAGGTACCATCGCAGTACCAGTTATACTGCCGCTAAGAGTAGTGTGTAAACATTACTGTGTTTCGGTTTGAAGGGTACTGCAGCTAGCGAAATTACAGGGCTGTTGAGACTAACCATCAAGAGTCTCAAAGTAATGAGGGCCAAAGCAGTGATGCTCTGGACTTTTTTTCGTCACTCAAGGTTTTGTGTATCGCTGCAATGGTCATGGATAAGCGTTATCTCTTACCATCAGGAGCTTCTCGTTCGTCTCATTACTTTTTACATTTAAAAAAACCTATTATTTAAGTGTTCAATGTTTATATTTAGTTTATTTCCGCTTAACAGTCGTTCCAGTTCCAACAGTGACGAGGAGACTTAAATTAAACTAATTTTACACTGCTTATTAATTAAAAACCCTAATCTTACTTAAAATCTAGAACTCATAAACTTAGAAATATTCTTAATTTGACAAAAATTAAATTAAAACCACAAAAATCTAATTAAAATAAAAATAATCAAGAACCCTCCTCTCTGCAGCAACCACTTTGTCGACACGTGTTTCACCTCTACACGAGGCATCCTCAGGACGCGTTGACTCTTTCGTGTTGGTTCTTCTATTATTTAAGTTTCTTTCTTCTGTATTCTATATTTTAGTGTGTAATAAAAGAGTTATCATGCAATCAATACTACAGAAGTTTCGGCATCCTAGTTGTGAGACAATCTGGTTTCCAATCTGGAGGTCCTGGGTTTGAATCTCACGGCGCGTAGCTCCGTCTGTATTTCTGAGTTATGTACGTGTCATCCGATTTCAAACGGTGAAGGAAAACATCGTGAGGAAACCTACATGTCTAAGTTTTTTTTTAAAAGTTCTCGAAGAAGTGTGCAACCACAAGCCAACCCGCACTTGGCCAGCGTGGTGGATTTACTTACGTTTCTCACAATGAGAAGAGGCTCGCGTCCATTTGTAGGGCAGTTTATAAAAAACTTGGCTGATTCGGATATCAACGTGCCTTTTATGAGTTTTATGTTTGGTTGCAGGACTTGCTGAAGGAGCCTGAAGCCAATATCTACTGCAAGCGGTGTGACATGAAGTTTGCGACGCTCACTGCTTACCAGGAGCACTACAGACATTCTGCCCTGCACGCTGACGGAATGGAGTAAGTTCACACAAATCACGAAGGACCAACAATTTACTTGTAACAAAATCGCCATCTACCGGTTCGACACTTCACTACGATGAAAGCGCTTAAGTAAAGCTAAAATGTTCCGAAACTCGTATAGAGAGTGGCGCCATCTAGACACTAATAAATAGAGTGATTTACAGATAGCATTACTGTTTTGCCAATAATTACTGCAAACATGATGATTTGTCGCAGTAACTTTGAAATGTCGCTGCAATGCCATCCGTCACACCATCTTCCATCTTCGACCACACCACTTAACATCAGGTGAACTGTGGTCAAACACCTAGCCAGTCAACCATAAAAAAATACCCTTCAAGCCACAGTGATATTTTATAAACTACTGCTTGGCAGACTATCTGCAGTGGTACCTATCTAAACAACATCTTACTTATCAATCTAACACCTAGCAAAGGAGAAGTGATTAGTAATGTGATTATTTTTTAGTTTGCCAATGGGAAATGAAGAACTCCGCGGACCAAATGGATCGAGCTTGCCACCGCGGCCCTACGTCCGATGTACTGTGGTAAGCATCCTTATGGCATTTATGTTTAACCCTCATATTTGTTCCGTGTTCAAAAATACAGAAAAATGTGTAAATTGTTTATTATTTGATCATTTTTTGTTAAGGTAGACCCTAACAACTGGTACCTACACAAGGTTTTTTGAACACCATGTGCGTGGAAGGGTTAACTGACTTTAAAAAGGATTGTTAGTTTTTTTTTTTCTTTTGAGCAGGGCTGATTCGGGAGTGAGTTTTTGGCGCGGTTGCAGAAAATTAAGTATATTTTCGAAAACTTGTGTTTTCATGTTTATCTATATGCTTAAAATTTTATAATGAAATTAGCAGCTCGCACCGGCTTCGCACGGAAAAACAAAACTCGATTAACAATATAAATTTATCGATCCAGTAGTTTCGGAGCCTATTCAATACAAACAAACAAAGAAATAAATCTGTCCTCTTTATAAGATGTAGATGACAACTGTAATAGTTAGACATATGATATTGCGGACTTATTAGTATCTGTCAATTTGCTCTATAAAACGTCACTTTATTCTATTGTCAATAGTTTTCGCTGCGCGTGCTAAGAAAGGATTTTTCAAATTTTTTTTTTAGGTTGGGTTACATTATTGAATTTTTTTAATAATTGTTTTTTAAATAACATATTGCCTATGTCCATCACGGATAATGTAGCATTCTAATAATGAAAGAATTGTTAAGATCGGCCCAGTAGTTTCGGAGCCTATTCAATACAAACAAACAATCAAATCTTTCCTTTTTTTAATAGTATAGATAAAATCGAAAATATGTACCTAGATTTCGCCAAAAACGCGTGGTATTTTGTTTTCAGTGCAATGAGCAGTTCTACACGTACCAGGCTTGCATGAAGCATCACCGGCATCACCATCCCGCCATTCCGTTCATGAAGAAGTCTGTCACGTACGCCGGGAAGACCAACGAGAGAGTCAACTGCGAACTGTGCGGGGCGCTTATCAAGGTATTCACGATAATGGCTGGCTAAGACACTTCATACTAGTATGATAACTGAAAAATTCAATATTTCACACTCTATGATTTTATTTCTTTGTTAAAATGTAATAAATAACCCTAATTGTATTCGTCTCGTCCGATTATTGCGTTAAAAATAGTCCGCTTACTACTTCCCAAATAGTCAACATCTATATAATAAATAAATAAATATCGTAGGACTATACACACAGCGCCATCTGGCCCCAAACTAAGCAGAGCCTGTGTGATGGAAGTCAGATAACTGATAGAATACATAAATACTTTTTTTGTAAATACATACAGAACACCCAGACACAGAACAAACATTTGTTTATTCATAAAATGTTTGCCCTGAGTGGGAATCGAACCCACCGATCAGAAATAATCAGTTTACTACAATAGTCCACTTACTACGTCACATAGTTCGTTTATTGCGTTATAAATAGTCTGCTTACTACGTCACACATAGTCCGTTTTCTACGTCGTTTATAGTCTGCTTACTACGTCGCAAATAGTCAATTTATTACTTCCAAAATATTTGCGTCCGATGTCACAAATATCAGTTTACTACATCACAAATAGTCCGTTTACTACGTCACAAATAGTCCGTTTACTACGTCACAAATAGTCCGTTTACTACGTCAAAAATAGTCCGTTTACTACGTCACAAATAGTCCGTTTCCTACGTCACAAATAGTCCGTTTACTACGTCACAAATAGTCCGTTTACTACGTCACAAATAGTCCGTTTACTACGTCACAAATAGTCCGTTTACTACGTCACAAATAGTCCGCGTACTACGTTACAAATAGTCCGCTTATCACGTCACTAATTAGTTCGTTTATAAAATCATATTCAAATTGTTTCTTCGTAACTAAATTACGATGCAGGATTTTATTCTAACAAGATTTAATCATACATCAAATAAAACTTTCGTTTCCTTTCCAGGCGACGAGTCTGTACACACACATGAACGCACACACGCGCACCAAGGTGTACACGTGTGAGATATGCGAGATGCAGTTCAACTACCCGACCTCGCTACTCCGCCATCGAGTGGTGAGCACCGATCTCTGTGAAAATATTTACTGTTATATTAACTAACTCGTGTTGTCCCACTGCTGGGAATACCACTGGTATTCCCAGCAGTGGTAAAAAGTAACCTAAAAAAAAAGCAATCTATTTACAGATTGCTTTTTTACTCTGCTTTGGATTTAGATGAAATTCGGAATGAAGAATTAATTTTGTAGCGATGATAGCTCAGTGGTTAGCGCGGTAGGTTGGCATGCCGAAGGGCGTGGGTTCAAATCCCAACAGTGAGCTTGAGCTGCCGGTGAAGGAAAACATCGTGAGGAAACCATAGCATGGTGGTAGGGGTACTTTCTAGTACTCGGCTGGCTAGCTACCACCCTCAAGTTGAAAATCTGCCGCCAAGCATCTAACGGTGTGTTCCGGCAGCCTCACTTGAGAGCCAGTTCCATTCCAGGCTAGGTGTGCTTTACCATCTTCGACCACGCCTTCACTTAACATCAGGTGAGCTGTGGTCTAATATCAAGCCTGTCAACCATAAAAAAAAGATAGAACACTATTGTCAGTGGCGGCCTTAGGGGGTGGTAACCAGGGCAACCGCCCGGGGCCTCGCTCTTGCAGGGGCCTCGCGTCTTTATAGGAAAAAGTCTTTACCTTATATGTATGTGTATCTCGCGCCTCGCACTTAACAAACCCCCCTGAACGCACGGTTTCATTACAAGTCATGTTTATTTTATGACTAGCTGCGCCCCGCGGTGTTACCAGCTACACGTTGTCGGGATAAAAAGTAACCTTTGTGTTAATCCAGGGTGTCAGCTACCTCCATACCAAATTTCATCCAAATCCAATTCAATAAAATTTAAATCAAATTTTTAATATATGTGGGATTATTAGTGCAAGCATGTTACGGCCACTCGAGCACTCGGAACTAATTTTTTAGTAAAACGGACTCTAAAGAGCAAGGGCCCGTTCCGTCTGTCGCAACAGCTAAGGCCGCCGCTGACTATCAAAACGCTGACCATGTTGTAAGGGCGTGTTTCCGTTTCCAGACGCACACGGGCGAGAAGAAGTACCCGTGCCCGCTGTGCGACAAGCGCTTCACGCAGCGGAACAGCATGCAGCTCCACTACCGGACCTTCCATCTCAAAGAGCCCTACCCTAAGAGGTCAGTTACATCTTAATAAACCAACATTAAAAAAAAAAAAACCTCAGAACTTTTCACACATTTTCATCCGGCCCTAGACTAAGCAAATAATACTTATATTATTGGTATATTATAGTGGGTTCGATTCCCACTCATAGCAAACATTTTGTGAATAAACAAAAATGTTTGTTCTGTGTCTGGGTGTTCTGTATGTATTATAATTATTTAACATAAGTGAAAACTTTTAAGGCTTTTGTATGTAAATTTAACTTCTATTTATTTATTAAGTTAGCAGCTGTTTGTTTTCCATGTAAAATAAAAATAAAATAAAAATAAGTATGTATTTACAACAAAAAGAAAAGTATTTATGTATTCTATCAGTTATCTGACTTCCATCGCACAAGCTCTGCTTAGTTTGGGGCCAGATGGCGCTGTGTGTATAGTCCTACGATATTTTTTTTATCTCACACATCTAAATAATAATAATATATTAAAAACCATAATACAAATAATCAAATCATAAACAATGTAGGTATATTTTTTTAATGTAAAAGTTAGGATGGTAATAGATAACGCATGTCCATGACAATTGCACCAATACACAGAACTTTGAGTTGCAAAACTAAGTCCAGGGCATCGCTGCTTTGGCGCTCATTACTTTGAAACACTCGATAGTTAAGTGTCAACAGCCCAGTTTAATATAATTATATTAACTAATAAATATCGTGGAACTATACACACAGCGCCATCTGGCCCCAAACTAAGCAGAGCTTGTGTGACGGAAGTCAGATAACTGATAGAATACATAAATACTTTTTTTTTGTAAATATATACAATACATACAGAAATTCTGTTCTGCGCCCAGACACAGAACAAACGTTTGTTTATTCACAAAATGTTTGCCCTGTGTGGGAATCGAACCCACGCCCTACAGCTCTCAAGGCAGATATACTACCAATGAGCCAACGGG
Source organism: Biston betularia (assembly GCA_905404145.2). Classification (NCBI taxonomy): domain Eukaryota; kingdom Metazoa; phylum Arthropoda; class Insecta; order Lepidoptera; family Geometridae; genus Biston; species Biston betularia. Next base: position 1,531,491 of record FR989884.1, read on the forward strand.
GCTGTCAAAAGATAAATTAAACTGATTTAGTCGTTTTTATTTCAATAAAATAATTTAATTTATATAATATGTATAAAAATCTGTAATTGACCTTAAGTTATTTACGTAACTGTAACTCATTGATTTTATATTTTTAAAGGTTGTAGATTTTGTTTAGTTAAAAAAAAATGTACTTTTTTTTCAGAAACAGGCAGAAAAAGAGGCCTCAGGCGCCTCCGCCGGAAGTTAACGTAAACGTGACATCTCTCATGTCGTAGTACAAAACATGGCCTTTTTTACCTCAACAATGTTAATCATAGGGACTATCTACAATATATTTAGACGTTAAAAATGTAGTTACGAGAAATATTATTTTCAGCTATGAATTATCGATTATGAGCGAGGGCTTTGGATAAAAAAATATAGGTATATATTAAACATCTGTAGTGTGTATCCTGATACTTTTATTTTATAAAATTTATGCAAATCACTGTGCCGTGGCATATTTTCTTAATTGTCTCGCTTCGTTCCAGAAAAATGTTTTTTTTTTTTTTTTTTTTTAATGGTTGACAGGCTAGTTGTTTGACCACAGCTCACCTGATGTTAAGTGAAGGTGTGGTCGAAGATGGTAAAGCACACCTAGCCTGGAATGGAACTGGCTCTCAAGTGAGGCTGCCGGAACACACCGTTAGATGCTTGGCGGCAGATTTTCAACTTGAGGGTAGTGGCTAGCCAGCCGAGTACTAGAAAGTACCCTACCACCATGCTATGGTTTCCTCACGATGTTTTCCTTCACCGGCAGCTCAAGCTCATTGTTGGGGTTTGAACCCACGCCCTTCGGCATGCGAACCTACCGCGCTAACCACTGAGCTATCAACGCTACTTATTGTTTAATTTTGTAACTGCAAATTATTTTGTTTTAGTTGACAATCATGAAGTCGTATTGCGTTTCGCGCTTTCGTATATTTTTCCAATAGAACATGTTTTTTTTTCTATATTATGTATAAATCACCGTGAAATCACAATCGTCGCTGTTTCACGAAAAATCGCCTGATTTTACAAACTCGCGATTAGTTACATAATTACAAACAGTGACTAAAAATGCAAAACTTGTAGTTGCGTAGTTGTTTCCGCCAATGTACAAATTGTTGTTTTGCTAAACGCGCGCAGTGTTCTGGTTTGTCGAATTATTTGTTTTCGTCGTTACGTCTTCGTTTCTTTGCATCGACCAATTAGAAGTAAGCTTAATTATGTTGATTCGCAACTACAGCAAAATATCATAGAATGAGATTGTATATTCACGGAAACGATTTAGCGATTTGAAAAAAAAAAAACTGTTTTGGCGGGAACGCGGGAATTTTTTGCCTTTTTTTTTTAAACTTGTGTATTTTTGAGTGTTTGTGTATAATAATAATGTTGTGTTGATTACAAAACTCCGTCGAAACTTGTGGTAAAGTCACCACACACAAGTACAATACGTGTGTCTTCAAATCAAAAGTAAACAGACTAAACAGGTTCCATCTACGTAACCGTGTTCCATCCTAGACCACATCGTTGCTTAACATCAGGATGTTGTCAAACGCAAACCTATTACATAATAATAAAAAATTTTACTAAGGCAATACTGGACCGATTAAGACCTACATTGTGACTTAGACTGGACTTGAACTTTCACAAAATACTTGAAAATATCGAAACGTTTGACAAAAAAAATAACTATCGTAAATCGTATCGTATAATCGTAAAATCGTAAAAACAATACCATATATTTTAAAACTAGCGACGTATATGATTATTGTCATCCCATATATATACATATATAAAATTATATAGTATTACGTCGAAGCCCTCGAATGTCTTACACACATAGATTTATTTTAGTATACATAGATAAGTATATACATGCAGCGGATGGAAAGAAGTAGATTCGTGAATACTGTTTCTTTGTTATATTGGTGTAAATACCTTTAACGGCAATTAAACGGAACGGCGTGGTTTGATTGTGGTGGTGGCGTGGGGGAGGCCTATGTACAGCCACTGCTGGACGTAGGCCTCCCCCATTGACTTCCATAAAGTAGAATGAAGAATTTGACTGCGCCAGTAAGGATCTGATAGCCATATCATCATCAGTAGATATGCTTTTTTAGTTGGATGCGGGCCGCTTGCTCGACCTTACTGGTCTCATCCGTCTTTTGCCGACTGCAGACGTGGCTCTCTCAAGAAACGTTAGCCCGAACTTCGACTCTGGTCTAGCCACTGTTAGTAAACTGTATAGTCTACAAATGTTGCAACAAAACCACGACGTTCCGTTTAGTCAATACTTCTTTGTCCCATTTCTCTATCTGTTAAAGTTGCTTTTATACAAATAAAATAAGAACACCAGAACATTTTGAGCGTTTTATTTTTAATACGTATCTCGGTCAAAAACTTACATCATATTTTGTGATAATTAAATAAATACTTACTCTCTCATGCATAAATGTTGGATTAAAAAAAAAAAACTTGTAATTTTTTTGTAACTTTCTATGACCACAAAAATATCCTATTTGGCTATTCTTATGTAATACTCATTATAATCTGCCGCCAAGCATCTGTGTTCCATTCCGGACTAGATGTGTTTACCATCTTCTACCACCGTCATTTAACATCACGTAATCTGTGGTCAAACACCTGGCCTATAAAGTGTAAACCATAATAAAGAATACCATGTAAGTGACCGTGTGATCGAAGATGGTAAACACAACACCTGGATGGAACGGGCTAGTCCTCACCTGATGTTAAGTGAAGGTGTGGCCGAAGGTGGTAAAGCACACCTAGCCTGGAATGGAACTGGCTCTCAAGTGAGGCTGCCGGAACACAGCGTTAGATGCTTGGCGGCAGATTTTCAACTTCAAGGTGGTAGCTAGTCGGCAGAGTACCTACTAGGTACCCTATCATCACGGCAGTTCAAGCTCTTTGTTGAGATTTAAACCGACCGCGCCAACCACTGAACCATCATCGCTACAAAAAAACAACGTTTATGCATAAAAGAGATACATTCTGTGATTTATTGCACTTATATTACATTGTGTACAAAAAATACAACATCCGTTTACGTCATAGCTCATACCGTAGCGAAGAAACTGAAGGTATGGTTTAGTAGAACCCTTAATACACTACACTTAATGAAGATTTGGTATTCATTTATACCTAAAGTCATGAGTTGGATTATTGGCTCCATTACCAACAACTTTCTGATCAATATGTTGGCTAAATACAGCGTAGTGCTGTGACTTTAAAAGTGGAGTTATGCTTTGTCAAATACAGCTTGATAAATAATTATGACAGCTCACGCTCAGTTTTTTTTAATCTGAGTAGTTTGGTATTTATTTTTGGTAAAATATACTACAGATAATGTTAATCATTGGGCCGCCTTACACGTTCAATCATGATCACGATCCGCGATCCGCGATCATGATTTCAAAATTTCTGGATATTATGCGATCCGGAGCATCAGTCCGTCAATCCGCTTCGTACACGATCAGTCTGGATCGCGATCATTGATCGCGGATCGCGCGCTACGTGTACGGGCTGCCATTGTCTTCATTAGTGGATACCGCCCACTTTTCTTTCTTTGGTTTTGGCGTCGCATTTTTAGCATTTGCGAGTGTCAAGTGTTTTACATGTAGGTACAAGTTGCAAAAGTTGAATAAGTTGCCTCGAAGCTATAGTTATAGTCAAAGTACAGTCATGCTTTAGTAAAGTAGTGGCGACTTTACTATAGAGCTCCGATGGAGTTTTGGAAGCAACACGAAAAGACATATTTCACCACGTTATATCCGTGTCAGTCATGCTTTAGTAAAGTAGTGGCGACTTTACTATAGAGCTTCGATGGTGATTTTCCCACACTCGCGCTTGTGATTCGGCACTTTATGAATAAAACACCACCATTTTCATGCATAAACACTGGACAAAACACTAGTTTTGGAAATAAATACAACGGGGCGACACGACTCTTTCGGCATTCCCGCCAAAACTCCAAAGTAAATTCTACAATAATCGTTAATCGAATAGATACATGAAAGATAATACTTTACCACATCCCCAGTGTGAGATGTCATAATTATCAAGCTATATTTGACAAACCATAGTCACATAGTCACATAGTCACAGATCACACCAACTTCACGTCGCAAATATCGTTATCTGAACCATGAAGTTGGTCACTTAACTTTATAATGTATTTCACTTGTTTCAGTCTACAACAATTAATAGATACTTACTAATAAGTAGTACAATACAAGCTACCTTTCATCATTCTACTGCACAAATACTTTCACATACACAGTTTCACAACTATTTACATATAAACGGCACTGAGTCGGCGAGTTTTCATACAAAAGTGGATTTTTCAAATAATCCTTTTGTCTATGACAGTGATATCACTATACATATACAATAGCTTATTAGAAATACACGGAGCTAATTTGCCAAAGAACAAAGACAGGCATCAATATAACTTGCGAAACAAAGAAAAGCTGGTCGTGCCATGGACTAGGTTAGGTAAAGTTGAAAAGCAGGGCCGTTACGCCAAAATATTAATGTATAATAAATTGCCAAAATATATTACAGAATTAAATCATACCGAATTTAAAAAAACCATAAAAATTTTTTTTGAAAACAATCCACTTTACAAATTAAGTGAATATATGTCAATGAGGTTCTCAGAATCCTCATTTATGTGTAGTACATAAACGGAGCCTCCGCTGTAGTGTGTTCGTTGTTAATTACTCGTATAGGTATAGTTTCATTCATTAAAGTGTAATCGTAAGGTTTTTTTTGTACATGTGACTTGCCTTTAACATTATTGTTATTTATGGCCAATAAATGTTACTGATTTACTGATTTACTGATTTATGTCACTAGGTGGTAGGTTTCTTTAGCAGGATGTATTTTAGCTACGTACAACCGCAGTATCATTCGTCCGCCAAGCAGTAGGTAAACATTACTGTGCTCCGGAGCACAGTAATGTTTACCTACTTACTTACTTACTGCAGCTAGCGAAATTGTAAAGCATCGCAGCCTTGACTGTACCCAAGTTCTGGGTATCGCTGCAATGCCCATGGGCAGGCATCGTTTCTTACAAAATGGAAGAATTTCGTTAGTTTACTTTTAAAAAATTGGCACAATTCATTAGGTACAAGACATACTCATTACTTGGCACGCCACTCACGATCAACCCAAACGGCGCTGTGTTTTAAAATACTGCTAACTGTTATAAATATATCATCACTCTAGCATATCTCTGGGCGTCTTATTCTTCGCTCGGCAAACGTGGTTTTCACTGTCATTAAGATAGGACAATACGAATGTTTGTAACGACGAAATTTAAATACGGGGAATAAGTTTTTGGATAGATTTTTTAAAAAAAACGAAGTCCTTATAAATATTTGTTGCCAGTTAAAATATGTGCAAATATAAAGTTTCGGGAATTAAAAATTTCAATATCTACATTTGTATGAAAATGTAGCCGTTACATCGGTCCATTTAATGTACAAAAGATTCTAGCAACAATGACTAAAAGTACATAATACTAAATAAAACAAATTGCAAAAGCAAAATACGCGACTTGTCTTTTAGAAATTTCATTTGTATGACAGACAATACATTTGCAAAGCATTAAAGATTTCTTGTAAGACCACAAATTTAATAGCAGTTCAACTATTCTAATGTACGAATTCCTTGTTAAAATTTGTTTTTATACAAAAAATATCGAAAATTAGACATTTTTAGTACGGAACAAAGTGAAAATGTATCAATACTTATATACATATATATCCAAGTACCTGCCTTGTATTATAAATTATCTAAGTTTAATGTACAAGACCTTATGAGATTTCTGATCCGATCTGCTATCTTATATTATCAGATAAAACATATTTAAAGTATGTTGTAAGTTAGGCTAACGCAACTAATTAAAAAAAAAAACAGAAAAATGCAATAAATTTAAACATGTGTTGCTATCGACTTCTTATTATTTGCGTCTATCGTCTTAACTGTATTATCTAATATGTACATTGACATGTAAGAACTTCACTCATAAACGAAGCTTAAAGTTAATCATTGCTCTAAATATTCTGTCCACGTGATAACTCACGACTGAAAACAAGACATTCCACTTCAAGCAACTTTTATAAGTTAGGGCTAACGTTACTCATATTTTTAGTTATAATCCCCAAACTACCTAAAATTTGGCAAATAAAAATACATTTCGTTATAGCAAAAGCGCTTAGATCTAGTTTGTTCAACTACCCTCAGTTTTAGTATGATCAACATACGTTACTGGAAACTATACTATTAGTACCTACTTGAACAAAAAACGATTTGCAAGCAAACACATTTTTTTTAAACTCTCAAACTTAGTTATTTCCTAAAAAGGCAAAGAAAGTGTTACAAGTGATTTTCTAGTACGACAGACGTGACAGAGCTACAGAGTTTGGAAAGCCTCTTAAGCCAAAATTAGCCCACATATAATAAACTTTGATTTAGCAGTCATTAACAACATATTAATTCATTTTAAATTCACAGTTTTCAAACATAACTTTTGACGTAATTCTAAAAATGTATGTTTCACGCCACCTGTTATCCAAAACCGGTAACTGTTTAGAAGGTGGCGCGCCACCGGCTGATCGGCGGCGTGTCGTTGCTGTCGACGTCGCTGCGGTCGCGGTTGCATTCCAATATCTGCATGCGGTCTCTGTTTATGGCACACTCCATTATGGGCATCTCCACGTCTGTCTTCTTTCTTCTATTTCTGTAACATGCTTTGTTGTTAAACTTTGGCTGCCACTGCTTTTGTAAAGTATGTTTTAGGTTCCCGCAAAAATAAATCATGACACAGAGATATAAATATATTTATTATAAGTATGTATTTACAGAAAAAAAGTATTTAAGTATTCTATCAGTTAACTGACTTCCATCTCACAAGTTCTGCTTAGTTTAGGGTCAGATGGCGCTGTGTGTATAGCTGTGTCCTACGATATTTATTTTAAAACTAAAAACATCTCGACCTCGAGTGTATTGGAACCATTAAAACTGGACGCGTAGTCTTGACTATTAAAATATTGACCGTTAGTAGTAAGTTACGGTAACAAGACAAACATATTTAGTTTTTTGGAAGTTTTATTGTCTACTTCGATTTATTGTTCTTCCTCTGTGGCGGGAATACGCCGACTGTAAGTCTTTTTTTTTTTGTTTTTGCGTCGCGTTTTGATCTTTTGCCAGTGTCAAGTATTTTATATTTTCAAGTATCAAAAGTTAAATAAGTGTCCTCGAAGCTATAGTTAAAGTCAAAGTCCAGTCTTGGTCAAGTAGGTACAGTTCGTGTCAGTCAAGTCCAGTCATGCTTTAATAAAGTAGTGGTGACTTTACTATAGAGCTTCAATGGAGTTTTGGAAGCAACACAAAAGGCCATGTTTCACCACATTATATCATTTTCCCACACTTGCGCTTAGGATTCGACACTTTATGAATAAAACACCACCATTTTTATGCATCAACACGTGACAAAACAATAGTTTTGGAAAAAAATACAACGAAGCCACACGTTAACTTGTGGAAACAAAACGGTTTTTTTAATTTATTGGCAACTGGATACACACACAAGGTTCCAACCGTGTAAATTTACTAAAATTCCAATAAAACGCGCATAAAGTTATCATTCTTGTGCCTAATTATAATACCATCCGCCATATTGCTTTTGCCTATTTCGTCGATCGCAGCACATAGAAATTAGTTTGCGTAAGCGTGTTTCGCTTTCCGCTTACCTATAATTTAAAAACCAATTTAGATGCATGAATTTTCTTTACCTTTTGGGGTACGGTTGTTTGAGATGGAAGGTTCTGTAGTGGAGCTGCATACTATTCTTTTGGGTGAATCGTTTTTCACACAACGGGCACGGATACGGCCTTTCCCCTGTGTGCGTCTGCGATACAAAATAAACGAATAAATAAAATACAGTAACTCTTGTACAAAAAAAAAAAAAAAATGTACTAACATATTCTTAAGCATGTACATTCATACTATGTATATGTATTGCTAACGAAAATGAAGACATGATATATTAATGTTTGTAATTACATTAATATAATATCATGTCTTGTCATTTATTAAAAATCGATTTTTAATATTTAGAGAATCGATTAATATAAAAATCGATTATTTATTTTTGCACATCCCTAATCGCTAGCCAGCCAAGTAGGTACTAGAAAATACCCTGCATATAGTTTCCTCACGATGTTACGTAAATCGCTAAGATCGGTTCGCCAGCCCGCCTGTCAGCAATAAAGAGTACTCACGACTTGGTGGCGGTGGTGGCTGCTCTTGGAGATGAACTGCATGCCGCACGTGGCGCACGGATACACGTGCTCGCGCGTGTGCCGGTTCATGTGCGACGCGATGCTCACCGCCTGCACACAATCACAACCTGCTGGAAAACTAAACCTCTACCCTCAAATATACGTCCTAGGAAAAAAACACGAATTATTAGGAAATTTAATTCTACAAAACTTTGTTTATGTATATTTATATCATAATTATAGTGGAAGGTATTGCAGCTATACAGGATGTCCCGAAACCTAACGTCAAGCGGGCACGGGGCGAGAGGGAAAGTCATACCAGTTCCGGAAAAAATAAAAGAAAAATTCCATATACCTAAGTTAGTTTATAAAAATGAGGAAAATCGACACCTTGAATCGTATCTTTGAGTATTGTGACGTCAAATTTCACTATTTTACAGTGATTCTTTCACTGGCGTGGTTTTTTATCAATTGCAGTCACAAATTAAACAAAAAAGGTCGCTAGGTTTGTTAAAATTAAACTAGCTTCTTTGAGTCGCAGTGGAAAAAGTAATATCACCTAACTTCAACTCTATATTACAAAAAAAAACATATACCTAGTACGTTACTAGTTACTTCAAAAGATGGCCCATTTAGTCAAGATTCCAAAATGTTACAGCACTAGCTACTTTTCTGTCCATAAAAATGTATGCAATTTTTTTTTAAACATCCTCATTTTTCTTCTAATGGTCACATAACAATGCATGTTAGATCATAGCTAAACACACTCTCGATTAGATTCATTTCATACAAAATAATAACTAAATTAGAATCAGTTCAGCCGTTTGGGATACAGCCTCTCTGATAACTTCGGGGGCTAAAAATAGTAATATGTTATGTACTCACGGCGAGCGACTGCCCGCAGATCTCGCAGATGTGCCGCTTGTCGGGCGGGTAGAAGGAGCGGCGCGGGTGCTCCGCCAGGTGGTGCTTCATGCACTGCCCCTGAGTCGCGAAGTGTTTCCCGCACTGTGGGTACAACGCAAACACTCCTGACACAAGACTTTTTATTCTTCAATTAAGAACGAGGAGTCTTTTTAACAGACTCAAAAATGTTGTAGGTATTTTTTTTTAATAAGAAATAGGCTTCCGTTTGGCCACCATCTCACTTGATGTTAAGTGATGATGCGGTCTAAGATGGAGCACGCTTGCCTAGAAGATACCGATTCACTCTCGACTTGAAGACAACCAGATTATTATTATTTAGCGATGATAGCTCAGTGGTTAGCGCGGAAGGTTCGCATGCCGAAGGGTGCCGAGCTTGAGCTGCCGGTGAAAGAAAACATCGTGAGGAAACCATAGCATGGTGGTAGGGTACTTTCTAGTACTCGGCTGGCTAGCTACCACCCTCAAGTTGAAAAATCTGCCGCCAAGCATGTAACGGTGTGTTCCGGCAGCCTCACTTGAGAGCCAGTTCCATTCCAGGCTAGGTGTGCTTTACCACCTTCGACCACACCTTCACTTAACATCAGGTGAGCTGTGGTCAAACAACTAGCCTGTCAACCATAAAAAAATATATATATCCATCGGGGAACACCCACTCAGGTAGCGCATTCCACTGTCTAGCAGTCCGCACAATGAACGAAGACTCAAATCGTTACGTTCGAGTATGTTACGCGATAATTCCGCCAATTATAGATCGATTTTGATCTTTCTTTTTTTGCTTGGTAGATCATACATCAGAGGTAATCCTATATAAATGTTATGGAAATCGATCGAGCGGTTTTTAAAAAATCAACAAAAATCTAAAAATTGTATACCTACACCGATGATATTTTCGTTTACTCCGAAACCTCGCCGTTTCATTGGAGCAGTGCGTTTAATTGGCCTAAGGGTCATCAAGTTTTTTTAAAATTGTAAATTTGTATATTATTACTTTGTTGCTTTGTGGGGGAAAAGCGAATACAAAAACATGTCGTAATATTATATTACAACAACATTATGTGCGTATTACCGCTGACTTCAAACGGTGACGGAAAACATCGTGAGGAACATACCTACATGAACAAGAGTTCATAAAAAAAACGTTCTCGAACATTTGTGAAGTCTACCAACCCGCACTTGGCCAGTGTGATGAATGTGTGTATTACCTTAACCCTCATCATCATCAGCCTTTTGTAGTCCACTGCTGGACATAGGCCTCTCCCAAGACACGCCACTCAGCCTGATCTTCGGCTTTTCGCTTCCATCCACCGCCAGCTGTCCTACGTGTATCGTCACTCCATCGAGTCTCAGGGCGTCCTACGTTACGTTTGCCAATTCGCGGTCTCCACTCTAGAACACGTCTACCCCAGCGGTTAACGGTTCTGCGACAGATATGTCCAGTACTGCCACTTCAGCTTGCTAATACGCTGAGCTATGTCTGTGACTTTAGTTCTCTGGCGAATTACTTCGTTCCGGATACAACCCTAGCCCTATAGTATCGTATTTCTCATTACATTAAAAAAAAGACACGCGTGCCGTAGGATTCGAAACCAAGACCTCTAGATTGGAAGCCAGACGGCTTCCAACAAGGCTGCTGAAAGTTCATAAGTAAAGTTAACAGTTAGTAACATTAACAGTAGAAGCTTACATATTGGCACGTGGTAGGTTTTTTCTTCCGAAGCCCTTTGTAACTCTGCGGCGCCGCTTTCTTGTTGCCTTTCAAATTAGTTCGCGCGATTTCCGAATCCCTGAAACAATACCATTTTTTTTTAATGGTTCACAGGCTAGATGTTTGACCACAGCTCACCTGATGTTAAGTGACGGTGTGGTCGAAGATGGTAAAGCACACCTAGCCTGGAATGGAACTGGCTCTCAAGTGAGGCTGGCTGAGTGAAGGGCGTGGGTTCGATTCCCACCCAGGACAAGCATTTTGTGATATAAACAAATGTTTGTTCGGTACTGTATGTATTTACACAAAAAAAAAAGTATTTAAGTATTCTATCAGTTATCTGAGTTTTTTTTTTAAATTTAAACCGCATCTCAAATTATGTACTTAATAATATTTAAATATTTTGACCAAAACTGTTTGCCATACCCTAATGGGGTCATATGTACAAGGGACAACATTGTTAAATTGATAAGCATAAGAACCTGTACATATGTTGCAATAAAGTATTGAGTATTGACTTCCATAGTACAAGCTTTGCTTAGTTTGGGGCTAGATGGCGCTGTGTGTAATGTTTTTTTATAACTCACGTGTTGAGGTCCCCGTGCATGTTGGAGTGAGTGAGATGTTCGTCGTACGCGGCTTGCGTCTCGAATCTGATGTCACATTTTGAACAGTACGTGTTTGCAGTGACCGCCGGGTCGGCTGGTGCGTCCTGGTAAAAACATATATTCTCTGGTAACAACTAACAAGATGAATTCTCGAATCTGGCCTTAAAAGTTGCAGTGATATCCATAATTTTGGGTAAAAAACAATTAAAAAAACAAAAAAAAATGTCCAGAGAATTGTCGTATTTATCCATTGCCTTCTCATTGTGTAAAATAATAGAGATTCAAATATCATTAATATTTATAAAGCGTAATTTTATAAATCAAAAATCTAAGATATATAAGAAAAAAGTAGATTATGCTAATCAAAAATCATAAATTCATTCATTTCATTCTTATAATCTACTGCTTTTTTCAAGCAATTGTGATTTACCGCAAATAAAGACCAAAATAAATGCCAGTAGCTGTGATTTCACTGTAAAATTATGCTCCATTTGTCCATAAATGGAAAAAATAATATTTGTATCGAAATAGAACCACCTTAAGTACTTTTTTAGACTAAGTTTTTTGTATACATTTTGTAAATAGTATAATAATTTAAGGTCTTTTTTATTTTGTTTAATAAATAAATCCTTAAGTAATGTTTCGGATAAGTTTTTTAAATTGTCGTACAGTTAGAAAGAAAGAAAACATTTATTTTGCCACACACAACACTACAACAAAAAACACACTACAAATAAAAGATTAGAAAAATAAAAATAACAATAATAATGAGTGGAAAGTTGTCGCTGTAGTGTCCAGTGCGACAAAAGTTAGGTTAGTTCTCAGCAGCGCTGGTTTTCAGAACTAACCTTTTCTAAGTAAAAGTTCTCTTCACTCTTCAAGCGCTCGGCCGAGGATCACACATCAAAGAATTAGAGAAATTACATTCAGTTCTATTTTTTTTTTAATTTGGTTTTGGCGTCGCGTTTTAGCATTTGCCAGTGTCAAGTATTTATATATTTTCAAGTTTCAAAAGTTAAATAAGTGTCCTCGAAGCTAGTTATAGTCAAAGTCCAGTCTTAGTCAAGTCCAGTCTGTGTCAGTCAAGTCCAGTCATGCTTTAGTAAAGTAGTGGCGACTTTACTATAAAGCTTCGACGGAGTTTTGGAAGCACCACGAAAAGTCATGTCTCACCATATTATATCATTTTCCCACACTCGCGCTTGTAATTCGGCACTTTATGAATAAAACACCACCATTTTTATGCATTAACACTCGACAAAACACTAGTTTTGGAAAAAAATACAACGGAGCGACACGACTCTTCCCACGGTTCCGCCAAAACTCCCTCAGTTCTATTTGTTGTGTTCCTGAGTCTCGATCACGAACGACTTGCGAAAAAGTAATCGTATCGACATCGATGAAAATTTGTATGAGATTTAATTAAAATAAATAAATATCGTAGGACATTACACACAGCGCCATCTGGCCCCAAACTAAGCAAAGCTTGTGTGATGGAAGTCAGATAACTGATAACATACATACATACTTTTTTTTGTAAATGCATACAACAGCCCTGTTGGTTCATTGGTAGCATGTCTGCTTCGAGAGCTGAAGGGCGTGGGTTCGATTCCCACTCAGGACTAACATTTGTGTGACTAACATCGATGTTTGTTCTGTGTCTGGGTGTACTGTATGTATATAAGTATGTATTTACAAAAAAAAAAGGTATTTAAGTATTCTATCAGTTATCTGTCTTTCATAGCACAAGCTTTGCTTAGTTTGGGGTCAGATGGCGCTGTGTGTAATATCCTGTGATATTTATTTGTTTATTTATACTAATAATACATACAGAACATCCAGACACAGAACAAACATTTGTTTATAGATAAAATGTTTGTCCTGAGCGGGAATCGAACCCACATAAGGCAGATGTGCAACTAATGAGCCAACGGGGTTGTCAAAAACAAATAAAAAATCTAATAAAAAAAAATCTACCAACTGCTGGGCTGTCAAATATGTACAGTTTTGTATGCTATCGAGGACTCGATACCTTTACGATACGAATTCGACAAATTTTCGTGATCGAGGCTCTGGTCGTGTATGACGGTAGCTGGACTCACCTCGCTGTTGTCGTAATGCTTGATCCTGCGATGTTGCTGCAGCCCTGCCGCCGACACGAAGGAAGCTCCGCACGCCACGCACACATGCGCGCTGCGGTGCGACATACGCACGTGTGTGTAGTACGTGGACGAGTGCCTGTAACACGGCATAAAACACATGACAGAACGTTTCACTTGGTGGTAGATCTCCTTAGCAAGAGGTCGTTTTTTTTTTTTTTTTAATGGTTGACAGGCTAGTTGTTTGACCACAGCTCACCTGATGTCAAGTGAAGGTGTGGCCGAAGATGGTAAAGCACACCTAGCCTGGAATGCAACTGGCTCTCAAGTGAGGCTGCCGGAACACACCGTTAGATGCTTGGCGGCAGATTTTCAACTTGAGGGTGGTAGCTAGCCAGCCGAGTACTAAAGTACCCTACCACCATGCTTTGGTTTCCTCACGATGTTTTCCTTCACCGGCAGCTCAAGCTCATTGTTGGGGTTTGAACCCACGCCCTTCGGCATGCGAACCTACCGCGCTAACCACTGAGCTATCATCGCTACGATCGTCTACATCGTACTACATCGTCTAGGTAGGTATTTTTATTATAATGGGAAAACTTTCAGCTAGGCACACAGACATTTACAATGAATAAGAATGAAAGGTCATTTAAAAGTGTTCACAGTTAGAACAGAGCCTCGATCACGAACGACTTGCGAAAAAGTTTACGTATCAACATCGACAAAAAATTGTATGAGATTTGTACAGCTTTGTATGCTATCGAGGACTCCACTATTTACGATGCGAATTCGATAAAGTTTCGTGATCGAGACACAGAAGATTATGGTAGGAGACAACAATACACAACATCTACAGACTACAGACTAGAAACTACAGACCGGCCGACCACGCATACAACAAAACCAAAAACAACAAGACATATCTTCATCTTCGGCGGGAGACGGTGCCGTGGACTGTCTAGCAAGCTTATTGACTGCAATCATAGTGATATAACCGCTTTTGTCAAACCAGAAGCTAATACGGAACAAATTCTAAATGCATGTAACATTTATAATATTAGCAACGAGGACGTAGTAATCCTCTCAGTTGGAGAGCATGATAAAAATCCAACTAAAGTCGTAACGGAACTTTCAGCGACGCTGAAAATATTACACACCCGACACGTTATTGTACTAAGTGTTAAGAAAAATCAACATCTAAATGAAAAATATCTCAACAATTCTTTAAAAATCATCAGTGCTCAGTACCCAAGTAGTAAATTTATAGACATGTCACGTAAAAAATTGAATGATGTAAATAATGATAAATTGGCGCAAGATTTGTTTAAAATTATAAAACTTAACTTAATACCAGTGTTAGACCGATTTCCTAAAATATTGTGTCCAGTGATACCCTTGGCAATGCCAGTGCATCCCGGGGGCCTAATTTAAAAAAAAAACAGGTATAGTGATGGTGGTACATATAGATGCTTGCGAGATGTACATGTAATAGAAGCTAAAGAAGTCGTTGCGCCTTGTACCGCGCCGATGTCGCCGCCGCTACCAAGACCGTTGCGGCGTGGTACCATCCCCTTCTATTTTTCACACGACACGTCCACCACCTCAACTAGCACAGCGCGTAAAAGTCCTAAAAGTAAAGGCACTATCCCTTACTATTTCAACGCAATTAAAAATGACAACAATAACACAAGTTCCAAAACGTTTTTTCGCTACTAATAGTATGTCATTTGTAAGAGTTCTACATCAAAATATTGCCGGTCTTAATAGTAAACTAGATAAACTTGAAATCGCACTGACAGATTTAAACCAACAGAATAAATTACCCGACTGTCTATGTTTTACAGAATCTTATATCAAAGAGGGAAATCAGTGCATTGTTAAGGTAAGAGACTACGAATTAGGGTCGAGCTATTGTAGGGATAAGTCAAGGGGTGGTTCGTGCATATATATCAGAAAAGGCATAAAATTTAAAGAGATAGGTTTTATAAAGGACTATGCATGTCACGGTATCTTTGAATGCTGCGGTATTGAAATCACGAAACTGAATTTACTTGTGGTTTGTGTTTATAGGAGAGGAAAATCGAATGTTGAAACATTTTTTGAATATTTGGAGACCCTTCTATTTAAATTGCTTTACAAAAGTAAAAAAACCTTAGTTCTAGTAGGGGACATAAATATAAATACATTGGTACAAAGTAATGTGGTTACAAATCTAATTAACTTATTAAAAAACTATAAACTGAGTCTGCGCATAAATGAACCAACAAGATTAAATACATGTATTGACCATATTATAAGCAACTCTAAAGACGGTGTCAGCGAAACATTAAAACTTGGTCTCTCTGACCATGACACTGCTCAAATGATTAGTATACCGTGTAAAAAGACTATACTCCCAGTTACTGTTTATTATATAATAAAACGAGAATTTAGTTCAGAAAATAAAAATAAATTCCTAAGTTACTTGAAATGTTTAAGTTTTAATTACGTATATACTACCTCAGACTTGAATGACGCTTTTAGCAGTTTTCATGATGACTTTTGTTTGTTCTATAATTTATGCTTTCCCAAACTAAGGTACAGAGTAACACAAAAGCGTCGAGACCTTAGATGGGTGACCAAAGGTCTCCGTAGGAGTTTTCAAACTAAGAGAACTCTACGCTTTAATTTTTACAAACGAAAAACAAAACAGTCGAAAAGATGTTATGAGAGTTATTCAAAAATTTTACGACGCTGCATTTATAAGTCACAACAAATTTCTAACCATAACCTTATTTATAACTCTCAAAATAAATGTAAAGCGGCATGGACAGTGGTAAATGATGATACAGATAGAAACATACAAAGCAATTTTATTGAAAGCATTAAGGTTGGGATTGGTATACTAGAGTCACCGCAAGAGATAGCGAACGAATTTAATAGGCATCTAATTGCACAAACTAATCAAAAACAAAATTACTGTAAGAATACTAACAAAACCCGCGTGAACAGTAGCATGTTCTTGAGTCCGTTAAGCTGTACAGAAGTTTATAACATTATTATGTCCCTGAATAACACGTATTCCGTAGGATATGACGAAATACGGACTGACATTTTGAAGAATTGTGTTTATCTGATTGTTCCTGTACTCACACACCTAATAAATCTTTCTTTCGAAAGTGGAATGTTTCCATGTGTGCTTAAAAAATCAATTATAAAACCACTCTTTAAAAAGGGGGACAGGGCTGATGTAAATAACTATAGACCTATTACATTGATCCCAATAATGTCAAAAATTTTTGAGAAAGCCATGCATAAAAGATTGACTAAGTTTCTGAACAAGTTTGAAGTAATCAAAGAAGAGCAAAACGGGTTCCAACGGGGGAAGTCTACAACTTTGGCTTCATATCATTTGGTACATAATGTTCTTTTAAATTTGGACAAAAAAATGCAGACTGTGGCTGTCTTTTTTGACATGTCAAAAGCTTTCGATTTTGTATCGCATCCGCTGCTTTTACAAAAATTAGACAATTATGGTATAAGAGGCCCTGCCTTAGAATGGATAAAAAGCTACTTATCATATAGAGAACAATGTGTTGAAATTTCTAGCTTAAGTAAAAAATCTGAAATATGTTACTATAGATCTTTATATCAAACAAATAGATACGGAGTCCCCCAAGGTAGTGTGCTAGGGCCGTTACTGTTCTTATTATATATTAATGACCTACCTGACATTACTCAATATAAATGTACATTATTTGCAGACGATATTTCTATTATATTAACTAGTAATAAAAAAGATACAAATTTTGACACGGTAATTAATAAAACGATCCAAACAATTATTCAATGGCTAGATGATAATAATCTTAAAGTTAATTTGACCAAAACTAATTACGTTCAATTTTTGACTCATGGATCTAAATCAATCTCAAGACAAATTGTGTATGATAATAAAAATTTGAACGAGACGAATACTGTTAAGTTTTTGGGTATTACAATAGATAAATATATAGACTGGAAAGATCATATAAAAAACGTCTGTACAAGGGTTAATAGATTTGTGTTTGTTCTAAATAAACTTCGAAAAACTGCATCACGAAGGACAGTGTTATTGGCATACCATGGTTATGTAAGCTCCGTACTACGGTATGGCCTGCTTCTCTGGGGTAACTCGACAGATAAAGATAAAGCGTTCTTATCGCAAAAAAAGTGCATACGTGCGATGGTAGGTATTCGTCCATATGAGTCCTGCAAACCTTTTTTTAAAGATTTTGGAATCTTGACGCTGACTTGCATGTACATTTTTGAAATAGCTGTATTTGTTCGTAGCCATTCTGATCTGTTCACAACGGCTAAAGATTTGTTTCCACGTAATACAAGAAATGGACAGAGGCTTGTTCTCGCCTACCAACCGAGATTGACACTGTTTCATAAAAATTGCTATGCTATGTGTATCACTGTATATAACAAGCTACCGACATCGCTAAAAACGCTTCCTTATACGATGTTCCGGAAAAAACTTAAGACTTGGCTTGTAGAAAAATGTTACTATTGTTTAAAAGATTTTTTAAATGATATCAAAATGTAAATCGCTTTAATTAATTATATTTTATTTTGACTGGACAATTTACCTAATACTATATTTGACATTGACATTAACATAATTATTAATTTTTTATTATATTACTTATTTGTATCAACTTGACATTGTTTATTTTAATCATAATCTTTAATAAATTTGTTCAATAATTAATTCACATGCCGAGTTACGGCAAAATAGGAGGAATGACTTATATATTTATAATAACACCAATGTAAACCCTATTTTTAGTGAATAAATCTCATTTCATTTCATTTCATCTAGAATAACAGCCCTGTTGGTTCATTGGTAGAATGTCTACTTCAAGACAATGACAGCCCTGTTGGCTCATTGGTAGCATGTCTGCTTCAAGAGCTGTGGGGCGTGGGTTCGATTCCCACCCAGGGCAAGCATTTTGTGATATAAAACCAAATGTTTGTTCTGTGTCTGGGTGTACTGTATGTATTATAAGTATGTATTTACAAAAAAAAAAGTTTTTAAGTATTCTATCAGTTATCTGACTCTCATAGTACAAGCTTTGCTTAGTTTGGGTTCAGATGGCGCTGTGTGTAATGTCCTACGATATTTATTTTATTTTATTTTAAGAGCTGAAGGGTGTGGGTTCGATTCTCACCCAGGACAAACTTTGTGGTACAAACAAATGTTTGTTCTGTGTCTGAGTGTACTGTATGTATTTACAAAAAAAAAAGTATTTAAGTATTCTATCAGTTATCTCGACTTCCATAGTACAAGCTTTGCTTAGCTTGGGGTCAGATGGCGCTGTGTGTAATGTCCTGCGATATTTATTTATTTATTTTACAACACACTTAACAAGAAACAAGCTAAAAGTAATTGTTTTAATAAGTTTTTTTGCTACGGTGGGCTCTATGCTAGCCAGTTATATACCTGAACCATTCCATGACATACAAAGTTATGATGATCTGTATACGAAACAAACAGAGTTCGCGGAACTGCTCGATTTCGAACCGGCGTCGTTAGATGAAGTAGGCAAAATAATTGACAACCTTAACTCGAACACCAGCACGGGTTACGACGGTATCTCCTGCAAAGCTTTGAAATGCCTTAAAAATCTCATACTTGAAAAACTAACCACTTCCATTAATAATTGTCTTAAACAAGGTTACTTTCCTGATTCATTGAAAATAGCTAAGGTTACACCCATATTTAAGTCAGGCAAGAAAACTGATCCAGGAAATTATCGCCCCATTTCGGTACTCCCAATAATTTCAAAAATCTTTGAAAAAATTATTTACAATCGATTAGACAAATACCTAAAATCACTTAACTTTTTGTATAAGAAACAATATGGATTTAGATCCCAATCAAATACGCTTTCTGCCTGCATAGACTTAATAACTACTTTAAAAATTAAACTTGACAAAAAACAAGTAGGGCTTGGTATATTTATAGATTTAAAAAAAGCCTTTGATACAATTAGTCACAAATTACTTATCCACAAGCTACATGCCATTGGTATTAAAGAAAAGGCCTTAAAAATGATGCAATCTTATCTATCTAATAGATATCAAATAGTTAAAATTAGTGACACGACCAGTAATCAAGAACTCATAACGTATGGAGTCCCACAGGGTTCCATCATGGGCCCCTTGCTTTTCTTGATTTATATAAACAATATTAACGAACTCAACTTGGCAGCAGATACTACGTTGTATGCTGATGACACTTGCTTATTTTATTTTGGAAAAGACATAGTAACAGTATTTAAACAGGCACAATCAGATCTTGACATTTTAAACAATTGATTTCAACATAATTTATTAACTATTAATATATCGAAAACTAATTACATGGTTTTTATGGCCAAAAATAAAAATATACAAAACTCGACACCACTTTACATAAATAATGAACAGTTAAATAAAGTAGAATCTGAAAAATACCTAGGCCTCATTCTGGGTAACAGACTCACTTGGAAACCACACATAAACCGAGTACGATCGAAGTTATCAGCCTTACTTGGCATTCTCCGGAATAATGTTCGTTGCTACCCTAAATCAATCCGATACCTCATATACAACTCTTTCGTTAAATCCCATCTGACTTACCTAATAGAAGTATGGGGGTCAGCATCCAAAACTAATCTTAAAAAATTGCAGAGAACTCAAAATAAAATAATAAAATTACTTTTCCACTTTAACTACCTAACTTCAACAAAAACAGTATATAGTAAAACAAAACTAATGATGATAAATCAACTATACCGCTATAACACTTGTATAGTCGTTAGAAAAATATTAAAAAAAGACATACATACATTGGACTGCATCCTGCTTAACATCAGGCAGGGTGTAGTCAAACGCGAACCTATTATGTATAAAAAAAAAAAAAAAAAAAAAATTTATAACTTTTGCCACAAAATCACAAGTTCAAACAAGACCTTCTAGATACCGCAACAATATTTGCTTACCATACATCCCAAGAACAAAAAGCTATGGTCTAAAAAATTTTACTTTTGAAGGCACTCAAATATATAATAAACTACCTGCTGATATAAAAGACATTCATTCAATTGCATTATTCAAAAAAAATACTAAACACTTCATACTTAAGAAATTCACGGCTTAGTATAAATAATACAAAAATATATATGTATACATAATAATATGTTTAGTTTGAACTATATATATGTACTTATAACAAAAAAAAAAAAAAACTTTAAACAATAGTAAAACTTACTTATTTTAGGTATTAAAACAATTTATTGAAACAAAAATAATTAATACAATATAAAAATACACAAACTAATACTTAAAAATACATCGGGAATATATAAGGAGAATAGTTATAACAACATTGCCATCACCCACTAAGCCAACGCGATACGTAATAGAATCTCCTGTTTTGTTATTATTGCTAATAGCCTAACTCACTAGTTCACTACGGTGACAACAAATTTTCTGCCTACCCGCCACTGTTTGTTTCGTCTCGCTTGTATGTTTGCAATTCTTAAGAACCTACCCTAATTAAGGAAAAACATGTATTTTTCTCATATTTAAGTGAATATTATATTCTTTTTGAGAAAAATAAATATCTTAAACCATATTAAAAGGAAAGTTATTAAAAATAATTTAGTTACCAACGCAGTACCAGATATTCTGCCGCCCAGAAGAAGTGTGTAAACTGCAGCTAGCGAAATTACAGGGCTACTGAGACTCGCCATCGAAAGTTTCAAAGTAATAAGAGCCAAAGCAGCGACGCCCCGGACTTTTGTCATACTTACTTGAATTCTTCGCCACAATGTTTGCACTTTCTCGTCACACCATTGTGATAGTCCTCGTGAAATATTGCAGAACTCCTATAAAATAAAACAGAACAATATCTGGATTAATTTTCAGATTTCTTTTGTATTTTTAGATCTTAAAAAAATATAAGTAGGTACCTAGTCCATTGAAATGTTAAATTTTTTAGGCTTTTGCGTGCGTTTTTGAGAGGACGCAATTTTATTTATTTGATGTGTAGGGGGGGCTAGTATAAGCTTAAGTTCAAGCTTGTGGGGTCATAGCCCTTGTCCCCTTGCCGCCATCTTGGAAAAAGGGGTGCAAAGGGGTTTCGCGCTGTATCTCGTAAACTAATAACCCTACAGAAAAGTTTATGACACATTATTTGTAGCAAATTAAATTGTCTACAACTTTATTTCCATTACTTATAACCGTAAAATGGAAAATAAAAAAGTTACAAAAAAAAATTTGTTCAAAAATTTCTAGTTATTTTTGTTTGTACCTTTTTTTTTGTCATTTTACAATAAAATGACATCAGAGCAATCTTATAAAGGGGTTTTCAAAGCACAATTTCCACAACAAATTTGTTTAATTTCACTAATTTATTTGGGGTTTAAAGCACTCCGAAGTTGACCGGGTTCTTGAATACTCGCATAAAAAATATACAAACAAACGAAACGATTTTTTTTTTTTAAATATAATTTTTCATTTTCTTAACATTTCTATATTATTATTAATCTATTATAGACCGTTTTCTCCTCCACAAAACTTAGAATATCATTGGTTTTACAATAATTTTTATTCAGAGTGTACATTTACGAGAATCCTAATCAGGTAGAAAAGGCCCAAGTTACCACTTGGGGATGAGAAACAAATTTAATGAACATCTGCCTGCTTAGTACTGTTATTATTATAATTTGTCCTAGGAGGTACAGCGGTTTCTTCCCCCTCTAGTTATTCTTTCAGGTGTGCTACATATTTCGAAGACGTATTGAAAATTGTGGGCAAAATTTTTAATTTTGTGATAAGCATTTTGACTTTCTTAAAGCGTACATCATGAGTAGTTGTTTCATTTGTAAGAAACCTTTAGGGAACATTAAAGTAAGAACATAATATATGATATTCTGCCGCCAATATCTGGACACACTCCTAACATAATCATAGTAATTTTTATCAATTTTGAACAAAAATAACTCACTTTTTGTCGCATTATATATTCGTAATAGCTACGAAGGCTGTATTTTTCTAAATTGTATCCTCTTACAGAACTATTGAGACATATTCGACAAATACTTAGCTCGCACATATTCTTAACTTATTTATTCGGTAAATTATACACATTTGAGATAATTATTCAGGAAAACAAACAGCGGAAAGCTTTCTTTCAGATAAACTGTTTTTGACAGCCAGCCATTTTTGTTTGACAGACAATTGACAAATAGTTTGACAGTCTTTTTTTTTTATTTATTCTTGGCTACGAATTCTTGGATCGATGGACTCTGAAATCTAGTATTTTGATAATAATAAATAATTTATAATAGTCTATAATAAATAATTCATGATGTAAGTGAAAACCTGTGAACTGGCACAATGTATGAACGTGCTATGGCTGAAAGAAAAACAGAAAGTGCTCATTTTTTCTTTGGTTTTAGCATTGCACTTTGTGCATTTTACCAATGTCAAGTATAGAAAAATTTAGTAAAACAAGTCTAAGTTACATTCAAAGTCAGAAAAAGTAATTCAAACCATTATGTTTAGTAGTTTTTTATCAATACCATGTCCATAGTAAAGTAGTTCATGGTGTATGCCCTAATAAAATAGTGACATTTTTAATTTAAAATCAATACACTTAATTTTTTTATAAAAACACCACATTTTTTTAATGATTTTGAACTTCAATACCGCTAATATTTTTCGTTTTTTTTTCTGACAATTATTACGTCGCACTTTGTTCATTACAAAATACTGAACTATCATGAAAAGAATCGTCGTCGACAAATCTTTACTCAGAAGTTGCTCAAGTACTACATAAATATTCAAAGAAATTTTTATAGAGCGCCATATCATTTTATTTTTTTGGTTCTTGAATACTCGCATAAAAAATATACAAACAAACGAAACGATTTTTTTTTTTTTAAATATAATTTTTCATTTTCTTAACATTTCTATATTATTATTAATCTATTATAGACCGTTTTCTCCTCCACAAAACTTAGAATATCATTGGTTTTACAATAATTTTTATTCAGAGTGTACATTTACGAGAATCCTAATCAGGTAGAAAAGGCCCAAGTTACCACTTGGGGATGAGAAACAAATTTAATGAACATCTGCCTGCTTAGTACTGTTATTATTATAATTTGTCCTAGGAGGTACAGCGGTTTCTTCCCCCTCTAGTTATTCTTTCAGGTGTGCTACATATTTCGAAGACGTATTGAAAATTGTGGGCAAAATTTTTAATTTTGTGATAAGCATTTTGACTTTCTTAAAGCGTACATCATGAGTAGTTGTTTCATTTGTAAGAAACCTTTAGGGAACATTAAAGTAAGAACATAATATATGATATTCTGCCGCCAAGCAGTAGTGTGCAAACATTACTGTGTTCCGGTTTGAAGGGTACTGCAGCTAGCGAAATTACTGGGCTGTTGAGACTAACCATCTAGTCTCAAAGTAATGAGTGCCAAAGCAGCGATGCCCTGGACGTTGTTTTGTTACTCAAAGTTCTGTGCATCGCTGCAATGGTCATGGACAGGCGTTATCTCTTAACATCAGGAGAGCGCCTCGACCGTCTCATATCTTTTACATAAAAAAAAAAAAACTGCTGCTGCCCAGATGACGAACGACATTATTCATTCGACTGCCACTGTAATAATGGTAACATGCAATATGTACATAATCTCAGAATATAATATGCTCATTGGAACAGACAGACTTGATATCGAATTAACAACATCACGATTAAAAAGCTTCTCTCATGTGAGCACAGTGTTGTGTGTGAAGTTCCAAATACTCACTCGAGCCGAAACCGCATGTCGCACCGAAGACACTGGTACACAGCATAGTGCTGCTTCAAATGTTTACACAACTTGTTTTTCTGTTTGAATCGCATGTGACAGAAACGGCACTCGATCGGACCGCATGACTGCAAGGAACAAGGTGGCAAACAGTTATTACCAGTAAGTAATCCTAGTCGGATATATATTGGGTGTCCCGTAAACTCAACAACAAAAGGGGGAAACGGTCAGGACAGTTCTGGTAAAAATAAACAAAAATTCATATAAGTAAGTTCAATTATAACTCGTCCATTTATGAAAATGATCTTTAGGTATGATGATATAGATAGATTTTACAATGACATTTACACTAAAATGCTATTAATTACAAACACAGAGCAAGCAAAAAAAGGTTGTTAGGGTAGTTAATATTAACATAGTTTCTTTAAGTCATAGTCAAAGGTTGTTTAGTAAATTTTCAAAAATGGTTTAGCACTTATTACTTTTCTACGCATTAATATTAATGCAAAGTTGTTTGCAAAACGTTTTCGTTTTAAAAATCACATAAATTGCAACGGTTCTTGTTGGAAAATAATAACCAAAGAGAAGTTAAACATTGACAAATGTGCGGTGGATGCCAAAAAGATTACAGTGATAGAACAAAATAGATCCTAATCAATATGATGTTGTGATGATATATGATTTTGTAGCGATGATAGCCCAGTGGTTAGCGCGGTCGGTTCGCATGCCGAAGGGCGTGGGTTCAAACCCCAACAATGAGCTTGAGCTGCCGGTGAAGGAAAACATCGTGAGGAAACCATAGCATGGTGGTAGGGTACTTTCTAGTACTCGGCTGGCTAGCTACCACCCTCAAGTTGAAAATCTGCCGCCAAACATCTAACGGTGTGTTCTGGCAGCCTCACTTGAGAGCCAGTTCCATTCCAGACTAGGTGTGCTTTACCATCTTCGACCACACCTTCACTTTACACCTTCACTTTACACCTTCACTTTACTAAACATCAGGTGAGCTGTGGTCAACCATTAAAAAAAAAAAATATGAGTAATTGACACAAATAGTGATGCCAATACTTAGTATAACAATTTCCCGGACACCATGTGTTTAGTGACTTTAAGTAATTGGGAATGGTACTGATTACTTGAAAAAATACGAGTTCATTGAAATTATACAAATCAATAATAATTATAACAATCGAATATTGTAAATTAGCCATCAACTGGTCAGTCTTTGAACTGTGGCGTTAATTATAAATTAAATAGTGAAAAAAGATGACATACATGTTATTAGAATAGGTCAGATTGTATACACCATCTCACCTCTTCGTGCCTGAATTTCACGTGTCGCATCAACATTTCTACTTTAGAAAACCCTTTCAAGCAATTATGACATTTATAGTTAGCATTCACATACTGATCGCTATTCTCTCGTTGCTTAAATTCATGCATTGCTTCCTCTTCACTTAAATTAAACTTTCGCCAGTGTTCCGATGACAAATGTTCCTTCTTACGTTTTTCAAATTTATGTACTTTGCTCCTGGAATTTTCTGATTTCTTCATGTATTTTTTCTTTTTCTTAACTGGCTCCATTTCTATATTATCCAGGAATACTAATTTACTTTCGCCTTTCACAGCTTTTTTTACTATATCGAGGAATATGTTTTCGTCTTCGCTTGACATGGCATGGTCCACATGATCTGCATTGTCCATGTCATCATTAACATCTATGTTACCCATGTCAGTACTAGTGCTGCTATCAGTAATTTTTGTGTTGTTGGCTTCAATGGTATTCTGAATATTTTCAAACTGGTCTTTTGAAGAAAGGTCTGTTTCATTTTCAGGTTTTGAAACTTCCGTTCTTACTGGTTCTAATGCTACTATATTATCTTCAGTTTTGATTTCAAGATGTTCTACAGGAATTTTTTCATCAGGTTTCTCATTGTCATTCATTATAGTATTTTCGAATATGTTATTTACTTCTTTCACTTCTACATTTTCGTGTTTCATTGAGTCATCACTTTCATAGTTCAAAATTACTTTTTCTAGTTCTATTAGTTTGCGTTTTGTTTTATGTTTAATAGTTGTTGTTTTAACTTGTTTGGTTGCAACAGCAATGCCTAGCGGGGAAACTAAATTTGCACTGTACCTATTGATCTTGGCAATTGAGTCATGGCTAATCTGAAAAGAAATATGTTTAAGTAAAATCAACAAAAGCGATTGACTGTGTTAAGAAATGGACCCAAACCTTTATTATTATTCCCATATGTATATTTTTTGTAAATAAAAATGTAGTATTACTACTTACACTTTCCCTCCAAGATATTTGTTTTAACATATGTTGTCCTTGTAAACACTTCTCTTTAAACTTGTGAAATTTGTGCAGCATTGTTGCACATTCATAGCACACCCATTGTGGCAGCCCATCTTTAGTGTTTGCCTTAAAATAATTTGTACTTATTATCATTTCATTTTGACTTATAGATTTCTTTAGACTTAAGTTCTTTACGTAGATTATTAACTTTAAAAGCTGGTAGATGTAAATAAGAGTTTTGGTATTTGTTTAATATTTTTTATGAAACAATCTAATTTAAAAATTCAAAACAAACAGGCAGGTCTAAGAATATGGCCCGCATCTATGAGCGAAATGACCTTTTACAAAAGGAAGAGTATCTGGACACACTCCTAACATAATCATAGTAATTTTTATCAATTTTGAACAAAAATAACTCACTTTTTGTCGCATTATATATTCGTAATAGCTACGAAGGCTGTATTTTTCTAAATTGTATCCTCTTACAGAACTATTGAGACATATTCGACAAATACTTAGCTCGCACATATTCTTAACTTATTTATTCGGTAAATTATACACATTTGAGATAATTATTCAGGAAAACAAACAGCGGAAAGCTTTCTTTCAGATAAACTGTTTTTGACAGCCAGCCATTTTTGTTTGACAGACAATTGACAAATAGTTTGACAGTCTTTTTTTTTTATTTATTCTTGGCTACGAATTCTTGGATCGATGGACTCTGAAATCTAGTATTTTGATAATAATAAATAATTTATAATAGTCTATAATAAATAATTCATGATGTAAGTGAAAACCTGTGAACTGGCACAATGTATGAACGTGCTATGGCTGAAAGAAAAACAGAAAGTGCTCATTTTTTCTTTGGTTTTAGCATTGCACTTTGTGCATTTTACCAATGTCAAGTATAGAAAAATTTAGTAAAACAAGTCTAAGTTACATTCAAAGTCAGAAAAAGTAATTCAAACCATTATGTTTAGTAGTTTTTTATCAATACCATGTCCATAGTAAAGTAGTTCATGGTGTATGCCCTAATAAAATAGTGACATTTTTAATTTAAAATCAATACACTTAATTTTTTTATAAAAACACCACATTTTTTTAATGATTTTGAACTTCAATACCGCTAATATTTTTCGTTTTTTTTTCTGACAATTATTACGTCGCACTTTGTTCATTACAAAATACTGAACTATCATGAAAAGAATCGTCGTCGACAAATCTTTACTCAGAAGTTGCTCAAGTACTACATAAATATTCAAAGAAATTTTTATAGAGCGCCATATCATTTTATTTTTTTGCGATAATTACTAGTTAGTACGTAAACTATTATCAAATATATGAAGTAGTTTTCAATTACACCCGCTAGAGGCACTTTTCTACTTTTTATGCACTTTCACGTAGTATATAATTATGTAGATTGATATGCTAGCCTTCTGATACATACATATACAACATAAGTGAAAAGATTATTAATATAATGGAATCAATTAAAATTTCGTAGATAGGGTCTAAGATTTATTCATAAATACCTACTATAAATAATATGTATAAGTAAACATTTCGCTTATTAACTAAACATTTTGTGTATCAATTAACATTTAATTGATTGACTAATTTATTAGTTCTAGAGATCTACTTATATCTATCGGAGCCAGCTGACATGTTATTACACGACAGCCCAAAAAAGTAATGTTTTCAGTTCATGTAACGTATTTTTTAGATGTATGGGTTAATAAAAACTATTGCCGTATTATAGTTCCATTGTCTGTTCTAATGTAATTGTTTATTGTTTTATATATAAATCGTTGTTTAATTACCTAGTCATGATTTAACTTTAAAAACATAATTTAATTTAATAAATTTAATTTAATCTATAAAAAGTATCCAGTTCTTGTTCTTACAAACGGAGAGAAATCGTTTTCCAGAATTTCCGGAGTTTTCTTTTTTCTTCTGCCCGGTGTTCTGAAAAATGTAAACACTAAATAAAACTAAACCATTAAAAGCTAGGTGTGTTTACCATCTTCGACTATACCGTGGCTGGCACGGTGCCACGGTTGAGGATGCGTGTGCATTTTATTCTGGCGACTTGAATACAAAACGTTTAAGTTTCTTTAAATAAAAGTAATTATAATGTTAGTAAGATA
This sequence comes from Biston betularia, assembly GCA_905404145.2. Taxonomy (NCBI): domain Eukaryota; kingdom Metazoa; phylum Arthropoda; class Insecta; order Lepidoptera; family Geometridae; genus Biston; species Biston betularia. Next base: position 1,560,432 of record FR989884.1, read on the forward strand.
CCTACTGAACTTTTCTTTATTTTTATGTAAAAATAATTACGACGATTGAAACGCTCTCCTGATGTTAAGAGATAACGCCTGTCCATGCCCATTGCAGCGATACACAGAACTTTGAGTAGTAAAACAAAAGGGCGTTGCTGCTTTACCGCTCATTATTTCAGAGACTTTCGATGGTTAGTCTCAACAGCCCCTCAACAACATTGTAATATACTGCGGTGGTGCTACCTAGACGACCTCTTGCTAAGGAGATCTACCACCGAGTAAAGTCAACAATACATGATCGATTAAAAACATATAAAGCAAAAAGGTTAATAAAACTGAGTCAAAGCCATGTCGGTTTCCATAGTAAAATAATTATTTGTTAAGTTGTTTGTTATTATTTGTTTTTGTTTATAGGATTCTTTTGTTCTCTGTATTTTTTTCTGTGTGCACAATAAAGAGTTTTTTCCATCTCTCTATCTATTTGCTCGAAGTAACAAAGAGGGCGACTCACCTCCTTACGTATTTAGGCGCCGGTATCCCCAAATGTTTCACGTTGTAGTGTCGCTTCATATTGTACTTGAGGGTGAACCGCATGCCGCACGCGGGCGCGGGACACGCGAAGTCCCGCTCGCCCGTGTGGGACTTCATGTGGTACTGAATACTGCCCATCTGTGGGATAGCAACACAAGAACATAATTTCTATCTCATTACTACTAGCAACGCGCCGATAAACTATAGTCCGAGTATCCAGCAAAAGCAAAACAAAAATGTCTAACACGACATCAATTTTCATAGTGAAGTAGTAAACCTTTACTGTGAATTACGACTTAATTAAGTGCAGTAAAGTGTAAGTGCAGTGTGAGTGCAGTGTGAATGCAGTGTGAGTGTAGTGTTAGTGCGGTATGAGTGCGGTGTGAGTATAGTTTAAGTGTAGTGTGAGTGTAGTGTGAGTGCAGTGTGAGTGCGGTGTGAGTGTAGTGTAAGTGTATTGTATTTGTATCCGTGTCTGTTACGGAAGGCCCCCGGTGTCTGAAAGCCACTAACCTGTACAGAAGCGCCGCATACTTCACAGATGTCTCTTTTCTTGGGAATGTTGAGCGGGATGTGCGCGTGCTCCGCCTTGTGGTGCTTGATGTAACCCTGCCGCGTCGGGAAGTCCTTGTGGCACTGGGAGTATACAAATGTGCAGGTAAATCTTCATTTGTAGCGATGACAGCCCAGTGGTTAAAACGCGGTCGAATGACATGCCGAACGGCGTAGATTCAAACACCAACGATGACCTGCTGAAGGATAACATCGTGAGGAAACCATAGCATGGTAGTAGAGCGCTTTCTAGTACTCGGCTGGCTGACTACCACCTTTAGGTTGAAAATCTACTGCTAGTCATTAATTTTAGGTCGCTGTGGGATAGTTTACAAAAGCAGAGCTGATTACATGTCTAATTTACAGTTAAAGAAATTTTACTACTCGTTCGAATACTTATCCGACGAAATGTTCAATTGTTCATACATAATTATTTATGTTTGAATTTATGTTCAATTAGAAAATATCAATGACCAGCTCGTGAACCATTAGTACCTACATAGTAGCTCTTTCTATTTGCTTTGTGATTATACGAAAAAGCCCTTGTCTTTACAGACCACGGACCGGCAAGCGCAGCGTAGGACGTCCACCCACAGGGTGGACAGACGACTTAGTAAAGACCGCAGGAACGCGCTGGATGCGAGCCGCTTCCAACCGGTCTTTATAGAAGTCAATGGGGGAGGCCTATGACCAGCAGTGGACGTCCTGCGGCTGAAATCATGATGATGATGTCTTTCCATTTAAAATTATATCATGGTGTGAACAAACAAAACCAGTAAAGTTAATAAAAAAACTTACATGTGGACAAGATGTCGGTATTTTCGGCTTACTGTTAGGTCTTGGTCCTGCTCTGAAATAGGATAATAACTAACATGAAAAATACTAACAAGACAGCGCGCGGAGAGAAAGCAATATTGCTGTTTTGTATTGTATCTTTTTAAGCTATTGCATAGCTTCTATCGCGGGCCTTGAGCGTGGAGACCGAATCCAGAAATTCCGTAACGAAAATAACCTAACACCCCCCACTCCCACCGGCACAGCGGTGATACTTTTTAGTTTTGCCATCTATCGATGAATAGCAGAACTTTTAATGACTTTTTTAAAATATCACGCTTGTCTCTTTAGTTCAGCAACTGGCCTCTAGGTGGCATTGGTTGTAATGCTATGCAATAGCTTTACCGCGGCAGTCCCCGAGTGCCACACGTCTTTTTTTATATCTACCTACTTCTTAACGTCATATTTACTATCCAGTATTGTTTTACTTATTGCACAGATAATGCTGGTGCATGTTAAACCAAATTGGGGGATATAATTTAGAGTAAAATGTAGGTTAAATTAAAAAAAAACGTATATTACAAAAAAAAAGTTGTGGTCTGTTCATGAAGAAAGTCAAAAAACTCAAAATAATTCAAGGAAAATCCCGAAACTGGGGTCAACTATTGCATTATATAGATATACAAACACTCTATAATTCGTAATATTAAAAGTGAAGTGTCCCTCGAGTTTCGAATTAACGAGAGTCGACTGTAGTGACTAATATTTTAAAATTCCCTTCGCTCCATTTGCTGTGTGATTATACGATGTTGATGTTTTTAGGCATGCAGGTAGTCTATTGAAGAATATTCAAATAAATAATGAGACATTAAAAATATATATAATGTTGATGAATGTAGCTTTTCAGCCCAATGTTCGAGGGAAAAAAAAAATCGACTTATGACACGGCTGTTTGCGTTAGGGTTCAACAAGAAAGCGTCCATACAAACCCGATCTTGTTCAAGTCCGTCTCGGCGTCATCGTCGTCGTGGTTCTTGGAGTTGAAGAAATGTATGTTGAACGCGTGTCGAGACATGAATTTTATGTCGCATTTCACGCAGTATATCTCTTCTGGGTCAGCGTCTGCACTCGCTTCCTGTTATGACATAAATCTATTTGGAGTTTTTCATGGACTCTGCAGCTGTTCTTCAGACTTAAAGTTATGAGACGAACGAGACGCTCTCGTGATTGTAAGAGATAACGCCTGTCCATGACCATTGCAGCGATACACAGAACTTTTGAGTAACAAAACAAAGTCCAGGGCATCGCTGCTTTGGCGCTCATTACTTTGAGACTTTCGATGGTTAGTCTCAACAGCCCAGTAATTTCGTTAGCTGCAGTACCCTTCCAACCGGAACACAGTAACGTTTTCACACTACTGCTTAGCGGCAGAATATCTGGTACAGCTTTCATTGACGATAATAACTATGTATGTACCTATATATTGTACATTTATATATATTTTATAACTATTTGGAGTAAATAGTTTTATTAAAATTTGTTGTTATAATACCTATTTGCAAAGGATAGCATATTTTTGTTTGACCCTGAATTACTTTTTGTGACTTATTTTACTTGAATTTTAGTAATATACTTGAAAATATAGAAATAGTGGGAATATACGCATAGTGCGATGCCAAAGATAATGAAAAAAGTTACCGTTACCGTGTTTTGCGCGGCGTTTGCTTGATCTTTTACCGCGGCAGCCTTGTTCGACGCCTTCCGTTGTTGCCGCATTTTTTCTTCTAATTGCTCCTGTATCATTTTGTTTATAATTTAGACGAGAAATAGAAGGAAATGAAACATTAAACCGAAAAGAAGTTGACCAAATTTAAAAGAAAAAAAAATTTGTGCCAAAGTAATCTATTCACAAGGATAAATACAAGAACCCCCTTTCGACTTAATATAATCCTTTACAATGTAATATTGTACATTTCTAAATACGAGTAAAACTCACCGACTCGACAAAGTGCTTGAACTTGATGTGCAAATGTAGTCCATTTTCAGAAACAAAGGAGGCGCCACAAGCCACGCACACATGCGAGCTCTTGTGTGACATGCGCAAATGTGTGTAGTACGTAGACAAGTGGCTGCAACACACATGTGTCACACACAACGTCAAAATATCAAAACTGCCTTTAAAAAGGGTAAATCCAACAAGACACACAAATTTAACCACAGATTTTTTTTTTACTGGTTGACAGGCTAGTTGCTTGACCACAGCTCACCTGATGTTATGTTAAGTGAAGGTGTGGTCGAAGATGGTAAAGCACCTAGCCTGGAATGGAACTGGCCTCAAGTGAGGCTGCCGGAACACACCGTTAGATGCTTTGCGGCAGATTTTCAACTTGAGGGTGGTAGCTAGCCAGCCGAGTACTAGAAAGTACCCTACCACCATGCTATGGTTTCCTTCACCGGCAACTCAAGCTCATTGTTGGGGTTTAAACCCACGCCCTTCGGCATGCAAACCTACCGCGCTAACCACTGAGCTACGAAAATACGCTAGATAAATTAAAAAGAAAAAAGCGGAGAACATATCACAGCGCCATCTTGCTCCAAATTAAGGTAACTTGTACTATGGGAACCAGATAGCTGATAGAATACTTACAATCTACTTCTTGTTGTTTAAGGATGATTTGTTTATATTATTAGACTAGCGGTCGCCTCGCGGTTTGACCCGCGTAGTTCCCGTTCCCGTGGGAATACAGGGATAAAAGTAGCCTATGTCACCCAGAGGTAGTGTAGCTTCCCAATGATGAAAGAATTTTTGAAATTGATCCAGTAGTTTCGGAGCCTATTCATTACAAACAAACAATCAAATCTTTCCTCTTTATAATAGTGTAGATGTGAGTACCCATCTAGTGTGAGTACCCAGATACCTTCAATCACTCAATTCATTCTATCTAGAGTGAAAACCTAGATTCTTTCACTCACTCATTTCACTTTAGCTAGAGTGAAAACCTGAGTGAGTTCCTTCACTCACTTACTTCACTACATAGTATAAAACAAAGTCGCTATTTTTGTCCGTCTGTTTGTCTGTATGCTTAAATCTTTAAAATTACGCAACGGATTTTGATGCGGTTTTTTGTAATAGGTAGAGTGATTCAAGAGGAAGGTTTTTATGTATAATAACATCTATTAAATAATGGAGAAATACTGTTATTTTCAGGGTTTCTAATGTGGTGTCGTGAATTCTTACATTTCTTGCCGCTTACATTGCGTACGCAGGCTTAACCTTACAGGATTTATAAAAATAATGTACTAAGTATTGTACTCCTTGAAAAGGTCTACAGAAAAGTCCGCGATGGTATATGTCTATCTCTTATCGATATCCCACAAAACCATTTTTTGTCATTTACTTTTTACGGCAAATAATAGCTAATTTTCGAAGCGATTTTAAGCACTACAGCATTATTCCTTATTTAATTAAATACCATAAATAGATTGTTGATTTAACATAGATTTATATGGCCTTTTACAGCACATAATTTCTTTGAATATTTTCGAAGATATTACAGATTTAAAAATACATTGCGTAGCGTTTGCGGCGGTACCTATCGGCCGGCAGCCGCCGACCGCAGCGCGACGCGACGCGTTCCTATAAATAGCGTGTTAAATAGCTATCAAAAAGTGATGTGGTGCATCCTATTTTGATAAATAAACATATTGATTTTTTTCGAATTTTGCACCCGTGCGAAGCCGGGGCGGGTCGCTAGTACTAAACTAAAACAAACTAGAGTGAAATCTTCTAGATATATGCTATGGTTCCGGTGCTTACTTGAATTCTTTTCCGCAGTGTTCGCAAGTTCTTTTAATACCATTATGGTGCTCTTGATGGGCCAACGCTGCTTGTCTAAAAAAAATTAGATGTGGATTTATCAAATTCGTAAAATAAAAAAAGAACAAAAATTTGCGAGAGGATGTACACAATAATGGAAATGTACTCACAGACGGGGGAACTGCAGGTTGCACTGAAGGCAATGGTGAAGGATCAGGTGCTCTTGCATGTGCTTTACAAGCTGGTGCCTATGCTGGAACCGCATGTGGCAGAAACGGCACTCCACCTGACCGCTGGACTGGAATACAATAACAAATCTATTTTTCTATGCATTCAAAACACGATGGACCGTGTGATTGGGGGCGCGGAATCATCTAGATTGGTTTGTAATTTTATAATCAAACAATTAAAGGAATTGATTTTACTTATACTCATTACGCAAATACTAAGACCGACTTTAAAACAATATTGTTTGAAAGTCGGCCAAATAATATAATATAATGCATGTCGAATACTACTATATACTTTCTTTTTAGTCATGTGATAATGTACACGATGTTGGTGTTCATAAAATAAATAATTATTTATGGAACTTTTGTCTCAGAAAAATAAAGAAAAATTTATCAAAAGTAGTAGGAAATAAAATTAATAAGCTTTACCTCATCGTGCCAATGTTTTAAGTGGCGAACAAGCATATCATTTTTGGAGAAGCCCTTGAAACAACTCTCACACTTATATTTAGCTTTTAAGTAATAATCATTATCAAACTCTCTCCGTTTAAATTCCCGTATAGCTTCCTCTTCATTAAGGCTAATCTTCTTCCAGAATTGTGGGTTTAGGAAATGCTTTTTAGGTTTGGTATTTTTTAACTCTACTTTATTAGTGTCCGTCTTTGATTTCTTTAATTTTGGCTCTTTTGCGTTACGAGTTGGCTTACGTTTCATATTGCACCTTTTTTTCATTTTAGAAATTATAAGAAGAGATTCTTCTTCACTCGATGCTGGATCATAAGCAGTAATGTCAAAATTGACATCAGAATCATAATTAGTGGTTTCTATATCACTGTTAACATTATCTGCATTTTTACTTGTCTGTTCTTTATCTGTATTAGTGTTTTGTGAGTTATTTGTGGTAAATATACTACTCAGGTGTTTGTCTATACAATTCTCTGATATTTCATCTTTAATTAAATCTGTTGGAGTTTGGGTGATTCCAGGAATTTCGTTTTTAAATTTTTCGTCCTCTACACTTTTATCTAAGTCAACATTCTTGTTGATTACGGTAATATCTGTATTGGCTATGAGAGTGTTACTGCTTTTTATGTCATCAGGTGTATCAATAACTTTATTATCTTCTTTTGCTACTTCATTTATATTTGTTTCAGTTTTTATTTCAACTCTTTCAACTGGTGTGACTGTATCAGATTTGTCATCATGTTCTGTCGAATTTCTGGTAAGTGCTCTGCATTTCCATTTACTTTTAAGTTTGAAGGTAGTTGTTTTAGTTCTTTTGCTTGCTATGGCAATGCCCATAGGGGATATTAATTTTTCGCTGTATCTATTTATTACTGCGACTGATTCATAAGTGATCTGGTAGGAAAATTTGTGGTTTAATCAGTATGTTTGAAACGGTACAAAAAAAAAGTATTATGGTCCTATTAAACAATAAACCTTGAATTCTATTGGTATTACAGGTACATTGTTATATTGAAGAAAAATGTTTTATTGCTCAAGTAAAGATGTTTTGAGTATTACGTACCTCTATAGTGTAAAGTGCCTTAGATAAAATATTAGTCATTGCTAATAACTTCTCACATTTACATTCTTCTTAACAGATAACTATACTACTTTATACTTATATAACTTACTAAAGACTTACTAAACCAAAGTTCATTAATGTAGGTCAAGTAGTTTATGTGATTTTTCATGAAAATTTAACTAGGTACTTACACTTCCACGCAGGGCTATCTGCTTCAGCACATGTTGCCCTTGCATGCACTTCTCCTTGAACTTGTGGTATTTATGTAGCATCATTGCACACTCGTAGCAAACCCATTGTGGCAGTCCATCTTTGTTGCTTAGCTTAAAGTGGAAGCAAGATTTTTAAAGTGATGATAATTACTTTTTATTTAATTTTGATTTTTGAATAAAACTTTCCAGAGACAGGAAGCGATGTTAATTACCCAAAATTGTGGCAAAAACTATCTATAATTAATAAATTAAAAACGAACAATACTCACTTTTTGTAACATTACATTTTCGTAGTAATTAGAAAGGCTATGTTTCTCTAATTTATACCCTTTCACTGCAGTGTTGAGACATATTCGACAAATGTGTAATTCGCACATGCTTTGATTTCATTTCATTGATGATTTAACAATAATCATGAAGGGGTTTCAAAAAACTAAACACCGAGAAAGCTCTCAAATCCAATCCAATTGGCCCAATAAACAAATCAAATTTTGACATCTTGCTTGACACAACACTTTTTTTTCTTTCTACAGCTATTATGGCGTCTCCCTTTGCACATTCGGCAGTGCTCACAATTTCTATGGTCCATAATTATAGTAGGTTAAAAATACTAGCGGCGCTCCGTGGTTTCAACCGTCGACGGATTTGAATGAAATTTGGCATGAAGGTAGTCAAGACCCTGGATTAACACATAGGCTACTTTTTATCCCGAAAACATGTAGCGGAAAACACCGCGAGGCGCGACTAGTTTAGGATTTAATATATATGTAGTTCTCAAAGTCAAAATCCATTATATCACGATGAAGTAACAGCCACATGCAATTTACTTTCACATTTTTTTTTAATATTAGATAGGCTTGCGTTTGACCGCCATCCCGCCTGATGTTAAGCGAAGATGCGGTCTACGGTGGAGCACGCTCGCCTAGAAGAAACCGATTCACTCACGACTTAAAGGTACCCAGACTATATTCATTGGGGAACACCCACTCGGGCAGCTGATTCCATTTCCAGCTGACATTTATACTATAGGGAGATTGTGGAGCGCGACTAATCACACAAACAAAAATAAGGAAAGCAAGTCACGGCCATGACCCAGTGACGCATTGCTTTTAATAAGATCTTTTGTTAGCAATATTCTACAATTAATGAATAGAAGGTTCTATTTGATATTTTTATTTCATGATTTATCTATAATGCTATACATGTCTATAAATATGATGCTTATAACTAACAATGATAATAAATAAAATTTTACACACACAGCAAACATCCTATTCAGATCCAATAAGAGATAAGACATAGCTAACATAATAAATTACTTTCACGATCGCAATTGATTAAATATTAACTCTAAAAAAAGTAATTATTTACAATATTTTCCTAATTCAAATGCATCCACAATTGGATGCTGTCGATACTGAGTATGGTACATTTATAGTATGATATCTATAGGAAGTATCCGGTCCTCGTTCTGACAAACGGAGAAAAGTCATTGTCAAGAATCTCTTGAGTTTTCTTTTTTCTTCTGCCCGGTGTTCTGTAAAAAAACAACATAAGATTAACGATACTTACAACTCGGCCACATTTACTATTATTTTAAAGTTTATTAAGCAAGCTTACCTCCGTATATACTTGGGGTAGGGCATGCCTAGATGTTTCACGTTGTAGTGTCGCTTCATATTGGCTTTAAGCGTGAACCGCATTCCGCACGCGGGCGCGGGACAAGCGAACTCGCGCTCGCCCGTGTGGGACTTCATGTGGTACGATATACTGCCCAGCTGTGGGACAGAGCATTCAAATGATAATAAAAATTAACAACGATTTAAAGTTTTACTCGCTATCCAATTGGGATCGAGATAAAAAACTGGTTTAGGATAGTGTTTATGAATGATTGAACTTTTACATGTTTTTTCAGCTCAGCTCAGTTGATAGTATATCCGCTTCTTCTTCAGGACCAACATGGCGAACATGTTTACATGAAGTCAATAGATTTTTTTTTTTTTCCTTCTAATGATGTATCTTTCTGTTGATAGATACCTCATTGTTATTACAATCTAGCCTAGTTGGACTAATAAGTAATTTTAATATAACTTAAATTGCTAAGTAGAGTATATTCTAAGAATGCGTCCATCGACACTTTCCTTACTGTCTCTATTAAGGGGAAGACACTTTGTGAATAGATGGCGTTTCTTTTAGAATGAATTATCTTCGTGACGACATCACATGCTATCGTTGAATTTTCGCGGTGCAAAAAAATAAATTGTGCTACCTGAAGTGTGTGCTACCTGAAGTGTGTGCTACCTGAAGTGTGTGCTACCTGAATGGAGGCGCCGCATATCTCGCAGATGTCTCTCTCGTCGGGGATGTAGAGCGGGATGTGGGCGTGCTCCGCCTGGTGGTGCTTCTTGTACGCCTGCCGTGACGGGAAATCCTTGTCGCACTGCAAGTGTGATACTGCTATAGGATAGGATGTCTGGCGGCACATTTTTATTACACCAGCTTTTTTTTTTTTAAAGTAAAAATAATTATATTTTGTAGCGATGATGGCTCAGTGGTTCGCATGCCGAAGGGCGTGGGTTCAAACCCCAACAATGAGCTTGAGCTGCCGGTGAAGGAAAACATCGTGAGGAAACCATAGCATGGTGGTAGGGTACTTTCTAGTACTCGACTCGCCAAGCATCTAACAGTGTGTTCCGGCAGCCTCACTTGAGAGCCAGTTCCATTCCAGGCTAGGTGTGCTTTACCATCTTCGACCACACCTTCACTTGACATCAGGTGAGCTGTGGTCAAACAACTAGCCTGTCAACCATAAAAAAAAGAAAAAAAAAAAATTAGACGAACGGGACGCTCTGCTGATGGTAAGAGAAAACGCCTGTCTGCCTCTATGACCACTGCAGCGATACACAGAACTTTGAGTAATAAAACAAAGTCCAGGGAATCGCTGCTTTGACGCTCATTGCTTTGAGACATTAGTGGTTAGTCTCAACAGCCCCGTAATTTCGCTAGCTGCAGTACCCTTCAAACGGGAACACAGTTATGTTTACACACTACTGCTTGGCGGAAGAATATCTGCTACTGCGGTGGTACCTACCAAGACGACCTCCTGCTAAGCAAATCTAACAACTAGTGAATTAGCCCCAAACTTAGCAACGCTGGAAATATGGGAACGAGATATCTGACAAAATACTATTTTTTTATATTATTATCTATGGTTGTCACACATATACATAAATGTTAGTTTTCCTTAATGGCAATGGAACCCATACGCTTCAGCTTTTGAAGCACAACTAATAGCTGCATCTATTAAAATTGTAATTCGCTGTCTTCTTCTTATATGTTTAATGTTTATGTATATTGTAGTGGCGGCCCAGTGCCTCGCTCCTATACTTCAAGGAGCTGGGTTGACTCGTGTAGACGCTGGTAGGGGGAACTGCACAATACACCCCAAGCGGGACGTCAGTGCAGGACTCGTCCCCCCGAATAAGAATAGGTACACAACTTACATGTTCACAAGTGGTGGGGATTTTCGCTCGAATGTTGGATCCGGGCCCTCCAGTGGTTCTGAAACAAAAGTTAATGTTAATAGATTATAATACCTGCCAGCTAGTCATGGAAGGTTTGTGCCCACTGGTGACGCTGCTGGCCGTTACCAGTCTTATATTAAGATGCGCCGTTTATCGTATAATTGATATCCCGCCATCGATTGGTTCCTTCATTTTTACTGTACTAGATAATTCAGTGCCTCAAGTCGAAAGTCTTCGACCAGTGTGTGTTACCAGTGATGGTACCAGTACTTATGGCGCTAAAACATGGTCTCTAACTATGTGCCTTCTTGGTAAACTCAAAGTAGCACAACGAGCTATGGAGAGGGCTATGCTCGGAGTTTCCCTACGAGATCGAATCAGAAATGAGGAGATCCGTAGCCGAACCAAAGTAACATGACATAGCCGAGAGAATCAGCTAGTTGAAATGGCAGTAGGCAGGGCACATAACACGCAGAACTGATGGCCGATGGGGCTGCAACGTTCTGGGGTAGAGACCACGGACCGGCAAGCGCAGCGTAGGACGTCCACCCACAAGGTGGACTGACGACTTAATACAGACCGCAGGAATGCGCTGGATGCGAGCCGCTTCCAATCGGTCTTTGTGAAAGTCAATGGGGGAGGGCTACTCGTACGTCCAGTAGTGGACGTCCTACACCTAAAATGATGATGATGAATTCAGCGAGTTTCGCATCACCAAAAATCATTTCAAACAAAAAGACGAATGCAATAGATTTCACACAAACGCACGGAGTAACTCTCTACGAACGCCATCTATTGAAAGTAATCAGAGCTGGCATATAAATTTTAAAGTTTTTTTTCCCCGATATTTTTTTTAAAACAAAAAATCAAATTGGTCGAGCCATTTTCTTAAAAAAACACTTAGATATATTAAAACCTCATTCAATTGAGTGTGAGGTAATTCTGCAGATTGTTAACGCAAACACACATTCAGATTTAGAACAAAACTTTACATAGAAAAGAGTTTTGGCGGGAACGCGGGAAGAGTCGTGTCGCTTCGTTGTATTTTTTTCCAAAACTAGTGTTTTGTCGAGTGTTTATGCGTAAAAATGGTGGTGTATTCATAAAGTGCCGAATTACAAGCGCGAGTGTGGGAAAATGATATAATGTGGTGAAACATGAGTTTTCGTGTTGCTTCCAAAACTCCATCGAAGCTTTATAGTAACGTTGCCACTACTTTACTAAAGCATGACTGGAATTAACTGACATGAACTGGACTTGACAAAGACGACTTTGACGATAACTATAGTTATGATACAGCAGAAATAACACTTAAGACAAGGCAGTATGGCTCTATAGCTTTAGCCTGCCCGAAAGGGCAAATTATTAAAAAAAAAAAAAAAAAAGAGATAGAGTACTCAGACTCACCCATCCTTATTGACAGCTGCATACGCGTCTCCGTCATCGTGGTTGTCCGATTTGAAGAAATGCAAATTATATGCACGTCGCGACATGAACTTTATGTCGCATTTCGCGCAGTATATCTCTTCCGTATCAGGCGCTTGCGCCGGCGCAGCGGCTTCCTGGAATAGTTTTACTTTTTAACAATTTTTTTTTATATAAGGCTTCACATAGATACATGTATTATGAAATTTACAATCTAAACTAAAACTCTTCTTTCTCTCTCTGTCTTTTTTTTCTTAACAAAATGTGTTATCTCCGCATGCTTATTATTTTACAAATAACTTTTATAAATAACAAATACCAAAATTACATTGTAAATTACACTAGCTTCAGATAAATCATTGGACTACACTATACGCTAGAGAATAAATTAAATTTAAAAGTTCACTTTCTGTTCGGCCAAAAGAGAGTTTTGTTTATGGTTGACAGGCTAGGTGTTTATTTTGAATTTTGACATACTGTCTCCGAATATATCTAAATTTTAACGAGTTCTACGATACACAATAATACAGAGTTACGCTGAACGGTAGTTTTTTTCTATGTAAAAGTAATGAGACGTGACGCTGTTCTAATTGTAAGAGATACCGCCTATCGTCTATTATTAAAATATAAACAAGTCTATTTTTTATTATGAAACACTTTATAAAAATAAAGAAAATTGTACCGGAGGCGGTGCATCGCCTTGCTGTTCGGTTGTAGTGTCTGCTTTGTTGGAAGCTTCTCGACGTTTGCGGATTTCTTCTTCCAATTGTTTCTGGAATATTCGACGTAATCAGAATACAAAAAACATAGGTAGGTACGTAGTGGAATTTCCTTGGGTACGTACCAAACGTTTTGACTCTACGTTTCTCATCCGTACGGCCAAGGAATGGAACAATCTACCGGCTTCCTTGTTTCCTGATAGATACAATCTGTATCTTTTCAAGGTCAGAGCGAATAGGTATCTTCTAGGTCTACGTGCTTCATCTTCGACCACATCGTCGCTTACCATCGGGCGAGTTGGTGGTCAAACGCAGACTTATCCGTATTAAATTGACAGCCCCGTTGGCTCATTGGTAGTATATCTGCCTTGAGAGCGGTAGGGCGTGGGTTCGATTCCCACTCAGGGCAAACATTTTGTGATTAAACAAATGTTTGTTCTGTGTCTGGGTGTTCTGTATGTATTATAAGTATGTATTTACAAAAAAAAAAGTATTTATGTATTCTATCAGTTATCTGACTTCCATCACACAAGCTCTGCTTAGTTTGGGACCAGATGGCGCTGTGTGTATAGTCCTACGATATTTATTTATTTAAAGCAAAAAAAATAGCAGAAAAAATTAAAAAATTGAGTTGAAAGATTCCTTGATATGATGAGTAGAAACCAATTTATTTATTTAAACATAATATAACTTTTATTAATTTTTGTAATACCCTTTTAAATTCTTTTATTTAGATACCCTACTTGACAGGTTTGGCAATTTTTTTTATTCATATTAATATTTCGCTCCAAAAATCCGCCATTTTGTTTTTGTTGAAGAACACTTGGGTAATTTTTGAATTATTTTATTTTTCCTTATTTAGACACCCTACTTGATGTATATGGATAAATTTTTTTTTAATCGTATTTTTATTTTTACCAAAAATCTGCCAGCTTGTTTTTAAACACTTTTTTAAGAACACTTGGGTTATTAAATAAATAAATAAATATCGTAGGACTATACACACAGCGCCATCTGACCCCAAACTAAGCAGAGCTTGTGCTATGGAAGTCAGATAACTGATAGAATACTTAAATACTTTTTTTTTTTGTAAACATACTTATAATACATACAGTACACCCAGACACAGAACAAACATCGATGTTAGTCACACAAATGTTAGTCCTGAGTGGGAATCGAACCCACGCCCTTCAGCTCTCGAAGCAGACATGCTACCAATGAACCAACAGGGCTATCAACCCGTGTGTATTGAGACGAATCTGACGATATCTTAATTATTGGCGTAATCCACTCGGCCGTTTCAAAGATATAAAGAATTTAACATACATACATACAAGATACGCGCGAAAAACATAACACTTCCTTGGCAGTCGGGTAATAAAAACTTACCAAATTATCAAAATGCTTGAACTTTGTATGTTGCAGTAGCCCATGTTCAGACACGAAGGAAGCTCCGCACGCTACGCACACATGCGAGCTGCGATGCGCCATGCGTACGTGTGTGTAGTATGTGGACAGGTGGCTACACAAACAGATATGAAACCATAATATCAGAATCGTAACTACTTGATGAAATTGAAAATTTTACTGTACAGTCCTTAAAGTACCGTCTTTCTAACAAAAAAATAATAATTAAATTGGATTACGCGTTACAGTACCTAAACATTTTGAATTTTATCTCCCATCCCACGGAAACTATGAAGAATTTCGGGATAAAATGTTTATAAGAACCTACTTCATAGTTTGTACTATAATAATGCCTAAAAAGTTTCATTTAAATCCCTTCAGTAGTTTCGGCGTGATGCTCTTTTATGATACAGACAAAAAATAATTTAACTAAAGTTTTTACTTACTCTATCAATAATAGAGTTTAGCTGAGATGTTTAACGTACAGAATTTGACCTCTACCATTTTTATTATAGACTAGCAGACGCCTCGCGGTTTCACCCGCGTAGTTCTCGTTCCCATGGAAATACAGGGATAAAAAGTAGCCTATTTCACCGGGCGATAGCGTGAAACGGTGAAAGAATTTTTGAAATCGTTCCATTAGTTTCGTAGCTTGTTCATTACAAACAAACAATCAAATCTTTCCTCTTTATAAAATAGTATAGGTAACTTACTTAAACTCTTTTCCACAATGTTTACAATTTCTTTTAATGCCGTTGTGATGTTCTTGGTGAAATAATGCCGTTTTTCTGAAATAAAAATAGTTCAATAAAATACACATTATATATATTTACTCGTATTCAATTTAAATTTATTCCACACAAAACAAAATTCATATATGTACCTACTTAAGACAATAAGAACAAAACAAAAAGTGTAGATAGAAAGAAACTCTTAAATGAAAATAAAGTAAATTATATAAACTTTTATACATTATATACTACTTTTGTATTACTTGGTGGTAGATCTCCATAGTAGAAAGTTGTCTATGTACGTACCACCATAGTGTGAAAATATTACTGTCAACTACAGCAGCTAGTGGAATCACAGGGCTGTTGAGATTAACCATCGCAAGTATCAAGGTAATGAGCGCTAAAGCAGCGATGTCCTGGACTTTATTTTGCTACTCAAAGTTCTGTGTATCGCTGCAATGGTCATAGACGAACATTATCTCTTACCATCAGGAGAGCGTCTCGTTTGTCTCATTACTTTTAAAATATTACAACATGTTTATTTAAAATTAAAGCAGATAACCCTATGTACAGCCACAGAATTTGTTTTCATTGTAATGAGACAAATTAATGAATAAGCTATACTTACAGTCGAGAAAACTGCAGGTTACAGCGGAGACAGTGGTGTACAATCAGGTGCTCCTGAATATGCGTGACAAGTTGATGTTTTCGACGGAAACGCATGTGGCAGAAACGGCACTCCATCTGACCACAGGACTGGAAGAAATGTGGAAAGACTTAAAAAATCTTACCAGTAATTGATTCAGTAGGGGTAACATATCAATTATCATTAATTATTATTAGTTACTTGGTGGTAGATCTCCTTAGCAGGAGGTCATCTAGGTAGGTACCACCGCAGTACCAGTTATTCTGCGGCTAAGCAGTAATGTGTAAACATTACTGTGTTCCGGTTCGAAGGGTACTGCAGCTACCGAAATTACTGGGCTGTTGAGACTAACCATCTCAAGTGCAAAGTAATGAGCGTCAAAGCAGTGATGCCCTGGACTTTGTTTTGTTACTCAAAGTTCTGTGTATCGCTGTAATGGTCATGGACAGGCGTTATCTCTTACCATCAGGAGAGCGTCTCGTTCGTCTCATTACTTTTTACATAAAAAGAAAAAAATGTTTTTGAACAAATAAATTTCGTTTTCATTACTCATGAAATTAGGAGGGGAAAAATACAACTATGTAATTATACAATGCATTGCTTTTAAATCCCAGCAAGCTGTTGGTGAAGGAAAACATTGTGAGAAATTCATACCAGCCATTTGAAAACATTTTGTGGAAACCAATTTGTCATCTGAACATAAAAGTTACTCCAAAATGAGAAAAGAAAAACAATCAAATTAGACAAAGTTACACAATGAGATTTTAAAGATTTTCTAACTTTGGTAATACTGTACATTATCATTTTTTAATGTAATCATTGAAGGGGAAAAAGTAAGTCTTAAAACAGCGGGAAAGAAACTTCAAGCAAGCCTGTTTAATTTACCTCATCATGCCAATGTTTTAAATGACGAACAAGCATTTCATTTTTTGAGAAACCTTTGAAGCAATTCTGACACTTATATTTCGCTCTCAAATAATAATCATTATTAAATTCTCGCTGCTTAAATTCCCTAACAGCATCTTCTTCACTTAAAGTTATCTTTTTCCAGAATTGAGGATTTAAAAAGTGCTTCCTTGGTCTTGTATTTTTCAGTTGTACTTCTTGCTCATCTTCCTTGTCAACTTTTTTAACTTTTGGTTCTGATTTTGTCCACACTGACTTATGTTTTAATTTGCCTCTTTTCTTTACGGTTTCAGATAGCAATGCATCATCGTCACTTGATGTATTACCATTATCAGAATGACTTATTTCAAAGTCCATATATGAATCAAAGTTAGTGTCTTTCAAATCATTATCATTACCAGTGTTATCATTAGTATTTTCTCTGTCACTATTAGAGTTTGTAACAAATATATTGCTTAGATGCTTATCTATTTCAATTAAATCTTCTGATATTTCAGCTTTTACAGGGTCTATTGATGGTTCATTTGCAGTTATTAGGATTTCATCATTGTTTGCGTTTTCATGTTTGACTAAGTCTATTTCATCTAAGTTATTGTCAACAATTTTTACTAAATCTACTATCTTTTTATCTTCTTCTATATTATGTGAATAAACTATTCTATCCATATATTTAACATTAACTTTGCTTTTATCTTTTTCAAATTTAGAGTCAGATTTTTTATTTTCTTTGAATTTAATGTTATATGTCTTTGCTCGTATGTTTCTCATAGTGTGCTGTAAGGGTGATATTAAATCCTCCTTTAGTCTGTTCACAGATTCAATATCTTCTAAAGTGATCTGAAAAAAAAAGGTTATGTTAGTTTCTAGTTACTTGGACATACTAGGGTTCACTTTACTTACAGTTTACTACAGACAATTTATTTATAACAAATAAATTTATTTTAGAATAGTTGAATATTTGTTACGTAAGGAAGCAATATTTACCTGGCCGTGATTTAATCAAATACAAATAAAGTATACATAATACATTTTTTAGTATTCATAGCTATGTAATTTATGTTGTGAATGGTAAAGAAGTACCTATATTAATACAATAACATCACTTACATCTTTTCTTGATATTGTAAGTTGCTTGAGTACATTTTCTCCTTTTAAACATTTCTGCTGGAACTTGTGACATTTATGCAACATTGTAGCACATTCATAGCAGACCCATTGTGGTAAGACATCTTTGGAATTCACCTACAACCATTTGACAACAGAGTAAATACATAATATTTAATGTCATATTGTAGTCATTTATTTAGAAGTCATAAACTTAACTTTAATAATTCACACTTCTATTTAAGTACATACACTATTATTTACATCTACCAGTTCTATTCAACATTGTTTATAAAGCCAATGGTTCCTTGTTCATTGTCCTATGAATTATATCATATCAAATATCATGCCTGCCCCCACGATACTTTAAAATAGGATAAATATGGAGACTAATTTGGCTGTTATTGTTACGATTTATTGAAATTTTCAAGATCTTCATATGACCACATGATGCTCAATTTAGACACATAATGCTACTTAAAACTGCAAATGCAGGATGGTAGACTACCTTGGAATTTCACTTACCTTTTTTCGCATCAGCTGCTCATAATAGTTCTTAAGACTATGTTGGGCGAATATATATCCTCTGACGTCTGTGTTGAGGCATATTCGACATACATTGAGATCGCACATAATGATTATATATTCAGTCTTTGTGTAGTTATAATATTATTCGAGCTACTACTTTTAATACGCTACACCATGACTGGAGTATTAAGTTTCCCAAAGCCCAGCTAACTGAGTTCCTTGCGTTGAGTTAGAATTCGTATAGAAATAAAATTGGAGCTATTGGAAGGGGAAGAAATCATATACATTTAAAAAGAACAGTTACTATTTGCGAGAATATTAAATAACTAGTAATATAAAACCAACTTCTTTCATTTATTACGAAAATAAGTTACAAAACACACAACACTAACAACTTCCCCATTTTCGATTTTTAGTTGATTGACTTTGACAATTTTGAATAATATGACAAAATATTTTTTTTTTACCCAAAATAAACTTAGGTTTAGATACCTTGTCTGAAGTTATATTTATTGAACCCATGTCACTACTGCCAGATCAAAATACTCCTAGCAAACGGTGATACAAAGAACGCGGAGGCTACATCTGGGACGCAGCCGCAGTGTGTCCGTGAAACGTCCACCGAAGACAGAGGTCAAGGGCCGGAATCTCCCTTTCTAACCGAGCTCTTACGCGCCATTTTTGTACGTTACGTATCGCACGCAATTTCTGCAAAAACAGCACTCGTTTTTAATTTTACAACTTGTTAAATGATCACAAGTAGTAGTTGTATATACTTATCACATCTATCTATATACTAAATAGATACAAAAAGGTGTCGAATTTGTCATGTTTCGGACGATTAGTCGATTACAGCCCGTTTACGTCATCGCCCTTTAAAAAAAAATGGCAACATGGATTTGCACAAACAAGCATTCTCTCGGAGTTTTGGCGGGAACGCGGAAAGAGTCGTGTCGCCCCGTTGTATTTTTTCCAAAACTCGTGTTTTGTCGAGAGTTTTGCATAAAAATGGTGGTGTTTTATTCATAAAGTGTCGAATCACAAGCGCGAGTGTGGGAAAATGATATAATGTGGTGAAACATGGTTTTTTGTGTTGGTTCCAAAACTCCATCGAAACATTATAGTAAAGTCACCACAACTTTACTTAACCAAGACTGGACTTTGACTATAACTGTAGCTAGGAGGGCACTTATTTAACTTGAAAATATATAAATACTTGACACTGGAAAATGCTCAAAACGCGACGCCAAAACCAAAGAAAAAAAAAGTAGTTTTTCATCTGAGTCTCACCATACTACGCATCTACCGTCTCCGTTCCAACGTGGGTAAAAAATAAAATGCCGTTTTGGTGTTTTCAATAAAATCTTCTTTATAAATAAAACTTTCGTGTCATGGACCATGGTGTTTGTGGTCGCACTTCTCCGAAACGGCTCGATCGGTTTTTATGAAATTTTTTGTGTATGTTTGGTTGGTATGAGAATAGGTAGTAATAATAAAAAATAATATGTAACATTTTGTTGTGTAATTTTGGTTTCTTCCATTTACAAATATGGTTTTGGATTTTCATGATGATATTTAGGAAATTTTTCAGAAAAATACATCCAAGATTTCCTTTAACATGATTTTATTGATAAATTTAATTTTATACAACACAAAAATAATACTTTCACATGTGATATCAATAGTTAAAATGGAAGGCTAATATTAGGTAAAAAATTACATCAGATCGATCAGTCGTTACTAAAAAATTGTACATTTCTTAAACGGACTAAACACTATTCTCCGAGTTTCCCGTGGTTGATCGAGGACGTTAGCTTAGAGGCATGTAGTTTATAGGGATCTATCTTACATACTGCTTGTGTACAAATAATGTGTAATTAAAGCGATAACACCACATTCTACTCGCAATGAATTGATGGAGGAAGCTCCAAATTTTTGTGATGCATAATAATCTACAATATGTTATCTACCAATACCATTTTCAAAAATGTTGTGTGATTGGTCTGTATAATCACTTATCTACTGATTAATGTGATGTGCAAACTGATGTTGGGAATATTTTGTTTTTAAAACTAACACAGGTCTTGGCATCCGAACGTACCATACCCTGCTCAGACAACCAGTCGTCTAAATAACTGAGACAAGGTTTAACTTGGTAGATAATTCTTCCAAAGATTTAACGCAGACATAAAGTGTTCAGTCACCAGCATATTGAAGTACACTGCAGAACGAATTTACGTAATTCCCATGTATAAAGACTGTACAGTATGGGACACCAAACTACACCTTGGGTAACACCTTTACAGACAATTCTTGCTGAGAGAAATTAGCTACCAAGTTTCTCTATAATTGAGCGTTCCATACGCATGTTGCAAATAAAACATGTAAGATTAACTGGGACACTCAACTGAGTTAACTTATTA
This sequence comes from Biston betularia, assembly GCA_905404145.2. Lineage (NCBI taxonomy): Eukaryota > Metazoa > Arthropoda > Insecta > Lepidoptera > Geometridae > Biston > Biston betularia. Next base: position 1,581,471 of record FR989884.1, read on the forward strand.
CTGATTACAAGAAGCATGATGTTATCAAACGCAGCAGAAAAAACCAGCAAGTATCAGGATACTTCAGTTATTTAAAGTAGTTAAACCTTTTCTGAAACTGAATTACGATATACCTAAGATGGAGCTACTATGCCAGCGGCCCAGAGCCTCGCTCCGATACTTCAAGGAGCTGGGTTGGCTTGGGTAGACGCTGGTAGAGGGAAATGCACAATACACCCCAAGCGGGACGTCAGTGCAGGACTTATCGCCCGCAATTTGAATAGGAATAGCTAAGATTTTTGATGATTTCACATAAAAATATTGGTTCAGCTTTGGTAGCGGCCATATCTCTTGCAGGCAACCTAAATATCGAGAGGATACAAGAATAAGTAGATAACGAGAGTGTGCCAATAACAAGGAAAATAAATAATCACTTATAATACCACAAGAGCTTCAAAATTATCGGGTATTTCCCGATAGGTTCGTTGCAAACAAATGAAGGAGTCAAGTTTTTCAGGTTAAAAAATCACGAGCGCTTCGCTCGTGATTTTTTAACCTGAAAAACTTGACGGAACCTTGAGGGAAATGCCAGATAATTTTGAAGCTCGTGTGGTATTCGGGGGATTATTTTTCCGTCCCAAATGTCGGCCAATAGAATTGCACCATGAGACGAAATGTACAGTTAACAAATAAACATTTGCTTTGACTTTTTTATCGATGGTGGACAGAGAACAAACTCCAAATCGACTCATTTTCATGCAAAATCTCCAATTTTCACAATTGAATTCAACCTGTCAGTTTGACGTGTGGTTAATTTGACTGGATCATGTTTTGTTTTTTATATATAGCAACTACCAGAGAAAATTTTCAAAAAATTATCAGTATAATACCATGTAGGTTGTACCACGTGACGTCGAATGGTGCAATTCTATTGGTCGATATTTGGGTCGGAAAAATAATCAGCATAATTTGTATGACAGTGCTGACGTTACATAAATAATACTGCAACGGCCCCAGTGGGCAGTGACAGTGGGTAGAAATAAATTTTCGGTTGGCACAGATTGGAGAGCAATCTTACACGACAACGTATGTATTAATAGCCATCGACGTTCGTTTAATATGTCACGTTTGAATATTATATAACCATCATCATCATAATTAGGATGCGACTGACATTTCGAAATAAAAGGAGCTGTTATAAGCTATTCGAGTCCAACGAAACAAGGAACATATTGTTATCCGTAATTGTACGTCCTACAAAAAAAAAATTATTCACTAGTATTATACTCCTGTCGGGTATCACACTGCTGTGTGACCCTGTAAAGTAACTTGTACAAAACATAATGTTAAGCGTAAAGAACAAGACACATAGATAAAAAAGGCCAATTTTCCCGGCTTTAGTTTACAAATCTTTTAAAAATATTGCCATTTTTATCATTGCAATCCATTACTTACACAAAAATTTTGAATAGCCTTCAAAAATTGGACTTATTACTTTTTCCTGATATTAAGTTAATCCTGTGTTAATCATCATCATCATCACGTCATTTCAGCCGTAGGACGACCACTGCTGGACATAGGCATTGACTTTCACAAAGACCGGTTGGAAGCGGCTCGCATTCAGCGCGTTCCTGCGGTCTTTACTAGGTCGACTGTCCACCTTGTGGGTGGACGTCCTACGCTGCGCTTGCCGGTTCTGCCTGTGTTAATACAAGTTATAAATTATCACCATTCCGAATTTCATCTAAATCCATTGAGCCCTAACAGATTGAAAAAGTAACAGACACACATTCATAAAAAAATTACAAAATATGAAATTTACAGTAGTGAGATGTGACTTTAGTTATTCATAGTTTTTCATCTTACAGTAATAAGCTAAATAAAAGTAGTTACTATTCTACCTGTTACTTATTTAAAAATTTGCAATACGAGCTTACGTCTTTTGTATGAAAAAAAAAAAAAAAACATTTAAGATGGCTGCAAACAGGGTTATAAGGTGCGATAATGACGATCAGTAACGTTTTTAGTTGTTAATGCAGATTTATAGACCTAAGAAATCCTTAACATACACCGCACCGCACATTTTTTTGTTCTACGATGAAAATCGACGAAGTTATGACCAAATTACTAGTTCTATGGAATTTGCTATAACTTTACTGATCCTCATTGTACTCATCGTTATGAAATACTTAACAGAACAACTCTAAAATCGTGAAAAAAAATAGAAAAAATAAGTTTACATTTGGACAAATGTAGGTAGCGCTGTAGGTATCTAAAGCTTATTATAACCCTGTATACTAACTCAATAATGATTATTGAGTTAGTATACAGGGTACAATTTCATTAAATCTGGCACTGCCATTACTTCTATAAAAATAAATAAATACATACAATTACACTAAATACATTAATTTGTACAATAATTATTGTTGTGTAGAATTAAAAACGAAATATAAAAATATAAATATCATAATCATCATGGCATTGCTTTCATTTATTATGTACATTAATATACTCTTATTTAAAATAATAATTATTGTTATCTCTTACTTTATATGTATAATATAGTGATCAGCAATCGTTTTGTCCTTTCCCAACTTGCCCGATAAAGTAAACAAATATTTACGTTTTTTGAAAAGTAATAATTACAGATTTTTGCCCAGCAGTCGATCGATATGGGACGTCACGTCCCGCCCAGCCCCACATTAGTCGTCCGGCTTTGTAGCTGACATCAGCAATGGGACAGTTGAGTTTTGGCGGGAACACGGAAAGAGTCGTGTCGCCCCGTTGTGATTTTTTTTCCAAAACTTGTGTTTTGTCGAGTGTTTATGTTTAAAAATGGTGGCGTTTTGTTCATAAAGTGCCGAATCATAAGCGCGAGTGCGGGAAAATGATATAATGTGGTGAAACATGACTTTTCGTGTTGCTTTCAAAACTCTATCGAAGCTTGAGTAAAGTCGCCACTATATCACTAAAGCAGGACTTGACTGACACGGACTGTACTTGACCAAGACTCGACTTTGACTTTAACTATATCTACGAGGCAACTTACTTAACTTTTGCAACAGGAAAATATAAAATATCTGACACTGGCAAATGCACAAAATGCGACTCCAACACCAAAGAAAAAAAAAATGGGACAGTTAAAACAGCTGATCTGAAATATCTACATGAGACGAAGTTTTGACGCAGATTCCTGCCTCTCTCTCTAACTTTTTAAAATCTATGTTTGGTGTTCTTAAGGCTTTTAGAATCTGAATGTAAATATAGCTCGTATTGCGTTCGCTTACGGTCTAAATTATATAACTGCACTATGAGTAGTAGCCGGGCCTTATAAAAGCTGTGAAATCGTTCTGAGGGACCTCTTCTGTCTTCTTTTTTCTTCTGTACGGTTTCCTGAAAAAGAAAGTTTCTTTTGAGCTGCCAATAATTTCCACATTTTCTTTTTGTAAAAATAATGAGACAAACAGAACGCTTTGGTAAGAGATAACACCTGCCCAAAGCTATTGTAACTTTTTTTTTTTATGTAAAAAGTAATGACACGAACGAAACGCTCTCCTGATGGTAAGAGATAGCGCCTGTCCACGACCATTGCAGCGATACACAGAACTTTGAGTAACAAAACAAAGTCCAGGGCATCACTGCTTTGGCGCTCATTACTTTTGAGACTTTCGATGGTTAGTCTCAACAGCCCAGTAATGCACCCAGACACCACCACAATTCTATCACCAAGTATTAGTGTGCAAACATTATTGTGTCCCAGTTTGAAGGGCACTGCAGCTACATTACAGGGCTAATAAGCCTAATCATTGAATGTCTCAATGTTCTGCGTATCGCTGCAATGGTCATGGACAGTTGTTAACTCATAATCAGGAAAGCGTCTTGTTGATCTCATTACTTTTACACTAAAAAATTCTAATTAAATTACTTTTTTGTAAAATTGTCTTGACAATATTTTTTGTGTTGACATATTTTAAATTGACAGTATTTTTATATTGACATACCTTATTTTGACACTCATTTAATGACATATTTTAAATTTTGAATGGGTCTTGTAACATTGGTGTTATGAATAAAATATTTGTAAGTATTTGTTATCTCTTACCATCAGGAGAGCGTAAAGACCGTCTCATTACGTACATAAAAAAAAAAGTTCGATACAATGATTACAGTGAAAGTGGGCGCGGTTTCCTTACCTCCTGGGGTACTTGGGGTAGGGTTGCTTGAGGTGCACCGTCTTGTAGTGCATCTTCATGGCGGACTTCTGCGTGAATCGCTTATCGCACATTGCGCACGGGTACGGGCGCTCGCCCGTGTGCGTCACCATGTGCTGCGCCACGCTGCCAGACTTCACACAAAACCGTTGTAATTGAAACCATAGTAAGAAAGACTGTCTCGTGCCTACAAGAACACGTTTTTTTTTTTTTCTTATCTTTCGCAGTTATCCCGTTTATATTATAAATGTGAAAGTTTGGATGGATGGATGGATGGATGGATGGATGCTTAGCTGGAGGTCATCTAGGTAGGTACCACCGCAGTACCAGATATTCTGCCGCCAAGCAGTAGTGTGTAAACATTACTATATTCCGGTTTGAAGGGTACTGCAGCTAGCGAAATTGTTGCTAAAAAAAAACAGCTGTTTTGTTACTCAAAGCTCTGTGTATCGCTGCAATGGTCATGGACAGGCGTTATCTCTTACCATCAGGAGAGCGTCTCGTTCGTCTTATTATTTTTTTAATTTAAAAAAATACGCAAAAACTACAGAACGGATTTGGATGAAATGGAGGTAGCTGAGACCCTGGATTAGAACATATATAGGCTACTTTTTATCCCGTCAACATGTAGCGGGTAACACCGCGGGGCGCAGCTAGTAATAATGAAATGTGAACTAGGATCATCAAGATAAGACAATCTATAAACAGTATTCTATTACTTATCTGGTGCCCATAGTACAAGCTTTACTTAATTTGGGGCTAGATGGCGCTGTGTGTAAATCAAATATTTTAAATTAGGTTATATTAAATATAGTTACCGATAGCGAAACGCCGCAGACTTCGCAAATGGCCCGATCGTCGAAAGGTATGTGGCTGTGGTCGGTCAGGTGGTGCTTCTTGTACGCCTGACGCGAAGGGAAGTTCTCTCCGCACTGGAAATATTAATACAAATAAAGTTTTTTTTTGGTATATATTTTGCAATCTGTCCTTATTGACATTTAGCATTGTTTGTCATATTATAAGGTTTAGGCATGTTTGGTATACGCCCATTGACGTATCCATATTAATATTGCTATTTTATCAATATTAATGTGGATACGCCATTACGTCTTACGGAGCTTTTGAAATAACTTTTATTAACACATTATATTATCAATTTTAAATATGTATTTCTATATTTGGGATTTTTTTTTAATTTTTTGGGGTTTGTGTTTGGGCTGTGTGTTACACAATCACGTATAAACGGCTAAACAGATTTGGATGAAATTTGGCACACATAATTATAGTTCATTGCCTGGATTCCATTTTTATCCCGAATTTTGTATCGGTTCCTGTAAGAGTATATAAAAAAACGAAAACTACAGGACGAAACTACAAGATTAATTATAATTTCTTTTATTTAATATGATTTGTTTAAGATTCTATCATATTTATTGGCTATAAATGCATATTCAATTCAAATAAAAGTCATACATGTCAATAAAATTAATTTTTTTTAATTATTTTTTTGTTGTTTTTCATTGAAAATAAAACACTGATTACATAAATCAGAGTTTATCAGTTTAAAAAAATGAAAAGATATTACGGAATCTGACTTGGAATGTTTTTATTTTCAAATGGTTATACTAGAATACAGTACCTACTATAAAGTTTGTCAAGTGTCATAGATATTTTGAGAAATACAGTTAATATGATTAGATAGAGAAAAAATAACTTACATGAGTACAAGTGGTCGGAATTTTCTTCTGTCTGAAATCCTTCGCTTTGATGTTTCTGAAATAAACAAAGTATAATTTTATTTTTGTAAGAAACATTAATTATGACGAACGAGAATAAATGTTTGTTATGTGACTGGGTGTTCTGTATTTAGTAAATGTACGAATTTACAAAAAAGAAAGTATTCTATCAGCTATCTAGTTCCCATAGTACAAGCTTGTTTTTTGAGGCTAGGTGGCGTTGCGTACCTACGATATTTTTTCATTGGGACTTTAAGAACGAATTAGAAAAAAAAAATCATCAATTTAAAAAGTCAAAAATTTCCTTTGCATTTTTTTCAACAACTGCATTCTTCATAATAAAAGACCTCAACCTGCCAAAAAAACATTTATATAAATCAATTACTGGAAAGAGTATCCAAAGCAGCGGGGCGCAACTAGTATAGAAATAAAATCGAAACAAATACACATGACGTATACACATACGTGACATAAGATTTGTTCAATTCATGTCAATTGTCAAAGTCAATCATATGTGTCAAAATAGCTATTTATACTTTTTTGTTTTACATGGCAAGGGCATACATATTCAGCCTACTTTATGACGTCATCGCTATAAAATAATGATAAAAATCAACTACAGCATAATTAGAAAGCCAAAATATACAAATTGGTTTTATAAAATAAAGTTGTATAGTCTTTATCTTTACTATCAGTAAAAAATATAAAATAAATACAAATAAACAACTTTAAATACCGAATTCTAATTCTGAGCATGATAATATAGGTAAGATAATTATAAAGGTTAACTTACTCGGTGGCATCGCCGTGGTTGTTAGAGTTCGACAGATGTTCGTTGTACGCTCGTCGCGAGACAAACTTGATGTCGCACTTGTCACAGTATATCTCTTGTGCGTCGGGCGGCGCTGACACATCCTAAAAATAAATCACCTTTTATTACCCCTTAGCATACCTCTTATCGTAAGAAAGATAATGCTGTGTTCAGGTTTGAAGAGTACTGCCTCATTTCAAATCCGAGTCTGAATCAGTCCTGCTTTTAAACCCCGACGTAAAAACGGCGGGGTGTTATAAGTTTGACGTATCTCGTGAGTCTGTCTGTGGCATCATAGCTCCCGAGCGAATGAACCGATTTTGATTTTGTTTTTTTTTTTATCATCCCACTGGCGCTGGAGCTGGCTTCTTCTCATTGTGAGAAGGGTAAAGCCGTAGTCTATCACGCTGGCCTAGTGCAGGTCGGTAGACTTCAGTGACCATGGACAACTTTCTTTTTTTTAAGAATTTTTGGACATGTAAGTTTTTTCAAGATGTTTTGAAATAGTGAAGATGTTAAATCATCACCAATACGCACATAACTTACCTAGGTGTGGTAGATCTACATAGAGAACTACAAGACTACCATCGGAGTAACAGATATTCTACCGCCAAGCAGTAGTGTATAAATTACATTGTTCCGATTTAACGGGTATTGTAGCTAGAGAAATTACAGATGGCTTGAACTCCGGTTTTTGCTATTCAAAGTTATTTGTATTGTTTGCAATGGTCATGGAAATGCTTTATATCTTACCATCAGGAGAGCGTCTCGTTCATCTCATTACTTTTACATTAAAAAAAAACTTATTTTTGATCACACTGCAGATGAGGTGATCTAAACTCTAAATGTTGATAATCAACCTACTTTTCATGTTTTTATACAAATGCTTATTACGTAAGGCATACAAAAGGGGTGTAAGCTTTGAATGTTCAAGGTATATATTTAGTTTATTTCTGCTTAACAGTCGTTCCAGTTCCAACAGTAATGAGGACTTAAATTAAACTAATTTGACTCAGGTTAATAATTAAAAACCTAATCTTACTTAAAATCTAGAACTAATTTGACAAAAATTTAATTAAAATAACAAAAAATCTAATTAAAATAACCACAAGTCTTAAAATCCTCTCTCTGCAGTAACCACTTGCCAAAAGGTAAAAGGTGTAAGCTTTGCTTTTACTTTCACTGACAGGGGTTGAAGATAAATGAAATTTTGCCTAAGTAATACATGAAACATATAATTATTTGAAATAAACAATTATTTATTATTAAAAAGTTTAAGCCAATTTACTCACAGTTTCCTTTTCTTCGTAGTGAGCTATCCGCTTGTGCTTCAACAGGCCCAACTCGCTGACAAAGGATGCGCCGCACAAAGTACAGATGTGGTTACTTCTATGTGTCATGCGTAAGTGCGTGTAGTATGTAGATGAATGCCTGAAAATAGATAGATAGATATAACTCTTTATTGTGCACATCATATATAGTAAAGAGTACAGAGAACAAAAAAACCTTATTAACTAGTGCCACAAGTGCCAAAATAAGCAGTATTGGTTAGTTTTCTGATACAAATACATCTTCAAATTGGCTTCCATAGTTGAAGGCTATTAAGAAATTTGATCATAACAAAATCGGGGGATACAGTTTGGTGTTACAGCTAAATAAATATTTTTATGTAAAAGGGACAAGACGCTCACCTGATGGTAAGAGATCTAAAGGATTGCTGGATTGCAATGCAGACCATGTGTGCAATATAGGTTTAGCGTTCTATACAAGTTCTATTTGGGGTCGGTCTGAGCCAGGCGTTTAGGATCTAGGATACTTTTTAGAACGCAAAGAACAATAGCGGCTGAAAATTTGTGTCAATCCGATTTGCGGTCACAGTTCACACACCTAAAGATAATAAAGTGGAACTCACATAAATTCCTTTCCACAGTGCTCACATTTCCTGATCACACCATTATGGACGTCGTCGTGAAATAGGGCTGATTTTCTGAAAATAAAGTTTTGATAAATTAATAAATGATTAATGAATCTTTAAGACTGTAAAAAAATTAAAATATCACCAGTATAACTGTTGGTAAAACATTCAATCATGGGAGATATTTTTTTCGTTCTTGTAATAATAAAAATGACAGTGACACTGTTTAAATATGACAGTGATTATGAACAACTTTACTATGGGCACAACCCTGAAATCATGAAAAATATCAACTGCATTTGGCTAAGGTTTGGTAATGAACAACTTTTTCTATGGAACAACTGTTTTTGTTCACAATTTCAGGGTTGTGCCTATAGTTGCTCATATTGATGAATACAATGTTAAAGCAATCCACATTAATAATTTTATCCAAATCCATAGATATTACAATGTGTATGTGTGTAGTTTGTATTACAATGTGTTCTTGACAATAAATTTAAATGATAAACTGTGACATTTTTTTTTTTGACAATTATACTATGCAATTTACTTAATTTAATTTTCCGGATTCCATCTTGTTAATATATTATACATATTAAATACCATAATTTTAAGTCGATCCTGTAATATTGCATGTTCGTACTGAATGTAGCTGTTGCTTTACCTATATATCAAGACCTTAATGTAACACAGCATAACAATAAATTATACTTTGACTTTGTATATGGGAAATGAAATGGCAACTCACTCTCTGAAGCGCATGTCACACCGGCGACACTCAAACATAATGTAGTGCTCCGTCATGTGCCGTGTGAGCGCCCATTTGCGCGGGAACCGCATGTGGCAGAAGCGGCACAAAAACGAACCCACTGCCTGAGGAGAAACAAGATTTAGTTATTGTTATGTTATACAAATAAATAATGTTTTATTGACAACAACAAAGTTACAGGTCATTTTTCCATTCATATTTAAAAACATCAAAATCATAACATATGTCACTACAATGAAATAATATGTCACATATAAAACAATTATGTCAATATGATGAATTTCATTTTTAATTTAATTAATTAAATGCATCTATTTTAATATTGCTGTGGCCAATAGGTCCATATAAAACCATGCAATATATTTTACAATCCCTAGACACACCTGTATACATTCAACAAAACAATAAATATGAATTATGTCAAATAAGTGATGATGACAAATATCAAGACAATTAATGTCAAGACCCAATTGCCAATTGCCTTAAGAGAATGTTGTCTTATCACAAGAAAACAAAAATCAGTCTCGACAAAAACTTACCTCATCATGGTATTGCTTAGCATGCCTCATTAGCATGTCAAGCTTAGAAAATCCCTTATAGCATTCATGGCATTTGAAATTAGCTTTCAAAAACTTATCAGAGTTTGCTCTCTGCTTAACTTCTAGCATTGCTTCTTCTTCTGTCATATTAATCTTCTTCCAATGGTCTGGATTCATATCTCTCTTTTTCGTTTCAAATTTTTTTGCCTTTGGCTTATCAGCTGCTGTTTTTGGTATCAATATACCATATACATTTTTGTAACCTTTTTTCACAGGTTTCTTTCCATTTTTAGGTTTTGGAGGCTCCGGTTCAGGTTTCGTTAGTTCCACATCATTTGACATTATCTCATTCATAATGTTGTCTATGTCGATGTCATTATTTCTGTCAGTTTTTTGTGCCAGTTTGTGCGCTGATAGGAATATGTTGTCTTCGTCGTCACTGTCCATTGTATTGTCTGCACCGATATCCATGTCGAAATCATTATGTTTAGTTTCTAGTTTCTGTTCATTTTTAATCTCTTCTGTCTCTTTGAATGTAGTGTTTTTGCTAAAAGAATTTGCAACTGAGAACATTTTGTCATCTTCAAGGGGTAATGTTACATTTACAAACTTAGTTTCTTCGTACATGTTGATGTCTTCTGGTTTGAGTTTGGTGGTAGATTTGTGTTTGAAGAGGTAGGTCCTGATGCGCTTGTTGGTCATAACGATTCCGACAGGCGAGACAAGGTTTTCACTGAATCTATTGATTATTCCGACAGTATCATAGGAGATCTGAGGAAAAAAAAAAACATATGCTGAAAAACAAATTACAAGTTACTATTTTAGAGGTTTCATCATTTGATATCAATTTATCAATCACTGTTATAATCTCTTTTAAACCATAAATGTGTGCCTATAGAATTATTAAACAAAATGAGCCTACCCAAAATTAAATTTATAATTTACCCTTCTTAGTATTACTTATAATTTACTGTGTTCCAATACACCTTACTAATACATAGACAGGGAAGAAACATAGATGCACAATTCATTTTTCAAAATATTACAAGTGATTGAGAGTTACAAGGGAACACATGGACTAAAAGCATAACATTTAATAAATAAATAATTTTAACAGTTTTTACGCATAATGTTTTTTTTTTAATGTAAAAAGTAATGAGATGAACGAGACACCCTCCTGATGGTAAGAGATAACGTCTGTCCATGACCATTGCAGCGATACATCGAACCTTGAGTAACAAAACAAAGTCCAGGGCATCACTGCTCTGGCTAGTCACTACTTTGAGACCCTCGATGGCTAGTCTGAACAGCCCAGTAATTTTGCTAGCTGCAGTACCCTTCGAACCGGAACACAGTATTGAACTGAGGATTACTTTTCTGAAGTATCTCTGTCAGTTAGTAGCTTGTCTTGTTAATTATGTTCTACTTACACCTCTGCTCCACAGCATTTGTCTTAAAGTTATCTGTCCTTTTATGCATCTGTCTTTGAACTTTTCAAACTTGTGTAGCAGTGTGGAGCACTCATAGCAAAACCATAGCGGGAGGCCCTCTTTGTCATTCACCTGTGAACATATTATAAAACATGTTAAATTCACCTTGTAATTTTGATTTCTATGATCGAGATAAGTAGCTGAACATTTCATTCACCTGATACTAGTGTTTACAATAACAGTTGTGCCAGTCTTTGAAACTGCGCGGTATTCTGAGTCATTGTACTTTTAGGTATCCTTACAGGCATAATATATTTAATTCTATGTTCAGTAATGTCACTGATGTATTGTCTAGCCTCTAGAGATTCGACCGTTCTACGAATATTTACCCTAACATTTGAATGAGTCGTAAACTTCTGTACTAAATCGAATAACAATTTATGGAAATTCTGATAAGATTTTTTAGCAGCAGTACAGAGCAGTTTAGGGAGCGTCACAAAATTCCTCAAATTACGTTAAATTCTACTTTTACCTGAATTTTTGTCGTTCAAACTGTAATTAAACATTGTTTATGGGGAAATATCTTACTCTTGTCCTCATTATTTGCTCGTAGGATTGCCGGAGATGGTATTGATCCATTTTGAAGCCTCTTACATCTTTGATGAGGCAGATACGACATATTCTAAGGTCACTCATCTTTAAAACACTTTAAATATGTATTTCAAGGCATAATGCACTGAAGTTAGCTCATGATTTTTGTATGGGAAATGAGAAACGCTGAAAAATGAAAAAAACTAATCTCTGCGCGAAGCTTGGTAAACCGCGATTTGACAGCAAATTTTCTGTGTTGCCAATAACACTAACTCTGAAGTAATTGAAATAGAGAAAAAAAAAGAGCAAAAGTTAAAAGTGGAGTACATGCAATAAATAGCTCTACTTGGATTGTAGATCACTCACTAGCATACCTATAACATACAGTTATTTATGGAAATAGGAGAAAGATCATGTCGCCGAATTACATTATTTTCTAAAACTTGTAAGTTTTTCAGTATTTATGTTTAAAAATAGTTTTATTCACCAAGTGCCACATTATATGTGTGAGAAAAGTGATTCTTTATGATGCTGCCAGGTCTTTTTTTTAATGTAAAAAGTAATGAGACGAACGAGACGCTCTCCTGATAGTAAGAGATAACGCCTATCCATGACCGTGACCGTGTGTTATATCGTTTTTTATTATGAGTTATCATAACATTTGAAAACTCCGATTAAATAATCTGAGTTTGAAAATATTAAATACTTGACACAGGCTATGATGTCAAAAATAAGCTAGTTAAAAACCTAATCCAATTATTGTCAATGTCACTGTCAAATATGTTAAAATGATATTGTCACGGTCAAATCAACAAGCTTGGCTTGGATTTTTTGTAAATGTATACGAAATTACAAAATCAATAATCATGAAGAAAGAAGAATATTTCCGCTTTTAATGATGAAACAATAACACAAAATATAAATAAATTCGTCTATAGAATAATTTACAAGATGAGTGATTTGCAAATCTGCCGTATTTGTCTCATCAAAGATGTGCGGGGATTCTCAATGGATCGATATAATCTTAAACAGTGTTACGAACAAATAATGCGATCAAAAGTAAGTTTACTCTAATATTTATATATTTACTATTCACGCAAACAATCAGCCTGACGATAAGTTTAGAAATCCTAATATTTATTGGGATTATTCGTGCCAAAAGTTTGTAGTTTGTGTGTAGTTTCTGTAAGCATAAATAAAGTAGATTATTAAAATAATAATTATATTGCAATAAAATGTAATATTTAAAACCACCGGTAATGCTTTAACACAATAGGCGATACTAACACTAGAAACTATAAAGCGGTAAAGTTGTAGGTTGTAGGTGATTTAAGGCAGCATTCCCCAAAATTACACACATGTTTATCTTATTTAAAAAAAAATCAGTGTTAGAAACGTAGACTATTTTTGGGTGATAAAATAAATTTAAAAGTTGCAACTACAAGTAGTGGCATGTTATTAATTAATTCAATGTTAAGTAAACTGTAATTTTTTTTTCTGTTTATGCTTCTAGGTGAATGAGAGAGAGGGTCTTCCTAAGTGGTTCTGCTATGAATGCTCCGCAATGTTGTATAAATTTGACAAATTCAAGGAAAAGTGCAATAAAGGACAAGTGACATTAAGACAGATGCTTTGGAGTAAAGGGGTATGCTATAACATTTTTTTATAAAATGAAAACATGTTTTGATCAAATAGAATATACTGGCAACTGGAAGGTTCATTAAACGGCTTAAATCTCAGATGTATGTGACTAAATTACTATTGACATAATTTGTTAATGAATGCTTTGTACTCCATATGGTAGACCTTAGCATTTGCCCTCACTTATACATATATAAAACTTGCATATATATATATGTATATATATATATATATATATGTGTAAACCTCTCATATACACATCTACAAACCTATCTATAGCAAAAATAAAAAAATATTGCAATAATAATTAAGGCCACTAAGGGATTATTGCATTAAGTCTCTCAGGCAACTAAATACAAATACTTTACTGATAACACCATTGTTACAAGTCACTTCAAAATTTTAAACATGCCATTAAATTGGTTTTAAAACACTGATTACATGTCAAAATAGGGTATGTCAATATCCAAACTATAAATAGCATTACAAACTAAATATTTCAGGTTTCATATGAATCTGTTGGTGTAATAAATCGTTACAGTGAAGGTCTGGTATCACCAGTCGGTATAATGATGTTCAACAAGCGATTAGTCAAAACTGTGCTGATCAAACACAAACGAGATCCCAACAAAACTTCTGATGAAATCGAGGAAGATATTAAAGAAAGCTCTTTTGAAAATGTCACTGTAACAGATTTTGATAGTGAAAAAATTGGCATCAAAGAAGAAGATGAACCGCTGAAGAACGAAGAGAAAACAGTATTAAATGATATTAATGATGATTTCACACATACAGACATGGATTTAGATAACTTAGGAGCGGACGCAATGTCAAGTGAAGACGAGATATTAATGCCTATCAGGCAAAAACAACCAGAGAAACCGGCCGATCCAAACCTGTTTAACTTAGAAAATATAATGAATACAGATAATGTATCGAGTGATGATGATTATTTCCCACCTTCAAAGAAAACTGTGAACAGTAAAAACAATGAAAACGAAAATGGTAAAACGGCACCGAAAACAAAACCTAAGAAGAAAAAAACCCCAGTTGACAATGGTGTGAAAAAAGATCCAAAATTCTTAATGCATAAAAAAAAACTGAATCCTGATCATTGGAAAAAGATAAACCTAAGTGAAGATCAAGCTATGATAGAATTTAAGACAAGAGAGACATCTGATAAATATTTAAAGGCTAACTACAGGTGTAAAGAGTGTTTCAAAGGGTTCTCAAGAATAGATATGCTTTTGAGACACGCTAAGAGAGCTCATGAAGAGGTAAGTCAATCCCACTAATATTATAAATGTGAAAGTTTGGATGGATGGATGGATGGATGTTTGTTACTCTTTCACGCAAAAACTACTGAACGGATTTAGAAGAAATTTGGTATAAAAATTAAAATATTGGAGGACATTTAACACAGCGCCATCTGGCCCCTTACTAAGCAAAGCTTGTACCAGGAACCAAACAGCTGACAGAATACTTAAATACTTTTTTTTGTACATGCATACAGTACACCCAGACAAACAAACAAACGTCAATGTTAGTCATGAGAGGGAATCGAACCCACATATGGAGGTAGCTGAGACCCTGGATTAAAACGTAGGCTACTTTCTATTACCGCGGGGCGTAGCTAGTTAGAAATACAGTGAAGTCGAGCATTGATATCAATGTATCCCTCAGTCGGCAGGTTCGTTCCAGTGCCGTTTCTGCAAGATGCGCTTCCCCAAGAAGTGGGGGCTCACGGGTCACATGCCGGAGCACTACATACGCTTCCAGTGCCTGCGCTGCGACATGCACTTTAGAGAGTAAGTTATTGACTATAGACAACACTATTTTGTGATTATAAAAAAACAACAAATATGGATAAAAAATCTTTAGGAAAAAACAAAAAGCTATATCCTCAGATTGACGTCTTCAGATACGCGAAATTTCATCGCAATTAAATAATAATAAATAAATATCAGAACATTACACACAGCGCCATCTGACCCCGAAATAAGCTAAGCTTGTGCTATGGAAGACAGATAACTGATAGAATACTTAAATACTTTAAGCTTGTGCTATGGAAGTCATAACTGATAAAATACTTAAATACTTTTTTTTTGTAAATACATACTTATAATAAATACAGAACAACCATTTTGTTTATACCACAAAATGTTTATCCTGGGTGGGAATCGAACCCACGCCCTTCAGCTCTTGGAGCAAACATATTACCATCAGGGCTGTCAATTATATCATTATGCTTTATGTTGTAAAGGGTTTTTAGAAAGAAAGAAAGAAAAAACAAAAAACATTTTATTTTGTAACAAACACAAAAACAAAAACAAAAACAAACAAACAGTTCCTCAGCATAATACTGGTCATACTAAGCGGTATGACCAGCGCTGGTCTTGCGGTGAGCCCTTGTAGTTTAAAACCAAAGCGCGCGCGCGCGCGTGTGTGTGTGTGCTAGTGCATGTGTTGTGCGTGAGTGATAAAATTTGGTAGTTGAGTGGCCTGACCTTTTGCTGCCCCCCCCACACACACACTGGAAATAGGTTATCGGTCGTTGTTTTAGAAATATACTGAGAACGAACAACTGTAACGTGTGATACTACACACGATAGCGATCAGGAAGAAATCCGAAGAGTAACCGAATCATCGGTTTGAAAATACTTCAATATAGTTTTAATTGGATATTTATGATTTCATGTACCAGGAGATCAGCAATATTCCACGACGATGTCCACAATGGTGTTACAAGAAAATGCGAGCACTGCGGGAAAGAATTCACGTAAGTATGACGAAAATCATAAATAAAAAAAATTAAAGTCCAGTCATGCTTTAGTAAAGTTGCGATGGAGTTTTGGAAGCAACACGAAAGGTCATGTTTCACCACATTATATCATTTTCCCACACTCGCGCTTGTGATTCGACACTTTATTATTAAAACACCACCATTTTAATGCTTAAACACTCGACAAAACACAAGTTTTGGAAAAAAAATCAATGGGGCGACACAACTCTTTCCGCTTCCGCCAAAACACCATGACTGAAATTAATAAAAGAAACAATATATTCCAGTCACCTGTCTACATACTACACGCACCTGCGGATGACGCACCGCAGCGCGCACATCTGCACCGTCTGCGGCGCGTCCTTCGTCTCCGACCTCGGACTGCAGAACCACAAGAAGATCACGCACTTCGACACCAACGAGAACGATATCGTGAGTATAACTGTCGGCGTATGCTTAAACTGTCGGTGTACGCGCAAATTTAACATTAAACCGACTGTTTTTTTACTTCTAAAATAAATTTGAAAAATGTCGGTATAAGTTGAAACTGTCGGTGTAATGTGTCTGTATATACTTACACTGTCAGCGTATACATAGACTGTCGGTTTGTCGATGTATACTTACACTGTCGGTGTATACATAGACTGTCGATTTAAAAAAAAAACATTTGAGTAGGTACATTTGCAACTGTCGGTATATACTTACACTGTCGGCGTATATGTATAAGCCGACAGATTTAAAAAAAAATCGTTGTGCACTTGGAAATGTCGATGTAATTTGTCGGCATAAGCATATACTTGCACTGTCGGCGTATACATGCATAGATTGTCGGTTTTAGTAAAATTATTTATCGGAGTACACTTGTAACTGTCGGTGTAATTTGTTGGTATATACTTACACTGTCGGCGTATACATAGACTGTCGGTTTTAATAAAATTAATATCAGGACCTCGCTACCCCAGGGCCGCCACTGCATAGGCAGCCCGTACACGTTCAATTCGGTATGTAAAGAAAAAAAATACTTTGCTGATTCCAAAACCATTTCGAAATATTACATTCCTGTACATGATTTTTCCGTTTAAAACTCTTTAAACTATGAGACGGGGTTTATTTTAATAAAATACATAAAATAAATTTGACTTTCAATTAACTTCTAATGACGTCATGTCCTTGGCTGTATAAGGATTCTTTCAGTGCCTAAAAAAGGTGCACATATTTTACATATTCAGCCAATGTTATGACGTCATAACTATAAAAAGTTTGAAAATGTATTAGAATTAAACTACCGCATAGAAAGCCAAAATATTCAAATTAGTTTCATAAAATAAAGTTTACTATCAGTAAAAAATATAAAATAAATACAAAAAAAAAACTTTACATACCGAATTTGGATCGCGATCATTGATCGCGGATCGCGGATCGCGGATCGCGCGGAACGTGTACCTACGGGCTGCCATAGAATTAAGACATGCTACTTTTTATTCTGAAAAAAAACGAGCCCCGTAGTAATTTAAAGTTTTATCGACGTCGTTTTCTATGTTTTTATCAGGAAGAAGGCATGGGGCCGTCGTCGGCCGCCAACATCTACTGCGAGAAATGTGACATCAAATTTGTGACGCAGACAGCTTACGATGAGCACTTGGCCAACTCAGCCATGCACGGGGACGCTATAGCGTGAGTACATCACGAATGACTCCTGAGCATAGTCGTAGAGTTGCTAGCTTGTCAGTTTTTACCGGATACATTTTGGAGAACGTGCTTTTAACTGTACCTAATTATTTTTTTAAATTAGTTTTAATGAAGCATGCGGTACTTCCTTTAAAAGATAACACATTTAGTTGTATTAGATTGTAAGTTTTATAACACATGTATTGATGTAGTTGACTATGTGAAGTCTTATATAATAAAAAAAAGAACTGTTTTTTTAAGGGCACTGCAGCGAAATTACAGGGCTGTTGAGACTAATCTTCTGACTCATCGTCATGAGAGCGTCTTGTTCGTATCATTACTTTATTACGTTAATTTGTATACGTTACTTTACATAAATTTAATCTATAATGTTCAGGCAATTTTGTTCGAAAAGTACGATGTATATACAGTCAACACTTGATAATTAAAACCTTCGATAACTTCATAAGTTAAACGTATATTTACGTTATTACGTAAATATACGTTACGTTTGTATTTTTGTATGGGCCCTGTTGCCTGAAATATTTTATTTTAATAATTTTTTTTAGTACTTTAACAAGAAAAAATACCATATTCTGTTTCAGAAACTTGAAAGCGAGAGATTTCAGGGAAAAGAAAATACCAACGATATGTGCACATGTAAGTTTTTTTTTAACCCTTAATTTGTCCGGACGGCGTTAATACATCTGATAGAATAATTATACCTACTTAAAAAAAATACATACTTATTATGGTCAATACTTTATTCCATTGTACTGTTGTCTACTTTTTTATGAGATATTTATTATAGGCGACAAACTAGGCGTTTAACCACAGCTTACTTGGTGTTAACTGACGGCATGTTCGAAGACGATTAACACATCTAGCCTGGTATGGAACTGAATCTCGAGCGAGGCAGATTCAGCTTGAAGGTGGTAGCTAGCCAGCCGAGTGCTAGAAAGTACCCTACCACCATGCTATGGTTTCCTCACGACGTTTTCTTTCACCGGCAGTTCAAGCTTTTTTTTTATGGTTGACATGCTAGGTGTTTGACCACAGCTCACCTGAACGGTGTGGTCGAAGATGGTAAAACACACCTAGCCTGCAATGGAACTGGTTCTATAGTCAGACTGCCGGAACACACCGTTAGATGCTTGGCGGCAGATTTTCAACTTGAAGTGGTAGCTACCCAGCCGAGTACTAGAAAGTACCCTACCACCATGCTAAATTCTCATTGTTGGGGTTTGAACGCACTTCCTTAGGTGTGTGAATCGACAGTGCTAACCACTGAACTACCATCGCACGTAAATGTATCCATGTTTGTAGTGCGGCGAGAATTTCCCGACAAAAGGCGCGTGTCGCAAACACCACTTGGCAGAGCATCGGCACATTCCCCTGGAAAACAGGGAGATATGCGAGATTTGCGGCGCTTCTATATCTGTGAGTATTGTTACCTAAAATATTGTTAAATTACTAGTAAGTAATAAACACAACACAAGGGTTTTGGCGGGAACGCGGGAAGAGTCGTGTCGCTCCGTTGTATTTTTTCCAAAACTAGTGTTTTGTCGAGTGTTTATGCATAAAAATGGTGGTGTTTTATTCATAAAGTGCCGAATTACAAGCGCGAGTGTGGGAAAATGATATAATGTGGTGAAACATGACTTTTCGTGTTGCTTCCAAAACTCCATCGAAGCTTTGTAGTAAAGTCGCCACTACTTTACTAAAGCATGACTGGACTTGACTGACACAGACTGGACTTGACTAAGACTGGACTTTGACTATAACTAGCTACGAGGACGCTTGTATAATTTTTGAAACTTGAAAATATATAAATACTTGACGCTGGCAAATGCTAAAACGCGACGCCAAAACTAAAGAAAAAAAAACACAACATTTTTTCGAGTTCGTGAGGTTTTCGACTTATCGCGGTTCCACTTACAAAGGTTAGCTAGAGGTTCTACTGTATATTTATTTATTTAAATTAGAAAATTATGATAATATGACATTTAAAAAAAAATGTTTATACAAAATACTAGCGGTCTGTCCCAGCTGCGCACGGGATAACAAACAAAGAATAATATTACTCACAAGATAACAAAACTCGACCAATAACATAAATATAGCCTACTAGCGGACGCCTTGCGGTTTCACCCGCGTAGTTTTCGTTCCCGTGTGAATACAGGGATAAAAAGTAGCATATGCCACCCGGGGTTAGCGTAGCTTCCCAACGGTGAAAGAATTTTTGAAATCGGTCTAGTAGTTTCGGAGCCTATTCAATACAAACAAACAAAAAAATCATTTTTTTTTCTCTTTAAAATAGTGTAGATTATGCAATACTTATTTTTGTATTTGTATATCTTACCAGCAGGACAGTTTTTAATTCATTCCATTAATTACATATAAAATAATACATAAATTTACAATTTAAAAAAAACCAACTCCATGACCCTTAGGCCAACTAAAAGCAATGCTCCAATGAAACAGAGAGGTTTCGGACTAAACCAATATATCATCGACAGTTTCTAGATTTTTGTTGATTTTGTAAAAACCACTCGATCGATTCCGATAAAATTTATACGGCGCCACCACTGAAGTATGATTTACTAAGAAAAAAAAAAATCATAATAATCGATTGATAATTACAAAGTGATTGCGTAACATACATACGAAAGACCAGCGCTGGTCATACCGCTTAGAATGACCTGTGTCATGCTGAGGTGAGCCCCAATTTTGTAACTGTTTGTTTGTTTATGTGCTTGTGTTAAAAAAAAATATCTTTCTTTAAAAAAAAAAACAGTCGGATTCGGTATGTAAAGAAAAAAAATACTTTGCTGATTCCAAAACCATTTCGAAATATTACATTCCTGTATATGATTTTCACGTTTAAAACTCTTTAAACTATGAGACGGGGTTTATTTTAATAAAATACATAAAATAAACTTGACTTCCAATTTACCTCTAATGATGTCACGTCGTCGGCTGTATAAGGATTCTTTGAGTGCCTAAAAAAACAATGGCAAACCTCAACTAAATCTGTCAATGTCAAGTCAACGGTTGCCGTTATACTTGTAACCTCCATACTTATCTACGTCGAGTTTTTTTTTTTTACATGGCTAATACATGTTTTACATATTCAGCCGACCTCATGACGTCATAACTATAAAAAGTTTGAAAACGTATTAGAATTAAACTACCGTATAGAAAGCCAAAATATTCAAATTAGTTTCATAAAATAAAGTTTACTATCAGTAAAAAATATAAAATAAATACAAAAAAAAACTTTACATACCGAATTCATAACTCCTTTTTTTTGAGACAATTAAAAAAATTAAGTATGATTTTTTTAATTGTTTCCAGGCGGGCAATATAGCGAAGCACATGGTGACGCACACGGGCGAGCGCCCGTACCCGTGCCCCGTGTGCGAGAAACGGTTCACGCAGAAGTCTTCCATGAAGATGCACTACAAGACTGTGCATCTCAAGATGCCTTACCCCAAGTACCCTAGAAGGTGAGCCCCTTTCAGATGCTGTCAATCAAAGAACACGGTGGCTTCACAGCTTTAGCCTGCCCGACGGGGCAAATTAATGAAAAAAAAAACAAAGAACACGGGGAGATTTTTCACTCTTTTTTTCGCATATCACTCTGCGCATTCTGCCAGTTTCGATGTTTCTGTATTTTGTGTGCAGCCTTAAGACAACAGACACTTTATTTGTGACATAAAACAAATTTCATTACAAAAATCTTCACGTCACATCATACATTTTTTTTTCTTTGTGTTTAGCTTTCAGCTTCTTGAGCTGTGGAGTGTGGGTTCAATTCCCACTCAAGACTGACATTTGTGTGACGAATATAGATGTTTGGGTGTTCTGTATGTATTTATGAAAATATTAATACTACATCAAACTTTATTTAGTTTGGGGCTAGATGGGATCGTGTGAAAATAAATAAATATCGTAGGACTATACCCACAGCGCCATCTGCCCCCAAACTAAGCAGAGCTTGTGTGATGGAAGTCAGATTACTGATAGAATACATAAATACACACACAACAATATATACCTACAATACATAATTATTATTATGTTTTGTTTTGTAAATGCGTACTTATAAAATGTCCAATAATTGTTAGTTTGATGTTCAAATTATTGTTTTTTTTTCTCTATAGGAAAGACTACAGAAGAAAAAAGAAAACGGAGGAGATACCACAGAACGATTTCTCCGCCTTCATAAGGCCCGGATATTATTTGTAGTGAAAAGTATAAATAATAATTTGTAAGTACAATTAGTGGAAAGTGAAAGTCAAAACAGTCGGGTAGTGTATGAAATTGTACACTGTTCGGCATTTAGGAAGTCAGCACGACATTCTGACCCTTAATGTGTAATGTGAAAGAGACAGCGACAGCTTTAATTACGCCCTTAAATATCAGGCTTTGAATACCTTAAGGTGGTTCGATTGGTTTTGGCGGGAACGCGGGAAGAGTCGTGTCGCTCCATTGTATTTTTTTCCAAAACTAGTGTTTTGTCGAGTGTTTACGCATAAAAATGGTGATGTTTTATTCATAAAGTGCCGAATTACAAGCGCGAGCGTGGGAAAATGATATAATGTGGTGAAACATGACTTTTCGTGTTGCTTCCAAAACTCCATCGAAGCTTTATAGTAAAGTCGCCACTACTTTACTAAAGCATGACTGGACTTGACTGACACAGACTGGACTTTGACTATAACTAGCTACGAGGACACTTATTTATCTTTTGAAACTTGAAAATATATAAATACTTGACACTGGCAAATGCTAAAACGCGACGCCAAAACTAAAAAAAAAAAAAAGGTAGTTCGATTCCATACAAATAAATTTTTGCTATTTGTGGATATTTTACAGTGAAATCACAGCTACTGGCATTTATTTTGGTATTTATTTGCGGTAAATCACAATTGCTTGAATAAAGAAACTCACATACAGACATACATGCACCCTGAAAACGTTATACTCTTTTTTGGGCAGCCGTGTAAAAATATTTGAACATTATTTTTGTTTTTTTTTAAGAACTCGGAATTCTACATGGTTTCCTCACGCACATAACTGGTTGACTTGGATAGCCATTTTAAGTTCGCGGGTTTTTTGAAGACCACATAATTATATCTAGTAAAAAAATGAATCTCAATCTACCCTCTATATTTTTTTGTTTTAATTCCGATGCTGGGCTTTTTTCTTTTTTTTTTTTATGGTTGACAGGTTAGTTGTTTGACCACAGCTCACCTGATGTTAAGTGACGGTGTGTTCGAAGATGGTAAAGCACACCTAGCCTGGAATGGAACTGGCTCTCAAGTGAGGCTGCCGGAACACACCGTTAGATGCTTGGCGGCAGATTTTCAACTTGAGGGTGGTAGCTAGCCAGCCGAATACTAGAAAGTACCCTACCACCATGCTATGGTTTCCTCACGATGTTTTCCTTCACCGGCAGCTCAAGCTCATTGTTGGGGTTTGAACCCACGCCCTTCGGCATGCGAACCTACCGCGCTAACCACTGAGCTATCATCGCTACAATATGCTAGGATATGAAGGTTTATGCTAGGACTAGGAAGGCTTATGCTAGGACTTGAAGGTTTTAAAACTTGTGCTTCCATCGTTAGTCAATGAAAATACAATAAAATCTTTTAGTAATTTATTAAAAACTAATATAATTATAGTTAATTAGTGTTTTATTTATGTGCCACATAATTTTTCTTATCTTTTCAACGTCTGGAGATTTTTTTTGATGTAATGATGGGCTGAAATCTGTTCCAATTCATATATCACCCTGCGATCATGTATGTGTCAGCCCTGGTTTTATAAACTGTCCCACTGCTGGGCGTGGGCCTTGTCTTAATGTGAGAAGGCTAAGGCCGTAGTCTACCACGCTGATCAAGTGCGGGTTGATAGACTTTACATATCTACGAGAACTTTCTTTTTTTGAAGAACTCTCGGTCATGTAGATTTTCTCACGATGTATTTCTTCACCGTTTGAAGTTATCTGCCGATTACTTAAATACGCACATAACTTAGAAAAGGCAGACGTGCGCGCGTGCCATGGGATTCGAACTTAGGTCCTTTAGATTGACTAGGCGATGACTAGTGACAATTTTTTTTTAAATTGTTCCTTTTTTTTTTTACGTTGTCTTCAACTTTTTCGTTTGTTTTTGTATTTTATTGTCGAGGAAAATATACTTCACTTCACTTCAGATTGAAAGCCAGACGGTCTCCCAACTAGGATGTCGAAAATTTATTAGTAATTATTTTTTACTAATATTTATTTTGTGTTTCGTTGTTTTATGAAATGTTTTTGAGACAAATCAATGGCTGTTGACAAAAAAACTGTTAAGATTTTATTTTCTCATTATGTGGCACATGAAACAAAAGTAGATATTTCGAAA
Source organism: Biston betularia (assembly GCA_905404145.2). Classification (NCBI taxonomy): domain Eukaryota; kingdom Metazoa; phylum Arthropoda; class Insecta; order Lepidoptera; family Geometridae; genus Biston; species Biston betularia. The sequence goes on from FR989884.1 coordinate 1,605,959, forward strand.
CCGTCTTTCATGGTCCTTCACATACGTTACCTGGGGCTCCTGCGATACTGAGGGCGTGTGGGATGTCCATAATTATGATTTATCAGCACTATCGCGCAATACACCTGATGAATGAAGTTTCGCTTCAGTTGACGTATAGAAACTACACTCAAAGGACTATAATATCACAAGAACCTAGCTAGTTCCTGAACTGTATTTCCACCCTACGCAACTTTTTAAAGCGTGCGAGTGAGAGAGTAAAAAAATAGTCAAACAACGGTAAAATTGCATGATGTCTTTAATTTATGCATATTCGAGCCAACATTGAAAGTTAAACAACTGATATTGAAATACTACCTCAATTTCCTACTATTAAGTAATGAGGTCCAAAGCAGCTATGCCCTAAACTCTGTTAAGTTACAGAATGTGGGCACCGCTGCAATGGCCATAGGTAGGTGATGATCACTTACCTGGAAAGTATTGAAAGGCGATATGTGGAGCGGAAAATTCACAATAATAATTAAGTTCCTTTAAAACAGCGGTCGGCAAAACGCGGCCCGCGGGCCGCATCCGGCCCCCGGATGTACTACGTGCGGCTCGTAATTGTTTTGTAAATTAATCATAAATATCTAAAACATAGATTCTAGACAGTAAATATTATAATTATAAGAATTAAATTGCCAATATTTTAACAATCATTTTAATCATTTTTGTTTTGTCTATCTATTCTATGGGATATGTCCAAAGCGTTTGTTTAGGGTTAATATTGCAAGTGAGGCCCGTTGAGTACGTTATTTTGCCACATTGTGGCCCCTGCCTGTCAAAAGGTTGCCGACCGCTGCTTTATAAGAGTACAGAGCACTAATTTGAACACTAATTTAATCCGCCGCAGAAACTTCGATTGCGCGATTCAGGTTCTTGTTGCTGATTGGCTAACGCGATGGCGATGGATGTTGACAGCGTTGTCGGTAGATGGCGCTGTATCTAGCGAGATCGTTGCTCTTTTAGGTAGCTACCAATCCGTCATGTTTGTTTACACTTTGTAAGGATATTTACCTGTGAGTGGCTCTGTGAAGAGAGTGTAATTCCATGACATAGTAACTAGTTGTATAGTGATTGTATATTTTTGCTTTTAATGTTGCTGCGAGCTAATTCTCGGGCAATAGATACATAATTTCTGTCACATGTTTCCTTTTTTCTCTACGTGACTTTTACGAGGACAGAAATAATGTCGATTGGTCTGGAATCAGCTCGCTGGTTATAAGATGGCTGGCAGATGACGCCATCAGCAATAAGTCCGCCTTTATACATTTAAAAAGATGCAATAACATTTTGTATAGTATGAGGTATGTATGTGTAACCAATATAGTTTATTGCTAATTAGCGGATCGAAATATTTTATTGAAACTGTAAATATATAATCAAGTTTGTATGTTTTTTTACAAGCAATAAATTTACTAATTTATTTAAAAATCATAAAATCTGTTATAATAGAAAACAGTTTGAAAATTATTTTATAGCTGGCAAATATATAAAGTACAGTTTAAAAATAATATAAAGTACAGTTTGAAAGTTATTTTATAATGGCTTTGACCTGACGTTACCTAACTAAACACTACGGGCCTTACTTATAAACGTTGTTTACAATAAAGTACATTACAAAGTTTTATTAATTACACCAAAGTTATAAGTGACATTCCAATTAATTTCAGAATGACCATTTATAAATGACAAAATATAAATTACATGTCATTACAATATATTATCACTATGGAAACTGACGTGGTTTTTTGACATTTTTGTTTTACTAATGCGGGTTTACTCGAACGTTTAATTATATCGGTTACTACGACTATAGTTTCGGTCGCATACAGTATCCTTCAAACAGGAACGTAAGTAATAATTGTTTATTTGTAGCCAAGATCTCATCTTGGCTCTGAAACGCGGTGACGTGTGCAGAAAAAAGTTTCATCAATGCGGTGAAAACGGGACACTATTTTTTTTTAAATGCCACAGTTGTCAATCAAGCTGACGGGTTGCCTGATGTTAAGCAATAACCGTCGCCTATAGATATCTGCAATACCGGGGGCACTACAAATACGTTGCCGACCTTTTAAGATTCTATTAACATGCCGTTTTGAAGAACCCAATGTTGTCAAGAAAGTCTACTTTAAACATATGGAATTTAACGAATGATTATAAGTAAGGCCTAAACGGACAAAAGTTGGTAGGCAATAACTTGTTACTGATATCATAGTTTGAGAGTGTGAAATCATAACTATGGTGGAACTTTTGGTAATCATAGGGGGTTTTCTACCATCTTTGTATACACTAAAGAAAATTGAAATATGGTAACTATTGTGTTTGAGGAACAGCTGGTAACTTGACGGTCAGGCGTGGACAGTTCACGTAAAAAACTTTCCAGTTACGATAACGTAATAATGTATGAAATATTTAGCAGCGTTCGTCGCGTGCGTAAATAGTACACATTATGTTTTTGAAAAATGTATTTTTGCTCGAAAATTCTCTTGTTCGCCCTAATAAAAGCTTTGAGCCTAAATGAATTGAATTATAGTTCTTTCTTTTGACCTCTTCTTTGTAAGATCTTTGAAACTATAGATTACATATCAATCAAATTAAATCCATTATTTTTGATAGTCATGTAAAATGTCAAGTGTAGATTTTATTACATTCGCGCATTTGAGAAATGAGTCTGTAATGGTATGGCAGTTTGAGTTTTTAGTTTTGGAATGCGATACGGATCTAAAAAATTGTGTATTTGTATTTATTGTTATGAATATTATTGCATTCTGTTTTGTATGTTATGAAATAAATAAATAAATCCAATATGGCCGCCAACAAACATTAAAGTGATTATTGTAGCGACGATGACACAGTGGTTAGCGCGGTTGTGTCACTAGCCAAAGGGCGTTAGTTAAAATCACAAATATTAGTTTGATCGAACTGCCGGTGAAGGGAAAACATTGTGAGGAAACCATAGCTTGGTGGTTCTTTCTAGTACTCGGCTAACTAGCTACCTCACGAAAGTTGAAAATCAGCCGCCAAGAACCAGACGGTGTATTCAGGCAGCCTCACTTGAGAGCCAGGGTTGGGTGTTTTCCCATATTAGAACACCCCGAACTTCAGATGAGCTGTAGTCTGGTCCTGGCCTGTCACCCATAAAATCACTCGCTACTTAGTTGTTTTTTCTACAACCAGAATTTTATTAATCACAAGTTATTGAAAATATTGTATCTATAGTTTTAAAGACAGTTTTACTTATTTTTATGTCGATTGTATTTGAAGTATAATTAAGTATTAATATGAATATTATTTAATTTATTGGATAGAAAGTGTTGTGTATTTTATTGAGAATTTTTCAATGCAGCTTGGTGGAGTACGTTTGTCGATTGTAAATAAATAATGTAGTACCTAGTAACTGAATAAATTATTTATAGACAAAACTGATATGTGACTTTTATTATTATTTTTTTTTTAAAACGAGCTGGTAACCAGCGCGTTGCCGTTGTAAAAAAATAAATTGTACTATGCCTAAAACCTTCCCGCAAGTGCAAACAATAAGTTGACCAAGTTTTACTTCTGCGGGATTATAATACGTTTAATTATGTCGGATACTCCGACTATAGTTCCGGTCATATCCGGTGGCTTTCTTCAAGGAGACAAAGCTGTGTACGTGCGCGCGGCCTCGTCTTGCTCCGCACTACGGGCCGCTGCGCGCTTCGCACGTATAAATAACTTAAAGGAAGAAAGATTTATTTTATCACACAACAACAACACACTAAGCTTTACATAAAAAATATGACATAAATAATATAAATAGCAGTAAAGAAAGTTGTCGCAAAAAAATTGCTGCCGATTTCACAGCAGCGTTGGTTAGTTGGTTGTTTTTGGAACGCACGAGAATACCAAAAAATTTGAATGAATTAAATAAAATAAAAAGTCATACGCCAATATATATCTAATAGAGCAATGAATAATATAATGAGAAATTATAAAGATAGTTAATATACCTACTGAAAATATTGCGCGAAAAGGGCGGGTAGGTACTAGGTGGTACCTACTTAGACGACCAAGTAAGTATATAAGTACATATAAGGGGTTTTGGCGGGAACGCGGGAAGAGTCGTGTCGCTCCGTTGTATTTTTTTCCAAAACTAGTGTTTTGTCGAGTGTTTATGCATAAAAATGGTGGTGTTTTATTCATAAAGTGCCGAATTACAAGCGCGAGTGTGGGAAAATGATATAATGTGGTGAAACATGAGTTTTCGTGTTGCTTCCAAAACTCCATCGAAGCTTTCTAGTAAAGTCGCCACTACTTTACTAAAGCATGACTGGACTTGATTGACACGAACTGGACTTGACTAAGACTGGACTTTGACTAAACCTAGCTAAGATGACACTTATTTAACTTTTGAAACTTGAAAATATATAATTACTTGACACTGGCAAATGCTAAATCGCGACGCCAAAACCAAAGAAAAAAAAAGTACATGTAAGGAGATTTACCACCTATTGAAACCAGCTTTAGTGCCACAGAAAAACCCAATTGTGGACAGTGATGTTAGACGTACCATTTTCTTGGTATTCATACTAGGTTTTAGCATCATGTACCATGTACCAAGGTTACTCGTTCCTGGTACGCAAAAATACCAAGATTTGCCGTAGACCGAAAAATGTCAAGATTAGCCGTTGACCGAAAAAAATACACTGAAAATACGTATAATATACCGACAAAATGCATATTAAAAAACATTCCAATCCAGAGTACTTTTAAAAAACTAGCTCCAGCCTCAAGGAATGAAAATACAAACCTATACTTATTTTAATATATGTGTGAAACAAAGTTTTTAAGCGATTATTAACCTTTTTTTTAAATTTCGACATTTGGCAACCCTGGTACCAGTTCTCCGTCTTAACCCTACAATGCATGATTTTTTTAAATCATATCAAAAAAATATATGTGATTCTATATACTGTCTAGACATCATAAAGTACAAAAATAATAATCAAAATCCATTGCTTTTATACATATTCATTTATTAAATTTTGTTCCATATGTGGTACAATATGCATTTATACTAATATTTGACTCTTAATTAGGAACAATGAATATAATCAAATAGTTTCAAATATATAACGGTTATAAATGAAATTTATTAAAACAATTGTTATCTTTGTTTAAACACAACTCAACACGACACTTTTCGCAAGATATCTATGTTTTTCCTTTACACTGAGGATACTTACAGCGTTGTCGCTTCTCATTCCATATAGGAAGATGATCAAATTTATCAAGTCTTACATCTCGAGGGGGAAGGATAGCTGCATTATTTTTTTTCTTCTTCTCGATCATGTCATATATAGCAGAAGAGGGTCTTCCTCTTTTTTTTTGCAACGACGGACCACACATACAAAGACTTTTAGCTAGTTCTAGTTTAAACATTTTTAATTTTATATGATTGAGCTCATTCTTCTGTTCTCCTACCCTCTTGTGCAGTAGCCAGCAATTTATGGTGGTAATGTCTAAAAAATGGTAAAACAAACGCAGATACCATTTTTTCGTACGCATTTTTATTCTATGCTTCCCAAGAAAGGAGTCTAATAAATCCACTCCCCCCATATGTTGATTATAAACTTTTACTATTTGAGGACAATCCACTTCAATGTATTTTTTTTGTTTCTATACCAGCTTTTTAGCCAGCTGGTACAAGGATTCCAAAGTGACCATCTAACATCCCTGATTGTGGATATGTTATTAAACTTGTTTCGTTAAGAAAACCGCACTAGAAACTTTCACGGTTAACTATAAGCTACCACCTCGTTAAATATTCGTGGTTGAACTGCCACCAACTGCCTGTTAAGTATTCAAGCTGAAACTTGAAATTGACTTGTGAGTTCTACAGGTTAAGTGATTGAAGGGCAACGACCGATTTACAGGCCTCTTAGGTAGGTATAGTTAAGCACGGAATAAGTACCAGTTATAGGTAAATGAGTAACTTATATAGAACCTAGTAGCGATGATAGCTCAGTGGTTAGCGCGGTAGGTTCGCATGCCGAAGGGCGTGGGTTCAAACCCCAGCAATGAGCTTGAGCTGCCGGTGAAGGAAAACATCGTGAGGAAACCAAAGCATGGTGGTAGTGTACTTTATAGTACTCGGCTGGCTAGCTACCACCCTCAAGTTGAAAATCTGCCGCCAAGCATCTAACGGTGTGTTCCGGCAGCCTCACTTGAGAGCCAGTTGCATTCCAGGCTAGGTGTGCTTTACCATCTTCGGTCACACCTTCACTTGACATCAGGTGAGCTGTGGTCAAACACCTAGACTGTCAACCATTAAAAAAAATAAAAATAAAAAAAACCTATTATAAACCTATACGTAGGTAGAATTTTTGTAATTTTTATCGCCTTCTCCCTTGTCAGACGTAGGTACCTATACAAAGCTTTTTAGTAGCTATATGATAACTTAGTCTGAGGGCCGTGAGTCGCAGCAACGAAAATGACGTTGAAGGAAAACTTCGTGACGAAACTATAGCATGGTGGTAGGGTAGTTTTTAATGGTAGAATGGCTAGCTACCACCCTCAAGTTGAAATCTACCGCCAAGCATCTAACTGTGTGTTCCGGTAGCTTCACTTACGAGCCTGTTTATTTCAGGCTAGGTAAGTACCTACCTACCTATGTTTTTATCATATTTTGTCGACATAATCACGTACCTAACATCAGATGAGCTGTGCAAAATAATACATAATAATGAAATAAGTATATAATAGTAAAAATTACCTAAATGTAGTTTATATACTAAATCTTATTTTTCGTGTCAGTCAGCGCAAAAATCAGTCTTTAAGACTTTAATCTCTTCTATGCTTTTACCTGTTCGGCCGCATTTAGGTCGGTAACAAAATTAGGGTTTTTCATGTCCATAATAAAAGATCAAGCTTGAGTAACGGCAGTGAAAGCCTTCCTTTGCCTAACTATAATTCTAGGCAGGTAGATTAAGCCTATTAGACACAGGCTGCGTACTTTTTGTTGTTTGGAGCTTGAAGTAACTACATAGTTTGCGTGCCGATGTCATTTCTTATGACGAGTCCCTACCAACAATCTGTTTTCATTTTGGTTATTGCAAACTAAAGTTTTAAATTATCGAATTGAAATATCAAAATTCAAGAATACCTAAAAAACAAGCAGACAGCTCACCTGATGGTAAGCTAGCGAAATTAGGAACAGGAATATTAAGACTTAACCCTCGGATGTCTCACTGTAATAAACGCCAAAGCAGCAATGCCCTGAGTGACGTTGTGGTCGAAGATGGTAAACACTCGCAAGTTTGATAAGGTAACTGGTTCTAGATTTCGAGTGAGTCTACCGGATTACATTAGGCGTTAGATGCTAGATGGAAGATTTTCAACTTGAGGATGGTAGTTAGCCAGCCAGGCTAAGTGTTGTTGAGTGACGGTGTGGTCGAAGATGGTAAACACACGTGAGGCTGCCGGAACACACTGTTTGATGCTTGGTGGTAGATTTTTAACTTGAGGGTGGTAGCCAGTTGAGTTCTAGAAAGTACCTACCCTACCACCATGCGATCACGAGATCATTTTTTATAAGCGCAAAAACACGCACTTACATTACATTTTGGTCTGAGTATTTAATTAATGAAAACAACGACTCCTGAACTGTTCAAAATAGTGACTCGGCTTAACAGCACATTCTCGTCATGTTCTAATAGCGAGTCACGATGGATTTGGAAGTCAGGATGGAGGGTAAGCTTGGCTCTGGTGATTGCTGGAAAATAAAGGTAAAACATCTGGCGTAAGTAATTTTACGTAAAAGAATGAATTTATGCCACTATAACAAAAATAAATTTACAGTTCAAACAGCCGACTCCATGTCCAACCTTTGGCCAACAAATCGCACTGCTCCAATGAAACAGCGAGGTTTCGGAGTAAACGAAAATATCATCGATACATACAATTTTGTTGGTTTTTAAAAAGCCGCTCTATCGATTTCGATAATGTTTATATGGGATGAATGTAATTTATATGGGGCCACCACTAACATATGATCTGTACAAAGAAAAAAAAGCCATCAAAATCGATTCATAATTGGCGGAATGATCGACAGTCGACTTGAGAATCTCCTCCTTTTTTGAGTAGGTTAAAAATGGAGTACAAATATGTGTCTAAGTAGAATCTAATCTATTTTGCAATTCATCTGCATATGGAAATGTCATTAAATAAGTTGGAAATACATCAGTGGCGTAACAACGCCGCTGAGGTCTGGGATAAATTCATCAGATGGTCAGATCAGAGGGAACCCTTAAAATAATACTAAAGTACGTTTTCTGTGTACATTTTATGTTAAAACATAAATTAATTAGTGTTTTTATTATGTTAAAGTCGACGACGACGAGCGAGAGCGATGTTCATAGCCATTGCACAAAACTTTGAGAAGCAAAACAGAGTTCAGGGCAGCGCTGCTTTGGCGTTCATTACTTTGAGACTTTAGATGGTTAGTCTTAATAGCCCTGTACCTAATTTCACTAGCTGCAGTACCCATCAAAGCGGAACACAGTAATGTTCACACACTAATGCTTGGCAGAATATTTGGTACTACCTAGACGACCTCTTACTACAGCGATCTACATCTTGAGCGAATAAAAAACTTGAACTTGAACTATATTATATAGTATTTACTGAATTGCCCAAACATGCTCACATTAGCCACTAGGAGCGCTAAAAGAAAATACAATGATATTTATATCTATCTCACTCAAAACTATTTTTGACATAATTTCGCCCAAAAGTTCTCAAAATCCTTTTAACAGATTTTTAACAGACTCCAAAAATAGGAGGAGGTTCTCAATTCGGTTGTATAATTTTCTTTAAATGTTTGTTACTTCATAACTCATATTTTTTTGTTTTAGATTACATTCTTTCATATTAGTCCTATAGAAATGTAATGAAAATAATTTTATGTGTATCAAACGCGAAAGTTTAAACATTTACATCGATCGAGTTTGATTTTTAAACCAAGCCTAAATAATAACTGTGTTGGGCTTAATTTTTTTAAATTATTGATTTATACTTGTTTATTTTAATGTATTTAACCAAAACCTTTTACGCAGTATGAAGGGGCTCTGAAGGGTGATGGAACCCTGCCAGGGACGTGTGGTTAATCGCTAAGTAAAGGTCTCATTTCCTCCTCATCACTCCAGTCGGCGGATGCTCTTAGCGCGGGCCCATTACGCGATCGAAAGCGTTACGCTACAAATTTTGGGAAATTTCCACGAAATTCGACTTGAACCTACAGGTGAACAATGTAGACTAACGCAGAGTATGGAACGACAGATGAAGACATTATGATTCATTTTTTCATTTTTTTTTGCTTATGCGGGATTATCAAATACAAATATTTTATTGATAACACCAATTTTACAAGTCAAATGTAAAATCATTTGAAATATGTGTAGGTATCATTTAAAATATAAATTTAAATAAATATCGTAGAACATTACACACAGCGCCATCTGGCCCCAAACTAAGCAGAGCTTGTGTGATGGAAGTCAGATAACTGATAGAATACATAAATACTTTTTTTTCGTAAATACATACTTATAATACATACAGAACACCCAGACACAAAACAAACATTTGTTTATTCACATAATGTTTGCCCTGAGTGGGAATCGAACCCACACCCTACAGCTTTTAAGGCAGATATACTTCCAATGAGCCAACGGGGCTATCAAGAAAGAGCTGTTAATTAAATAAAATCACTGATTACATGTCAATGAATAAAAACATGTTTTATACATGTCAATGTCAAGTATTGTCAAATATCAAATAATTATGTCAACACAAAGATATGTCAATATAAAAAATATTGTCATTATAAAAAAATCGTAATTACTTACTAGTAATTAATAATAATCTTCTATATTAATATATCACTATTAATTAAATATATTGTCTATACACGTTTCATTATACCGGATACTCCGAATATAGTTTTGGCCACATTGGGTGGCCTTCATCATGGAGACAAAGAGACATAATGAAATATGATTAATCCCGCATAAGTACAACTAAATTATGTCAAAACCACATCAGTTTCCTCAGTAAGACACTTTGTTTGTTTCGCTGCGTCAGAGTTCTTTTAGTAGTTTTTTCCACCTAAATCTTTAACATTACCTTTTTAAGAAGGTTTTTTTATATTGTTTGTATAGTTATGTCACACGTTCCTTATATTTTTTACTTTATGTGTATTAGTGAAGAATTTGGAATCATCATCATCATCATCCACAGCCTTCTTTATCCCACTGCTGGGTATAGGCACTCTCTCTCTTTACATGCCATCTGCCTCGGTCCTGTGCCAATCTGGTCCAGGTTCGACCCGCGACGGTGACAATACCGTCGACCCATGGAATGGGTCTTGGATTGGAAATGGAATGGAATGGAATTTGCATAGTTAGATTCGTCTCACCAACCCAAGTGACCTGTCTAAAAAAAAAATCAAAATGGTAGATTTTTGGCGGTAGTAAATAGTAATTTAAAAAACCAAACTTATCAAGTAGGGTATCTTAATAAAGGTTATCAAAAGGGGTTACAAAAATGATTTTAAGCTGTATGTCTAAATTTAATTAGCAATAATAAATTGGTTTAAAAAGTATGACTTCTTTAATTATAGCTATATTACTCGCAGTCGAGATGTAGATTTTTTAAACTCTTCAGCTTATTTAATTGTAAAATCAAAGAATCACATTTTCTTTACATTTATTACGACAGCCCTGTTGGTTCATTGGTAGTATGTCTGCTCCAAGACCCGAAGGGCGTGGGTTCGATTCCCGCCCAGGATGCACGTTTTGTGGTATAAACAAAATGTCTGATGTATGTTCTGTATGTATTATAAGTATGTATTTACAAAAAAAAAAGTATTTAAGTATTCTATCAGTTATCCGACTTCCATAGCACAAGCTTTGCTTAGTTTGGGGTCAGATGGCGCTGTGTGTTGAATGTACATAGACTTCGTTACATCTGTCTAGCATCTTTTTACTATTTGAAGTTATCTCTCTGCAGTGATTACTGCTCGATGTTAAAGTCGTGATTCGCTATAACTCAAAGGTCGGGGTGGTATACGTTTCGCTATCGACCTAGGCTACTAGCGAATTAGTCTTATGACACCACGGAAATAAACGAAACATCAGCGTAGGCGAGGCGAGCAGTCTGTTACATTTAGCTGCAGTGACTTGCAAACCAGAATTAATCGATAACTCTTTTTTGTTTACTCTAAAAATAAAATACAATAACAAAAACAGCTTAACATTAGTGCAACAACTCAAAGCGATCTCTTCCAGGCAACCTTAGAAAGTATGGGAAGGATTTGTGGAAGAAGTGAAGGATTACAGTGTGACAAATACTAATTACCATCATCATCATCATCATCAGAGAACTGATATCGATATGTATGTCAATAGTCATGAGACGAACGAAACATTATTCTGATGGTAAAGGACACCAAGCCTGGATTGGAACTGGTTCTCAAGTGAGGAACCGAAACACACTGCTAGGTGCTTGGCGGCTGATAATCAACTTGAGGGTGGTAGCTAGCCAGCCGAGTACTAGAAAGTACCTTAACACTATGCTTTCCTCACGATGTTTTTCCTTCACCGGCAGCTCAAGCACATTGTGGGGTTTGAACCCACGCCCTTAGGCGTGTGAACCGTCCGAGCTCAGTTATCCTCGCTAAATATACTTTATACTAGCTGCGCCCCGCGGTGTTACGCGCTACATGTTTTCGGGGTAAAAAGTAGCATATGTGTTAATCCAGGGTCTCAGCTACCTCCATACCAAATTTCATCCAAATCCGATTTGTAGTTTTTGCGTGAAAGAGTATAACAAACATCCATCCATCCATCCATCCAAACTTTCACATTTATAATATTAGTGGGTTGTGTTTTGGCGTAAAAGTTACATTTTACTATAATTACAGATCGTAAAAAAGTAGGTCACACGCTATCTATTAGCAGAGTTCAGTTTTCTCTCATTGTCTGGAAAAAAACTTAAGATCTGTACAACAATTCGTCTTTTAGCTATTTTCCTGGCTCGTGTTCGGGACAATACGTCCATTTGTTTCCACTCGTATCTCGAAGGAAACAGGGATAACGACGTTTTTTCATTACGCTCACAAAATTTGAAGAATTAGGTTGCGAGAATTTTTTTTCTAGGGGATAGATGCTCTCTATAAGGATCTAGTTTAAGAATTAAAAGTCTATCTCCACTTTTTGCAAATCTGGAATTTATTATCGTGCGGTTTTGGCACTTATTCCTCTTGCGCACTGTGCGTAATATTGAAATAGAAGCGTTTAGTCCGTACGAGGGAATATATCCACCATGTATGGATGGCGCTTAGGGCCGTGTCTGCCTAGCCGTACGGTAATAGAAAGGGGCTGGCGGAACCAAATTATGTAATTCCAAGGCACACTCTCCGAAATGTATCCGATAGAAGACAGATAAACAAGCGACTTTGCGTCGGTGCTCAAGGCTTTGCAACTGAGACGTGACCGCCTGGGAGCGTCGTCGTCTGGCACGCCTCTCGATCGACTCCAGAGCCTCAAGCTTATACTTGGCAGTTTGGCGGAGAATCCCACATAGCCAACATGGAGCCGGTGGTTAAGGATTTCAATGGCCAAAAAAAAGTTGTGACTGCAACACAACGCGGCCATGCTAGCACAGCGGAAAAAAATACATCCGTAATCTCTGTTACAAAAGCAGATATCTCTACGAATAGACCTTGAAGTGGATCAACAAAGCTAATAAACTACATACATACACAATATTATAGTTTCAAAGGAAATCGCTGAACCATCATCAACACCATCAATTAATAGGAAGTTGGTAGTTACTTAGTCCTTTACCGCAGCACCGAAACTTGTATTATTTCAACTAGTGACTCGACTTAACTCTTGCGCGATGTCTGGAGTCTGATCATCCGATAAGATACTTACATACGTATTATAGAGAACTGTATTCTTTCTTTCCTTCTTTATTTTTTTCTTTCTTTCTTTCTTAACTGGGACGCGCATACTAAAAGTAAAATAGGACGTATAGACATCACCTTTTTTTGTGACGCTGTGGATTTCAGCTTAATACGTGTTATACTTGATATAGATTGAATTCCCAAGAGAAAATTCACAACAAAGTCAATTATAAGCACAACCATTGAAATATCGGCGATAAGTAAGTTTGTCTGCCTCAAAGAAAATTTGAGGGAAACAATCGTTTTCATTATACAAGTATACATGTATATCTATTATATAACAATGTTTATGTCGTCAAATAAGTAAAAAAATAGCTATCATTTGACATATAAATAATTTGTGTAATTTGTGTTCTACCTAGGATTCTAGAAATAATAGAATTACCTTCTTTTATTTTTCCTGCCAAAAATAGATTTGGCTATTACGACTTTATTCCCCGGGGCAAGCGATATGTACTCGTACCTATAGTAAGGAATAAAACATGTGATATTTCTCTCGTTTACTCTCAGTCAAAGGTGCACAACTTTTTCGTTTATAATTTAAGTATAGAATAATATATTGTAACTGTATTAAATATTAAATAGTTGTATTAAATTGTATATCTACTAACTGTTAACTGATGTATTATAATTATATTTACATAAATATTAAATAAATATGTACCTATACGCATACATTTGTAAATGTATAATGTATATGCAAAGTTACAAACAATACACAAGTATATAAATTAAGAAAAGGGGGAAAAAAAGAAAATATAAAAACTATATTATGAATCTTAAGTACCGTTGTACTTTGTAACATTTCAGATAAGCTTTCATAAACACAATGGCCAAGTGTTCGCCTATAATTTTCATTATGATTAGTCAAACTGAATTGAGTGGCAAATCATTCAGTCAACCATTAATCTAATCTTGTTGGTTGGATGCGTTGTTCCCCTATTCAAAGGATTCTATTAGACTCACGTATGATTATTAATTTGCTTTAAACCTCATTGAAGTCAGAGGACTTCAATGAGGTTTAAAGCTAATTGAATGGCACCAAAGTTATGTCATAGATATAATTAAGTAATAATCTACAGTTTTATTCAAGCAATTGTAATTGACCGCAAATAAAGACCAAAATAAATGCCAGTAGCTGTGATTTCACTGTAAAATTATGCTCCATTTATCAATAAATGGAAAAATCTATTTATATGAAAATTGAACCACCTTAGTATACCAAATACGGCGACACGACTTCTAGTAGCTACAGAATAAAAGGCGTTTATTATGTTGTAAATAAGTTGATCTTAAGAAGTTATTAGCTATATCACTATTGCATTAATATTATAAATATAAAAATGTATCTGTGTGTATGTACAATGTACATATTTATGTCTTCTATTTCTTCACGGTGCAACGGTTTAACGGAAATGAAATTCGGAGTGCAGATAGTATATACCGTGAATTAACACATAGGCTATCGTTTTTCTCAGAAAACGCAAGGGAAATCGCGGAATACAGCTAGTTATGTATCTTTCAAAACATTGATGACGAATTTGAAGTGTTCCATCGGTGGCCATGCACAGTAGCATGTATCCAGGAGCTGATGTTCTTGGCTGAGACGAGGGTCGCGAAGACTGGCTCACCATTGGTCTCGTCGCAGTCGTCTGGCTTCCACGACGACACTACAGCCCACAGGACGTGGTTCAACACTACCGGAGCGCCGGTATCCCTCTGAAATTCAGCTGATGTTACTTATGTCAAAAAAAAAAAAAATCATAAAAATATCGAAATACTCGATACTTGTATAATGTTTAATGTACAAAGTGTATTGCCAAAACAAGAAAAGAAGAAATCTAACCATGCATGGGTCTGATAAAGCAGGTTCTAAGCACATAATGGCTTCATCATTGGCTCCAATTTCCTTCAATTCTTTGACACACTCATCAGGGCTGGTCGGGTGAAGATGCGTCACGGTCAAGATGCGGTGCCTTTTGATCGTCTCCATGGATTGCAGATGGGTGAAATTCTTGGTTTTTGACTCCTGGAAACATATTGTACGCAATAATTACACCCTATTGGCACATATGCATTAGCTGAGGCGAGACGACATCTAAACTAAATCCAGGGGCAGAAGTAGCCCTACAGCCACCTGGTGGACCAATGTGGATAAGAAGGTGAGGTGAGGAGCCTGTCCTTGGTAGCAATGACAACCCAGGATCGAGTGACCTGACGCCACGCGACGAGGTGGACCTTCCTCAAATGTACTGGGACCAGGGACAGAAGAAGAAGAAAGAAAGATAAAAAAAACAAACAGACAAATAAAAGCAAGTATAAAAATGACATGCCCAATAGGCCCAATTAATGTTGAAAGTACATTTTATACTACTTTTAATTGGAGATCAGAGGTAAGGACAGTTTTGTACATTTGGGGCGAATGTAGCCGCAACCAGTGTGGGGTAGACTTCGGTAAAGCTCGAAAAGGTGTTCAAATGTTTTCAATTTTTTTTGTTGTTCTATCTGTATTTCCCCCGATACAAATCTTGAGCTTGACAATATCAGGGACATTGTCAAGCTAAATATTTGCTGTGTTATATTGATCGTCTAGTTTGAAAATCTTGACCAAATGTGTTATTTTATCATCATTATCTGCTTTTAAATGTTTTTATTATTTGGATTACGCTTTGCAATAATTACCAGAGGCCCTGGCCAGGAAGTCACAATAAAGTGAGTGGCAGTCACGTCTGTAGGAATCAGCTGCAGTCGTATTGCCTTCAGGTTTGGGGTATACCTTACTGGACTCGCCATCATCAGTAGCGCCAAATCAAAATTTGGTCTTTTGTCGTCAAAATACGGGTGGATTTCGAATAATTTGATACGCATGACTGTTCCCCCCTTCTTGTAGTTTATGCTTCCGAGTCTTACACTAAGGAATCTTACTGACTCTCCCATTCTGAAAGAAACCATTCACGTTTTAGCACACACTGAGTGCATTTTCGAATTCCAATCACGGTAATAACTTACCGTGGTGGTAGGGTACTTTCTCGTACTCGGCTGGCTAGCTACCACCCTCAAGTTGATAACCTGCCGCCAAGCATCTAACGATGTGTTCCGGCAGCCTCACTTGAGACCCAGTTCCATTCCAGGGTAGGTGTGCTTTACCATCTTCGACCACACCTTCACTTAACATCAGGTGAGCTGTGGTCAAACACCTAGCCTGCCAATCTTGTAAGAGGATCCGATATTTCTAAAAGTTCAAATATGTTTGTTTAGCATTTATTTTGCCGAGTTACAAGCGGGGACTCGCTACTTCTAATTCGAATTATTAGGAAATATATTATCATTTTTTCTTTATTTCAAGATTTTTCCAGTTTGTTTCTACAGGATATCCGGTGCTCTCTTTATTAGATATCTCCTGCGAGGCATAGAACGGACTTCCCGTCTGACTTCCCGATTCGTGCCGGCTAGAGGACTTGGAAAAACATGTAGGTAGAATTAGATAAATATTAGTGTTTACTTTGGAAGAATTTTTAATAAAACCAACGAAACGGTTTCCTGACTAAGAGATAACGCATAGCCATGACCATTGCAGCGATACACAGATAAATAAATAAATATCGTGGGACTATACACACAGCGCCATCTGGCTCCAAACTAAGCAGAGCTTGTGTGATGGAAGTCAGATAACTGATAGAATACATAAATACCTTTTTTTTTGTAAATACATACAGAACACCCAGACACAGAACAAACATTTGTTTATTGACAAAATGTTTGCCCTGAGTGGGAATCGAACCCACTCCCTACAGCTCTCAAGGCAGATATACTACCAGTGAGCCAACGGGGCTGTCTAGATGTACCTATACTTTTTTTTTATGGTCGTCAGGCTAGGTGTTTAACCACATCCCACCTGATGTTAACTGAAGGTGTGGTCGAAGATGGTAAAACCTAGCCTGGAATGGACCAATACTTATACTTATATATATATATATTACCAATATTATATTTTTCTTAATCTTTACGCAAAAAGAAGAGGTACGTGCTCAACATTGGATCT
The DNA here is from genome assembly GCA_905404145.2 of Biston betularia. Taxonomy (NCBI): domain Eukaryota; kingdom Metazoa; phylum Arthropoda; class Insecta; order Lepidoptera; family Geometridae; genus Biston; species Biston betularia. Next base: position 1,623,028 of record FR989884.1, read on the forward strand.
GACTTGTAATTTTGGTGGTATTATCAATAAAATATTGAAATGCACTGCACTTCACAGCAATTGCATTATTTATTAGTTTTGCAGTGTAATGCAATACAATTGCAGTGAAGTGCAATGCGTTGCATTCCACGTCACTGCAATTGGATTGCATTGATTTTGATGTTTTTTTTAAATTTTTTTTAAATAATTTTTGATGATGCCCACAGTTTATAGTATATTAATAAATTATAATGTAAGTTACTAGTTGTGTGTTGCATCGTATTGAACAGTTTAATAAAAAAAGATTGATCGGCCCCCGACTCTGAGCTTATTATTGCGATTCTTGTTAGGTGTTCACGTGACTGTGAACTTTACTACGCGGGTATACCATATACGGTCGCGAAGCTTTTTTGTGAGCGCCTACTGAAAATCGTAATGAGACGGTCAGAGTACGGGGCTGGCCTCTGTGGTACTCACAAGTACAGTCCATCAGCTGTCGTAAGCACCCACTTCTCGTCAATCAGGGCTCCACTGCTCAAATACGTGGCACCCCTTAAAACTGTAACCATATACGGAAACACATTGCTATCCGTGACCATAGTATGTTCACTTAAGTCATTGCTGAAGCGATTGGAGATCAGGCGATCTGCGATCGGATAGCGATCAATCTTCTCCACATGATCATCCTTAGCATGATCAGGTTTGTGATCATACCCCACGTAGTTCGGATAGTTTTGTTCATTTTGGCTGTAGTCGGCATAATCCGCGTAAAGTTCTGTTTTTATTCTTTTTAGGAATAATAAAATTGTGATGAGTTTTAAAAGTATTGTTTCCATTGTTTTTTACTTGGTGTTTTGGATCAAATTTTTTACAGTTTACATTTACAGTATGTAAAATAATTCAAAATTTAATAGTCGGTTTTAATGATGCTAATGTTGGTTCTTTTTCATGTACTGTTTAGTATTTGCATTAATTTAATATTATTTTTTTAGATAATTTAGTCAAACTTGTGACCTTTGAGTGTGGACATAATTATCCGTGAATAATTCAAAGCAATTTTTTTACAAGTTACAATTTTTTCTTATTTTTCCTTGTTACTTATTATCACTTTAAAAACTTTGCAAAAATACCTAGTTTACGCGTTATATTACAATTGTGGATGTCATTAAACTGGGAAACAGTTAGGTATGTTCTTTCCCAGCGCGGTTGCTACACAAAAGAATGTTTACAAAAAATCATAAAAAATCGAAAACTTCTTGATAAAGTACCGTTTTTACAAGCTGTATAAAAACCTCGACTTCTCGTAACAGGCATAGAATTGTATTTAACTGAGCACCAAAATGCGTTTTTCAAACATTGTGGAATACAAAAACAGATTTAAATTTTAATTGAAGATTAAAAAACTCACGTACATACATTCATAAACCCAGTAAACATTACACTCCTTTTTTGGGCAGTCGTGTAAAAACTATAACCCGACTACGAAAAAAGCAACTATTATGTAATTTTGTCACCCGGAGCATTATAAAGAATCGTTTGACACCTCATTCAACAAAATCGGGTGAGTAGTTTCGGCGCTACGGCAGAAAAACCAGACATGGACATGCTAAAAACATAACCCTCCCTTTTTGTTCCCTGGCTTTGCTGTAAACTTAAAATAAAGGCGAATCGCTTTTGTTTTCTGTACTCATAGAACTGGCAGAGGTTTGACATGATTTTGATGGACGTTTTGTATTTTAGTTGAGCAAATAAATAATATATGACCGATGAGTTATTCAGAGTAACTTACATAGTTCCATAAGGCACAGAGCCAGACGGTGTGAACAAAAATATCGATTGTGTAAAAACTGTATTGCAATTTTTTCTTTTTTTAATAAATAAAGTAAATATCGTAGGACATTACACACAGCGCCATCTGACCTCAAACTAAGCAAAGCTTGTACTATGCGAGACAGTTATCTGATAAAATACTTAAATACTTTTTTTTTTGGTAAATACATATTTATAATACATACAGTACACCCAGACACAGAACAAACATTTGTTTGTACCACAAACCTTGTCCTGAGTGGGAATCGTACCCACGCCCTTCAGCTCTTGTCCTGCGATATTTATTTATTTGTTTATTTATATTAGCGAACAACCTCGGCATCATTGGAAACGTTCCATTCACTCGCACTTAAGAAGTAATTCGTGTGTATAAAACAAAATTCTTAAGACAAAGACAATATTTTAACAAGAAATGACTTACGGGATTATTAGGTGATAAAAAGGTTTGTTATTTTAGCGACAAATCTAATAATAAATGTATGTTCTATAAATACGAGCGGGAGAAACGTCGCCTGGCAAATATAGATCCTTTATAACACACATTCTCGGGACCTGTGCCTACATCAATATAACTTCATACGACACGGTGCCTGTGCCTAGTTGGTGCAAGCCATAAGCGCGTGCGGGCTGCTAAATCGTTAATTATTGGTTTACAAATTGGCCAAGTAGTAGTGTAAATATTACTGCAGAGGGTACTGCAGCTAGCGAAATTACAGGGCCATTGAAAGTCGAAGAAGTGAGCGTCAAATTAGCGATGCTCTTGATTTTCGTTTATTGCTCAAAGTTCCGGTCATCTAAAGATAGTAAACTATCTTTGGACTCTTTACTTTAATGTAAAAAACATGTCATGTTTTTAACTAAAATTAAAAGTCTCTATATTATACAAGTCCGTTGACCCTTAACCAAACGTAAACACCACAGGTCCTTTCCGAATTAAGATTGCTTGAAAGACATCGCTTAATTATAAATTCAGCGATGTCTTCCAGATAACCTTAGTTTTGACAACTACAACTGTTCTGATGTGTGCAATGTTTGGATTAGCAAATTTGTAATGCATTCTTTGTTGTTAATGTGTTTTAATTGTGGATTGTCTAGTCGACGCCACATGTGAACATAACGCTGGCCTTAATTTTGCCCAACGTTTGAGTATTTTCATACAACGTGGCAATGGGGCTAGCGTTTTAGGAACTATTCCCATTGATATCAGCCTTTTTTTATTTACTTTGATTATTTATACCTTGAAATTCAACATGTTTAAAGTGAATAAATATTTATTTTGTGTGAGGTAAAAAAAAAATTGGTATCTTTGTTTGATCACTAATTATTATTGTACCAAGTTAAAAAAAACATGCGAAATGTAGGTCAAACGCAAGCCAATAGTTTTTAATTTAACAATTTAAAAAAAAAATTAAGCCGCCCGCTCTTGTGAAATAAATATAAAAATCTGGCCTGTTCATTTGAAGGCGCCAATAGCCTTTGTTGACTCACCAGCTCCAGGGAAATGAAGAAATCAACCGACTGTGTATTTAGTTTGATGGAAATATTGTCAAATTTGGCCTCGCTCTAGAGTCTTGATCAAATATTTGCATCATGAGAGGACCGTGGAGTTGTACATAACATTTTGGAACTGATGCTTTTTTTTGAATGTGAAAAAGTGGAAAACATGCGACAGGCCACCTGATGGTAAGTGGTCACCGCATGAATAAATAAATAAGAATAATAATTCAAACGCAATTCAAATGTCAAATAGGTACAATAGAAAGCCTTCAGCCTTCAGCCTTCGTTTGAAGCTAGGTTCATCAAAATTAGACGGAAAAACCGCAGGTGGTAAGCCATTCCACATAAGACAGGTGCGCGGATTCTTGGCATATTGCCTTCTTAGCGTAAGTGAGCCTCGCAATTGGCCAATTTTTAGCAACCTGTTTGCTTATTTGTAGTTTTATAAGCTTTTAGGGCACGAGTTCGATTCCCACCCAGGACAAACAAATGTTTGTTCTGTATCTGGGTGTTCTGTGGGTATAAATAATATTTTTAAACAAACAAAAATTTATGTGACATTCATAAATGTTTGTTCTGCGTCTGCGTGTGATGTTCTCAAGTAATTTAATTCGATATATTTTTGTTTCAATTTTAGGTGGCCACCTATATTATATAGGTGGCCACTTGCCACTAATATATAGGCTATATATTATGGTTGGAGAGATAAGAGATCAGAATAAACCTGGCAGACAAACAGACAGGCGCGCTAGCTTTAGTAATAAGATTCCGTTCTACTCGTTACTCGTATTATGGCCGCCCTGGCTTCGCACGGAAAAACAAAACTCGATTAACAATATAAATATAACCTATATCATTCAGTGCTAATGTAGCATTCTAATGATGAAAGAATTATTCAGAACGGTCCAGTAGTTTCGGAGCCTTTTCAATACAAACAAACAAAAAAATCAAATCTTTCCTCTTTACAATTAGTGTAGACAAGTTCTTAAAAACCCGTAGTCTGTACTCGACGGAACCATAAAAAATACACGTTCTTGTTTTACACCCAACTTATTTTCTATCAGCTTCTCTCTTCTTTTTAGGTTGATTGCTCGGAGCATGTAAAACGCTTCTGAAGTGGGTCGCAACTGGGAATAAATACATTCCTTTTCAGCAGTCATTTTCCGCGACGGGAAAACGCAAACAAATGTAAAACTTTACAGGGTCAAAACACGCTACAAATACTAAAATTCAACAAATTTACAAATACAATATTTGAAATTAATATAAACTACACACATTAGTACATAGTTATATTGGCAATTTACAGTGCTAAAAAGTTTATCTACACACATTTAGTTTTGGGAAACGAGAAAATATTAATATATAAATATAAATATTGTAGGACATTACACACAGAGCCATCTGACCCCAAACTAAGCAAAGCTTGTACTATGGAAGTCAGTACTTTTTTATTTAATACTAAAGCAACCGCAAAAAGGCTTAAAGTAGCATAAAGTTGGTTTTTTTGCTCTGTCTTAAGTGGCGCTCCACCGCAGACCCTAAATCCTAATTCAAAACTCTAATCCTAATCCAAATATAAGCGAGTGTTTACAAAAAACATTTGTAATTTTTTAATCATTTATCTCGTCCGCATTACAAGCTTTGCTTAGTTTGGGGCTGGATGATGCTGTGGATATAACAGTACGTATAACCAAAGGTATATAACTACTTATATACAAATAAATTAAAATCTGCCAATCACTAAATGTCATTAAACAAAGTCGTCCGCCGCGTTTCTCTGTCTGTCTGTTCACGATAAACTTAAAACTTCTGAACGAATTATCATGCAAATTTTACCAATAGTTCGAGTAAGTCATGAGGCAGGTTTAAGTATATAATTTGTTGAGGGTTTGTGTAAATTGGATGAAATATGATGATAATTATTGGAAGTGTCGGAAAAAGTCAAGCCGCCTGGGAGTTTTCATCGAAAACGGTGCTTAACCCCTTTGAGATATAACAAAACAATGCATGGGGGGATATTCCGCTTTTATCGATCTACAAAATAGTCCACGTAGGCGTATATCTACCTTTTATGGATAGCTTACTATACCCATTCTATTTCTTAAAAAAATTAAAAGCTATTTAGACGGATACCGACTAACAAGCGACATAAATCTATATTTAACGCATCAAGTTGGTGCGACCCTAAGATAGACAAAATATGTAGGCATAATATGCTCTTCTACCCGTGCGAAGCCAGGGCGGGGCGCTAGTATAAGTTAAATTGAGCACTTATTTTGTAACATTTTTCTGTTTGTTATTGTTGTTGTGTTTGTACCTATTTGTTACAAAATAAAACCTCTTTTTTTTTTTAAATTAAAAGCCCCACAGTTGGGAAGTGTAGCCAGAACGCTGGAGGCATTGCCACGTCAAATGGCAATGCTAAATTAAACGTTAGCATTCCGATCAATTAATTAATGTATCTATAAGTGATGCTAAAATTATTTAATTAGAAAACAAATTCTACAACCGGATTAGGTACTGTAATTCTATTTGAATATTACTATTAAACATTTCCCTGGTGACCGTAACCCTATCTCGTCGAAGCGACACTCGTCCCGTCTATTCAAAAGGTTAGAGGATGCAGTAGATTGAATCTATGATTGGATACCCTCGGACACTAGACATGCTTTTAAACTATGTACTTAGTTATTCAAGTATATAGACGCTTTGCAGTTATATACCACTGTATATTATGTTTAAAAAAAAAATGTTATCTTACTATGGAAACTGTCACGTCAGTTAATTGATTTAACTTTGGTGTTACCAATAAAATTCTATTTGTATAAAGTCAACCAATTTGCGTAATGTAGATGACTTTATCATTCACTAGCAGCTCGTCCCGGCTTCGCACGGGAAAACAAAACTCGATTAACAATATAAATATAACCTATGTCACTCAGTGATAATGTAGCATTCTAATGATAAAAGAATTATTCATATCGGGCCAATAGTTTCAGAGATTATTGTATTGTTCGCACCTTTGGGACGGATCAGCCAAATACCAGCTTGAGGCGTTGGAGTCCATTGAGAAACGTGCTAAGAGGCTCATAAGCAACGATTTGCTTGTTCAGAAAAGGCTCCAAAGACTTGAACATCGACGGAAAGTTGCTTGTCTGTCGGTTTTTTTTTTTTTTTTAGGGTTGCCAGGCTAGTTGTTTTGACCACAGCTCACCTGATGTTAAGTGAAGGTGTGCTCGAAGATGGTAAAGCACACCTAGCCTGGAATGGAACTGGCTCTCAAGTGAGGCTGCCGAAACACACCGTTAGATGCTTGGCGGCAGATTTTCAATTTGAGGGTGGTAGCTAGCCAGCCGATACATTTTGGATACCGGATTTTGCATTTCTACGGGATACATTTTGGAGAGTGCGCTTCAGATCTGCATGACCTAATTCCACCTTGCCCATTCTACTATCGGACAGCCAGGAACTTTAAAAAGCGTCACCGCTTCATGGTTGATGTTCCAAAAGCTCGAACTAAGCGGTTTGATTCCACCTTTTTCATGCGTACCGCTAGACATTGGAATCAGCTGCCCGAGTGGGTGTTCCCCAATGAATATAGCCTGGGTACCTTCAAGTCGCGAGTGAATCGGTTTCTTCTAGGCGAGCGTGCTCCACTGTAGACCGCATCTTCGCTTAACATCAGGCGGGATGGCGGTCAAACGCAAGCCTATCTACTATAAAAAAAAAAGAAAAAGATTTCAATACAAACAAATAAAATATCAAATCTTTCCTCTTTATAATTAGTGTAGATGACAACTGTAATATTTGGACATATGATATTGTGGACTTTTTTAATTTGCTCTATAAAACGTCACTTTATTCTATTGTCAATAGTTTTCGCAGAGGTTTTTTCAAATTTTTCACAGCTTGGGTTACATTATTGAATTTTCCATACAGGTACAGAATATACATATAAACCAGCCATCATAAGTAAAACAAAAAATAACCTACCAACGTTACTTAGAACACTCTTTCTGTAATTACAGCATTAACCGTTTAAAATTTCTGTAACTGTTTAAATAAAATAAATATCGTAAGACATTACACACAGCGCCATCTGACCACAAACTAAGCAAAGCTTGTACTATTAAAGACAGAAAATGTACACAACTTAGACAAAACTAGAAGACGCGAAGAGATGTGCCAGAATTATAGCAGCCAAAAATAGCGATACGGTCGCTAATTTTGGCTTTATGTTAACTCGTAGAAGTGAATCAATAAATGACGCTGCTATGGAAGAGTGCAAAAAGAAGTTGACCAACTTTTCCTCTTAGTATTGGTATTAGTAATGGTACCTATGACAGACAGACACATAATTTAATTCGGTTATCATAGGACTAGAGCTCCGATATCGACATTGTGGCCGGGAGGCGTTCGGTGTTGGCAAAGTTATGGTTTGTTTAAGCACGGCAACTTTTTGTTTTCATTATAAAATGAAAAAAAAAAAATATACAGTATGACTGGTGAAACACCTACGATACTCGAGGACGTGATATTTGGTGATGATTTTGGAAGAAAAAAACAAACATTAAAAAATAAATGTTAACTGACTACTAGGTAAACTTTATCGAAAGTTATGTAATTAATTACGCAACGCATGGACACTGCACGGACGCACGCTCGCGTCGACGACGGGCGGGACTAGCACGTACTTGTCGCGTGATCAAAACATCGTTATCGGGAGTGTATCCATGCTTCATTTATTTATAGGGAAATTGGTGCCAAAAATTAAGTACCTAATTTTATTATATAATAATAACGAGAATCGAGTACCAAGTACTATCCTTCAGTATCGTAGGTGTCTCACCAGTCACGCTGTATACACATATTCAATAATACATGCATAGATGGAGAAAACTACAATAAGCTAACGAACTACTATTAGCTTTATCGTGTGGTCTTTTAAGATATTTGTTACCGTAAGTGGTTGCAGTAATTTTTTAGGTTATAAAAAACGTCACTAATGACATCTACAGAATAATTATTAATATTCATAATTAATTAATAATTAGTAGCGATGATAGCTCAGTGATTAGTGCGGTCAGTTCCCATGCCGAAAGGCGTGGGTTCAAACCCCAACAATGAGCTTGAGATGAAGGAAAACATCGTGAGGAAATTATAGCATGGTGGCAGAGTACTTTCTAGTACTCGGCTGGCTAGCTACTACTACCCTCGAGTTGAAAATCTGCCGCCAAGCATGTAATGGTTCCGGTAGCCTCACCTGAGTTTCCATTCCAGGTTGGTGTGCTTTACCATCTTCGGCCACACCGTCATTTAACATCAGGTGAGCTGCATGTACACCTAGTCTGTCAACGAGTTACACAGGCTTAAAAAAATTGCAGCGATTTAAAGTTGCTAGTGTGTAGCTCAGTCATCATAGGATCTAATCTAAATTAACGTTGTGAATATTCAACAAGGCGCGACATTCTATTAGGTGTTTAGTTTAAAGAGGTTTAGGGTTGCTTTAAGTTCTTTAGTTTATTCAAGAGAATTACCTATTTGCATAGAAAAAGCTAGTATAAGATGTAATCTGAAAGTTATTGGCTTAAGTACATTGTTAAAACCAAATTTGCTTACTTTTAAAGCTGATCACGGACAGATTGTCGTTTGTCTCTATTAAATAAACAATAAATATTTTAGGCCGTTTAACACAACTGTATTTGAAATTAAAATAAGAAAAGCTGTACTATGGGAAACAATGCCAATGAGAATTCGTTGTAAAAGACGAACGAGTCGCTCTCCTGGTGGTAAGATATAACGCATGTCCAATTGTCCATGACCATTGCAGCATCCATCCATCAGGTGGGATCATGATCAAACGCATGTCTTGTTTGTCATAAAATTATAAACAGACGTAAAATACTTTTTTCGAAGCTTCGCATCGTAGATTTTTACTTATTCGTATAATTTCAATACTTTTACCTGCCGTTATTTCAAATTGTCAATGCATAACATTTTCACAGTCTAGTGGATATCGATATAGACGACGGGAACGGCTCAATACGATCGGATGCGAATAAACAGTGTCGATATAAATAGGTAGAAACACATGTTAGAACAGTCAGTAAGTTTTTTTTATTTTACAATAATGTAATGGCTTGTATTTGACTAAGCCCGCTATGATGTGGTAGGATCAAGTATGCTTAACTACTTGTAGAAGAAATCTGTTCACTCTTGTTTTTGAAGATATCCAAATTGTATTTGTAAAGGGAAATCAATTTATAATTGTAGGAGAAAGCGCGACGATTAGCTAATCCGACTAATATTATAAATGCGAAAGTTTGGATGGATGTTTGTTTGCTACTCTTTCACACAAATACTACAAAACGAAATGATGACGATGAAATTTGGTATGGAGGTAGCTGACACCCTGGATTAATACATAGGCTACTTTTTATCTCGTAAACATGTAGCGGGTAACACCGCGGGGCGCACAACTACAAACTAACTTTGAATTATAGTAGAATAATATTTCTATTCACAAACTTGGTATATTGACACTGCACTATGGCAGTTATCCTGTTAACTTGATCAAAACTAGCCGAATTTAAAAAGATATCAGTCGGAATGCTGCGAGCGAGCACATTGTTTTAAACGAGACACGTCTAGACATCGCGCTGAGCTTTATTTGGTGTTTCATTTTAAGATTATACAGAGTAAACTGTCCAAGAGATAGCTTTTTTAAGCATAGCTTGTACTATGGAAGTCAGATAACTAATAGAATAGAACAAACATAATTTGTTTATGCAACACAATGTTTGCCCTGTGTGGGCATCGAAGCAGACATGCTACCAATAAACCATCAGGGCAGCCAAAGTCAACGTTAAATAAATGTTTGTCCTGGGAATCGAACTCACGCCCTACAGCTTTTTTAAAACCCATTTAATGACATCTTTAAAATTTTGAAGTTACTTGTAACATTGGTGTTATCAATAAAGTATTTGTATTTGTATTTGTATTTGTACAGCTCTAAAGTTACATTAATAACCACCTGCCCATGGTGCAATGTAGGTGAGGAAGCGTTCGTAGTGCAAACTATTTATTATTCTCCTACCCACGTCTTCCTCTTTGTACTGTTCACGTAGAAAATGATACCATTTGTCAAGCTTATAGGAACGATTGTTCTCCTCTTGCAGATATGTTGTTATCTGAACAACTGAAACTAAAATGAATCTTTGTTTCCACATCAACATAAACTTTCTGTTAAATAAATAAATTACATACATATATTAGTGTGCCCCGGTTTGAAAGGTAGCGAAATTACAGGGCTGTTGAGACTAGCCATCGAAAGTCTCGAAGTAATGAGCGCCAAAGCAGCGATGCCCTGGTCATTACTTTACTACCTACTCAAAGTCCTGTGTATCGCTGCTTGTGGTCATATCGATTTTTAAAATATAAGAGATTATTAAATTACTAGTAAGTAATTAGAATATTATTATTACTATTGACATTTAATCATATTGACATAATTATTATATATGTGACATATTATTTCATTGTATTGATATATGATATGATTTTAATATTTTTAAATATGAATGGAAGAATGACCTGTAATTGTGGTGTTATTAATAAAGGATTTGTATTTGCATTTGACAGATGATATCTCTTACTATCAGGAGAGCGTTTCGTTCGTCTCATTACTTTTATGTTTAAAAAATGCCAGAATTCGTAAGTGTAAGACAAAGTGGAACGCGTAAACAGCACAGTGTGCGATTTCCGATGAGCGTTCAGACGATGGCGGCCATTGCGTTGATGGAACCGTGACGCCAGCATAAGAGCGAATAATTCGTCAGAACACTGCCTGATGTATATGCGATAGAATACACACGTCTCTACACAAACTAATTACTTTATTATTAATTAATTAATTAAGCGGCTCTAGCAGCATCGGTGGTCCCAGAGTCATGGAGAACAGTGCTCACATACATTTTAATAACATAGAAACAGTATAAATGCACGCATTAAAGTAAACGCCACGAAATGTCTCGGCCCCTTTGTGCGGCATTCTTGAGTTTTCTCTTGACCTTCAAATGTCCTTGCTCTCGCTGGAATCCACATATTAACAGCGCGTTTGTTACACGAAATTCCGAGGGAAACCTTTAGGCATCCACCATAAGAATCAGCTTCTTGTAGAAATGTGCACTTAAGGAATTATATAGTGAATTGAATTATTTAACACATTCACTGCCGCCGACAAGGACGCCAGGCGTGCTCTCTATTGTTTCACTTGATTTTTTATGGATTTGGGCATATTTTCTATCTGTAGCCGAAAAACGGCTTTTTATGATTTTACCTTTATATAGTGCTAGTGAACACGCCTAGCGTGCTCTAGTGGTGCATCTTGCAGTGCCGAGAGCACGCCTGGTGTAATTGCGTTTTATATAGGGCGGCATTGCTGGGAATTGTTTGAAAATTGTAGTGGCAATGAAAGTGTTAACTACAAGCAACGCCACGTGATTTCATCCGCTATTCTGAAGCTCATAAACACTAGTTTTGGAAAAAAATACAACGGGGCGTCACGACTGTTTCCGCGTTCCCGCCAAACCTTTGCCATCGCGTTGCATGTTTAATTCGATAGTTTAGCTATAAACGTAGTGCCCACCCGCTACTCAACCCAGCCTAGATGACAAAGCATGAGTGTGTAAGTTCTTTTCGGAGACAGGTTGTCCTCATGAATTTATACCAACCTACAATATCGCTGAACAGCGACCAACTTATCTTTAAAAGCGGTCAAATAAAGTACAAAAAGTTTTCATCCAGGTTTGATGAAAAATACGATGGTAGCTCCTTAGCTAAACTCTCAAGGTGGGTTGGTTGCAAAGGATTTTTGCCAAGAGCAATTTTGGAGCAATCAGTTACATCTCTGAAAGGGTGTTTAGCATCACGCCTCCTAATTTCACTTAAAGGGGAGATAAAGCAATTTGTGTGAGAAGTGCCTTTTAAAGTATTTTAACATTTTATAATATAGCTCATTTATGGTGATCGGTATGAACGATTTTTTTTTTTTTTTTTTTAATAATTTGCCCCTTCGGGCAGGCTAAAGCTATAAAGCCATACTGCCTTGTCTTATGTGTTATTTCTGCTGTATCTTAGCTATGGTTATCGTCAAAGTCGTCTTAGTCAAGTCCAGTTCGTATCAGTTCGTGCCAGTCATGCTTTAGTAAAGTAGTGGCGACTTTACTATAAAGCTTTGATGGAGTTTTGGAAGCAACACGAAAACTCATGTTTCACCACATTATATCATTTTCCCACACTCGCGCTTGTAATTCAGCACTTTATGAATAAAACACCACTATTTTTATGCATAAACACTCGACAAAACACTAGTTTTGGAAAAAAATACAAAGGAGCGACAGGACTCTTCCCGCGTTCCCGCCAAAACTCCCGGTATGAACGAGAGAATCAAGGTTCGACTTTTTTTTTTAATTTTTGTATGAGTAAGTTTTGCCATAGCACATTGATCATTTGCTAATGTCAAGTACAGCGAGTGATATTCTATAGAGATTTTGAAAGAATTTTAGCAATTTAGTCATTTTCTGTGTACGGATGGCGTGTATACGTAAGCTTTGCCCTAAGCAAAATAAACGTCAAAATGTGTTTTTTTTTAATTTTTTAGTCTTAGAGCAAAAGTTGTTATTTATACTGTAGTTACAAAATATGATCTTAAGTCTTTATAAGCATTTCATCAGCGGGTAATGGGGTCGGGTCAGAGGTTGAAGTTGGTAAAGCACACCTAGCCTGGAATGAAACTAGCTCTCAAGTGAGGCTGCCGGAACACGCCGTTAGATGCTTGGCGGCTGATTTTCAACTTGAGAGTGATATGGTTTCCTTACGATGTTTTCCTTCACCGGCAGCTCAAGCTCATTGTTAGGGTGTGAATCCACGCCCTTCAGCGTGTGAATCGACCGCGCTAACCACTGAGCTATCATCGTTCATATCGATTTTTCTCTTCACCGATAACCCAAAGACATTGCCAGAATTTAGTGGCTAGATGTAGACGGCATCTTCACAAAGGTCAGAGGCCTCATGTCTTGCTTGCTGTGATAATATTCAGAGCTAGCAAAACCCAATTCAATTGTCAATTGGTTCAGTTGGTGACCCTGACGTGATATGAACACGCAACCTCAAAGTTCTGTGTGTCGCTGTAATGGTCATGAACAGGCGTTATCTCTTACCATCAGGAGAGCGTCTCGTTCGTCTCATTCCTTTTTACATATAAAAAAAAACCTTCTGATGTGGAGTCAGTCAGAGTCACCGTGTCACCTGAGATCTTTCGTTCAAACCCTAGCAGTCGACGCAGACCCCACAAGCAAGCCTATTTTTTATTTAAAGTTAACATTTTCACTATTTATTCACATTGGTTGCTAAAATGTCCAGAATTAAAGACCCGCCTGAAACTGTGTGACCTTTTGTCAATATTTCACAATCGGTGTTCTCTGAAAACGGACAGTACCTATTAACGTACCGACCAAATTATCTATAGAAATGGCCAAACAGGGAACTATCAATTTAGTTGGTCATATTGTTAAAATAAATACGATAGTGCCGCCTCTTTTCATAGCTCATAAATAAATTGTCGCTGTACAACCTTACCTTAGTCTAGTGACAAGGGCCTGCGTAGTTCATTAGATTAGGTTAGTGTATTGCTCAAAGCTTTTGTGAAGGCTTTATCTCTCTAATGCTCGATTCGTGAGACGGTCAGAATCAGAATATCCTTTATTGTATCACTGTATACAAAGATGTTATAGAAATATAGGTATCAACATCAGTGGCGTGGCGTGCCTTGCAACACCTTTGAGTCACAAAAGTTCAGGGCATCGCTGCATTGGCGTTCATTAGATTGAGCCATTCAACGGAGTCTCATAAACTCTGTTATGTCACTAGATGCAGAACGATACAGATTGAAACATAGTAATAGTTAGAAGATAGAAGTTCTTTATATCATGTACCAACTACTTATAGTGACTATATTTACACTACTGCTTAGCGGCAGAATGTCTGTTACTGCAGCTTTGATTCAACGCAATTATATGGCTTTAGAAATTATCTAATATCTTTTGTAATGAGCGTTATAGCAGCGATGCCCTGGTCTTTGTTACTCTAAGTTTTGAGTATCGCAATTCAAATTCAAATTAAATGTCAAATTATTTTATTGACATAAAAACGTTATAGGTACATTTACATTTATGTCACAAAAAAGCAAAAGATATATGTAAATTAAAAAAATCTCATTAAAAAAGAAAAGAAAAAATAAGGCCATGGACAGATGTTATCTTTTACTATCACTAATACTCAATACTTTTACATAAATAAAAACTAACCTAGGAACCAAGCGGTATCCAACAGATGGTAAGCGAACAGACAGTACCTGAAATTATGTTATTATTTAAAATTTATTAAAAATGATTATTGTCTAATTTATGTTTATTGATTTTTATTGTTTTTTTTTTTTTAATATTGTAATTATAATCATTACGTTAGTTCCATGGTTCTTAGGTCGAGCTTTGGTCTGGGACACTACACCTTGGCTCCGTCACGTCAGTAGTTCAGCCCGCAGTGCAGGAACCGCAGCCGAACTAATCCAGCTCAACAAACTAACAAAGTATTCTATTCTTTACATTTATTATGAGTTTGTTGCGCTGTGGAAACGAGGGCCCCGATGTCGTCCGATACGAAAAAATTACTAAAAATTTGTCACAGCGGCTGGTCCTCGCTTCGGGGGGATCTTAGAGCGGGCGCCTACTTATATCAAAAGTTGGGAGTTAATGGGGCACCGCTGCCAGTATCCTGGGACGCCTACAGCGCGTCACCGATTTCCACGACGTCTTTGTTTTATAGTAGGGTTATTTCGTTGTAAAATTATTATTTAGTAATTAAGTTAGCATGAATTATAAAGACAAATAAAACTGTTGTTCCCGGTAAACCATCGCCATAAACGGTTATCACGCGCATGACTACTGCCAGCCGTGCGAAGGCGCACGTATAGAGATAGTGTTAGTACACAATGACTAACTTGTAGCTATGAG
This sequence comes from Biston betularia, assembly GCA_905404145.2. Lineage (NCBI taxonomy): Eukaryota > Metazoa > Arthropoda > Insecta > Lepidoptera > Geometridae > Biston > Biston betularia. Next base: position 1,638,408 of record FR989884.1, read on the forward strand.
TTAAAAAACAAAATCTTCGTTATATGAAGGAAGATAGTGCCATCAAACATACGGCACGGTTGGGTGCCCTTGGGGTGGCGCGCATGGTGTTTCCGCGCACCCCTTAAGGAAAGAGGGGGTCTCCCGTCCCACCCCTAATAGCGAAGGATCCCAGAGAACCAGCGCTCTGGTCAGTCCTGTTGGTTCATTGGTAGTATGTCTGCTCTTTAGCTGAAGGGCGTGGGTTCGATTCCCATCCAGGGCAAGCATTTTGTGATAAAACAAAGGTTTTGTTCTGTGTCTGGGTGTACTGTAAGTATTTACAAAAAAAAACTATTTAAGTATTCTATCAGTTATATGTCTTCCATAGCACAAGCTTTGCTTAGTTTGGGGTCAGATGGCGCTGTGTGTCCTATGATATTTATTATATTATTATACATACAAATGAAATACCGACTCGTCCAAGTTAAGAAGAACAAGACCTTCGCTTCGTTTGGTCAAGTTTATCTAATTTTTTCGACGGTGTAACTCGGTCATAAGTGTTCCGGTAGTTTAATTTGAGAGCAGTTCTCATTACATTCATCGCCACATCCTGCATGTTGACAAATTCATTGTAAAATGGTTGCTATCCTGTTCGGAACCAATTCATTTCGAGAGTTCAATGTATTTATTTAGTTTATTTCCGCTTATCAATTGTTTCAGTTACAACAGTGATGAGGATTTAAATTTAACTAATTTGGCAATAGTTTAAAAAAGCTAAAACAAATTAATTAATTACAATTTGGACGTTTTTAAGGCTAGCGTGAATAAATTTCTTCTAGATCAGCGTGCTCCATCCTCGGCCACACCGTCGGTTCACATTAGGCGAGTTGGTGGCAAAACGTAGATCTATAAACACCAAAGTTTTTGTATCCTCTTCTCGCTGCAGTAACCAGTTGCCGACACGTGTGTCGCCTCTACACGAGGCATCCTCAGGACGTGTTGACTCTTCGAGCGCTTGGTCAAGACTGTATACGTAGCTATAATATTAAAAAAAAAGTAAAATTACATAAGTATTTTATTAGCTTCCTGATTTCTATAGTACAAGCTTTTGCTTAGTTAGGGGCTAGAAGGCGCTGAATGTAACGTTGGCCGATATTTATTTATGAAAGAAAGAAAGAAAAATATTTTATTCTGCAACATTTTTTCTGTTGCACAAAAACAAAAAAACAGAGACAAACAGTTACAAAATAAGGGCATTATGCATGCTTACTGCTTCTTCAGGCTGTAACAGCTGGACGAATTTGGATAAAACTTAGATTGGAGCTATCTTACACTCTTTATTAACACATAGCTAATTTTTATCGCGGGAAACGTGGGTGAAACCTCGTGTTTAGGTAGTAGTAAATAATCTCACCGTTTGCACTCTACAGCCTTTAATTCGGAATTAATCGAAATTTCCTGTCAATTGACAGTTTGATTGGAAAATAATCGAAATTCAGATGCAAGAGCACTTCATCGACGCGAGCTATCATTCAATTTGGTCACAAATGGACGCTGGTTCGTTTGAATCGTTCCAGTGGACCACCTGCTTGCTCTAGTTGCTGGACGAACAAACGTTTTTTATTTTCAAGCTTTAGCAGCACCAGATATTCTACCGCTAAGCAGTCGTGTATGAACATTAGGTGCTGTGTACCAGTTTGAAAGGTACTGCAGCTAGCGAAAGGCTGTGGAGACTAACTATCGAAAGTCATAAAGTAATGAGCGCCAAAATAGTGATGCCCTGGACTTTTTTTTGTTACTCAAAGTTCTATGTATCGCTGCATGAACAGGCGTTATCTCCACATTAGGAGAACGTCTCGTTCATCTCATTACTTTTACGTTACAGAGGTTGTCCATTACCATCCAGCGTGATGTGGACCTTTACACCGGGCACAGTGAGTGGCTGTTAGATTGTTTTTTCTTGTATTGATTTCTGTATAATCATATTGAAATACATAGCCCAGCCTTCCTGTATTTTGCGACGCTATCGTCGAGTAATTCAATTCTGATAATTAGACCTCAGAGCTGTCAAAGTACGCCCCAGATAATATAATACCTTAGTTGAAAAGCCCAAAATTGGAGAGTGGGCGTAATAACAACTCCAGGTTTTAGGCGCTTCATACAATGAATTTATGTACGTACTGCTTTGTTAAATAGGTATCTGTTCACGTTACTACTTATTGTGAAGATACGCCCCGAACCTTGACCTGGCGACCTCTGTGGTCGCCAGGTCATGGTTTGGGGCGTAAGCCAGTGGCAGTACGCACATAATTTAGAAAAGACAGATGCGTGTCGTGGGATTCAAACCCAAGACCTTTAGATTAGAAGCCAGACCGTCTACCAACTAGACAAACGTATTTATTATTACTCTCTTATTTCTTTCGTGAAAATTTGACGATATCTGAAAATAAAAACAAAAGATTTTAAAAACAAGGCACGGTTGTTCACTTGTTGAACTTCCTGAAAAGAATGAATTATTCCGTCAATATTATTAGATCTTACATGAATAGAAATTACAGTCAATTTGGATTGATAAATCTAATAAAAATCGTAGGAGACTCGCGTTTGATTGCCATTTCAAGATGCGGTCTACGATATATAGAGCACGCTCGCCTCGAACAAACCGATCCAAATATTTCTAGTTCCCGGAAATTTTTAAATTCAGGAAACACTGAACGTCTGGGATTTTTATATGAACTTCGGAACTAACTAATAAAATCAAATGATGTTCGTTCGTAAATCGCTGCAAAACGGTTGAATCGATATAAGTGATTTTACTTTAGGCTATAGACATGAGACCGAATCCAGAGCTTTCGCACCGGGTACGAAGTATTGTTGATTTATTCTTGTCAACTCCTGAGTCATCTACTTTTCAAATTAAATCAACTAAAATTATCATCAAACTAAATCAAATAAAATTACTTCAACTGAAATGATTCAAACGCCAGACGCTTGATTGCACACAGACAAATGTCTCCATGTTCATTCAGTATACATGGGTTCTAATAGTGTTGTGCTTGGCACGAAAATTGTAACGATATCGATAAGTAGTGTACATATTAGGGCTGATCTTGAAGACTAAACTCACATACTTAAATGTATTAAAAATGTCGCTGTCGTTTACATTTTTAATAAAATTATAAATATAAATATCGTAGGACATTGCATACAGCGCCATTTGACCCCAAACTAAGCAAAGCTTGTACTATGGAAGTCATATAACTGATAGAATACATAAATACTTTTTTTGTAAAGAATAAAAAGACACAGAATAAACATTTGTTTATACCACAAAATGTTTATCTTGGGTGAGAATCGAATCCACGCCCGTCAGCTCTTGGAGCAGACATACTAGCAATGAACCAACAGGACTGTCAGGCAATTTATATCAAACTAACCGGTCAAACAATGCCTTCAAAATCAGCCTTATATTTTGTCTCTGACATGGGATTCGACGTATGTGAATGTATCACGGTGTGCCATAAAGTTATGTTCGGTTAACTTTTGGTTCTGGATAAAAGTTATTATTATAAATTTTGAGGGGGGGTTGATAAATAAATTATACAAGTTTGTCGCTTAGGGGAGTCAAGACGCTAATATAATATTCCGACGAACCAATTCTGAGGTGGGAAATCTTGAAGGTTCGTAAAGAGTGAAGTCGAAGTAATTTATTGGTTATTACCAATTTAAAAGTCATTTATAAGAATATATTACATTCTGGATCCTAACTTATGGTTTTTTTAATGTTTCTTTTCTCCTTTAAGTCAAAATGGACGAATCGATATTTTATTTGTATTTGTATGTATTTACAAAGCGGGATTCTTTAAATTGGTTGACAAGCTAGGTGTTGACTACAGCTCACTTGATGTTAAGTAACGGTGGGGTTGAAGATGGTAAAGCACATCTAACCTGGAATGGAATTGGCTTTAAAGTGAGGCTACCGGAAAACACCGGCATTTTTCCTGCAAAGTTACGCCTGAATCCAACAGTTAGCATAGATTTTATAATAAGCAATAATTATTCTTTTTAAACAGTCATAATAATTCTATTTAAACAATCATATTTAAATAATTAAATTTGTTCTTATTTAATAACGTAATTTATCTTATTTTTTGTAAATCATAGGTGCTGCGTAGCTGCGCCCTGCGGTGTTACCTGCTACACGTTTTCAAGATAAAAAGTAACCTATGTGTTAATTCAAGGTCTCAGCTACCTTCATACCAAATTTCATCCAAATCCGTTCTGTAGTTTTTGCGTGAAAGAGTAACAAACATCCATCCAAACTTTCACATTTATAATATTAGCGGGATTATTGGATATTCGGTAAGACTTTTTTCGACAAATATTGTTATTAGATACGCACATCACTACTTCTATTACTAGCCAACCATCTCCAAACATTCATTTACGATTCTTTGTCGAGTGATACAACTCCTTATTTTTTCATACCGCAAAACAAACTAGATTATATTCCAATGAGTTACAGTTCAAATTAAAACGTAATCAAAAATGTCTGAGATAAGTATAGAACAAATAGTAGTGATACTATAAAAGATATGAAAAACAGTACAAGTGTAGCTACCAAGTGAATAGCGCCTTTTATTTCCTTTTTGGCGTCTGACGCCCGATCCATTCAGCCAGTATCGAGTTGTGTTGAAAGTGTTGTTAAAATGGTATATACGATACCGAAATGTCTGGAAATTCTTCCAGAGGATAAAGCGAGCATTCAAATGGAGATATTTGTTGCCTTTGTCGGTATGTTTTTAACTGGGAATTCTTTTTAATTCAGCAATAAAGTTTAGATATACAACCTAGAGCTGTAATAAAAATACAGAGTTGGTTACGAAGAACGAAATAACTACGTCACTGTTATCCTTTCATTGAAATGAAGCAATTAAATGAAATTAAAATAATCTGCTACTTGTTTCGTAGAATTTGTTAATTGGGAAATTGTTAGTTAGATTTTTTTGTTGATGATTGACAAGCTAGGTATTTGACCACAGTTCACCTGATGTTATGTGTTGGTATAACTTTCGACTTAGTTTTTTTTTTACAGATTTTTATTTTACAATTTTTTGCAAATGATATGGCGTTATACATCGGCCCCAAACTAGGCTTAGCCTGTATCTTGGTGACCCAGTTAAGCTTACAACCCGGTATCCAACCATCTCTATTCATATTTACTACACTATAGACAATACTTTTTTTTTTAATGTAAAAAGTAATGAGACAAACGAGACGCTCTCCTGATACACTATACTATATACTTTATACTGTACTATAAACTATAAATACTTACTATATACTATATACTTTACTTAAACATTATAAATATGAAAGTAACTGTCTGCCTGTCTGTTACGTTTCACGTCTAAACCGCTGAATCAATTTTGATGAATTTTGGCACAGAAATAAATGTGACCTTAGGCTACTTATTTGCGAAATAAACATTGGATGGGGTGATCGGGAATGAAAATTTGTATGGGGAAGAACCAATGACTTCTCAAGCAAGCCATACAGAAAAATAATTATATCTTTGGTTTTGGTAAGAAATAAAGATTGTTTTCGCGTTTTTGCCTAATCAATGTAAAATAATCTGTGATCGGTGATCTTAATTATTTCTTAATTTACTTACTTACCTTGATGGTACAAACCTAGCGAAGCGGGCGGGTAACAACTTGTAAATATATATTTATGTTACTGTAAAAGCCCAAACTACGGTAAATCCTAATATTTTCTAGTAAAAACTAAGATTTACCAAATCTCAATCGTAAAAGTCCGAACCGTTCTAGGATCATCGTTTATAACGAACTTTTACCACCATTCACTTGGCAAATCTTAGAATTTGCCTTAAAGACACGGTAAATGTTAAAATAAACATCAGAATCAGAATATGCTTTATTGTATCACTGTGTACAAAGATGTTACATAAATATAGGTATCAACAGCGATATCCATCACGGACATACAATATTATATAACTATTTGAATTATATTTATGATGCTACATACAACATGTCAGAAAGCAGTGAAAATATCTAAGAGATGGTATGCAACTTCTGCAGTGCACGAAGGATTACAATTTTAGTAAGATGGCCCTGGTAAACTAATATGAATTTATTATTTCCATCAGGGTTGGTTTGTAGGCTTATAAGATCTACTCGACAACGTGAGTTCATTTCACTATGAAGTGCTTGATGACAATGCCTTTTTTCAAAGTCTTTTGTTTCTTTTAACAAAGTTCACATAGCTTCTCACTGTTTTATTCCAAAACCAACATTTACCAACCGTCACGGGTAAAACCTAGTATGTACTAAATTCTAATGGTAAAAGCCCGAAAAAACCGTTCCTTATTTATAAATTCTTACATTTACCAACTCGTGTTGGTAAATCCTAAGATTTACTGGTAAAACCTAAGATTAACCTATATATCTGTATTTTTAATAAACTATACTTAAATGAATTATATTTAAGTGTATTATATTTATTTATATATAAGTGTATTTTTTAATAATTATTAAGAAATGTTCTCTTTTTTTGTATACAAATATTAAATAATTATAAATCTAGTAAATCTAATGTAACTATAAATGGAATAAATGGAATAACCTATATTAGAGCTTTTACAGTAACATATACAACATGACTGGTGAGACACCTTCGATACTCGAGGACGTGATATTTGGTGATCATATACGAAGAAAAAAAAACTGACTAATAGGTAAACTTAACCGAAAGTTATGTAATTAATTACACAAAACCACGCGAACGCACGAGCTGGACGCTGTAAGGACGCTCGCGCCGGCGACGAGCGGGACTAGCACGTACTTGTCGCGTGATCAAAACATCGTTATCAGCGTCGCGAGTGTATCCACGCTTCATTTATTTACAGGGACATTTAGCCAAAAATTAAGTACCTAATTTTATTACATAATTATAACGAGAAATCGAGTACCGAGTCCTTTAGTATCGTAGGTGTCTCACCAGTCATGCTGTATATTCTTTCAGCTAGTATTCCATTCTTCACGTACGGCATCGAGTCGAGCTCCCTCACGTCTTCAGCACATGGCAGGGATCTCCTGACTCCAGAAGGCGTGCCGTGGACCACCACAGCGCTGGTGATGGCTTCGGTCGTCTCGGCCCCGGTGTTTTGCTGCTGTGTGGACCGCCTGGGAAGGCGCAGTGGCGTGTTTATCGTCACTTTAGTTCAGGCGGTATGTGATCATCATCCGTGTAACTACACATCGTTTGTCATCAGCTTAGAAACTAAAAAAGCGAAAAGACGGAAAAAAATATTTATGAAAAAAGTAGTTCTCTTCTAGGCTTTATAGGAATGAAGAAGTCTAAGTTATACTAAAAACCAAGAAGTCTTGAAGTGTCACTTTTATTTGTCTTGACTTTTTTTATGTAAAAATAATAAGACGCTGGGAGACGCTCTCCTGATGTAAGAGATATTGCATCAACATCAGTGTCCCGTAACATAACATGACACTAATGGCATCGTCGAGAACATTAAATTCCCAGCATAAGAGTTTTTTTTTAAACCAATTTTTGCGAAGTTGTGTCTTCGGGAAGAAAAGGCACAACCGATAGTGCTTAAGGGTATATCAGTTCCCCTTGGCACTACTGGCATCGCTTTGTAGTGTCATTGGGATAACATTTGCACAACTGGTAGTGCCTAAGGGAACAAACATTCCCTAAGGCACAATTGGTTGTGTCGCGGGTAAGTCACGCACTATTAGCTATTTAGCGGCAGAATGCCATCATGTAGCTAGCCAGCTGAGTACTATAAAGTACCCTCCGACCCGCTATGGTTTCCTCACGACGTTTTCCTTCATCGGTAGCCTAAGCTCATCCCTGGAAACGCTTTGTTGGGAAAGTTGTTTTAACTGAAGATTATATTTACCAAATAATGCCATATCCTTTGATCTTCAAGGGTTTACCCACTTCAAATTTTACAACTGGCAATCTCTGTTCGTAATCATGCTTTTATTTGGTTCTTCTAGGCGTCCCTGATCCCGTTATTTTTGCTGAATTCAACGAGCACGCTAATACTGCACGTTCTGGCGGGCGTGGCGGGCGGCGGACTTTTCACCGTCTTGCCAGCGTATTTGGTAGAACTGACATCATTGCGAACTCGGGGTTTCTCTATGCTCATTATGATGTCCATGACCACACTTGGGTAAGCCTTTTTAAGCTAGTGAATCAGTTGTTCTCTAGACAACTTCCTGTAAATCTTCTGCGTAGGTACCACCGCAGTACCAGATATTCTGCCGCCAAGCAGTAGTGTGTAAACATTACTGTGTTCCGGTTTGAAGGGTACTGCAGCTAGCAAAATTACTAGGCTGTTGAGACTATCCATCGAAAGTCTCACAGTAATGAGCGCCGAAGCAACGATGCCCCGGACTGTTTTATTACTCAAATTTCTGTGTATTGCCGCAAGGATCACGGTCAGGCGTTACCTCTTACCGTCTCATGAGTATCTCGTTCGTCTCATTACTTATAAAAAAAAAAATGCCCGAAGGATGTTCAATGGGACACCATTACCTTGTCCATTTGTCTATTCAACTTGTATCTCCCCAACCACGATGTGAAGAGAAACCACTTCCTCAGCTTTTTCAACCAGAAGTGGGGAGGAGTGGCTGAGATCTCAGCAAATTTTCTTTAAACAAAAATTTGAAGTACTTTGTAGCTAATAGTTGTATTATTTCATCGTTTGTCAGGTATATAACAAGACTGGTGATGACCCTAGAAGAGAGAATGTTCCTCATGACAGCGCTGGTGATGCTGCAGATGATCCTGATGGTGTGCGTCTACGAATCACCCAGCTATCTGATGATGAAAGGAAAGCTCGAGGTGAGATTCTGTTAAAATTAGTTCAAACGAACTTCATAGAGTTAAATAATTCGTCAACTTCTGCCGCCAAGCAGTAGTGTGTAAACATTACTGTGTTCCGGTTGTTCAGCTTGAAATTACAGGGCTGTTGAGAATAACCATCGAAAGTCTCAAAGTAATGAGCGCCAAAGCAGTGATGCCTTGAACTTTGTTTTGCTACACAAAATTCTGTGTATCGTTGCAATGGCCATGGACAGGCGTTATCTCTTACAATCAAGAGAGCGTCTCGTTCGGTTCATTACTATTACAAAAAAACAATTGAGAAAGAATTGAAAATGCTGTATAATTTAAGTTAACTTTTCAGAAAGTTTCATTCCTCTTAAGTATTTACTACATAGATTAATAGAACAACCATACCCGGAAGTGCCAAAAACTATAGCCGGAGTTTCCGATGTAATTAAAAGCAATAATCCCGCATTAATACAAAAAAAATGTGTCAAAACCACGATAGTTAACACAGTAAAGATTTTTTTTCTTTTAAATCACAAACAACTCTATTTCGTACAAAAGTTTAAACAGAAAACTTTTAATTGATTTTAACTTGATTTTAGTAGTTTAGAAAGGTCGACGTAAATCTGCTACGTGGTGTATTAGGTAGGAAGAGACGAACTTTCTAGTGATAACTTTTCGCTAACGGGAAACTCTTCTCGTAGGTCAGGATGCAAATGCGAGGTTACGCGGTAGGGTGGTATTAATCTGAAAGGAGGTCTCATAACTACAAAACAATAGCTGTTTGAATAACGACTTTTTTCGTGATTTCAGGGTCGGTCCCATAAGTAAACATTGTTCATGATGATGAGTACAAAGACATCCTTTCGGCTCAATACTACCGTTCCGTTGAATCTCATGAGTGCTGTAGAAGATTATCTCCAGATTAATTTGGCATGTATAGACCGATATTAGATAGATAACTTAGGAAAGACAGAAGTGCGTGCCATGATTCGAACTCAGACCCTCCATATTGGAAGTCAGAAGGTCTCCTGACTAGACTGGCGTCATTTTATACTTGTATACTAGCGTCTTTTTAACGATTATATCCTTTCATGTTAATATTTCTGTTCCGCGTAACCTCTATGTACGCACTCTACACTAACGTAGCTTTACTGAGTGTTCTCAAATTGATCAACGATGTTAAGCAACGGACGGTCCGGTCAGTTTTCGGATGGGTGACCATTAAATAAAATATCTTTGTACTTCTTTGTTATTTATAAACTTACTAGCGACCCGCCCCGGCTTTGCATGGGTGCAATGTATAGCACATAATTATGCATGTATTAACCTTCCCATTGAATCACTGTCTATTGATGGTAACCATATTAAAATCCGTTAAAATATCTAAGCGTACAGACGGCGGGAAGCGACTTTGTTTTATACTATGAAGAAATTTAGACACAAGTATTTAATCATAAGTACTTATTATCATTAAATGATTATTTTCCTGTTTCCCAGAGATCAAAGAAGACGTTGTCGAGATTAAAACGGTTGCCGGAGGACAGTCCAAGTTTGCAGAAACAAATAGACGCAATGAGAGATGAAAGCGAGCGCGCCAGGTCGCGGGGAAAAATCACTTTGATTAGTTTCTGTGAGTACTTTTCTGTATGCTTAAATTATATGGCTTTGGAAGACGCCCAGTAAATTGGCTTTCGTTGACTTCTTGAGACACACAATGCTACGTGATTTCACCCGTTTTCATTGTTCTACGATTGTACGTACACACCGTTTCATATTTTAGAAAATAAATTATTTTTATACTAAAATTTAAGTTTATATTATAGTAATATTTTCGAACTCAAAGAAATACTAACCAGTAATTTTAGGGATAAAAAGTAACGTACGTGTTTATTCTAGGATAAACTATTTTCATTTCGAATGTCGCATAATTCAATCGTTATAATGATATTATTATGTTGATCTACGAAAATGTCCAGCAACAGTCCAGACGTTTCGCACGGTGTGACGTCACATTCTCTTTGGTGTTCACGGTCACGTCCCTAAATATATAATTTTGCGAAATTTATTGTTTAAAAAGAATTACATTATTTTACAATAAATAATTTTGTTTTTGTTATCCTGATAAATAAATTATTAATTAGAAAATCTAATCTAATTTTTGCGTTTCTTGTGAACACAAGCTTATTCTAATCGAAATAAGGACCTTTCTCCTTTTAACTATTATCAGTCCATCTCCATTTATTAGGCCTCCCCTCTCTTTATTAATATCCTAAAGTTTAAAAGTTACTTTTAAGTTTTCGCGAAGTTATGTCTTGGACTTTTATTTAATACTAAATGTTTTGGATGCCGCTGCAATGATCATGGATAGGCTTGTTCTTATTGTCAGGTCTTTTCGTTCATCTTTTTACTTCTTACTATAAAACGATCTTAACTTTCAGACAGAAACAAGATCTGGTGGGACGCCTTCAAGATAGGTCTCTGTCTGTATACCGCCATGGTCTTCTGCGGGAGCGTATTATTTCTGGACCAGCAGAAGACTTTGATACAGCTGAAGGTGGACTTCGACCCTGATAACAAGCTAGTACTAGCAGCTATAGTCGCTGGTAGCTTATCTACCCTAGTATGCGTGACGTTTTTGGATAGAAAAGTGAGCATATTTTAAGCAAGTTTTACTTAAATGATAGACCACTTTGGCAGGATGTCTTGTAGATAAATATCTCTGCAAAATCAGATCTTTTACCGTCAAGCGAGCGAAATAAATAAACTACATAATTTACAGTTAATTTCGTTATGTCACTTAAAGTTCAAGTTGCAATGGTCATCATACATCATATCTCGTCTTGTTAATTCCAATATTCTTTACCATATATAAGTAAGATTTGATTCATGTTATGTATTCATAATTATGTTCAGTCTCTCTAGGAAATCAGGTTTCTTCTTCTACGAAACTCATCTTGGTCCTGTCCCATGATTATCCAGGCTAACCCCCAAATTTTTACGATATTGTCTATCCAACGAGCATTGGACGTCAGACGTCAAATTTTATTTTAATTGTTTCAGTATCTTTTGACGATTGGCTACTTGACCATGGCTCTCTCGTCAGGGGTGCTAGCGGTGTATACTCAAGCGGATTTGACGGTGGCAACCCTACGATGGGTACCAGTTGTCGCATTGGCGACTCTAGTTTTGGGATATGGGATGAGCTGGGCGCTACATATCGTCATACTGGCGGAGTTGTTTGGGATAGAGGTACGAATTCAATAACATATTTTTTTATCAGCAACCCACCCTGGCTTCACCGAAAGCTGATAGTAACCGAAGAAAATCCGTTGCGTAGTCAAGCGAGCGAAATAATTTCGAAAAACTAACCGAACAAACAACGCGAAATGTAACTTTATTTTACACTATTTAGTAATTAGATCATTTAAAGGTAGGATAAAGAATAACAAAACTATTAAAGTGTAAGAGATTCCTTCATTTCTACTTTTACAATAAACGAGCGGTCGCCCGCATAGTTCCTGTTCCCGTGGGAATACAGGGATAAAAAGTAGCCTATGTCACCCGGGGATAGTGTAGCTTCCCAACGGTGAAAGAATTTTTGAAACCGGTCCAGTAGTTACGGAGCCTGTTCAATACAAACAAACAAATAAATAAACAATTGTTGTTTGTATTGTTAATTATGTTGAAATGTGTTTTATGTCTCAAATAAAGTGTTGTCTATTGTCAAATCTTTCCTCTTTCTAATAGTATAGATGGATTATGGTTTCGATTTATTTAAGAGTCTAACTATTTCTTAAGTAGCGTATTTTTGCGCTGTTGTTTAATCGCACTCTAATATTATAAAAGCGAAAGTTTGTATGTGTGTTTTTACTTTTTCACGCTAAAACAGCTGGACCAATTTTGATGAAATTTGATATATGGAGGTAGCTGACAGTCTGGATTAACAAATACTTTTTATCCCGAAAAAGCAGTGTTCACGTGGGAACAGCGTGTAACACAACGGGGCGCAGCTAGCAACATATTATTTTTAGATTTTGAATCTGACATTTATTGCTTTTTTTCTTCTAATTCTTTTTTTTTGATAATTTGATTTTTTTTTACAGCTACGAGCAACGATTCTTGGAATTCTATTTTCCTACTCGCAACTGATGAAGCTAGCCCACGTACACACCTTCCAATACCTCGAAGACTACGTCGGTATCTTCACCTTGTTCTATATATTCGCCGGTATAAACTTGTACGGTGCAGTGTACACCTTGTTCGCTGTACCGAACATCAAAAATAAGACTTTTAAACAAATAGAGAAACAATTGAAGAGGATCCCATTGCCTGCGTAAACAAATAAACAAAATACATTAAAGAAAAACAAATAAAATTAAATAGATTGTACATAAAATGTATCTACTGAAAATAGAAAAGGTGGGAAGCATCTCGCACTCACGAAATTTTTTTACGGATACAAGTACTTTGGGATCGTGATTCGAGAAATTCTTAGCTCAGTGGTTAGTGCTGGCAAACAATTTTTTTTTAGTGACGGTGGATTTCCTTTGGATGCTCATTCCGCGGTCATTATTAATAATGATAAGGGCAATGAACCCATTTTAATTTAGCACGCCCAAAGCTTACAACCTTATATTGTAATGCTTTAAGCGCGGCCAAGTTTCAAAAGGAACGAGAGTGGAAAAGATAGCATTTGTTTTGTCTTTTATCTTGTCTATTTTTCCTATACTTAGTTTATGCATTATTTTAATAAAAACAATGATTTTGTTGGTTTTTTTATTTGGAGATTCAAGATATGTAAATGGTTTATTTATACAATCCATGACAATTTTTAGTAAGTTAGTACATTAATTATTTCAAATAAATTTGCGCATGTTTTTTTACATTCTGTGACATTTAGATGTTTAATCGCTTGTAATTGTTTTAAATACCTATACCTAATATAAATCGCGCTGAAACATGTTTAGGAAAATAAATAACATGTGGCATGTCAAAATTACAGACCCCAGATTATCAAAGCTGTACAGATCTATACGTAATATTGCTTCGTAGTAAGTTTTCTTTTAATGTAAAAGTTATGAGACGAACGAGACGATCGCCCCTGATTGTATGAGATGACGCCTGTCCATGACCATTGCAGCGATACACAGAACTTTGAGCAGCAAAACAAAGGCCAGGGCATCACTGCTTTGGCGCTCGTTTCTTTGACACTTTTGAAGATTAGTCTCAACAGCCCTGTATTTTCACTAGCTGTAGTACCCTTCACACTGGAACACAGTAATGTTTAAACACTACTGCTTGGCGGTAGAATATCTGGTACTGCAGTGGTACCTTGACGACCTCCTGCTAAGGAGACGTACTACCAAGAAAGTACGTATTTGTTTGTGTGTTGTATGATAAGCTAAATGATCTTCATCCCTTTTCTACGCAACATCTACACTATTATAAAGAGGAAAGATTTGATTGTTTGTTTGTTTGTATTGAATAGGCTTCGAAACTACTGGACAGATTTCAAAAATTCTTTTACCGTTGGGAAGCTGCGCTATCCCCGGGTGACATAGGCTACTCTTTATCCCTGTATTCCTATGGGAACGGGAACTATGCGGGTGAAACCGCGAGGCGTCCGCTAGTTACCTGACCACACTACTAAGTTTGACCACAGCTTACCTGATGTTAAGTGAAGGTGTGATCGAAGATGGTAAAGCACACCTAGCCTGGAATGGAACTGGCTCTCAAGTGAGGCTGCCGGAACACACCGTTAGATGCTTGGCGGCAGATTTTCAACTTGAGGGTGGTAGCTAGCCAGCCGAGTACTAAAGTACCCTACCACCATGCTATGGTTTCCTCACGATGTTTTCCTTCACCGGCAGCTCAAGCTCATTGTTGGGGTTATTTATGGAATAGCCCCGTACTGTAAGCTTATTGCGATTTGCTCACGAAGTTGCTATGCAACTGCAAATCTTATTGCGGCGTCATACGATATACGGTCGTGTAGCTTTTTCGTGAGCGCTTAACAGGATTCCCAGTAAGAAACTCACTCACAGTGCGGAGACAGATAGTTTTTACGAATTCAAAATCTCATAATAAAAATCGTTCACATTAAAAGGTAGTAAAACTATTGTCAAATTGTCCTTAGCTTAGTTAGCAGTGTGGCTTGCGCTTAAAGTGCTGTTATTTTTCGTACCTACAACAAAGTATCAAAAACTTAAATGTTTTGTTGAACATTTTTGTCATCTGTAACTACTTAAATGAAAGTTAATAAGCCACAAAGAAATATATACAGAACCGAAATTAATTATGGAAAACAATACATATCTACTTTAATAAAATAAACTATTTAATCTAAAAAGCCGCTAGTAGTGGCAGTAGGTTCCAATGCGCAAAGATTAAGTGTTGTCATACAACGTGGCAATGGAGTCAGCATTTTGGAAACTATTCCCTTCTGTACTCATTTTCTTAATCTGTAGATCACCTTTAAGCGATCACTATCGATAAAATTATTGCTACAACTTTAATCACCATCACACTATCCTGCAATAGTTTAACAAAATGTGTACCTACTCTTTCATATATAGGTAGATATTTTTTTCGTTCGCACCAGAATTGAAACAAAAACATTCAACATTCAAATAAAATGCCACAATTGGCGGCCTCCCAATTTTTCCCAATAGTTACACATGCATATTATTGAATATACTAGTGATATATGTGGGTGACTATTTCATACCACTTGAAATAATACTTGTCAATTTATTATCTGCGCATAATTTTGCCAAAAATATACGTTATCTGTACCCATTATTAACTTTTGATAAATTGATACGAAACGTCAACCAGCAGTTATTGTGAGCGGTACCTTTGTAAAAATATCAATTTGTTGTAGGTATGTCAGTGAATCACCAACACAAACGAAAACTAGATATGCAGTGACGTTTTACTCTTTTTTAGGGTTCCCTACCCAAGGGGATAAAGCGGGACCCTATTACTAAGACTCCGCTGTCCATCCGTCTGTTACCAGGCTGTATCTCATGAACCGTGATAGTTAGACAGTTGAAATGTTCACAGATGATGTAATTCTGTTGCCGCTATAACAACAAATACTAAAAAATAGAATAAACTAAACATTTAAGGTGCTCCTATACAACAAACGTGATTTTTTTGCCGTTCTTATAGATGATGGCACGGATCCCTTTGTGCGCGAGTCCGATTCGCACTTGGCCGGGTTTTTTTTTGTTTTTGGCGTCGCGCTGTGTGAATTTGCCACTGTCAAGTATTTCGATATTTTCCATTGTATAACATTTTTTCATTGGACATATTTTCGAATGTCGGAAAAATAGCGTTCCACCACATAATATTACTTTCCCACACCCGCATTTATAATACGGTCCCTTATGAATACAAAAAAAAAAACAATATTATTATACGTAAATTTGAAAAAAAAAACAAGTTCTGGAAAATATTATACATGAGAATTGGCACAATGCACGAAGGCTCCATGCCTGAAGAATTAAAAAAATGCGGCCATTTGACCTTCTTGTTTTCCCGCCAGAACTGCGACGTTTGAAGGTTATACATACTTTAAAGTTCTCTTCTAGGTTCTGTTTAAAATTTTTTTGTTACTCAAATTTCTTGGTACTCTTTGCAATGGTTATGGACAGATATCTCTTATCATCAGGAGAACATCTGTAGTTCAAAATAGTCATGTTTGTTATGAACGGAAGTACCAAGATGACAGATGAATGAACAGATCATTCACGAATTTGTTCGATCAATAAATTCACTCAAATGTTCATTCATGCCTATTGTTTTCGGCCACTTCTCAGAATCAGAGGTTATCGTGAACGTGAGATGCCAAATAGAAACAATAGATTACATTTCGAGTTGGTGCAAGCTTGCGTAGGTATTTATTACTGAATAACGTGATAAGAATTTAAGCTAGGATTAGGAGTTTTGGCGGGAACGCGGGAAGAGCGTGTCGCTCCGTTGTATTTTTTTCCAAAACTAGTGTTTTGTCGAGTGTTTATGCATAAAAATGGTGGTTTTTTATTCATAAAGTGCCGAATTACAAGCGCGAGTGTGGGAAAATGATATAATGGGGTGAAACATAACTTTTCGTGTTGCTGCCAAAACTCCACCGAAGCTTTATAGTAAAGTCGCCACTACTTTACTAAAGCATGACTGGAATTAACTGACACGAACTGGACTTGACTAAGACGACTTTGACGATAATTAGCTACGAGCACACTTATTCAAATTTTGAAACTTGAAAATATATAAATACTTGACACTGGCAAATGCTGAAACGCGACGCCAAAACAAAAAAAAAAAAAAAAAGGTAGGATATGGTGACTCGAATGGAAAAAAATCAGTTAGTGGAACTGGCTAGCCATACCTACTAGCGCCAGATCCCCCATTTGAATATGCATATTATGTACATTATTTCCAGTTACTTTTTAATTTAAACAATTTAAAACATGTAAAGTAATAATATTCACATAATATAACCTAATTCATGCAAACTAGGTACGTAATTTTATTATTATACTAGCAGCTCGCCCCAACTGCGCACGGGAAAACAAAACTCGATTAACATTATAAATTTAACGATCCAGTAGTTGCGGAGTCTACTCAAAACAAACAATCAAATCTTTCCTCTTTATAATAGTAAAGATAGATATAATTAAAACTACGCGGGGGGATGATAGTAGTTGGGCGATGAAATACGTTTACCGTAGTAGTTTTGAAATTAAGGTATAATTAATTTCTTATTTTACATAATTTTGGTAAAAATTTAGGTTTTCTTTCGTGCTGTATTTCCGATCTAAAGTATTGTTCATTAAGTGAGCAAAATTCAGTTTTAATATGTATCGGCAGTATTTCACAATATTTAAAAAGACCCAAAGCATTGTCAGTGCACTGGCGATTAATTTTTTGTCGTACTATTAACTTTTATAATCTTTACTGAAGATTGTGTATTTGGTCTAAATATGTTTTAAATGTACGACCGTAGTTTTAGTTTCAATTAAACAAAATAAAATAACTAAAAATAATAACTACTCTAAAAGGCCGCTATCAATGGGAATAGTTCCCAAAACGCGCCCCATTGCCGCGTTGTATGGCAATACTCAAACGCTGAGCAAAATAAAGGCCAGCGTTTTGTTCACGTGTGGCGTCGACCAAACGAAATGACAATTCTTTAAAAATTTTTTTTGCTCCCGGTTCCCACGGTCCCAAAGTTTCAACCCATGCTCAAATATGTACCCACTGTCCAGGGTACTATACTTGCGCCTTTTGAAGTCTTCTGCAAATTCCGCCGCTGCGCCAGCCCTAATCTGAGTTCTTGGAAGATGTGACGGCGCAAATGTGTCAACGCAAGTGGCGTCCCATACTAAAGGCCGTCCCATCTTCCAGGGAATCAAAGTCATTCCGTCAGGTCTCTTACCATCATCTCTTATAAGGCCACTCGGCTCTAAGATGGCTGCGCAATTGGCGGTGGTAAGAGCCCGGCGGATAATGTCATTAAGACTGGCGTGCCGCGGAATCCTACGACCGTAGCTACTGTACCAGAGCCCTATACATAGTGAGTATCAGAAACTAGTACACGACTTTTTATAATGTAAAAGTTAGCTAGTATCGCGCGCAGTTTAACACACACTTTGTCTACCTGCTCAGCCCAGTTAAATCTATAGTCAATGATGAGTTATTTTTTCAAAAATACCTTTAGGTACTTTTTCATAAAATACTATGAAGATATTAAAACACTTCACTGGTAAATGCAAAAAGAGCGACGTGAAAAACAATGACGAAGTATGGCATCACAAAGCGGCGTCCTACGTGGGGCATTCAAAGCGTCCGCGCGATCTGATTTGACGACATACGAATTCAATATTGTGTTTTGACTGCGGGTTTGGCCTACGAGCGCATGAATAGTCCCGCACCACAAACGTTAACAAAATAATTTCACCGCAACCAATTTGCGAGAAAATATCAGTCCAAATAAACTCATCATCATCTCAACAGTAGGACGTCCACTGTCGGGCAAAGGTCTACCACAATAATTTCTATGAAGATCGGTTGGAAGCGGCACGCATCCAGCATGTTATTGCTTCTTTCTTCGTCTTCATTTGGTCGTCTGTCCATCTTGTAGGTATCCTACGCTGAGCTTGTTAGTTCATGGTCTCCAGAGACTTCAGAGCTTCACAGCCCTATCAGCCATGAGTTCTACGTGCTATATGCCCTGCTTGCTTACTCGCTGGGCTATGTCGTTAACTTTAGGTACGTAAACTGTAGTCAAATAAATGAATAAAGCAGTTTCCAATTAGATACTTCCATCAGACATGCTGTCCCACTTCCCGTACATTTTTTATACAAATCAGTAGTTTTTGAGTTTATTCGTTACGAACATTCAAAAATACAAATCTTTCCTCTTTATAATATTAGTGTAGATAATAAGTAAATCTCACAAATAGATAATATATTAGAACCTCAGATCGCGCTACGCCGCGTCGTAAAGCTACGCTTTCGCGTCAAGACCGCTCAGGTAGGACGCCGCGTAATTATTTGGTTGGTACCTACCTAAAAATCAAGCTAATATCTACGCATCAGCTTTAGGCTTTGTAATGGAAAACACGGTATCTCCTGGGATAACGAGTTTATTGCGAACCCGCAGTGTGAAGGCTCTATTTACCGAAATTGTCAACACGTCACGTATAAATGAACTCTTTTGTCTCGGGAAAATGATAAATTTTGCCGCAAAAATGTATCTCCCCATGTGGAAAAGACAACACAATTTATTTTCCATCTGTTAAAATAATACCATATAAAGGTTCGTATAAAACGCAATGTTATATATATTCATAAACGTTGCTAAAAGTTAATCCATACTTAAAATGCTTTGTTAACTTCTCAATTGCGTGAAATATTACGTGTGAAATCGAGACAGGTAGACTAATTTTAAGCAACGTTTGTAAGTAAGGCTTATTATTATTTCAGATTGACTCTATTCTCGGCTTAACATTTATTACAGAAATAAGTATTTAAGTTTATTCTATCAGCCTATTCTATATTATATATTTACTATGGAAACTGACGTAGTTTTGCTAATATTTGTTTTACTTATACGGGATTATTCACGTTTAACGGTGGCCTTCATCATGGAGACAAAGCTGAGTACAACGCGCGCGCGGGCTCGTCTTGCTTCTCACTGCGGGCTGTGCGCCTCGCACGTGAAGATAGCGGTAATTGCGCGGGGGTGGGGGCGGGTAATGTACCGTGATGCGCCGGCGCGCTCGGGAACCCTTCTTCATCGGAATCCTCCTCTACGATGTCAGGAATATTCAAGCACATAGAGCTCACTGCGACAAAAAAAAAAAACAGTTTTTTTTATGGATGACAGGCTAGGTGTTTGACCTCAGCTCACCTGATGTTAAGTGAAGGTGTGGTCGAAGATGGTAAAGCACACCTAGCCTAGAATGGAACTGGCTCTCAAGTAAGGCTGCCGGAACACCGTTAGGTGCCGGAACACCGCTAGGCAGATTTTCAACTTGAGGGTGGTAGCTAGCCAGCCGAGTACTAGAAAGTACCCTACCACATTATTTTAAGTTATTTTATTTTGTTTAGTTGAATTGAATTTCTATTGTTTTGAGTGCAATAAAAGTTATGTCTTTGTTTTTCTCATAGAACAAGCTTCGTTCAGTTCAGACTTAGTTGCCGCTGTGTCATTATAAAATGTAAAAACATTTATCTTCAGAAAATTTACTGCTGATAATTTGGAAAATATATTTTTCTATATCTGGCACATATGAAACGGTTGTTCAAATCAGGCACAACCGTTTTAGTTTCCAACAGCATCTTCTAAGAATTTTTATTCTAAAGCTTCACTTTTTCTTAAGCATGTAGATAAATCATACTGTAGGATCTTATAAATTGCGTTTATGATACTTACATACATAAAAATCTGCTACTCTTATTCACATTTTGTTGCGTGAAAACCCATGTTGGGCGCCACAATTCAAAGCTTGAAAAATGCTGGCAAATTTATTTGCGGTAACATAAGAGCTAAGCAGATAGCAAAAGTGCTGTAATAAGCAGTATGGTATCTAAGAGAAATACTACAACTCGATAAACACTATACGTAGGAATCTGAACTGGCCAAAATAAATAATAAAATAATAAATATCGTAGGACTATACACACAGCGCCATCTGGCCTCAAACTAAGCAGAGCTTGTGTGATGGAAGTCAGGTAACTGATAGAATACATAAATACTTTGTTTTTTGTAAGTACATACTTATAATACATACAGAACACCCAGACACAGAACAATATTTATTCACAAAATGTTTGCCCTGAGTGGGAATCGAACGCACGCCCTACAGCTCTCAAGGCATATATACTACGGAGCATATAATGAGTCAACGGGGCTGTCAGATGGGAGTTGTAACAGCAAAAAAGACCGAATTCTATGTACTTTAAAGAGAACTTTCTACTTTTTAATTTGTCTGCTTATATCGAGTTGAAGTAACAAAAATATGACGTCACGCGTGACTGAAACGCTGGTCTCTATTTTGCGCCGAGATTATGACGTATTGCTATACAATGAATCCAGAGCTTTGGGAACTGTTGCCATTAATAACGGCTTTTTAGAATAGCAGATAGTTTTTATTGTAATATATAAGTGTTATTGAAATAGTTGTTATTGTAAATTTTAGTTTAATACAAGTCGGTTAGGTTTTCATTTCTTTTTCTTATAAATTCAAAACACAGAAGTGCGTGTAACCTTTCTTTGTAATTTTTGTGATTTAATTTCGTATTGTGTCTTAGAATTAAAAAAATAAGTTTATTCAATATATGAATTAAAATCTGTGGAGTGTAAAATAAGGTGTACGATGCGTTTTTCTTCTCTGCACCTTTATCGATTAGCGCTCTTTATTTAATGAATGAATGAATCATTTTTATTTATTTGTCTGGGTAAACTAGGTACATATACCCTTTTACATTAAACTTAGCTTGTACTCTGAAGGTTAGACAAATTTGTTTATACTCCATTTCCATCCAGGAGTTTTGGCGGGAACTCGGAAAGAGTCGTGTCACCCCGTTATATTTTTTTCCAAAACTAGTGTTTTGTCAAGTGTTTATGCATTACAATGGTGGTGTATTATTCATAAAGTGCCGAACCACAACGAGTGTAGGAAAATGATATAATGTGGTGAAAAATGACTTTTCGTGTTGCTTCCCAAACTCCATCGAAGCTTTATAGTAAAGTCGCCTACTTTACTAAAGCATGACTGGACTTGACTGACACGGACTGTACTTGACCAAGACTGGACTTTGACTATAACTATACCTACGAGACAACTTAATAAACTTTGGAAACTTGAAAATATGAAACACTTGACACTGGCAAATGCTCAAGATGCGACGACAAAACCAAAGAAAAAAAAGAAATGATAAAAAAAGTATGTTTTATTTTCATCAACATGTGTTTTTAACATGTTTATTGATATATTTAAAAAAAAAATACGGATTGTAATCTATAAAGTATTTTGTATAACGCACAAGTTTAAGAAAGATATTTTTTTTTATGTAAAAGTGTTGAGACGTACGATGCGCTCTCTTGATGGTAAGAGATAACGCATCTCCATGACCATTACAGCAATATACAGAACGTTGAGTAGCAAAACAAAGTCCGGGGCAAAAAACGCTAATCTTTGTTTGTAGTGCCCCCGCGTATAAAACTCTTTTTGTATTCGCATAGCAACATGCCCTAACTGTTAACACATGACGCTGATAGCCTGGTACCCCAGCGTTCTCCTTTGTCACGATTAGCTAGCATCCCGGTAATTATTTGTCTCTTTCTGTTTTTATTGTGGCGATAGCCTCGTGTTTGTCAGGATTTGTTAGTAATCGTTCTTTTCTGGTTACCCTTTTAAAATCTTACGTTTCAGTCTACACAGTTGATTTATTTTATTTTTACACGACTGTCCAAAAAAAGGAGTGTAATGTTTTCAAAGTTTCGTGTATGTATGTTCCTTTATTACACCATAAATTTTAAATACCTGAACCTGAGTTTGGATATATGGGGTATAGTTACATCATCTCGAGTGCAAAAAAGTAACATTTTTTTGAAAACATAAAACCTATTTATTCGTGGTCATTCGTGTTTTTTTTCTAATTTTATTAAGTTCGCTTGTTTTTTTATGTTAAAGTAATGAGACAAATAGAACACTGCTGGGATAGTAAGAGATAACGCATGACTATGATCATTGCAGCGATACACAGAACGTTCAGTAGCAAAACAAAGTCCAGGGCATCGCTGCTTTGGTGCTCATTACTTTTTTTTTATGGTTGACAGGCTAGGTATTTGACCACAGCTCACCTGTTGTTAAGTGACGGTGTGGTCGAAGATGGCACACCAAGCCTGGAATGGAACTGGCTTTCAAAAGAGGCTGCCGGAACACACCGTTAGATGCTTGGCGGCAGATTTTCAACTTGAGGGTGGTAGCTAGCTAGCCGAGTACTAGAAAGTACCCTACCACCATGCTAAGGTTTCACGTTGTTTTCCTTCACCGGAAGCTCAAGGTCATTGTTGGGGTTCGAACGCACGCCCTTCGGCATGCGAACCGACCGCGCTAACCACTGAGCTATGTTCGACGTGTGAACTGACCGCATTAACCACAGAGCTATCATCGTTACAAAAACCCATAACGTTTCTTTACTTAACTATCCCTTGTTCAGGGATAAAGTTACTGGCTTTTATTCTAGCACGAGTGTGGGTCAATTTTTTTTTGCTTGACATAATTGATGAACGTCGAGGCGTGTACTGTTCGTGATTTTTTTATTGAAACATAAAAGGAAAATAGGCCCTTTTCTATTGAAATACGCCCATTCATCAATTCTTTTGTTACTGAATCCATCCACGCAATCCTGTCATTTAGTATTAAATCGCTTTATTATATTTGGCAAAATGAAAGTTTATAAGAACCAGATGCGACGTGAACAAAAACTGATAAATATATAAATAAATATACCTCCAAGAATTAAAACTATTCTGTATGTAAGTATACAATTCCGTATCCGTTATTCCGTTTTTATAATCTTTGACATCTTTTTTATTATTATTTTTGACATTTTTTATTTTCTTTTTATGACATTCATTTTGACATTGTTAGTTTTTGTAATTGTGAGGTAATTGTTATTGGGTGTACCCGTTTTTTCCTCAATAAATAAATAAATAAATAATCTGTCCCACAGCTGGGCGTGAGCTCATCATCATTCTTCAGCTTCATCTTCATCTCTGTGACAGCAACATGACAGTCCCATCGTATTTTCTATAATGATTTTTTAAAACTCATCATCATCATCAGCCTATCGAAGTCCACTGCTGGACATAGGCCTCTCCCAACACACGCCACTCAGCCCAATCTTCGGCTTTTCGCTTCCATCCACCGCCAGCTGTCCTACGTATATCGTCACTCCATCGAGTCTCAGGGCGTCCTACGCTAAGTTTGCCAATTCGCGGTCTCCACTCTAGAACACGTCTACCCCAGCACGTCTACGTCTACTATCGGACAGCCAGGAGCTTTAAAAAGCGTCACCGCTTCATGGTTGATGTTCCAAAAGCTCGAACTAAGCGGGTTGATTCCACCTTTTTCATGCGTACCGCTAGACATTGGAATCTGCTGCCCGAGTGGGTGTTCCCCAATGAATATAGTCTGGGTACCTTCAAGTCGCGAGTGAATCGGTTTCTTCTAGGCGAGCGTGCTCCACCATAGACCGCATCTTCGCTTAACACCAGGCGGGATGGCGGTCAAACGCAAGCCCAAAGCAAGCAAGCAAGCGGTACTATAAAAAAAAAAGTTTTCGGTTCTGCGACAGATATGTCCAGCCTATTGCCACTTCAGCTTGCTAATACGCTGAGCTATGTCTGTTACTTTAGTTCTCTGGCGAATTACTTCGTTCCGGATACGATCCCTTAGAGAAATGCCAAGAATAGCTCTTTCGATACATCTATTTGATAATAATTTTACGAGATTTGACTTGTAACATTGGTGTTATCAATAAAATATTTGTATTTTGTATTTGTACCATCGTCTGTTCAGATGGTAAGTCACCTCAAGTGCTGGAGGCAAACACATTCCACCAGGGCACTTCGTTTTCAACTCCAAGTTCGCCGAGTTGTTGACCAACTTTAAGTAGTGAAAAGGCACTTGATATGACAGATACATGATGACGACAGATATGAATGTAAAACTACCTATGTCACTACGCTCAAGTCAATAATCAAGCTTCTATATAGAATTGTAGTCGAATTTCGCTGTTCTGCATAACTTGAAGATCTGGCGTACACCGCGACTATTCTGGAACAATCGATATTACTTGATTTACAAAAAAACTTGATAATTTTGTCTTTACACACCACACCATGGCCAAACCCATTACACAACTGCTTTGCGGCAGAATATCTGATAGTGCGGTGGCATGCGGTGGCAAAATCCACAGAGTGCCAGACTAAAAACGAAAAAAAGTCTTTTAAATTGACTTTGACAGCTGTGTTTCTCATGCCCTTTTTTCCTTTTTTAAGTCGCAGCGATACAAAGTACTTTGAGTAACAAAACAAAATCATCATTATTTTGACTACGCAACGGATTTTGATCACGTTTTTTTTTTTATTGATATAATTCAAGAGGAAGAGAAACACTGATAATTTTAGAGGTTGTCGTAAATAAACCCTCTTTTTGCGCTTACATTGCAACCGCTAGCTGAACCCTACGAGATTAAGATTACTGAACGGATTATCATGCGAACTTCACCAATAGATAAAATTATTCAAGAGGAAGGTTTATATTTATACTTGCATATGAACCACATTAGTATCTACACTGCACCCGTGCGAAGCCGGGGCGGGTCGCTAGTACATTTACATAACTAGAAATGTATTCTGTCATTTATCTGGTTTCAAGGTTGGTTTAATTTGGTTTAGTGCAGTAAATGTTACACAAATTTTATTTACTCAAATGTGAATTGGACAGAAAATATATCGAGTGGTCCAGAATAGACATTCTAGCCCACTCTAGGTTAACAATGCGGCTTGATTGCAGCTATGCAGTGCAAATAACCACTTATATGTTTCTAAGAGCGTTTAGGCACAGAATAGAGATAGGTAGTGGCAAAACTTTAAATAATATAATCTGCATGGAATTGACTACTTATTTAATGGCTAACTTAAACTACTGACCTGGTTTTTGTCGATATTAAAAACCTGAAGGAAGAATTAATTTAAATTAAAAAAAAAGTCTCAAAATAAAATTCATTTCGTAACACGGAATACCTAAGCGATCACATGAAGATACATTAGTTGCAACTTCAATTTATTATTTCATGAGCTACCCACCCTAGCTTTGCACATACATAATGTATGTATGCAATGTGTCTTAGCGAGTGTCTGGATAAAATATGTCAAAAACACTGATGAACGAAAAAAAATATGTCAACATAAAAAAATGTGTCAATAACAATATGGTCAATTTAAAAAAAAAAGAAATATTTCGTGGCCAAAGTATGAAATTAGCATTACGTACTAATTTTTTTTATGTAGGATGAAATAAAGAATTTACCCTTGATATTTACACGGTTCTGCCATCTGAAGATCGCTTAATCCATTGCGATAGAAATTTGGATTCCATAAACTGTGTGAAGGCATTTTATAGGTAATGCTGGGATTTTCGCTTATCTATCTTCACGTGAAAACCTGTATGTAAAAACAATTGAAAGTGTCTAGTGGAAACCAAATCCTTTTTTTTTGGCTTTTCTATAAAAAAGGTTTCACTAAAATCTAACAGCAAGCAGGTTTAATTTTTATTCTAAGTTGTCAGTTCGTTACAACGACAATTTTAAATTAAAATCCTTATTGTAACAATTATGTAGCCTGATACACCTAAGCCTCTTTCTCCGCCTCATTACGTTACTAACCGCACTCATGAGTGTTTTGGCGGGAACGCGGGAAGAGTCGTGTCGCTCCGTTGTATTTTTTTCCAAAACTAGTGTTTTGTCGAGTGTTTATGTATAAAAATGGTGGTGTTTTATTCATAAAGTGCCGAATCACAAGCGTGAGTGTGGGAAAATGATATAATGTGGTGCAAGATGATTTTTCGTGTTCCTTCCAAGACTCCATCGAAGTAAAGTCACTAAAACTTTACTAAAGCATGACTGGTCTTGACTGACACGGGCTGGACTTGACGAAGACTTCGACTAGGTATAACTACAAGGCAACTTATTTAAGTTATGAAACTTGAAAATATAAAACACTTGACACTGGCAAATGCTCAAAATGCAACGCCAAAATCAAAGAAGAAGATTTTGGATAAATAAAAATATATAAAACTGGTTGTAAGGCTGCATTTTGCTTATGTTAGGAACACAGGTACCTACTTACTAGGAGTTTCTAGAACGTAACTTATCTTGCGATTGGTCGCCGATACAATCTCGGACGCTTTTTAAACTTAATCGAACTTTTTCCTATAAATTGGAAGCACAGACAAGTTTTCGATAAGAAGGAATTTTTAACGAAATATGTGTTTGACTGAAAATTTGTTGAAAATACTTTTCACTTTAACTTTAGCTCTTTGAAAGTTTGGGTGACGCAAAAATTTTGTTTTTCTTTTGCCATCTGTAAAGATTGAATTAAAATAGCTGTCAAAGTTACACTTTCATTACGCACATATTTTTTTTATCAAAGAAAGTACCTATATATTTAACTTCGACCACCCATACAACTATATTATTTTATATGTAATAATTGTTGATTATAGAATGTTTCCTAGTGTCAAAACATGAAATTTATAGAAATATAGCACTTACCCACCTACCTGAATCACACAAGTAACTTTTATTATATATTATAACAATAGGAACATTTACAATTATGTCACAAAAAAAGCCAAAAATATACATTAAAAAAAATCATATTAAGAGAAAAATAAATATTAGCAAAAAAAAAAACGTTTTTATGTCAACAAAATAATTTGAATTTGAATTTATTGTGCAATTTGAACCTACATTGTTACTTCTTTCCAGTTCAATTTCGATAAAGTCATATTCTATAGTCCTCGTTCTGCTTATTTATTATAAGTATAGCTAGATATATAATACATTACATTTAAGATTAGATTAGAGGCTTGGTCGATAAATACCTACGTTTTTACGTTTACTTACGTTTTTGCATGGTGCTGGGTATTTTCTAGTACTCCGCTAGCTAGCTACCACCCTCAAGTTGAGAATCTGCTGCCATGAACACCTAACGGTAACACTCACATTACTCAACCAACTCAATTCGCGCGATCCAGATATCGACGCATTTTGTTCGGACCGTCGCCGTCGCATGGTGCTGCGTATTTGTTTAGCGCACCTACCAGATTTGTGTTGTTATTTGTCTGTATATTTATTTATCAATGTAGTAATATTTAAGTAATTGTATAAATATTTGTTGCTTGTATTAGTATTGTTTTGTAACTGTGCCCTTTTCTGTATATAATGTGTATTGTATTATAATTAACTCTAAAACGTTTTGGTGTAGGTATTACTGTAAGTTTTGAGTAAAATAAAATAAAATTGTTTAAAACAGTTGGACAACGAAGTGATCCTATAAGGGTTTCTTTTTTCCTTTTCAGGCACGGAACCCTAAGGAACTAGAGAATAATTCAAACTGGAAACCCGTCATACCTGCAGCTCTTTCCCTTTACAATTCTGTGTATTGTCGACTCGACTCTGACTTTTCCTAAGAGGAGGGGTAGGAAATAAGTTATTTTCAAGCGACGCAAATTGCTGGTAAACAGCGCTGTAGCGTTATTCGTCGCACAATAGCAAATAAGTAACAAGTGCACACAAAAGAATGAATTTATCCCAAGCTTCAGAATCAATCTACTGAATCCTGACAATAGGCGACGGTGAGGCAAACTAGTGTTGGGAATTCACTATTCCTAGGGATGTCCTTATAATCATAGATGTATGTCGGTGGTAGATTTTCTTAGCAGTCGTTAAAGTAGATACCACCAGATATTCTACCACCAAAAAGTAGTTTTTTTTTCATGGTTGACAGGCTTGATGTTTGACCACAGCTCACCTGATTTTAAGTGAAGGTGAGCTCTCAAGTTATGGATTACTCACGATGTTTTCCTTCACTGGCAGTTCAAGCTCATTGTTGGGGTTTGAACCCACGCCCTTCGGCATGCGAACCTACCGCGCTAACCACTGAGCTATCATCGCTACAAAAGAGAAAGTTTAAAAGTTGCTTTTTTTACAAATAATAAATTCATTTTCCCATTACTAAACGTCCGCCAATACAATTTATCCCTCGTACATTTCCAACACAATGCGTTGCAACGCGCATTTCTCATCGAGAATCGTTCTACAATAGTTTCACAATTTCCTAACTCTACCATTTAAATACACTATGGAAATCATGTTATGTAAATAGTAGAATTGGGATTTTAAAGTTTTTTTGACCACCAACTTGCCTATGGTAAGCGACGATGTGGCCGAAGATGAAGCACGCATACCTAGAAGATACCTATTCATTTTCTCTCTGTCATAAGGAAACACTTGAGTATTTTGCAAACTTACGTAAGTTCGTAAAGTATGAGTGGCTAGCGCATGTTTCTTCTGATATCAATAAATAATCTTTGAGCTAGTCTAAGTAGTACCGAGCGTAGCCGCTAGAAGGCGTTGAAGTCGTCAAGTCGTCGTGTTTCGTCAAGGTCATTCTGGCATCTTAAAGCCTTAAGGTGGTTCGATTTCCATACAAACAAGTTTTTGCCATTTATGGACAAATGGAGCATAATTTTTTGATCTTTATTTGCGGTAAATCACAATTGATTCAAAAATCATAAATTCATAAATCATTCATAAATTTGATTTTATGCTAATAATCTACTGTTTTGTTCAAGCAATGCAAGGTGTTGTTACATGCAAAGCAAGGTGTTGTTACAAGAAAAACAACTATAGTCAACAATGAAAAAATACGACATACGAAAACGTTGTGACGTAAATACCATTCGCGGTCATCTATCTAAAGACTGGCCTGATCGTCCGCAGCTTAATCAATGATTCAGGAATGATTAGTGAAGCGACGCTATAAGTTTCTAAATGGCGTATTCACTTCAATAGCTTTATATTTATACCCTCAGCTAAATTGTCTGAGTAAGTGCAGTTCGTGCCATAATTTAAGGCCGTTCCATTACTTTGACAAATTCAGTGGTGTCAGCTTTGTTGTAGTACCCTTCAAACCTTGGTGGTAGATTTCTTTAGCAGGAAGTCGTCTAGGTAAGTACCACCGCAATACCAGATATTCTGCCGCCAAGCAGTAGTGTGTAAACATTACTGTGTTCCGGTTTGAAGGGTACTTCAGCTAGCGAAGTTACTGGGCTATTGAGACTAACCATCGAAAGTCTCAAAGTAATGAGCGCTAAAGCAGCGATGCCCCGGACTTTGTTTTGTTACTCAAAGTTCTGTGTATTGCTGCAATGGTCATGGATATGCGTTATCTCTTACCATCAGGAGAGCGCATTGTTCGTCTCATTACATTTACATTAAAAAAAAGCGAAACACTGTAATGTTCACACACTACTGACGGCAGGGTATCTGTCATTTCGGACTACATAAGTATCGAAAATTTGCGAAATGTAAATATTTGGTGATCTTGAATTAGCTGTATCTCGTAGAGTATTTATCTCATTAAAAAAGTTTATGCCATAGCTTACAGGAAATTTCATGCTCTATAACCATTTATAACCTAGATGACTCAATGGAGAGAAAATACTATTGAAAAAACGACTTTTGGTGTTATTTTTCCAATTTGTTAATAATAATACATCTTAAGAGACTCTCGCTGGACGGTTGGATCAAGGGACGCAAGCCTATCTACTATAAAAAAAAAAGGGGGGCAGCTTCAAAAGGCAGGCAAAATCCTTGACACGGCGCGCATTGTGAGGAGGTTCCTCACTCTGCAGCCCTAACCACCGGCAGCTTAAGCCCTGCCCCGCTGCCAGCGGCACCCTAGTTTTTAATTTTTTAAAATTATAAATGTTTTGTAAAAATTTAATGTACAAAATTTAAAAGAAATAAATAATAATGGGAATAATAATATTTTTTATTGCCCAAAGAAAAACAAAACCTTTACGAGGTAAAAGGTAACAAGGTTGCCAAGTATTGACTTCCAGTCCTTGCAGATTCACTATATTCTTCCAACTATACTTGGGACGACCGACATGCCTTTTGCCTTCCTAGATACGCTTAGTGTCAGTACCTACCAATAAAAGCGATATTACATTTTGGCGCGTACTGTGCCGCATTTACCGCCGACATATTTGCTAAGTACGTTATGATACGGCCTGAAGAATGTCTATGATACTCGGCACGACGTGTTTCAGGAATTTAGTGAAACCTCGTAAACGACATCGTTATATCTCCCGTGTTTAGAGCGTTTAATTTTATTTATAAACTACGTTATTTATCGATAGTAAAGTTTTAATAGATGTACAGAAATGCTAATAAAAAGCTAACCGGTAAAAGCAGCTGGGATAGCGGTTATTAATAAATAAAATTAATGAATTTGACAGCCCCGTTGGCTCATTGGTAGTATATCTGCCTTGAGAGCTGGAGGGCGTGGGTTCGATTCCCACTCAGGGCAAACATTTTGTGAATATACAAATGTTTGTTCTGTGTCTGGGTGTTCTGTATGTATTATAAGTATGTATTTACAAAAAAAGTAAGAGATAACGCCTGTCCATGATCATTGCAGCGATACGCAGAACTTTGAGTAACAAAACAAAGTCCAGGGCATCTCAGTAACCTGAAATAAATTAACTTTATTAATACAATAAATAATAGATAATAATTATTAATACGTCTTAGTTTTGGTTTAGAAATAATATTTTTATTTCAATAGGTACCTAAATACATAGGTAAGTATGACATATGTTAGACGAAAGTTTGTTTAAAGAAATGTTTTTTGTTGTAATAAGTACTTATTTCTAAATTAAAAAAAACCGGCCAATTGCGAGTCGGACTCGCGCACGAAGGGTTCCGTAACATTATCTATAAAAACTGCAAACAAATCGTGTGTGTTGTATAGGAGCTCCCCTTAAATATTTTTATTTTTTATTTTTAGTATTTGTTGTTATAGCGGCAATAGAAATACATCATCTGTGAAAATTTCAACTGTTTAGCTATCACCGTTCTTGAGATACAGCCTTGTGACAGACGGACGGACGGACAGCGAAGTCTCAGTAATAGGGTCCCGTTTTTACCCTTTGGGTACGGAACCCTAAAAAAGGTAAATTTTCTGTACTGAGTGGGTTTTATGTTTATACCGGGCCTAGTCTAGATGAGGAACACAATTGAGTTTGACTGAATTACGCTTCGTAACTGGATATTTTTCGCTAGATTGGTTCTAACTTCACCTAATCACTTAGAGAGAAATCCAGTGGGAGAGACCTATCGAGCTAATGATCTTTCATTTCTGTACAGAGTTACATGTCCGTTTTAGCCTGTCAAAGAGCGAAATATATTATTGTGTCCAAATTTATTTACGACATCGAAAAATCGCTATGATTTTATACAAGTAGCCGGAGTGATGATACCTAGAAAATGTGGCTGGATTGTTATATAGATTTGTTATTGTAGTTTGCTTATAAATTAAATTAATTTATTTAAAATGAAATGTGAAATGAAAATAAAATTTATTTATATGGCATTTACATACATCGTTTATCAAGAAGTTAACAGCTATTTCAAAATATTTTACAAGTAGGATTTTTTTTAAACTATCTTTTATATGGTGTATTTGGCGTTACAGTGGAACACACAAACATACATACAAAAACCGTTAAAAACCCTTTTTCAGCTTCCGCCGTAGTCGGGGTAGAACCTTGCAATTCATAATTCCTCTTTCCAAGCGAAGGTTTACAACTAAAAGAGGTAGAGGCAATCACTTCAGAAGTTAATCCGAACTTTATTCTCTTATTTATGTTCTTCAAACAGATCGCTGATAAATGTACGCGTCTATTTGACTTGTATTAAATTCTGGCTTGGCGTGATTAATCGCCTTTCTATCTTAAACTTTCAGACAAGATTGCTTTTCTAAATATTGACAGAAAAATTCCAATAGTAAATGGTTCTGTTCACAAAGTTTCATAATTTTGAGCGTTCGGATCAGCTATGTTCTTTTATCCGACAATGGTAGAGCAAAACAAGGGTTATGTTTTACAATGGAAACTTTGGAACTAAACTGACGTGTTTTTGACAAATTTTTGTCGGATACCGCGAGCATTGTTTCGGTCATATCCTTCTTCAAAAAGTCAAAGCAGAGTAGCGATTTACTACGATAACATGGCCCGCCCCTCCAAATTACTGTTTTAATGTGCGTAGTCACATCCTTAAAGAAAGAGTTTGTATGTAGTTGTTGTTGTAGTTGTATTTATTCGTCTTCAGTAGCACCAGATTTGTTTGTCAACTTGCCATAACTAGTTGGCCGCGAAAGACAACGCACGTGTCATGTTCATAGAGTACGTCAGTGCAGCGTCATACTAATAATAAAGAGCGATTAATGAACGCCACTAGTCGACACCCAAATCCATGGATTTGCTAGCACGACGAGGTGTTTGACGGCAGCACCAGTAAGCGCACATGCGTGGTGGTGCGTTGTAAATACTTTCAAATGTTTTGAATTTTGGAGGGGCGGGTCATGTTATCGTATCTCTACGCACTAAGCATTTTGATTCCACAATTTTCATTCGCACAGCGAGGTTGTGGAACTCTACCGGAGTCTGTGTTCCCTGTTAGATACAATATCAAGTGTCCTCAAATCTAGAGTAAATAGGTTTCTTCTAGGTAAGCGTGCTTCATCTTAGACCACACTACTGCTTAACACCAGGCAGAGTTTGGTCAAACGCGAACCTATTTCGAAAAAAAAATAGAGTGTAAAGCGCGCGCAGCCTGCTTTGCTGTATTTTTGCCTCCCAATCCTCACGCCTCATAACCACCTTCGATCTTATCGTAACATAACATGAAATGATCTATGGTTAAAAGGGTCAAGCACAAAAATATAGATAATGTCGCTCAAAGTATGAATTGACTGCATTTTATATATGTTTGTACAAGAAAGAGTTTAATTTATCGATCAGGACGCTTCAGGAAAAGAGATTTATCCTGATAGTAAGAGCAATTTTATCACTGTAAACTTTTAAACAAGAACTGCAATTTGTTTATCTTAATTTTGTTTAGGAAGTATACTTAATAATCAATTTGGCTTTGCGCAAACATTACACCACAATGTGGGAACTTGCTCTTAATTTCTAAGTCATCAAGAGCCTTCTAGAGGAAATTTATCACAACTTTCGAGGGTACAGCCATTGTTTGTTTGTTTGAAGGCAAGTTCGGCTGGAGACAACCAGTTTTATGGAGACTCTCCACTAAGAGATAGGCTTCTTGAGAATTTTTTTCTTGTTAATTAAATGATAACTTTTGTAAATCATAAATATAGAGATATTCAATAAGCATAGAAGAGTTTTAAGTTTAGGTAGAATAGCAACATGATTGTAGCTGTTGACCAAAAGTGTGACGTGAAAGCTGCGTGCACGCTGATC
Organism: Biston betularia; assembly: GCA_905404145.2. Lineage (NCBI taxonomy): Eukaryota > Metazoa > Arthropoda > Insecta > Lepidoptera > Geometridae > Biston > Biston betularia. The sequence continues at coordinate 1,672,895 of FR989884.1, forward strand.
ACTCGGAACGCGATAGTGCAGGGCTAGGCAACCTTTTATGACAGAAAAGCCAAAAGGTTATCTTGTAAATTTATAAGGTTTTAAAGAGCCACTAAAAATTTTCTTTTCATTATTACACATAAATGTTTTTAGTACAAAACGAACTACAGTAAGCACACGTAAAGAATGGCTACGGATTATCAGGCGATGACCACGGCCAATCTGTCAAGAACGCAAACGACTAAGAAGTATTTATTTAGAATAATAGATGTTTATAGAATCTTAAAAGGTCAGCAACGTATTTGTAGTGCCCCCGGTATTGCAGATATCTATAGGCGACGGTGATTGCTTAACATCAGGCAACCCGTCAGCTTGATTGCTACCTGTGGCATAAAAAAAAACTTTTTTTTAATGGTTGTCAGGCTAGGTGTTTTGACCACAGCTCACCTGATGTTAAGTGAAGGTGTGGTCGAAGATGGTAAAGCACACCTAGCCTGGAATGGAACTGGCTCTCAAGTGAGGCTGCCGGAACACACCATTAGATGCTTAGCGGCAGATTTCCAACTTGAGGGTGGTAGCTAGCCAGCCGAGTATTGGAAAGTACCCTACCACCATGCTATGGTTTCCTCACGATGTTTTCCTTCACCGGCAGCTCAAGCTCATTGTTGGGGTTTGAACCCACGCCCGGCATGCGAACCAACCACTGAGCTATCATCGCTACGAAATAGAATTCAAAAGAGCCGCAGGTTGCCGACCCCTGCGCTAGTGTGACAGCGGCTTTGAGATGCTACGCAATAGGCATGATGACTAACGAAAAATCACTACAATTATGTTTTCACTTCATGAAGCTAGTAGAATACAAAACACGCATTTTTTATTAAGAGCGAGACTGTTAGTAATTCTTTTATTTTAATAAAACAAAACTCCGAAATACGCCATGATATGTTGAACACCAATCAGAGCGTATGACGTCACTTTTATGTATAAATAAACTAACGAACGAATACGTACATCGTTACCAGCTCTGGCTGCTATCCTATGATTTTCATTTTGATTTTCTTTATATCGTTTTTTTTTAAGGAGTGTTGTAATTGGCATATTGTGCCGTTTTAGTCTATAAAGAATGAGCATTGGAAAAACAGCTTTTTAAAATTTGCCTTCATGCCTAATATGCCAAAGTAATTTTTAATAACACTCGAAACACCCTAAGTTATCTCGCTTGTGGAAGTAGAATACTAGCTTTAACTTGAATTGAATTGTCCGATCTTCAGGGGCACTGTATAAATATAGGATGGGTTAGAGGAACTTTAGATTGATTGCTGATCCTTTGGGTCACTTATCAAGTTTGTGTTCGCTTAGGATGTTTCCGTGGAATACGGAACGGTCACGGTGACCACCGGAAATGAGCGGGTATTTGCATAAGCATGAATCGGAAAGGGTGTCATTTTTTTTTCTGAGCGAGTCAAAATATAATGCTACATTATCCGTGATAGACATAGGCTATATTTTATTTAAAAAAACAGTTAGGGATCCGTATGGAAACTTCAATAATGTGGGTTAAGCTGTAAAAAAATCACCGAAAAAACCCTTACTTAGCATGCGTCGTGAAAACTATTGACAATAGAATAAAGTGGGAAGTTTTGGCGGGAACGCGGGAAGAGTCGTGTCGCTCCGTTGTATTTTTTTCCAAAACTAGTGTTTTGTCGAGTGTTTATGCATAAAAATGGTGGTTTTTTATTCATAAAGTGCCGAATTACAAGCGCGAGTGTGGGAAAATGATATAATGTGGTGAAACATGAGTTTTCGTGTTGCTTCCAAAACTCCATCGAAGCTTTGTAGTAAAGTTGCCACTACTTTACTAAAGCATGACTGGAATTAACTGACACGAACTGGACTTGACAAAGACGACTTTGACTAAAACTAGCTACGATGGCACTTATTTAACTTTTGAAACTTGAAAATATATAATTACTTGACACTGGCAAATGCTAAAACGCGACGCCAAAACCAAAGGAAAAAAAAAAGAATAAAGTGACGTTTTATAGAGCAAATTGACAGCTACAAATAAGTCCGCAATATCATATGTCTAACTATTACAGTTGTCATCTACTTATACACTAATTATAAAGAGGAAAGATTTGATTTTTTGTTTGTTTGTATTGAATAGGCTCCGAAACGTTTGGACCGATCTGAATAATTCTTTCATCATTAGAATGCTATATTATCACTGATCTAGTACTACTTTTTTATTGAAATATTTTTTTTTTTTATTGAACTTGGCTATATTTATCTTGTTAATCTTTTGATAGCGATGATAGCTCAGTGGTTAGCGCGGTAGGTTCGCATGCCGAAGGGCGTGGCTTCAAACCCCAACAATGAGCTTGAGCTGCCGGTAAAGGAAAACATCGTGAGGTAACCATTTCATGGTGGTAGGGCACTTTCTAGTACTCGGCTGGCTAGCTACCACCCTCAACTTGAAAATCCGCCGCCAAGCATCTAACGGTGTGTTCCGGCAGCCTCACTTGAGAGCTAGTTCCATTCCAGGCTAGGTGTGCTTTACCATCTTCGACCACACCTTTATTTAACATCAGGTGAGCTGTGGTCAAACATCTAGCTTGTCAACCATTAAAAAAAAACGAGTTTTGTTCTCCCGTGCGAAGCCGGGGCGAGCTGCTAGTACTTTATATGGATAGAGAGATTACATTTCAGTGAAATTGAAATCGAGGAGTATTAAAAATCGCTGATTCGAAGCTAAACGAATAGCACCTTGGTAAGCAATTCCCGCTTGACACTCCGAGAACACTTTACGAGGAAGATTTTGGGAACGCATTATAAAACTAGGTTAACGTCATATCCAATAAACTGTTCAAGGGACGTAACGGACCCGAATTAGAGCTGCTTTAGCAGCTTACAGCGAACACGGCTGAGCCAGTTTATCATTATTGCCTAAACGAAGCGAAAGTTTCAAGTATACTTGAACTTTTAAAAAGTATATAATAGGCTCATGCCTATTATGACATCATTGACAGATGTCATCATTGATCACCACCATGTCATCATTGACAGATAAATAAATATTGGAGGACATTTTAACACAGCGCCATCTAGCCCCAAACTAAGCAAAGCTTGCAGCTTTTGCTTGTATGGGAACCAGATAACTGACAGTTTTTTTTTTTTGTAATCATAATCATAATCATTTATTTGTTTGCGTATATGGGTAGAATGGTGGAAATTAAAAATATAGCACGCCATATGCCGCCTTTCGGCATGCAAAAAATTAATATATACAATCAATAACAAAAATACAAGGTCAAAAAAATATTCAATGTCAAGAGCAAAAATGTCAAATAATCATTAATACATAAATTATAATAATGTCAAAAATATATGTTGTAAATACATACTTATACTACATACAGCACAGACAGATACAGAACAAACATTGATGTTAGCCACACAAATGTTAGTCCTCAGTGGGAATCGAACCCACGCACTTCAGCTCTCGAAGCAGACATACTACCAATGAACTAACAGGGCTGGCACATTTTGAAAAACTATCCAATAATGTTCGGAAACGTGTAATGATTTGTAGAGAATAACATATTTCTGCAGATAATAAAGGTTTAGTAGAAAAAAAGTGTTCTTTAAGTTTTTAGATTAAAAATGTGCACCGCTTCTAGTGTCATGGCGTCGCTAGTGACGTCACGTTTAAACAAACAAAACGTCTACATCTATCTATCTAAACTATTATAAAGAGGAAAGATTTGATTGTTTGTTTATATTGAACAGGCTCCGAAACTACTGGACCGATTTCAAAAATTCTTTCACCGTTGGGAAGCTTCACTTTCTCCGGGTGACATAAGCTACTTCTGTATTCCTACGGGAACCGAAACTACGCTGGTGTCACCGCGAGGCGTCCGCCAGTGTTGAATAATTTAATCATTTTGTTTTTTTTTATTAAATACAAATTCTAATGTGTATAGGTATTGTGCGGTACCTCAGTGTAGTAACACATCATTAATTTACCCGCGTGGTGATGAATGATGATGATGAAAAGTATCCTATGTCTTATTCCAGGGCCTAAAGTGCCTACATGCGAAATTACACGTGAAAGCGTAACAAAATAAACAAACTCACATTTGCGTTATAATACATTTTTGATCTTAAATCTTAACTAACTAACGTGATATGACAGCCCCGTTGGCTCATTGGTAGTATATCTGCCTTGAGAGCTGTAAGGCGTGGGTTCGATTCTCACTCAGGGCAAGCATTTGTGGTACAAACAAATGTTTGTTCTGTGTCTGGGTGTTCTGTATGTATTATAAGTATGTTTTTTCCAAAAAAAAAAGTATTTATGTATTCTATCAGTTATCTGACTTCCATCACACAAGCTCTGCTTAGTTTGGGGCCAGATGGCGCTGTGTGTATAGTCCTACGATATTTATTTAATTAAGATTTAAGATCAAAAATGTAACCAGTTTAGCTATTCGCTCAAAACGTGGTATCTAATAAATAAAAAAAAAAAAAACTTATCGTAAGGACTGAAAAAATCTTGGTTCAATTTTAAAACTCCCAAAACATCGAGATTGATTTTATTTGCGGCGTCCTCGATTTAATTGGTACTATCTGGCGGTCTTTTCAAGATGAGGAGATGAAAATTGCTCCGTAAAATAGGAGCTTAAGATAAATTTGTAGTAAAATCCGTTTTTGGGCGTTAAATAAGTCTTATTCTTCATTGAGTTTTATATTTATTTGAGTTAAGATAAAAATGGGTTCAATGACATGAAGGAAAATATAAATTTAAAGTTTAAAAAACCCACAAAGTCAGTAACAAAATATCAAATTTTGTCTCGATCATACCTGCGGAACATGCTCATATCCATTCATCAACTGGAATAGCTAATAATCTTCCAACGGCAGAACATAATATTATTATTTTGACTATTATTCACTTGACATTTATTATTGTAATTTTTATTTTATTTTTTATTTATGAATGACATCACATTTGCAATTATATAAATTTTGTAATTATTTTGTAACTGACGGAAGGGCTGGCGCAGCGGCGGATTTTGCATAAGACCTCAAAAGGCGCAAGTATAGTACCCTGGACAGTGGGTACATATTTGAGCCTTTTGGGGTTGAAACTTTGGGACCGTGGGGACCGGGAGCAAAAAAAAAATTTAAAGAATTGTCATCTCGTTTTTCGACGCCACACGTGAACAAAACGCTGAGCGTTTGAGTATTGCCATACAACGCGGCAATGGGGCCAGCGTTTTGGGAACTATTCCCATTGATAGCGGCCTTTTAGATTAGTTATTATTTTAAGTTATTTTATTTTGTTTTTTGTAACTTTAACATTGTTTTGTTATGATTACTATTAATTATGATATACCTGACCGACTCGTAATGTCATATTACCAATAAATTGATTATGATTATGATTATTTTCTTTGAATTATAGCTAAGAATAATTGATTGATCCAGGCGTTACTTTGCGGAAGTTCATTTCGAATATTCAAGGTTTATATTTAGTTTATTTCCGCTTAACAGTCGTTTCAGTTACAACAGTGATGAGGTCTTAAATTTAACTAATTTGACAATAATTTCTTGATTAAAAATGTAATCTTACTTAATATCTATAGTATAAATAATAATGTCAGTGCAGTCAGTACTACATATTATTAGAACACATGAACAAAGTGTCTTCCCCTTAATAGAGACAGTAAGAAAGGTGTCGATGGACGCATTCTTCGATTATACTCTACTTAGCAATTCAAGTTATATTAAAATTACTTATTAGTCTCAACTAGGCTAGATTGTAATAACAATGAGGTAACTAACAACAAACAGATACATCATTACAAGGAAAAAAAATAAAAATTATGAAGGTTGACTTTTTAGTTTGGGAGTGAAATCCAATGTCGATGAAATAATTGCACCCAAGCCAAGCCGGGGTCGGTCGCTGATAGCTTATAAACAAACTTACAATTCAGCACGATTCAGGACTTCCGTAACCAATAAATACATAGACATTAATGCCGGCCCATGTCCGGACATAGATTAGCTCTCATGCGACATTCTGGCGTAAAATGGGGAAGCTCCGTTCAAAATTATTATTATTACTGTCATACATTTTAAATTCTTTCATATCAGTCAGACAGCCTCTCTTTATCTTTACACTCCAAAACACTCTTCTTCTTTTTATAGTGATGCTTTTAAAAGGCCATTCGGTTACGGAATGCTTTGCCTGTCTCCATCAGACAGTCACAGTCCTTGAATATTTTCAGAGTAAAGTTACGTTATTTGTCACAATACTTTATTTTTTATTTTTAATATGGTTGACAGGTTTGGTGTTTGACCACAGCTCACCTGATGTTCAGTGAATGTGTGGTCGAAGATGCCCTACGCACTTAGCCTGGAATGGAACTGGCTCTGCCGGCACACACGATTAGATGCTTGGCAGCAGATTTTCAACCGAGTTGATATTGCTGTATGTTTATGTACGTCGCTGCTGATGTTGTTTTATCTTTATTTTTTATATATACCTATAATACAAATATGCATTTACATATAATACAAATATATTTATATATTATACATTTGTATTCTAAGTTTGGGAATAGATGGACCTGTTCACAAGACCACTATCACTATTTGTGGCACTAGTTCATAAGGTTCTTTGTTCCCTGTACTTTTTTTCTATTTATGGCGTGCACAATAAAGAGTTATATCTATCTATCTATCTAGTATATTTATAAGTCCGATATTTATTTATTTAATCTGTTACATTTTGAATTCTGTTTATAAGCGTTCATTTAATACAATCAAAGTTTACTATGAGTGATACAGGCACGTAATCCGTATATTAGGAAATTTGAAACTGTAACATATCGCTCACTGATGTACAGTGTGTAAAAGCTGCTCATAATGAGTTCCTTTCAGGTTAATATTACTGTTCCGCGTAACCTCTATATACGCACTCTACACTAACGTACTCGTAGCTTTACTGAGTGTTCTCAAATGATCACCGATGTTAAGGGCCTATCGAGTGCATTTCTCTAGTCGATTTTAGGTATTCTGTGCGCTCCGTGTGTGAGTGCGCAAGGCACACGAGCGAACAGCTAGTACCGCGCGCCGCCGTCGGCGCCACGCGCTACAGGCATTGTCGATACACATACGGCGGCGAAATGAAAATTGGTTTGAGCTAAATACTTAAACGGCTAAGTAGACGAACTGGATCAACTATTTTGCCGCTTATGTTAGTAGACTGGTGGCCGAGTGGTAACAAGCTGTATGAGTACGGCCACATAGTCACGGGATCGAAATCAACACCATATTAATACGGAATATTATTTTTGCACACAAATTTTGTTGATAGGTATTTTAAATAAATATAATACATAAATATTTCGTTTTTTTTTAAATACATTATAATACGATTATTTTTGTATACTTATTATTTTTATAATACGTTTTATTTTTATTTTATTTTTTTCTTATTAGTGTTACATCTCCCGTCTGTTTTTTATGTTCTCTATTGTATTTTTTCTTTTCTTGGTTGCTTGGAAGAGATCGCTGTTAGCGATAAGGCCGCCACTTGTGGCACTAGTTCATAAGGTTCTTTATTCTCTGTACTCTTTTCTATTTATGATGTCCACAATAAAGAGTTATATCTATCTATCTTATTTTTTTTAACCGACTCGATTTTAAATGGAGGAGGTTCTCAATTCGACAATTTTTTTTTATGTAAAAGTAATAAATCGATCGAGTCACTCTCCTGATGATAAGAGATAACGCTTGTCCATGACCATTGTAGCGATACCCAGAACATTGAGTAACAAAACAAAGTCCAGGGCATCGCTGCTCTGGCACTCATTACTTTGAGACTAGATGGTTAGTCTCAACAGCCCAGTAATTGCGCTAGCTGCAATACCCTTCAAACCGGAACACAGTAATGTTTACACACTACTGCTTGGCGGCAGAATATCTAGTACTGCGGTGGTCTGTACCTACCTAGACGACCTCCTGCTAATTCCGCCAATTATGAATCGATTTTGATGATTCTTTTTTTTGCTTGGTTGATCCATACTTCAGAGATGGTCCCATATATTTTTTATCGAAATCGGTCGAGCAAGTAAAAAAAAATCAACACAAGTATTAAAAAACCTCGCTGTTTCATTGAAGCAGTGCGTTTAGTTGGCCTAAGGGTCATGGAGTAGGTTTTTTGTTTGTAAATTTGTGTATTTCTTTTTATGTAACTGAACATTTTTAATTCCCTATTTTATCTATTGAAAATAATTAATTTATTATAACACTATGGAACCTAAGAATATGACATACCGTAAGCAACTCCTACGATACACCTCACTTTTTTCCTTTCCACTGACGAATAATAAACGACGAAAAAGTATTATTATTTTGACTACCCAGTCAGCACGTTTGCGTCATGAGTTGTATGGCATGGGTTCGATTCCCACCGAGGGCAAATTTTGATGAGAAGAACATAGATGTTTGTTTTGTTTGGGTGTTTATGTATACTTTAGTATGTTCATAATTGATTGATTCAAAATAATGACGTGCATAATTATTAAAAAAAAATAGTTTATTACTTTACCCATGGCTTTACTCGCATATCCATTTTGGAGAAGTCATTTAAAAAATACTAAATTAAAATAAAATAATAATAAATATTTCTTTTTTAGTAGAATATAGCTTTATGGCATGGGTTCAATTCCCGATTTTTTTTGTAAAAAACATAGATGTGTGTTTTAATTTTTGTTGGCGGCCATATTGGATCAACTTTAAAGTATTCTCCATTCTACTAGTCAATCCCATTCATTTCATTTTGATACCTATATTGAGGTTGTAGTGAAAAAATATGTAATCTGCCATTTTGTTGGCGGCCATATTGGATTTGCTTTTTTTTATTATAATGTATTCTACTAATCAAGCCCTTTCATTTGATACCCATATTGATGGCATTGTGAAAAAATATGCAATCCGCCATTTTGTTAGCGGCCATATTGGATTTGTTTTTTTTAAAGTTTACTCTATTCTACTAGTTAAGCCCTTTTATTTGATACCCATATTATAGGAGTGGTGGAAAAATATGTAATCCTCTAGTTTGATGGCGGCCATATTGGATTTGCTTTTTTTATTATAATGTATTCTACTAGTCAAGCTCTTCCATTTGATACCCATATTGATGGTATTGTGAAAAAATATGTAATCCGCCATTTTGTTAGCGGCCATATTGGATTTGCTTTTTTTAAAGTTTACTCTATTCTACTTGTCAAGCCCTTTTATTTGATACCCATATTATAGGAGTTGTGAAAAAATATGTAAGCATCTATTTTGATGGCGGCCATATTGGATTTGCTTTTTCATTTATTTTATTTATTTATGCTCTAATGAAACAGCGAGGTTTCGGAGTAAACGAAAATGTCATCGACGTATACAATTTTTATATTTATGTTGATTTTTAAAAATTGCTCGACCGATTTCGATAAAGTTTATATAAGACCACCTCAGAAGTATGGATCTATCAAGCAAAAAAAAAATTATCAAAATCGATTCATAATTAGCGGAATTATCGCGTAACAGACAGCCCCGTTGGCTCATTGGTAGTATATCTGCCTTGAGAGCTGTAAGGCGTGGGTTCGATTTCCATTCAGGGCAAACATTTTGTGAATAAACAAATGTTTGTTCTGTGTCTAGCTGTTCTGTATGTATTATAAGTATGTATTTACAAAAAAAAGTATTTATGTATTCTATCAGTAATCTGACTTCCATCACACAAGCTCTGCTTAGTTTGGGGCCAGATGGCGCTGTGTGTAATGTCCTACGATATTTATTTATTTATATTTATTTAACATACATATACATTTTTGTAGCGATGATAGCTCAGTGGTTGACGCGGTCGGTTCGCATGCCGAAGGGCGTGGGTTCAAACCTAACAATGAGCTCGAGCTGCCGGTGAAGGAAAACATCGTGAGGAAACCATAGCGTGGTGGTAGCGTACTCTCTAGTACTCGGCTGGCTAGCTACCACACGAGAGTTGAAAATATTATGTCCCCAAGCATCTAACCATGAGTTCTGGCAGCCTCACTTGAGAGCCAGTTCCATTCCAGGCTAGGTGTGCTTTACCATCTTCGACCACGCCTTCTCTTAACATCAGGTGAGCTGTGGTCAAACATAGCCTAGCACAGTGGTTCTCAAACTTTTTTGGTGTCGGAACCCTTTTGGGAAGCAAAATACTTGATGGAACCCTATAATAAAACAATACTTTTTAAAAGTGTGTTCTTTAATAAAGAATCTTTATTAATAAGCATAATAAAAGTACAATGTAACAGTTACTAATTATTACTTACTTTACCATATGGCAAGTACAATAATAGAAGATATTAAAAAAAAGTAACTAATGGGATTTGATAAACAAAAAGCAAAAATAAAATGAGAAATTTAAAAATTGCGTTGTAAACAATCTCGACTTTATTTTTTAAAGTTAGAGTCGAAAGTCGCTTGTTGACAACTATAGCGTCTAATTCAGAGGCGGCTTTTATCAAAGGGACAGCGCGCTCACAAGTATACAAGTATACATGTTGATTTGTAGCGATGATAGCTCAGTGGTTAGCACGGTAGGTTCGCATGACGAAGGGCGTGGGTTCAAACCCCAACAATGAGCTTGAGCTGCCGGTGAAGGAAAAACATCGTGAGGAAACCATAGCATGGTGGTAGGGTACTTTAGTACTCGGCTGGCTAGCTACCACCCTCAAGTTGAAAATCTGCCGCCAAGCATCTAACGGTGTGTTCCGGCAGCCTCACTTGAGAGCCAGTTCCATTCCAGGCTAGGTGTGATTTACCATCTTTGGCCACACCTTCACTTGACATCAGGTGAGCTGTGGTCAAACAACTAGCCTGTCAACCATTAAAAAAAAAAAAATACCAAACTTATGAGATATTGTACCAGCTATTGTAACACATGTTTATACAAATAAATAAATAAATAAACCTATGCGCGGCCGCGGAGTCAAAACGTTCGACCAGAGACAGGTGTTTTGATTTTTTTTTCTAAATTCTTGCGGAACCCCTACAGAGGTATCGCGGAACCCTAGGGTTCCGCGGAACACACTTACAGTATAGCAGACCTAGCATAACAAACCATTACAAAAAAAAATTGTCGAATTGAAAACCTCCTCCTTTTAAAATTGACAGCCCTGTATGTCTGCTCCAAGGCGTGGGTTCGATTCCCACCCAGGACAAGCATAAACAAATGTTTGTTCTGTATCTGGATGTACTGTATGTATTTACAAAAAAAGTATTGAAGTATTACCTATCAGTTATCTGACTTCCATAGTACAAGCTTTGCTTAGTTAGGGGTCAGATGGCGCTGTGTGTAATGTCCTATGATAATTATATATTATTTAATTTTATTATAATTTATAAAATCGAGTCTGTTAAAAAAACAAAATAAAATACAACAAAATTTGTGTGCAAAAATAATCTTCGAGTGTTGGTTGGTTTCGATCCCGTGACTGCGGATTAGAATCGGGTACCGATACCACTCGGCCACCTGTCTATGTCTACAAGTGGCAAATTTGTTGATCCGGTTCGTTTACTTTGTGATCGTACGTAAAAGCAACCTCAACAGCGACACAACCTCCCCGTCCGACAGTCGAAGCGGTACTAAAGCGGATAGGGGAACAGCGTGGTAGCTCTGCTTAGAATGGACGAAACGCGCAAAAATTTAGGTATTTCCTTCGTTTGTTCAAGCAAAATCATATTTTGGTAATTTTTATGTAATAACTATTTAGAGAAAATGTAATTTTATTGTTATACAAAGCCTGATGACTTTCCGTGCAGTATTTACGCCGTATCGAGGTTTTCTATAGATTGTTTGGGGTTACTTTGGATTTTTTTTCTATCGAGGAAACTAAAAGTAATCGTGTTTCTAAATTAGATCACATATAGATTGGATCCTTAAATATCTTAAACATTAACCTCATAAATGATGTTTTAGTAATAACGAAAATACAACGAAACAAACAGTTCCAAATCCACTCGATACCGGCTTAAGCAACGGACGGTCCGGTCAGTCTTCGGATGGGTGACCATTAAATAAAATATCTTAGAACTTTTTTTATTTCTAAACTTACTAGCGACCCGCCACGGCTTCGCACAGGTGCAATATACATACAAATGCGGTGCATATGCATGTATTATACATATAAACCTCCCTCATGAATCACTCAGTCTATTGATGGAAACTGCATTAAAATCCGTTACGTAGCTTAAAAGATAAGCGTACAGTCGGCGGGATGCAACTTTATTTTATACTATGTAGAGATGTCGCTGTGATAGCTCAGTGATTTGCACGTTAAGTTAGCATGCTACAGGGTGTAAATTCATATCGCTTCCGGTGAACAAAAGCGTAGAATGATTACCAGCTAAGACTTATTTAAAAATCTACCGACAAGCACTTTACAGTGTTCCAGTAGCCTCACTTGAAAGCCAGTTAAATACCAGTGTTTTCTATCTTTTTTTTAACCTCCGACGCAAAAACGACGGAGTGTTATAAGTTTGACGTGTATCTGTCTGTGGCATCGTAGCTCCCGAAACTAAACCAATTTATATATTGTTTTTTTTTGTTTGCAAGGTGAATTAGTCGGGAGTGTTCTTAGGTATTTTTGATGAAAATCAGTCCAAGATGGCCGCCGTCACAAAGTGGCGGATTATATATTTTTTCACAACTCCCTAAATATGGTTATAAAATAAAAGGGCTCGACTAGTAGAACACTATACACCTGTCGGGGGTTTTAAATTTTAAACTTATTCTTGTTACATTCACTGAACGTCAGGTAAGCTGAGGCCTGTGGTAGTCCGTCAACCGTAAAAAAACCACAATTGAGTTATCTTTTTAGTAATTAAAGACGAGCACTATCTCGGTATATTTATCTCGAAAGCACTAGAACTCTATGAAACCTTTAAAACCGATTTGAAATAAAGCCCTTGGGGGTTAACGACTCTAAAAGGCGGCGAATTTCAAGTGAGACCAGCAAATTTACATACTAATACAAAGTCATGAATAATATCCACATCTTGACGGTAACACCCGCGTTTGCTTTGCGTTTTGAATCTGGATTAACACGCTAAAAGCTTGTTTTAATTACAATATCAGGAATAGAATGGAATATAATATATTTTATTGTGTAAAACTGTGTACAATATTATAAATATTTGTAATATGTATGCTTTGTTTGTTATTATCATTTGACTGTTTGATGTATAATTCTATGTTTGTTTCTATCATCATCATCATCATTTCAGCCGTAGGACGTCCACTGCTGGACATAGGCCTCCCCCATTGCCTTCCACAAATACCGGTTGGAAGCGGCCCGCATCCAGCGCGTTCCTGCGGTCTTTACAAGGTCGTCTGTCCTTGTGGGTGGACGTTCTACGCTGCGCTTGCCGGTTCGTGGTCTCCACTCCAGAACTTTGCAGCCCCATTGGCCATCAGTTCTGCGTGCTATGTGCACTTCAACTTGCCGATTCTCTGGGCTATGTCAGTTACTTTAGTTCGTCTACGGATCTCCTTATTTCTGATTCGATCTCGTAGGGAAACTCTGAGCATAGCCCTCTCCATAGCTCGTTGTGCTACTTTGAGCTTACCAAGAAGGCACATAGTCAGAGACCACGTTTCAGCGCCATAAGTCATCACTGGTAACACACACTGGTCGAAGACTTTGGACTTGATTCTATATATGTTTTTTATTCTGACATAATTATTATTAATTAATATAATTTGACTATTTGATTACGATTGATCTTTTAAAGTTTGTAAATTGATAATTTGTACCCAGTGTGTGTGCTGTTTTGTAGAAATGTACACTAAACCATATTCAACAAATAAATCAATCTTGAATTTGTCCTTGAATGCAATTGTTTTTTTTTCTTTACATAAAAACTCATAATAAATATGAATATATATTGACTATTAACTATTATTACTTTAGCCCACCTTGTCCCACTGCTGGGCAAAGGCCTCTCTCCCTCCCTTTCACGCCTCTCTGTTTGGTGCTATTGAGGTCCACTCCTTGCCGTGAGCATCGAGTTCTTCTTTCCACCGTCTTCTAGGCCGGCCTGGTGGCCTTTTAACCTCTGGGACCCAGTCGGTGGGTGGTAGGTTTCGCCCATAGCTCCGCTGGAATAGTTAACAATGGCTGGAAACAAAAAGCCGAAGATCGGGCTGAGTGGCTTGTAATGAAAAATACCTATGATCAATTGTTCAGCTGTGGGCTGTGGATAAGTTGATTATCCCACTAATATAATAAATGTGGAAGTTTGGATGGATGGATGTTTGTTACTCGTTTTAGCTGAGCCCCTGTATTAATAATAAAATAAAATAAATATGGCAGGTGGCACCTTTATCGCATCTTTATTATCCAAAAAGTTACATTCATAAAAATTAACAAAATTAAATATTATGAATGCTTCCATACGGACTCGTCAACATTTTGTACAATTATTAAGAGTCAGTTGTATGGATTAGCCCTGTTATGTTTTAAATTTATTTAAACAGCAATAGTTTTAGGCATGGGTATGCGCAAGCGTTCACTTACCATCAGGAGAGCGTTTCATAAATCTTAATAAAAAATACGCTAGCAACAGTAAGTACCTACCTTTGAACCAAATCCTTATTTCCCTTATATCTCAGGTAATATTCTAAACGTAGAAAATTAATCAAAAGAGAAGTAGGAAACCTTACGAAAGATAAATTATAACTCTGACCACAGACGTCAAGAAAAACGGCAGATTACGTTTTTACTGAACTCACTCACATACCTATGTGTGCGTGATACAGCAGACATAGCAGACATAGCTATCTACTAGCGCGCTGTTTACGCAGTTGGAAAATGGTGACCGACAGTGTTTAGGTTTTGTGTTCCAAGTTGTACATAGAAAAGCAAAATTTAGACATGAAAATTTTGCCTGTTAAGGTGGTTCGATTTCCCTACAAATAATTTTGTGCCATTTATGGACAAATGGAGCTTAATTTTACAATATATGATTTTTGAATAAAATAGTAGATTATGCTAATAATTGGCTGTTTTATTCAAGCAATTGTGATTTACCGCAAATAAATACCAAAAAAATTTGCCAGTATCTGTGATTTTACTGTAAAATTATGCTCCATTTGTCCATAAAGGGCAAAAAATATTTGTATAGAAATCGAACCACCTTAAAAGATATTCCATCGTGGCTCTTATCTTTTTGAGCTATTTTTCCAGTCCTTGAACACACAGTATAACATAAATATTACAGTGAACTAAGATAAAAAATTATTGCACAGGAGACACGACCGACTCGTCGCTACGCTGCGTAGGTGCTGATCGCGAAAACGTATCACTAGTGTATTTAGTATTACCAAACTTGCAGTCATTCTCGTCTTCGGTGCGGTGGCGTTAGTCTGTGGCCCGACAATCACAAAAAACAGATACGAGTATGAACTAAGTGGAAAAGTTTTTATCCAACAACTTTTTAATGCGACCCAAAACCGAACTTTCTTAATTCTACTGACTGCTCGTTACACAGAATATGATTTAGGCACTACTGCAGGACTTTAACAAGTCTTTATACAATTAATTTGTTTGTGAGGTTACAAAAGTGTGTATCTTTTTTTAACCGACTTAAAAAAGGAGGAGGTTCTCAATTCGACTGTATGCATTTTTTGTATATATATGTTACGCGATCACGATTATGATGATTATTTTCTTGTTTGCTAGATCATACTTAAAAAACAAAAAGGTCCCAAACAAATTTTATAGAAATCGAACGAGTGGTTTTAAAAAAATCAACTGAAATCTAAAAATTGTACCTCGATGATATTTTGGTTTACTTCGAAACCTCGCTGTTTCATTGGAGCAGCGAATTTAGTTGGCCTAAGGGTTATAGCGTCGGTTTTTTTTTAATTGTAAACTTGTAAATTATTATCTAGTACCTACTCTGCAGTCTAGAAAAAAAAGAAGAAAAGCTGCCGCCAAGTACCTAACGGTGTGTTACGGCAGCCTCACTTGTGAGCCAGTTCTAACCCACGCTAGGTGTGCTTTACCATCTTCGACCACACTGTCACTTAAAATCAGATAAGCTATGGTCAAACACCTAACTTGTCAACCACACAAAAAATTACTGTTATAATACGACAATTTCATGTTAACGGGTAAAAAAAATACAGAAAGCGTTATGGTGTTAGTAGATGTCATGAACAAAGTTTCCGTCACAAAAACTTCAGAATTAATCAGTATCCGTGAAATGATGAAACGCAATGAGATTAAACCTACGCCTACAGAGAATAAAAAAAGCGAGCTATTTTATGAAGATGTTGTACACAAATCCTTCCTTTCTGACTGGTTAACCTCCGCTTCTTAATCTTAAGACGCGGGATCGATTCCCATTTCTCAAAGTGTGAGCGTCAAAGCGACGGAAAAAGGATGAGGTTCTCAATTCGACTATATGATTTTTTTGGATGTATATTTCGCGATAATTTCGCCAATGATGACTCGATTTCCATGATTATTTTTTGCATGGTAGATCATATTTCAGAGGCGGTCCCATATAAATTTATTTATTTATCGAAATCGATCGAACGGTTTTATAAAAAAACAACAAAAATCTAAAAATTGTATACATCGATATTTTCGTCTACTCCGAAACCTCGCCATTTCATTGGAGACTTTAGTTTGCCTAAGACTTTGCCTAAGAGTCATGGACTCAGTTTTTTAAATTGTAACTTTGTATATTATGTTACTGAATTTATGGTTTATATAATACTCAACACTCATGGACGAGCATCATCTCTTATCGCTGATTTACAATAATACAGTTGCTGGCGCTAGCATCACTGGATTTTGGCGCTGCACTGGCACTGGATCGCGTCGTTTTACACGCGTCCAGTGGTCATTTCTACTTTGTTGCAGTAAATACACGTTTGCATCTTCAAAAAATTAGTGTTTAAAAAAAAAAGGAGGGGAAAAAAGAAATTGTGGTTACTGCACGATGCGCTAGCGATCACTGGCGCTTAGCGTTTATCAGTGTTGCCAACAACGCCGGGCCTGATGTCGCCATTTTTCTCAGCATGAGTAGCCTAATGTAGCCGAATTTGAATTTTAGCTTCTGTAGCTTAAAGTAGCCTAAACCTTAACACTTGAGAACGTTAAACTCGAATTTGCAATTTAGTATGTATTTTAGTATGAGTCTAAAAACGTGTTGACCCATGCATAACTCGAACCCACGACCCCAACATGTCCAAGATTTAAAAGCTGGCCTCTGAAGTAGCCAACTAGGCGCCCAGTCGCCTTTCATATTTTTTAATCGCCGATTCTCGTCCTGTGTAGCCACTGTGTAACGGCGACAAATAGCCTATGTTGACCACACTGGTGTTTATACGAATCCAGTGCCGCTGGCACGGGCTGCGCGGCGTGCGGGGGGCGGGCACTGGATGGAAACATAGGCGGCCGGTCTTTCGATCCAGTGCTGGATACTGGATGCCGGACTGGATTGAAACCTGTTTACAAATACAAATATTTTATTAATAACACCAATGTTACAAAGTCACTTCAAAATTTTAAATAGGTATGTCATTAAATGAGTTTTAAAACACTGATTACATGCCAACACAGAAATGTCAAAAAAGGTATGCCAATATACAAACATGTCAAAACAACAAACAAATATTGTCAATATAAAATATGTCAATGTAAAAATACAAATACAGTGCCGGAATCCAGTGATGCTCGCGCCAGCTACTGTATCAATGTAAATCAGCCTTTACCATCACGAGAATGCCACATTTGTCTCACAACTTTCACATAAATAAATAAAAGCAAGTTTATACAGGTAGGAAATAAACTATATAAACCATCAACAAGTGCTGAAGAATTATTACGTCCATTTACAATCTACTTACCGCAATATCTTCCGAAAAGTAACTTTATTTAGCGGCTAATCCCAGCGCTGGCCTACCATCCATCACCAGCTACACTCCATGGCCTGGAGTCACGTAACCGGAGACAATGGAATTTTGTTGCGTGAAGGGTCGTGCAAGTGACAAGCGCTTGGATCATGTTGCAATAGCACATAGTTAGGTAAACTTTTTACAAACAAGTAGACAAAATAGTTTTATAATAATTCATAATTCATTTATTGCATAAATATGGGTACGTATACAAATAAATAGATGGATGCCGGTGTGTTCCGGCAGCCTCACTTGAGAGCCAGTTCCATTCCAGGCTAGGTGTGCTTTACCATCTTCGACCACGCCTTCACTTAACATCAGGTGAGCTGTGGTCAAACACCTAGCCTGTCAACCATAAAAAAAAAAAGACTTTCATATTTTACCTTACGCCACGCAAAAAAAGTAATGTTGCAAAAAAAAACGAGTTTGTTCTATTGGGTTTTATTATTTTTATGGTTGACAGGTTTGTGTTTGACCACAGCTCACCTGATGTTAAGTGACGGTGAGGTCGAAAATGGGAAAGCACACCTAGCCTGGAATGGAGCTGGCTCTCAAGTGAGGCAGCCGGAACCTACCGTTAGATGCTTGGCGGCAGATTTTCAACTTGAGGGTGGTAGCTAGCCAGCCGAGTACTAGAAAGTACCCTACCACCATGCTATGGTTTCCTCACGATGTTTTTCCTTCACCGGCAGCTCAAGCTCATTGTTGGGGTTTAAACCCACGCCCTTTGGCATGCGAACCTACCGCGCTAACCACTGAACTATCATCGCTACAAAACTCTCGTAGGGAAACTCCGTTTTTGGAACTACTCCTGCTTAATTAAATCTTTCATTTTACAAATTCATAAATTTCAAAAGTGTTTTTTAATGATTTCTAATTGCGCGTATACGCGTATGTAACATGATGATCCTTTTTTTATAAGTAATCGCGTTGAAAACGTGTTTCTAGAATAGCACGTATTAATTTAATTAACATGACTTTTTAAAATAAATTTATGTGTGATTTTAGATAATAAATGAAACTATGTAACTAAATTTTAAATTAATATATGGGATTAATTTTTTATGCCTGCAATAAAGACTATTATTATTATCAATGGATTTTTTTGTCTTAATTTTTTAATTAAATATAAAACATAAATAATATAAAAAACTTGAAAACTAGGGTGCCGCCGGCAGCGGGGCAGGGCTCATGCTACCGGTGGTTAGGGCTGCAGAGTAAGGAACCTCCTCACAATGCGCGCCGTGTCAAGCATCACTGCCTTTTGAAGCTGATCCTTGACCCAACCGTCTAGCGAGAGTCTCTTAAGATGTTGGTCGAGACTCTTCGCTCTAAGACCGTTTGCCGTGACAACTATCGGGACAATGATCGTCGAATCAACATCCCACAAGGTTATCTCGTGAGCCAAGTCAAGGTACTTGCTAAGCTTGTCCTTCTCGGCCTTCACGAGATTCTCGTCATGTGGGACGGTGATGTCGACGAGCACGGCGTTGGGCTCGGTCGACCACCACAATATCAGGCTTATTGGCGACAATAGTCCTGTCCGTGATGATAGACCGGTCACAATAGAGCATTATTATTATTATTTTTGTTTGTGAACACGAACTGGAGGATATTGGTCACTGCCACTTTAGCTTGGTAAGAAGTCGAGCTATGTCTGTGAATTTCGTTCGTCCTGGCGTCGTATCCAGGGGTTTCTATAAGACTGTGTGATAAATACTTACACGTATGTGTTATTTTGTTTTTCATTCGTTATTGCCTCAATCCCCGCTACCTGTCGTCACTTACACCAAACACTAACCGCTGATGAAATATGAACTTTACCAACTGCCTAAAATATACTGTGACACTAAACGAATTGAGTTGAAAATGTCCACGTCGCGCCCTCTTTTGTCCCATTTTCACAGAATACACCGTTGTTACTATGTAATTTCGTTTCAATTTTAAATGCAAATGTAACGTGACATGAACTTTGTTCACGTGCAGTCAAATTATTTATGAAGTTTGCGGAAAAAAATAACATAAATAAAAAGTTTTATCTAAATGAGTAGGTACTTTTTTTAAAGTTATTTTGTCACGCGTGTCGCCGCACTTTGGCCCATACTGGAAAGTAAATTGCGCTCTACTTTCATTCCTTGAAAAAGAATTCCGGATATCTATTAAAATAGTAGCCGGTCCACGACGCGCCAGAGCGAGAGACCGCCCGTGTGCTAGGTTCTGACGAAATATTGTCGGTGACGGGTCGAAATTGGCTAGAGACGGCTAAGGATAGGACGTTGTGGAATTCCTTGGAGTAGGCTTTTACCCGAACGGGATCCATACTTCTCATTGGTATAATAAACTATATAGGAACCTGTTTAGAGGAGGCTTCATGTGACCAGAATGCTAGTATCTACTTTGGTGAAAAGCTTAGCATTGCCATCCAGCGAGGCAATGCTGCCAGCATTCTGGCCACATTTTCTCTTCTGACGGGCTCTTAGATGAGGTTATTTTTATAAATACTACCTACTACTTAGGTAGTATCAAAACTCTGTAATAAACTAATATTTAGGTAAATGATAATTTTTCGAGAATGGTGCTCGATAGTTATCTCAGTTTACTTGGTTACGTCTTTTATAATACATTTTCGAAAGCTTTTAACCGAACAATATTCACCACCGTGATCTAATAACGGTCGCTTTGTTCAAAGAAAGGTCTAAGTTAACTCAATCTGAATTCACTCTTCACCTAATGAGTTCATTCATTCATTCATTCATTGGGTTCACTCATGCTGAAGCAAGTTTTAAAGATAAACGCAATTCACGCGGTTATGGATTTATTGATACTGTCGAACGGTACGTTTAAATAATTTACAAAATATTCATAGTTGAAGCAATAAATAATAAATAAATAATAATAATTTTATTTGAGCAAAATCTATACCTACAGTGAAGTTATAACTTAAAACACTATGATAGTAAACTTACTAAACTTATTTCCTAACTTCTTGCTATGGACCCTGAATCTCACACTAGGGAGTCCCGTGTCGTGAAATTCAGTGATTCCCACCTATATTAAAGAATTATTATTTGAGCAAAACATATACATATAAACGAACAAGTGATACAAACTGAGCATGTATGTGTGTGTGTGTGTGTGGTGTGTGTGTGTGTGATATGTATGTATGTAACTGTGAGATGAAAATCATGTTTCCTCGTATGTGCAAAAAATGTTTATTTCTTTCTGCTTTCTTAATTTAATTTAATATATATTTAATATAGTGTATTTTTAGGTATTCTAAGTATTAGGATGTATTGTAATTAGAATGTAGATATATTATTTATCTTATAGTTTGTAACGATAAAACGTTACAAATTACTTATAATAAGTAATATTACAATTAAAATAAAAGTAAAATATAGTAGTGCCTAATCAATCTCCCTTAATACGTCCTGTCCACAGCTGTGTCTTGCGTACGGCCCTGTGCTTCGCGCGTGGTGTTACGGATTATTATTATTTGTTCGTCACACATCGCTTGCGGAGTGCAGTTGAGCGCACGCTCACAGACGTATCCTTATCCTCTTATTTACGTACATCATATAAATTTAAACAAAAGCATAATTATTTGCATTGCTCTTAATTATTATTAAATTCAGTGAAACCCACATAATTGGTAAGTGTTGAACATTTTTTATTAAATCAATCATAGGAATGTAGGTAGTTACAATACTAAAATTGAAGCTTGTATTTTGTTAATTCTACTTAAACATATTTTTTCCACTGTGTCAAGATTTTATATCCTATGCTCCGTCTGATCGTGGTTTTTCTCACACACCACTTAACTGCCTGAGTACACCCTCATTATTTGCACGAGAATCACGGTCAGCGGAATTATGGGAAGGAAGACAACAATAAGTTGGTGTTTTTCCAGGGTCCTTGCTACCGGGACGACCCTACGTTCGTCCAACTCGGTTGCATCCTCGACCACCCTCTTTTTTTATCGCCTGCCAGTTCCAGTCATCCAGGACGCTCGATAAGGGGAGTACTTGGGCCGGCACTCCAAGGGAAGCGTATAATTAGACCTGGCCAATACGGACCACAAACTTAAATAAATATATGTTAACAGTTCGCTTATTTCTTTTATGTATCCACTACCTACATATTTTAAGCGTACCCGTTACACTGGCGCCTAACGTGGTTGTTAAGGTCATTATTTTCGCTTTCTTTGGGTTGTCTATTTTCAATTTTTTTTCTTAATGGTGTTGTGATTTTTTTTTATATATTATATGCTTGTTATACGTTTTGTGGCCAGCAACTAATATGAATGTACTTAACCTTGTATTTCATAACGAATGTGTATGATACATTATTTTAAAATAAAATATTGTACAACTACCTTAAAACTGTGTAAAAATAATATTTAATTTTCTGGGTCTGTATGGTAAAAGTACAATCAGCCGCATAACTCTCTAGAACTATTAATTAGAACAACATATTACTCTTTTATATATAATTAAAAACCGAGTGTAAACAATAGTAATTAGATATTTTTTTAAATATAAACCGAATGTACACAAGTAATATACATACATATTAGTTGCTATTTTCTTTTATTTTGCTTACATTTTTTTTGTTGCAATTTCGTATTTATTTATGGTTTGCACATTTAGATACCACTCTTAATAAATATATATCTATAAAGAAACAACCAAAACGTACTTAAATTACTAATTTTTATTTGTAACAGACGGAGTATTTTTTTCGTTGTTTTTTTTTAATAACTTCACCACTTGCTTGTACATCGTAGTTAATTTACAACGATATTATATTACTTAACAAATTGTTGTTCAGCATTTACCAATTAGGGAACTGAAAATTAAGAGTTCTCGTCATGGCACATCCGGTAAAATTTATGTCACTTCAAAAATCAGAGCTTGAGTATGAAGTTGCAATCAGAGGCGACACACCTGCTTCTACTGTATCTGAACTACGCAAGCAAATTGCTAAATGTGGGCCTATGTTTCCTTCGGAAGACATCTTTACCAGCCCCTTTGATATTTCAACAGACTTGAATGGTATTGTAGATTCCCTCCAAAAGGTTCATTTAACTTTGGAATCAACAACCATAGACAAAAACACCTTTCTTCGACTTCAAAATATTTTAAATCATTTGTACCATCGGCTTAACCGCATTGTAGTGGACGATGAATTTGAGGATAGTTATACTTCGGGTCTCAACCGAAGACGATTACATTATTTACTTGCAGCAGTACATGGGATTGTGCTGTCTTCTTCACACTTTTAGATATTCAACAACTATAAAAACAAACTTCACATCCTGTCCCCCTCTACCGGCGGCGTGCGGCAGAGGGCGCCTGCAACTTGTCATTACGTGTTGTTGTGTCGTCGGAATCACACTACCTACAAGTTAAGTTGAAAAGATTTTGACAAGGATATTTGTAGGAGCCCATACCATGATAGTTACTACGAGCCGGACTCGGACAGGGAATACCAGGCAAGAACAGGTAAGATAAGAGGAATTCTGTATATAATTTTTACGGGACTGATATAACAAGTACCCACTTATTCTTTTAAAGTACCCTCCTTTTTGCGGAAAATAAATTATTTTACTGATATATCTACTCATTTAAAAAATTAAGATATTAATGTAAGAATTTGTTAACTACTTAAATACAAATAAATAAATAACAGCTAAAGAATTACAAAATTTATTCTTATGGCTAAGTAAAAGCAAACAGATTATTGTGCGTAGGCACATGATGACTGCCCAGCCAAAGTTAATAGCTATAGGTAACCAAGAAACAAATACACTTCGGCTACCAGCTCTTTCTCCATGTAAATCATGTTGAGACATGCCTTGCCTTCACGTAAATCGTGATAAGGTGACGAATCCTCCACGTATATCGTGTTGAGAAATACTGACCTCACGTATATCGTGTTAGGTATCAAAATAAATCTTTCACCGCGTAAATCGCGAGTGATGTTCTTATAATGATATCAATACATCATAATATATATAGCCTATCAGTCGACTCTAGACAGTGAGGCTCCTCAGGTGGATGAATTCCTAAATGGAAAAGACGCATCCGTGGAAAACACACCGAATGTTGCATTATCAGAAGATACAGCAACGTCTACGGTGGAAGAGGTGCTTGACCCTGAGATCTCGATGATGCTTGGAGAAGACCTCGCCACTCACAATGAATACAGTGACGATTTGCACAAGGACATAATAAATAATAATAGATGGCCGCAAATTTTGTGTAATGGTCATCAGAATGGTAAAGTAAATTGTATTTACTAAAACAATATTTACCTGCGGAGAATTACAGTAATGTAAAAGCACCAGAACTGAATCTGGAAATAGAGGCAGCCCTGCGGCCTCTCAACGTAAAAAGGATCTGTTTTGCCAACATAAACAGAACCAGCCGTCCATACTGTTTAACAGCCAATGGGAAAAGCATTAAATTGGGATTTTTCGTCCAAAGCCGCTCAAGACATAGTAAAGCTACTAAGTGACGCTTGTCGTTTACTCAGTGACTGCCATTTTCGTGGATCGCAATCAAGGTGCTATGCGATTATTAATAATCTCAGCAAACAGACACGAGACTGTGTTAAAAAATTATGAATTTTTATTTGGCGAAAATTTAACCGATCACCTCAAATCGCCAAAGACCACACAAGGTCAGCGAGGAGCTTTAAACGCGAGGGGGATGGCGCGAGCAGCGGCCTTCGAGCCACCTCGGAACCCCACTCTCTGAAGGCAGACACCAGCGCCGCGGGACCGCCGCCTGGACTATAATTGCCAGAGTGACGGCGACATTGCAGGTACCTATCGCCGGCAAATTGCCATATTTTTCCTCAAAGGGTGTAGTATAACACACGACCGTTTGATTTATCCTGGATTTGTATCCAAGGGTATATAGTATACCGGTTAAAGAGGAACCTATACAAGTGAATCCTCCTCAAAATATTTGTCAGGTCTGCATCTGACGGAAAAATCAGATCATTGTATCACAAAGTTATTAGAGTGAGTTCATATCAGCTTGCGAGCCGTGGTCCTATCGCCTGTATTTACTATACCTACGTTACGTAAGGCTAATGGCAAACACCGCTTTATATTAAATATAAAGGGTTTAAAAATCAATTGATTCAATCAGAACATTTTTAAATGGAATATTATCGAATGGTTCTAAGAATAGTTTATTACAATTACTACATAACATGGCAACGTTAGATAACCTATATACCTACCTGTTATTTTTACTTGCTAAATGTGAAAAGAACAGAATGAAGTTTCGTTTCGTTTGGATATCACAATTGTGTTAATTTTATTTTATTTTTATTTAATTCTTGTTTTTGTCGATTCTACCGTTTAGTCTTTGTATCACTCTATTGGCCTTTACGAAGCTGTTGAAACCAGTATTAAAACACTATCGCAGGGTTTTATCTCTGCGAATTATTTAGATGATTTTATTTGTAGTGGCCAATCCTTTTCGGAGTGAATGAATAATATCTAGACGATAAATTAAATACGACGTTCCAGTTACAGTAACATTGTGGTTCATAACAAATCACGACAAGAGTGTTTTAATTCCAAACATGAAATGCTAATTTTTAGATTACGTTAACACCAAAGATTTATGACGGATCTATTTACAAGAAGAGGAGAAACAACGCATTTTTGAAAAGACTAGAATTCTTAAAAATCAACAAATGTACGATCAGATAATTTGTAAAATTCTTAGGTAATTTAACTTCCTCATATCCATCTGCTAGGTACAGATGGATATATAATGTTTGAACGGGTTAAACTGTTAGTATTTGGTAGGTACGTCTGAATTATAACAAAAGATTGTGATAGCAAAGTCACTGAAAGAGGACTTACATTGCTGGAAATTTAACATTAATAGATCATTTTGACTAATACGTACTATAAGTATTGTAATCTACAGTGACGCATCAACTACCTACCCGTTGGGGGGTAGCCTGCGATAACAAAAATTCGCACGGCAACAGGACGGAAACAGAGCTCACAATGCATATTAATATTTTTGAGCTAAAGGTTGCATTTTAGGGTCTTTCAATATTTGCTTCTCGAGACTTGAAACTTGAGAAACTCGATTCTGATGAACTTGATTAGATATACTTTTGAGAATAGATTACCATGACGGCAATTTGCTAC
The DNA here is from genome assembly GCA_905404145.2 of Biston betularia. NCBI lineage: Eukaryota > Metazoa > Arthropoda > Insecta > Lepidoptera > Geometridae > Biston > Biston betularia. The sequence continues at coordinate 1,699,072 of FR989884.1, forward strand.
ATAAATCGAATGAGTGGGGCACACACAGTTAAATTACTGAGCTCGCAGTAACTAGCAGTAAAGTGAGCACAGAATCATTTATATTTTTGCATCTTACATAAAATCCTCGGCCGTGTTAAACCATGTTGGTCGCTGATCACGAATTTCGCAAAATTAACGTATACACGGAATAGAAGTTTGCGGAGTACGCCGTAAAAGAAATAACTAATAAATTAGGTGTGCCTACTTTTGATTGGTTTGCAAGCTCATAGAAGTATAAATGTCAACGATACCGGGCGTGGAAGCTCAATCTCCACTCAGAAATCGTAATTGCTACTTTTTAAATATATTTTTACCTTTAACTGGAGAGCCTTCTATGCCTTTCCCCCAGTTTAGTCTTATAGCTACGGTTTGACGAAAGATAAAAGCGTCTTAGTGGCAGGCATCTTAGTGCTACCCTACTGGCGGTCGCAGCATTGGTATCAAGTTACTAGTATCGGATAAAAGATTTTTCAGTCCTAACAAATACTTACTCCGTTGTCCTTTCAGAACGTGCCACCCACTTCTTCTGGCCTTGCTCTGGTGGTGATAAGATTATAAGGCAATCACTGATATCTCTTGCTAACTAAATTGCTAACCAAAATTTAAAACAATAGTGATTTGTCTATTAGTGCATGGTGGACCCTTGGTCGAGAAAATAATCATAGTATAATTATTGCGAATCATCCTTATGAAATTTTATTCTTAACAACGAAATTCAAATTAAACCAACGAAGCTAGTTACAATTAATTAAATACAGGCAGATCTGGTTTGTCTACAATATTAGGAACAAAAATGACACTACACGATAGCGTCAATAGCTTTATAAGATGAGTTTATAAATGGAGACCAGGAGGTCTCAATCTATTGAGACCTCTATGTATAAACCAAATATTTGTATAAGGAAATCTAAAATATTCAGCGACTTAGGACTCTAATAAGGTCTTAGTTTTTCTTCTAAATGTGTACCTTTATTTGGATGTATCTCTTAATACGATTACGTGATTGGCGATTGCGTCTAAACCGAGAATGCAAACTTTAAGCTTGTTAAAACTGGTAAATATTTCTACGTATGTCGATAAAATTGTAATTCAAGTTCCAGACTTAGTGAAAACGTCGCGACCGGGGTTTTCTAACCACTTATTACGCTACCATTTATTAAGGAAAAATCGTCTATATCTCTCCTGCGATGGCTATATTATGTTATATTGATAATACTTCGCTCCTAAGGGGTGACCAGCTAGATTAGCATCTGTTTATAAGTATACGAAAGCCGTATAGTGAGGTAGGCGCGCAAACCCTGCACGAACGGCGGTACTGATATATCTATACATGGAGCACATTCCACTTGGCACTCCTTGACGTCAACGGTTCATTGGTTTGGTGTAAACCTGCGCGTGGTTCGGAAAACTGCAGGTTGGAGTGATTCCTCCAATTTTTTCTTAAAATATTACAATAAAGAGGTTATTACAACGATGTATTAAAATAAACAGAGGTAAAACCTCATTGGGTTATTAGCCCTGACAATAATGAGTTTTCAGAAACTATATTCAATGATTTCTCATGTTCTACCTATCCAAGTACCTACTTAATTTATAATAATTGATCGAAGATGAATAAAATATATTGTTTGATAATTGTGTTGTTGATAATAATATATAACAGACGTAAACATATACTTGCAAGGAATAACATGCACTATTCATTTTTTTATTTGTATAGTTGCCAATAGCTCTCTAAACATCTGCAAGTAAATAATGTAATCGTCTTCGGTTGAGACCCGAAGTATAATTAAGAATCAAACGAGACTTACCTTGAAGTTTGATTCCAATTATGCGAGGGTCTCAACCGAAGACGATTACACTCCCAACCCACCCAAACGGGAACACCCATATATGTTAACAAATAAACAAAACGAAAATGTGTATTTATTCATGGTAGAACTTTTTTCAAGGCTATCTCTGAAATTAATGACAAGTTGCAGGCGCCCTCTGCCGCACGCCGCCGGTAGAGGGGGACAGGATGTGAAGTTTGTTTTTATAGTTGTTGAATATCTAAAAGTGTGAAGAAGACAGCACAATCCCATGTACTGCTGCAAGTAAATAATGTAATCGTCTTCGGTTGAGACCCTCGCATAATTGGAATCAAACTTCAAGGTAAGTCTCGTTTGATTCTTAATTATAATGAAAGTGCCTCCCTTTACAAAAGAGCAGTAGCTAAACTTGATACACTTAAGGATACAGCTTGTGACCCTCTAGCTAGTAGCAGTGATATTCCTACTCCCACCCCTAACCCTGGGCAATCTATGAATATTACATTAACTTGCGAAGGAAATTCAAATCAGTTTTCGAAATTGAAATTCGATGGCAAAACGTGCGTACGAGCGTTCATTCAACGTGTCGATGAATTTTGTTTGGTAAAAAATATTACGAGTGCGAAAATTCTAGCCAACGCCACCGAGATTTTTACAGGTGACGTCATACATTGGTATCGAGGTATACGGGAATCCGTAACCAGTTGGAGTGATCTTTCTATTGCTTTGAAACGTGATTTCAGTCCATATGACTACGATTATAGGCTACTGTCAGAAATCAGGTCCCGTACCCAAGGAGAAACAGAAACTATAGTAATTTTTCTTTCAATAATGTCAGAATATTTTTCGAGACTGTCAAAACGACTACCTGACGACGAAAAACTAGAGATAATTTTACATAATATTCGTCCATGTTACGCTAATTCATTATCGTTGGTACCCGAAATAAAATCCATTGAAGAATTAAAAAACATATGTCGTAATTACGAAAACATGCAGTCTCGTGTTTCTCAATTTAAAGAACCTCCACGACCGACTGCTGACACACTAGCACCTGAACTGGCTTACGCTACCTTATTATCGAATAAACAAAGTACTAACTTCAATAAATATGGCAATAATAGTAAATATGTCTCTTACAACAGCAATATAAGTAATAAAACAAGCCAAAATCGACAAATTGACAACGCAAATAGAGGCGTTCCCAATTATGTGCACGCAATAGATTCTTCCAATCAAAAGCCGCGTTTCTGTCCCCGTTGTCGTAATAATACACATAATCTCAGACAGTGTACGGCTAACAAAGATGAGGTGATTTGCTTTGTATGCGGTCGCCAAGGTTTTAAGACTCCAGATTGCCCGGACTGCATCAAAAAGAATGAGTCTGATCCAAAAAACTAGCATCCGAGAATTGTGTAAATAGTAGGCTTGATAATGATGATTGGCAAAATTGGCTTCGCACAATAAAATTATTTTTTAACACCTATAATGTTCACACAATTCTCGATAATCACAAGCTAGACAATAACAGGCCTTACGTGTTAGTTAGTATTAACGGCATCACAATATCTGGACTTTTAGATTCTGGCTCTGCTGTTACCATTCTAGGTAACGGTGCTCATACAACTATTGAGAGCCATGATTTTCCTCTGATTTCAGATAACCGTATTTCAGTCACGGCAGTAGGCGGCCAAGTCTTACAAAGTATAGGTTACATTAATGTTCCAATTACTTTTGAAAACCAAATTAACATCATAAGAGCTTACGTCATACCACAAATCAAATTAAGTCTCATTTTAGGAATTGATTTTTGGCGTAAATTTCATTTCTGTCCCAAATATGTCAGTAGCATTATCATTTAAAAAAAATCAGGACGATGCCAACAATTCAACGACCAAAGATCCCTCAGATCAAACTTTTATACAAAGCTACACTAACTTAGACAATAAGCAAAAGCAAATCGCTGATAATGTCATCAAAAAGTTTGACGACATTTCATTTGAACGAAAAGGTCTCGGTGTTACAAATGTCATAACACACCATATTGACACGGGAGATTCAAAGCCTATTCGTCAACGTTATTATCGGTTGTCGCCGGAGAAGCAACGTATCTTGGCGGAACAGGTTGATGAGATGCTCTCACTCGACGTCATCGAGCCCTGCGAGAGTGCGTGGTCATCACCTGTCCTCATAGTCACAAAGAAAAACGGCCAACCCCGTTTTTGCCTCGATAGTCGCAAGTTGAATTCTGTCACTAAGCGCGACGCTTACAACCTCCCTTACATTTCGGAGATTTTAGACAACCTCAGAGATAGTCGTTACCTGTCAGTTATTGACTTATCCAAAGCATTTTGGCAGGTACCAATTTCTGAGGAGGACCGCGATAAGACCGCATTTTACGTTCCTGGCAGAGGCACTTTTCGTTTCAAAAGAACTGCTTTTGGTCTCACAAATGCTCCAGCGACTCAGCAGCGTCTTGTTGATTTTTTGTTTGCTGAATTCGACCTGCAGGTATTTGCCTACTTAGATGACGTCATTGTAATATCCCCAAACTTCGAGGGTCACGTGACCTTACTTTTACGTGTCCTCGAAAAGCTAAACCAAGCAAATCTCACTATTAACCTTGAGAAATGTAAATTCTTTAGCTCACAGCTTAAGTATTTAGGTTATGTCGTAGACAGCTCTGGCCTACACACTGATCCCTCAAAAATTGAGGCAATCGTCAACTACCCGACACCTAAATGTCGTAAGGACCTTAAGCGGTTTCTTGGAACTGCGACGTGGTATCGGCGGTTCGTCCCCAACTTTAGTACCATTGCTGGGTCCCTAAACTCTCTAACGTCAACTAAGAAGGGCACCCCTCCATTTAAGTGGACACCTGAAGCTGATTCTGCTTTTCAGAAATTGAAGGCATGCTTGGTTTCAGCTCCAGTACTGGCCTGCCCAGATTACAATAAACCATTCGAGGTGCATACAGATGCTAGTAACTTCGGTATTGGTGCAATGCTTACTCAAGCAATAGATGGAAAAGAACACCCGATTGCATATATGAGTAAGTCATTGACTCCTGCCGAAAGGAACTACAGCATCACCGAACGCGAAACGTTAGCTGTAGTCACTGCTCTCGAATATTGGCGATGTTACATCGAAAACGGACAGCCTTTTACCGTATATACAGACCATAGCGCGTTAAAGTGGTTCCTTTCCATTACAAACCCCACTGGACGCTTAGCTCGTTGGGGAGTACGTTTGTCAGCATTCAATTTCATACTTAAACATCGTCGTGGTGTTGACAACGTTATTCCCGATTCCCTCTCCAGAAGTGTTCCAGTGAGCGCTATTGATTCGTCAAGTATCCATACGGACACTAAAGATCCTTGGTACCTAAATATTTATAATGGCTCACAACGCGATCCTTCAAAGTACCCGAACTTCATAATTAGGGACAATAATATTTTATATAGGCTCTCGAAGAATAAACACGAACTCACTTCCGAATTCTCTTGGAAGGAGGTCTTACCAGCAGAATTACGTGAAAAGGCCATTACTGAAAATCATTCAGAGCCAACTGCTGGTCATATGGGAATATTCAAAACCTACCGACGACTTGCCTTACGTTATTTCTGGCCTGGTATGTACCAAGATGTTGTGAAATTCATTGGTAGTTGCGATAAGTGTCTGGCTTATAAGACACAAAATCACCAAGTACTGGGCGAAATGGGTCGACCTAAGAATTGTTCACGACCCTTCCAAATGCTTTCGATCGACTTGATGGGACCGCTGCCTACCACTAGAAAACAGAATAGCTACATCTTAGTTGTTACTTGTTGCTTCTCAAAATTTTGCTTGATCTTTCCCATCAGGAGAGCCACATCAGACACAATAACAAAAATTCTAGAAGAATCAGTTTTTCTTGTACACGGAATTCCTCAAACTGTCCTGATGGATAATGGGACCCAGTTTACTGGAAAGGTCTCCGATGCTTTATTCAAGAAATACAGCATACCAAATGTCTATTATACCCCTAAATACACTCCTCAAGTTAATTTAGTAGAGAGGTATAATAGGACTATCATTACTTGTATCTCTACTTTTGTAAACGATGATCACCGCTCTTGGGATTTGTTTATCCCTAAGGTACAATTTGCCATAAACAGTTCCGTCAATGAAGCCACAGGCTTTACTCCTGCTTTTCTTGTATTTGGCAGAGAATTAGTCACTTGCGGGACTCATTACATTGATAACGATCTCGGCCAAGAAATTTTGTTTTTACCGCGAGAAGTTTATGCCGAAAATCTAGGTTGCTTATCAAATATTTTTGATACAGTGCAATCGAGACTTTGGCAAGCTCACGTAAAGAATACCTCACATTACAATCTACGTCGAAAATTTGCCGAATTCAATGTCGGTGACACGGTTATGAAACGTGCTTATTTCTTAAGTGACAAAGGTAACCAATTTTCGAAGAAATTAGCCCCGAAATTCATCAAGGCAAAAATTATTGCAAAGAAGTCCCCACTAGTATATGTACTTAAGGATTTGTCTGGTAAGAATTTAGGTTCCTGGCACATTAAGGATATTAAACTCGTTGATAGTAAAAAATACGCTTAGTATACTACTTGTGATTTACTATTTAATTACTTGGCTATTAATCATAGTTTAATTTTAGTGGAAATTAGCATCCAAGACAGTTCAGCTAGGTACTTAGCAGCATTTTCTCTTGTTCTTAGTAGACACGTCCATCAATTCCGTATTAAAATTCCCTTGACGCACGTTAGGCCAGTCGGCAATCCGAAAACTCAAAATTTTAACGGTTTACCTCATGCGGATTTTGTCCATCTAAATAGTACAAAACCCTTCACTACGCGCGGGGGTATTGTAACGATAAAACGTTACAAATTACTTATAATAAGTAATATTACAATTAAAATAAAAGTAAAATATAGTAGTGCCTAATCAATCTCCCTTAATACGTCCTGTCCACAGCTGTGTCTTGCGTACGGCCCTGTGCTTCGCGCGTGGTGTTACGGATTATTATTATTTGTTCGTCACACATCGCTTGCGGAGTGCAGTTGAGCGCACGCTCACAGACGTATCCTTATCCTCTTATTTACGTACATCATATAAATTTAAACAAAAGCATAATTATTTGCATTGCTCTTAATTATTATTAAATTCAGTGAAACCCACATAATTGGCAAGTGTTGAACATTTTTTATTAAATCAATCATAGGAATGTAGGTAGTTACAATACTAAAATTGAAGCTTGTATTTTGTTAATTCTACTTAAACATATTTTTTCCACTGTGTCAAGATTTTATATCCTATGCTCCGTCTGATCGTGGTTTTTCTCACACACCACTTAACTGCCTGAGTACACCCTCATTATTTGCACGAGAATCACGGTCAGCGGAATTATGGGAAGGAAGACAACAATAAGTTGGTGTTTTTCCAGGGTCCTTGCTACCGGGACGACCCTACGTTCGTCCAACTCGGTTGCATCCTCGACCACCCTCTTTTTTTATCGCCTGCCAGTTCCAGTCATCCAGGACGCTCGATAAGGGGAGTACTTGGGCCGGCACTCCAAGGGAAGCGTATAATTAGACCTGGCCAATACGGACCACAAACTTAAATAAATATATGTTAACAGTTCGCTTATTTCTTTTATGTATCCACTACCTACATATTTTAAGCGTACCCGTTACAAGTTATGTATTTTCTCGTTATATACATCCCGTCTTTTGATGTCAGGGAACAAGGTACAAGGAAACGAGGTGGTAGCTTATTCCATTCAGCGCGGATTAGAAACGATAAATCAAATCGTTTGGTGCGTATCCGGAGGAAATCTACATTAGATGATAGTGTGCCCTTTCTACCCCTGTTACGGGTTATACAATATGCAAATAGCTGCTTACACTTTCTATAATTCATTCAATGCGTGTATGGATACAATGTAAAGGAATTAAGTCACAATTCGGTATGTAAAGAAAAAAAATAACTTTACTGATTCCAAAACCATTTCGAAATAGTACATTTCTATTCAATATTTTTATATTTAAAATTCTGTAAACTATGGGGTTTATTTTAATAAAATACATTAAATAAACTTGACTTTCGAATGACTAATGACGTCACATAGTAGGGCAACTTCCATAGACTAAAAAAGCAATGGCAAATCAAAACAAAATTTGTTAATGTCAAGTCAACGGCGATCATAATAAACTCTTCAATACACGTACGTCGAGTTGTTTTTCGCTTTATTGATACAAATATCTGGATTATTTAACTTTAAACGTTATTTGGACTCTGATATCGCTTTTATGGCATAAGATTTTTACTTCATGTCATGAATTGTAAAAACCGAAGACGTGACAGAATGGATTTTTGAAGCTTTAGCCTGGCCGATGGGGCAAATTAAAAAAAAAAATTGTCAGTTCTGTTGTCAAAGTTAATCGAATGTGTCAAATGTATTTGTATACTTTTTTGTTTTATATGGCAAAGGTATATTCTACATATTCAGCCAACCTCATAACGTCATAACTATAGAAAGTTTGAAAATGTATTAAAAATAACTTTACATACCGAATTCACTCTTGCTTTATTGCATTGGCTTATACATATTTTATAAATTAAACATAAAAAACGAAAGATTAAGACTTAGATTAAGTTTTTTGTATAAATTTGTAAAAAGTAATATTTTAAGATGTTTCATTTTGTTTAATAAATTTACTGTGTCATCGTGACAAAAAAAAAACAAAATGAAAGAAATACATTTTATGTCACAAACCGGGGGGTTTGGCGGGAACGCGGGAAGAGACGTGTCGCTCCGTTGTATTTTTTTCCAAAACTAGTGTTTTGTCGAGTGTTTATGCATAAAAATGGTGGTGTTTTATTCATAAAGTGCCGAATTACAAGCGCAAGTGTGGGAAAATGATATAATGTGGTGAAACATGAGTTTTCGTGTTGCTTCCAAAACTCCATCGAAGCTTTAATAGTAAAGTCGCCACTACTTTACTAAAGCATGACTGGAATTAACTGACACGAACTGGACTTGACTAAGACTTGATAGCTATAGCTAAGATACAGCAGAAATAACACTGAAGACAAGGCAGTATGGCTTTATAGCTTTAGCCTGCCCGAACGGGAAAATTTTCAAAAAAAAAAAAAAATCACAAACCGGCTTCGACTTATGTTGAGTTGACTGGTTTGTATTGTACATATGTATTCTTACAAAAAAATAATATACAATAATTTTCCATATTCACCTGTATTTTAATAATAAAAATAGCTGAAACCTAACAAATGGATATTCAATAAAGTCAAAGAGCCGCCATATTATGGTTACCTCACTATGTTTTCCTTCACAAGCAGCTCAAGCTCATTATTGTGATTTGAACCCACGTCCTCCACCGCGTGAGTCGTGCTAACTATCGCTACATAATATTATGTATTTATACAAATTGATATTTTTTCCCCTTGCCGTGTCGCGGAAAGAGTGATTGGGCCGATTTTGGACACCTTTTGTCCGGGACTCGGCCCTTAGCCGCTTTTTTACCTTTGCGTTGAATCATGACTTATGCGGTCAATAAGTCGGTGCCACCACAACTATACATAGTAACTATAGAAATCGAATTGACCTTTTTCACGCGACTCCAGCCATGCAGCTATGTCGACGGAAATGATACATGCCTACAGTGATCGTTTTAACCTTTTTAACGAGTAGGTGGGAGTGTTAATGTTGGGCGCTTCCATTTAGAATTTTCGCACATGACCTTTTGTATTTTACTTTTACGGTATTACGTAAATACGGTTTACGTAACGGTACGGTTTCTTTTACGGTTTTATGTAAATATTTCGTTTTATTTAAATACATTATTATGATTATTTTTATATACTTACTATAATTTCATTTTTCTTATTAGCGTTACATCTCCCGTCTGTTTCTTATGTTTTCTATCGTGTTTCCCCCCCCCTCTTGGTTGCCTGGAAGAGATCGCTCTTAGCAATAAGGCCGCCACAATGCCACAAGGGCACTAGTTCATAAGGTTATTTTGTTCTGTTTATGGTGTGCACAATAAAGACTTATATTTATCTATCTATCTATAACTCACGTTTAGTAGACGCGCGCGGGTCGTGCTTAGTAAAACGTCATCGAAATTCTGAATGGTATGGTATACATTTATGTTAAAAAAAAATTATCAACACCCTTGCACCCACGACTTCGTCCGCGTTAGTTTTAGAATTGTGTTCAAAGAGAAATAAAACATCTTATGGAAGTGACAAAAAAGGCAATAGTTTTACCCGTCATATACACCACTATTTTATAATTACATACTAGAAAAAAATGGCGTTATCTACTGCTATAACTGAACCCATCCATGAAAAAAAAACTTGAAAAGTCGATGTCGAAAAATTATCCTCAAAAAGGTGATTCCTGGTCATTATTCTACTTGTAGGCATTAACCGAGTCCGTCGCAATTTCATTTATGCCCGTGGCAAGCTGGTGCGACTGGATCGGGAGGCCTCGGTCGCGATGGTGATAGAGAAAGAAAATGTTTCTGCAATAATTATTTCAATGAAAGCCGCCATTGGTTACCGCCAGCTGGTGATAGTATTCTTTTGTAGAAAACATGCACCAATCAAACTCGAACCCATTACTGAAAACTGCATCAAAATCGAACTAGTAACTTGGTTGTCTGGAAGAGATCGCTGTTAGCGATAAGGCCGCCACTTGTGGCACTTGTTAATAAGGTTTTTTGTTCTCTGTACTCTTTTCTATTTATGACGTGCACAATAAAGAGTTACATCTATATCTATCTATCTAGTAGTAGTTTTTGCACAAACAAACAGCCCGTTGGCTCATTGGTAGTATATCTGCCTTGAGAGCTGTAGGGTGTGGGTTCGATTCCCACTCAGGGCAAACATTTTGTGAATAAACACAATCATGTTTTTTCTGTGTCTGGGTGTTCTGTATGTATTGTAAGTATGTATTTACAAAAAAAAAGTATTTATGTATTCTATCAGTTATCTGACTTCCATCACACAGGCTTTGCTTAGTTTGGGGTCAGATAGCGCTGTGTGTATAGTCCTACGATATAAAAAAAAAACATCCTCTCACCCCAAACGCATATACCGTCTCCGTTCCGTCGTGGGTAAAAATGAGTGCTATGCCCATAATTTTAAGCAGGATTTCCGAAAATTTTGACATTTAATAACTTTAGCATTATAAAGTAAACAAAAATTGTGATTGCACATTTACGATGTCTCACTCGGTCTGTATTACCCATTAAATTTTTCTAGTAATAAAAATGTGTGGTGTATACACAATTACACACACAAACCTTCGCATTTATAACTGAAGCATAATTCCTTAACTCCACAATATAACACCGCGTTTTCCAGCCCAAAGTTTCACATAAATCGAATTTCCGTTGTTCCGAATCTGTTATACAGTCGACAGTATATCAATATTCTCGCTAAAGTTGTCCATAACTCCGGAGAGTGCTTTTTGGGTACCTCGCAGTAACTTTACAAAAGTGAGTCGCGATGTTTTTGGAATGGGGAATTTTATCTTCTTTTTATTTTGTAGGCAAAACAAATATAAGCTTCAACGTGCCTTTGTTTTGCAGCCGATTATACTATATGTACGGGATACTATCTATCTATCTATACTATTATAAAGAGGAAAGATTTGTTTGTTTGTATTGAATAGGCTCCGAAACTACTGGACCGATTTTATAAATTGTTACACCGTTGGGAAGCTACACTATCCCCGGGTGACATAAGCTACTTTGTATCCCTGTATTCCCATGGGAACGGGAACTACGCGGATGAAAACGCGAGACGTCCGCTTGTACTATTATAAAAAGGAAAGATTTGATTGTTTGTTTGTATTGAATAGGCTCCGAAACTATTGAACCGATTTCAAAAACACTTTCACTGTTGGGAAGCTACATTATCCCCGGATGACATAGGCTACTTTTTATTTCTGTGTTCTCACGGGAACGGAAACTACGCGGATGAAACCGCGAGGCGTCCGCTAGTTGGTAATTAATTTAATAATATTTTTTAATTGAGTTTACATATTGGCGAAATAAAGGAATTAGGTGAAAAAAGTAACTTAAACATTATATATATTTTTCATTGAGCTAAATACGTTTTCCGGCAATCTTTAGGTCAAAGCTTTGAAATAGCAAAATACGATTGATTTTTTACTACTTACTAATAATTTTAAAACGTAATTGGACTTCAAGCGTTTCTATTAGCTAATGTTAGCATGTTTAGGTTATAATTGGTTTCTCATTTTGCTAAATGAATGTTTCCTAAAACAATTATCGTAGATTGGTATGTGACATTAAACATCAGCCAAAAATAACTAGGTGTAGCGAAATGTCCACAAAACTCGTGCAAAGTTCAAACTTAATTAAAGCGAATTGGAGCGAATCCGTTGCCAAATTGAGACTTCATCTCGTCCGTTACGAATTCATTGAGATTTTTTAATGAATATTCATGTTCTAGTGTTTCTTTTTTCCTCATACAAAAGGTAAGTTACTTGGCGAAATTGCTAAAAATAAATGTTAAAATGATGTCTAGTCGTAGCACTGGTAGTTGCCCACACCGCAGTTGGTATGTTTATTGTAGTGTATGACGGTACCCGCATTGCTCGATTCGCGGAGTAGTATATAAGAGGGTGTGAGATCGTAAACGACGTCAGAATAAACCTGTGCAACACACTGTGAGTTTGATTCCCGTCCCGAGACTTCACAGTGGCGACGAGGATATTTTTAAAAGAAAAAAAAGTAATTCGAACCGTTAAACATAAAAAGATTAACATGCCTATTGGAAAAATCAGCGAGTTTGATGTCAAAAATGGAGCGTGGTCGTCGTACGCCGACCGCCTTGAAAGTTATTTCAAGGTCAACGGCGTCGACGACGAGCTGAAATTACCGACACTGATTTCGCTGATGGGGGACGAGGCGTACGAGCTGTTGGTAAATCTGGTGAGCCCCAAGAAGCCGGCTGAGCTGACGTATACCGAGGTGGCGGAAGTGCTGCGTCGGCACTTACAACCGGCTCCGTCGGTGCTCGCCGAGCGGTACCGACTCCGACAGCGGAGGCAGCGGCCGGAAGAAAAAGTCAGTGAATACGTTGCAGAGCTAAAGCGACTAGCGCGACATTGCAAGTTTGGCGACGCGTTGAGTGAAAATTTACTTATCTTATCTTATCATGGATGGATGCAGTTTGGTTTTTTGGTTGTCCAACTTTGTTTTTGTGCTTGACAGGCTAGGTATTTGACCACAGCTTACCTAATGTTAAGTGACGTTGTGGTAGATGGAAACGTCACCTAGTCGTGATGGTGTGGAAAATAGTATCCTCACCTAGCCTGGAATGGAACTGGCTCTCAAGTGACTGGCTTCCGGAACACGCCTCTGCTTTACGGCAGATTAATCAACTTGAGGTCGGTAGCTAGTTAGTTGAGAATTAGATGTTATGTATGTTAAAGTTTCTTCATAATGTTTTCCTTCACCGTCAGCTCACGCTCATTGTGGGGATTTGAACCCACTCTCTTTGGCGTGTGAACCGACCGCGGTAAGCACTGAGCTATCATCGCTACGTACATTAAAAATATTAAGATATACCGAGATGTTTGTATCAATATTATGAAGTCGCTATTTACAAATTTATCGAGGGTCAGCGCATAGATTGCTTCGACAAAACCCGTTCATGATACTTGGAAATTATTCTTTTGTGTTCAACTCCGAGATGCCTTTCAGCTATAATCTGCCTTCCGCAACTTGTAAAAGAAAATTGGACGTTTTATCCGTACTCAAAGCAAGAAATTAAATTATAATATAATTTAATTACTTTTTGGTTACACGTGTCCGACAAATTAGAACTTCCAATTTGTTTCAGGATCTAGTTTTTATTTTTCTAACAAATACAAATACAAATATTTTATTGATAACACCAATGTTACAAGTCAATTCAAAATTTTAAATAAGTCATTTTTTTTTATGTGTTGACAGGCTAGGTGTTTGGCCACAGCTCACCTGATGTTAAGTGAAGGTGTGGTCGAAGATGGTAAAGCACACCTAGCCTGGAATGGAACTGGCTCTCAAGTGAGGCTGCCGGAACACACCGTTAGGTGCTTGGCGGCAGATTTTTCAACTTGAGGGTGGTAGCTAGCCAGCCGAGTACTAGAAAGTACCCTACCACCATGCTATGGTTTCCTCACGATGTTTTTCCTTCACCGGCAGCTCAAGCTCATTGTTGGGGTTTGAACCCACGCCCTTCGGCATGCGAATCTACCGCGCTAAACACTGAGTTATCATCGCTACAAAAATGAGTCATTAAATGAGTTTTATAACACTGATTACATGCCAACACAAAAATGTCAAAATAAGGTATGGCAATATATAAACATGTCAGTATAAAAATATTGTCAACATAAAAAAATATTTTTAACGAGTATTTCAAACTTAAAGATTATTGAATTACTAGTAATTATGATTTTTTTGTCACGTAACTTTATCATATTGACAATTTTTTTTTGGGATTGACATCTAGTAATTCAATAATCTTTAAGTTTGAAATACTCGTTAATATCATTAAGCAAGCAGCCAGATCTTAATCAAATAAGTAGCCAAATAGTAAAACAAAGTCTAGGCATTGACGCTCATTACTTCGAGAATTTCACCACACCTTCACTTAACATCAGGTGAGCTGTGGTCAAACACCTAGACTGCCAAACATTAAAAAAAAAAAAAAAATCGATGCCAACAGCCCTGTAATTTGGCTAGCTGCAGTACTATTCTAAGCATAACTCATTATGTTTACACACTACTGCTTTGCGGCAGAATATCTGGTACTGCGGTGGTGACTACCTATACGACCACCTAAGGAGATTTACCACAGAGTTATTCTTTGAGTCTAATAAACGAAACTCAATAGCTTGTTATACAATGAATAGAAGTACCTACCTACTTGAAGTGAGTAGAATAGTTGATGAAGTTACAAAACCTAAATCTTATTCCAAACAAGCATTAGGTGTGTTTACGATTTTCTTTTAGTTCCCGAAAGTTTTTGACCTAACACCTGTCTAACCCAGTGGTTCCCAAAGTTGACTGAACAACGACCCACCAAACTGAATCAAATTTAAAATTGATTTATTTGGCATAAATTTTGGACACATTAAAATGAACCCGTTGTCTCCAAACTAGTGATAACTGTATTTCGGAAACCAATGCCTTCTCCCGATATATTAATCAAGCTCGAAATGCCATAGACAGACTTAAAAATTGAACAATTTTTAAAGAATTACATGATCATATAAATTATGAAATGGAAATTGATATTGTTTGAAAGGTGAATTAGTCGGAAGTGTTCTTAGCTGTGTTTGTCGAAACTTGGTATGATGTGTATTACTGTTGTCGGAGGTTTTTGATTTTAAATTTATTCAGGACCTACTTAATAATTGCTCACGACACCACCCACCACAGCCGTGACACATACTTTGGGAAACACTGGTCTTACCTAACCTTATTGTCAAAGAACCACAGACAGGAGCTAAAACTGAAATCCTAAAAGAGACTTAAAGTATTAACTCTTCAGAGGAAATTGTTAACAATAGGAAAAGGTATAAAGCTACCAATTTATCTGTTTGGTCGACGATGGCGCTACTCAAGGAAAAATATGATACTGGACCTTTCTGTTAATACCGCTGTTGCTGTAAAAATATAGCAGAAAGGTTTCGGGAAATTAAACCGGAGTTTAATTTGCGATTTTTTAAAATGTTAAGACGTTTTAAAAATGTGAGACAGTAAAAACATGATTACAAAATCAGGGAATACACCACTCCATAGCTAAGAGATTACGCCAATTCCAGGCTAGGTGTGCTTTACCATCTTCGACCACACCTTCACTTAACATCAGGTGAGCTGTGGTCAAACGCCAAGCCTGTCAACCATAAAAAAAGATGAACGAATTCGTGACATTGAGTAAGGGCTTGAAATTTGGAAACCCGAAGGACTACTTCGTGTTCAAAAATGTACACGTGCTCACGTACACACGGCAGTGTCCACTAAATTAGTCCCCCAATTTTTTAGAATCGACAATAAATCGTCATTTTATTTCACAATTGCTGCGCCCCGCGATGTTACCCGCTACATGTTTTCTGGATAAAAAGTGGCTTATTTGTAAATTTAGGGTCTCAACTACCTCCATACCAAATTTCATCCAATTCCGTTCGGTAGTTTTTGCGTGAAAGAGTAACAAACATCCATCCATCTAAACTGTCACATTTATAATATTAGTGGGATTTGTTTGTTAAATACCTTCTATCAAACAAACAAATATCGTAGAACATTTCACACAGCGCCATCTAGCCACAAACTAAGCAAAACTTGTACTGTGGGAACCGGATAATTGATGTAATACTTTTTTCTTCTTCTGTAAATACATTTATAACACTTACATACAACCACTCAGATAGAACAAATATTAATGTTAGCAGCATAAATGTTTGTCTTGGACGGGAATTGAACGTACACCCTTTTTTGTATTAGGGGAAATCTTTTACAGATACCCGACTCTATTAGGGTACCTATATAAATTCATGTTATGTAGGATTGTAACTACAAAAGCTCTCCCTGGGGCTGACTGAGGGTACCGGGGTGTCCAAAGGAACACAGCGGTATCCCGTTACCAAGCACTCTGCTTTCGGCTATACTCCAGGGAATCGAACTGACATCCTACAACTCATAAAGCAGAGCCTACTACCGATCGAGCTAAAAGGGCACGCATATTTCCCATTAAAAAATCTTAATTTTCTGTAAAAAATCTTAATTTTCTGTAAAAAATCTAAATTTTTTGCATTTGGTAATTCATGGTTCAGTGGCAGTAAAAATAAATAACAATAAAAAATATAGTTAAATAATGTTAAATATGAATAATATTTATGCACGATTAAAATGACAAAGATAACGTTGTGCGCTCGATATTTTTTTTTTATCTTAAGAATTACCAAAGTTGCGAGTAAATCGGTTTTCTCCGTGCGTAATTACTGGGCTGTTGAGACTAACCATCGAAAGTCTCAAAGTAATGAGCGCCAAAGCAGCGATGCCCTGGACATTGTTTTGTTACTTAAAGTTCTGTGTATCGCTGTAATGGTCATGGGCAGGCTGTATCGCTGCAATGGTCTTTTACCATCAGGAGAGCGTCTCGTTCGTCTCATTACTTATTTACAAATCGTAGACCGCAATAAAGCGAGATGGCGGTCAAAATCGAGTCTATTTTTTTAAAATATTTTTATTTTTTATAATAGAAAGGCTTGCGTTTGACATCCATTCCACCTGATGAAAAAAAGTAATGCTGACTACTGTTTGGCGGTAGAATATCTGATACTATTGTACTTATCGAGACGATCTCCTGGTAAAGAGATCGGAGAGAACGTACTGTTTCAAAGTTTTTTGTGTACAATTCTTTCAGTTTCGTCCAAGTGAACAGTTAACTTTGCCATTCTACAAAGACCGATAAGAGTCTGCGCAGGTTGATTTCAGTACAAAGAGGTTTTATCCATACACAAATCATTAGTCAGCCGTATTATCCATTTATATTTTTTTTTTTTTTTGTGTAGCGATGATAGCTCAGTGGTTAGTGCGGTAGGTTCGCATGCCGAAGGGCGTGGGTTCAAACCCCAACAATGAGCTTGAGCTGCCGGTGAAGGAAAACATCGTGAGGAAACCAAAGCATGGTGGTAGGGTACTTTAGTACTCGGCTGGCTAGCCACCCTCAAGTTGAAAATCTGCCGCCAAGCATCTAACGGTGTGTTCCGGCAGCCTCACTTGAGAGCCAGTTGCATACCAGGCTAGGTGTGCTTTACCATCTTCGGCCACACCTTCACTTGACATCAGGTGAGCTGTGGTCAAACACCAAGCCTGTCAAACATTAAAAAAAAAAAAATAGCTTGTTATTTTTTTTGCATGCGATCACGATATATTTAAAACTAGCGGTCCGCCCCGGCTTCGTACGGCTGCAATTAATTTGACGACTTATTTGAATTGATTGAATCGGGCGTTACTTTGCAGAAGTTCATTTTGAGTGTATATTTATGTATATCTAGTTTATTTCCGCTTAACAGTCGTTTCAGTTACAGTTAGTCAGTCAGTCGTTGCACCGATTTTGACAGCCCTGTCGGTAGGATGTCTGCTTCAAGAGCATGGGCGTGGGTTCGATACCCCATCAGGACAAACTTTGTGGCATCAACAATGTTTGTTCTGTGTCTGGGTGTTCTGTATTTATTATAAGTATTTAAAACAGAAAAAAAGTATTGAAGTATTCTATCAGTTATCTGACTTCCATTGTACAAGCTTTGCTTAGTTTAGGGTCAGATGGCGCTGTGTGTAATGTCCTACGATATTTATTTATTTATTCATAATTTAGTTTACCTTACGCCCAAAACCAGAAATTTTATTCTAAACCCGTGGCGTACATGCATTATACATAACCTTTGTTTGATTGATGAGAAGCGAGAACAAAATACTGTGACGGCTCTAGATGGACGAGTATTGCTAAAGAGAGCGGAGCAGATGTGGCTCAGTTATAATGACGCAAATATGAACCTGCGCGAATGTAGCGTTGTTTTTATTCTGAAGCTAAATTCCACTAATATTATAAATGTGAAAGTTTGGATGAATGTTTGTTGCTCTTTCACGCAAAAACTACAAAACGGATTTGGATGATATTTGATTATTATTTTTTTTTTTTATGGCTGACAGGCTAGTTGTTTTGACCACAGCACACCTGATGTTAAGTGAAGGTGTGGTCGAAGATGGTAAAGCACACCTAGCCTGGAATGGAACTGGCTCTCAAGTGAGGCTGCCGGAACACACTGTTAGATGCTTGGCGGCAGATTTTCAACTTGAGGGTGGTAGCTAGCCAGCCGAGTACTAGAAAGTACCCTACTACCATGCTATGGTTTCCTCACGATGTTTTCCTTCACCGGCAGCTCAAGCTCATTGTTGGGGTTTGAACCCACGCCCTTAGGCATGCGAACCTACCGCGCATACTTGATATGGAGGTAGTTGAGATCCTGGATTAACACGTGGGTTACTTTTTATCCCGAAAACATGTAGCGTGTAACACCGCGGGGCGTAGCTAGTAGTGTATATGAACCTGCGTGAATGTGGCGTTACTTTTATCGTTAAGCTAAATAGTATAAGGTTCCGTAGTTGAAATTGAGGAAGTTATGAAATACTGTATACTGTAGCATTGATCAGTGGTTATACACGTTGGAGGGTGTGGGTTCACATTCTGACTAAGAGTTTGAGCTACCGGTGAAGGAAAACATCGTGAGGAAATTATAGCATTGTAGTAGGGTACTTTCTAGTACTCGGATTGTTAGCTGCCACCTCAGTTTATAATCTGACACGGAGTATTCTCGCAGTCCCGGTGGAGAGTCAGTTCCCATTACAATGTTATCTTCCAATTGTAATGTTTTACTTTAAATGGGCTACGTCAACGTAGCCCATTTGATTCAGTCAACTGAATAAAATTTATTTTATTTTATTTATTACAAGATAAGTGTGTTCACCAACTGGGACGACAACGTCATTTAACATCAGTGGTCAAACACCTAGACTGTCAACGGAAAAGATTTTTTTTTAATGGTTTCAGTGGTTTGTTCAAAACTTTTGTAAATATTAGAGTATTTTTTCGTAAAACGGTTAGATACGTCGATTTAGATAGATTTTACGAACTCCTGTAATAAAATGCGAGTATCACCAGGTGCTAACAGTAGTTTTTTTTCCAAAGTCTTGTTGATAAAATTCATATACAAAGTCCTCTACATAATATTATGAAAAATTTCAAATCAATGCAATCAATAATCAAAACATATATTTCACCACAAAACACATCAAAATTTCTCTTCTAGGTACATAAAAATCGTTAATTAAAACTGTGTATAATTTTCCCTTAATTATAACCACAATCATTTCCATAATTGAAATGCATTAAAAACCTAACATTCTCATCCAAAACTGTCTAAATCAGAGTTATTTTTCAATCCCTACTAATTAAAATAAGCAAACAAACAGAAAACCTGTTACCAGTATGTTATCCCGAAATTTATCGCAGATAAATACGAATTGAATTGCGAAATTGGGATCAAAATTCTTGGAGGTACACGCGTGTTTAAAAATGTTAAGTACCTATTTATGTCATCGCCTCATCAGGTATCAGTCTGATCTCGGGGCAGTACAAACTCTGCCTGATGTTAAGCAGTAGTGTGGTCTAAGATGGAGCACGCTTACCTAGAAGAAACATATTTACTCTAGATTTGAAGACCTAACATGGAACACAGACTCCGGCAGAGAGTTCCACAACCTCGCTGTACGAATATGGAATCAAAACGCTTTGTGCGTACCTGGGGAACATCCACCATGTACGGATGACGTTATGGTTGGGTTTGTCTGGCCGTCCAGTAGAATAAGGTAGAAGGTCCAAGAGGAACCAGATTGTGCAATTCAAGTGCACACTCTCCGAAATGTATCCGGTAGAAAACTGACAAGCTGGCAACTCTACTCTCTATTGTTCTACCGAATATTAGGTTAACTTAACTGGGAACTCTTTTGTTAGGAATAGCATTATTTTCTATTATTATTTTTATTTATCTATCTATTAGCTTGATAGCCTCTTAAATAAGAATAAGACGACATTTAAAATAACTCTTAAACATTTTTAAATTAAAAAGGCGTATTGCAGTATTGCTGAATTTATTATATACTAGCAGCTCGCCCCGGCTTCGCACGGGAAAACAAAACTCGATTAATAATATAAATTTATCGATCCAGTAGTTTTGGAGCCTGTTCAATACAAACAAACAAACAATCAAATCTTTCCTCTTTATAATGGTATTGATAGATAGATAGATTAAAAACAATACTGTAATATAATGTATATATATATTAACGTTAGCATTAATAGATGTATAATAGAGCAACTATATCTTGGTACGTACCAACTATTATTTTGTATAATTGCAAATAATTCTTAGTCGTTTTCCGACTCTCAGTCGACCGACCTTCGAATCAAATCAGACGTATTCGGCGTCGACGAATGGCCCCCAGTCTTCCAGATCCTCCTATCATTAGGTGGGAACTCGTTCGGAAATGCAATGCGTTGGAAAATGAACCAGGGTAAAGTTTGGCGTTAACCTCCTTTTCGTGTCCTAGTTTTGTGATTAATCTTAGTTGGTGTACCTACTGTCACATAATTATATTTTTTTTTTTTTTTTGGTTTTGGCGTTGCATTTTGAGCATTTGCCAGTGTCAAGTGTATTATATTTTTAAATTTCAAAAGTTAAATAAGTTGTCTCGTATAGTCAAAGTCCAGTCTTGGTCAAGTACAGCCCGTATCAGTCAAGTAAAGTAGTGGCGACTTTACTATAAAGCTTTGATGGAGTTTTGGAAGCAACACAAAAAGTCATGTTTCACCACATTATATCATTTTTCCACACTAGCGCATGTAATTCGGCACTTAATGAATAAAACACCACCATTTTTATGTATAAAACTAAATAGATAAAACACTCAACAAAACGCTAGTTTTGGAAAAAAATACGACGGGGCGACACGACTCTTTCCGCATTCCCGCCAAAACTCCATAATATTGTATAGTCTGTACAGATACAATGTTCCATTTAAAAAAGGGACTCCAGTATATTGCATCTTCGTCATATTTTCAAGTGTCATAGTTCTAGATGGCACCACTATCTATGCGCATTTCAGTCTTATTAGCTTTATATTGACTTAGTAAAGCTGCAACTCAATAGATGGCGCTTTTAAAAGTTAATTATGTTTCTTAGTGTTGTTACCCCGGGAGTGTTGGCAACAAAAGTTGTATTTTTTTTAGTTTTTACGCACAAGTGT
Source organism: Biston betularia (assembly GCA_905404145.2). Lineage (NCBI taxonomy): Eukaryota > Metazoa > Arthropoda > Insecta > Lepidoptera > Geometridae > Biston > Biston betularia. The sequence goes on from FR989884.1 coordinate 1,720,832, forward strand.
TTTTTTAATGGACAGGCTATGTGTTTGACCACAGCTTACCTGATGGTAGGTGACGGTGTATTCGAAGATAGTAAACAAACGTAGCCTGTGAGTATGGTGTCCTCGCGATGTTTCCTTCACCGGCAGCTCAAGCTCATTGTTGCGGCTTGAACCCACGCCTTTTGGCGTGCAAAATGACCGCATTAACCACTGAGCTATCATCACTACAAAATGTGGGAAAGTGGAAGTAGGCTTCATATACTTTTTCTATTTAGAAAGTTCTTGCTCAATGTTGCCATTTCAAACATATCAAATTCAATTATTCAACATAATTTACCATTATTCAACAATTTTTTTTTTACCAAACATTTTTCTACATGAACTTGACATAACATCTTTTTACAAATATAGCCTGATGTTATTCAAATATGTGGACTAAAAAACGACTCACTCGCGACTTAAAGTCCTGAAGATTGTATCTATCGGGGAAGGAACTACATACGTATACAAATAAACAAACTGTATGTTAGTTTGCGATTCATGATATAAAAATGTAGGTAGTACGTGTTCCAGGTAATTGCGAAGAAAATCCAGTTTTCCTAAGTCAGTGAAGCGCGCAAATCGGAACGACAAGCGTTCACAGTTCCAAATCAAATGTAGAATTTTTTTCTGCGAAAAGTTTCTGTCGATGCGACAAAATTGGATCAAAAGATTTTAGTTTCGTTATTAACTCGTATTAATAACTCTCTGAAGTAGATTTCCGCGCTTTGTTCATTTTTCAGAGTTAAAATGATATACGTACGTAAAAATAGATTATATTCAAATCTTCATAATGCAAAGCTTGTAAACAATGACATTGACGTTGCAGTCTAGAAAACATAATGGGGAATCCCAATTTTGTATGGATGGATGGATGTTTGTTACTCTTTCATGCAAAAAGTACTGAATGGATTTTGATGAAATTTGGTATGGAGGTAGCTGAGACCCTGGATTAACACATAAGTTTATTCTATTTACATACTTTTTATCCCGAAAACATGTAGCGGGTAGCACCGCGGGGCGCAGCTAGTATGTATATACATAGGTCATATACATAGAAGCTCAGGATTTAAATTACACTTGAAAATTTACTTGAGAGCCGTCAACCAGTGAGGGCCTGCCAGAAGTGTTTGCCATATTCAACTACACTGTAACTTAACATCAGATGAGCTGTGGTCTATCACCTAGTCTGCCCATTAAAAAACACTTGTCCGTAAAACTAAAAAAATAGAACTTTTGTTACCAAAACTCCCGGGGTAACAACACTAAGAAACAAAATAAATTTTAAAAAGCGCCGTCTATTGAATTGCAGCGTTACTAAGTCAACATAAAGCTAATAAGACTGAAATGCGCATAGGTAGTGGTGCCATCTAGAACTATGACACTAGAAAATATGCCGAAGATGCAATATATTGGAGTGTCTTTTCTTGGCACGCACCTAGCCTATCAACCATAAAAAAAGAATATACAATTATTTATTTATAGAACGCGATAGAAAACGGTTCCTTTGAAACACTTTGCCACGAGCAAATTTAATAAACCCAAAATTGGGCGGCCAGTGGGGTTTTACGAAATACTGTTTCCGACCCCAGGATTATTGCGCCTGAAAAATTTATAACATAAAAATGATTAGCTTATTATACTTTTCCTTTGTTTCAATTAAACTTATATCTAAAAGTATCTTAACTATTTATGAAAACGTATTTAACATAGTAGGAGGAATTTCAGAAGACTGATGATAGCAAAATCGAGGGATATAGTTTGGTGATGCTGCTATATATATCTATCATCTACATTTAAAATGTAATAACACCACTCGATAGCTAAAAGAAGAAGAAAGAATTCGTTACATTGAGCGCCGACTCAATCATCATCATCACAGCCGTAGGACGTCCAACCCTACTTACTACTATCCCACTAATATTATAAATGTGAAAGTTTGGATGGATAGATGGATTGATGTTTGTTACGCTTTCCCGCAAAAACTACTGAATGGATTTGGATGAAATTTGGTATGGAGGTAGCTGAGACCCTAGATTAAAACATTTGCTACTTTTTATACCGAAAACATGTAGCACAACACCGCGGGGCGTAGCTAGTTAAGAAATATATTTTAAGTGTATTTCCTTAAAAGTAGTTTTGGTTTCAATAGTAGCGGTTTAATTTACCTAATTAGTTTTCTAACTTGACGACATCTTTTAAATATTTATCCGCGATATTTCTTTATATCTAAAACTATAATCGACTTAAACTTAAAATCTATATAAATTAAAATGACCACAAGTCTATTTAATTTACAAGTCGCTGCAGTAACCGTCACGCGTGTCGCCTCTACACGAGGCATCCTTAGGACGTGTTGACTCTTCGAGCACTTGGCCGAGAATGAGAATTCACCAGTTTTTTCCAGTATCAAATAAGAAAATAAAAAGACTGCACCAATTTACATTAAAAAAAAAAAAACAAGGAAACCGAGTAAATTTTTGTGGTACGACCTCTGAATTTAGATCAAGGCAAGCACAATGTGAGTCGAATAAGCGCCTCTTTTAATTTTATTTGAATGCTAATCGAATGATTGCAAATTAGAATCACGTCTGAACCGAGGGGGGTTTTTGTTTTCAGACATTTAGTGATGAAAATGTGAAAAATTCAATTAATATGTATGCCGGGAAATAAAGGTCTACTTATGTCGACATAATTATTTTTCCCAAGATTGATGATGGTTCATTGGTTCATTGACATCCTGTTGGTTCATTGGTAGTATGTTTGCTCCAAGATCGTGCTTGGGTTCGATTCCCACCCAGGATAAATATTTTGTAGATAAACAAATGTTTGTTCTGTGTCTAGGTGTTCCGTATTTATTACAAGTATGTTTTTACAAAAAAAAAAAGTATTTAAGTAATCTATCAGTTTTCTGACTTCCATAGTACAAGCTTAGCTTAGTTTGGGGTCAGATGACGCTGTGTAATGTCCTACGATGTTTATTTATTAATCATGGCCGAAGCGGTAACTTCAACCGTAAATTCTACCCGTGGCTAGATTTACACTGCTGCGGCTATTGCTGGAAAATTTGAAAGAAAAAGACAAACAAAACAATGAAAACAAACAAAGCAATGGAATTTGCTGTCCGAGTGTTCCCTAATATATATATAACTGGGTGCCTGCAAGCCGCAAGTGAGTGGGTTTCTTCAACGCGAGCGTGCTCCTTCGTAGACCGCATCTTCGCTTAACCTCAGACGAGTTGGCGGTCAAACGCAAGCCTATTTGTTATAAAAAAAAAGTTTTTTTTTGGTGGCTGTTTACCTCGTACACTGGTATAGCGTCGTAGGATTTCCGCTTCATGGACACTTTAGCGGTACTCCCGTTGAGCAGACATGCTAGTCTAGGTTATAGGCGAACGCGTTTCTGGTTCCTCGTGCAGAATCATTTAAATCGATTATGGTTCAAATTTGAATTTGAAATAAAAATAATACAAAAACTGTACAGATCAAATTTAAAATCACCTGTCATAAATGTTATTAAATATAGTGCTAAGAAAAAAAACCGGCCAAGTGGGAATCGGAATCGCACACGAAGGGTTCCGTACCATTACCTATAAAAACGGAAAAATTACGTTTGTTGTCCCATACAACAAACGTAATTTTTTCCTATTCATTTTATTGTTTTTTTTTGTATTTGTTGTTATAGCGGCAACAGATATACACCATCTGTGAAAATTTCAACTGTCTAACTATCACGGTTCGTGAGATACAGCCTGGTAACAGACGGACGGACCGCGGAGTCTTAGTGAAAGAGTCCCGTTTTACCCTTTGGGTACGGAACCCCATAAGTTACAGTTTACAACAAAACAGAGTTTCACCTCAGCAGCTCTTATTTTTATTGCGTCGTGTGTGGGAAAATACTTCTCTTTTTTACCTATACAGCACAATAAACTGCTAGTCCATTAGGAATAGGAAACTTGTAGAGGAGACAAAAATAAAAAAATAATTAATCATTTGACCAACTTAATACTGTATAGGTAGAAAGCAGAGTTTCCATTAGGGGATGAGGACACTATTGGCGGAGCACAATGACCGCTGGAAAGCCGGAACGGGCGTGCGGTCACACAGGTGTGTCTACAGCCTACATAGGACTTAGTGCCTCTCTTTACATTGTACCAGTAAGGTAAAATATGTAATTTTATGGCTGACAGGCGAGGTGTTTTGACCACAGCTCACCTGATGTTAAGTGACGGTGTGGTGGAAGATGGTAAACACACCTAACGTGGAATGAAACTGACTCTCAAGTGAGGCTGCCGGAACACACTTGGTGGTAGATCTCCTTAGCAGGAGGTCATCTAGGTAGGTACCACTGCAGTACCGCACAGTACAGAAAGTCATTGATATTGATCATAATAGTTCAGTTGTTACATTGGAAGTACCACAGATTTTTTTAGATTCTTTATCAGACGACCAGCGTCCGAACACCCGTGGTATGAGACTTGTCTTACTACAACGTTTTGTAGTGTTCTCTGGCGCCATGCCCACCTGATATTGACGCTTCAACAGTCAGTTACACGTCATCCGCAGTGGTTACTTTGACTCGTGATGTCACTGGTTTGTGGAATCTAAACTGGTTTCACTACTTGTCTATTTATTGGATGGCTTGAAGCTGGATTGACAAGTTGAACGATTATTGGGGAACATTTGAATGAACACGAATGAACAATTGAGCTAGTGATGATGGTTGTGTTAAATTTATTGGTTCATTTGTACAAAAATTACTCTTAAAAGTAAATTAATTGATTTGAACTGTCAACCGCCATCTTAGATTTTCTCCCCGACTGGTTTCGCCTCTGTGCTAGGAATCAGTCGCATTGCTTCCAAATAGAATGATAAGGATAAAATAGTTTTTTTTTTAATTTTTATTGTTGACAGGCTAGTTGTTTTGACCACAGCTCACCAGATGTTAAGTGAAGGTGTGGTCGAAGATGGTAAAGCACACCTAGCCTGGAATGGAACTGGCTCTCAAGTGAGGCTGCCGGAACACACCGTTAGATGCTTGGCGGCAGATTTTCAACTTGAGGGTGGTAGCTAGCCAGGCGAGTACTAGAAAGTACCCTACCACCATGCAGTTAAAAACTGATTGTAAAGACATCTGTGGCTCAATGCTGCTTTTTAAATAGTCTGTATGTTTTACTTCTTTAACGATGATAGCTCAGTGGTTAGCGCGGTCGGTTCACACGCCAAAGAGCGTGGATTCAAGCTTCAACAATGATCTCGAGCAGCCATTGAAGAAAAACATCGTGAGGTAACCATATCATGGTGGTAGAGTACTTTCTACTACTCGCCTGGCTAGCTACCACCTACAAATTAAAGCCAAGCCCCTAACAGTAGGCAGCCTCACATGAAAGCCAGTTTCATTCGAGAGACGTGTTTACTGTCTTCGACCACACGGTCAGTTGTTTAATTAGTTTTTAAGTTAATGTCAAAATTCGTTCTAAATATTAAGTAAAGTTACGATTAAGTTTTCAATTATTAATATGTTGTCAAATTAGTTAAATTTAAGTCCTCATCACTGTTGTAACATTGCAAACCGCAAGAATTACCTAATTTCCGGCATTCGTAAATTTCGACTATCCAACCTCTCATATGCCGATACGAATAAAACATATCTACCGCTTACCGCATCACTATTTGCTCGGCGACTGCGATAACGCATTGCCGTGTGACGTGAGACGCTAGGCTGCCGCGCGAATACATGCACAAGTAACTCGTATCTACCCTCATATTTTAAATGTTTATTAGTTTCTTTGCGAATGTCATCTCTTACCATCACTACATAGTATAAAAATTCGCTCCCCTTTGTCCCTATGTATGCTTAGATATTTAAAACTACGCAACGGATTTTGATGCGGGGGTTTTAAATAGATAGAGTGATTCAAGAGGAAGGTTTATATGTATAATACTTGCATATGCACTACATTATTATCTACATTGCACACGTGCGAAGCCGGGGCGGGTCGCTAGTCCTATTATAATTTTATGTCATAAAATTACTTTAGTTACCCCTCACATAAAATATAAATATTTTAAAATGTGGAGGAAAGTGCACCAGAGTGCGAATCATAGATAACTAGTCTGTGATTTTAGATTAAGTGACTTAATTTAACTTTGCTAAAATGTAATTTTTTTTTTTTTATATGGGATTATTTTATGCCTGAAATAAAGAATAAATAAAAAAAAAATACTAATTTTCCTTTTAAAAACAAAATCAAACCTGCAAAGGTTTGACCTCAACAATAATTAATCTCAAAATTATTATAACTGAATTTTACATATTATTAATAATATGTAAAATTCAGTTTTACAAAGTGCTAATTTTAAACTTTTTTTATTAGTTTTTAAAAGACAAGAATGTAGGTACCAGTACCAGTGCCGCAGTACCAGTTATTCTGCCGCTAAGCAGTAGTGTGTAAACATTACTGTGTTCCAGTTTGAAGAGTACTGCAGCTAGCGAAATTACTGGGCTGTTGAGACTAATCATCGAGAGTCTCAAAGTAATGAGCGCCAAAGCAGTGATGCTCTGGACTTTATTTTGTTGTTCAAAGTTCTGTGTATCGCTGCAATGGTCATGGACAGGCGTTATCTCTTACCACCAGGAGAGCGTCTCATTCGTCTCATTACTTTTTACATTAAGTTTTGAGTCTTATAATTAGTCTGTACAATGCTTAGTGTTTTTTTGTAATGCCATACGCTATCACACTCTTCAAGTGCTGAATTGAAATCTTTCTTGAAAGTAAACCAAAATAAAATGTTATCCCAGAATTATCTTTCTTGTAAAATGCACTCGGTCCCCAAGATACAAGCCTTGTGCTTAGTTTGGGGTCCAACGATAACCAGTGTATACACCGAAACAAAAATTGTAACGTCCAACACTTATGTATTATTCACTAACAATTGTCCATTATGTTTGTATTAACTTCACTGTTTTCTTTTCTTTGTGTATGTGCCTAACTCTTTCTGTTAATAAATTTATCTTTATCTTTATCTTTATTAAAAAAAAAGGAGGCATTAGCCTGACTCTGTCAAACATTGAACTGTTACGTGCATCCTAAGACTGTGTTTAGTTTGTATGTGAGTGTATTTATTTCTGTTAAATAAAGAACTTTGAAAAAAAAAACTGTTGTACTATTTTTAAGCGGAAAACGACGCGGACTGTTGAACGATTAAACTAAATATATACCTTGAAAGTTCTAGCTACACCAGTTTTCAATAAAGATAGATCGTAAAGCCAATGATCAGTAAATAACAGGATTCACTCGAATGCATTTGCAATTTAAAATAATACCTATAAACATCGACACAATAAGCGAATGAGGGGGCTGTTCCGAGATGATTCAATTACCCTTTGTTTTATGTATTACAGATGATAACACAGATACACCACTATACCATTAATATTATAAATGTGAAAGTTTGGATGGATGGATGTTTGTTACACTTTCACGCAAATACTACTGAACGGATTGGGATGAAATTTGGCATTCAAATCAAATCATTTATTTTTCGTTAAATATACACGTATTCTAATTAAACTAGTTCCACAATTTTTGCCAAAGACAGTGTTTACATAATACATGTATGCATAAATATATTCAATTGAGCTTCGGATATACGAACTAAGCTAAGAGTAGCTTGTGTTTCGTAAATCCGTGCTCCCCGTGTGGTGCTGACAGAAACAGAAAAACATTGGTTAGAGATAGTTCAATAATTAATCCTTACTAAAAAATACGTTACTTATTTAATTAAATTGGTGTGATTATTACGAATTTGATTTTGGAATTAGAGTTAGAAAAAGAAGACAATGTAAAATAAATTTGGTATTGAGGTAGCTGAGACCCTCGAGCTAACACATAAGCTAACTTTTTATCCCGAAATCATGTAGCGTGTAACACCGCGGGGCGTAGCTAGTAATAATATATACTAAGTTTCAGTAAGTAGTTTTAGTTTTGTAGCGATGATAGCTCAGTGGTTAGCGCGGTTGGTTCGCACGCCGATGGGCGTGTGTGAGCTGAGGTCAAAAACCTAGCCTGTCAACCATAAAAAAAAAATTGTTATATTATGCGGGATTGCTTAGTTTTGCGTGTAAGAGTAAGAAACATCCATCCATCCGTCCAAACTTTCACATTTTAATATTAGTGGAAAGTGGGATTCCTCATTATGTTTTCTAGACTGTCAATGCCAATGCCATTGTTTACAATCTTTGCACTACGAAGATTCGAATATAATCTATTGAGATAGCTCAGCGTATTAGTAAGCTGAAGTGGCAATGGGCTGGACATATCTGTCGCAGAACCGATAACCGCTGGGGTAGACGTGTTCTAGAGTGGAGACCGCGTATTTGCAAGCGTAGCGTAGGATGCCCTGAGACTCGATGGAGTGACGATATACGTAGGACAGCTGGTGGTGGATGGAAGCGAAAAGCCGAAGATCGGGCTGAGTGGTGTGTCTTGGGAGAGGCCTATGTCCAGCAGTGGACTAATATAGGCTGATGATGATGATGATGATGAATATAATCATCTGGCCAAACGTGCTCCATCGTAGACCACATTTATGGCGGTCAAATGCAAGACAAACATTGCTAAAAAATAAAAAAATGGCTTAGTATTCATTATAATATTCATTAGATTAAAACTTTGTAGCAAAAATATTACTTTGCTGTACTATGACATCATGAAAAGTCCATTTTCGTTCTTATTACTATCACCTTATGGTACAATTTTGGCTAACTTTCTCTGTTTCAGTATTGGCAGTTTGAAATATTTTAATATTTGCCAATATTAATAAATTCGTAGTTATTTCCTAGAGCATGGTAGTAACATCGCTTTATGGCCGTTATAAAGTTGTTTGTGTATGTTTTGGACATAAATGACAAATTAACAAGATTGATACTTCACAGATCAGGTATAAATAGAAAATTCAAAAAAGCAACATCGTGATAGACTAGACTGACACTGACTGGACTTGACTAAGAAAAGACTTTGACTGTGCCTAAAGATGATATACACATGCATACATTGCAAAAACCGAAGCACATAATTATGATTTGTATCCATTTGCTGGTCAATTTCTTCTCTTCTTAGATAAAAATGATTGATTCAGGCGTCACTTTGCGGAAGTTCATTTTGAATATTCAAGGTATATATTTAGCTTATTTCCAAATGGTTACTGCAGCGAGAAGAGGTATCAAGACTTGTTGTATTTATTATATTGTGGTGGTAAAAATATAATTAAGGAAAAAACCTAATTAATATTTTAATTAGATTTTTGTTTCATTATATCTTTTAAGTTTTTTTTAAATGTACAAAATAATGAGACGAATCAGACGCTCTTCTGATGGTAAGTGATAACGCCTGTCCATGACCATTGCAGCGATACACAGAACTCTGAGTAACTAGTGCCACAAGTGGCGGCCTTATCGCAAATTAATAAATAAATAAATAATTATTTTTTATATTAATTCGCTTACCTTTTTATTATTAAGTAAAATTAAGATTAAGTTTTAGTTAATAAATTGTTGTCAAAAGAGATAAATTTACCCAATAAACAAAAAAATATTTCCAATATTTTTTTTTAGTCTTTTTTTATTTGTCCTCATCACTGTTGTATCTGAAACGACTGTTAAGCAGTTAACTTCTCTTCTTCTTCCGTCCCTAATCGCGTTTTAGGAACGCAAGTGACACTTGAGTGCTTTTAAAAATTAAGTATTCTCTTCGACAAACTCTTTACCAGACAAAGAAAAAATATATTACTGTTATAGAAAAACATCTCAAACATTTTATAACGAAATTCGCTTGTAGAGTCATAAATCTGATGATTCAGAAATTTTCTGATAAACTAAAGTTAAGGATCACTTAAGGATTTAAATTTTCCATAAAATAAGAATCTATTTAGGTAGATTGATTACGAAGCGTTTTTAGATTTCACTCTTTTAAGTCAACTTTCAAGGCATTGTTGTTTTTTTTTAATTTAAGCACCTTTTGTTCTCCTTCTGTCTCAGAAGTACTATTAAAATATGTTCGCATTTGACCATCACCCCGCTCGGGCCCTTATTCGTTATAAGCACACGAGCACGTAACGCACCACGTTTAATACGAGTTGAGAGAACGATTATCTCTATGCCGATGGCAAAACTCTTTATTGTGCACACCGTAAACAGAAAAAAATGCAGAGAACAAAATAACATTATGAACTAGTGCCACAAGTGGCGGCCTTGTGGCGGCCTTATCGCCCGCAGCGATCTCTTCCAGGCAACCACGAAAAGAAAAACACGATAGATAACATAAGAAACAGACGGGAGACGTAAGGCTAATAAGAAAAAATAATTACATTTTTGCAAAATTTTAACGTTATTCAACGTGTTTCTGTAATACAGAGTTTCATGCTTGAGGTATTGCAGGGTGAAAGGAGGGCATTGTAGGTACTCATTTTATGTAATTTTTTTTACTATGGGCATAAATTTCAAATAATGAAAAAAATAATCAACTGTTTGTTAAAAAAAATCGTAGATCAAATGTAATCAGAATCATTTATTAGCCACAAATAACAACGATTGTTACAGCCAAGTCAATATGACAATAAAAAGCGTCTTAAATTGATTTTCAGCAAGTAATATTTTCACTTTAGTAAGTTGAAATTATGTAGTAATGTATTTTCACTATGTTTCCATATTATACAAAAATTAGTTTTCCGAAATATTCATTGTCATATTTAAATAGTAGAACGCATTAATTTTAAAGAAATGTTTTAGTGTCTGTTTAAATGTTGTTGGAATCAGCGTTTTGGCGGTGTTAGACTTTTCTGAAAGCTTTTTGTAATGCTGCAACCTCCTTTCGGCTGTAAACAGATTTTTTTAAATCAAACAAATCTAAAGATTTTTTTTTCTGTAATTCATGTTTTACGTTCCCATTAAAATAGAACATATTCTTTTATCTATTGTGTTGTCAAAAAATCTGTGTTGTATTATTGTAGTAATAGATGAAAACTGGAAGAACATTAATTAATGTAAGAAAAGTATGAAAACTCCCATAGAAACCCGACAACGTCGAGTTAAAATCTCGCTTCATGTCTCATCTACCCAGTAGGTACGGCACGTGAATTCAGTTCTCTCTTGCCAACCGTCGACGCTACATGCTTTGACGAACAAGCGTGCAACCGGGACAAAAACTTTTCGCGCCACAATAAATAAGAAAAAAAAATAACGACTACTTTGCTTTCCGAATTAAAACCTTTTTGTGGTCATTCAAAAAGTTTGTGATCGAAAAAGTTCATGCGGATTGTTGTATGCCAGTTTCAATTGTATTTTTCGTGCGTGTAACTTTTTGCGTTCAAACTTTTTGCGGCTAATTAGTTTTTTTTTGTGTTCGATTTGACTTGTTTTTGGTATAGTGAAAAATCAAATAGTAACTTTTGTGAAGTGAACACAGTTTTTCGGTGTCGTTAATAATAATTACAGAATTATAGAAGAGTTGAGACCTTTAGTGATCGCGACATTCTGCCAAAAATATAAACAATGTAAGTATTGTGTAATATTTTTAAATGCTTTTGTTAATGATCGTGTTTGTTATCGATAATTAAAATATTTTGTTTTTTAATTTTGTGATTCCAAAAATGAAAACTTGTCTAAAATTGATTGTTTTTCGATTAATGAAAATGATACCCAGTAAAATTTGAATTACAAAACAATATAATTATACGTCAGGAAAAATATATTTTCTATTAGGCATATAGTGGAAGGCATACATAGTTCTAAGAAAATAGTTTCCGCACATTACCAAATTAAACTTAAAATTGAATTTACTATAACTAAAGTATTTCTTAAGTACCTAGAGGTGCTTAACCCATGACATCAGCACTGCTCTGACTACAATACCTAAATTAGCTCTTTATACGGACTATAATTATGTAAGTAAACGCATATAATAAACACACAAGAATTGACCTAAAATAAAATAACTTAAAATAATAACTACTCTAAAAGACCGCTATCAATGGGAATAGTTCCCAAAACGCTGGCCCCATTGCCGCGTTGTATGGCAATACTCAAACGCTGAGCAAAATAAAGGCCAGCGTTTTGTTCACGTGTGGCGTCGACCAAACGAGATGACAATTCTATTATTACTAAAATAAGTAATTAAATACAGAAGTTTAATAAAGCAACTCAGGTGAAGGAAATGTAACCAAAATGGTGGCATTGACAATATTAAGTTTTAACATGAGTAAATTTAAATAATATACCAATGAGTACATTATTTTTTGATAATATGATTTTGTAAATAATATGACGTACGTTACAGCTTTCTATCCGAACTGTTTTTTATAAATTCCAGGTTATATGTAATTTGCTTAGGAGATTTAATACGTTACATAATTTTATTTCAGTGGAAGTATTGTAAAATAAAACGATTATTGGTTTTTATTGGTATGAAATGACAAAAAAGCTACGGTCCACCTGAATATAAGGTTTTTTTTTTCATCGTTTTTTACATACATAAGAGTTGTATTATCAAATTTATTATATATAGGGTTTACATTGATGTTATACATACATACATACAGTACAAACACAGGTCACCATTTACATTCATCGATTATGAACAAAATAACACTTACAGTACCCGGATATTGTATGCGTTTGTACCTACCTTTATTTTTTTTTAATTCTAGACGTTGTACATAAAATATATAGACTATTAAATTAGAGTGTAGTATTTTAATAGATTGTTAAGATTAACTTGGCTAACATTATTAAAATATAAACAAAGAGGCCACACCCGCAAAATTTCATAAAAACATTATATACCTACGTTTAGTTGTTTTTAAACAAATATTTGATTATTATTTATTTCAGAGATTGGTTCATTTATTTTCTACTTCCTAATAAAAAAAAAAGTAAGAGCTATTTTTATTTTACTTTACTTTGATTATTTTTTTAAATAAGTGTTGATATATTCACTTAATATAATACTAGCTCTATCTAAGCACGTAATTTAGATATGACTTAGATAAATCTTTAAAATGAAGCAATAGACAATGCCTACGTGATAATATGTTTATTTAATAATCTATAATTAAATTGTGATACAATTAATAACAGAGCTCGTAAGATATAGTTCCACCATGTTTCTGTAGTAACTACAATTAAGATAATATAAAACGAAAAAAACTATAGTTTTTTAACATCTAAATATATCTGGTGCAGCCGGCTATGGTGATAGCTTGGAATGGCTGCCGGAGGTATTTGTCTTTTTTTTTTAACTATAGTAATTAGACGAACGATGCGCTCTCCTGATGGTAAGAGATAACGCTTGCCCATGATTTTTGCAGCGACAAACAGATGTTTAAGTAGCAAAATAAAGTCCAAGGCATCGCTGCTTCAGCGCACACTATACTTTGAGACTTTCGATGGTTTGTCTCAACAGCCCTGTAATATAACAAGCTATTTTTTAAAATGTAAAACTAATGAGACTACCGATACACTATCACAATGGTAAGAGATAACGCATGTCCATGACCATTGCATCAGTACTCATAACTTAGAGTAACAAAAAAAGCCCGGGGCATCGCTGCTTTGGCGCTCATTACTTTGAGACTTTCGATGATTTGTCTCAACAGCCCTGTAATTTAGCTAGCTGCAGTATCCTTACGGAAGACAGTAGTTTTCACACTACTGCTTGCCGGCAGGATATCTGGTGCAGCGGTGGTACCTAACTAGACGACCTCCTGCTAAGGAGATCTACTAGCAAGTAGTATCTAGTGTCTAATTGTATTTTCAAGACTATGAAATGAAATTATTCGCTATTCAAACACGCCACCTACTTAGTAAAAACGAGACATGTAAATAGATTCTTCGAAAGAGCTCTTAGCATGGACACTCTACAATTATAAAAACCTAACAGTCACTTACATCTAAGCTAGGATTATTTTCTTTAGGTTCAACTTGACAGCTGGAGTACTTTAATCTAACATTTTCTCAGTTTTAGATGTTAACAAATAAGTAATTAGTAAAATTATGCTCAGTTGTTTGTATAAGTGGGTTAATCACTCTTTGTAAGAATGTCAAAAGAATTAATTAATATTTTGCTTTGGTGGGCCTTTTTACAGTGTAGTTGGAAGACAAAAGATAGAATAACTAAATCTTTGCCACGTAGTTATTTAGTGAGAAAATATTGGATATAGATCTCCTTAGCAGAAGGTCGTCTAGGTAGGTACCACCGCAGTATTAGATATAAATAAATTACTGATAACACCAATGTTACAAGATATTCTAATGCTAAGCAGTAGTGTGTTAAATTCTCTGCCTTGTGAGCTGTAGGGCGTGGGTTCGATTCCCACTCAGGGCAAACATTTTGTGAATAAACAAATGTTTGTTCTGTGTCTGGGTGTTCTGTATGTATTATAAGTCTGTATTTACAAAAAAAAAAAAGTATTTAAGTTTTCTATCAGCTGGCTGACTTCCATCACACAAGCTCTACTTAGTTTGTTGCCAGATGACGCTGTGTGTATAGTCCTTCAAGTCGCGAGTGAATCGGTTTCTTCTAGGCGAGCGTGTTCCACCGTAGACCGCATCTTCGCTTAACATCAGGCGGGATGGCGGTTAAACGCAAGCCTACTATAAAAAAAAAAAGAAAGTCCTACGATATTTATTTATTTATTACAGTAAATATTACTGTGTTTGTTCCGGGTTGAAGGGTAATGCAGCTAGCGAAATTACTGGGCTGTTGAGACTAACCATCGAAAGTCTCAAAGCAATCAGCGCCAAAGCAGCGATGCCCTGGACTTAGTTTTACTGCTCAGAGTTCTGTATATCGGTCATGAACAGAAGTTATCTCTTAACATCAGGAGAGCGCCTCAGTCGTCTTATTATTTTTACATTGAAAAAACTCTGCTCTACTTCTCAAAAAGGTATAAACAAATATCGTAAGACATTACACGTACACACAGCGCCATCTGTCCCCAAACTAAGCAAAGCTTAAATACTTTTTTTTTGTAAATGCATACTTATAATACATATAGAACACCTAGACACAGAACAAACATTTGGTGATACATATAATATTTGTCCTGAGCGGGAATCGAACCCACGGCCTTCAGCATAAGTATTATAGGTCCTAGGTATGTAGGTCCTCATCCACATCTCAGGATGAGCTTGGTAACTTGTTGGTTTATATCTACCCTACGTTTTGAGTGAGTATCATAAATTTTGATGACAGTGCGGGGGACTGTTTGATATATTGAAGTGGAGTCGCCTACTTACTGACGTGGAAGTAGCGTAATACCGCCCACGGATTAGGCTCTAAAACACTGCATTCCGCCTATTTTAAGGTTCTAATTTTTTTTAACCGACTCTTTTTTTGTGGTTGACAGTCTAGGTGTTTGACCACAGCTCACCTGATGTTAAGTGACGGTGTGGTCGAATATGGTAAAGCACACCTAGCCTGGAATGGAATTGTTCTCAAGTGAGGCTGCCGGAACACACCGTTAGATGCTTGGCGTCAGATTTTCAACTTGAGGGTGGTAGCTAGCCAGCCGAGTACTAGAAAGTACCCTACCACCATGCTAAGGTTTCCTCACTATGCTTACCTTCACCGGCAGCTCGAGCTCATTGTTGGGGTTTGAACCCACGCCCTTCGGCATGCGAACCTACCACGCTAACCACTAAGCTATCATCGCTACAAAAACCTACGTGTAGGTATATGGGTCCCTTTCACTTACTTTCACTTCACATGCCCCTATCCCTGTCTGACTCAATATGATATGGCCCTACCAACGCTGCATTGAAAACCTTCCAGCAATGAAAACGAATAACTTGCTCAATTTGCAAATACGTAAAAGTTAAATGAAAGCTCGGAATGAGACTCATCCCTCTTTAACCTATCTCAAACTCTATTTAACCAAGTGTACGTTTAAGAAAGCATCTAACTCATGCCTTAAGTGATATGAATGCTGGTAATTTTCTTCGCGTAACAGCCTACATTCTGGAACGCGATTATTTTTCTTCCGTTAAGTAAGAACAAGCGGGAGCCAAAGTTCTTTGAGATAAGTGTAAATAATTGTGTTTAGGTCTTTGTTTTTGTTAAGCGTGCCAGTGGAAAAATGGCGATGATCTAGATTCTTATTCAAAGGGGAGATAAGTCCTGCACCGACGCGACGCGGACGCCCCGCTTGTGTATTTCTCCTCATCTTCTCGCTTGTGGCATCTCACCGAGCCAAACCAGCAAAAAAAAAAAACGAATGAAAAGATGTAAATTTAATTTAATTGTATTTTATTGCTTGACATTTTATATCATTGACATTTTTGTTTTATTTTATTTTTGCTTTTGATTTGACGAATCACTGACTGTAGTTTTTTTTTTGTAATGCTTAATTTTGTCACGTTAATTTTAAGTTTTGCATGCCGCAAGGCAGAATATGGCGCTCGTAATCTTTTTTAAATATCTATTATACCCATATACGCAATAAATGAATTATGAATTATGAAATAATTATGAATTTTAAATTTCAACGAACGAAAATTACAAACAACACACACAAGTTTAATAATATAATTAATGTATTTCCACCCTACCCATCCTAGTACAGGTCGGGAACTTGACAGGTAGTTCTGTGTCTGGGTGTACCGTATGTATTTACAAAAAAAAAAATACTATTAAGTATTATATCTTCCATAGCACAAGCTTTGCTTAGTTTGGGGTCAGATGGCGCTGTGTGTAATGTCCTATATTAAAAATTTTCTTAGTGCATTTAATTTTCTTAGTGCATATTTCATATTAAGACAGGGCAACGTCTGTCGGGTCAGCTAGTTTGTAATAAGAAAAACACGCGAAACCGAAAAAAATCGTTTCAAATTTTGTCTATCCATCCAACATGAAGAATAAACAAACATACATATTACACACAGCGCCATCTAGCCTCAAACTAATTCAGTACTATTTTATAAATATATACTTATATGTATAAACAGACACAAAACAAACATCTAGCATTATTCAGTCTGCATAAAATAGGCTTATCACATGCTGCTAATTGTCACGGACAAGCTGCGCTAATTTTCGAATGAACCTTTCAAATTTTATTATAACAAAGTACAATCAGTAGCTTATGTAAAAAGGTAGGGATATTGCTGTGTTCCGGTTTCATTGTTTTAAGTTAAAATGTAGTCAAAGTCCAGTCTTGGTCAAGTCCAGCCTGTGTCAAATCCAGTCATGCTTTAGTAGGTAAAGTGGTGACTTTACTATTAGCTTCGATGGAGTTTTGGAAGCAACCCGGAAAGTCATGTTTCACCACATCATAACACTTTCCCACATTCGCGCTTGTAATTTGTTACTTTATGAATAAATTACTACTATACAGAAATATTTGAAAAAACACTAGTTTTGAAAAAAAATATCAACGGGGCAACACGACTCTTTCCGCGTTCCCGCTAAAACTCTCGTTCGTTTTATATTTATTATATTGATCTGGGTATTTTAGTGTCATGCGGTGAGCATAGATGGCACCACTTTATGTGCCGGTGGCGGACTGTTTTGGCTTTATGTTGGCTCCTTCGTAGTAGTGAAGCATCAAATATAATATAGATGGCGCTTTTTTGAGTTATTTTCGATTATAATGATTGAACCCTGTGCTGAAAAAAACATTGTTTCATACGCCGTCATACATGAAAAGTACTAATGCCAACAAAAGAAAATATTCCTAACTCAACCAGTATGTAGGCCCGTGCTTAGGTGCCATTAGAAAGTTTTATTGGACACTTACACACTTTATGACCAGACTCTCGCTATACGACGTGTATTGGAGTGTTGGCGACAATAAAACAAAAGAAAATTTACTGGAAGAACCAATTCGTTGACACATTTTTGTTTTATTTACGTTTAATTACTTTGGATATTTCGGCTATAGTTTTGGTGACAAACAAAAAAACGTCCGAAACGACAGACGACATCGCAGTGAGTTTGTGTGCTGGATTATTTCTGACAGTAGAGGCATATCGGCATTCTACTTGCACCCATCCCCGCGCCCGTGCACCAACCGCTGTCTTCACGTACGCGTAGCGGCTTGTAGTGCGTAGTTAAACGAGGCCGCGCGCGTGTTGTACTCTACTTTGACTCCTTGAAGAAGGACACCTATATTTAGCCACCTCATCTTTACATCTACACTTGGATTGCCTATATTAAAAATTAATCAAAATGATGAGTATAATAACACCTCTTGGTTTTGTACACCATAACCCTGTTTTTTTATAAATACATTTTTTTAAATGTATGTATAATGAGATGAAGTAAACTCTCTTCTGATTGTAAGACACCTGACCATTGCAGCAGTAATTTCTTTCCAGGACTTTGTTTCTTCACTCAAAGTTCTGTGTATCGCTGCAATGGTCATGGACAGGCGTTATCGCTTACCATCAGGAGAGCGTCTCGTTCGTCTCATTACTTTTTACATTTAAAAAAAAGTTTAACTTTTTACCTACTGTTACATATTTGCACTATGCCATAGATGGATATCGAACGCTGACGCGCGTGCTTGCATTCACACGTGAAATCGTTTCTCTGCATGCAAATTCCATGTTCTCCTACTGACATTCTTAGCCTGTGACCGAGGGCACCTTCTGTGTAGTTAGAAGGATTTTCAGATAATACTTTTGTGTGATATTATAACAATGAGTATGCACGTGTGTAATGTATAAATAACTTTATATCGGCTGATAAACATACTTGGTGGTAGATCTCCTTAGTAGGAAATCGTCTAGGTAGGTACGGAGTATCAGATAGTAGTCGCCAAGCTGTAGTGTGTAAACATTACTATGTGTGTGTACTGTGAAATTACAGGAAATCACAAAAGCCATCAAGAAAAATTTGTTATTATCAATATTTATTTATACTCCCGTGGGTTCGATTCCCGCTCAGGACAAATATTTTATGCACCAACAATTGTTTGTTCTGTGTCTGGGTGTTCTGTATGTATTGTAAGTGTGCATTTACAACAAAAAAAAGTATGTCGCTTTGTATTAGGCGAGTTCGTGGCCAAAGGTAGACCTATTTAAAGTAAAAAAAAAAAAGTACACTATCAGTTATCTGACTTCCATCACACAAGCTCTGCTTAGTTTGGGGTCAGATGGCGCTGTGTGTAATGTCCAACGATATTCATTTATTTTAATTTTATTTTTACTAAAATGAAAATCTTAAATTAAAAGTCTGTCAGAGGAAGGATATGTGGCCAGTATGCTGGCAGCATTGCCACGCTGGATGGCAATGCTAAGCTTTTGACCGAAGTAGATACCAGCATTCTGGTCACCTGAAGCCTCCTCTAAACGTTTGAACGTTTTATACTTGATATCGCTTGCCAATAATGCTCGTAACGTTATCTATATAAATAAAAACCAATTGCCACATGTATGACGAAGCTTCACTCGAGGATGGCTTGACATGTTTGTTTGGCTGATTTCATTTTCGTTGTGTTTGTAAATGCCATGACAAGGTTTTTACGAAAGTTTTTATTTTTTTATTTTTGTTTAGTCCGCCAATTTGGATTGGTATCACGTCGCTAAATTAAAGTGTGGTTTCGCACGGGCGAAGTCGGTGTGTGCGGTAAGCTTACAAATTTCATTTTGACAGCTAAAAACGCGTGGGGTAACAATCGTATATCACTTTACGGTTCTTAAGTCAAATTTGAATTTGGATTGGCATTAAGAATTTCGCTGAGTTTTGGCGGGAACGCGGAAAGAGTCGTTTCGCCCTGTTGTATTTTTTTCCAAAACTAGTGTTTTGTCGAGTGTTTATGCATAAAAAAAAATAATTTCGCTCTAATTCCGTAGCATCACGTGATACGCATGTAGCATAAGAAATAAGATTCTATAACACAATTTTTCATTTTCTGATGCATTTTTTATGTAAAAGTAATGAGACAAACGAGCTACCCTGATGGAAAGAGATAGCGCATGCCCATGACCATTGTAGCGGCATTCAGAACTTTGTGTAACAAACAAAGTTAGGGCAAAGTTAGTTAGGGCGTTCTGTATCGCTGCAATGGTCATCGATATCTTTTACCATCATTTACGTCTCGTATGTCTCATTACATTCACATGAAAAAAATATGCTGAGCTGAGCATTTTTTTTTAAATGATGCAGTAAACTTTGAGGAACAAAACAAAGTCCAGGGCATCGCTGTTTTGACGCGAACTACTTTTACATTTTAGATGGTTAGTTTCGCTAGCATTAGTAACCTTCAAACTTCAGAATTTCTGGTATCTGGTACTGGGGACCTACTTTTGACGACCTCCTGCTAAGGAGATCTATCACTAGGTAAAAGGTTTTTTTTTATGTGGTATTAATGAAGCGAATAAGACTCTTTCTTCATGGTAAGAGATAACGTCTGTCCATGGTATACAGAACTTTGAGTAGTAAAATTGGGTAGAGTAGTTATCCAAAAGTTATTGGTTGATTTCATTTCATTGGTTGATGCCGTGCCATGGATAGAGGACCTAATTCAAATCATTCCTTGAGACCGGGAACGTGTACCTACCGGAATCACATTATTATGCTTATTTCTTTTTATTTCGATAAAGTCGGAGTTAAAAGGTTTCTAAGATCGTGTACTGAGAAGCCTGCAATGTGATTTGGGTTGTTCTTGGAAATCCAAAATGATATGAGTGGTTCCCTTGAATGATTAGATTAAGGGATGTTATTGGGTTTTGCGTTTCTTTCATAAACGTTGGTACAAAGTAAATAAGTCGATTTATTCACTAGGATATTAAGTTTGTGTATGTATATCAACATAATACCGTATCTGATTTTATTTACAAACTTTCTTTACATGTTCTTTGAATTTATTAACCTGTCTATTTGGTATGTTTAGACTTAACTATTTCGCTGTATTTATTTTGTTCCACTGAGAATATGCCTACTTTTCTTTTTATCGTGGTTTGCCATTGATTGCTAAAACTTTGAACAAAAAACGATCAAGCGTTATTCAGATTTCACAACAGAGGTTCCGTACAATTAGACGATCTTATTATATGTGTTCTCGTAGGGAAACTCCGAGCATAGCCCTCTCCATAGCGCGTTGTGCTACTTTGAGCTTACCAAGAAGGCACACAGTCAGAGACCACGTTTCAGCGCCATAAGTCATCACTGGTAACACACACTGGTCGAAGACTTTCGACTTGAGGCACTGAGGTAATTCGGACGAGAAGACGTCGCTAAGTAAAGACCGCAGGAACGCGCTGGATGCGAGCCGCTTCCAACCGGTCTTTATGGAAGTCAATGGGGGAGGCCTATGTCCAGCAGTGGACGTCCTACGGCTGAAATGATGATGATGATGATGATGATTATTTATGTTACCGAAATTATTAAAAACTTGTCAGCTAAGCTTTCATATGCGTTTGTCCAGTGTTTTTATTCATATTTAAAATCTTCGATTATCACATCAATTTATTAATTTTTTTTAAATTATTATTTAAGTTATTTCCTTAGTTTTTTAAATTTTTTCATTAAATATACTACCAAAAAATAAACATAAATGATATTAAAAACTTATT
The DNA here is from genome assembly GCA_905404145.2 of Biston betularia. Taxonomy (NCBI): domain Eukaryota; kingdom Metazoa; phylum Arthropoda; class Insecta; order Lepidoptera; family Geometridae; genus Biston; species Biston betularia. The sequence goes on from FR989884.1 coordinate 1,742,423, forward strand.
ATTATCATCAACCTGTATTGCCCCACTGCTAGGCAAAGGTCTCTTTTCCTTCCTTCCTTTTGTTTATCTGTAGATATACAGTCTTTCAAACACAAGTTAAGTTTGCCCCTCCATCCGCGACCGAGATAGAGTTGTCGGTCAAACGCGAATCACGTGTCGGCAACTGGTTACTGCAGCGAGAAGATATAAATACTTGTGGTTATTTTAATTTGTAATTTATTTAGAATTTAAATTTGTCAAATTTTAGTTTTAGAGAAATATTTCAGGTAAATATTTTAAATTGTCTTCAAGTTAGATAAATATTTAAAATTATACGTAGCGATGATAGCTCAGTAGTTAGCGCGGTAGGTTCGCATGCCGAAGGGCGTGAGTTCAAACCCCAACAATGAGCTTGAGCTGCCGGTGAAAGAAAACATCGTGAGGAAACCATAGCATGGTGGTGGGGTACTTTCTAGTACTCGGCTGGCTAGCAACCACCCTCATGTTGAAAATCTGTCGCCAAGCATCTAACGGTGTGTTCCGGCAGCCTCACTTGAGAGCCTGTCAACCATAACATAAAAAAAACGTATACAAATTAAATCCTCGTCACTGTTATAACGAAAAATAATCGTAATCGAAACGTATAACAAATTAGATTTCTTTAAATAAAAATAGGAAACATGACGTTGCTTATTAAAAAAGTTCCATTTACAACGTTTGAATACAGAACCTTAAAAATCACGGACAGAACTCCAGTAGGCAGCTGTGTATATTTATAAATAAGTACGTGGTGAACGAGTTTCAAAAAATAAACGATGACTGGTCGAATCTAAAGCACTTTGTTCCCTTTAAATTTTCTTTTTTTTCAGACGAGTGCTTCTTTACGAGTTTTTCAGTTTCAACAAAGCCCGGGGGGCGGGTTGAGTACCTTAATTACGTGGATCTTTTTCTTACGATAAATTGATATAGTCTTTTTATAGATAGTTAAAACGCCGGCGAAGCATCTAACACATTTTCATAAAACGTTAGTGGGAGTAAAATTAATGTTCCGCTAGTTACTAGTGTAGGGTCGAAACAAACAAACGGATGAGCCGAATTGCCGATTTTTATAGGCAAGATGGATCGAGACTCTTTTGATTTTTGTTATATGGTTGACAAGCTAGGTGACTACAGCTTACCAGATGTTAAATGACGGTGTGGTCGAAGGTGGTAATAAAGAACACCTAGGCTGGAATAGAACTCTCAATTGAGGCTGCCGTAATAAACCGTTAGGTGCTCTTTTTTAAATGCACCGAACGAGACGCTCTCCGGATGGTAAGAGATAACGACTGTCCATGACCATTGCAGCATTACACAGAACTTTGTATAGTAAAATAAAGTTCAAGGCATCACTGCTTTGGCGTTCATTACTTTGAGACTTGCACTCGACTACTGCTATTCTCAAGTAGAAAATCTACCGCCAAATACATCAGCCTCACTCCTTTAAACATACTGTCACTGATCAGGTAAGCTGTGGTTAAACAACTAGCCTGTCAACCATAAAAAAGAAAGGCATTCGATTTCTGTATGTGTTAAAAGTATCTATTACACCATATACTACTTTGTAATTTAAATATCTTGTACGTATGGCAGCAATAAACATTTTGAATCATAAAAAAAAAAATAATTAAATTCTTTCAACTATTTGGTTCCCATAGCACAAGATTTGCTAAGTTTGTGGTTAGATAGCACTGATAGCGATCTAGCTGGTGGTAGGGTACTTTCTTGTACTCGGCTGGCTAGCTACCACCCTCAAGTTGAAAATCTGCCGCCAAGCATTTAACGGTGTGTTCCGGTAGCCTCACTTGAGCCAGTTCCCTTCCAGGCTAGGTGTGCTTTACTATCTTCAACCAAACCTTCACTTAACATCAGGTGAGCTGTGGTCAAACACCTAGCCTGTCAACCATAAAAAAACAACGATATTTATTTTTACTTAAATTGAATTGCTTTCTTTACCGTTTTCCTTCGAATTCATCGTGATGCGTTTGTCGAAGTTCCGATGCCTACTCGATAAACAAATCCACAATCAAAATACAGCCATAGATAATATACGCGGCAGATATGCAAAATGAGCAGCAGCTGCTCCTGGCATTTCTACTTTTCAATTTAGACACAAACCAGATTGAATTCATAAAAGAGAATAGATAATTCAATATTCTTCCCTTCCTCTTTAATATCTTACACAAATTTTTTAATATACCTAATATTTACTGATGCGCATAATAATGTTGTTTTTAGTAGGTAAGTTTTCATAGTAATATTAATTATTTGATAAAAAATCTTAGAGAATGATGATGATACCTCCAAATGTATGCATTAATGCCATTGTATTCTTTTCTTTGTAATCCTTTCTGTGAAATATATATTTTTTTAATCTTTAATTAACAAAATGTATACAAAAAACTTAGTCTAAAAAACCTGGCAAGCTAAGCATTGCCATCCAGCGTGGCAATGTTGCCAGCATTTTGGCCACATATCCCTCCTCTGACGGTTTTTTAGACTAAGTTTTTTGTATACATTTTGTAAATAGTATAATTTAAGGTATTTTTTATTTTGTTTAATAAATAATTACATCTTTAATAATATAAACAGGCCGGCCTAGAAGACGGTGGCAAGATGAGCTCGATGCCCACAACAAGGAGTGGACCTCATTTTTTTTTTTTTTTTTTTTTTTTTTTTAATATTACTCAGTGACATTTTGTTTAATTGTTCTTATTTCATTTTGTAATTTTATATAATTTTGATTAATAATTGTAATTTTGATGTGCCTAGTATAACATATGTAGTTATAAGGCCAATAAAATATTCTATTCTATTCTATTCTATAGCTCTAAACAGAGAGGCGTGGAAGGGAGGGAGAGAGGCCTTTGCCCACTGCTGGGCAAAGGCCTCTCTCCCTCCCTTCCTCTTATCAACACAAAAAATATTTATTGTCAAATACAATTAACAGTTTTTCTTACTGGTGAAAATCAAAGTGCTTAGCCACAGCTTACTTGGTATTAAATTAATAACGGTTTGGTCGAAGACTGTGGACACACCTAGCCTCGGATACGAATTGTCTCTCTAGTGAGGATTCCAAAATACACCGTTAGATGCTTGGCGATAGATTGTCAAGTTGATAGCCAGCCGAGTAGGCACCTACTAGAAAGTACACTACCGCCATTCTATGATTTCCTCGCAATTTTTCCTTTCACAGGACTTACAAGCTCTTCATTAAGGTTTGAACCCACGCCTTTCAGTGTATGAATTCGATTACATTAACTACTGATCTATCATCGCTACAAAAGAGTATAAACAATTAACTTGACCGTTGGAGTCGATCGACAAACGTGCTAAGAAATTCATTAGCAATGACTCGCTTGTTCAGAAAAGGCTCCAAAGCCTTGAATATCGTCGCAGTCTTCTACTGGACCACCCTGCCCATTCTACTATCGGACAGCCAGGAGCTCCAAGAAGCGACACCGCTTCATGCTCGTTATTCCAAAGACGCGAACTAAACGGTTCGAGTCTACCTTCACTGTACGAACCGCTAAACAATGGAATTTGCTACCCCAGTGGGTGTTCCCTGATAGATACAACCGGGTGCCTTCAAGTCTTTTTTTTTTATGCAAAAAGTAATGAGACGAACGAGACGCTCTCCTGATGGTAAGAGATAACGCCTGTTGATGACCATTGCAGCGATACACAGAACTTTGAGTAACAAAACAAAAGTCGAGGGTATCACTGCTTTGGCGCTCATTACTTGGAGACTTTCGATGGTTAGTCTCAACAACTCAGTAATTTCACTAGCTGCAGTACCCTTCAAACCGGAACACAGTAATGTTTACACACTACTGCTTAGCGGCAGAACAACTGGTACTGCGGTGGTACTTACCTAGACGACCTTCTGCTCGTGGACCGTAGCTTCGTTTAACATCAGGCGAGTTAGCGGTCAAACGCAAGCCATAAAAAAAAAACCTTAAACTTTTTTAAGTTTAATACAAATACACATCGTCTAATGTATCTATAGATAATTGAAACGATCTGTAATTGCATCCCTGTATCCAAGATTGTAGGTAATTGGACGGATGTGCTATTATTGAGTAAACTCAAAGAGATAGTACTTGTTTCGATACATAAATACTGATAGCTGACACACGAACGGAACGAAATGGTAACAGATTTACACACGTACGTAAACAATTTATATTGTAGGTACATCGACGTCACAGAAGGAACCTATTAGAAAGTCTACTTCTTATTCTTGATTAAGTAGCTTTAATGGAACTTAATAGAAACGTAGTGTATCTAGTCTACTATAATCAACCAATCTATAATCTACTATAGTCCATTCCAGGCTAGGTGTGCTTTACCATCTTCGACCACACCGTCACTTAACATCAGGTGAGCTGTGGTCAAACAACTAGCCTGTCAACCATAAAAAAAAAAAAACAATACCCGCTACATGTTTTCGGGATGAAAAGTAGCCTATGTGTTAATCCAGGGTGACAGCTACCTCCATACCAAATTTCATCCAAATCCGTTCCGTAGTTTTTGTGTGAAAGAGTAACAAACATATGTTCCATACATTCTTGCAAACTTTCGCGTTTATAATATTAGTAGGTAGTCCAATTAGGTAGGTCCAACTTTGAGAAAGAGGTCAGTCGTCGAATCCAACTCGGCTGGGCAGCGTTCGGAAAACTGCGCGACGTCTTCTCGTCCGAATTACCTCAGTGCCTCAAGTCGAAAGTCTTCGACCAGTGTGTGTTACCAGTGATGACTTATGGCGCTGAAACGTGGTCTCTGACTGTGTGCCTTCTTGGTAAGCTCAAAGTAGCACAACGCGCTATGGAGAGGGCTATGCTCGGAGTTTCCCTACGAGATCGAATCAGGAATGAGGAGATCCGTAGACGAACCAAAGTTACCGACATAGCCCTACGGATTAGCAAGTTGAAGTGGCAGTGGGCAGGGCACATAGCACGCGGAACTGATGGCCGATGGGGCTGCAAAGTTCTGGAGTGGAGACCACGGACCGGCAAGCGCAGCGTAGGACGTCCACCCACAAGGTGGACAGACGACCTAGTAAAGACCGCAGGAACGCGCTGGATGCGAGCCGCTTCCAACCGGTCTTTATGGAAGTCAATGGGGGAGGCCTATGTCCAGCAGTGGACGTCCTACGGCTGAAATGATGATGATGATGATGAATATTAGTAGGATAGGATAGTAGGAAGTAGGTTTTCGCGATTATTATATTAGTAGGATAGGATAGGGTTTCTAATTCTTATAAGATAGCCAAAAGTACAGTGAATTGATAGAACTAGGGCGTTGAAACAGCCCGGAAAAGTTAAGTTAACATCAAAAGTAAAAAAAAAACAACAACAAACAAACAAAAAGTTAATATCAGGTGAGCTGTGGTCAAACGCCTAGCCTGTCAAACATAAAAAAAAAACTTTTCGCGTTTCTCCACTTGGTTCAAAATAGTACCTATTTAATTTACCTGCTTCATTTTTTTTTTTAATTACATACAGTAGCAGTACAACATGCCAGTAGCTGTGATTTCACTGTAAAATTATGCTCCATTTGCCCATAAATGGAAAAAAATTATTTGTATGGAAATCGAACCACCTTAGACGAAAATGCTAAGACAGACAACGCTTTTAGATTTTTTTTTAAATTTTATTATTATTTACAGAATAAGTGTTTGACCACATCTCACCAGATTTCAAGTGACGGTGTGGTCGAAGATAGCAAATATCGGAACACACTGTTAGGTGCTTGGCAAAAGATTTTCAACATAAGGGCGGTAGCTAGCCAGCCGAGTACTTCAAAGTGCTCTACTAAGTACTCTAATACTCCACGTGATGTTTTCCTCCACCGGCAGCTCAAGCTCATTAATTTGACAAACGTAGCAGAGATTCATCAGTACAGTAATTACGACTCGAATCTTTCTATTGAAAGAGATTTTCACGCAGGTCAAGTGAGCCCGTTTTTGTTTTCACTACAGCAAAGGGAACCGACAGGTCCTTCCTCACTTGTCAGATGCAGCAAATACGTTCATATAAATGTTACCTTTTTTCTTTACCGACAAAAATGACAAAAACATAATACAGTACAATAATGTAATTTGTTTTATCCTTATATTTTACACGCACTATTGTACCAGAGCCAGTTTTTTTTAAAAATCTTATGTGTCAAAACGTATAAATCATTCTATCTATTTTCAAATACAAAATAAAGAACATCGCAGTCATATATACAATGTAATAAAACCGGCCAAGTGCGGGTTGGACTCACGCTCGAAGGGTTCCGTATCGAACGGCAAAAAATCACGCTTATTGTATGGGTTATTTTATTCTGTTTTTTAGTATTTCATTTTGTTGTTATAGCGGCAACAGAAATACATCGTCTGTGAAAATTTTAACTGTTTAACTATCACGGTTCATGAGATACAGCCTGGTGACAGATGGACAGACATACACACGGACAGCGGAATCTTAGTAATAGGGTCTCGTTTTACACTTTAGGTACGGAACCCTAATAATGGTATTTTACCCGACCCAAAAAACGAGGAGGTTCTCAAATCTTTCTTCTTTTTTTTGCGTATATGGGTAAAGTACAGTTGGTAGGAGTAAAATTATGGTACGTGGTTTTATGACCATATCCCGCCTTTCGGCATGCAAATATTTTGTCTTATTCTACATTTTACGCAATACACTTATACTCAAGAAAGCACTATGCGATAATGCGACCAACATTTGCATAAAAAAAACAATGAAAATAGAACAAACACAATTATTGATTTCTCAAAAGAAAAGACTAAAACAAAAGGAAACGACATTGACTGAGACTAGCAACATACGCACCGACGAGTTTTGGCGGGAACGCGGGAGAGTCGTGTCGCTCCGTTGTATTTTTTTCCAAAACTAGTGTTTTGTCGAGTGTTTATGCATAAAAATGGTGGTGTTTTATTCATAAAGTGCCGAATTACAAGCGCGAGTGTGGGAAAATGATATAATGTGGTGAAACATGAGTTTTCGTGTTGCTTCCAAAACTCCATCGAAGCTTTGTAGTAAAGTTGCCACTACTTTACTAAAGCATGACTGGAATTAACTGACACGAACTGGACTTGACAAAGACGACTTTGACTAAAACTAGCTACGATGGCACTTATTTAACTTTTGAAACTTGAAAATATATAATTACTTGACACTGGCAAATGCTAAAACGCGACGCCAAAACCAAAGAAACAACAACATACGCACCGTGGGAATGGAAATGAATGAATGAAATGAATGGCTTCTCTCAAGACATGCCACTCCACTCCGTGATCTGTGACTTTCCTATATTAAAAAAAAATGGCAGGACTCCACATACTTTAAATTTCGCATATGAACTGTGTCATTCCACCATTTCGTTCCAGATAGCCATCTATCCCCATTCGGAAAGGTTAATATCCAACATTATTCGCTTTATTTTGCTATAAAATTGACATAATGCGAACACTAAACCATACACATTCGGGCAAAAGTGCTTTATTTACGACGACAAATAATTTGATGTAAGCATACGGTGATTAACGCCTGTCTCTCGAAAATAGCTCGTGTCAATTTTTTTTTTTTTTGATAATTTGCCCCTTCGGGCAGGCTAAAGCTATAAAGCCATACTGCCTTGTCTTAAGTGTTATTTCTGCTGTATCTTAGCTATAATTATAGTCGAAGTCGTCTTTGTCAAGTCCAGTTCGTGTCAGTTAATTCCAGTCATGCTTTAGTAAAGTAGTGGCAACTTTATTATAAAGCTTCGATGGAGTTTTGGAAGCAACACGAAAACTCATGTTTCACCACATTATATCATTTTCCCACACTCGCGCTTGTAATTCGGTACTTTATGAATAAAACACCACCATTTTTATGCATAAACACTCGAGAAAACACATAGTTTTGGAGAAAAATACAACGGAGCGATACGACTCTTCCCGCGTTCCCGCCAAAAACCTAGCTCGTGTCAATATAATCTAGCTTTTTTGTTTCTCTGTTTTTGGCATCTCACTTTGTGTATTTTGTTGGTGTTCAAGTATGATAGATAAAAACTCTTAACTCTTTTTTTATTTGGTGGTAGATCTCCTAAGCAGTTCGTCTAGGTAGGTACCACCGCAGAACCAGATATTCTGCAGCTAAGCAGTAGTGTGTAAACATTACAGTGTTCCGGTTTGAAGGGTACTGCAACTAGCGAAATTACTGGGCTGTCGATACTGACCATAGAATGTCTATGAATGTATATGGAAATTCGGTTGGTATATAAAAAAAACAATACAATAAACGTATATCCATATAAACATATACGTATTTTAAAATACTTTTATGTTTAAAAATTGGTAGTGCTGTGGTACCTACCTAGACGACCTTTCGCTAAGGAGATCTACCACTAGGTCTATGTAAGTTTAATCATGCCAGACTTGCAACAACACAAAGTAGTTTGACACAAGAAAATATAATATCTCTTCATAACTTTATTTACAACGCGTAACAAATTAGCTTTGACAATGCGCTAGTTACGAGTTGGCAACGAGCCCTTGTTTCTGACAGATGCTATAATGGAGACGCGTTTTAAGGCTCTGTATTCTGATGTTTAATACGTTTTTAGTAATTCATAATTCTTAATCGATACCACCAGTTACAAATCAATTAACTAATGAAAATAAATTATAAAAACAACCCAATTAATTATTATTTAATTATAAACATTTTCTCTGATTACTTAAAACGGAAAAAACTGAACCCAAGTCGAATGTAATCCTAAAAAAATAAAAAAGTTTATGTTATAATATATTGCTATGACATTAGTGAATTTTTATCGAACATAATTACTTCACTGGTACTAAAATACTACATCTTTTACTATCTTTTATTCCCATCGAGTCCACCATACTAAATTAAGTTACTACGTTGACAAAGTTATTTAACATATGTTGAGATTTTTTTATTCAATCTTTCGTTTTAGTACAGCTCAAATTTTAGTAGTAACTCAAATAAAACTTGCTATAAGTAGGAAAATATCGCCTTAATATCAACTTACGCCAACTCGTCAAGTAATACAACTAGTCGATCTAAATAGATTAGGGAAGTTAAAGGATCGATTCGATCCGTACCGATACGTGACGCTAAGTCTTTCTAGAACAAAATCTATGGACCCCCGACGCGAAAACCACGCGGTGTTATTATAAGTTTGACGTGTCTGTGTGTGTGGCTGTGGCATCATAGTTCCCAAACGGATGAACCGATAATTTTGTTTGAAAGGTGAATTAGTCGGGAGTGTATCTTCTTAGCTATGTTTGATGAAAATCGGTCCAAGATGGCCGCCGTCACAAAATGGCGGATTACATATTTTTTTCAAAACTCTCTCAAAATTGATATCATTTAAAAGGGCTTGACTAGTAGAATATCAGGAGAGAGTCTTGTTCGTCTCTAAAAAAAAAGGAAAACATCGTGAGGAAACCTACATTTTCGAGACTACTTTAAACAAAGAAGTCCTCAAAGATATTTGAAGTCCGTCAACCCGCCTGGCACCCTCAAGCGAGGCTGCTGGAACACACAGTTTGATGCTTGGCGGCAGATTCTCCACTTGAGGTTTCAACTAGCCAGCAGAAAACTAGAAAGTACCCTACCACCATGCTATGGTCTCGTAACGATGTTTTCCTTCACCGACAGCCCTAGCTTATAGTTGGGGGATGAACCCACGTCCTTCGGCGTACGAACCGACCGCGCTAACCACTGAGCTATCTATCGCTCGTTGACCTGCCCATTATCCATTATTTACACGTTAGTGTAAAGGATCGTTAGCAACTGTAAAACGGGTTCATATATTTGTGGCGGCTCGGGTACCCGCCATCGGGTAATTTATCAAATGGGTAACTGATACCGATGGCCGAGCTACCCGACCGAACTTCATATAACATAATAAAGATGTACAACATGATTACTTTGACGGATTTTGGTTTAAATGTATTAAATGACTGTATACCTATGTATAATTTATATAGTAGTAATACAACAATAAATGTATTAGGTATACTGGTAGTAGATCAACTTAGCCAAGCGTGGGTATCTTTAAATATGTATACAGATACTAGCTGCGCCCTGCGCTGTTACTCGCTACATATTTTCGGGATAAAAAGTAGCCTATGTCTTAATTCAGGGTGTCAGCTATATCCATACCAAATTTTATCCAAATCCGTTCAGTAGTTTTTGCGTGAAAGAGTTACAAACATCCATCCATATAGTGGTATTCTGGCGCCCAGCTATGGCAAAGGGGAGAAATGAAGAAGGTGGTGAAAGGACTGAACTGACTGACTGGGATTGTTGTGGTTGTATTGATTGTTGATTTTAACTAAGTTATAATGTTTCAAAACACTATTAAGAGCTTAACTACAGTAGTAGATGGTGTTTCAAATGCGAACCAATCCAAAACACATTTTTTTCTATTTCTATTTAATTAATAAACAAGGTTATTGGTTAACAATGGATATTTTTATTAAAATTATTTATTAATAATGATATAACTGGCAGTTAGGTATTTTACATTAATACTTAAATATTCCTAAGACATTTCATACAGTGCCATCTAGCCCCAAACTAAGCAAAGCTTGTGCTATGGGAACCAGGCAACTGACAGAATACTTCTACTCGTACTAGGTACTACTACTGGTAGGTCTCCTTAGCAGGAGGTCATCTAGGTAGGTACCACCGCAGTACCAGATATTCTGCCGCTAAGCAGTAGTGTGTAAACATTACTGTGTTCCAGTTTGAAGGGTACTGCAGCTAGCGAAATTACAGAGCTGTCAAGACTAACCATCGAAAGTTTCAAAGTAGTGAGCGCCAAAGCAGAGATGCAATGGTCATGGACAGGCGTCTTACCATCAGGAGAGCGTCTCGATCGTCTCATTACTTTTACATTTAAAAAAATACACACAGAACACCCAGCCACAGAAAAAACTTTGTCCTAAGTTGAAATCGAACCCACGTCCTACAACTCATGAACTAGATACACTATGAACTAACAGGAAAGTAACTTAGGTACCTACTCGTATTTTAGTATATTTATTATCAGCTACTTTCTTGTATAATAACCTAATTTAACTATAGATATAATATGGTTAAAAAAAGGAAATATTTCAAAGATGTTTAAAACTATCACTTATTCGGTATTAAAAAGTGTTTGGATCAACGAGAAAAGTACTTAAAATTTGTATTTGCGTGTCAAAAACAAAATAATGTGCCAAATACAGAATACAGGTGGTAAATATAAGTAAGTATGTATTAGTCAAAGGCAGCCCGACCTCCCGGTGTTAAATCTGAGGCATTCCTGTGAACTGGTGAATCTCCTAAAGGAATAGGTAGTCGACTCGTTCGACTTTTTTTAAATAACAGGATGCAAATGTATATTATGTTTTTCTTTGATTTTGGCGTCGCATTTTGTGTATTTGCCAGTTTCAAGTGTTTTATATTTTCAAGTTTCATAAGTTAAATAAGTTGCCTTGTAGCTATAGTTATAGTCAAAGTTCAGTCTTGGTCAAGTACAGTCATGCTTTAGTAAAGTATTGGCGACTTTACTATAAAGCTTCGATGGAGTTTTGGAAGCAACACGAAAACTCATGTTTTACCACATTATATCATTTTCCCACACTCGCGCCTGTGATTCGGCACTTTATGCTACTGCTACTAAACCACCATTTTTATGCATAATTTTATTTTTTATGGAAAATAATACAATGCGGTGGCGCGACTCTTTTAGCGTTCCCGCTAAAACTCTATACTATATTATTTTACGTTTGAGAATTTAGTAATACTGCCGAGGTCTCTAGTTTTAAATGTCTTTGAAAACTGTAGTTAATATAATTATGTAGAATAGAACATGTTTTTAACACATTTTGTATGTATGAAAGCTCAAACATTTAAAGTTTTTTTAACATTCTTAGTAAGGCCAAGATCCAGTGGTTTTCAATCCGTAGATGCCTATTCTGAAAAAAAAACAAAATTATTAAAATAATTTATAAACTTACAAATTAAAAAACCGACTCTATGATCGTTAGGCCAACAAAACGCACTGCTCCAATAAAACAGAGGTTTTGGTGTAAACGAAAATATCATTGAGGTAAAACTTTTTTAGATTTTTATGTTTTTTCTTTTCAAATGAAATTGCCAGAACTCTTACCAACAGCAGTCGTAACAGCTGTTGTTACTCAACAAGATTATTTGAATTACAAGTCAAGCAAATTATTATATTATCATACCATCCCACAAATATTATAAATTTGAAAGTTTGGATGGATTGATAGATGTTTGTTACTCTTTCACGCTAAAACTACTGAAGGGATTTGGATACAATTTGGTATGGAGGTAGCTGACACCCTGGATTAACACTTAGGCTCGAAAACATGTAGCGGGTAACACTACAGGGTGCAGCTAGTGAATAATACAATAGAATGTGATTCATATGACTATTTCTTTAAACTCAGCTTTATTTGAGAAGTCAGTTAATTCGAGTTATATTTCAGATTATATTGTGTTTAATCGCGTTGAACCTACCCGCGTTTTGTCAAGATCGCATTGCCCATTTTTAACTTATCACCGCGACACGTTGCCCTTTCGGCTTCAGTGATGTTATGACATCTGTATCCAACTAGATGGTTGAACCGAACAGTAGCCGCAAATAACTCTACCACCTGAAAAAGAAGCAAAAATGAGTTCATTAAAGAATGTACTAGAGTCATTAAATGGAATTAAGCTGACTCTCAAGTGAGGCTGCCGGAAAACACCGTTAGATGCTTGGCAGCAGATTCTCATCTTGAGGGTGGTAGCTAGCCAGCCGAGTACTATAAAGTACCCTACCACCATGCTATGGTTTCCTCACGATGTTTTTCTTCACCGACAGCTCAAGCTCATTGTTGGGGTTTGAACCCACGCCCTTCGCCATGCGAACCTACCGTGCTCACCACTGAGCTATCAGTTATCTGACTTCCATCACACAAGCTCTGCTTAGTTTGGGGCCAGATGGCGCTGTGTGTAATGTCCAACGATATTTATTTATTTATCGCTACCGTATGTGTGTTGTAATGTTTTTTTTGTTAATGTGTTTTATGTCATAAATAAAGTGTTGTCTATTGTCTATTGTAATATCAGAAGAGTGTTTCGCTCGTCTCATTACTTTAATTTAAAAACATATTTTAGTCTTAGATAATATTTCTCACCATGCTATGAGAACAGGTGCTGATGACGCACCCTGGCTGCGCGTTCCTGCCTCCATTGACGTAGAAGTCAACCTGCCCCAGACGTCCAAAGTGGCCAAGTCGGTCGCCGTCAGTGTGAATAGCCTCCACATACTGGCCGTCATTAGGGCTCAGGTTGTCAGGGTTTCCGTGAAACAGAGGTCCAGCTGGATCTAGACCTAGACGTTTAATGAGAGTTAACAAACAAGTAACGAAAGATTCTAGTGTTAAACCTACAAAACATTAACAACTTAAACAACACTACTTTTTTTTAATGGTTGACAGGCTAGGTATTTGACCACAGCTCATCTGGTGTTGAAGGAAGGTGTGCTCGAAGATGATAAAGCACACCTAGCCTGGAATAGAACTGGCTCTCAAGTGAGACAACCGGAACACGTGCTTCATCTTAGACTGCATCCTGCTTAACATCAGGCAGGACGTGATCAAACGCGAACCTATTTCGTGTAAAAAAAATGCTTGGCAGCAGATTTTTAACTTGAGGGTGTTAGCTAACCAGCAGAGTACTAAAAAATGCCCAACCACAATACTATGGTTTCCTCTCCATGTAATTTACGTCTAAGATAAATTACCGACTAAGATTTTAACGTACCAGTAATTCTGGCAGGTTTTCCACCGGCAAATCTTCCAGCACTTCCTGCAATATGGGCTCCCAAACTGAACCCAATGAGGTGCACGTTGTTCCAACTAGCTCCTGAAGTTTTAATCAACCACGTCAAGAATGCTGCTATATGGCGGCCTACCTATGAAAGAAAAACAATAAAACATAATCAATCTCAAAGAATTCAAAAGCGTTCTTACATTGTAACAACCTTGTGTTTTTAAATGTCAAAATCATGAGATGACCGCTCTCTTGATGTTAAGAGACTGCTTGAACTTAACCATTGGTGGTGGTAGCTAGTCAGCTGGTTACTAGAATATACCCTACCACCATGCTATGGTTTGTTCACGATGTTTTTCTTCACCGGCAGCTCAATAGCAATAAATTATTTACAGGCGTTATCTTACCACCAAGCAATTGCCTATTTAATTTCACATTAAAAAAAAGAAGTTTCACGCTTTATTTTTCTTTATGATCTCATCAAGTCCACTGTCATACAATTGTGGCTAGATTATATTATCATTATGTATCTTTACCTCTGGAACTGCTTGAACAGAAGTCCCATATCCACTCTTAGCGAGATTCCTCCAATCGACCACAATGAAATTGACATCTTGTACAGCGAGGAAGGTAGACTTCATAAGAGTGCTGAAACCGTCGTAGCCATCACTAAGCCAGCCGTGAACAATAACCTTGATGGGACGGTTGGACTTGAAATTGGAGTAATGTATGCTGTACGCTCGGTGGACGACGAGTTCTTGTGATGTGTTGGGATTACGTCTGCAAAATAATTATAGTGAGCATTGTTACTAGGTTGCAAACCCTTGAGCATCGACGTAAGGTCACCTATCTATCGGTTTTTTACCGGATACATTTCAAGGATTGTGACTTGGCTCCTCTTGCCCCTATTTACTACCAGACGGCCAGACAAATGCGACCAAGGCGTCACCCATACATCAGGCAGGATGTGGTCAAGCGTAAACCTATTCTGAATTAAAAAAAAACGATTATCATCAATGAATCACACTGCTGAGCTAAGCATTAGCAATTAAGCTTTTCATACGTAGTAAAACCAGTTGGTTTTTTATTTTTACCACTCACATTCATAAAACCTGTCAATAAACAAATCTTCTGCCAACCCACTACTGTTTTTTGTCTCGCTAGTTAACAATAACAATCTGTAATTTTTCTCTAATATGACTAATATTCTTTTGAGAAAATTAACATTTTAATCCATAACGTACCTGGTGTACAGCCAGTATTCCGTATCAGCGACACTTCTTTCCTCAAACCCTTGTTCATCCACTTGCAGAAGGTCTACCAAGTGTGGAGCTCCGTCTCCGTCTGGCATCCAGATGTAGCGGCTCTGGCCTTCCACGTAGTGGCTGTTGTCGCCAGGGGTTGTTGGAACCAGCTCGTCTAAGTATGAGTATTTGAAAGATTCTGTGGTTTTATTTGATAACCTGTAAAATTATTTGGTGTAAAGTTTGTGTGGAGAATTCTCAGGATTTTTCTCAAACTTCTTGACAGAAAAAGTCTGTGTATGAAATAAACAATAACATTATGTCTTGTGATGGTAAGAGATAACTGATAATGCATCATTACTCATTGGCGCTTAGTAGTACGGTCGTTGTGAGTCCAGTAGGTGTATAGGTGATGATCATCAAACTGTAATTCTTATATTAACCCGCACTTAGCCGGTGTGGTGGATGACCACCGCCTGCTATTCAACGTGTATAGTCACTCCATCGAGTTGTAGGGCGTCCTATAATCATTATGAAAAAAAATGGTGTTTGATGTACGGAAATTCTAAAGCAAACTATTTAGATAAATACCTATATAGAAACTCTTTATTGAAAAACTCTCACTCTCTCTCTCTTTTTTTTTTATTTTTTGTCTCTTCATTTAATGATATATGAAGCTGTCGATATTTATGGTGCAGTATCAATTGATTCGCGTTTTGTTCACTCCATCATAAAAGTTGCTTTAGTTAGTAGAATAGAATTTGCTCTATTGATTTAGAACACATATTATACGTATTTCTGCGTAGACCTATAAGTTACCTAGTGTTTTCTTCAACGGCACCGCATTTTTTTTTCTTCTGTAGGTCGGCGATTATGTATAAATTAATATCAGCTAAGTGCGTTTAGATCCTTTGTTATGGCACGTTCCAAACCGGAAGCGTTATCAATTCTTTAACGTTTAGATAAGCCGCTTATCACTGTTTTTCTTTTTAATATAATATTGTAATCGAATTATCTTTTCAATAGACTATGAGTCACGATAATAATTATAATGATACAGAACGCGTGTTTGTAGAGCGAAGTAGTTTTCCTGTTAATTTATAACTCTGTCTAACGAAATAAATTTAATCTTACTAATACTAAAACGTTAGTCATAAGTTTTAGTGTTTATAGTTTTAGATGGTTTGACTAAAGGTTAGTCCTTAATTATTGAATAGAATATAATTTTATTAATAATATACGACCTTTTGAAATATGAAATCCTACTATCCCACTAATATTATAAATGTGAAAGTTTGGATAGATGGATGGATGGATGTTTGTTACTTTTTAACGCAAAAACTACTGAACGAATTTGGATGAAATGTGGTATGGAGGTAGCTCAGACCCTAGATTAAAACATAGGCTACTTTTTATCTCGAAAACATGTAGCAGGTAACACTGCGGGGTGCATCTAGTGATCCATAAATCAAGAAAGCTTACCTTCCCAAATCTAAGTCTCCATCAAGCTGAGCATCTCTTTTCAACTCATCATCATTAACCCACTGTTCACTACCAGGCATCCATATAAACCAGCTCGTAATCTCGACATGGTGATGTTCCAAAGGCAGCAGCTTCCCACAGCATCTGAAGAACTCATCATAACTCGCTGGCCTGAAAAAGGCGACGCGAGTTAAAAAGTTGTCTCGAAAGTTTTTGCTTATTGCTAATGGTGTGAAACTATGTTTTGTTTAATTAAAGCTAGTAGACGGTTTTAGCAAGAAACGTGTTCAGAATTATACTTTAATGTGTCTTTATTTTATAACTAGCGGCCCGTCCCTGCTGTGCACGGCAGGACATTTATTTTTTAATTAAATTATAGTCCGACTACCACGAAAAAGTCTTTTCATTTCTAGGATTAATACACTCACAAATAACGTGGCTTTCTATTGGTAAAATAATTTTCAAAATCGGTTCAGTAGATCCAGAGATTACCCCCTACAACCTCACAAACTCATAAACTTTACCTCTTTTTTATCTATCTACATCTATACTAAGGTAAAGAGGAAATATTTGATTGTTTGTTATGAATAGGCTCCGAAACTATTAGATCAATTTCAAAAATGTTTTCACCATTGGGAAGCTACACTATCCCAAGGAAGTGACGACATAGGCTACTTTATATCCCTGTATTCCCACGGGAACGGGAACTACGAGGAGCAGTCGAGTTATAACACCAAGGCTTAACACCAAGTGGGTTCCACTACTGACTAAAACCCCTACATAATTCCTTCTGCAATGACATCATAACGGAGCCGCGGGACCACTCTCGCATTCTCCGCAGCTTTGTCATCGCCAACGTTCACCTTACGGTGAACCCGCCTTGGCAGGGAGCCGGGCATCTTCCATTCGGCTCTAACGATGCATCGGGAATGTACGGTGCATCCCTAGCTCAGCTAGCTCAGAAGAGCCCAAGATCGGGAGTGCCAGACACCCTCGCAACTTACACTTACAGGGTGAGTGCCACCAAAAATGCCACCAATTTTTGTACATAACACTTGCGACATAATTATGAGTTGACACATTTGAGTGAAAAGATGCGTTTCCGTGTCATGTTTGACAAATTTTTCCCTACCATGTCGCATATTCATGTGACACCCCAAAAATGAGTTCAGAGAATGTTAAACGAATTTTTACGTAGATAGCTTTATCGTGAGATGCAAATTTTTTACGATGGAAAATATTCAGCAGATTTATAGAGACATTAGATGCAGTCGTCTCTTTTTACTCGTTAATTTTGTGCAAGGAGTGTCGAAAATTTATTTTATTACTAGAAGACATTTTGGGAGGGTAGTTTAAAATTTAAATTTAGTAGTTAGAACTATGACATTGATATTATTTCTTTATCTCTGTTTGCAATGATTTTGCATTCACCACTAAGCGGATAACGTCTTGATTTATTACACGACTGCCAAAAAAAGGAGTGTAATGTTTTCAGTTCGGGGTTTTTAATGTAAAAGTAATACGACGAACGATACGCTCTCCTGATGGTAAGAGATAACGCATGCCCACGACCATTGCAGCGAAACACAGAAGTTTGTATAGCAAAACGAAGTCCAGGATATCGCTGCTTTGGCGCTCATTGATTTGAGACTTGCGGCACATTTTTAACTTAAGGGTGGTAGCTATCTAGTCAAGTAATATAAAGTACACTACCACTATGCTATGGTTTCATCAAGATGTTTTCCTTCACCGGCAGTGCAAGATCATGAACCCACGCCCCTCAGTATGCGCGCTAAAAACTAAGCTATCGTCGCTTTAGTATAGTTTAGTATACAAATATATCAAGATATAAATTTACAAATCCAGAAAATCGACTCCATGACTCTTAGGCCTACTAAACGCACTGCTCCAATGAAACAGCGAGATTTCGGAGTAAACGAAAATATCATCGACAATTTATAGATTTTTGTTGATTTTGTAAAAACCGCTCGATAGATTTCGATAAAATTTATATGGGACCACCTCTAAAGTATGGTTTGTTAAGCGAAAAAGAATCAAGAACGTCCTCCTTTTTGAAAAAAATTGCTACTAAAAGTGCAGATTGCAGTTCTTAAATAATTTAACAAGCATTGGTTTCAAAATCTTTGTAGTATTGGAAAACACGTTGCTAAAGATTTAGGAAGAAGAAAAAGGCGGCTAAAAACTAAACCAAAATTGATAATAAACAATTTTACCCACACGCTACTAACACGGTCACAACCACCAGGAGCTTCATTTTGACTAGAACACTCAAAACTCTTATCAGAAAGAGTTCAACTGTATTTATGTATTAATTTATCTTGGTTATATGAGGAAAAATGTACCTATGTATAAGATAAGCGATATGAATTACTATTTATCAGATGGAAGTGTGCCGCTTGATTTTTTGTACAATGACACATCATTCGGGCAAATGTTTAGTTACGGATTGTATTCGACTTTTAATTCTATTCCAGTAATTTTTCAACAGACTCAAAAACGAAGGAGGTTCTCAATTCGACTGTATGGTTTTTTTGTATGTCTGTTGCGCGATAATTCCGCCAAATATGAATCTATTTTGATGTTTTTTTTTGCATGGTACATCATACTTCAAAGGTGGTCCCATAAATTTTTTATCGAAATCGATAAAGCGGTTTATAAAAGTTCAACCAAAATCTAAAAAGCGTTTACATCGATCATATTTTCACAGCCCTGTTGGTTCATTGGCAGTATGTGTGGGTGTACTGTATGTATTATAAGTATGTATTTACAAAAAAAAAAAGTATTTTAGTATTCTAACAGCTATCTGAATTCCATAGTACAAGCTTTGCTTAGTTTGGGGTCAGATGGCGCTGTGTGTAATGTCATATGACATTTATTTATTTTCGTTTACTCCGAAACCTCGCTGTTTCATTGGAGCAGTGCGTATAGTTGGCCTAAGGGTCATGGAGTCGGTTTTTTAATTGTAAATTTATATATTACTAGCGGACGCCTCGCAGTTTCATCCGCGTAGTTCCCGTTATCGTGGGAATACAGGGATAAAAAGTAGCCTATGTCACTATGTAATAGAGTCCCGTTTTACCTTTTGGGAACGGAACTCTAAAAATTTAAAAGTTACATAAGTAAACTTGTGATATGCATTTTCTTATGATGGCAAGCTATACTTATGAATAGGTTACAGGTGTTGCTGATTGCCGATTGTTAATGCTCTTTATATGAAACGTAAACAATATTAACAGCTCATTGCACATTTCCTCAGTGCGTATGGTCATGACGCATACATTGCATCGTCAGAGCTGGAGTCAAAGATCAGAAATAGAACGGCACTCGAAGCTATTTCAGCGTTAATTGTTACCTAAGAGAGTATTTCAAGACTTTACAATGTTGATTTCAACAGTGTTGATGTCAACCCTAGGATGCAGCAAACATTTTTTTTTTAAATATCGTAGGATTTTACACGCATCCCTATCTGACCCCAAACTAAGCAAACCTTGTACTATGGAAGACAGATAACTGATAGAATACATAAATACCTTTTGTTCAGTTTGGTCTCAGATGGCGCTGTGTGTATATCCTACGATATTTATTTATTTATATTTAGAATACAAAAATAGTTTTTTTTTGTAAATACATACTTATAATACATACAGGAGACCCAGACACAGAACAAACATTTGTTTATACCACACAATGTATGTCCTGGGTGGGAATCGAACCCACGCCTTCATCGACATCATCATCGACAGCCCTGTTGGTTCATTGGTAGTATGGCTGCTCCAAGAGCTGAAGGGCGTGGGTTCGATTCCCACTCAGGGCAAGCATCTTGTGATATAAACAAATGTTTGTTCTGTGTCTGGGTGTACTGTATGCCCTTTCGACTTTGTACTAGGTTCTCATTAGCGTACAGAATGTTTAACTTAAGGAAGTATATCTCAACTCTCAACTATACATTTGTCAATCTGTACACACGCAAAAGATTTCGATGCCCACGATCCCCTAAAGCGATAGGAGCCTGAATGGAGCAACTGACATCAAAGAAGGATCGTTTAGAATCGATTTACTCTGTACGTCGGCCTATCAAATATCTATAGATGTAATGTAGACCCTTGTTAAGAGGCAGGCAAGAACTATTAGTTATAGGTACCTAACTGTACTTTTGTCGAACGGCAATGTTAGTTACGGGACCAATAAAAAACCATAGATTTATATATATATTTTTTACGGTTGACAAGCTCCAACCACACACAACACAGGTGACCACAACTCACCTGGTGTTAAGTGAGGTGTGGTCGAAGATAGTAAATCACACCTAGCTTTGAATAGAACTGGTTCGCAAGTGAAGCAGCCGGAACATAGCGTTAGGTGCTTGGCGGCAGATTTTCAATTTGGTAGCTAGCCAGCTGAGTACTTGAAAGTACCCTACCACCATGCAAAAATCTCAGGTTGCCCCAATTCCCACGCTCAGGGTACAAGTAACAATAATACATACAATACAACATAAATCTACACTAACATAATAAAGAGGAAAGATTTGTATTTTTAGATTTTTGTGTGTTTGTAACGAATAAACTCGAAAACTACTAGACCGATTTCAAAAATTCTTTCCCCGTTGGGAAGCTACGCTATCTCCGGATGACACAGGCTACGCGGTGTCCGCTAGTATGCCTATAAAGCCAATTCTTTATAGAAGGTTGTCAAGGTTGGTTGGTGGGTTGGAAGGTTGTCAATCAATCAAATTATAACTACTCGGCATGATTTAATAATTTTTTTTTTATTTATTCAAAATAAGTTCGCGTTTGACCACACTCTGTCTGATGTTAAACAGTAGTGTGGCCTAAGATGGAGCACGCTTACCTAGAAGAAACCTATTTACTCTAGATTTGAAGACGCCCATATTGTACCTAACAGGGAACACAGACTCCGGCAGAGTTCCACAACCTCGCTGTGCGAATGAAAAATGTGGAATCAAAACGCTTTGTGCGTACATGGGGAACATCCACCATGTACGGATGACGTATTACAGGCAAACTGAATACTCTGATAACATTTAGGTATCAAGTTATAGTTGTTTGACTCTATAACAGTGGTTCCCAAAGGTGACTGGATCGCGACCCGCTAAATAAAAACTTCCAAGTTCGGGGCTCACTGCTTAATTATCATAAACAAAAAAGTGTATGAATATGTGAATGAAAATCTGTTTAAATTGAAAAAAAAACATTCAGTTCCAATCAAAGATTTTATTAAACAGAGTTTTGTTGTTGGTAATTTTTTTTGACCGACAAGGACTCACCGGAAGACCAGCGCTGGTCAATACTGGTCATACCACCTTGTATGACCAGTATTATGCTGAGGTGAGCCCCTATTTTGTAACTGTTTGTCTCTGTTTGTTGTTTTTGTATGTTCTGTGGTGTTACAAAATAAAAAATAATTTTCTTTCTTTCAAACATCCGTCCATCCACCCATTCAAACTTTCACATTTACAATATTGTAACTCTATTCCAAATTACACCTAAGCGTATCAAAGCAATCAGAGCTAATTTTCTTTATTCCATTTGTAAAATTAGTAAGGATTGACTAATGTAATAAAGGTAAATTTTTTTTCGACAGTGTTATTTCTGGAAGCAAATTTTACAATCGAATTGACGCCGTCGGCGTATGACAGTATCAAAAGACCGTGTGCCGTCACACATAAATGATTTAAGAGTTTACTCTCATGTCGCCTTGAATATTAAATGAACAAGCGTTTTACCTTCTCTGCGACAGTCTGGCCCTCATATAGATGTGTATACTTAGTACCTATAAGTAGGTATATACTAAGTAGATATACATTCAGCTATCTTTGTTTAGGCATTGTAACTGAAAGAGAATCTAATGTACGGTGTTAAGTTTGTGGGAATACAAAAAATCATCTTTTATTATTTTCTAAAACTTGTGTGTGTTGAGGGTTTTGGTTTAATAATAGTGGTGTTTTCATCATAATAATAAATATTCTGGGGCACACGCAAAAATCGTCATCCAACCCCAAACAAACCAACCAGATAACTGATAGAATACCTACATTTTTTTGTTGTAGATACGAGTACATACTTATAAAATACATACAGAATCACTCGGACACATAACAAAATGTATCACCATAAATTATATCACATTAATAATAAATATAAAATAAAAAATCATTTTCTTTCTTTCAAACATCCGTCCATCCACCCATTCAAACTTTCACATTTACAATATTGTAACTCTATTGTAAATTACACTTAAGCGTATCAAAGCAATCAGAGCTAATTTTCTTTATTCCATTTGTAAAATAATTTAATAATTAATTTTAATAATTTTAATATAATTAATTATTATTATGAGGGCATTTTATAATATCGTCATTTTTAAAAATGAATGGGAAAACTTTGGTATTATTAAAAAATATATTATTATGTATTGTATGTTTGTGTTGTATTGTTTTGTTTTGTTATGTTTTGTAAAGATCATGTTAATAATTAATTTTATTAATATGATCACAATCGACTTGCCACGATTAACATAGTAGTATTCAGTAAAAAATATCTTAAAATAATAACTACTCTAAAAGACCGCTATCAATGGGAATAGTTCCCAAAACGCTGGCCCCGTTGCCGCGTTGTATGGCAATACTCAAACGCTGAGCAAATCTCGTTTGGTCGACGCCACACGTGAACAAAACGCTATTTTGCTCAGCGTAAAAAATATTAATTTAATTAAATCAAGGATGCTAAGGTTTTGGTGCGTGGTGGTGGTGATTTAGGACAACGCATAAGAGATCAGTGTGGTGACCCTCGCTCCGGCTCGTACCTGGTGCAAAGGCTGGCTTTTGCTATTCAGCGCGGTATGCTGCCAGCCTCATGGGTTCCTTTGCATTACGTTCAGTCAGGGGCGAGGTATTTTTCAACTTAATGTCGCTAAACTTTTTGACATCTTACTGTTGTAATTTTTTGTTGTGACTATGAATTATTAATAGCATCTAACAAAAAGTATTTCGAACATAAAAACTAGAAGAGCTAAATTCCTTTTTTGATACGAAAATACAAATAACTTTGAGGTAGGCAACTTTTTAAATTTAATTTGCCTTTTTATGGTGAATGAAAATTGTAATTGTTCATTAACAAACATATCTGAAAAATACTGTATCTGCATTTTAATTCACAAAAAGATTTATTGCTTTATAACTTCACAGATTTATTTCATAAAAATCTCACATAAAATTTCCATAAAATGCGGCTGGCATTAATAGCTTTGCATAAACTTCGCTCGACTAACAACTTCGTTTCTCGTTCCGATGTTGCAGTTTCCTTTTTATTTGAATATTAAAAATAAAAAGATAGAGAATCTTGCAAATTCGTATTACATTAACTGCAGTAACTTTGTTTTTCTACACAAAGTTCTGTGTGTTGATGAAATGGTCATGAACATGCGTTGTTTCTTACCATCAGGAGAGCGTATCGTTCATCTCATTAATTTATAAACACTAAAATTTTTCAATCCTATAGTTTCACAAGGGTTTAGCAGATAGAGTAGTACAATTTATAATTATTTGAATATAACATTTTTTGATGGCAATGATCTATCAAATCGAACAAACCGGTTTGCCCACACTTTCATCGTTACATTTTCTTTTAAAAATAACAAAGTCACTTAAATGTATTCCACATAACAAGCACAAAAATTTAGTACATACAAAAACAACAACAAAGGAATGATCATTCATGAACTTTTACGGGTTCTATTGGGCGTTTCTCGATAGTTACGATATGGGTGCCTTCAAGTTACAATTGAATCAGGCTATTCTGGGTAAGCGTGCTGCATGGCAGGCCGCAGAGTAAGTGGTGAAACGCGCAAGACTATTCAGTAGAAAAAAAAACTTGAAAAAAAGGAAAAAAAAATCGCTTAGATTTATTACGGGACAGCCCCGTTGGCTCATCGGTAGTATATCTGCCTTGAGCTGTAGGGCGTGGGTTCGATTCCCACTCAGGGCAAACATTTTGTGAATAAACAAAAGTTTGTTCTGTGTCTAGGTGTTATGTATTTACAAAAAAAAAAAGTATTTATGTATTCTACCAGTTATCTGACTTCCATCAGACAAGCTTTGCTTAGTTTGGGGTCAGATGGCGCTGTGTGTATAGTCCTACGATATAAAAAAAAAAACATATTTCTGTTGTAGTTTGTAAACCTAGTTATATAAGAAAATATTGCATGTCCGCTAGGATAAGCTGTTGAATCAAAACCTATATAATTATAAGACCATCATGTACACAGTTTAGCAATAAAGGTTATGTAAGATGCTCTATGATTAGAAATAACACCGGCTCACCATCAGAAGAGCGACTCGTTCGTCTCATTACTTTTACATAAAAAAAGAATAAAAACTTTGTTTGAGAACCTAACCTTCACAACACACACTCAAACGTATATTAAGTATGTAAATAGATGAAATAATTCGGAAATTGGCAGCCAATTTTCAAATCAGTCAATTTCCGAGCAAAATGTATTCGCTTCAATACTTACCTACGAGTAACTAAATGAATCGATTTCAATCTAATCTGAGAACGGAACAATTTGAATCTCAACTCAGACAGTCTGCGCTTTCGTCCCGTGATAGATACACTGGGACAATTGATTCTAGAATTAAGTTCCTTGGAAGAGGTAAAAATAAACTTTTTTTTTCATACGGATAGCGTCGATTGGAAAGGCTTGGCTTCTAGATCAGCTGTTTTATGATAACCAGACATATTCAAATTTGTCTGAAATCTGTACGTAAACTTATTTTTTGTACGTAATAATACAAACGTAAAATTTAATGTTAATGTACAACAATCGAATGATTGATGTTATATAGTTTAATTTAATTTATTTATATTTTTACCCACGACGGAACGGAGACGGTATATGCGTTTGGGATGAGCGGACGTTTGTTTGTTTGTGCAAATACATGTTGCCATTTTTCTCTAAAACTACTTGTCTGATTTTAATGCAGTTTTCAGTAATGAGTTCGGGTTTGATGGGTGCATGTTTTTAGCATGTTACGGTGACAACTCATCAAGGGGCGCTGCAGGGAATATTTTTCGCGCAAATCCATGTTGCCACTTTTATAATCTTTCTTTTTCAATTATTATTCGATTTCAATTTAATGTAATATTATTATTATTTTTGTTAACTAAGGAGTTATTAGCATTGTATTGATGAAGTACGCTTAAAAGATACTTATACACTCTGACTTTAAAAAGATCTAGATTATAGCGAAACAAGGAAGCAGCTTGTTCCATTCCTTGGTCGTACGGATGAGAAACGTAGAGTCAAAACGTTAGGTACGTACCCAAAGAAATTCCACTGAAATTAACCGATCAATGGAATTTCGTTGGGTACGTAGTGGGCCGTCTTTATACTTGTCTTGTATTAAAAAGGGGATGGAAGTACAAGATTGTACAGCTTAGTAGCACATTCTCCGAAATGAATCCTGTAGAAAATTAATAGACCTTCTTGAAAAAATATAATTAGCCATTTTGTGGTGGTGGCCATCTTGGATTTAAATTTGTATAATAGTGTAGTGTATAGTGTTCTACTAGTCCCTTTCATTTGATACCCATATTGGGGGAGTTGTGAAAAAATCTGTAGTCCGCCATTTTGTGGCGGCGGCAATCTCGGACTGATTTTCATCAAACATAGCTAAGAACAATCCCGACTAATTCAACTTTCAAACAAAAAAAGTAAATAAAAAACGGTTCATCCGTTTGGGAGCTACGATGCCACAGACAGACATGCAAGCAGACAGTCAAACTTATAACATACTGTCGTTCTAGCATCGGGGGTAAAAAAAAATTGTAGCCGCTCTTAATAGAGTAAAGATAACAGCGTGACAACTGGCGTCTGAAAGCGAAAAGCCGAAGACTGGGCGGAGTCTTGAAAGAGGCCTACGTCAAGACTCTGGATAAGCTGATTATGACGCTCTCTATGATTAATCATTACCTGATAATAAATTAAATATTAAAAACAAATTGGATACTAATTCCGCTATGTGAGCGCGTAGGGTGTATACTGTTTACGTATATAGCATAGGTAACGTACACGTACGGTACGTTACTGTTCGTAAGTGACAACTTAGCTTAGCGTAATAATAAACGGGACGGATAAAAGCCAGGGACTCAACGGACGCTTTCCAGGTACGGAACCCTAAAACGAAAACTACAACAGTATGTCGCACTTTTGAAAGTCCCCTTAAATAATACCCCCTGGTAGAAGAGAAAGTTTGATTTATCTTTCACTTTTATGATCGACTGGCGAACTTTTGTAGTAATTCCTGACTTATTTTTCTGGAAAGCAAAAAAGTTATATAGGTATTCGGCCAGACGGCTTTGTCTTGAAATAGGTATAAAACTAGATAAAATTATTGAAAAAATCGGTGTGTATACGTGAACACATGCACATTTTTGAACATCAATTAGTTAGGTATTAATTTTAATAGATGTTTTTTTTATTATTATTTATTTGTTGTTTTTTTGTTATATGGACATCATGTCAACCGTATAACAAAAAAGAATAAAAATGTAATATTTTGACATTCTAATGTTCATTTGACATTTTATATTATTAACTGGATGTTTTGATTTTTCTTTGCATTCTTTTCTTTTTTAATTTTACGTAATTTTATTAATAAAGTTGTAATTTTGACGTTAGACACATCAAAATTACTACACACAGAATAATACATATACTATTAAGTCTACACTAATTATAAACAGGAAAGATTTGATTATTTGTTTGTAATAGGCTCCGAAACAACTGGACCGATCTGAATAATTCTTTCATCATTGGAATGCTACATTATAACTGAGTGACATAGGCTATATTTATGTTTCATTTGATACCCATATTAAGGGAGTTGTGAAAAAATATGTAATCCGCCATTTTGTGGCGGCGTCAATCTCGGACTGATTTTCATCAAACACTCCCGACTAATTCAACTTTCAAACAAAAAAAACTAACGACTAACTTGTTAATCGAGTTTTGTTTTCCCGTGCGAAGCCGGGACGGTCCGGTAGTGTAACATGAAGACCCATAAAATTTTCTATTCTATTCTATTCTCATATCAATGATAGTGGCCTAGTATTAGTAAAATGAAACATAGAATGTTATCTAGATATTTTAAAACCCTATTATTCACGTTAGTAAAATTCTTATTGTGTGTTACACATAATTTTCCTTATAAAGTCAGGTGTTACTGATAAGCCATATCATCTGGAGTAAAAATGTTCCATATTGTATCTTTATCGAATCAAATGCGAGTTTTTGTGTACTTGACTATTTACATAATTAAAAACTTTTTAATTATTTATTTTATTGTCCAATGTTCGATTTCACCTTTATCGTATAAATAGATATGCAATTTACAAATTTGCTGCCTTTGTGTTTTGTTTAATGCATCTCCATAAAATCTAATTCTTTGCTGCAAGAATACGCTATACTAACCCAACCAGCTACACAGAACGGAAGATAGCAATTCACCAACTTCAATCTAAAACACAACTTATCTTACAAGCCATAGAGTCTATTTTAATATTTACTACAGACCCTTTAGTCTTTTGTTATCGCATTTAGTCATCTTTGGAAGCAAGTGGCCACCCTGTTGTTGGCTTGATAATAGAGTAAGCGACGAATCTTTGCATTAAATAAATAAATAAATATCGTAGGACATTACACACAGCGCCATCTGACCCCAAACTAAGCAGAGCTTGTGTGATGGAAGTCAGATAACTGATAGAATACATATATACTTTTTTTTTAATACATACAGAACAAACATTTGTTTATTCACAAAATGTTTGCCCTGAGTGGGAATTGAACCCACGCCCTACAGCTCTCAAGGCAGACATACTACCAATGAGCCAACGGGGCTGTCATGGTAGGTACCGCCGCCGTACCGGTCCATCGAGTTGCATTTACTTTTTTTAATGTTTGTCATGCTAGGTGTTTGACCACAGCCTACCTGATGTAAACTGACGGTGTGCTCGAAGATGGTAAAACACACATAGCCTGGAATAGAACTGGCTCTCAAGTGAGGCAGCCGGAAAATTAGATGCTTGCCGGGGGATTTTCAACTTGAGGGTGATAGCTAGCCGCTAGATGGTAGATAGCTTTTTGACACAGTGCCATCTAGCCGTAAGTTATGTAAGATAATTACTTGGTGGTAGATCTCCTTAGAAGAGGTCATCTAGGTAGGTACCACCGCAATACCAGTTATTCTGCCGCCAAGCAGTAGTGTGTAAACATTACTGTGTTCCGGTTTGAAGGGCACTGCAGCTAGCGAAATTACTGGGCTGTTGAGACTAACCATCGAAAGTCTCAAAGTAATGAGCACCAAAGCAGCGATGCCCTGGACTTTGTTTTATTACTCAAAGTTCTGTGTATCGCTGCAATGGTCATGGACAGGTGTTATCTCTTACCATCAGGAAAGCGTCCCGTTTGTCACATTATTTTTCACATAAAAAAAAGCAAAATTAAAATTTTTGAAAAAAACCCACGACGGTTAAAAAGTAATTGTCACCTATCTAAGATAAATAATGCACCAATCAAACCCGAACTCATAACTAAAAAAATCGCATCAAAATCGTACAAGTATTTTTGGAGTAAAATGGCAACATGGTTTTGCACAAACATCTTCTCACCCCAAACGCATATACCGTCTCCGTTCCGTCGTGGGTAAAAAGCTTATGCTATATACATATACGAAAATATAGAAAACAATAATATTTTTTAGTAAATAGTTACGTACTTACAAAATGTGAACCGTACAAACAGAGTTTAAAATAATCCTACAGCTTCAGGTAATCTCTAGTAGGTCCCTTTTTCCCCAAAATGAACATTTATAGTACATCCCTTTGTGCCCTAAATCTCTAAACACGAGGGTAACTAGATCCTTTCTAACATTACAATAATATAAAGAGCTTACAAAAAATGTACCGCAAATAACATTGTACAAAATAATATTCAACTTTTCATAGAATCAGCACATATTTCCAAGATAATTGATTGATTCAGGCGTTATTTGTTTATACCACAAAATGTTTGTCCTGGGTGAATATAGAAAACAATAATATTTTTTAGTAAATAGTTACGTACTTACAAAACGTGAACCGTACAAACAGAATTTAAAATAATCCTACAGCTTCAGGTAATCTCTAGTAGGTCCCTTTTTCCCCAAAATCTGACCCCAAACTAAGCAGAGCTTGTGTGATGGAAGTCAGATAACTGATAGAATACATAAATACTTTTTTTTTAGTACATACAGAACAAACATTTGCTTATTCACAAAATGTTTGCTCTGAGTGGGAATCGAACCCACGCCCTTTAGCTCTTGAAGCAGACATACTACCAATGAATCAACAGGGCTGTCCAGTGTCCAACTAATGAACAATGGATGGATGTTTCTTACTCTTTCACGCAAAAACTACTAAACGGATTTGCATGAAATTTCTTTCGTATGGAGGTAGCTGAGACCCTGAATTAACACATAGGGACATACTTTTTATTCCAAAAACATGTAGCGGGTAACACCGCGGGGCGCAGCTAGTGGAAAATAACTGTAGGTTCGTACCTATTATAATGCCTAAAATAATGCTTAAGACACTTGGATCTTAAAATGGACATGACAAACCCATTTCAACTCTAAACTGAGGAGATTGGAAGACCTAAAATTTTAATTCGATTCTGATGACGCTTTATGGACGCGTAAAATATAAGATGCGAAGAAAAATTGCCATTTTATTGGGCAGTATAACGGTTTAGGATATTTCGAAACGAGCGACAGATTTTACGCACTTGGTCGCACAATAATTAAGTCTTAAAAACGTTGGTCCAACGGCAGCATCGACAATCATCATCAACAACAACATCGTATGAATAAAAACAATAGATTTACAACTAGCTGCGCCCCGCGGTGTTACCGCTACATGTTTTGGGGGTAAAAAAGTAGTCCATGTGTTAATCTAGGTTCTTAGCTACCTCCATACCAAATATCATGAATATCCGTTCAGTAGATTTCGCGCGAAAGAGTACCCATCACACTCGCGGCGTTGCCGCGTTGTATGGCAATAGCTAACCTCTGCACCAGGTACGAGCGGGAGCGAGTGTCACCTGTCTTGTCCTCTATTCTGTGCCCTATCTCATACATCAGACCCTTGGCCTCTGTCCCTAAACAACCTAAAGTTTCCACAGCGATGGGCACAAATAAATAGTGCGGTTCCAACGCTGCGTACTTCAGACGCTTCGTGTTAGCGGCGTCTTCTGTATGCAATTTAAATAATAGATAAAATAATAATATAAATATTATAATACTTATTATTATCACGTCGAATCTCGCAAGGTAGCTAACAAGTTAGTGAGAAAATGTCAAACACAGCACGAGATGCAGCCAAGTTTTGCTACAGACAGTATCTATCGACCTAGTTCACGAACAGAGGTGACTGTTTCATTTAGTTTGGTAAAGTTTTGAAAGTGCTGACCACTATAATATAAATCAACTGATTTATATTATAGTGGTCATCTTGTTAACTAAAAAAAAAACTTTGTAAGGTCACATTGTTGTCAGTCTTGCTACCTATTTAGAGCAGATAAATAAATCTAATTAGTTGCCGTAAAAGCCGAAGATCGGGCTGAGTGGCGTGTCTTGGGAGAGGCCTATGTCCAGCAGTGGACTACAAAAGGCTGATGGTGATTATGATGAGTTGCCGTTTAATTAGCGAGAACAAGAAGCAAGGTCTTATAGCACAGGGCTGTTGAGACTAACCATTGAAAGCTTCAAAATCATGAGCGCTAGAGCAGCGATGCCTTGGACTTTGTTTGACTAGCAAACTTCTATGTATCGCTGTAATGGTCATGGACATGCGTTATCTCTTACCATCAGGAGAACGTCTCGTTCGGCTCAATACTTTTACTTTAAAAAAAGTTTTTCGAGGGTTCTGTATATGTATAGGTAGTTGTTTATATCTGATTTTATTTGAAAATATTTCAGAAAATAACATTAGCACATAGCATATTTTTAATACGTATTTCAAGACTAGCGGATGCTTCGCGGTTTCACCCGCGTAGTTCCCGTTCCCGTGGAAATACAGGGATAAAAAGCCTACGCCACCCGGGGATAGTGTAGCTACCCAACGGTGAAATAATTTTTGAAATCGGTCCAGCAGTTACATACAAAAATACAAATCTTTGCCCTTTATAATATCAGAATAGATCTCAATCTTCCACAGTTCTGATTGAGTCGAAATTTAGTATTCTGTCACTGATGTTGTGGGTTTTAATTTTTTAACTTTTACTGCTTTACAAAGCAAATTTGAGATTCAAAACACGTTGGTATGAAACACATTCTGAAATAAAACGATTTAGCTCTGAGCGTCATGTAAAACCATGCAATGCGTTAGCAATAAGCATATAATGAAAAAATACTTTATTGACTCGACGTGGAGTGCTTTGCTTTACATAGCGTTTGTTTTTTTTTTACTCACCCTAAATATTTTTATGCCTTAGCAAAATAATTGTTCTCACTTTATTTGACGTCTTAAATTTTTGTGTATTTGTTTCCATAAAAAAAGTTAAGTAAACAGCCAGTTTTGTGCCATCACAAAATGTTTGTCCTGGTGGAAATCGAACCCTACAGCTCTTGAAGCAGTGTTTACTCGGTGGTAGATTTCCTTAGCAGGAGGTCGTCTAGGTAGGTACCACCGCAGTACCAGATATTCTGCCGCCAAGCAGTAGTGTGCAAACATTACTGTGTTCCGGTTTGAAGGGTACTGCAGCTAGCGAAATTACTGGGCTGTTGAGACTAACCATCTAGTCTCAAAGTAATGAGTGCCAAAGCAGCGATGCCCTGGACGTTGTTTTGTTACTCAAAGTTCTGTGTATCACTGCAATAGTCATGGACATGCGTTATCTCTTAACATCAGGAGAGCGCCTCGATCGTCTCATTACTTTTACATAAAAGAAAAAAAAGATATTCTACCAAATAAGCTAACGGGGCAGTCAAACACTGTACGGGTTTTCATCCCTGCAAGGCGATGGACCAGGCACCCGCCGGAGTTTCATCGCATAGCTAGGGAAATTGCAAACTCACTTTAAAAGTAATTAGCGGCAATCCTGTGATGCCATGGACTTTGTTTTTCGTATTAAAAGTTCTGAGTACCTGGAACCGCTATCTTCTACTACGACTTATACTTACATTCTAGTAAAAAAAACTTTGTAAAATTACTATCTGTGGACTTAAGTAACAACTAAAGTCCACAGAAAACACATTATTTTGTCACAGGGACACAATGTCACAATGTGTTTAGGGTTTTGTCACAGGGATACAGCGTGCTCAGGGTTGTGTCACAGGGACACTGTGACACAGTGTGTTCAGGGTTTTGTCACAGGGCCACAGTGTCACAGTGGACTTTACTGTAAAACTATCAATTAATTTTTTTTTTTTCTATAAACGTGTCATGATATTATTTTTTTCTATTACTGCCTTAGTAGCTCATTTGGGAGTGTACCTATCTACCTCAGCTCTAGGGTTCGATTTCCACTAACAATAAACATTTGTATAACGAGCATTAATGTTTGTTTTATACGCGGGTGTTCTGTAGGTATTTAGATTAAAATATATTATAAGTATTCTACCAAGCCCTATGTAATTTTTTAACGCATCATAATTAACAATGTATTACGTTGCCCTTTTATATGTATAGGCCATGTATTGGTTGCTTAGTAAACAGACAGCTCTAGTCATTGAGTTGCAATACGGAATCCAGACCGCAGAAAAAATATTCATTGCTTTTGTGAATCTGTATTCACGGTGTTTCTCGCACTGATGCATAGAGAATGCCTGAAACATGTATTTAGGGCTGTCGCGCACACTTTTACCTAACTTGTTTTTTTTTTTAATATAGGTAATTATATTCAGTAGAAAGATAGAAATACGTACGATATTACACACAACATCATCTGATTCCAAACTAAGTAAAGCTTGTACTATGGCCGTCAGATAACTGATAGACTACAATACATAAGTACAAAATGAGTGTTTTCAAATCAAGAGTAAACAGGTCCCTTCTAGGTAAGCGTGTTCCGTCGTAGACCGCGTCGTTGCTTCAGGTAGGATGTGGTTAAACGCGAACCTATTCCATGTAAAAAAAAGAATACTGTTAAATACTTTTTTTACGTGAATAAATAAATAAATATTGGAGGACACTTAATACAGCGCCATCTAGCCCCAAACTAAGCAAAGCTTGTACTATGGGAACCAGACAGCTGACAGACATTTTGTGAATACATACTTATAATACATACAGTACACCCAGACACAGAACAAACATCGATGTCAGTCACACAAATGTTAGTCCTGAGTGGGAAGCGAACCCACACCCTTTAGCTGACGAAGCAGACATACAACCAATGAACCAACAAGGCTGTCATACTTATAATACACCCAGACACAGAACAAACATTTGTTCATACTGTTTTATTAAAAAAAAGAATACTTTATTTTATAAGTAACTTAATCTAGATAATTTAATTTATTGTTTATGTTAAAGTAATGATACGAACAAAAAACTCTCCTGGTGATAAGAGTAAGGTGCTATCCATTACCATTATAGCGGCAACCAAAACTTTGAGTAACAAAACAAAGTCCAGGGCATTGCTGCTTATTGCTCATTACTTTAGAATCAAATTTTCATTATTTTAGTCTCAATAGCCCTGTAATCATGCTTGCTAGCTGCAGTACCATTCAAACTGTAATGGTTACCAACTAATACTTGGCGGCAGAAAATCTAATACCTTAAAAGGCTTACTTCATAGTTAATAAGTTTATTCTAGTTCTGAAATCAGTTTTGTAAGCATCTGTTGCTCCCAACTTTATTTATTCATTAAAAACGTCTTGAAACTTTTTAGTTTTGTCTCATATTAAAAGATACTCAATAAAGTTTCATTACCAAGTTTATAAAGCACTTTTGTAACTTATACAAAATAACTTTTTAAGTAAATTTTTCAATTTAGTTTTTAGCTGTAAAAAAAAAGTTTAATTTGTTTATAGATTTAAACGGCTTAATTTAGTTTTCGTCTCTTTTCACCTGAGCGCCAACCCTAGGTTCAGTTCTATGATCCCCTTCAAACCTCAGATAAGCCATTGGTCATGGCTACCGATAACTTAGCTCAAACTAAAATAAACTTTAACTGTAAGTATTAGCGGAGAGTTTTTAATGTCTTTAGTCACTGAACTATTTTCTTTATCAATTGTTTCCTGAGTTGATTTTAATAGTTTTTAAAGTACAACGTTTTCTATGTAAACATCAAAAATAATTACGTATTTATTAGTTTCTGGATTCAAAAGAGATTACATAGTAAATAGTTCATTACAAAGAGAAAGACACATCTAAGAGAATATTCAAGGTATATATTTAGTTTATTTCCGCTTAACAGCCGTTCCAGTTACAACAATGATGAGTCAAATTAGTTCTAGATATTAAGTAAGATTATGTTTTTAATTATTGAAATGTTATTAAATTAGTAAAATTTAAATCCTCATCACTGTTGTAACTGGAACGACTGTTAAGCGGAAATAAACTAAATATTATATATCTTGAATATTCAAAATAAACTTCCGCAAAGTAACGCCTGAATCAATCAATTATCACATCTAAGAGATTATTAAATAACTAGTAAGTAATTGTTAGAGCGGAGATTACAAAATCGGCAAACGTAGTGTAGGACGCCCTAAGATTGGAGTGACGCTGTACGTACATGGCAGTGGCTTGCAGCACTATAGTCTGATGATGATAATGGTTAAGCAGTACAATGATCTTTGGGTGAATCACCGTTCCCATTATCACGTAGATAAAATATCTAAATTTACAATTTAAAAAACCGACTTGACCCTTAGGCCTACTAAACGCGCTGCTCCAATGAAACAGCGAGGTTTCGGAGCAAACGAAAATATCATCGATGTATACAATTTTTAGATTTTTGTTGATTTTTTGTAAAAACCACTCGATCGAATTCGATAAATTTTATATGGGACCACCTCTGAAAAACCAACAAATAAAAAAAAAACATCAAAATTAATTCATATTTGGCGGAATTAACGCATAACATACACAAAAAAGTCGAATTGAGAACCTTTTTGAAACGGTTAAAAAATGTTTTGAAATGTTTTCTTTCTCTCTTCTTTATCCGTCTAATGCCACAAATATTATAAATGTGAAAGTTTGGATGGATGGATGGATGTTTGTTACTCTTTCTCGCAAAAACTACTGAACGGATTTGGATAAAATTTGGTATGGAGGTAGCTGAGACCCTTTTTTTATCCCGAAAAAATTTAGCGGGTGCTGCTAGTTTGTAATAAAGCAAACATTTGATACATTTTTTTAGTTTAGTAACAACATTTAGCGTGTTAATAGAATCTTAAAAGGTCAGCAATGTATTTGTAGTGCCTGTTGTATTTCAGATACACATAGGCTACGGTGATTGCTTACCATTAGATAACCAGCCTGCTTGTCAGCCAATAATACAAATGACAGCCCCGTTGGCTCATTGGTAGTATGTCTGTCTTGAGAGCTGTAGGGCGTAGGTTCGATTCCCACTCAGGGCAAACATTTTGTGAATATACAAATGTTTGTTCTGTGTCTGGGTGTTCTCTATATATTAAAAGTATGTATTCGTCATACTCGTGATCGGGTGCTGCTTGCGGGTCGCTGGTCTGCTCGCGGTATACACACAATCTAGTACCTACTTTAACCTTAGATTAAGATTACTAACGTAACTTTCCTCTTGTTGTAAAGTAAAATTGTAAAAAAAATAAAAAAATATGTAACTAAAGTTGACAAAGGTCACGGACCCCAGTGTCTGTGGAGCGTATAATTATAAATAAAAAAAAAAATATGTATTAAAAAAAAAGAAGTATTTATGTACTCTATCAGTTATCTGACTTCCATCACACAAGCTCTGCTTAGCTTGGGGCCAGATGGCGCTGTGTGTATTGTACTACGATATTTTTTTTATTTTATTTATTTAAATAGGACAAACTCTAAAAGATTACGTAGGTACCTTTTCATCTAAACCCAATTGCTAATGATATATGAGTACATCAATTATCCGAGCAGTTGTAAGTAGTACTCTCAAGTGCTTTGTTGTGTTGCGGTCGTTATTCCCTTTGATCTAAATTAAACGGGTGTTGCGGTCACGCGCGCCATCCTTTCCCGCGGAAATACTAACAACGTACTAAACACACACTTTACACAAAAGTGTGATTACTATCACACTACACAAAACACATAAATGTTACATAACATGTTTGTTTTGATACGACCAACCACATTTTATTCGACAGCCCTGTTGGCTCATTGGTAGCATATCTGCCTTAAGAGCTGAAGGGCGTGGGTTCGATTCCCACTCAGGACTAACATTTGTGTGGCTAACATCGATGTTTGTTCTGTGTCTGGATGTACTGTATGTATTTACAAAAAAAAAAAGTATTTAAGGATTCTATCAGTTATCTGTCATCCGTAGTATAAGCTCTGCTTAGTTTGGGGTCAGATGGCGCTGTGTGTAATGTCCTATGATATTTATTTATTTATTTGTTTACTGTGGTGATGGCTGGCAGAAAATGCTTTAGCGTAAAGTCCTCCTTTTGTACCTATATGTTTTTTAAGTGTGCAATAAAGTATTAAATAAATATAATATTAAAAAGGCGAAAGTTTGTGAGTGTGTTTGTATGTTTGTTACTTTTTTTTAAAAGGCCCCTAATCAAGTGATCTAAATGTGTTTTTTTAATGTAATAGTAATGCGCCGAACTTGACGCTCTCCTGATGGTAAGAGACACCTGTCCATGACCATTGCAGCGATACACAGAACTTTGTGTAGTAAAACAAAGTTCAAGATATGTCTTCATTACGTAAATAAATAAATAAATATCATAGAACATTACACACAGCGCCATCTGACCCCAAACTAAGCAAAGCTTGTGCTATGGAAGACAGATGACTGATAGAATACTTAAATACATTTTTTTGTAAATAAATACATACTTATAATACATACCAGATACAGAACAAACATTTGTTTATATCACAAAATGCTTGTCCTGGGTGGGAATCGAACCCACGCCCTAAGAGGAATGCAATGAAAACATTGCATTCCTTCTTCTTTGTTTTTGGCATCGCATTTTGTGCATTTGCCAGTGTTAAGTGTTTCGATATTTTCAATTTTGTGTGAAAACCAAAGACTTTTGTTTTAAAATTTAAATTGAAAAGAACGAGACGCTCTCCTGATGGTAAGAGATAACACCTGTACATTACCATTACACAACTTTGTGTCGTAAAACAAAGTCCAAGACATCGCTGCTTTGGCGCTCATTACTTTGAAACTTTCGATTGTCAATCTCAAATATTTTAGTCATAAAGGTCCACTAACAAGTCTTCGTGTAATATTCAACATATGTGCCAGTATTCCCATAAAGATTGCGTATAATCAAAGAGCATTGCCTTTCGTATCGGAATTTAATCGAAAACGCAACGTGAGAACCTACACGTGAATCATACCGTGTTATACTGCCGCTTGAGAAATCGAGGACGTGTTATTGCGCGCGTTTTTTCATGTTTTCGGTTAAGGTATGTAGGAGACGTTCGGTTGTTGATTGCTTACTCATAAAACAGGTATTTTTTTTAATGTAAATGTTCAATAGAAACTAACCAGACGCTCTCCTGATGATAAGAGATAACGTCTGTCCATGACCATTGCAACGATACACAGAACTTTGAGTAGCAAAACAGAGTCTAGAGCATCGCTGCTTTGGCGCTCATTACTTTGAGACATTAGATGGTTAATCTCAACAGTTCTGAATCCCGCACAAGTAAAACAAAATGTGTCAAAACCAAGTTTCCATTGTAAAATTTTGTGATCATTTTAAAATCTTACTCTTTGTAACTACTTAAACGACTTTGACCGAAACTTAACCATTCCGCGCGCAAACCATTTTAAATTACACAAAGTTTTCGGAGGTTAATCTAAATAGGTAGGTGTTTTATGAATAAACAACGATTTACACGAGGGGAAGTGACAAAACAATCCAACCACCAATCTTATACTCGACAACGTTTGGGCGTTGCTCGACGACATTTGAATGTGGCTAGTGACGTGGGTCGGGGGGAGACGGCGTGAGTTTGTGTGACATTCAAGGACGCGAAATATGTCTTCATTGCATTATTTTTTCTTTGGCATCACATTTTGTGCATTTGCCAATGTCAAGTGTTTCAATATTTTCAATTTCGTGTAAAAATCTAACTTACTAACCATCGAAACTCTAACTAAGAAAGAAGAAAGAAAGAGAGAAAGAAAAATAAATTTATTTTGTTACTTAAAGACACAAAAAACAAAAACGAACAGAGACAAACAGTTACAAAATAAGGGCTAATAACTAGACTAACCCTCAAAGTAATGAGCGCTAAAGCAGCGATGCTCTAGACTTTGTTTTGCTACTCAAAGTTCTGCGTATCGCTGCAATGGTCATGGACAGGCGTTATCGCTTACCATCAGGAGAGCGTCTGGTAAGTTTCTATTGAACATTTACATTAAAAAAAAATCGGTTAATAAGACTAATTTAACGGATCTTCTAGTCGGAGACGTCGGTACACATTCTGGTGGCCGCGGTCCACAATCGCGTACTCGCTTCCATTCGGGATGCACTTTCCATCGCGTGCTTCAGAAGCAAACTAAGATCTCGGCTTCAAGAGACCTTGTTTTATGACTTGGACGATTATTAAAAATAAGAGATTATTGAATTACTAGGAAGTAACTATAATATTTTTGTTTTTATTGACATATGTTATGATTTTGATATTTTCTTTTAAAAGATTTGTATTTAAACGTTTTCCTACGGAGCAACTTTCAAATTCGAGTACTTTTATCAGCAACTGCACCTAAATCACTAGCATGTGAAACTGGTGCCGAAATACAATTGTATATTATTTACTTCCATGTATATATTTTGTTTAAAATGTAAGAAAATGAATGTCGAAATAGTTTATGGCTAGATGGTTTCCAAGGGTGGTCTTATCCTATTCCAGTAAGTGAACCGAATCATAAAATGTCTAGTATATTGAAAGAGGGGAACGTCCTCGTAAAAGGGTACATATGAAGTAATTTGCTCAGAACAAGTGACGTCGGTTGTCGCTACCTAATATTTTACGTTTCCTTCCTATTTTTATTAAAGAACATTGCTAAGTAATTTAATTGTAGATTGAAGAATTTATCTCGTGATTTAAGAGAATTTCCTCTTAAATATAAAATACGTTTAAATTGTAGCTTGCCTACATAGACAGCGATACATACATATGGCGCTGTGTGTAATGTCCTACGATATTTATTTATTATTTATTTATTATATAACTTTGTGAAGTAAAATATAGCCCAGAGCATCGTTGTTTTGGCGCTCATTACTTTGAGACTTTTTAATTTAGTACCAACAGCCTTGCAAATTTAGCTGCAGTACCCTTTAAATCGGAACACAGGAATGTTTACACACTACTAGTTGGCGGGAGAATATCTGGTACTGCGATAGTACCTACCTACAAACTCCAAGTAATCCTCATTCTCCTCTTGCTCTAAGTATGTCTTAAACAATTAAAGTAACATCATCATCATCATTTCAGCCGTAGGACGTCCACTGCTGGACATAGGCCTCCCCCATTGACTTCCATAAAGACCGGTTGGAAGCGGCTCGCATCCAGCGCGTTCCTGCGGTCTTTACTAGGTCGTCTGTCCACCTTGTGGGTGGACGTCCTACGCTGCGCTTGCCGGTCCGTGGTCTCCACTCCAGAACTTTGCAGCCCCATCGGCCATCAGTTCTGCGTGCTATGTGCCCTGCCCACTGCCACTTCAACTTGCTAA
Source organism: Biston betularia (assembly GCA_905404145.2). Lineage (NCBI taxonomy): Eukaryota > Metazoa > Arthropoda > Insecta > Lepidoptera > Geometridae > Biston > Biston betularia. The sequence continues at coordinate 1,782,987 of FR989884.1, forward strand.
TCCGTTGGGCTATGTCGGTAACTTTGGTTCGTCTACGGATCTCCTCATTCCTGATCCGATCTCGTAGGGAAACTCCGAGCATAGCTCTCTCCATAGCGCGTTGTGCTACTTTGAGCTTACCAAGAAGGCACACAGTCAAAGACCAATTAAAGTATATTATTAATTAATATTTTATTTTGTTTTTTTCATTTATTTTATTTTTATTTAAGTCTTTTGTTCTCTGTACTCTTTTCTATTTATGATGTGCACAATAAAGAGTTATATCTGTCTATTTATCTATCTATTAAGCAGCCGACTAGTTTAATTAGCCGTTCAATGAATAGCCTAGCCTCTTTACTAAACAGCGCCGTTCAATAGGCGGCCTGAATGATATTCAGCCATTTGATCAAACAGCTAGGCAAATGACTTGGATCGATGACGTTTCATTACTTGCCCAGCCTGTTCATTTCAATTTAGTTCCCCTTTCTGCCACCTAGCGCCGAAACTCTCCAAACGAGTTTTGGCGGGAACGCGGAAAGAGTCGTGTCGCCCCGTTGTATTTTTTTCCAAAACTTGTATTTTGTCCAGTGCATAAAAATGGTTGTGTTTTATTCATAAAATGCCGAATCACAAGCGCGAGTGTGGGAAAATGATATAATGTGGTGAAACATGACTATTAGTGTTGCTTCCAAAACTCCATCGAAGCTTCATAGTAAAGTCATCACTACTTTACTAAAGCATGACTGGACTTGACCAAGACTGGACTTTGACTATATCTACAGGTACGAAACAACTTATTTAACCTTTGAAACTTGAAAACATAAAACACTTGACACTGGCAAATGCTCAAAACGCGACGCCAAAACAAAAGGAAAAAAAAAACTCCAAACTGTCAATATGGCGTCGGCAAACAACAAACTTGATGGTGTTTTCCAAGGAGGTTATAAACGACATAAAAAAATCTCAGTTGGCCAGTTATTTTGTAAGTGTGTGCAATAAAGAATTAAGTAATTTAAGATAATAATAAACACAAAACCAAATCCCACTATACATTAATAAAAGCCACTTCTGTGCGATGTATGCAGAACCCCGGATGCGCTGTCAATGCTTCTTTTGAAATATGGCATTTCCGTTCACCCTGAATAATGTAATGGGAAGTGTGGGAGCCATATGGACGATAAAAATACTTATTATTATATACCTACGTAGCAGGTCCAAAACTTTTTGCTTAGAATAGCGTAACGCGTGGTTTATGGCATATTGGTCTAAGTTTAGCGATGATAGCTCAGTGGTTAGCGCGGTAGGTTCACATGCCGAAGGGCGTGAAGGCGGCCAGTGAATGAAAACATCGTGAGGAAACCATAACGTGGTGGTAGGGTACTTTCTAGTACTCGGCTGGCTAGCTACCACCCTCAAGTTGGAAATCTGCCGCCAAGCATCTAACGGTGTGTTTCGACATCCTCACTTGAGAGCCAGTTCCATTCCAGGCTAGGTGTGCTTTACGATCTTCGAACACACTTTCACTTAACATCAGGTGAGCTGTGGTCAAACATCTAGCCTGACAACCATTGAAAAAAAAAGAAGTTAAATGGGAGATTTCCAACTTGAGGGTGGTAGCTAGCCAGCAGAGTACTAGAAAGTACCCTACCACCATGCTATGGTTTCCTCACGATGTTTTCCTTCATCGGCAGCTCAAGCTCATTGTTGGGGTTTGAACCCACGCCCTTCGGCATGCGAACCGACCGCGCTAATCACTGAGCTATCATCGCTACAAAAGGTGTTATAAGAATCTTAAAAATGTCGGTACATTTCAGTTACATTTTTCACATCAATCCCTTAACAAAACATATAATATTGTTTATCTCTGTATTAAATAAATTATTTTGCTGATAAGTTCACTATTTTCGGACAGGTATCTAAGCCACAAGGCCTACCTAACTACCGACCTCGAAAAAGGTGATTTTTCATCGCTGGAAATATCTACAAAATTTGAACTGGCTCTTGTTCAGTTTCTGGGTTTATAGAGATTTTGTAAGCGTTCCAAATCGTCGACGTGCTTTGAAGGAGAAACTGGTAGCGTCGCTAGTAATTCAGGCTTATACATGAGTAAGGTTTTGATATTTTGGCACTAAAATTGGTGATTGTTTTTAAACTCCTCGTTAAACTAGTTCAAGTGGAATGCTTTTGCAGCAAACACGAAACAATAATTTGTGGCCAAAAGATATTGTTTTAAATTTTTATGGCGAACAAACTTTTTTCTCTCATCCTTTTTTGGTTACTGCTGAGCTGAAGTCAAAACTTATCTTGTCACTATTAAAAAATAAGCTTCTACGGAGTTTTGGATACAACACGAAAATGCGTTTTTTTATGGTTGACAAACTAGGTGTTTGACCACAGCTCACCTCATGTTAAGTGACGGTGTAGTCGAAGATGGAAAAGCACACCTAGCCTGGAATAGAACAGGCTCTCAAGTGAGGCAACCGGAACACACCATTAGATGTTTGGCGGCAGATTTTTCCTTATATTTTACCACATTTTATCCCTTGCCCATACTCGTACGCGTAATTCGAGACTTACGGCCACTCGCGGTCACCTATCCGAGCTAACCATACATCATTTTTCACGCATTTGTTAACTAGTAAACAACAGTTGCCCTTCAAATAATATAAAAATGTTTTCGTGGAATTCATCGTAGATCTTTTAACAACGGATTTGTGAAAACAAAGGAATTCGTGTTTTGCGATGTTACTATATAAAAATGATGCAGTAACTCAATGTTTGCCTTCTCATACATAATGTAGAGGTCAGATGGAGTCAAATCAAACAAATTATTTATTGACGTTTAGAAAAGGCAATATTGATTTAAATTTGACAGCCCTGTTGGTTCATTGGTAGTATGTCTGCTTCGAGAGCTGAAGGAGACACAGAACACACATCGATGTTAGTCACACAAATGTTAGTCCTGAGTGGGAATTGAACCTCTTGCACGCACGCTCTTGGAGCAGACATACTACCAATGAACCAACAGAAACCCACTAATATTATAAATGTGAAAGTTTAGTTGGATGGATGGATGGATGTTTGTTACTCTTTCACGCAAAAACTACTGAACGGATTTGGATGAAATTTAGTATACAGGTAGCTGAGACCCTGGATTAACACATAGGCTACTTTTTATCCCGAAAACCGCCGCGGGGCGCAGCTAGTTTATTTCATATAAACAAATATGCCTGCCCATGATTATTGCAGTGAAAACAGCACTTACACTGAAAATTTGAAACATAGAAAGAAAACAAAGTTTAACTGTTCTCCACAGTTTGCACGAACTTGATTTACTGGTAAGGCATGTAGACTAAAAATTACTAACTTTTTAAATTTGATTGACGTTTCCCATTTAGCCCGTCTTTGTGGCGTGGACGACCACGTCCGGTTCTATAATGGACTTGACTGAGCTGATCGGCTATCCGGGTTAAGTTACGGGTTTCTAATAGGAACAGCTGAAATCATTTGGAAAAGGAGTTTATGTTCACATTTCACTCATTTATAAGGATTATTTTTTATTTTATTTTTTTTAAACGAAAAAGGTTTCAAGATTCAAGATATTTATTGCTTCCATATGGTACAGTCCTAATTTTTATATAGCAGAATATCTATTACTGTAATAGAACATACACATGCTGCTAAAGCTGCTAATGATAGCTCAGTGGTTATCGCGGTAGGTTCGCATGCCGAAGGGCGTCGGTTCAAACCCCAACAATGAACTTGAGCTGCCGGTGAAGGAAAACATCGTGAGGAAACCATAGCATGGTGGTAACCTACTTTCTAGTACTCGGCTGGCTAGCTACCACCCTCAAGTAGAAAATCTGCCGCCAAGCATCTAACGGTGTGTTCCAGCACTTGAGACCGAGTTTGATTCCAGGCTAGGCGTGCTTTACCATCTTCAACCACACTTTCATTTAACATTGTGACCTGTGGTCAAACATCTAACTTATTAATAATAATAAAAAAAGATCGAATCAGAAATGAGGAGATCCGTAGACGGACCAAAGTTACCGACATAGCCCAACGGATTAGCAAGTTGAAGTAGCAGTGGGCAGGGCACATAGAACTGATGGCCCATGGGGCTTCGACCACACCTTCACTTAACATCAGGTGAGCTGTTAATCAAACACCTAGCCTGTCAACCATAAAAAAAAAGTTTCACATAAACACATTAAACTATTTTGACGCACACAGACAAACAATCACACGCACTATTATAGAAACACATCGCAGCTGTTTTTACAAACATCTTCATCAAACATTCATTCATCCCATTCTGTAGGACAGAAAGATAAACAAAGTTAAGCCGTTTATGATACAAATACAAATACAAATACAAATACTTTATTGATAACACCAATGTTACAAGTCACTTCAAAATTTTAAAGATGTCATTAAATGGGTTTTAAAACACTGATTACATGTCAAAATAAGGGATGTCAATATCCAAACATGTCAATATAAAAAATATTGTCAATATAAAACTACTGTCAATATAAAATATGTCAATATAAAAATATGTCAATACCAAAACAATATTGTCAATATATTAAAATGACATGACAAAAAAATCATAATTACTTACTAGTAATTCAATAATCTTTAAGTTTGAAATACTCGTCAATGTCATAAAACAAGGTTTCTAGCAGCCAAGATCTTAACTTGGTTCTGAAACACGCGGTGGAAGCTGCATCCCGTACGGAGGCGGGTACGCGGTTGTAGACCGCGGGCCCCAAAATGTATACCGACCTCTCCGACTTGACGAGCCGGTGTGACGGTGTTACAAGCTGGTCTTTCTTTTTATTGCTGCGAAGATCCAACGTACTGTGTACGCCCCTGCGTTGAAACTTATCGATGTTAGTATGGGTGAAAAGGGCTACTTGGTAAATAAGCTCACACGGCAACGGCAGTATCTGCAGTTCCCTAAAAAGCTCCACGCATGAGACATCGGCCTGAACCCCACATATGGCACGAATGGCTCGCTTCTGCATAACAAAGGCTCTATTACGATCGGCAGCGCGGCCCCACAGCTCCAACCCGTACGTGATGTTACTGTGGACGGTCGCGAAGTAGCAGGAGCGCACTACGCTGCGGGCAGCGGTGCTCGCGAGCCGCCGGAGCGCGAAACACGAGCGGCTCAGCTTCCCGCACAGCTCGTCTATGTGCGTCTCCCAGGTCAACGCGCCGTCAATATGGAAACCTAGAAGTTTCGTACAGTAGACTTGTTGGAGCGCGGTATTACCGACTGCTACCGAAAAAGTCTCTGTCGCGTGGCCATTGAGGTTGAAGGTAAGGAAACAGGTCTTGTCTTTGTTTAGCGCTAGTCCGTTTGATCGAAACCAACTATCGAGCTTGTTCACCACCGTATTCAGTCTAGACTCCAGCTCGGGGCGTGTCGGTGCGGTAACTACAGCAGCGACGTCATCGGCGTACATGTATATCTCAGCGTCGTCGATGGCACCAGGCAAGTCGTTAAGGAGGAGACTGAATAAGGTGTTAGACAGACAGGATCCCTGTGGGACGCCTATCACATTTTCCATCTCTGAAGATACGACGCGACCTCTATCACCTACCACGACCTGCGTACGTTTAGTCATGAAGGAGGACAGTATGGACAGGGCGGGGCCACGGATTCCGTAAAATCGCAGCTTATTTGCAATGAGAGCGTGATCGGCGGTATCAAACGCGCGCGATAGATCGCAGCATAGTAGTGCAGCCTGCAGTCTTGCCTCGCGCGCGGTCATCACTTGCCATACCACCTCACGTACCAAGTCTGTGGTCGCGCGGCCCGCCCGGTACGCATACTGCCGTTCCGACAGAACCTCCCGATCTACGACAAAATTAAGTATTCTTCTATTGAGGCCGACCTCAAATACCTTGCTAACAGCGGGGACGAGGGATATAGGACGGTAAGACTTAGGGTCTTCTTTATTGCCCTTTCCTTTGTATAATGGGCATATCTTTACCTTCTTTAGTGCCGTAGGGTATACGCCATCCCGCAGACATAAACTAAACAAATGGCTAATAACTGGTGCTACTGGTTCTATTGCTGATTTTAGAATACTCGCGGATATACCGTAGAGATCAGTACTCTTTTTAGGGGCGATACGTTTCTTCGCTATCGTAACCACTTCAACCGGCGTGAACGGTTCTAACCTTATCGACACGTCGCTGGCGGATGCCTCGTCCCCGAGCGCGGCCAGGGCGCTGGCGTTGTCAGCCCCGGGCGCTCCGCATCTACTAGCCGCCGTTATGAACTCCGAGTTGAGAGCGTCAACCACATCCTTTTTTGTGTCAAACGCTTGACCATCCGCGTTTCGTACCAGGTCCGTGAAATCGACTCTCTCGCGAGTACCGCGACCTAACTCAGAGTTTATCACACGCCACATTCGTCGCGGGTTATCCTTGATAATATTAGAAAAATATTCTACTCTTTTTTCTTTTAATAAAGAATGATATTTGACTGTAAGTTCATCACACTTAGTACGCAGTAAATCGTCAGTTGAAAATTTTCTTTTTAGTTGTACCGTCTCATGCAGTAAGTGCTTAAAATTATGAACTTCCGCGTCAACCCAGTGTTTCTGATGAGTAAGTAGTTTTTTTAGTGGAAAACAGATATTAAACTTGTTGGAAAGAATATTAACTATACTCTCAGCTAGCGAGTGGCAGGAATTGTTAGCTTTATTAATGATTCCCTCCCAGTCGATTGAAATCAGCGCGCTAATAAAGGTGTGTTCGTTGGCTTCAGTGAAACTACGGCCTATAATGTGAGCCGGCGCGGGCGCAGATGCGACGCTCCTCTCCAGCGTGAGGCGCTGGGCACCGTGGTCGCTAAGTGGCCGCGTGTCGACGCCAAAGATTGCAGTTACACGTTTCGCGGGCATGTTTGTATACACGTGGTCTATCAGTGACTTACGGCCACCTACGTCGACTCGCGTAGGTTCGGTTACTAATTGATTAAAATTAAAGCTTTCGAGTACGTCTACCAACTGCTTTTGAGCGCTAGAACTGTCTAGTAGATCGATATTAGTGTCACCCATAATAACGCAATTCAAGCCCTCATCCGTTATTTTACAAAGAAGGGTCTCAAATAATTGAAGGTACTCACCGTGGCTCGTCAAGTTGGAGTGGTACACACCTACAACCAGGATATCGTCATCAAGTAAGTGCACGGCGCACACGTCAAAAACTTGTTCCCGTGTTAGGTCACAGTAATCCTGTCGGTTGACTGCCATCATACCGGACCGCACGTAGATGCAACTTCCACCGTGCGCTACACGTTCTCTACAACTAAAAGATAATAGATCGTAGTTACATAATGTAACAGAAACCAATTCGTGTTTGCGTAACCAGTGTTCGGTTATAATTAATACGTCGCAGGTAAGTTCCTTTGTCAATAACACCTCAAGTTGTTTTGTTTTACTAGTTATGCACCGTATATTTTGGTGACAGACTGCTAACGAGGTTGGTTCACTTCTTCGTGGCTGATTTCTCGGTGACGCACGGGGTGGCACAGGTGACGCCGGCGTAGGTCTCTTGCTTTGATGTCCCTGGGACTGCGGCAGTGACGGCATCGGCGGTACCAACGGTAGCGCTATTGCAGCTTCGCGGCTGTCGTCGCGGCGCCGAGTGTCGGCGGGGAGCGCCTCCTGCGCGCCCGCCGCTCCCTCGAAACCACTCGCTTACTTGAGTGCTGGTTGGCCAGTTCTCAGCGGACATGAAAAACTCGAAATGAGTGTACGGTACCGTGAGCGAGAAAGAAGAGTAGTATTTGTGAGCTAATTTTAATTTTTCGACGTGGTAGCTATCGCACTGTTTCTTTTTTCTCATATACGATATAATCGTATCGGTTGTGGTGTCCGGCGCGAAGAAACAGGCGTGAATTTTGCGTGCTCGCTCAACAGTTTTGAGTTCATCGTCTCTCGCTCCAGTTCCCTTAACTATAGTACGCAGCTGTGGACCACCTTTTCGGATTCTACGATTTGTTACCTTCTGCCATCCTTCATCAACGACGTCGATACTCGGTGCGGCCGTCGCCGCTGTCACATCTTTCAACGGGGCAGAGAAAAGCGCGGACGGCCGGTGCGGACCAGTATATAGCTTCCTACCGAAGGGCGCAGGCGTCGAGCGGCTGGTTGATTCCGACGCGTTGGAGAGGAGCGGTTGTGATGTAGATACCGGTTTCGTCTTTCTATTTGCACAACTCTTGCGTATGGGGTTGCACGACTCTTGCGGGAGGGTTGCGGGCGTTGCGCACGCCCTCAGCGTTTCGGGCTCCTTGGTGGCCTTGGTGGTGCACTGCATAGTGATCACCTTCGCGATATCGAGAGACAGACGCGCGGATGTTTTAGCGCTGTGGTCTTGACACTTAGTAATCGCGCCGACGAGCGTCTCGATTAACTTGGTATATTCCCCGATCTTCGTCTCGTGGCTAGCTATAATCGCGACAGTTTGGCTCAGCTTCGCTTCGTAGCTCTCGATGATATGAATGGAGCGGCCCAGCTTACAGTCGTACATAGCGCTCTCGTTGCTAAACTGCTCCCTCATTAATGTTATTTCTTTACGTAGCTTACTCATTTCGTGCATTAACACTTTAGTATCTCCGTCCTTGTCAATATCTACTGTAGGGGTTGGCGCTGCTTTCACCCTTTGAGTCACATATGGGTCCCGAGCTTTCTTTGAAACGCCTACTGGTGTCGAGCTGTTGTCGCCACCCTTCTTATTTGCGCACCGGCACTCGGGACAGATCCAGCGGTTGCATAATTCTATGGCCTGTTTCTTTTCACCGGTACATAGAGTGTGATATGTTTTACCACAATTATTTAAATTACAGCTAAGGTAGTCTTCGGCGCTGGTTATCTTATTGCAGCATGCAGAGCAGTCCATCTTGATGACGCGGTGCGGAAACAATTAACCGTAGTGGAAAATATAACCAGTAGGCACGTTTCTTACTATAAAAATTATTCGTTGGTTCGTCTTACACAAATATGTGAAAGAGTGAGGATCGAACTCGGTTGTTCCTACTTTCAAAGCAGGCGCGCTGACCGCTAGACCAAACGTACAATAACAATAGCGGCAAAATAGATAGTCGGTAGCTGCGATGCGCGCTTGTCTATACAGTTGTTATCGGTGACTCATACAGTGCGAGTCGTATTAATAATAGTCACTGTTGCCGCGCACTCCGTTGATTGATTTTAACACTAAAATGAGGGTGATTTGATAAAAAAGTTCGTCGATTTATTTTTATTGTTATTTTTGTTTAATTTTATTACGAAATACTTAGTCTTTAACACTGTTCCCTCATTAACTACTTTTTTTTTATAACACTGCACAGTTTAATGTCTTATAGTCTATCTCACTACACTAATACACTCAGCTATTGCAAAACAGCTGATTCACTTTTACGCAATACTTTTTTGATTTAATGAGTTTACTATAATGTATTAGGTTTAAAAACACTGTCACTATAATTTATTTCCTATATTTAGTGATTAAACGAATTATATTGACTACAAAATCGAAGTTACGTATTTTAAAATATTTTTTTAACTAGGAGACGATACACTCGCGACAACATCGACACTGTACTGATAAACAACGTCTTAAAATTAAATTGAAAATAGTGTAGTTTTTATACCAAGAGGAAGTTTGTAGGTTGTGGTACAAACTACAAGAGATCTCTTGTGTGCAGTATCTATACTATTATAAAGAGGAAAGATTTGATTGTTTGTTTGTTTTGAATAGGCTCCAAAACTCCTGGACCGATCTTAATAATTCTTTCATTATTAGAATGCTACATTATCCGTGACGCTATATTTTATTTAAAAAACAATTGAGGATCCGTATGGAAAATTCCATAATAAATATCGTAGGACTATTTATACGCACAGCGCCATCTGGCCCCAAACTAAGCAGAGCTTGTGTGATGGAAGTCAGATAACTGATAGAATACATAAATACTTTTTTTTGTAAATACATACAGAACACCCAGACACAGAACAAACATTTGTTTATTGACAAAATGTTTGCCCTGAGTGGGAATCGAACCTACGCCCTACAGCTCTCAAGGCAGATATACTACCAATGAGCCAACGGGGCTGTCATAATGTAACCCAAGCTGTGAAAAATTTGAAAAAAGCCTTACTTATCACACACTATACATAATTATAGAGATATATGTTAACGTGTAGTGCCAATTAGGAGTTTGTATTATATCAGGATGAAGTTATTGTGTAGATGATTGGTCATAATTTGGGAGAGCAATGCTTATTAAGACTACTTTTATAGGGTTTTAAATAAAGTAATTAGTTAATACTCACATTTCACTGTTTTAATCACATGATTCAAAATATTCACCAAGTATGTATTAAGTGGAGTTGTCTCGAACGCTGGTACTCAACTGCCTGTGAGACGCGGCTTTGCTCAGAGGTAAAAACCCCCCACTCTGTCTACTTCTCTCTCCACTAGCGTCCTATTGGTTGAAGCTGCGCTCACAGACAACTAGTACCACGTCTAGTCAATACAACAATCATTATATTCATTTAAAAGAAACTGTATACAATCCAAATTAAATACTTAATATCGCTAACATAATATATAGATTCAAATACATAAGTTGAGGTGAATTTCATGCCGATATGCCCACCGCCTATACTTTGAACCCAAGCATATCCCACAATGTTAATGAGCCATTCGGAATGCGTTTTAGCTAAAATAAACAGGGGATTTAATTGTTCATTTTGTTTGTTTTTGATTGCGTCAGTTACTCGATTGGTTTGTTTCGATTGTTTTCATTTTTAAGGCTAAATGATGTTGCATCTCTAGGTGTGATGATACCATAAGCAATCGTGACATCGTAAATCGTTGGTAGTGATGATGGTTAGAATGAAACTGGCTCTCAATTCAACTCAAGTTTTTTTAAAATGTAAAAGTGATGAGAGGAACGCGACGCTCTCCTCATAGTAAGAGATAACGCCTGTTCATGACCATTGCAGGAGTTTAGGCGGGAACGCGGAAAGAGTTGTGTCGTATTTTTTTTCCCAAACTAGTGTTTTTTCGAGTGTTTGCTTAGGCGTTGCTACTTTGGCGCTCATTACTTTGTCATTCAATTGTTTTATTTAAATACATTAATGTTATTATTTTTATTTATTTTTCTTATTACTATTTATTTATTATTTATTAGTGTTAAATCTCTCGTCTGTTTCTTATGTCATCTATCGTGTTTTTCTTTTCTTGGTTACCTGGGAGAGATCGCTTTTAGCGATAAGGCCACCACTTCTGGCACTTAGTTCATAAGGTTCTTTAGTTCTCTGTACTTTTTTTTTCTTTTGTTTATGGTGTGCACAATAAAGAGTTATATCTATATATATCTACTTTGAGACTTTCGCTGGTTTGTCTCAACAGCCCTGTAATTTCGCTAGCTGTACCCTTTACACTGGAACACAGTAATAAAATAAAAAATAAATAAATATCGTAGGACATTACACACAGCGCCATCTGGCCCCAAACTAAGTAGAGCTTGTGTGATGGAACTCAGATAACCGATAGAATACTTAAATACTTTTTTTTTGTAAATACATACTTATAATACATACAGTATACCCTAATGTTATGTAATGTAATGTAGTAATGTTTACACACTACTGCTCAGCGGCAGAATATCTGAACTTAGGCGAACTCCTGCTAAGGAGACCTACCACCAGACGACCAGTATTATGCTAAGGCGAGCCCTTATTTTGTAACTGTTTGTTCGTTTTTGTTTATTGTAATATTTTTATTTCACCAAGTAGAGTAGAAAAAATAAGTCCTAAGTTTGTAATAAAAAAGTCAATACAAATTAGTGCATAAAATATCTTAAACGTCTAAAAGAAAAAAAATAGTATGTACATTATAATTGTTTCAAAGGTCCTGAAACCTTTTAAAAAATAAAAGGATTACGTTTCTTCGTACTTTCAAATTAAATGCTTTTAACATTTTATTTTGGAGCACGAATTTGATTTTTTATGAGTGCTGTTAAGTTTTACTACGGCCAGCCTAGTTGGGGCGTTCGCGAGCACTTTGGTGAGCACTGCCGCCCACGAAATGGTTTCTCGACACGGTATTGTGTGATTTATGGATTTGTATAAAATTTGAATATTGTGTATACCTCAAGCGTAATTATATACGGTTGGGGTGGGTACTTGATTTCAGCAGAAATATTTTTTTTTAAATGGTTGGCAGGCTTGGTGTTTGACCACAGCTCACCTGATTTTAAGTGAAGGTGTGGTCGAAGATGGTAAAGCACACCTAGCCTGGAATGGAACTGGTTCTCAAGTGAGGCTGCCGGAACACACCGTTAGGTGCTTGGCGGCAGATTTTCAACTTGAGGGTGGTAGCTAGCCAGCCGAGTACTAGAAAGTACCCTACCACCATGCTATGGTTTCCTCACGATGTTTTCCTTCACTGGCAGCTCAAGCTTATTGTTGGGGTTTGAACCCACGCCCTTCGGCATGCGAACCTACCGCGCTAACCACTGAGCTATCATCGCTACAAGTTACTATTGGAGCTTAACGAAATAAGCTTTAAAAAATGTATAAAAGAGTTTTATGTAGTAAGACGTAATAAAAATTAAAAGACTACACTGAAGATAGAAACGCATGGAAGCTGTCTAGCCCTGAACGAGTAAATTTAGAAAGATTAAAAATAATTGTAAGTCTCTAAAGTGTATAATATTGACAATGCCCCTTTACGGCAGCTTATTTAGTATTTTATTAATTATTTATTTGTTGAATTTTTTTGTAACCTGTCATGTCCAAGTGTTCTCAATGCTCCAATGGAATGTAAATAAAGTACAATACAATACTATACAGCAGACTTCATTATCTTCAAATTTGATCTGTTTTGTAGCGATGATAGCTCAGTGGTTAACGCGGTCAGATCACATGCTGGGCGTGTGGAAATGAAGTGTGATATGAGTTTAAATTCAACCATAAGCATCATCATTATCAATCATCTCAGCCATAGGACGTCCACTGCTGGACGTAGACCTTGACTTCGATAAAGACCGTTTGGAAGCGGCTCGAATCCAGCGCGTTCCTGCGATCTTTTTTTTATGGTGGACAGGCTAGGTGTTCGACCACAGCTTAACTGATGTTAAGTGACGATGTGGTCGAAGATGGTAAAGCACACTTAGCCTGGAGTGGAACTGGTTCTCAAGTGAGGCTCCCGGAACACACCGTTAGATGCTTGGCGGCAGATTTACAACTTGAGGGTGGTAGCTAGCCAGCCGAGTACTAGAAAGTACCGTACCACCATGCTATGGTTTCCTCACGATGTTTTCCTTCACCGGCAGCTCAAGCTCATTGTTGGGGTTTGAACCCACGCCCTTCGGCATGCGAACCTACCGCGCTAACCACTGAGCTATCATCGCTACAAAAGGTGTTATAAGAATCTTAAAAATGTCGGTACATTTCCCGTACATTTTTCACGTCAATCTCTTAAACAAAAGATACAATTGTTTATCTCTGTATTAAATAAGTTATTATGCTGATAAGTTCACTATTTTCGGACAGGTATCTAAGCCACAAGGCCTACCTTACTACCGACATCGAACAAGGTGACTTTTCATAGCTGGAAATATCTACAAAATTTGAACTGCCTCTTGTTCAGTTTTTGGGTTCATGGCAAACAAAAAAAAAGCGATATAGCTTCTGTTTTGCGACAGCACTCGATGATATCTAAAACCTATTTTTCCCCTTCGACATGGCCACAACATATTTCCTTTACCCCGGGACCCGTCTTTGACAGTTTCCTTTAATCAAAGCACCGTTGTCATTGTCGAGTTTTGGCCCGTCATGTGGCAATGGGCGTTTGTGTGATAAAAACATACTAACAGTATGAGCAATTGAACAAACAATATAGAGTAGAATATAACTATATTCTTTTTTATTTATTTATTATATTTTTTCTATATATATGGGGGATTTCAGACGAGTGCATAAAAAATGTTTAAAGAATCTCATTAAAACTCATAGAAGAAGCGGGCGCGCCCCTCTCTCTTCTAGTGCCGGCGAAGCGTCGGTGTTCCAACAGCCGCCACTGCCAATAGGGACAAAATCAGCTCTACGCCGTAAAAACATCTTATTTTTCTCAGTTTACAGTTTTTTTTGCCAACCGTACAGTTCGTCTACTGTCATAGTTTATGAAAATTATGCCGAAGTTCAAGGGCTTATGCCGACACATCAGTCGCGTTCCCTCCGACAAAACGGTCCAGAGATTATGAAGAAAGTTTCGTCGCAACCCTGAATAGTTTCGTTAGGTACATTTTTTATAGTTTCAAATAAAATTCCATTCTTTTCAAAAGAAAAAGGGAAATGCTTTTTGAGAACAGCGGATCTTCTAACTTGTTGAATATTTTGTTTCTTTCGTTTGCCTTCCCCCTTATTTATTTTTTTCGTGTATTTTACAAACTTGAAGGAATGGCGAATCTCAGTTTGTGTGCTAGCTTAATGGCGGGGCTAATAAATAAAATAAAATAAATTTATTTCAGGCAACTAACACCAATGTTAAAAATACGCTGAAGCTCATGAAAATAGACTTCATCAACATGTGAATGTCGAGGCTAACCAGCTCCTCGACAACACGGATATAGTAAGAAGACTAAAAAGGACAAAACCTTTTGAGTTAGTGTATTAAGTTAGTAATATCAGTGCAGTGAGTATTACATATTATAGAACACATGAACAAAGTGTCTTCCCCTTAATAGAGACAGTAAGAAAAGTGTCGATGGACGCATTCTTCGATTATACTCTACTTAGCAATTTAAGTTATATTAAAATTACTTATTAGTCTCAACTAGGCTAGATTGTAATAACAATGAGGTATCTAACAACCTCGACGGGGAGAGTCGTCAGTTCTAGGCCAGAGATTCTCTCGGAAGTGGAAGACTTCTACGGTCAGCTATACGCATCGCATGCCCCTCATCTCCCACCTGCAAATGAGGACGAAAGAGCCACTTTGACACGCCACTACACGGAAGATCTGCCCGACATCAGTCTGGATGAGATCGTGATGGCCCTTAGGCAGCTTAAAAATGGAAAAGCCTCGGGAGAGGACGGAATTACAACGGAGCTCTTGAAGGCCGGTGGGATTCCGTTAATTAAAGAGCTCCAAGAACTCTTTAATACCGTCCTTTTTACCGGGAGTACTCCACAGGCATGGCACAGAAGCGTAGTCATTTAGTTTTTCAAAAAGGGTGACAAAACCCTTTTGAAAAACTATAGACCCATTTCGCTTCTGAGCCATGTCTATAAGCTGTTCTCTAGGGTTATTACGAACCGTCTTGCGCGAAGACTCGACGAATTTCAGCCTCCGGAACAGGCCGGATTTCGAAGCGGGTATAGTACCATAGACCACATTCATACCATGCGGCAGATTGTACAGAAGACCAAAGAGTACAATCGGCCTCTTTGTCTGGCGTTTGTGGACTATGAGTCGGTCGAAACTTGGGCTGTTCTGGAGTCCTTACAGCGATGCCAGGTAGATTGGCGATATATCGAGGTGTTGAGATGTCTGTATGACGCCGCAACGATGACCGTTCAAGTTCAGAACCAGCAAACAAAACATATCCACCTTCGACGAGGCGTGAGACAAGGGGACGTTATCTCCCCGAAACTGTTCTCAAACGTACTGGAGGATATGTTCAATACGCTGGACTGGACAAGGCGAGGCATCAACATTAATGGCGAGTACATCTCACACCTTCGTTTTGCGGACGACATCGTCATAATGGCTGAATCGCTGGAGGACTTAAAATGGATGCTGACCAGCCTTACTGATTCTTCTCAACGCATCGGTCTCCGGATGAACTTGGATAAAACCAAGGTCATGTTCAACGAGTACGTTGTTCCGGGACCGGTTGCCATAAATGGTTTCACTTTAGACATTGTTCATAAGTACATTTACCTAGGGCAGACGCTCGAGCTAGGTAAAAACAACTTCGAAAGTGAAGCCAATAGAAGGATACAGTTGGGCTGGGCAGCATTCGGAAAACTACGTCGAGTCTTCTCGTCATCCATCCCACAAAGTCTGAAGACAAAAGTCTTCAATCAGTGCGTCCTACCTGTCATGACCTACGGAGCCGAAACGTGGACACTCACAGCGGGAATGGTCCGTAAGTTCAAAGTCGCTCAGCGAGCTATGGAAAGAGCTATGCTTGGCATTTCTCTGAGGGATCGGATCCGAAACGAAGTAATTCGCCAGAGAACTAAAGTCATTGACATAGCTCAGCGTATTAGCAAGCTGAAGTGGCAATGGGCTGGACATATCTGTCGCAGAACCGATAACCGCTGGGGTAGACGTGTTCTAGAGTGGAGACCGCGTATTGGCAAGCGTAGCGTAGGACGCCCTGAGACTCGATGGAGTGACGATATACGTAGGACAGCTGGCGGTGGATGGAAGCGAAAAGCCGAAGATCGGGCTGAGTGGCGTGTCTTGGGAGAGGCCTATGTCCAGCAGTGGACTAGTATAGGCTGATGATGATGATGATGATGATGATCTAACAACAAACAGATACATCATTAGAAGGAAAAAAAATGTTACAAGTCACTTCAAATTTTTAAATATGCCATTAAATGAGTTTTAAAACACTGATTACATGTCAACACAAAAATGTCAAAATAAGGTATGTCAACATATATACGAGTACATGTCAATCTAAAAAAATAGTTTGGATGAAATTTGGTATGGAGGTAGACGAGACCCTGGATTAGAACATAGGCTACTTTTTCCCCGAAAACATGTAGCGGGTAACACCGCCGGGCGCAGCTAGTAGGAGCATATTTTTGTGCGTTTAATTCGTGTGAGATAAGTAAAAGTCAACCAAGCCTTCAGTCAATTTCTACGCAACATCATATCTGTTTTTTTTCTTCCTCTTTTCTTTCTAATCTATGAATGTACATAACATTTTATTGTAATACAAAATAACTATTTCCGAGGTGTTATGTAGGTATGACAGCGCTGTTGGTTCATTGGTAATAATTATGTCTGCTTCGAGAGCTGAAGGGCGTGGGTTCGATTCCCACTTAGGACCAACATTTGTGTGACTAACATCGATGTCTGTTCTGTCTGGGTGTACTGTATGTATTATAAGTGTGTATTTACAAAAAAAAATGTATTTAAGTATTCTGTCAGTTATCCCGTTCCCATAGTACAAACTTTGCTTAGTTTGGGGCTAGATGGCGCTGTGTTAAATGTTGTTCTCCAATATTTATTTTCCATCTTATTTGTAATTTTTTTTACATTAAATATTTACAAAACATATATAATATAAAAAACTTCAAAACTAGAGTGCAGCCGGCAGCGAGGCAGGGCTCGAACTGCCGGTGGTTAGGGCTGCAGAGTGAGGAACCTCCTCACAATGCGCGCCGTGTCAAGGATCACTGCCTTTTGAAGCTGACCCTTGACCCAACCGTCAATATTTATTATTATTATTATCGATAAATCATGTGAAGTTAAAAGTATGAAAAATGGTTTTAAAATTTCACAAAACAGCACAAACGACGAGGGCGCAATTTTCTAAGCACTTATTCAAAACAAGCGCAAAAGTATGAAAAATTACCGGCTTAACCTTTGAAAGAATTCCTAGCATCACACCGAGTGGAACGATCTTTTCACCGTTTTGCGTTGAAACGCGGACAGTGAGAAATGGAGGCTGGGGATGGGGCTTGACACAGATTATAGATATACAGATGGAAAACTAAGGCAGACCGAAATAACCACAACTGTTAAAAAAGTGACGTGATAAAGCACAGAAGTAAGATTTTTAGAAAAATCAAAAATTAAAATATTTCAAAGACGCGTCACTTTTAGACTTTCCGTTACATGAGAATTACGCGAAAGAAAGAAACGTGAGAGAAGAGAAGAGACGAGAAAGAGAAGGAGAACGAGAGTTATGCTTTTAAATTTAGAATGTTAGTTTTCGTATGAAAAAAGTTTCAAATCAATTTTATTTTTATTTTTTATTTGGCATAAGTTTCGGACACATTAGAATGAACCTATTGGCTCTGAACTTCACTATACAATTTGACACTGATCTGTTTAATTTTTTTTTCTGTAGAACAGCTGTTTATATATGCCCTGTTGGTTCATTGGTAGTATGGCTGCTCCAAGATCTGATGGGCGTGAATTCGATTCTCACCCAGGATAAACATTTTGTGGTACTATGAACAAATGTTTGTTCTGTGTCTGGGTGTTCTGTATGTATTATAAGTATGTATTTACAAAAAAAAGTATTTAAGTAATCTATCAGTTATCTGACTTCCATAGCACAAGCGTTGCTTAGTTTGGTGTCAGATGGCGCTGTGTTTAATGCCCTACGGTATTTATTTATTTATTTTCTTTCAACGATATTAAAGCTGTGCCCATTGCAAAATCGTTCATTAACTACAATGCCCCAACTTTATTACTAAATAAAATAAATTTTAAATAAATAAATATCGTAGGACTATACACACAGCGCCATCTGGCCCCAAACTAAGCAGAGATTGTGTGATGGAAGTCAGATAACTGATAGAATACATAAATACTTTTTTTTGTAAATACATACTCATAATGCATACAGAACACCCAGACACAGAACAAACATTTGTTTATTCACAAAATGTTTGCCCTGAGTGGTAATCGAACCCACGCCCTACAGCTCTCACGGCAGATATACTATCAATGGGCTGTCAAATATTAATACTCGGTATTATATAAAGCGATAAAAGCGGCCTAAACCGGGTGAAGAGAGTTCTTATTCTGTGCGGTTTGAATATGAGTCTCTGCAACGTTCTTCCTCTGTGAGCAGTCGTATGTTGGTTGTTTTATAGTCGAACGGTACAGTTTTTATTGCGGCCGTTGATTTGAGTGTGTACTATTTTATCTGTAGCGATATCACGTTGGAATTACTACGGACTAGGGGAAGTGACAGACGTGATCTGTTATTTTCACAGGTTATTAACTTTTTTTGATATTTATGGCTGCACTTTTATTCGGATTAGCATCTGTGCAAGTATTTTAAATCTTTGATAGATTTCATCAAGCGATACGCGCTTGCCGGCAGATTTTCAACTTGAGTGTGGTAGCTAGCCAGCCAAGTACTAGAAAATACCCTACCGCCATGCTTATGGTTTCCTACCGATGTTTTTCGTGACGGGCAGTTCAAGCTCATTGTTGGGGTTTGAACCTACGCCCTTTAGCGTGTGAACCGACCGCGCTAAAAACTGAGCTATCATCACTATAAAAGCTTCCAATTACTCTCGCCAGGGGCGCTTACACACTTTCCATTAATGATTCTATCGTTTAAATCTTGCAAATTGCTATTCCTTCTGCATGTTTAACTGTTACTGCAATTTCTAGGAAGCTGCGTAATTTGTAACGATGATAGCTCAGTGGTTAGCGCGGTCGGTTCGCATGCCAAAGGGCGTGAGTTCAAACCCCAAGAATGCTTGTAATACTTGTCCATAACTACCTAAGAATAGCTTGTATTTCTCAGTTAAGTGAATTTGTAATTTTTATGAGAAATAAATGTCTTAAACCATAGAATGAGCTCGAGCTGCCGGTGAAGGAAAACATCGTGAGAAAACCATAGCATGGTGCTTATACTTTATACTTTATACTTTCTAGTACTCGGCTGGTTAGCTACCACACACAAGTAGAAAATCTGCCGCCAAGCATCTAACGGTGTGTTCCGGCAGCCTCACTTGAGAGCCAGCTCCATTCCAGGCTAGGTGTGCTTTACCATCATGGACCACACCGTCACTTAACATCAGGTGAGCTGTGGTCAAACACCTAGCCTGTTAGCTATAAAAAAAATATTATTATGTACAAGGTGTGTACCTACTGTATTAAAACCAAAAAGGTCGCAAAACAAAACCACCGAAACTTTACAAGCAAAGTTAATGTTACAGCATCAGCGGAAAAACAACATCGTGGCCACATCAGCGTAACTGAATTGTCGTGTTAAAGGGAATCGTTTGTTTTAGGCCTTATCCTGCCACTGCCTCATATTCTGCGCCCCTGTGACGTCATCGCTATCTCGTGAAAGCACCCTTGTTTTCTGTTATGAAATCTTTTTCGGTAACGAGTTTTGTCTGCGTAATTTTTGAAGGTATACGTACAACTTATGTGTTAGGCTTTTATGAATTTAAATTAATAAATATCGTTGGACTATACACACAGCGCCATCTGGCCCCAAACTAAGCAGAGCTTGTGTGATGGAAGTCTGATAACTGATAGAATACATAAATACTTTTTTTTTGTAAATACATACTTATAATACATTCAGAACACCCAGACACAGAACAAACATTTGTTTATTCACAAAATGTTAGCCCTGAGTGGGAATCGAACCCACGCCCTACAGCTCTTAAGGCAGATAATATATTACCAATGAGCCAACGGGGCTGTCATTTGATTTCGGTTTTTAATATCTAGGCGGTACGATAAGGTACCTATCTCTTTAACGGGGCAAACTAAAATGGGGTTTCTATACATTAATTATTGAAAAAATATTTTAAAATGTTGTACCTAACTAAACAAAAAAAAAAAAGAGCTTTTAAAAATAAAAAAATGAAAAGAGCTTTTCATTTCATTTTATTTTTATTTGGAATTCTAAATAAGTGTGTTCAAATTTGCAACGAAGCTTTTAATTAATTTATTATTATGACTAATCGATATGGACTTGTTCAGAAATAAATTTTTATTAGTTTCATATCACCACTTGCTGACACGTGTGTCGCCTCTATACGAGGCATCTTCGACCGCTTGTCTCGACCAAGCTGGTGTGTTGCAAGTGTTGCGAGTGGTTACTGCAGAGAGAGGAGGATTTTAATACTTGTGATTAGATTTTCGCTAAATTATATATATTTTTTATTTTTTTATGGTTGACAGGCTAGTTGTTTGACCACAGCTCACCTGATGTTAAGTGAAGGTGTGGTCGAAGATGGTAAAGCACACCTAGCCTGGAATGGAACTGGCTCTCAAGTGAGGCTGCCGGAACACACCGTTAGATGCTTGGCGGCAGATTTTCAACTTGAAAAGTTGAAATTTTTAAAGTTTATGTCAAATTAGTTCTAGATTAGGTTTTCAATGAATATGTTGTTGTCAAATAAGTTAAATTTAAGTCCTCATCACTGTAGTAACAGGGGCGACTGTTAAGCGTAAATAAACTAAATATAATATTAAAAAATATTCAAGGTATATATCGATGGAGGTCGTCGTTTCTTATGTACCAAGGTGCTTTCAATATGCCCCTGAGTACTTTGTTCTGAAATCTTTCTGTCATCTGTGTATTGCTTTGTTTATGTGTATTGCCCGTAACTGAATACCATAAGTCCATATTGGCATGAGGACTTGTTTATAATTTTAGTTTGTTGTGCACTGATAACAAACAATGTTTTCCAAGTAATCAGTACATCTTCTTGTAGCACAGCTCTAACTCTTCGCGTTTCTTTTTGACATGATGATGATGATGATGATGATGATGGTGATGATGATGATGGTGATGATGATGGTGATGATGATGATGTTATGTGGCAGACCGACAGATTTTATAGATATATTTTCAATTTACTTGGTGGTAGATCTCCTTAGCAGGAGGTCGTCTAGGTAGGTACCACCGCAGTTATTCTGCCGTCAAGCAGTAGTGTGCAAACATTACTGTGTTCCGGTTTGAAGGGTACTGCAGCTAGCGAAATTACTGGGCTGTTGAGACTAACCATCTAGTCTCAAAGTAGTGAGTGCCAAAGCAGCGATGCCCTGGACGTTGTTTTGTTACTCAAAGTTCTGTGTATCGCTGCAATGGTCATGGACAGGCGTTATCTCTTAACATCAGGAGAGCGCCTCGATCGTCTCATTACTTTTACATTAAAAAAAATAAAAAAAAAATAAAAAAATTTGACGGTGGTAGCTAGCCAGTCGAGTAGCTACTAGAAAGTACGCTATCTACCTATGTAAGTTCTATTTACTAAGGTGGCATGTGCTTTGGCAAACGTAGAATACCATACAATGTTAGGTACGTTTTGTCCCATGGGAGAGTTTTCGTTTTCGTGGCGCACGCAATGTTAGAAAGCTTGTTTTCCGTTTGCTCATAATTAATTCCACGGCTGTACCCGCGCTAAGTCCTAAAAACAATAAGGGGATTATGTCGCAAATTTGAAAAGACTTTTACAAGCAAGGCGCTATGGGCTCGATTTGAAAGCTTATGTTTTTGACCACAGCTCATGATGGTAAGGACACCTAGCCTAGAATGGAACTGGCTCTCAAGTGAGGCTGCTGGATCACACCGTTAGATGCTTGGCGGCAGATTTTTAACTTGAGGTTGGTAGTTAACCAGCCGAGTACTAGAAAGTACCCTACCACCATGCTATGGTTTTCTCACGATGTTTCCTTCACCGGCAGCTCAAGCTCATTGTTGAGGTTTGAACCCACGCCCTTCGGCATGCGAACCGACCGCGCTAACCACGGAGCTATCATCGCTACAAACACAGATACAGATACTATCCTACTGATATTGATTTCTATAAGCTGAATATTGTAAAAACTTTACCAGTTTAAAAGAAAATATACCATCTTGACACGTAACCCTTAAAATAACTAGGTAAATAGAAAATTTAGTTCAATTCCTTTCTCTCAAGACCGGGGGGTTTCTACTCAAAAGTCTGTTTATTTTACTTAAATGATTTTTGACGCAAAATAGAAATTGTCTTAGGAAAGGTTTACAAGGAGTTAACGAGGTTACGCTGATTGATTGTTAATGCTACACCGAAAGGAGGTCATTTTCATTGCAAACAACTTTTAGTATTTAACCTACATACATTATGTTGAGAACATATACATTATACATATACGTATACATTATGTCTGTCCTTACAATGATAACGTAACACAACCCAACAAGATAATCTTAATTGAATCTGTCAGTTTCTATGAATCAAAACTAGGCGGCTAAGGCCAGTTTACACGCACAGAAGTTCTGCCGCTAAATTTATTATTGCCATAGCGCTGGGGGAGATGTCGAAGTTCTTTGTGTAAACTTAACTACTTCAGAAGCGGGGAAGAGACATAGAACACTGTTATATTCAGAAGTTACATATTTATTTCATTAATTTTACAACGATACATGAAATCATAAAATAGCTAATTGGTCAGTCATATTGAAATTAAACCGCAAATCAACAAGGATGGATTCCTCCTGAGGCGCAAATGGCCACCGCTGGCTCGGTCTTCGGCTGGAGCAAAAGTGACCCACGCCCCGGTCGCGCCTCGCTTATCACGGCACCGAACTGACGTTGCTTCCTTTGCGGAGGTCGTATTCCAGGCTACTTATTACTCACTTCACGCTGTTAACATTAGTGTTGCCAACATTTGTGATGGTATTTTAGGTTAAGAATTCCTAGCAAATTGATCCACCGCTGGTTTAGAATCTGATCTCATGCCCTACAGAAATCAAGCGACAGGAACCTTATCGCGTTTTAATAGCGAACAGCGCCATCTGTTATGAATTTAACGAAAACTTAAATTTTATCATTTTATTTAATTCATCAGAACATGAATATTGTTTATTCAATACTGACATAAGCTATTAACAAAAAAATGTCCAAATAATGTATATAATACATTTATTTAAGCATTATAAATATTTATGTCTATTTATTCATAATTAATTATATCCATAATATTTGTAAATTATTTTTTTTTACCTATCATTATAATCATATTTACTCATGTCATTTTGAGTTTAGAAAAGTCTTTAAAATTGTAAAATGCCTGTTCATAATAACAAAATATCTTTAAATTAACACTATTTACAAATTTATAAAAATAACCTCATTTAATAGTCCGTCAGATAGCGGAGAGATATGTGGCCAGAATGCTGGCAGCATTGTTACGCTTGATTGCAATGCAGCCTTTGGCCAAAATAGATGCCAGCATTCTGGTCACCTAAAGTCTCCTTTAAACGTTTGGCCAGGTCCCTATATAGTTCATGAACGGCCGGCCCCATGGACCTAAAGATTCAACCCCGAACGGCGCAAACAAGTATATTCCCAAACAAACAACTATATTTATATCGTTTGCTTGTCCTTAAGTTACAGAAAGATGAAACGGCGCCAATTATCAGGTACTTGAAAATGTGAAATATTTGACAATAGGAGAATATACAAAGTGCGATGTCAAAAATATAGAAAAAAGTAAAAACAACTACAATAACCACCTGACCTGCTCTTTTTTTTTATTCGGCCATGGCAGACCTGCTCTTTGTTAGTTTATAATTATAGCCTTAAAATATCTACACTGGAATCTTCTAAGCTGTGTGGTTTAAAGTAGATATCATAGTTTAAAGTAGCGCTGTCAAACCGACATTATGACTTTGACATAAGACACTCTCTTTGACGTGGGCAAGATTCTCGGTCTGAATAAGCCTTAATTTTACGTGTTAATCATAGTAGGTACTTATTTATCTTACGTCGTAATTAAATACACCCTATTTACACCCTACGCTACGAGTATTAATTAGAAATAAATACACACTGTGTAAATTGCTAATTCAGTTTATATTGTTCTTGTAAATGAAAATCAGGGAAAGTAATTGTTATTGCAGTGTTTCCTGTGTGAAGGGCTGACTATTAAACTTAATTTACACTGAGGCAATAAATAATATTTCTTGAGTTTTCGATAGCTAATAAAACTTAATTTTATAGCATGGTGGTAGGATACTTTCTAGTACTCGGCTGATAACTACCAACCTCAAATTGAAAATCTGCCACCAAGCATCTAACGGCATGTTCCGGCAGCTTTACTTGAGAGTCTAGTTGTGTTTACCATGTTCAACCACACCATCACTTAAAACCATGTGAGCTGTGGTCAAACACTTAGCCAGTCACCAGTAAACAAATTAGACGCGCCAAACGGTTTCAGCTTTGACAATAATCCAATACAATTTGTAAACGAAACAAAATTCCACAAATTTTGCTCTGGTTTTCTTTTATTAAAATTTTAAAGAACATAAAGTAAGACGAATGATCTGTCTTTAATGACTTTGCTTGCAAAAAAATTCGAGCGAAAGTTTTGATGAGCAATCCTTTTAGCAGATTTGACGCCAGATAAACGAGAGACGATTTATTTATCGGACCTATCGCTTACTTGAAAAGAGTTACGAGTCGAGTATTTTTGGCCCTTAAAGTCCAGTTTTCGTTGGCACTAGATTTGTAGAGAGATACATTATTCTCGTTTAGTTTGATATTACAATTTTCTGATTGTGTCAAGATCCACTCTATTATTTTTTTTTATGATTTATTGGCTTGTGTTTGATCGGCATCTCACCTGATGTTAACGTGGTTCGATTTCCATACAAATAATTTTTTGCCATTTATGAACAAATGGAGCATAATTTTAGAGAGAAATCACAGCTACCGGCATTTATTTTGGTCTTTATTTGCGGTAAATCACAATTGCTTGAATAAAACAGTAGATTATTAGGCAGCTAGCGAAATTACTGGGCTATTAAATAAAACTAACCATGGACAGTAATGAGCGCCAAAGCGGTGATGCCCTGGACTTTGTTTTGTTACTCAAAGTTCTGTGTATCGCTGCAATCGTCATGGACAGGCGTTATCTCTTACCATCAGGAGAGCGTTTTGTTCGTCTCTTTACATAAAATATATATAAATCTACATCGCACATTCTTATGATTTACTTTTACCAAAAGAAATCTTTTAAAACAAACATTTTCTTTTTGTTCCAGATACCAATTATTTCGACAAAGGAAATACTGCAACTGACGGCGACTTCGTTCAAACAAACAATACAAAATGTGAAAACACTAAAAGCGTAGACAGGAAATGCTAAGTTAAAGAAGTAGACATGGGTCCACGAATAGAACTCCTCAGGACATTCACTATGCTCCTATTCTGGAACATGTGTCTCAGCACGAACGATCTAAACGAATATAGAAATATAACTATCATTAACATGTTAGATAGGACAACCAAATCGATTACCACCGAAACACCTGACAAAGAATTCGCCACGACAGACGATGTCAGTCTAACTGACAAATCGAATGATAGTGGCGTAGATTTCGGAAGACTAATCGATTCGTTTGAAGAACTTGATTCGAATGACACAGAAACTTGCGTTGGAGATCCTGAATTCTGTAACATGACTAGAGATGAATACTTGGAGATGCTAAACGATTATATTTTCCCCCAGCCGTATGAATGGGTGCTCATAGCGACTCATGCGATAGTTTTTGTGATTGGACTAATAGGGAATGCGTTAGTGTGTGTGGCGGTGTACAGGAATCACTCGATGAGGACGGTGACGAACTATTTTATAGTGAATCTGGCGGTGGCGGACTTTATGGTGATCCTTATATGCCTACCGCCGACAGTGCTGTGGGACGTGACTGAGACGTGGTTTTTCGGAACAGCTATGTGCAGAATCGTGCTGTATTTTCAGGTAAGAATTTTTAAAGTGAACTTCTTGAGCCCCTTTTTTTCTTTAACTTCTTTCTTTAGCGACCTTTACTTTTACCTCCTTTACTTGCAAACCCATAAGTTTTGCTTTTACTAAAGTAAAGGCAAAACTTATGGGTTTACGTCTTTGACATGCTAACGTATTCTCGTCACCGATATGCTGGCCCCCATGACTGCCTTAGTGTTTATGCAAGATTAGTATTTAACCATTGTGGTTATTATTACTTATAATTATATTGTTTTCTTTTAATTTACCTCTTTTTATATTTTCTAAGGCAAACACAATTCCCTTATAAAATAAATATGTATTTCAGGTTTTATTTCTGATGTATTTATTTATAATATAAATAGTATATACAATCCCAAGTACTTACCTAGTATCTTTCTAAACATGACAATCAATTATGAAGCTTGTTAATCTTTTTGTTCTCTTGTTGCTTTTTATCTTAAAATAAAAATAATAAATATTTTATTTTGAGCTAAAGTCTATAAATAATTCGGTATGTAAAGTTTTTTTTGTATTTATTTTATATTTTTACTGATAGTAAACTTTATTTTATGAAAGTTATTTGAATATTTTGGCTTTCTATGCAGTAGTTTATTTTTAATACGTTTTCAATCTTTTCATAGTTATGACGTCGTGAGGTAGGCTCAATAAGTCAAACATGCATTAGCCATGTAAAAAAAACAACTCGACGTTTATAAGTATGGAGGTTACAAGTATAACGGCAACCGTTGACTTGACATTGCCAGATTTTGTTGAGGTTTGCCATTGTTTTTTTAGGCACTCAAAGAATCCTTATACAGCCGACGACGTGACATCATTAGAGGTAAATTGAAAGCCAAGTTTATTTTATGTTTTTTATTAAAATAAACCCCGTCTCA
This sequence comes from Biston betularia, assembly GCA_905404145.2. Classification (NCBI taxonomy): domain Eukaryota; kingdom Metazoa; phylum Arthropoda; class Insecta; order Lepidoptera; family Geometridae; genus Biston; species Biston betularia. The sequence continues at coordinate 1,810,388 of FR989884.1, forward strand.
TAGTTTAAAGAGTTTTAAACGTGAAAATCATGTAAAGGAATGTAATATTTCGAAACGGTTTTGGAATCAGCAAAGTGTTTTTTTTCTTCACATACCGAATTATGTATGTATAATAAAATTGTAAACGAGGCTTGTCAATACATTAAATATATTTCCAAAAAACAAAATAATACACGTATGTTACCAATACATTTTTTAATCATTTTGTAGCTTTATATGCGTTTTTGCATGCTAATCTCAGTAACGGCTTAACCAATTTGAATGCAGTTTCCTTTGATGTATTGTGCCATGACAATTGTTTTATTTCAATTGGTTTACAAAATAAAAGTTGAGGTAATTGAAATAATACGCGACATGAGCTTAGCTTCGAAGGGCAGTTACGCAATTAGGCAGCATGGTGAATTTACGACCAAACCGGTACGGTGTTTTTTTTAATGTAAAAATAATAAACACGAATATAACGTATCATACAAACGACAATCATGAGACATGATTTGGGTTGAAAACCCGGTGCATGAAACGGGGCGTCACGGAAATTGTAAGTCAAATACGCGTCACCGATTTTAATCTACAAGCTTTTTGTAATAAGAAATTATTTTTTTAAAGAGTTTTTAATTAAGTATTTCTATTATTGTTTATCTACTTACATTTTATTGTTTAATTTATTATTATTATCATATTTATTATTTGTTAATGGTATAAAATTTTGACATCCTTTTATTATTATTTTTTGTCATTTTTTTTTTGACATACTCTACCTTTGACCTGATTTTTTTTTGTTTGTATAAATTAGGACATTCTAACTAACTAATTAGCATGCTACCGTAAGTCCTAAAATTTGACATGTAACGTATTGTGAGGTAATTGTAATTGGGTGTATCCGTTTTTTCCTTAATAAAAATAAATAAATAAAATAAAATTGATAGAGAGGAAATTTAAATTTTACCAGGAGTGATGCTTGACGACCCTCTGGGAGTACGCGTGTGCCCAACGCTGTATTCAAATACAAATACCACATCACTTTATTCAGTGGAATATCTTTCTACGAGATTGCCTAAAGCGCACAACGGTTATTCTCGGTAGGTACATTTGCAGGAAAGTCAGAAATAAGCCCCAATCAAGCTTATCGCAAATTTTGACTCAAGCTGATGAGATGCCTACAAACCCCGTCTTAAATTGGCTTAGACACTTAGCCACAAACGAAAATATCTACTCATCCAAATAACAAACATGCTATGCAATAAAAATGAAACTCATAAGTAAACTAATCAAATCTAGTAAACTAATAACGACTTGTCTAAGACGATGCCGAGTGAAGAAATGAGCGCCAACCCTTGAGGCAACGGACTAATTTACCAAAACAAAAGAAAATATCTCGTAAAAAATAAAAATAAATCACCGAAACACGAAACATTGTTAAAATGATAAATGTCTTTGTTGTAATAGATGGAAAACTGAGAAACTTGCCTTTTTCACTTTAAGAACTTTGTAACTAATGATTTATTGTCCGCAAGTTGGTTAATCACGGCCTATCCAATTAATTCCTGTTTCATTTATTTGACATTAGCCCCTAAGACCGTGGAATAAGGGCTGTAATAGCGATTTTCGATTTTTTTCCCCCCTGTAATTTATATAAGCTGGTTTTGAAGCTTGAGGAAGACATCTGGGTTGATATTGGGTTTATTTTATTTTATTTTTAGCTAAAATATTTTGGATTAAAATTTAATTTACGGTTAACATTGTACGAAAACAAATTTATACATAACCTTTAGTGCTAAATCCTGAACAAAATATTTTCTTTTTTCTGTCTGTTCGAAGACCTAGCATTTAAATTGGCTCACTTGAGAGCCAATTCTATTCCAGGTTAGGTGTGCTTACCGTCTTATACCACACCGTCACTTAACATCAGTGAGATGTAGTAAAACACTTAGCTTGTCAACAGTAAAAAAAATGATATTTTCTTTGTGAATAGTTTTAATACCGCTGTATATTTTTTAGTTACAATACAACCAAAATACAGTAAAAGTTACGTAATATCCACTAGGATATTACCAAAATACAGTAAAAGTTACGTAATATCCATGAGACTTTCGATGGTTAGTCTCAACAGCCCTATAATTTCGCTAGCTGCAGTACCCTTCAAAGCGGAACACGGTAATGTTTACACACTACTGCATAGCGGCAGAATAACTGGTACTGCGGTGGTACCTACCTAAACGACCTCCTGCTAAGGAGATCTACCACCAAGTAATAATATTATCACGTCCTCGGGTATTGTAGGTGTCTCACCAGTCATGCTGTAGTAGAACCTCATTTTTTAACCTACAGCAGCGTATATCATCCCTTGCGGTTTTGTCCAATTTCCAATTATTTACCCCTAGCTGCCCCAAGTCGCCATTATTTATCCCTATCGTCTATAAAGTTCACTAGCAATTAGTTAAATCAATGCCAGCGTCCCCCCTACATGTGATAAATAACAAAAGTCTGGTACCTACGGGGAGTGGGGGTGAGGGTTTCGTTTAAATAGCTTTACACTATGTATAATTGTATACCATTCTTATGTAAAAGTTAATTGGCGGTAGATGGTAGTAGGTAGGTGGGTAGGGTAAAAAATATACAGCGGTATTAAAAGTAACTATCTACAAAGTTTTTTTTTTTTATTGTTGACAAGCTACGTGTTTTACCACAAATCACTGGTGTTAAGGTGGTTCGATTTCCATACAAATAAATTTTTGCCATTTATGGAGCATAATTTTTTTTTTTTTTATGGTTGACAGGCTAGTTGTTTGACCACAGCTCACCTGATGTTATGTGAAGGTGTGGTCGAAGATGGTAAAGCACACCTAGCTTGGAATGGATGGCTCTCAAGTGAGTTTTACAGTGAAATCACAGCTAATGGCATTTATTTTGTTCTTTATTTGCGGTAAATCACAATTGCTTGAATAAAACAGGAAATGAAAAAAAAAAACTGTTTGTATGGAAATCGAACCACCTTAAACAATTCTACCCGTCCGTCCGAACCTCGCCCGATCGCCGTCCCTACGTCATAGTGGCCGTGATTGGGCGACGCTCGTGATTGGCCGGAGTCTCACAACTTCCGTAAAACTACCCAATTTATTAAGTTTAAATAATAGTAGAAACATGTATTCTTACAACATAAATATAATTTACAATATTCACATTCCTCTTTGTAAAGAATTACAGACAATTATACAACCCAATCTGTATTTTAATAATAAAAGTAGCTGAAACCTAACAACTAGGTATAAATAAAACGTTTTATATAGTAACATCATATTCTTAATAGAGCTGTTAAAACCCCCACACGCGTCATCTGTCACCCGACAATATAAATGATGTATGTATAAAGAGTTGTTATAACCTCCCCCCAATAAGGAAGTCGTTCAAGTGTTCCGTTTCACACGAATGATCCACAAAACGCGCGTAAACAGCCCTACGAAAAATGTGGTATTAACAACTGGATAGATCTTATCTCCGAGTGATAAGATTGATAATAGCGTAAAAGTTATGAGTAATTTAATACATAAACTCTGAAGTTGAGCGAAAAATCGTGTACGTATACCTACACTTGTCCTATTTTCTCCTTAACTATGTATGTTAAATTTTTATATTTTTGGAATTTTTCTAACTGTACGTTACTAAAATAGCTATACTGTAACATGAGTGCTGAATCTGTTAAGTTGTTTTAGTCAAATTCATTCAGCATTCTTTATTTAAGACAGCCCTGTTGGTTCATTGGTAATATCTCTGCTTCAAGAGCTGAAGGGCGTGGGTTCGATTCCCACCCAGGACAAACATTTTATTTATTATCTGGTTAAGTTCTCACTCCTGAAGGGACCTGCAAATTGGTCTCACTTATACTTTGTCTTTGTCTTTGTATTCCACTTACCCAGTGTCTCAGATATCCAGGTATAAATAAATATCTAATTTACAGAGAGTTCCATTAACAGAGGTCAGAATACAGGTTATTTCAGTAATAACGGTGCGACTATTAAATAAAATAACGTGTCATGCAAACATTATACGTGACTTTTAATCTTTATTGGGAATCAAAAAAAGATAATAAAGGTAATAGATTATAAAAGGCCCGTGTCTTCGGCATGCGAACCGACCGCGCTAACCACTGAGCTATCATCGCTACAAAATGTCATTATCTGATACCTAAACTACCACTACCTAAGCAAAAAATCATGTCGATCCTTTGCTTAATGAAAAATTAAAACAAATCTATCCCACGGGACCTAGACATTTTACCGGGATAAAAAGAAGCCTATGTGCTATTCCAGACTATCTATCTCTGTGCTAAATTTCATCAGGCCCGTTCAGCCGTTCTGGCGTGATTGAGTAACAAACATCCATCCATCCAAACTTCCACGTTTATATATCTAGCTGCACACCACGGTATTATCCGTTACATGTTTTCAGAATAAAACGTAGCCTATCTGTAATTCCAGGGTCTCAGCTACCTCCATACCAAATTTCATGCAAATCCGTTCAGTAGTTTTTGTGTGAAAGAGTAACAAACATCCATCCATCCAAACTTTCACATTTATAATATTAGTCGGATAACATTTCTACTCCATGGAAGCCCCTGAAATCAAATTTTCAATTTCAATTAAATAAATTATTTAGTTTTCAAAAAAAATTTTATACTAAAATTGATTCGATACATACATATTTACACATGTTAGTATTAGACTCAAGCTTTCTTGAGTTACTGGATCAACCCAAATGCTCCATCAAAACGAATTTTATGCTCGTCTTGAAATAGGACCGTACAACTCCCGTCAAACTTTACAGCCCAATTTGAAAATAGTCATAAAACGTGTCGCAAACCGTAAGGCACATAATCTACAATATGAATTGTATTTGATGTTAATAGTTTTAGTTCTTAAGATAAACGTTACGCAAAATCAGTGATTCTAAAATATTTAAGTACGTACAAGACTTATGATATGACTTTCGTGAGGTCATATTTTGGGGATAATGACGTTGTAACATATTTGCTCAAAGTATTCTTGTTTTCCTTCAGCTTTTTCTCTATTCACTTTTTTTTTTACCCACGACGGAACGGAGACGGTATATGCGTTTGGGGTGAGAGGATGTTTGTTTGTGTAAATCCATGATGCCATTTTTCTCCAAATAGTTTTGGAGAAAAATGGCAACTAGTCCGATATTGATGCAGTTTTCAGTTATAGGTTCGGGTTTGATTGGTGCATGTTCTTAGATAGATGTTACGGTACCAACTCACCAGAGGGCGCTGCAGCAAACATTTTTTGTGCAAATCCATGTTGCCATTTTTCTCCAAAACTACTAGACAGATTTTGATGCAGTTTTCAGTTATGGGTTCAGGTTTGATTGGTGCATTATTTTAGATAAGTAACAATTACTTTTTAACCGTTGTGGGCTTTTCAACATTTTTAATTTTGCTTTTTATTTGGACGTTATAATAAAAATAGTTTGACAATATAGTCACTATGTTTTTGATACTGTTTAGACCAAAGAAAACTAAAAATTTGATAAAAACATAAACTACACGCTTCTTTATTGGAATTTTATTAACTTTTACCCAGTTACCCATATTACAATGCTTAATTATTTTTTTTTGGTTATGTGTTGATTATTTTAAATGTTAGTCGTGTAATCATTTAGTAAATAGATACTGAAAGGTATTCTCACAGCGTCATCTAGCCCCAAACTAAGTAAACTCTGTACTATGGGAACCATAATGGATAAAGTTCTTATATACTTTTTTTGTTGTAAATACATATACAACCGAATCAGCCCTGGTTTTTATGAACCGTTCCACTGCTGACCGCTGGTTTCGTATCATTGTGGAAACGATAAAGTCATATTCCACCAAGCTGGCCAAGTGTAGGTTGGCAGATTTCACATGCCATCGAGAGTTTTTTTTAAGAATTCTCGGATATGAAGGTTTCTCACGATGTTTTCCTTCATCGTTTGAAGTTATTGGTAACACGCACATAGCTTAGAAAAGACACGAGGTGCGTACCGTAGGATTCGAACCCAGGACCACCAATGTTAGAAGCCAGACGGTCTCCCAATTAGGCTGCCGAAACTTCAATTTTTAATACAGAACCTCAAGACACCTCTCAAATTACAATCCAAAAGTTATGTTTATATCAATCGCCGTTCTCGCTCGTCTCACCATTCAGAGCGGTCATCATGCGTGGCACGCACTGCCCCCACTTACCGTAGGTGCTTTCGAACGCTCGACGGTTGAATAAAGACACTCCTGGTGCGAACGATATTTTAAAGAGGTATTAAAGACTGGAAATGAGGTCGAAGGTTTTCTTCTGGAGTGTGAGAAATGGTTAGAAATTATCCGATAACTTACAGTGTTGGTGCACGATCGTGCATCATTATAATCAGTCTTTTACTGTCCACTGCTGAGCGCAGGCGTCTTATAATGTATGATATTGACTTAATTTTAAGGCGCTATCTGTAGCTATTGGAAACGCGTTTTGGTACCTCTATCATGAAACTTATTCGGCAAGATGTAAAGCCGCTGTAGAAACAAAAATTGCTACTAGATTGCATGAGACAGTTTTATCTTCATTCAGGTAACTGCAAAGTGCTGACCGTCTTTCATAAAATTATCAACAGTTCCATCGCATTCCTTAGAGCTACTGCCAGCGGCCCAGAGCCTCGCTCCGATACTTCAAGGAGCTGGGTTGTCTCGGGTAGACGCGGGTAGGGGGAAATGCACAATACACCCCAAGCGGGACGTCGGTGCAGGACTTATTGTCCCCATTCCGAATAAGAATAAGATGCGTTTGACTACATCCCGCCAGCTGATGTTAACGGTGTGATCTAAAATGAGGCACGCTTGGAACCTGTTACTCTTAAATTGAAACCACAGTATTGCATCGCATTCAGACAAACAGAAATAAAATCACGTTTGTTGTATGGGAGCCCCCTAAATATTTATTTTATTCTGTTTTTTAGTATTTGCTGTTATAGCTGCAACAGAAATACATCATCTGTGAAAATTTCAACTGTCTAACTATCATGCCTCATGAGATACGTCCTGGTGACAGACGGTCGGACATCGACAGCCCTGTTGGCTCAGTTGTCTGCTTCAAGAGCTGTGGGGCGTGGGTTCGATTCCCACCCAGGACAAGCATTTTGTGATAAAAAACCAAATGTTTGTTCTGTGTCTGGGTGTACTGTATGTATTATAAGTATGTATTTACAAAAAAAATAATATTTAAGTATTCTATCAGTTATCAGACTCCCATAGTACAAGCTTTGCTTAGTTTGGGGTCAGGTGGCGCTGTGTGTAATGTCCTACGATATTTATTTTATTTTATCGGAGTCTTAGTAATAGGGTCCCGTTTTACCCTTTGTGTACGGAACCCAATTTGCAAACTTATAATGCAAACCATTTTGCGTAATAAGTTTAATTCAAAATCCACATTGGGGCAATGCAGCATACACTGACGTCATTTGGGGTGTATTGTGTCCCCCCCCCCACCTGCCAACCCAAACCAACCAAACTCTTGCAGTATCGAAGCACGGCCTTGGGTCGCTGGCATCAGTATTCTGTTTAATACAAAAACCAATACACTAAGACGGTGTTATTGCGATACCAACAAAATTACAAGACTCTGCGACAGCAAAGAGTCGCACCCATTCAAGCGATTTTATTAATCTTAGCAAATCTTGAGTGACCCACATATCAATGCAGCATCTTCCCTTGAACTCAATTCTCATATAATCTCGCCCTCGTAGTCTAGAAACGGCCATTCCTCAGACTTTATAGTCCAGTCACTAGACACCGCAGCAAATACATAGTTACCAACATTATCAAACAGTAAGGACGTGTGATTTGTAAACTTTTGCGCCTTGAACGTAATATAATTATGTTTATCACTAGGTTTTAATCGCGCACAAAATAAAAATAATGAAAATTGTTTTGTTCGTTTTCTTCGACGTTTTCACGAATTGGTTAGAGTCAGTAAGGACGTATCAATAATTGCGTTCGACGATTATTCTAATACTAAATCTCCTCAAAAGTCCGGTTTCCAATCGGATAGTCATATTTATTTTTATGTGTACATGTAATGGGATTAACTGACGCTGTCCTGATGGTAAGAGATAACAACAATTTCATGACCATTGCAGCTGCGATACACAGAGCTTTGAGGAACAAAATTATGTGAAGGGCATAGACGCTTTGGTGTTCATTACTTTAAGGAATCATCGAATTATAATTTATTTATTCTATTATATATTCACGTATATATTTATGTTTTTTTTTATTTAGTTAGTTCTGAAGAAGAATCTGCTGCTGAGAAATCGGCAGCACTGATGCTGAGAACTAACCTTTTTTGTCGCACTAGACACTACAACGACAACTTTCTACATATTGTTATTTTTATTTTTTTATTCTTTTATTTGTAGTGTTTTTGCTGTTGGAGTGTTGTGTGTGTCAAAACAAATGTTTTTTTCTTTCGGTTCGTCTCGAATAGCCTTGTAATTGCAATAAGTGACACTTCAAACCGGAACACAGTAATGTTTACACATTACTGCTTGGCGGCAGAATATATGGTACAGCGTGGTATTTCTCTAGACGACTTCTTGCTAACGAGATCTACCCACAAGTACAATTATGTACGTATTGCCACTAGCTTCAAACGGTGACGAAAAACATCGTGAGTACTGACATGCTTGACAATTCTAAATGTTTTAGAAATGTATGAAGTCTGCTAACTCGCACTGGGCCAGTCTTTTTTTTTTTTGTGTTGACGGGCTAGGTGTTTGTTGTTTAACCACAGCTCACCTGATGTTGGTGGTGTACATTTTTCAAACTGGTGAAGTTTTCCATTCTAAAATTGTCCGTACTGCTCGACTCCTTATATGTAGGTACACTACTGTAATGTAAACAGCTCCCCCGAGGTTCAACATTCGTCGACTAGCGGGATAACGACTCTGCCCTTGGCACGGATTAAATATGCTTTGCTCAGAATTCGGTAAAGGCAATAGATCCAGAACCCTGAAGCTGACCCAATATTACCCTGCTTTTGCATGAAACGCATATAACTTTGATTGGTTCTTCTTCTTTGATTTTGGCGTCGCATTTTGTGCATTTGCCACTGTGTAGTTTTTAGGGTTCCGTACCCAAAGGGTAAAAACGGGACCCTATTACTGAGACTTCGCTTTCCGTCCGTCCGTCCGTCTGTCACCAGGCTGTATCTAAAGAATGGTGATAGCTAGACAGTTGAAATCTTCACAGATGATGTATTTCTATTGCCGCTATAACAACAAATACTAAAAATAAATATTTAAGGGGGGCTCCCATACAACAAACTTGATTTTTTTACCGTTTCTTGCTCGATACTAATAACGGTGACAGGTAGACGCTTTAACTATTCACAGAATATTTAGTTTTATTATAGATAATGGTACGGAACCCTACGTGTGTGAGTCCGATTCGCAATTGGCCGAATTTTTTTATTTTATAATATCAAGTTTAATAAGTCAATGTGCAGTCTAATCATGCTTTAGTAAAGTAGTGGCGACTTTACTATAAACTTCGATGGAGTTTTGGAGGCAACACGAAAAGTCATGTTTCACCACATTATATCACTTTTTCATACTCGCGCTTGTAAATCGGTACTTTAAGAATAGAACACCACTATTTCTAAACATAAACACTTGGAAAAACACTAAGGTTTGCTATGGAAACTGACGTGGTTTTGACACATTTTTCAAATCGTTATTATACGCCACATTGGACTAGACGAGCCGTGTTACCTCATTTGAAAGTAGCTTTGCTTTTAAAAGGCGTGGGTTTTGGAGATATCCACTCGACAAACATTTATGTGACGAATATAGATCTATGTTTATTCTCTCTAGAAGTTTTGGAGGAGTTTAGTTGTAGGTTATGTACATATGGAATGTATGTATTTACAAAAAAAAAAGTAATAAAAGTATTCTATCATTTTTTTCAATAAGGATACACACAGCCCTGTTGGTTCATTGGTAGTATTTCTGCTCCAAGAGATGAAGGGCGTGGGTTCGATTCCCACCCAGGACAAGCATTTTGTGATATAAACAAATGTTTGTTCTGTCTCTATACTGTATGTATTATAAGTATTATGTATTTATAAAAAAAAAGTATCAGTTATCTGACTTCCATAGTACAAGCTTTGCTTAGTTAGGGATCAGATGCGATGTGTAAAAAAAACCATTTATTTCAAGTTTTTGGAATATCAACTACGAAGCGGTGACTCCAGTTCAAAAAAAAATGAAATTGTAATGAAACGAACGAAACGCAGAGAGTCGCTTTCTTCTAGGCAAGCATGCTCCATTGTATTACAATTTCGCTTAATATCAGGACTTAAATGTCTAGAATGAATAATTGAGTCCCGTTGATATCCTGTAACCCTAAAATGAAAATGGACGCCATTGCATCCAGACTACCACATTTAAACACTAACTATTAAAGAAATATTAAACGCAAATTTCAGTACCCATTTTCCTTCACAATTGACGCAGTTTACAATTTGCGTCAGACACTCTCAGTTTAATACCCCAACCTCTATTAGTGGACCTTTGACCTTCTGGAATGTTCTGACTTTACGATTTAAAAGGGTGAGGAATTCGGTACATTTATTGTTTTCGGAATGGTCTGTTGTTATGGATTTGAACATCCTTGTTTGACATTGAGTACTTATTTAAGTGATAACGACGAATTCTATGTACGTAGAAGGGAATTTACTTTTCTTTGTTTTTGGCGTCGCACTTTTTATTTTTGTACATTGTGCCATTTCTAATATTTTTAGATCATCATCATCTCAGCCGTAGAACGTCTACTGATGGACATAGGCCTCCCCCTTTTAAGTTATATTAACTAACGTACGTATTGAAGTGTTGTATCAGTTATTTGACTTCCATAGTACAAGCTTTGCTTAGTTTGGGGTCAGATGGCGTTGTACACTCATACTCATTTATTTATAACGAACAGTTACAAGTCACAGACATTAAATAACACAATTAAAATAATCAAAAATCAATAAAATTAAATTCGCAAATAAATTAATAAACCACAAAGTTTTTTATACCAGAAAGTTTGTCCTGTGTGGGAATCAAACGCGGCATGGGTTTGATTGGTAGAATGTCTGCTTCAGCTCTTGATAGAGCTGTCAAAAAATCTGGTTTCATCCGTTTGGCGGCAGAATATCTGGTACTGCGGTGGCACCTACCTAGACGACCTCCTGCTAAGGAGATCTACCACCAAGTAGTTCTATAGCATGTCTTCATTTTATACCTAGATAAAATAGTTTTCATTTTTTTTCATATTGTTCCAGTCGGTGTCAGTTACGGTGTCAGTGCTGACCCTGACGTTCATCTCGGTGGATCGCTGGTATGCCATCTGCTTCCCGCTCAAGTTCAAGTCCACCACCGGCCGAGCGAAGACTGCCATACTCATCATCTGGCTGCTGTCTTTACTTTTCAGTAAGTACCTTGTGCCTATGGCCGAACCTATAGTCCGAGTTTCCGATAAAATGAAACGTGAAATCTCGTACAAGTTAAAACAAAAAGTACCTTATCTATATCTATCTATACTATAGTAAAGAGGAAATATTTGATTGCTTGTTTGTATTCTGGAACGATTTCAAAATTTCAAAAATTAAGCTACGATTTCAAAACGAGTATTTCCCCACAGACGTGCCAGAGTTCGTGGTTCTCCAAGTGCAGCGAAAGATGCAGCTGCGATTCAACGTGCAGTATTTCATGCAATGCGCCTCCACCTGGTCCGACGAGAGCGACCTCAAGTGGCACATAGTCAAAGCTCTGTTTCTATACACGTAAGTTGCTTATCTTTCTAGAATAGGAAAAACGATCGATTATGCCCTCTAACCAGATTGAAGCTATGGTTGACGTGTCATAAGGCTTACAATAGTCGTCGTTGAGTAATTGGGATCAAAAAATAATGATAACGGATTATTGGACCCAACACACTGATTTTGTGACGAAACACCACAATAGATAGATTATAGATTAACTCTTTATTTTGCACATCAAAAATATAAAAAAAAAACAGATAAAAAAATAATGTAATGAGATGCCGCATGAGACGGTCTTGTCGCTAAGAGCGATCTCTTCCAGGCAATCAAGAATACATCTTAAGAACAGACGGAAGATTTTGCAACATTTTCGTACTTGACCAAGACTGGACTTTGCATATAACTATAGCTACGAGGCAACTTTTAACTTTTGAAACTTGAAAATATAAAACAGTTGACGCTGGCAAATGCTCAAAATGCGGCGCCAAAACCAAAGAAAAAAAAAACATATCTGATCGTATTACAGTTTTTATAAAAACCCTTACATGTATTCGCAGATGCGACTATCAATTTATTTATTTTTTACACCGGTATTATGTACAGAAATCAGCCCAATCTAAATTAAACCCACTATTAAAAGGTCAGGTACAAACTCACTTAAGTAAACAAGTCCATTTTCTTTTGTAAAACAACGTAAACAAAGCTTCATTTCCTCGACCGCCTCATTTCTTTGAGTTTATGTTAATAGTGTAACTAGATTTGTCTACGTAATTATGCAAGAGACATCTTTTGGCGTGGAAGATAAAAGTTATAGAGGAGAAAGCGGTTTTAAAAATAAATTTTAATGAAGCTGTCACGACAAGTTTCAGATTGCAAAATTACTATCATTCTTTATCAAATGTTGTCGTTGTCATTTGTAGCGATGATAGCTTAGTGATTAGTGCGGTCGGATGACACGCTGAAGGGCGTTCTAACCCCAAAAATGAGCTTAAGTTAAACTATAGTTGCAGTATGCGATATAATTTTTTTTTTTTTTTTTTTTATTACACATTTATCACATCTAAACATAATACAGAGAACATAAAAAACATTTAAATTGACTAAGTAATAAATCTAATAAATCTGCAACTGGAGGTAGTTTAGAATTAAGTGAATGGCTGCTGCCGAGCTAGGATTAACTCCTGTATTACGGCAGACAGCATATTTACCAAACAAAAGCTTCGTAAGGCAAGGACGTCGTGTGAAACAATTATTTGCTTTATTTCTATTATGTATTTATATAAAAGGAAAAAAAGCGATAAAAAACTAAAGAATAAAACAGGAAAAAATAATATTTAAATAAATAATATTAAATACATATGAGAAACACCGGATAACTAAAACAAACATTTTAGTAGAAGTATTTGGAATTTTGATGATTATTTGATAAATTAATATCTTAAACCTATTATTCTTCTATTTTTTCGTGCTTTGAGATTAATCAGTCAACCTACTCGGAAAGTCGAATTCACGATAAAATTATGTTAATAATTATTTTGTACGAGTCTTTTCTACTTCATTCAATTATATTTTACCTATAGACTTAAGTGATTTATTAGAAGTTTCATTGAATATTTTGTATTTTGATCTAGTACTACATCAGTTTAGACAGCCCTGTTGGTTCATTGGTAGTACGTCTGCTTCGAAAACTGAATGGCGTGGGTTCGTTTCCCACTCAGGACTAACATTTGTGTGACTAACATCGATGTTTGTTCTGTGTCTGGGTGCACTGTATGTATTTACAAAAAAAAAAGTATTTAAGTTTTCTGTCAGCTATCTGGTTCCAATAGTACAAGCGTTGCTTAGTTTGGGGCTAGATGGCGCTGTGTTAAATGTCCTCCAATATTTATATTTATTTATTTAATGAATTCAGAAATGCTTAGTGATATTTCACTTATGTGTTGTGGGATTTCATAATTGTATTACATCTCCATAAAATTACATCTTGTAACATGTTTAGGTTTCCATAACTTAGTAGGAAGTTTTCCTCGAATAGTTTTAGTAGTTTTCATCTGATAACTTAGGAATTTCGAGGTACCGTCTGTTCAGAATAGGGAGTAAAAGTTTGCTGAAGTTTGGGTTTGTTGTGAATGCTGTTGTGCTCAAGTATTGCTAAATAATTAGTCGTACTTAAGCTGGGCTTTGTTATTTGAACTTCCGTCTTTCGGAAGCTGGAGATTTAAGCCCGCAAATTGATGTCAAGCCCAGTTGTTGTGATATAGACCTATGATATACAGGGTTACACAGAATGTCCTAAGTCCTGTCCAGTCCAGTCCAGTCCTAAGACGTAATCAGCTCATTATAAATTTTTTCACTAAACACTTTTTATTTTGCTTTCAATCTACAAATCTTGAAAAAAAATTACATGTTCCGTAAAAATGTCATTCATTGGTTTAATTGGGAAATGTTTTTTATTTTAAAAAATGTGACATGTGTACACGGTGTTTTCGCGGATTTCGCCGAACTTGTAGAAAAAATGTGTGTAGCACCCTTAACTATTGCTACCCAGAAATATTTACCGCAGTACCAGTTATTCTGCCGCTAAGCAGTAGTGTGTAACCATTACTGTGTTCCGGTTTGAAGGGTACTGCAGCTAGCGAAATTACTTTTTATCCAGAAAACATGTTGCGGGTAACACCGCTGAGCGCAGCTAGTTTAATCATAAAAAATAAATCTCTATTAATGTGTATCGTTGTCCTCAGGTTCCCGTTGTTCCTGATGATGATAGCGTACTGCCAGATCGTGAGGGTTCTTTGGAGGTCGGACAACATCCCCGGACACACCGAGTCCCACAAACTGTGCAGCACACCTGGCTCGGGACAGAATTGTAAGTTACTCCGCATTGGAGCTGTTTCAATAGGCTTGTGCTTAATCGTTCACAATAACTAAGAGTTTTTTTTTTTTATGATTGACAGGCTAGTTGTTTGACCACAGCTCACCTGATGTTAAGTGAAGGTGTGGTCGAAGATGGTAAAGCACACCTAGCCTGGAATGGAACTGGCTCTCAAGTGAGGCTGCCGGAACACACCGTTAGATGCTTGGCGGCAGATTTTCAACTTGAGGGTGGTAGCTAGCCAGCCGAGTACAAGAAAGTACCCTACCACCATGCTATGGTTTCCTCACGATGTTTTCCTTCACCGGCAGCTCAAGCTCATAGTTGGGGTTTGAACCCACGCCCTTCGGCCGAACCTACCGCGCTAACCACTGAGCTATCATCGCTACAGAATTCGCAAAGAGTTCATAATCGTTTAAAATAAATAATCACAAGTCTTAAAATCCTCCTCTCTCTGCAGTAACAGCTTGCCGACACGTGTTCCGCCTCTACACGAGGCATCCTCAGGACGCGACTCGACTAAGCTAGTGTGTTGCAAGTGGTTACCGCAGAGAGAGGAGGATTTTAAGACATGTGATTATTTTAATTAGATTATTATCAAATTATATTTTTAAAGTTTATGTCAAATTAGTTCTAGATATTAAGTAAGATTAGGTTTTTAATTAATAAGTTGTTGTCAAATTAGTTAAATTTAAGTCCTCATCACTGTTGTAACTGGAACGACTGTTAAGCGGAAATAAACTAAATATATACCTTGAATATTCAATTTATATAATTATAATTTTAGGTATTAATTAAACTTATTTAAAGCATTTAACTGACTTCTATTTGCTATGGACTCTGAACCTCACACTAGGGAGTCCCGTATCGTGAGGTTCAGTCCACCTTTATTGTAGAGTTTAATAATATCTATTTATCTAAGACTGGCGGACGCCTCGCGGTTTCACCCGCGTAGTTCCCGTTCCCGTGGGAATATAGGGATAAAAAGTAACCTATGTCACCCGGGGATAGTGTAGCTTCCCGACGGTGAAATAATTATTGAAATCGGTCCAGTAGTTTCGGAGCCTATTCAATACAAACAAACAATCAAATCATTCTTCTCTAAATAGTATAGATAGATTGATAGAAATAGAAAAATACAAAATCTGTGTGTGTAAAATGTATACATATAATATGAGTATATAAACGTAATTTATATTGTTGATAGGGTCTAAAATAATTAATCAGATTTACTGACAAATAGATACAATATCCATGTGTTACGTTACACTCAGAAACACTAAGACTAAATTAATGCAAATTGTGTCTTCTCTTCAATGCTTCAATCACTTCATTGTTTCACTCGAGCCTGCGCGAGCCAATTAAGAAGCTAAGGATTTCAAAGTCTATTTCCATTGAGAAGACAAAAGATCTTGAAATATAAGCTAAGTAGGTATTATCTTAGTCTTTGAGTATTTAAGTAGGTGCGTTTTAAGTGACTGAATAAATGGACATACAAAATACATTATTACTCGTAAGTACTTGTTCAAATCGTAAAGGTTTTAAAACTCATTGATATAATAATAGATATTTTTCAGTTAATAATCAGTTTACCGCGATGATATTGTGCAAAACTTGAATTATAAAAAAAAAAAGGTACAAAATATGTATAATGTTTTATCACTACACAGTATAAAACAAAGTCGCTATTTTTGTCCGTCTGTTTGTCTGTATGCTTAAATCTTTAAAATTACGCAACGGATTTTGATGCGGTTTTTTGTAATAGGTAGAGTGATTCAAGAGGAAGGTTTTTATGTATAATAACATCTATTAAATAATGGAGAAATACTGTTATTTTCAGGGTTTCTAATGTGGTGTCGTAAATTCTTACATTTCTTGCCGCTTACATTGCGTACGCAGGCTTAACCTTACAGGATTTATAAAAATAATGTACTAAGTATTGTACACCTTGAAAAGGTCTACAGAAAAGTCCGCGATGGTATATGTCTATCTCTTATCGATATCCCACAAACCCATTTTTTGTCATTTACTTTTTACGGCAAATAATAGCTAATTTTCGAAGCGATTTTAAGCACTACAGCATTATTCCTTATTTAATTAAATACCATAAATAGATTGTTGATTTAACATAGATTTATATGGCCTTTTACAGCACATAATTTCTTTGAATATTTTCGAAGATATTACAGATTTAAAAATACATTGCGTACCTATCGGCCGGTAGCCGCCGACCGCAGCGCGACGCGACGCGTTCCTATAAATAGCGCGTCGGAGGCCGCACTTCTCGCTGTAATAATTTGAATTTGGAAGCGATTGGACGCGGTTTTCGGAGCTCTCTAGCAAGGATAATAACATTTTATATTAAAAACGTGCCTTTAAGCGCGACTACTTAATCCGTAATTTTAATTACGTTACGGTAAATTGTATGATGTTAATAATTGTATAATAGTAGTTTTAGTAGTGATTTTTTTCGAATTTTGCACCCGTGCGAAGCCGGGGCAGGTCGCTAGTTTACAATATACCGACTTTGGTATGTAAAGAAAAAATTTTTTTTACTGATTTTAAAACCATTTCAAAATATTACATTCCTGTAGTTTGTTTTTACGTTTAACAGTCTTTAAACTATGAGATGGGGTTTATTTTATGGTTTAAGATGTTTATTAACATTTACTTATTAGAGCTACACGTACATAAAATAAACTTGACATTCAATTGACCTATAATGATGTCACATAATTCTTAGGGCCCGTAGGCTTTTAGAACCTAAAAAAGTTGAGTTGTTTTTCACAATATTGCTACAAATATCTGGATTATTTCACGTAATAAAGTTTACTATAAATTGAATTGCTATAATATAGTAAAACTGCCACTATGACTATGACTGGATTCGACTCATTTTTGTTTTTACTTATGCGGAATTACTTACGTTTAACTATATCGCATACTTCTTTAGTTTCGGCTACATCCGGTGTCCTTCATTATGGAAACAAAGCTGAGTAAAACGCGCGTGCGGGCTCGTCGTGCTTTGGACTTCGCTCTAACTTACGCACTTTGACTTCAATGTGACTTGGTTATGTTTGTTGCAGGGTTAGCAGCGAGTCGACGCACAACGCCATCTATCCATACGAATGCGTCAACCGAGGGTCAGCTACGCTCGCGACGGAAAGCCGCTAAGATGCTCGTGGCGGTCGTAGCCATGTTTGCCGTGTGCTACTTCCCAGTGCATCTCTTGTCTGTATTGAGGTAATACTCTATTGAAACCTCGTTATATATATTGATTTTGATTCTTGGGTCTGTGAGGGTAATTTCAGCCGTAGGACGTCCACTGCTGGACATAGGCCCAGTGACTTCCACAAAGACCGGTTGGAAGTGGCTCGCATCCAGCGTATTCCTGCGGTCTTTATTAGGTCGTCTGTCCACCTTGTGGGCGGACGTCCTACGCTGCGCTTGCCGGTTCGTGGTATCCACTGCAAAACTTTGCAGCCCCATCGGCCATCAGTTTTGCGTGCTATGTGCTTTGCCCACTGCCACTTCAACTTGCTGATTCTCTGGGTTATGTCGCTTTTTTTATACAAAATAGGTTCGCGTTTGTCCACACCCTGCCTGATGTTAAGCATGATGCAGTCCAAGATGAAGCACGCTTACCTAGAAAAAAACCTGTTTACTCTAGATTTGAAGACACCCAAATTGTTCTTTGCGGAAAAAACAGACGCTGGCAGAGAGTTCCACATCCTCGCTGTGCGTATGAAGAATGTGGAATCGAAACATTTAGTCCGTACGTGAGGAATGTCCACCATGTATGGATGGCGCTTAGGCCTAGTCTGCCTAGCCGTCCGGTAATACAAAGGGGCTGGCGGAACCAAATTGTGCAATTCCATGGCACACTCCCCGAAATGTATCCGTTAGAAGAGAGACAAACAAGCGACTTTGCGACGGTGCTCAAGGCTTTGTAACTGAGACGTAGCCAGAGCGTCGTCACCTCTTAGTCTTTTTTTTTTTTTTATGTGACAAATAATGAGACGATCGAGACGCTCTCCTAATGGTAAGAGATAACGCCTGTCCATGACCATTACAGCGATACCCAGAACTTTGAGTAACAAAACAAAGTCCAGGGCATCGCTGCTTTGGCGCTCATTACTTTGAGACTTTCGATGGTTAGTCTCAACAGCCCAGTAATTTCGCTAGCTGCAGTACCCTTCAAACCGGAACACAGTAATGTTTACACACTACTGCTTGGCGGCAGAATATCTGGTACTGCGGTGGTACCTACCTAGTTGACCTCCTGCTAAGGAGATCTACCACCAAGTCTCCTAGCGCGCCTCTCGATCTACTCCAGAGGCTCAAACTGATACTTGGCGAAGCCGTCCCATAGGTGAGAGCAGTACTCCATACATGACCTTACTTGCGCTTTATATAAACTAAGCAGCTGTTCTGGTGTGAAGTACTGCCTCATCCTAGACAGGATGCCAAGCTTTCTTTCTGCTAATTGAGCCTTTAGACTCTATACGGTTACTGTAGTTCGTCTACGGATCTCCTCATTTCTGATAGTTCTAGATTGTGAGGGCAGTATATGCCTATTGTCTATTGTTGTTTTGGCCCGTCGCCAATCCAATGAACGTAAACCCCCAATCCCCAGAGCTACATTTTTCCGTCGTCCTGACTTGTGTTGTTTGCTAGCTCATGCGTGCTAATCGTTTCGGGCCGAACACGCAGGGTGGTAGCTTTTATACAACTTGGGGTTTAGACAAGGAACCTTCTAAATTAAATTTTGAAACAAGGCACGCGTTTTTACTACACCGTCTTAATTTTATTTAAGTGGGTGTTTTCCTTTATATAATAATCTGCTTTCGAATAGCCAGTGAATCGGTTTCTTCTAGGCAAGAGTGTTTCATCGTAGACCGAATCTTCGCTTAAGGTGGTTCGATTTCTATACCTACTATTTTATTAAAAAATCATAAATTTGATTGTATGCTATCTACTGTTTTATACAAGCAATTGTGATTTACCGCAAATAAAGACCAAAATAAACGCCAGTAGCTGTGATTTCACGGTAAAATTATGCTCCATAAATGGCAAAACAATATTTGTATGAAAATCGAACCACCTTGACATCAGGCGAAAGAGCAAACGCAAGTTTATTTATGATTTTTATCTTTACTGGGTGGTAGGTCTCCTTAGCAGGTCGTCTAGATAGATACCACCGCAGTTCCTGATAATTTTTATTTATTTTTTATCTTTGACAGGCTAGGTGTTTGACTATAGCTCACCTGATGTTAAGTGACGGTGTGATCGAAGATGGTAAAGCACACCTAGCCTGGAATGGAACTGGCTCTCAAGTGAGGCTGCTGAAACACACCATAAGATGCTTGGCAGAGTTTAAACTTGTGGGTGGTAGCTAGAGGTAGAGAAGAAGAAGGAAAGGAATTTTTATCATGATGTATATATAGGAAGAACCGTGTTAAATATTATGATACCAAGCAGTAATGTGTTACTGTAGCTAGCGAAATTATAGAACTGTTGAAACTGACCAAAGCAATGAGCGCCAAAGGAGCCAAACCCTGAATTTTTATTTGCTACTCAAATTTATGTGTATCGCTGCAATGGTTATAGACATACGTTATCTTTTACCATCAGGAGAACGTCTCGTTCGTCTCATTACTTTTACATTAAAAAAAGTATAAGAATATGTAGTTCCACCCCGGAATTTCACTCGCGTTTTTCCTGCATTAAAAGTAGCTTATGCGGTAATCCACAGTATAAGCTCTCTGAGTTGCTAGTTAAACCTAAGTCCTTACAGCGTAAGTAACATACAACTAAATAAACAAACGTACATACGGAAATATGTACATAGTACGTATATTCGCAAGTAAGGTCCCTCGCCCACCGCGACTTTTTGTCGCGATGCAGTCGCGCGATTACGAAACGCGCGACTGCATCACTACTAACGCGCGTTAGTCGCATTTGCAGCGCGATACAGTAGTGATGCTAACGCGCTACAGTATCGCGACTGCATCGATACAAACGCACGACCGTTTTGGATGACATCGGGGAGAGAGTGGAGGGAGGGTAGCACGTGTGTGACTAATGTTGCCTCAACGGAGTCCATCTTGCAAATGTGACGATGACGCATTTTTCTGTCGCGCGTTTGCATCGCGACAGTATCGCGTTGGTATCGCGACTGCATCATGTTTAGGTGGGCGAGGGTACACAGCTAGCGACTGCATCGCGACTGCATCGATGCCAATACGCGACAGTATCGCGTTTGCATCGCGACAAAAAGTCGCGGTGGGCGAGGGGCCTAAGTAGCGATGATAGCTGAGTGGTTAGCGCGGTCGGTACACACACCAAAGGGCGGGGGTTCAAAGTTCAAATTAACAATGAGCTAGAGCTGCCGGTGAAGGAAAACATCGAAATGAAACCATAGCATGGGGCAGGGTATTTTCTATCTCTCCACTGGCTAGCTTTTTTTTTTCGTTGACAAGCTTGGTGTTTGACCACAGCTCACCTGATGTTAAGTGACGGTGTAGTCGAAGATGGTAAAGCACACCTAGCCTGGAATGGAACTGGCTCTTAAGCGAGGCTGCCGGAACATACCGTTAGATGCCTGGCAGCAGATTTTCGACTTGAGGGTAGCTAGCCAGCCGAGTACTATAAAGCACCCTATCGCCATTCACCGGCAGCTCAAGCTCATTATTGGGGTTAGAACCCACACCCTTCGGCATGCGAACCGACCGCGCTAACCACTCGGTTATCATCGCTACAAAAAGCTACAACCCTCAAGTTGAAAATCTGCCGCCAAGCACCTAACAGTGTGTTCAACCATCTTCAACCGCATCGTTTCTTAAATATCAGGTGATCTGTGGTCAAACATCTAGCTTGCAAACTACAAAAAAGTACATACCTACGCAACTAAGTACCTACATACCTTCCGGGAGTCCGTTGTTTTTCGTATGCCTTTCATAAGCTCTTGCATTATTTTATTAGTGTGATTACTTATATAATTTTTTGCAGGGTGGCGTATGACGTACAACAGAGTGACATCATGACTTGCATCGCGCTCATTTCCCACGTGATGTGCTACGCTAACTCGGCGGTCAACCCTTTGATTTATAACTTTATGAGCGGTAAGAGTTAAATTCAAAATCATCTGTATCATATCTCGACTAAATATTTATACCTGTCTGAGTTTTAAGTTTAAACATTAATTTTTCAGTTGCTACTGTACTAACATTACTATTAAACTATTTTTTTAGTCAAAATATTTATCTTGTCCGACGTTTTTGTTTAAGAAACTTATAGTTATCATACCGGTTCTCCTGTAATATGTCAGTTTTAATAATCATTTTGTTCGCTGCGTGCGTTGTACAAAAAATACATGCTTCGCGAGATTGTGCCCGTGTTGGGCGCCAATATTACAGATTTTTATTTTGTAAGCCACAGAGAAATATTTTAACTACGTAGAATTTTTTTATCATTAAATAATGACAGTAAATATATAGTTGACTCCATAATTACAATTGTAAATCAAAAGACAATTCTGTTTTTGAGGACTATTTTTGGGTGCCAATATTTTAGATTTTATTTCTATTTGGGCCACAAAAAATATTCTAACTATGGATAGTCTTATTTGTTTGTGGTAATTATAGTGCACATTTACTTCATAATTACAATTGTAAATCAAGAGACAATGCTGTTTTTGAGGACTATTGTTGGGCGCCATTATTGCAGACATTTCTTGTTTTTTGTAACGTAAAACTTTAATTGAATATAATAAATCCTTCTTTTCGTAATAGTTAAAGAATTATAAATGATTTCATTATTGGAACTGTAAATCAAAAGACAATGCTATTTTTAATGACTATCATTGGGCGCCAATGTTACACGAACAAAAATATCTTATTTTTAGTAATAGTTACAAAAAAATATCCATTAATCTGCTACTTATTTAAAAACTGCTTTTTTTTTTAATTAAAAAAATAATCGTGATTCTTAAAATGAAAAGCATTTTTTTAAATTTCGTATTAGGCGTCAAAAATCAAATTAATCGCATTAAATACTCTTTCTAGATTGCTTATTTTCTTTCATTTCAAGCATGTTGTTAAAAATGAGGTATAAAGCTTCAAATCTATAATTTTGCTTGCAGGCTTCCCAGGGTTTTCAGGTCAGTGAGTCCCTGTCCTTCATGCACTATCATTGCTTTAATGTCACAATGTTTTTATTTCGTAAGGGCATGACGAATTTGTATCATAGATCATAGAAATGTTAGAGTATATTAACTTGACTAACTTTACTTGACGGTCTAGATCTCCTTAGCAGGAGGTCATCTAGTTTGATACCAAATATTGTACCGCCAAGTAGTAGTGTGTAAACATGATTTGTGTTCCGGTTTGAAGGGTACTACAGCCACCGATATTACAGAGCTGTTGAGACTTACCATCGAATGTCTCAAAGTAATGAGCGCCAAAGCAGCGATGCCCTGGACTTTCTTTTGCTACTCAAAGTTCTGTGTATCACTGCATTGGTCATGGACAGGCGTTAACTCTTACCATCAGGAGAGCGTCTTGTTCGTCTTATTACTATTACATAAAAAAAGATTCAACTATATGTTAAAGTTTACAATGTGAGAAAAATCCGCACTTCATCATCATCATCAGCCTATAGAAGTCCACTGCTGGGCATTGGTCTCTCCCAAGACACGCCACTCATCCCGATCTTCGGCTTTTCGCTTTCATCCACCGCTAGCTGTCCTACGTACATCATCACTTTGTCGAGTCTCAGGGCGTCCTACGCTAAGTTTGCCAATACGCGGTCTCCACTCTAGAACACGTCTACCCCAGCAGTTATCGGTTCTGCGACAGATATGTCCAGCCCATTACCACTTCAGTTTGTTAATACGCTGAGCTATGTCTATGACTTTATTTCTCTGGCGAATTACTTCGTTTCGCATACGATCCCTCAGAGAAGAAGAGATCTTTCCATAGCTCGCTGAGCAACTTTGAACTTACGGACCATTCCCGCTGTGACTGTCCACGTTTCGGCTCCGTAGGTCATGACAGATAGAACGGACTGATTGAAGACTTTTGAGAAAAACCCGCACATATTTAGCTTAAATTACAACGTAGCCAACCTCATTAAGTTTGGTACATTTTGGTGGACAAACCCTTTTATTCGTTTCACTGTATAAATGATTGATGATGTTAATTTCCTTGTACTTACTCAAATTTAGGACTATTATACCCACAAAGCCTGCATACATAATTTGGTTATTAAACTTATTTCATTTCATTCAAGGTATATATTTAGTTTATTTCCGCTTAGCAGTCGTTTCAATTACAACAGTTGTTTCATTGCATTTGTTTTCGTTTGCAGCAATAGTACCTCAGCTTAGTTCCCAACATTGAGCTGGAGAAAAACATCGTGAGGGAACTAGTATGGTTGTAGGGTACTCTCTTGTACTGGCTAGCTACCACTTTCAAGTTGGAAATCTGCCACCAAGCAATTAACGGCATGTTTCGGCAACCTCACTTGATGAGCATTTTTCATTTCAAACTAGGTGTTTTCACCCATTTCAACCACACCGTCACAAAATATCAGATGAGATAATATGGTGAAACACCTGTCAACCATAAAAATATCTTTCAAGTAAGCTACTGCTAAATTCAAAGTAGTGTTATAAACAGCTATAAGATAACCTTATTTGTCAACCAATGCTGTTCGTACATACATTTTTATATTTTTGTCAAATATAGGATATTTTTTTATAAAAAGCATCTTAAGACAGAGTAAAGCTGCATTGCTTTTCACGATGCTGAGTCGTCATTGCTGTAAGTCGGATTACTTGTGTTTATGTACGTCGCTGCTGATGTTGGTTTTTATTTAACTCTTGTTTTTATCTTAATGTATATGATAGCCTATATATATTATATGCTATTATGTATTATGAGTGTTATTATTTATATATGTAAATATTTCGTTTTATTTAAGTACATCATTATGATTATTTTTATATGCTTACTAGGTATATGTTTTATTTGTATTTATTTTTCTTATTAGTGTTACATCTTCCGTCTGTTTGTTATGTTTTCTATCGTGTTTTTCTTGTATTGGTTGCCACTTGTGGCACTTCGTTCATAAGGTTCTTTTGTTCCCATTACTTTTTTCTGTTTATGATGTGCACAATAAAGAGTTATATCTATCTATCTATCTTTCTTTGGCTCAAAAAAAATCTGTTACATGTCCAATAAATATTCTGAACTCCAATCATTCTCTCGACTTCCCACCATTGATTATTCAGTAAAAGTCTCGTCAAAGGATCTCACGTTCTGACAGTAAAGTTTACAGTCGCCCGTTAATTCACCACGCGCATTAAGCGGTAGATAAAGCGCCGAATGACCTATTACTGTGAGCTGACGAAGCAAAAATCTTTGGGACGCATGATTGTTAATTAGGGTTTGACGGTTATTGGGGACTGTTTTGGTACGCTTTGGTATTCAGTATTATTTCTATTTAAATCTATTTTTAATGTATTTTCGTTTTACTTATACGGAACGTTTGATTATGTCGGATATTCCAACTATAGTGTTAGTCAGATTCAGTGGCCTTTTTCGAGAAGTCAAAGAATCGCCGTATATAAGAAAAGTCAATTGTTGTTTATCTTTCGATAATTTAATTATGTTGATGCTGTTACTGTTAGTCGCTTTATATGTTTATATATGTTCTTTATACATATAATTATGTATCTAAATCTATTTAACACTCGCTTTGTACATTATTGTATTAACCGTCTAAGTATTAGAATACACTTCCTTAGAATCTATGTTTATATGTCCGCGTTATTGATACACTCCGTCTTTTTCTTTTCCATCCTAAGGTTGCCTGAAAGAGGTTACTTTGAGCATTAAAGTCGCAAGTTGTTACACCTATTAGTTAAGTTAGGTACTAGCCATCGAAAGTCTCAAGGTAATGAGCGCCGGTGCCCCGGACTTTGTTTTGCAGCTCAAAGTTCTGTGTATTGATGCAATGGTCATAGACACGCGTTATCACTCTTACTATCAAGAGTTAATCAATCAATCGTGGCAGTACGTGATGCGAGAGCGCAAGTGCGTGTCACGTGTTGCGCTGATGCGTTATTTGACGCCATTTTATCATCGTCATCGTCTTTAGCATTTTCATATTCGCCAATTTTTAAGAATTAGATCCATTACGCGCTTCAAGTCTGCATGATATATTTCCACCCTGCACACTTTATTATAAAACCACCAGGAGCACTAAAAACTGTTTCATTGTTGATGATCCAAACTCGAACACGGTTTGATTTTCTTTTCATCATATGAACTATACGGTGAAGTTTCCTGCCCGAGTTACGATTCCTAGAGAAAAACAAACTAGTTGCCTTCAAGTCGCGCGTGAATCAGTTTCTTCTAAGTTAGCGTGCTCCATCGTAGACCGCATCTTCTTTTAGCAACAGGAAACTAGGCAAAAGTAAAAAAATGGCAGTGCCCTAGTTCAGTTCTGACAGTCCAAAGACCAGTAAACACACCCAGATTCACTATATATCTGATGAATTGAAAAAAAACTACTTAGTCTAATTTAGTTTGCGTAATTGAAATTTTCTTTGGCTTTTGTGTTAGCACTTGTATCTCATTTGTCTGATCGGTTTGCAGCTGTTCGTTTTCCATGTAAAAATTTTCCAGCACCTCTCGCAAAAAGATTAACCAACATTTTATAACGCTGAAAGCACGATATTCCAAGCATCTTAAATTATTCTCTATTGTTTCAGGAAAATTCCGTCGCGAGTTTCACCGATCCTACTTCAAATGCTTTTGCTGCTGCCACACCCCTCCCCCAGAACAGAACGGCACTTCCTTTGCCCCTATCGGCAGCTCGAGAGGCACCACCAGAACCGTTGTCAGACGAAACGACTCCTGCGCCAGCTACAGACTGACCCACCTCTCCCCTTCCAACCACAACATTCACCGTGACTACGTAAGAAACACGAACACCTCCTTCATAGAACAAATGAACGGCAACCGACGGCCCAAGGTCAGAGACGATTCCATCAGCGAATCCGCCACCAGGTTCACTCTAACCACAGATGTCTGTCGAGATTGACAGTCGGGTAAGAACTGCCCATGTCACAGGAAAATCGGACTCGGTTACATCGTAAAGAGCACCAACAGCATCGACTGTAAGCCTTATTACGATTGCTTCAAAGTGGATGATTGTATAGTAGATGAAAGGTACAGCGATACGGTGACCGATTATAGGGGAGAGGATGATAGCAACGGTTTTAAAGTTAAGTTTAATCGTAGTTTGAATAGTCAGGTTAGGGATAAAAATGTCGATATGGTGTATTAATGTGATACGAATTTAAAAGTGACTAACGTGATCGAGTGTCATGTTTCAAAAAACATTTTTTTATTTAGGATGCGTTTTGTTCTTCATGTGTGTTATTTTGTCCTGCCTTAAACAATGACAACCAAAGCCCTGATTCTCTAACTCCCTTGAAATTCCTTGCCAGAAACAGCGTTAATAACATTAGTTAGTTTGTTTGAATACAATTAAAAGATATTTTATTTTCAACTTCCTTCAAAACAGGAAGATGTTTTCAATTCGGTTGTATTTTTTTTAATGTTTCTTACAGATATCCCATCATTTATGAACTGATTTTTTTTTTATTTAAAAGGATATAATTTCTGATTTTGCTAGGTATTTTTACATTTTTATAGGAGCTATAAAAATGTAAAAATACCTAGCAAAAGTATGTTATCCAAGTACATGAAATTGCGTATTTTGCTTTATTGACTTTCGAGTGGTGTTCACGCTCACTAGAACAGTTCCAATATCCTCCGGCTTCATCGCCAGATGATGATGAAACCAAAAGGCAGGCACCGGAACTTCTAAAACAATGTAACCTTAGTGGAATGAAGTCGATTTTTTTTGTAAGAACTATACCTCTATAACTTGACAATGACATAATGAATACCTACCATTCCACGCAAACTCAAATTCCTCCACGGTACGTAAATGCGTTGCGAGCTCATGGGTTCGTAGCGAATAAGGGCCCACCACGTGACCCGTCATAAAAGTTTCTATAGGAGTAAACATGGCAGACGTATCTATTTATAGTATTGTCACGTTTCCGCGTGGGATAAGATAATGTGGATAACATTAACTTTGACTATCGCTAGAGGGACAGACGTAAAAAACTACGTCGAGTCGAAACTACGTCATCCATCCCACAAAGTCTCAAGACAAAATTCTTCAATCAGTGCGTTCTACTTGTCATGACCTACGAAGCCAAAACGTGGACACTCACAGCGGGAATGGTCCGTAAGTACAAAGTCACTCAGCGAGCTATGGAAAAAGCTATGCTTGGCATTTCTCTGAGGGATCGTATCTGAAACGAAGTAATTTGCCAGATAACTAAAATCATAGACATAGCTCAGGGTATTAACAAGCTGAAGTGGCAGTGGACATATCTGTCGCAGAACCGATAACCGCGGTGGTAGACGTGTTCTAGAGTGGAGATCGCGAACTGGCAAACGTAGCGTAGGACGTCCTGAGACTCGATGGAGTGACGATATAGGTAGGATAGCTGGCGGTGGATGGAAGTGAAAAGCCGAAGATCGGGCTGAGTGGCGTGTCTTGGGAGATGCCTATGTCCAGCAGTGGACTTCGATAGGATGATGATAATAGGGGCAGAACAAATCTGCCGCCAAGCGTCTAACGGCTGTGTTCCGGCAGTCTCACTTAAGAGCCAGTTTCATTCTAGGCTTTGTGTGTTAACCATCTTTGACTACACCGTCATTTAAGATCAAATGAGCCGTGGTCAAACAACTAGCCTGTCAAACATAAAATAAACAATGACAGGAGCGGTATAGCACCCTTCGTATTCAGTACCTACAATAATGCATTTAGGGTGGTGTTCTAATCTATAAAATTAAACGTGACTACCTATTCCTGCATAAGTACCTAAAACAAAAAGTGTTACATGACTGCACAGAAATAACTGTCCTAATTTAGAACTTTTAGCACTATGTTCTATATAAACTTTCTAAATACATTGTTCTGAGAATATTTTAGCGGTGGTGCAAAAGTGAATCTATTTTTGGAAGTTCTAACTTGAATTAATTTAAGTTTGAAAGTCAAACAATACTTTGTAACTGATATGTATTAGAAATAATGGTTTGATAGGATTTTACTTCGATTTCAGGCACAGACACTGTAGATAAAAGTTCAACTATATTTTCAATATCATTATGACTAAGTGTAAAAAAAATACGGTTAATAAAATATATAAAAATATCGCTAATTAATAACTTAGTGTAAAATTAGTTTCGATTCTGGGAGAGAATGTACAGTCAGTGTTAAATAGATATATTGTATACTGAGATGTAAGACGTACGTACGTTTTACACATTTCTGTTGTTAAAACATTGTACTACTATACTTCTGTTGTTTATTTAGGCAACTTGTAGATTTTAGAAATGTAAAGAATAATCCATCCCAAAGATTTTGTTTAATCGATAATTGATTTTTTTTATATCCTTATGTAAATAGTAAGTACATTTGTAAATAAGCAGTATTTTTAATTAAAATTAGTTGGTAATCTTACAAGCACACATCCATAAGAACATGCACCAGGATTCTAATTCTCTCAACTCAGATGGAATTACTTACTAAAATCGTGTACAGTATTTGTGATGTCATAAATAAATAAATAAATATAATGTTCATATAATGTTCATTTTGATAGTTCGTAACAAGCGCCTAACACACCTCGTTGCGTTTTAAATCTGACATAGTCTGAATCTATTCTATTTATATTACAACTAGCTGCGCCCTGCGGTTTTACCCGCTACATGTTTTCGGGATAATAGCATATGTGTTAATCCAGGCTCTCAGCTCTTCTCAGCTCTTCTTACTTGAAGGTCCTGACTTCGAATCCGAATGTATGTGCATCCCAGTATGTACTAACTTTAAACTGTGAAGGAAAACATCGCAAGGTAGCTGGAAAACAATAAAGCTACAGAGAAAGCTACGCTCTTGTAAGACTTAAGACTTTATTATAGATAAAATATCATAAACTTTAAAATGAGTATTAATAAATAGATGTAACCAAAGATGATCAGTAAAATATTATACGCGGTTACGCGGAGCGACTATACTAAGCCGGAAAGGGGCCATTATACTCAACATTAATTACATACATTTTTGCAATGAGACCAACCTTGAAATTACAAATAAGTCATTTACTTCAGAGAAAATGTATGAAAGAACTTTTTTTCACGATTTTAAGGTTATTCTCAATAAATATTGTTTTAAGTTCAAGTTATTATGATTGTGTATAATTAATTCTTTCCGATACAGTAACAGAGGGTCTAGATGAAGGAACATTCGATTAGCGATAACGCTAATTGGAAAATAAAAAACGTCTTGTACGTTTTTTATTGACATAAGCTATCATTTCACGTTTTTCCATTAGCGTTATCGAATTTCGAATATATCGAATGTTACATAGTCTAGGCTCTTAGGTATCGCTTCGCAAACCTCTGTAGATAAGACGTAATTTTAAGAACTTTAAAATCATTGTATCTACTCTTTTCTATTGTTATTCTAAGGATGTAAAAATAAAGTGAGATCTACGATTAAACGAATTTTATTTACATTAATACGAATATTCATAAGCCTCTCGAAAATATACAGGAAATGTATTACCAGAATACAAATAGCTGTAAGTACAAGCTACGTATTACATGACTACTTTTTTTCATCCAAAAACGATTTTTTTATGCCTCAGATGGCAATCAGTTTTGCCCAATGGTAAGCAATCAGCGTCGCCTATAAATATCTGCATTACCAGGGGCACTACAAAAAGGTTCTCCTCTCACATCTTTTCATCTTTTAAGATTCTGTTAACACGCCTGTTGAAGGATCCAATGTTGCAACTCAGTGGGAATACATACGGACAAAGAGCACTTTTTTAAAATGAATTATAGGCTTGCGTTTGATCGCCATCTCACCTGATGTTAAGTGAAGATGCGGTCTACGATGGAGCACGCTCACCTAGAAGAAACCGATTCACTCGCGACTTGAAGACACACAGATTGTATCTATCAGGAATCACACTCGGGTAACGTATTCCACGCTTTGGCCGTTCGAATATTATAAGTAGACTCAAATCCTTTCGTACTGGTTTTCAGAACGTCAGCTATGAAACGATGTCGCTTTTTCGAGTTTCTGGCCGTCCGATAGAAAGATGGGCATGGGGGAATTAAAGTATGCAGACCCGAAGCACACTCTTCAAAATGAATCCGATAAAAACCAACTAACTAGCAACCCTGTAAAGATGTTCAAGACTATGAAAGTTACCTTGAACAAGGGAATCGTTGCAGATGAGTCAAAGAATCATTCCGCAATTTGCAAGCGTATAGCAAAAATGATCATATTAATAGCACAAATTGGGGTATCTGTACATACATTGGTAACAATATGCAATTACAATGCATTAAAAAATGTAATATAGCAATATTACATTTTTTAATGTCAGTAATAAAAGCTTTTTGAATTTGAATAAATTTCAATTATTTGCAAGTTTATAACACATAAAAACAACAACTACACATAAAACTGTAATAAAACACTCCATCGGCCATTTATTTTCGTTTGGGTA
This sequence comes from Biston betularia, assembly GCA_905404145.2. Classification (NCBI taxonomy): domain Eukaryota; kingdom Metazoa; phylum Arthropoda; class Insecta; order Lepidoptera; family Geometridae; genus Biston; species Biston betularia. The sequence goes on from FR989884.1 coordinate 1,841,772, forward strand.
ACAAAATAACATTTTCCGGTCCGTGTTGCCAGTGCCAACATATAAAAGTGTCCATCAAAAACAACCCTTGAGCGTATGGCACGCAATCACGATGCTTTATGAGGCAGTTAAGCTACAATTTTACTGCTAGATTTTTCATTTCCTCACATATTTGCGTGTGGATTTATGTGGACTTGTTCAACTATGTACGTAATTTGTTTTTACCTACTTGTCTAATACAAAATTGGGACGCCACTTGCGCCAGCACTGTCGCCGGCAATCATCTAGGTCGGTCCGTCTTCTCCTGCGGCAGCTGCAGAGGATGCTGTTAACCAGAAGCGGTGCTGTTGTACGCTATACGCTGCTACGCTGTATGCTGTTTACGCTGCTTTGCCGAAGAGCGATGCGATGGAAACGTAATGTGTATTTTAATTAAAACAACAGAGAAACGCTTTTCTAATCAAACCATTTATTTGACAAACGACGCTCACGAAACAAAAGACCATCGGCGAACCTCACGGCACAAAACGTAACAGGCCACTTATAAAAAGTATAAAAACTTCTTGGTGTACATTCACCACAAATGGGACACTGGATTAAAGATAACGGTGGTGCAGTGCAGTGGTATATTGCCATCCAGCATCCGTGGTCAGCGTGATAGGCACTTTTATACCTGGTACAGTTCCTTAACTGTACCAAGTATAATTCTCTTGGGTTAGTTTACTGACTGAAAAAAAAACCATTCTGTAATGTCTAACTAGTGTTTTAAAATCTTTCCCAGTGACAGTAATACACTCACTGTTACCCAGCAGTTTATTAATTATATAACTTCACCTAGGCTTTAAGGTCCGTGAAAGTTGCCTGGAAGAGGTCGGTTTACGCAATCAGGCCGCCGGTGTCGCATCTTGTTTAACATATTATCATAAGTAAAGTGAAAACGTGTCAAAACCACAGACAGTTTCCATTGCAAAATGTTAACGGCTTTGTAGGATGCATCGTCAATTGAAAGGTTTAACAGTAAATGTTCCAGAGCTTGATTAAAATTATTGTTTGTAAATAAAATAGGTTTACTTTGACCATCATCTCATCTGATGACTGGGGACATCTAATTTACGTGTGGCGTTGGGGTTCGAGCCGAATCTCACCTAATCTTACGTGGGCGAGAGGAGGTACCGCGGCAGATATCACGTGTAATTTTTTTTACCATCATCAGAGTAAAATTGCGAGAAAATTAGGTTAAATTAAATAAGATTTGTTTTTTTACTAAATTTAGAAAGAATGTATCTTATACGAATTTTAGTAGTTCTTAATAAAGTATATTATTATTCGATTTTCTGTGTCAAGTCTACATTTTTAGAAATATTAAACACTAGTCTACCTACACTAATTATAAAGAGGAAAGATTTGATTTTTTGTTGAGCACAATCTCACAACATCTCACCAGAGAGTGCGGGACAAAAATCGCTAAAATCACTTTACGTAATTAATGGATATATGATGATAGGGTCTAAAATGTATCACGCTTGCCTAGAAATTATTGACGCTCGACTTGAAGACACATAGATTGCATCCATTGGGAAATACCCACTCAGGCAGTGCATTCTCTGTTTAGCCGTCCGTGCGTAAACGTGGAATGAAAAATTTTCTAAAGCCTTTCTCACCCGTTGCAGAGTCCAGGATATAAAAGAAAAATTGAACCGAAGAAATGCGCCAGAAGCTACCTCTTAATTCCTTTTAAAATTCTCAACCTTTTTCATATTTTCAGAATCTTGCCCAAGAAACATTACAAGGGCCCAATTTATATGCAGGGTCATGGAAGGCAAAAAACATACCAAACAGCATTCCTGAAAAAAGGTACTTTGTCGCAAATATAAAGCAACATGCAGAAATATTTCAAAAAAACTTGTTTCCTAAATTTTTTTGCATTTGTTTTTTTTGTTGCTGAAGTTCAGGCTTACGTTTACTTGTTATAAGCTATTGTATACTTTTTATGCATAAATTTGAGAGCCTTATTGGCTCATTTATAGTACATCAAACTTTAAGAGCTGAAGAGTCTGGATTCGATTCTTACTCATGACAAACATTTTGTGAACTTTTGTTCTGTGTCTGAGTGTTTTATATTATCTACACTATTATAAAGAGGAAAGTTTTGATTGTTTGTAACGAATAGGCTCCGAAACTACTGGACAATTTCAAAAATTCTTTCACCGTTAGGAAGCTACATTATCCCCGAGTGACATAGGCTACTTTTTATCCCTGTATTCGTACGAAAACCGGAACTACGCGGGTGAAGGCGCGAGACGTCCGCTAGTTATAAATAATTATAGTAACTTTAATTTATTTTTAAATGTATACGTCCAAACACTGAATCATCCCAAACCGTTTCTATTTTGCGATGTTTTCTAGTTCAGGTATACCCTCTATATTGTCCATCTTCATCTCTACACTTGAATTAATTTCGGGCCGGACAAAATATAAACTTAATAGTTGTGGCGGTTAGGTGTAACGATGGTTAGCGCGGTCGGTTCGCGCGCCAGAGGGCGTGGGTTCAAACCCCAACCCTGAGCTGCCGGTGAAGGAAAACATCATAAGAAAATTGTAGGTCTAGTACTCGGCTGGCTAGCTACCACCCTCAAGTTGAAATTCTGCCACCAAACACATAACGGTGTGTTCCGGCAGCCTCACTTGAGAGCCAGTTTTATTTCAGGCTAGGTGTGCTTTACCACCTTCAACCATACCATCACCATCACTTAACATCAGGCGAGCTGTGGTCGAACACCTAGCATAAAATAGCCACATTATGTCACTTATCCTACACTCACGCTTATAATTCAGCACTTTTTTTATCGTTGACAAGCTTGGTGCTTGACCACAGCACACCGCATAGTGACGATGTGCATGAAGATGGTAGATCACAACTAGCCTGTAATTAAACTGGATCTAGAGTGAAGCTGCTCAGTCGAGTACTAGAAAGTGCCCTATCACCGTGCTATGATTTCCTCACGATGTTTTCCTTCACCGACAGCTCAAGCTCATTGTTGTTGTTTGAACCCACGCCCTCCGGCGTGAGAACCGCCCTCGCTAACCACTGAGCCATTATCGTTGTAAACTTTATGAATAAAATAAAAAGCCTTTTATTTCCTACTAATTTACCTACTTTACATTGTTTTTGAGTTACTTATCCAATTTAATTAATCAATCTTTTAATAGATACTCGTTTTATTATTAAAATCAACTTTCTAATTTATTACATGGATTAAATTTCAAGGTATAAATAAGTAAAGTAACTAAGACAAATGTAACATTTAAAATAATAACTACTCTAAAAGGCCGCTATCAATGGGAATAGTTCCCAATACGCGCCTCATTGCCGCGTTGTATGGCAATACTCAAACGCTGAGCAAAATAAAGGCCAGCGTTTTGTTCACGTGTGGCGTCGACCAGACGAGATGACAAATCTTTAAATCTTTAACCTTTAAATATTTTTTAACATAATTAATTAATAAACTTTGATTGCTTTACTTTAACTTTATGAATAAAACACAATACAATTTTTAAAAAAGTTTTATAAAAATGTTATAACGCAATATTTCGAAGAAAAAAAAACAATGCGTCGTCACGATTTTTTCCACGTTATTGCCAAAACTGTTAAAATCTTCAGGGTCATGGTTGGTGCAACAGATTTTTTTTTTTAAATTTACAACAAGACAAATTGCAACGTGACTATGGTATAGGTAACAAGAAAATCGATTAGCTTGAAAGGCAGGCTGGCGTCCAAATCGAACAAACAGTAGACGGTCAGCTTCTGGACAGTTGAGCGGTTAAGCCGGTAAATTTTCTTGCACACAAGCTTATAAATACCTGTGGAATAGTAGAACATATTATTATTATGGCAAATAAGGATATAATTTGCATGATGGTACTTTCTAGTACTCGGCTGGCTAGCTACCACCCTCAAGTTGAAAATCTGCCGCCAAGCATCTAACGGTGTGTTCCGGCAGCCTCACTTGAGAGCCAGTTCCATTCCAGGCTAGGTGTGCTTTACCATCTTCGACCACGCCTTCACTTAACATCAGGTGAGCTGTGGTCAAACACCTAGCCTGTCAAACATAAAAAAAAATTGTCGACATCTTCACTCCCAAATTTAGAATTTATATCAAAAATACTTTATGTCCCAAACGCCTGGCTCAGTCCGACCCCTAGATAATTATATAGATATACTGTACCGATAATGATAATTATTTAAACGCTAAACCAACATTGCACACATAGTCTGAGTTGCAATCCCGCTCTGATCCAACATTTCTCTACTTTAGTTTTTTAATTATTGTAATTTGTTTTGTGTGTTTGAATAAATGAAAAAACACTAATTTTTTTTTTCTCACCGACATGATTTTGTATTGACATGTTTAATTTTTTTTTTGTGTTTTGTAATCAATGCACTTGAATTACTTTTTGCAATCCGAAATAAATGATTTTATTATTATCATCGGTTAATTATTGTTATTATTGTATACTAAGTACGAGTCGGGCTCGCGCATGAAGGGTACGCAACCCTTCGTGCGTCCGACTGTTACCATCCCACTAATATTATTAATGTGAAAGTTTAGATGGCTGGATGGATAGATATTTGTTACTCTTTCACGGCAAAAACAACAAAACAGATTTCAATGAAGTTTTGTATGGAGGTAGCTAAGACCCTGGATTAACACATTAACTACTTATTATTCCGAAAATATGTAGCAAGTAACACCGCGGGGCGCAGCTAGTATTACAAATGCGAAAGTCTGTGAGTATGTCTCTCTTTCACGCAAAAACTACGGAACGGATTTGGATGAAATTTGGTATGGAGGTAGCTGAGACCCTGGATTAACACATAGGCTACTTTTTATCCAAAAAACAACTAGTATTAGATATTTGAACTAGCGGTACCTGAGTGTACTCCCGCCCCTACAGCGCAAACAGCAACTGCCTTTTCGTTTTCCAAGTAAAACTTCTCACATTCTACTCCTAGCATCATTTGTAGCAAAACATTTTTCAGTAACCAGCCCGCGAGAGCTAGACACAGATAAAGTATCACCTGAAAACAAGCAATTTAAATATATGTTATTAAAATATATGTTATGAGTTTTTAACCTCATAAATTTAAAAAAAACTTAAAATGGCCATACTGAAAAATTGAGTTTTTCGTTTAGTGTCACTTTTGTTTTCAACGTGCGATGTCTGTCCATACTGGACATAACGACAACCTAACTACGGAGTCAGCAACCTAGATTAGCGGTCGACGCCCGCGGCCGACTCAGCAAATCAGCAATATGGTGCAATCCACAAGTCCACACAGCAATAAGTAGTACCTAGTATATAAGCGGTTGAATATAAATAATAAATCAATCACAACTCAACCTGGGTGTGGTTCACAACATCGAAGGGGAGCTACCACCGCACCGTGGTCAGGTCAACCAGGCGACCTACCGGCCCCCCAAAGAGGAGCAGGTCGGATGGCGTAGGAGATATAAGAAGAAGCAAAGAAGAAGCAGAACGACATCAAGTGGAATGGCCGATCAACATCATATATGGTTACTAGGTTACTGGGCGAGAGTGTAGCGGGAGAGGAGACAAACCACACAATTCAGTTATCTTGTACAAAGTTTAATCAGCACTTCACAACGACTTTAGTTTATGAACGATTAGAACATTATAGACACTATTACATAGCTTAGGTACAAAACGTTCCGCTTAGCTTCGAACTCTGCAACCGACCAATACCTTCTCTCAAAGCAAGGATCAATGTTCATCTCTCCTCAACCAAAGCAAGAATGATCTCTCCCCCTCAACATTCAACGCACGGCCGGCTCGCTCCACACAGCGCCCCTACCGGCCAACATCCGCAACGTCACCTTCTCTCATTGGTTGAGTCAGAATACTTTACACGAATAACGACAAGCAGAGCACGGAACCAGTGTTACGTCAGAGGTGTCGCCATTCCACCTCTAGTCCACCAAAATTACGCAAAATGGCGCTAAACTAAATCAACATTAAAGCTACACGCCGACATGTACGAGTGTGTGACGAACTAGGTGTTTCCCCACAACTCACAGTTAAGTGATGGTGTATTAGAAAGAGGAAAGTTTTGTATTTTTGTATGTTTGTAACGAATAAACTCAAAAACTATGGACCGATTACAAAAATTCTTCACCATCCCTGTATTGCCACGGGAACAGGATCTACAAGGGAAAAACCACGAGGCGTCCGCAAGTTAAATCATATTAGTGGGATGATAAATGAATTTGTACGTACACTTAAATTTTCTCCAATTGAAATTTCCATGCGCAAATATATTGAAAGTCCAATGTTTGTCATGCCATGAATGGTTGACTCCATGGTGTGGCATAGTACCTGAAAAATGATTCAAATGTTTTTATCTGTTTACATTAATTAATTTATTTATTAGTGAATTTGTTTAGGTCATGATGGTAAAGCACACCCAGCCTGGAATGGACCTGGCTCTTAAGTGAGGCTGCCAAAACACACCGTTAGGAAGTCGTTTACGTAAGTACCACTGCAGTACTCAATATTGTCCTGCATTCTCGCACCGGGGGCCTGTCGACGGCCTAGAGTGCGGAGAATACCGGCTTACTTAGTATCAAGCGATGTATCAAAAATTCTGCCGTCAAGTAGTAGTGTGTAAATATTACTATGTTCCGGTTTGAAGGGTACTGCAGCTAGCGAAATTACAGGGCTGTTGACACTAACCATCAGAAGCGTCAAAATATTATTACTTTGAGACAAAAGTTGCAATGACCTGGATTTTGTTTCACTACTCAAAGTGCTGTGTATCACTGCAATGGTCATGGACATGTTGTTATCTCTTACCGTCACGAGAGCGTCTAGTTCATCTCATTACATTCACAAAAAACAAATAAAAAATTAAAAGTTTAAAACACCCTCGACGATGGTATTCTACTAGCCAAGCCCTTTCATTTGATAACCGTATTAGGGGAGTTGTAAAAAAATGTGTAATCCGCCATTTTGTGGCGGCGGCCATCTTGTACCGATTTTCATCAAACATACCTAAGAACACTCCCGACTAATTCACCTTGCAAACACACAGACAAAATCAAAATCGGTTCATCCGTTTGCGTTCGGAATCTACGATGCCACAGTCGTTTTTGAATAGATGCCTTGCAACTATTTAGTTTTTAAAAAAAATCTCTTACCATTAATTGAACTAATTTTTGATACGTCTCGTAAGCTTTTATTATGTTATTATAACTGTCAAAAATTGTATTAGCTCGAATTTCCTTGTCGCTGTCATCCAAATCATTACTTTTGTTCAGCATCTCCATCTCCTTTTTCCATATCCCCAAGCATGTTCTCAAAAGTCTCATCAGACTCGTAGCAAACAATATATTTATCTCCAAGCTAGCAAGCAACACAGTGTAGACAATATCAGTGGGATCAGAACCAATTCTACGAATCATAATGTCGAAGACATAGAAAACAATCTTATAAATTATACTATAAATCATATAAACAATAAGAATATTACGATTCCAGAGAACGATGTCGTTAAATTTTACAAATTTGAAATGGTTGTAGAATTCTTTGATTTTCAAAACAAAAAATACGTATTGTTCACTCATTTTGATACTCGACACTGTCACCAAAGTGTAGGTTATCATGAAATAAATAAAATTGACATTATAAGCCATGAAAATCATGAAAGTGGAGTTATTACTTGCTTCTGTATATGTTTTGTATAATCTGTATAAAGTAAGAAAGAAAATAGCAACTACACCAAAAATTGATTGAACATTAAAAAATGTGCCCTTCGGTGTTATGTAACCACTCTTAATACTATACTTAGGGCAACAGCAAATGAGCATTAAAATATAAAACGGACGAAATATTGCTTGGAAATGTTCGTCCAATTTGTTATTAATCAACACTTCTTTCTGAGGAAAAACTATTCTAATTTTATTTCTTTTTCGTTTTACTACAGATTTAATGAGTGTCATGATAATATTTTACTTAAACCACGACTGAAAGTTTAAAACATGAAGGTCCAACTGGACGTAGTAGAGTTTTTAATAAGTTCCATTCTATTAAAAAAATTAAAAACAGTAAACATTTTTATCAAATTGTTTCATTTAGATGGTCAAGTCTTTACAAATACAAATACAAATATTTTATTGATAGCACCAGTGTTACAAGTGAACATTTTTGACTTTATTGACATACTAATTAATTTAAGTGAATTCGTCGTTCCATTTCATTTGGAACAGATAGTTATCGATCTTTACGAGACGTTTGCATAGTTAGGTCAATGCAAAAGCTGTTACTTAAATTACTTCTCATCAGTTACTTGTTTTAACATTATCTATCAAAGAGTATATGAAAGGTTCATCGGTAGGAATGGCACTTCTACTCATCATCATCTGCTTTTTCCACCGACTACAGGGATAGACGCTGCAACGGGAAACATCATGTGAGTTTGGGGTCAGATGGCGCTGTGTGTAATGTCCTACGATATTTATTTAGTTCTTAATTTTCTCGTAGTTGAGTAAAGTTTGATAAACGGCAACTTGGCTAGCGGCTTGACCTTTTGCTCATCTCGCAAACAAAAAAGGCCCCAGCAACGGGCGTCGGGCAGGGCTGTTCCGAAGACGTCGCGACATGCTTTACGTGTCTGATAAATAAGTACTGATACTAGTAATTGAGTAAATTAGTCTTGTTGTATTTTCGTTCTTGGCATCGCACTTTGTGCGTGTCTTATATTACATATTAGAATTAATTAAAATAAATCTTAGTCACAGTCAAAGTCATACAAAGTAAATCCCGACCTAGTCCATTCTAGTAAAGAAGTAGTGACTTTACTAAAGTTTCTACGGCGTTTAGGAAGCTATTTAAAAATTAAAATACCAACTAACTTTAACTGGAATTTCTTATGTAGGTAATGACTATTAGGCTATTCAATATTTTGACGGTAAATTGTTACAGCAGTAAATGTAATAATTATAGGAGCATCATAGAGGCAATTTTGTTAATCGTCATTATAAAAATTCTGTACATTCTAAACATTTTTGGAAGTGCTAATTTCGTAAATGTAGTTAAAAACCAGCCGAAGAGTTGAGAAGTAAAACATACAAGAATAATAATAATGTAACTCTTTATTGTTCACAACAATTAAACACTAGTGGAACGATTGGCGGCCTCATCGCTAAGAGGGATCTCTTCTAGGCAACCTTAATTAAGTTAAGGACGGGGTGTGTTGACAAGTGAATTGATTAGTCAGTTAAGAGGGAACGCTAGTAGTGTTTTTCCATACAAATGGATTCCATATTTTTCCCCCCTGGATAATGCTTACAGATCAATATTTTTTTGTCATAAAATTAATTAAAATTTCTTTTTTTTTCTACCCACTAATTACATAAGAAAATATGACTCTTCAAAATTTGTAACAGATGTGCTTTTTATATCAACATAATTAGACGACTATACAATAAATTTGAAACATTTTTAAGAAAAAGAAAGTTATTTTTTAAGGAGAAATCATATAAGATACTAATCCTCAATTTAGTCAAAAATTTAGCAAGGGAGGTTCAGATTAATAGATACGTATATATAACTAAGGAAGTAGTATTTTTCGATAATGTTATCGAAAAATACACACACACAGGGACTATTCACACATATATAGACAGCTTGTCTGTTTGGGTGCAGCGCGATGGCAATAGTTTCTTCAAATAGTTAGTCCTAGTGCTTTTTTAATACCTATTTTTCAAATTACGCGGGACCAGCGTTATCTCTTAAGAGTTATCCATCACCACGATACACCTTCCATCTCGTGCTTTACAACTAAGCTAAGATCTTGACTGCAAATGACCTTGTTTTACGACCTAGACGATTATTGAAAACTAAAAGATCAATAAATCTACACTAATATTACAAAGAGGAATGATTTGTATTTTTTTTGTAACATATAAACTCAAAAACTACTGAACCGATTTCAAAAATTCTTTCACCTTTGAGAAGATACACTATCCCTGGATGACATAAGCTACTTTTTATCCCTGTATTCGCACGGGAACGGGAACTACGCGGGTGAAACCGCGAGGCATCTACTAGCTGCTTACAAACATACAAATATCCAAAAATACAAATCTTTCCTCTTTATAGCAGATTAGTGTAGATTTGGTTTTTACAATAGACAATTTGTTTTACAATCTAATAGGTATGACATTACAAGAAGATAAATTGCAATATGACTATGGTGTAGGTAACAAGAAAATTGATTATCTTGAAAGGCAGGCTGGCATCCAGATTGTACATACCATAAACAGTCAGCTTTTGAACGCTAGAGCGATTAAGTTGGTAAATTTTCTTGTATGCACGCTTCTCAAAACCTGTGGAATAGTACAACAGATGAAATGGCATAATAAAGAAGGTGCAAAATTCAAAAGACGCAGTGAAGTTAAAAGTAAGTCTATACACAAGAGTTAATAGACTAACACTTTAGAACGTTGATGGTAGTACAAAAAAGATAGAAATCGGAATAAGTATAAAGAGAGAGATTTAAAGATGAAACTTTACAGATGAATTAATGAAATTAAACCAATTCAAACGACCATGTGGAGTGGTGCTGTGAAAGGTTATAGCAAAGTATGATAGAGGGCAACCATTAGCGGTATATATTCTAAAAGGCGGCGAAAATGGGGTATACTCCTTTAAACCGGAAAGAAAAAGCAACAAGGTGGAATGAAAATTTGAAAAACTGCCGGCGGAAGTTGATAAAATCTAAAGCACTGGTAATATTACCAGTGCTACGGTACACAAGACATTACGCAACAGTTATTGCTCGAAGATCAAAGGAAAGTAACTGGAAATTGGTATACAAACATTTGCTTGAACAGAATCTTAGAAAAAGGTCGCGAAAAGCGTCCTTGAAGCAATATGGTCCTTCACCACGATAACGCGATAACACATTACGCTAAGGCAACGAAGGCGTATTCGAAGGCTACAAATGTAGAGTTAATAACATATTCATTCCAATCAATACTCTTATTTTTAGTTCCAAATAAATAAGATTAACTTCGAAATTAAGTCTTACGAACCTGGAAGTGTCGGCGAGTACATTCAACGAAGCCTTGGAGAGATCCCTAGATAAGGCTGGAGCTATTTTTACAATGGTTTCAACTAATGCAAAAATGTATTGATTGTAAAGACATGTACCTATTTCAAAAAAACAAACCGAGTCCTCCGTGTTTATTATAAACTAGCTGACTGCTAGGTCTCTTCTCATTTTGAGAAGAATAAGGACATAGTCCACCACGCTGGACAAGTGCAGGTTGACAGACTTTCGAGAACTTTTTTTTAAGAATTTTTGGACATGTATGTTTCCTGACGATGTTTTCCTTCATCGTTTGAAATAATCGGCAATACGTAACATAACATAGAAAAAGCTGAGGTGCGTGCCATAAAATTTGAACCCAGGACCTCCAGATTAGAAGTCAGACGGTCTCCAACTAGGCTGCCGAAACTTCAAAAAACAATAAATACATCACAAATATAAAATCCATTCTTATCTATTAGAATCTAGACACTTTCAGTATGCCTTACGTATGAATTGACTAACCTAGTATCGGCAGGTCATGTAATATTGTCATTTCGGAAGTCATATAATGTAGTGCATTTAAAAATATTTGAACTAGAGATACCCGAGTGTCCCGCCCCTACAGCGCAAACAGCAACTGCCTTTTCGTTTTCCAAGTAAAACTTCTCACATTCTACTCCTAGCATCATTTGTAGCAGCAAATTTTTCAGTAACCAGCTCGCGAGAGCTATAAATATATAAATGTTCGCCTGAAAATAAGAAATGTAATAAGATATACTAAACACACCACTAATAGATAAAAAAGAAAGAATTTTGTAATTTTACTACAGAAACTGACGTAGTTTTGACACGTTAGCGTACAAAGCAAGATAGACCACATGCACGTTGTGAATGTGGCTGAAATTATAGTCGTGGTATCCGATATAATTAAACGGGAGTACTCCCACACAAGTAAAACAAAAAGGCAAAGAAGCATAACATCGAAAAAAGGTGACTGAAAAACCATGGACCGGCACAAGCACACAACAACAACAAAAAACGGTGATCAGTGAATACCAAAAGCAGATAAATTATAATAGAAAACATATACAAATGGTAAATGAAATTGTACTTACAATTTTATCACTAATATTTTGTTTTTCTGAAATCTCCATATTTAGAAATATTGATAGTGCAATGTTTGTCATGCCATGAAGGGTTGACTCCGTGGTGTGGCATAATATCTGTAAAAAAAAAAATTATGTTCACTGACGTCGTGTCGTGTGTGACATTACCGCATGGCTAAAAGTAAAAAGGGAAAAAGAAAGTATATAGATGATTGTCAAACCAATTGGTATTAAATACTTTTTCTCTCTTTTTTTTTTCTTTGGTTTTGGTGTCGCGTTTTAGCATTTGCCAGTGTCAAGTAATTATATATTTTCAAGTTTCAAAAGTTAAATAAGTGCCATCGTAGCTAGTTTTAGTCAAAGTCGTCTTTGTCAAGTCCAGTTCGTGTCAGTTAATTCCAGTCATGCTTTAGTAAAGTAGTGGCAACTTTACTACAAAGCTTCGATGAAGTTTTGGAAGCAACACGAAAACTCATGTTTCACCACATTATATCATTTTCCCACACTCGCGCTTGTAATTCGGCACTTTATGAATAAAACACCACCATTTTTATGCATAAACACTCGACAAAACACTAGTTTTGGAAAAAAATACAACGGAGCGACACGACTCTTCCCGCGTTCCCGCCAAAACCTTTTCTCTCTTTACATGCTTTAATTTAATTTTCATTCCCCCCCATCTTGAAAAGAGTATTTTTGCTCTTCGGTATCTGAGTGCAAAAGTCGTTTTTTCCGCTAGAGGATAAAGTAAATTTGAATTTAGAACATCGTGTGCACTAAGTTTGTGAATTCAAAACATCATTAAACCTATTTACTTTTACCTCCATGGTGCCGAATTTGTCATACAACTTTTTTTAAATTTGTTATATACTCAGACTCGGAACCTCCTTGGTGTACATTTTTTTGCATTTAGTCATTTCCTCGCTAAGGTGGGATGAAAAGTTACGTGTTGCACTCGAGTGCAAAGATTTTTCACCGCGTGCTCTTTTGATTCCCTCGCTAATACTCAGGATTTTTGAATCCTTCGCCTATTCGGTCATCAAAATTGAGCACGCGGTTAATAAGCAACTTTGCACTCTTGTATAACAAATAACTATAGCAATGTTTATTAGTAAGTGGTCCAATAACAAAAGTTGAATTCCAGTCGCATCATCTTAACATTTCGAGTTGAAATTTGATAAACTGGTGCAGTTCTAATGTTTTTTTATGGCAAAAAGATCTGATTCATCAATAGCTCTGAATAATGATGAATGAAAAAGTTATCATCGAACAGCACGGACACAAAATTTTGTATAATCCATTCATTTTGATTGTCCGTTTTAAATTGTACAATTACTTGGCTGCACATAATTTTATCTCAAAGGTTATGTAAAAACAATGATATTACTATTATTTTGTATTCGCATGAGGGATCAAATCGTGTCAAAGTTATATAATTAAGAACAAACAGGCGTGAAATTTTACATCTTTTTATACCATTTTGTGACTAACCTTGATAATAACTTTTCAATTTGTTCAAATTTGTGAGATGAGACTTTATCTTTGTAACTATTTTGTTTATTATTGGTATTGAATTGAAATGACTGTCCTGTCAGCTTGTTTAGTAGAATATCAGCTTCAAGAGCTATAAGGCGTGGGTTCGATTGTTCAGGACTAACATTTATGTGACGATAAATGTTTGTCCTGTGTTCTGTTCTTATGTTCTGTTGGTATTATAAGTACCTATGTATTTACAATAAATAAGTATTTCTATCAGTTATTCGGTTCCAATACTACAAGCATTACTTAATTGATGGTGCTGTGCGAAAAGTTTTACGATATTTACTTATTTAAATTTTGCTCTCACCATTATTTGGATCAATTTTGGATATGTCTCATAAGCATTTATTATGTTAGTATAACTGTCAAAAATTGTATTAGCTCGAATTTCCTTGTCGCTGTCATCTACATCATTGCTTTTGTTCAGCATTTCCATCTCTTTTTTCCATATCCCCAAACATGTTCTCAAAAGTCTCATCAGACTCGCAGCAAACAATATATTTATCTCCAAACTAGCAAGCAACACAGTGTAGACCATATCAGTGGGATCAAAATAACTTTTATGATGTACAAGGTCTAAGATATGGAAGATAATTAAGTAAAAGATACTATAAATCATATAAATAACAAGAATATTACGGTTCCAGATAATACTGTCGTTAAATTTTACAAATTTGAAATGGTTGTAGAATTCTTTGATTTTCAAAACAAAAAATACGTATTGTTCACTCATTTTGATACTCGACAAAGTCACTAAAGCGTAAGTTATCATAAAATATCCAAATTTAACATACTGAGCCACGGAAACTATAAAGGTAAAATCGTCACTTCTTGCTTCTGTATATGTTTTGTATAATTTGTATGAAGTAATACATAAAAGGGCAATTATACAAAAAATGGATAGGACATTAAAAAATCTGCCGTTCGGAGTTATATAACCACTCTTAATGCTATACTTAGGGCAACAGCAAATGACCATTAAAATATAAAACGGACGAAATATTGCTTGGAAATGTTCGTCCAATTTGTTATTAATCAACACGTCTTTCTGAGGAAAAACAATTCTAATTTTATTTCTTTTTCGTTTTACTACAGATTTAATGAGTCCCATGATACAATTTTACTTAAACCACGACTGAAAGTTTAAAACATGAAGGTCCAACTGAAAGTAGTAGAGTTATTAATAAGTTCCGTTCTACTCAGAAATTAATGCAATACACATTCATCAAATTGTTTCATTTAGATGGTTAAGATAATTTTATTGACATATTAATCAATTTAAGTGAATTCGTCATTCAAGGGCATTTTAATCAATTTCATAATTATGAAATAGATAACTATCGATCTTTATGAGACGTTTGCATCCTAGTTTTAAGACTTCAACGGTTAAATTATTAGTCAAATTTTGTTTTTGACATTTGAGATAATATTTTTTGTATGAAAAATTTAAACTAAACTTATCTTATTATTCTCGACATCCATTATTGTATCTTGATTATTATTATTTTTTGACATTATTTTGATTGACTTGTACATTTCATTATCTAATTTGAATTAATCACTTATACATGACATGACATGCCATCGCTCACATTTGTACGTCTAAAGGGCAAAACACGATCACAGGACATAATGAAATAATCTATCCATGTATTTCAATTTATATTACTCGTGTTTTAACAAATAAATTATCTTTATCGTCAATTATCTTTTCGTAGCGATGATAGCTCAGTGGTTAGCGCGGTAGGTTCGCATGCCGAAGGGCGTGGGTTCAAACCCCAACAATGAGCTTGAGCTGCCGGTGAAGGAAACATCGTGAGGAAACCAAAGCATGGTGGTAGGGTACTTTAGTACTCGGCTGGCTAGCTACCACCCTCAAGTTGAAAATCTGCCGCCAAGCATCTAACGGTGTGTTCCGGCAGCCTCACTTGAGAGCCAGTTGCATTCCAGGCTAGGTGTGCTTTACCATCTTCGGCCACACTTTCACTTGACATCAGGTGAGCTGTGGTCAAACAACTAGCCTGTCAACCATTAAAAAAAAAAAAACTTTATCTTTAAAATTTAAATTTAATTTAATTTAATTCAGTCCATCAGAGGAGGGATATGAGGCCAGAATACTGGCAGCATTGCCACGCTGGATGACAATGCTTAGCTTTTGACCAAAGCGTTTTTGTAATTCTAGTATAAATTTTGTAAATAGTATTAATTTAAGGTTTTTTTTTATTTTATACACCTTGATTTTAATATGCGTAACAATTTCAGTTTTTTATAATGACATATTTTTATATTGACTTTTTTATCTGTATGTTGACATTTTTAATGATATCATATTTGAAATAATATTACGGAATTTGAATTTGGTATTACCAAAAATAAATTGTATTGAAACATCCAAATACATCGCCTTAACTTAATCGCGTAAGCAACAAGGAAGTCTAGAATGTTCCAGTGTCTATAAACGTTATAAGTGAGAAATGGGGCAGTTAGAGCTAATGACGTCCTTTGACGCTGCTTTCTCACATTAACAGGTTTCAACTTTCACGGTAATTTAATAATAACTAGCGTTAGTGTTATCGGGGTAGCCGGGTTTGTACACAAAATTTTGGAATTGACTGGAAAACGGAGTAAAATCCTTATTAAGAGGAGCTGGGTGGCATAGACATTTGACAGCCCTGTTGGCTCATTGGTGCATGCATGCAAGCATGTCTGCTTCAAGAGGTGTGGGGCGTGGGTTCGATTCCCACCTAGGACAAGCATTTTGTGATATAAAACCAAATGTTTGTTCTGTGTCTGGGTGTACTGTATGTATTATAAGTATGTATTTACAAAAAAAAATATTTAAGTATTCTATCAGTTATCTGACTCCCATAGTACAAGCTTTGCTTAGTTTGGGGTCAGATGGCGCTGTGTGTAATGTCCTGCGATATTTATTTATTTATTTATTTATTTTATAGAAAGTGAGAATGACTCGTGTTTTAACAAATAAATTTTCTTATCCATCCTCGGCCGCACCGTCGATTTCCATCTGAAGTTGGTGGCCAAACGTAGATCTATTGAATAAAAAAAGGTTTATAGGAAACATGCTCCATCTTGCATAGCAAAACTCCTTAACATCAACCAGGTTGTGGTCAAACGCAAACTTTTGAATTTGGCTACAGAGAACCAAAATAAATATGCTTAATATTTTAAGTATTTACCAACCTACGCTTCAGTAGGCATGTTTGCCTAGTACTTGTCTTGGAAGGTCCAAGCAAACAGAAAAAGACATGATTGACACATTTAAGTTTGTTTGCATGTATGTACGTATGTATGCTATGTAGGCATTTGTTTCAAGGCAAAACTTTGTGGAAATAAAATTATTGAGTAACCTATCTTTGAAGTCATGTTTAGGGTTTTTCAGACCCTATTACTGAGACTTCGCTGTCCGTCCGTCCGTCCGTCTGTCGCCAGGCTGTATCTCAAGAACGGCGATAGCTAGACAGTTGAAATTTTCACAGATGATGTATTTCTATTGTCGCTATAACAACAAATAATAAAAAAAATTAAGGTGGGGGCTCCCACACAACAAACTTGATTTTTTTACCGTTTCTTGCTCGATAATAATAACGGTGACAGGTAGTTTAGATAATGGTACGGAATCCTTCGTGCGCGAGTCCGACTCGCACTCGGCCGGTTTTTTTTGTTTTATCGCAAAGGAATTTGTATCATTTTAACCGCAATTTAGGCGGCCAGAAAAAGGCTAGCTTAATTTAGCTCTTATTGCCATTCTGGTTAGGCTATCACATCTAAGTGACACGATTGCGAATCTAATTGCACCGCCAATGCAATCGCATGGCGTTTTGTAATTACCTAACTAAACGAGTTTTCAATCTTAATTTGAGTATTTTTAACCGACTCAAAAGGAGGAGGTTCCCAGTTCGATTGTATGTTTTTTTTTGTATGTACATACATACAAAAAAAAACGCGATCATTCCGCCAATTATGAATCGATTTTGATGATTCTTTTTTTACTTTGTAGATCATACTTCAGAGGTACTCATATGAATTTTATCGATTGTTCGTTTTTGTTTTTGTGTTTTTATGTTGCAAAATAAAATCTTTTTCTTTCTTTCTTTCAAAACTAGCAAATACTTGTAATTTAAGTGCAAGTGCTAGTGTATATCGGAAAGACAACTAGTAGTGAGTTGATAATATCCCTAATGACAGCGCGATTGTTCCTTAATTCAGTTTATCCCACAAGTTTCCATATTCGATGTTATATTAATACAATATTTACCTCAAGGGAGAACATAACATTTTTGCTAACATAAGATATTATATAATACGTCACATTTGCCGCGTAATTTCGGTGCTGAATCACCGTACTGCTGACTAGAAAAGTGTTGTAACTATTTCATGATAAATACATGAATATAAATACTTGGGGTCAAAAAATATTGGCTGACTTTTCATACTGTTTCATCTAGACAATGAAAAAATAATGGCAAACTTTTCATACTGCTTCATCTAGACAAGGGGTCAGCAATTTACGGCACGCGAGCCGCATGCGGCTCTTTCCATAAAAAGTTGCGGCTCTTCAGTTCCATACACAAAAATTAAAATAATTACTTAAAGCCCGCACTCAGAAGTGGCATTGTTTATAAAAAAAGTACTCATTCATTCACAGTTAAGTGTTTCTTTAAGTTTTGGCGGGAACGCGGAAAGAGTCGTGTCGCCCCGTTGTATTATTTTCCAAAACTTGTGTTTTGTCGAGTGTTTATGCATAAAAATGGTGGCGGTTTATTCATAAAGTGCCGAATCACAATCGTGAGTGTGGAAAAATTATATAATGTAGTGAAACATGACTTTTCGTGTTGCTTCCAAAACTCTCTCGAAGCTCTATGGTAAAGTTGCCACTACTTTACTAAAGCATGATTGGACTTGACTGACACGGACTGTACTTGACCAAGACTGGACTTTGACTATAACTATAGCTGAGAGGCAACTTATTTAACTTATGAAACTTGAAAGTATAAAACACTTGACACTGGCAAATGCTCAAAATGCGACGCCAAAACCAAAGAAAAAACATAAGTTTTAGAATGCGGCGACATAATTTTCTCATATATTTTTTTTTACTACTTTTGGACACGACTGTACATGATTCGTTTTATGATATTCAGAGCGGGTTATGATCATATACATCAGCAAATATTTGATGTCTCCGCGATGTGACGCGCAGATTCTCAGCTCTATATCTGATGCTATATTTATGTCATCAAGTAGATGGATAACCGGGACGTTGGAAGTTTATGAAGTGTGTACCTTGCCTTTTGTGTAGAACGATTTGGTACGATTCTTGGGCACCGCTATATCTTCTTTTGTCTGATCACAAAATTGGTAGATACAGTTTAGTGTTGCAACTATATAGGTATATACTCGTATATCTTGACAGTCCCGTTAGCTCATTGGTAGTATATCTGCCTTGAGAGCTGTCGGGCGTGGGTTCGATTCCCACTCAGGGCAAACATTTTGTGAATAAACAAATGTTTGTTCTGTGTCTGGGTTTTCTGTATGTATTATAAGTATGTATTTACAAAAAAAAAGGATTTAAATGTATTCTATCGGTTATCTGACTTCCATCACACAAGCTCTGTTTAGTTTGGGGCCAGATGGCGCTGTGTGTATAGTAAAATAATTTTGTATTGTAAAGGCGAAAGTTTGTGAGTAGTTGTGTTTGTATGTTTGTTACGCCTTCATGCATAAACGGTAGGAGCAATTTTGATGAAAATTGGTATGAAGGTTGCTGACACATAGGCTACTTTTTATCTTGAAAAAATTTGAGTTCACGTGGGAGTACCGGGTAATACCGCGGGGTGCAGCTTGTGTAGGAAACCGCGCGGCGCGCGTTGTACTTTACCTTGTCTCCTTTTTAGGGTTCCGTACCCAAAGGGTAAAAACGGGACCCTATTACTGAGACTTTGCTCTCCGTACGTCCGTATGTCACCCTGGCTGTTTCTCAAGAACGGAAACAGACAGAACCTAGACAGTTGAATTTCACAGATGATGTATTTCTATGGCCGCTATAACAACAAACACTAAAAATAAAATAAAATAAATATTTAAGCGGGCTCCCATACAACAAACTTGATTTTTTATAGATAATGGTACGGAACCCTTCGTGCGCGAGTCCGACTCGCACTTGGCCGGTGCATGGAATACTATACATATTATAATAACAAACAAAAGTGTCAGAGTCTGACTTAATTAAACGTAAGTATTGAGTAATTCCGCATAAGTAAAAAAAAACGTGTCAATACCACGCTAGTTTCCTTATATCTATGATCTACAACCGAAATGTGATTACACCATTCAATAGCTAAAGGATCAAAGAATACAAGAACTCGTTACGTAGAGTGAAATTACCTACTTGAATCGTGAAAATCCAAAGGACTTCTTACTAAGAAGTATTGAAATATATACATGTACCTACATATTCACGTACAAATGGCTGTCTCTTTCATTTTATTTATAAAAACACAATTTATTTATTTCTTACGACTTTTTTTTTTTTTTTAATGTAAGAGTAATGAGTCGAACGAGACACTCTCCTGGTGGTAAGAGATAGTTCAAAGTTCAAAGTTTTTTATTCGCTCAAGATGTGGTTACATTTTTGATCTTAAATATATAATACTAATACAGCACATCTTACTCTAATCGGCGCGAATTTACAATATTCCTAATAGCTAAAATCTATATTATATTTATTAAAATAATGGACGACAAAAATTTAATTATATACAGTTATGGCAAAATTATAATCAACACGATATCAAATATTAACTAAAAACAAAATTATTAACTACTAACGCCTATCCATAACCATTACAGCGATACACAGAACCTTGAGCAACAAAACAAAGTCCAGGGCATCACTGCTTTGGCGATCATTACTTTGAGACTTTCGATGGTTAGTCTTAACAGCCCAGTAATTTTGCTAGCTGCAGTACCCTTCGAACCGGAACACAGTAATGTTTACACACTACTGCTTAGCGGCAGAATAACTGGTACTGCGGTGGTACCTACCTAGACGACCTCCTGCTAAGGAGTTCTACCACTAAGTAAAACTACAAAACAGAACATAGTCAGAACAGATACATAATTTGCTATATGCCCAAACGAGCATATAAAACATAACTATATATTTAGAAGCAGGGTTACTAACATTTTTGTTTTACTTGGTGGTAGATTTCCCTAGCAGGAGTTCGTCTAGGTAGGTACCACCGCAGTACCAGATATTCTGCCGCTAAGCACTAGTGTGCAAACATTACTGTGTTCCGGTTCGAAGGGTACTGCAGCTAGCGAAATTACTGGGCTGTTGAGACTAACCATCTAGTCTCAAAGTAATGAGTGCCAAAGCAGTGATGGCCTGGACGTTGTTTTGTTACTCAAAGTTCTGTGTATCGCTGTAATGGTCATGGGCAAGCGTTATCTCTTAACATTAGGAGAGCGCCTCGATCATCTCATTACTTTTACATAAAAAAAAATAATTAAAATCTAAGATATTTATTAATTGAATTTGAATATAAAGCTGCAAAAGTGCTGCCAGCATTCTGGCCACATATCCCTCCTCTGACAGACTTTTAAATTAAGTTTCTTGTATAAATTTTAAGATATTATAGTATTAATTAAATCTTTTCAACATCATTTTTAGTAACCTATTACGCTTCGAAAGATAGAACAAACATTTGTGGTAGGTATTTAATGTTTGTTCTGTGTCTGGGTGTATTGTATGTATTACAAGTATGTATTTACAAAAAAAAGTATTTAAGTGTTCTATCAGTTATCTGACTTCCATAGTACAAGCTTTGCTTAGTTTGGGGTCAGATGGCGCTGTGTGTAATGTCCTGCGATATTTATTTATTTTTATTATCATTTCTACTAATGTCATTTTGAGTTTAAAAAAGTCTTTAAAATAAAACTGTAAAATGCCTGTTTGATAAGTCATTTTTTAAATTTATTTATTTAGATAAATTACGTATATTCAGAAGAAAGTAATATTAGATTTATTATGTGGTTCGGAGAGCACTCCTCGATATAACTCGATACAGAATCCAATCAAAACAAAATACAGAGTAAGGGTGTGACCATATTTCTAAGCGAAAGGCAAGTTACTGGGCTGTTGAGACTAACCATCGAAAGTCTCAAAATAATGAGAGCCAAAGTAGTGATGCCCTGGACTTTGTTTTGTTACTCAAAGTTCTTTGTATCGCTGCAATGGTCATGGTCGTTATCACTGACCGTCAGGAGAGCGTCTCGTTCGTCTCATAACTTTTTACATAAAAAAAAAACAAGAAATAAATGTTGCGTGCTCATAAGCAGACTTCAACAAAAGAAAATTAACAAATTTTTAATAGAATAGAATATTTTTATTAACCTTATAACTACATAATTATGTTACACCAGGCACATCAAAATTACAATTTCATTAGCAAAATTATATAAAACATGTGGACGCCTCGCGGTTTCACCCGCGTAGTTCCCGTTCCCGTGAGAATACGGGGATAAAAAGTATCCTATGTCATCCGGGGATAGTGTAGCTTCCCAACGGTGAAAGAGTTTTTGAAATCGGGTTAGTAGTTTCGGAGCTTTTTCAATACAAACTAGCAAACAATCAAATCTTTCCTCTTTATAATAGTATAGATAGATAGATAATATACCTACTCGTAGATAGATAAATGGTCCTTATTTTAAATGAAGTCAAGATTTTTTTATATTAAATAAATAAATAAATAATAAATATCGTAGGACTATACACACAGCGCCATCTGGCCCCAAACTAAGCAGAGCTTGTGCGATGGAAGTCAGATAACTGATAGAATACATAAATACTTTTTTTTTTGTAAATACATACTTATAATACATACAGAACACCCAGACACAGAACAAACATTTGTTTATTCACAAAATGTTTGGCCTGAGTGGGAATCGAACCCACGCCCTACAGCTCTCAAGGCAGATGTACTACCAATGAGCCAACGGGGCTGTCTATTATTATATTTTTACATTTATTATCTGTCAAAATATACATATTTATTAACTACATAATTCACACGTACGTAATTTACGTAATTTGGTACATGTTTCTCATTACTACCCTATGTTACAATAAACATAATTTATTAATCAAATTAAAACAAACAGGTACTTTTATATTTTACGTTTTTTGTCTATAGGTACCTTGTATTTGATAATAAAATTGATTGATTCAGGCGTTACTTTGCGAAAGTTCATTTTGAATATTCAAGGTATATATTCAGTTTATTTCCGCTTAACAGTCGTTCCAGTTACAACAGTGATGAGGACTTAAATTTAACTAATTTGATAACAACTTATTAATTAAAACCCTAATCTTACTTAACTAAACTCTAACTTCGTATTTGTTCATATTTAAAGTTAATAACGTGATGTGAATAATGTATATATTATTTATATACACATTATTTGCATTTATATAAAATAATAGGAAGAACTAGGCACTCTCCTGATAGTAAGAGTCCTGTGACCATTGCAGCGATATAGAATTTTAAAGTTCAGGGCAACGCTGCTTCGGCTCTCATTACTTTAAGACTTTCGATGGTTAGTCTCGACAGCCCTGTAATTTCGCTATCTGCTTCCATCCAACTAAGTCACTATTGTCTATTCAAGACACGCAAGCAACTTTTCCGCTTACTCTGGTAGTATCGCCATACCTTTTGTACAGGTAAAATATACTAACACAATTTTCTGAAACATTCAGCAAAAGGAAAACGAATTTTCCACAACGTATCCGTGAATGTGACTTTCTTTTAATAAGATGTTGGGAACCATCAAAATTTGTTGTCGGAAAAATATCTTTCCTCAAGTTTGAAAACCTCATCAACGCATAGTTACTGAAATCAGGTTAAGCTCTGAGCGAACTGTTTATTAATTTTATTCAAGTTTTTTAAATAACAGTAACTTCGACTGTTTGGCAGCTTGCACAATGAAAATGGAATCAACAATTTCTGCCAAATTTATTTAAAATATCAACCTTGACAATTAAAAAAAACCTGAGACAAAAACATGTAGAACTCCACAATCTTTTTTATCTAAAAGTAAGGATACGATCGAAACGCTTGCCTGATGGTAAGAAGTAACACATGCCCATGGTCATTTCAACGGTACAGAGAACTTTGAGTAACAAAACAAAGTCCAGGGCATCACTGCTTTGGCGCTCATTACTTTATGACTTTCAATGTTTAGTTTTGACAGCTCTTTAATTTCGCTAGCTGCAGTACCCTACAAATTAAAACACAGTCATGTTTACATGCTACTGTAGATTATCTGGTATCTATCTAGACGACCTCTTGCTAATGAAATCTACCAGTAACAAGATCTATCAGGGGGTTTTCAGGATAGATACAATCTGGGTGCGTTCAAGTCGCGAGCGAATCGGTTTTTTCTAGGCGAGCATGCTTCAACCGTAGACCGCATCTTCGTTTAACATCAGACGAATTGTCAGTCAAACGCAAGCCTATGTGTAATACAAAAAAAAAGATAGAAATACAATTGAACGTTACCTACGTTACTTACGTTGTTACGTTTGTAGCGATGATAGCTCAGTGGTTAGCGCGGTAGATTCGCATGCCGAAGGGCGTGGGTTCAAACCCCGACAATGAGCTTGAGCTGCCGGTGAAGGAAAACATCGTGAGGAAACCATAGCATGGTGGTAGGGTACTTTCTAGTACTCGGCTGGCTAGCTACCACCCTCAAGTTGAAAATCTGCCGCCAAGCATCTAACGGTGTGTTTCGGCAGCCTCACTTGAGAACCAGTTCCATTCCAGGCTAGGTGTGCTTTACCATCTTCGACCACATCTTCACTTAACATCAGGTGAGCTGTGGTCAAACACCTAGCCTGTCAATCATTAAAAAAAAAAAAAAAAAACCTAGTAAAAACTTCAAATTTCAATAATTCACAATGATTCTTTACTTTTGGAACTTTAGCCAAATAAGGGCAAAGACCAAGGACAAAGTTGAAAAAGATTATAGGCTCAAGATTCCTGTGAAGCGCTCATTCCGCGACGTTAATGACAAAACTTTACGGATTAAAATACGTTATTTCCACTTGGAATGATTTGAAAGAACCATTACGATGTTAGAAAAAGTGTTTGTATTGAAAAGTGTTGCTTAAGTGTTAGGTTTTTTTATAAAAAAAAACTTTTTTTTTAAACTGAAATTAATAGATTTTTGTTTAGTATTTACTAATCACCAACAATATTGTTGTAGATGGCAGATTACTTACTTGGTGGTAGATTTCCTTGGCAGGAAGTCGTCTAGGTAGGTACCAACGCAGTACCAGATATTCTGCTGCCAAGCAGTAGTGTGTATACTTACAGTTTGAAGGAGTACCCTTCAAACTGTAAGTATAGCAGCTAGGGCAATTACAGGGCTGTTGAGACTAACCATCGAAAATCTCAAAGTAAGCGCCAAAGCAGCGATGCCCCTAACTTTGTTTTGCAACTTAAAGTTCTGTAAATTGATGCAATGGTGATGGGCACGCGTTATCTCTTACTATCAGGAGAGCGTATCGGTCGTCTCATTACTTTTACATAAAAAAAGGGAGATCTGCCATCACAGTCAGAAAAAGTCAGTCTAATGAAAGTAGAGATTTAAAAATCTCGGCAAATTCGAAAAAAATATCAGTATGGCAACCCACACATTATCTGGATAGCTGGAATAACCTAGTTTCCCTACAAATCTCACTAATATTATAAATGTGAAAGTTTGGATGGATGGATGGATGTTTGTTACTTTTTCACGCAAAAACTACTGAACGGATTTGAATGAAATTTGGTATGAAGGTAGCTGTGACCCTGCATTAAGAAATAGGCTACCTTTTATCCCAAAAACATGTAGCAGGTATACAGAGCTCCATAGCTAGCTGGCATAAGAGAAGTTATCTACTCCAAGAACGAACTACAAATTGTTTGTCAGTTTTTTTTTTTGTCAGTACTTGTATAAAGTAATAAATGCAGGTGAAAGGATGAAAGAAGGCATTGAGGGATGGCTCAGCATTATTCCGGCTGGTTCCAATTTCCCTCATAATATTCCGGATTCATGCGAACTTTCTCACAAACTTGACTTTTAAACTACTCCGGCTTTGAGATTACAAAGGGGACGGATTGCATTGTCTCGCTATTGAATAACTGCAAGTAAAGGGTTGAATTTAGGAACGGGTAAAAAAGTCGTTAATTTTTACTAACAGATCGTTATCTCTCATATCTATCACTCATCTAATAAATGAAGGTGCAATTGAAGATGTACAGTTATTTATCTAAGAGCCAGTTTCCATTCCAGGCTATCTTCGACCAAATCGTTGTTTAACACCATCACATCTAGTCTCTATTTTAGATTAGAGATTGATGATTACTGATGACTGTAGATTATAGCTCAGTGGTTACCGCGGTCGGTTCGCATGCCGAAGGGCGTGGGTTCAAACAAGGAACTTGAGCTGCCGGTGAAAGAAAACATCGTGAGGAAACCATAGTATTTTTTTATAGTTCACAGGTGTTTGACTGATGTTATGTGACACACCGTCACATGACATCAGTCAACGTCACCGTCGAAGATGGTAAAGTACACATAACCTGGATTAGAACTGGCTCTTAAGTGAGGCTGACGGAACACACCGTTAGATGCTTGGCAATAGATTTTTAACTTAAGAGCCAGCCGAATACAAGAAAATACCCTATAACTGCGCTTCTACACCACGTTTCCTCGTGATGTTTTCCTTCACTGGTAGCTTATCCTCATTGCTGGGGGTTGAATTCACGCCCTTCGGCATGTAAGCCAGCCGCGTCAACCACTGAGCTGAGCTACAAATTAGTTATTTTCTATTGTTTCAATATCACCAGATAAAGTAATTAGCTGTACTTATTCAAAAACAATCAGGAAATCCAATGCTTGTTTGTAATTCGTTAACGGCATAATTGTATGTATTTATAGCTTTGATTCCAAACTCCTCGGATTACATAAACGTTAATCATTTTGTCTTGTTTCGGCGAAAATCTGGAATTACTAATTAGGAAGGAAGGCTTCTACTTCACAACAACAACAACAAACGACACTTTTGATAACAACATTGCTGATGGCATCGAGCCGGTTTCTGTTGTATTAAAATGTAAATAGAAAAAACAAACAAATAGATTTATAGAAAAAAAAAACTAGTGTTCATGATATGTATTTAGTGTTTTTCCGCTTAAAAGTATCTGTGCACCGCGTGCGAGGCGCGCAGCGGCTCGCAGCGCGAAACTGGACGAACCCGCACGCGCGCTGTACTTAGCTTTGTATCCATGATGAAGGCCACCGTATGTGGGCGAAACTTTTTTTTAAACGTGAATCATCCCGCATAAATAAAACAAAAAATGCAAGAGTTACGTGCTTTTGTAAATGATACGCAAGCTCCAATAAGAAAACAGATACTAAGATATCCCTTTATTTTGGGTGTACCCTCGTTTTGAACAATATTCCGTAAAATTGACCCGCACAGGTTAATGGCGTGAAAGCGAGGGAAAGCAATAAATTACTTGAAATCCTTACTACCACCAGCTTTGGAGGTATTTACATTTGTATCTTGATTTATCTGTTAAGTACTTTTTATTTGTTACAAGGTGAAATAGCAATAATTTTCCGGGTGTTTATTTTTTTTTTATGATTGGACTGGATACTATGTCTTTAACGCCTAATTCATTTATAATTCACTTTCTATGGTCCCATCTGAAAGCTAATCTAATATAATTTCAAATAAAAAAAGTGTTTTTCGTATTAGACTGTAAATGATCTGAGGTAACGCACATACAACCGAATTGAGAATCTCCTCCTTTTATGAAATCGGTTAAAAACTGGCAACAGACTTTTTTTAATGTGATAAAGTGCAAACTAGCTACGGGCCGTTTTTTATGTGAAAAAGGTAAGTGGTCACCGCCGCCTATGAGCACCTGCAATACCCGGTGAAATTGTCAGTGCCTTACCTACCTTTAAGGACCCTATTCACCTGTCGTTTGAAGCTAGGTAGAAAATTCGAAGGTATAAGTCATTCCACATAAGACAAGTGCGCAGACAGATACAGAGTTATAAGAAAACCAAGTATATAAGAACTAACAAACAAACACGATATGAACGTTCGACAGAAACTAGTTTTTAACTAACTATAAAGTGCATTCAATAATGTAATATTCTTCTACATTTTTACTCCTACAGACGTCTTCCTGAATAAAATATGCAATTTCCTGGCCGCTGCAGCAATATCGTTTACAAGATTAGAGGCAAGCGTGTTAAAGCGGTGCGGTGGTCGACTGAAATTGCCGCGTTTGGACTAGTCATCGCCAATGTGCGGCCCGCAGAAGCTTATTTATGGACTTTCTATGTACGAGTGAAACGCTAAGACAGACTTGTGACGAATTCATGTTTAATATTTTATGAAAGAATTTATGTAATTCCAGAACTAATGAAATACGCAAACAAAGCAATAAATCTTTTATATTTTACGATAACTAATAACAATGAGTTGACATTGTTAACAAGCAGTGAGTCGTTGAAAAGTGACATAACATATTTTGGTAGATGCCGTATTGTATAGTGTTGCAATTAGTCTTTCAACAAAGTTTATAATTTTTTAAATTTTGCGATTTGAACACATAAATAATAATTTGCATTTTTTTTTTGCTCCAGGCGGGATCCGGTCATTGGATGGAGCTCAACGATCCGAAAGTCCTCTATTCATGAACAATGAACATTAATATTTCAGAATGATTTGTGATGCAATTAAAATCAGAAAACATCGTTATTTTAACCAAGATGGATTTAGGTTATTAAAATATCATATTAAATTTTTTTTATTTAGTTTATATTGTTTTGTTTTGTTTTGTAAAATATATTGTGTATTGTGGAAGAAGTCGGTTCCGGGAAACAGAATTCCTTGTCCGGAGTCTGACACATTGTATAATGTATGTAATTTAATTGTTATTTTTAATTGAATAAATTGAATTGAATCATTTTTTTTTATTTAGCATAAAAGCACATTGATAGATAACCTATAGGTTCCTGAACTAATTTAAAAGTGTGTCAGGAACCAGTGGCTTCTTTTGCTTATATATAAACTAGCCTAGCTATTAAAGGAAATAAAAATTTATCTAAGAATACCAAATTGCCAAAAATAAGTTTTTAAAGAAAAGCAAATCAATTAGTGTCATGGAATCTGAATCTGTCGTTTCAAGTTCTCGTTACATGGTGCAGTTTCAGAAAGGTCTGATGATACAGTTAGTGCAGTATGATTGGCGTATAAATGTACCTTTTTACTTATTGTTAATTGAAAATCTGGGGGAAAATTGTCTATGGGTTTTATATTGGATATACTTTGGAAAGTGCGCTTCAGATCTGCATGACCTAGTTCTACCTTGTTCATTCTACTGTTGGACAGCCAGGAGCGCTAAAAAGCGACACCGCTTCGTAATCACGGCTTCATGATTTACGAACCGCTAAACAATTGAATTTGCTGCCCAAGTGGGTGTTTTCTGATAGATACAAACTGGGTGCCTTTAAATCGCAAGTGAATCGGTTTCTTCAAAGAAAGCGTGCTCACCGTAGACCACATCTTCGCTTAACATCTGGTAACTAGGAAGTCAAACGCAAGTCTATTTGTAATTAAAAAAAGTTGTATAGTACCAAAAACATATCTGATTCACAATATTTTACAGCCACAAACCTTTAAAATAAAACAGTTGGGCAGTTGTGACGTACACCAAGTTTATTTACAAAGTGACTTAGATTTAAACTTAGTATTTTAATAAGTTTCAAGTTTTATTAGAAGTAAATAACAGATAGAAGTTAATGAATAGAACAGTTTTTAAAAATTTTACTTTTATTCTAGAGTATAGTTGACAAACATGGTAATATACTTGTTAGTAGTACTATTAAAATTATACTATATTAAAAACCAGCCCTCAGAGATATCGCTCAGTGGTTGAACTACTAAGCGATATCTCTTAGGCACTCTCGAAAAAGCTATGTGACTGCGAGCGAACCTTATTACGAAGGCATGCGATGTATGGCCGCGTAGCTAATTAACGAGTGCCTAACATGAATCGCAATAAGCAGCTCAATGTGCGCGGCCAGAACTTCTTAACCGGTCAAAGCTTTTTTACAAAACCTGTTCAAAACCAGTTTCTCTCGCCATTAGATTGTGAACCTCCAAAATAATATTAACCGCCTTCCTTCTAATTAAAAATTAATGAACCAATTTATTCCCAGCTCGTACTGCTAAAGGTCTAAAATGTTTCAAATTAAATAACAGCCTTTCCCGTAAATTTTAATTTTAGCTTCACTGATGATGTTTGATTATTATATTAGGTTATTATCAAAGCGTAGATTTAATATTTTTGCGATACACGTGGGTATCGCAAACTCGCAACAATAACGCAACACTGCAGTGAAGTACAGTGCAGCGCAGCGCAGCGCAGTGCTGTGCAGCGTGGTATAGTACAGTGTCGTGCAGCACAGTGCAGTGCAGTGCAGCGCAATACACTGTTTTATTGATAACACCAAAGATACAATTAATATTCGACTTTATATAAAAAATGATTAGCAAAACAAAGGCCAGGGCATCGCTGCTTTAGCGCTCATTACTTTGAAATATTACATGGATAGTCATAACAGCTCTGTAATTTCTATAGCTGCAGTACCATTCAAATTGGAACACAGTAATGTATTATAAACACATTGCTTGGTGGTAGTATAGCTAGTACTGCGGTGGTACCTACCTAGACCACTTGAGATCTACCACCGAGTAAATCGAATTATCTCAATTCGAATAAGAATAGTTTGGCAAGCCTATAGAACGTTCAATACATCACCGGAGTAGATACCAAAGCACCTTTGCCAATACAAAGTCATGGAGCAAACACGACTTGCCGTACTTATTTGGCGTTTGGCAAAGCCCATAACGTCTGCAGCAAAGTTTGCAACTCAAACGATGGGGTTATTTACTGAAGCTCGCTAGCGGAGATTATAACCAGCGATGAAAAATAATAGACTGGTTATACAACGTGTAAAAACAAGAATTATGAAAAAAAAATACGATTTTTTTAATGGTTGATAGGCTCGGTGTTTGACCACAGCTCTCCTGATGTTGAGTGACGATGTGGTCGAAGATGGTAAAGCACACCAAGCCAGGAATGAAACTGGCTATCAATTACTTTGAGACATTCGATAGTCTCAACAACCCCGTAATTTCTCTAGCTGCTTACTTACACTACTTTGCTTAGTTTGGGGTCAGATGGCGCTGTGTGTAATGTCCTACGATTTTTTTTTTTTTTTTTACTACTTGGCGGCAGAATATCTGGTATTGCGGTGGTATCTACTAGATGACCTATGAGAGTTTTAATATAACTTTTAAATGCCTGAACAGTTTTGGATGTATGGGGTATCGTTTAAAATCGTCTTATATATGTATATGAAAACGTTGTATTTTTTGTTTCCTTGTCTTATCTTTTAATACTATGTATTTATTAGAAGAATATATTTCATGTACATGTATAATAATCATAACTTGCAACGTTTTTTTTTTAATTCAAAATAGGTTCGCGTTTTACCACACACTCTGCCTGATATTAAGCAGTAGTGTGGTCTAAGGTGGAGCACGCTTACATAGAAGAATCCTATTTACTCTAGATTTCATGACGCCAATATTGTAGCTAACAGGGAACACAGACTCCGGCAGAGAGTTCCACGACCTCGCTGTGCGAATGAAAAATGTAGAATTAAAACGCTTTGTGCGTACATGGGGAACATCCACCATGTACGGATGACGTTTTGGTCGCGTTTGTCTGTAGAAAAAAGGTCCAGGGGGAACCAAATTGTGCAGTTCAAGTGCACACCTTCCGAAATGTATCCGGCAGAAAACCGACAAGCTGGCAACACTACGACGACGCTCAAGGCTTTGAAGCCGAGACTCCAGTGAAGCGTCGTTGCCAATTAGTCTCCTGTCACGTCTCTCGATCGACTCTAATGCCTCAACGTATCTTTGTTATTTTTTCATTGGCGGACAAAATGTGAAACTCGGTCAAAGTTAGAATTAATGAGCCCATATGATCGGTTCCAAAAACATATTGCAAACTTTTAAATTACTTTGCAATAACGTATTCCGATATTTATGGTAAATTTATTTCGGTTCTCGCCATTTTTATTGCGAGCAAACTGCATGTATATTAAAATGAAATCGTACAGGGTTATAAACTTGGGGTGTAGTGAACCGAAAGGGGCCATTGTACTCATAATTATGAACAGCTTACAATACGAATTACTGAATGATGATATGAATGAATTACTAGTAAGTAATTA
This sequence comes from Biston betularia, assembly GCA_905404145.2. Taxonomy (NCBI): domain Eukaryota; kingdom Metazoa; phylum Arthropoda; class Insecta; order Lepidoptera; family Geometridae; genus Biston; species Biston betularia. The sequence goes on from FR989884.1 coordinate 1,873,905, forward strand.
TGATTTTTTTGTTATGTCATTCTAATATATTGTCAATTTTTTTTTATATTGACATGTTTGGATATTGACATACCTTATTTTGACACGTAATCAATGTTTTAAACCCCATTTAATGACATATTTAAAATCTTGAAGTGACTTGTAACATTGGTGTTATCAATAAAATATTTGTATTTCTATACGTATGTTTGTTTTTGTGTTACAAAATAAAAACTTGCTTTCTTTCTTTCTGTCCATGACCATTGCAGCGATACACAGAACTTTGAATGACAAAACAAAGTCCAGGGCATCACTGCTTTGGCGCTCATTACCTTGAGACTTTCGACTACTCTAAGGATTCCTTAACAAAGTATAAATAAGACTCATATACGAGTACGTATTTTATCAAAATTATCATAGTAACTCTTTTCGAAATATTTTGTATAAATATTAAATTAAGATTCTTAAAATACAAATTTAGCTCGAAAAATAAACATTTATTTCATAGATTCAGTACATTTTTGTCATCTTAAAATATTTACATAATAATATTATTATAAAAGTTTATTTCATTTAATTTTTTTTTTTTTTTTTTGTATGTAAAAAGTAATGAGACGAACGAGGCGCTCTCCTGATGGTAAGAGATAACGCCTGTCCATGACCATCGCAGCGATACACAGAACTTTAAGTAACAAAACAAAGTCCAGGGCATCACTGCTTTGGCGCTCATTACTTTGAGACTTTTGATAGAGTTAGTCTCAACAGCCCAGTAAATTCGCTAGCTGCAGTACCCTTCAAACCGGAACACAGTAATGCTTGCACACTACTGCTTAGCGGCAGAATAACTGGTACTGCGGTGGTACCTACCTAGACGACCTCCTGCTAAGGAGATCTACCACCAAGTTTGTCTAGATATTACATCTCCCGCCTGTTTCTTATGTTCTCTAGTGTATTTTTTCTTTTCTTGATTGCCTGGTAGAGATCGCTGTTAGCGATAAGATCGCCACTTGTGGCACTAGTTCATAAGGTTCTTTGTTCTCTGTACTCTTTTCTATTTATGATGTGCACAATAAAGTGTTATATGTATCTATCTATTATAAAAGTTTATTTGCTGTTTACATTTTATAGATATGATTTCTTCACACATTCATAGAGGATAGAGCAACCCGATAATATAATTTGTTTTTCTTCACAGCCAATTTACCTTTTCAAATGACAAAACATTCGGTAATCAATTAGACGAAAATGGAAATCCTGCCCGAAGTTAAACAGTAGCGGAGTAAGGCATGGGTGAAATGGGCCATCGCCTGCCGTCTGATAGTTTGTTAAACCTCGCGCTATTTTTTACTATAGACTAAGCATGCGTTTGGCGTGGTAAACATTCCCCACTTTAGAACGCATAAAAAAAAAACAAAATCAAAATGAATTTATTTCAAGCAGCACAGACACACCCATAATTGCATTAAAACTTCTTGCGTCGTTTTCAAAAACGTGTCTACAAATCCAGAGTAATTTGGTTTCTTCTAAATAAACGTGCACCATCTTAGACCGCATCCTTACCTAACCTTCCATCCGCAGACAACTTAAGGCAGTGTGATCAAACGTAAACTTAATTTGGATTAAAAAAGCGACGATGTGGCTGAAGACGGAGGACGCTCGTCTAGAAAATACCTTGTCCCGTTTTTCTTGAACAAACTATAATGTTATAAATAAATAAATCAATATCGTAGGACTATACACGCAGCGCCATCTGGCCCCAAACTAAGCAGAGCTTGTGTGATGGAGGTCAGATTACTGATAGAATACATAATTTTTTTGTATGTACATACTTATAATACATACAGAACACACAGACACAGAACAAACATTTGTTTATTCACAAAATATTATTTTGTCCTGAGTGGGAATCGATCCCACGCCCTACAAGGCAGATATACTACTAATGAGCCAACAGGGCTCTCAATGTTAGCACAAAGTTTATCTACAGCAAGAAGCTACATAAAATATTTTCTCCAGTCTCTTTTCCCTATATATCCAGGGCTATATAGATGTCAAAAAATGTACACACCATAGTTTTTAGTGGGTAGACTGTAGTAATCAGTGTCCCACATAACCTTGCATGGTGCCCCGATGCTGGTAGATTTTCCCTAGATAAAAAATTAAATAAAGTAAGAATCATTTTTTGCTCCATCAAAATACAGTCTTGCGCCGACCCTGGAGTTAAATTGACGATGTAAATCTTTGCTCAAATGGGTGGAATCAATTGTACTCGAGCACTTTGATTGCTAGACAACGTCGCAATGTTTACCGGTGTTGGCAATATTGCCTTTTAACGCGGCAATGTGAGTGCTCCAAATGTTAAATAGATACTGTTCGTTCAATTACAATTTTGTCCCATTGTTATTTAAATTTCATTAAAAGAAAGCGAAACAAAAAAAGGAAGTTGGTAAATAAAAAGTAGTTAATTCTGCTAACAAGTATTTTACTGCGAACTATGACTTATACAAGGTTATACGGAACGGTAGTTTTAAGCCTAAAGGAGGTACCTTGACTTTGACAGCCCTGTTGGTTCATTGGTAGTATGTCTGCTCCAAGAGTTTGAATTCCACCCAGGGCAATAATTTTGTGATATAAAACAATGTTTGTTCTGTGTACTGGGTGTACTGTAGGTATTTATAAAAAAAACATATTAAAGTATGCTATCAGTTATCTGACTTCCATAGCACAAGTTTTGCTTAGTTTGGGGTCAGATGGCGCTGTGTGTAATGTCCTATGATATTTATTTATTTTACCTAATTGTACTCATCATTATGAATAACTATTACTATGGGAAAAACTCAGAAATATTGATTAAAATCTCAGCTGTCATACATTTTATCAATGGTGCATAATATTAATACAGAACGGCCATTTTTTTTCAATTTTATTATCGGTCCTGTGCATAGAATTACCTCTTTTTAGCGTAGTCAGTTTTACTGACGCGTAACACTTTACAATAATATATTAACAGCATTCTTACTGCCTTAATGGATTCAGTCCAAATTGTGTTCATTCGATCGACTTGGTCATAAAGCTTCATAAATTAGGTACAGATAAAAAAATCTCGTTAATACGGAACCAATCCATACTCAAAAACACAGTATAAAAAAACAAATTAAAACGTCTCAAATTATCGTCAAATAAATACATAGGAATAAGTATAGACGGCAAGAAATCTTTATCGACATCCCAAGAATATTTATAATCTAACTAGCTGCGCCCCGCGGTGTTACCCGCTACATGTTTTCGAGATAAAAAGTAAGCTATGTGTTAATCCAGGATGCCAGCTACCTCCATACCAAATTTCATAGAAATCTGTTCAGTAGTTTTTGCGTGAAAGAGTAACAAACATCCATCCATCCCAACTTTCACGTTTATAATATTAGTAAGATGGTACGAAACCCTTCGTGTGCGAGTCCGACTAGCACTTGGCCTGTTTTTAGTTTGAATTAGGATACACATGTCTCGCCCCATTAACTAAGCCATAATTTCAAGTTGTACCTCCAAGGAACAGTAACTATCGTACCTATAAACCTGTTTAAAACTCATAAAACATCTCAGCCATGCCGTGAGTTTAGGGGATTTCCCTGGAAAATCATAAAGTGCGCAAGACTCCTGAGCTTAGAAACTGTGCTCAATACTTTAATACGCAGTACCTAATGTTGGCCTAACACCACGACGAAAAATCTTAGCATTCAAAGGTGTTTTTTTATGGTTGACAGGCTAGGTGTTTGAATACAGCTCACCTGATGTTAAGTGACGGTGTGGTCGCAGATAGTAAAGCACACCTAGCCTGGAATGGCACTGGCTCTCAAGTGAGGCTGCCGGAACACACTGTTAGATGCTTGGCGGCAGATTTTCAACTTGAGGGTGATAGCTAGCCAGCCGAGTACTAGAAGGTTGTGGTACTCTCTGCCGGAGTCTGTGTTCCCTGTTAGCTACAATATTGGCGTCTTCAAATCTAGAGTAAATAGGTTTCTTCTAGGTAAGCGTTCTCTATTTTAGACCACACTACTGTTTAACATCAAGCAGAGTGTGGAACGCGAACCTATTTTGAATTAAAAAAAAAGTACCCTACCATCATGCTATGGTTTCCTCACGATGTTTTCCTTCACCGGCAGCTCAAGCTCATTGTTGTGGTTTGAACCCACGCCCTTCGGCATGCGGACTGACCTCGCTAACCACTGAGCTATCATCGCTATCATCGTTTGTTAGATTGTTTGATAGCTCCTCTTTATAATAGTAGGTACCTATAGATGTCAAAACTAGAGCTAATAAAAAAAATACTTGCCTATTTCATCCGATATTACGTTAAACGTTGGCGTAAAAAAAACTACCTACCAATTTTTTTTTGATGATAATAATTTTTTTTTTCAAGTACTTAAGTTACTGAGCTTACTTCTATTGTTTCTAGAGCAAGTGTCTTCCAAGTCACGAACTATCGAACGTTATAGAATATAGACTTTAGAAATATGTTTCAGGTTGGAAATTGCCAATGCTTTCAAAACGACCGGTCCGAGAAATAAACCGACGCGGCGTGGCGTTGCATAATCCTCATATGTATGCAAAACTAAGAATAAATAAATACATATTGGAGGACATTTAACACATCGCCATCTGGCCCCAAATTAAGCAAAGCTATACTATGGGAACCAGACTAAATATAATACCAGAATAAAACTGGGGTTTCACGTGTTTTCACTTGAAGCTTATTTATCTTTGAAGCATTTTAAATGGTAATAATAAAAACTTTTTTTTTTAATTTATTTACTAGCTGCGCCCCGTGGTGCTACCCGCTACAAGTTTTCGGGATAAAAAGTAGCCTATGTTCTAAACCAGGGTCTCAGCTACCTCCAAACCAGATTTTATCTAAATCCGTTCTGTAGTTTTTGCGTGAAAGTGAAACGAAACGAAACGAAAGAAAGAAAATGTTTTTTTTTTATTTTGTAACACCACAGAACTCACAAAACTAACATCCATCTATCCAAACTTTCACGTTTATAATATTAGTGGGATTTCTTTGACATTTTGTACCGACAATGAACATGTAAAGATTTTTTGCGCTGTTTATTTTGTATGATAATCTAGATGTTTGACTACAGTTCACCTAATGTTAAGTGATGATGTGGTCGAAGATGGTAAAGCACACTATCCCATTAGTAGTTCCCATTTCCGTAAGAATACAGGGATTAAAAGTAGCTTATGTCACCCGGGGATAGTGTATCTTCCCAACGATGAAAAAATTTTTGAAATTGGTTCAGTAGTTTTTAAGTTTACAATACAAACATACAAAATCCAAAAATACAAATCTTTCCTCTTTACAATATTAGTGTAAATGTATAAAATGTATGTAAAAGTTTGGATGGATGTTTGTTAATCTTTTACGCAAAAACTACTGAGCGGATTTGGATGAAATTTGGTATGGAGGTAGCCGAGACCCTGGATTAGCACATAGGCTACTTTTTATCTCGAAAACATGTAGCGGGTAACACCGCGGGGCGCAGGTAGTTAAAACAAATTCCGTTTAATTTATCAAAGTATCCCTGCATGGTCATAATTTACTTCAATCTTTTCGTAACGAGACCTTTTCAAGGCCTAATTTAAAAAGAGCCTATTAAGGGCACTGATGGCGTATCATCATCGTTAAATGGACCCTTATTGAGGTCCGCTCATAAGCAAAATATTTTCTTCGGTAATGTAACCCAATTTAAATATAACGAGCTAGAAATGTACCGCCATTGTCGTTCTTCAATTGGCCTATTACATTTAGTTCTAAATGGGTTTTCAAATATTACAGAAACATAAATAAGTATGTTTTTTTTTTAATAGTTGACAGGCTAGATATCCGCTCAACAGTCGTTTCAGTTACAACAGTGATGAGGATTTTAATTTAACTAATTTGGCAATAATTTATTTATTAAAAACTTTATCTAGAACTAATTTGACATAAACTTTAAAAATATAATTTAACAAAAATCTAATTATAATAACCACAAGTCTTAATGTCCTCTTCTCTCTGCAGTAACCACTTGCTGACACGACAGAAAAGAGGATATTAAGACTTGTGTTTGTTAAATTATAAAAATGAAATGAAATTCATTTATTTGTTCAAAAAACATATACCTAACATAAAGGTAGGGCCACAAAAAGACGGAGACACACAAAAAGAGATACTATACATAATTATAATAACAAAAAAAATACGAAGAAACGTAAAATGGAAAACTATACCTATACTTAGTCTGGCCATAAATACTGTTAAAACTAAAAATAAACAAAATATTACATTTGAATTTGGAATCTGTAATTTTTATATGATTGTTCATTGTGTTTTTTCATTTTGGCGCCAATAAATTGTACAATATTTTGCGATATTAAAATGGAGTGGGGTGACAAAGAGAACCGAATCGCTGTGATTGCATTACGCAAAGTAGGTATGGAGCCAAATGCAATTTTTAAAACTCTCCATACGCTTGGTATTAGTCAAATGTTTGTGTACCGGGCTATTAGTAGGTACAATGAGACCTCCTCTGTTTGTAACAGAAAAAGATCTGGCCGTCCACGTAGTGTTCGTACGAAAAAGGTGATCAAAGCAGTAAGGGGTAGAATTCGAAGAAATCCTGTCCGAAAGCAAAAGATTTTATTTTGGGAGATGAAGATGGCACCTAGAACCATGTCGCGTATTTTAAAAGATGACTTAGGACTTGCAGCCTATAAGAGACGCACTGGTCACTTCTTAACTGATAATTTAAAAAAGAATAGGGTGGTAAAATCGAAACAACTACTGAAGCGGTACGCAAAAGGAGGTCACAGAAAATTTTTGTTTACGGATGAGAATTTTTTTACAATTGAGCAACATTTTAACAAACAAAATGACCGTATTTATGCTCAAAGCTCTAAGGAAGCTTCCCAATTAGTCGACAAAGTGCAACGTGGGCATTATCCGACTTCAGTGATGGTTTGGTGGGGTGTTGGCTATGAAGGAGTGACTGAGCCATATTTTTGTGAAAAAGGTCTCAAAAGGTATCAAAACATCGGCACGAGTGTATCAAGATACCATTCTTGAGAAGGTAGTTAAGTAGTTAACAACACCATGTTCAATAACCAAGTATGGTCCTTCCAGCAAGACTCGGCGCCGGTCATAATGCTCGGTCCACGCAGTCTTGTTAGGAAGCGAACGTTTCGGACTTCATCATAGCTAAAGACTGGCCGTCGTCTAGTCCCGATCTTAATCCGCTGGATTATGATTTATGGTCAGTTTTAGAGAGTACGGCTTGCTCTAAACGCCATGATAATTTGGAGTCCCTAAAACAATCCATACGATTGGCAGTGAAGAATTTGCCCATAGAAAGAGTGCGTACTTCTATTGATAACTGGCTTCAACGTTTAAAGGACTGTATTGTAGCCAATGGAGACCACTTCGAATAAGCTTTTTATATTTTAAATTGTTTTATATTTATGTATTAAACTAACACACTGTAAAAGTAATAAATGTTATTTGCAAAAGAAAAAAATAAATTTTCTTTGTTACAATATTTATGGCAAGACTAGGTACATATAATAACAAACAAAAGTACGGAGGAACACAAAATGAAATACTATAGATACATTTCCTTGACTTGTATTATAAATTAGTTGGTAGTATTAAGTAGTAAAAAAAAAAAAAAAAATACACAAAAAAAATAATAGATACATATAATATGATATAGCGGTACTCCATGGATCCCACACTAGGGTGACCTGTGTCGTGGGATCCAGGCTCTTCCTTTTAACAAGCATTTACAAGGGTAATTGTATTTTTAAAGTTTATGTCAAATTAGTTCTTTCTATACAATATAAAAATACACATACACAAACCAAAACTCAAAAAGACAACGGGAATATATCAGGAGATAATTATAGCAACATTGTCATCACCCACTAAACTAACGCGATACGTAATAGAATCACTTGTTTTGTTATTATTCCAATAGTTCACTTGGTGGTAGATCTCCTTAGCAGGAGGACATCTAGGTAGGTATCACCGCAGCACCTGTTATTCTGCCGCTAAGCAATAGTGTGTAAACATTACTGTGTTCCGGTTTGAAGGGTACTGCAGCTAGCGAAATTACTAGGCTGTTGCGACTAACCATCGAAAGTCTCAAAATGATGAGCGCCAAAGCAGTGATGCCCCGGACTTTGTTTCGTCACTCAAAATTCTGTGTATCGCTGCAATGGTGATGGACAGGCGTTATCTCTTACCATCAGGAGAACGTCTCGTTCGTCTCATTACTTTTTAAATAAAAAAAGTCTAACTTGTCCACTAAGGTTTTTTTTTATGGTTGACAGGCTAGTTGTTTGACCACAGCTCACCTGATGTTAAGTGAAGGTGTGGTCGAAGATGGTAAGGTATCAACAAACAAATTTTCTGCCTACCCGCCATTGTTTGTTTCGTCTCGCTCGTATGTTTGCAATTTGTAAACAACCCCTTGTAAACCCTAATTTATGTGATAGTAATATAATGTATATATTACTATAATATAAACTTTTTTGTATAATAATAAAGGTACATATATCATAACGTAATAAACTCGTAGAGTGTAATATTGAGTAAAATGAACCTCTCGGGACGTGTAATGTAAATTTATTTCTGATATAAGTAAGTGTTATATTATTTTTGAGAAATAAATATCTTAAAGCACATAAAGCTATTTATAAGCAGCATTTAATAAATGACGCGTAAACTTATTACCTCGTCTATGTTAACGAAACCGCGTTCACCTAAACTTTAATTATTCATCCGCCATTTGCAATTCAAATTAACACAAGATGGCGGCGGTTTACAACACCTTATTGACTTGCATTACAAAAACCAAGCGTAATAAATGTAGGTACACTGTAATATGGTTACATTATTTTATTAGGATAAGCGTTCGAATCTCGTATGTTTGTTATATCTATCTCACTGATAAGAAAACATTATATTTCATGGACAATTGTAATTTTTTCACATTGTCCCATACAAACTTTGCGTTTTTCACACCCTTAGGATCAGAATTTCGGAAGATCTCTTCTTATCGGATGCCTACGTCAAAGAACACACACTCCAAGTTTCGGTCTCTACGATCAGCGGTTTAAGCTGTGCATTGGTCCGTCAGTCAGTCATTTATTATTATAACGATACATAATATAACTTTTATTTTATATTTTTTTATTATAATATTGTCCCCACAATAGTTCCACAATTTCGCTTTTTTGTCGACCCAGAATGATGTAACGAGAACTTTTACGAAACGGAACGGTGATTTCACGAAACAGAACGGCGATTTCACGAAACGAAACGGCGCTCCGGTGCGTTCCGGTACATTTCGAGCGCTGGTATTAACTTTATAGTTACGTCATTATTTTTTATATATCTCTGGGATAGGAATATATTATAGAATGGATTACCATGCTATAATAATATATTATTTAGGATTAGCCAAAGAATTTATAATAAATGCATATAGTTATATCTATAAACGTACTTTGAAGTTGAAAACTAAAACCCTATAGTTGGAATCTCTTTGAAAACTGTTGAATGAATAATTTTGTCATTTAGTGCACACGCTTTTGTGGTCCTTTTGCTGTGAATATTCTATTTCACTCACATAATTAACGGTGAAAGTTTTTATTGTTTAACTAGTTTCTGTCCCTGCTCTTGCCTTTAATTTTATCATTTATATTGTTAACGTTAGAAACGGACGTGTTTTACACATTTTTTTTTACTTATGCGGGATTATTCTTGTTTAATTGTACATTGGATCACCAGACTATAGTTTTGGCTTCGCAGCGCGTTGCAAGATGAGACCGCGCGCGCTGTACTCAGCTATGACTCCATGATGAATTATTTTATAATAATTATATCGGTTAATTATAACAAAAACTGTTCACACTTTTACGTTTCTGTAACTTTACTACAGATCGTTTCTTATAATTTTTTTTTTATGGTTGACAGGCTTGGTGTTTGACCACAGCTCACCTGATGTTAAGTGACGGTGTGGTCGAAGATTGTAAACAAACCTAGCCTGGAATGGAACTGGATCTCAAGTGAGGCTGCCGGAACACACCGTTAGGTGCTTTTCGACAGATTTTCAACTTATTAAATTAAAAACATCAACAACTAGTCAACTATTATTATTCTATTATTTTTTCAACTTATTATTTTCAAATATTTAGTTTAAGTTAAGCATCATCTGGACATATCTGCCGCAGAACCAATAACTGCTGGTGTAGACGTGTTTTAGAGTGGCGACCGCGAATTGGCAAACGTGGCGTAGGACGCCCTGAGACTCAATGGAGTGACGATATACGTAAGACAGCTGGCGGTGGATGGAAGCGAAAAACCGAAGATCGAGCTGAATCGCGTGTCTTGGGGAGGCCTATTTCTACCAATGGACTACAAAAGGCTGATGATGAAGCATCATCACCATAAACCCGTCTTATAGACAACTAGCAGCTCGCCCCGGCTGCGCATGGGAAAACAAAACTCGATTAACAATATAAATATAGCCTGTGTCACTCAGTGATAATGCAGCATTCTAATGATGAAAGAATTATTCAGATCGGTCCAGTAGTTTCGGAGCCTATTCAATACAAACAAAAATCAAATCTTTTTTCTTTATAATAATGTAGATAGATAGGTAGACAACACTTCAGAATGCTAATTTTTTTTTTCTTTTAATGTGATTTTTTTTTTATGTATATTTTTTGCTTTTTTTGTGACATAATTGTAAATGTCTAACGTTTTTATGCCAATAAAATAATTTGAATTTGAATTCATTTACGATATTTAAAAAAAATCAGGCATTATACTACGTACACCTTCAAGAAATATAAAAATATTCGTTCTACAGCTATTGTTTAAAAAAAATTACTCGTATTTGTCGAATCAGTTACGTTCTATTGTCAAATGGAGCCATCGGCGTGGAAATGTGCCCGCATATTCGCGTACGGTATCTTCTAATCCGGGGAAGCTTCGTGGTAGAGAAACGTGTGGAGTTTAGGGTTTAATCACACCATGCTTAACAGTACAGTTGATATTCCAAAGACCCGAACTAAACGGAGGAATTCGGCATGTAAAGGTTTTTTTGTATTTATTTTATATTTTATAAATACACGTTTTCAAACTTTTTTCAAAACCACATCACGGTTTCAAAACCACAGCTCACCTGATGTTAAGTGACGGTGTGGTCGAAGATGGTAAAGCACACCTAGTCTGGAATGGAACTGGCTCTCAAGTGAGGCTGCCGGAACACACCGTAAGATGCTTGGCGGAAGATTTTCAACTTGAGGGTGGTAGCTAGCCAGCCGAGTACTAGAAAGTACCCTACCACCATGCTATGGTTTCCTCACGATGTTTTCCTTCACCGGCAGCTCAAGCTCATTGTTGGGGTTTTATAATATAGTTTTATAATTAGCTCATTGTTGGGGTTTCATAATTATGACGTCATGAGGTCGGCTGAATATGTAGAATATGCCTTTGCCATATAAACAAAAAAGTATACAAATACATTTGACACATTCGATTAACTTTGACAATAGAACTGACAAGTTTTTTTTTAGTTTTCCGCATCGGGCAGGCTAAAGCTGTAAAGCCATTCTGTTATATCTTCGGTTTTTACAATTATTCATGACATGAAGTAAACAAGTGATATCAGAGTCCAAATAACGTTTAAAGTAAAATAATCCAGATAATTGTATCAATAAAGCGAAAAACAACTCGACGTATGTGTATTGAAGAGATTATTATGACCACCGTAGACTTGACATTGACAAACTTTGTTTTGGTTTACCATTGCTTTATTAGTCTATGAAAGTTGCCCGACGAGGTGACGTCATGAGACAATTGAAAGTCAAGTTTGATTTATGTTTTTTATTAAAATAAACCCCACCTCATAGTTTACAGAGTTTTAAACGTAAAAATATTGTACAGAAATGTACTATTTCGAAATGGTTTTGGAATCTGTCAGTAAAATTTTTTTTTTCTTTACATACCGAATTGCACCCTCGTTATACGTACCTTTAGAACTTCAATTGTGTCTGATTCATTTGAAATTTGGTATGTTGTTTTTGGGGTGTGTTAAATATTTAATTTATACTTGTATTATGTTTGTTTTTATGGGCATTTAACTATATTGACATAATTATTTTATATGTGACATATAACTTCATTGACATTTTCATTTTTTGACATGTTATGATTTTGATATTTTTAAATATGAATGGAAAAATGACCTGTAACTTTGGTGTTATTAATAAATGATTTGTATTTGTATTTATTTAATTTAGCCCTACGGGTTTCGAGATCACTAGCGCTTTGTATGCCAACAGTAACACGTATAAAGTGCAACAAATGCTTTGTCGTACGTATTCTTAACTCATTTTCAGGGATTTGCGTTGAAAGGGCAAATTTTAGGATTACACAGCATTTTAGGGAGAAAAGATTACAATTTTAATGCTCCTTATTATTGGTCGTGTTGTTAGCTCTCTCTTTGTACATACATACGTCAGCTAGCTATAAGAAAAAAATTAGAAGTTCTATAGAAGCCTTGACCAAATACAGTATAGACTGTATTTAGGTGGTAGATTTCCTTTACTTGGTGGTAGATTTCCTTAACAGGAAGTCGTCTAGGTAGGTACCACCGCAGTACCAGATATTTTGCAGCCAAGCAGTAGTGTGTAAACATTACTGTGTTCCGGTTTGAAGGGTGTTGCAGCTAGTGAAATTACTGGGCTGTTTAGACTAACCATCGAAAATCTCAAAGTAGTGAATGCCAGAGAAGCGATACCCCGAACTTTGTTTTGCTACTCAGGGTTCTGTGTATTGCTGCGATGGTCATGAACATGTCTCTTGCCATCGGGAGAGCACATTGTTCTTCTGAAATATGTGAATAAATAAATATATATGTAATAAAAATTAAAGACAGCGCCATCTGTAGCCCCAAACTAAGCAAAACCAAAATTCTGATAAAATATTTTCACTATATTACATCCTTTTTTTAAACAGATACAAAACACCCATAACCTTAAAATAGAAACTTCATTTTCGACATCATTAGTAATCATAATATATGTAGATAAAGGACTTGAAACAAAGTCATATAACCCGGATTAAAGAGCTTGATTGCACGAATTCAGGTGGTTTAAAACAACTGGGCCTTTGTCATATTGTTTTTGGGACATCGAATTTGCATTTCAAATGGCATACCAGGACCACGGATACTAAAAAAGATTCGTCATTCCATACTAACTGTGGAATGAGCTTCCGACGGAACTTATTTTATTGCCGTCTTTATTAAATAAATAAATATCGTAGGACTATACACACAGCACCATCTGGCCCCAAACTAAACAGAGCTTGTGTGATGGAAGTCAGATAACTGATAGAATACATAAATACTTATTTTTTGTAAGTACATACAGAACACCCAGACATAGAACAAACATTTGTTTATTCACAAAACGTTTGCCCTGAGTGGGAATCGAACTCACGCCCTACAGCTCTCAAGGCAGATATGCTACCAATAAGCCAACGGGGCTGTCGAATTGGAAACTAGCAGACGCCTCGCGGTTTCACCCGCGTAACTCCCGTTCCCGTGGGAATACAGAGATTAAGCCTATGCCACCCAGGGATAGTGTACCTTCCCAACGGTGAAAGTATTTTTGAAACCTGTTCAGTACTTTTTGAGTTTATTCGTTACTAACAAAATCCAAAAATACGACGACGTGATAATATATTTCACGTCGATTCGTCGATTTCACGTCGTATATAAAAATATACGACGTGAAATCGCGAGGCGTCTGCTAGTCTACTTAATTGTAGTAGATTCAAGTATTCTTTCTGGCGCTTCGCCGGCCGTTAGCGCGGCAAACTCGCTTCGCTCGCTCGGCTCGCACATGTGGCTCTGTACTAACATAACCTAACCAACCTCACGAATTGTGTTTTCGACGAATTGTGGTTCGAAGAATTGACCACTGAGCTGTCATCGCTACAAACGCTACATATAAATTTAAATGTTAATAAACTTCTAAGAACCTGCCCACAAAAAGGTGGGCTTTTTGTTTTTATTTTACTAACCCCTTTACAGTATTCAAACCACGTAATAATATAAAACATGTAAATGTTTGTACTGCCTTATGCTATTACAACTCAACGGATTTGAATGAAATTTGGAAAGCAGATAGCTTACTGACATATTATATATCCCTACATAGTATAAAACAATGCAGATACAATTTTTTCAGATTTTTGTACCCGTACCCAAAGGGTAAAAACGGGACCCTATTACTGAGACTTCGCTGTCCGTTCGTTCGTCCGTCTATCACCAGGCTATATCTCAAGAACGGTGGTAGCTGGACAGTTGAAATTTTCACAGATGATGTATTTCTATTGCCGCTATAAAAACAAATACTAAAAATAAAACAAAATAAATACTTAAGGGGGGCTCCCATACAACGGTCTCCTTCGGACGAAACCCTTCGTGCGCGAGTCCCACTCGCACTTGGCCGGTTTTTTTAAAAACCGCTCGATCGATTTCTATAAAGTTTTTATGGGACCTCCTCTGAAGTATGATCTGCCTAGCAAAAAAAAATTACAGTCCAATTGAACCTTCTTCCTTTTTTGAGTCGGTTTAAAATGTTTGTGTTCCGTGGTACATCTATCGTATTTTGCGTTTAACGTCATGCATAGGTACCTTTCAGTTACCCTTCATAACAAAGTGATAAAGAAATTATTGTTCGCCCATGATCTTTATAATCCTGGTTTGCAATTAATGCCAAGCTTCATTCGTCTAAAGTAGATTATAATCCTAATCCGATTTCGCAGTTGTTAATGGTGTGGAGATAGAATATTCCTAACACTTTTGTATTTTTTTTTTAGCATTTGCCAGTGTCAAGTTATTTATATTTCCAAGTTTCATAATTTAAATAAGTCACCTTGTAGCCATACAAGTCGACTTATTTAAATCGTCAAGTCCAGTCATGCTATAGTAAAGTAGTGGCGACTTTACTATAAGCTTCGGTGGAGTTTTGGAAGCAACAGGAAAAATCATGTTTCACCAGATTATGTCATTTTTACACTTGTAATTTGGCACTTTATGAATAAAACACCACTTTTATGCCTAAACACTCGAAAAAACACTAGTTTTGGAAAAAATATAACGGTGTGACACGACTCTTTCCGTGTTTCCGCCAAAACTCTTTTGTATTATTGACTTTTGTATCATATTTGGTGATTTCTAGTACTCCACTGGCTAGCTACCACTTCCGCAAACATTTAACGGTGTGTTCCGGTAGCCTCCCTCGAGTGTTAGTTCCGTTCTGTGCCAAACATTAAAAAACCGGCCAAGTGCGAGTCGGACTCGCGTACGAAGGATTCCGTACCATTATCTAAAAAACGGCAAAAAAAAACAAAGTAGTTGTATGGAAGCCTTTTAAATGTAAAAAAATATATTTAAGTATTCTATTAGTTATCTGACTTCCATAGTACAAGCTTTGCTTAGTGTGGGGTCAGATGGCGCTGTGTGTAATATCCTGTGATATTTATTTATTATTTATTTCATTTGTTGTTATTATAGCGGCAACAAAAATACATCATCTGTGAAAATTTCAGCTGTCTAATTATTACGGTTCATGAGATACAGCCTGGTGACAGACAGACAGACGGGCGGACAGCAGAGTCTTAGTAATAAGACCTCGCTTTACCCTTTGGGTACGGAACCCTAAGACACGACAAACCCGGGTGAAATCGCTTGTACAAAAAAAATGTGATAATGTAAGCTTAGAATGTCATAGACAAGTTATATGATAAAAAGTGTAAATCGAGAACTTTCCTCATTTTTTGGAAGTAGGTTAAAAGGACGTGGGTTATCAGAAAACACGGCATGCGTGGTACTGCGCCCAGATTACGGTAATTATCTATTGTCAACAGCAATATCTGGAGTGCGACATTGCTTTATTGAATCCGATTATTGGACAGGACGTGACTCGAGACTCGGGGTTTTGGGTTGTGTTGCAGTGACTGTGCTATACTTAGCTACGATTTATGTAAAACATCAGCTTAAGGTGGTTCGATTTCCATACAAATAATTTTTTGCCATTTATGGACAAATTGAGAATAATTTCACAGTGAAATCACAGCTACTGGCATTTATTTTGGTCTTTATTTGCGGTAAATCACAATTGCTTGAAAGAAACAGTAGATTATTATTAGCATAAAATCAAATTTATGAAAGATTTATGAATTAATGATTTTTGAATAAAACAGTAAATTATGCTAATAATAATCTAGTTTCATTCAAGCAACTGTGATTGACCGCAAATAAATGCCAGTAGCTGTGATTTCACTGTAAAATTATTATTTGTCCATAAATGGCAAAAAATTATTTGTTTTTTTCTTTTGTATTTTCGGCGTGTGACAATCAATCTATTTATCAACCAATGAACTATTCAATTAACCAACCAATAAATCAATCAATCAATCAAAATTCGGTGGTAGATCTCCTTAGCAGGGGGTTGTCTAGGTAGGTACCACCGCAGTACCAGATATTCTGCCGCCAAGCAGTAGTGTGTAAACATTACTGTGTTCCGGTTTGAAAGGTACTACAGCTAGCGAAATTAATAGGCTGTTGAGTCTAACCATCGAAAGTCTCAAAGTAATGAGCAACAAAGCAGTGATTCCTTGAACTTTATTTTGCTACACAAAGTTCTATGTATCGCTGCAATGGTCATGGACAGGCGTTATCTTTTACCATCAGGAGAGCGTATCGTTCGGCTCATCACTGTTACATTAAAAAAAAATCGTCGGTGTCAACAATAAAGAGTACCTTTGTCAACCTTAAATATTTTGATAGGATAGGCGAGATGTCAAGTGAAAATGTTTTCAAAGATGGCAAAGCAAGCCTAGAAGATATATCTACAGATATCTCTACATGTGTTTCACAAGCCTTCTACCCATGATTGGAGCGATTAGCGAGTATTTGGACGGGATATTGACTCCATCGGATATTGTACGAGATTAATATTAATTCGGCCCATTCGAGCTGATATACCGAAGATAAATACATAGCGGGCTACGTCATATGAGGGCCTGACATATGATTAGATTGCCTTGACTAGAGCGGAATTTATGGCGTACTAGTGATGAGCCTTATTAAGATTTTTAATAAGTTTAATAATATTTATTATACTTAATTTGTGTTTAGTCATAGTATAAAAAAAATGTTTAACGTCCGGCCCGTGAATGAATGAACGTTAGGGTTCTGTACCCAAAGAGTAAAACGGGGCCCTATTACTAAGACTCCGCTGTCCGTCCGTGATAGTTAGACAGTTAATATTTTCAGAGGTGATGTATTTCGATTTAAAACTACCCATAAGCTTAATAAAAAACCTAAGAATATCAGTCGGGGGCTGTCATCACTATTTTGGTTTAACTGTTTGTCTCTGATTGTTGTTATCTGTGTTACAAAATAAAAAATCATTTTCTTTCTTTTTTTCTTTCAAACACATCTTGTAAGTGGCCTTAGTCAGTGAAGCAAGTTTTAAAAATTAAATTTATTTTTGGCATAGCTTGAGTGCCAGTCTCTTCCTCTTAAAATTTTAAAAGTCATTTAAACGACCTCTCAATATTGCAAGACGTCCCATAAGGGCAAGCCCAACAGCCTATGAAAATTCCATGACATTGCCATATAATGATATTACCCTACTTTCGGCAAATTCCTATGCCTGCAGGGACAGATAAATGCGGCATAAAAATGGAAAAAACATTTTTGTATAGGGCAATGTGGGAGCAATGTACACCGGGGGCTTTGTGAATGGGGGTAACATGGTAATGTAGGTGTTATTATCTTTGGTGGTAAGGAAATTGAATAAAAATGGCATTTTGGTATTTGGTAGTAAAAGTTAGCAGCGTAATTTTCGTGGCGTAGGTGTTTTAACAAAAATAAAAACCATTTTTTTTTTCTTGTACTATTTTTGACATTTTTAGATGGTCAATCTTCTTAACAGGATGTCGTGTAGGATACCACCACAGTATTAGTTATACTACCACCAAGCGGTAGTGTGTAAACATTACTGTGTTCCTGTTTAAAAGGTAATGCAGCTAGCGAAATTACCGGGCTGTTGAGACTAACCATCGAAAGTCTCAAAGTAAAGAGGCTAGGTGTTTGACCACAGCTCACCTGCTGTTAAGTGAAGGCGTGGTCGAATATGGTAAAGCACATCTAACCTGGAATGGAACTGGCTCTCAAGTGAGGCTGCCGGAATACACCGTTAGATGCTTGGCGGCAGATTTTCAACTTGAGGGTGGTAGCTAGAAAGTACCCTACCACCACGCTATGGTTCCTTCACCGGCAGCTCAAGCTCATTGTCGGGGTTTGAGCCCACGGCCTTCGGCATGCAAACCTACTGCGCTAACCACTGAGTTATCATGATATTTATTTATTTATTTATTTATCATCGCTACAGAATGTTTAAACTTTGTTTTGTTACTCAAAGTTCTTTGTAAGTACCACTGCAAAGGTCAAGGACACCTTTTTTGCAATCAAAAGAACGTTCCATTCCTCTCAGTACGTTTACATAAAAAAATATATTGAAAACAATGTTTGGTTATATTTGACGCCGGAAAGCTTTACCAGTAATGCAAAAATGTGGCAGATATTTCCGTTTGTTCTAAAATTGAGCCCGAAAATTGCGCGTGGTATAAAAGCGTGTAGGTAAGTATTTCGTTAATCAAAGGGAGATTCTGCGGCTAATAGCTATCAGAGTCTCATCTCTCGTCGGAAATAGTTGGATCAAAAATAAGAGTCAAGATTTCTTGTAGTTGCGAAGACAGTGGTCGATTTATATAACGAATGATTTTTATTAATCTACACTAATTATAAAGTAATAAAGAAAAGAAAATAATTTTATTTTGTAACAGAACACAACAAATAGAGACAAACAGTTACAAAATAGCGCCTTACCTTAGCATAATACTGGTCATACAAATTGGTATGACCAGCGCTGGTCTTCCGGTGAGCTCTTGCGGTCAAACAAAACAAACATTACAAATTAACGACAACAAATGTAACAAAACGAAATAAAAAATTCAAACAAACAAACTACTAGGTAAAGAGGGAAGATATGTTTTTTTTTTAAACACACCTAGCCTGGAATAGAACCGGCTCTTATGTGTGGCAACCGGAACACACCTTTAGGTGCTTTGCGGCAGGTTTTCAACTTGAGTGTGGTAGCTAATCAACCGAGTACTAAATAGAAAGTACTCTACCACCATGCTATAATTTCCTCACGATGTTTTCCTTCACCGGCAGCTTATGCTCATGATTGATTTTTTGTTTGTTTGTATTGAATAGGCTCCAAAACTAAACCGATCTGAATAATCCTTTCATCATTAGGAAGCTACATTATCACCGAGTGACATAGGTAATATTTTTATTGATCGAGTTTTGTTTTCCCGCGCGAAGCCGGGACGAGCTGCTAGCTGCTATTTTATAAAGTTAATGATGTCTATATTATGTTTTGACTCCTTGAAGAAGGTCACCGGATGTCGCCGGTTAGAAGTCAATGGGAGGCCTATGTCCAGCAGTGGACGTCTTATGGCTGAAATGATGATGAATTATTATAAATTATATATTATATTTTATTGCAGAATTTACTAGTAACTTTTCGTGGCATACACTCCCGACCTACGAGGAAAAGCTTACCAGATGATGGATGGTGCGCTAACCGGTGTTTGTGCTACTAAAATGTTTATCTTCCGTTCGATTTGTTAATAAAACATGTTGCTTGTTTCGACGCCGCGAGAGGGCGCTGACTGACGATAGACGCATGAAACTCAATCCAGAAAAAAACAAGTTATGTTGACTGATTGGTAATGTAGCAATGAAAGACGGACTAGCCAAAACATCGAGTCTATACTACCGCTGCATCGGGAACCAAACTGTCTTTAACTACGTAAATATAACAATTAGACCAATAGTTCAATGGAGTTTTGGCGGGAACACGCAAAGAGTCGTGGTCACACCGTTGTATTTTTTTCCGAAACTAGTTTTTCGTCGAGTGTTTATGCATAAAAATGTGGTGTGGTGGTGTTCTATTCATAAAGTGCCGAATTACAAGCGCGATTGTGCGAAAATGATATAATGTGGTGAAACATGGCTTTTCGTGTTGCTTCCAAAACTCCATTGAAGCTTTATGGTTAAGTCACCACTACTTTACTAAAGCATGACTGGACTTGACTTACACGGACTGTACTTGAGCAAGACTGGACTTAGACTATAACTATAGGTAACTATAGGCAACTTATTTAACTTTTGAAACTTGAAATTTACTGTTTTTTTACTTCAAAGTTACTGTTTTATTCAAACAATTGTGATTTACCGCAAATAAAGATCAAAATCACTGTAAAATTATGCTCCTTAAAAGTTTTCTTTTAACAACTTTGACGCGCTTCACCCTACTGAAATTCCGCGGTTTCTAAAAATAATCTAATTCGTTAAAAACAATCTAGTACCTACTTCATTTTTAGGGGTAAGGTCACAAAGTTATCAGGGGAAAAAACATTATTTCTAACATTAAATGTTTAAGTTTCGGTATTTCTAATCAAACTTTGGCGTAACCTCTGATAGGCTAATCTCTCTCCTTTGATGAAAGTTTATTGTAATTTAGCTTTACGCATATTCATGGCGTTAGAATGAAATATTTACAGAAACAAAGATATTAAGAATTGATCAAAGGGCGTGAAAAGTTCGTATTTATGTTTTTACCGCCAGATATTTCTTTTGCAGAATTAGTATTTTACGTTTGATCGCCATCTCACCTAATGATACGGTCTAAGATGGAGCACGACCGATTTACTCTCGACTTGAAGATACCTAGATTATATCCAACGGGGAACACCCACTTACATAGGTAGCGCATTCCACTATCTAGCAGTCCGCACAATGAACGTGGAATCAAATCGTTTCGTTTGACTTTTGGAACGTCGACCATGAAACGATGTCGCTTTTTTGAGCTTTAGGGTTTTTTTGTACATGTGACTTGCCTTTAACATTATTGTTATTTATGGCCAATAAATATTACTGATTTACTGATTTACTGAGCTTCTGACTGTCCGAAAGAAGAATGGGCATGGGGAACCAGACCATGTAGTTCTGAAGGACACTCTCCCAAATGAATTCTATAAAAATCGATAAACTAACAACTTTTCGACGATGTTTTAGGCATTGTAATTTAGCATGGTGGTAGGATACTTTCTAGTACTCCGCTGGCTAGCTACCACCCGAGTTGAAAATCTGCCGCCAAGCATCTAACGGTGTGCTTTACCATCTTCGACCGCACCGTCCCTTAACATCAGGTGAGCTATTGTTAAACACCTAGCCTGTCAAACTTAAAAAAAAACAATAAACTAGCAACTTTGCGACAATGTTCTAGGCTTTATAATTTAGCTTGAACAACTTTATTATCAAAGATTTCGTACTTGGAAATTGTTTAACCTAAAAATCGTAAAAAAACTTGTGTTTTAAAAATAGTTGTGTTTTATTCATAAAATACCACTATTTTTACAAGCACGTGGCACTATTAATTCAAATATGATTAACTCATTTTTTTTGATCGACCTTGCGCACTATCTGTCTATATCTTTTTTATATTCTATTCCATCTATCCTATTATAAAGAGAAAAGATTTGTTTGTTTGTTTATATTGAATAGGCTCCGAAACTACTGGACCGATTTCAAAAAATTTTTCACCGTTGAGAAGCTACACTATCCCCGGGTGACATAGGCTACTTTTTATTTCTATAGTCTCACGGGAACGGGAACTACGCTTGTAATTCTGCGACGCGTCCGCTAGTACTATTATAAAGAGGAAAGATTTGATTTTTTGTTTGTATTGAATAGGCTCCGAAACTACTGGACCGATTTCAAAAAATTTTTCACCGTTGAGAAGCTACACTATCCCCGGGTGACATAGGCTACTTTTTATTTCTGTATTCCCACGGGAACTACGCGTGTGAATCTGCGACGCGTCCGCTAGTACTATTATAAAGAGGAAAGATTTGATTTTTTGTTTGTATTGAATAGGCTCCGAAACTACTGGATCGATTTCAAAAACTATTTCACCGTTGGAAAGCTACATTATCCCCGGGTGACATAGGCTACTTTTTATCCCTGTATTCCCACGGGAACGGGAACTACGCGGGTAAAACTGCGACGCATCCGCTAGTACAATTATAAAGAAGAAAGATTTGATTTTTTGTTTGTATTGAACAGGCTCCGAAACTACGGGACCGATTTCAAAAAAATTTCCCCGTTGGGAAGCTACACTATCCCCAGGTGACATAGGCTACAATTTATCCCTGTATTTTCACGGAAACGGGAACTACGCGGGTGAAACCGCTAGGCGTCCGCTAGTAAATATAACGGCAGTGATCGTGCAGTTTTTTTTTTCACTCGCTCAATGTGTTTGCACTTGGCCTAAATTGCTTGAAATACAGTCTTGCACATTAATCATTACCAATCTTTTTCCCATCGCCCACCGAGGCTAATAAAGTAATGGGGCGCTATTACGTGTAACCATAGAAATACTATTGCCTTGATAGATAACCATATACCAACATGGTTAAGGAATTATCTATGTTGTTTTCAGGGTGATATTCCCGATAGATACAATCTGCGTATCTCCGTAAGTTGAGAGCGAATACGGATTTTTTAGGAAAGCGTGCTTTATCGTCGATCGCATCTTTAGCTAAGATTAGACTAGATTACAGTCAAACGCAAGCTTTATCCAAATAATATCCGACCCTGCATAAGTGTAATTTTACACTTATTAGCTTAGTCAGCGCTTGATGCGCTGGCTTGTCGATCAGACGTTAAAAAAAGAAAAAAAAAGGAGAAAACAAAATAAACAACTTTATTGAAGAAAAAATATCTATTGATATATATCAAACATTTTCAAAGTTTCAACTATATTTAAAACTGTTTCTAATTCTAGCAGTTATTTGGAAGCAGCGCTACTTTTCCTAGTAATCAAAACAAATTGATTCTTACTACAACTATACTATTAATGTAAACATTCATGGACGCTAGTTAATTTAGGGCTGCCACTTTCGACGAAATTATTGTAGCGATAATAGCTCAGTGGGTAGCGCGGTCGGTTCACACGCCGGAGGGCCTATAGCCTATGTTTTAATTCAGGAAGTCAACCTGCATACTAAATTTCATCAAAATTGGTCTAGCCGTTTTAGCGTGAGTACAACAAAAAAAAACTATTTAAGTATTCTATCAGTTATCTGACTTCAATAGTACAAGCTTTGCTTAGTTTGGGGTCAGATGGCGCTGTGTTTATGTCCTATGATATTTATTTATTTATAATACTAATTATTATTACTAATAACTAGTAGAACTAAAAACAAATATAAATATCGTAGGACTATACACACAGCGCCATCTGACCCCAAACTAAACAGAGCTTGTGTGACGGAAGCCAGATAACTGATAGAATACATAAATACTTTTTTTTTGTAAGTACATACAGAACACCCAGACATAGAACAAACATTTGTTTATTCACAAAATGTTTGCCCTGAGTGGGAATCGAACCCATGCCCTACAGCTCTCTAGGCAGATATACTACCAATGAGCCAACATGGCTGTCTGACATTAAGTGCCAACCCTGCACACCCTAAGTGGTAGAAGTTTTCAATAGAATCCCACCCACACTTCGATACCAGTGAACGATAGCCGGTAATAAAAGCCTAGATACACATCCGGAGCATTAAACTCGAAAATAAAACAACTAGGTATAAAACAAAAACATACGGATGGAAAAATCTGGGAAAATCTTGTTCATTTGAAGGGTCGTTTTAATTATAAAAAAAATTTAATGGTTCGATTTATGGACAAATGTAGTATAATTTTACAGTGAAATCACAGCTACTGGCATTTATTTTGGTCTTTATTTGCGGTAAATCACAATTGCTTGAATAAAACAGTAGATAATTAGCATAAAATCAAATTTGTAAGTGATTTATATATGTGTGTGATTCATTGTAAAATTATGCTCCATTTATCCATAAATGGAAAAATAATATTTGTATGGAAATCGAACCACCTTATTAACTGGCTAATGCTCGGAAGCAGTTTTATTCGTAACAGATTTACTTCTACGATGATAAAGTTAAAAAAAAATTGTGTATGTTTTAAACTTTTCTATCTGCGTTAACTACGTTTTTACGTTCCGCACCCAAAGGAGAACTAAAACAAAACGGGACCCTATTACTAACACTCCGCCTGGTTTTGGCGGGAACGCGGGAAGAGTCGTGTCGCTCCGTTGTATTTTTTTCTAAAACTAGTGTTTTGTCGAGTGTTTATGCATAAAAATGGTGGTGTTTTATTCATAAAGTGCCGAATTACAAGCGCGAGTGTGGGAAAATGATAATGTGGTGAAACATGAGTTTTCGTGTTGCTTCCAAAACTCCATCGAAGCTTTATAGTAAAGTTGCCACTACTTTACTAAAGCATGACTGGAATTAACTGACACAAAATTGGACTTGACAAAGACGACTTTGACTAAAACTAGCTACGATGGCACTTATTTAACTTTTGAAACTTGAAAATATATAATTACTTGACACTGGCAAATGCTAAAACGCGACGCCAAAACCAAAGAAAAAAAAAAAACACTCCGCCTACCATCCATCTGTCAGTTGACAGTTGAAATTTTCACAGATGATGTATATCTGTTGCAGCTATTACAACAAATATTAAAAAAATAGAATAAAATAAATATTTAAGGGGGCTCACATACAACAAACGTGATTTTTTGCCGCTTTTGTAGGTAATGGTACGGAACCCATCGTGCGCGAGCCCGACTCGCACTTGGCCGGTTATTCCTTCTTACTTTTACTCATGCGATAATGTACACAACGTTGGTGTTCATAAAATAAATAGTTATAATTAAAAAAAAATGTTTTGTTACACCTGAATTGTTAATGTGACATTGACATAAAAAGTCATTTCTTTGTTTAATTTTTTTCTGCAAATTATATCTTTTGAAACTTGAAAATATATAATTACTTGACACTGGCAAATGCTAAAACGCGACGCCAAAACCAAAGAAAAAAAAAACCGCAGTATAGACTGGCTGGTGACAGAAATCTATCCTCCATTTTGGCACGGCGCGGCGTGGCAGCGCGCCAAATGATCGTCGGTGAGACATGTATGGTTTTTATCATCAGCACGGCCTTCCTAGTCTCTGTGCAATGCATTGATTACAAAATAAGGGTTCTAAGGTCGTATAACAGCAAAACCTTAGTTAAAAATACTACTCCACTTGACATCAAATACCTATAACTTTGCTGGTGTAACGAGTTTAAAGTAGCAACCCAAAATGGACGTTGACCTGCGATATTTCCTTAGCACGACGTCTAGGTAGGTACCACCGCAGTAGCAGATATTCTGCCGCTAAGCAGTAGTGTGCAAACATTACTGTGTTCTGGTTTGAAGGGTACTGCAGCTAGCGAAATTACTGGGCTGTTGAGACTAACCATCGAAAGTCTCAAAGTAAAAAGCGCCAAAGCAGCGATGCCCTGGACTTTGTTTTGCAAAATTCTGTGTATCGCTGCAATGACCATGGGCATGCGGTATAACTAACCATCAGGAAAGCGTATGGTTTCATTAGTTTTATATTTTAAGAAGAAATACATCATATAACAGAATTTACTTCAACGACGATAGCCTGCGAAAGAGACTTCATATCAAAAATGCACCAGTTTTTGATAGGATATTGAACATTTCATCTAACTCATTGGAGCTACTATACCAGCGGCCCAGAGCCTCGCTCCGGTACTTCAAGGAGCTGGGTTGGTTCGGGTAGACGCTGGTAGGGGGAAACGCACAATACACCCCAAGCGAGACGTCGCTGCAGAACTTAATCATAATCATATTTATTGATAACGAGGTAAATTTTCATTAATAATTATAAACAAAAATAAGAAATCTCAGTAAAAGCATTACAAAATTATTTTAAAAAAAATAGATGTAAAAATGTCAAATCAATATTAACCATAATAAATGTCAAAATTCACAAAAGTCTTTGTAGCTGTAAAACGTGTGCTCGACAAGCCAGCGTTTGAATCGTGAATTAAAGGTCGAACCCATACAAATACAAATCATTTATTAATAACACCAAAGTTACAGGTAATTTTTCCATTCATATTTATAAATATCAAAATCAAAACATATGTCAAAACAATGAAAATGAAAATGTCAATAAAGTAATATGTCACATGTAAAATGTCAAAAAAAACAAAAATATTATAATTACTTACTAGTAATTTAATAATCTCTTAGTTTTAAATAAACGTCAAAGTCATAAAACAAGGTCTCTTGAAGCCGAGATCTTAGTTTGCTTCTGAAGCACGCGGTGGAAGGTGCATCCCGAATGGAAGCGGGTACGCGGTTGTAGACCGCGGGCCCCAAAATGTATACCGACCTCTCCGACTTGACGAGCATAACATGTGTCGACTCGGCCGATCTTATCGTATCGCCCTACTTCGAAAAAGAATAAGAATATATATTTCTTTCCAAATTAGTATCGCTATTCACACACGTAATAACGGCCCATAATTCAAAAACCGTCCAGTCAGTCGGCTACAAAAATAAATTAGGCTTTCCACAACAGAAAGAGAGCTCATTTTTATGGAAAAACCGTCTGTGAATTAATTAAGTGTTTTTTTTCGTGTGCGTGATGGGAACTCATTAAATATACATGACCAGCTGCCGTGATGTGTCAGGTGTTTTATTTCTGTGGCATTACTTCTAGATTTAAGCAGCGTTATATAGAGATCCGTGCCTTAACGATACGATTGTACGAATAATCTACTGTTTTATTCAAGCAATTGTGATTTACCGGAAATAAAGGCCAAAATTAATGCCAGTAGCAGTGATTTCATTGTAAAATTTTACTCCATTGGTCCATAAATGGCAAAAAATTATTTGTATGGAAATTGAACCACCTTAAGTGTCAAAGGGAACGCCATTTCAAAGTCTAAGTTACGTGATGGCATTAGGAGTATACAATAAAATACCAGAATATCTTAAATCGCTTCCTTTTAAAAAATTTCGAAAGATAATTGGTTAAATGATCGTAATTATTATACAATCAAAGATTTATTTGAATTTAATGAAAATAGATACAGTCTAATCTTAAAGTAATCCAGAAATATTTGTTATAATTTTTATAATTTTGTTTATAAATTTTTAATACTTTTAAGTTGGTTTTGCATGGTGGTAATACTTTCTAGTACCTACTCGGCTGGCTAGCTACCACCCTCAAGTTGAAAAAATCTGCCGCCAAGCATCTAAGGGTGTGTTACGGTAGCCTTACTTGGGAACCAGTTCCATTCCAGACTAGGTGTGCTTTACAATCTTCGACAACACCGTCACTTAACATCAGGTGAGCTGTGGTCAAACTTGGTAGTCACTTGGTTACAGATCTCCTTAGCAGGAGGTGGTCTAGGTAGGTACCACCGCAGTACCAGTTATTCTGCCGCTAAGCAGTACCTAGTATGTAAGCATTACTGTGTTCCGGTTTGAAGGGTACTGCAGCTAGCTGAAATTACTGGGCTGTTGAGACTAACCGTCGAAAGTCTCAAAGTAATGCGCGCCAAAGCAGTGATGCCCTGGACTTTGTTTTGTTACTTAAAGTTCTGTGTATTGCTGCAATGGTCATGGGCAGGCGTTATCTCTTAACATCAGGAGAGCGTCTCGTTCGTCTCATAACTTTTTACATTAAAAAAAGAAAGAAAAAAAAGTTGTTATCTTATTTTAAGCTTCAGTCGTGTATTTTGTTGTCGTATTTGATATTTGTGCCGTACCAATGTAAGATATTTTATATTAGTCTTATGGTTTGATCTCACGCCCTCATCGTGTGATCCAACCCCGCTAACCACTGAGCTTTCAACAATAGATTTATGATAATCACAGTTTATGAGAGGTACAGAACTCGTAGTACGTGTGTACGAAACACACTTGACCGTTTTTACTTTCCTTCTCTACTTTGGTTCATTTAAATGTAACACGTACCAACTAATATACATATAATTGAATTATTTTTGTACTTGCTTACTTATTTTGTACTTTGTTTGCGTGTTAACGGACAATTCTCGTCGGTTAAATATGTATACATTTTTTTATACTTGACTGGCTAGGTGTTTAACCACAGTTCACCTGATGTTAAGTGACGGGGTGGTCGAAGATGGTAAAGCACACCTAGCCTGGAATGGAACCGGCTCTCAAGTGAGGTTGCCGGAACACACCGTTAGATGCTTGGCGGCAGATTTTCAACTTGAGGGTACTAGAAAGTACCCTACCACCATGCTATGGTTTCCTCACGATGTTTTCCTTCACCGGCAACTCAAGCTCATTGTTGGGGTTTGAACCCACGCCCTTCGGTATGAGAACCGACCGCGCTAACCACTCAGCTATCATCGCTACTAGAGCTTGAACATATTTCCTTAACTGGAAGTTGTCTAGGTAGGTAGCATCGCCATATAAAATATTTTGCCACCAAACAGCCGTGTAAACATTAGATACTGCTCCAATTTTAACTACTTGACACTAAATATTAATCCAGATAATCCATGTAAATATTTCTGAATCTAAATCTTTAATTATAACCTGTACTAAATTTCATCTAAATCCGTTTAGCCATTTTTGTGTGATCGAGTCACAAACATCCTAACATAACAAACTATCACCCTTATAATATTAGGTACTAGCTGCGCCCCGCGGTGTTATCCGCTACATGTTTTTGGGATAAAAAGTAACCTGTATGTTAATCCATGGTAGCAGCTACCTCTATACCAAATTTCATCAAAATCTATTCAGAAGTTTTTGTGTAAAAGAGTAACAAACACCAATCGGTCCATCCATCCAAACTTTCACATTTCTATTATTAGTGGTACTAGCTGCGCCGTGCGGCGTTACCCGCAACATGTTTTCGGAATAAAAAGTACCCTATGTGTTAATCCAGGGTCTCAGCTATCTCCATACCAAATCTCATCCCAATTCGTTCAGTAGTTTTTGCGTGAAAGAGTAACACACATCCATCCAAACTTTCACATTTTATAATATTACTGGGAAGTAGGGTACTGCGGTAGTACGAGTAGGTACGTATACTATAGACAAGTCTCCAAAGCAGCGATGCCCCGGACTTTGGTTTGCTATTCAAAGTTCTGTGTACCGCTGCAATGGTCATGGACAGGCGTTATCTCTTACCATCGGGAGAGCATCTCGTTCGTCTCATTAATTTTTAAATAAATTTAAAAAAAATAGACGAGCTCCTGCCAAGGAAATCTATCTACCACCTAATAAAAAGCTATAAACAAAAAGTAGATCACAATATAAGTGGATAAGTACATACGAGTAGTGTCGGTGAGTATTTTACAAACTAGCCCTCGTCCTAACGACTCTGTCGAAGAATCCGGACCCAGCGCGGTAAAAACATTTACGATTTGGAAAGGAAATCGATTTGCTCACGCCCTCTACTACGAGTTTTAGAATTTGAACTCGATCGATTTATTTAGGTTTCAATTCGAAATCTACTCGCGCCATCTCTGTCTCTCGCATTCGGAACAATAGAGACAAAGAGTGTAGAGTGAGTGTGTAGTATGTACCTGTCATAAAGTTAATTATATTGACATAACTATTTTATATGTGACATATTATTACTTCATTGACATTCTCATTTTAATTATTTGACATGTTATGATTTTGATATTTTTAAATATGAATGGAAAAATGACCTGTAACTTTAATAAATGATTTGTATTTGTATTTGTTAAATCTATCTATACTATTATAAAGAGGAAAGATTTGATTGTTTGTTTGTATTGAATAACTGAACCGAAACTGTCGGTAAACGAAACGGTGTGGTCGAAGATGGTAAAGCCCACCTAGCCTGGAATGGTACTGGCTCTCAAGTGAGGCTGCCGGAACACACCGTTAGATGCTTGGCGGCAGATTTTCAACTTGAGGGTGGTAGCTAGCCAGCCGAGTACTAGAAAGTACCCTACCACCATGCTATGTTTTCCTCACGGTGTTTTCCTTCAATTGTTGGTGTTTGAACCCACGCCCTTCGGCATGCGAACCGACCGCGCTAACCACTGAGCTATCATCGCTACTAATGAAACCTATATGGGTATATAAAGTACAGTTACAGAACGTCATATCCTGCCTTTCCGCATGTAAATTTTAGTCTTATTTATTACTAGCGGACGCCTCGCGGTTTCACCCGCGTAGTTCCCGTTCCCGTGGTAACGTTCCAATAGTTTCGGAGCCTTTTTTTTTTTATACAAAATAGGTTCGCGTTTGACCACACTCTGCCTGATGTTAAACAGTAGTGTGGTCAAAGATGGAGCACGCTTACCTAGAAGAAACCTATTCAATACAAACAAAAAAATCAAATCTTTCCTCTTTAAATTAGTATAGATGTATATGTAGATAAGAATTCAAATTGAATACATTATGTTTTCTCGATGCCCTTTTAAAACAATAGTAGTGGCTTCCAATAGCTATATCGAATGCATCGGTTTTATTACCACCTCTCCACACTTACTGACCGCGACACCTACTCTAGTGATGTATCGACATATCGATAAAAAATATACGCGGAATATCTAACAAAATATATACTAGGTATTTATTTTTATAGTTATATATTTATACACGATTTGATATATATATATATATATACATATGTTTGTTTTGATGCGCGCATACAACCATATGTTATTTACTGAGGGGATGGCTGGCAGAAAATGCTTTAGCATTAAGCCCCCCCTCTCTACATGTTTTTAAGTGTGCAATAATGTATTAAATAAATAAATAAGAATAAAACATTATGTTAAAAATAACTTAAACCAGGATGTATTTCCTTTATGCGTACGTACGTATTATTGCGGGTATTTTTAAATCACGAATATGAAAATAGAGTATTTCGCGTTTTATCGACTGTTTTTGAAAGTTCATCGACTGAACGGATGGTTGACAGTTTTTTTTTTTTTTTTCTTTCTTCTTGGCATCGCACTCTGTGCATTCTGCCAGTTTCAATGATGGTTGACAGTTGTCTACTATCCTTCCTTACTAATGTTATAAATGGTAAAATTGGATATTTGGATGTTTAGACGTTTGAATGTTTGTTACTCAATTACGCAAAAACAGCCGAACGGATTTGGATGACATTTAGCATACACATAGCTTATTACCTGGATAAACATATAGAATACTTTTTACCACATCTTGAGCGAATAAAAAACTTGAACTTGAACAAATTTATTTTATTTAACATATTCATTGACGTATTGACAGATGTCCGTTTGACAGACGTCAGATTGACAGATGTCAGATTGACAGATTACAGTTTGACAGATGTCAGATTTACCAATGTCAGATTGGCAGATGTCACATTAATTGATTGATTCAGGCGTTACTTTGCGGAAGTTCATTTTGACCACTCAAGATATATATTAAGTTCATTTCCGTTTAACGGATGTCAGATTGACATGTCAGATTCATGACTATTGCTTATTTGTTACTAACATGTTTTATGTTTCATTACTGTGCTCCGGTTTGAAGGGTACTGCAGCTAGCGAAATTACTGGGTTGTTAAGACTAACCATCGAAAGTCATAGATACTCAAAGTTCTGTGTATTGCTGCAATGGTCATGGACATGCGTTATCTTTTATCATCAGAAGAGCGCATTCGTCTCATTAGTTTTACATTAAAATAAATCTCTCTGAACCTAATTCAATTCAAAAGTTAACGCGGACGATGTCGCACGCATCAGCTAGTAACACTATATTCTAAAGTTAAAGTATGATTTTATGTGAAGACTTGTGCAGTAATTCGGTTCGTTAGTATCAAACTCACGTCATTCACAAGAATTAGCGGTTAAGTCTGTAAGCGTAATGGGTACCCCTCCGTAATTACAAGCACGTAAAATATTATTTTACGTAAATAACTTAACGTATGTACGTTTTTAAAATGCAAATTTAAAATGTACACATTGTAATTAGCTAAATCTTGCCGTACTTAAATGAAAAACCTTCCTTCCAGGCTAGGCGTGTTTACCATCTTCGACCACAGCTTCACTTAACATCAGGTGAGCTGTGGTCAAAAAACAAAACCAAACAAAAAATTGGCTTAGAAATCGGGGTGTGGAAATGTAGAAACCGTTTTTAATATAGAACTTTCATTATTGTAAACCTCTTAAAAATGAAGTATAGTTTCATACAAACTATTTGTTTGTCTGAAACTATATTAATTATACTAGCTGCGCCCCACGGTGTTACGCGCATGTTTTCGGGATAAAAAGTAGCCTATGTGTTAATCCAGGGTCTCAGCTACCTTAGTGCCCAGCATGGACGATACCGCGAGCTGAACTTGCTACGGTTGTCGGACGTGATTTCTCGCTGCCGACTATCGTAACTTTGATGGTCGACAGCGGGCAATCATGGGACGCAGTGCTCTCTTTTGCAGAGTGTGTCATGGCACAGAAAGAGGAAGCGGAACGGGTGAGAGAGAACGACGTCAACAGCCACCCTATCCGCAGGAAGAGACCCGGGCGTAGACGGCTGGCACATGACCGCCGTATACCGCCATAGTGGGGAACTCGGGAGATCGGGGTCGGGGGAACCTAATCTCCCAGTTCGAGCTCCCCGAGACTGAGCGATGTGTGACGTGTTTCCACACATCGGTAAAATGACGGGTAGAGCATAAGCTCACCGAGAAGTTGTCTGGTGAAGACAAGCGCTGTTGGGGCTGCGGACGTGTGCGCAAGCGTTCCCGTGGCCCTAACTGCAAGCGCGGAGAATGACCATCCATCCATCCATCCAAACTTTCACATTTATATTATTAGGAGGATGGGATTACAAACTTCAAACAATACATCTACAGCAACTATACATGGTAAATATAATTCAGTTTCTATTTATTTAAATACTAGCTGCGCCTCGCGGTGTTACCCGCTACATGTTTTCGGGATAAAAAGTAGCCTATGTGTTAATCTAGGGTCTCTGCTACCTCCAAACCAAATTTCATGCAAATCCGTTTTGTAGTTTTTGCTTGAAAGAGTAACAAACATCCATCCATGCATCAAAACTTTCTCATTTAGAATATTAGTTAGATTGCGACAGAGGCGACAACAATAACAAATTCTTTGATCCTTTAGCTATCGAATGGTTATTTACATTTTGGATTTACATGACAGATATTTAGCTGCAACACCAAACTGTTTCTCCCAATTTTGTTATCATCCGTGTTTTGAATTCCCTCCCACTATGGAAACAAATTTAAAGACGTCACTTCGAAAGTGTTGACTTTAAAGGGAATAATTTATTTAATTGGTAAGTATTTTGATGTAATTATTTAAGTTACTACAATATTTTACTTGGTGGTAGTTACTATAATATTTTAAGTTACTATAATATTTTACTTGGTGGTAGATCTCCTTAGCAGGAGGTCGTCTAGGTAGGTACCACCGCAGTACCAGATATTCTGCCGCCAAGCAGTAGTGTGCAAACATTACTGTGTTCCGGTTTGAAGGGTACTGCAGCTAGCGAAATTACTGGGCTGTTGAGACTAACCATCTAGTCTCAAAGTAATGAGTGCCAAAGCAGCGATGCCCTGGACGTTGTTTTGTTACTCAAAGTTCTGTGCATCGCTGCAATGGTCATGGACAGGTGTTATCTCTTAACATCAGGAGAGCGCCTCGACCGTCTCATTACTTTTACATAAAAAAAAAAAAAAAATATACTATGTTTCAATGACGACCCTTAAAACATCGATTACATTCGATAAATATCTAATTCACTCACCACATCACTAGCACCTCCCATCACTCGAGTTTATAGCTCATTGAAGTGATTGAACGCTTAAAATTAGACCGGAGTAAATGAACGGCTCTATACTTGAAGGAAATACCTTTAAAACCGAACTACAAATCGATTCTTGCAGATTGGACTTGTAAATACTGTCTTCGGATCATGGTCACTGGAACCTCTAAGACGGACAATCTGTCTCCATCGACTTCGGTCCGAAGTAGCCCTCACCACCTTTTTTTTTTTTTTTTTATGGTTGACTGGCTAGTTGTTTGACCACAGCTCAGCTGATGTTAAGTGAAGGTGTGGTCGAAGATGGTAAAGCACACCTAGCCTGGAATGGAACTGGCTCTCAAGTGAGGCTGCCGGAACACACCGTTAGATGCTTGGCGGCAGATTTTCAACTTGAGGGTGGTAGCTAGCCAGCCGAGTACTAGAAAGTACCCTACCACCATGCTATGGTTTCCTCACGATGTTTTCCTTCACCGGCAGCTCAAGCTCATTGTTGGGGTTGAACCCACGCCCTTCGGCATGCGAACCTACCGCGCTAACCACTGAGCTATCATCGCTACAAAACCTGGTAGAATTTAGAAGAGGAGGTGGCTTTTTTTACTTGGTCAGACCATCGTGTTGGCGACTGGCCTCGTGGTCTCTTTCCTTCGGTATTGCCAACAATGACCAGCTTTTCAAGGCTGCCATCCCCTCTTCGCATAGTAAACGCCGTTGACATATGGTGGGCAGTCGCGGGTCTCAATGCCGAGTTGGGAGAGAATAGATACATTTGTGCATTTGGCCGTCCATGTTATACGTAGCATTCGCCTCCAGCACCGCATTTCGAATGCATCTATTCTCTGTCTCTCTCTTGCTCGGATTATCCACGTCTCTACTCCATAGAGGAAGATGGGGAATACTAAGGCTCTGACGAACCGAGCGTTCGTTTTGTAACTTATTCCCCGATTCTTCCAAATATTTTGTAGGCGCGTCATAACGTCTTCAGCCATTGCCATTGTAAATACTGTAGGTATATGAAAAAATGTTTTTTTATTACATACTAGTGGACGCCTTGCGGTTTCACCCACGTAGTTCCCGTTCTCGTGGGGATACAGGGATAAAAAGCATTGCCATCCAGCGTGGCAATGCTGCCAGCATTCTGGTCACATATCCCTCCTCTGACGGACTTTTAGATTAAGTTTTTTGTATAAATTTGTAAATAGCATCAATTGACAGCCCTGTTGGTTCATTGGTAGCATGTCTGCTTCGAGAGTTGAAGGGCGTGGGTTCGATTCCCACTCAGGACTAACATTTGTGTGACTAACATCGATGTTTGTTATGTGTCTGGGTGTACTGTATGTATTATAAGTATGTATTTACAAAAAAAAAAAGTGTTTAAGTATTCTATCAGTTATCTGTCTTCCATAGCACAAGCTTTGCTTAGTATGGGGTCAGATGGCGCTGTGTGTAATGTCCTGTGATATTTATTTATTTAAGAAATTTTATTTTGTTTAATAAATGTTGTCAAACATCAAGTGAGCCGAAGACAAACATATTATTTTATACGTGACATATTATATCATTGACATAATTTCATTATAGTGACATAATAATGTTATGATTTTGATATTTTAAAATATGAAAAAATTACCTGTAACTTTGGTGTTATTAATAAGAGATTTGTATTTGTATTTAAACAAAAAAAACTAGCTTTCGTATGTGTGACTATAAAAATGTGGTGTAAAGAAACCTTTTGCTTATACGACTCAATTTTGTC
Organism: Biston betularia; assembly: GCA_905404145.2. Classification (NCBI taxonomy): domain Eukaryota; kingdom Metazoa; phylum Arthropoda; class Insecta; order Lepidoptera; family Geometridae; genus Biston; species Biston betularia. Next base: position 1,909,590 of record FR989884.1, read on the forward strand.
TCAAATGCTGCGTAGGATGAAGATTCAACGTTTATCGTCATAAATTTCAGTAGGTAAACAAAAGCTTAAAATCTTTGGGGATTTTTAGGCGTCCATCTGTCAAATGAAACACACTGCGCAAATATTTGGCCGGATTTCATAACTTATTCAGGGTCTGGAGATCCCTTGACAGGGTGATTTCAAAGAAAAAATAGAGCTATTGTAACAACACAAGGTTAGGAAAAAGTCATAACTCATTTAGGCCTATTCACACGCTTTTAATGGTTCACTAGCTGCGCCCGCGGTGTTCCCCGCTACATGTTTTCGGGATAAAAAGTAGCGTATGTGTTAATTCAGAGTCTCAGCTACCTCCATATCAAATTTCATCCAAATCCGTTCAACTGTTTTTCGTGAAAGAATAATAAACATACATCCATAAATCCGTAAGAGCACAGGGATAAAATGAAACCCATGTCACCCGCGGATAGTATATATTCCCAACGGTGAAAGGATTTTTGAAATCGGTTCAGTAGTTTTTGAGTTACACAGGTACAAAAATCCTAAAATACAAAAATACAAATCTTTCCTCTTTATAATATTAGTGTAGATGTGAAAGTTTTGATGGATGGATGGATGTTTTTATGTAACCATTTTACTTACTAAATAGTCCAGGCTAGATATGTTTACCACCTTTGACCACATCGTCGCTTAATATCAGATGAGCTGTGGTCAAACATCTAGCTATTACCAATAATAAAAAAATAACATTAAATGTCCCAAAGTAATGAGCAACAAAGCAGCGAAGCCTTGGACTTTATTTTGTTACTCAAAAGTTGTGTGTATCGTTGCCATGGACATGTGGTCGTGGACATGCGTTATCTCTTACCATCAGGAGAGCGTTTTGTTTGTCCCATTACTGTTACATGAAAAAAGTTCTCAAAATGGCTTGTGATTCTTTTTAATACTCAAACAACTGAAAAATCCCTATATTAAAATAATCTATTTTTTTATTTTTTTTATAATGTAAAAAGTAATGAGACGATCGAGGCGCTCTCATAGAATACACAGAACTTTAAGTCACAAAACAAAGTCCAGGGCATCACTGCTTTAGCGCTCAATACTTGAGACTTTTGATAGAGTTAGTCTCAACAGCCCAGTAATTTCACTTGCTGCTGTACCCTTCAAACCAGAACACAGTAATACTTACACACTACTGCTTAGCAGCAGAATAACTGGTACTGCGGTGGTACCTACCTAGACGACCTCCTGCTAGGGAGATCTACCACCAAGTAAATAATATATAAAATACAACGAATACTGTCTGTTGTTTGAAACATTTCAGGTACTCCCGAAGGGTTAGTGGAAAACCCAATGATTTAAATAGTAGTCACTGGAGTATTGTCGCTGTCTTGGAGATAATCCTACTCTCAGCCGACAGCCCGTCCGCTTGATAAAAGAAAGAAAGAAAATGATTTCATTTTGTAACAAATACAAACACAAAAACAAACAAACAGTTACAAAATAGGGCTATCGTTATTACTGGGGCTACACGGAGCGAAGTACTACTTTACTTGGTGGTAGATCTCCTTAGCAGGAGGTCGTCTAGGTAGGTACCACCGCAGTACCAGTTATTCTGCCGCTAAGCAGTATTGTGTGAACATTACTGTGTTCCGGTTTGAAGGGTACTGCAGCTAGCGAAATTACTGGGCTGTTGAGACTAACTCTATCAAAAGTCTCAAAGTAATGAGCGCCGATGCAGTGATGCCCTGGACTTTGTTTTGTTACTTAAAGTTCTGTGTATCGCTGCGACGGTCATGGGCAGGCGTTATCTCTTACCATCAGGAGAGCGTCTCGTTTGTCTCATTACTTTTTAAATAAAAAAAATAAAAGTAGTAAGTCGAAAGCAGTTTTTCATGCTCATCCTAGTAAAGTTTTGTTACTGTACAATCAACTTTGAGATAGGGGAAAAAATTATCAGCGCTATTTTTAGCCATACGTCATTCGTCGTCGACGCAATAATAAAAAAAAAATCACTACACAGTACAAAACAAAGTCACTCCCCTCTATCCCTGTTTTTTTTAAATATAAAAAGTAATGAGACGAACGAGACGCTCTCCTGATGGTAAGACATAACGCCTGTCCACGATCATTGCAGCGATACACAGAACTTTGAGCAACAAAACAAAGTCCAGGGCGTCGCTGCTTTGACGCTCATTACTTTGAGACTTTCGATGGTTAGTCTCAACAGCCCAGTAATTTCACTAGCTGCAGTACCCTTTAAACCGTAACACAATAATGTTCACACAATACTGTTTAGCGGCAGAATAACTGGTACTGCGGTGGTACCTACCTAGACGATCTCCTGCTAAGGAAATCTACCACCAAGTGGTATGCTTAGATATTTAAAACTAAGCAACGGATTTTGATGCGGTTTTTTAATAGATAGAGTGATTCAAGAGGAAGGTTTACATGTATAATACTTGCATATGAACCACATTAGTATCTACATTGCACCCGTGCGAAGACGGGGCGGGTCGCTAGTAAAAAAATAAAAATTAAATAATAATTATATTAAATTTAACATATGAAATACTAACTGCGCCCCGCGGTGTTACCCGTTACATGTTTCCGGAAAAAGTAGCCTATGTGTTAATCCAGGGTGTCAGCTACCTCCATATCAAATTTCATCCAAATCCGTTCAGTAGTTTTTGCGTGAAAGAGTAACAAACATCAATCCATCCAAACTTTCACATTTATAATATTAGGCGTTTTTTATTGACACACTTTTTTATGAATTGCCACCAACTATGTTATGTAAGCAAATTTGAAAACGTTAAATAAATTAAATTAAATTAACCAAATTTCCCTAACTAAATAAATACACTATACCATCCGTTTAAGATACTACGGCCTACAGTGTAAACATTCCACCCCATCGTATTCACCGCACGTCCTTTAGTTATGCTTACTAAGTATAAAGTTATTCTAAGCTACCCAAATTGCTCGACCGTTATTAATGTGATTTATTCTATTTTCCCGTTTCCTTGTTTCCGGTGGTAAATCAGCTCGGAATGGAAAAGGAATGGATTTAATGCGGTAATTTCCTTTTCAGCAATACAGATAATTGTATCAATTGTTCCTTATCGGAATTTATCGGAATGCAATATTTCCGCGGATAAACTTGTCTTTGAATACCCCGTTAGATCATTTAATAACGGACCAGCTTTATAAGCAGAGTTCTATTTGCCTTGGAAAGTCTGGGAGGCCAGTGTCTAATTTTAAAAGGTAGAGTGTGGCATCTACTTCATGGAGCTAGAAAGAATTGTCACGTTTTTGAAGACATCGTAGCAGTGATAGCTCAGTGGTTATAGCATGGCAATGTCGTCGACAATTCGGTATGTAAAGAAAAAAAAAACTTTACTGATTCCAAAACCATTTCGAAATAGTACATTTCCATTCAATATTTTTACGTTTAAAACTTTGTAAACTGTGATAAGTTTATTTTATGTATTTTAATAAAATACATAAAATAAACTTGACTTTGAATTTATGTCTAATGACGTCACCTAGTAGGGCAACTTCCATAGACTAAAAAACCAATGGCAAACTGAAACAAAATTTGTCAATGTCAAGTCAACGGCGATCATAATAAACTCTTCAATACACGTACGTCGAGTTGTTTTTCGCTTTATTGATACAAATATCTGGATTAGTTTACTTTAAACGTTATTTGGACTCTGATATCGTTTTTATGACATAAGATTTGTTTACTTCATGTCATGAATTGTAAAAACCGAAGACGTGACAGAATGGCTTTACAGCTTATGTTGCGCGCTGGCGCAAATTAAAAAAAAACTTGTCAGCTCTGTTGACAAAGTTATTAAAAAATGAGTCAAATGTTAATTGTATACTTTTCTGTTTTAAAGGCATATTCTACATATTCAGCCAATCTCATGACGTCATAACTAAGTTTGAAAACGTATTAAAAATAAACTACCGCATAGAAAGCCAAAATATTCAAATTAGTTTCATAAAATAAAGTTTACTATCAGTAAAAAAATGTAAAATAAATACAAAAAAAAAACTTTACATGCCGTATTTTTATTGATGGTTGATGGTGTATTATAGTAAAAATAATGTATATATATACATGATAGATGACATGATGTTATTATTTAGTTTTGCCATTGCTTTGTTTTCGTTTCCGTACTTCATACGAAAATTACAACGAACGGAATAGTTTTAGTACACGCGATGGCGTGAACAACTTGTGTTATTTTAGTAAATTATTCCACCTTATCATTAGAAATTATATTTTGAAAACCTTATTTCTCGTCGAATCCGCACGCGGAAAGTATACATACGTAATGAAATAAATCAAATTCATACGTAAGCAATTGAATTTGTGAAGAACAACAACGGCTGAGCGTATTTTTTTTTTGCAATTTATCGCAAATGAGAATATACTTGGTTAATTTTAATCATTTCTTCAACCGACTGTGCAAAATTCACACCAATATTACAAAGGCTAAAGTTTATTAGACATAGAAAATACTTTATTTGTAACATAAAACAAATTTCAATACAATTAACAATACATACAAAAAGAAATAACAAACAAATAAAATTATATATGTCGGAGATATATCAGAAGGAAGAAGAAACGACAACGGGTGGGCGATGGTGTAGCGGGCGAGGAGACAAACTACACAATTCAGTTATCTTGTACAAAGTTTAATCAGCACTTCACAACGACTTTAGTTTAAGAACGACTAGAACATTATAGACACTATTACATAGGTTGGGGACAAAACGTTCCGCTTAGCTCGCACTCTGCAACCGACCAACTCAATCTAATCTCAAAGCTATAATCAATGTTAATCTCTCCTCAACCAAAGCAAGAATCAATGTTCATCTCTCCTCAACCAAAGCAAGAATCAATGTTCATCTCTCCTCAACCAAAGCAAGAATGATCTCTCCACCTCAACATTCAACGCACGGCCGGCTCGCTTCACACAGCGCCTCTACCGGCCGACATCCGCAACGTCACCTTCTCTCATTGGTTGAAGTCAAAATACTTTACACGAATAACAACAAGCAGAGCACGGAACCAGTGTTACGTCAGAGGTGTCGCCATTCCACCTCTAGTCCACCAAAATTACGCAAGATGGCGCTAAACTAAATCAACATTAAAGCTACACGCCGACATATACATATTTTATAAATTAAACATTTAAAACAAAATGAAAGAAATAAATTTTATGTGACCGGCCGCGTGAGCGTGTTAGTGTGTGTTTTATGTTTGTTAATTTTTCAAACGGCTTAACCAATTCTTATGAAATTTGTTTCGATGGAAGCTGACACCCCGAATTAACACATAGGTTACTTTTTTGTCCTGAAAAAATGTAGCGGGCAACACCGCGGGGCGCAGCTATTTCCATATAATTTTCATCTACAAAAAAACCTAATTTTTACCCAACTAAAGCTAAAAGGAAGGGCTATGTCTTTAGCAGTTTATGTAAATGTGTTTTTTTATGTTTGACAAGCTAGGTTTTTGGGAATCGAACCCACGCCTAACAGCCTAGGAATCAGAGCTACTGTCAAACGAGCAACCAGGGCTGGCAATCGGTAATAAAACCACTTGGCCAAAAACAAAATGCTTGCCCAAAAAGGATTTTGTTTTTACCTTTGTATTCCCAAGTATATCCACGGGACTTGATTAACATAGGTTCGTTTATAGCCCTAATTTATAACGTTAAAAATATATAAGGTTATACTGAGAAGGGTAGAACCCTCATAAATATCTGTCTGTCTGTCAGTACGTCCGGGTTTCATATTACTGTATCACTGCTATATGAGATTGTGGGCCGTCCCAAAGATCTCGCATAATAAAGGTAGCATAACACTTTTCATTTTTTTTTAGACATGTTTCACTACAGGCTAGGTATGTTTAGCATCCTACCTCAGCTACCTCCACACCAAATTTCATCCAAATCTGTTCGATAGTTTTTGCGTGAAAGAATAACTTACAAACATCCAGGCATCCAAAGTTTCGAATTTATAATAACTATTATAAATTATAAATAGTAATAATTTATAATAGTGAAATAAAAAGAGCATTATTATCATTACCAGTCTGTGTTAACCCACAGCTAAGCTCTCGAAGCACGGCATTCTGTCCAATTTTTTTTTTTTTTTTTTTTTATGTTTGACATGCTAGTTGTTTGACCACAGCTCACCTGATGTTAAGTGAAGGTGTGGTCGAAGATGGTAAAGCACACCTAGCCTGGAATGGAACTGGCTCTCAAGTGAGGCTGCCGGAATACACCGTTAGATGCTTGGCGGCAGATTTTCAACTTGAGGGTGGTAGCTAGCCAGCCGAGTACTAGAAAGTACCCTACCACGTGAAAACACCGTGAGGAAACATGCTATGGTTTCCTCACGGTGTTTTCCTTCACCGGCAGCTCAAGCTCATTGTCGGGGTTTGAACCCACGCCCTTCGGCATGCGAACCTACCGCGCTAACCACTGAGCTATCATCGCTACAAAATTTCCTGATTAACTAGATTTTTATATTAATTCTCGTAAGAAAAGGAAGCCATCTAGTATGTAAAAGACTGGAACGTGCCTATCAATAATTCGTCGCACGTTAACGATATCTCTAAGATTACAATAATAACACATTGTTTGCTACAAAATAATTGAACCGTTACTCGCAGTGGGTACAGTCAGGTACTCAAGTAACTGTTGATTCTCAGTGGCCTACAGTTAGGGTGGTATTTCTTAGGCATGTTGTAAGAAAAGCAAAGTTCTGGAGCGGAGACCACGGACCGGCAAGCGCAGCGTAGGTCATCATCATCTATGGTATAATATATTAGAAGTAGTATGTATTTACAACAAAAAAAACTATTTAAATTATCTATCAGTTATCTGTCTTTCATAGTACAAGCTTTGCTTAGTTTGGGGTCAGATGGCGGTGTGTGAAATTTCCTATGACATTGATTTATTACTTTATTTGCACTTTTATTAAATAATATGTACAAAAGGAGGACTTGATGCTAAAGCATTTTCTTCCAGCCATCCCCAAAGTGTATGAGATTTGGTTGTAGGCGCGCATGAAAACGAATAATGATATTATGTATAGATACATATTATTATGTATAAATAAGAATACAGCAAACAAATAAATATGATTCTACTTAAAAAAAATAGATAATAAACTATTATAAAATATACACATATTCCATTCCATTCCATCCTATTCCATCCCATTCCATTCCATACAATATAATTCCATTCCATTCCATACAATATAATTCCATTCCATTCCATACAATATAATTCCATTCCATTCCATACAATATAATTCCATTCCATTCCATACAATATAATTCCATTCCATTCCATACAATATAATTCCATTCCATTCCATTCCTAGCCAGTCGAGTACTACTATAGATAGTACCCTACCACTACGCTATGGTTTCTTTATTATGTTTATCTTCACATGTAAAACTGAAGCTAACTGTACGTATCTAATCAAGATTACCTTTCCAGACAAGCTGGATATTTGGAGAGATATTAATTTTGTATCATGTAATTCTGAGCCTACTTCGTAATTCGAGACGAGATCAAGAACGTAAGCTTAGAAGTAATTTTATGAATATATGTACCAAAGTAGACACAAGCGAAGATCTTTTTTGTCAAAGTCGACTTGTATTACTAGTTTATTTTTTTACATTTTCAACGTCATTTGGCCCCAAATTAAGCAAAGCTTGCACTATGGGAACCATGATAGAAAATGTATATACCTACCCATAATAATACGTTTTTTTACATAATTATAATAAAACATAACACCATGTAGGTATAAACATTACTGTATTTATACACGGTTCTAACCTGAAGTATAGACTTGAACCTAATAGTGAAATCTAGTAAAACTACAGGGTTACTAAGACTAAACATCGAAAGTCTCAAAGTAATAAGCGCGAAAGCAGCGATGTCCCGGACTTTGTTTTGTTACTCAAAGTTCTAAGTATCGCTGCAATCCTTCAAACCGGAACACAGTAATGTTTATTACTGCTTGGCGGCAGGTTGTCTGATACTGCGGTAGTACCTACCGTGTTAAGAACATCTACCACCAAATAGTTATATGTACTTAGTTGTAATAGATTCAGCAATGTAAAATTTCCTTTATATTGTTAGGACGCCATCTAACGGAATTTTCTTAAATTGCTTTCGCTTTCTAAAACGCCATCTGTCAAAGTTTTTCAAAACTACTTTTAGTTTGCAAATGTTTTCAGGACGTTTCAGACACTTTTCCAGTAGTACTACCTACTTTCACTAGGTGGCAGTAGTAACAATTTCTAGATTTCTTATTATTGTATTTCTTGGTAGATGTCGGTATAATTAAATGAAAAGGACTTTAAGGATAATTATGTAAGTACTATAAAGTCTAATAATACAAGTATACAATGATATTATAATAAACAATTTTATCTAAACACGTAATTTTAGGTACTAACTATTCAAAGTAAGAACTTAATAAATCTATCTATATTATTATAAAGAGGAAAGATTTGATTGTTTGTTTGTTTAATATTGATTAGGCTCCGAAACTACTGAAACGATTTCCAAAATTCTTTCACCGTTGGGAAGCTACACTATCCCCGGGCGACATAGGCTACTTTTTATCCCTGTGTTCTCACGAGAACAGGAACTACGCGGGTGAAACCGCGAAGCGTTCGCAAGTGTCATTATAAAGCAATTAAAATCTTTATTAATCAATGAACAATTTTATAAAAATTAAAAGAAACCTACAGTAACCCGGACTAACTTAAAATTATATAGAATTAATTTTAATATAATAGAGATTAAATTAAATCAAATTTTAGGCAATTTGTTTTATGGTTGATGGGCTAGTTGTTTGACTACCACCTGATGTTAAGTGACAGTATAATCGAAAATGGTAAAAACAAGTTTTAGCCTTTGCCATTAATCTGGATCTCAATTGAGGCTGCCGGAATACACCGTTAAGTGCTTGGCGACAGATATTCAACTTGAAGATGGTAGCTAACTGAACATCTGAATACTAGAAAGTACCCCACTACGCTGGTTTCGTCACGAAATTCTTCCTTCACTGGCAACTCAAGAACATTATTGTGATTTGAACCCACGACCTTGTGGGTCTACATGTCCAAAATTGCTGGTACGACCCCCATTCGATTGACAATTCAGAGCACTAGTATTTCAGTATCTAGTAGGTATCTAAATGTTTTGTTTTTTTTTCCTTCTAATGATTTATCTGTTTTTTGTTAGATACCTCATTGTTATTACAATCTAGCCTATTTAAGACTAATAAGTAATTTTAATATAACTTAAATTGCTAAGTAGAGTCTAATTATTTATTTATTATTGTTTTAGCCCACTTTGTCCCACTGCTGGGCAAAGGCCTCTCTCCCTCCCTTCCACGCCTCTCTGTTTGGCGCTACTGAGGTCCACTCCTTGTTGTGGGTATCGAGCTCATCTTTCCACCGTCCTTTTGGCCGGCCTGGTGGCCGTTTAACCTCCGGGACCCAGACGGTGGTGGTTTTCGCCCATAGCTCCGCTGGCGTTCGGCAGAATCTAAATATAATATCACTGATTATTATGCGACCGTATCTCTAACTTGAATATGAATCATTGTTATAAATGAAGTCAAAAAAAGTCCTTGATAGAAATAATTGGCGATAATAGAATTAAATTTCTCTATTTATGTCTACCGCCAATTAATTAACTACGTTATCTAATGTCATAGATTAGAAAAAAAAGTAATACAGATATAATACTTATTGCGTAGAATTTAATGTACGCACCCAAAAAACATCACGTTGTTTATAGAATAGTATCATCATCATCGTCAACTTTGCAGAATGATCGCGTAACATACATACATACACACAAAAAAAGCATACAGTCGCATTGAGAACCTCCTCCTTTTGAGTCGGTTAAAAAGGAGGTAAATCTATGTTGTTAATTTTCCCGCGCGCGAGGGACGGAAAAGAGGTTTAGAATTCAATACCATTCTTTGATATTAAGAAACGTAAATATTACAACAAAAAATGGAGTATGGGACTATGGGTATAATTCTGAAGAATACAATAGCTGGATAGAATTTCGAAAAAAGGTCGAAAGTTTTCACAAAAAAAAACAACAAATGCCGCATAAAAAACTATCTTCGACCACGCCTTCATTTAACATCGGGTGAGCTGTGGTCAAAAATCTAGCCTGTCAAACATAAACAATAAACAAAAACAAGTGCAACATGTTTTTTCCGCAATCTTGCCAAAATTCCAAAATATTTCCAAATATTATTCATGACGTTTTCGATAGTTCAATTTATTAGCTTTAGAATATTATTACAATTATAGGACACTTAATTTTAATGAAAATAAACCATGACAAATACTTTAAAAACACTTTAATTCAATACATTCATGAAAATTACATTTACTACTTTTTACTTTATTACTTAGGTAATTAAATTTGTAAAAAATATTATCAACTAACTTAGAACATTAATTTAACGAAATACGTTTTTATTTACAACATTTTATTTATTATTTACATTCTGGACAGTTGCTTATTTTAAAGATAACTCATAATAATGTAATAGATTAAGAGATCCAAGAAAAAGTATTTCTTGATTTTTTTCTTCATTCTTGGCATCGCACTTTGTGCATTGTGCCAATGTCAAGTTTCATGATAAAATCAAGTGTATGTATACCTACATTACGTATGTCGGTTTTTGGCGGGAACGCGGAAAGAGTCATGTCGCCCCGTTGTATTTTTTTCCAAAACTAGTGTTTTGTCGAGTGTCGAGTGTTTTGTGTTGCTACCGCAATCACAATTGCTTTAATATAACATTAAATTATTAGCATAAAATCAAATGTATTATGAGCATACGATATTAAGACGGTAGATTATGAGCATAATCTACTGTTTTATTCAAGTAATTGTGATTTACTGCAAATAAATGCTAGTAGCTGTGATTTCACTGTAAAATTATACTCCATTGTTGTCCATAAATGGCAAAAAAATATTTTTATGGAAATGGAACCACCTTAACTGTAGAAACCCGTAGAATCTACCGTTTAGTCTAATCTTTCTACTTTTCGCTTTAAGGTGAAATATACGTATAAAGTTACGTCAAATATACACAACGAAGATTATATTTAGAAAGCGACATCAGATTTATTTCCAACGATATCGATCTGCTAGAACAGTGTGGTTTGACACACGTAACCGTGGCCAGAGCGCTTACTATCTAGCGCGACCAGCTCGCAAGGTTTCTTTTTGCATGTTGTGAGGCGGGTCAAAGTGCTCGAATTATCTAGTGGTAGAGCGACAGAACAGCAAAATGCTCGACGGAACTCACGACGAAATTTACCTGGAATTAAAAATAAAAAATAAATGTTTAAAACTTGATTATTTTCTTACGCTGTACAAATAGTTTTCTTTGCATTTTTAGATTGTACAAGCACATGTTTGGTTCGAAATAAATATAAATAAAAAATATAGTAAAAAGTTTTGTACAAATGCACTATATTGCAGATCTATTAATTTCATAGTATTTTTTTTTGTTAATTTGCCCCATCGAGCAGGCTAAAGCTGTAAAGCCATACTGCCTTAGTATTTTGTGCGCGATTAAGACCCGGTGATACCTGAACATAATGTCAAGTCTCACAAGTTAAAAACTATTAGTTTTTAAAAATTAATGCAGCGACATGAAATCAACATTCTCGCCAAAAACGACTTTATTCAAGGACTCAAGGACTTTATTGATGATGGGCGGTCGTATTCCAGAGCGAAAGGCCTAGTTACCAAACATTTCAACAGATAGGGCTAATTTTTCAAATAAGGCCTACTTCACTGGAATATAAATGTCCAGTAGAAAATTTGTTGGTTCCTTGCCGAGGTTCCTTGATAAATTGTTGGTTAGGTAGCCCGGGTCTTGTATTATAAAATACACAAATTTTCACCCGCGACTTCGTTTACGTGTCTCAATCAGAAAAGTCTTCTTAAGTTTTTTATAACCCTTCATTCTATACAATATTTTATTGATAACATCAAAATTACAAATCAAAGATGTCTATTATATCATTTTCCCACACTCGCGCTTGTGATTCGGCACTTTATGAATAAAACACCGCCATTTTATGCATAAACACGCGAAAAAATACTAGTTTTAGAAAAAAATACAACTGGACAACTGGGCGACGCGAGTTTTTCCGCGTTCCCGCCAAAACTCAAATTTATTGTTACTGGTTGGTTTTCGCCTCTACTTAAGGAGCTGTCAGAAATGAAGGGATAACTTTTTTCTTTGTTTTTGGCACCGCACCGTGTATCGATCAGTTTTTTTAAAAATATATTCTGTAATAAATGCGACTTAACAACTAGGTAACATACTAATTTTAATATGAGAAGTATTGAAATCTTACCACTCATAAAGTTATAGATAAGTGGATTGATGGCTGAGTTTGCGTAGCACAGTACATGGGAAATTAACGCGAGAATTGTTATTGCATCATTCTGCTCCATATCTAAGGTGTATCTGAAAATGAGAAGAAAATTATCAGAACTTTTTAATTATGACCTCTATAGACGTGATTATGTCTTTAAATATGCTTCCAAGTTCCAGTCGGCATTATGCTGACTAGAACAGTACGGTTTGTGACATAAAATTTATTTCTTCATTTTGTTTTTTATATTTAATCTATAAAATGTGTATAAGTTTTTTTATGTTTGTTATTTCTTTTTGTATGTATTGTTCTGAAATATGTTTTATGTTACAAATAAAGTAATGATACATGTCCATTGTGGGAGACAGTTCAGAAAACAGATGATAAAAAATATCCTTTACATGCAGTGGTCAAATTAGACTTATTTACGACTTATTTACGACTGGACCGCATTCCCCTTTAAACCTTCCGATAGATATTTTAAGTAAATATACGTACTTAAATACAAAGGAAATAAAGTTAAATTTAAACATAATAATTTTTATTTCATAATTTTTTTGTTAGAAATAGTTCCACAATTTCGCTTTTTTTTGTCGACTCAGAACGATGTAAAGAGATCTTTTACGAAACGGAACGGTGATTTCACGAAACGGAACGGCACTGGCGTTCCAGTGCGTTCCGGTACATTTCGCGCACTGTTTACCTGAGAATGGAGAGTAGATGCACCGGGAAATAGCAGACTGCAAACATAATGACCACAGCAGCCAGCATCTTGGCAGCCTTTCGCCGCGATCGAAGCTGAGCTGTAAATAAATAAAAAGTGTTTTTTTTATTGTGGCGTGATAACGTGTTTGACGTAAATTTATTGGCATGTCTACTGGACAGGATCAAAAATGGTGTTCTTGGCCATCCATTCCAGGATAGGGGTGCTTTGTCATCTACGATCACACCGTCACTTATCATCAGATGAGCTGTAGTCGACCACCTAGCTGGTCAAATATAAAAAAATCGACTGAAGTTCTCTGGTTTCAGTGGTTCTTTTTTTTAAATGGTGAATGTGGTTTAATATAATTATGTATACGAGGGGAGTTGAGAGCTACCGCACCAGGTGCGAAGCCCCGGGTATTCATCCAGTGTTTAATAGAATATTTTACAAGAAATTTGCCATTTTATGTATTAAAATTGTTTTTTTTTTAATGTAAAAACTAATGAGACGAACGAGACGCTCTCCTGGTGGTAAGAGATAACGCATGTCCATGACCATTGCAGCGATACACAGAACTTTGAGTAACAAAACAAAGTCCAGGGCATCACGACTTTCGACTTTGGTTTTGGTTAGTTTCTACAGCCCAGTACCCTTCGAACCGGAACACAGTAATGTTTACACACTACTGCTTGGCGGCAGAATAACTGGTACTGCGGTGGTACCTATCTAGACGATCTCCTTAGCAGGAGGTCGTATAAATAGATGCCATCAAGTGGTATATATTTATTCAAAATACCGTGTGTATTAAACACACGGTATTTTACACATTTATGATTTATGATCAAAACTCTTGCCTTCCTTCTATTTTATAACTTTCGACAATTTCGCTTTTTTATCGAACCAGAACGATGCAAGGAAAACTTTTACGAAACGGAACAGTGATTATACGAAACGGAACGGCGTTCCGGTTCATTACTAGCTTTAAATAATAATGTTTCGTTTGTAATATCTACTGGTTTACTGCACTCGAGCTAATGAATGCGTCTAAACATAGAATGTAATTCCAGACTAATAATAATTTACGAAGCGGCTTAACAATGTTACTTAAGCGCATTATTACCATCTGATAACTGACTTCCGTTTCGTTCCCGAAATACAAGTCAAGTATTGTTTAGAATAATATACAAATTTACTATTAAAAAAACCAACTCCATGACTCTTAGACCAACTAAAATCACTGGTCCAATGAAACAGCGAGGTTTCGTAGTAAACGAAAATATCATCGATGTATACAATTTTTAGATTTTTGTAAAACCGCTCGATAGATTTTGATAAAATGTTGTACTTCTGAAGTATGATCTACCAAGCAAAAAAAGTGTAGTGACTACGAGCGGCATCGTTAAGCATGGCAGAGTGCAGAGCGATGACAACCATCCCGTGCGTGCGGCACGCGTAGACTGGCGCGCGCAAGGTCTCGCTCGTATATTTATAGTGTGCGAGCGAGACAAAACAAGAAGCCGTCTCACTCGCGCATCATCATCATTCGATGTAACTTTAGAAACTGGGCACACTATTAATGAATGGAGATATTAAAAATGGTTTATCAGATATACAAAATTAAATGATAGACAGAGTACAACAGCGATTCGAGTTTCTCTTTTACCTTCCGACAAGCCCCCACAAAAGAATCATAATTTTGTAATTATACAAATTTTGTAGCGATGATAGCTCAGTTAACAGGTTCGGTTCGCATGCCTAAGCGCGTGGGTTCAACCCCCAACAATGAGCTTGAGCTGTCAGTGAAGAAAAACATCGTGAGGAAACCATAGCATGGTGGTAGAGTACTTTCTAGTACTCGGCTGGCTAGCTACCACCTTCAAGTTTAAAACTGCCACCTAACGGTGTGTTCCGGCAGCGTTACTTGAGAGCCAGTTCCATTCCTGGCTAGGTATGCTTTACGATCTTCACACCTTCACTTAACATCAGATGAGCTATGGTCAAACAACTAGCTTGTCAACCATAAAAAAAAAACATTATAAATATAACAATTTCAAGGTATATATAAGGTAGTAACTAAGACAAGCAACATTTAAAATAATAACTAAATATATATACCTACATAGTTAAAATCTAACTGCTTTTTAATACAATTTCTATAAATAAATAAATATCATAGGTCATTACACACAGCGCCATCTGACCCCAAACTAAGCAAAGCTTGTGTGATGGACGTCAGATAACTGATAAAATACATATATAATGGACTAATTGGACTATTGGTTAATTGGACTTTTTTTGTAAATGTATACTTATAATACATACAGAATACCCAGACACAGAACAAACACTTGTTTATACCACAAACCCCACGCCCTTCAGCTCTTGGAGCAGACATACTACCAATGAACCAACGGGGCTGTCAAAGTATTTAGGACCAGTCTGATTTGTATCCAAGAATTTCTCTAATTGGTCCAGTCTTTTTTGAGAAATCGATTAAAATACAGAAAAAGGTTTTTGGCGGGAACGCGGGAAGAGTCGTGTCGCTCCGTTGTATTTTTTTCCAAAACTAGTGTTTTGTCGAGTATTTATGCATAAAAATGGTGGTGTTTTATTCATAAAGTGCCGAATTACAAGCGCGAGTGTGGGGAAAATGATATAATGTGGTGAAACATGACTTTTCGTGTTGCTTCCAAAACTCCATCGAAGCTTTATAGTACCTAAAGTCACCACTACTTTACTAAAGCATGACTGGACTTGACAGACACGAATTGTACTTGACGATACGAGGACACTTAAAAACTTTTGAAACTTGAAAATCTATGAATACTTGACACTGGCAAATGCTAAAACGCGACGTCAAAACCAAAGAAAAAAAAAATATAGAAAAAGATTGACATTACATTTTTTCGACCACTTTACAGATGACGTCAGAGTGAAGGAATATAACTCGTGAACCGAAAATAACAAGTCCACGTCAGCCGAATAAAAACCTCGTAAATATTGATAGATTGATGCATGTAGGTAATGTATGAATGCTGCGAATCAATTGGAATGTGGCTTTACTTGCGTTAGATGAGCCGCCACACGATGTTTTATCTGATAATAGCTGCGCCCCGCGGTGTTACCCGCTACATGTTTTCGGGATAAAAGTTGGCTGGCTGGCAACAACCCTGTTGGCTCATTGGTAGCATGTCTGCTTCAAGAGCTGGGGGCGTGGGTTCGATTCCCACCCAGGACAAGCATTTTGTGATATAAAAACAAATGTTTGTTCTGTGTCTGGGTGTACTGTATGTATTATAAGTATGTATTTACAAAAAAAGTATTTAAGTATTC
Source organism: Biston betularia (assembly GCA_905404145.2). Classification (NCBI taxonomy): domain Eukaryota; kingdom Metazoa; phylum Arthropoda; class Insecta; order Lepidoptera; family Geometridae; genus Biston; species Biston betularia. Next base: position 1,926,110 of record FR989884.1, read on the forward strand.
TTTTTTTTTTTTATTGTTGACAGGCTAGTTGTTTGACCACAGCTCACCTGATGTTAGATAAAGGTGTGGTCGAAGATGGTAAAGCACACCTAGCCTGGAATGGAACTGGCTCTCAAGTGAGGCTGCCGGAACACACCGTTAGATGCTTGGCGGCAGATTTTCAACTTGAGGGTGGTAGCTAGCCAGCCGAGTACTAAAGTACCCCACCACCATGCTATGGTTTCCTCACGATGTTTTTCCTTCACCGGCAGCTCAAGCTCATTGTTGGGGTTTGAACCCACGCCCTTCGGCATGCAAATCTACCGCGCTAACCACTGAGCTATCATCGCTACATTCTATCAGTTATCTGACTCCCATAGTACAAGCTTTGCTTAGTTTGGGGTCAGATGACGCTGTGTGTAATGTCCTGCGATATTTATTTATTTAAGTTGCTCATATGTTAACCCAGGGTCTCAGCTACCTCCATAGGTGTGTTGTGTTCACTTGGTGGTAGATCTCCTTAGCAGGAGGTCGTCTAGGTAGGTACCACCGCAGTACCAGTTATTCTGCCGCTAAGCAGTAGTGTGTAAGCATTTCTGTGTCCCGTTTGAAGGGTACTGCAGCTAGCGAAATTACTGGGCTGTTAAGACTAACTCTATCAAAAGTCTCAAAGTAATGAGCGCCAAAGCAGTGATGCTCTGGACTTTGTTTTGTTACTTAAATGTCTGTGTATCGCTGCAATGATCATGGGCAGGCGTTATCTCTTACCATCAGGAGAGAGTCTCGTTCGTCTGATTACTTTTTACATAAAAAAAACACACCTAGCCAAATCTATGCTATATGAAGCTACTAGTGTTTGCAACACACTTTAAGAACTCTTTTTAAAATCAGTCACACAAAGCACGTCATGGTTTTTTATTTAGTCTGTCTTTTATTGAGTTCTGATGTATAGAACGAAATAGAATAGAAATTGAGAAACTAATTAAATAATACCAAATTTCATCCAAATCCGTTCTGTAGTTTTTGCGTGAAAGAGTAACAAACATACTCAAAAACTTTCGCATTTATAATATTAGTAAAAAAACTCCATCGAAGCTTTATAGTAAAGTCACCACTACTTTAAGCATGACTGGACTTGACTGACATGGACTGTACTTGACCAAGACTGGACTTTGACTATAACTATAGCTACTAGGCAACTTCTTTAACTTTTGAAACTTGAAAATATAAAACACTTGACACTGGCAAATGCTCAAAATGCGATGCCAAAAAAAGAAAAAAACTCCACACGGAAAAAATTAAATGACATGAAATTTTCCAATAATTTTGTACAATAAATAAATAATCGTTTCTTGGAAACAGTGAGGTGTGCGATTTATTTTTTCCATTTACTTTTTAATTTCAGCAAAATATTATGATTCATGATTGGATTTCAATATATTTTTTCCTATTAACTTTGACTGATTTATGTAAATGTATTCAGAAATTTCCGCCCGCTTACGTTGATGGCGAGATTTAAAAGTACCGTCATAATTTGCAAATTATTTACAAATCTGTCCTGGATGTAAAGGGGGGCAAACGGGGGGTTCAAGGGGCACCAAAATCTTAATATATTTTGTTCCCAATATGCTTCAAAAGAACGTTTGTATCACAAAGCGCCAGCATCCAGCGCACGTTATTCTATCAATTATTCATTTGATTTTAAAACACCCAGTTGGTTTTGAAACAAATTCAATGTTATTAAAGTACCTATATATAAATATTTTTTTATGTAAAAGTAATAAGACGAACAATGCGCTTTCCTGATATTAAGAGATAACGCATGCCCATGACCATTGCAGCAATACACAGAACTTTGAGTAGCAAACACCGAACCAAAAAGACAAACAAACACAAATTGTCGTGGACAAACATTTTGTGGTATAAACAAATGTGTGTTCTGTGTCAAGGTGTCCTGTGTGTATTATAGATTTACAAAAAAAAATTAACATTTAATTTACAAAAAAATTAATTTAATTTACAAAAAAAAGTATTAAGATATTCTATCAGTTATCTGACGTGCATAGTACAAGGTTTGCTTAGTTTGGGGTCAGATGGCGCTGTGTGTAATGTCCTACGATATATTTTTTTTTATTTATATGGCAATTTGTGATGTACCATGATGCATTTGTTATAATCCTTAACATTTTAGATTAAAACTTTTTGATTACTTCTGTTTGAAGAAGAAAGAAGAAAACGGGGCTAAAACTAGGTAGTTTGTCCGGGCTTAGACCATTATGATTCATAATGCTATTTCGAATGACTGTTGTACAAATATTATGACAATGTCTTATGTCTCCGTTAAACGGCGGACGAGCCCATTTTACCGGAGAATGACGTCGAACCAAAGTCTGGTTAGAAATAAATACAGCTAAGCTTGAGCCGGGAACTTTTCTCACGGTTCCGTAGTAAAGAGATTTTTATGAGACAAATAAATAGTTTATATGATGGTAAGAGATAATCTGATGGCCTGATTACCCCTGACATTATCGTGGATCTTTATTAGGTTTTTGAAATAATTTTATTTAATATGTTTGATTTTTAGGGTTCCAGGCTAAAAAAAACCGGCCAAGTGCAAGTCGGACTCGCGCACGAAGGGTTCCGTACCATCCCACTAATATTATAAATGTGAAAGTTTGGATGAATGGATAGATTGATGTTTGTTACTCTTTCGCGCTAAAACTACGGAACAGATTTGGTATACAAGTAGCTGGAGCTACTTTTTATCCCGAAAACATGTAGCGGGTAACACCGTGGAGCGCAGCTAGTTATCTATAAAAACGGCAAAAAAATTACGTTTGTTGTATCGGAGTCCCCTTAAACATTTATTTTATTCTGTTTTTTAGTATTTGTTGTTATAGCGGCAATAGAAATACATCATCTGTAAAAATTTCAGATGTCTAACTATCACGGGTCATGAGATACAGCCTGGCGACAGACAGACGGACGGACGGACAGCAGAGTCTGAGTAAAAGGGTCTGGACTCTTTTACCTTTTAGGTACGGAACTCTAAAAATTCTTAGTTTTATTTATGAAAGGTAGATATTTTCGGTTCTTTTTCTTAATGGATCATCGGATTATTTATTGAGTCACTGAAGCGAAATTTGGAATCCGAAACAACTCGAGGAAAAGCGTAGAGTAAAAGGGCATAACCTACTTATGGTGGTCAAACGATAAATATAAACCTTTGATCCCATGAGCTGATATTTGGGAAATCTGTTTTGATTCAGTCCAATCATCAATGGGTCTTTTTCTTATTTTTGCGACATTATTATATTCAAATTTGTTAATAAATAGCCAGAGATTAATAAGTAGTAGAAATCATAGCTACTGGCATTTATTTGCGGTTAATTACAATTGCTTGAATAAAACAGTAGATTATTAGCATAAAATCAAATTTGTAAATGATTTACGAATTTATTAGCATAATCTACTGTTTTATTCAAGCAAGTGTGATTTCACTGTAAAGTTATGCTCCATTTGTCCTTAAATGGAAAAAAAACATTTGTATGGAAATCGAAACACCTTAAATCTCCAATCGTGCGTGACGTCACCTGCCGGCCTCGACGGAAGACCAGCGCCGGCTGGCTTCAGTCGGCATTATGCTGAGTCGAGGCCGGTTTGTGACATAAAATATATTTCAAACTTTTTGTTTTTTTGTTTAATTTTTATTTATTGTATACTATACTAAATTAAGTTTTAAGTTTAAGTTTTTTTCTATGTTTTATGTTTATTGTTTATTTTTTTGTATATATGTATGTATTGTAAATTATGTTGAAATGTGTTTTATGTCGCAAATAAAGTGTTGTCTATTGTCTATTGTCTATTGTCTAAATACTTGAATTTGTCATTTTATTTTGAATTTGGTTTATTTTTGTTTTATAATTCTGCGACATTAATGTAATTAATTAATCGTTTTTATGTCAATAAATAATTTGAATTTCGATGTTTGCTGAAATAGCGCAAGTTTCATGACTATTACTCATTTGTTTCATTTCTTCTAATTGTAAAGTAAACGCGGACGAAGTCGCGGTCGTGAGCAATAGTAAAAAAAATGTTATTTTTATCCTCAAACTTACATTTCTCTGCGGGAGCCAGTTTGGCTGTATCAGCCTGGCCAGGAATCTTGTCCGACCGCCACAGAACCTTCACGATGTGGTAATAAGCGACTGTCATCAGGAGAAGTGGGACTCTGTGAACAACAACAAATAACAATTATAGGAAAGTAGATACCTACTGTGGTCAAACACCACACACCTGATGTTAGTTGATGGTGTGGTCTAAGATGGTGAACACACCTTGAAATGGAAATGAATCCCAAGTGCGGCTGCCAGAACAATAATCAATATAATTATGCTTGGCGGTAAATTATTTATCAACTTGACGGTGGTAGCTAGCCAGCCAAGTATCAGAAATTACCATGAATACCAACACTACAGTTTCCTCACGATGTTTTCCTGTACCAGCAGCCCAAGCAAATTGGTGGGATTTGAACCCACACCCTTGGGCGTATGAACCGACTGCACTAACCACTGAGCTATTATTTCTACGAACTATATGACCTCGTTTTTCCATTCCTTTTTTACTACAGCTAACGAAATTACAAGGCTCAATATGGCAACGATAGATGAGTCGTTATCGCGCGGTTATCGAGTGGTTGCGCGGTTGATTCACACACCAACGGACGTAGGTTCAAATCCCAATGATCCCAAAATGTTTGTCGTGTACTGGAATCAAGTCAAAGTCCTGAAACTTACAACCAAATGTGCTAGCAGGGCAGTTAAATCGAGGTACGGAACACTAAATGCATGAGTTTAAATTACACTTGACCAATTTTATTACTTTAACGCTTCGTAACAGTACATCATCATCTCGGCTGTAGGGCGTCCAATGTTGGACACAGGCCATCCCCAATTATTTCCACCAAGGATTTGGAAGCGGCTCGCATCCAACACCTTGTGAGTGGACGTCCTACGCTGCGCTTGCTGGTCGTTGACGTCCATTCCAGAACTTTGCAAAAATTCTCAATTTCTCAATTTGCAATTTTTCTTTGCCATCGGCCGTCAGTTCTGCGTGCTATGTGCCCTGCCCACTGCCATTTAAATATTATGGTATCCGCTGGGCTATATCGGTAAGTTTCGTTCATCTACGAATCTCCTCATTTCTGATTCGATCTTGTAGAGAAACCCCGAGCATAGCCCTCTCCAGTACAGTAACAGTACATCAGTTCGAAAATAAATTAATTCTGGCGTTATAATAACATAAACAATCATTTTCTCAACAAGTTTTTTAACGAGTAATTAGTCAGAATTCAATAACAAAAAGTTGATTGGTAACCTCGAAACTTCATAATAGATAATGGTAGCGAGTTTTCATATTCAGAAATAAGAAACTAATTTAATTTGAGCTCCTAATTTTTTATGACTTTGAGATGAAGAATTAAGTGTCGTAGCAATTAGCGTAGAAGATTGGGCCTCTGACATGGTTTGACAGTTGTTGTTATTGAAATGTAGAACAAGTATCCGGAACATAATATTAAACTTATAATATATTGATCTACGGCTGGCGCTTAGAAATTCATGTCATTTATAGTCACCAATCGGAAAAGATTTGAGAACATAATATGTATGTAAAAAGCATGAATATAGACAGGTTTATAAGCTTGGCGCTTACTAAGCCGAGACGACTCTCTGTAGTCACCATTTTGAGAAAACTCTCAATCTCTCATCTCAAATCTCTCAACTCTGAAATCTGATCTGATTTTTTGCTATGGATACATACAAATTTTTCACGATTTTACAGTTGTGAAAGTTGTTTGTAATGATGAGTACAGTAAAACCACCTTTCGGTTATACCCTATGCTTATATGCAATACCCTATGCTTATAGGCCTACATATTATATTTTGTTTATTACATTTTGTTGTATTATTTTTTGTTGTACTTTTTTTTTAAAGTGGAAGTGGAAAGGAAGTGGGAAGTGGGAATCGGGAATTGGGAATTGATAATTGGGCACTGGGAATTCGGTATGTAAAGAAAAAAAATACTTTGCTGATTCCAAAACCATTTCGAAATATTACATTCCTGTACATGATTTTTTCCGTTTAAAACTCTTTAAACTATGAGACGGGGTTTATTTTAATAAAATACATAAAATAAATTTGACTTTCAATTAACCTCTAATGACGTCATGTCCTTGGCTGTATAAGGATTCTTTCAGTGCCTAAAAAAGTACATATTTTACATATTCAGCCAATGTTATGACGTCATAACTATAAAAAGTTTGAAAATGTATTAGAATTAAACTACCGCATAGAAAGCCAAAATATTCAAATTAGTTTCATAAAATAAAGTTTACTATCAGTAAAAAATATAAAATAAATACAAAAAAAAAACTTTACATACCGAATTGGGAAGTGGGCATTGAGAATTGGGAATTGGGAATTGCGAAGTGGGAAGTAGGCATTGGGAATTGGGAAGTGGGAAGTGGGAAGTAGGAAGTGGGAAGTGGGAAGTGGGCATTGGGAATTGGGAAGTGGGAAGTGGGAATTGGGAATTGCGAAGTGGGAAGTGGACATTGGGAAGTGGGAAGTAGGCATTGGAAATTGAGAAGTGGGAAGTGGTAAGTGGGAATTGGGCATTGAGAATTGGGAATTGGGAAGTGGGAAGTGGGAAGTGGGAAGTGGGAAGTGGGAAGTGGGAAGTGGGAAGTGGGAAGGGAGAAGTGGGAAGGGGGAAGTGGGAAGGGGGAAGTGGGAAGGGGGAAGTGGGAAGTGGGGAGTGGGCATTAGGAATTGGAAAGTGGGAAGTGGGCATTGGGAATGGGGAAGTGGGAAGTGGGAAGTGGGAAGTTGTGGGAAGTGGGAAGTGGGAAGTGGGAAGTGGGAAGTGGGGAGTGGGGAGTGGGAAGTGGGAAGTGGGAAGTGGGAAGTGGGAAGTGGGAAGTGGGAAGTGGGAAGTGGGAAGTGGGAAGTGGGAAGTGGGAAGTGGGAAGTGGGAAGGGAGAAGTGGGAAGTGGGAAGTGGGAAGTGGGAAGTGGGAAGTGGGAAGGGAGAAGTTGGAAGGGGGAAGTGGGAAGGGGGAAGTGGGAAGTGGGGAGTGGGCATTAGGAATTGGAAAGTGGGAAGTGGGCATTGGGAATGGGGAAGTGGGAAGTGGGAAGTGGGAAGTTGTGGGAAGTGGGAAGTGGGAAGTGGGAAGTGGGAAGTGGGAAGTGGGAAGTGGGAAGTGGGAAGTGGGAAGTTGGAAGTGGGAAGTGGGAAGTGGGAATTGGGATTTGGGAATTGAGAAATAAGAATTGAGATTTAAAATGGCTGCAGTACAGTTGCAACGGGAACACAGTACTTTACACACGTTAATATACTTACGTATAAATAAAGACTAGCTTGACAACATGCCAGATCAAGTCACTCTGCTGTGACCAAGTAGCGATGCACTGGACGAGGTATTGCATCTCGAAGCGTAATGGGATCAGCGGCGCTGACGTCAGCACCACCAGCTCGGGGGCATCTGTAGAACAAATAAGAACTCGTGACATGGCCTGCCCATTCGGACAGCCTGGAGATTTAAAAAGTGGCACCGCGTCATTATAGTTATTCCAAATACTCGAACTAAGCGGTTTGAATCTACTTTAATTGTACGAACAATGGAATTTGTGAGTGGGTGTTTCCTGATAGGTACAATTTGGGTGCCTTCAGGTCGCGAGTTTGAATCGGTTTCTTCTAGGCGAGCGTGCTTATCCATAGACCGCATCACCATCACTACCACCACCCGAGTAATACCCATAATACCAAACTTCGAATCGATCAATGGTAAATACTCACATACACAAGGCTCGTTTGTCTTCAAATAGCTGAACAGACTTTTTTGAATCATAGTTAACATCACTTTCCATCAAGTCACATAAAAAATGTAATTCGATGTATTTTAGTGTTTAGTATTCTACTAGTTATAAATGATTTATGAGTTTTGAATAAATTAGTAGATTATGCTAATAATCTACTAATTAACGCTAACTTTGCCAATACGCAGTCTCCACTCTAGAACACGTCTTCGCCAGCGGTTATCGGTTCTGCGACAAATGTGTCCAGCCCATTGCCACTTCAGCTTACTAATACGCTGACCTATGTCTGTGACTTTAGTTATCTGGTGAATTACTTCGTTTAGGATACGATCCCTCAGAGAAATGCCGAGCATCGCTCGCTCCATAGCTCGCTGAGCGACTTTGAACTTACGGACCATTCCCACTGTGAGTGTCCACGTTTCGGCTCAGTAGGTCTCATGACAGGTAGATTGAAATTGTTTCTGACACTAATATTACAAAGGTGAAAGTTTGTGAGTGCGTCTCTTTATTTACATGTTTGTTACTTCTTCACGCTCAAACGGCTTGATCAATTTTGATGAAATTTGGTATGGAGGTAGCCGACCCTCTGGATTAACATATAGGCTACTTTTTATCCCGTGGAAAATTTGTTCCCGTGACACAGCGGGTAAGGCCGCGGGGTGCAGCTAGTTCTAAATAATTCTCTTATATTCTGCTAAAGTAAACACGACTCCAACGAATTGAAAGCTACACATTGAGTTTACGATTGAATACAAAATATTAAAACCAGTGAACCGATTTCTCGAGGGAGGACAAAGCACTCGTTTTCACATCGCAATTTACTGAAAAGGAAATTTTAGTTAAGGGCCCGCCTATACTTATTTTGCGTTGAAGGATCGATGAAAAAACTTTTGTTTTTTCGTGTGAATAAAGTCTTCAAATTTCTTCTTCTGCTTGCCTTTTGCTTGTTTCCTTTTTATAGTCGTAAGCAAAAGAATATCACTGAATCCAAAATCATTTCGAAATACTACAGTACTGTACATTATTTTAACGTTTAAAACACTTTTAACCATGAGATGGGGCTTATTTTAATAAAATAAAACTAGCGGACGCGTCGCGGTTTAAAAAACCACGTTGTTTCCGTTCCCTGGAAAATACAAGAATAAAAAGTAGCTTATGTCACCTAGAGATAGAGTAGCTTCCCAACGGTGAAAGAATTTTTGAAATCGGTCCAGTAGTTTTTGAGTTTATTTGTTACAAACATACAAAAATCCAAAAAGACAAATCTTTCCTCTTTATAATATTAGTGTAGGCGAGAGCGAGTCATTGCACTCGTCATCAAAAAAAATTACTATAGGTACTAAAATAGTGAAAAAAGCAACACTTTTTTTTTAGAAAAACGAATTTTTTTTTTGTTCCTTTTCATGTTTCCCAATAACCAAGTCTTGCCCTTAAATAAAGTAGTTAACGTTAAGTAATACGACATGCTTTCGACTTATAACCCGACGCTTATAAACTCGTATATGGCGTAGATAATATTATTATCGTGTCATTTATTTATATGGCAGCAGAGAAACCTTGTATCGTTTGGTTGAACGTTGATGGTAGTATTTGAGGTTTAATCGCACGTGGCGAGAACATAATTTGATCTCTAATGACAACGGATCTACTGACAGATGAGTATTTGCTGACAGCTCATTTATTGGTGACGTCATGAGACATCAATTGAAAGCCAAGTTTGATTTATGTTTTTTATTAAAATAAACCCCACCTCATAGTTCACAGAGTTTTAAACATAAAATTATTTTACAGAAATGTACTATTTCGAAATGGTTTTGGAATCAGTAAAGTTTTTTTTTTCTTTACATACCGAATTGTGATTATGAAATACCAGTTGCTGTGATTTAAATGTAAAATTATGCTCCATTTGTCCATAAATGGCAAACATTTATTTGTATGGAAATCGAACCACCTTAATTGACTTTTTTGTCATTTTTTGCCGGTGTTTCTTTGTTTCTGCCATTTTTGGTGGTCTTTTTCAAGGATTCGAAACAGAAGTAAAACAGAAATTTGTGAAAAGCCACGTCTCTTTTATAGTAATACATTTTTTTTTAAGTCGACATTGATGTTTGACCAGCTCACCTGATGTTAAGTGACGGTGTGTTCGAAGATGGTAAAGCACACCTAGCCTGGAATAGAACTGGCTCTCAAGTAAGGCAGCCGGAATACACCATTAGGTGCTCGGCGGCTTGGTGGTTTCGAAAAAGTAACTTTTAGTAGTTGAGTAGTTCCTTTTAGAATGATACTTACTGAAACTGAGGGAAATGGCCCAAATGACCAGTATAGCGGCTTTGGCCCTTCCAGTGGTAGACTTGAACCTGAGCGGGAAGCAGATGGCGTACCAGCGGTCCACCGAGATGAACGTCAGTGTCAGCACTGACACGGACACCGATACAGACTGAAACAATAAATCATTAAATTAATAAACATTACAACATCATCATCATCATTTCAGCCGTAGGACGTCCACTGCTGGACATAGGCCTCCCCCATTGACTTCCATAAAGACCGGTTGGAAGCGGCTCGCATCCAGCGCGTTCTTGCGGTCTTTACTAGGTCATCTGTCCACCTTGTGGGGGGACGTCCTACGTTGCGCTTGCCGGTCCGTCATCAAGGAAGTCAGATAACTGACTTCCATAGTAAAAGCTTTTTGCATGGTGGTAGGGTGCTTTCTAGTACTCGGCTGGCTAGCTACCACCCTCAAGTAGAAAATCTGCCGCCGAGCATCTAACGGTGTGTTCCGGCAGCCTTACTTAAATGGCTTTTAAGTAAGACTGCCGGAACACCATTCCAGGCTAGTTGTGCTTTACCATCATCGACCACACCGTCACTTAACATCAGGTGAGCTGTGGGCAAACACCTAGACTGTCAGCTATAAAAAAAACTGACAGAATGCTTACATATTTTTTATTTTGTAAATACATACTTATAATAAATACAGAACAAAGTCTTATCTAAGTCTTGGAGGTACGGAACCCTAAAAATGAAAATGTACCTAAGCAAAGTAACAAATTCCAATACATTACAATGTAGTAAAATGTTTACTTTAAAACTTAGCGGTTTGTTTTCCAGCGACCTTTCCCAATTGAATTGTAAAATAATCCCTTAAAGCCTTTTTGTTGTCTGTACTCAATCGAGTACAAGTACCTTCAAAGGTTTGGACCATACTCCGGAAGTCTTGTCCCTCATATCACGAGAAAAGGCATCAACTTGTTTGAATTGCGTGTGTATTTATTTAACGAGGGCAGAAGTTGTATTTTGACCCAAAACAGAATCGATATCAAAGTTTAGTCGGTCGGATTTTTCTTTATTGTTAACAAGATAATTGTTTGACTACTAGCCTTGTAGTCGAGGACGGTAGAGAAGATTTTCGGGCTGGGGTTTGGATTTTAGGGATCTGCTATCCCGTGAGACGCACAGTGGTGGATTTACCAAATTGAGTAATTTTTTTTTTTTTTTATGGTTGACAGGCTATTTGTTTGACCACAGCTCACCTGATGTTAAGTGAAGGTGTGGTCGAAGATGGTAAAGCACACCTAGCCTGGAATGGAACTGGCTCTCAAGTGAGGCTGCCGGAACACACTGTTAGATGCTTGGCGGCAGATTTTCAACTTGAGGGTGGTAGCTAGCCAGCCGAGTACTAGAAAGTACCCTACCACCATGCTATGGTTTCCTCACGATGTTTTCCTTCACCGGCAGCTCAAGCTCATTGTTGGGGTTTGAACCCGCGCCCTTCGGCATGCGAACCTACCGCGGTAACCACTGAGCTATCATCGTTACAAATCGCTATCGCTATTTGCGTGCTTATTGGTATTTAGTAGTTGGGTATCCTACTAATATTATAAATGTGGAAGTTTGGATGGATGGATACTTGTTACTCTTTCACGCAAAAACTACTGAACGGATTTGGATGAAATTTGGTATGGAGGTAGCTGAGACCCTGAATTAATACATTTTATGCTACTTTTATTCCGAAAACATGTAGCGGATAACACCACGGGGCGCAGCTAGTAATTTGATAAAAAATATTGCAAAGGAAAAGTTTCGTTTTGAACGGTTCAAAATATTGAAAATAGTAACAATTTTCTTGATTTTATTTCTATGTGCTGACATTGTTGAACATGTACATTAACTTTAGGAAATATGTACCAAAAACTATTTGTTGTAGAATTTACTTGGTGGTAGATCTCCTTAGCAGGATGTCGTCTAGGTAGGTACCACCGCAGTACCAGTTATTCTGCCGCTAAGCAGTAGTGTGTAAACATTGTGTTCCGGTTTGAAAGGTACTGCAGCTAGCGAAATTACTGGGCTGTTGAGACTAACCATCGAAAGTCTCAAAGTAGGTAATGAGTGCCAAAGCAGTGATGGCCTGGACTTTGTTTTGTTACTCAAAGTTCTGTGTATCGCTGCAATGGTCATGGGCAGGCGTTATCTCTTACCATCAGGAGAGCGTCTCGTTCGACTCATTACTTTTACAAAAAAAAGATACGATCATATTCAAGATCATTTTTTTGTTAACAAAAAATAAATTTAAAAAACTCGAAGCTTCACCAGTAGCCGTTAAGCAATAGGCACTGTCCATAATCAGGTGAATAATTAGCATCAACTTTTATATAAATATCACTTATCCATCTAATAATTTTTGTAGCGATGATAGCTCAGTGGTTAGCGTGGTAGGTTTGCATGCCGAAGGGCGTGGGTTCAAACCCCAACAATGAGCTTGAGCTGCCGGTGAAGGAAAACATCGTGAGGAAACCATAGCATGGTGGTAGAGTACTCTCTAGTACTCGGCTGGCTAGCTACCACCCTCAAGTTGAAAATCTGCCGCCAAGCATCTAACGGTGTGTTCCGGCAGCCTCACTTGACAGCCAGTTCCATTCCAGGCTAGGTGTGCTTCACCATCTTCGACCACACCGTCACTTAACATCAGGTGAGCAGTGGCCAAAAACCTAGCCTGTCAGCTATAAAAAAAAAAAAAAAAAAACTAATTGGAAATGTGGGAAAAAGTAGTGGGACAAAGTTTGAGTCTATTTGAAAATAAACTTACTTACCTGAAAATAGAGTATAAACTTGCACATCGCCGATCCAAAAAACCATGTCTCCGTGACATCCCACAGCACAGTTGGCGGCAAGCAAAACAAAATCACCATAAAGTCAGCCACAGCCAAATTCACAATGAAATAGTTCGTGACCGTCCTCATTGTGTGATTCCTGTACACAGCCACGCACACCAGCGCATTCCCCACCAATCCCCCAACAAATACCACTGTGTGCGTTGCTATTAACACCCATTCATAATTTTGAGGGTAGATGTAATCATTCAACATTTGCACGTATTCTTCTCGGGACATGTTGCAATATTCTACTTGTCCTACACATACTTCGCGTGTTACGTTAATTTCCTTTGTTGAATTTTCGTTTGGAATCTTCTTGTCTTCTATTAGTGTATTTTTTAGATTTGGTGTTTTATTCTTCTGAGCTGTCTCAAGCATATCAATTTCTTTAAAATCTTTGCCTGTTTTGTCGTCAATTTCATTTGTGATTAATCTTTTCTCTCTGTTTAGGTTATTATCTTGTACTGCTTCGTTTTTATTCGAGCTTTGAGCATTAGATCCATTATTTAATATAACTAAAGCAACGACTAGAATATTGACTAGAATGGTTTTGCGAGCCATTTTGTAAACCTCTATATAATTTTCTTTCTAAACTTATCAGATCCTTACTCCATGTTCCTGAAACAAAAAAATAATCCTGTTTTAGTTTATTTCTCTGTAAGTGCGCAACCAATAAAGATTCTGAGAGACTGATTTTTTTTCTTTGGTTTTGGCGTCGCATTTTAAGCATTTGCCAGTGTCAAGTGTTTTACATTTTCAAGTTTCAAAAGTTAAATATCGTACGATATTTAAAGCTTAGGTGGAGTTTTGAAAGCAACACGAAAAGTCCTGTTTCACCACATTATATCATTTTCGGATTTTAATCGAAACTTTTCCTATCGCATATACTGTTTCCTGTCCTATATAGGTACGTATTAGTCCAGCATCAACTCTATAGCAATTAGCTTTCTTTTTACCCACTTTAGGCTGTCAGTGGGAGTCCTAATATCCGATATTAACGCTTTATTACCAGATAAGCTAACATTATTACTTAAACTGGCTTTGTGTTCGGCCGCTGATTATGGCGGTTATAGTAATATGATAATTTGACTGATAATATAGATAGCAGAGTTAAAGCATTAGAGCAATGACCTCACTGCATTTGTATTTAAAAAAACCTCCTGATCTTAGATTATGGATACTAAAAACACAGCTCCGTGAAACCCCTTTAAACCGGAACACAGTAATGTTTACACACTACTGACAGCCCCGTTGGCTCATTGGTAGTATATCTGCCTTGAGAGCTGTAGGATGTGGGTTCGATTCCCACTCAGGGCAAATATTTTGTGAATAAACAAATGTTTGTTCTGTGTCTGCGTGTTCTTTTTTGGTTGACAGGCTAGGTGTTTGACCATATCTCACCTGATGTTAAGTGACGGTGTGATCGAAGATGGTAAACACACCTAGCCTGGAATGGAACTGGCTCTCAAGTGAGGCTGCGGGAACACACCGTTAGGTGCTTGGCGACTGATTTTCTACTTGAGGGTGGTAGCTAGCCAGCCGAGTACTAGAGAGTACCCTACCACCATGCTACGGCTTCCTCACGATGTTTTCCTTCACCGGCAGCTCAAGCTGATTGTTGGGGTTCTGTATGTATTGTAAGTATGTATTTACAAAAAAAAAGTATTTATGTATTCTATCAGTTATCTGACTTCCATCACACAAGCTCTGCTTTGTTTGGGGCCAGATGGCGCTGTGTGTATCCTACGATTTTTTTTTTTACAACTTGGCATCAGAATATCTGCTACTGCGGTGGTACCTACCCAGACGACCACCTGCTAAGGAAATCTGTAAGTAATATAAAACATGCAACAAAATTGCGTTACAGCGTACATAACGTTTATTGTATTGTTTTTTTTTTTCTTTTTTATACACCAACCTAATATTTAAGGTATATATCTAGTTTATTTCCGCGTAACAGTCGTTCCAGTTACAACAGTGATGAGGACATTAATTAAACTAATTTTGACACTACTTATTAATTAAAAACCTAATCTTACTTAAAATCTAAAACTAATTGACATAAACTTAAAAATGTAATTTAACAAAAATTTTGGCATGTGGTTATTTTAATTAGATTTTTGTTATTTTAATTTAATTTTTGTTCTTTTTTTTAGATTTTTGTTGATATTTTAAAAACAGCTCGATCGATTTCGATAAAATTTATACGGGACCATTTGTAAAGAATGATCTACCAAGCAAAAAAAGAACCATCAAAATCGATGTATAATTTTCGCGGAACAAACATTTAAAAAAAATACAATCGAATTGAGAACCTCTTTTTTTGAGTCAGTTAAAAATAGGGGCTCATCTCAGCACAATCACACTAAGTGGCATGACCAGCGCTGGTCTTCCGGTGACCCCTTCAGGCAAGGCACTGTTTTACAAATGTTATGCTATTCAGAGTAAAAGGCATATAGAAAAGAAGAATTAAGAGGCCATGACCCCGTGATAAGTTTTTGTTAGGAACATTATTTGCTAAAACTTGAGGAAAGTTTGCTCAAGTACAACTCCACTGGATACCGAGCATTCGTTATGTGTATAGGACTTCGGTACCCTTTGTTAAGTATAATTAATCACATTCAGCAACAGAAAAAGCTAATCAATCGCAAAAACGTGACAGACCAATTTCGTCATTCTGTTGATTCGAAGAACTGAACAATTGTTCCCGATATGCGGGGTGAATCTCGATAGTCAAAACGTGATTGTTTGTTGACGTGTTGGATCATTAACAGAAACTTATTTATATAGAAAACTAGCTGCGCCCCGTTACCCGCTACATGTTTTTGGGATAAAAAGTAGCCTATGTATTAATCCAGGGTCTCAGCTATCTCCATACCAAATTTCATCCAAATCCGTTCCATAGTTTTTGCGTGAAAGAGAAACAAACATCCATCCATCCATCATATTGTAATATTTAAGCAGTAGTGTGTAAACATTGCTGTGTTACGGTTTGAAGGGTACTGCAGCAAAATTACTGGGCTGTTGAGACTAACCATCGAAAGTCTCAAAGTAATGAGCGCTAAAGCAGTGATGCCCTGAATTTTGTTTCGTAACTCAAAGTTGTCTGTATCGTTGCAATGGTCATGGATAGGCGTTATCTCTTACCATCAGGAGAGCGTCTCGTTCGTCTCATTACTTTTTAAATTAAAAAAAATATAATATTATAGTGGGATGTGAAAGTTTGGATGTTGAATATACCTAAAATTAAAATAAATATAATTTTATGTAATACCGTCCTACATAAGAAATATTGTTTCAATTTATTTTCTTTTCGAAACCATGAATTGAAAATGAATAAATTTCAATTAGTGATTGAAAATTACTTTATAAACATGGTTTGTACTTTTTAAATTGAAAATACAGCGGTTAATTTTCCCGAAATCGTCCGCATTTGATTTGAAACTGAGTCGCCTGCTAATTACTTAATTACATAGAGTGTTTGCTTTGGCGCTCAATCAATTCAGTTTCGATTTATTTCCCGTACTTGTACAATGTAAAATTAAGCTCTTATTCTGCCTTAATATAGCCTTATTTATATTTTTATTCACCTAACACTCTCTTGAGGGAAACGAACCTTAATGTACCTAAATTCAGTTCACACAAGTTTCTAAAGGAAAAATTGTCTGCTTTTAAAAACATAAAAAACCGGCCAAGTGCGATTGGGACTCCCGCACGAAGGGTTCCGTCCGTTCCGCACGAAAGGGACCGTTGTATAGGAGCCTCCCTTAAATATTTACTTCATTTTATTTTCAGTATTTGTTGTTATAGCGGCAATAGAAATACATTATCTGTGAAAATTTCAATTGTCTAGCTATCATCGTTCTTGAGATACAGCCTGGTGACAGACGGACGGACGGACAGCGAAGTCTCAGTAATAGGGTCCCGTTTTTACCCTTTGGGTACGGAACCCTAGAAAATGAAACGGGACCCTATTACTAAGACACCGCTGTCCGTCCGTCTGTTGTCAGGCTGGCTGTATGCCTTGTAGCTATAGTTATAGTCGAAGTCCAATCTTGGTCAAGTCCAGTCCAGTCATGCTTTAGTAATTTTTGACGAGTATTTCAAACTTAAAGATTATTGAATTACTAGTAAATAATTATGATTTTTTTGTCATGTCATTTTAATATATTGACAATGTTTTTTTGGTATTGACTTATTTTTATATTGACAGTATTTTTATATTGACAATATTTTTTTACATTGACATGTTTGGATATTGACATACCTTATTTTGACATGTAATCAGTGTTTTAAAACCCATTTAATGACATCTTTAAAATTTTGAAATGACTTGTAACATTGGTGTTATGGTCCATGCTCGGCATTAAACTCCAAGACCGAGTTCGTAATACCGATATCCGGCGAACGAACGAAAGTTCGAGACGTCGGTATTGCAATTATGAACCTCAAGTCGAGCTGGGCAGGACACGTTGCTAGGCGAAGTGATGACAGGTGGAGTAAGGTTGCAACAGAGTGGTGGTCTAGGCAAGGGAAGCGTCGGTCGTCCAGCCGTAAGATGGGTCGACGATATTGTCACCGTCGCGTGTCGAACCTGGACCAGATTGGCACAGGACCGAGGCAGATGGCATGCAAAGAGAGAGGCCTATACCCAGCAGTGGGATAAAGAAGGCTGTGGATGATGATGATGATTGGTGTTATTAATAAAGTATTTGTATTTGTACTTGTATTTGTAAAGTAGAGATACACATCTTAGAAGATATACACTGCTATACAAACACATGTATTTCTTAATTAAATTAGGTAACTACTAAATATCATTTATCAAATTACCTGATAATCTAAAATCCGATATAACCGTACCTACCTACCGCACTATAAAGGTATACTTACGTCTTGTTTTCTATTAGTCTAGTCGTAATGGCTCATATTAAGAGTTATTAGTTTATTTTACGAGCCCAAATGTACATTAAATCAACAGTCAGGCATGGCGTTAGCGACTAGCGATGGCGGAATTTGCTATATGTGTGTTATTGTACGTTATGCGGTTTTATTTTCTTTTTTCTTGCATCGTGTCATTTGCTATTTGTCCATTCTGCCAGTATTAAATACAGTAAACTCTGTTTATCGACAACGAAGTTATAGGGGGTCAAAAATGGCCTGAACTGTTTCGAGAAAAAGATGGTACGGCTGTGCCGTTTTTTGCTCGACTTGGAGATATAGTGATAGTGATATAGTGACGCTGAGGGGACTACGCATCATCTGGCGTTATAGAGAGTTGTCGTTATATGGAGAACAAAGTTTGAGAGCAACTTGTTTGTGACAGCCCCGTTGGCTCATTGGTAGTATACCTGCCTCGAGAGCTGTAGGGCGGGGGTTCGATTCCCACTCAGGGCAAACATTTTGTGAACGAACACAATCATGTTTGTTCTGTGTCTGGGTGTTCTGTATGTATTATAAGTATGTATTTACAAAAAAAAAAGTATTTATGTATTCTATCAGTCATCTGACTTCCATCACACAAGCTCTGCTTAGTTTGGGGTCAGATGGCGCTGTGTGTATAGTCCTACGATATTTACATATTTTTATTTAGCTAAGAATATGATAACGTGTAGAAAATGCATAATAATCTAACGACAGTCTAGCAACTGAGGCAATCACGTGCAAAGTAATTAAAACAACCAAAAAAAACGATTTTTTTAGAATCTTTGTTTCGTATGATGCCGCCAGTTGAGGTGAATACGGGCCAGACAATAACAAAATGGTAAACAAAAGAACGTACACAGCTGCTGTTTTTATTAATTTCGGCAACTTAGAAAGCACCCACAAACAGTAGGTGCTTTATTAATTGCCAAAATTACTTACTTTATAACGACATATTGTGGTCTGTATGTAGAGTATGTTTGATGCTACATAGAGTGTATCATTGTATGGACAACAAGGCAAACCAACCAAAGTCTAGTAATTTCGACGTTTTATTTACTTATTTATTTATTTTATAGTCATACCAATGAAGCAGCTACTAATACAGTTGATACATATCAAACAAAGTTGGCAAAAATTAAGTGCTGCCTCAATTATAGGTATAAACCTCATTCAATAAGACAGTATTGTCAACATTTCGAAACATAATTAAATTTAACTGAACTATTAGCTAAATCGAATTTAAATTAATTATACATTCATGAATTAAGATATAAACATTGAAATTGAAATAATAGTTAAAACAATAACAATAACAACAGAAACAAAGATACTCATGCTTTTGATAGAACCTGTCCAAAACTTAATTTAAAATCACGCAAGCGGCCTGAAAAAACATCGATTTCCAAATGCCACACTTATCAACTAAATCGATTTTCTCATTATGAATCACATCGACGTTAAATCGAGTGTCGTTACATAGAGTGTACGCTGTATTTTTTATTTTCAAAAGTATCTTATGAAAAAATTAAGTAAGACCAGTCTTAGTCATATTAAACAATTCATGGTCAATTCCACCCCATGCTTTAGTAAACTAACGGTGGCTTCGAATTTTGTTTTTAATATTCTTCATTATTTTATTTCAGGCTAGGTGTATTTACCATTTTCCATTACACCTAGTTAGTGGCCAAACGTAGACCTATTTAATAAATGCAAAAAAAAAAAAACAAAAAAAAAAGTTTTTGCGGATCTCTATGTGCGCGAGTCTGACTCGAATTCGGACAGTATATTTTGCTACGAACAGAAAAGTGCCCTAAAACGAAAAAACGCTGCGAATCGCGCCACCACCGGATTCCGTTAGAAACAACATGTCTCCCATCTATTAACACTGACATAAAGTAAACCATTTTTACGTTTCGTGTAAACGGGTCATTGATAACCACAAATCTTTCTGTGCGTAGGATCGTTCGGAAATAGCATACGCATATAACGTTTCGCTTGAAATATATGCAACGAGTGAATATAAAACAATTTATAAAATCCCGGACACTAAACCAAATTTCGGCTCAATCTGACTTGTGCAAGATGTTCACATCATCGATCAAAATTTTTTATTACATAAAAGAAGCAACTGACAGACTGATTCACCGATTGATCGATCAACGCTCAGCTGAAACCGCTGAGTCTAGAAGCGTGAAATTTTGCACAAATGTTCCTAAGTATGCACTGAGAAAGGTTTTTTTAAAATTCCACTCCTATGGGTGCAAAATGGGGATTGGAAATTTGTATAAAACTTTATTTTGGACACATTAATATCTACATTGCACCGGTGCGAAGCCGGAGCGGGTCGCTAGTTCATACATAGAAAAAAGTTCAAAATTAAAAGTTGAACATTTTTTTCTGAATTGTAGCTAAAAGCAACAAGTACAAATTGAGAACTTAAAAAGCCCCAAACATCAGTAACTTAATAACTAGAGACCGGATCATATACTCGTACTAGCAGCTCGCCCCGGCTTCGCACGGGAAAACAAAACTCGATTAACAATATAAATATAACCTATGTCACTCAGTGATAATGTAGCATTCTAATGATGAAAGAATTATTCAGATCGGTCCAGTAGTTTCGGAGCCTATTCAATACAAACAAAGAAAAAAATCAATCATGAGCATAAGCTGCCCGTGAAGGAAAACATCGTGAGGAAACCAAAGCATGGTGGTAGGGTACTTTCTAGTAGGTACTCGGCTGGCTAGCTCAATTAGTCAATCTCAATTAGAAAATCTGCCGCCAAGCATCTAACGGTGTGTTCCGGCAACCTCACTTGAGAGCCAGTTCCATTCCAGGCTAGCTGTGCTTTACCATCATTGACCACACCGTCACTTAACATCAGGTCAAACACCTAGCCTGTCAACATTAAAAAAAAAAAAGGTGTGTTCCGGTTGCCACACATAAGAGCCGGTTCTATTCCAGGCTAGGTGTGCTTTACTATCTTTGAGTACACCGTCACTTAACGTCAGATGAGCTGTGATCAAACACCTAGCTAGTCAACCATAAAAATTTTATTATACATATCACCGAAGTAGTACACCAAGTTTCAAATCAATATGTTTTGTGACCGTTAGTTAGACCTTTTTGTGAAATAATGCATTGAACGTCTAAAAACATCTGCCTGATCTTCATAAATTATAAGTTATAATTTATAACTAACTAGCGGACGCCTCGCGCGCGTAGTTCCCGTTCCCGGAGGAATACAGGGATAAAAAGTAGCCTATGATCACCCGGAGATTGTGTAGCTTCCCAACGGTGAAAGAATTTTAGAAATCGGTTCAGTAGTTTCGGAGCCCATTCAATACAAATAAATAAACAATCAATCAAATTACTTCTGTTTATAATAGTAAAGATAGATAGATAACAATTTCGTTCCCGTCAGCTTTCAAACAAAAAACTGCATTAATCGGTTCGTTCGTTTAGGAGCTATGATGCCAAAGACAGACAGACACAGATACAAACATTAAACATACACACACATCCCTATTTGTCGTGGGGGTTAAGCTGAAATACAGCTGAATAAATAAATATCGTAGGACATTACACACATCGCCATCTGACCCCAAACTAATCATATCTTGTGCTATAGAAGTCAAATAACTGATAGAATACATAAATACTTTTTTTTTGTATATACGTACATAATACCCAGACACAGAACAAACATTTGTTTGTACCGCAGTGTTTGTCCTGGGTGGGAATTGAACACGCCATACCATTCTTAAAGCAGACGTACTACCAATGACCCAAACAGGGCTGTGAACCATAAAAACAAATTATAACAATTGTAACGGTCCAGATAACCGTTAACATTTACCCCTACAGCTCCTAAAGCAGATATAGGCACTACCAATGCGCCAAAGGAAACTAAATAAGTCAGCTTTAAGTAATGAATTCGTTATGAAATTACAAATATTTTACCTAGGCAATTAGAATTTCGTTATTTTCCTAATTGTTATTTTAAAAGAAATTTAATAGCGTATGTCTTCATTTCCATAATTAATCCTGAAACCAAGGAAAACCTGAAATCTTTTACTTCTAACGAGGAGTTACGCTCATAAAAGATATTTTCCTTGTAAGTAAATATTTGATTGCTGCCAATATATTTTTCCCTGGAAGGAAGTCAGACCGGAAATATCAACTAAAATAAAGAAAAACTGTATTATTTAGCATCTTTCAGTACATATTGTTGTGGTGATCCTAAACTACATGTATGAAACTTTATTCTTTCCATCCTAAGCTTGCCTGGCAATAATCGCTTTTAGGTCGCCAGTTGTAACACTTTTTAAATTAAGTTTATTTTCTTTTTCTTCTGCGTTGTATAATTTTGGATATGGACGGTAAAGAGTTTTTTTTTATGTAAAAAGTAATGAGACGAACGAGGCGCTCTCCTGATGGTAAGAGATAACGCCTGCCCATGACTATCGCAGCGGTACACAGAACTTTAAGTAACAAAACAAAGTCCAGGGCATCACTGCTTTGGCGCGCATTACTTTGAGACTTTTGATAGAGTTAGTCTCAACAGCTCAGTAATTTCGCTAGCTGCAGTACCCTTCAAATCGGAACACAGTAATGCTTACACACTACTGCTTAGCGGCAGAATAACTGGTACTGCGGTGGTACCTACCTAGACGATCTCCTGCTAAGGAGATCTACCAAGTAAATGAAGAGTTAAATGAATCAATCAAAAGTATTTTTTTCCACACGTACCACGGCGAATCACCGTTGCGTACAGCGGCGCCCTGAGACTCTATGGAATGACGATATACGTAGGACAGCTGGCGGTGGATGAAAGCGAAAAGCCGAAGATAGAGCTGAGTGGCGTGTCTTGGGAGAGGCCTATGTCCAGCAGTGGACTACAAAAGTCGGATGACGATGATGACAACGGCGGCATTATTTCTTAAAGTTCCTTCAAGCAACCTTTAAATGGACTTGACAGATGGCATAGCTACACACACACACACACACACACACACACACACACACACACACATACACACTCACAAAACAAGTGACACAGAGAGACAGTGAACCTTGAAGTAAAAAGTCCCATGAAGGAAAAGCAGTAGCTAGAGCCTCCCTCCACGAAGTAATGCCCAACGGCAGTTCCACGGAGGAAAAAGAGGTTGATGCCAGAGGAGGTTTTCTCACAAAACACAAGCTTTGGAAATCGATGCAGCAAAACGATCTTTCCGTATTCCCGCTAAAACTCTTTCTGTAGATACATTACATTGTCATTTGACCACCAACTCTCCTGATGGAAAGCGATGGCGCGGCCGAGAATGGAACACGCGATCTAGAAGAAATCTACTCACACTAGACTTTAAAACGTCTTAATTGTAGTTTATAGTGCTATGTCCTAGACCGCATCGTTACCTATAATCAGACAAATAAATAAATAATAAATATCGTAGGAATATACACACAGCGCCGTCTGGCCCCAAACTAAGCAGAGCTTGTGTGATGGAAGTCAGATAACTAATAGAATACATTAATACTTTTTTTTTCTAAATACATACTTATAATACATAGAGAACACCCAGGCACAGAACAAACATTTGTTTATTCACAAAATGTTGGCCCTTGGGAATCGAACCCACGCCTTACGGCAGACAGAAAGTCAAATGCGAGCCTTTATAGAAAAAAAATACTTACAACACAGAAGCGTTCGTCACATTTCTTGTCTAATAAAATAAATAAACGACAAAATTATGAACTAGAAAAAAAATCCCTGTACGTGAGCAATATCCTGCCACTGATTTGAGCAAATATTTGCCGTTATATACCAAACGCTGTCTTACACGTTTTGAAACGTGTTATTTCTGTGTAATCATTGGATGTCAATCGTGACAATATTGAATCGTGAACCGGTAGCCAACTTTTATGACATAAGTGTGAACTATTTAATCTTTACCAAATAAACCGACCTCATTCCAATAAGCCCAAATATAGGTAGGTTGCTATATTATGGGGGTGCTAACCTTTATCATAACTTATGATGATCCTAATAATACAATTCCTACTATCTATACCATTATAAAAAGGAAAGATTTAATTGTTTGTTTGTAATGAATAGGATCCGAAACTACTGGACCGATTTCTAAAATTCTATCACCGTTGGAAAGCTACATTATCCCCGGGTGACATAAGCTACTTTTTCTCCCTGTATTCTCACGGGAACGGGAACTACGCGGGTGAAACCGCGAAGCGTCCGCTGGTACTATTTATTATAAAGCGGAAAGATTTAATTGTTTGTTTGTAATGAATAGGATCCGAAAATACTGGACCGATTTCAAAAATTCTTTCACCGTTAGGGAAGGTACACTATCCCCGGGTGACATAAGCCACTTTTTATTTCTGTATTCTTACGGGAACAGGAACTACGCGGGTTAATCCACGAGGCGTCCGCTAATACTATTATAAAGAGGAAAGACTTGATTGTTTGTATGTTTGTATTGAATGGGATCCAAAAATACTGGACCGATTTCTAAAATTCTTTCACTGTTACACTATCCCCGGGTGACATAGGTTACTTTTTATCCCTATATTCCCACGAAAACGGGAACTACGCGGGTGAAACCGCGAGGCATCCGGTAGTCTTAAATAAATAAAAAAATATCGTAGGACATTACACACAGCGCCATCTGACCCCAAACAAAGCAAAGCTTGTACTAAGAGGAAGTCAGATAACTGATAGAATACTTTTTTTTTGTAAATACATACTTGTAATAAATACAGAAGATAGAACATCTCTATGTCTCTTTATTTTGTTTTTAAATAATAAATAAATTTTATATTTACATTAGTGTATTTTTAGTTATTCAATGTATCCCACTAATATCATAAAATGTGAAAGTTTGTATGTTTAGATGTGTGTTATTCAATCACGCAAAATCAGCTGATCGAATTTGGATCAAATTTGTCACACATATAATACATAGAGTACTTTTTATATGAGATTTTTATTTCTTTAATTTTATTCATTGACGTACTGGCAGTTTGACAGATGATGGACTGATGAACTGGTGGACCTATTGACCGGACGATAAAGCCCTTTGAATAAATAAACGAACGTTTATACATGAAATTATTTGCGCAAATAAGTCCACAAGACATATTTCCAATGACTTTTCCTTCTTCCCTTTCATATCGCAAACATTTACAGGGATAAAATCTTGAGCTGCCGGTGAAGGAAAACATCGTGAGGAAACTAAAGAATGGCGCTATGGTACTTTCTATTACTACTGGTCTATTGGCTTGCTACCACCCTCAAGTTGAAAGTCTGCCGCCAAGCACATAATGGTATGTTCTGGTTACCTCACTTGAGAGTCAGTTCTATTCCAGACAAGGTGTGCTTTACGATCTTCAACCATACTGTTACTAAGCATCAATCATAAGAAAAATTGACACACAAATTAAATATTAAATACTAGCTGCGCCCCGCGGTGTTACATATCTTCGAGATAAAAAACTACCTCCATACCAAATTTCATTCAAATCTGTTCAGTAGTTTTTGCATGAAAGAGTAACAAACGCTATCCATCCAAACTTTTACATTTATAAAACTAGCTGCGCTCTGCAGTGTTACCCGCTACATGTTTTCGGATTAAAAAGTAGCCTATGTGTTAATTCAGGGTTTCAGCTACCTCCATACCAAATTTCATCCAAATCCTTTCAGTAGTTTTTGCGTGAAAGAGTAACAAACACCCATCCATCCAAACCTTCACATTTATAATTTTAGTAGGATAGGATATTCTGTGGACTACATGTGAATTCAGTCAGGCCAATAACAAAGATGTTATTAATGACCATCATAAAACTTAGAATTGATCTCCCTAGCTCCGTAGCTATTCAAATCTAGCAGCGTAACATATTCAAATTTCATAACACTAATACTAGGTACCCTACGATACAAGAGAGCTTGTAACTGACAGGGATAGACATTTAGAGAAACATTTAGGTTCCCTATTCCCTCGCATTAAGGTAGATTACTGGTTTACCTAAATACATAGCTCAAATTCCGTATTTAAAATAGCGTTGAAGTGCTTAGACATTAGGAAGCGAAAGTCTCATTCACAACTGGCGATACGACTTTTTTTTTATGGTTATGGTTGTCAGGCTAGGTGTGTGACCACAGCTCACCTGATGTTAAGTGAAGGTGCGGTCAAAGATGGTAAAGCACACCCAGCCTGGAATGGAACTGGCTCAAGTGAGGCTGCCGGAACACACCGTTAGGTGCTTGGCGGCAGATTTTCAACTAGAGGGTGGTAGCTAGCCAGCTGAGTACTAGAAAGTACTCTACCACCATGCTATGGTTTCCTCACGATGTTTTCCTTCACCGGCAGCTCAAGCTCATTGTTGGGGTTTGAACCCACGCCCTTCGGTATACAAACCTACCGCGCTAACCACTCGGCTATCATCGCTACGAATTGGTAGAATTGGCGACTGAACTGACTTGACCGGTAGAATCAGAATATCTCTCAAACTCTGAGACTCTCTTAAAATCTAAAACTAAGAGATTATTGAATTACTAGTAAGCAATTATAATATTTTTGTTTTTATTGACATTTAATTATGTTGACATAATGATTTTATATGTGACATATTATTTCATTGACATTTTAAATATGGTGGTGGTTTACTTGGTGGTAGATCTCCTTAGCAGGAGGTCGTCTAGGTAGGTACCACCGCAGTACCAGTTATTCTGCCGCTAAGCAGTAGTGTGTAAACATTACTGTGTTCCGGTTTGAAGGGTCCTGCAGCTAGCAAAATTACTGGGCTGTTGAGACTAACCATCGAAAGTCTCCAAAGTAATGAGCGCCAAAGCAGCGAAAGCAGAACTTTGTTTTGTTACTCAGAGTTCTGTGTATCGCTGCAATGGTCATGGAAAGGCGTTATCTCTTACCAACAGGAGAGCGTCTCGTTAGTCTCATTATTTTTTACATAAAAAAAAATTACATGTAATATTGGTGTTATTAATAAAAGATTTGTATTTGTTTCTCGTGCTGTGGCGGCCTAGACGATATGCTTTGATAGTTGGAATTGAAACGTAGATGGATTACGTTCCCCATGTTTGAATGTGAATTAGCCGTTTGGGTATGGGTTGAAACGGCGCGGCGTTATGTTACAAAGGGCCGAGCCTCTATGGGAAGGAGTGGGACGTGGACATACGCGTAGAAATGATTTGTTCTATTTCTAGGTTATTGTACGAAGGGGCTAAGTGACCCAGAAGTTTGAACCCATAGAGGTTGTTCTGGGATGAATTTGTATTAGAAAGTTAAGTTAGGATAAGGTAACTTGTGAAGACGAAACTTCTTAGCATTCTGTGGTGTGGCGGGTCCATCGCTTTACAGGGACAGGGTACAGTGCGGGTTTTACAGCCCCTTGTTTCTTTTCTAAATAGAAGAATTGGTCTCATTTTCATTAGTACCTATTTACTAGGGATTGCAATCCGGAAAAACGGATCCGGTAATCCGGCGGATCCGGCACCATTTAACGGTTACCGAATCCGGTACCAATATACCGGATCCGAAGACCGGATCCGTTGCTAGCAGTTTGTGGCAAAATAATATAGTAGGTCACTTGGTGGTAGATCTTCTTAGCAGGAGGTCGTCTAGGTAGGTACCACCGCAGTACCAGTTATTCTGCCGCTAAGCAGTAGTGTGTAAACATTACTGTGTTCCGGTTTGAAGGGTACTGCAGCTAGCGAAATTACTGGGCTGTCGAGACTAACCATCGAAAGTCTAACGTAATGAGCGCCAAAGCAGTGATGCCCTGGACTTTGTTTTGTTACTCAAAGTTCTGTGTATCGCTGCAATGGTTATGGACAGGCTTTATCTCTTACCATCAGGAGAGCGTCTCGTTCGTCTCATTACTTTTTACATTTAAAAAAAAACTTGTCTTAACATTGGTTAGGAAACAAAGTTAATTTTATACATTTTTATTTTTTTAAACTACCTACATATAAGTGCAGTGACACTTGATTAACTCGCTTATTTTGTACTAAAAAGCGAAAATCATCCTGATTTGATCAATGTGGCCGGATCCGACCGGATTCGGCCGGTTTGATGGGAATCCGGTCGTATCCGGCCGGACTGAAAATGACGCCGAATTGCAATCCCTACTATTTACACCCATGCAAAGCGTGGGCGGGAGATGGTGTATCATAGATTCTAATTCTAAAATTCTATTGTATCTAAGTTACCAAAATAAACAGCAACCAACCGAAGCGCTTGTATATTTGCATAGAAACTAAAATGTAAAAGTAACACGGTAACCCAATTATTTCCTTAAAGTGGTTCGATTTCCATACAAATATTTTTTCCCATTTTTGAGCTAATTCTATTGGAATATGGATTATGATCGCGCACCCAAGTTAGTTTATCATACAAGCAACTTGGCCGCTGGAACTTCACTACGCCAAACAACAAGGTGGCCAGATGTACTAAGCGGTTTGATTCCACCTTTTTCATGCGTACCGCTAGACATTGGAATCAGCTGCCCGAGTGGGTGTTTCCCAATGAATATAGTCTGGGTACCTTCAAGTCGCGAGTGAATCGGTTTCTTCTAGGCAAGCGTGCTCCACCGTAGACCGCATCTTCGCTTAACATCAGGCGGGATGGCGGTCAAACGCAAGCCTATCTACTATAAAAAAAAAAAATGAAATTCACGCCTATGTTTCATCTTAAGAATATTATGGTGATTAACAAAAGGTGTCACGTGGCTACGAGGAGGAACTTTAAAACAGAAACGAGTGCAGGCATTTTGTATTCTCTGAATGAGGTTAGACGTTTTGACAAAAAGACAAGGGCCATAAACGGAGTCAACATAATTAAATCTAGAAAGTACGAGAGATTCTACTAACCTAATACGGAGGTCGATGGGGATATAATCTCTGATCTTGTACAATACTTTAAGTCGGTAAAAACATTTTTTGGCTAGTTTTTTTTTTAAGGTTGACAGGCTAGATGTTTGACCACAGCTCAACTGGTGTCAAGTGAAGGTGTGATCGAAGATGGTAAAGCACACCTAGCCTGGAATGCAACTGGCTCTCAAGTGAGGCCGCCGGAACACACCGTTAGATGCTTGGCGGCAGATTTTTCAACTTGAGGGTGGTAGCTAGCCAGCCGAGTACTAAAGTACCCTACCACCATGCTATGGTTTCCTCACGATGTTTTTCCTTCACCGGCAGCTCAAGTTCATTGTTGGGGTTTGAACCCACGCCCATCGGCATGCGAACCTACCGCGCTAACCACTGAGCTATCATCGCTACAAATTGTATTACTACTACTAATTATAGTTCAGTAATATGGCGCTCAAACCGTAGTTGCTCATCCAGGATCAGATCAAGATTTCGTGATTCATGTACTCGCTCTCCACCAATGAATAGCTGTGAATTCGAGAGGGAATCTTTTTGTACTTGTAA
Organism: Biston betularia; assembly: GCA_905404145.2. Taxonomy (NCBI): domain Eukaryota; kingdom Metazoa; phylum Arthropoda; class Insecta; order Lepidoptera; family Geometridae; genus Biston; species Biston betularia. The sequence goes on from FR989884.1 coordinate 1,955,516, forward strand.
TTTTATACCTAAGAGAATAAATTTGGTTTTAGAAGCATTCAATAAAAAAGAGTTAGACAATTTGTATTTGATTTATTGATATTTGATTTTATACTAATAATCTACTGTTTTATTCAAGCAATTGTGATTTACTGCAAATAAAGACCAAAATAAATGCCAGTAGCTGTGATTTCACTGTAAAATTATGCTCCATTTGTCCATAAATGGAATAAAATCCAGCGCCAGTGCCGGCTGGCTTCAGTCGGCATTTTGCTGAGTCGAGGCCGGTTTGTGACATAAAATATATTTCAAACTTTTTGTTTTTTGTTTTATTGTTTAATTTTTATTTATATACTATACTATATACCTATAAGTTTTTTTCTATGTTTTATGTTTATTGTTTATTTTTTTTGTATGTATGTATTGTAAATTATGTTGAAATGTGTTTTATGTCCCAAATAAAGTAATAAATAAATAATAATAAATAAATATCGTAGGACTATACACACAGCGCCATCTGGCCCCAAACTAAGCAGAGCTTGTGCGATGGAAGTCAGATAACTGATAGAATACATAAATACTTCTTTTTTTTTTGTAAATACATACTTACAATACATACAGAACACCCAGACACAGAACAAACATTTGTTTATTCACAAAATGTTTGCCCTGAGTGGGAATCGAACCCACGCCCTACAGCTCTCAAGGCAGATGTACTACCAATGAGCCAACGGGGCTGTCAATGTGTTGTCTATTGTCTATTAAAGTATTTGTATAGAAATCGAACCACCTTAAAGAAACATAATACTTGGATTTGAAAACAATAACCGACAAAAGGGACGCGCCGATCGGAAAACTAAGATATCCGAGCTCAAAGGATTACGTAAGCTGATAGACAATCAAATTAATACTTTAATAGGAATAGAGATGAGGCTGTAGTTGCGTATATACACAACTAGCTGCGCCTCGCGGTGTTACCCGCTACATGTTTTCGAGATAAAAAGTAGCCTATGTGTTAATCCAGGGTCTCAGCTACCTCCATACAATATTTCATCCAAATCCGTTCTGTAGTTTTTGCATGAAAGAGTAACAAACATACATCCATCTATCCAAACTTTCACATTTATAATACGCGCCCCGCGATGTTACCCGCTACATGTTTTCGGGATAAAAAGTAGCCTATGTGTTAATCCAGGGTCTCAGCTACCTCCATACCAAATGTCATCCAAATCCGTTCAGTAGTTTTTGCGTGAAAGAGTAACAAACATCCATTCATCCATCCATCGTTCATCTCATTCATTTTACATATAAAAAAAATGGCATAACTTATAGAATACACAAATACTTATTTTTTATAAATACAGACAAGACACAGAACAAACCACAAAGTTTGCCTTGAGTGGGAATCGAACCCTCGCCCTACAGTACTTGAAGTAGATATACTACCAATAAGCTAACAGGGCTGTCAAGCCAAGTTTTTTGTTATGGTTGACAGGTTAGGTGTTTAACCACAGCTCACCTGATGTTAAGTGAAGTTGTGTTAAGATGGTAAAGCACATCTAGCCTGGAATGGAACTGGCTCTCGAGTGAGACTGCCGGAACACACCGTTAGCTGCTTGGCGACAGGTTTTCAACTTGAGGGTGGTAGTTAGCCAGCCGAGTACTAGAAAGTACCCTTTTTCCAGGGAAAATACCTCGTGTATACCACCGGCCCTGGGGCGGGCACGGTGGTTAGGTGGGACTCTCCGTCTTAATGACGGCCAACCCACTAAAAACCCTGGAGTGTTCCAAATCGGCGCTTTGTGTCGGGGCACGCTTTCGTACTCTACCGCAGCCTCGACAGACTAGAAAGTACTCTACCACCACGCTATGGTTTTCTCACAATGCATTATAGTGCCTCAATTTAAATAATTCAATTGAATTGAATTAAGAATCGCTTTATAAATTATGCTATTAATAACACATGAAGTTTACTTGGTGGTAGATTTCCTTAGCAGGAGGTCGTGTAGTTAGGTACCCCCGCAGTACCAGATATTCTGCCGCCAAGCAGTAGGTAGTGTGCAAACATTACTATGTTCCGGTTTGAAGGGTACTGCAGCTAGCGAAATTACTGGGCTGTTGAAACTAACCATCTAGTCTCAAAGTAATGAATGCCAAAGCAGCGATGCCCTGGACGTTGTTTTGTTACTCAACGTTCTGTGTATCGCTGCAATGGTCATGGGCAGGTGTTATCTCTTAACATCAGGAGAGCGCCTCGATCGTCTCCTTACTTTTACATAAAAAAAAAAAGTTATATTTGATTTTAAAGTACCTCATTTCTACTGCTCACAAAATCCCTATAGTGATCGTAAAATAGTGTTAAAACTTCTAACATTCCACCTCTATAACATTACTCAGTGTTTTATTACGGCATATTCTAATTTGCGTTATGGGCAGTAACTGTCTGTGTAATTTGTGATAATATCGTAAAATAGCGTTAAACGTCGCTCAGACGTCGAACGCTACTGATTTAATTCGGATAGAACAAAGAGTTTGTATATTATAGAGTGAGCTTAAGCGCGGGTTGTACTTTTTTTTTATAGGTTACTAGCAGCTCGCCCCGGCATCGCACAGGAAAACAACGAAATAGCCAATACAACGAAATTGCTAAAGATCACAAGGAATCTATTGACATTTTCAACTTGAAATTGTGTACATTTAAAACTAATGTCAGAAAAATTGTTTACTGCGTATGACATTTGTACCTAACCAGCTAGAATTTTGCAAATTTATTTGAAATTGCCACTCACTGCGTTTTTGGTCATTTTATGGCCACTTATTTCAATCATATTACTTTATTTTATTAATTCTTAACTACTGCTTGAATTAGTCTTGTTGTTTACACATATGTAAGGGATGTAGTTCGGATCGAAACCAAAATCTGTTCACCTCTGTTAATTATTGAGACTGTATCCTGTTTTGTGTAATATAATTAAATAAATAAATAAAAACAGAACTCGATTAACAATATGAATATAGCCTATGTCACTCAGTGATGATGTAGCGTTCTAACGATGAAAGAATTATTTAGATCGGTCCAGTAGTTTCGAAGCCTATTTAATACAAACAAACAAACAAAAAATCAAATCTTTCCCCTTTGTAATTATAGATGGCTGTTTTTGACCACAGCTCACCTTATATTAAGTGATGGTGTGATCGAAGATGGTAAAGCAACCTAGCCTGGAATAGAACTGGCTTTCAAGTAAGGTTGCCTGAACAAAGCAGTATGTTCCGGCAACCCTACTTGAAAACCAGTTCTATTCCAGGCATGGCAGATTTTTGACTTGAGAGTGTTTAACTTCGCAATATTGGGCTTGAACCCACGCCTATAGGCGTGCAAGCCTACCGCGCTATCATCGCGATAAAGTTATAAATCTGATGACGATTCCGAACTTCTGGTGACGGTGCCCAATTATGGTGACAACACAGACCGCACTATTACTTAACATCAGCTGCGGTCAAACAACTAGCCTGTCAACCATAAAAAAAATTATATAAATGTTAATGTTGCATCAGCTTTCTTTTTCTCTACTTACTTGTTCTAAACCTCTATGGTTTCCTCTAGTTGGGGTTTGAACCTACGCCCATCCAACCAACCGCCATAACCACTGAGCAATCATCACTACAAATAATATAATAGATATTATAATCTTTAAATAGTATAAAACAAAGTCACAAGACACAAAGTCACAAAGACAGTGACTTTGTAAAAGAATGGAAATAATTTTATTTTGAAATATATTAATTATAACTAATAAATAATATAGTAACCTACCTTTTTTACAATTTTTTTTTAAATAATTAATGAATTGAAAATTGTAAGTTGAGTTATTTTATTATTTATAGTATTTAATCGTTCATTTGACTTGTAATATATTTTAGTGACAACCTAATTTGTAATTTCATAATGAAACACAAACAGTTACAGAATAGGGTGGTATTATCATTCTATAATAAAATCTTTTCAATACATTTTTCTATTTATTTCACAGTTATATACATATACAGTTTACAATCGTACAGAAAGAGGAAACCAGCACAAGTATGTGCCTAGTTAACTCTTGCTAAGCTACTTATAAATAGTTCCGACATCTGCGCAGTTCCCCTTATGCGAACTTTCCCACGAAAACTACACCCATATTTTCTTGTAAATATCGCATGTCAGATGCTGAATTTTCCTTATTTTTCGTCAATACTAGCAACAAATCAAAGTGATTTTAGCAGAAACGGTTAACCAAACCGAAGCAACATGGGATATGCTTTTTATTTGCGAAAATTTATGGGCCCCAAAGGATATAGGGATATATTAGACGACGCGAGATGAGGGTGAATATGTGAGCGAGAAAAATGCTTAGCTACGGTTTTAAAAAGAAATACTTACCTACTGTCAAATTAGAAAGAAAGAAAGAAAATGAGGAACATATTATAGGTAGATAGGTAGATAGGTACTTGGTGGTCGATCTCCTTAGCAGGAGGTCGTCTAGGTAGGCACCACCGCAGTACCAGATATTCTACTGCCAAGCAGTTGTGTGTAAATATTGACATATTCATTTTCATCGTATTGACATATTATTACTATGTTATGATTTTAAAATTACACTAATATTACAAATGTGAAAGTTTGTACGGATGGATGTTTGTTACTCTTTCACGCAAAAAGTACAGAACGGATTTGGATGAAACATGGTATGGAAGTAGCTCACACCCTGGATTAACACATAGGCTACTGTTTATCCCGAAAACATGAAGCGGGTAACACCGCGGGGCGCAGCTAGTTACTTATAAAACGGCAAAAAATCACATTTGTTGTATGAGAGCCCCAACAAATATTAAAAATTAAATAATTAATTTAAATTTTTAGCTCCTTGAATATTAATTTTATTCTATTTTTTAGTATTAGATGTTATGGCGGCAACAGAAATACATCATCTGTGAAAATTTCAACTGTCTAACTGTATCAGTAATAGGGTCCCGTTTACCCTTTGGGTAATGAACCCTAAAAAAATTAAAAAAAAAGAGTTAAATAACTTAAGACTTAGCAATAAGTCCTAGGTATAGTTATCTAATCGTTTGACAAACTTTTTGAAGTTGAATGATTGATAACATTTGTAGTACAATAATGTAGATCGAGGACGACGGACGGAGGAAGTTTTTTCCTACAGGGCATTAATGGTATATAATGGTACCACGGTCACCTCCCTAACAATAAAACCTTTTCAATATAACCGTTTAGTGGGCGGCAAGCCCAGAGATGTTATTCTATAGAGATGTCCAAAGTCTCGATAACAAATTTGGCGTGAAAGTGTAACAAATGAACTCACATTCGTGCTTTCAATGATATACCTAGTTAGAATCATCAGAAATTAAAAGTGAAAAGAAAATAAATCGTTTCGGGATTATGGCGTGAACAAAAAAAAATCATGTCGCTTATAAGAAGCTAGAGGACGCCTCGCGGTTTCACCCGCTTACCGGTTCCCGTTCCCGTGGGAATACAGGCATAAAAAGTAGCCTAAGTCACCCGGGGATAGTGTAGCTTCCCAACGGTGTAAGAATTTTTGAAATCGGTCCAGTAGTTTCGGAGCCTATTCAATACAAAAACAAACAATCAAATCTTTCCTCTTTATAGAAGTATAGATAGATTGATAAGCTGAGAAACGGACAGGGCAGCGACTTTGATTTACATAATTTATTAACTGCTAAAAAATTAAGATAAAAAGTATAGGCAAGCATTGGGACTGCTAACAAAAGTGAAAACAAAAACACATTTATTGAAAACACCAACGTTACAGGTCCACTCTAGACTAAGTGACGGGGTGATGGAAGATGGTAAACACACATAGCCTGTAATTAAACTGGCTCTCAAGTGAGGCTGCCGGAACACACTGTTAGATGCTTGGCGGCAAAGGGTGGTAGCTAGCCAGCCGAGTACTAGAAAGTACCCAACCACCATGCTATGTTTTCCTCACGATGTTTTTCTTCACCGACAGCTCAAGCTTATTGTAGCTAGTAAGGCGCATCGGCTCGTCAAGTCGGAGAGGTCGGTATACATTCTGGGGGCCGCGGTCTACAACCGCGTACCCGCTTCCATTCGGGATGCACCTTCCACCGCGTGCTTCAGAAGCAAACTAAGATCTCGGCTTCAAGAGACCTTGTTTTATGACTTTGACGATTATTTAAAAATAAGGGATTATTGAATTACTAGTAAGCAACTATAATATTTTTGTTTTTATTGACATTAATTCATATTGACATAATTATTTTATATGTGACATATTATTTCATTGACATTTTCATTGTATTGACATATGTTATAATTTAGATTTTTTTTAAAATATGAATGTGAAACTGACCTGGTAACTTTGCTGTTATTAATAAAAGATTTGTATTTGTATTTGTTGGGGTGCGAACCGACTCAGCTCAGCATGCGAACCGACCGCGATAACCACTAAGCTACCATCGCTAATAATTTCGTCCAAGTACAACCCTGCATAAAATAGGTTCGAAACCCCTATTTAGTATCATTATAAAAGCTACTCGCTATAATTTGACAACTATCAATTCACTCAATTTCGTAGATCGATAGTTTTCCGTTGAGTCCATTAGCTTATATTTCTATGGTGTCATAGAATAAGGGACGCCCACAGAGTAAGGCCGTATTCGCCACTCTTTTCAACGGCGCGTTTGAAAAGCCAAGTCGCCAAATGGAAGTTTCCAGGAACTTTTATACAGAAAATTCGAGTAACAACCGGCGGCATTGGGTCGTAGAACTGACATTAGAGGACGCCCATTCAATTTAAGGACTTGAAACGGGATATGAGCTACAAACAATAGAAGCAGAAACTATTGTTTTTTGTCGAAGTCAAAATAAGGGACAAATAAGTACAAATATTTGTTACTAACGTACGCTTTTATTTAACTTGTAATGTATATATTAACATCATGCTATATTGACAGCCCTGTTGGTTCAGTGGTAGTATGTCTGCTTCGAGAGCTGAAGAGCGTGGGTTCAATTCCCACTCGGGACTAACATTTGTGTGACTAACATCGATGTTTGTTCTGTGTCTGGGTGTACCGTATGTCTTATAAGTATGTATTTACAAAAAAGAAAGTATGTAAGTATTCTGTCAGCTATCTGGTTCCCATAGTACAAGCTTTGCTTAGTTTGGGGCTAGATGGCGCTGTGAATGTCCTCCAATATTTATTTATTTATTTATCATTTCCAAAAACTGTCTTGGCCTAATTTTTCTCACTTTTTAAGACAGATTAATTTTCATAACAAAGTTAGTCTTGAAAATTTTCACGAAATTCTTTTCATTTTTTAATAGGAAATGTCACATTTTCCTCATTAAACATAAGCTTCTTTAATCCTGATTGAAAGAGACGAACGAAAGTGATGGGTTTTAAAAAGGCTAAAAAAAAGGCAAATGTTGACGTAAAAAAGTGTTTTCCATTTAATCTGTTTACGTAATGACGTTATAAGTAATTTTATTACCATTGAATACATACATTACTTAGTCTGGCCATAAATACTGTTAAAACTAAAAATAAACAAAATATTACATTTGAATTTGGAATCTGTAATTTTTATATGATTGTTCATTGTGTTTTTTCATTTTGGCGCCAATAAATTGTACATTATTTTGCGATATTAAAATGGAGTGGGGTGACAAAGAGAACCGAATCGCTGTGATTGCACTACGCAAAGTAGGTATGGAGCCAAATGCAATTTTTAAAACTCTCCATACGCTTGGTATTAGTCAAATGTTTGTGTACCGGGCTATTAATAGGTACAATGAGACCTCCTCTGTTTGTAACAGAAAAAGATCTGGCCGTCCACGTAGTGTTCGTACGAAAAAGGTGGTCAAAGCAGTAAGAGGTAGAATTCGAAGAAATCCTGTCCGAAAGCAAAAGATTTTATTTTGGGAGATGAAGATGGCACCTAGAACCATGTCGCGTATTTTAAAAGATTACTTAGGACTTGCAGCCTATAAGAGACGGACTGGTCACTTCTTAAATGATAATTTAAAAAAGAATAGGGTTGTAAAATCGAAACAACTACTGAAGCGGTACGCAAAAGGAGGTCACAGAAAATTTTTGTTTACGGATAAGAAAATTTTTACAATTGAGCAACATTTTAACAAACAAAATGACCGTATTTATGCTCAAAGCTCTAAGGAAGCTTCCCAATTAGTCGACAGAGTGCAACGTGGGCATTATCCGATTTCAGTGATGGTTTGGTGGGGTGTTGGCTATGAAGGAGTGACTGAGCCATATTTTTGTGAAAAAGGTCTCAAAAGGTATCAAAACATCGGCACAAGTGTATCAAGATACCATTCTTGAGAAGGTAGTTAAGTAGTTAACAACACCATGTTCAATAACCAAGTATGGCCCTTCCAGCAAGACTCGGCGCCGGTCATAATGCTCGGTCCACGCAGTCTTGTTTGGAAGCGAACGTTTCGGACTTCATCAGAGCTAAAGACTGGCCGTCGTCTAGTCCCGATCTTAATCCGCTGGATTATGATTTATGGTCAGTTTTAGAGAGTACGGCTTGCTCTAAACGCCATGATAATTTGGAGTCCCTAAAACAATCCATACGATTGGCAGTGAAGAATTTGCCCATAGAAAGAGTGCGTACTTCTATTGATAACTGGCTTCAACGCTTAAAGGACTGTATTGTAGCCAATGGAGACCACTTCGAATAAGCTTTTTATATTTTAAATTGTTTTATATTTATGTATTAAACTAACACACTGTAAAAGTAATAAATGTTATTTGCAAAAGAAAAAAATAAATTTTCTTTGTTACAATATTTATGGCAAGACTAGGTATACATAAAATATATCCTATTAATTTTATTATAGATGTGAAAGTTTGTATTTTGTTTGGATGTTTGGATATAATTATGTACAGTAATTATTTATTTACCGATGATTTTTTTGTCTATTGTAATGGCCAAATGTTATCGAACAAAATTACGACACGTGGCTGTTATTCAGACAGCTTCATTTGAGAGCCAGTTCCATTCTAGTATTTTCGAATACAAATACAAATATTTTATTGTTAACACTAATGTTACAAGTCAAAATTTATTGTTATGTGAATTATAAAGAGTTGTCAATCTATCTGTAACAGTTTCGGAACAGGGTTTTGTTTCTAAAATAAATCATCGCCACCACTTTGCGAATTCTAAAGTTCTCTACGCAAAAACCTTTCTGCCACAAACATAAACAGTCCCGGGGACAAGTTTTTATCCCCCACAATAAAGTTTACACTACACTTAGTTACAGTAGTAGAATCAAAAATCATAAATTAATAAATCGTTAATAAATTTGATTTTATGCTAATAATCTATTGTTTTATTCAAGTAATTGTAATTTACCGCAAATAAAAACTAAAATAAATGCCAGTAGCTGGGATTTCACTGTAAAATTCCACTGTATGCTCCGTTTGTCCGTAAATAGAAAAAAAATATTGTATGGAAATCGCCTTATGAGTCGTAGCTAGCTAGCAGAGTACTAAAAAGTACCCTACAACCATATTAAGGTTTCCTCACGTCGTTTTCTGCACCGGCAGCTCAAGCTCTTTGCTAAAGTTGAAAGTTTGTAGTGAAAAGTTAAAGTAAAAAGACTGCTGCAGTGAAAAGACAGCTATTACAGTCGGTTTACATAATTTAACTTTCCTTTTTTTATGTGAAAAAAGTGGCAAACTAGCGACGGGCCACCTGATGGTAAGTGGTCACCAGTAATGCCCGGGGCATTGCCAGTGCATTGCCTACCTTTAAGGACCCTATTCACCCTTCGTTTGAAGCTCTGTAAATTGAAACTCGGCGGAAAACCCGAAGGTGGTAAGCCATTATACATAAAGACAGGTGTGCGGAAACAACAGTCGATTAAACCGAGCGGTACGAGACTTCCACGCATCCTGTTTGGTATTTATTAAAGCGAATATTGGTGTGGTCCTGTTTTCCTGTTTGGTATTCACAAAAAACAAAAAACAAGTGCGAGTCGGACGAAGGGTTCCGTACCATTATCTATAAAAACTGCAAAAAAAAAGTCATGTTTGTTGTATGGGAGCCCCCCTTAAATATTTATTTTTATTTCATTTTTAGTATTTGTTGTTATAGCGGCAATAGAAATACATCATCTGTGAAAATTTCAACTGTCTAGCTATCACCGTTCTTGAGATACAGTCTGGTGACAGACGGACGGACGGACAGCGAAGTCTCAGTAATAGGGTCCCGTTTTTACCCTTTGGGTACGGAACCCTAAAAACTACTGAAATTAAACACTTTTTAATACAATTGCTGCGTAACAATAACCAAAGATTCAGTTTCAGACAGTATCTACCTATTGTAGCAAATATGTTTTTTAAATTGCAAACATTTTGGGTCTTAATAGTGAGGGTCCAGTAGTTATTTAGTAATAAACTAAATAACTACCGAACCGATTTCAAAAATTCTTTCAACAATAGAAAGCTACATTCTTCCCGAGTAACATAGGCTATATTTATTACTAGAATTTAATTAAAAAACAAATGTTCAACGGTGCGAACCCGGAACTTACCACTTGTTTAGAATACTTTGTCATGAATGTTTAGGCACAAACACAGAATTGCATGTAGTTGTCACAAGCGTTCAGTTGTATATCGCCACTCTGTGTATCATGCCTATGGTTTCAAAACACAGATAAATTTGCCACATCAAATGGCAAACAAAGTTCCATCAATTAGCCGTATTTTTATCCACAAAGAAGTACCGTTTGAAGACAAACAGATCAACAAACCACAAAAATAGCGACTGTATTAAAACTGAAAACTGAGTCATATCCAAAGATTTATGGAAATGAAAAATTTAGACAACGCAAGTTAATCAGAGCGGTCTGTTGAAAGTTAAATATATGCGCAAAATATACACTACTATTTTTTAATTATAGAAAAATAAATATGGCGTCATCTACTACTATAATAACTGAACCCACCAATAAAAAAAAACTTGAAAATCGATGTCGAAAAATTATCCACAAAAAAGTGATTCCTGGTTATTATTCCACCCGTAGACATTTAATTTTGTTGGCTTGATTTCGTTGAGTTTTGTTTTGTAAATAACTAGCGGACACCTCGCGTTATCACTCACGTAGTGTAGTTCCCGTTCCCGTGAGAATACAGGGATAAAAAGTAGCTTATGTCACCCGGGGATAGTGTAGCTTCCCAACGGTGAAAGAATTTATAAAATCGGTCCAGTAGTTTCGGAACCTATTCAATACAAACAAACAATCAAATCTTTCCTCTTTATAAGATGTAGATGACAACAGTAATAGTTAGACATATGATACTGTGGCTGTCAATTTGCTCTATAAATCGTCACTTTATTCTATTGTCAAAAGTTTTCGCTGGGCGTGCTAAATAAGGTTTTTTTTTTAAATTCACAGTTTGGCTTACATTATTGAATTTTCCATACGGATCCCTAATTGCTTTTTAGACAAAATATAGCCTATGTCCATCACGGATAATGTAGCATTCTAAAAATGAAAGAATTATTAAGATCGGTCCAGTAGTTTCGGAGCCTATTCAATACAAACACACAATCAAATCTTTTCTCACTAAAATAGTATAGATAGATAGATATATTCAAGTTTTTTTAGGATAGATAGGCTAGGTGTTTGAACACAGCACACTCGTAGACTGTAATAGAAGTGGCTCTCAAGTGAAGTTGCCGGAACACTTAAGTACTCGGCGACAAATTTTCAACTTGAAGGTTGAAAGCTTGCCATGGTTTCTTTCATAGCTAACTACGGTTTTCTCATGCTATTTTCCTTCACCGGACAGCTCAATCTGTCGTATATCTTCTAAATCTGCGTGCTTCATCTACGACCATATTTAGAAAGAAAGAAAGAAAAACATTTATTGTTTTCCTAATAACACACTAGACACAACAACAGATAAGTACAAACAAAACACACAAATAAAAAGATACATATTAACAAAAAGACAACAAATTTGACAAGACAATAAGCGGGTTATCGCTGCAGTGGCTGGTGCATCAACACGGAAAAAAAAGTTCAGCGCTCAGCAATTGTGCTGGGGATTACTCCACAGCACTGATTAGCGCGAGTGTGAATTACTCCACAGCGCTGGGAGTCAAACGTAGAACTATCCGTATTTAAAAACTTGGCCAAGTATGTGTCTGACTCGCGCTCCCAGAATTTATTGTCGTCACAGTATTGCTGTTTTTGATCTATAAAAGAAAGTACATATTTTTTTGTTGTTTTTCTAGTTTATTTACAATCTTTAGTGCATATACCACTCAGAGGTGCCAATTTTTATTTACTATCTTTAGTGCATATACCACTCAGACGTGCTAGTTTTTATTGCTTGTTTTTTTTTAATTGTGTCTGTATCTACCACTGCGCAGATTTTAGTGCTACTATGCGAGGTTACGTGTATTGGTAATGCATTATTTATGACCACCGGAAATTTAATTTTATTGAAGACTTGCCGATGTCTCGCGGTTTCACCCGAGTAGTTCCCGTTTCCATTAGAATACAAGGATAAAAAGTAGCCTATGTCACCCGGGGATCGTGTAGCTTTCCAACGGTGAAAAAATTTTTGAAATCGGTCCAGTAAAAAATACAAATCTTTCCTCTTTATAATGTTAGTATAGACGTGGGCTTATCCGGGGCTTCACTTGCGTAGTCGAGCGATTTGCGTTGCAACGAAATCGCAACAAAATATCTAAGATTGTTTGTTTGACAAAATAGATGTTTGACCACAGCTCATCTGATGTTGAGGCATGGTGTGTTTGAAGATGGTAAAGCACACCTAGCCTAAAATTGAACTGGCTTCCAAGTGAGGCTGCCAGAACACACCGTTAGTTACTTGACGGCAGATTTTCAACTTGAGGGTGGTAGCTAGCCTGCGAGTACCTACTAGAAAATATCCTACCACCATGATATCGTTTCCTCACTATGTCTTCCTTCACCGATAGCTCAAGTTTATTGTTGGGAGTTTTTTTTATAACTATACGCTCCACAGACACTGGGGTCCGTGACCTTTGTCAACTTTAGTTACATATTTTTTTATTTATATTTTGCAATTTTACATTACAAAAAGAGGAAAGTTACGTTAGTAATCTTAATCTAAGGTTAAAGTAGGTACTAGATTGTGTGTATACCGTGAGCAGAGCAGCGACCCGCAAGCAGCACCCGAGCACGAGTATGACGCATGTGCCAGCCATCGCCCTCCTCAACCATATCTGAGGGAAGAGAGCGACCCGACACACGACGCTGCCGCAAGAAGGAGCCTTCGATGGTGAGCATAAATGCTCGAGGCATACACACAATCCTTATTTCTATTTACATGAGTTTCCATTTGAAATCGCCTCCTCCCGACTCAAGGCCTCCATCACCGCCGTTGTATATTGTTGGGGTTTGAACCCACGCCCTTCGGCGTGTAAACCGATTGCACTAACCACTATGGTCGCTGCAAAAGATAAGAGAGAGAGAAAAAAAGAGAGCAAGAGATATTTTTTACAAACAAACAGATATTTTTTTATTTATTTTTATGTAAAAGTAATGAGATGGACGATGCGGTCTCCTGATAGTAAGAGATAACGCATGTCCATGACCATTACAGCGATACACAGAACTTTGAGTAGCAAACAAGTCCGGGGCATCGCTGCTTTGGCACTCACTACTTTGAGACTTTCGATGGTTAGTCTCAACAGCCCAGTAATTTCACTAGCTGCAGTCACCTTCAAACCGGAACACAGTAATGTTTACACACTACTGCTTGGCGGTAGAATATCTGGTACTGCGGTGGTACCTACCTAGACGACTTCCTGCTAAGGAAATATTGGAAAAACTGTTATTTTGGCTTCTATTACTTCGGTACCCGTACAACTAATTAATCGGCAGCAATAAAAAATAATACGAATATCAAATTTGACTGATTAATAAAAAATACATAAGTATGCTAAACTTTATTTTCGTATGCAATAAAGGCCAAATTTCATGGCAAAAAGTAATGTCTTCCTATTTAGTTACTTGAACAAAATTAATTACAGGGCCCTTGCCAGACAATTTCGGAAGTTTCTGTTACATTAAAAGCGGGATTTTCAAAAAGCTTTTCGCAGATTGAAAACGAATTGTACAATTTCTGTCAGAATTACTTTGAATATCTATTTTAGTGTGATTGACAGTATGCAACATTTCTGTGAACAGACACCAAATATAAATCGAAATACAGTTTGTTCTAAAATTAATATGTTTTGATCTGCCGGAGTATGTGTTTCCTGTTAGGTTTTGAATAGTTGACAAGCTATGTGTTTGACCATAGCTCCCCAGATGTGGCGGGTTGCTACTTATATATAGGATACTTTTTATTTTATATGAGAAAAATGTTAAGAAAAATGAAGGAAAGGAAAATTGTTAGAGAGGAAATGATATATTGTTGTTATTATCAAAAAACGACCTATCTACTGGACGCACCCACATGAAATTTGGTATCTATACCAAATTTGTCTTATGGAACATTATTCGGGAATAAAAGGTATCCTTTTAATAATAAAATAGAGCAAGTTTCATGACTATTGTTTGTATGTTACTTAAACATGTTTAATTAACTCGGACGAAGTCGCGGGCGAATCTAATTTATTATAAAAAAGATAAAGATTTCAATTATTTACTAGCAGTTTGTAGTAGTCCATTCGGCTTCCACTTATCTCGATCATTAGCGTCATCTGAATGTGTGTAGTCTGTGGCCAATATCGGTAAATCATAACAAACGATGTGTATACAGTATGTTTGTAATCATTGATGGATATCATTTGTTTCGGGAGGCCAATTTGTTTTTCCCTCCGAGGTCATGTTAAGAACATCTCATGGTTAGGTATAACTAAATGAAACGACACACTTTTACTTTTTTTTAAATTAAAATGTGATTTGTTTTTGTTTTCTCAAACATACTTGGAAATTTGAGCATTATTTTGCGCATATGTTTAACTTTCAACAGACCGCTCTGATTAACTTGCGTTGGAAAACATCGTGAGGAAACCATAGCATGGTGGTAGGGTACTTTCTAGTACTCGGCTGGCTAGCTTCCAACCTTCAAGTTGTAAATATGCCGCCAAGCATCTAACATGTGTTCCGGCAGCCTCACTTGAGAGCCAGTTCCAATCCAGGCTAGATATGCTTTACCATCTTCGACCACACCTCCACGTAACATCAGGTGAGCTGTGATCAAATACCAAGCCTGTCAACCATAAAGAAACCGAGATAACTATCGAGCAACATTCCAGAAAAATACAATTCATTTACATAGTAATTATTTTATAAGAACTTTGTAGGAACAATCTAAGTGTTTCTCTAAGGGATCGTATCCGAAACGAAGTAATTTGTCAAGAGGTGATCAATTACCTTAGCAGAAGATCAATGGCAGAATATCTTGTATTAAGGCGGTACCGCCTTAATACAAGATATTCTGCCATCAAGCAGTAGTGTGTAAACATTACTGTATTCCAGTTTGAAGAGTACAAGCAAGCAGGCAATTTCAAGGCTGTTGAAACTAACTATCGAATGTCTCAAAGTAATGAGCGCCAAAGCAGCGATGCCCTGGACTTTGCTTTACTAGTTACTCAAAGTTCTGTGTATCGCGGCAATGATCCTGGACAGGCATTATCTCTTACAGAAAAGCGTATCGTTTGCCTCATTACTTTGCATAAAAAAAACATCCTAAGTAAAGAAGTTTTCACCCTCCCATCTCGGAAAGAGTATTTTTGCTCTTCGATATCTGAGTGCAAAAGTCGTTTTTATCCGCTAGAAGATAAAGTACATTTGAATTCAGAACATCGTGTGCACTAAGTTTGTGAATTCAAAACATCATTAAACCTATTTACTTCTACCTCCAAGGTGCCGAATTTATCATACAACTTATTTTAATTTGTTAAAAACTCAGACTCGGAACCTCCTTGGTGTACATTTTTTTTATTGTGCTTTTCGCGGGGTTTTGGCGGGAACGCGGGAAGAGTCGTGTCGCTCCGTTGTATTTTTTCCCAAAACTAGTGTTTTGTCGAGTGTTTATGCATAAAAATGGTGGTGTTTTATTCATAAAGTGCCGAATTACAAGCGCGAGTGTGGGAAAATGATATAATGTGGTGAAACATGAGTTTTCGTGTTGCTTCCAAAACTCCATCGAAGCTTTATAGTAAAGTCGCCACTACTTTACTAAAGCACGACTGGCACGAACTGACACGAACTGGACTTGACTAAGACGACTTTAACGATAACCATAGTTAAGATACAGCAGAAATAACACTGAAGACGAGGCAGTATGGCTTTATAGCTTTAGCCTGCCCGAAAGGGCAAATTAACGAAAAAAAAAAAAAAAATTGTGCTTTTCGCGCGCAATTTTCTTTTCACGTCACATTGTTAATGTAAGCAGTTGCTAAACTGAAATAAAAGTATCTTGTGATTGTAATTTTTTTTATTGCATTTAGTCATTTCCTCGCTGAGGTGGAATGAAAAGTTACGTGTTGCACTCGAGTGCAAAGATTTTTCACCTCGTGCTCATTTGATTCCCTCGCTAACGCTCAAGTCGGTCGGTCTTCGCTTGCTCGGTCATCAAAATTGAGCACGCGGTTAAAAAGCAACTTTGCACTCTCGTATAACAAATAACTATCAATGTATTGCAATATAAATAGCACGCTTACTATGTTCTATTTATCTCGTGTGATATAGTGGCAACACCAAACATGTGGCATAACAAGGCCTCGCAAAAGACTCACAACTACAAAGCGAGTTTTGGCAGGAACGCGGAAAGAGTCGTGTCGCCCCGTTGTATCTTTTTCCAAAAGTAGTGCTTTGTCGCGTATTTATGCGTAAAAATGGTGGTGTTTTATTCATAAAGTGCCGGATCACAAGCGCGAGTGTGGGAAAATGATATAATGTGGTGAAACATGACTTTTCGTGTTGCTTCCAAAACTCCATCGACGCTACATAGTAAAGTCGCCACTACTTTACTAAAGCATGACTGGACATGACTGACACGGACTGTACTTCGACTATAACTATAGCTACGAGGACACTTATTTAACTTTTGAAACTTGAAAATACTTCACTGGCAAATGCTAAAACGCGACGCCAAAACCAAAGAAAAAAACCTACAAAGCGGACCATAGAGTTGGCAGTTAGTAGTTTAGTTTCAAATGTTTACTCTATTAGGATCTTAGTTTACTTAGGCTTTGAAAATTCACAAAGGAATTTAAACCAAATCTCATTGCTGAAAGGTGTAATTCAGTTCAGTAGACACTTTCAAAAGAACATTACAGAGAGTATATTTATTTAGAAACAGTTTCCGGTGTTTTCGTCCGACGCGTGGGTACGAAATATAACCACGATTACAAATATATTGTAAGTGTTATTCAAATATCTAAATCTAACCCAAATAAAAATAGTTCTCGCACATTCTTTTTGTAAGCTGTGCCTTGCGTGGGTGAAATTATCTGTGATCAGGGGATTCCTTCATAGTGAGTATACTTGGTGGTTCATCTCCTTAGCAGGAGTTATCTGGGTAGGTACCACCATAGTTCTAGATATTGCGTAAACATTCATCATCATCATCATTTCAGCCGTAGGACGTCCACTGCTGGACATAGGCCTCCCCCATTTACTTCCGCAAAGACCGGTCGGAAGCGGCTCGCATCCAGCGCGTTCCTGCGGTCTTTACTAGGTCGTCTGTCCACCTTGTGGGTGGACGTCCTACGCTGCGCTTGCCGGTTCGTGGTCTCCACTCCAGAACTTTGCAGCCCCATCGGCCATCAGATCTGCGTGCTATGTGCACCCATTGCCACTTCAACTTGCTGCTTCTTTGGGCTATGTCGGTTACAAATGTCGGTGTAAACATTACTGTGTAGTAAAATAACAGGACTGTTAAGACTAACCATTTAAAGCCTCAAAGTAATGAGCGCCAAAGCAGCAATGCCACGTACAATTTTTTTTTTTTATAGCTGACAGGCTAGGTGTTTGACCACAGCTCACCTGATGTTATGTGACGGTGTGGTCGATGATGGTAAAGCACACCTAGCCTAGAATGGAACTGGCTCTCAAGTGAGGCTGCCGGAACACACCGTTAGATACTTGGCGGCAGATTTTCAACTTGAGGGTGGTAGCTAGCCAGCCGAGTACTAGAAAGTACCCTACCACCATGCTATGGTTTCCTCACGATGTTTTCCTTCACCGGCAGCTCAAGCCCATTCTTGGGGTTTGAACCCACGCCCTTTGGCATGCGAACCGACCGCGCCAACCACAGAGATATCTTCGCTATAAAATTTTCTAATAAAAATTTTGTTACTCAAATTTCTGTGTATTGATGCAATGGTCATGAACATACGTTATCTCTTACCACCAGGAGAGCGTATCGTTCGTCTCATTACTTTTACAAAAAAAAAATACGAACATCCTCAAGACCATTTGTTAACAAAAAATATTTTTTAAAATCTCGAGGGTTCACCAGTAACTGGTAAACAATAGGCACTGCCCATAATCAGATGAATAATTACATTAACTTTTATACAAATTCCACTTTTCCATCTAATAAACTTAATGGAAATCTGGAAATGCGAGAATCTGAAAGTTTCAACAAGAAATAAAAATAGTCACGCATCTCGTAATTAAAGAATTAATCCGGAATAAAAAGTGGCGTATTAATATCCACTATTATCACAAATCACTTAAATTACGTGAAAAAATAACAAGCAATTATATACAACAACAAAACATACCTTTTTAATTCGTATCGTATATCGTAGGACATTACACACAGCGCCATCTGACCCCAAACTAAGCAAAGCTTGAGCTATGGAAGTCAGATAACTGATAGAAAACTTAAGTACTTTTTTTTTGTAAATAGGTATATATAGGTACATACACCCAGACACGAAACAAACATTTGTTTATATCACAAATTGTTTGTCCTGGGTGGAAATCGAACCCATGCCCTACAGCTCTTCTTAAAACAGACATACTACCAATGAGCCATGAGGGATGTAATCGATAAAATTATAGGAATTTATTTTTAGTAATATTTTACAACACATAAGCTAGTTGAACAGAAATAGATAAAACAGTAAATTAGTATGTAAAATGTCAGAATATATAATAACTAACGGATGCCGCGCGGTTTCGCCCGCGTAGTTCCCTTTCCCGTGGGAATGCAGGGATAACAAGTAGTCTATGTCACCCGGGAATAGTGTAGCTTCCGAACGGGGAAAGAATTTTTGATATCGGTCCAGTAGTTTCGGAGTCTATTAAATACAAACAAACAATCAAATCTTTCCTCTTTAATAGCTATTTAGATATAGCCGAGTACAAGCGATGATAGCCGAGTGGTTAGCGTGGTCAGTTCACACGCCGCAGGGCATGGGCTCACCCCAACAGTGAGCTTGAGCTGCTGATGAAGGAAAATATAATGTTTTTTTTTTATGTGAAAAATAGTGAGACGAACGAGACGCTCTCCTGATGGTAAGAGGTAACGCCTGCCCATGACCATTGCAGCGATACACAGAACTACAGTAACATACACAGTTACAGTAGTTTTTACAGTAATATGGTAAAAACTTCCCAAAAAAGATTAAACTGTTCTTGATTTCCTAGTTTGTGTCATAAAAGTATGTACGTACATAAAAATATATGTCAAAAAATTAATAACTAAACGAATTATTAATATAATATACTTTTCTTTTATTTTTTTAATCTTTTTTTAAAATGATTATTGTGTGTGTTAATAAGAATTACTATTTTAAAAATAAAAATATATCGTTTAGTAAGTATGTAGATAGTGCACAGTAATGTTAGTTCAGTTTCATAAAAATATATACAACTAATTAAATTTTGCTCATATACATTTATTACCAGTACCAGATATTCTGCCGCTAAGCAGTAGTAGTGTAAACATTACTGTGTCCCGGTTTGCAGGGTACTGCAGCTAGCGAAATTACTGGGCTGTTGAGACTAATGATCAAAGTCTCTAAGACTTTATGTTGCTACTCAAAGTTCTGTGTATCGCTGCAATGGTCATGGACAGGCGTTGTCTCTCACCATCAGGAGAGCGTTCAGTTCGTCTCATTACATTTAAAAAAAACAAATATAGAAAAAAATTAACAAATATTTTTTACAGCATTAAAGTAAAAACTTACCAAAAAAGATTAAACCGATTCTTGATATATCCTTGTTTCTATTAGTTCATAAATAATTGGCACAGAATACACTCGCAAAATTTTTCAGTTAGGCATACAATTTCCCGCGCGTCTTATTTCTTGGAGCGTGTTTTGGCTAACAAACACCTTAGTCGAAAGCCAAAGCTCTACTGATCGTTCTGCCTCCCAGATTGTCTGTGTATGGGGAAAGTTTCACGCCTTAGTATGTATTCTGCGCAAAGTAATTGGAAATTACGATAAATAACTAAGTATTTACTCTATAAGGTATTTAAGTATTGATATTTTTGATTGCCGGCTTCGACGGAAGACCAGCGCCGGTTGGCTTCAGTCGGCATTATGCTGAGTCGAGGCCGGTTTGTGACATAAAATATATTTCAAACTTTTTGTTTTTTGTTTTTTTGTTTAATTTTTATTTATTGTATACTATTCCTACTATATACCTTTAAGTTTTTTTCTATGTTTTACGTTTATTGTTTATTTTTTTGTATGTATGTATTGTAAATTATGTTGAAATGTGTTTTATGTCATAAATAAAGTGTTGTCTATTGTCTATTGTCTATTGATATTTTATTATACAGACAGGTATGTGTATGGAAAGAGCTATGCTTGGCATTTCTCTGAGGGATCGTATCTGAAACGAAGTAATTCGCCAGAGAACTAAAGTCATTGTCATAGCTCAGCGTATTAGTAAGCTGAAGTGGCAATGGGCTGGACATATCTGTCGCAGAACCGATAACCGCTGGGGTGTGTGTGTGTTCTAGAGTGGAGACCGCGTATTGGCAAACTCGATGGAGTGATGATATACGTAGGACAGCTGGCGATGGATGGAAGCGAAAAGCCGAAGATCGGGCTGAGTGGGGTGTCTTGGGAGAGGTCTATGTCCAGCAGTGGACTTCTATAATTATATAGGCTGATGACGAAGTATTTTACTACAGAAATTTTTGACACATTATTGTTTTGTATATAAGGGACTTTCACGGATTCGTCCGCGTTGAATTGGGTTCAGAGAGAAATGAAACACGCGTAAGAAACAAAAACATTGTAGTCTTATTACCTAGATTAATATAAAGGATACCTTTTATTTCGAGGTAATGTTCCCTAAGATAAACCTTTGTAGATTTACTTTACAGAGTACTTTTGCAATGGATACGTTATGTAATAAGTACTTAGTTTTTCCGGAATAAATGTAGAAAGTAATGAGACGAACGAGACGCTCTCCTGATGGTAAGAGATAACGCCTGTCCATGACCATTGCAGCGACACACAGACCTTTGAGTAACAAAACAGAGTCCAGGGCATCGCTGCATTGGCGCTCATTACTTTGAGACTTTCGATGGTTAGTCTTAACAGCCCAGTAATTTCGCTAGTTGTTTTCAGCCAATCATTTATATTCGAAAATACCTTCAGTGCAGATTGTATTAGCTAAGTTGTTATTGTTATTAAATTATTAAACTTATTATTACTCATTGGTATTTATTTATTTATTAAACAAAATAAAAAAGACCTTAAATTATTATACTATTTACAAAATGTATACAAAAAACTTAGTCTAAAAACCGTCAGAGGAGGAAATTATTTGAATTCTTATTTTTATTTTTTTTTTGCACTAAGTATAAAACATAAATAATATAAAAAACTTAAAAACTAGGGTGCCGCCGGCAGCGGGGCAGGGCTCGAGCTGCCGGTGCTTAGGGCTGCAGAATGAGGAACCTCCTCACAATGCGCGCCGTGTCAAGGATCACTGCCTTT
Organism: Biston betularia; assembly: GCA_905404145.2. Classification (NCBI taxonomy): domain Eukaryota; kingdom Metazoa; phylum Arthropoda; class Insecta; order Lepidoptera; family Geometridae; genus Biston; species Biston betularia. The sequence goes on from FR989884.1 coordinate 1,977,489, forward strand.
TGAAGCTGACCCTTGACCCAACCGTCTAGCGAGAGTCTCTGGTCGAGACTCTTCACTATAAGACCGTTTACCGTGACAACTATCGGGACAATGATCGTCGAATCAACATCCCACATGGCGGTTATCTCGTGAGCCAAGTCAAGTTACTTGCTGAGCTTGTCCTTCTCGGCCTTCACGAGATTCTCGTCATGTGGGATGGTGACGTCGACGAGCACTGCCCGGCGTTGGGCTCGGTCGACCACCACGATATCAGGCATATTGGCGACAATAGTCCTGTCCGTGATGATAGACCGGTCTTATTATTATTATATTTTAAAAATAGGTTTTTTTTGCATACCTCGCAATCAACAACTTTATTAATAATTCAGTGTTATCGCACAAATTCGCTTGAGAAAATAAGTAATCCAACATCCACTGATATGCGAAGTATTTTCTTAAAACCTGATATGGAGCAAACAAACCTAAAACGGGTTGAAAGTTAACAAAACTCTTGACTTTGTTTGATGTTAGAGATAGCAAGCCGAGTTAGGGTACTTTTTAGTAGGTACTCGGCTGGCTAGCTACCAAGTTGAAAATCTGCCGGTGTGTTCTGGCAGCCTCACTTGAGAGCCAGTTCCATTCCAGGCTAGGTGTGCTTTGTCATTTACGACCACACCTTCATATAGAATCAGGTGAGCTGTGGTGAAACACCTAGCCTGTCAACCATAAAAATGTACACTAAATATATAACAATAATGTTTACGTCGTCAAATAGGAAAAAAATAGCTTTCATTTGATGTATAATTTGTGCCTAGGAGCCTAGAAATGATAGAATTACCTACCTTCTTTTATTTTCCAAGCAAAAATAGATTTTGCTATTATGGCTTTATTCCCCGGGGCAAGCGATATGTAACTTATATATAAACTACCAAGTTCAAGTCATATGATCGCGTTAAGCTGCGGTTATATAACGTCTTATTGTTATTTTATAAATAGATACACAACTTTAGCTTTAATAAGCATGCGAAATCTTTTAGTTACTTTTTTTTTTGGTTGACGGGCTAGGTGTTTGACCACAGCTCACCTGATGTTAAGTGAAGGTGTGGTCGAAGATGGTAAAGCACACCTAGCCAGGAATGGAACTGGCTCTGAAGTGAGGCTGCCGGAACACACCGTTAGATGCTTGGCGGCAAATTTTCAACTAGAACCCTCTAGTTGAAAATTTGCCATTTTTGCCAAATTTGGTAGCTAGCCAGCCGAGTACTAGAAAGTACTCTACCACCATGCTATGGTTTCCTCACGATGTTTTTCCTTCACCGGCAGCTCAAGCTCATTGTTGGGGTTTGAACCCCAAGCCCTTCGGCATGCTCACCTACCGCGCTAACCACTGAGCTATCATCGCTACGAACTTAAAAATATACCTACTTAGCAGTAATTATAAAACCAATACAAAATAGGTTAGTACATTGGTATGGCACAACACATATCATATACGAAAAGCAAATAGATAATTATCTAATTTATTGATTCAGGCGTTACTTTGCAGAAGCTCATTTTCAATATTCAAGGTATATATATTTAGTTTATTTCCGCTTAACAGTCGTTCCAGTTACAACAGTGATGAGGACTTGAATTTTACTAAATTGACAACAACTTATTAATTAAAAACCTAATCTTACCTAGAACTAATCTAGAACTTATCTAGAACTAATGTGACACAAAATCTAAAAATATAATTTAACAAAAATCGAATAAAAATAATCACAAGTCTTAAAATCCTCCTCTCTCTGCAGTAACAGCTTGCCAACACGTGTTCCGCCTCTACACGAGGCATCCTCAGGACGAGTTGACTCGACCAAGCGCTCGAAGAGAACGACTGTTAAGCGGAAATAAGCTAAATATATACCTTGAATATTGAAAACATATTATACAAATAAAATAACAACATAAACATTTTTCAAATTTATAAACAAAATAAAAAAATAATGAGATGAACTAGACGCTCTCCTAATCACGCCTGTCCATGACCATTGCAGCGATACACAGAACTTTGAGAAGCAAAATAAAGTCCAGAACATCACTACTTTGGCGCTCATTACTTTGAGACTTTAGATGGTTAGTCTCAACAGCCAATTTCGCTAACTGCAGTACCCTTCAAACCGTAACACAGTAATGTTTACACACTACTACTTGGCGGCAGAATATCTGGTACTGCGGTGGTACTTACCCAGACGACCTCCTGCTAAAAATCTACCATCAAGTTAATTATGCAGCACCTAAATTGTGTTAGGAAATAACTTTAGCAAAGCTTTTGAAAGAGAGAAAGAAAGAAAACTATTTTATTTTGTAACAACAATACAAACAAACAAACAGTTACAAAATAGAGGCTCACCTCAGCATAATACTGGTCATACTAAGAGGTATGACCAGCGCTGGTCTTCCGGTGAGCCCTTGTAGTTCGAAACCAAAGTGTGTTTGTGTGTCCGTGCGAGTGTGTGTGTTGTGCGTGTTCTGTGCGTGTGTGTATGTGTGTTGTGTGTGCGTGATTGTGCGCGCGTGTATGTATGTGTGTGTGTGTGTTGTGCGTGTGTGCGTGTGTGTGTTGTGTGCGCGCGTGTGCGTGTGTGTGCGTGTAGTGCGTGTGTGCGCGCGTTTGTGTGTGTGTGCGTGAGTGTGCGCGTGTGTGGTTGTGAGTATGTGTATGTGTGTGTGATGTGTGTGCGCGCGTGTGTGTGTGTTGTGCGTGTTCGGGCGTGTACGTGCGTGTGTTGTGTGCGCGTGAGTGTGCATGTGTGAGTGTGTTATGTGAGTGCGTTTGTTTCGATTTTATATTTAAAGGATATTAATAAAATATAGATATAATTAATTCTATAGTGACAATATTTAACCTACAATGTATTTTCCTCCGTTAGTATTTTTATTTTGATGTGTTTATCGTTCCTTTTTCTCGAGTGGCATTTCATATTAAACGTGACGAGAACATGACATGAGCAACAAGACCAATTTTTCGAGAGGTTAAATGAAGCGGCAAACCGAGTGGAGTGCGAGGAGGGGGACGTGTACCCTAAGATTATTAACGTCTATGGAAGTCAGCTAACTGATAGAATACTTAAATACTAAATATTAGATTATGCATTAATTTAATTGGCCTTGATTAATTTTTTTATTAAATAGACAGTAATAATTAAATTGTTTTTGCTTTAAGGCATGTTTACACGCCAAGTTACAGTAAAATAGGCAGAACTGCTATAACCTATTGTAAAATAACTTTATCTTAGCCTATTTCATTGAATAAATTTTAAAAAAGTAATTGAAAAAAACGCCAGTTTTTCAAAATAATACAGTACAGCAACAGGAGTTTACCGCTTTCCCGCCGAAACTCAAGCTCGGTTTATCGACAGAGTAACGCTTCATCGATAAAGCAGATAAAGCTACGTATTATGTAGAGCGCATTCCAACCTGCTTTACCGACGGACGGCTCGAAGGTTGGCTTAGTAAAAACAATTGAACAACCCTCTCCTGAAAATTTTCTAAGCCTTTGTCATAAATTTCCTTCAGGAATATGAAAATACTATGAAATTAGTTTTGGTTATTTACAAAAAACAGAACAGAATGCAATAATATAAATACTTAAAATAATTTCAATAAATACAAATTTCGGCCATGTTGCAACACCATAATGCACTTATTATGCAAATACGCAATTAAAATTATGCAATTATAAATTTTATTCACACAATTGTGTTCAAGTCGCCAAAGTTTAAAAATTACAAAACAAACTCTGTCTTACGATGCTATTAAAAATAAAAAGACTTTCTATTGCTATAACATTCAGATGTTTTTACAATTAAATCTCTTCGCAGATCTCGAAAAACACATTTCTCAGTGTCATCTTTGATTTAAATTTCTAGCGAGTCGAATATTTTAAATTACGTTTAAGAAGTTCTTGAATATTTTATATTTTTATTCGGACATTATAGATAAAACATTGCTAAAATCCAAACGATATTGAATTGATATCGGGTGGCACCTTGATTGAAAATTCTTCAGTGTTCACACTTTAGTGATAAAGTCGATTAACGCCCCTAGCGGACGTAAACTGTAACTTAAACTTATATCAAAAAGTATATATTATTACCCGACTGCCAAGGAAGGGCTATGTGTTTTGCGCGTATCTTGTATGTTTGTATGTAGATATGTATAATTGTATATTTGTAAATTCGGTATGTAAAGAAAAAAAATACTTTGCGGATTCCAAAACCATTTCGAAATATTACATTCCTGTACATGATTTTCACGTTTAAAACTGTTTAAACTATGAGACGGGGTTTATTTTAATAAAAAACATAAAATAAACTTGACTTTCAATTTACTCGTCACGTCCGTCACGTCGTCGGCTGTATAAGGATTCTTTGAGTGCCTAAAAAGACAATGGCAAACCTCAACAAAATCTGTCAATGTCAAGTCAACGGTATACGTAATACGTTAAAACGTAATACTTGTAACCTCCATACTTATCTACTATATACTTATCGAGTTGTTTTTTTTTTACATGGCTAATGCATGTTTTACATATTCAGCCTACCTTATGACGTCATAACTATAAAACGTTTGAAAACGTATTAAAAATAAACTACTGCATAGAAAGCCAAAATATTCAAATTAGTTTCATAAAATAAGGTTTACTGTTAGTTAAAAATATAAAATAAATACAAAAAAAAAACTTTACATACCGAATTTCTTTGTTATCTTCTAAACAGCTGGATGGATTGGTATCGCTATATTCGTCTTAAAAACCCAAGTGTTATTTGCTGTTTAAAAAAACGAAAATGGAGCATTTTTGTCGCGAAATAGATAGATAGATAGATAGATAGATAACTCTTTATTGTGCACATCATAAATGGAAAAGAGTACAGATCACAGAAATAGTAAAATGTAAAAAAAAATAACCAAACCTATCAAGTAGGATATCAAAAAAAGGAAATTAAAAGAGTTATATAAAGTTTAATATTAATTAGAAACAATAAAATGGTTATTATAGCTGTTTTATTCGCAGTCGGGTTATAGATTTTTTTTAACTTCTCAGCTTGTCTTACTACCTGATTTTCTGTGCTTGTGTGTGCGTTTGTGCGTATTTGTTTGTTTGTGTTTGTATTGTTATTAAAGTAACCGAATGCATAAGGACACTTCGTTTTGTTTAATCAACTTTTCCCGCAAACGAGAACCAAAATTCAAGTAACTTGTGAAAAGCACTCAGAACTTAATATAAGTTCAAGACTCCGATTTGTATCTAGCAAATCGGAGTTCAGAATAATTTTATTCCCTTGTGGTAATAATTGTGCTACATTTGTAAACTAAACATTGGTAGCAGAACCGATAACCGCTGGGGGTAGACGTAGACATTAGACATTATTAACAACTAGCGGACGCATCGCGGTTTCACCCGCGTAGTTCCCGTACCCGTGAGAATACGGGGATAAAAAGTAGCATATGTCACCCGGGGATAGTGTAGCTTCCCAACGGTGAAAGAATTTTTGATATCGGTCCAGTAGTTTCGGAGCCTATTCAATACAAACAAACAAATCTTTCCTCTTTATTATAGATGATTAAAATTACAAGTTGCAATGCGTAGTTGATTGATTGATTCAGGCGTTACTTTGCGGAAGTTCATTTTGAGTGTTCAAGTTATATATTTAGTTTATTTCCGCTTAACAGTCAATTCAATTTTTCTATTTCAATATTTCTTTATTTATATGTAACTAGCTGCGCACGCGGTGTTACCCGCTACATGTTTTCGGAATAAAAAGTAGCCTATGTGTTAATACAGGCTCTCAGCTACCTCCATAACAAATTTCATCCCAATCCATTCAGTAGTGTATGCGTGAAAGAGTAACAAACATCCATCGATCCATCCAAACTTTCACATTTGTCGAGAACCGCATTGTCGAGAATTTGCTACTAATTTTAGCTCAGGAGGTAAGCAATCCATCAATCAGTCAAATCATTTATTTACATGCATATGAAACGTTTTAATGTAACTTTATTTCGCTGTCACATTCTATTAAATCTTGCCATACTTGAGTATTTACCATCTTCGACTATTTTATTTAAAAAATACACTTACTGATATAGTCTGGGCTCATATTGTGACTGATAGTTCAGGTTATTTGATTTTAATTAGTTTTTTGTTTAATTTGTTTTAGTTTTTAAGTTTATGTCAAATTTTAGTTTTAAATAATAAATAATAAATTTGTAGCGATGATAGCTCAGTGGTTAGTGCGATCGGTTCGCATGCCGAAGGGCGTGGGTCTAGCAGCCAGCCAGAGCATTCCAGGCTAGGTGTGCTTTACCATCTTCGATCACACCTTCACTTAACACCAGATGAGCTGTGGTCAAACACCTAGCATGTCAACTATAAAAAAAAATGTAACTTGTCAACAATAAAAATATCAGACTATGTTTGCTACTGAAATATTTGTCCTAGGTGAGATTCGAATCCACACCCTACTACTCAGAAAGCAGAGCTTCTACCAAATTAAATAACAGATCAGTCAATTAGAATTAGGTACTAACCAATAAAATTACTATAGACAAAATTCTGACGTTCTCTAACAGAAAAGTAACATTAGGTGTACATTAAAATTTAATTAATTAGAAACCTGAAAGCACCTCTTTAATAATATAATTAAAACCTTTGAGGTTTCCTTATGATTTAATTGGATACCTAATTGAAATATCGAGCAAGAAGCGCATTGATGGTACCCGCCATTCATCAACTCAATTATAAGTGTTTTGATTAAAAAATAGAGAATATATACTGTTACAGAGGAAAAGAAGAAAGAGAAGGGAAAGAGTTAAGAAATTAAATTATATTGTGTAAGAGTTTAGAAATAAGGATTGTGCGTATGCCTTGAGCTTTCATGCTCACCATCGAAGGCTCCTTCTTGCGGCGGCGTCGTGTGTCTCCCTCAGATAGCTTTTACTTGGTGGTAGATCTCCTTAGCAGGAGGTCGTCTAGGTAGGTACCACCGCAGTACCAGTTATTCTGCCGCTAAGCAGTAGTGTGAACATTTTAATGTTTATATGTTTTATTTGAATTGTAACATGCGTTATCAAATATTAGTTTTTGTTATGTTAAAATTTTAGTTTTTTATTTTAGTCAATTAAAAAGGGGTGGTTAAATTAAAGTGGTGGTATTGGTGTTTTGTTCATCCAGGGTCTCAGCCATCTCCATACCAAAATTTTATCCAAATCCGTTCAGTAGTTTTTGCGTGAAATAGCAACAAACATACGCCCATACTCACAAACTTTTAGTAGGATTAACGTAAAAAACATTCTAAATTTAAAAATGTAACTGCTTAACCAGGTGTGGCATTAAAACATTTCAATCAATTACCAAAAAACACTGAATAAATAAAATAGTGCGGACAAAACATTACTTAATTAAAAAATAATTACTTATTTAATTAAGTAAAAACGGCCTAAAGCCAGTTACATTAAATTAATATACAATAGTACATGAAAAATAAAATTATGATCAATACAGAAATAATAAAATAACAACAAAAAAACAAACAAAACAAAATGACAAATAAAATAAAAATTAAAGCATTATAATTATCAAAACCCTACACGTTGTACAGTTTATTCAATAGTAGCACAAGCTGAGTCGGGAAGATAACCCTTGACATACATTAATGTTAATTTAATATCTTATTTCAATAGTGTATGTTATCTTAACCGCTTAGTTTGTTGGCTGTGAACCATGGAACTATAAGCAAAACGGAACTGGTACTTGGTACCCGACTAAGTCGAAAGGAAGGGTTATGTTTTAGCAGTCTATCTAATAATCTAATTCTATCAGTTGTCTAGTTCCTAGATAGCGCTGTGTGAGAAAATGTCAAAATTAAAAAAATACCGTAGGGTGTATAGGAGTACCCTACATCTTACCATCCAGTGACTGGCTGTACATATTGTTTCAGCGCAAAAGTGTCAAGACCTATCAGAGGTCGTTCCCCACCAAAAATGTCAAACATATCAGAGGTCATTCCCCACCAAAAATGTCAAGACTTATCAGAGGTCGTTCCCCACCAAAAATATCAAGACTTATCAGAGGTCGTTCTCCACCAAAAATGTCAAACTTATCAGAGGTCGTTCCCCACCAAAAATGTCAAACTTATCAGAGGTCGTTTCCCACTAATAATCTCAAGGCTTATCAGAGGTCATTCCCCACCAAAAATGTCAAGACTTATCAGAGGTCGTTCTCCACCAAAAATGACAAACTTATCAGAGGTCGTTCCCCACCAAAAATGTCAAACTTATCAGAGGTCGTTTCCCACCAATAATCTCAAGGCTTATCAGAGGTCATTCCCCACCAAAAATGTCAAGACTTATCAGAGGTCGTTCTCCACCAAAAATGTCAAACTTATCAGAGGTCGTTCCCCACCAAAAATGTTAAGACTTATCAGAGGTCGTTCCCCACCAAAAATGTCAAGACTTATCAGTGTTTGTTTCTCGCCAAAAATGTCAAGACTGAAGAGGTCGTTCCCCACCTAACTAAATTACTCTGGTCGGGCAGGGTTATAAATAATTTAAAAAGCACGAATTTATAAGTAAAAATGTGAACATTCTAATTCCAAAATTCCACTGAGCAGTTTTTTCCATATAACTCAATTCGGTTAGGTTGGAAGTCCTTGCCAGCATTCTGTTCATTAGGTCCGTGAGGGGAACCGCTTACGAGCTATATGTACCTATAAGAGACCTAGCCAAACTATTAAACAAGCCATCAGGCTTTGGTCACAAACTTAGCCACCCCGCATGGTTGTTTGTGACCATGTGTGCGCCCAGACACAGAACAAACATTTGTTTATCAAAACTTTTTTCCTGGGCGGGAATCGAGCCCACGCTTTACAGCTCTTAGTTCCATTCCAGGCTTCACCACCTTTGACCACACCGCCACTGAACATCAGGTGAGCTATGGTCAAACGCCAAGCCTGTAAAATAAAATAAATAAATAAAAAAGCCAATTATTCCAAATTTTGAGTACATTTAAATTGTTATTACTTAATCTATTTAATTTTTTCTAAAATATGGACCCCTTTTTGGGTAAAGGCCTCCTCCAGCTTTTCCCGCAAATCCCTGTCCTTTCCTGTATTGATCCAGTCGTTTCCTGACACCTGGATAATATCATCAGCCCACCTTCTTACAGGTCTACCAAAATTCCTCCTTCCTTGTGGACCTTTCCATCGTGTGGTTTGTATGGTCCATCTATTATTATCCGTGTAACGTGCGATGTGTCCAGCCCATCTCCATTTAAGTTTAAGTCCATGAGCGTCAGTTATTAGTTACCAAGCCTGTAAACCATACAAAATTGAATGTGCTTTTACGCCAAGAAACGAAAAATGTATTTTTCCCAGCGATGAAAAGTATATTTGATTTAAGCTTCTTCCTGTATAAATGTTTTTATAAAAACTATTATTAAAGGTATTCTTTATGATTGAAAATAACGTACAGGAAATCTTTTGAACATGGGAAACTAAGTATCCTCATAAGTAGTAAGTAATCTAGAAAAACACTTTTGTCAATGTCTCAATACATTTCTTAAGAAATACCTATACATTACCTCCGTATCGACGGACGTACCTGTCGGTTATTAGCACCATTCGCGCGCTTAATGAAACCTGAATTCACGAATATCTATAGGCAAGAAGTATTTATATCTCGTCACCTGAATTACTTTGGAATATTTTTCTTGTTTGTCGGATCTGTCTTTGTTGGACATTTATTACTGCGACAGAGAAATGGGGCAAGTTGTCGAGCTGCAAGAAACTTAAAAAAGAAACTTTTTTTTTGTTTATTGTAAAACAAAGTTTTTAAGCGATTTTTAACCTTTTTTTTTAGGTTCGACATCTGGCAACCCTGGTACCAGTTTTCCGTCTTTAATACCAGCTTTTTAGCCAGCTGGTACAAGGATTTCAGAGTGGCCATCTAACATCCCTGTTTGAGACTTTCGATGGTTAGTCTCAACAGCCCAGTAATTTCGCTGCAGTACTACTCTTCAAACCGTAACACAGTAATGTTTACACACTACTGCTTAAATATTACAATACTACTTTATTACTTACAATATGAACGTTTGGATGGATAGATAGATGGAGGTTGTTTCTCTTTCCCGCAAAAACTACAGAAAGGATTTGAGTGAAATTTGGTATGGAGGTAGCCGAAACCCTGGATTGACACATATGCTACTTTTTATCCCGAAAACATGTAGCGGGTAACACCGCGGGCCGCAGCTAGCAGCTATTATAAATGCGAAAGTTTGTGAGTATGGATGTATGTTTGTTACTCTTTCACGCAAAAACTATGGAAAGGATTTGAGTGAAATTTGGTATGGAGGTAGCCGAAACCCTGGATTGACACATATGCTACTTTTTATCCCGAAAACATGTAGCGGGTAACACCGCGGGCCGCAGCTAGCAGCTATTATAAATGCGAAAGTTTGTGAGTATGGATGTATGTTTGTTACTCTTTCACGCAAAAACTATGGAAAGGATTTAGATGGAATTTGGTATGGAGGTAGCTGAGACCCTGGATTAACGCATAGGCTACGGGGCGCAGCTAGTTAGTTATATATAAAATTGTCATATTGCCACTGTATGTACACGATATGTACATGGGCAATAACTTACAAATAAATAGATACATACTGCTAAATTTCATTAGCAGTTTTAATGAATCGGTCTTGAGAATTCTTCTTTTTTTTACTATAAAAAATAATTCTGAAAATGCCTCATCAGTAGCGCGAATCACAAATTGCCCAACAATAAAATCTCAGTAGCTCGAGTTCAAAGTCCCGAGTAAATATTAAGCAAATCAATGTGTTCCCTAAAGAAAATATAAGAAAACAGGAAACTTATTAAGGGCAGCTTCTGTATTTATTGGGAAAGGTAACTGAACGAGGAGAATAAAGATCGGCAATCCACTCGTGCGTTATGATAAGTAGGTATTACACTACAATGGACATCAAAGACGTACTAAGGCGACAGGTGGGGGTAACTGACCTCTCTGGAAATGAACTGCCTCCTTGGTGGCAGAACTCCTTATCAGGAGGTCGTCTAGGTAGGTGCCACCGCAGTACCAGTTATTCTGCCGCTAAAGAGAATCTATATTTATTGTTACCTACATAATTATAGCGGTTTGGATCCAGAAATGTAATAAATAATCTATCATTTAATGGAAACTAAAAACTTTTTTTTTCAAATTTATTTTTTTATTTTTTACTATTAATTTTTGAATTGTATTTATTTAATGTTTATGAGTTGAAATTATTGGTTATAAATAAATGACGACTGCTCTTACCATCAGAAGAGCAGCGTCTCGTTCGTCTCATTTCCGCTACTAGTGTGCAATGTGCTCCGTACATTGCACACTAGTACATTTGAAAACTATAAAAGTTAAGATTTAGGTAGTACAGAAAAGTCAAGACGTACAGAGGAGCTGTGGTCAAACATTTAAACAAATATTGCAAGACATTACACACAGCGCCATCTGGCCCCAAACTAGGCAGAGCTTGTGTGATGAAAGTCAGATAACTGATAGAATACATACAATACTTTTTTTTTAATACATACTCATAATACATACAGAAACACCCAGACACAGTCCAAACACTTGTTTGTACCGTAAAATGTTTGACCTAAGCGGGAGTCGAACCCACCCTACAATTCTTAAAGCAGATGTACTACCAATGACCCAAACAGGGCTGTGAACCATAAAAACAAATTATAACAATGAAATTGAAATGAAAATGAAATTTATTTGTTCAAAAACATAAAACAAGTAGGTAGGTACACAAAAATACGGAGAAACACAAAATGGAATACTATACATAGAATGACAATGATCTTCGATCAATTCATAATTATTGATTCACTGCATACCTAGGTTGAAGTTTTCCTTAATAATAAGGTATGCATGGACGGTTGGACGGGGGCTGTCCCCTAATCTTCAGGTTATCGTATATAACTGAACTCTATTGAAGGCAACCGAGTCAAAAAAACTCAGGTTAGGTATCTTAGAAATTTAATGCTATTTTCTTTTCAATAAATGCTCGGATTTCCCTTTTTACAACAATCGATAAACGCTCGGTACGAATTTATCAGTCTTGTTTTTTTAACCGACCCAAAAAAGTTACTCAACTGGACTGTATTTTTTGGTAGGTATGTACCGCCAATTATGAATCGATTTTGATGATACTTTTCTTGATATCAGCTCAGTTGATGCTTTCAGATCAGATTAGTAGATCATACCTCAGAGGTGGTCCCGTATAAATTTTAGCAGAATCGGTGGGACGGGTTTTTAAAAAATCATTAAAAATCTGTACCTATACTTATTTAACATTAGGTACTGTATTATTCCAGTCTGAAGGATAGTGTTTTAATGTTATGTTTTAAAACCCAGTTAATGACATGTTTAGTGACTTGTAACATGGTGTTATCGATAAAATATTTGTATTTGTATTTCTACTGCAGCTAGCAAAATTACTATGATGTTGAGAAAACATCGATTCAATCATCGAATCGATTACCCAAATCGATTCAGTATCTATGATACTGAATCGATTTGGGTAAAATTTGGTATTTAGGTAGCTGAGTCCTGGATTAATACATAGGCTACTTTTTATCCCGAAAATATACGCGCGAAAAACAACCCTTCCATAGCAGTAGGGCAAAAAAAAAAACAGGGGCAATCCACGATTCTATAAACAAACAAACACACAGTACGTCTGCAATGATAGGTATTAGTTAGTACCACCGCAGTGCCAGTTATTCTGCCGCTAAGCAGTAGTGTGTAAACATTACTGTGTTTCGGTTTGAAGGGTACTGCAGCTAGCGAAATTACTGGGTTGTTGAGACTAACCATCGAAAGTCTCAAAGTAATGAGCACTAGAGCAGTGACACCTTGAACTTTGTTTTGTTCCTCAATGTTCTATGTATAGCTGCAATGGTCATGGACAATAGACAAACGTTATGTTGTATTAAATGTAGGTAACTTTCTATTATTTATTAGAAACATTTTTTTTTGCAAGTTTTATTTATATTTATTTTTGACAATTATTAAATTTTTGAATTATATTTATTTAATGTTTGTAACTTGAAATTATTCGTTATTAATAACCGACGACTGATCTTACCATCAGGAGAGCGTATCGTTCGTCTCATTACTATTACTTTGTAAAAAAGATTACATACGACATCTAAATATGTTCATATTTAGATGTCGTATGTATATATATATATAATTATATATATGAACATATTTAGAACTCTCTAGAACACGTCTATTTCAAGTGTTACTGGTTCTGAGATATAACCGGTCCATTGGCTTATAGAGTTTTGGCAAGCTTTTTTAACGGATTAGGTGTTTATATATATGTCTATTGTATACATACATTAAATACATTAAATACATGTATTATTTTTATTAATTTATTTTATTTGAAAATATACAGTGATAAACATCTCTTTTTTAAGCTTGACAGGCTTACGGTGTAGTCGAAGATGGTGAACAATAATTTAACTAATCAATTACACTCTCTTAACACCATATATATCAGTTCGCATATTGAACATAAGCTTGTTTGTTAATAGAGATGAAAGTAAGTATGTAGTATAGATTTTGTGGTATGAAGCAAAATTCAGACACAACAAACCAATTTGTAGTAAATAATATTTATTATAATCAAATTAGTACCAGCATTAAATAAGTCCAACCAAAGTTAGCCATAGCCGACATAGCCCAACTGATTAGCAAGGTGAAGTGGCAGTGGGCAGGGCACATACACAATGAAGCATAAAAATAAATATTTAAGGGAGGCTACTATACAATAAACGTGATTTTTTACTTGTTTTTGCTCGATATTGATAACGGGAACAGGTAGACGCTTGAAATTTTCACAGAATATTTACTTTAAAAAAATAATAATGATGATAACCTTTATTTAATCTTCTACAAACATATGGAAAACAATTAAAATGTAATTATGTGTCACCGGTAGTGAGATTGTCTTGCGTCTTCGCAAAGGCCTAAAAATAAATAAGTAAATAAAAAAAAAATTAATATCAAAAAATCATGTCTGTTGTATGGGAGCCCCTCCCATACAATAGACATGATTTTTTGCCGTTTTTATAGATAATAAATAGTACGGAACCCTTCGTGCGCGAGTCCGACTCGCATTTGACCGGTTTTTTTACAATATTTCCTTCACTACAGCTCAAGCTCATTATTAAGATTTGAACCCACACCCCACGTGCGATCAGACTATTAACCACTAAGCTATCTTTGCTGCAACTAATTATTAAATATTTCTTATTAGTGTTACATCTGCCGTCTGTTTCTTATGTTTTCTATCGTGTTTTTCTTTACTTGGTTGCTTGGAAGAGCTCGCTGTTAGCGATAAGGCCGCCACTTGTGGCACTTGTTCATAAGGTTATTTTGTTCTCTGTACAGCCCCGGTTATTTTGTTATTGACAGCCCCGTTGGCACATTGGTAGTACATCTGCCTTGAGAGCTGTAGGGCGTGGGTTCGATTCCCACTCAGGGCAAACATTTTGTGAATAAACAAATGTTTGTTCTGTGTCTGGGTGTTCTGTACGTATTATAAGTAAGTATTTATAAAAAAAAAAGTATTTATGTATTCTATCAGTTATCTGACTTCCATCGCACAAGCTCTGCTTAGTTTGGGGCCAGATGGCGCTGTGTGTATAGTCCTACGATATTTATATTTATTTACTTTTTTCTTCAAGGTACGCACAATAAAGAGTTATATCTATCTATCTATCTACAACTATTAATATTCGTACAGTAGATCTAAACATATAACAGCTAACATTATATCTATAGGAAAACTTAACACTTCCGCGTACAGGCAACTGTACTTCCCACGGAGTTTTCCTCCGAAATTTGATGTGTTGATTTATTTGCACGCCTGTCTGCTACGACATACCTGTATGTATGTAGGTATGTAATACGCAAGTAGCAGACAATGACGTTTCTTAGAAACTGGTACAGCGCTTCTCTCTATAAAAACCTTTTTTTTTTTATGTAAAAAGTAGAATAGAATAGAATAGAATATAACTTTATTATACACCAAAAACACAGATCACAATTAATACAAATAGGAAACAAACAACAAACAAAAAAAAAAGAAGATATAATAATATAACAAAACAATAGAATAAATGATGTATAAGGGCGGTCTTATCGCCTAGAGCGATTTCTTCCAGACAAAGTAATGAGACGAACGAGGCGCTCTCCTGATGGTAAGAGATAACGCCTGTCCATGACCATTGCAGCGATACACAGAACTTTGAGTAATAAAACAAAGTCCAGGGCATCACTGCTTTGGCGCTCATTACTTTGAGACTTTCGATGGTTAGTCTCAACAACCCAGTAATTTCGCTAGCTGCAGTACCCTTCAAACCGAAACACAGTAATGTTTACACACTACTGCTTAGCGGCAGAATAACTGGCACTGCGGTGGTACTAACTAATACCTATCATTGCAGACGTACTGTGTGTTTATTTGTTTATAGAATCGTGGATTACCCCTGTTTTTTTTTTGCCCTACTGCTATGGAAGGGTTGTTTTTCGCGCGTATATTTTCGGGATAAAAAGTAGCCTATGTATTAATCCAAGACTCAGCTACCTCCATACCAAATTTTACCCAAATCGATTCAGTAGTTTTTGCGTGAAAGAGTAACAAACGTACAGCAATACTCACAAACTTTCGCACTTATAAAACTAGCTGCGCCCCGCGGTGTTACCCGCTACATGTTTTCGGGATAAAAAGTAGCCTAACACATAGGCTCTCTTTAGCGTTTGACCGCATTCGACCTGATATGGTCTAGGCTGGAACACACTTAGACGGAACCTGTTTACACTTGATTTTTATATACTCCAGTAAAAGTATATTCCAGAAAGAAGCATTCATTAGAATTTATTATAAGAAATCCCATAAATCATTCAAATGATTTTCATTGTAATGAATGACTATTATTGAGCTACAAACGTGGCATGTAGCTACGCGCCATATTCAGCCATATAAAAGGAAGTAGACAATGTTCTTGTTTGATTCTATCAGAGCGTACGCGCAACTCAGGCGGCTGTCTGCAACGCTGTTGGCACACCGCTCCCGGCTCGCACGTGGCGGATAAAAAATATAATTAGAAAAAAAAAATGCGCGCCAAATACACTGGCTGGTCACAATAGTAAAACGGCTAATAAAAACAAAGTGCGCGCCAAAAAGACAAAAGAAAAAAAAATTAAAAAGAAAAGGTGTATCGAAATACTTTTCAAGTGCACGTGAACGAGAAATTATATTAATAGTGAATATAAAAATGTGTAAAATTAAAATTTAAGATTTACGTCAAATAAATGTTTTATTCGACACAGATAAGAATGCAAAAAAATATCACAATTATTGTAACGGAAAAAAACGAAATATTTAAAAAATAAAATGTTTAAAAATGCCTTCTAAAATAAATTGATAGTAATCACTATAAAACAAAATAAAGACTTATCACGTATTTACACTGGTACACAAAGTGTAAAGATATTTTTGTAAATATATCTTCAGTGAAAAAAATTACAATGGTCAATAAAGTGTACAAAGTTACTTCGGTGTCGGAGAACAAAACTGGTAGCAAACATAATCAAGTTATTATGTCAATTATTGGTAAGTTTACTGTAGTAAATTTTGTTGTATAAATAAACCTGAAGGATCGTTTATGGAACGAAGTAATTCGCCAGAGAACTGAAGTCACAGACATGGCTCAGCGTATAAACAAGCTATCAATGGGCAATTAATAAATAAATAAATATCGTTGGACATATCTTTTTTTTTTTTATGTAAGAAGTAATGAGACGAACGAGACGCTCTCCTGGTGGTAAGAGATAACGCCTGTCCATGACCATTACAGCGATACACAAAACTTTGAGTAACAAAACAAAGTCCAGGGCATCACTGCTTTGGCGCTCATTACTTTGAGACTTTCAATGGTTAGTCTCAACAGCCCAGTAATTTCGCTAGCTGCAGTACCCTTCGAACCGGAACACAGTAATGTTTACACACTACTGTGTACTACTGTTATATCTGTCGTAGAACTGATAAACCCTGGAGTAGACATGTTCTAGAGTGGAGGCCGCGTAGCGTAGCACGCCCTAAGAGCTTGAGACTCAAAGGTGTGACAACATACGTAGGATAGCTGGCTGTGGATGGAAGCGAAAAGCCGAAAATCGGGTTAAGTGGTGTGTCTTGGGAGAGGCCTAAATCCAACAGCAGACTTCGATATGCTGATGGTATAAATAGGTTGCGTTTGACCGTCAATTCGCCTGATGTTATTCTAAGATGAGGTCTACGATTATCTGGAAGAAACACATTCACAAAAGCACCCAGATTCAAATTTTATCTCGCAAAAACCACGCAAACAGCGAATTCCATTACCAAACGATTTGTGACTTTGAATTAGGTTTATTTACTATGAAATATTTAAAAAACATCGTTACACTACAAACTGGCAAAACCACAAAGTGCAACGCCAAAAACAGAAGAAAATGGAAAGATAATAATATGGCATAACATGTCATGGCATAGGTATTTAGTATGCTTAGATCATTTAACAGGTTTATAATATAATCAAAGTTTAAGGAATTTTAGTTAGTATTATATTTTAAAAAAATCGCGTAGTTTATTAAAACATTTTCCAATGAGCCATTTAGTCAAACTTAATTTAAGTAAAAATAAAGTTGGTATCTTGGATCTTTTTTATGGTTGACAGGCTAGGTGTTTGACCACAGCTCACCTGATGTTAAATGACGGTGTGGTCGAAGATGGTAAAGCACACCTAGCCTGGAATTGAACTGGCAAGTGAAGCTGCCGGAACACACCGTTAGATGCTTGATGCTTTTAATTTAAAAAAAATTGTTCATTTTAGATTTTGTAAAAGAAACGGCCAACCCTGTCTTCTCTGAAACCTCAAGGACACGGATTCAGTTACTTATTGACAATTACGGCTTCAAGCCTTCACGATCTCGATTTATTAAATACTCTTCCAGTTTCAACGTTTTTAACCTACTTTGAAAATGGAGGATGTTCTCATATCGTCGGATATTTTTTTTGTGTGTTCACCAATAATTAAACCTATTTACTTCTACCACTATGGTGCCGAATTTATCATACCTACAACTTTTTTAATTTGTTAAAAACTCAGACTACTACTAGTGTACATTTTTTTAAATTAGCTTTGCGCGCGCAATTTTGTTTTACGTCACATTGTTAATCTGATAGTTGTTAATGCAGTAGTTAATACCTAAACTGAAATAAAAGTATCTTGTGATTGTAAAAGATTTTTTTGCATTTAATCATTTAGTCTTGCTGAGGTGGGATGAAAAGTTACGTGTTGCACTCGAGTGCAAAGATTTTTCACCTCGTGCTCTTTTGATTCCCTCGCTAACGCTCAGGATTCTAATTTTTTCAATTTTAGAATCTTTCGCTTGCTCGGTCATCAAAATTGAGCACGCGGTTGAAAAGCAACTTTGCACTCTCGTATAACAAATAACTATTCCTAACCGTTTGTTATTTGTATATTTATTACTTGGTGGTAAATTTCCTTTGGCAAGAGGTTGTCTAGTTACTTCCACCGCAGTACCAAATATTCTGCCGCCAAGCAGTAGTGTGGAAACATTACTGTTCGAAGGGTACTGCAGCTAGCGAAATTATAGGGCATTCGAGACTAACCATCGAAAGTCTAAAAGTATTGAGCGCCAAAGCAGCGATGCCCTGGACGATGTTCTATTACTCAAAGTTCTGTGTACCGCTGCAATGGTCATGGACAGGTGTTATCTCTTACCACCAGGAGAACGTCTCGTTCGACACTTTACTTTTACATTAAAAAACAATTTTTCAAATATTTACGTAATCTAGAACAAAACAAAGGTACCTACTATAAAAACGAATAAACTATTCGATAACTTTTATAACTTAAAAGAGTTTAAGAGATGAAGCGTCATTTTCAAGGTCAGCGCCCGCCAATAAAACTAGAATTTTATTAGATAGCTATTTTTAGTGCGTGAATATTGACGAAGTAATTATTTTTTTAGGGTTCTGTGCCCACAGGGTAAAACGGGACCCTATTACTAAGACTCCACTGTCTATCTATCACCAGGCTGTATCTCATGAACCGTGATAGTTAGACAATTGAAACTTTCACAGATAATGTATTTATGTTGCCGCTATAACAAAAATTACTAACAAACAGTATAAAATAAATATTCAAGGGGCTCCCATGCAACAAACGTGATTTTTTTGCCGTTTTTATAGATAATAGTATGGAAACCTTCGTGCGCGAGTCCAACTCGCACTTTTTTTTAATTCTAATTAGATTCGCGTTTGACCACACCCTGTCTGATGTTAAGCAATGGTGCGGTCTAAGATGGAGCACGCTTACCTAGAAAAAACCTATTTACTCTAGATTTAAAGACAGCAAAATTTAAATTCAAAATATTTTATTGTAGGCTGTGTAATTGTGTCTCATATGTTGGTGTTACCAGTAAGGTATCAACATCTACCCTTTTGGGCATACAATATTTAGCACGATTTTTTATTAAAAGTATTATTATGCACATGGATTCGTCAAAATATTGATAACAAGCGGACGCCCCGCAGTTTCACCCGCGTAGTTCCCGTTCCCGTGAGACTACAGGGATAAAAAGTAGCCTATGTCAACCGGGGATAGTGTAGCTTCCCAACGGTGAAAGAATTTTTGAAATCGGTCCAGTTGTTTCGGAGCCTATTCAATACAAAGAAACAAGATAAGTTAACAATTCTTAGATGTAATTCAAAACTATTCGATGGTCTTTGGATTCGATTTCGATGGCAGAAAAAAAGTATGATATTATATTGATCGCGTTTGTTTCAGTATGTTTGCCAATAGTGGCGTATGGCACTGCCATGGGATGGATCTCGCCTAACAAGACTCTATTAATGGGCGATTTCTCGCCGTCCCAATCAGCGGTGACCGAAGAGGAAGTATCTTGGATGGCATCAATCATGTTTATTTTCGCGCCAATAGCTGTGTTTCTATACGGAGCTGCAGCGGACAAGTTTGGAAGAAAAAAAACGTTGTTGTGTGCATCTATTCCCATTGCCGTAAGTAGACAAGAAGACTATACATTTTATTATTTAATTTGAATTCATTATTATAATTTTAAAAACTAATTCATTGACATGCCATCGCATATTTGTACGTCTAAAGGGCAAAACACGATCACAGGTATTTTTTTTTTATAATAGATAGGCTTGCGTTTGACCGCCATCCCGCCTGATGTTAAGCGAAGATGCGGTCTACGGTGGAGCACGCTTGCCTAGAAGAAACCGATTCACTCGCGACTTGAAGGAACCCAGACTATAATCAATGGGGGCAACACCCACTCGGGCAATAGATAATCTTTATTTTTATCTTAAAGAACTAATATCCAAAGGTTGTCTGTAAGAAATTGGCATCTAGGCAATAAGGCCGCCGTTGTACGCCATATATTAATTCGTCTATGTCGTTTTTGTTTTGTTATTTTCTTTATTTCTTTTTTTAATCATTCAAATCTTTAAAAAATTTACTAAATAAAAAAAAGCAGGTGTGACAGGTTCTTCAGCTCTTCTAAATATTCATCCAGAGCCCCAGACGTCTCAAATATTATCACCAGATTTACCAATAAAAATAGAAGACTTCCATTTGTTTTAAAATGTGTACTATAAAATTGTGTATTGTACAACAAAATCTAATTTACTCGACATATTTTATCATTAGTGACCCCCTCCAAAATTTCAGGTTGCGACCGCGCCTGGATCTACCAATAAGTAATTCGCATAAGCGTGTTTTTGCAATATAAGTAAAGACATTTAAAAAAAACGTACAAGACCATATACCAAGAACTATTAGAAAGACAAAAACATAATGTTGAAGCATCCTTTAAACATAAAATCTAAACACACACACACACACACACTAAGCGTGCGCGCGCTTTGATTTTCAACTACAGGGGGAGCCCTTATTTTGTAACTGTTTGTCTTAGTTTTTGTTTTTGTTGCAAAATGAAATCTTTTTCTTTCTTTCAATTAAATCTCTTAGCAGGTCTCGAGAAGCACACTTTCGGTGTCATCTTTGATTTAAATTCCTGTCGAGATCATCGTTCCCAATTACTTTCTTCTTTTACGAAGTTGTTGATTGTAATTAAATTGTATAACTCGGATTATTTATTGATGGGTCTCCGCGTGCGCTCCGGCTTGATACCGCCGGCGTACTTGTAAAATGCGGCAACAAAAATTACGCCGAAGTCGGCGTACCCGAGCCAGTCTCGTTGCAAGCGATGTGCGTGCCGAGTGTTTTGATTATTATTCGTCATAATCTTAAGTAAAATGCCAGTTTGCGTAGTGAAACTGTTTAAAAATAATATTAAAAGATTAAGATATATTTATTTTCAAAAACATGAGTGGGTACATAGTACCTACAGATCTTATATTACTGTAGTCTTATCATGTTCTTGCCTCAATGGGCGTACATATGTTGTCACCGCTTTACATAATTTAATGGCAAAAAAATAATAGCAAATTTAATCGATGTCAAAGTAATAATAGTATTAATAAATATTAATTAGAATGGATGTCAATAATATAAATGTCAAATAAAATTATTTAAATGTTTCCTTCAGAAAGTCGTCAATCTTATAATAACATTTTGTAGTCAAAAACTTTTTCAATTTTCTTTTAAAGTGATGCATGTCTTGTTTCTTGAGATATTCCGGTATATGGTTATATATATATATAACAGGGACGATGCCTAGAAAGCAGTTTCTGTAAAGTTGTGTACTGGCTTTGTGTACTTGTAACGCGCTTGGATCGCGACGTTTACGAGCACTCCTTTCTGACATTTTTGGAAACATTTTGGAATTATCTCTCACAAAAGAAACAATAATTTGAATGTTTGCATTTTCGCAAATTATCTCACACACACAACAATATTAAGTTGCCGCATTCACGGGGCTGTTTTTACCCATCCATAATCTAAGTTTTATAAATAATTTTCCTTTTGGGAAAATATGTTTATTTTGTTTATCTGTTAGTACCTACTGTTGAAAGTTTGAATTGTTAACAGTGTTTTGGATAGCACAAAGATAGCACGGGTGAAATTAAATTATTTGTTTGTGAATAAGATTGTCGCTTGATGCTAATACTGGATCCAACCAGGGATCAACAACAAGGTGTTATTGTTTCTGAAAACTTCATGAAATCAATTATTTTAATTCTACACAATGTTGTAAATTTCCTTACAACTATACGTTGTATATATAGTACCTAGTGTTTTATTCATAAAGTACGCAATTACAAGTGCGAGTGTGGGAAATTGATATAATGTGGTGAAATATGATTTTTGTTGCTTCCAAAACTCCATCGAAGCTTATTGTAAAGTCGCCACCACTTTACTAAAGCATGGCTGGATTTGACTGACGTGGACTGGACTTGACCAAGACTGGACTTTGACTACTTTTTAACTAATGAAACTTGAAATAATCAAAACACTTGACACTGGCAAATGCTCAAAATGCGACGCCAAAACCAAAGAAGAAGAAATAATATATCCTTGAAATACGTCAAACGAAAAGACAAAAAATGTATTCTAGTCCCAAACCGGCGCCAAAACTAAAAACTCCTAAATTTTAGTTACTTATTTAAGAAATTCTTCCCACAGCTTGGTTGGACTTTGAAACTGATCTGTGCGCATCCCATCGGCCTCATAGGAGCGCGTGCCCTCATCGGATTCGGGTCCGGAGGGGCGTTTGTCGTCTGCCCCCTCTACGTGAAGGAGATAAGCGAAGACAGCATCCGGGGCATGACTGGAACGTTTGTTATATTCTCACAGGTATCAATCAACACATTTTCTGTAATAAATAAAAATAAAATAAATACTCATGTCGTAGGACATTACACACAGCACCATCTGACCCCAAACTAAGCAGAGCTTGTGTGATGGAAGTCAGATAACTGATAGAATACATAAATACTTTTTTTAGTAAATACATACTTATAATACATACAGAACACCTAGACACAGAACTATAGCGCGCGCCATATGGCGAAGGAACCTTCTACCCCTCTCTCCTCGCCTCCGCAGGGGCGCCGGCGTTCGTAGAGAATCCGAGCGCGTGCGCACCCCAGCTTCCACTGGGAGTTCGATTTCTACCGCGATGCAAAGCGCACGCGCTGCGCTCGTGCGCCGACGCTCCCGGAACTCATTGTAACCAACCTAGTCTAGAGTCTCCGTTATCACTTATAGTTTAGGATCCAGCCCCGCACTGCAAACTAGTAAATAAATAATTTTATAGCGAGTGGGTGTTTTGTGTAATTGTTTCGCCTGCCCGTTATAGAACAAACATTTTTGTTTATTCACAAAATGTTTGCTCAGAGTAGGAATCGAACCCACGCCACACAGCTCTCAAGGCAGATATACTACCAATGAGTCAACGGGGTTGTCAGATAACTGATATAGCTTTTCGAGGATAACTCGACCGTGCGTGCAGCGAGCTGAGGAAGCGCGGGAGAGAGGGGGTGCGTTACGCAATCGGTGCCTGCTAACTTCTGATTATATCCGTTTTTTTACTATGTCCCGCTTTCGACGAAAGAATGCCGCTTTTTCACTCAAAAAGTTCCAAAATCCCGACATGGCAAAAAAATGTTTTTTTTAATGTAAAAAGTAATGAGAGGCACGAGACGTTCTCCTGATGGTAAGATATAACGCCTGTCCATGACCATTGCAGCGATACACAGAACTTTAAGTAACAAAACAAAGTCCAGGGCATCACTGCTTTGGCGCTCATTACTTTGAGACTTTTGATAGAGTTAGTCTCAACAGTAATTTTGCTAGCTGCAGTACCTTTCAAATCGGAACACAGTAATGCTTACACACTACTGCTTAGCGGCAAAATAACTGGCAACCCATATCTGGCAACGCTGGTCAGTAGGAAGGTACTCGACAGTGCGAAGCAAGACCCGCGCGCACGTTGTACTCAGCTTTGTCTCCATGGTGTAGACCACCGCCTGTATTTAACCTAGCTAGATTATCATCCGTATTTTTCCACATTATTGCTAAAACTCTTCCGTTGACGACAACGAGGATTCTCGTTTTCCCATCGAATGATATAAAATATATTTCATAAGAATTTAAAATGAGTTTCTCTGTAAATCTTCATTGAAATGTTCAAACACTCCCATGCTTTGAAGATGTTAATTTAAAACCAAATTGTGTGTGCAATTGAATGAGGGAATCACTATCGCTTTTACTCAACATCTCCCAACCATTTGTTGTACATTTATAAAGTACCAGAGTACGTCAACTGTACATATTATAAATTGGTCTGTTTTACGTCTTCAAAGAACCCTTTCAAATATCCGTGTCTATGGAAATGACAATACTTGATAACATCAAGTAGGTACAAGCTTGTTTTTGTGTTGATAATAGACAACGTTACCCTTGCTTCAAATTACAAATTTATAATTACATGGTAGTAGATCACCTTAGCAAGAAATTGTCTAGGTAGGTTCCGCCGCAGTGCTAGATATTCTGCCGCCAAGCAGTACTGTGTACAAATTACTGTGATCCGATTTGAAGGGTAGGTGCTAGCGTAAGTGCTGTTGAGACTAACCTTCGAAAGTCTCAAAGTACCTAATAAACAACAAAGCAGCGACGCCCAGGACTTCGTTTTGTTACTTAAAGTTCTGTGTGTCGCTGCAATGGTCATGAACATGCCTTATCTCTTGCCATCAGGAGAGCGTCTGAATCGTCTCAATACTTTTATATAAAAAAAAAGACTTAAATAGTTATAGAAATGAAATAAAGCGGAAGAGTTTGATTGTTTAAACGCGATAATCTTTGGAAGTCTTAAAGCCGGATATAAAGAAATGTTTTTGCATTTTGATAGCTTTTATCTTTATTTCTCGAGGAAGGCGTATACATATAGTAATTAACAGCACCATACAACTCTTAGAAGTGGGTGTTAGATGAAATAGTCGATGAAACAGTCGAACAGTCAATTTGTAATAGAAAAACCTTTTTCATGTATATAAATAAAGTTTTTTCCTTTCTTTTCTTTGCTTGTTTATTTTTTTAAATACTGAAATCATTGAAAAACTTTACATTGCCTTATGCACTAAGTGCGAAGCCAAAAACAATGAAGAAGAGATTAAGATTTAGGTACGAAATAATGCTTATTTTTTTTTTATGCCACAAGGGGCAATCAAGCTGACGGGTTGCCTGATGTTAAGCAATCACCGTCGCCTATAGATATCTGCAATACCAGGGGTACTACAAATACGTTGCCGACCTTTTAAGATTCTATTAACATGCCTTTTGAAGAACCCAATGTTGTAACTCCGCGGGAATACGGAAGAAGGAAGATCATTCCACAATTTGCAAGTGTATGGCAAAAAAGATCGCGTAAATCGCACAGTATGCGATTTCCATGAATCAATATTTAACCGATTCAAAAAAGTAAGAGGTTTTCAATTCAACTGTATGTTTTTTTTTGTACGTATTTCCGACAATTATGATGATTCTTGTTTTGCTTGGTAGATCATACTTCACAGGTGGCCCCATATAAATTTATAAAAATTGATTGAGTGGTTTTTAAAAAATATAATTATACATGGATGATATTTTCGTTTACTCCGAAACCTCGCTGTTTCATTGGCGTAGAAAAGTCGCTTTTTGTTTAACTGTCCATTTGTGTAATAATTTGAACGAGATAAAAATTTAAATACAAAATACGCTACTTGAAACGAACACAGATTTTGGGTTCCCAGAATTCATGGTCGTGTGATAACGAGTGGGACTATTCATGATTAGAAAAATCGATTCAAGGAAATGTTTCTTGTACTACTTACTGATTTATAAATGTTTTATTCAACAGACTGTGGGCAACCTTTTGATCTTCGTCTTGGGAGATCTGCTTCCTTTTTACACGGTTTTATGGATTCTGCTGGCCATCCCGCTTATCCATTTCTGTTGCCTCCTCAAGCTGCCGGAAACCCCATCTTACCTCATCAAGTGTGGAAAAAACCAGGTAACTGAAACCTTTATTTGCTTTACTTATGATCCGGCAACGAACTAAAGTAACCGACATAGCCCAGCGAATTAGCAAGTTGAAGTGGCAGTGGGCAGGGCACATAGCACGCAGAACTGATGACCGATGGGGCTGCAAAGTTCTGGAGTGGAGATCACGAACCGGCAAGCGTAGCGTAGGACGTCCACCAACAAGGTGGAGAGACGACCCAGCGCGTTTCTGCGGTCTTTGACCGACGGTCAAAGACCGCAGAAACGCGCTGGGTGCGAGCCGCTTCCAACCGGTCTTTATGGAAGTCCATGGGGAAGGCCTATGTACATTGTACAGCAGTGGTGTGGTCCTACGGCTGAGATGATGATGACGATACAGACATCGCTGCTTTGGCGCTTATTACTTTAAGACTTTCGATGCTCTTTTATTTTTTTTTTATAGTTGACAGGCTAGGTGTTTGACCACAGCTCACCTGATGTTAAGTGAAGGTGTGGTCGAAGATGGTAAATCATACCTAGCCTGGAATGGAACTGGCTCTCGAGTGAGGCTGCCGGAACACACCGTTAGGTGCTTGGCGGCAGATTTTCAACTTGAGGGTGGTAGCTAGCCAGCCGAGTACTAGAAAGTACCCTACCACCATGCAAATGCTCAGCATGATGCTCAGTCTCAACAGCCCCATAATTTCTCTAGCTGCAGTACCCCTCAAACCGAAACACAGCAATGTTTGCATACTACAATTTAGCAGCAGAATATCTGGTAGTACTGCGGTGGTACCTATCTAGACGACCTCCTGCTAAGGAGATCTAGCACCAAGTAAAATAGAACTATAACAAGACACAATAGGACTTTCAGCATCCTGTCACGAGTCATTCATGCAAGCTAATCAACTCAATAAGTAAGTTGTTGATGATAGAATTATTCCCACGATCCCTTTTGTATCGAGAGCGCTGCAATTTAAAACGTCCATATGAATACTTTGTTTTCACTGTACATTTCACATCACGAGTAAAATGAAACGGCAATTAACCGTATTAGTACTATTTCATACCTTTGTATACAATGTGGCGTAACTCTTTTATCATTTCATAATAAACAACCAAAGCATCCACGTTAGTTTCAATATTCTTCTAACAAAGTACTCGGGCAGTCAGGAGCTATAAAAATAAATAAATAAATATCGTAGGACTATACACACAGCGCCATCTGGCCCCAAACTAAACAGAGCTTGTGTGATGGAAGTCAGATAACTGATAGAATACATGAATACTTTTTTTTTGTAAATACATACTTATAATACATACAGAACACCCAGACACAGAACAAACATTTGTTTATTCACAAAATGTTTGCCCTGAGTGGGAATCGAACCCACGCCCTACAGCTCTCAAGGCAGATATACTACCAATGAGCTAACGGGGCTGTCAAAAGCGACAACGTTACATGGTTGACGTTCCAAAAACCTAAACTAAATGGTTCGATTCCACATTCATTATTCGAACCACAAAACAATGCAATTTGCTGCTGGAGTAGGTGTACCCTAATACCTAATTTTATTACTTTTTTTTTTATAGTAGATAGGCTTGCGTTTGACCGCCATCCCGCCTGATGTTAAGCGAAGATGCGGTCTACGGTGGAGCACGCTCGCCTAGAAGAAACCGATTCACTCGCGACTTGAAGGGACCCAGACTATATTCACTGGGGAACACCCACTCGGGCAGCTGATTCCAATGTCTAGCGGTACGCATGAAAAAGGTGGAATCAAACCACTTAGTTCGAGCTTTTGGAACATCAACCATGAAGCGGTGACGCTTTTTAAAGTATTTATGTATTCTATCAGTTATCTGACTTCCATCACACAAGCTCTGCTTAGTTTGGGGCCAGATGGCGCTGTGTGTATTGTCCTACAACATTTATTCATTTAAATAAATAAAAGTTAACACAGTGTAATTTTATTTATTGTTATTCAGGAAGCTGTCAAAGTACTGAGTTGGCTCCGCTCGTTGCCAACTGACGACACACGCGTCAGCGATGCAGTGGATGCTTTGATCATAGAGCAAAGCACGTGCGAACCCAAATTTTCACCTAAGTTGTTATGTGAGTATTGATTTAAAAATACCTTTTTTGTTTTATGGTTGACAGGCAGCGGCGGCCTTAGTTGTTGCGAGGCCCGGGGCGACTGATCATTGTGAGGCCCTTGTTCTTTGAATCCGTTTTACTAAAAAATTAGTTCGAGTGCTCGAGTGGCCGTAACATGCTTGCACTAATAATAATTTAGGGGGGGTTTTAGGCGCGCAATAGGTACATTTATGGTAAAGGCTTTTTTCTACGAGGACGCGAGGCCCCTGCAAGAGCGAGGCTCCGGGCGGTTGCCCTGCTTGCCACCCCCTAAGGCCGCTACTGTTGACTGGCTGGGTATTTGACCACAGCGCACCATTAAGCGGTTAAGTGTCGGTATAGTCGAAGATGGTCAATACACCTAGCCTGGAATGGAAATGGCTCTCGAGTGAGACTTTCAGAACACACTGTTAGGTGCTTGGCGGCAGATGTTCAACTTGAGGGTGGTAGCTAGCCAGTTGAGTACCTACTAGAAAGTACCCTACCACCATGCTATGGTTTTCCTTCACTGACAGTAGCACATTGTTGGGATTCGAACCCACGCTCTGCGGCGTGTGAAGCGATCACGCTAATCACTGAGCTATCATCACTACAAACTTAAATATTTCCCTGGACGGCAGGTGTAGTGAAGCGCAATTTGAATCTGTTAACAACCCTTTTTCGAGCGTTTCTATTTTAATGCTGAGACAGTTTTGCCAGATGTCTGTTTAGATTTCTACCTAAACTTCACTCTAAATCACGCCGAAAAACTATGACTATGACATATGAACAACACTGTAATTCAAAGTAAATAGTTTTCTTTTAGGTAAGCGTGCTTCATCTTAGACTGTATCCTGCTTAACACCGGCTAGAATGTGATCAAACACAAACCTACCTTGAACAAAAAATATCTTCTTGACCTTGAAAAAAATCTAGAAACAAAATCTTACAGTTGAGTATCTTCAAACAATAGATATCTAGCTAAAGTAACAACCTACCAGTGACGTAGCTACCGCCATATCAGCCGTATCAATGACACGGGGCCTCAGAGCTACAGAGGCCTCTAACGTGTGTAATCAAAAATTAGTAACATGTAATCCACAATGTCAGGGGTTTTCTCGGGAGCTGTTTTCAAACGTGTACGTGATTAATTGTCTTCCCATTGTCCATATATTTGAATGTAATGCAAGCATTTAAGATGTGAGAAATCTTTACCCTTCATTTGGGCCCCCCAACTAATTTTGATCCAAGGCACGCTACGCCACTGCAACCTACATAACCTAAATTTGTAAAATCCTCTACCAAAGACAACATTAATATTCGCAAACGCAGAAGACATCTGCAGTGAGTCCAAAATACATCACCAATCATATATCAAATTAAGCACAACTACTACCAACGTCCAACACAAGCCCAGGCATGCAAATTGGTCAGCCAAAACAACAGGTCACGTCAGTTGACCCACAGCGGCCAAAGTTGGCCCACGCTGGCCAATTGACTCAAGTAACCCAGTATCATTGACCAGGCTGACTCGATGCAAATGAATTCAACCGAATTATAAACACGAGCGATGGTATATTGAAAACGATTGCCAAAGCTCAAGTATCAAGGACGCGACCGTTGGAAAGATAATACAGCGTGTTGTTTGAGGAAAGCAATTGAAAAAATAGCCCTTTGATATGTACCTACACTACAGTGTAGGTAGATCTCCTTAGCAGGACGTCCTTTAGGTAGGTACCACCGCAATACCAGTTATGCCCGCAAGCAGTACCTAGTGTGTATACATTACTGTGTTCCGGTTCGAAGGGTACTGCAGCTAGCGAAATTACTGGGCTTTTGAGACTAACCATCGAAAGTCTCGAAGTAATGAGCGCCAAAGCAGTAATGCCCTGGACTTTGTTTTGCTACTCAAAGTTTTGTGTATCGCTGCAATGGTCATGGGCAGGCGTTATCTCTTACCATCAGGAGAGCGTCTCGTTCGTCTCATTGTGTGCAACACACAAGTGCAAACAAAACATTACTGTGCCCTTCACTTTGTTTTGTTTCGCAAAGATCTCCAATATCAAACTGTTACATCAATTTGGACAAATGATCGTTCGAGAATGCCTATAACATTAAACTACCCTCAGAATAACTGGAGGATTTATTCACGCCTATTAATACTTAAACATCATCCTGTACAAAAAGGTCGTCAGATCAATTAACATTATTTGCCATAATAAATCTGTTTGCGTAGACTTTTCCCGACACGTGACTGTTTGTTTGTATTCGATCGACAATGTTTGTTCGATGGACTTCCTTGATTGTATTCAAAAGAGGCAGCGTTTGTTTCCTAAAACATGCTTCGATATCAACATCTAGCATGGGTAACAATGCTTCCCTATTGAATGGTATATTTTGAACTTCACATTTTGTACAACTACCGGTAAACGACGTGCCAAACAAAATTTTATTTTAATTTCAATCAGTGCACTGAAGTCCATCGCTAATTCTTTAACTCGAATGAGGATAGTTCTAGAAACACTTCAAAAGTTTTTGTCAGGTAAAAAAAGGAAATACGAGTTGAATTGATAACCTTTCTTCTTTTCAAAGTCAGTTACTAATTAGCGCGTGACATACCTACCTCATCAATTTTAAGTACCTACCAACATTTAGAAATGGCATAGGTTCGGAAAATAGTACGCGAATTTAATCCAATCCAATGTCCATTTTCATGTGTATCACTAGGTACATAAAATAGCGAATTTTTGGCCAGAATATTGTTTTTAAACTTTTTAGCTTGTTAAAATCAATATCATTTTATCCTTTCAGTTGCTGACAAAACCGCACTAAAAGCATTCTGGGTAGCTCTTATCGTGAACCTCACACGTGAGTTTTGCGGCTGCATAGCAGTCCTAGTCTACGCCAGCCACATCTTCAGCGAAGCCGGCTCCGTATCTTCCACGAACGCAACCGATATTGAAATGGCAATGTCGCCTAATAAACAATCGATACTACTCGCTGCTGTTCAGATTGTAGGATCGTTTTTGGCGTGTCAGCTAGTCGACAGAGCAGGAAGAAAGGTAAGCCAAAAATTAAAGATCAAAAGCGTAATATAACCTAACCTATTAACTAAATATTTTGTGCGTAGCTTAATGTATTAGCATACTGAAGTGGAAGAGTTGACAGTACCTGCACCTGTCGCAGAACCGCTTGGGGTTTTTGGTAAAGGCGAAAGATCTATGCGTGTTGAAGGGAAACTAGGGTGAAGGGGATTTTTGGTATGTTCTAGAGAGAAGACAACGAATCGAGAAACGTAGTATAGGACCAAGACTCGGTGGAGTATAGACTATATGTAGACTTATGGAGATGGAGACGATATACGTAGGACAGCTGGCGGTAGCTGGAAACGAAAATACGAAGTCCGGGCTGATGTGTTTTGCGTGAGGACTAAGCCAAAACGTCATCCGTACATGGTGGATGTTCCCCATTTACGCACAAAGCGTTTTGATTACATATTTTTCATTCGCACAGCGAGGTTGTGGAACTCTGCCGGAGTCTGTGTTCCCTGTTAGGTACAATATGGGCGTCTTCAAATCTAGAGTAAATAGGTTTCTTTTAGGTAAGCGTGTTCCATCTTAGACCACACTACTGTTTAACATCTGGCAGAGTGTGGTCAAACGCGAACCTATTTTGAGTAAAAAAAAAGTCCAGTAGAAGATTTCGATCATTGTTATTACAATTATTCGTTGCACTAGGTAGGTTCAAATTTTTTATCGTTAGGACGTCCAGCCATATGCAAGTTTCTATTATTTTGGTGCAGACTTGCGTAGGTAGTTGCGTAGACTTCTACATTCGGGTATTGTAGGATTTGCTTTTTAATTTACTGAGGATTTTTCTAGGAATTTGCGTATGGACCGTTTCCGTTGTGTTTTGAATGAAAATGTTATAGATAGATCTATACTAGCTATGTTACCATAATCAGTGTTTTGGTGTTCAGAGAAATATAGGTAGGGGCTGTTATGTAGAGGTGTGCGATTTGTATTATGTAATTCCAGCAAACGTAATAATTATGTTGCACAGTCAGCCTTCGCAGCCACATTGTTATGTTGAGGTTAATTACACGCGTTAAGGAGAAGGACGAGTAAGTGCAAAAAGGGAGGACTTACATTTAATTTCGCAAAATATTTGACGTAACACCAAGGGGTTTTTATCTAGAAGTAATGAGACAAACGAGACGCCTTTCTGGCGGTAAGAAATAACGTATGTCCATGGCCATTGCAGTGATACACAGAACTTTGACTAATAAAGCAAGGTCCAAGGCATAGCTGCTTTGGCGATCATTACTTTGAAACTTTTGATGGTTAGTGTCAATAGCCCTTTAATTTCACAAGCACTACGCTTCAAACCAGTGTAACGAACAAGTAGAAAGTGTGGTTTCAAACCATCACTCGTATTCATGACAAAGATGGTAAAGGGATCCGAAACTCATAAAAAATTTGTGACGTAATTTATGGATGAACCAAAGTAGGTATACACACAGTAGAGCATTCATTCGTCCGCAATTACAATAATTATAATCATTTGAGTTCAAAGCGAAACTAACGCACACATCTAAACTGTGATAAACATCTTGACTTATGAATGATATCTAGAAATCCAAAGACGTGGAAACAGCCAGCCGACTCTTACCCAGCAATTAGCCAAGCGTCATAATACTTATCTGTTATAAAACATGACCCTTACTATTAAAACACCATAAGTAGATACCTTCCTACTTTCATAAATGTATCTGAGAGGTAGGGACTATATTCGTGACGTAGCTTGAGAATAAAAAAAAAATCTCCGATTTTCTCCAACGATGATCCGGTTGACTGTGTTGCATCTATAAATGGTACCTTGGTTCGAATGACATGTTATATTTTAGATCCATCACAAACCAAATGGATCTGCACCCTGGAATAGATAGACGAACGTTTCCAAATGGCTAAATACACACTAGGGAAGATAAACGGAATGACTGCGGCTTTTGAAGGTTATTGCAAATCAACACACCATCTAAAGTCTCAAAATGTAGAAACATTCAAATAACCGAATAAGATAATTTAGCAACAACAGTGAATTTCTGGGGCAAATTGATCACAGGTCACAGTTCCAGGTTCAGTTCCAGTTCACAGGTCCAGAGTAACTTTGATAATAAGACATAATTTATACTTTTCCTCTGTCTATATAATATGTCTCATAAGTGTAATGAGGACGAACAAGAGGCTCTCCTGAAGGTAAGAGATAACGCCAGTCCATAACCATTGCAGCGATACACAGAACTTTGAGTAACAAAACAAAGTCCAGGGCTTCGCTGTTATAGCGCTCGGTACTTTCGGCCATTAGTGTGCACAATTATAAAGAGTTCTATTTATTATATGAGAAGCATCGGAAAGGAATTCCATCTGCCTTTTACGATAACAAACGTATTTCGGCATTTATTTGTTAATAGATACGTATCCCTTGTTCTAGCCACTGCTAGCCGTGACGAGCGCCGTAGCAGGTTTCAGCATGTGTCTGCTTGGTGTATGGTTCTACTTGCACAGTATAGACGTCTCCATGCCTGGATGGGTGCCGATCACAGCACTCTGTACTGCTATATTCGCTGATGCCGCTGGCTTACAGCCTTTGCCAATGGTTATAATGACGGAGATGTTTAGCTTCCAGGTCAGTATCGACGACTACATTTGAAGTTTTGATTTAAACCTTTTTGTATGTAAAAATAATGAGACGAACGAGACGCTCTCCTGATGGGAAGTTTTAATTTGTGTAACAAAACAATGTCTTGGGTTTCGCAATTTTGGCGCTCATTACCTTGAGACATTCGATGGTTAGTCTCCATAACATATTGTATCTAATTTGCTGAATTGCTGCAGGCTGGTGACGATAATGATAATCAAACTAGACATAAAACACCAATATAAACAAATTGAAAGTGATCCTTTAAGTAAATTTATATGCATAATAACAATAGTTATTGTCAAAGATAAGGTCCTTGTGGAACTCCCTTATCGTGTGAGGTTTTACTTTCGATCCTATCCGTTTTAGGATATTCAAAGCCTTTGACAAAACTTCTGGCTTCTGCTTTATAAAATAGCGTTGTTTCAAGCATTATTTTAATAGGATTTTATTTTGTTTCAGTTACGAGGTACAGTAGCGACACTCATCATGGCCATTTCTCTTGGAACAGATTTCGCCCTCCTCAAACTATTTTCTCCTCTGACTCTGTACATCGGTTACCACTCAGCATTCTGGGTATTCAGCGCCATATGCTTATCCAACGTATTTTATCTTATATTCTGTGTACCAGAAACTAAGATGAGGAATCTAGAAGATATTTATGCGGATTTAGAAGGTAAATCGAAGAATAAAGAGAAGAAACAACTGGAAGAAATGGTAGAAACGAATCATGTTTGAAATTTCTTTGCGTTACATTTGGGACCAATGATTTTGCTCGAATTCTACAGTACAAACTTTACTAAAGTTATTGTCGCTTAATCGTTTGATTTGTAAATATATGATATGCTTGTATATTACAATCATAGATTAATTATAATTGAACACGTAATTAATCTGTGTTGAGTTGACAATTGCTATCGGAATTGTCTAGAATGGATTGAATTTTATTGAATAAGTATAGTAACTGCCACAGGGAAAAATATTGTTAGCTACACATAAGCTGATAAAACATTTGATAATAGTGCAAAATTTACTAAAGATGCCTAGTTCTTAAAAAGTTCAAATATTATAAATATAATATATTTATTTTTTTAAACTAAAATTTTAGAATTACAAATAACTTAAGTTTACAAAACTTTTAGTATAATTACATAGATTACCAAAACAGATAACATATTGATCGGATCTTTCCAACACAAACCACAAATCTATTATTCTGAATATCTTTGAAAATTAAAAACATAAATAACAAATATAGAAATTAAGAACTTTGTTTCAATATTGCAATATGTTTAGTTTAGTAATAAGTAGTTTGTAAATAGTCAAATTGTAATCATTTATTAAACAATATTATACTTTTTGTATCTTATTCTTTGTATATTTCCGCTATCCGCTTATAAATCGTTTTGGTTCTAACAAAGACGGAGGATTTCATTTTGAGCCAATTAAATTTATTAAAATTAACAACTTTACTCTTTTTACCCACGACGGAACGGAGACGGTATATGTGTTTGGTGTGAGAGGACGTTTGTTTGTGCAAATACATGTTGCCATTTTTCTCCAAAACTACTAGCCCGATTTTGATGCAGGTTTCAGTTATGGGTTCGGGTTTGATTGGTGCATGTTCTTAGGTAGATGTTATGGTGGCAACTCACCAGGGGGGTTGTAGTAAACATTTTTGTGCAAATCCATGTTGCCATTTTTCTCCTAAACTTCTAGTCCGATTTTGACGCAGGTTTCAGTTATGGGTTCGGGTTTCATTGGTGCATTATCTTAGATAGGTGACAATTACTTTTTAACTGTTGTGGGTTTTTTCAAAATTCTTAATTTTTCTTTTTATTATTAGCATTAAATTTTTTAAAACTTTTAGGTAGGTTAGGTGTTGTTTATCTTGCCGCGGATGAGTGCGAAAGCGTTCCCGTAGCCCCGGCACATAGGTATCAGGCGGAAACACCCCAGGGTTTTTAGTGGGTAGGCCGCCACTTTGGCGGAGTCCCACATAAACCGTGCTTCCCCCGGAGCCAGTGGTATCCATTAAGGATTTCCCTGGGCAAAAAAAAAAAAAGGTGTTGTTCATCTTGTTTTTGATTAAACTGCTAAAAATTGTAATTCTAATAGGTTTTTACGTAGTTATTCGGGATTTCTGACTAAAGCGATCGGTGTGGCACGAACTGTGTACCTAGGTATCAATGTGTTCCTTACCCTATACGCAGAACTAAAGCAAGTAGAGTATGGTTATAAAAGTTTAAATAAAACACAAAAGAAAGTTTAGGAAGATTTACTTAACATAATAAATAACCAGCTTAATACAAAAGCAATTTTTTTTCTTTTTTCGAGTAAATTTTATTAGAAAATAATTCTGAAACTTCAAGTATCCTCCGTTTTAAATTGTCCCATAACAATACATTATACCTAAAAAATGTAACCCAGATTTGCGAACGCAGCCAGGTAGATAGACTAGTTTACATGCAACAATATTGTCTGATTGTGAAATAGAAATTAAAATGGTGTGTATATATAATTCTCAGAGATAACATTATTGGTAATAGTAGGTAATGATGGTTATTCGATTTTAATTCACAAATTTTTAGATATACATTTGAAAGTATTCAAAAATGGGATTAAGTTATATAGTACATATATAATATAATCAACTTCAATATATTCAGATACGATTAAATTTTGTTAATTTCATGAAACCAAGTCAGACTTTATATTTTTGTCAGACAATTTATCTAGTTTTTACTAAAACAAAATATTGCTTAGCATATTCTAATGTAAATGTTAATACGACAGATATTTCAACAACTACAAACATTTTCACATTACGATTTATTCTTATGAACACAATAATTAATTAACAAACGTATCGATTACTTACACAATCGAGATAATCGGACCACGATTCGAGTGATATATTTGAAATAAAACTTTATTTTAGCCAAAAATGCTATACCGTTGAAATTAAAGCAGATTCCGTGGCATAAATCACTAAACTAAATTAAGTATGATAAACATAAAAAAAAAACAGATTTACAAGTACATAAACCAAATTAAGTCAAGCCAGAAAATGTACCGATAGAATCAACAAAGCTAAATAAAAACAGCAACGCAAATAAAAGTGATGGAATTGGCGGGAATGCGGTAAGTCATGTCACCGCATCGTATCAATTTCCAAAACATATTATGTTTTTCAAGTGTTAAGCAATAAAAATAGTGATGTTTTGAATAAAACATCACTACTTTTATTCACACCACACGAAAAGTCATCTTTCACCACACTGTATCACTTTGCAAATTATTTAATTCAGTAATTTGCAAAGTGATACAGTGTGGTGAAAGATGACTTTTCGTGTAGCTTCCAAAACTCCATTAAAGCCACCATTACTTTTTAAGGGTATGACATACCTTATGTAATTTTGACTGTGACTTAGTTATTTCACTTGATTTATAAAAAAAACTTGAAACTGACAAACTGACAAAGTGCTACGCCAAAAACAAAGAAGAAATAAAAGTGATATTGTTTTGTTTTGTGTTGCGTACACACATATTTTCGTTGCCAAAAAAATGATACAAACATAGCTGACAGGTACAATAAGCAACATAAAGCATTGAAGTGTTGATTAAATTAAGAATCTTTTAAAGATTTCACGGAATAAAAAGTGAACGTAGCCACAAACACATACTTACATTATTAAAGATGAGTATTATAGTGCGCACAAATCTTTTTGAGGCTTCGCATGTTTGCGCAGGTCGCTGCGCAGTTTTCCTACTCGTTCCTAAATTCACATACATCAAATAGATTTGCGCGAACTGTACTATGCTAAAAAAAAAAGTTTTTGATCGTGATAAAAGATATTACAAAAAAAAATAATAGATTGATTTTAATCAAACTATTATGTATTGTAAAAATGTGATTTTAGATTAATGGTTCCATAAATATATCTTACGAGTTGGGAGTAATTTTATATTACTTATTATATACATCGAATAAACTATCATTATCGATAAATAAATAATCACTTGACAACCTTTTGCAATTTTGTTACGTGATACTATTTTTCTAGAGTTTTGAGATGTTAATATAAAAAATAAAATGTAAAAGGGCGCCATTCAAGTATTACTAGAGCAGAATTTTTTTAATTTTCTTCTTTCATTTGAAATCATACAGTTTATTAAATAGATAATTTCTGATAGGAAAGTTAAAAGTATACAATTATTAAAACTCAAGTCCACAGTTTCATTACTACTTATTACCCTTAGGAGGTGGCCAAGTAACTATAGACAACACTATATTATATATGTTGTGAGTTGTCATACAGCTTACACTATGTCTATATTATACACCACAAGGAGCTTAGCACAGCCAAATAAGTTTTTTCGAAGAATCGTTAGGTTCATAGCTACATGGTTCTTTGTAGAATTGAGCGGGGAGCCACCACAACGTTTTCTAAAGAAAACTGACAACCACTCATCGAAAAAATTTAGTACACCTATCTGCTCGCATTTACAGATAAGTAAGTCATACTTTTATATTATAACACCTGGTATTCTGGACAAAAAATATATATAAACAGGGTTATAACATTTGAGTTGTACTAAGCCGAAAGTAGGTTTATTGTTATGAACTACTTTTTTAAGGGGCAGCTGATTTTTTTTCACTATATCTATGTTATGCCGCTTACAATTTTCAATGATTTTATTTATGACTACAATAACCCCCTTTCGGTTTATTACACCCCAAGCTTATAACTCAAGTTATTAGATATACAGGATATTGCAAAACTAGCCAACGATCCCAAATGATTTGGTATAATTCAATGATTGAATGTGTGTCATACTTTTTATGTTAATAATGAAAAAAAAACAATTTTATTAAATAGAGCTAACTGAGCTTTGTAACTAGATAATCAAATATTTTTATACTTTTTTTTTGTAAATACTTGATTATAATACTTAGGGAACAACAAGACACATACCCACGCCCGCCCTAAGCTCGTGAAGCAGATATTCTACCAAACAAGCTAACGGGGCAGTCGTTTAGCTCGTTTTTATGAACAACATTATGGGAAAGACTGTTCATAGCGATATAAGGACGCTTATATTGAAGGTGTTGACTTTCTTTGAAAATGAGAAAGTTAACACCTTCAATAAATTAACTTTTTAGGCTTTAAAGTAGGTACAATACAATAGCCGATTAGAAAAAAAATTAACCACATTGAAACATTACAAAAAGAGGAGGAAGAAAACCGCCGAAGAACGAGAACGAATAATTTCCCTTGGAGATGAAGAAACGAGTTCTGAGAGTGAAAGTGACGACGCTTCTGACACCATGTCGGGGGTTCAAGAGATACATTTCATATCAGTGATTATAATTAAGCGTAATAAAATTAAATTCTGTTTCTGTGTATTGTTTCCTATACCTACGAACTCTGCAAATAATGAATTTTTTTTTTTGCAAATAGTACCGTCAGAGCGGAATGACGTCACTGCGCGAGGTGCATGGTTACGCCGCGCGAGTTAATACTAGTAATTCGCTAATAAATTAATGTTTTAAAAAAACGTGATAACAATTGGATCAGGTCACATGTTCTAGCAAACTTAGCGCAGGGCGCTCTGAGACTGGATTGGAGTGATGATCACGTAAGTCAATAAGCCAATGGGTAACTAGAAACGAAACCGAAACGCCGTAATAGTGACATAGGTAGAAGAGACTTATACACTTACTTTTATACTTGGTGTTATCCAGTGGTGGACTAACTTGGGTGGTTGATGATGATGATGACTTAAAAATTTTACTTTTTTTTCATTATGACTATGTTAAAATATTTATCTACTATCTTTTGCGGATCGAAACTAGTTTTACGACATCCTGTACATTTTCCAAATACGTAAACAAAAGTCTAATAAATATTAAGTCTCAAAACTTTACGTGTAAAATAACTATTTTGTGACTTGCTTTGTCACGTAATAACTTCTCAAGTGTGAGAAGTCGACAAAGCATAATTTTTCTAATGATAGTAGCTTGATTTGTTTCTATAAAATCTTTCATAAGTTTTATCCAGAATTTACATAGAGGCTAAATATAAAACAGTTGAAGGGTCACGCTAAGCGAAAACTGGTTCACATTTTCGTCAATAATAAATAAATAATCTTTCAAGGTAGTCTTCCGCGTCTGACTGTACCTCAGTTTACTTCATCTAAACCACGCGGATTTTGATACGGTTTTTTCACTATAATTAAGTAATTATTTTACGAAAGGTTTGTGTATACAACTAATCTTTTCTTCAAGTTTATACAATTTATCTTCAGTTTTTTGTAACCAAATCGGTAAAAAAAAAAATTTGTAACGTTTAAGGGTACGTGTTTAACCACAACTCGTGTGGTCGAAGATGGAAAACACACTCCTAGCCTGCAACTCGCACGAAACGAAGTGATTCCACGTTCATTGTGCGGACCATTAGACAGTTGGAATGCGCTGTCTGAGTGGGTGTCTTCAATCGGTATCTTCTAGGCAAGCGTGCTTCATCGACCGCGTCATTTTAACATCAGGTAAGATGGCAAGCCTATTGAAGTGAGGTGATGATGGTGGCTGCCGGTACACACCGCTGTAACCGTGTAAACACACGGCAAGCAAGTGTATAGTGCAAGCAATTCGTAGAATACTACAATTTTATTTCAATATAAGGAAAAGATTTAAAATCAATAGCTTATGAAAACAAAAGTGACGCGTCCTTGATCGCACATTAGACTAGACACTGGCTAAATATTTGGAGATTAGGTTATTTTAGTGAGCATAAGTATTTGTTTGTATTTATACAAACATACATAAAATAGAAATAGAAACGGAAAT
Source organism: Biston betularia (assembly GCA_905404145.2). Taxonomy (NCBI): domain Eukaryota; kingdom Metazoa; phylum Arthropoda; class Insecta; order Lepidoptera; family Geometridae; genus Biston; species Biston betularia. The sequence continues at coordinate 2,018,272 of FR989884.1, forward strand.
AACTATTCTAATACTATTTTTTGTTTTATGGGTTATTTTTACTCGAGAACAGCAAAGCCGGAAGGGTATGTTTTTATCAGTCTATCTATGTTTATCAATATGTTTGTATGTATGTGTGTTTTAACGTACTTAGTGCCGAAACTACTAGTCGGATTTTTTCTTGTTTCAATCGATTCGTTATGCTCCGTTTGACAAGGCTGCATATTTTCACGACAACCTAAAAAATAATCTAATGTTTTCAGGTTTAATGTACGTGCCCTTATTCAACTTTTAAATGCCGGAACATCTTGCCCTCCTACTGGGACTACTCTCATTTAATTTATCTATTCAATTAATCTTTTTGGGAACAAATAAATGAAATATGATTTTTTTTTATATTGCCATTTTTTTATGTTAACAATATATTTTTATATTGACATTTGTATATTGGCATACCTTATTTTGCCATTTTTGTTTTGACATGACTTGTAATAATCAGTGTTTTAAAACTCATTTAATGACATATTTAAAATTTTGAATTGACTTGTAACATCGGTGTTATCAATATTTGTATTTATATTTGAAATAAATTAATCTAAAAGGCCGTTATCAATCGGAATAGTTCCCAAAACGCTGGCCCCATGGCCGCGTTGGCAGTATGGCAGTTGTTTAATACCGGAACAGGTTTGGATGTATGGGATATTGTTAGAATCATTAACATATTGTCATCATCCTAAATGACTAATATGGTGCGCGAATCGCAGTACGAGTTTTCTATAAAACAATTAAAAATTAACAACTAGTTAACAATTAATAAAATTTGTGAAGCCAGCACCCAGAACATCTTCTAAACTGGATATACTGCGTTCGAATCCCACGGCACGCACCTAAGTTTTAAGCTATATGCGTTGAGCCGCTGACTTCAAACGGTGAAGGAAAACATCGTGAGGAAACAAACATGTTAAAAAAAAAAGTTCTCGGAGATATGTGAAGTCTGCGAACCCGCACTTGGCCAGCGTGGTGGACTATGGCAATGCGAAAAGGCCCGAAAATGTAAAATCAAAGCACGACTTCAATAAAATTCAAGGCCGATCTCTAAATTATATTATACTAGCCGCACCTCGCAGTGTTACGCGCTATATCTTTTCGAGATAAAAAGTAACCAGTTTTAATCTAGGGTGTCTAGTTACTTGTATAATAAATTTCATCAAAAATGGTCCAGCCGTCTGAGCGTGAAGAGGCAACAAACATACAAACACACTCGCAAACTTTCGCATTTATAATATTAGCGTGATTTCTTTCTTTTAAATTAACAGTGGCAGAATTTGTTGGAACAAATTAGAATAGAGCCTTATTTAATTCATTTCAAAAAGCTGTCGTTTCAAGCGTAAACATTTATTGGTAAAATGTATTTTTTGTTTAATAACTGACCCTTGCAAACGTTACGATAAATCAGTTTATTTCGCGTCACTACATTTACGATATTAAAAATAATAAAACATCAAATGATAATTGACTTAATAAAGACATTTTAACTCTAAGTACAAAATAGTTTATAATTTAGTACGAAACTAAAAATAAATATGCACGATATTTATCGTCAATCAAACTCAGTCTAATAAAAATACTTCACCCATTTTAGATTTTCGTTCTACCCTCCAACTGACACGTTGCGACGCGTTCGAAACCATTCAAGGATTACGTAAGCACCAAAGGGGGGGGGGCGAGTCTTTGCTTTGCTAATTTTTTATAACATTGGGGGGGTCTGGATGATGATAACATAAGCAATGTCATATAAATTATGCTGATTGTTTCTTTGGAAGAGATCGTTTTTAACGATAAAGTCGCTAGGAAACTAATGTTTTCGTAAGCATAGGAGGGGGGAGAGCATTGCTTACTTTTGCTAATAAGAGAGAGGGAGGAGTTAATAATTATTAAAATTTAGCGTACGTAATACTTTAGTAGTCCTTACTGTCTTCAGTCAATACCTTACTTTGTTTATGAAATTCATATGAAGACGCTAACAAAGAAAGGCAGATGCATCGCTTTGGGGTAGAGTAATAAATCTACCCTTTTTGCAATTAGCACAATTTATTTTAACATTCAGAACCTCCCATCCCCCATGTCATCAAAAATAACCGATAGGGGTTCAATGCTCTGGTGTTTATATACTGGAACGGCCTCATAATGTAATGAGACAACGAGACCCGACTACGATCTAGTCACAAAAAGGTGTTTTTAAAAAATCAAGAACATTTTCCGAATAAATTAGTTATCGCCACTCAAAAAACCCCATCCCCCCATATCATCAAAAATAAGCAAAGCAAAGACACTGGTTATAATACTTGAACGGCCCCATAATATAATTCAAGGAAGGCAACGGGATGGGACTACTGGCAAAGCCATTGTGTACGTCAGCCCGCTCCGACTTAAAATCACAGAACGGCGTTATACAAAAAAACCAAGAACATTTTCTAAAAATGACACTTTCGAATGTGCCACACGATCGAAGCCACTCTATAAACTAATTTCACATAAATACTAACTAAAGTTTCAAATTCATCGCATAATTTCTTGAAGGTATATGGGTAAACTTAGCATGACCATCCAACGTTACGAGCTACCTCCAACTATGGTATCTGGTATGATGGCTTTCATACCATTTAATTCTTACCAGTCAGGCATCCGTTGATATACTCTCCTGATTCCCCTGGGTCGACTGACTCGCTTGGGCAACCTGACTTTGATTACTCTGGCTTTCACTACCCTGGCTTTCCTGAACTTGACTCTCTTTTATAACGGGAGCAGGTGTGTCCTCTTTTTCCTTTCTTTCCTCGGGCGTATCATCTATTTCTTTGCTTTCCGAGGGTTTGGAGTCAGTAGAAATGGAACTAGACGTGAGACTGTTAGGTTGAGACAGATCTTTTGATGACGGTTCTTGAGAGCTCCTCTCAGATTGTGACTTCTCTTTTGAATCTGTGAATAAAATTTATATGTTTAATCATAAAATGTTAAGTTTCCAAAAATGCTAAAATTAACACTCCATAATAAAAGTACGTTTGTTAAGTTACCCTGAAATGGAACTGACTGAAGTGAGGCTGCCGGAACACACCGTTAGGCGCTTGACGGCAGATTTTAAATAAATATCGTGGGACTATACACACAGCGCCATCTGACCCCAAACTAAGCAGAGCTTGTGTGATGGAAGTCAGATAACTGATAGAATACATAAATACTTTTTTTTTGTTGTAAATACATACTTATAATACATACAGAACACCCAGACACAGAACAAACATGATTGTGTTTATTCACAAAATGTTTGCCCTGAGTGGGAATCGAACCCACGCCCTACAGCTCTCAAGGCAGATATACTACCAATGAGCCAACGGGGCTGTCAACTCAACTTCAACTTGAAGGTGGTAGCTAACCAGCCGAGTATTAGAAAGCACCACGAGTTTTGGCGGGAACGCGGAGTCTCCCCATTGTATTTTATTCAAAATAGTGGTGTTTCAAGCGCGTGTGTGGGAAAGTTATATAACGTGTTGCAACATGACTTTTCGACTTGCTTCCAAAACTCCATCGCAGCTTATAGTAAAGTCGCCACTACTTTACTAAAGCATGATATTCAAGCCAGTATTTTGAATATCCACTCCATGCCACATAAAAAAATTAAATTAGAATTTTGAAGTGCGCTGTATCCCCCCAATTTGTCAGGTTGAAAATTAATAGTTACCTCATTTCCTGTGTAACGAAATTTTTTATCTCTATAAGTTTAACTACTGTAATAGTACTACAAGATTTCAAGTTTTTATTTAGTTAATTTAGTAAAAAAATACTTGAAAATGCTACAAGAAATCTAATATTACTTCTAAGTTATTTGTCTAATTTGTCTCATCAACATCAAAAACATCCTGAACAACTTTCAAGTTTTTAAACATTTATTTTTGTATTTTAAAATAATGAGACACACGGAACGTTTTCCTGATGGTAAGAGACAACGTAAGTCCAATGTCACAAAACCGAATCCAAGTCATAACTACAATGACGCTAATTACATAACGACATTTGATGGTTAGTCTCAACAACCCTGTAATTTCTCTTTAAACCGAAATGCAGTAATGTTTCACACACTACTGATTGGCGGCAGAATATGTAATAAACTTAACCAATAATTTTCAAAACTTAACTCCCTTCTGTTATTAATTACGTTCGCCATATCTGGTTGCTTGGATAAATCGATTTTAACGTTAAGGCCGCCACTTGGGACCTTCCTAAAGATTTATGTGCTTGCTGTACTTTTTTTTTTAATTTTTTTAATGGTTGACAGGCTAGGTATTTGACCACAGCTCACCTGATTTTAAGTGAAGGTTCAGTCGAAGATGGTAAAGCACACCTAGCCTGGAATGGAGTTGGCTCTCAAGTGAGGCTGCCGGAACACACCGTTAGATGCTTGGCGGCAGATTTTCAACATGAGGATGGTAGCTAGCCAGCCGAGTCCTAGAAAGTACCCTACCACCATGATATGGTTTCCTCACTATGTTTTCCTTCACCGGCAGCTCAAGCTCATTGTTGGGGTTTGAACCCACGCCCTTCGGCATGCGAACCTACCGCGCTAACCACTAAGCTATCATCGCTACAAGTTACAACAATTTATAGTGTGTACAATAAAGAGTTCATACAGCGGTACCTACGACCTACATAACGACCTCATGCTAAGAGTATCTACCACCTAGTAAAATTAAACATACACACTTTTAAAACTAAACTATGTACGAATGTAGTACCTATTAATATACCAATAGTTACTAGTCAATTACTACATTAAAAAAAAAATAACAAAACATCAATTGTTTTGATCAAATTGATATACTTTAAATTACGTACTAACTAACATTGCAATAAACTTCATAACTCAAACGGGCGTCTTCTAGATAATTAAAGATAAGCAAATCTTCCGAGTTTCACATCGGCCGCATATGCAGACAAATAAATGCATGGCATACAGTCATGCCACATGCTACTGTTGCATCCTGCGACATGCTAACATCCTTTGTAGTTGAATTTTCGCCCACAGCATGCGAAATTCTTCATTTTAACGGAAAACATGCAAATAAAAATATATACTTAGCTGAATTGTAATTGAGAATAATAAAGAGTTGTATTATTTTTTTTTTACATTAAATATAATTTTGAAGCTGGCCCTTGACCCCAACCGTCTAGCGAGAGTCTTTTAAGATGTCAGTCGAGACTCTTCGCTATAAGACCGTTTGCCGTGACAACTATCGGGACAATGATCATTGAATCAACATCCCACATGGCGGACCTTGACATTCTCGGCCTTCACGAGATTCTCATCATGTGGGATCGTAATTTATCTCTCGTTGGTCGAGGGAGCAACGTTTTGCACGGGCTTTTGGCCAATCAAAAAACTGATGAATTTTATTGAGTAAAGGTTAAGAATTCTCGAACAATACGGTAAATATTAAGGATAACTGCTTTTTGTAGTTGCATATATGTGTTTCTGTGTATCATCATCATCATCATTTCAGCCGTAGGACGTCCACTGCAGGACATAGGCCTCCCCCATTGACTTCCATAAAGACCGGTTGGAAGCGGCTCGCATCCAGCGCGTTCTTGCAGTCTTTACTAGGTCGTCTGTCCACCTTGTGGGTGGGTGGACGTCCTACGCTGCGCTGGCCGGTTCGTGGTCTCTACTCCAGAACTTTGCAGCCCCATCGGCCATCAGTTCTGCGTGCTATGTGCCCTGCCCACTGCCACTTCAACTTGCTTATCCGTTGGGCTATGTCGGTAACTTTGGTTCGTCTACGGATCTCCTCATTTCCGATTCGATCTCGTTAAGGAAACTCTGAGCATAGCCCTCTCCATAGTGCGTTGTGCTACTCTGAGTTTACCAAGAAGGCACACAGTCAGAGACCACGTTTCAGCGCCATAAGTCATCACTGGTAACACACACTGGTCGAAGACTGTCGACTTGAGGCACTGAGGTAATTTGGTTTCTGTGTATGTTTAATGATTATTATTACTCTGAAAAGTGACGTTAACTTATCGTATAGTACTTTTTACACGATTAAATTCCGATGACAAACATAATTATGGTTATACGGTATGTTGGGAATAAGGGCGGTTATCGTATAACAAGTTATCGTGTAAGTGTTTTGCAACTTACCCGCGCTGTGGGTCGCGGGCCACGGCTTTCTCACGAACATATTTTCAACGATCCGGTCTATGTTGTCCTTTTCCGTTGAATTTGGCGCTCTGGAATATAATAACACGTATATATCTCACGTTATCTGTCCTCCGACCACACCGGTACTTCATATCACGTGAGCTGTGGTCAAACACCTAGCCAGTCAACCATCGCACTAACATTATAAATGTAAAAGTTTGGATGGATGGATGTTTGTTACTCTTTCAAGCGAAAACTACTGAACGGATTTGGATAAAATCTGACACCCTGGATTAACATATGTAGCGGGTAACACCGCGGGGCGCAGCTAGTTAAAAAATTGATTTATTGTCAAAAACAAAATATTCTTAAAACCCCGACAATTATTTATTAGCGTAATTATAAGCCTTTTTGTAGGTCAAGAATACATTTTAAAACTTATAGAGCTACATAAATCGTTATTTATTAATAAAGTTCTCGTTAAAATTCAAAAATGACGGTAGTTACGAAAAATTCATACTAATTAACTGACGAGACAAATAATATTGAGGGTAGTTACTAAAAATGTATACTTAATGACTGTGGCCTTGGCTAATTTATGTTGGAGGCTTTGTACGACTTCGCGAGTGGTGGCCGGTGGCCTAGGATGGCATACGCTTATTATGGTGCGTACCTGTCGTGGTTAGGTTTGACGATGGGTATGGCTGCGGTGGGGCGGCGGTGCGTGCGCGGCGGCACGGGCACCTGCTCCTGCTCTGCACAGCTGAAGTACGTCACGCCGCCCGCCGTCGTCGCCTACACATTATCAACTAGTAAGTATCAACTAGTAAGTATCAACTAGTAAGTATCAACTAGTAAGTATCAACTTGTAAGTATCAACTTGTAAGCATCAACTAGTAAGTATCAACCATAGTACAAGCTTTGCTTAGTTTGGTTTCAGATGGCGCTGTGCTAAACACTTTTGTAAATCCATACTTAAAATAAATACAAAACACCCAGACACAGAACAAACATTTGTTTATACCACAAAATGTTTGTCCTGGGTGAGTATCGAACCGACGCCCTCCAGCTCTTGAAGCAGACATACCAATGAACCAACAGGGCCGTCTCGTCAGTTAGCAGTTTTATGTCGTTAACTCACATAGTTGTGATGCGGGTATATCTGTGGATGCGTGTATTGCGCTGCCGGCGCCGCGTACAGCGCCGCTCCCGAGAACACTGGCCCGCTACCGCTCTGGAAACAAAAGGAACGATGGAAAAGACAAAGAAGAACAGCACACACGCAGGAGGGCGTGGGTTCAAACCCCAACAATAAGCTTGAGTTGCCAGGCAAAGAAAACATAGTGAGGAAACCATAGCAAGGTATTTCTTGTACTCGACTGACTAAACGAAGATCGGGCCAAGTGTCGAGTGAAGATTGTGACTTGAAAATTTATGTCCAGAGCCTCGATTACGAAAATTTATCTAATTCGTATCGTAAAGGTATCGAGTCCTCGATAGCATACAAAGCTGTACAAATCTCATATAATTTTTTGTCGATGTCGATACGAATACTTTTGTCGCAAGTCGTTCGTGATCGAGGCTTAGGACTACGGTATGATGATGACGATGATGATGATGATGATGATGATGATGGTGGTGGTGGCGGTGGTGGTGATGATGATGATGGTGGTGGTGGTGATGATGGTGGTGGTGGTGGTGAAGATGATGATGTACAAATCTCATACAAATTTTTGTCGATGTCGATACGAATACTTTTGTCGCAAGTCGTTCGTGATCGAGGCTCAGGACTACGGTATGATGATGATGATGATAAAGATGATGATGATGATGTAAAAATCTCATACAATTTTTTGTCGATGTCGATACGAATACTTTTGTCGCAAGTTGTTCGTGATCGAGGCTCACGACTACGATAGGAGGATGATGGTGATGATGGTGATGATGATGATGATGAACGTGAATAGTGAAGCTTTGTTACCTGCATATATTGGGCGGGCATCATCGCCGGAGGCGCGTAACCTTGTGTGGGTTGCAGTTGACCTGAAAACATCGGTAACAACAACCTTTTCTCAAACATGTTTCCAAATTAAAGCATTATTTTGACAACCTTCTTTTGCGATAAACCAAAATTGCTGTACTGCGCAAACACACACGAGCTACTACTACTACTTGGTAGTAGATCTCCTTAGCAGGAGGTCGTCTAGGTAGGTACCACCACAGTACCAGTTATTCTGCCGCTAAGCAGTAGTGTGTAAACATTACTGTGTTCCGGTTTGAAGGGTACTGCAGCTAGCGAAATTACTGGGCTGTTGAGACTAACCATCGAAAGTCTCAAAGTAATGAGCACCAAAGCAGTGATGCCTTGAACTTTGTATTACTATACAAAGTTCTGTGTATCGCTGCAATGGTCATGGACAGGCGTTATCACTTACACTAAAAGAAAGCTTACCATGGGGCGGCATTTGGTGTGGCTGGGGCGGCATGTTGTGTAGCGGATGGTGCGCCACCATTTGTTGTTGCTGTTGCTCCAAAAGTAACCGCTGCTGCAATTTCAATTTAAAAATACAATTAAAACTTATATAAGGCGAAGACAAAAATATATTTAAGCATTTTCAATACTTGAGTATTAAACAGTAAACAAAATGCGGTGCCAAAAAAAATATGTTGGTTACCTGTTGCGCGAGTGGCGGCGCGTGTTGGTGCGGCGGCGACGCGGCATGTTGCGCCGCGCCGCTTCTATGCACCTGATAAAACATTGCGACACTTCAATATTACCATAATTATTTTTTTATAGTTGCCAAGCTAGGTGTTTGACCACAGCTCGCCTGATGTTAAGTAACGGTGTGGTCGACGACAGTAAAGCACACCTAGCCTGGGGTGGAACTGTCTCCCAAGTGAGGCTGCCGGAACACATAGTTAGATGCTTGGCGACAGATTTTCAAATTGAAAACATACTATCAGCATAATATGTACTTGTTTATATAATTATGTATATTGTCAGAGCACTGTTATAGTCGTAGTAGTCATAATAGTTTATAGATAATATAAGTTACAACTCAATGAATGAATGAATGATTGAATGAATGAATTAACGAACGAATGAACGAAAGAACGAATGAATGGGTGAATGAATGAGTATCGAACGAATGCATGAATTTTTATTATTATAATTAATTCATTATAATAATAAAAATAATGATGATATAGATAATTAAATAGATTAAAACAATTAAAATAGATTAAATTACAAACGTCAATTCGATATTAAAAAATTAAAATTAATTACAACGAAAAAATTAAATCAAATTATATAAAGTAATAATAATAATTTATTTAATTATTTAATATAGGTACCGTGACTAACCAAAATGATAATTATTGTAAGTAAAAAAAAAATCTTACAAACCTGGTGCATGAGTTGTTGCGGGTGCTGCGCTTGAGGTGGGGCTCCGCCTGGAGGCGCGAACTCCGGCGCGTTATTCGCTGTAAAACGGTAATAAAAAAATAACAATAACTCTTGATAGATTACACTCAGCGCCATCTATCTTCAAACTAAGCAAAGCTTGTACTATTGGAACCAACTGATCAAAAAAAAGTATACAGGTATATGATAAAATTGATTGATTCAGACGTTACTTTGCGGAAGTTCATTTTTTGGCAAGTGGTTACTGCAAAAAGAGGAGAATTTTAAGACTAGCCGTTATTTTATTTAGATTTTTGTTTTATTAATAAGATTTTTGTCAAATTTTATTTTTTAAGTTTATGTCAAATTAATTCTAGATATTAAGTAAAGTAAGATTAGATTTTTAGTTAATAAGTTGTTGTCAAATTAGTTAAATTTAAGTCCTCATCACAATTGTAATTGGGACGACTGTTAAGCGCAAATAAACTTAATTTAATAAATTAATTTAATTTAATAAATAGCCATAGAAACTCCTAGAAATTACATACCGGCATTATATCTAAGTTGTTGTTGTTGTTGCTGTTGCAACTGATTCGGTTGTTGTTGCAACTGATTCGGTTGTTGTTGCAACTGATTGGGTTGTTGCTGCAACGGGGGCTGATTTTGTTGCGGCTGTTGTTGAGGTGCATAGTTCTCCGCGAGAGGGCGCTGCCGTAGACTACTATAGCGCTTGCTCCCGCCACCTATACAAAAACATACAGAATTAATTTCAAAAAGTAGACTACCCATCAACCTTAATTTAACATAACTTGAAACTAGCTAACAAGTTTAAATAACCGGCCAAGTGCGAGTCGGACTCGCGCACGAAGTGTTCCGTACCATTATCTATTAAGACGGCAAAAAAATCACGTTTGTTGTATGGAGGTAGCCGAGACCCTGGATTAACACATAATTATGCTACTTTTTATCCACAAAACATGAAGCGGGTTACACCGTGGGGCACAGCTAGTACTACATACAAATCGATCATACTACATACAAAGCGATCATGAAATCACTACTATTTATTTTATATTATTCTATTTATTTTTATTTAATTGATATTTATGGTCACTCACCTGCGGGTTGTTGTTGCTGCGGTTGTTGTTGTTTCTGTTGCTGCGGCTGCGGCTGTTGCTGCGGCAGGGGTTTATTCTGAGGCGGGTTGCTCTGCGGTTGAGGCTGCGGGGGAAAAACGAGACCTTTAGTCTTGACTAGACTATGAAAATGTCTTCCTTTTTTGAAAGTGGTGAATGTTTTGCAAAAAAAAAGCTTTTTGGATACTAAAACGAGTCTTTTACGAAATCCATTAATTTTTCGCTAAAATGTTTTTCCTTTTGCATACAAAAACATCGTTCTTTAATGGAATCGGACAATTTTTATATTAGACGCGTATTGTTATTGTATGCAAAAAAAGTGTTTCATTTTTTTAATCTAGTTATTTTTTTTTACAAAACTTTGTCTTTTTGGAAATCGGTTATTTATTTTAAAGGATTATAATTTGCTATTGATTAGGACATTGCAAACTTTAGCTATATACAATAAAACAAGTAGATTTTTTGGATTAAGTTTTTTGTATAAATTTTGTAAATAGTATTAATTTAAGGTTTTTTTTTTGTTTAATAAATAAGTTGTATATTTGCCTACGTTAAAAGTAGTGTTATAAACTATGTAAACTATCTATCTATTTACTATTATATAGAGGAAAGATACAATAAAACAATAGTCACAGAAATCAGTCCACAAATAATAATTACATCGAGCCTTTGTGAAGTTTTCTTTGATCGAATCTCATGTACAGAATTACTGCAGTGGCTGAGTGAGTGAGCGAGGTGTACTGACCTGAATGAGTGCTGGTTTCTTCCCGTGTTCGGTGGGCACCGGCCGCTGCTGGCTGAAGTTGGTCGCCACCTTCCGCTGAGGCTGGCCTTGACTGGAAGTCACAACTCATGTACTACCCACTACCCGTGTTGTACTATATTATTTATTTAGTTAAACGCGGTGCGGTCTTTGACCTCCCATTTGTATTCACAGTGGCGGCCTTAGGGGGTGGCAAGCAGGGCCACCGCCCGGGGCCTCGCTCTGGCAGGGGACTAGCATCCTCAACTACCCAAGCAGAAAAAAGTCTTTACCATAATATGTATACATACGTACGTGAATATCGCGCCTTACATTTCACAAAATCCCACCTGGACGCACGGTTTCATAATTAGTGCAAGCATGTAACGGCCACTCTAGCACATGAACTAATTTTTAAGCTATTGCTTAGCTTCTATCGCGGGCCTTGAGCGTGGAGACCGAATCCAGAAATTCCGTAACGAAAATAACCTAACACCCCCCACTCCCACCGGCACAGCGGTGATACTTTTTAGTTTTGCCATCTATCGATGAATAGCAGAACTTTTAATGACTTTTTTGAAATATCACGCTTGTCTCTTTAGTTCAGCAACTCGCCTCTAGGTGGCATTGGTTGTAATGCTATGCAATAGCTTTACCGCGGCAGTCCCCGAGTGCCACACGTCTTTTTTAGTAAAACTGACACAAAGAAAAAGGGCCTCACAATGATCTGTCGCCCCGGGCCTCGCAGCAGCTAAGGCCGCCGCTGTGTATTCATATAAATCTCATTCGAAGTATCACGAATATTTACAAAAATAATCTTTTATTTAATGTAAAAGTAGTTAGCCGAACGCTCTCCTGATAGTAAGAGATTTTTTTTTTTACGTAAAAAGTAATGAGAGGAACTCGACGCTCTCCTGATGGTAAGAGATAACGCCTGTCCATGACCATCGCAGCGATACATAGAACTTTGAGTAACAAAACAACGTCCAGGGCATCGCTGCTTTGGCGCTCATTACTTTGAGACTAGATGGTTTGTCTCAACAGCCTAGTAATTTCGCTAGCTGCAGTACCCTTCAAACCGGAACACAGTAATGTTTGCACATTACTGCTTGGCGGCGGAATATCTGGTACTGCGGTGGTACCTAACTAGACGACCTCCTGCTAAGGAAATCTACCACCGAGTAGCGCATGTCCATGACTATTGCATCAATACACAAAACTTTGTGTTTCAGAACAAAGTCCAGGGCATCGCTGCTTTGCCACTCATTACTTTGAGACTTTCGATGGTTTATCTCAACAGTCATATAACTGTAAGCTGCAGTACCCTTCAAACCGGAACACAGTAATGTTTACACACTACTGTTTGGCGGAAGAATATCTAGTACTGCGGTGGTACCTACCAAGACGACTTCCTGCTAACGAAATCTACCACCAGTAGATTTCGTTAAAACTAATTTTTTTTTATTATACATATAATATCGATATTGTTTTGACGAATGTCAAGTTAACTTGACATAATTTGTAAATTTTTTAAGACCGCTTATTCTTGACTTTGTATTAATTTTCATATGATTTAATTATTTTGACATTTTCATTTTAATATCTACACTTATAATACATCCAATAAACAAATTATTAATCAAATTTTTTGCTCATCCGTTTAAGACATTCAATGGTCAGTTTCAACAGTCCTATAATTTCCGTTTGAATTGCATTAACAAAAAAAATCAAAAACTTTACCTGTTCGCAACATTGGTAGTTATCGTGAGATTCTCGAGCGCTGGTAGCTTCTTTTCCTCTTTCACGTCTCTCCTTTCGTCTCTCCCCTCCCTTCCTTCCCTGACCTCCCTTTTCTCCTCTCTCCCTTCCCTCTTAAACGTCGGTTTCATGGGGGTTTTGCCGCCGGGTTTGACGGGATTTTGCTTGACGATGGGCTTCTTGGCGGTTTTTAAAGAAGGATTACGTCGCAGAGAACCGTTTTCAGACGGACCGAGAGATTCGTTAGAATGGTTAGGCTGAGATTTGGAGCGGGGTCGTGGTGTGCGCGGCTTTCTGCTGTGGATGGAGGTAAAGCTATATTTCTATATTTATTTATTATATTGATTTATTATATTATTATATTGATTCTATATTAGTAATTAAGGTGGTTCGATTTCCATACAATTTTTTTTTTCTATTTGTAGACAAATGGAGAATAATTTTACAGTGAAATCACAGCTACTGGCATTGATTTTGGTCTTTATTTGCGGTAAAACACAATTGCTTGAATAAAACATTAGATTATTAGCATAAAATCAAATTTATAAATGATTTATGAATTTACGATTTTTGAATAAAACAGTAGATACTGTTTTACTCAAGCAATTGTGTTTTACCGCAAATAAAGATCATAATAAATGTCAGTAGCTGTGATTTCACTGTAAAATTATTCTCCATTTGTCTACAAATGGAAAAAAAAATATTTGTATGGAAATCGAACCACCTTAACTTTGTCATATTTCGAATCCAAGTTTTGTAATTTAATCACAATTAATGCTACATTTCGACGCCAGCTTACAATACAATACAATACAATATAATACATCCTATTTAAACGTTGGTATCGTTAATTTTATGATTGTTTGTTTGTTTGTTAGCTTTATAATTTAATTTATAAGAGTTGTAATAATACTAAATTTTACTTTATTATTAGTGAAATAGTATACCATTTCGATATTACCTTAGTAATTCAATAAGGCTATATTTCGATTAATGGTTCGTGTAGTTATGCTATATTTTTATACGTAAGACTATATTTTGAACCCATCAAACCGGAACACAGTAATGTTTACATACGCACTACTACTTGGCGGCAGAATAACGGGTACCGCGGTGGTACCTACCAAAGCGACTTTCCTGAAATCTACCACCAAGTTTTTTCACGAGTTTTTTCACGAAAGATGTCTTTTTTTTTAATAGTTGACAGGCTAGGTGTTTGACCACAGCTCACCTGATGTCAAGTGAAGGTGTGGCCGAAGATGGTAAAGCACACCTAGCCTGGAATGCAACTGGCTCTCAAGTGAGGCTGCCGGAACACACCGTTAGATGCTTGGCGGCAGATTTTCAACTTGAGGGTGGTAGCTAGAAGTACCCTACCACCATGCTTTGGTTTCCTCACGATGTTTTCCTTCACCGGCAGCTCAAGCTCATTGTTGGGGTTTGAACCCACGCCCTTCGGCTTGCGAACCTACCGCGCTAACCACTGAGCTATCATCGCTACTAACATCGTCTGTTGATTTATTTCAATTTGTATGTTTGCAAACATGGAAAAAAGATTAAATTTTTCCTTATTATTCAGTTTATAAAGTGTCACCTTCTGTTGTTAGCCGCGTCGAGATGCGGGAAGTCTTCCGGGTTGGGCGGCTTGCGTGGCGCGGCGGCGGCGGCTTGGCGTTTGTACGCCTCTTCGTCTTCCCACGTACGAGTATATTTGTTAGGTCCGCGACTAAACAACACAAAACAAAATTTGTATTAAATAAATATCGAACATCGAAATGCCCCATTGGCTCATTGATAGTACATCTGCTTTAAGATATGTAGGCCGTGAATTCAAATCCCACCCAGAACATACATTCTATGATATAAACAAATGTTTGTTCTTTCTGTGTATTCTGTATACTAATATTATAAAGAGAAAAGATTTGTATTTTATATACAACTTTTTTTTTTTTTTTTAATGGTTGACAGGCTAGTTGTTTGACCACAGCTCACCTGATGTTAAGTGAAGGTGTGGTCGAAGATGTAAAGCACACCTAGCCTGGAATGGAACTGGCTCTCAAGTGAGGCTGCCGGAACACACCGTTAGATGCTTGGCGGCAGATTTTCAACTTGAGGGTGGTAGCTAGCCAGCCGAGTACTAGAAAGTACCCTACCACCATGCTATGGTTTCCTCACGATGTTTTCCTTCACCGGCAGCTCAAGCTCATTGTTGGGGTTTGAACCCACGCCCTTCGGCATGCGAACCTACCGCGCTAACCACTGAGCTATCATCGCTACATGGTACTGGTATACTACTGGACCGATTTTAAAGACTCTTTCACCGTTGGGAAGCTACACTATCTGCGGGTGACATAGGCTACTTTTTATCCCTGTATTCCCACGGGAACGGAAATTACGCGGGTGAAACCGCGAGGCATTCGCTAGTTTATTATAATTTATATTTACAACAAAAAAACATTCTTTAAAAAATATTCTATCAGTTATCTGACTTCCATAGAACAAGCTTTGCTTAGTTTGTGGTCAGATGGTCCTGTGTGTAATGTTAGTTTAGTAAACACATACTTATAATACATACAGTACACCCAGACACAGAACAAACATTCGTTTGTATCACAAAATGTTTGTCCTGGGTGGGAATCGAACCCACGCCCTTCAGCTCTTGGAGCAGACGTACTACCAATAAACCAACAGGGCTGTCAGAAAATAAAACGTGTGATAGTAAAAAATAAGAAAAGTGCTTCACATAAACGACATGCACACTACACAAAAACAGTATTCATAATAACAAAACTTCATGCAAGTAGATTGTCAAACTAACCGCCAATTACGATACCTCCATGTCCATTGCGAGTCGGGGAAACGTGGAATTATCATTAAAATCTTTTTATTTTTCTTTTTTTTTTTTTAAGTAAAAAGTATTGAGACGATCGATGCGCTCTCCTGATGTTAAGAGATAACGCCTGTCCATGACCATTGCAGCGATACACAGAACTTTGAGTAACAAAACAAAGTCCAGGGCATCACTGCTTTGGCGCTCATTACTTTGAGACTTTCGATGTTTAGTCTCAACAGCCCAGTAATTTCGCTAGCTGCAGTACCCTTCGAACCGGAACAAAGTAATGTTTACACACTACTGCTTAGCGGCAGAATAACTGGTACTGCGGTGGTACCTACCTAGACCACCTCCTGCTAAGGAGATCTGAGAGATATTGGAGATCTGAGAGATTGTGGAAAGTGTCTTCTTACGATCTCTTTTATTCAGATTCGAGAAATATAGATAGACGATTGTCAGTCTAATGTTGTGTCAGACAGAGTTACATTTGGCGGAGCAAAAATATGTAAGTAAATACAAAAAGAGAAGTATGTATGTAAGTAATAAAGTCAAACTTTAATCATTTTAAAGAGTTTTTATTTTTACTTTACTCGAAAGGTAAACCCACTTTGGTCTTTTGGTCTGCCAACTGTGAGCAATTA
This sequence comes from Biston betularia, assembly GCA_905404145.2. Lineage (NCBI taxonomy): Eukaryota > Metazoa > Arthropoda > Insecta > Lepidoptera > Geometridae > Biston > Biston betularia. The sequence continues at coordinate 2,034,957 of FR989884.1, forward strand.
ACCTGTTATTTTAAGCTTTGCTTATGAATATTCACCCTTAGCCACTGATAGTTACTCTTCCTATAATTTATTGTGATGTTTTGTGAAATGTGTTATAAAAGTGTGATGCGTTATGATGTGCAATGTGTGTCCATGTGGTGTGTTTTGAAGTATGATGTGTTATGATGTGTGATGCGTTATGATGTGCGATGTTTCAATGTGGTGTGAGGAATGGTGTGTTTTGAAGTGTGATGTGTTATGATGTGTGATTTGTTTCCATGTGGTGTGAGGAATGGTGTGTTTTGAAGTGTGATGTGTTATAACGTATAATGCGTTATGATTTGCGATTTGTTTCCATATGATGTGAGGAATGGTGTGTTTTGAAATGTGATGTGTTATGATTTGTGATGCGTTATGAAGTGCGATGTGTGTCCATGTGGTGTGTTGTGAAGTGTGATGGGTAAAGAGAAAAATGGTGTGTTATAAAAGTGTGATACATTATGATGTGCAATTTATTTCCATGTGGTGTGAGGATTGTTGTGTTGTGAAGTGTGATGTGAAGAATTGTGTGATGTGTAGTGTGATGTTGCATGAAGTGTAATATATACCCATATCGGCGGTTGCGTCTCGCGTGCGGGGGCGCATCTTCGTTCCGTATATCGTATCCGTAGATAGCTACCAACTCGTCGCGGGATTTCGGTACCTGCATGAAAAAAAAACAACGTTGTAAGAATATGATACCAAAATCATTTTTAAGATTGAAACAGTTACAACCAATTCAACCAAACCTAGTACCATACACAACGCCACAATTTTTTGTTGCAATTTTTTTTTTATAAAATGATACAAACCATTCGCTCTCCTGATGGTAAGAGATAACGCTTGCCCATGACCATTGCAGCGATACACAGAACTTTGAATAACAAAACAAAGTCCAGAGCATCGATGATTTGGCGCTCATTACTTTGTACTCAACCCTGTAATTTCACTAGCTGCAGTACCCTTCCGTCAGAATACCAGGTATCACCACGTCCTGCTAAATAAATCTAGCACCAAGCATATCTTATTTCACTTCCTATTTTATCAAACTTTTCTATATACTTAGTATTATAAATTATACAAAAAGTGTGAGAGAAAGAGGTGTTAGTGTGTGTGTGAAAATATTAGTTATTTCTTCACACAAACAATGAGTTAACGGATTTGAAATACAGAGTGATCGATGCAGCTCGATGGAAGTGACGATATACGTTGAGTAGCTGGTGGTGGTGGCTGGATTGAAAACAAAGATAGGGATCTTATTATCTCTTTAGAATAGCCTTTTGAATTATGTTTATAAGTGAGGTATGATCGGCTGATTTATTTATTTAGTTATTTTATAGCACACAAAACAGAATGTAACAATATTAATTTCAATACAAATATACATTTTATGATGAATGGAGAATTGGATGGATATTTATTTTTATTTATTGATTGAATTTTATGGATATTTTTTATATTATGATGATGAATGTTACCTGTTCGTTTTCATTGTACTTGTCGTGTGACCACTTGTTGATGACGTCACTCTTGCGTGGCGGACGGCGGCGCTCGGTGGACGCCTCGCTGCCTTCCTTCTTCTCGTTCGACACATCGGTCGACGTGTTGGTCGATTCCTCACCGCTGCAACCAAACAGTAATCTGTAATACTTACTTAGAAATTTGATTTGATTGATTGATTGTTTGTTTGTATTGAATAGGCTCCGAAACTACTGGACCGATTTCAAAAATTCTTTCACCGTTGGGAAACTACAATATCCCCGGGTGACATAGGCTACTTTTTATCACTGTATTCCCACGGAAACAGGAACTACGCGGGTGAAACCGCGAGGCGTCCGCTAGTCATAAATAAGAGTGTTATTATTACTATCTATAGTAGAACAATGAGATGAACAAAATGCTCTCGTAATTAGGTGTGATAGGAGCTCGTTTTGAACTAACAATTTACAAAAATTTACAGTTTAAAAAAACCGACTCCATGACCCTTAGGCCAACTAAACGCGCTGCTCCAATGAAACAGCGAGGATTCGGAGTAAACGAAAATATCTTCAATGTACACAATTTTTTATGATTTTTGTTGATTTTTTAAAAACCGCTCGATCGATTTCAAAATTATATAAGACCACCTCTGAAGTATGATCTACCAAGTAAAAAAGGAATCATCAAAATCATAATTGGCGGAATTATCGCGTACCATACACACAAAAAAACCGGCCAAGTGCGAGTCGGACTCGCGCACGAAGGGTTCCGCCCCATTATCTTTTATAAAATATAATATTTTTTATAAATTTTCATTTATTTTATTTTTAGTATTTGTTGTTATAGCGACAATAGAAATACATCATCTGTGAAAATTACAACTGTCTAGCTATCACCGTTCTTGAGATACAGCCTGGTGACAGACGTACGGACGGACAGCGAAGTCTCAGTAATAGGGTCCCGTTTTTACCCTTTGGGTACGGAACCCTAAAAAAGAACGTACATCGTTTAAAATAGTTTTTTCGTTTTAAATCAATTTTGGGTGATACGAAGTTCATCAGGTCATCTTTGTAATAAAAAATTGTCAACGAATGCATTATTTTAAAACGCTTCAAGTAGAATACTATAATTATTATTATATCAATCACTAGCAGCTCGCCCCAGCTTGTTTATGCATAAAAATAGTGGTGTTTTATTCATAAAGTGCCGAATTAAAAGCGCGAGTATGGGAAAATGATATAATGTGGTGAAACATGATTTTTCGTGTTGCTTCCAAAACTCCATCTAAGCGTATACTAAAGTCGCCAATACTTTACTAAAGCATGACTGGATTTGACTGATATGGACTGGACTTGACCGAGACTGGACTTCGACTATAGCTATAGCTACAAGGCGACTTATTTAACTAATGAAACTTGAAAATATCAAACACTTCACACTGGCAAATGCTCAAAATGCGACGCCAAAATTAAAGAAAAAAAAAGGTAGCATTCTAATTATGAAATAATTATTCAGATCGGTCCAGTAGTTTCGGAACCTATTCAAAACAAAAAATCAAATCTTTCCTCTTTATAATAGAGTAGATGACAATTACTATCAGCAAAGTTGTAGGCTAATAACGATTTCATCAGCTATAACTTTAGCTGAAACTTTAATAGTAAATAGTAGCGATGATAGCCGAGTGGTTAGCGCGGTCGATTCGCATGCCGAAGGGCGTGGGTTCAAACCCCAACAATCAGCTTGAGCTGCCGGTGAAGGAAAACATCGTGAGGAAAAACATGGTGGTAGAGTACTTTCTAGTACTCTACCTGCAGTACCCTTCAAACCGGAACACAGTAATGTTTGCACACTACTGCTTGGCGGCAGAATATCTGGTACTGCGGTGGTACCTACCTAGACGACCTCCTGCTAAGGAAATCTACCACCGAGTAAAACCATGTTTATTGCTGTAATATGAGCTCTCAAATCACTGGAACAAGGCTTATATTTGCGTGTATTATAAATGATATTGACCGATCTGGCCATTCATGCGCGATAGAAAGTGGCATCTAATGCTCGTGAGTTGAAAATTGCATTCGTATATTTTGTCGATTGATGTCGAGGTGTGGTCGAAGATGGTAAAGCACACCTAGCCTGGAATTGAACTGGCTCTCAAGTGAGGCTGCCGGAACACTCCGTTAGGTGGTTGGCGACAGATTTTTAACTTGAGGGTGGTAGCTAGCCAGCCGAGTACTAGAAAGTACCCTACCACCATGCTATGGTTTCCTCACGATGTTTTCCTTCACCGGCAGCTCAAGCTCATTGTTAGGGTTTGTATACGCCCTTCGGCGTGAAATGACCGCGCTAACCACTGAGCTATCGCTAAAAATTAAATACATTTTAAAAGTTACGTAACATAGTCATTTGACATGCTAATTATATGTATAATTTTTATTCATTAAAATTTTTGGAGCTTAATAGACAGGACTTTTTTAAATCGTTGAGCATTAAAAAAAATATTTCTAAATGAATCTTTTTTACTAGTATAAGACAAAGTCGCTTCCCGCCGTCTGTACGCTTAAATCTTTTAAACTACGCAACGGATTTTATTGCTGTTTCCATCAATAGACAGTTTTTTTTCAGACGAACGAGACGCTCTCCTTATGGTAAGAGATAACGCCTGCAATGGTCATGACCATTGCAGCGATACACAGAACTTTGAGTAACAAAACAAAGTCCAGGGCATCGCTGCATTGGCGCACATTACTTTGACTTTCGATGGTTAGTCTCAACAGCCCAGTAATTTCGCTAGCTGCAGTACCCTTCGAACCGGAACACAGTTATGTTTACACACTACTGCTTAGCGGCAGAACAACTGGTACTGCGGACAAGAGGTACAGAGTGATTCAAGAGGAAGGTTTATATGTATAATACATTTGTATGCACCACATTAGTATCTACATTGCACCTGTGCGAAGCCGGGGCGGGACGCCAGTTGAACATGAAGGTTTTGGTATCTGCAGCGTAGGTTAGAAAGAGGTGAAGCATTATGCATTGTTTTTTTTTTTTTTATTATTCAAAATAGGTTCGCGTTTGACCACACTCTGCCTGATGTTAAACAGTAGTGTGGTCTAAGATGGAGCACGCTTACCTAGAAGAAACCTATTTACTCTAGATTTGAAGACGCCGATATTGAACACAGACTCCGGCAGAGAGTTCCACAACCTCGCTGTGCGAATGAAAAATGTGGAATCTAAACGCTTTGCGCGTACATGGGGAACATCCACCATGTACGGATGACGTTTTGGTCGCGTTTGTCTGGCCGTCCGGTAAAACAAAGGTGCAGGTTGTTTACCTAGCTGCTGTTCTGTCGTCGTGTTCGTAGAAGGTGCCTCGCTTCGGGATGTACTGAGGGTTGCTCCTGTCTTCATCATCATCCACGCGTCTTTCCGTCTCCTGTAACATATAAATCACCATAATCATCAACACATTAGCATTAGTGAACAAATCAAATTCAAATTATTTATTTGGCACACTTTATGGTTACATTAAAATGAACCCATTGCCTCTGAACTAGTAATAGTACTGTGTTACTGGAACCAATGGCTTCTCCCGATATTTTGATACAAAATGCCAAATGCAGACTAAAAACAACTAAACAATTAAAAATTAAACTAAACGAATAAAATTGACCTGCATTTATATATAAATATATATTTGTGTAAGTGTATATATGCGTGTGTGTGTGTTTTTTTTTTTAATGTAAAAGTAATGAGACGATCGAGGCGCTCTCCTGATGTTAAGAGATAACGCCTGTCCATGACCATTGCAGCGATACACAGAACTTTCGAGTAACAAAACAACGTCCAGGGCATCGCTGCTTTGGCCCTCACTACTTTGAGACTAGACGGTTAGTCTCAACAGCCCAGTAATTTCGCTAGCTGCAGTACCCTTTAAACCGGAACACAGTAATGTTTGCACACTACTGCTTGGCGGCAGAATATCTGGTACTGCGGTGGTACCTACCTAGACGACCTCCTGCTAAGGAAATCTACCACCAAGTAAAGTGTGTGTGTGTGTGTGTGTGTATGTATTTGTGCATCTTTCTAGGTCAGTAAGCATAAGTTCCAAACTATCATAATCAAATAAAATATAGGTAAATATAAATCACCATAATCATCAATAGATTTAGCATTAGTGGACAAAGAAATCACCATAACTACTAAATTACTTACTCACTATGTATATTTATTTATTTTTCTAATTAGTGTTACATCTCCCGTCTGTTTCTTATGTTATCTATCGTGTTTTTTTTTCCTTGGTTGCCTGGAAGAGATCGCTGTTAGCGATAAGGCCGCCACTTTTGGCACTGGCTCATAAGGTTCTTTTGTTCTCTGTACTTTTTTCTGTTTATGGCGCGCACAACAAAGAGTTTTATCTATCTATCGGTTACAGCTTCGCTCGACGACAACTCGGTATAACAACAGCGCCCACTATGGGTAGCTTTAAGTCACGACTCAAACGCTGGCTTATCGAGCACACGTTTTACAGCTACAAAGAATTTTGTGAATTTTGACATTTATTATTTTTTTGTTTATGATTATTATTGATTATTTTTCCGACCCAAATATCGACCAATAGAATTGCACCATTCGACGTCACGTGGTACAACCTACATGGTATTATACTGATAATTTTTTGAAAATTTGTAGGTTGTACCACGTGACGTCGAATGGTGCAATTCTATTGGCCGACATTTGCCACACGTCAAACTGACAGGTTGAATTCAATTGTGAAAATTGGAGATTTTGCATGAAAATGAGTCGATTTGGAGTTTGTTCTCTGTCCACCATCGATAAAAAAGTCAAAGGAAATGTTTATTTGTTAACTGTACATTTCGTCTCATGGTGCAATTCTATTGGCCGACATTTGGGACGGAAAAATAATCCCCCGAATACCACACGAGCTTCAAAATTATCTGGCATTTCCCTCAAGGTTCCCTGCAAACAAATAAAGTCGTCAAGTTTTTCAGAAAAACTTGACTCCTTCATTTGTTTGCAACGAACCTATCGGGAAATACCCGATAATTTTGAAGCTCTTGTGGTATTATAAGTGAAAATTTACCTGTAACTTTTCGTTATCAATAAATATGATTATGATTATAGTAGAAGCATGGTACGGTAATTATTATATTTCCGTAACTTTAGTGTTCAAGATAAAGAGCCCTACATAAAAGTTTAACTGTTAAACTTGTCCACGAGTTTGCCAATAGGCAATTTTGAATAACAAGAGGGGATCACACAATGGGATGGTGAACCATCTCCTTTTGTGATTCTAATAGTGACACAGATGTCTTAATACGGTGGCATGAGCTGGTTCTTTTCAATAGCATTGTGCACAAATAAAAACAGTTACTGCTTTTTAACCGATTTCATCATAGTTTTGATGCCAATTTTTATTCAAACACTAGCTGCGCCCCGCGGTGTTACACGCTACATGTTTTCGAGATAAAAAGTAGCCTATATGTTAATCCAGGGTGTCAGCTACCTCCGTACTAAATTTCATCCAAATCCGTTCAGTAGTTTTTGCGTGAAAGAGTAACAAACATCCATCCAAACTTTCACATTTATAACATTTGTGGGATTACGCTGGTCACATTTTGAATAAGTAAAAATTCATAAATTATGACTTTTTACCAGACTACAGCATAGCCGAAAGGAAAAAAATAAATTTTTACTTTTGTATGTATTCTTATTCTTATTCTTATTCTTATTCGAAGTGGGGGCGATGAGTCCTGCACTGACGTCTCGCTTGGGGTGTATTGTGCATTTCCCCCTGCCAGCGTCTACCCGAGCCAACCCAGCTCCTTGAAGTACCGGAGCGAGGCTCTGGGCCGCTGGCATAGTAGCTCCAGTGAGATGGGTGGAATATTCAAAGGCATTGATGACGAGAAGCATTCAAGGTGTTGCGGCGACATGGATTATAGCGAAGCAGGTTCATGCAGCCTAGTAGCAGTTCTAGTACCTTCTGTGGCTTTGCAGTGCAGAAGCACATGCTCCACAGTTTCATTCTCCTGCAAGCAGCCACGGCATAGCGGACTATCCGTGACTCCCAGTTTAAAAAGATGACTATTCAAGTTACAATGACCGGTTATAAGGCCTACTAAGAGACGAAGGTCATGTCGTTGCAACTTCTACTTTTGTATGTATGTGTTTTTTATAAATGTTTGAAGGTTACTAAGGCATCCATAAAAAAAAAGTATTCCATCAGTTAACTGGCTTCCATAATACGAGCTATGCTTAGTTTGAAGTCAGATGGCGGTGAATAATATCCTACGATTAAAAAAACTGATAATTACTTTACTAGCGACTCACCCCGGCTTCGCACGGGTGCAATGTAGATACCTACTAATGTGGTGCAAATGTATTATACATACAAACCTTCCTCTTAAATCTCTGTCTATTGATGGAAACCGCATCAAAAATCCGTTGCGTAGTTTAGGATTCAAGTGTTGCAGATGGCGGGAAGCAACTTTGTTTTGTATACTATTATAAAGAGGAAAGATTTGTTTGTTTGTTTGTATTGATTAGGCTCCAAAACTACTGGACCGATTCCAAAAATTCTTTCACCGTTGGAAAGCTAAACTTCCCTGGGTGACATAGGCTACTTTTTATCCCTGTATTCCTACGGGAACGGGAACCACGCGGGTGAAACTGCGAGGCGTCCGCTAGTAAAATATATAGATATGCTTTTCAATGACAACTCAAAGGGGTGATATAAGTTTCACGTGTATAACTGTGTCTGCATCAATTATCCTTGAAAACAGAATTGGCTAACCTTGATTCACTTTCCAATTTCTATTCAGAACTGATCTTGGCATTGCCGCTTTACATAAATCACACACAGTCAAATATAAATACTAAACCAGTTCTGTTTTATGATAACATGTTTTTAGCTTTGTTGGGTACATTTGAATTGCTGAATGGAAGTGTAGGTACATCTGTGTATCTAAAAAAACGTATTGATTCAACTAAATAAATAAATAAATAACTATGGAAGTCAGATAACTGAAAAAAAATAAAAAAATAACAAGGGTAAAAGAGAATGAAACATTAACTTTTTTTTTCATACTTAACAGGCTCAGTGTTTGACCACAGCTCAACTGATGTTAAGTGACGGTGTGGTCAAAGATGGTAAAGCACACCTAGCCTGGAATGGAACTGGATCATTCTTTCACATTGCCATAGTGTTTGCGAATCGAAGATGGATCCAGTATTACTATTTAAAATTAATGAAAAAAAAACAGCTTCAATTTTAAAGAAAGAAAGAAAATAATTTTTATTTTGTAACAGAACAAAAAAAAACAAATAGAGACAAACAGTTACAAAATAGGGGATCACCTCAGCATAATACTGGTCATACTAATTAGTATGACCAGCGCTGATCTTCCGGCAATTTTAGCACAAGAGAGAACCTGACTGTGGTGTAGCATGCCTTGGAGGGCCCTGTATCAAAATTTATTGGGGGTCCAAATTAAAGGTAAATATTTCTCACAAAAGGAACAAAAATGGTTGCGATTAAAATAAATATTGATTGATTATATGGATAGTTGATTGTATGATAGGTTTTTTTATGTTTAAGCATGAGATTAAGTGACATTGTGGATAACAATTTACCAATTTTCGCTTACATGTGTTAGCCTCATCATGTACAATAAATCTATGGACAATCCTGTCAGTATTCTACTGACTGATCATGAATTGCATTTAAAATAGAATGCTATCATGACTTCAGTGGCACATTAAATCTGTGGTCGCACTTGAATGTCCTAGCTGATATGTCATTGGCCTTCGTGAGGTACATTGAATATATTGTTAAGTTTCACTGAAGAATTAGTTTCTTAGATTTTTTAACTCTACTCTTAATCAGAGAGCTCTATAAACAAAGTGTCTTTTAACCAAAGTATTATTAATTTATGTAATTTTACTCCAAAACAGTTGTCCTCATTTTTAATTACATCAATTCTTAATAACAAAATAGATTGCTTTTTTTATGCTTAGCTTGCAAGCAATAATTGAAAGTACCCACATTTTTTTTTAACTAAGATATTTGCTTGACAAGACTTCTTTGACAACCCTGATAATACATTGACATATCTGTCTTAAGAGCTATAGGATGTGAGTTCGATTCCCACCCAGGACAAACATTTTGTGGCATAAACTAATTATTGCTCTGGTTCTGGGTATTCTTTATATATATATTATAATTCTACAAAAAAATTGTATTTGAGTATTCTCTTAGTTATCTGTCTTCCATAGTACAAGCTTTGCTTAGTTTGGGGTCAGGCACTGTGGGTAATGTCTTACAATATTTATTTTATATTTTATTTGCAGGCTACTGACATGGCTAAATAGTAAATAAATAATTCTGGCAAAATAGGGGTTTCAAAATAGGGGTGATTACCCCTATTTTATGCCAGTATCCCAAGACTATGTTTCATTACATGAATGAGCTTGGTTTGTAGAATTGTATTTCTTTTATGAAGTTACTTGATGTTAGTGTATTGTAATTTGTGTGTATTTAAATTTAAGCTGACATAATTACTATTTTTTTTCTGTATATTATGTTGTTATTGTTGTTTTTATTGTTGTTGTTGATATTATGATGTCTTTTTTTTTTGTTATTGTTATTGTTCTGTTGTTGTGTTGTTGTTTCTGTATTTTCGACTATAAACAGATGCTTTTTGGTATGTAGGGCACTGTTCCCAGTGGAGCCAGCTCTGTATGATCATTCTTTATTGATCAAAGATAACACGCTGCTTCTTAATTATTACATAGATTTGTTTTACTATGTAATTATTATTATTGGATTGGTATCTATTATATTGACGTTATTTTGTTGTAGTTATATGTAGTTGTGACTTGCCTAGTGTAACTGAAGTGATATAAGGCCAATAAAATAAATAAATAAATAAACATAACCCACAAACATCATAATACCATATTGTGTTTATGATATGGTGCAAAATATTGTCATGATGTAGTTTATACATTCACTCCCAATCGTTGAAAAGTAGACTAAAATTGAAAGTTGTTGTGTTTATGTTATAACTATATATTTTCGAACTCACCTGGGCGTCTGGATCCCTGTCTGAACGGTCCGAGTCACTGCCCTGGGACTCATAGTCCGACTCGGCTTGCCCCCTGTCCTGTAAACAACCTTCAACTTTGAGCAACTGCATCTTGCAGATTTACTATGACGATTATCTACGTGGCGTCTTCAAAGTCACTTAAATGAAAGACTACACAGTACGGCGGCGTTTTAGTGAGTGGTGGAGAACCAGTGACCTCAATCTAACTAAAAGAAATGGACATTCCAACACGCGAGCGCGCCGGAGAAAGTACGCCGTAATACTTTTAGCGCCAAAACGAAAGTTTATTTTAAAGACACTTGATATACAGTACTTACGTTCCCTGAGATGTTTTGCTCGATATCTTGTGATCCGTCCGAGTAATCACCCGAATCGTCGTGTCTCCTAGCCACGGACGTCATTTTGGCGTCCTCACGGGTCACTTGCAAAACTTCCAGGTTGGCGGCTTTGTTGCACGGCTCGTAGATAATGGGCGGCGTAATAGCACACAGTTTATGATCGCTAATAAGAAAATCCCCTCTCAATTCACAGTAAATGAAAAGAAAGAACGTCAAAACAAGCAAGGGTACCAGCGGCCATAAAAAAATATTACGGTCCGTTTTACGTCACACAGTTATCTATATGCCAATCAAAGCATTACAAAATAAATTTAAGTACATAAACCAAAACAGTCATAAATAAAATTAACTATTATAAATTAAAAATATGTAAATGTATGAATGTGTATGTTTTTAAATTATAAATATTTAATATTATTGCGCTGTCGTGATACCACTAAATTCTTAGTAAGTCTAACACAAGTTTCTATATTCTTAGAAATTTTAGGTACAGTTTTTGATTAGTGTTCTAATATTATGTAAAACAATAGCTTCAATTGAGTTATATCAGTTACTAATAGTATTAGCAGTGGCTTTTTGTGTTATGTGGACCATTTGATGAAACAATAGGTGTGTAACACAGAACTGGGAAATAAGAATAGCCGAAATGAGACTCATATCTTTAGACTCTCAGTGCTAAGCAAATTTTGGAGTAATGATTGAAAAGTAGAGCCATGCATAATCTTTAACTTTTAAGTTTCATTTAGCATTTATGTCGGATAATTATATATGAGCTATGAGCAATGGAACGTTATCTTCATTACGGCAACACAGAAAAAAAATAGTGTCAGAAGTTTTGGCGGGAACACGAAAAAATTTGCACGAAGTAATGTATTAATTTTGAAAACGTATTATTTCAAGTATGTTATGGACCAATTAATGATTAAATACGCATTATAAAAAAAAATCTATTATTTTGCATTGTGCTCAATATGAGAGGTGATAATAACGATTGAAATAATTAATTTACCCTGGCATTATACATAATGTCTATTGCCTATTGGGCAGAGTTGTTTAGAAACACCTGACATTGATATACATATCAAGTGCAATGACAAGAATTAAAAAAAAACGGAGTTTTGGCGGGAACGTGGGAAGAGTCGTGTCGCTCCGTTGTATTTTTTTCCAAAACTAGTGTTTTGTCGAGTGTTTATGCATAAAAATGGTGGTGTTTTATTCATAAAGTGCCGAATTACAAGCGCGAGTGTGGGAAAATGATATAATGTGGTGAAACATGAGTTTTCGTGTTGCTTCCAAAACTCCATCGAAGCTTTATAGTAAAGTTGCCACTACTTTACTAAAGCATGACTGGCACGAACTGACACGAACTGGACTTGACTAAGACGACTTTGACGATAACCATAGTTAAGATACAGCAGAAATAACACTGAAGACGAGGCAGTATGGCTTTATATCTTTAGCCTGCCCGAAAGGGCTAATTAACGAAAAAAAAAAAAAAAATTAAAAAAAAACTATTTGTTTAGAGTTTTGACTTTTCAGGTTTTCACTTTTCATGTAGAATAAAATAAATTCAGTTTTTATATTCACACAACAGGAAAATTTGAACATTTTGGAGCTAGAAATTGTTTCGTGCTGTTGACGTTCTACAATCGCTTCATTATTTTGTTTACTCTAAAATTACCAATGGACAGGTAAACAATAAAGATCATAACAATGTTTTTACAGCTATCCCGCTCTGTCCTCCATATGTAGTAACGATTTTCCAGTTTTCCCTGATTTTCCGCAGGGATTTTCCTATCCTCATGACATGAACTACGACCATTCCAGATTACAAAAATAATGGAGAGCGCAAATTACATTAATAATATTGAGCGTCACTAGCGAAAAATCAACATTTTCCATTATTTCTTATCGTAAAAGAAATACAACTTTTCATCAAGATTGGTTTGGCTATTTCTTGAAATGATACAAAGTTAGCTTACTTTCATATAAAATTTAGAAAGATTTGTTAATAAATACGTTAATTGATTTGTGACCAAATAGGCATTGAAAAGTAATTCATATATCTTAGATAACACATAATTATATACTACAATAAAAACTAATTACCCAACCTATTTCTATTTAGGCTGCTATCAGTAGAAACAGTTCCCAAAATACTGGCTTTATTGCCTCTTTGTAAGGCAATACCTTATAAGGCAGTCTACTTTTGTGCAAATAGAGACCAACTCTTTGGTCACATGTCTCCGCAAGTAGACAACATGATAGTTCTTTGATAATTTTCTTTTCTTAAAGTTTAAACCCCAAAAAGCTCAGAGATACACTCACTGTCCAGGACTATTCATAAACAAGTTGCATATGTACAAATTATTATGTCTTACTAGGCCTTATAACTGGTCATTGCAATCTGAATAGTCATCTGTACAAGCTAGGAGCCACAGATAGTCCGCTTTGTCGTGGGTGAGGACAAAACTGTAGAGCATGTGCTGTGACATTGCAAAGCCACAGAAGTAACAAGAATCTTCAATAGATTGCATGAAGCAGCTTCCTCACTATGCACATCTAAATCACTGCAACAGACAGACTGCTTTTCAATATCATTAATAACTTAATATCATTTCACCCACTGGAGCTACTTTGGTAGCAGCCCAGAGCCTCACTCCGATACTTCAAGGAGCTGGGTTGGCTCAGGTAGACACTGGTAGGGGGAGATGCACAATACACCCCAAGCGGGATGTCAGTGCAGGACTTATCACCCCCATTCTGAATAAGAATGTACTATGTTGATGAACACAGTGTCGAAATTTAGTATCAACGGATACTACATTTCAATCTACACTAATATAATTGTTGGTAATTAACAAAATAAAATGTCACTGTCAGGAATAATGTAAAACGTCTGTGGCACAAAAGAATAATAAAGTTAGTTCGTTCCCAACCACAACGTGTTTCACTACAATAGGTTATGGGCTACATGTTTTCCAAGATTCATTATAAAGAGGTTGACAGAAAATCTATAATATCAATCTATTACGCTTACATACACTCGAGAATAAGATATGCTATTACTGTCTGGGGAAACAACAAACAAAATAAGAACCTTATAGGTGTGTTATTTTTTTAAGCTCAAGTACGCCTATCGCTGAGAATGTCAAGACGGTACAGCACCTAGCTAAAGGTGTATTGGAACTTTACGAGCCTCCATTAGCAACAATAAACACACATTTGAAAGAGTTGACGTAAGTTTTTCTAAATTTTTGAGATGAATCCAACTAATAATATAATTATAAAGAGGAAAGATTTGATTATTTGTTTGTATTGAATAGGCTCCGAAACTACTGGACCGATTTCAAAAATTCTTTCACCGTTGGGAAGCTACACTATCCCCGGGTAACATAGGCTACTTTTTATCCCGAAAACATGTGGCGGGTAACACCGCGAGTCGCAGAAATATCTTAGGACATTTCACACAGCGCCATCTATCTTCAAACTAAGCAAAATGTGTACTATGGGAACCAGATAACTAGTACAATACTTAATTTTTTTTTTATTCTTGACAGAATAGGTGTTTGAACACAGCTCACTTGATGTTAAGTGACAGTGTGGTCGAAGATGGTAAACACATCTAGCCTGGAATGGAACTGGCTCTCAAATGAGGCTGCCGGAACACACTGTTAGGATGCTTGACGGCAGATTTTCAACTTGAGGGGGTGGTAGCTATCCATCCGAAGACTAGTTCACCGGCAGCTCAAGCTCATTGTTGGGGGTTGAACCCGCGCCCTTAGGCATGCGAACCGACCGCGCTAACCACTCAGCCATAATCGCTACAAATTTTTTGTTGTTTTTTTTTATGTACAAAATAATGATATGAACGAGACGCTCTCCTGATGGTAAGAGATAACGCCTGTCCATGACCATTGCAGCGATACACAAAACTTTGAGCAACAAAACCAGTCCAGGACATCACTGCTTTGGTGCTCATCACTTTGAGACTTTCGATGGTTAGTCTCAACAGCCCAGTAATTTCGCTAGCTGCAGTACCCTTCAAACCGGAACACAGTAATGTTTACACTACTGCTTGGCGGCAGAATATCTGGTACTGCGGTGGTACCTACCTAGATGACCTCCTGCTAAGGAGATCTACCACCAAGTAAATATATAAACAATATATGCACGTCATAAAAATATTTGTTGTTATTATTTTTCAGGGAGAAGCAGGAAGCTGTACTAACCATGCTCACATCGGAGCGAAGGAAATTAGAAGATTTACAAAATGATGCCATGCTTGATGCTTTGGTAATGTATTCAGATTTTGCTGAGGCATCTTCACCCTTAATGATTGATTCATAGTAAAGATCAGTTGAATACATATTTAACAAAACAACACACTATTTATTTATTTTATTTCATTTATTTACATCATGTCACACAGCGGTAAGACCGCCTTTCCAATTCTTAACAGGAAGATCACTAACAATCTATTGAAGCTGCAACGACAGGACCTTCGTCTCATAGTAGGCCTCATAACCGGTCATTGCAACTTGAATAGTCACCTCTTTAAACTAGGAGCCACGGATAGTCCGCTATGTCGTGGCTGCTTGCAAGAGAATGAAACTGTAGAGCATGTGCTTTTGCATTGCAAAGCCACAGAAGGCACTAGAATTGCTACTAGGTTGCATGAAGCTGCTTCGCCATCATTCATGTCATCGTCGTTGAACTTTCCACCCAACTCACTGGAGCTACTATGCCAGCGGCCCAGAGCCTCGCTCCGATATTTCAAGGAGCTGGGTTGGCTCGGGTAGACGCTGGCAGGGGGAAATGCACAATACACCCTAAGCGGGACGTCAGTGCCGGACTCATCGCCCCCACTTCGAATAAGAATAAGAAGAATCATGTCACACCATCCTTCCTTTGACAGCCCCGTTGGCTCATTGGTAGTATGTCTGCCTCGAGAGCTGTAGGGCGTGGGTTCGATTCCCACTCAGGGCAAACATTTTGTGAATAAACACAATCATGTTTGTTCTGTGTCTGGGTGTTCTGTATTTATTATAAGTATGTATTTACAAAAAAAAAAAGTATTTATGTATTATATCAGTTATCTGACTTCCATCACACAAGCTCTGCTTAGTTTGGGGTCAGATGGCGCTGTGTGTATAGTCCCACTATATTTAGTCCCACGATATTTATCCTTACAGGGTTTCCCTAATTCGATGGTGCTAGTCAACATACATTTATTATAAAAATTAAAAAAGTCATAAAATTTAATTCGTAAGTCAAACAAAATTCATAAATTAAAACCTTAAAATTATTATGAAAAAAAAACGTGCGGTAACAACCGATCACTTTTTTTTTAAGAGTGACAAACCATGTATGTATTTGACCACAGCTCATCTGATGGATGGATGTTTGTTACTCTTTCACGCAAAAACTACTAAACGGATTTGTATGAAATTTTGGTATAAATATAGTATATTACGATACGTGTGACTTAAGTAGTCGATTATTGCACGGCGTGAAGTTAGCACCCGAGCGCAGCGAGGGTGCTAAACGCCGTGCAATAATGACAACTTAAGTCACGAGTATCGTATACTATTTTATAGCTGTGTGACATAAACCCGCACTTTACACACGCTTTTCCGTGCAAAAAAGGACTATTTAAGTCACGGAAAAGCGTGTGTAAAGTGCGGGTTTAGGTCACACTGTGCTATAAAGTAAATAAATATCGTAGGACTATACACACAGCGCCATCTGGCGCCAAACTAAGCAGGGCTTGTGTGATAAATAAATAATAAATAAATAAATATCATAGGACATTACACACAGCGCCATCTGACCCCAAACTAAGCAGAGCTTGTGCTATGGAAGACAGATAACTGATAGAATACTTACATACTTTTTTTTTTGTAAATACATACTTATAATACATACAGTACACCCAGACACAGTTATCTGACCCAGATAGAAGTCAGATAACTGATAGAATACATAAATACTTTTTTTTTCGTAAATACGTACTTATAATACATACATACGTAAGGAGGTAGCCGAGACCCTGGATTAACACATGCCTATGTGACTTTTTATCCCGAAAACATGTAGCGGGTAACACCGCGGGGCGCAGCTAGTTGCCTCTACTATAGACCCTAAGGAGCTCTCATAGAACTGTTTTTTTATCATAGTTGGCAGACATTGCAACAAATAAGGAGAAACTGACATCAATATCATCGACAATGATGAACTTACACAAGAAAGTTCAATCATTATCGGTAAGTGAACTCACTCACACACAAGTGTGACCTACTTCTCTGACCTTTCATTTCCACAGCATTAACCTTTTTTTTATGGTTGACAAGCTAGGTGTTTGACCACAGCTCGCCTGGTGTTAAGTGATGGGGTGGTTGAAGATGGTAAAGCACACCTAGCCTGGACTAGAACTGGTTCTCAAGTGAGGCTGTCGAAACACACCGTTAAATGGCGGCAGAGTTTCAACTTAAGGATGGTAGCTAGCCAGTTGAGTAGAAAAAAATAATTATCAAAATCGGAATATTGACCGGAAAACAAAACTCGATTAACAATATATATATAACCTATGTCACTCAGTGATAATGTAGCATTCTAATGATAAAAGAATTATTCAGATCGGTCCAGTAGTTTCGGAGCCTATTCAATACAAACAAACAAACAAACAAAAAATTTAAATCTTTCCTCTTTATAATTAGTGTAGATACAAAAAATATGCGCGTCAACTTGAGAACCTCCTCCGTTTTTTAGTCGATTAAAAATACCCTACCACCATGCGTGCATCTATTACTCTTGTTTAGGCAAGTGGTTACTGCAGAGAGAGAAGGATTTTAAGACTTGTGGTTATTTTAATTAGATTTTTGTTATTTCAATTAGATTTTTGTTATTTTAATTAGATTTTTAAAGGTTATGTCAAATTAGTTCTAGATATTAAGTAAGATTAGGTTTTTAATTAATAAGCTGTTGTCAAATTAGTTAAATTTAAGTCCTCATCACTGTTGTAACTGGAACGACTGTTAAGCGGAAATAAATTAAATATATACCTTGAATATTAATTTTGTTTAGTTTCTAGGTTGCATTAAAGAAAAATAATTATATTTTCTATTGGCAGGCAAGAGCAGCAAACATTGAGAAGGCAGCTAAAGTCAAAGCAAACGTAGGCAGGACTCCTAGCTAATATGTATCGCTAAATAGTATGAAGTGTAATTCCATATTACGTCTGTCTGTATATTTACTTCAGTGTATTTTTTATGTCCGTACGAAACCGGCAACTACTTAAATGCCTATATAATTTATAACATAATTATGCAAAATTATGAAAACATTCCTTTCAGTCATTAGTTATATATAATGTGTATCGCTTAATATTATGAAGTGAAATCGCATTTTACGTCTGTGTGTATGTTCGCTTTAGTGTATTTTTTATGTCCGTACGAAACCGGCAACTATATAAAATGCCTACATAATTTACTAGCGGGCCGTCGCGGCTTCGCACGGGAAAACAAAACTCGATTAATAGTTAATATAAATATAGCCTATGTTCATCACGGATAATGTAACATTCTAATGATGAAAGAATTATTCAGATCGGTCCAGTAGTTTCGGAGCCTATTCAATACAAACAATCAAACCTTTCCTCTTAATAATTAGTGTAGATGTAGATGACAACTGTAATAGTTAGACATAATATGATATTGCGGACTTATTTGAAGCTGTCAATTTTTGCTCTATAAAACGTCACTTTATTCTATTGTCAATAGTTTTCGCTGCGCAAGCTAAGTAAGGGGGGTTTCGGTAATTTTTTTACAGCTTGACTTACGTTATTGAAGTTTCCATACGGATCCCTATCTGTTTTTTTAAATAAAATATAGCCTGTCCATCACGGATAATGTAGCATTCTAATAATGAAAGAATTATTAAGATCGGTCCAGTAGTTTCGGAGTCTATTCAATACAAACAAACAAAAAAATCAAATCTTTCCTCTTTATAATTTGTATAGACTAGCGGACGCCTCGCGGTTCCACCCGCGTAGTTCCCGTTCCCGTAAGAATACAGGGATAAAAAGTAGCCCATGTCACCCGGGGATAGTGTAGCTTCCCAACGGTGAAAGAATTTTGAAAATCGGTTCAGTAGTTTCGGAGCTTAATCAATACAAACAAACGAACAAAAAATCAAATCTTTCCTCTTTATAATTAGTATAGATAACATTATTATGCAAAATTATGAAAACATTCCTTTCAGTGATAAGTTATATATATATAGAGTCTGTTAAAAATATACAAATACCGATATAATTACTTGTCCTGATTTATCAACGCAGAACCCAAAATACAAGGGCTGCAATCTTGACATTTTGGCACTTTGATACCTACCTTTTATTTAACATCCGCTAGGAAAGTATATCTGAACAAAGGATGAACGGTTGTCTGGTAGTCCGTCATAATCATAGAAGTGCGAAATTTCATATACCTGTCTCTTGTTAGAAATGGGTAAATGTAAGGTAATTCCTTGCACTTGGTGGTAGATCTCCTTAGCAGGAGGTCGTCTAGGTAGGTACCACCGTAGTACCAGATATTCTGCCGCTAAGCAGTAGTGTGTAAACATTACTGTGTTCCGGAGTGAAAGGTACTGCAGATACCGAAATTACTGGGCTATTGAGACTAACCATCGAAAGTCTCAAAGTAATGAGCGCCAAAGCAGCGATGCCCTGGACTTTGTTTTGTTACTCAAAGTTCTGTGTGTCGCTGCAATGGCCATGGACAGGAGTTATCTCTTACCATCAGGAGAGCGACTCGTTCGTCTCATTACTTTTACATAAAAAAAAATCCAATAAAGATAATTTATTGAATTCTATTGTTGCGTTAACGTAAGGAAACACAGTTTAAGTTTTTAATTTTATTCATTAAAAATACAATTACGTAAGTACCATTTAAAATAAATAAATAAACATATTTTTGCATTGATACAGTTTTTATAGACCTACGAACAGCAACGTGGATGCGCTGATATTGTGCGACAGAGATAGCTATATATAAATCAGGAGGAAGTAAAAAGGACAGACTAATAAGATCATAGTATGTCTCAACTTAATCCTATCAAATTATGTGTAGCTATCTCTGTCATACAATATAATTATGTAGATTACCGCAATGACATTTTATCCATTGACAAATTTGACATTTTAAATTTTTGCTGGTTGATGAAATTTGTTAAATGAAGCTTAAATTTACTGTCTATACTATAGACAATAAAGCTTAGATTTATTGTCTATATTATAGACAAATGCTATTATGTGAATGCTATAGAGTCTATAGCATTAAGCGTAGATTTATTGTCTATACTATAGACAATAAATCTATATCTATCTTAGATTTATTATCTATACTATAGACAATAAATCTATAACATTACCCACCAAAAATGTGATTTGGATTCTATAATACTTAAAATGTCGATAGCATTCGTCAAATTTGTCGATCGATAAAAATCGACAGATATATTATGTCTTATGTAAGATTTCTATTGTGAATGTTAAAAATAACATAGTAAGACCCAAAGCGAATCGCAGCGCGATAACGCTCAAATCGAATTTGAAACCTATATCGCGGGCATAAAGTTTAAATTCCCGAATCTAAAGGAAACGCGTCGTTTTAAAAGATTCTGTTTGAAATTATATTATATTTTAATACGGCTAATATTTCAACACTTTTTCTGCTATTCGAGTTGGGTCAAAAATAGTAGCAGGTCATTCATTCATTGAATAAACTGAGACTAATTCGCATTGTACGAGCCGCTTAGCTATATTTTTTAGCGAATTCATTTTGCAAAGAGTTTGTTTAGAATAAATGATCATATGAATAAATGTATGACCCTCTAATTGAATATGTACTTATTACTGTTGATTATTTATTTATTACTTATATGTGACTAATAATGTGCATTCCGTTATTACTATAAATATTTATTATGCAACTTATTAATAAAATAAAGATTATGGGATCTTAAAGACCTTACTTACACAATGATATTAATTAGGATTAGACAGGACTGTTACAGCAAATCAGCAGTATATGTTTTTCAACAGCTGACTTTTAATTCTTTACGATAGATTTTATAACCTCCTTCGAGCGCAGCATTGCAGTTATGTCTAATCCTATAAATTATAAGACTAAGAAAATGTGTAAAAAAAATAACTTGTCACAAAGCGGTCCCTAAATATAATAATAGACTTATTGGTTTTGTTTTAATAACTATGAGATATTCAATGTTGTTATTACTTAAATTTAAAGGCTCCACACACTGAAGCTATAAATATGTCCAATAATTTGATATTTTAATATCAACCAAAAATATTAATACCAGAGTTTCGGCGGAAAACTAAAAAAACGAAGTTGAAAGGTTATCTCCGTTAATAATCCTAACATTTTTTATCCCTTTTATAGGAGATTGCTTTTTGCGACAAGGTCCCCATAGTCCTGACTCAATATCTGGTATGCCCAAGATCTATGTTTTGTTTAAAATTACAAATATCTTATTGATAACACCAATGTTACAAGTCAAATTTTAGTAAAATCATTGTAAATATAGCGTATCATTAAAAAAAAGTTATAAAATACTGATTACATGTCAAAATTTCAAATAAAGTACATATTTTGATATAATTGATGTTTGATTGGTTTTTGTATGTTTCTGAATTTTGAAGTGCATAAAAGAAAAGATCTGTTTGTTGAACACTTTTATATAATTTTTTTTTTGTTGTGTAAAATTGGTAAAGCGGTGCCCTCTGACACAGCAATTCATGCCTAAAATAAGACGCCAACCTAAATTATAAACTTTAAACATTTTAAAGAAATAAAGCATTATTACCTGTCTATCATAGTTTCGATCATCGGTCAATGATTAAAAATAAAATTAGGACTCTTGTTGATTTAAGGTTTATATTGTTCTACACAAAGAAACAGAACAATAGACATCTTTTTTTTTTTATTAATTTATTCTGGCCATGGATGTTACACAACTCCTTCAGCCGGAAACGAATAGACATCTCTTCAGTGTGTGATGCCCCTAAAATGGGCCTAAGACTAGCTAAGTTTTCCTTAATTTATTTTATGTTATTAATTGTTAAAATTAGTATTAAATAGCAGTTAAACGTTATAAATACTGAACCTAAATAATTTAATATCCATGTTGCTAGATTTTTTTTTCTCGTGATTTTAATCTTTTTATCAATAAAAAAATATATTGGTGTTTTGAAAGTGTACTAGATTTTTTTTTCAATATTTATATTGTGTTTTCATTGTACTAGTAAAACGGTAAGTACTTAAAAATATGTGTGGGCTCTTAAATATCTTATGCAGAGATCTTAAACTAAGTACATGGTTTTCGTTTAAATCTACACATTGGGGATTTTGGTCAGCGCTTAAAATTATTACGTTGCTACTGCAAAATTCGTCAAAAAATCTTTTTTTTTACTGGAGTTGAAATTACCCCTGAATCTGTGGGGCGATTTTGTTAAAATAATAATATCCCATATTTTTAATGCAATTAAATCCTCGTTTAGCCACCAACTCGCCTGATGGTAAGCGATAATGTGGTCGAAGATGAATGTAGCCCTAGAAGATACATATTTACGCTGACCTTGAAAATACTTAGTACACAAATTAGTTTTAAAACATATTTTTTTTCAAACGCTAGAAGAGAGGGCGCCACTAAGAAGTTTTTGCACCGGATCAAAATAGTCTAAGATACGGGGCTGCCCGGATTGCAAATCTAATCACTGGTTTATCTACACTAATTAAAGATGAATAACAATCTATTATGAGGAACAAACTTTTAGATTTGCGCGAAATTACCAAAATTGTTTTCTGTAGGTACGTAATTTTTTTGAATAGCGTTCAAAAACTTGTGAAAACGTTTTTCCATAAATATTTTTATCCATTAATAAACCACTAAAAATCTTACAAGGTGTATACGACGGTGGATATGTACTAAGATCAATTTACTGATAACTTTGAAAACAGATTTGCATTGAATCAACTTTAACAAATTACTTGAACCAGGTGACGGCATCGCTAGGTTTTAGAACTGCAACCTTGACAGACTTACGTCAGCACGACAGTTTTTAAAGCAATCTTTCACTTGACAGTGATAAATGTTGAATCTTATGTGATAATTATAGCTATTGAGACTTTTTAATTTCACTGAGAAACAGATCTCCAGTTGAAACCAAATGCGCCTTTCACACTGGGGAGTGATATTAGCGCCAAACTCGAAAGAATGGCACCGACTCGAATAATTGTTCTCAAAAACGATTAGAATTTACTTTTAAACTAATTATTATAAATAAGGAGGTGACATTATACGCCATTCAGGCTGGAAAGTATTGTTAGCGCCACGTGACCCAACGCAAATCTTTAAAAAGAATAAGACAAAATAATGCTAGCTAACCAAAATCCCTAGTACTGTTTAGAAGAATTATCCCATGTTTTGTCTTCACCACCCTAGTGGTGACGCACAAGGGCGTAATCAGGTGTGTCCTATGCTATTTACGTTGGTAAGCCTCGCTGACTTCAGGTAGGACGGTTACAATGAAGTCCTCAATGCCGGACTCGTTGGAGCCGCGCAGGATGCGGAAGTAGCCGTTTTCACCCCATTCTGGACCCCAGCTGTTCGCCACGATCTGTAATACAAACCGTGCATATTAAATTTATCTAATAACTGGCCCTTACACTCCGATCAACTGAACGGACCAACTAATGGAACTAGATAGAGCCTTTTGTTGTGGTTTAAAAAATCATTTTCTTTCTTTTCTTGATTAAAGGAGCTGGTTGGCTCAGACGAAATAAAAGTCGCGGTTGTTCACAATATTTGTGATTGAGATTATTAAAATGGCTGGTCATAATAATTAGAATTGACTAACGATTAGCATTTTTACTTTTGTAATTTTTACACGCGTGTTTACTTAAATATGTTACCCAATTGAATTTTGATGATAAGCCAGGAATACTGGTAGACTTTTTATTGTTTCGAATTCACCTACAGTCCACGCTCACATATTATATAAAAGAAACCAAAGTTATTTACTTGGTAGGTACTTTTAGTTTTTTTTTTTACACAAGAAAAGAAACTTTATAATATAAACGTTTGAATCTTAGTTTGATGACAATGGCAACACAACCAAATTTAAAACTAATCAGAGTTGTGTAACATCCATGGCCAGAATAAATTATTAAAAAAAAAAAACATCAGAAATTCTGACTCTTAAATTTTATAAGTTAAAAGAAGTTAGGCATTTCAAGATCAGAACGTTGAAAAGCCTTCGTTCAGATAATCGTGAATCGTAGACTCGAAGAGCAATAAACATTTAAGCATATTGTAACTGTGTCAAAATTTATTCATAGCAAATATCCCAAGCGTCCCAACTTACCCAGTATTTCTCGCCGCGGTCTTCACCCCAGCCGACAACTCTGACGCTGTGCAGACCTGAGATCCGCTGGTCACCGGTTCGCAGATGCTTGTACACGCCATCACGGTAGTGGAAGAAGTCTTGGTACACCGTCATTATTGCTGGAAAGAGAAAGCACACATGAAGTTACAAATGGGCTTGAATGTTTTTATCACCAGTGGAATATTATAGGTGGTAAATCGTAGCGTAATCGATGTTCATATTTGAAGGTACCTACCACCTTTACCGTCAAACAGTATCATTTATAGCGGGGTGCTACTTAAAATGCAGCTACTGTAGTAAACAAAATAACAAATCACAGTTACGTTACTCAAATTTCTGAGTACCGGTGCAATGGTCATGGGCAGATGTTACATTATATTAGCATCAGAAGAGAGATTCGTTCGTCTCATAACTTTTTACTATAAAAAACCGTCCTGACAAAATGGCAGGTACTTTCTGAGAAACATGTCTTAAAAAAATAGCAAAGGAACAGAAGGAATCCATGCCATGAAAATCTTTTATCGACAATGTATTTATCATAGTAGATTTTTTTCTAGTCAGTGGTATGTGGTTGTAGCATGTTATTTTACTAGGCATATAAATGACCATCACGTGAAAAGAAACGCTTTAAAAAAATATTGAATTAGCAACAAGCAGTACTTATCTATCTAGTTGTCCAGGTTTTAGTAAAATGCTCCCATTAAGTAGGATTACGCCGTGTTCTTATGACCCGTATAATTTATTTGCCTAACCAGGCTCTGATTAAAGTATGTGAAGGCTACGATCTTAAAGATAACGTTTTATCTATTTAAAGAATGTGGACAAACATTCCATCACCTAGTTGCTTCAAGCAATTAGGTATCCTTACACTTCCATCAATTTATATAATGGAAGCATCTCTTTTGGTTCGAGCTGACGTGAAGGAGTATGCCACTCTTACCACCGCTAGACATAAGAACAAATTACGCAATGTGACGAGTAGAACCCAACTGTACAGTAGCAGTATATACAAATCTATAACAAATTACCAATGACGATTAAAGATTTAAACTCGCATTCTATGTTTAAAACTACATTAAAGAAGTTTCTCTTAGATAAGGTCTACTACTCAATACGTGATTTTTTAATTGACAAGAATGTTTAAATGTTAATAATAATAATAATTGGTAATAATTTGTGACAGTATATATTTTTCTAAAATTTGACATTGTGAATTTCTTTTTGACATTTATTTTATTATCTGTAAATTTATTTTTATTTTTGCACGCCTTGTGAAGGCTGAATATTGGGATGCTTTTATATTTTATTTTCGACCTGACTGTATCTATTTATGCAAATAAAACATTTAAATTTGAATTTGAAGGATCTGCTCTAACATACGGAACTCTAAATAAAATTAATATTATAAAGTCCTATGCAACGCGCTATTTTTCTTGAATGGATTGTTTACTGAAAGTGCCATGTCAGTTTTACTATGGAAATTGACGTGGTTTTGGCATATTTTTGTTTTGCTCTCGTTTTTAGCCACATACAGCGGTGTTCATCGTGGAGACAAAGCTGAGCTCGATACCGCTTCATCATTGCAAATTGAGAGACGCCTTCTCAACCACCTATTTGTCCAGATCAGATAAATTGCAGTCGGCCTTATGCTGAGTCGAGATTGGTTTGTGGCATGAAACTTATTTCTTCCTTGTTTTAAAAAAATATGTATGAGTTTTTTATTGAAATATGTTTTATGTTACAAATAAAGTATTGTCTATGTCATATCTTATTTGTTTCACTTTGCAGCGATTCAGAAAGTACGCGATCCGCCATTTTGGTCCTTTCTTCTCTAAGAAAACCGACTAGCGCGACTCTAGCATTCGATCTACTCTTTTACTGCAGTTTGGAATATAACATGTGTTTTTAAAATGGATTGTTTGACTGCTTAAAACATTCTCGTCTTACCTTGCAGCGGTCCAGAGAGCATAATATCTGCCATGATGGCACGTTCTCCTTTCAGTCTGCCGAGCGGCGACACTCTGTAGCGCTCGGTACGCTCCTTCACTGAGGGTTCGCAGCCATCGTCACGCAGCAACCTGTTCTTCTTGAAAGGACACCTGGTCTTCTCAGCCTTGTACGGGAAGCACTTTTCGTCTACCATGCTAAGGAACCAAAAAAACTTCATAAGATTAAGCACATCATACGATTCATCTAACGGTGTGTTTCGGCAGCTTCGCTTGAGAGCCAGTTCCATTCCAGGCTAGGTGTGCTTTACCATCTTCGACCACACCTTCACTTGACATCAGGTGAGCTGTGGTCAAACACCTAGCCTGTCAAAGATTTAAAAAAAAAACATGCACATTACGATTTAGTTTCCCTGTGCTGAAAGCCAACCTAGACAGGGTTACACGGAACGGTAGTAGATACTAAGCAGAAGGACCTCATTATACTCATCAATTTGTAAAGTTTTTGCTGCGGGACCGACACTGAAAACGAGAAAAAAAAATGTTCTATTCTAACTTTTCGTTGCTTTGATTTGATTTACATTTTGAAATATTTTTTTAAAATGAAAATCAAAATGTGTTTATTTGCTAAGTACAGGTGTCAAAATGTTGGTACATAATAAAACGTCGCTTAAACCATACTTAACCCAGTATTGGGTGTGCAAAAATTAAATAAAATTGTTACTATTAGAATGCAAGGTTTAATTGTCATAAACAAATTAATTTGTAAAACTTAGCGTACGTGTTTAGCATAAGTATTTACCTAACAAGTTATCCATAAGCTGTGTCGTTTTGTAGGCTAGGAAAACCTTTTGAAACTTAAGGCTAAACAAATTACTAGAATAATGAAAGTAGGTACTCAAAAAAAAATGTAAATTGAGGGTAGTCATAAAACAGTTGGTGACATACTACTAGGCTTATTCGTATATTTAATACTAGATACAGTTATAGATTTAAAAACAATACGATACTTTTTATTTATTATTTATTTTATTTTCGCAACCCACAGTAAAAGATGTGAACAATGACCTCCTTAAAGCTTACTACTACCGCGTGTTCTGCATAACCCCGTACATTTTTAGATGTATGTCTGAAGTGCAGTCAGTTATGCACGTTCCATTACAAAATGATTGGTTAAACATCCAAATAGAACAGGCAGCACGTGTCATCCGGGTTTCTAGATTTCATCCATTGAAGAGTTGGTGTCAGTGGTATGACGATGAGCACACTACCATGGCAGTGGGCAGAAACTAGAAACTAAGAGCCAAAGATTACGCTTGCTACTTGGCAAGCGTTAGGAAAGGCAATCTCCAGCAGTGGGCTAAAGTGGGCTGATGATTAAGATTTTATTTTATTCTTTAAAATGATGCAGAAAACTTTCTAGTCTAGGCGATGTATATTTAGTCCAGACTATTGATAGCACACATTTATAACTTGTCTATATCCAGTTTTCGAATTATTAGCACTTTCAACAGAGAAACGCAGTTATTTATAAAAATAATACCGGCAACCGTCTATGGGTATTTGACACAATCGCTTCGAGTTATTTTTTATGGTTGTCTGGCTAGCTGTTTGACCACAGCTCACCGGATGTTAAGTGACGGTGCGGTCGAATATGGAATGGAACTGGCTCTGTGAGGCTGCCGGTACACCGTTAGATTTTCAACTTGAGGGTGGTAGCTGGCCAGCCGAGTACTAGAAAGTACTCTACCACCATGCTTTGGTTTCCTCACGATGTTTTCCTTCACCGGAAGCTCAAGTTCATTGTTGGGGTTTCAATCCACGTCCTTCGGCATGCGAACCGACCGTGCTAACCAACTGACCTATCATCGCTACAAAAGTTGTCAAGATCAAGATCCGATATCTGGAGGTTGGGTATTTCTGTATCGCACAGCCTGCAGACAAAATCTACTAAAACATCATCCGCAAAAAGTATTTCGATTTCACATTTTTTGTGAAACTCTTTGCAGTCTGTTTCCCCCTAAAGGTACCTACAGTATTTGTAGGCGTCTTGAAATCAAAAATAGGTAGACAAGTTTGTAGTTGTTTAGGTAATGCGTGTTCCATCATAGACCACAGTAATGTACTTAACAACAGGCAAAGTACCGTTCGCGTGTCGCTTGGTCGTTTCTTACCCAAAGTTCCTGGCGAAGTTCCAGGCTCCGTCAATGTGACCTCCCTGGCAACCGCGTGAGAACCGGCTGATGCAGGACAGGAACAGCTGCGGGCTCAATTCCTGGTTCTCAGCTCCCTTCGACAGGATTGCGAATCTGGTGGAAAACAACTACCACTTTAGCATGTATTTTCTTAACTTAACAATAAGTCCCGCAGAGTTTATTAAGGAAAAAATAAATAATTATTTTCGTAGAAAAGCAGCGATGCCCCGTAATTTGTTTTGCTACTCAAAGTTCTGGGTATTGGTGCAATGATCATAGACATGTGTCATCTCATACCATCAGGAGAACGTATCGTTCATCTCATTACTTTTACATAAAAAACCACTAAAGAAACAAAAATTAATGATACAAAGACAAATTAGGGATAGTTACATAACAGTTTACGCATGATTTGTAAAGAGTTCCAACATTTCAAGCGGTCCAACGAAAGAGCCATTATCACTTTCGTGACGTAACTAGATGACACATATAAGTTAAATTCTTATCTAAGTTATACGTTTATAAATATTAGAAAAACTAAAAACTAATTATTTGTAAAATATGACTACATATCGTAAGAATAAGTAGAGTAGGTACTCTCATTACTATTGGGTTTTACACGAGACATTGTAAATATCCGGACTTTTTGGGATAAGAAAAATTGACTACGTACTGGTAAATTCCTATAGGTACTCAACTTCAAAACTTAAGTAGGTACAATTAGCTTCCTTATGATAAAATACAGTACGCGTAATTTTTTTATGGCCCCCGATGTTTGCTGTGGCAGCTGCGCAACACACTTATTTTAGTTGCGCACGCGTTTCCGACATATTCCTATATTCACAGAAACTATATTTACCAAGAAAATACATTTTTTTGTTCACATAAAAAATACGCAATGTAATAATAAGTGTAACTAGTGGCGACTGTTACTAAAAACAATTCCTACTGGCAGCGGCGGCCTTAGCTGTTGCAAGGTCCGGGGCGACAGATCATTGTTAGGCCCTTTTTCTTTGAGTCCGTTTTACTAAAAAATTTGTTCGAGTGCTCGAGTGGCCGTAACATGCTTGCACTAATAATGCAACCGTGCGTTCAGGGAGGTTTTTGTTATGTGAGGCGCGAGATCACATACATATATGGTAAAGACTTTTTTCTACGAGGACGCGAGGCTCCTGCAAGAGCCACCCCCTATGGCTGCCACTGCCTACTGGCAACCTTTTGATGAAGAGGATTCAGAGATTAATTTACTTTACTCTCAGAAATCAGTTAACTTTGAGTGTAATAAAGAAAAAAAATGTGACATCTAATTACTTGTGCAGTTTTTTGCCCTATAGTTTCCTTTGCAAAACTTGTCGTGTCATTGCCCTCAACCCTACACTTTTGTAACTCAAGAACTAGCTTCAACTTGAGACATGAGAACTTTTATTCTTGTTAGGTAACCTGAAACGAGCTAAAAATAACCAAGAACCCTCCACTCGTCTCGACTCTGCACTTGAGATGAAGGCCCTTGTTACGCTTTTGTGTTGTTGATAGGTATTCTTAGAGACGAGGACTTGAGGCTCGACCTGAGCTGGTATGGAAAGTTGACAGGATATTCTAAAGAATATTCCGACAGAATGAAATAGACATAGCGTCATCCTAATTTAATTACCAAACTTTTGGGTACTTCTCTACATAGTTAGTATAAAAAAAAGTCGTTTCCCGCCGTCTATACGCTTAGATCTTTTAAACTACGCAACGGATTTTAATGCGGTTTCCATCAATAGACAGAGTGGATTCAAGAGGTAGGTTAACATGTATAATTCATGCATGCACCACATTAGTATCGACATTGCACCCGTGGGAAACCGAGGCGATTTAAGACAGTTCGTAGTATCAAAACGGTAAAACCGAGCGCTACGAGTATTTGGCACACCAAACGCCGGCTATGGTTTAGCGCTCTATTCCGTTCTGTGCCACTAATGCCACCATTATCCCTATTTCGTCACATTTAGTAACTCATCTAAGGGATGTCTGTTAGATTGCTTTAGGCAATAAGAACAACTTTTGTGCCTACTCATAGTATTATGACATGTCACAGTGAAGCGAAATTACAGGGCTGTTGAGACTAACTATCGAAAGTCTCAAAATAATGAGCGCTAAAGCAGCGACACCCTGGAATCTGTTGCTCTGAGTTGTGGATACCGCTGCAACAGTCATAGGCAGCCCGTACACGTAGCGCGCGATCCGCGATCCGCGATCCGCGATCAATGATCGCGATCCAGACTGATCGTGTACGAAGCGGATTGACGGACTGATGCTCCGGATCGCATAATATCTAGAAATTTTGAAATCATAATCGCGGATCGCGGATCGCGGATCGTGATCATGATTGAACGTGTAAGGCGGCCCATAGACAAGCATTCAAAAAATTCAAATTATATTAATTGACATAAAAACGATTAATCAATTACATTTACGTCACAGAATTATAAAACAAAAATAAACCATATTCAAAATAAAATGTCAGGTTCAAATAAAATGCCAAAATACAAATAAAATGTCAAAACTAAATACAATGTCAAATTCAAATAAGTATTCTAATAAGTTCGTTCTTTTAAGAGACTCATAAGAGTTTTGGCGGTAACGCGGAAAGAGTCGTGTCACCCTGTTGCATTTTTTTCTAAAACTAGTGTTTTATCGAGTGTTTATGCATAAAAATGGTGGTGTTTTTCATAAAGTGCCGGATCACAAACGCGAGTGTGGGAAAATAATCAAATGCGGTGAAACATGACTTTGCGTGTTGCTTCCAAAACTCCATAGAAGCTTTATAGTAAAGTCACCACTACTTTACTAAAGCACGACTGGACTGTACTTGACCAAGACTGGACTTTGACTATAACTATAGCTGCGAGGCAACTTATTTAATTTTTAAAACTTGAAAATATGAAACACTTGACACTGGCAAATGCTCAAGATGCGACGCCAAAACTAAAGAAAGAAGAAGAACAGTCTCATAAAAAAATGTACACGACGTTTGACATTAGCTCCACTCACCTGTCAGAAGCGATGGCTGCGAGCGACATAGCCCAGTCGGATCCGCACCAACCCTGGTCCCTTACTGGGGTGATGTACTCTGGCCATTCCCTCCTCGCGTCGAAGCTGGCTCGATCCTCCATCTTGTCCATGTTGGCGGGGCTCATGGCGTTCATGCGTTTTGTTAGCTCATCCAGTGGAAGAGTTCCTGGAAAATTTACATTGTTAACTACAATTTCTGAAAATTTTCGAAAAAAAATTTTGTTTCTTTAGATATTTTGGGAGAAGCTATTAACAGTTGTTTGTTTGTTTTGTTTATTAACAATTTTGTTTATTATATCTGTTTTTGTTGCTGGTAATTTTGTTATGTTTATTTTGTTTGTCCGACAAGGGCTCACTGGTTGCGCTGGTCATACCACTTAGTATGACCAGTATTATGCTGAGGTGAGCCCCTATTTTGTAACTGTTTGGCAGCCCGTACACGTAGCGCGCGATCCGCGATCCGCGATCCGCGATCAATGATCGCCATCCAGACTGATCGTGTACGAAGCGGATTGACGGACTGATGCTCCGGATCGCATAATATCTAGAAATTTTGAAATCATGATCGCGGATCGCGGATCGCGGATCGTGATCATGATTGAACGTGTAAGGCGGCCCTTTGTCTCTGTTTGTTGTATTTGTATGTTCTGTGGTGTTACAAAATAAAAAAACATTTTCTTTCTTTATTTCAATCAGCGAAGGACATAATGAGCAAAATCATTGAATGGGTTTACTTCTTTTTATATGGTTGACAGGCTAAGTGTTTGACCACAGCTCACCTGATGTTAAATGACGATGTGGTCGAACATGGTAAGAACATCTAGCCTGGAATGGAACTTTTTAAGGAATACCTATATACCTATTTCTTGCAAATACCTTATGATCGGAAATCTAATATTAGGTAAGTTGGCAACTGCACCAATTTGAACTCTAGCCCCACTAACCCAAGTATCACACTGTCAGTGAGAGGAAACCATCACGAATCCTGATACTTTCACTTCAAGAACTACTTAAACTTTAAACGACTAACTTATGTATAGACTTCGACGAGGGAGCCGCCATCGTAGTTTCTAAGCAAAACTACAAGCCGCCCAATAAAAATATGTAGTTCCGCAATGCAGACACTGTCACAGATAAATTAGTCTAAACCTATCTCTATATCTCCTTTCACCATTGTCTAAAATACCACAATACGGTACAAGTCAGTTTTAGAGTACCTACCTAGATCGATCTAGATTTCTAGGTCGCTCAAAAAAAGTTAAAAACTGCAAATGAACTTGCAATTTCAGTATTAATCTTACGTATATTTCTAGTAATCATACGTATCCTTCTTTACTTTCAATGAGTGATCACTAACTGACGTAAAGCGTCACTCCACTGAGTTACGGGCGTCCTACACCATTTTTGCCGATTCGCGATCTCTAATTTAGAAACCGATTATCAGTTCTACGATAGATATTATGTCAAAATTTTGATAGAGTTGATTTTAAAATCTGCTTTGCATTTAAATATAGGCTAATATTTTTTACACATTTTGCTTATAATTTCATTTTGCAAATGAACGTTTTGTATACAGCTGATTTGAATTTTTGCGGTGAAACGCAAGCTAATATGGAATTTAAAAAAAAACCTTATGAATTTGGTAAGACATAAAGCGAAAGGTTTTTTCTATGTTGCACAAAATTCAATATTAATTATTTTAAGATTGTCAAGTAGGTATTACAAAATAGAAATAATGATTAACACTGACAGTAAGATTAATAGCACATCAAATCAAAGTGTTTTTAAGTAAAACTTAAAACCTATAGTAGGTATACTAAACTAACTTAAATTTAAATTGATTAAAGTAGCTTAATATAAAAATATTTACTCGCTTTGTGTGACTAAGACTTGATTTATCATAATACATTTGAAACATTATGATAAAAATATTTATCGAAATACTCGACATTGGCAAACGCACAAAGTGCGATGGCAAAAAGGAAAAAAAAACAGACATACGCGAAACGCGAATTCATTCCATAGAGATTTTATACTATTTAGTGATGACACATAAATAGATATTAATCTACACTAATATTGTAAAGAGGAAAGATTTGTGTCTTTGGATGTTTGTAACGAATAAACTCAAAAACTGCTGGACCGATTTCAGAAATTCTTTCACCATTAGAATGCTACATTCTCCTCGAGTCAACATCCCACAATCCCACTAATATTATAAATGTTAAAGTTTGGATGGTTGGATAGATACGCAAAAACAAAAAAATTTGGATGAAATTCGGTATGGAGGTTGCGGAGACCCTGGATTAGAACATAGGCTACTTTTGATCCCGAAAACATCAGCTAGTAGGCTATATTTATTAGAGACAAGAATTTAATTAAAAAATAAATGTTTTTTTTTTTTTATTGTAGATAGGCTTGCGTTTGACTGCCATCCCGCCTGATGTTAAGCGAAGATGCGGTCTACGGTGGAGCACGCTCGCCTAGAAGAAACCGATTCACTCGCGACTTGAACGTACCCAGACTATATTCATTGTGCACCCGTGCGAAGCCGGGGTGGGAATATTTTAAGCGTGGACACGTTTTGCCTTCCCACCCACAACAATATTATAAATTCATCACTTGTACGATTGTTGTAAGTGTCCGTTCAAGGATCTGGCACACTTATAACTACCAGCACATGTAGAGTCGGCCAAACGATAGAACTAAAATAATCTATGCAGTTCTTCCATTTTAACTTAGCTTATACAATAGTAGCTCCCTCATTCGACTATTCAGATACGTTGGTTTCACTGTAACTGATCTATTATGTATCTACAAAGGTCGGTGCTTGGGCGTGATCTATAAGGATGCTATGTTTATTTGCGTATGGTAATACTAGCCACGAAAGATAAGTAAATTGCACGAAGTGTATTTTGACTGGCCTGGCTTTGCTTCGTAAGCTAATAGTAGGTTCAATTTTCACACAGGAAAAAACATTTATGTGACAAAGATAGAGTATGTATGAGTAGAGTTTAGACAGAGAGATTAGACAGCCCCGTTTGCTCATTGGTAGTATATCTGCCTTGAGAGCTGCAGGGCGTGGGTTCGATTCGCACTCAGAGCAAACATTTTGTGAATAAACAAATGTTTGTTCTGTGTCTGGGTGTTCTGTATGTATTTACGAAAAAAAAAAGTATTTATGTATTCTACCAGTTATCTGACTTCCATCACACAAGCTCTGCTTAGTTCGAGGCCAGATGGCGCTGTGTGTATAGTCCTACGATTTTTTAAAAAAAAGTTTGGCGGGCTTATGCACACCAAAAATAGAAACAGAAAACAAAACAAAACTTTTCTTTTTACTTTTTTTTGTTTTCTTTAATTTGGTTTGATTTATAGTACAATTATATACACACATATATATAAAATATCATCGATGTATAATTTTTTTTTGTTGTTTTTTAAAGAACCGCTCAATAGATTTTGATTAAATTTATATGGGATCACCTCTGAAGTGTGATCTACCAAGAAAAAAAGAGTCATCAAATTGGCGGGCATGTCGCGTAACATACATACAAAGAGAGTATAATAAAATTTCTCATTTTGAGAAGGATCATGCCATAGTCCACCAAGCTAGCCAAGTGTGGGTTGGCAGACTTCGTCTATTCAGCGGTTTTTTTAAAACCAACAAAAATCTAAAAATTGATCGATGACACTTTCGTTTGCTTCGAAACCTCGCTGTTTCATTGGAGCAGTGCGTTTAGTTGGTCATGGAGTCGATCTCTTTAATTGTAAATTTGTATATTATTTTATAAGGCTAAAAGAAAAGAAGAAGAATACTATGATATCTATTTACACACCCAGTTTGTAAATGACTCCATCCTTGAGCTTTCTGTTCTGGAATTGCGGGTAGCTGTACGCGCGCCACCCGGCTCTTTGGCTGTTGACGTTGGACGCCACGTTGTCGCTGACCATGCACTCATCCGTGCTGCAAGTCCAGCTCGTTGTGTTCATTGCGTCAAGCTTGCATACGCTGTTGAACAAATATTTATTATTAAAAAAAGTTGTAGATGCATAGTGTTGCGCAGAATTTCAATTGATATATGGGAACACACCCAAACAATAGTTATTTGTTATACAAGAGTGCAAAATTGCTTTTTAACCGCGTGCTCAATTTTGATGACAAAGCAAGCGAAGGATTCTGAAATTGATTCATAAATTAGAATCCTGAGCGTTCGCGAGGGAATCAAAAGAGCACGCGGTGAAAAATCTTTGCACTCGAGTGCAACATGTAAGTTTTCATCTCACATCAGCGAGGAAATGACTAAATGCAAAAAAATCTTTTACAATCACAAGATACTTTTATTCCAGTTTAGGTATTAACTACTTACATTAACATAATACTATATTTGCTTTGCGCGCGCAATTTTCTTTTCACGTCATATTGTTTGCTCATTTAGTGGTTTGATTGATATATCTGCTTTTTTTTTATTATACACTCCGCAGACACTGGGGTCCGTGACCTTTGTCAACTTTAGCTGCATTTTTTTTTTTTTTTACAATTTTACATTACAAAAAGAGGAAAGTTACGTTAGTAATCTTAATCTAAGGTTAAAGTAGGTACTAGATTGTGTGTATACCGCGAGCAGACCAGCGACCCGCAAGCAGCACCCGATCACGAGTATGACGCTATATCTGCTTTAAGAGCGTAGACGTGGGTTAGATTCCCGCCCAGGAAACATATTATGTGAATGTTTATTTATGTGACGATAAATAATTTTTATATGTATGGGTGTAATGTAATATAAGTATATAATGCAATACATGAATCCTGCATCGGCGAGTATCCTTGATTTTTGTTCCGGACACATCCTATCATCAAGTGATAGGTCTTCTATGTAATCCTGTACCTACTTTAAATTTATTTATTTATTACTGAGGAAAAAACGGGTACACCCAATAACAATTACTTCACAATTATTCATAATATCAAATTTAAAAACTTATGGTAGTATGCTAATTAATTTGAATTTCATAATTTATACAAATAAAAAAATTCAAAAAAAAATATAAAATGTCAAAAATAATAATAATAAAAAGGATAGATAGATATAACTCTTTATTGTGCACATCATAAATAGAAAAGAGTACAGAGAACAAAAAACCTTATTAACTAGTGCCACAAGTGGCGGCCTTATCGCTAACAGCGATCTCTTCCAGGCAACCAAGAAAGGAAAAACACGATAGAAAACATAAGAAACAGACGGGAGATGTAACACTAATAAGAAAAAAATAAAATGATGTCAAAATTTAAAAGTGTTAACGCAATAATAAAATTTATAATAATAATTAATTGAACAAAAATGCAGATAATTTTGTAGCGATGATAGCTCAGTGGTTAGCGCGGTAGGTTCGCATGCCGAAGGGCGTGGGTTTAAACCCCCAACAATGAGCTTGAGCTGCCGGTGAAGGAAAACATCGTGAGGAAACCATAGCATGGTGGTACGGTACTTTCTAGTACTCGGCTGGCTAGCTACCCTCAAGTTGAAAATCTGCCGCCAAGCATCTAACGGTGTGTTCCGGCAGCCTCACTTGAGAGCCAGTTCCATTCCAGGCTAGGTGTGCTTTACCATCTTCGACCACACCGTCACTTAACATCAGGTGAGCTGTGGTCAAACACCTAGCCTGTCAACCATAAAAAAAAAAGATAAACAATAACCAATAGTCAATATAACATACATACTTAATTAAAATAAAAAAAACTCAATAATCGTCAACATTCGTCAGAGGAGCTGTCAGTTCTTCTACACCTGTCACATTGGTCAGTTAAACTTTCACAGTAAGTCAAAAAGTTAATCATTAAAGTTCTAAATGTAAACTAGTAATTCAGGTCTTTGTAGGCTATAATTATACGATGACATCAGTTGGATGGAGATGCCAGGCTTTATTAAGCGTGAGTTAAAATAATTAGGAGCACTATGTCATTTCCAAATGGAAGTTTATAATACTTTGTAGGTAGTTGATAGTAAAGTTCAAATGAAACTTAAGTAGGTGGTCACACAAGCGAGTCACTCTTACTTGTAATCCATTGCATGGTAAACGCCGCCCTTCTCTCACCCATAAAATATGTCTAATTTTAACATAAGCAAGAAGTGATTAACAATCCTATGATGTATACATTATGTTAATAAAATCCATAAAAGTAGATTAGCGATAAAGCTCAAATCAATTCTTAATTTGGCCACAGTATAAATAAAACCTTCAGAGTGATGTAATCGGTTAATTTATGCTAAATTAATTATTATGTCATTTTTAAGTAGTCAAAACATAAATCAATTCAATCAATATATTTTTAAAGGATAACGGGGATATAAAAACGACTTAATTACTTCTTTTTTTTCGTGTATTTTAATTTTTCGTTTTTTGTGCTAAATTTTAACTTCTGTAATAATCGCTCGTGTAGTAAATACACGCTTGGTTCTAACAAATTGCTAAAATTTTAGAAACTTCCGACCAGAGTGTTAAGACAAAGTAACATACGATATATTCTATAACGCTAATAGAACCTAAAATAGAACTAAAAGCTAATAGAACGCTAATGGCACCTTACGGTGTGTTCCGGCAGCCTCACTTGAGAATCAATTCCATTCCAGGCAACTTACCATCCTCGACCACACCGTCACTTAACGTCAGGTGAGATGATTTATGACTAAGACAACTACAACGATAAAAAAATGAAAAAGTACAATAATTTACGGATTTGACATAAGCTGTCTACGTGACATATCGATAGCGTATGTCAAACCCGTACATTTTTAATTTTCTATTTGCGCTATCATTAATCGAATGTTACTTTGGCCAGGCACTCTGATGTCAATTTTTTTTTAATTCGAAATAGTATTATGTGTGCCAGATTGTAGAGCGAATTGTGAAAATTATGTAAAAGTAATGAGACGATCGAGGCGCTCTCCTGATATTAAGAGATAACGCCTGTCCATGACCATTGCAGCGATACACAGAACTTTGAGTAACAAAACAACGTCCAGGGCATCGCTGCTTTGGCACTCATTACTTTGAGACTAGATGGTTAGTCTCAACAGCCCAGTAATTTCGCTAGCTGCAGTACCTACCCTTCAAACCGGAACACGGTAATGTTTGCACACTACTGCTTGGCGGTAGAATATCTGGTACTGCGATGGTACCTACCTAGACGACCTCCTGCTAAGGAAATCTACCACCAAGTAAACTATAGTTCGAAGCACACCTGACATTAAGCAGTAATACGGTCTATGATGGAACATTGTTACTAACAATAAACTTGCTAAATCTAAAAAAACATATATATGTCTCTGTTATCAGTGGCGGCCTTAGGGGGTGGTAAGCAGGGCAACCGCCGTCGCTCTTGCAGGGGCTTCGCGTCCTCGTGAAAAAAGTCTTTACCATATATGTATGTGTATCTCGCGCCTCGCATTAACAAACCCCCCCTGAACGCACGGTTTTATTATTACTGCAAGCATGTTACGGCCACTCGAGCACTCGAACTAATTTTTTAGTAAAACGGACTCAAAGAAAAAGGGCCTTACAATGATCTGTCGCCCCGGACCTCGCAACAGCTAAGGCCGCCGCTGTCTGTTATATTACTCGGTCTATACATCTAATAAATTGCAAGCATCACTTCAATGTACACACAAAGTGATTTCATTATAACTGTGTCACCATATGCAGTCAATCCCCAACCAATTGTCGGACGCAATCAATCATCACACAATAAGTAAAGTACTTAACAGTGTACAGAACTTTACAGAAGGAACCTTGCCTACTCTTACGACCGTCACCTGAAATTGAAACTTAATGCGTGTAACTAGAGTTCAAATTCGTTCGGGCATTGATGTCTCGGCCTATTTAGGGTTGCACGACGATTTAGATAAGAAAAAAAAACCTAATATATTGGATATTTCATCGTCATCAAGCCCCAAATAAAACAAAGCTTGTACAATGAAAACCAATTAACTGTTATAGTAAGTACTGATTTTTTAGGAAAAAAACATATTTAATCTATCTATCTGGTGTTATTTATACGTCAAATCAATTATAATTACAAGTATATTAATTCATTACAATTAAACATTAATAACATATAACTGAAAAAAACCTAAATACGAAAATAAACCACGTGTTTGGTGCAAGGGAGGCCAGTGTTATGGCCTTGTTATGCTGGATAGCAATCACAATCATATAACAGTCATAAATAACTACTATTGTTACAGGCAAGTCAATATAATTGCATTCCAGGCTAGGTGTGCTTTACCATCTTCGGCCACACCTTCACTTGACATCAGGTGAGCTGTGGTCAAACAACTAGCCTGTCAACCATTAAAAAAAAATAACAATAAAGCGTCTTAAAATTGAATTTCAGCTAAGTTATCAAACCAATAATATTTGCACTACAGGAAATTGAAAATAAGTAGCTGGTAATCTTCATATACAAAAATGAGGTTTTTGAGACATTGGCATAATTACATTCATCAATTTGCTATACGAAGGTTTTCGGGGGCAAAAATTAATATAGTTTTAGTAGATAAATTAAACTAACTCCACATCCATTTAGTCGCCTAATGCAACAAATCCGCACCAGATACAGCGCAGCTTGGAAGCCGAGTGACAACCTTATACCATATTCCTCACGGTGAGGAATGGTGGCCGTGAGCACCTAAGCTGTGTAGTTCTCTCCCCTCTGTCAATACTGAGCATGATTATCTGCAGTACAATAGTGATTGACGTTCATGATGTCATGCAATCAAGTTAGGTCGTTGTCAAGTCATACCTTGAATGGGGTGACATAAGCCTGCGGACAATAAGAGCCAACGGCTAAGTTGTTGTCAAAATGTAAACAAACAAAAATGTTTACGATAAGT
Organism: Biston betularia; assembly: GCA_905404145.2. Lineage (NCBI taxonomy): Eukaryota > Metazoa > Arthropoda > Insecta > Lepidoptera > Geometridae > Biston > Biston betularia. Next base: position 2,075,482 of record FR989884.1, read on the forward strand.
TTATCGATACTTTGTATCGCATCACTATATTTACACGAATTTATTTCCGGTGCTACAAAATCGGTAAAAAACAAATATTTAAAAATGCTCAGACGCGATTGAGAAAATTTATGTAATTCGTTTTTTAATATAATATTAATGAGAAGAACGAGATGCTCTCTTGGTGGTAAGAAGTAATGCATGTCCATGACCATTACAGCGATATATAGAACTTAAAGTAACAAACAGGACCATTGCTGCTTTGGCGCTCATTACTCTGAGACTTTTAACGGTCAGGCTCAACAGCCCTGTAACTTCCTACTTAACTACCTGCGTTATTTTTAGAATCGGAATAGCCCAATTTATCGATTTTACATTGTTTTGGTTGTAAAACGATAAAGCAAAATTTTGGCTGTAAGCTCTCGTACTATTATGCTGCCTTGACTTAAAAAAAGCAAATACAATATGGCGTAGAAAATTGAAACATCTAAGCGCCTCATCTCGGTGTTATACACATTGTTTATGATTCACCTACCAGTTAGATTTTAAGATTTACCTACTAGTTAGTTTGGCATCAATTCAAATCATTTATTTTAGACTTTCATCATCATCATAAACATCCACAGGCTTCTTTATCCCACTGCTGGGTATAGGCATCTCTCTTTTCACGCCATCTGCCTCGGTCCTGTGCCAATCTGGTCCAGGTTCGACACGCGACGGTGACAATATCGTCGACCTATCTTACTGCTGGACGACCGACGCTCCGCTTCCCTTGCCTAGGCCACCACTCTGTTGCAACCTTACTCCACCTGTCATCACTTCGCCTAGCAACGTGTCCTTATATGTCTATAATATATGAAGAACAAAAAACATTAAGAAAATTATTTAAAAAAACTGTTTATGGCTTCAAATCCTGAATAAACAGGTTATCTCGATAAACGCGCTCCATTCTAGACCACAATATTGCATCAGGCAGGATGTAGTCAAACGCGATCCTATTAAAATTAAAAAAAAAACTGTGGCAGTTACAAATAAAAAAAAACACAAAATTCTATTGTATTCGCAACCGTGTTTTTCTTCACATCGTGCGTAATGTTTATTTACATAAGCCACGAAAATGGAAATCGTTGTTTAAATTATTCATTAATTTCCTTTAAAAAAATGGTGACATCACTTTTCCGAAACGAATGAAAAAAATTGAAGGACATAAAGGCAGGTAGAGCATTTATTATTCAGTACGAATATTGCTCGTAAAATATGACATTATAGGGCCTATTTAGATATACACCGACGTTCGCTTATCCAAACCTACGGTTCTTTGACTTTTGTTTCTTGAGCTTTGTATACTAATCACTAGCTGACAATATGGACAATGAGGCTGATCTGAATAAAGCTAGTAGCAAAAAATACTTGCGGGATTCCTATTTACTTAGGTCAAAAGCTAAGCATTGCCATCCAGCGTGGCAATGCTGCCAGCATTCTGGCCACATATCTCTCCTCTGACAGACTTTTAGATTAAGTTTTTTTTGTTTAAATTTTGTAAATAGTAAGGATGTAGTTTTGTAATATTTTATTGATAACACCAAAGTGACAGGTCATTTTCCCATTCATATTTAATAACATTGAAAAGATCTAAATTATAACAAATATATAAATATCAATATAACAATATGTCAAATATAAAATATGTCAAAATGTCACGTGGTTAGCTTTGTTTCCTTTAGCATGCTTACTATTTCACGACCACACCATCAGGTTATCATGGGCTGTGAAAGAAGCCTGCCACCTATAAAAACTTAGATAAAAAATAGGGCTCTATTCTCTATATCAAAGGGCCTAAACAAAATGACATTCGATTAGCAATAATGCAAATAGAAAAACCCAAAATGTACGGGATTGGCATAAGATGTCGATATGTCACGTGGTTAGCTTATGTCAATCCCGTACAATCGAATGTTTTTTTCCTTTGGGTTTGGCGTCGCGTTTTAGCATTTGCCAGTGGCAAGTAGTTATATATTTTCAAGTTTCAAAAGTTAAATAAGTGTCATCGTAGCTAGTTTTAGTCAAAGTCCAGTCTTAGTCAAGTCCAGTTCGTGTCAGTCAAGTCCAGTCATGCTTTAGTAAAGTAGGGGCGACTTTACTTCGCTTCGATGGAGTTTTGGAAGCAACACGAAAAGTCATGTTTCACCACATTATATCATTTTCCCACACTCGTGCTTGTAATTCGGCACTTTATGAATAAAACACCACCATTTTTATGCATAAACACTCGACAAAACACCAGTTTTGGAAAAAAATACAACGGAGCGACACGACTCTTCCCGCGTTCCCGCCAAAAACTCCAATCGAATGTTATTTTGTCTAGACCTTGGATATAGACAAAAGAACTTTGAGCACAGCTTTTCTGATTTGAAATAATAAAGTGGTAGAAAATTAGTAAGCATATGTACAAAGGGAAATATAGGAACAAATATGTACCATTTATTAATCAGTAGTTACCAGACATAGTGAATATTACAATTCTAGTAGGTAGTACATAATAATCTGCTGTAGTGAGCATAAAATATCAAGGGATTCCGCCATCTATTAACCTTTGACATTCTACGCTAGAGACAGCAACAACAATGGATATCGCGCATAGCTGAATAGGTCCTAATCCTTTATTCTTGTTAAATTCACTTCTTTGATTACCGGTATTTACTGATTGATTTTTAACGGTTTTTAACGGCCTAGGATTTAAACCTTGTCAAATATATCAGTGATCTATGACATTTAGGTGTCACGTAGTGTCGGTGCATTGAAAACGAAGCTACAGCAGTCTAGTTTTGAGTACGTCTAGCTGTCAATATGGAGGTCCTGGGTTCAAGACCCACACAGTATACACAAACACATACACAGTATACACATGTGACTTTTACAAAGTTACTTGCGTTTCGTTGCTAGATTTAAACGGTTTATGAAAACACCGTAAGGAAATGATGTCTATCAGGTTGCTAACCCGCACTTAACCAGCGTTGTGGAGTCGTGGGCTTACCTTTATCACAATAAGAAGAGAAGTTGGACAGTTTATAAAATATTATATAAATTTACAATTAAAAAAAACGAAAATTATATCCAAATCCTTCAAGCCATAACAGCGTGAAGTGATAAACATACACACATTACTTGGTGGTAGATCTCCTTAGCAGGAGGTGGTCTAGGTAGGTACCACCGCAGTACCAGTTATTCTGCCGCTAAGCAGTAGTGTGTAAACATTACTGTGTTCCGGTTTGAAGGGTACTGTAGCTAGCGAAATTACTGGGCGGTTGAGACTAAACATCGAAAGTCTCAAAGCAATGAGCGCTATAGCTTCGTTTTGTTACTCAAAGTTCTGTGTCTCGCTGCAATGGTCATGGATAGGCGTTCCTCTTACCACCAGGAGAGCGTCTCGTTCGTCTCATTACTTTTCACATAAAAAAAACATGGATACTCAAGAAGATACGTTTTCATAAGTAAGAAGAAACTAAGAAACAAATTTTTTTTAATCCGAATTCTGACTAAATCAAACCGGTTTTTTAAGTTCATGAACTCTGAACTCGAGAGTATGTTAGCACAAACTAATTTGTTTGCAAATCGTCTAGGCATGTCTGGCATGTGCGTTGCAAATAAACTTATAAAAATGTCAAATACTCGGCAATTTAATGATTTTTTCTGAAATACCCGGATTTATTTGAATAGCCGCATTGCTCAGAGTTAATTCAGAGCGTTCGTTCATGTTTGATGATACGAGTATTTCTCAATTAGAATATTCTTTTGCAGATTCGTGGCGGCTCGCATCCAGCGCGATCCTGCGGTCTTTGTTAGGTCGTCTGTCCACCTTGTGGGCGGACGTCCTAAGCTGCGCTCCGGTCCGTGGTATCTACACCAGAACTTTGTTGCCCCATAGGCCATCAGTTCTGCATGCTATGTACCCTACTTACGGCCACGTAAATATGCTTATCCTTTGAGCAATGTCGGTAGCTATTTCCTCTACGGATCTCCTCATTTCTGATTCGATCTCATTGCAAAACCTTGAGCATAGCTCTCTCCATAGCTTGTTGCTACTTTGAGCTTACTAATTTAATAACGTTATATATACAACACATACTTACGTTACATACGCTATAGTTATATATACATACGGTAATGTTTTTAACGTTATTTTGTTATGTAAAAGTAATGAGACGAACTAGATATAAAAAGAGTAATAAAGACAAGAGCGACACGACTCTTCCCGCGTTCCCGCCAAAACTCCATGTAAAGTTAAATAACTGACATGTATATTGTAATTTTTTTTTAAGACCGCTAATTTTGACTCTTTATTTTATATGTAATGTAATATTTTTATCTACGAATATTCATAATCTAAAACTAAAACATTAAATTTATACAAATAAATATTCAAGTTCGTGATCATTTTAACCCGGAAAATACGCTGATAGCGCGCTAGCAGCGACAGAATAGCCCTTTATATTCTTATCTATTTCTAACACCTGGCCACAATATCTCGTGTCTAAAAAAGAAAAGTGCAACCAAGACGAATTGGCGCGTCAGCCAAACGTCACTGTCGCTTTCCGTAGTGATGGGCAACTCAAGGTTAATTTATCGATAGTGATATTTTATGCGAAAAATGGTATATGCAAAAGTAGGCCTTAGACAGTGATTGATCAGGGTGATAGATTAACAAAATTATAATTAAATTTTCGAAGAAAGAGCAGCAATAAACGTCGTATGTTTAGAATGCTTGTTCGATTTTGACAACTATATTTTAATTTATTTAACAATTTACACTAATATTTTAACGAGGAAAGATTTGTATTTTTTGGATTTTTGTATGTTTGAATAAACTCAAATACTACTGGACCGATTTCAAAAATTCTTTCACCAATATAATGCTACATTATCCCTGAGTAACATAGGCTTTATTACTGGAATGTAAATTAAATAAATGCCCACCCGCGCTAAGCCCGGACGGACCGTTAATCTATGCTATTAGAAAGAGGATAGATTTGATTGTTTGTTTGTTTGTATTGAATAGGTTCTGAAACTACTGGACCGTTTTCAAAAATTCTTTCACTGTCGAAATTTACACTGGCAACGTATTTGTGGTACCCCTGGTATTGCAGATATCTATAGGCGACGGTGATTGCTTAACATCAGGCAACCCGTCAGCTTGATTGCCACATGTGGCATAAAAAAAAAAAAAAAAACACTCCCGGGTGACATAGACTACTTTTTATCCCTGTATTCCTACGGGAACGGGAACTACTCGGATGAAACCGCGAGGCGTACGTTAGTGTGTTAGATTTAATTTTTTTAAAGAGACTAGGTTTAATTTTTTTAATAGGCCGGGCTCAAAGATTCATTGGGTAATTGCAACTTGAGAGTTTGACATGAGTATTAGACGCTGGCTGCAGAAAGTGCAATGCCAAAAAATAGCGTAAAAACTTTTCTTTTACGACTAACAATTTCACGTACGTGTAATTCGATACTTTATGAATAAACCTCCTTGTGGTATACCTTTTAAACATAAACACTTAAAAACACGAGTTTAGAATTTGAATTAACATAGTGACATGTTTTTTACGCGTTTTCCACTAGAATTCCAAGCCTATATTTATAGAGTTCTATAAATAAAAAGATTTATTTAGAATTACATAAATATGTATTCCTTCACACAGTCATGTATGAACGTTGTTGCACACAATATAATTGTATATAATCCCACTTAATATTATAAATGTGAAAGTTTGGATGGATGGATGTATGTTTGTTACTCTTTCACGTAAAAACTTCTGAACGGAGTTGGATGAAATTTGGTATAGAGGTAGCTGAGACCCTGGATTAACACATAGACTTTTTATCATTTTCTCACACTCGCTCTTGAAATCCGGCACTTTATAAATAAAACACCACCATTTTTATGCATAAACACTCGAAAAAACACTAGTTTTTTTTAACATCAGGTGAGCTGTGGTAAAACACGTAGCCTGTCATTCACACACACACGCGCGCGCATATACATACGTACCGTTCGCACCGCACCAATCGTGGGTTCGATTCCCACCCAGGACAAGCATTTTGTGACAAAAACAAATGTTTGTTCTGTGTCTGGGTGTACTGTATGTTTTTACAAAAAAAACTATTTAAGTATTCTATCAGTTATCTGACTTCCATAGCACAAGCTTTGCTTAGTTTGGGGACAGATGGCGCTGTGTGTAATGTCCTATGATATTTACTTTATTTTTTATTTTATCTATATTTTAATTGCAAGTGTACGTAGTCCCTGCAAAACAGGTCCTCGCCTAGTGCAGGGACTACAAGCAACGATGAAATCTGTACATTTATGAAATCAATTATTTTCTATTTTATTTTGTATTTGTATTTGTTAACCATAAAAAAAACAACGGGGTGACACGACTCAATCCGCGTTCCCGCCAAAACCCCAATATTACCCACTTGATATCCAGTATCGCCTTATACATCATCTTCAACCATGACTAAGGACATATGTCAAACTGCTTTTCTAACTATTCGAGTCAACACTATGTAACCGTGACATCTTATGTTACGCTCGCTGGGTACGTCAACCTGTGTGACGTCACACATGATAAAAATAAATGCGATAATTGGCCGAGAAAATGTTATAATTGATGGAATTTATCCGGATTCTACGAGGTTTTAAACAAGGACATACAGCATAGAACTCACAAATTACAATATATTATTAATACTAGCTGCGCCTCGCGGTGTTACCCGCTACATTTTAAGAAATAAAATGTAAATTACATTCATAAATCTTTTTTTTTTCTCACAAAATGCATGTAGATGCCTAAATCCAAAGCTGGCAACATCTTGAACTTGGGTCACCAAGATACAGGCTAAGCCTAGTTTGGGGCCCGATGTATAACGCCATATCATTTGCAAAAAAACCTGTAAAATAAAAATCAGTAAATGTAGATATATTGTCTGTAAAGCCTATGTGTTAATCTACCTCCATACTAAATTTCATTAAAAGTGGTCCAGCCGGCTGAGCATGAAGAAGTAACCAACACACACTTTCGCCTTTATCATATTAAGGTGGTTCGATTTCCATACAAATATTTTTTCCCCATTTATGGACAAATGGGGCATAATTTTACAGTGAAATCACAGCTACTGGCATTTATTTTGGTCTTTATTTGCGGTAACTCACAATTGTTTGAATAAAACAGTAGATTATTAGCATAATCTACTGTTTAATTAAAAAAACATAAATTCGTAAATCATTTATAAATTTGATTTTATGCTAATAAAATCTACAATTGTGATTTACCGCAAATAAAGACCAATATAAATATATCCAAATTTGGATGGGTCAGCGAATTTTACGTCTTTTTTTCAGATAGACTTTTTTTCGCATTTTTTCGATAATATAAGCGATTTTGATTTTGAATTTTTATTCGGAAAATAATTAGGGGCATCCGCTTCTTCGTTGCCCCGGGGCTTCCAGACCTTCGTTGCCTCAGTGCCTCCAACCCTCCAAATCCGACTCCGAAGGCATGTCCTGGGAAAACAGGACATTTGGCCACTTTAACCTTTACTAGCTAGGGCTGGTGAGATAACCAAAAATTGTAGACTAACACTCATTATCTACGCAACATCATATTTGTTATTTTTTTTACGCAAAATGTAATGAGACGAACGCGACCCTCTCCTCATGGTAAAAGATAACGCCTGCCCATGACCATTGCAGCGATACATAGAATTTTGAGTGACGAAACAAAGTCCAGGGCATCACTGCTTTGGCGCTCATTACTTTGAAACTTTCGATGGTTAGTCTCAACAGCCCTGTAATTTCGCTAGCTGCAGTACCATCCAAATCGGAACACAGTAATGTTTACACACTTCTGCTTATCGGCAGAAGTTCCAGTTCCAGTCCCTTTTATAATCTGTAGTTATAACAAATCAACGAATTTATTTTGAATGTTTGCTGTCAGCTTGCTTTCCCTGGCTTTGTGTGCCTGCTTTGTTTTGTTGAATCCAACCGTCGTGATCCTTTCATCTACTTAGTATTCTGTTAACATGTTGCGAAATAAACAAAAGACGTTTTCTAAAACAAACCACCTACTCGCACGCCATTCAAAAAGTTTGGCGTAATACTTTTGTTCTTTGTTTGACCATCACAAATACCTACAACAGTTTGACTGTGAAGTAAAATTGACATTATTAAACGTTGCTGTTGCTAAGAGTGTCTGAATATGAATCATATGGGGCAGTTTTAATATTGCGATATTGCGAAAGCAGGGGGGGATTCTTTGCTAGCTTAATTTGGGGGGTCTATGATGGAATTTCGGATGGTGGTAGGGTACTTTCTAGTACTCGGCTGACTAGCTACCACCCTCAAGTTGAAAATCTGCCGCCAAGCATCTAACGGTGTGTTCCGGCAGCCTCACTTGAGAGCCAGTTCCATTCCAAGCTTGGTGTGCTTTACCATCTTCTACCACACCGTCACTTAACATCAGGTAAGCTGTGGTCAAACACCTAGCCTGTCGACTATAAAAAAAATTCCAGACACCGGAGGACTCCGATAAGGAAGGGTTTCAGAGCGCGCCGGCGCATTTCGGTACACTTGACAAGTGTTTGACTACAGCGCCCTGATGTTACGTGTCGGTGGGGTCTAAGATGGTATACACACATTCTGAACTGGCTCTCAAGTGAGGCGGCTGGAACTGACTGATATACCTGCAGTTTACACGTGAAAAGGTAATACGGCAGAAAGACGTTCGCTTTTGTAATACTTTATAGAATTAGGTGATTTATGCGTGCAGTAGAATAGCGGAAGTTCAAGGTAAAGCTAGATTTGTCCTCAAAATTACAGAGTATCATACCAACCCGTTTCATATTTATTTAATAATACACTTATATATCACTAAGTTGTTTCAAAATGGCAAGATCATTATTTTTATTGCGAAAATAAACCTAATTCCAGATTAAATGTGTTTAGTTGATTAGATTTTGAATATAATTTCACGTAAAACTGTCCACATTAGCAAATTTATGCTATATTTTATTCAAACACAATAAGCAGTCTTTGAAGAAATAAGTAATACCTATAATGTAAAACGTTAATTAAATTTTGTAGTAAAACAAATCTATGAATATTTTAAATTAAATAAGATATTCCAAAACAATAAACTATCATTTAATGGGTACATTATTTATGCACGAAAATACAAATAAAAATGCTTTGTTGTAGCGATGATAGCTCAGTGGTTAGCGCGGTCGGTACGCATGCCGAAGGGCGTCGGTTCAACCCCCAACAATGAGCTTGAGCTGCCGGTGAAGGAAAGCATCGCGAGGAAACCATAGCATGGTGGTAGGGTACTTTCTAGTACTCGGCTGGCTAGCTACCACCCTCAAGTTGAAAATCTGCCGCCAAGCACTTAACGGTGTTTTCCGGCAGCCTCACTTAAAAGCCTTAATTTTTTTAATGGTTGACAGGCTAGGTGTTTGACCACAGCTCACCTGATGTTATGTGACGGTGTGGTCGAAGATAGTAAACATACATAACATAGTAAACATAGCCTGGAATGGAAATGGCTCTCAACTGAGGATGCCGGAACATATCGTTGGATGCTTGGTGACAAATTTCCAACGTCAGGGTGGTAGCTAGCCAGCCGAGTACCTACTAGAAAGTACTCTACCACCATGTTATGGTTTCCTCACGATGTTTTTCTTCACCGGCAGCTCAAGCTCATTGTTGGGGTTTGCACCCACGCCCTTCGGCACGTGAACCTACCGCGCTAACCACTGAGCTATCATCGCTACGTATACGCTATTATAGATAGACGTTATATCCTACTATCATGAGAGTGTTTCATTCTTGGTGTTATTTCAATAAAAAAATGGACTCGTATTGGTTGGGTTTCCCTATGGCTTGACATTCCAATGTTGTCATCAACGATTTATCGGCAAGAAACTACATTACTAACTTTTGTGATCAAATCACGTTGCTACCTAACCTGAACAAAAACCTTTTAAATTCGATACAATACGCTTTCTGAATATTTATTTTTATCAATAGCACCTAAATGGCTTTAACATGATTCAGGCAAAGAATTCTGATTAGTTTGTTCTTATACGTTCTTATGTACCTATTTTATTCAGAAGTTACAGATTTTGTAACATCTGCGTATTTACAGAAAAAAAGTATTTATGTATTCTATCAGTTATTTGACTTCCATCACACAAGCTCTGCTTAGTTTGGGGCCAGATGGCGCTGTGTGTATAGTCCTACGATATTTATTATTATGGATTACAGTTGTAAATCGGGGGACAAAAACTACACGCAGAAAGCTGCCGACCGAACTCAGTTGCGCACATTAAGAGAAGTCTACGTTCAGCAGTGGACAGTAAAAGGCTGCTAATGATGATGATGATATAAAAAAAAATCACATGAAAATGTTCGTAACACCTGGTAATTTATCACTAAACGTAAATATCTCGTGGCCCTGATATTTCAGGAATAGACACGATCACAAATATTTTTAAGGTATAATCTACGTATTCGACCCAAATACTACTTAGCGCGTTCATTTGTCACCCTTTACGCGCGTACAGTGAGCCACAAAACTTTACAATCATTTAAATATTGTCTCGTATTAGAGTAACAGCAAAGCAGAAAGCAGAGCAGAGCAGAGTAGCATTTTGTGATTAAAACAAATGTTTGTTCTGTATCTGGGTGTACTGTATGTATTATAAGTATGTATTTACAAAAAAAAACTATTTAAGTATTCTATCAGTTATCTGTCTTCCATAGCACAAGTTTTGCTTATTTTGGGGTCAGATGGCGCTGCGTGTAATGTCCTATGAGATTTTTTTCTTATTTTTTTTAGTGGTACCATGCATTTAAATTAGAGTTAAAGAGTTAAATAAATAAATATCGTAGGACATTACACACAGCGCCATCTGACCACAAACTAAGCAAACCTTGTACTATGGAATTACGATAACTGATAAAAAAAAATACAACATTGATAGAATACTTAAATAGAACTTAAGTTAAGAGATAACGCATGTCCATTGCAGCGATACACAGAACTTTGAGTAACAGAACAAAGCCGATCGCTGCTCAACAGTCTTATAATTTCGCTTTCTTTTTTATCCTATATTTTCTTTTTGCAGTACCTTTCAAAACCGGAACACAGTAATGTTTACACACTGCTGCTTGGATGCAGAATATCTGGTACTGCGGTGATACCTACTTAGAGGACCTGAAGCTTCCTACATAAATGTCGTAGAAAAACGAATGGCTTAAAAATATTTTACATTGCATTATTATTAATAAGTGTATTTTTTTATTATTTTTTTTATGTAAAAGTAATGAGACGATCGAGGCGCTCTCCTGATGGTAAGAAACAACGCCTGTCCATTACCATTGCAGCAATACACAGAGCTTTGAGTAACAAAACAAAGTCCAGGGCATCACTGCTTTGGCGCTCATTATTTTGAGACTAGATGGTTAGTCTCAACAGCCCAGTAATTTTGCTAGCTGCAGTACCCTTCGAACCGGAACACAGTAATGTTTGCACGCTACTGCTTGGCGGCAGAATATCTGGTACTGCGGTGGTACCTACCTAGACGACCTCCTGCTAAGGAAATCTACCACCAAGTAAATAATTAATTAGTAATAATAATTAAGTAGTAAGTAATTTAATAGTAATGTGTTTATTTGTATTTTTAATATGGGCCTCGTTGCCTGAAATAAATTTATTTTATTTTCATGTATTTTTTATTTTATTACATTGAACAATTTACTATATTGAAATTATACGCTACTCCTACTCTATAAAAGAATTTATTGATATAGTAAGTAATAATGTCAAATAATGAGGTCTATTACAAATGATACTCTTAATAGACCTTATGACATATTTAATTAATATAAACTTGACATTAGTAAATAATGTAATAAATAATTCTATTTTATTCAATTTTGACATTCATTACAATTTATTTGTGAAAATAACAATGAAATCATATAAATTATACATGCAATCTGTCGGACTCCAGACAAAGAATTATGTTTCCCGGAGCCGACCTCTAATAGTAACTATTTTATCTAATTTTTGCACACCCAATTCTGGCTTAAGTATGAATTAAGCGACGTTTTTATTTATGTACCAACATTTTGACACCTGTACTTAGCAAATAAATACATTTTAATTTTGATTTCCTATTTGAGAATAAATAATCATTTCCTTGATATTATTTAGGCATTTGCTCTCGAAGAAAATGGCTTTGCTACGATGTCGTTGACTGTACAAGACTGTCTGTTTAGTCGAGAATTATACTCAGTTACTTTTATTCTAGGACAATCGGCTAATTTATCTTCTTCCATTAACCTGCCTATTTATGCCTGGTCACCTAATTTCGTTCTCTAATTTCAGTGTTTTTTTTTATCCAAGGATTTTCTTTGATTCATTTCTCGTGGAATGTATAAACTTGAGTGGGCAGGGTACAGCTATTTATATCTAGGTGCGTTTAGTAATTCCTATGTGAAATGATTATAACATACTAGCGGTCCGTCCCGGCTTCGCACGGGTGGACGTTTATTTTTTAATTATGTTTTAGTTATAAATATAGCCTATGTTACTCAGGGATAATGTAGCAAAAGAATTTCTGAAATCGGTCCAGTAGTTTTTGAGTTTATTCGTTACAAACATACAAAAATACAAATCTTTCCTCTTTATAATATTAGTGACATTATAGAGTATTAGTTTTTTGACAGCCTTGTTGGTTCATTGGTAGTATGTTTGCTTCAAGAGATGGAGGGCGTGGGTTCGATAAAAAAAAATCCAAAAAATATAATTAAGTATCTGTATAATTATATATATACATATGTTTTTTGGATTTCTTTTTTTAATATGGTAGTAGGCGCGCATCAAAACAAACATATATATTTTGTTTTGATGTAACAAACAACCATACATGTACAACCATATTTTATTTACTGTGGTAGATGGCTGGCAGAAAATGCTTTAGCATTAAATCCTCCTTTTGTACATGTTATTTTGTAAGTGTGCAATAAAGTATTAAATAAATAAATAAACATACAAACAACAGTGTTTCTAATACTACAGAGGAACTAATTATGCTAACTGTGCTTATATTGCCATCTGGTAATAATGACAGAATTACAGAAGTCGTAAAAATAAATGACAGAACTACAGAAGTCGTAAAAATATATGACAGAACTACAGAAGTCGTAAAGATTATATATATCGCAATCTGCAATTTAACATTGAGTAATATCGTAATTCTATTTAACTACCCATTAAAGTACTCGATAGACAGCTTAACGATCCCTATCACTTGGATTCGCACTTCTATCAACCTGTCATTAAAACTATTTTATCACTCAGCGAGCAATAACTAAAATACATTAGTATTTCACACAAACTAACTCATCGGTAGATGTGAACAAAACGAGAAGCTAAAGTATTTTAACGGCGAGTTAACAGTTTTATACAGGAATTCCAATGGTGGCTCCCCCACTAAAATCTATGCAATAGTTGGTCGTACCGTCGATCCGGTAAACTATTTTGATTTTATCGATACTAAAGTTATAGGTCAGGAATATCGATAGCCGTAAAACAAACAATGTTTCGGCAGCACTATTGCAGGTGAATGTTTCAATATCCGGTTTTGCGGCGCCAAAGTGTAATTCATCATGTATCATATTATAATTGTTATTAACCCCTATCGTTTTTGCGTGTCATAAGTTTGACGTGACTGTGTCTGTCTCTCTCTCTGTGTTTATGTGTGTGTGTTATGTGTTAATTCAGGGTTCGTCAACCTCCATACCAAATTTTATCAATATTGATATATGCCATTAAAAAAATGAATTTTTTGATGATGATTTCATATCTTTATGAAGGTACATAGGGACCATCGAATTTAGTGTGTTAAAGACAAATAAATATCGTAGGACATTACACACAGCGCCATCTGACCACAAACTAAGCAAAGCTTGTATTATGAAGTCAGATAACTAACAGAACACTTAAATACTTTTTTTTAATGTAAATACATACAGTATAACCAGACACAGAAACAACATTTGTTTGTACCACAAAGTTTTTGCTGGGTGGGAATCGAACCCACGCCCTTCAGCTCTTGAAGCAGATATTCTACCACTGAACCAACAGGGCTGTCAGATAATATTTTAGGTTAGCTTGCGGTTATAAATTATGTAGAAATCCCGTAGTATAGTACCTCTTGTAACTGGCAACACATTGTAACAGACCCCTACTTGTTACCACAGAACAAACATTTGTTTGTACCACAAAGCTTGTCCTGAGAGGGAATCGAACCCACGCCCTTCAGCTCTTGAAGCAGACATTCTACCACTGAACCAACAGGGCTGTCAGATAATATTTTAGGTTAGCGTGCGGTTATAAATTACGTAGAAATCCCGTAGTATGGTACCTCTTGTAAATGGCAACACATTGTAACAGACCCCTACTTGTTACCACAACGCTGGCCGCCAGCCAAGGGTCAGATTAGTAGCATTATTCTAGCACACCTGGGTCACGACTAAATATAACCATTGCACTAAACTCCGTCAGAGAAACCATTCACAGAAACTGTGGGTTGAGTACGAATTGTGTCACAAACTGGCAAATGCTTGCATACCGGGGTTTAACAGGTAATGATTTAAATCAGTGCCTTTGGCATAATTATATCTCCGGATCTAAATACACTCTTAAGTTATATTAAAATTATTATGTTAAAATACTTTTAACAAAAATAAATTTATGTTGTGTAAATTTATGTAAAAAAAATCAAATCTTTCCACTTTATAATTAGTATAATTGTAATTATACTAATTATAAAGAGGAAAGATTTGATTTTTTGTTTGTATTGAATAGGCTCCGAAACTACTGGACCGATCTGAATAATTCTTTCATCATTAGAATGCTACATTAGCACTGAGAGACATAGACTAAATTTATATTGTTAATCGAGTTTTGTTTTCCCGTGCGAAGCCGGGGCGAACTACAGTAGTTCGCCACTAGTAACTAGTGACTAACATAAATGTAGAGTAGGTAATGTATTACAGAATCATAGGATTCTTCGTATTACATAAGACCGAAATACATACGAAGTAAATAAAATGAAAACAATCCTGGCAGAACGCTTAAACCGCGCGATGTACAAAAAAAAAACAAACCAAACCGTTGTTCTTTTACGAGGCCGGAATGCAAAACAAGGCAAAATCACCAGCTGACGTTCCATGGCAACATCATTTTAGAAGAAACAAAAAGTTCACTTCGCTTTAGTTGTTTTTGGCATCAAAAGTTTTTTAACGAAACATATTTGCATAAAGAATGCTTGTAAAGCTTGTAAAGGTAAAAAGTATTATAATTATGTACATCGTAATAACTGGGTCTAAGATTATATATTTGACTGCTCTGTTGGTTCATTGGTAGCATAAAATTAATTATATATCGTATGGCATTTCACATAGCGCCATTTAGCCCCAAACTAAGCAAAGCTTGTACTATGAAAACCAGATAACTGATAGAATATTTTTGTACTTTCCAGACACAGAACAAACATTTGTTTATACCATTTACTTGGTGGTAGATTTACTTAGCAGGAGGTCGTCTAGGTAGGTACCACCGCAGTACCAGATATTCTGCCGCTAAGCAGTAGTGTGTAAACATTACTGTATTCCGGTTTGAAGGTTTCTGCAGCTAGCGAAATTACTGGGCCATTGAGACTAACTATCAAAAGTCTCAAAGTAATGAGCGCCAAAGCAGTGATGCCCTGGACTTTGTTTTATTACTCAAAGTTCTGTGTAATGGGCATGGACAGGCGTTATCTCTTACCATCAGGAGAGCGTCTCGTTCGTCTCATTACTATTTACATTTTTTAAATTAAAAAACCTCACAATGGTTGACTTTGGTGGGAATCGAACACACGCCTTACAGCTCTTGAAGCAGACTTGCTACAAATGAATCAACAGGGCTGTCAATGACTGAAGTATAAGCAGCGACAGTAAATAAAATTAAATACCAGGAATGCATATCGACAAAGCAGCTTTAATCGATTCTCAAAATTCATTTACTCACTGCGAATCAGACATCTCAATTGGTAACAGTCAAACCAATCAATCGGCGCGTGCCCGTCACTGGCATTGTGTCATCGGGGCAATTGAAGCAATTGGACGAAACGGGCTGAGTGTAAACAAAACCTGAGGTTCAGGGGCAAAGCAATTGACAATTTGGACATTGTTGTCAGGCAGCAGCCAAACTGAAGACAGTGATCGATAAAATAGAAGGAAATTATGATCCGACGAGACCGTGAACGAAACGGTCCCCATATTACGAACTAACTACTTTTAGGGATAAAAAGTAGCCTATGTTAATCCAGGGTATCAGCTACCTCCATACCAAATATCATCCAAATCCGTTCTGTAGTTTTTGCGTGAAAGGTTAACAAACATACTCACTCACTTGTGTATTTATAATATTAGTAGGATGAAACTTGAAAATATCAAAACACATCACACTGGCAAATATACAAAATGCGACGCCAAAATCAAAGAAGAAGAACAACAACAGATAAGAGTTTTGGCGGGAACGCGGAAAGAGTCGTGTAGCCTCGTTGCATTTTTTTCCGAAACTTGTGTGTTCAGTGTTTATGCATAAAAATGGGGGTGTTTTATTGTTAAAGTGCCGAATCACAAGCGCGAGTGTGCGAAAATGATATAATGTGGTGAAACATGACTTTTCGTGTTGCTTCCAAAACTCCAACGAAGCTTTAGTAAAGTCACCACTACTTTACTAAAGTTTGACTGAACTTGACTGACGCAGACTGTACTTGACCAAGACTGGACTTTGGCTATAACTTTAGCTACGAGGCAACTAATTTAACTTTTGAAATTTGAAAATATAAAACACTTGACACTGGCAAATGCTCAAAAAGCGACGCCAAAACCAAAGAAAAAAAAACAACAGATATGAAACAGTAATAGATACGTACTATGTAAATTAACCGACGTAACTGCATCAGAAAATGATTCAGACGGCATAATTTAAATAAATATCCTCAGATCTATAAATAGAGCAGCATTTTAAAATATTTTATAAGCAGCTACCGCGTACGCCCACGTGTAAAATATTCTAAAGATGCGACTAAATAGGTGACCAGTACCCACTATATCATTGACAGACAAAATGCTATGTAAACACCCGTTATATACACATGCAAAAGTTATTTAGTGAGTATATATTATGTATGCTATTACTTATAATTATACCACTGAAATTAGTAAGTGCAATACATTTTTGTAGTAAAGAAACGAACGAGACGCTCTTCTGATGGTAAGAGATAACGCAAGTCCATGATCATTGCAACGCTATATAGACTAAGTAATATAATATACAAATTTACAATTAAAAAGACCGACTCCATGGCCAACTAAACGCACTGCTCCAATAAAACAGCGAGGTTTCGGAGTAAACGAAAATATCATCGATGTGTACAATGTATAGATTTTTGATGATTTTTTTAAAAACTGCTCAATTGATTTCGATAAAATTTATATGGGACCACCTCTGAAGTATGATCTACCGAACAAAAAAATAATCATCAAAATCGATTCATAATTGGCGGAATTATCGCGTAAAAAAACATACAATTTAAACAGTTGTGGTTCAATAAATGTTTGTTATGTGTCTGGGTGTTCTGTATTTATTATAAGTATGTATTTACAAAAAAAAGGTTTTTTTTATTTATTGTTTTATGGTTGACAGGCCAGGTGTTTGACCACAGCTCACCTGATGTTAAGTGAGGGCGTGGCGTGTTTAAGTATTCTATCAGTTATCTGACTTCCATAGTACCTACAAACTTTGCTTAGTTTGGGGTCAGATGGCGCTGTGTGTTATGTCCTACGATATTTATTTATTTTAATTGAGAACCTCCTCCTAATTTGAGTCGGTCAAAAATGCAATTTATTATATTTTTTACTGTTATTTCCTTGTCTTTTTGCATTTAGAGTTTATGTTTGACCATCATTTTTTTTTTAATCATCTGACTGCATTGTGTTGGATCAAGTCTCACCCAAAACAAACGTTGATGGTCAGAGATGTTTTTCTGTATCAAGTTCAATATTTTAAATATAGAATAGAATAGAATATAACTTTATTATACACCAGAAACACAGATCACAATTAAGACAAATAGGAAACAAACAACAAACAAAAAAAAAAGAAGACGTACAATGAGAATTGTACGTATTATATTTTTTTTAAAAGAGAGGCATGTGGCGTTTGATACGAACCCAGGACCTCCATACTGGAAATCACAAGGTCCCCAACCTGGCTACTGAAACTTCGAATGCGCATACGTGTAGAATGAGCATTACTTTTGACACCTACGGAAATATTGTATAAGACAAAACAAATGATAAAATGGTAGATCTCATTGATATAGATAACAGTTGGAATGCGCGACATTTGCTTGTGATTTATCACGTGGATAATAAAAACAAATGATTGTACAGACTTTTATGGCATCCAACTGGCGAGGCGCCTACATTTTTTCAATTATATGGACCGATGTTTTCCGTTTGAAACAATAATTACACGTAATCATATAAACTTTGACGTGAATAAGTCTTTAAATTTCCTGCCATTTAGAAGACAATTCAGAAAACTGATGATAACTAAATCAGTGGGTACAGTTTCGTGTTTTTGCTACATTTACAACCAAAATATAATACATAGCTAAATGACCAAAGCTTTACTATACTAGCTGCGCCCCGCGGTGTTACCCGCTACATGTTTTCGGGATAAAATGTAGCCTATATGTTAATTCAGGATCTCAGCTACCTCCATACCAAATTTCATCCAAATCCGTTGTGTAGTTTTTGCGTGAAAGAGTAGCAAACATCCATCCATCCAAATTTTTACAATAGTATTAGTGGGATAAAGAATGCTGCGGCTAGAGAAATTATTACCGGGCTGTTGAAACTACACATTGAAAGTCTCAAAGTAGAATAGAATAGAATATAACTTTATTATACACCAAAAACAAATTGCAATGAAATACAAATATGAAACGAAAAAAAAAACCGGTTAAGTGCTAGTCGGACTCGCGCACGAAAGGTTCCGTACCAACGGCAAAAAAATCACGTTTATTGTGTGGGGGCCCTTAAATATTTATTTTATTTTATTTTTAGTATTTGTTGTTATAGCGGCCATAGAAATACGCCATCTGTGAAAATTTCAACTGTCTAGCTATCACCGTTCTTGAGATACAGCCTGGTGACAGACGGACGGACGGACGGACAGCGAAGTCTCAGTAATAGGGTCCCGTTTTTACCCTTTGGGTACGGAACCCTAAAAAGAATTATAAAAAAAGAAGAAGAAAACAATATAATAGATATTTTATGTATAAAGGCAGTCTTATCGCCTAGAGCGATTTCTTCCAGACAACCTTTGGATGGAAAGAAAAGCAAATAAATATTAGGATTGTAATGAAAGTAATGAGCGCCAAAGCAGCGATGCCCTGGACTTTGTTTTGCTACTCAAAGTTTTTTTTTTATATTTTATGTAAAAGTAATGAGACGATCGAGGCGCTCTCCTGATGGTAAGAGATAACGCCTGTCCATGACCATCGCAGCGATACACAGAACTTTGAGTAACAAAACAACGTTCAGGCCATCGTTGCTTTGGCACTCATAACGTTGAGACTAGATGGTTAGTCTCAACAGCCCAGTAATTTCGCTAGCTGCAGTAAGTACTCTTCAAACCGGAACACAGTAATGTTTGCACACTACCACTTAGCGGCAGAATATCTGGTACTGCGGTGGTAGCTACCTAGACGACTTCCTGCTAAAGAAATCTACCACCAAGTGAAGTGTGCAGCATCAGTAAAAATCGTCGGAGTGGCATAACCGACACATGGAGCTCTGTCTGTTACATTAAATCGATATGCCGTTTTCTTCTCAACAGCCCAGTAATTTCGCTAGCTGCAGTACCCTTCAAACCGGAACATAGTAATGTTTGCACACTTTTTTTTTTTTATGTAAAAGTAATGAGACGATCGAGGCGCTCTCCTGATGTTAGGAGATAACGCCTGTCCATGAACATTGCAGCGATACACAGAACTTAGTAGTGTTTTACTTGGTGGACTGGCGTTATCTCTTGCCAGGAGAGCGTCTCATTTATTTTGTTACTTTTACATAAAAACGACGTACATTCGAATAGCAGGTGGGCTTCAAATGTGTGCAGGCATTCAAAATAGTGTGAAGTCTGTGGTCATTAAATATTTGCGAATTCATTTATTTCTGCGCTATTTGGGGCAACGACCCCGTTATTTTGCTGTGAATACCACTGAGACAATCATTATTACGTTTTATATAAACTAACATTTAGGGTTGTCACTAGAATTAGGAGATTTAGCGATGATAGCTCAGTTGTAAACGCGGTCGGTTCACACGCCGAAGAAACGTAACCCCATTGAGCTTGAGCTGCTGGAGGAAAACATCGCGAGGAAACCATAGCATGGTGGTAGGGTACTTTCTAGTACTCGGCTGGCTAGCTACAACCCTCAAATTGAAAATCTGCCGCCAAGCATATAACGGTGTGTTCCGGCAGCCTCGTCACTAGAGAGCCAGTTCCATTCCAGGTTAAGTGCGTTTACAGAATTCGACCACAACGTCACTTAACATCAGTTGAGCTGTGCTCAACCACCTAGCCTGTTAAAGTCGCAGCCAGTTACATATAAATCGCAAATAAATAAATAATAAAAACATTAATTTTAAATTTTACCTGAATAAGACATCCCTAGCAAATGCTTAACATCTGTTTTATAATTCAGTCATTTATAAGGCGGTCGCGACGTCTGGTAAAAGCTTTAATCGTGAATTATAAGTAAAACATATTATCAAAGGTCGTTTAGTATTAATTATTCAAATTTTTGTGCCAATATTTTATAGGTCAATTTTATTAATTAATAAATAGTTTTATTTCCTGATACGACGTCTAAATTAATGCTTAATATGCTAACTGTACATATTTATTATTTTTACTAGCTGCGCCCCACGGTGTTACCCGCTACATGTTTTCGGGATAAAAAGTAGCCTATGTTCTAATCTAGGGTCTCAGCTACCTGTATACCAAATTTCATCGAAATCCGTTCAGTAGTCAGCCTCACTTGTCTGTTACGTGTTTTCTATTCTTGGTTGCCTAGAAGAAATCGCTTTTAGCAATAAGGCCTGTGGCACTAGCTTATAAGATCATTTTGTTTTCTGTTCTTTTTTAGGGTTCCGTACCCAAAGACCCTATTATTAAGACTCGGCTATCCGTCCGTCTCGTCTGTGTCTGTCTGTCTGTCCGTCTGTCACCAGGCTGTATCTCATGAACTGTGATAGTTGGACAGTTAAAATTTTCACTGATGATGTGTTTCTGTTGCCGCTATAACAATATTTAAGGGGGGCTCCCATACAACAAACGCGTTTTTTTTTACGTTTTAATAGATAATGTCGATTTATGATTAACTTTTAATTTATGGTAGGTTTTTCTATTTCTAAAGCCGAATCTCACCTAATCGGGGAGGTCGGGGGGCTCGGTAAATATGACGTAATTTTTTCCCCCCAGAAAAGGTGTTAAAATTGCAAGTAAACTACGTTAAATTGAATAAGATATATTTCTTCACTAAATCTACCTATAATGAATATTGTTTTACGATTTTTAGTAGTTCTTAATTAAATATATTATTATTCGACTTCCTGACTGTGATTCTAGACTACGTTTTTAGAAATATTAAACAATTAAACAAATTAATCAAATTGGTTTTTTTTTAATAAACTAACGTGTTTTGTTTTTTTTTTTTATTCAAAATAGGTTCGCGTTTGACCACACTCTGTCTGATGTTAAACAGTAGTGTGGTCTAAGATGGAGCACGCTTACCTAGAAGAAACCTATTTACTCTAGATTTGACGTATTTAAAGTATGCTTTTTAAAAAACCTCACGTGAGATTTTTGAGAGAGTTTCGTGAGACTCACGACATATCAGGAGAAGGGGGTGTCGAAAAATCACCTCACGTAATTAATGGATACGTTTGGCGGGAACGCGGAAAGAGTCGTATCGCACCGTTGTATTTTTTTCCAAAACTTGTGTTTTGTCGAGTGTTTATGCATAAAAATGGTGGTGTTTTACTCATAATGTGCCGAATAACAAGCGCGAGTGTGAGAAAATGATATAATGTGGTGAAACATGACTTTTCGTGTTGTTTATAAAAATCCATCGAAGTGATAAATGATAATATTGTATGTCCATGATGGATATCACTGTTGATACTTAAGTATAATTTTGTAACATCTTTGTACATAGTGAATAGTGATACAATAAAACTTATTCTGATTCTGATCCTGCTTTTTAGTAAAGTCGCCACTACTTTACTAAAGCATGACTGGACTTGACTGACATGGACTGTACTTGACCAAGACTGAACTTGGCTATAACTATAGCTACAAGGCAACTTATTTAACTTTTGAAACTTGAAAATATGAAACACTTGACACTGGCAAATGCTCAAGATGAGACGCCAAACCCAAAGAAAAAAGAAATGGATACGTGACGTCACGTCTACCTATGAGAATCTAATCTTATGATTCATGTTTTGACATTTTTCTTAATGTTGTACAAACTATAACGATTTAAACACATCATTAATCCATTAAAGTGTCATCGAACTCGAGTGAAAATATACTAAACAAGTGCGAATCAAAATGAGATCAAACAGTTTTAGTTGTCAACATTCATTTCTCTAGGTTTATTATTCCGATTTATTATGTTGGCAACGCTTGCGGTGGTCTAAATAGTAACTAGATTGCTCATTGATTGTTCTGTGTTATAGTCTATCTATCTATCTATGTATATATCTACCTATCTATCTATCTATCTATTTTATACTATTATAAAGAGGAAAGATTTGTTTGTTTATTTGTATTGAATAGGCTCCGAAACTACTGGACCGATTTCAAAAAATATTTTACCGTTGGGATGCTACACTATCCCCGGGTGTCTCACATAACTACACTGTCTCAGCTACCTCCATACTAAATAAAATTTTATTCAAATCCGTTCAGTAGTTTTTACGTGAAAGAGTAACAAACATCCATTCATCCATCCAAAGTTTCACAATTATAATATTAATGGGATTAATGGGATAAATAAAAACTTATAAAAAAAGTAATGTTCTTGTATAAAATAGACGTATGGTACCTATACCATGCTTTTACTTATAAATACTACTTACATTAACTCTACTTTTTGACTGATGAAACTTGAAATAATAAAAACAGTTGGCACTGTCAAATGCTCAAAATGCGACGCCAAAATCAAAGAAGAAAAATGAAAATAAAATGTAATTCGAAGTTGACAGGGAGTTTTGGTGGGAACGCGGAAAGAATCGTATCGCCCCGTTGTATTTTTTTCCAAAACTAGTATTTTGTCGAGTGTTGCATGCATAAAAATGGTGGTGTTTTATTCATAAAGTGCCGAATCACAAGCGCGAGTGCGGGAAAATGATGTATTGTGGTGAAACATGACTTTTTGTCTTGCTTCCTAAACTCCATCGAAGCATCATAGTAAAGTCACCACTACTTTACTAAAGCATGACTGGACTTTGAGTATATCTTTAGGTACGAGGACAATTATTTAACTTTTGAAACTTGAAAATATAATATAAATACTTGACACTGGCAAATCCTTAAAACGAGACGCCAAAACCACAGAAAACAAAAAAAAAAAAAAAAGTTGACAGGTCACGGACTCCAATGTCTGTGGAACGTATATTTTAAATTAAAAAAAAAACTACTCACCAAGTGTTGCAGCCATGTTCCCTCGATTCGTTCGGCAGGTAAATCTGCCCATTGTACATGCATGGCTTGATGATATCTTGCGGAGGTTTCTCGCCGAGACACACGGTTTCATAATCCGGACAGCAGTCGTCGTGTTTCCGTCCGTCCTTGCAAAACTCGTCGCAGTAGCAAATCGTATCTGAAAACAAAGAAAAACGTTTATATTTGTTACAAGCACAAAAACAAAAACAAACAAACAGAGACACACAAAAGTTACAAAATAGTATCTGGTGATGTGGAATTTTGCCATCATTATCAACACTGCTTGGAACATTATTCTATGTATACAGGGTTATTCTGAACGATAGTATCCGAAAGCTGGTCATAGATTTCTGGATTGATTTAAACACTAGCGGACGCCTCGCGGTTTTACCAGCGTAGTTCCCGTTCCCGAAGGAATACAGGGATAAAAAATAGCATATGCCACCCGGGGATAGTGTAGCTTCCCAACGGTGAAAGAATTTTTGAAATCGGTCCAGTAGTTTCGGAGCCTATTCAATACAAACAAATCTTTCCTCTTTATAATTAGTACAGATATAGATACAGTTATACACAGTAAAATATGTGCACAGTGATGAGTGAAAATAAATGTTTTTTTCTTTCATTCTTTATTTCTCATAATAAGCTCCTTTCAACTACCTACCGTCCACATAACCCTATAAATATCTGCTGCAAATTATTAAATTAAAAAACAGCAGTGCCGAGATCAGCAGAGATCATATGTCCAGCCCAGTTTTTACGGATAACTTACTCAAAATCGGATAAGAGCAGCCGTCCTGCCTATTTCGACAGCACTGCCCACCAGTGAGATCACTCCCGCAGAAAGGTCCCGCCGGCAAATCCGGGCCATGGTACGCTGCGACAGTACTCGAGAAGAGTAGAACTGCCAATAATCTGGAAAGTAGAAAACGAACCTTGAAAAAAATAATATACATTTTTACAATTAAAAAAAACGACTCCATGATACGCCAATTAAACGCACCGCTCCAATGGAAACAGCGAGGTTTCGAAGTAAACGAAAATATCGTCGATGTATACAATTTTTAGATTTTTGTCGATTTTTTTAAAAACCGCTCGATTGATTTCGATAAATTTTGCAGTAAGTCTTTAATTGAATCTCTGTATGTATATTGTACCAATTTATATCACTCGTGTTTTATCAAATGTTACAAGTCACTTCAAAATTTTAAATATATGTCATTAAATGAGTTTTAAAACACTGATCTTTACTTTATGATTTTTTTTAAAACCAGATTTAAAATAAAAAGATAAAATTGATATGGGACCACCAGTATGATCTACCAAGCAAAAAAAAGAATAGAAATACATATACAATAAAACAGAGAACATCCTCTTTTTTGTGCCGGTTAAAAAGAAAGAAAATCATTAATTTTAGAATTACTAGACACCACAACGATTAAAACTAACTAATGGAATTTGCTGCCCGAGTGGGTGTTCCTCTATAGATACAATCTCCACCCATATATATATCTATCAAGAAACCTTTAGGTCGATGTAACCGGTTCGCGCGGTCGGTTCACACATCGAAGAGCGTGGGTTTAAACCCCAACTATAAGCTTGAGCTGCCGGTGAAGGCAAACATCTAGTACTCAGCTATCTAGCTACCACCCTCAAGTTGAAAATCTGCCGCCAATCACCTAACGATGTATTCCGGCAGCCTCACTTCAGAGCCAGTCCCATTCTAGGCTAGGTGTACTTAACATAAAGTGAGCAGTGGTCAAACACCAAGCTTGTCAAACGTTTAAAAAATGTACAATCCTATAATATTTTTGTCCTGAAACCATTTCGATGATATCTTGTTGAATTGGTGGCATGAAGCTTTGAAGGTGGACTTTTCTAATCGTTGAAAAGGTCATTGAAGTTTGTTGCCTTACAAGTTACGACAAATGAAGCTGATAAGCGCTGATAAGAAGCCCGTGAAAAGTGTACCAAAGCCGTAACATTTTAACATGTACAACTTAATTGCAGTTATGCCAACTAAACAAAACAGCCCAATCAAAAGGCTGAAGCAATGACCGTTTTATTTGAATAAGCTATTTTACGAGTACAAATACAAACAATTTATTGATAACACCAATGTTACAAGTCAGTTCAAAATTTTACACATGTCATTAAATAAAATAAATAATAAATAAATATCGTAGGACTATACACACAGCGCCATCTGGCCCCAAACTAAGCAGAGCTTGTGTGATGGAAGTCGGATAACTGATAGAATACATACTTTTTTTTGTAAATACATACAGAACAAACATTTGTTTATTCACAAAATGAGCCAACGGGGCTGTTAAAGTTTGAGATGAAATTGATTTGAGATGAGTTTTAAAACACTGATTACCTGACAACACAAAAATTTCATAATAAGATTTATGTCAATATACAAACATGTCAATTCCAAAAAAATACATTCGATTCTCATTGATTTTTATTTCAGATCCACACAGTTGGCAACCCTAGCCATTACACAGTCACGTTTCATTTCTCTCAACAACCCAATTATTATTAGGTCAACGCGGACGGAATCGCGGGCGCAAACTAGTGTATATTTTTACTTTTATTACTTGAAGACGTGACTCACTCATCTTCATTAAGACTTCAGCTTAATTGTGATGTAAATAATTAATGTGATTCATAGTAATAAACGGAATAATACATATTTTAATTGATCACTAATATTATTGTGGTTTTGTGTTACTTTTAATAGGAACGTTACTTTGTGACCTATATACATACAATGACACAGAATAATTAAATAGATATCTATAAATACAAAAAACTGTGAATAGATCAACTCGGTTAAGTGAATCATGCTAAATTTTAATTCACAAGAATTGTTCTGTCTAATATAATAAAATTATAATCTATACTGATATAAAGAGGAAAATTTTGATAGTTTGTTTGTTTGTTTTGAATAGACTCCGAAACCGTTCTTAATAAAAATTCTTTCATTATTAGAATGCTACATTATCCGTGATGGACGTAGGCTACATTTTATTTAAAAAACAATTAGGGATCCCTATGTAAAATTCAATAATGTAACCCAAGCTGTGAAAAATTTGAAAAATCCTTACTTAGCATGCGCAGCGAAAACTATTGACAATAGAATAAAGTGACGTTTTATAAAGCAAATTGACAGCTACAAATAAGTCCGCAATATCATATGTCTAACTAATAGGCAGCCCGTACACGTTCCGCGCGATCCGCGATCCGCGATCCGCGATCAATGATCGCGATCCAGACTGATCGTGTACGAAGCGGATTGACGGACTGATGCTCCGGATCGCATAATATCTAGAAATTTTGAAATCATGATCGCGGATCGCGGATCGCGGATCGTGATCATGATTGAACGTGTTGTCTTCTTCTTCTTCTTTCTTTGGTTTTGGCGTCGCGTTTTAGCATTTGCCAGTGTCAAGTAATTATATATTTTCAAGTTTCAAAAGTTAAATAAGTGCCATCGTAGCTAGTTTTAGTCAAAGTCGTCTTTGTCAAGTCCAGTTCGTGTCAGTTAATTCCAGTCATGCTTTAGTAAAGTAGTGGCAACTTTACTACAAAGCTTCGATGGAGTTTTGGAAGCAACACGAAAACTCATGTTTCACCACATTATATCATTTTCCCACACTCGCGCTTGTAATTCGGCACTTTATGAATAAAACACCACCATTTTTATGCATAAACACTCGACAAAACACTAGTTTTGGAAAAAAATACAATGGAGCGACACGACTCTTCCCGCGTTCCCGCCAAAAACCATACAGTTGTCATCTACATCTTATAAAGAGGAAAGATTTAATTTTTTGTTTGTTTGTATTGAATAGGCTCCGAAACAATCGATAAATTTATATTGTAAATCGAGTTTTGTTTTTCCGTGCGAAGCCGGGGCGAGCTGCTAATGAGCTATAAGTTAATCAATGACCCCCTTACTGCTTAATATACCCCAAGATTACAGATAGATAGATAGATAGATTACAACCCTGTAACGTATAAAGAGACATAAATAAAAAAAATGATATTGAAATGATTTTTTTTTTAATGGTTGACAAGCTACATTTACTGTTACATTTTTTTCTTTTATTTTATGTGCAAGTTATGAAACGAACGAGACGCTCTCCTGGTGGTAAGAGATAACGCCTGTCCATGACCATTGCAGCGGTACACAAAACTTTGAGTAACAAAATAAAATCCAGGGCGTCGCTGCATTGGCGCTCATTACTTTGAGACTTTCGATGGTTAGTCTCAACAGCCCAGTAATTTGCTACTCTTAAAACTGGAATACAGTAATGTTTACACACTACTGCTTGGCAGCAGAACATCTGCTACCGTGGTGGTACCTACCTAGACAACCTCATGCTAACGTGATCTACCACCAAGTTTTGTGTATGTATTGTAAAATAAATACACTAAAAACTTATGTTTCAGTATTTTAGTCAAAAAACATTAATTTAATTTGAAATGGATTACGTACCCAATTAATATTAATTTGTGAGAACTTCCCGACCTTAGACGCGTCAAACGGCCTCGTACTTTATATGTCAAAAATTACAAAAAATAATAATTGATTGTTGTGTGAACTGTGTCAATTACAATAACAGATAATTGACAATTCTGTCATCACGTGGTCCACATGTGGCTTAGATATCTGTGAATCTTCTAAGGTCGAGATGCTACGGTCTAGTTTATTTTTCACAGCACTTTAAGGTTGAGAATATGTTTAAATTTTGGGAATAATTTTATTACATACTAGCGACACCTCGCGGTTTCGCTCGCGTAGTTCCCGTTCCCGTGGGAATACAGGGATAAAAAGTAGCCTATGTCACCCGGGGATAGTGTAGCTTCCCAACGGTGAAAGAATTTTTGAAATCGGTCCAGTAGTTTCGGAGCCTATTCAATACAAACAAACAAATGTATAGACTAGCGACCCGCCCCGACATCGCACGGGTGCAATGTAGATACTAATGTGGTGCATATGAATGTATTATACATATAAACCTC
Source organism: Biston betularia (assembly GCA_905404145.2). Taxonomy (NCBI): domain Eukaryota; kingdom Metazoa; phylum Arthropoda; class Insecta; order Lepidoptera; family Geometridae; genus Biston; species Biston betularia. The sequence goes on from FR989884.1 coordinate 2,104,416, forward strand.
CCTCTTGAATCACTCTGTCTATTGGTGGAAACCGCATTAAAATCCGTTTCGTAGTTTAGTACGGCGGGAAGCGACTTTGTTTTATACTATGTAGAGAAATAGCTGAATTCCAGGTACTTCATACCCGATGCCCCAACGGCACCGTATCTAAAGGAACTTTTTTTTAATGATTGACAAGCTAAGTGGTTGACAGCTCACCTGTTAAGTGACGGTGTGGTCGAAAATGATAAATTAAGCCTGGAATGGAACTGGCTTTCAAGTGAGGCTGCCGAAACACATCGTTAGATGTTTGGTGACAGATTTTTAGCTAGCTAGCCGAGTACTAGAAAATACCCTACTACCATGCTATGGTTTCCTCACGATGTTTACTATCACCGGCAGCTCAAGTTCATAGTTCATAGTGGGGAACCCACGCCCTTCGGCGTGCGAACCGTCCGTGCTAATCATCGTCGCAAAGTAATGAGCGACAAAGCAGCGATACCCGGGATGTTGCTACTTTTTTACTCTTCTACGGACAAAATAATTGTATTAGTATGTAGAATTCGTTGTTTATAAGATATCCAGGGAGTGTAAACAGAACTGCAGCTCAGATTTCAACAGTAAAATTACCACACACGACTTCATCTAAATTCCAATGTGTTCAAAACAATATAAATCATTGTATCGAATATTCTGATTTATTTCCTAACAAAAAGATTTATTCCGTCTCATTCAAATCGCCGCATTTTGACCAATTCTTTAACAAGACAAAAGTTATCTTATTTACGAATAAATAAAGTATAAAGTAACACAATAAAAGTTTACTTGATTTATGACGTTGTAATGATTTCGGCGAAGTATGGTCGAAATCCACTAAGCGAGGTCTGGTTAGCCTTGTACTGGAAGACCGATTATATAATTTTATTTAAAAAGCCGTCTTTTTTAAAAAGTAATGAGACGAACGTGACACTCTCCTGATGGTAAGAGATAACGCCTGTCCATGACCATCGCAGCGATACACAGAACTTTAAGTGACAAAACAAAGTCCAGGGCATCGCTGCTTTGGCGCTCATTACTTTGAGACTTTTGATAGAGTTAGTCTCAACAGCCCAGTAATTTCGCTAGCTGCAGTACCCTTCCAACCGGAACACATTAATACTTACACACTACTGCTTGGCGGCAGAATAACTGGTACTGACGTGGTACCTACCTAGACGACCTCCTGCTAAGGAGATCTACCACCAAGTAAGTCTTATGTAGAATATAATAAAATACTGGAAGAAATCGTTATAGGAGGCAAGTCCGCTGCTATTAGTTTTTATGACAGCCCTGTTGACTCATTGGTAGTATATCTGCTTTAGATCTGTAGGGCGTGAGTTTGATTCCCACCCAAGATAAACATTTTGTAGACAAAACCGATTTTAATGCAGTTGCCATCAATAGATAGAGTAATTGAAGAGAAAGGTTTATATCCCACTAGTACTATAAATGTTAAAGTTTGGATGGATGTGTGTTACTCTTGCACGCAAAAACTAGTGAACCGATTTGGATGAAATTTGGTATGGAGGTAGGATAAAAAGTAACACATAGGCTACTTTTTATCCCGAAAACATGTAGCGAGTAACATCGTGGGGAGCAGCTAGTGTATAATAAATGCAAGTTACGGTAGATAAAATGCGAGAATTTCAAAGACCGAACGACTGATTTCAAAAATTCTTTCACCGTTGGGAAGCTACACTATCCCCGGGTGACATAGGCTACTCTTTATACCTGTATTGCCACGGGAACGGGAACTACGCAGGTGAAACCGTAAGGCGTCCGCTAGTCTATCTATCTATACTATTATAAAGAGGAATAATTTGATTGTTTGTTTGTATTGAACAGGCTCCGAAACTACTGGACCGATTTCAACAATTCTTTCACCGTTGGGAATCTACACTATCTCCGGGTGTCATATGCTACTTTTTATCCCTGTATTCTCTCGGGAACGAGAACTACGCGGTTGAAACCGCGAGGTGTCCGCTAGTCATCAATAATTTTGTTAAGATTTGTAAGTTTGCGTATCGGTGTACTCGTTCGCTATTCGGTGTATTTCTATTACATTTTGTATCGACATAAATATATATTATGCAGATGTAGTCGTAGTGGATACCGAGCCTTTTAAATTTGCATTTTATGTCCACGACTCAACAAGGTTGACCCCCGTCTGGCACTGGAATGCTCAGGGAACACGAGGAAAAAGTCCTAAAAGGCTAAAAGTATATCCAGACTGCCTTGAAACAATCACCATCATCATCATATTATAAGACTGTAGATTTTCTTAGCAGAAGGTCGTTTATATAGGCAGTACTGGATTTCTACTGCCAAAAATAAAGGTTAGGTTGGTCTAAGATTAGTTTTAACAATATAAGAAAACTTTTTAGCGATTTTTAGCGAACGTTATATGATACGATATGTAAAGGTGACAATAATCATTAATAGAGGTAAATTGTACTTTCTATTTATATTCTACAACTAGCGGCCCGCGCCGGCTTCGCACGGGTAAACAAAACTCGATTAACAATATAACCTATGATACTCAGTGATCATTATTATTATTATTATTTTTTATATGGTTGACAGGCTAGGTGTTTGGCCACAGCTCACCTGATGTTAAGTGAAGGTATGGTCGAAGATGGTAAAGTACACCTAGCCTGGAATGGAACTGGCTCTCAAGTGATGCTGCCGGAAGCTTAGATGCTTGGCGGCAGATTTTCAACTTGGGGTGGTAGCTAGCCAGCCGAGTACCAGAAAGTACCCTACCACCATGCTATGGTTTCCTCACGATGTTTTCCTTCACCGGCAGCTCAAGCTCATTGTTGGGGTTTGACCCCACGTCCTTCGGCATGCGAACCTACCGCGCTAACCACTGAGCTATCATCGCTATCGCTATATATCGCTAATGTAGCATTCTAAGAATTATTCAGATCGGTCCAGTAGTTTCGGAGCCTATTCAATACAAACAAACATATTAGCGCGGTAGGTTCGCATGCCGAAGGGCGTGGGTTCAAACCCCAACAATGAGCTTGAGCTGGCCGGTGAAGGAAAACATCGTGAGGAAACCATAGCATGGTGGTAGGGTATTTTCTAGTACTCGGCTGGCTAGCTACCACCCTCAAGTTGAAAATCTGCCGCCAAGCATCTAACGGTGTGTTCCGGCAGCCTCACTTGAGAGCCAGTTCCATTCCAGGCTAGGTGTGCTTTACCATCTTCGACCACACCTTCACTTAACATCAGGTGAGCTGTGGTCAAACAACTAGCATGTCAATCATTAAAAAAAAAAAAGAAATGAAAAAGAATAACATACAAGTTTACAATTTAAAAAAAACCGTCTCCATGACCCTTAGGCCAACTGAATGCACTGCTCCAATGAAACAGCGAGGTTTCGGAGTAAAAAATATCATCTATGTATACAGTTTTTAGATTTTTGTTGATTTTTTTTAAAACCGTTTAATCGATTTCGATAAGTTTATACGGGACCACTACTGAAGTATGATCTACCGAGCAAAAAAAGAATCATCAACATCGATTCACAATTGGCGGAACTATCGCGTAACATACACAGCCCTGTTGGCTCATTGGTAGCATATCTGCCTTGAGAGCTGAAGGGCGTGGGTTCGATTCCCGCTCAGGCCAAACACTTTATCTATCAACAAATGTTTGTTCTGTGTCTGGGTGTACTGTATGTATTATAAGTATGCATTTACAAAAAAAAAAGTATATATGTATGCTATCAGTTACCTGACTTCCATCACACAAGCTCTGCTTAGTTTGGGGTCAGATGGCGCTGTGTGTAATGTCTTGAGATTTTTTTTTATTTTTTATTTTATTTATACGTACCTATACAAAAAAACATACCGTCGAATTGAGAACTTCCTGCGTTTTTGAGTCGGTTAAAAAGAAGATCTTTATATTATTTTCAAACATTACACAACTTCAAATCCTAACAATAAAAAACTAAACCTACCGCTAAAAACACACATACCACACAAGAGTGTGTGTTTTAGCACACCACACCTGTTTTAAAGTGACGGTGTGGTCGAAGATGGCAAAGCACACTAGCCTAAAATGGAACTGGCTATCGCCTGACCACCAACTCGTCTAACCTCGCACGCTGACTTACAAAAGATCCAGATTAAATCACTCAGGAAATTTAAAAAAACCGGCAGCTTGTTCGCCTTAGCCGTACAAATGAGAAACGTAGGTTTAATTTTTTAAATCGCAAACTTAGTAACAGACATCCATGATATTGATACATCTATGGTACCACTATCACGAATAATCCTTTATAGTTATGTAGGCACGTACCTACTGTAAATTGTTAATAGAAATAATCATATAGATAAACGCAGAGTTTGTTTACAAACAAGGTCGTAAATGTTTTATCAAATAAAAAACCAACGAGAAACACAAGTCTTAAAATTGTTTTTGGTTAGTTGGAGACCGTTTGACTTTCAATTTGGGGGGTTGGTTCGAATCCCACAGCTGGCATCTCTATCTTTTTTATGCAAAAGTATTGAGATGAACAAGACGTTCTCCTGATGGGAAAAGATAACGTATCTCCATGACCTTTGCAGTGATACTGATACTTTGGGTAGCAAAACAAAGTCCAGCCTCCGTACTCTAAGCTACATATTGCAGAAAATAGCTCATAATAAATATAGCTTATCATATTATGCCAGTGCAACAAGGTTCGCAGTCGCAAAGATTTTTCGTGAGCGCTTAAATAATATCAGAATCAGAATATGTATTGTGTAAAACTGTGTAACAATATTAGATTATAAATAATTATTCAGCATGCCAGTACTTATAAACAATCTTGTCCTTGCGGACATACAATATTAATTATTACTTTTTAAAGAAAACATAGGCCAGTTCAAGTCACCGAGATAACTACCGAGCACCATTCCAGAACAATTATTACTTATTTAAATATTCTATATATATTATCACAAAACATACTTAGTTTCTGGGTTCACCCTGGGTTCATATTCCAACAATGAGCTTGAGTTACCAGTAAAAGAAAACATCGTGAAGAAACCATAATATCATGTTGGTAGGGTACATTCTAGTACTCGGCTAGCGCCAAAGCAGCGATGCTTTTTGCTACTCGAAGTTCTGTGTATCGCTGCAATGGTCATGGGCAGGCTTATCTCTTACCATCATCATTGTTTGTATCAACAAATGTTTGTTCTGTGTCTGTATGTAAGATAAGTATGCATTTACAAAAAAAAAAAGTATTTATGTATTCTATCAGTAATCTTTTTTTTTTTTTTATAGTAGATAGGCTTGCGTTTGACCGCCATCCCGCCTGATGTTAAGCGGAGATGCGGTCTACGGTGGAGCACGCTTGCCTATCTGACTTCCATCACACAAGCTCTGCTTAGTTTGGGGTCAGATGGCGCTGTGTGTAATGTCCTACGATATTTATTTATTTATTTATCAAGAGAGTGCCTAGTTCATCTCAATACTTCCTACTAATATTATAAATTAGCTGTGCCTCGCGGCGTTACCCGCTACATATTTTCGGGATAAAATTGGGATAGCCTATGTGTTAATCCAGGGTCTCAGCTACCTCCATACCAAATTTCATCCAAATCCGTTTTGTTTTTTGCGTGAAAGAGTAACAAACATCCATCCATCTATCCAAATTATCACATTTATAATATTAGTGGGATTAGTAAACAAATGTTCGGTAGGTACATCATTTTATCAACTACAATGTGTAATGATAACTGTGGAACTGATTCCACAGAACTCTTTAGCGTAAAGCAATATGACCTACATCTTAAATTGATTCTAACTGTTCTAAGAGTCTGAATTGATGTTCAAAGTAACGCCAAGCCAAGGTCATGTGTGATGCACTGTTTAATAGCCTCATGATGTAACAAGGTACTCTGCAAGGTAGATTCAAATCCAAATGCAATAGCATGGTTGTAGGGTACTTTCTTGTACTCGGCTGGCTAGCTACCACCCTCAAGTTGAAAATCTGCCGCCAAGCATCTAACGGTGTGTTCCGGCAGCCTCACTTAAGATGTTCTAGTTCAGGCTAGGTGTGCTTTACCATCTTTGACCACACTGTTACTTAACATCGGGTGAGCTGGGGTCAAACACCTGGCTAGGAGTTTGACTTGTCAACAGTAAAAAAAACTGTGAGCCTAAACTGCCGTTGAAGGAAAACATCGCAAGGAAACCATAGCATGCTGGTAAACCATAGCATGGTGGTAGGGTACTTTATAGTATGTACTCGGCGAGCTAAAGTCATAGACATAGCTCAGCGTATTAGCAAGCTGACGTGGCAATGGGCTGGACGTATCTGTCGCAGAACTGATAACCGCTGGGGTAGACGCGTTCTAGAGTGGAGACCGCGTATTGGCAAACGTAGCGTAGGACGCCCTGAGACTCAATGGAGTGACAATATACGTAGGACAGCTGGCGGTGGATGGAAGCGAAAAGCCGAAGATCGGGCTGAGTGGCGTGTCTTGACTTCTATAGGCTGATGATGATGATGATAATGACTCGGCGAGCTAGCTACCACACTTAAGTTGAAAATCTACCGCCAAGCACATTCCAATCCAATGTTTAACATCTTCAAATACGTCGTCTTAACATAGGTAAGCTACGGTCAAACCTAAGTGTTTGATCACTGTCTGCTGCACTACAGCTATACGTTAAAGCAGCAGACAGGGTTACATATTACTAATAAGTCATCAGTTATGGTTACAATAAAAATATTTTGTATTTGTATTTTGTATTTGTATAGCTCACTGTGTCAATGTTACTAGTTTGACTTTGGTCATACCCGCGAGCGCAGTTGTGAGGTACTCGCATCTGGTTAATAGAAAACTAACTGTTTCAAAACAAACCTTTTAGGAAGCATGAGACGGTTTTAGACTACTAAAAATGAAGAATTAATTACTTACTAAAAAAATCTCTACATAGTATAAAACAAAGTCACTTCCCGCCGTCTTGTACGCTTAGATATTTTAAACTACGCAACGGATTTTAATGCGGTTTCCATCAATAGATAGAGCGATTCAAGTCGAAGGTCCATAATAATTATGTATAATACATGACAGCCCTGTTGGCTCATTGGTAGTATATCTGCCTTAGGTTAGGTTAGGTTCTGCGTGGATTCGACTCCCGCTCAGGACAAACATTTTACGTATCAACAAATATTTGTTCTGTGCCTAGGTGTTCTGTCTGTATTATAAGTAAGCATTTACAAAAAAAAAGTGTTTATGTATTCTATCAGTTTTCTGACTTCCATCACACAAGCTTTGCTTAGTTTGGGGTCAGATGGCGCTGTGTGTAATGTCCTACAATATTTACATTGCATCCGTGCGAAGCCGGGACGGGTCGCTAGTATAATATAAAGATAAAATAATAATTCGTTTTTGGTTTAGTTTTTAAGTTTATGTCAAATTATGAGTGTCTTCAAATCAAGAGTAAACAGGTTCCTTCTAGGTAAGCGTGTTCCATCTTAGACCGCATCGTTGCTTCACATCAGGCAGGATGTGGTCAAGCGCGAACGTATTCAATGTAAAAAAAAATAAAAAATTGTTTATTGTAAGTTTTGGATAAGTCATCACTGTTGTAACAGAAACGACAGTTAAGCGGAAATTAACTAAATATATACTTTGAATACATCAAATGATTCTCTCTCATACGTCTTACATGATTAAACAGCGGGCAAATATACTTTCCAATAAGACGTATTGAAAAATTGAAACCAATTGCTCGTTCAACCAGCGTGCAGCGCCGCGGTCTTCAATCAATGAATGTACAATGACTTATGTATTTGAACTTATCTGAAAGCCATTTTATCAATCGAATCTCAGTATATCATACTTTCGAGTCCCTTTTAAGCCCATAAGTCAATTCATAATTATACTAGCCTACTTTAAGAAGGGTCAATCTGGCATCAGTAATTCATTCAAATGCGCAACGGCTGAGTGATATTTCGACTCGAACGAAAATCAATAGTTCAATATAATTGAACAATCTGATTATAAGAAAACCTTTTTAAAAGGAATTATTTATAAGATTGAAAGGGAATCATTGTACTCATTAGATAGATAGAAACTCTTTATTGTGAACACCGGAACGCTTAAAATCAGATTTAAAATATAACACAAACAACAAACTTAAAGGCTATACAACTTGCGGCCTTATCACTAAAAGCGATCTCTTCCAGGCAATCATAGAATGGAATGAAACAAAATTATATGTGTATGGCGGGAGATGCCCTAAACACTTATATACATAAATATACCTATTATTATGTATAGCTTACGCCCGCGACTTCATCCGCGTTGAGTTAGGAATTGTTCCTAATCACCCAGTATGAAATATACGTATTTTAAGACCATACCTACCAAATGTATATAAAAAATTTCATAAGATCCTCAATAATGTAGGGTGTCCGGTCTTTTTACCCAAATGTCCGGCTAAACTGGCTGGTCTGTCCGGATAGACCAACCTATTAGGTTTGGCGACCTGGCAACCCTAGACACACCCCGTCTTTTTCTTCCTCTGATACTATTGTCTGGAAGAGATAGCTTTTAGCGATAAGGTCGCCAGTTGTTACACCTGTTAATTACGTTTATTTCTTCTGTATTGCATGATTTTTAGTAATATAAATATCGCAGGCAAGACACACAGCGCAATCTGACTCCAAACTAAGTAAAGCTTGTACTATGGAAGTCAGATAACTAATAGAATACTAAAATATTTTTTTTTTTTGAGAACTGGGATAGAACACATTATGCTTACGCCGGAAATTGAAAAAAAATACTGCCAGAACCTTGTAAGCTAGTGCAAGCGGTGGCCTTATCGCTAAAAGCGATCTCTTTCAATTTTTTGTCTCGAAATGCACAACACAAAGAGCAATTTACTTTGCAAGAAGACTGTTATTGTACGTCGAGGTCACACAGTCGAATTAAAATAAAATGGAGACAATAATACTAAATGTACAGGGTCACTAAACTGCAACCATTTTCAACGCAACGTTATACAAGTATATGTACGCACTACAACGAGGTTTTTTTAAAAATAAATATCGTAGGACATTACACACGGCGCCATATGACCCCAAACTAAGCAAAGCTTGTACTATGGAAGTCAGATTACTGATAGAATTATTAAATACTCATACTTATAAAACAAAACACCTATGGAAAAAACATTTGTTTATACCACAAAATATTTGTGTTGGGTGGGAATCAAAATCACGCACTACCAATAAAATTATTATTATTGTTTAAATTGATTTATTTATTTCATATGCCAACAGGGCTGTCGAAGTATTGAGCCACATGACACACTAGATTTTTTTTAATAATAATAAATACTTATCATTTTGAGAGGATTCTAATATTACCTACGTTAACGGGGTGTGCTGACAAGAGAAAGAAAAAAGAATAATTTGGTACGCGTACGCGTAAAAACTCGGTACGCGTATAAATAAATCAATTCACTGCATGGCAACCCCAGTTATTAAATCAAGTGATTTGCAGTCAAACCCCTCGACCAGCTTAAACTCAGATTTATTGTGACTGGCATCACTATTATAATTAACTTTATGCGTTTATTATTGGGTACCTACGCTACTTGCGCGGTCGATGGCATCGTAACAATTATAAAAATTTACGCGTATAAAAAAGCAAATTTGCAACTACCGCCGAAAATTAAGGCTAATTCACATTTCAACGAGATGGAGAGTTAAGGTGGTTCGATTTCTATACAAAGAAATTTTTGCCATTTATCGATAAATGGAGCATAATTTTACAGTGAAATCACAGCTACTTATTTTGATCCTTATTTGCGGTAAATCACAATTGCTTGAATAAAACAGTAGATTATTAGCAGAAAATAAAATTTATGAATTTATGATTTTTGAATTAAACAGTAAATTATGCTAATAATCTACTGTTTTATTCAAGCAATTGTAATTTACCGCAAATAAAGACCAAAATAAATGCCAGTAGCTGTGATTTCACTGTAAAATTATGCTCCATTTCTCCATAAATGGCAAAAATTTATTTGTATGGAAAACGAACCACCTTAAGAAAAAAATACGACGACAAAAAGTTTTTTGAAGCGATGATAGTCGGTTCGACATGCCGAAGGGCGTGGGTTCAAACTTCAACAATGAGCTTGAGCTGCCGGTGAAGGAAAAAATCGTGAGGAAACCATAGCATGGTGGTAAGGTACTTTTGTAGTACTCGGTTGGTAGCTACTACTCTCAAGTTAAACATTCTGCCACAAAGCATCTAATGATGTATTCCGGCACCCTCACTTGAGAGCCAGTTCCATTCCAGGCCTGGTGAGCTTTACCATCTTCGACCACACCGTCACTTACAATTAGGTGAGCTGTGGTCCAATACCAAGCCTGTCAAACATATAAAAAAAAGTAACTAGGAAATATTTTGTAGGCCTAATTGATAAAACAAAATTTACTGAAAACATTGCTTTTTTTTTCTTTCTTTACTAGAAAGTACTCTACTACCATACGATGGTTTCCTCACGATGTTTTCCTTCACCGGTAGCTCAAGCTCATTGTTCGGGTTTGCACCCACGTCCTCCGGCATGTAAACCGACCGCGCTAACCACTGAGCTATCATCGTTACAAATTAAGCTGTCGGTAATGGAAAACATCTTGCAGAAACCAAAGCACAGTGGCGCGACTCGTACTCGGCTGGTACAAGTTTATTATAATAACTAATACAATGGTGCGACGTTTACGCTGTGCGAAAAAGCACTCTTAAATAAAGATTTTAAAAAAAACTAATACAATGACATATTGTTATAAAACCCAGTACAAAGATCTAAAGCATTAACAAATTTCAGCAGATTTTACAACAATCAGCTTAAAAAATTAACCTACATAAAGGCGAGATAAGTCGCCCTACTTATTTATCCCGTTTCCGATTCGAACAAAGCTTTTTATTCAAATTCGTCAACGGATCCGTTAATAACTGTCCTGCCAAAAGAAGGTCGACCACATAATCAGTTTTTATCTACTCGACCGTTTTTATGTTCACATGCTTCGATAAGGCTCCCACCACATTAAAAACTTCCGTCGTTTGCGTTCCATAGATATGCATCATACGTATCGCAACGCAATAAATTAAATCGCATAACAAAATTTAATATTTTTTTTATAAAAGTATATAATTATTATTTTTTTAAGTTTTATAGTCTTAATGATAAGTACTAATCACAAAATTAGAAGCAACTACGTATAGCCGCAGTACCAGAAATTTCTCCGCTAAGCAGTACTGTCTAAACCTGTAAACATTACTGTGTTTCGGTTTGAAGGTAGGTTACTGCAACTAAAAAAATTACTTGGCTAATTACTGGGCTAACTAACCATCGAAAGCCTCAAAATAATAAGCACCAAAGCAGCCCCGGACTTTGTCATGGACATACGTTATCTCTTACCATCAGAATAGCGTATCGTTCGACTCGTTAAAAATTTTTATTGTGAAATGATTGTGATTGTTATGTATATACTACCGGAATGAAAATATACCTAGATTTTATTCCATAGGGTGTAGATATTGTAAGAAATTCAAGTTTTTAATTAATTATTAATGGCAAGAAATAAATAGCTTTGAAAACTTTTGAACGAGCGTAAATGAGTGTGAAGCGACATTTCCATATGCCAATGAGTATAAAAAAGGTTATAAGTAGCACTTCATTTACTATAATTTTTCGAGAAATAAATTGAAAATATTTCCGTCACAAAAAAGTGCTTACTTTCAACCCCTCAAGTACTTACGCAACGCAACGCACAGCATACGCTCCGCTGCGGACGCTTTTAATGTGCAAAACCTTTACTCTCTCACCGTTAATCTTTGGCGCCAGATCGTGTCACCGCCTTAAATGGCTTTAACGTTAAAATTAAAAAGATATGAAGCAATAATTAACGTTTTAAATATTTACATATTTACTTAGTTCATTATCTTAAAAGTTACTTATCTAAATGATACGAAAATAAGCTGTTCTGTGAATAAATAAAGAACTACATAACTTAAAACTTATTTAAAGTAATATGGCGCATAAACAAACAATACACAATGTAAAAGTCTAACATAATTAAATATCGTATAAAATTTGTGATACAATTTTTAAAGTTGAATAAGTAGTTTCAGGGAACGCCAAAAAAACTAACAATAAATAATCTTTTTAGATTATTTATTTTTTCATGTAAAATTAATGAAACGAACGAAACGCTCTGCTGATTGTAAGAGATAACGCTTGTCTATGACCATTGCAGCGGTACCAGAACTTTGAACTCATTATTACTTCGAAACGTTCGATGGTTAGTTCCAACAGCCCGACCGACAGTATCCTTCAAACGGAACCTCAGTAATGTTTACAATGTACCACTTGGTGGCAGAATAACGGATACCGTGGTGGTACCTAGATGCAGTGGCGGCTTTAAGGGGTGGCAAGCAGAGCACCCGCCCGGGGCCTCGCATCCTCGTAGAAAAAAGTCTTTACCTTATATGTATGTGTATCTCGCGCCTCGCACTTAACAAAACCCCCCCTGAACGCACGGTTTCATTATTAGTGCAAGCATGTTACGGCCACTCGAGCACTCGAACTATTTTTTTAGTAAAACTGACTCAAAGAAAAAGGGCTTTACAACTATCTGTCGCCCCGGGCCTCGCAACTGATAAGGCCGCCGCTGCCTAGATGAGCTCCTGCTCAGGAGATCTACCACAAGGTAAAATGATCATCACCATCATCTCAGCCGTAGGACGTCCACTGTTGGTTAAAGGTTTCCCCCATTAATTTGCTTGAAGACCGGTTGGAAGCGGTTCGCATCCAGCGCGTTCCTGCGGTCTTCATTAGGTCGACACCCACCTTGTGAGCCTATGCTGCGCTTGCCGGTCCGTGGTCTCCACTCCAGAACTTTGCAGCCCCATCGGCTACCAGTTCTGCGTGCTATGTGCCCTGCCCACTGCCACTTCGATTCGCTAATTCGCTGCGCTATGTCGGTAACTTTAGTTCGTCTACGGATCTCCTCATTTCTGATTAGATCTCGTAGGGAAACTCCGAGCATAGCATATATTAGGACCTAAGTAATGGTGCAAATATAACGTTATAAGTTCCACCCGAGTTTTTGGCATGGAATCTCACGTGTTAGAGAATCGGACCCTGCAGTGGTCGTGCCCGCGTTTCTACTAAATTTATTTTGTTTGGACGAAGTAATGTAAGGTCAGTTAACTCGTTTATATTTATAACCCAGTCTAAAAGCTTAGCCCTTTATCGCCCAGTTCTAAAAAGCAAAACAATATATTTTCTGACGCGTTGGCTTTTAACACAATATAAACAAGACATAGTGCCATAGCTACATCACAAGTATATACAATACTAGCGGACGCCTCGCGATTTCACCCGCGTAGTTCCCGTTCCCGTGGGAATACAGGGATAAAAGTAGCTTATGTCACCCGAGAATAGTGTAGCTTCCCAACGGTGAAAGAATTTTTGAAATCGGTTCTGTAGTTCTCTTTAATAATAGTATAGATTATTTATTATACATTGATAATAATTATTTGTTGACATTATTTTGGTTGATTTTTTTTTTTTTTTTTTTAATAATTTGCCCCTTCGGGCAGGCTAAAGCTATAAAGCCATACTGCCTTGTCTTAAGTGTTATTTCTGCTGTATCTTAGCTATAGCTATCGTCAAAGTCGTCTTAGTAAAGTCCAGTTCGTGTCAGTTAATTCCAGTCATGCTTTAGTAAAGTAGTGGCGACTTTACTATAAAGCTTCGATGGAGTTTTGGAAGCAACACGAAAACTCATGTTTCACCACATTATATCATTTTCCCACACTTGCGCTTGTAATTCGGCACTTTATGAATAAAACACCACCATTTTTATGCATAAACACTCGACAAAACACTAGTTTTGGAAAAAAATACAACGGAGCGACACGACTCTTGCCGCGTTCCCGCCAAAACTCCTTATTTTGGTTGACTTTTACATTATAATATTTAATTTAAATTTTTTATTATTATAATTTTGAAAATTAATTTATTGGCATGTCACCGCTAGTATTTGTACGCCTAAAGGGCAAAACTCGATCACAGGGCATAATTAAATCTATCTATGTATATCAATTTATATTACTCGTGTTTTATCAAATAAATAATCTTTATCTTTAGATAGGTAGATAGATTGGGAAATGGAATCTAAAATAGAATAATAATAAGTGGCAGTATGCTAGTAACAGCTTTAGCCTGCCCGATGGGGCAAATGACTAAAAAAATAATTTTGGCATCCCACTTTGTGCATTATGTCAGTGTCAAGTAGTACGCCTTAGACACGGTCTGTCACATAACAAAACAGATATACACAAACATGTTAAACTTATAACAGCCCCATAATTGCGTCAAGGGTTAAAAGAGCGCCTTTACTTTAGACGCTTGTTCTGATGAAATGCCTGTATTTGATGCTTTATTTAAATACTCAACCGTGCCGTGTGTAGAGAACTTAAAACTATCAATATTTATAACCGAAACATCTCCCATAATGTCCATAGCAGATTATTATGTATCAAAATTGTGCATTACAAAGTGGGACACGAGCCAAACAAAACAATAAATCTTTTATTGATTTTAAAAATCGAATGATGCCAAGGCTATTTTTAAATTGCGGACTAAATTCTCGCCACTTGACCGATAGATTTTAAAGTGTAGTGTTGCCAACTCAGCTAAAAAATATGCTAGATAGGTATGTGTTCAAAATATGAATACGTATGTATACTAATGCACTAATAATATTATAAATGTAAAATTATGTATGTTTTGATGTTTGTTACTAAAAACTACTGGACCGATCTGAATGATTCTTTCATCATTAGAATGCTGCATGATCACTGAGAAACATATCGAGTTTTATTTACCCGTGCTAAGCTGGCCCGGCCCGCTAGTGACAAATAAACTTAAATGTTTTCTCCGAAATCCAAATTCATTCAAATCAATTCAATTTCAATTCACAACAAATTCAATTCACTCAAACTCCAAATTTGTTATGTTTTTTTTTTAATGGTTGACAGGCTAGTTGTTTGACCACAGCTCACCTGATGTTAAGTGACGGTGTGGTCGAAGATGGCAAAGCACACCTAGCCTGGAATGGACCTTTGTTTGTTTTGTTTGACCGACAAGGGCTCACCGGAAGACCAGCGCTGGTCATACCAATTAGTATGACCAGTATTATGCTGAGCATCTATTTTGTAACTGTTTGTCGGTATTTGTTGTTATTTTTGTTGTGTTCTATGTTACAAAATAAAATTATTTTCTTTCAAAAATATTGTTTTTTCATTCCGTTCCCAAATTATTTAAAAAAGACGTATGTTTTACAAAAATTTTTTTTCGCCCGTCAGTGTTGCGTGTTATGTCCCCTGCCCACTGTCACACATGGTGATACCATTAAAAAGAATTCATCGCTAAAAATTCGGTTTCCGTTTCTGAAATATTTACAAAGGTGATAAATAACTAGCTTTAAATATGTGCATAGCAAACGAGATATAATCTACGCACTAACACTAGATAACCTTAGCATTGTTATGGTAATTTTGTTTTGTATATAAATGTTACTAATAATAGATTTAAAATTCATATCACTGGCATTTTGGTGAAGGAAAACACCACAAGGAAATCGACATAATTATTTCCGGAGAAGAAAACTAAATGTCGTTGAACTGGAAATCCTAAGCACTTTTAGTGTTCAAATATGTACACGCGGCCGTGTTCACGACACAATCACTACCTAATTTTTTTATCCATGACTATTATTGTTGGCTTCAGACGTTCTTAACATGGTCACCGCTTTCGTCTCTATTTATTTAATTATTTTAACCAGAGAGAGGTATGTGATAACAGCTTGATGGTCAGTAACGGTATGAACGAAGATGGTAAACACACCTAGCATGAAATTTTTTTTTTTTTTGTAAAAAGTAATGAGATGAACGCGACGCTCTCTTGATGACACCTGTCCATGACTATTGCAGCGATACACAGAACTTTGAAATAAAACAAAGTCCAGGGCATTACTGCTTTGGTGCTCATTACTTTCGATGGTTAGTCCCAACAGCCCAGTAATTTCGCTAGCTGCAGTACCCTTCGAACCGGAACACAGTAATGTTTACTCACTACTGCTTAGCGGCAGAAAAACTGGTACTGCGGTGGTACCTACCGCATAAGAGATTTACTACCACCAAGTAAAAGTGAAGTGAGACTGCAGATGTTTTTAAATGTGACAGCCCTGTTGGCTCATTGGTAGCATGTCTGCTTCAAGAGCTGTGGGGCGTGGGTTCGATTCCCACCCAGGACAAGCATTTTGTGATATAAAACCAAATGTTTGTTCTGTGTCTGGGTGTACTATATGTATTATAAGTATGTATTTACAAAAAAAAAAATTTAAGTATTCTATCAGTTATCTCCCATAGTACAAGCTTTGCTTAGTTTGGGGTCAGATGGCGCTGTGTGTAATGTCCTACGATATTTATTTATTTATTTATTTGACGGCAGATTTTCAACTTGAGGATGGTAGCTAGCCAACCGAGTACTAGTACCCAACAACTATACTATGATTTCCTGACGATGTTTTCCTTCACAGGCAGCTTAAGCTCATTTTTCCCAAGGTTTTTTTTATTTAATCTCCACCAGACATCGTTAAGTTTAAACAAACTTAAACTTGAAGACAGAATGCACTAAAGTATTACTAGTTTTGTGTGCGTACCATGAACGTACCAGCGACTATTGTTGAGATTTGAACCCAGTCACACCGGCGTGTGATTGAGAAAAAAATAGCGCTCTGGACGAAACGACTAGGTCTCTAGATCCTTATAGCGCCTTGTGCAATACACATGATTCATACATAAACGCAGGGTGTGTCTTAGGTATAACACCATCCGACCTAGCCAAAAGTCCGGTGACGCTGTAAAGGCCGTCTGAAGCCAAGAACATTAGTCATGGATAAAAAAAATCGGTGTATGACTGTGTACGTTTTTAATAAAATTGCCGTCAATGAGCGAATTGAGCGACTACAGCCCTCAGTGAGTCGACCACGCTTAAAATTGTTATGCCAGTGGTGTAAAGTTGCTTAAAATGGTCTTCATGCATAAATACGATTTGAAATCGTCTGGTTTTAGGCGACATTTGAAATCGTAATTTTTTTTTGCCACTTATGGACAAATAGAGCATAATTTTACAGTGAAATCACAGCTACTGGCATTTATTTTGATCTTTATTTGCGGTAAATCACAATTGCTTGAAAAAAACAGTAGATTATGCTAATCATTTTGACTAAAGATTTTGACAGCCCTGTTGGTTCATTGGTAGTGTGTCTGCTTCGAGAGCTGAAGGGCGTGGGTTCGATTCCCACTCAGGACTAACATTTGTGTGACTAACATCGATGTTTGTTCTGTGTCTGGGTGTACTGTATGTATTATAAGTATGTATTTACAAAAAAAAAAAGTATTTAAGTATTCTATCAGTTATCTGTCATCCATAGCACAAGCTCTGCTTAGTTTGGGGTCAGATGGCGCTGTGTGTAATGTTCTATGATAAAAAAAAAAAAAAAAAAATCTACTGTTTTTCTACTGTTTTATTCGAGCTTTTGTGATTTACCGCAAATAAGAACAAAAATAAATGTCAGTAGCTGTTATTTCACTCTAAAATGATGCTGCATTCGTCCATAAATGGCAAAAAATTATCTGTATGGAAATCGAACCACCTTAAATTGCTAGATTATTATGTTGTTCTGAAAATTGTATAACTGGTAAGGAAAAATCACTGCTTGCTTTGTATCTACGATACCTATCTTTTCAGTTATCTGTTTGCATAGGATATTTGTATTAGCTATCTATTACGGCTGATAAAATATTTTACACGATAAATTCGCCTAAAGTTAACGCTATTACGACTCTACGAATAGTACATTAATAGTAGGTACTTGGAAGTTAAATAATTCTGTTTTATAAAAAAAAATGGGTTATTAATTGTACTATATGACGCGTTCCGAAGACTTACTTCTATCAATTCAACTGCAGAGCAGTGTACTTATCTATCTATACTATTATAAAGAGTAAAGATTTGATTGTTTGTTTGTATTGAATAGGCTCTGAAACTACTAGACCGATTTCAAAAATTCTTTCACCAAATACAAATACAAATACAAATCATTTATTAATAACACCAAAGTTACAGGTCATTTTTCCATTCATATTTAAAAACTATTATCAAAATCATTACATATGTCAAAACAATGAACATGTCAATAAAGTAATATGTCACATATAAAATAATTATGTCAATATAATTAAATGTCCATAAAAAACAAAAATATTATAATTACTTACTAGTAATTCAATAATCTCTTAGTCTCACCGTTGGGAAGCTTCACTATCTCCGGGTGACATAGGCTACTTTTTATCCCTGTATTCAAACGGGAACGGAAACTACGTGAGTGAAACCGCGAGGCGTCCTCTAGGACATAATATGACCTATTATGCTCATAACGGGACACTTTCAAAATTGTAGCGACGCTGTAATATTTTTTCTTTCGTTATCGATATGATTTTGGTATCTGCAACTAATAAGGTATAAGGTTTTTCAGAG
The DNA here is from genome assembly GCA_905404145.2 of Biston betularia. NCBI lineage: Eukaryota > Metazoa > Arthropoda > Insecta > Lepidoptera > Geometridae > Biston > Biston betularia. The sequence goes on from FR989884.1 coordinate 2,123,073, forward strand.
GTCTACAGAATACTTGTTCTACGAGTGCATTTGTTTTAGGCAGACGCTAAATATGAAAATCCCAATTTTTCCATCGTTCAGATTGTTAACATGGCAGTGTTGAATACACTTCCATCCGACGAGTTCCTTACGAAATGTTTCAAAGTTGTCACTTTTCGCTAAAATTTCTTGAAGTTTTAGAGAAAACCTTAATTGTTTTTTGTTTATTTTGTTTATTTTGATATCTACCTTTCTGTAACTGATAATAATATACAAATTTGCAATTAAAAAAACCGACTCCATGGGGCAACTAAACGCACTGCTCCAATTAAAATGCGAGGTTTCGGAGTAAACGAAAATATTATCGATGTAAACGATTTTTAGATTTTTGTTGATTTTTTAAAAACCGCTCGATCGATTTCGATAAAATTTATATGGGGCCACCTCTGAAGTGTCATTTTACCAAGCAAAAAAAGAATCATCAAAATCGATTCATAATAATTGGCGGAATGATCGTATACGACGTTGACGTTGACGATTATTTAAAACTAAGAGATTATTGAATTACTAGTAAGTAATTATAATATTTTTGTTTTTATGGACATTTAATTATATTGACATAATTATTTTATATGTGACACATATTACTTTATTGACATTTTCATTTTCATTGTTTTGACATATGTAATGATTTTGATAATAATTTTTAAATATGAATGGAAAAATGACCTGTAACTTTGGTGTTATTAATAAATGATTTATATTTGTATAATATACATACAAAAAAAAAAGAATACATACAGTCAAATTGAGAACCTCCTCCTTTTTTGAGTCGGTTAAAATCGGGACAATTTGGCGTCCCAAAGTTTTCTTTGGGGGCATCGGGACAGAGCAGAGGAAAAAGGGGTAGTCCCGTTCAAAACGTGACGTACCTAAAGTCTCGTTATGTATATACCTTATTCAGTACTCCACACAAAAAAAACGTAATTAGCTGAATACCCGTACTTTGTAGCGCTCAGCTTTTGCTCTCTCATTTTTTTTTATATTTGGTTGACTAGTGACTACAGCTCACCTGAAGTTAAATGACGGTGTTGTCGAAGATGATAAACACACCTTGCCTGGAATGGATCTAACACCATGCTATCAGTGCGTTTGCTATTTTCTACAGACATGTAGGAAAAATGTTTTTTTTTTAATAATCAGCTATATTGTAAAGTATACTCTTTACGAACATTTTTTAATATTAGTTCTACCTTAGAGAATAATCTACGGATGTACCTACCTATATAATTAAAAATATTAACAAGTTTGTACGTATGCACGGTAAAATATTACGCTTCTAATGCTGGCTTATTTATGCTAAAAAGTTATTAAATAAAATAAATGAAAAAAAACATCGATTTAAAAATATCTAGGTGAATTTTTATGTGTAAATAGGACAAATGAAAAATATATATTCATATTAATTAACACAATTTTTTTATAAGACTAATATCTACTTACTTAATATATGTATGCTAAAATTAAAAATATGTAAAATAAATTGAGATAAATTCACAAAACATTTATAAATGCTTTTCTCAGCAAAAAACTTATAAATGTTTTGTGAAATAATATGTTTAATAAAACGTAGTAGAATTTGCATCTCAAGTTTTTATAGATAACATATCGATACATCAGCCACAAGACGCTGTATTTTAAATATTTTGTTTTGTCTGTCACCACCTGAAACGGCGCCACGACCGTGAATATTTATACCATTTGTATGCAAATTAAATTTTCATTACTCACATGAGATTATTCATGGTAGCTCCTCTTAGAACTATTAACTTAACACAGCCTGAGAGACCGAAATGTCTAGAAATGCCAATTCAAGAGACCGCAATTTTGCACAGGCTAACAAATACCAACTGTTCAAATAGTTTTGTAAAAAAAAAGTAATTAAACAGTCATCGGCCCATCGTTGCAACACTGGCAGTTCGATTAAAAAGTCAAATAATAGCGTCCGCGAAAACCGCGCGAAGTTCGTATTTGGAACGAGCGAGCGTCAGCACTGCGCTACGGTCGCGATCTTACTAACTTCTGCGCTTTGTCTCAGCTGATTTTGTATCGCGCGAAGAATATACTATGTAAACATCAAATGCATTTGAAGTTATAAATGACGCGTCAGTGTTTAAATAATTCAGTTTCAGCACTCCAAATCTCATTCTCAGAAAATATTATCAATCTCGCAAAGGTCCCATTCTCAAAATGTCCCATCTACCTACTCAACTAATTGTGTGTACCTAGAACAAACCACAAAACAGAAGTGTTCGCTCAACCATCTGCGGGTTTGTCTAATCTAAGTTTCCCAAATATTAATAAAATGCGTCATTTGAGAACAACCTGAATAAATATCAAAATTAATTAAGTCAATAAAAAGATCAACATGATTTTCAGAATCGAATAAAGTACTTATTCTACATTTACCGTACAGTTATGAGAATTACTAACGTTCCTAGTAATGCATCCGATTAGATAAGAAATAGTTAATTCCGTTGCCTACTAATGAGTAAGTAAAAGAATGAACTATTTTTACCTACTTTTGTTACAAAAATGAGATTTCAAAAGCTGAACTTTTTTTTTTTTATGCTTGACAAGCTATGTGTTTGACCACAGCTCACCTGATGTTAAGTGACGGCGTGGTCGAAGATGGTAAAGCACACCTAGCCTGGAATGGAACTGGCTCTCAAGTGAGGCTGCCGGAACACACCGTTAGATGCTTGGCGGCAGATTTCCAACTTGAGGGTGGTAGCTACCCAGCCGAGTACTAGAAAGTACCCTACCACCATGCTATGGTTTCCTCACGATGTTTTCCTTCACCGGCAGCTCAAGCTCATTGTTGGGGTTTGAACCCACGCCCTTCGGCATGCGAACCTACCGCGCTAACCACTGAGCTATCATCGCTAAAAACTACAATCGAGTTGGCCTGTAAAACAAACCTAACAAAAAAACTTTTTTCCTCATTTTTGGCATCACACTTTCTGTCAGTGTCAAGTGTCTCATGAAGAAATAAAAGTGAAATAAGTATTAATCACATAAAGTAAGTCACGAACAAGTCCAGTGCTTATAAGTACGTCTTAGTAACTAGAGTGGACTTTACTAGAACCTTCTACAGAATTTTAGAAATGTGTTTTTTTTTAATAGATCTACGTTTGGCCACCAACTCGCCTAATGCAAAGCGACGGTGTGGTCGAGAATGGAGCACGCTGATGTTTCATCGCATTATATTATCACTTGCGTTACGCGTACTATATAATCATTTGTTATGACTAAAGCCGTACGTTTATGTATTATATGTATCTAAACAGTATAAATAACAATTTTTTTTTTATCTCCCTATTAGGCCGCCAAACCTTCGGTCCGATTTTCGTATACAATAAATCTTAATTAAACTTTTGTATAAATAGATAAACGTTATGTTTTGTAATCAAGTTACCTAAATACATTGCCTGTGCGAAGCCGGGGCGGGTCGCTAGTCAACCATTTAAATAATGCCTTAAAAATCACATCTCTTGTTTCTGTTATCATCATATGACTAATCCTATAGATTAATCTTGAAATCGCTTTTGTTGGCTTATACCATTTTATAACTCCTTCGTCAGTCATATGACCTTTGAATTCCTAACATACTTTTGCTATGACTAAAGCCACATGTTTATGTATACGAACCCTTATAACTGTATTTTTTAAATACAAAATAGGTTTGCCTTTGATCATGCCCTACCTGACGTTAAGCAGGATGCAGTCTAAGATGAAGTACGCTTAAAAAACCTGTTTACTCTGGATTTATTAAAGACACTTCAATTGTACTTCACGGGAAAAGCAGACGCCGGGAGAGAGTTCCACATCCTCGCTGTGCGTATTAAGAATATGTAATCGAAGCGATAAGTCCGTGCGTGTGGCGTACACAGAATGTCGTAGAAAAACGTATTTTAGCTCAAAAATATTGTTCATACCTTTTTCTCTGTTGTTAAATTATACCGTATTCCTATTTCAGATAAGAAGAAAATATTCCGTTGATATTATTTAGCCATTTGCGCTCAAAGAAAATAGCTTGGCTACGATTTTTATTTACATTGCTCCTAATTTTATTAATTGCACCTGTAGTACATTATTTTGATCTATTTCGTAATTGTTTTGTTATATCTCAAAGGGGTTAGACAGCGTTTTTGATGCTCCCAGATGGCTTGATTTTTTCCGACACTTCCAACAATTGTCATCATACCAATTTACACAAAACCTTGATAACCTAATTATACACCTAAACCTTCCCCATGAATCACCCTACCTATTGATGAAACTCGCACGATAATCCGTTCAGTAGTTTTTAAGTTAACAGCGAACAGGCAAACAGATAGACAAACGCGGCAGACGACTTTACTTTATAATAAGTATGTTTTTTTTTATCGTTGATAAACTAGGTGTTACTTCAAGGAGCTGGGTTGGCTCGGGTAGACGCTGGTAGGGGGAAATGCACAATACACCCCAAGCGGGACGTCAGTGCAGGATTCATCGCCCCCATTCCGAATAAGAATAAGAAAAAAACTAGGTGTTTGACCACAGCTCTCCTGATGTTAGGTGACGGTGTGGTCGAAAGTGATAAATCAGTTATTGGTTACTACGCACGCATATCATTGACGCTCCCGATTACCTATAATTATTTAAATTTACCCCGGATAGCCCACTAAGAATTCAAATTACGTGGAAGTTGTTAGTACCTACAAATGATTTAATCATAAGATTCATTCTCATGCGCGTGTGGTCAACTACAAACTATTTATAAAATGGATGTTACTACAGTACAAGGTATAAATCCCCAGTGAAATGCCGTCAATTTTGCTGTGACGTGTCCCGGGCTAAATATGATTTATGCACAACGCTTTACACCTGGGATATTACGACCAGTTGCCAAACCAACAACGCTATTACTGGAACCACTAACCAGTGTTTAGTGCTAAGTGGAATTAGACTCAAGTTAGATTTCAAAGGCGAGGGTTCAAACCCGAACAATGAGCTTGAGCTGCCAGTGAAGTAAAACATGGTGGTAGGTACTTTCTAGTACTCGGCTGGCTAGCTACCACCCTCAAGTTGAAAATCTGCCGCCAAGCATCTAACGGTGTGTTCTGGCACCCTCATTTGAGAGCTCCATTCCAGACTAGGTGCGCTTTACCATTATGACCACAGCGTCACTTAATATCAGGTCAGCTATGGTCAAACTTGCCAACGATAAAAAAAGGTAAGAGTTTGTTTTTTTAAAATGCCGGGTGGTTACAACTCAGCTTCAAAGTTCAGAACTATATAAATTCGAAATGTTTCATCACATTCTTTAATTCTTAAATGCCAAGATTATGTAAATTTCAAAAGGATCAACTTGATAATCTTGAGAGATATGTAGGTACCTACTTGTCTTACCGTTAGTAGCAAGATTTTAAGCTGGCCCGTCCAAATAAACTTTTCTGTGGTCATATTCAGAGATGAATCATTGGGGTACATGTCAAGAAATATTTATAATTTCGAAATCGAAATGTATTTATTTGCTAAGTACAGGTGTCAAAATGTTGGTACAAAAATAAAAACGTCGCTTAATCCATACTTAATCCAGAATTGGGTGTGCAAAAGTTACATAAAATAGTTACTAATAGAATGTCAAATTGGATAAAATAATAATGTCAAGTTTATATTAATTAAATATGTCACGAGGTCTATTACGAAATGTCAATCAGTTCAATTTATTTAAATGTACTTACAATATATTTTTTGCCTTATCATCAATCAATTCCTTTATAGAGTAATATGTCTTTTAGATTAAGAATGATTTAAGTTTACTTTTGAATATTAATAAAGAGCTGGCTTCCTTTATTGATGGTGGCAATTCATTGTATAATTCAATGCCCATACAGAAATTACTTTTACTGTGAATTTGAGTTCTAGCTTTTTGACCACATAGTTTGTACTTGTGTCTACTGCTTCTTATACTTGCCGATATCAGACCTTACTAAGAGAGACGCTTCAAGAATGTAGAGACAGGGAAGCGTTGGAATTCTAAGGTTTTTTAGTAACTATATGAAAACTTTTTTATCTGACTTCAAATTTTATGCTATATGCATCTAAGTATAAATATTATGCTGAGGTAGGTATAACGTTTGTATTACAAAATAAAAATGTTTTTTCTGATCTATGATTTACACATATTGTACTTCTTTTTTTTTTTTGGCGTCGCATTTTGAGCATTTACCAGTGTCAAATGTTTTATATTTTCAAGTTTCAATAGTTAAATAAGTTGCCTCGTAGCTGTAGTTATAGTCAAAGTCCAGTCTTGGTCAAGTATGCTTTAGTAAAGTAGTGGCGACTTTTCTATAAAGCTTTGATGGAGTTTTAGAAGCAACACGAAAAGTCATCATGTTTCACCACATTATATCATTTTCCCACACTTACGCTTGTGATTAGGCACTTTATGAATAAAACACCACCATTTTTATCCATAAACACTCGACAAAACACTAGATTTGGAAAAAAATACAACGAGGCGACACGACTCTTTCCGCGTTCCCGCCAAAACTCATTGTACTTTTTAGAATATTTGTATTTATCCAACATTGTATTTTGTATTTGACGTTGTTTTTTATTATTCTATTCTATCCATATATTTAAAAAAAATATATCTTTTAGAAATGAAGTGCTACTACAGGTTACTCCAGATCTAAAGTCACTATGAAGGTAATTGATTTTTTTACTTACTTGCGTGCTCGATGCGCCCCTGTTAGGTCCTTCGTAAATAACTCGATTGCGCATTCAGAATTAAGGTCATCAAGGAACAAGACAAACATTGCAAGTTGACCTTAAAACCAGACTTGTTTGTTTTCATTCAATTGCACTTAAGTTATTTTAGGAGTTTTATTGAAAGCTGGAAGCTAACAACTTTATAGCCGTCTAAATTTAAAAAAAAAACTAGTCATATAATTTTTTTTAAGCACTTAGTCTACGTTTGACCACACAACTTGCCTGATGTTTTAATATGGTCGAAGATGAAACACGCAGACTTCGGAAATTATAATGGGTCATATTTTCATACATAACGGCAATTTCATAGGTCTAAGAAATTTCAGTTTTGAAAAAAAAAATCGAAACGACTTTTTTTTCTTCCTTTTTTATTTCTATTAATCAAAATAAACATCCTTGCCAACGTAGTGGCAGTTTATTGATGCTCTTCTTGAAGAAATCAACTAGACTGTGCTGGGCAACAAATTCTTCAAAGGCATGTTTACTGTCTCTAAGTCTGTAGGCGCAAGGTCTGGTGAATACGGCGGATTACGGAGAGCTTCCAACCCCAGCTCTTGCAACTTGTAGACCGTCTGCTATGCAGTATGAAGTCGATCGAGAAATTGGCCTAAGACTCTAGAATATTCCTCTTGAAACGCGGCTTGTTCCACCTGACCAAAACAGGCGTCAGGTGACCTGACTTCTGACTTCTGCTTTGGCTAAAAACTTAGCATAGCGAGGAATCCTACTATATGTATATACATATATCCTACTAATAGTATAAACGCGAAAGTTCATAAGAATGTATGGATGTATATTGTATGTTTGATAATCTTTCACGCAAAAACTACAAAACGGATTTGGATGAAATTCGGTATGGAGGTAGCTGAGACCCTGGATTAACACATAAGCTACTTTTATCCCGAAAACATGTAGCGGGTAACACCGCGGAGCGCCACTAGTTGTTAATAAAACTACAAAAATATATCATTAATTTTAAGATGTAGTTGTGCATGAAATATATAAGCCAGAAGGCATTAATTCTAGTAGATAAATAAGAACCGAAAAAAATTGCACTTGTGGTTGTTTTGAGTGATATTTGAAGATTTTTTTTTTTTTTTTAATGTTTGACAGGCTAGTTTAGTTGACAGGCTACTTGTTTGCCCACAGCTCCTGATGTTAAGTGAAGGTGTGGTCGAAGATGGTAAAGCACACCTAGCCTGGAATGGAACTGGCTCTCAAGTGAGGCTGCCGGAACACACCGTTAGATGCTTGGCGGCAGATTTTCAACTTGAGGGTGGTAGCTAGCCAGCCGAGTACTAGAAAGTACCCTACCACCATGCTATGGTTTCCTCACGATGTTTTTCCTTCAGCGGCAGCTCAAGCTCATTGTTGGGGTTTGAACCCACGCCCTTCGGCATGCGAACCTACCGCGCGAACCACTGAGCTATCATCGCTACAAAATAATAAATATTTGTGAGCACTTTGATTTAAATACTGGATTTATGTCCTAGAATACAAAAAAAAATCAAATTACAATGAAAACAATATGTCCGATATACATTTGTAAATATAGGTATGTTAATAAAATATTCAGAATTTTAGATGAGGAAATAAAATGGGTACCTAAGCACATCTCGTTTTCAAAAGTGCATCTGAACGCCTAGCCTAGTCTGTAGAGTAACAAACGTAAGTTTTTTTAAATAACTAATGGGCAGGATAATAGACGTTATCCTGCCCAATTTCATCGCCACCTACCGGGCTCAGTTATAAATCTAAAACTCAGGGATCCACTTAAATACATACAAAACATTTCTGCAAATTCTAGCCAGCCGTTTAAGAAGAGTTCAGTAACAAACAAGTTCAGAGGAATTATGTACAGATAGGTTCGCGTTTGACCACATCTTGGCAACGATGTGATCTAGGAAGAAGCACACTTACATAAAAGGAAGCTTGTTTACTCTTGATTTGAAGACACTTGTGCTTTTCAGGAAACACTAACTCCCCTCGCTGTGCGAATAAAAAATGTAAAGTAATGATCCCACGCCCTCCGGCGTGTAAACAAACCCGTCAACCACTGAGCTGTCATCACTCGTCGTGTTTTTAGATTTTTAGTGCTTCCAAATAAAAAGTTCATATAAAAAGAAATAAGGATTGTGTGTATGCCTCGAGCATTCATGCTCACCATCGAAGGCTCCTTCTTGCTGCGGCGTCGTGTGTCGGGCGCTCTCTTCCCTCAGAAATGGTTGAGGAGGGCGATGGCTGGCACATGCGTCATACTCGTGATCGGGTGCTACTTGCGGGTCGCTGGTCTGCTCGCGGTATACACACAATCTAGTACCTACTTTAACCTTAGATTAAGATTAAATTATGTAATTTGACTAACTGTCCTCTTTTTGTATTGAATAATTGTAAAAAAAAAATGTTATTAAAGTTGACAAAGGTCACAGACCCGGTTTCTGTGGAGCGTATAATTATAAATAAAATAAAAAAAGTTCTTTGAATTAACATCAAATACGCCGTGGTCAAACGCCTATCCAGTCGATCATAAAAACGTTTCCATTCTTTGATGGTGACGACATAGAACTAGACCAGCTGTTCAAACCATAAATTAGGCACTAAATGACACTAACGACTCAGACTAGACCATACAAACTACTAACCAGTAGATGTAGTCAAAAGGAAAACTACAAATCTGTCAAGTGCGTGGCTTGACCGTGGTTGGGTTCCGCAACTATGTTCGCACAATCAAGCAAGAGGGGGTGGGATAAAGGAGGTTACTTCACAGGTCATCAGAAAAAAAAGGTTTATCTTTTTTTACAAACTTTTATTAGAAATTTACACATACTAGATTCACATTTTTTTTAAATAATTTGCCTTATTGGGCAGGCTAGAGCTGTAAAGCCATAGTGCCTCGTCCTACGTGATATTAGATATAGATAATAAAAAGACGACATGAATAATAAAAATATATTTTTTAAAAGCGACAAAATAGTTTAGTTCTCAGCATCAGTGCTGCCGATTTCTCAACAGCGCTGGTTTTCAGAACTGAACTGTTGGGACGCACGAGACTGAATAAAATATGGCAACATGGATTTGCACAAACAAACATCCTTTCACCCCAAACGCATAACCGTCTCCGTTCCGTCGTTGGGTAAAAATAAATACGCGATTATTATGATTATAACAGAATAAAGAAATTATAAATATACACCGACGAAATTTCTTGAAAGGAAAAGTTATATAGTTGTATATCTAAGTAAATACAATAAGAATTATAGTTTATAAGATTTTTTTATTCCAATTTAATTAAAGGGCTATCGTATTTTTACCCTACTACGGCGAAGTGACGTAATATATTTTTTTGAATTGTTTAGTTACGGTACGTGGCATACGACCATGGTTATCGTCTGGACACCACTATGAATAGTAATAATGTATGAAATAGAATAAAATATGTATCACATGTAAGTTGTTTATGTACACGATACTAGCGAATAGTTTGTACATAACAATTTTAGAAAACATTTTCTTGTTTCATACTTTTAGAGCGTGATTTTTCAGTAGTCGGGTTTTACTTTTTAAACTTATAATCTTTTTTTTTTAAATAAAATAAAATAGTTTGTACCTATACACAACACATGCTTATACACTCACTCCCCCGCATACACACTAAATATAATAAAGGTTGGTCACTATTGTAATTATTATTTATTTATGAAACAAAATAAAAAATCTTAAATTAATACCTACTATTGACAAATTTATGTTAAAAAACTTAACCTAAAAGTCCGTCAGAGGAGGGATATGTGGCCAGAATAATGGCAGTATTGCCACGCTGGATGGCAAAGCTAAGCTTTAAGCTAAGGTACCAGCATTCTGGTCGCCTGAAGCCTCTAAAATTAAAAACGTGGGTCATTTGATTTTTTTTTTTTTTTTTCGTTAATTTGCCCTTTCGGGCAGGCTAAAGCTATAAAGCCATACTGCCTCGTCTTCAGTGTTATTTCTGCTGTATCTTAACTATGGTTATCGTCAAAGTCGTCTTAGTCAAGTCCAGTTCGTGTCAGTTCGTGCCAGTCATGCTTTAGTAAAGTAGTGGCAACTTTACTATAAAGCTTCGATGGAGTTTTGGAAGCAACACGAAAACTCATGTTTCACCACATTATATCATTTTCCCACACTCGCGCTTGTGATTCGGCACTTTATGAATAAAACACCACCATTTTTATGCATAAACACTCGACAAAACACTAGTTTTGGAAAAAAATACAACGAAGCGACACGACTCTTCCCGCGTTCCCGCCAAAACTCCGTGGGTCATTTGAGGTGACTCGCACAATTCTCCGACTGCGTCAGAACAGGGCTCGGACAACTGCTTGTTGTATCTACACGTCTCTCCTACTACAGGCGAACACGTTCCACCTGGAGGTGGTACACATCCTCTTAAACTCCACATGTATCACAATTTGGAGTCTCAGCATAACCCATCAAAAAGGCATTTTTTTTTAAAAGACATGTCTATATCTATGCGCTGTGAATTTCGGACATCGTGAAAAAAATACCAGTTATTAAATAAACCTATATTGCAAACTTTTTGATCAGAAAATCGATGGTGGCTCCTGTTACGAATTAGTCAGACTGTATCTAGCTAGGATCTCTTTGTAGCGCCGCTTAGGTCAGACGAAACAATAATTGTTTGCGGTAACAATTAAAACTGTTTCGGAGCAGACGCCATGTTAATTTTGATAATGGCCTTCAAACTATTCACTATGTAAACGTCGCCGCGGCCCATAAAAATTAAGCGCCACCTCAAGTGTTGCCACGTGCAATAATTCAAAAATTCTTCGTAATTATTTTTTTTTAGAAAAGAAATTGACGTGAAGGATAATTTATAATTATAGTAGTAGTAGTAGTAGGTATAGTAGTTAGCGATCCGAGTACTATAAAGTGTTTTACCACCATGCTATGGCTTCCCCACGAGGTTTTCCTTCACCGGCAGCTTTAGCTCATTGCTGGGGTTTGAATTCATGATGCAAGGATTCTAACAATACCTCACCTCACGCATTTAAGTCTGTTCAAGCATTTAGAAGGTTTAGTGGATTAAAGAAACATACGTACATAAACCCCGAAAACATTGCACTCCTTTCATTGTCAGTTATGTAATTATTCAAATGTAATGGTCATGGATAAACGTTATTTCTTACTACCAGGAGAGCGTTTCATTTCACATCTCTACATGGTATAAAACAAAGTCGCTTCCGCCGTCTGTACGCTTAGATCCTACGGATTCATCAATAGACAGAGTGATTCAAGAGGAAGATATATTTATGTATAGTATACGTGCATATAATAGTAGAGAAAATCCGAAAATTTCAAAGATTTGTAATGTGATGTCGTATAACAGCATATAGGTATTTGGCGTTTACATTTCAAACGCTGGCTAAACCTTACGAGATAGATCAAAATAATGTAGGTACTATACGTCAGTATCTACATTGCACACGTTCGAAGCCGGGCCGGGTCGCTAGAAAAATATAAAGATGATAAGTGCATGTGTCAGGTCTGAGTGAATCAGTGTGCCAATGTAAGATTTTTCACTGGAATATTTGCAAATAATATAGTTAGGTACATTTGCTGATCTGGAACACTTTAATTTAGCACTTATTACTGGCCTGACCTCGTTTTGGATTCAAAATAAAAATCCTGCAACTCAAATGAATTAAGAATGTCTGAAGGTACCTAATTCGAGAACATGCATTCAATAGCACTCTGAAAATTGAACTGAAAATTCACTGATTCTGCTTATAGCTGAAGGACGTGGTTTCCATTCCCAATGAGGACAATCATTTTCGTAACATACCTACACAGTTTTTTTTTTAACATTGGTTTGCGTTTGACCATGTCCTGGCAGTCTAAGATGGAGCTCGCTTACCTAGAATATTTTTTTAAAATCTAGATTGAATAACAGCCCTATTGGCTCATTGGTAGTATGTCTGCTTCAAGAGCTGTAAGACGTGGGTTCAATTCCAACCTAGGACAACCATTTGTGGTATAAAGTATAAACAAATGCTTGTTCTGTGTCTGGGTGTATTGGTATTTTTAACTGACCTCTGCTATTACCCCTGACATTATCAGGGATTTTCATTTTTTTAAGTAATGAAACGAACGAGATGCTCTCTTGATGGTAAGAGATAACGCCTGCCCATGACAATTGCAGCGATACACAGAACTTTGTGTAACAAACCAAGGTCTAAGGCATCGCTGCTTTTGCGCTCATTACTTTGAGGCATTAGATGGTTAGTCTGAACAGCCCAGTAATTTCGCCAGCTGCAGTACCGTTCAAACCGGAACACTCTACTGTTTGGCGGCAAAATATCTGTGGTGTGATTTGACACTGACACGACGCGAATGTGAGACTCATACAGTCAAATCTTTTTATTTTTTTTTTTTCTTTGGTTTTGGCGTCGCGTTTTAGCATTTGCCAGTGTCAAGTAATTATGTATTTTCAAGTTTCAAAAGTTAAATAAGTGCCATCGTAGCTAGTTTTAGTCAAAGTCGTCTTTGTCAAGTCCAGTTCGTGTCAGTTGATTCCAGTCATGCTTTAGTAAAGTAGTGGCAACTTTACTACAAAGCTTCGATGGAGTTTTGGAAGCAACACGAAAACTCATGTTTCACCACATTATATCATTTGCCCACACTCGCGCTTGTAATTCGGCACTTTATGAATAAAACACCACCATTTTTATGCATAAACACTCGACAAAACACTAGTTTTGGAAAAAAATACAACGGAGCGACACGACTCTTCCCGCGTTCCCGCCAAAACCCCATCTTTTTATTTAAATAGAAATTAAAATGTTGTTTGAAAAACACATTTAGCTTACTATAAGTAGGTAGTATGATTTCTTCTATAACTAAATAGTTACATTTCAATCAAGAATTCGTTTCCTATTTTTGACAGCTGTAAGCGAATACTTTCTGGTCGATTGTATCAGAATGAAATCAGGAATCCCGTGCCAATGTCGACAGGTATGTATAACAATAACACTTGAAATTCCAAACGATTCCATCATTATAAAGTTTGTATGTTTGTCCGAAACTACTGCCAAGGTTACTATGTCAAAATAATTAATTAGGTAGATTCGAGCCAAACTTAACCGTACATAGATGAAGCTGCTACCTCCATACCAAATTTCATCCAAATCTGTCCAGTGGTTTTTGCGTAAAAGAGTAACAATTAGTGTTGGGAAGTAGGATTAAAATTTTAATGTGAGAGAAACAATTAAAAACACAATTATTCAATTTGCATGTCAATTTTTTTTTAATATTGAGTGATAGCAAAAATCTCTTGAAACTTTTAATGTTGGCACCTAAAAAAAACTACTACATCGATTATTTATTAATTGTCCTAGACATGGCATTAATATACTGAAGAGTCATTCTAGACAATAATAGTGAATCACAGAATCACTTTTAATGTTATTTATTCATTGACTACATTATTATGGTATTTTTACACTATTTTTTTCGTAACATTTCCCATCTGCATACTATCATAACCATTTCTTTCTGGAATAAAAAAAGAAACTTTTTTTAGCATAGCGAGACGTTTTTGTCGCGATAGTTGCCTTAGTTCGAATCGATGTCGAATTTTACAATTTACCTACTTCATTATAGCAATAAATATTGATATTTTAAGGACACATCTCAAGTCAGGGCGGAAAGCCTAGCTATGGAATATGATCGATTCTTATAGACGCCTACACAGTTACGGAAATATCCCATTATGCCGATACACCATTGAAACGAAACAGCTGTTACAGACGGGAAGGAATTCTCAAAAGTAAAAAAAATATTAATAAAAAATAAACATTAAGAGAGATGATTTGCAGCGATGATAATATAGCTTCTGAAGCTGATGAAATTGTTTTTTCATTTGCTTCGGTACTGGATAAAGGTGAAAGCTGTTTACAATACAAAATATTTATGTAATTTATACGTAGTAGAGAATAGTTTAAATTTTTTTTTTCTTCGGCCATGGCACATTCAAGCATTGCGCCATGTTTTTAAAAACGAAGAAACACAATACTAACCCGATACACCCAATAGAAACACGATATTTTATCTTTATTTTTTTTTCTTTTTGTCCCACTTTGTGCATTTGCCAGTGTATTTCAAGTAAGTAGTAAGTAATAAAATAAGTCAATAAGTTTCAAGTATTTTAAGAAAAAAATGTTGTCAATTAAGTCCATATGGGGTATTTCACAATTTAAGACAAACTTGCGTGGCAGCCTCCTTAGAAGATAGCCTTTTTCTTTTACGACAGAAGATTTTTAAGTTTTTTTTCGAGTATAATTGAAAAGTGACCTATCATTTGGTGTTATAATAAAATATTTGTATTTTAGCTATGTATTATATATATATCTCAGATATATATAGAGCTAAAAAACTACTATTTTTTAGCTTATTTTAGTTTTAATGAAATCTCCTTTAGCCTTTTCGTGCGATTTTTTAGTACAGGCAAACCTTATGGGTAAACGTCACCAACATGCTATAGTGACGTGTTTTAAATTTTAACAGCTGTTTTTTTCACATTCTTTTCCGCAAGTCTGTATTCCCTCGCCAACAATATCTTCCCAGTCCACCTTTACGATCGGAGTCAATAGCTGAGCCACGACTAAATATAGACTATATACAGTCTTGAAAATATCACCGTCGATTCTGGTCAAGTGTAAGCGGTTATAAATATCTATAACCATTCGTTATTCACAGTTATTTTATTACTTCTGAGAGATTCGAAAACATTGATTTTTTTAATAATTGAGAGGCCCAGAATCTGGAGATTCCTATAATCTGCAACTTCGATTGGCATACGAGATATTTTATTTTAAATTATCAAATGATGTAAAATTATTAGTTAGAAAACAAAATAATACTTAGAAACATTACAAAGTCAAAACAAAATTAAAAATGTAAGTAAAATATTTCACAAGTAAAAGAATTGAAAAAAAGAGTTGTTTTTTTAATGTTTTGACAAGGTAGGTGTTTGCTTATGGTGTGGTCGGTGATGGTAAAGCGCAACTTGCCTGGAATGGAACTGGATCTCAAGTAAAGCTGCCGGAACACACCGGCTTGGCGGCAGAGTATCTAACAAAGTATCTATATTTTCTATGTATATTTTATATCAAGATACATTATCGATTTCCCTAAAAATATTTTTTTGCCATTTATGGACAAATGGAGCGTAATTTTACAGTGAAATTACGTCTACTAGCATTTATTTTGGTCTTTACTTGCGGTGAATTACAATTGCTTGAATAAAACAGTAGATTATTGGCATAAAATCAAATTTATCAATGATTATAAGTATGTATTTACAAAAAAAAAAGTATTTAAGTATTCTATCAGTTATCTGTCTTCCATAGCACAAGCTCTGCTTAGTTTGGGGTCAGATGTCGCTGTGTGTAATGTCCTGCGATATTTATTTATTTATTTATTAATGAATTTAGGATTTTTGAATAAAACTGTTTTATTCAAGCAATTGTAATTTACCGGAAATTAACACCAAAATAAATGCCAGTGGCTGTGACTTCAATATAAAATTATACTTCATTTTTCTATAAATTGCAAAAATTTATTTGTATGGAAATCGAACCACCTTAATGGTCTTTATTACTCAACAGTTGATAATTTTCTGTTTTTAATTCGTCCAAAGTAGGTACACTGTGAAGTGTGAACTGCTACCTACATAAGTTTGGTAAGAGACTATGGTAATGCGACTTTTGAGGGGGTGAAGCAGACGCACACGGGCGATTAGCGCGCCGGGACGCTTCCTCCCGCGAGTTCGCCCATACGCGGTATACCTAGATTACGTAGCCTAAACCTAGCCTAGCCTAGCCTTAACCGTCTTGAGTTAAAATCGTAATAATTTCTATGCACGAACGGTCATATTAATAAAATTGCATAAACATAGATAGTTTGGTAGGTAGGTACCTAACTAATTAAGGCTAAGAACCTAGGTCATTACCAAGATGGATGATATATTTAACCTTGATCTAAATACCTTAGCTAATTTTTGTACATGAATAATGACGCATAGTAAGATGACAATTTGCAAAAAAAATGAATTTTTTGTTAGCTTTAAAATGCATACGTACACCTTTAAGACAGTTAGTAGTAACAGATAACGCCTGTGAAGCGGCACCTAGAACTTTAAATGAAGTCCAGACCATGCCATCGCTGCTTTAACAGACACTCGTTTTTCTTTACTTACCTATTTCTTCTTGCTAAACAATCTCATTTGTAGACCGCGTCATCATAAGGACTTTAAAATCAAATAAAAAACGAACCAAATATTAATTGTATTCTGGTCATTTAGAATACAAAACGCCCGATGATAAGCGATGATGTGGTCGAAGATGAAGCACATAGATATAGGAGAGGAGACATTTTATTATTTATTTATTTGTTCATCTTGTTCTCTGTTTCTCAGTGAAAACAATCGCCCATGCACACAAATTTGCCAGAGGTAAATAATACCTACATGCATCAGTTTTGGCATGCCATTCGCCCTCGGTTTAAGTTACGTCATTATGAGTAATCCAGGATTCGTTTATTTTGGAAATCCGATTCAATCCACTTGGCGCTTGAAAACGTGCTAAAACAATTGCAGGCTGACGAATTCACACGATTTAGCATTATTTAGTCAGATTAACAGATTTAATGCAATCGATGCTTTGTTTCCGTATCGTTTTTGTTTATTTGTACAACGTTTTGTGTTAAAAATTGAAAGTAGTTTTTTTTGCCAGTCAATATAATATTTATATGTGATTAATTCCGAGTAAGACTATTAAATTGTCAAGCAAGGCCTATGTACTTGTTGTCACTAAATTCGAACACCATATAGAGTCCCTGCATCATTGGAGCATGCTATGGGTTTCGCTGTCAATTATTTTGTTTGGATTTGGCTGTGACTACAGTTACAGATTAGTAACAGCGACTTTTTTGCCTACTATGTATTTATATGGTTACCAGGTCAAAAAGCACTTTACATTGGCTAATACAATTATAAGCGATGCCGTAATTCTTGCAGAAAGAGAAAAAAATATGCTTTTGTCATAAAACTTACCGTTAACGTCAAACTTTTTGTATCATCACTGTTAATTTTACTTTATATATCATTGTCACTGTAAATGTCAATTTAACTTCATGTCATGCTCAGATTATTCAGAGATGTCATGAGTTACTTCAAAAAAAAACTTCAAATCAAAATTCAAAAACGCGATGCACGCAATACGGCACAATATTAGATTAATTTTATTTGTTGAATGATATAACGTGACATACATTGTAAAATGTGTTCTAAAGCGTGTACTCGTTTCATAATTATTATTTGAAGACAATAATTCAAGTTTTACTCGTAAGTTTAAAGTGAAATCGGCAAAATGTTCAATTATAAATATCTTACCCGTGAGCAACTGGAAGGGTTCGATAATTATAAGGTAATTACAATGTTTTAAATATGTTTTCATTCATTTTATGTTATTACTGCAATATCAGCCAAAAATATTGGAGTTAAGCTTAAAATTTGTCCATAATTTTACTAAGACATAACCTGTACCTTTATTGATTTTCCTTACCTGTTTACGCAACATCAGGGAAAACAGGAAATAATAAAGTTAAAAAAATACTGTTAACTTTTTGTTTACTTGTTCTTTCTTAGAGTCACATTGTAACATGTATCTAACTAACATAAAAGGATAAATGTATATACCTACGTATTTAATCCTAAAAATATATCTGTTTGTGGCTTCACGTCATTCGCTAGTACAATTTGGCTCTACAAGATTGAATGTACACATAACTACTGTGTACTGTGAAAATGGTAACTGTTCTATTCCTATTGAAATATACTTATGCTATATTTGTGATAGTTATATTTTGACTCACTTACTAAAACGATTACATTAGACAAAAGACTCAGTTACATTTTTCATTGATAAAATTCTGGTAAAAGTAAAGGTGTAATAGAGCAATCTAGAAAAAAACTATTTACCTTGTACATAATCATGCCGCCAACATTTACAACTCATTAAATCCACTCTCAAAACAGCTAAATAAAATAGACAAATAAATACCATAGTCTAATTTCATCTGGTTAGAATCCTGGTGGTTTATGAAAATTAAAAGTTATCAAGCTTAGTAACATTATTAATGTGAAAATTTATGGATCGAAAAATTGTATTGCAAAAGTTAATATAACTATGTTAAACTTGCATGCTTTTCAGAATTTTAATTGAAGTTTTGCATCACTTTTTATTTCAGTATATGGCAATAGACACTAGCCCGCTGAGTGTGAATGTAATGCATCCTTTTTGGAACAAAGTTGTGGAGGTTAGTATCACAGATAATTTATTCCTTACCATTTTAAAAAAGAAACTGAAGCAAGTGCTGTGGTAATAAAAAGGTGAAAAAAAAACAAAATCACCATGTGGCAGCAAATTTTTATTCATGTCACCACCTGATGGATTTTCGCCATCATTTATCACCCAAGTAACCCACTGAAGCTACTATGCCATTAGCCAAGAAATGTAATTAGTAATTATCCATTACAATGATGTGATATGTAGTGAGTAATGATGATAGGTAATCTCTACATAGTATTAAACAAAGCTACTTCCCATCATCTGTACACTTAGATCTTTTAATCTATGCAACTGATTTTAATGGGGTTTCCATCAATAGATAGAGTGATTCAAGAGGAAGGTTTATATATATTATACATCACATTGGTATCTACATTGCACCCATGTGAATGCGGGGTGGGTAGCTAGTAGCTCGAAAGAGACAACAAGATTTTGCCGAGCAAATGTCAGTCATCAGAGACGAACATAGTGACTGAATTGTTAATTTGTGTGAGCTACCTCATATAATAAATATTTCAAACTCATTTAAAAGAAGTATGCGCTAAACATATAAAAAGTATACTTATAATAAAATTGAGTATTGTTATGCAATATTTGAATGATAAAATATCATAAGATCATACCAACTCTAATTTATTACAAAACAAAGATTCTGTTTGTGTCTCTTTGATTGTCCACTTACTTCTTTAAAACAATGAAATGGATTTTGGTACTAAGTATTTACCTTTAGTTTTTTTAAAGGTAATATGTAGGTATATCCTTGTGATACCAGTGTGCGTCACTGGTTATAAAATTATAGATAACTAGCGGACGTCTCGCGGTTTCATCCGCGTAGTTCACATAACACCAGGTGAGCTGTGGTCAAACACCTAGCTTGTCAACCATAAAAAAAACTATTGGAAATAGGTTGAACCCAACACAAACTAGATGTTTCATCATCCTCATTATCATCACTATCAGTGTGATGAAACGCCCACTGCTGCAGGCCTCCATTCTAGAACATGACACAAGTAATTTTTTCCATTTCCCAAATAAGTAATAATAAATACCGTAGGACATTACACACAGCGCAATCTGACCCCAAACTAAGCAAAGCTTGTGTGATGGAAGTCAGATAACTGATAGAATACATAAATACTTTTTTTTTTGTAAACACATACTTATAATACATACAGTACACCCAGACACAGAACAAACATTTGGTTTTATATCACAAAATGCTTGTAAGCCGTTACATTTATAATTGCCTATTTAAATACACATACAAAGTCTAATTAAAATTGGATTAGTTGTTTCTGAACAATTCAAATTATTTTATTGACATAAAAACGACACACATTTATATTTATGTCATAAAACATAATATTATGTGTAGATATAATTTGTAGCGATGATAGCTCAGTTGTTAGCACAGTAGGTTTGCATGCCAAAGGGTGTGGGTTCAAACCCCAACAATGAGCTTGAGCTGCCGGTGAAGGAAACCATAGCATGGTGGTAGGGTACTTTCTAGTACTCTGCTGGGTAGCTACCACCCTCAAGTTGAAAATCTGCCGCCAAGCATCTAACAGTGTGTTCCGGCGGACTCACTTGAGAGCCAGTTCCATTTCAGACTAGGTGTGCTTTACCATATTCGACCACACCTTCACCTAACATCAGTCAAGCTGTGGTCAAAGCCAGAGCCACGGACAGCCCTGTTGGCTCATTGGTAGCATGTCTGCTTCAAGAGCTGTGGGGCGTGGGTTCGATTCCCACCCAGGACAAGCATTTTGTGATATAAAACCAAATGTTTGTTCTGTGTCTGGGTGTACTGTATGTATTATAAGTATGTATTTACAAAAAAAAAATATTTAAGTATTCTATCAGTTATCTGACTCCCATAGTACAAGCTTTGCTTAGATTGGGGTCAGATGGCGCTGTGTAATGTCCAAAAAAAAAAAAACTCCTAGCCTGTCAACCATTTAAACAAAAAAAAAACACTTTTTTTTCAAACTTGCTTGTGAACATAACTATGTAGCCAAGAGCAATCACAGCTAAATGAGTGATAAATTATTTTTATTGCATATTGATAACAGCTATCACCTCTTCATTATTATCTACCTTATTTTTTTTAGCCTTTAGTTCCGTTAACTTTTACGATTACTCTTATTTAAAGCCAAATAACAAACATCGTATGATATCCTTATCAGAAATTTACGTCACTGTATTATTGTACAAAATTGTACTTTACGTAAATTGGTTTTAAGTTCAAAGTCTTCAAAGTGAAACGAGAATGGGTATCTAAAATTTGTGATAAATAAAATTGATCTTTATATACATAAGTACAGAGTGTAAGTTCATTCATGAGCTTCCAACAAATGTTACTTGAAAAGCAAGTACAAAGTAGTTTTTTTTTTTTATGGTTGACAGGCTAGTTGTTTGACCACAGCTCACCTGATGTTATGTGAAGGTGTGGTCGAAGATGGTAAAGCACACCTAGCCTGGAAAGGAACTGGCTCTCAAGTGAGGCTGCCGGAACACACCGATAGATGCTTGGCGGCAGATTTTCAACTTGAGGGTGGTAGCTAGCCAGCCGAGTACTAGAAAGTACCCTACCACCATGCTATGGTTTCCTCACGATGTTTTCCTTCACCGGCAGCTCAAGCTCATTGTTGGGGTTTGAACCCACGCCTTTTGGCATGGGAACCGACCGCGCTAACCACTGAGCTATCATCGCCACAAAGCTACAAGCAATATTTTTTTTTTTAATGTAAAAAGTAATGAGACGAACGAGACGCTTTCCTGATGGTAAGAGATCGCGCCTGTCCATGAAGTATATACAGTGACGGGAGGCATCGTAAGTTCTTAAAGTTCTCAAACATGTAAGAGGTCTACCAACCTGCTCATGGCCAGCATGAATACTAAGTCTTAATGACGCTGTACAATTGCTAATTTACTATATTTGGTAATATAACAAAACATAAATTTTACTTGGTGGTAGATTTCCTTAGCAGGAGGTCGTCTAGGTAGGTACCACCGCAGTACCAGATATTCTGCCGCCAAGCAGTAGTGTGTAAGCATTACTGTGTTCCGGTTTGAAGGGTACTGCAGCTAGCGAAATTACTGGGCTGTTGAGACTAACCGTCTAGTCTCAAAGTAGTGAGTGCCAAAGCAGCGATGCCCTGGACGTTGTTTTGTTACTCAAAGTTCTGTGTATCGCTGCAATGGTAATGGACAGGCGTTATCTCTTAACACCAGGAGAGCGCCTTGATCGTCTCATAACTTTTTCATTAAAAAAATATAACGAAACATAATTTATCTTCTTTTTTTTTGCAGCTTTTTCCTAAATGGGTGGCCCCCAACGTTTTGACTTTTGGCGGTTTTCTGCTAGTGATCCTAGATTTTCTTCTGCTATCTTACTATGACTACTCATATTATGCTGCGAGTGCTCAATCCTACAATGAGACTGGGGTGCCCATGAATGGTATAGGACGTTCTGAGATCATACCACAGTCATTATGGTATGTGATTGGGGTGCTCTTGTTTTTGGCCTATACTTTAGGTAAGTGAAAACATGAATTGTCATCTAGGTAGGTATCACCGCAGTACCAGATATTCTGCCGCCAAGCAGTAGTGTGTAAACATTACTTTGTTGCGGTTTGAAGGGTACTGCAGCTAGCGAAATTACAGGGCTGTTATGACTAACCAGCTACTGTTTCAAAGTGATGAGCGCCAAAGAACCGATGCCCTGGACTTTGTTTTGTTTTATGTATCGCTGCAATGCAATGGTCATGGACAGGCGTTGTTTCTTACCATCAGAATGTCTCAGCCGTTACATTACTTTCAAATTTAAAAATACAAAATTATTTGTTTATAAACTAGTCATAGTCATATAAAAAATTCCTAATTTCCTACTTTACACGTGAATTTTCTAATTATTTTCTTACATACAAACTTTGTTCTGACTGCTATGGACACAACAAAAATTAATTCGACCAAATCAAGCCCAATCTGTAAAATAAATTATTAATAAAAATAACCAATAATATGTAAAATATCAGTGTATAAAATAACCAGTCATCTGGGCTATATGTTTATGGTTAAATGGTTGGTGAAGATGAACAATGTTTTAATTTTTCCAGTTAAAAAAAACACCAGTCCATGAAATACCAGTTAGTTAAAAATAACCAGTCCATAAAATAGCAATCAGTTACAAAAATAATCAATGTGTAAAATGACCAGTCATCTGGACTGGACTATATGGTTATGGTTGGTTTTGTACTTTCAGACGGTATAGACGGGAAGCAAGCCCGTCGAACGCAGACGTCGGGCCCTCTGGGCGAGTTGTTTGACCACGGCTTAGACTCGTATACCGTGTTCTTCATACCCGCCTGTCTTTACTCCATATTTGGAAGACAAGACTTCTCTATTCCGCCTATAAGGTAAACTATATACTTAAGCCATATTCCAGTTATTAAAAGACTAGAGTTAGGTTTAAGTAAAGTTTGTATTGATGATAGCTCAGTAGTTAGGGCGGTAGGTTCGCATGCCGAAGGGCCTGGGTTCAAACCCCAACAATGAGCTTGAGCTGCCGGTGAAGAAGACCATAGCGTGGTGGTAGGGTACTTTCTAGTACTCAACTGGCTAGCTACCACCCTCTAGTTGAAAATCTGCCGCCAAGCACCTAACGGTATGTTCCGGCAGCCTCACTTGAGAGCCAGTTTCATTCCAAGCTAGGTGTGCTTACCATTATCGACCACACCGTCACTTAACATCAGGTAAGCCGTGGTCAAACACCTAGCCTGTCAACATTAAAAAAAAATGCTTTTGAAACTGTCCCATGCTGGGCGTGGGCATCTTCTCAGTGTGTAAAATGTAAATGATATACATATATCTATCTATACTATTATAAAGAGAAAAGATTTGATTGTTTGTTTGTTTGTATTGAATAGGCTCCGAAACTACTGGACCGATTTCAAAAATTCTTTCACCGTTGGGAAACTACACTATCTACGGGTGATATAGGCTACTTTTATCCCTGTATTCCCACGGGAACGAGAACTACGCGGGTGAAACCGCGAGGCGTTCGCTAGTGTAGTAAAAATATAGTATATTTATGTTATTTTTAAACAGTCTTGTGTAAACATTACCGTGTTCCGATTCGAAGGGTACTGCAGCTAGCGAAATTACTGGGCTATTGAGACTGACCATCGAAAGTCTCAAATTAATGAGCGCCAAAGCAGCGATGCTCTCGGACTTTGTTTTGTTACTCAAAGTTCTGTGTATCGCTGTAATAGTCATGACATGCGTTATCTCTTACCATCAGGAGAGCGTGTTGTTCGTCTTACTGCTTTTACATAAAAAAGGTGTAGAATGTAAAATTTTCTTTTTTTTTCAGAATCTACTATGTTATGTGGAATCTCCTACTTAATTTTTATCTAAGCCACTGGGAGAAATACAACACGGGAGTGCTATTCCTTCCGTGGGGATATGACTTCAGTATGTGGGTAAGCAATTAAGCATACTTAAAGTTCATCGATCGTTTTATCTTTTTTTTTTTTTTATGTTTGACAGGCTAGTTGTTTGACCACAGCTCACCTGATGTTAAGTGAAGGTGTGGTCGAAGATGGTAAAGCACACCTAGCTTGGAATGGAACTGGCTCTCAAGTGAGGCTGCCGGAACACACCGTTAGATGCTTGGCGGCAGATTTTCAACTTGAGGGTGGTAGCAAGCCAGCCGAGTACTAGAAAGTACCCTACCACCATGCTATGGTTTCCTCATGATGTTTTTCCTTCACCGGCAGCTCAAGCTCATTGTTGGGGTTTGAACCCACGCCCTTCGGCATGCGATCCTACCGCGCTAACCACTGAGCTATCATCGCTATCTTTGACATAATCGAGCCCGTCAGACGCGCTCGTGACTCGGTGACGCTAATAAAAATACATACACACACCTAGACACAGAACAAACTTTTATAGTCACACAAATGTTAGTCCTGAGTGGGAATCGAACCCACGCCCTACAGTTCTCGAAGCATAACTTTACCGAATGGGCTAAAAGGCAGTTAAAATGTGTATTTGAAGCGATTAGTGAGAACTTTCACCATGTACGGGTTACGCTAACATCAAGTAAAAAAACCGGCAAGTGCGAGCGGGACTCGCGCACCAAGGGATCCGTCCGTTCCGCACGAAGGGGACCGTTATGTATGGGAGCCCCCCTTAAATATTTATTTTATTTTTAGTATTTGTTGCTTTAGCGTCAATAGAAATACATCATCTGTGAAAATTTCAACTGTCTAGCTATCACCGTTCTTGAGATACAGCCTGGTGACAGACGGACGGACGGACAGCGAAGTCTCAGTAACTGGGCCCCGTTTTTACCCTTTGGGTACGGAGCCCTATAAAAGCATTAGTATTATATTGTCTGTGGTTTCAATAAAAAAAGTTAAGCGAATCTGTGTATGTTTCAGGCGTCAACTGTCCTATTTATCTGGACCGGTGCTAACGGTACCGCGTACTACAAGCGGTACGCATTCGGGGGGTACACGATCGCCAACGTGTTCGAATGGCTCATCTACGCCACTGGAGTGGCCACCAACTTGCCCGTGGCTATATACAACGTTTACAAGTGAATACATTTCTTATATTGTTTGTTTTCTGTCATAACAAGCTTAAAAAATTGCTGTAATTGAAAAAAAGTCCTATTTTACTCGGAGCATAATAACGAATTTATTGACGCCTCATTCATCAAAATCGGATCAGTAGTTTCGGCGCTACGGTGGAAAACACATACATACAAACAAACATACATACGACTGCTAAAAACATGACCCTTTTGGATTTGACTTTCAAAAGCAGTTTGTATTCCAAATTAATAAATGATAGTTTGGTTTTGGCGGGAACGCGGGAAGAGTCGTGTCGCTCCTTTGTATTTTTTTTCCAAAACTAGTGTTTTGTCGAGTGTTTATGCATAAAAATGGTGGTGTTTTATTCATAAAGTGCCGAATTACAAGCGCGAGTGTGGGAAAATGATATAATGTGGTGAAACATGAGTTTTCGTGTTGCTTCCAAAACTCCATCGAAGCTTTGTAGTAAAGTTGCCACTACTTTACTAACGCATGACTGGAATTAACTGACACGAACTGGACTTGACAAAGACGACTTTGACTAAAACTAGCTACGATGGCACTTATTTAACTTTTGAAACTTGAAAATATATAATTACTTGACACTGGCAAATGCTAAAACGCGACGCCAAAACCAAAGAAAAAAAAAAAGATAGTTTAAAATTGCAAAATGTGAACGTCAAATGTCACCGTCAAAAGAATTAACCTGAAATAAGAAATTCTTCTTTTTTGATTTTGGCGTCGCATTTTGTGCATTTGCCAGTGCCAAGTGTTTTGATATTTTCAAGTTTCATATAAGTTAAAAAGTAATCAAAGTCCAGTCATGCGTTAGTAAGTCAGTAGTGGCGACTTTATTATAAAGCTTCAGTGGAGCGAAAAGTCATGTTTCACCACATTATATTCTTTTTCCCACACTCGCGCTTGTAATTCATTACTTTATAAATAAAACAGCCCTACTTCTATACATTAACACTCGAAAAAGGAGAAATTCAATTCAATTCAATTTTTGGTTTGGCCTTTGTGAAAACGTTTCACAACCCCTCCAACAACCCCTCCACTGTCACGTAGAAAGATAGACCATCAAACGCAGGAATTTGTACGGTATTGAGCCTCGTTGTTCGGTGAATTCGTATAGCAGAGGTTTTTGTTTGTCACCCTGAAACTAAAACATTTAACATGCTACAAGACATACACAAACATACATAACAGTAGGGGACAGAGTGAGTGTTAAATACCCTTTCCATTTACATATTTACAACCTTATTTTATTTTTTTTAATGTACAAAAAGGAGAAATAAAATAAGCTATCCTTTTTTTGAAATAAATGTCAAAGTGACACTTCACTTTTTATTCTGAGGCTTATAACGATTATTCCATTTCGCCATAAAAAAGACGTCATATGTCGCTTACGTTCTGTTAAAATGAGCAGAACTTTGAAGCCAAAATTTTAAAGCTCATTCAGAAGCTCATTTTGAAAAACAAAAAATACGAGTATCCTCTTTTTACACGACTTTCATATACGATTATAAAAAAAATATGTTAAAAATTTGAAATGTTGAAAAACTTCCGAGAACTTTTTTTTTTTATAATCTCAGACATGTAGTTTTCGTTCACCGTTTGAAGTTAGCGGCAATTCGTATTAATTAAGGGCCAAGTCCTCGACCGTGGGAACTTCTGCTTGAACACCTACATTGATATTTTCCACTCACAGACGTACATACGTGTGACGTTAGATTTGAATACATTGACGTCACGCTAAAATAGATAAGGAGAGTTAAATTACTATAGCCACGAGCAAGAAGGAGACAGAATGTTTATTCCTATTGCCGGAAGCGGATTTTACATTGATTATCTGTTACATTATGACAGAAGTTTTTTTTTTTGTTTTGGCATCGCGTTTTGAATATTTGCCAGTGTCAAGTGTCAAATACAAAACGGGCGGGAAGCATGCGCGCGGTGCTCGGTACCGCCGCCACCGCGCCCACCTCTTGCGGCCTCTCGTGACGTGCTATACACGACCACGAGACTCGTGACGTTAGATTGTCAGTTTCAGAGATTCTCGTTGGTTTGTAGCGCCTACCAAAATAAAACAGCAACAGACGTAACGCAGAAAAGAGATTTTCAGCAGGCACTATCAGAAATTTTCATCAAACTATCCGTACTTATCTGCTAATAGAATAAACAAAACGTACAATAAAAGGTCTAAGCCTTAAATGTATCTGCATCAAAGTTAGCATCTATAAAATTGCGCCTTTCCTATAATTATTTTGATGTCAAGATTACGGATTAAAAATAATTTGGCCATATTCTATTTCATAATTTCAAGAAACGAAAAGCGTTTGAAACTATTTTTTCTCCAAGCATAATAATTCAGGATATGTACTATAGTATTCATTAATTTCAAACTTCCACATGATGTATAACGGCACAAAAATGTTGACAAAAACACATCGATTGCCTTATTTCACAAGACTTGCCTGTTAAATAAAAACAATGCAGTTTCAAAACTCGATATATTTATTTTTAGGTCTTACAAATTGCGTACGGGCAAGATGCGTACTGCGTTAGAAGCGATGCGACCGCTCTGGTCTTTTCTTCAGATTTTCGTCGTTTGCTCGATATGGGTACATAAATCTACTTTGTTGCCTGGATACGATCTCCGAGCACTGTTCCTATTGCAAGGAACTATGTTTAGCAATGTTGCGGTAAGTATTGTTTAGTTTTTCTTCTTTTTTTAGGGTTCCGTGCCCAAAGGGTAAAAACGGGACCCTATTACTAAGACTTCGCTGTCGGTCCGTCTGTCACCAGGCTGCATCTCAAGAACGGCGATAGCTAGACTGTTGAAATTTTCACAGATGATGTATTTCTATTGCCGCTATAACAACAAATACTAAAAACAAAATAAAATAAATATTTAAGGGTACCCATACGACAAACTTGATTTTATTACCGTTTCTTGCTCGATACTAATAACGGTGACAGGTAGACGCTTTAACTATTCACAGAATATTTAGTTTTATTATAGATAATGGTACGGTACCCTACTTGGCCGGTTTTTTACATATATAACTAGCAGACGCCTCGCAGTTTCACCCGCGTAGTTCCCGTTTCCGTGGGAATACAGGGATAAAAAATAGCCTATGTCACCCGGGGATAGTGTAGCTTCGCAACGGTGAAAGAATTTTTGAAATCGGTCCAGTAATTTCGGAGCCTATTCAATACAAACAATCAAATCTTTCCTCTTTAAAGTTGTATAAAAGAGTGACATCATTGAGAAATAGAGCACGTATACGTAGGTACTAGAAAGGGGTACCCCCCTACATAAAATTATAAAGTATCTTTTTTTTTTATCTCAAGTAAGGCTGCCGGAACACACCGTTAAATGCTTGGCGACAGATTTTAAACATGAGGGTCGTAGCTACCCAGCCGAGTACGAGAAAGTACCCTACCATCATGCTATGATTTCCTCACGATGTTTTCCTTTAGCGGCAGCTCAAGCTCATTGTTGGGGTTTGAACCCACGCCATTCGGCATGCGAACCTACCACGCTAACCACTAGTTTTTTGGCTTTGTTTATGCGCGTCGGTTTGATTACTAATTTTTTTTTTTTTTTTTATTTCAGTGCCGACTAATAGTTAGTCAAATGAGCAACCAGCGATGTGACCTCACCAATTGGCTCGTATACCCGCTCTCCGCTTGCGCCTTAATCTCTCTCACTCTTCCACAGTACGAGGCGCATGCGCTGTACGCTATCACTTTAACCAGCGTATTGGCGCATGTGCACTACGGCGGATGTGTGGTGAGTTGTAACCGTGATCAATTAAGACTGATGACTTCGTGATCAGTTACGACTGATGAGATATACTAAACTAAATTGTACTATAGTGTTAACTAACTTAAATTAACTGTATTAGTTATTGTGTGTGTGTTTGTGATAACTGCTCAAACTAAACTGAGCAGTTAACAGTTAAGACAAGATAATACTGTACATATCACTAACTATAATATAACTAACGATAACACTATTCAGGTAGGACTTAGGATTGATGAGTTAATACTGTTATCAATTAAGACTGATGACTTTGTGATCAGTTCGACTGAGTAGTTGACTAAACTAAATTGTACTATAGTGTTAACTGCTCAAACTAAACTGTGCAGTTAACAGTTAAAACTAATAAGATAATACTGGACTGATGAGTTGACAATGTGATCAGTTAGGGCTGATGAGGTAATACTGTTATCAATTAAGACTGATGAAGTGGCACTATGATCAGTTAAGACTGATGAGTTGATACTCTGATCAGTTAAGATTGAGAAAGTTGAAACTGTGATAGGTTCAATTAAGACTATTTAGTTTTGTAACCTGGTCTTTTAATTTGTATTTTTTGTAAATATTTAGTATTAAATTTTTTAATCATTTCAGGTACGGCAGATGTGTGATCACTTCAGGATAAGCTGTTTCCACATAAAGCAACGATCCGATTGACTCTTAGACGACAATGCGTGCTAGGTAACATAACATTAAGCTGAGTGTACACTGTGACGTATGTACTGTAATGTGTGTGCAAGGTTACACGGAACGGTAGTGCTAAGCCGAAAGGAGGTCGTTGTAGACAACTTTTGCTATGGAAGTAAAATTTAAAACGCTTGTTTCACACATTTTATCAAAGCATCAGCTCGTTTCGCCTTGAAGCTACCGTTTCGCGTAACCCCATTGATATTTTTGTGCGTAGTGTTTACAATGTTTTAGGATAAAAAAGATGACCAAAATTAATTTACGGACATTCCGGTCATTCTTAGTATAGGTGACTGCGAGTGGCATTTAGGGCTGAACGCTACCGTGGACTGACTTTCGTGTTAAATTGTAGGTCACAGTTTTTTTTTCGAAAAGCAATACAAGCAAATGCATTTATTTACAATGAGCATTGTTAAGCTATTGCAAAGCTTCTATCGCGGGCCTTGAGCGTGGAGACCGAATCCAGAAATTCCGTAACGAAAATAACCTAACACCCCCCACTCTCACCGGCACAGCGGTGATACTTTTTAGTTTTGCCATCTATCGATGAATAGCAGAACTTTTAATGACTTTTTTGAAATATCACGCTTGTCTCTTTAGTTCAGCAACTCGCCTCTAGGTGGCATTGGTTGTATCGGCGTAAAAATGCTATGCAATAGCTTTACCGCGGCAGTCCCCGAGTGCCACACGTCTTTTTTATTTTTGTTTACGTAATCAGATTATACTTACGTAATCAGATATAGAGGAGCTCTCTGTACCTATTTTATATGAATAAATATAGTTTCACGGGAATGCCACTAGAGTTGCTTGAAATCAGATTTTACGCGCCAATCGTAGGCGACGGAAATTTAAATAACTTTGTTCCGACCAACGATAAACTAAAGTCAGTCCAGTGGTTAGTTTGTTTGTGAATTTGATTGTATTATGTTTGAATGGCATTAGAGTCGATTTTCGATTAACTAAACGCTAAGAGAGATTTAGTATAATATGTCACAGTTTACATTTCAGCACAATCTTAACACGGCAACATTATGTACGCAGTAATTCGAATGTTTACAATAATATGCAGGGTTATAAGCTTGATGTGTACTACGCGGAAAGGGGGTCAACAACTTTTATTATTAGCACAACACTGAAATCGTTAAAAGGGGTCAACAACTTTTATTATTAGGACAACACTGAAATCGTTAAAAAATGCGGTTTCCTAAATATCGTTGACCTTTGATCAAATAACTGTTTTTTATGGTTGACAGGCTAGATGTTTGACCACACTCACCTTATGTCAAGTGTGAGCTTAATGATATACCTAATTATGTATAGTAGCAGATTTTTCTTTTTTCATGATTTCAGTGTTTTGTCCATAATAGCCCCTTTCAGCTTAGTATATCCTAAGCTTATAAACCTGTATCAACTTCCACTGACATTTAAAATTTCTTAAAGAAAAATACTCAAATACATGTAATTAGTTATTTTGAATAGAAACTGAAATTTTGTTTTCTTAACTAATACTAAAATTTTAAATTTTCACCGGAAAAGCTATTGATCAAAGGCATAATTAAAATCGCGCAGCCCGTAGACATAAGGCATCTTCTTGTGCACCACTCATTCCAGTCTTGTGCAGTAGTGTTTAAACATTACTGTGTTCCGGTTGGAAGAGTAGAGCAGCTAGAGAACCTTTTTTAACCTTTAAAAGTCTCAAAGTAATGCGCGCCAAAGCAGCGATGTACTTTTTTTTTTTGCCCAGGGAAATCCTTAATGGATACCACCGGCTCCGGGGGAAGCACGGTGGTTATGTGGGACTCTCTGCCAAAATGGCGGCCTACCCACTAAAAACCCTGGGGTGTTTCTGCCTGACGCCTATGTGCCGGGGCTACGGGAACGCTTTCACACTCATCCGCGGCATCCTGCCCCAGTACTCACAGCTTCTTATCTCGATATCTGTTAGGCGCTCACGAAAAAGCTATGCTATTGCGAAGACATACGATATTTGGGCAGATAGCTGTTTTTTGAGTGTAACAAGTATCGCTACGAGCATAGAGTACAGGAACTGCACATTTTTTCTTTTTTTTTTATTACAAATGGGCTTGCGTTTGATACAGCCAACTCACCTAAGCTATGATTCGGTCTACGGTATTTTGTTTTGCTACTCGACGTGCTGTGTATCGCATGGTCATGGTCATGAACAAAGCCTGAAAATACAGACGGTTTTGTTTCAAGCCGAACGGCGAAAAAATATTACCGAATTGAATGCAAAGGGCTGCACTGACGCATTTTGCCGGAGTTTTAAAAAAATAAAATGAAAAGTTATGCGACATCTTGTGTTTCTTTGATCGGTGGCATAACCGGTTTTTTTTTATATCTATTATTAACGCTTGTAACGTTAAGTACAAAATGTTGTTCTTTTTGATGTTATGTTATATTTGTATAGAGTATGGTACACAAAAAATATATATACTTAAAATCAATATACCCATGTATATGTAATTATTTTAAATGATTTATTACAGCAGATTGTAAGCATAATAACTGTTTTAAAACTAGTTTTATTAATTTCATTGCCTAACATACATTTTTGTATAACATTTTTTTACACATAATTTTCATTGTGTCCATGTCTTTATCATCATGGCTTTATGGCACGCATTGTCTCATATATTTTTTAGTATAAATAAGTTAAATTAATTAACATTTAAGCTATAACGCTGTCTATTTTCTTGTGTATTAGATCAAGTATTAATTTTGAAATATATTGTTTTTATAATATGAAGTTATAAAGATGAAACAAGCTTTTTTTGCTATTCATGTTATTTTATTATTTGAACAAAGGAATGTCACAAAATCGAAAAATACGCCATAACGATAACGCTTAGTTTTTTTTTCGCGAATTAAACGGAGCGACTGACCCTTTTTATTACCGCGACTAAAATAAAATAACCGCCAAATATATATGTGCAAATGTGCTAGTTGGTTGGTTATACATTGATAAAAGTTTACCTAAAGACATATGTTAATTTAAAAAAAATAACCAATCACCACCAATCATAACCATTATGTTCTAATATTAGATTTTAAAACCTAATTAAATGTATCGCAAAAACGGCCAGAAATGCCATAGCTGAATGACGTCACGCCGTGTAAAATAATCGTATCTCTATGACAGTTATTGTACGAAAATGTTAACATTAGCAATGGCTTACGGCACGGGGTGATGTTACACAACGTAGGGGATACAGGCCTATTTAAGGCACAACACCCCAAATTCAGATATATGGTAGAAAACTGATAAATTGGAAGACATTACGTCGATGCTCAAGACTGAAGCCGAGACTTGACCAATGTGTCATTGCCTATCAGCCTCATAGAACGCCTCTAGGGTGACTACAGTGCCTCAAACTGGTACTTGGCAAAACTGTCCCACATGTGCGAACACTACTCCATACTTGCGATGAAGGCATTGCCATGTTGAATGGCAATGCTTATGCGTTGAGTGAAATAACGTCAGCATTTTAATCACGCGTTGAAATGTAATTTTGGTTTTTCTGATATTCCTTCATTTGTTCCCGAATTTCAAATATGACTTTTTCTAAAACAGGTTTTACGTTCCGTTTCAGCTCGGAGCTATAATGCTTTTCACACATTAACATTTGTAATGTAAAACGTTCGTAGGATTTGAAAAAATATATTTCCTTGTCATAATTCTTATGTAAGATCATTTTGATGTTATTTATTTTGGTTGAGGAGTCCTAAATTTTTTTCGAGGACTTCTTTAGTGTCGTATAGAACAAAATAGAACCTTTTTTCCAGATCAATATTTCCGCAAATGTAGTCATTTCATTGTAAAAGATCTTTAGATAATTTATTTTAAAAATAAATGTGAAAATTTTAAATTGTATTCAATTGAGATTATTTTTTAGTTTTAAGGTTTTACTGTACTATTTTAATGTTCATAATAATTATTGTAAGTTATTTTAATTTAGGGCCGTAGCACACTCTCGGCGATCAGCGATTTTTCATCGCGTTTTAGAAACTGCATTCCTTCGCTGAATTTGCTACTAACAGTCTAACGATTGTGCATCGATGTTATATCACGCTTATATTCATATATATTTTCTAACTACCTATGTGAAAACATCTTGATAGTCGATTTTTTTTAACTTAAATACTAGAAGTGTTATTTTGATATGAAAATATTGTAAGTAAACATTAATGACAATACACATAATAAGCTAAAATACTTTTATCACACTTGTCAATGACACATACTTATCTTTTATTGTACATTGTAGCTTTGTCACGTTCCTTTGAGGAAAAAGACAATTTTGTATTTAGCATGTTCTTTGATATTGACTACTACTGAAGTAGTAACACTTTTTTTATGGAGTAATGTACTAACACTTGTCCACAACTCGTCTGGCCACATCATTTTACCATCAGGTAAACGATGATAAAATAACATTTTTTCATTTAATTTTTGTGTTCAGAGCGTTTGGTTTGACAGTTCGGCGATTTGATATCGTGACACTTTATTTTGTAGTTATCAAATAAAGCTCAGACAATGACTCCAGACAGCGAAAGCGTTCGCGATCGCTGCGAAATCTACCCGCAAGTGTGCTACGGCCACGTCAGACTAGAAGTTACGATAAATTTAATAATGAAATTTTAACGTATTCGTGACTTCGGGTTGATAACTTTGACCAGTTTTATTTTTACATTTTTACTATTTTTAATTTTGATCATAATATCTATACATATTTCAAATTAAAAATAATAATAATTAAGTACTTTAAAAAGTGCAATTTTTACAGTTTTTGACTGTACTACACTCGTAAATTTGAATTTACAAGAAATATGCACGAATTTGAGTAGCGGCCAGTTTTACACTTCTGATTAAGAAATATCTGGTGGATAATTTCTTTATCTGTAAGATAAATTCTCGAAAATTTTGTACGTAGTTAAAAATCACAATCAAGTGCCTCTCACTAGGAATATTTGAATATTTTGTCATACAATATGCAATTAGGACCAACAATGGGAATTTTACATAATGTTTCTGCTATAAAATTTTACATAGCATATAAAAAACTATGTTGTCCTTTACACAGTTTTACTTATAATTAATATAATTTAATCTCATTTTGGACAGAAAGAAGAAAGAAAACATTTATTTTGATACACTACAAATAAATGAATTAAAAAAAATTACAAAAATATTGATACTGATTAGTTTTATATTCAATTATTTAACAGAAATT
Source organism: Biston betularia (assembly GCA_905404145.2). Taxonomy (NCBI): domain Eukaryota; kingdom Metazoa; phylum Arthropoda; class Insecta; order Lepidoptera; family Geometridae; genus Biston; species Biston betularia. Next base: position 2,158,648 of record FR989884.1, read on the forward strand.
TATACATATGTCTCGGGTGTATTCTAAAATGTAATTCTCTGCCCTTCAATGTAAATAAAATGTATTGTTATGATAAAATAAATTATTCCATGCATGTTCAATGTCATTTTCCACAGGACAGTTGATTTTGACGTGAATACGACTTCATTTGCTTCCATTGTGGGCAAAATCCAAAAAAATTATTAAACACAATCGAAGAGTACAATTTGGTATTGCCGCAAGATATCCTAACTACATACTTAAAAAAATACCAAATTTAAAATGACTTTAGTGAAAAATTACAAAACGTGCAATTGTGCCCTTGTCTTACCGAAGGTACGATATATACCTACGCGTACCTATATTAAAAGGACCTACATAAGTTAATTTTAATTTATTCTTTCGAAAAGTAAAAATATTTAGGCGGTTTTCACACTACTGCACGGCATGCATGGAAGATTTTTAACCACCGCGCGGTTTGCTCTCATACGTCGCATCTAGCCCCGCTCCTTCACGTGTCACGGTTCAGTGTGTAAACCGACTTATATTATTAAAAGCGAATTATAACAGGCTGATTGTAATCATGAAATATTTTCGTGAGTTCGAGTGTAGGTACGGATGCGTGACTCACGAAGTTATTTTATAATAAATATCGTAGGATATAACACACAGCTCCATCTGACCCAAACCAAGCAAAGCTTGTACTATGGAATTCAGATAACTGATATACTTTTTTTTTGTAAATACATACAGAATACCCAGACAAAACAAACATTTGTTTATATCACAAAATGTTTGCCCTGGGTGGGAATTGAGCCCACGCCCTACAGCTCTTAAACCAGATATACTTACTACCAATGAGCCAATAGGGCTGTTAATTTCAGTCACCTTCTCACGACCCGATATCTGCATTTTGTAAGACGGTTATGTGAAACGGCAATACTAAACCGAAGAGTGCTGGTGCACAACTTTTGCTATGGGACCAACTCTTAAATAGCAGAAATCAACTCCGAAATTTATGGAACAACTTATCACAACAGTTGGTATCATAGTAATAGTTCACCGAATACCCAGTATATAGTTGTATTTTTGTTCTTAAAGAACTTTATTATTATTTGTAACTAGATAGAAGCTTATCAATTAATTATTGACACCTCACGCTTGATTGTATCACAGTGAAATAAATATTAGATCAATGCATTAAAATTTATTGGTTTTATTTACCTGGCGAAGTGGATTTCAGTGGCCTTTGAATTAATTAAGTTTATATACATATAGGGATACTATTAATCAGTCAGCATACTTTTAAGGATATATTTTGTAACAACTTTTGTCCTACAACCTTTAGCAAAACACTATACATATCCCAAAGTAAATTAAACTTTTTGTGGTATTTAGTTTTCTATTGCGTAGACGCTTCATCCATCCATCTTAGTATCGTGCGAGTAGCAACTGGTATTGCATCCAAATTCGTGAATATTGGGGATCTACTTTCATACAAACGATCGTTCGGTCATTAATTAATCAAACAAAATATTTAAAATATAAGCTTTTATTATCTTAACTTTCATACTTCGCTCAGTAAACTCATTTACTCAAATGAAAGAAACAAGACAAGTAACAACTTTTTAATTTAGGTTCTAAATCTAACATTTTTTTCGACTGCTTTTGAATGACGATATATCTAATAAAAGTAATACAGTGAACGACACGTGCACTTCGAAAAAACAAAATGAAGCTAGACTTTAAGGTTATTTTTCATTTCAACCCAGAAATCCTCAAAGCTCGTGCAACACTGCACATAACATTCGTCACATTTTATAAGCAGTGTTTTGCCAAGAAAATGTTTGTAAAATAAAACATTTGTGGAATAAGATGTTTGTGAAATTAATAGTATAGATAACATTGGTTACATTCCGTACCTTACCTTAGAATCCTAATTATACCATTTAACATGTAACTTACAACCCGAAGTATGGTAAACCTAAGGTTTACAAAGTGAATAGTGGTAAAAGTTTAAAATGAACAATGTTCAGAAGAAACACATAGCAGAACTGTTCAGATGTTTACCATCTAGTGTGTAAATCTTACGTTTTACTGGAAAATGCTAAGATGTATTGTATAGTTCAGGTTATTACAGTAACATAAATGTATAACTTATTTAAGTCTGGAAAATTGTCATTAAATCTACATTTTGTACATTTCTTTTAAAATTGAAGCTAAAACCAAACCACTTAAAGTAGTTGTCTTTGAATTATAAATGCTTATCCTGCAAAAATGTGAAACGGAAAAAATGCTTACTGCTAGCAAAATCAGGAAGCAGTAAAAAACTGTCGAGTAATATCTAAGTAGTACAGGCTGAAAATCATCTCGGAGAAGGGGCTAGAGACAGAGCAAAATGAAAGATTGGTCAGGAAAGAAGGTCGAAGGATTCTTATTCAGAATGATTGTGATAAAACCTACACTGACTTGCCGATTGAGGTGTATAATAATAACTTTTTTTTTTTATGTACTTGTCCGGTGTTACATAACTCTTGGTATTGAAATGCAGTATTCCTTAGACTGGTATGAAGAAACTATTACCAACTAATATTTTCTATTACAATTATATATAATTTATTAAGATCTACCACCAATATAACATGTTTGATTACTCTGCTTGTTTATTTGGTACATTACATATATCTGATTCAAGACTTGTAGAGTGTCGGTTCGATTCCCATCCAGGAGAAAAATTTATGTGACTAATAATGATGTTTTTTCTATGCATTATAAAAAATATATATATTAGTATTTTATCGGTTATCAGATTTTCTTAGTAAGCTTTGCTAGATGGCAGTCTTTTCTTTATTTCTGTCAAGGTGCGAATCCAGAGCAAGTCACTAGTATAACAAAAAGTAAACTTGGAACAAAAATCCTTTTTACATTGATTGGTAGTAGCTCTCCCATGAGTTGTTAGGTGTAGGTTTGACTACTACACCGTGCAATATATTGTATGTAAGTTTAAAACATGAACTTGTTGGTTTTGACTTGTGTCTGTGTCCTTATATGCCAGTATTTACACAATATTTGTCACTGTCCTCCCATTACTTTTTTAGTAAATTCTTCTTTAATCTTGGCCCTTTCTTCTGGTTCTGGTAAATAAGGGTAGACACCCTTTGCTTTCCTTTCTTTATAAACCGAACCCTGAAATAAAATAGAACATATTTTAGTTGGAGACCCATCAGGGTTATGCGGATACCAAGCCTAAAGGAAGATTATTGTGAATAATTTATACTCTATGGCCTTACAACTTGAAATCAAGAAAAAATCACTTATTCTTTACACATTGTACTGAGGGTACAATTCTCGAATTTAGGGGTGTACTACACTGAAAGTACTCATGATTAAGAACAATTTTTATATCGCGCACAACTCTAAAATCGCGAAAAAATATCAGCTGCTCCACACATTTGTCAAGTCAAGATACTTTTTATATGTTCTCGGTAGTAGGTCTCCTTATCAGGTTGTCTAGCTAGGTAGCATTGAAGTAACAGATATTCTGGTTTTAAGTACAGCTAGCGAAATTACATGGCTATTGAGACTAACGTAAAGTAAAGGGGCACCTAACTTTAGTATTATAAGCAACCTTCAAGTAGCATCAAGTTATATGCAACTTATGGACTCACCCAGAACTTCTTGCATGTGTTATAGTTGTCGAAATAGGCCTCACATTTAGAGTGATCATATCCATTCTTATTGAGGCAGGCATAGGACTGTTCTGATTCCTAAAAGACCAATTTTAATTATGTAATCCTTATCATAAACTGTTTCGGCGAATATTGAAGTTTGAGCGTGACCTTCAGGCAAGGGTTTAGCCTCTCTGCATCTCTATTGACTCTGCTTGTCATTTTGAATAATCTTCAACACAAGTTTTATTCCTATTCTGTTAAAATAATATGAAATCTAGGAAAGTACTTTTATGATTTTTGTTTTTAACGTTTTTATTTTTTGTTTTGGCGTCGCATTTTGAGCATTTGCCAGTGTCAAGTGTTTCATATTTAAAAGTTTCATAAGTTAAATAAGTTATAAGTTGCCTCGTAGTTATAGTCAAAGTCCAGTCTTGGTCAAGTCCAGTCCATGTTAGTCGAGTCCAGTCATGCTTTAGTACAGTAGTGACGACTTATTTACTTAAAACTTCGATGGAGTTTTGGCAGCAACACGAAAAGTCATGTTTCACTACATTATATCATTTGCCCTCACTCGCGTTTGTGATTCGGCACTTTATGGATAAAACACTACCACATTTACGCATAAACACTCGACAAAACACTAGTTTTGGAAAAAAATACGACTCTTTCCGCGTTCCCGCCAAAACTGATTTTTTTTTTTAATATTACTAGATACTATAATATTTTTTTTCTTTGACATCGCATTTTTTGTTTTTTTCCAGTGTCAAGTATTTCAATGTTTTTAGTGTGTAATGTAAAATAGGCCTGAGTTTCGCTTAAACACAAAATTTCACTATCAACCAGTCGTGCTCTAGTAAAGTAGAGGCATGCTTGCTAGAAGCAATATATTATAAGTATTTAGCGTGAACAATGAAAGCTCGTATCACTGAATTATAATATTTTACAAAATATGTATTTTTTCGAGTTTTTGTATTGTTTAAAAATAGTGGGCTTATTCAATGTGTATGAGAATGGGAAAGTGATAATATGATGTACTGAAACAGCTTCTAAAGCCCCGTCGGAGTTTGTAGTTTATTCATCATGACTTTACCAAAGCATGTCAGTCATGGTCAAGGTTGAGTTCAGACTCAACTCTGACATCTTTGTCAGATATTTAGTTATTTTATATACAAATTTCACTTGATTTGTCTAAAAATACTCGATACTGGCAAATGCACAAAGTGTGACGACAAAAACATAGAAGAAAATAAAACACGAAAATGGCGGGAAGCGAAAACTTAAATATCACCTTATACTGTGAACTTTTGGAAACTTGTTTTAAGCGTTTTTTTTAAATACTGTTGTTTTTATCATGTTGAATTTTACAGACGAGTATGGGCAAGTAATATAATATGTGGATTAAGTACATAAGTGAATATAGTAATGTAATGTGACACTATCAATAATATCAGGTGTGTTCCAGCAGCCTCACTTGAGAGCCAGTTCTATTCTAGGCTAATTCAAGGCTGGAAACATGGCAGTCAAACACAAACTTTGAGTCTGGTAAAAACATCATTCTGTAATAATAATCAAAGTGAGGGCTTTGGCCAGTAATAGGACATTTGAGATTGATAAATAAATAAGACAAAACAAAATACTGTTACCATTATTGCCCTAAACTTTACATTATAGGTAAACTCTTTAGAAACATGGTGTTCTGGTTAAGTGCATACTGAAGGATACTGATAATCCCTGATGATAATCAACTGCTGATTAAAGTCATATGAAATCTATTTTTCCCGCCCCTAGCCCTGGTCTCATTTCAATTGGAGTAAGGCCTCTTTGAATCTAAAAAGATGAACCAAAACATAAACAATAAAATTTCGAAGTTTGCTTTTTTATTTATAAAGTACTGAGACAAGCAAAAAATATGCATGTATTATTTCTCTGATTATTTAGTATACAATATTGGGTAGTTTAGTATTTATCTCACAAATATTTTAGAAGGTTTAGGTATACTTCTTCAACTGGATTTATATTTACAAATTTTGCAATGGCCTTTCATCTGACTGAATTTGTAAATGTTTTTAGAGCATCTTGCTACTATGAATTATGGTCACATTATTTTTTTTTTTTTTTTTTATTAATTTGCTCCATCGGGCAGGCTAAAGCTGTAAAGCCATACTGCCTTATGGTCACATTAATAAAATATTATGTTTTTTTTTTAATTACTTTTTTTTTAGAAGATCTTATTGTCACACTTCACATTTGTTCACTTTTCTGACAGTGTGTTAGTAAATGCTTTTTCAGTGATCTTGTTTCAGCTGATTTGTAATCACAAATATTACATTCATATGGTCTTTCACCTGTATGTCTTCTCCTGTGTATTTTTATGTGACTTGCTCTTGCTGACTTATAATCACACATATCACATTCATATGGTTTTTTTCCAGTGTGGATTCTTATGTGCCTTTTTAAAGTGCTCTTGTCCACAGATGTATAATTACACATATCACATGCTATAACAATTTTTTGTTCCGTATGTTTTCTCATATTATGTGCTTGCAAATTGCCTAAAGTTGTTGTCCTAAACTCACACATAAGACATATGTATGGTTTTTCACCAGTATGTATTTGCATGTGTACTTTTAAATTACTTGTTTCTGCTGATTTATAATCACACAAATCACATTTGAATGGTCTCTCTCCGGTGTGTGTTCGAATATGATTTTTCAGAGAACTTACGTGTTTTGTCCTGTAATTACACAGTTCGCATTTGTGAGGTTTTTCTCCTGTGTTAAATCGCACGTGTGATTTTAGCGGTCTTTCTTGGCTGCATTTAAAGTTAAGCATATCACTTTCGCATTGTTTTTCTTTTTTGCAGTCTGTTCGCATGTTTATTTTGAATTCACTTTCACATCCAAAACTTTCTGGGATTGTAATATTATTTAAGTCGTATGAATTACTTATGGTTTTAAACACAATACTATCTTGTATCGCAAAATTCATTTTTACGGGTCTAATTTTATAAAATAATTTTGTTTAATAGGTAGGTATTAAAAAAGGTAATCAAAGTTAACTATCAATTAAATATCAATTAATCCATCAAAAGCAAAAAGCAAGATCAATCTAATCTAAATCTACGGACCAGTATTGCCAGCCGGGTTAAGTCAAAAGTCACCTAAAATAGTTAAAAAGTTACCTTTTGATGTCAAAAGTAACCATCCACTTTTTTTTATAACATTAAGTTCGCATTATAATATATGCCCATTACTCGAAGACAGCGCGCGGAATTAAACTCTTCTTATTTTACAATGAAATCACTCATCGCAAGTTCATGAAATACACATAGTTGAAAATCTGCCGCCAAGCAACTAACGGTGTGTTCCGGCAGCCTCACTTGAGAGCCAGTTCCATTCCAGGCTAGGTGTGCTTTACCATCTTCGACCACACCTTCACTTAACATCAGGTGAGCTGTGGTCAAACAACTAGCCTGTCAACCATAAAAAAAAAAATCACATAATAATAATTTATGACGCACTGTTTGGCCCTTAGAAATTGCTAGACAGTTGTTAGTTAACTCACAGCAATATACGTATGTTATACGTACGTTGTACGTTAGTTTCATAAGAAAAAATGTGTTAATTCTACAAATTCCAGAAAATCACCTAAAAGTTATCTTTTGAGTCGTGTAACCTAAAAGTAACCTGAGAGCGTTAAAAGTTACCTAAATGGTTACAAAAGTAACCTTCTGGCAACGCTGCTACGGACGGAATCAAAGAGGAGTTTTGGCGGGAACGCGGGAAGAGTCGTGTCGCTCCGTTGTATTTTTTTCCAAAACTAGTGTTTTGTCGAGTGTTTATGCATAAAAATGGTGGTGTTTTATTCATAAAGTGCCGAATTACAAGCGCGAGTGTGGGAAAATGATATAATGTGGTGAAACATGAGTTTTCGTGTTGCTTCCAAAACTCCATCGAAGCTTTGTAGTAAAGTTGCCACTACTTTACTAAAGCATGACTGGAATTAACTGACACGAACTGGACTTGACAAAGACGACTTTGACGATAACTATAGTTAAGATACAGCAGAAATAACACTTAAGACAAGGCAGTATGGCTATAGCTTTAGCCTGCCCGAAGGGGCAAATTAATAATAATAATAATGGAATCAAAGAATTTTTCTTTCTGCGACCACAACACGTTCGTGTATTGTGTCAGTTCTCATATTATTTTCAAGAACAGAAGAACACCAAAGAAACGTAATTTAACTAGTTTACGTTTTAGCGGGAACGCGGAAGTCGAAAAGTTTTTTTTTTTCAAAACTAGTGTTTTTATGTATTAAAATAGTGGTGTTTTATTCATAAAGTACTGAATTACAAGCGCCAGTGTAGGAAAGTAATTTAATGTGGCGAAACATCATTTTTCTCCACTCGCAAACTCCAAAACTCCATCGCAGCTTTATGGTAAAGTCGCCACTACTTTACTAAAGCATGACTGGACTTGACTTACATAGATTGTACTTGACCAAGACTGGACTTTGATGACTTTTAACGAAACTTGAAAATATCAAAATACTTGACACTAGCTAAATGCACAAAAGAAGAAGAAAAACCAAAAAAACATTTCAGTTACATTCTTCTTCTTTGATTTTTGCGTCACAATATTTTGTGCATTTGCAGTAAAAATCCCTGTGGGGCAAAAGTACAATCAATGAGCTAGAAAACACAAAATAACTGGTAATGGGATTGTTGTTTAGAACTTCATGGTCTAGTGTAGTTCAATCCTTTATGGTGTATGTAGGTTCTTTTGTGCCAGTATGTTTGGCGTGGAAGAGTGTGACTCTTTTGTTTTATATAGATTGCGTGTTTTACTTCTTACAAGAAAATCATGTTATGTTCAAGCTACTAGTATTTATTATTTCCTAAATAGATAATGAATATTATTCAACTGTGATCAGCTCTCGCTATCAGGTTATGGACCCAGCACGCTTCCACTGAGCTTCTAAATGGAACTAAATATTAATGGCAGTTCTTTATTAACCTTAAAGTCGCGAACATTTTTTCATGATTGGTCTTCTGCTCCAATGAAGTTCTTACTCTAAAACTTAATGTGACGTAGGAAATAAATGTCGTCTGTATGTGTACTAAAATCATTGTATAAATAAATACTGTAGGACATTACACACGGTGCCACCTGATACCAAACTAAGCAAAGCTTGTGCTATGGAAATAAGATTACTGATAGATTACTTATATGCTTTTTTTTTTGTGAACACTTATAATAAATCGAACACACCTTTCAGATCTTGGAGCAGACAGACATACTACCTGGTTATTTATTTGTCTAAGCATACTACCCTCAGATACTACCAATGAACTAACAGGGCTGTCACATATCATAGTCTCATAGTGGCTAAATACATTGGATGAGAATCTAAAATTTAAAAAAAAAAGTAATCACGCACACGCAGTTCGACAGCGGATGGGAGTTGAAAGATCTCCGTCATTTTTAATTTGATAAAACTTTTGTTATTTTACAATGTTGTGATTGAAATAAAGTGCCTATAAGTATTGAAGTTAGTTTAATTAGTGTAAGTGCTTGTTGATAAATGTTTTCGAGATGTCGAAGAACAAAAACACAGCTCGCATCGATAGTCAAAGTGTGGAAGTTAAAACTAAGGTATGTGGCTTGTTATGTTTCGATTCACTGCACTTAAATAGAACTCGCGCTATCTAAGCTGTTTCTATTTCTTCAATTAGCCAAAACAATCCGTTTAAAAGCAATTATTAACCCTAATTCAGTATAAAAAATTACTGAAAATTAAACTTGTAAATGGTACCGAATTATTGAGAATTTAGTCAAACCATATCACATAGTGGATGTATGCATAAAGCTATTTAAACTTGGTATATTATTTTAATTGAAGCATGTCGTGAGACACAAAAAGTCTAAACTATCAGCTGTCATGAGTTCTATTTAAAGTGCACCAGATTTATCAGGTAAATAACACATTTCTGGTATAAACACTGAAGCTTACATCTTTTTATAAAACCATAATCATTGTATAATTTTTTTGGCGTATTTTTTTTTTAATGATATTTCCCATACCTAAATTTATTTTTTATTTTTAATTTAAAAAGTAATGAGACGGACGAGACACTCCTGATGGTAAGCAATAATGCATGTCTATGACTATTGCAGCGATACACAGAACTTTGAGTGACGAAACAAAGTTCGGGGCATCACTGATTTGGCGCTCATTACTTAAATTGACTAAACCTTCAAAGATATAAATTTCATATGCATAATCTAATTATTGGATCCAGTGATACAGTATACATAAATTTGGAAGTTTAATGGGTTAGAATGGTGCTTACCATCAGAATTACACTGCCTGTAAGTGTAGTCTATAGTTTTGCTCGGTTTTGTGAGTGTAATAAATTCCATTCATCTAAGCATTATATTATTCCACATAATTACATAGAATTCAGTGATCTAGTCATAATAATAATAATCATGTATTTAGTACTGAGACTAGTCTAACATGATATTTGGTATAAATAAATGTTTGTCTGTGTTGGGTTTTCCATATGTAGGTATTTACAAAAAAAATATTTAAGTTTTCTATCAGTTATCTGACTTCCATAGTACAAGCTTTGCTATGTTTGGGGTCACATGCTGAGTGTAATGTCCTGCGATATTTATTTATTTTAACTGCAAAAGTATGTACATACATTTGTACTCTATTTATGTGTCAAGTATTTTGATACAATTATTTGCATGACTATATCATATTAATGTTGTAACTTGAAAAATTGCCAGGATGACATTAGGTAGTTTTAAACCAAATTGAAAAATACTTTCTGAGATTATGTCTGCAGGTAAAACTACATGGTACATTCAAAGTATTTCTATGTATTAATTATTTTTTCAGTTTGATGCAGAATTCCGTAGATTTTCCCTCAGTCGCACTGAGAAGCTGAAATATGAAGACTTCAAAGCCCTAATAGAGAAGCTGCACAGGCTGCATGATGTAGCTTTCCTTATATCATACACAGATCCACGGGATGGAGACCTCCTACCTATCAATAATGATGACAATTTGGCACGGGCACTACTCACCGCTAGGCCACTTATCAGGGTCATTATACAGAGGAAAGGTATGTCAACTTTCATATTAATTCTTTATATGAATAATATTTCATTACTCACTTAAAAAAAAAAATTCTTGCTTTAAATTTAAGTTCTCATCACTGTTGTAACTGAAACGACTGTTACGCGGAAATAAACTAAATATAATACCTTTAATGGAATGGAAATAATTTTCTGTTTCTATTAAAAAACTAGGAAAAATTGTAAATTGTACTTTTATTTATTTATTTGTTTATTTATTTATTGAGAAAGAACATGGTTAAACCAATTACATCCAATCTCACAAAATTTTGACATTCCACTAAAACAAAAATCTAAAATACAATTACAAAAATTAAAAAAATGAAGAAATCAAATTAGGTACGAAACAAAAAACAAAGTAATAATAATATTAAAAAAAAATACTAATTACAAAATGTCATAAAATTTAAAAACTAAATGTCTAGATTGAGATCGGAGCCTGGATTAGTATTATTGCATCGGTCCCACTGGTCAGTTAAATTATCACAATATATTTGGAAAGGTGCAATAATTGACCTTTAGGCCTTCCGTCTCAAGAGGTTACCAACTCGTGCATTAGAATGATGATTTATTGCAGTAAAAATATGCTCGAAAGTATGGAATGCAGGGCCTTAACCTGAAAAGAAGCCACAGATTGCTGCTAGTTGCAAATATTTACCGCCTAACATTTCATTGTCACTTCACCTTCTACAGTGCTACATAAGCAGCTTATATCTCTATATAGATCTTTTAATAAACCCATTGTACCAACATGGGACCTAAATTATCATAGAATGACACTCATACCAAAAATCACTGTACTTTCAACCATAATTTAAAGTGATAAGAATCATTTTAGGCCAGGAGTTGGTAAATAACTGATAATCATTTTAGGACACCTTTAACAATGATTCAGTATGGAAGCAGTAAGGGCAGTGCGGCAGTGAGTCATTTTTCTATCAAATCACTAAAGGTCTTGTAATTGTGACTCAGCTATCGATGTATCTTCCATTTAACTGAGTAGATCACAAAAAAAAAGATTCCAAAATCTTTGAGGTTGCAAATTTTATTAGTAGTTTTTTTTACCCGACAGCAAAGAAAAGGTTATGTTTTTTACGCGTATCTTGTATGTGTGTGTATCTTTATTACCTCGTATCTTCCAAACAGCTGGATGGATTTCGACAGTTAAAAGTATTGTTATATTAGTCTTAAAAAACCAAATGTGTGAGATGGGTGTTTGAAAAAAAAATGGCGGATTTTTGACGCGAAACAAAAATACGTAAATTTTTAAAAAATAACCTGAAAATTAAAAGGGGATTACAAAAAGATATATGTTTAAATTTAATTAAATAGCACTTAACATCAGGTGCAGTGTGGTCAAACAAAAAAAAGTATATATGTAAAACAAAACTTTTTGCTGTTAATTTGTAAAACTCGATTCATTAAGTGAATTCGATTCTTAGTTGTTATCCGCGAGCGCAAACAGAATCGTTCTAACTTCGTTTGGTCGCCATAGTATGACGAAGAATGACGCTTCAATTAGTCATTTTATTCGAAGATGCGAAACTTCAATGACCTAGATTACGCGTAACGGAAATAATTAATTAATCACTCTTATATTGTAAACGCAAAAGTTACTCAGATGCTTAATTCAGGCGTTTCTTTGCGGAAGTTCTGGTATATAGAGTTCTTAAAAAGTAGAGTTCGTAAAATAGAGTTTTGTAGTGATGATAGCTCAGTGGTTAGCGCGGTCGGTTCGCATGCCGAAGGGCGTGGGAAACCTCAAGAATGAGCTTGAGCTAGCGGTGAAGGAAATCATCGTGAGGAAACCATAGCTTGGTGTTAGGGTACTTTCTAGTACTCGGCTGGCTAGCTACCACCCTCGAGTTGAAAATCTGCCGCCAAGCATCTAACGGTGTGTTTCGGCAGCCTCACTTGAGAGCCAGTTCCACTTCAGGCTAGGTGTGATTTACCATCTTCGACCACACCGTCACTTAACATCAGGTGTGGTTAAAAAAAAAACAAAGTAGTGTAATATACTACTTTCTATTTAAATATGGACAATTATGGACTCTGCCGGGCACAGCAACGTTTAGAAGAGAAGAGGGAGCATTCATTTAAGTAAACAAAAATATTTTTTAAATGTCTTATGGATGTCCTTTCGAGGAAGACATACTTCAGCAGAGAGTTTCACAAACCCGCTGTGCGAATAAAAACGCGGCATCGAAAAGCTTGTAGTTGAGAAATATCTAACATGTAAGCATGACGTTTTAATCACGTTTGTCTGGCTGTAGATATACCTAACTTCACTAACATGCCCATAAGCTTATATAGCGTAAAAAATAGGAAGGAAATGCACCGGCTAATGGCATTGACCGTATAATCGAATCAGAACAGCTGAATCCGTACGAGACGAGACTGCGTCGGTGCTTGGACGTACGGGATAGAGACCGCGCCTGTAGTGGTAAACGGAGCGACAAGCGTGCGCATGAGCGGAGCGGAAATAACAAACTTTTTGTCAGCGAAGTAGTAATTCAACTCATTCATAGACCACATGTTCACATCATACTCAGATATTTAATAGCTAAGCTAAATTGATACATAATTATAATCTAGTTGCACTTTAGGGTCTAATATATTCTATAATTATGTAAGTAAACGCATATAATAAACACACAAGAATTGAACTTAAAATAATAACTACTCTAAAAGACCGCTATCAATGGGAATAGTTCTCAAAACGCGGCCCCATTGCCGCGTTGTATGGCAATACTCAAACGCTGAGCAAAATAAAGGTCAGCGTTTTGTTCACGAGTGGCGTCGACCAAACGAGATGGCAATTCTTTAAAAATTTTTTCATCATACTAAAGTGTTTTTAGTGCGATAGAGAAAGCAAATGTTTTTGCAATATTTCAATGAAAGCCGCCATTGGTTACCAACAGCTGGTTCGGTGATAGTATTCTTTTGTAGTAAATGAGTGCTATGTATATAATTTTAGGCAGGGTTCCCGAAAATGTTGACTAGTAATAACTTTGGCATTATTCTGATTTTCTAGTTTTAGGCCCGCTCTTAATACACTTGGTGGTAGATCTCCTTAGCAAGAGGTCGTCTAGGTAGGTACCACCGCAGTACCTAATATTCTGCCGCCAAGCAGTAGTGTGTAAACATTACTGTGTTCCGGTTTGAAGGGTACTACAGCTAGCGAAATTACTGGGCTGTCGAGACTAACCATCGGAAGTCTCAAAGTAATGAGCGCCAAAGCAGTGATGCCCTGGACTTTCTTTTGTTACTAAAAGTTCTGTGTATCGCTACAATGGTCATGGGCAGGCGTTATCTCTTACCTTTAGGAGAGCGTCTCGTTCGTCTCATTACTTTTAACTAAAAAAAAACCACAACAGAGGTTTTTTTAACTTGTTTATTTGTAAGAAAGTAAATGGCAAGAATCGCTTCTTTCCTATTACTGTGGTAGCACCCTAATGGTGTGGGCTATACATTGTACACGTTCTATTTGCTGTACCGTGTCAGGGTTACGCATTGTGAGCGTAACAATGCACCACCTAGCAGACCTGTACCATCAGGTTGACAATCCTCCCTGGGAGGAGTCTGTGGTTAGTGCGGTCGGATAACACGCCGTAGGGCGTGGGTTCAATGAGCTTGAGCTGCTGGTGATGGAAAACATCGCGAGGAAACCATAGCGTGGTGGTAGGATGTTTTCTAGTACTCGGCTGGTTAGCTACTACCAGTTGAAAATCTACCGCCCAGCACCTAACGGTGTGTTCCGGCAGTCTCCACTTGAGAGCCAGTTTCATTCCAGGCTAGGTGTGTTTACCATCTTCGACCACACCGTCACTTAACATCAGGTGAACTGTGGTCAAACACCTAGCCTGTCAACCATAAAAAAAGTGTGACTATACATCTTTAAAATACTTTAAATTGAATAAAATATATTAGCATTATTTACTGTTTTATTTAAAAAAATCATAAATTTATAAATAATTCAGTGATTTTATTTTCTTCTAATAAATAACAATCTATTGTTTTAATCAAGCAATTGTAATTTATCGCAATTAAAGACCAAAATAAATGCCAGTAGCTGTGATTTCACTGTAAAATTATGCTCCATTTGTGCATAAATGGCAAAAAATTATTTGTATGGAAATCGTACCACCTTAAACGTGTTTATTGCCATATAAATATAAGGAAACAACTTTATTTCACTAATTACAGGCGACAGTCTGGAAGAGCTCAATGGTTACGGTACGATGCGACCGCGAAACATTATATCTTCCATATTAAGCGGTACCCCTGCAAAGAATAAAGGCTTGGCCATTTCCAATCCGCACGACTTTAGAATGGTAAGTTGTCATTAACCACTTTCTTTCATTTCTTTCTACGTGATTTATTGTGCTCTCTATTCGTCCCGGACGGTGCCAGTGTCCCGGCCAGTAGACATGTAGCATAACTTTTTCCACGTGGGTTACAATTGCTCGGTGGCTCTGGTGCGCGCTCGCCGCCATTTCAGTGTACACCTTGCCGCTAACTCTGATTTATATATTAAGTTTGTATGTTTCGATGGTTGGATATTTGTTACTCAATCACGCAAAAACGGCTGAACGGATTTGGACGAAATTTGGCACAGATATATAGGATACTTTTTATATCAGAAACATGTTAGGTTCCTGTGGTTTTTATCAAAAAACTAATTACTGGACGTATCCACTTGAAATTTCGGATAGATGCGTCTTACGGAGCATTTTTTATTTTAATTAATTTAATAATAAAATAAGGCAAGTTTCATGACTATTGCTTCTTTAGTTTTGGCGTCGCATCTTGAGCATTTGCCAGTGTCAAGTGTTTCATATTTTCAAGTTTTAAAAGTTAAATAAGTTGCCTCGTAGCTATAGTTATAGTCTAGTCCAGTCTTGGTCAAGTACAGTCCATGTCAGTCAAGTCCCGTCATGCTTTAGTAAAGTAGTGGCGACTTTACTGCAAAGCTTCGATGGAGTTTTAGAAGCAACACGAAAAGTCATGTTTCACCGCATTATATCATTTTCCCACACTCGCGCTTGTGATTCGGCACTTTATGAATAAAACACCACCATTTTTATGCATAAACACTCGATAAAACACTAGTTTTGGAAAAAAATACAACGGGGCGACACGACTCTTTCCGCGTTCCTGCCAAAACTCTTCGATATATTATACTCTGTCCATAATGTTAACCGATTTTTGACAGCTCATACAAAGTTGACGACATAACTTTGTACAGCGTCTAGCAAAATAAATCTCACACAAATGAATACGTTTATTCTAGCTTTACCTATTTACAAGGTTTAATAAAAATTGCTCTCAAGTTAACGCAGCCTCTCAAGTTTTTTCTGGGTAAGCGTGCTTCATCTTAGACTGCTTAACATCAGACAGGGCGTGTTCAGACGCAAACCCATTTCGTATAAAAGAAAATTATGGTCCTTCGTCACAATTGCAGCTACTCAAAAAAATCCTATATAACATTCTTGTTGTTTTGCGGCAGGTGTCGGCAATCATTGACGTGGACATCGTCCCGGAAACGTGCCGGCGAGTGAAGCTACTCAAACACGGCTCGGATAGACCTTTAGGATTTTTTATAAGGTAATTGCATGCATTATCAAAATCAATCAATATTTTAAGTGAATTAAACGCATTTGAGATGTGGATATATAGACGAATATGTTAAATAATACTGTGTTTCGGTTTGAAGGGAAACTATTGAACAGGAAACTTTCTTACTGCAGCTAGCGAAATTACTGGGCTGCTGAGACTAACCACCGAAAGTCTCAAAGTAATGAGCGCCAAAGCAGCGATGCCCCAGACTTTGTTTTGCACCTCGAAAGTTCTGTGAATTGATGCAATGGTCATGGACATGCGTTATCTCTTACCATCAGGAGAGCGTGTCGTTCGTCTCATTATCCCACAAATATTATAAATGTGAAAGTTTGGACGGATGTTCGTTACTCTGTCACGACACAAAAACTACTTTTTTGGATAAAATTTTCACATGTAGCTGAAACCCTGGCTACTTTTTATCCCGAAAACATGTAGCGGGTAACACCGCGGGGCGCAGCTATTGTAGCGATGATAGCTCAGTGGCTAGCGCGGTAGGTTCGCATGCCGAAGGGCGTGGGTTCGAACCCCAACAATGAGCTTGAGCTGCCGGTGATGGAAAACATCGTGAGGAAACCATAGCATGGTGGTAGGGTACTTTCTAGTAGGTACTCGGCTGGCTAGCTACCACCCTCAAGTTGAAAATCTGCCGCCAAGCATCTAACGGTGTGTTCCGGCAGCCTCACTTGAGAGCCAGTTCCATTCCAGGCTAGGTGTGCTTTACCATCTTCGACCACGCCTTCACTTAACATCAAGTGAGCTGTGGTCAAACACCTAGCCTGTCAAACATTAAAAAAAAAAAGCTAGTTTTTACATTTAAAAAAGTCACTCTAAACTTTTATCTATCTATTTCAGAGATGGTACGTCAGTCCGGGTAACACCAAACGGTGTGGAGAGATCCCCTGGCATCTTTATATCCCGGCTAGTGCCCGGGGGTCTCGCAGAGTCCACGGGGCTACTTGGTGTCAACGATGAAGTGTTGGAAGTCAATGGTATCGATGTCTCTAACAAAACGCTCGATCAGGTAAGTCAGTTCTTATTGAAATTTGTTAATGAGCTACTTAGAGCAGGAACGCGCTGGATGCGAGCCGCTTCCAACTGGTCTTTATGAAAGTCAACTTCACACAAGTCACAGTTTGAAAGTCACTTAAAAAAAAAAAGTTTCACTTTTTTTTTTTTCTTTTTTTTTATAGTAGATAGGCTTGCGTTTGATCGCCATCCCGCCTGATGTTAAGCGAAGATGCGGTCTACGGTGGAGCACGCTCGCCTAGAAGAAACCGATTCACTCGCGACTTGAAGGTACCCAGACTATATTCATTGGGGAACACCCACTCGGGCAGCTGATTCCAATGTCTAGCGGTACACATGAAAAAGGTGGAATCAAACCGCTTAGTTCGAGCTTTTGGAACATCAACCATGAAGCGGTGTCGCTTTTTAAAGCTCCTGGCTGTCCGATAGTAGAATGGGCAAGGTGGAATTAGGTCATGCAGATCTGAAGCGCACTCTCCAAAATGTATCCGGTAGAAAACCGACAGACAAGCAACTTTCCGTCGATGTTCAAGGCTTTAATATCAGGTGAGCTATAGTCAAACACCTAACCTGTCAACCATAAAGAAATAGGATTGGGTTTGCGGGAACAGCCGTTAGGTGTTTGGCGGCAGATTTTCTACTTGAGGGTACTAGCTAGCCAGCCGAGTATTACAAAATACCTTAACACCATGCTATGGTTTCCTCACGATGTTTTCCTTTACCGACAACTCAACTAAAGTTTACCACGCCATTCAGCGTGTAAACCGACTGCGCTAACCACTAAGCTGTCTTCGCTACGTTTATAATATATTACACGTAGTATTTGACGATGTCTTTAAAAAATAAAAAATATGTTTTTCTTCTCAGGTGACAGACATGATGGTGGCGAATTCCTCAAACCTGATAATCACGGTGCGGCCCGCGAACCAGCGCTCGGTGCCGCCGCCGGAGCCCCCGCGCTCCTCGCAGCCCGCCAGCGAACCAGACGAGGACAGGTACATATCATAGGACATTACACACAGCGCCATCTGTCCCCAAACTAAGCAAAGCTTGTGCTATGGAAATCAGATACAGGGCTGTAGTTTACTATAATGCTAGTAGGAAACTGCTAAAACCCTGATCTCACCAAATTCTCAGCATCATTTTAGCTGTAGAACGTCACACTGACATAGGCCTCCCCCATTGACTTCCATAAAGACCGGTCGACATATTTGTGCTAGTACAACGGTGGCCTCATCGCCTAAAAAAGTTTATAGTTGTCAGGAATGACGATGACATTAAAATACATTATTAATTGTATTGAAAGTAAAAAATACGATGTCATTAGTTAATTTATCTTGTATTCACGACAAAGATAACTTTTAATATTATATTTTCTATTTCAGATTCGACCAAGATGATCAGGACGAGGTCGTTGACCTCACGGCGGTCACGCTCGAAGAGTCTGACCCTGTATTGGCGCATGTTCCGAGCAAAGATGACGGGCAGGTGCTCCACTTGTAAGAAATTCGATCTAATCACTCCAAAGTGCTCCACTTGTAACGTGTTTGGTCAAATCACTCCGAAGTGCTTCATTTGTAACAAGTTTGGTCAAATCACTCCAAATTGCTCCATTTGTAACAAGTTTGGTCAAATCATTCCAAAGTGCTCCACTTGTAACAACTTTGGTCAAATCATTCCAAAGTGCTCCACTTGTAACAAGTTTGGTCAAATCACTCCAAAGTGCTCCATTTGTAACAAGTTTGGTCAAATCATTCCAAAGTGCTCCACTTGTAACAAGTTTGGTCAAATCATTCCAAAGTGCTCCACTTGTAACAAGTTTGGTCAAATCACTCCAAATTGCTCCACTTGTAACAAGTTTGGTCAAATCACTCCAAAGTGCTCCTCTTGTAACGAGTTTGGTCAAATCACTCCAAAGTGCTCCACTTGTAACGAGTTTGGCCAAATTATTATTTGAAAACATTTCAAAGTATCTGTACACTTGTAACAAGTTTAGTACGATCCGGGTTCATTTCAGGTCCATTAAAAACCTTATTACATGTTCACTTCTCTTTCTGAAGCAACATTTTCGTTTATATATCACTCCTTTCGAAAATGTCGTACATTTTAACAAGTTTGGTTATTCAGGGTTATACACTTTGGGTATACTAAGGCAAAATGGGAGCCATATTATACACAAATTTTGCAATGTAAAAAAAGCTATCGTAAAAAAATGTCTGAACAAATGTATGAAGCACCTGATTTTTTGCGCGATTTCTTACTTGTGCCTATAGTAAAAGTTGTTCATAATGATAGCATAATGACCTCCTTTCTGCTTAATACACCCAAACCTAACCTTGTATAATGAAATCTGTACTGGTAACAAAGGAAGCACTTGTAACCTATTTGTTTGAATCACATCTGCATAGAAGTTTGGTTGTTTTATGTCAATATTTTTCGGGATGTAGTCAATTAATATCATTATGTTTTTTTGTTTACATTTTATCATTTATGGAGTGATCAAAAAAATGTGTAAGCAATATAAAAATGGAAATCTTAATTTTTAAGCGTAGATATCGAAAGAACATTCCAGAATTAACGCAAAGGTGCAAAATTAAGTGAGATATTTTACATTACTGTAATGCAAAGACAATACTATTAATTAATTATTAAAGCCTTTTTAGCTATAGTTTCCATTATATGCCTTATAACATTATGCATAAGTGTCAAAGTAGGGTGTCACAATTATGTATAGCGTTTATATTATTCCTAGCCACAGATTAGCTTACAGATTTGATTTTACTTGGTGGTAGATCTCCTCAGCAGGAGGTCGTCTAGGTAGGTACCACCGCAGTACCAGATATTCTGCCGCCAAGCAGTAGTGTGTAAACATTACTGTGTTCCGGTTTGAAGGGTACTGCAGCTAGCGAAATTACTGGGCTGTTGAGACTAACCATCGAAAGTCTCAAAGTAATGAGCACCAAAGCAGCGATGCCCTGGACTTTGTTTTGTTACTCAAAGTTCTGTGTTAAAGTAGAAAAAGAAATAACGCCTGCCCATGACCATTGCAGCGATACACAGAACTTCGAGTAGCAAATCAATGTCCGGGGCATCGCTGCTTTGGCGCTCATTACTTTGAGACTTTCGACGGTTAGTCTCAACAGCCTAGAAATTACTTGATTACTTGGTGATAGATCTCCTTAGCTGGAGGTCGTCTAGGTTTGGGTATGATATCTATAGGGGGAAATCTGTGCACCAATTTGATGTAATGGCAGATTAGCATGCCTAAAATTAAAAGCTTTTTTATAAAGACTATTGTGTAGTGACTATAGTGACTATATAGTAATTATTGTGAAATAACTAAGCAATGGTCACAGTTAAAACCTTATATGTCACTATGTTAATATTTTATATTTATAAATACAGGGCTTTATTTATAAACATTGCTTAAAGTGGCCCATCTTATTTGCCAAATATGACATTTCATATTGATGAGAAGTTGATATAGTAATTGAAGCGTTGGTTAACTTTAAGTGACGTTTAAAGAGGAAATATGAAAAATGATAGCAGGTATTCGTTATGCATTCCTTTTACTCATTCCGTACATGAAGTTTCTCTTATTCCGGACAATAAAAGTAGATGATAGTTAAAAAAAATAATTTAGGCTAAAAATTCCATCCATTTTTATTGAAAGTATTTTAGAAGTTTAATGCGTACTTGAAAACAACTCTCTTGTCGTAAAGATATAACAAAATTAACTAAATATAGTCCGCTAAAGTTCGTTTTAGTGATCGCCTAACTAGAATGGCATTAAGACTACACATTACGGTCGCTGTACAAAAATGGTTATAATTGTAAAATGTAATTAACAACATGGCTTACTAGCGGACATCTCGCGGTTTCACCCGCGTAGTTCCCGTTGACAGAGATAAAAAGTAGCCTATGTCACCCGGAGATAGTGTAGGTTCCCAACGGTGAAAGAATTTTTGAAATCGGTCCAATAGTTTCGGAGCCTATTCAATACAAACAATCAAATCTTTCCTCTTTATAATAGCATAGATTATATCAATGATTGTGTGCCTTGAATCTCTTAGATAAGTTAAGAAGCTAATGTATCCACTCACATTGTTTGAAGATACGTTTTAATTCTTTGACTTATAACCAATATTTAACCAATGCTTAAAACGTTCTTTCAAGTTCTCGCCGATGTGAAATATCACGTGTGGAAATGATATGTTTTTATCACATAATTTTTTAGATTTGCGGCTATCGATATTTTTAGGAGACAGCCTTTCCTGAAATTCGTAAGCGTTCAATTTGTCACGCAACTTTTTCGCGATAGATGGCAAATAAATTTAATTTGGGTCAACAATCTCTTTTGTCAGATTTGACATGGCAATACAGTCAAAACTGATTATAAAAAATTGGCTGAAAGATAGTATCTAGTATCCATGGCCAATAGTAAATTGAAAAAAAAAAAACTAAAACAAAAGGTAATATGAATTATGATACAGAAATGCCTACTGATCTAGATTGTGTTATTAAAATCTGTACAGTGCATCTGATTAACGTCTCATGTTTCTATCAATGCGTTCTATTTCATTAAAATAGGTTTAATACTGACGTGAAAACGTCGCATTTTTATCATCGGTGGCGTTTAAAAACTATGCGAGTGAAAGAAGGAGACAAATTCTTTGTGAGTTAGAGCGAGAAAGAGTCCACCGTCTAATAATCCTTAGAATGATTAGGTGATTTTACTATAAAATCATAAAACGTGTATCATTACAAGCAATTTGCATATGTCGCTCGAGCTTACATTATATACTTATTCTTATTAAATAAAGCTCAAATTGGCATGAATATTGTCTTGTACTATGTGGCAAGAAACTAGTTTGTATGAATAAATCCTATATAAATATTGAGGTCAAAGAGAGTGTTAGAAGTAAACCAGCGTAAACAAAATTGACATTCCCAATTGATAATGAATGAGGTCAATGTGGGTAGGATTCTGTCAGGGCGTTCTGTCCAATACTAACTTCAAAGAAGCTGGAATTATTTATGAACTGACGGATTCTTTCCTCCGGGCCAGAAATCATTCCAGCGTAACAATTTGTTTTCGTAGTTGGCTAATTATATCATAAGCATTATTTTAAAAACTACAAAAAACGTTAGATTACGTTGGGGCCGTCTTAGACTTACAGTGAAATCACTATTAAAAGAAAGTGACATGAGACGTGTAAAGGGTGTTTCATCAAACACCTAGTAAGGTTGTTTTATTTAAACCTTTTTTTCTTGCTCTCTTTTCTTCGGCGAGTAGTCACAATGAGACCATCGACGCAGCGTGCAAACGTTATTATGCTGGTTACGTCGGTTTATTATGCTGGTTTTCTTTTAAAAATAGCAAGACATATCATATTATTCAATTTATAAATTAAATTTGAAATTCGACGGAAACTAAATATAAATAGAATTTTGTAAGAGCATATTGAATACTTTTTGCGCGTGCTACTTAGTGGAATATTTTTATATATAATGTACTCATATATATTGAAATGTATAGAGCCTATCATAGTGCCTTGAGGTACCCATTAGAAAGTGTTTATTGTTAGCGTTGTTTTCGCCTTTTTATACACTGGTTCGTGTTTAAAATCAAATTAAGTTTTGTATGTTATGAAATATGGTAGATTTTCGTGTTACATTCGATTTTCTCAAAGAAAATGGAGATGGTTGTAGGTCGATAGCTTTGCTTAGGTTGGGAGTAGTAAATCCATAATTTTTTCTACATCATGTACGGACCTATTATATAAATCTGGCACCAAATTGCGCTTAACACATTTACGATGCGAGTGGCTGATGACTGATTTAAAAGTGACATCAGTCTGAAAATATTGTGATAAAACTTATCGCTCGCGAGTTAAAACTTACATAAAAATGAAATATTTGAATTAGTGAAATTCGAAGACCCGAAAATTCTCCTTCGGGTCTTCAAATTTAATTTGTCAATTTTATTTAATAAGCAATATATTCCAAACGAGAATGCAAATGCGTGTGCAAAGCGCCCAGCTTTCTATAATTGACTTGTACATGTTCTTGCATGGTGTGAGTATTTTGTTTACCTTGCTATTGTAAAAATATTGTGAAACAAACGTCAATATCACTAAAAATATAAGGTATATAAATTAAAGTCCTATCCTTTTTCTAAATCGCTTGAGTGTGCATGTGAAGAGTTCTGCTGATACGTTTTCACTGTTACTAACAGTGCTTTTCGACAACCAACCGGTCATCAAGGCTTAGATCTTATTATATTTTTTATACAAATCACTTTTTCAGAAACTAAGCCGGTTTTGATCAAGATTTCTTTTAAACTCGACTGAAACTTTGAATGTATGCTTGCTTTCTTGTTTTGTCAACACAAGATTCACATTAGCCACATTTTAGGTTTGTCTCGTTCACGCATGCATAAAAACGAGGGAAGGCATTTCTTTCCGTGACTCTTGATTTGAAAAAGGATGGGGCGCATTGTAGTATATTGATGTATTTACTTTGTAATATTATTTTCAATCATGTTTACACTAATTTTAATATATTTAGATCACATAAAATTTAAATTGAGCTTAATTTGATTACTCTTTAGTTTATATTTAATGTATTTTAGTTAATGTTAGTTTTGTAACTTTAATATTATATCAAGGGCCCGTATCGCCACTTCTTAGCGAGATTTACTGTATGCCCTCAAATTTTCAATCCTAGGATGCGTTAACTGTATCGAGGTTCAAAGTTTGGGTGCTTACATTGAATCGTGCTACCAGAGGACGAGAACAGAATTCTGTAAGATTTTATTATTGTGATTGTACTTTAGTTTAAAATTTATTACCTACTATAGAGAAATAAATAGTTTATGAAAAATCAGCATTACTATAAATGTGGTATTAAAATCGTGTAAAAGTATTTTATTTTTTTCTTTGTATAATGATGTACTTAAAAATAAACATTCCACCATACAATGAATTTATTCCAATTTTCAGTATTCTACATTGACCAATGTTTAAACAATAATGTACTTAATTTGTAGCGACGAAATTATACGAAAATGTTTTTTTTTTAAATTTAACAATATGTTGATAAATCTAAAAGTCCAAATGGAATCCAAACTTAAATTTTAGAAGAAAATTATATTAATTAAAACTTGCGTGTATAATTTAGTAGATTTTTTCACATTAAAATTTGGCTCAAGAACGGTCCAAAAACGTACAGTTTTTTTAGTATATACACCTGTAAACTAGGGTGCCTAGTGTTCTGGTGTTGTATTATATGAGTATGTATTAAATATATTATTATTTAATTTCCTAATTGGTTTTTATTTAAAACCGTACCTACTATTCATTGTTATACCTATTAATAAATATATTATTATGAACAACTTGTAGCGATGATAGCTCAGTAGTGACCGCGTCCAGACCTTTTTAAATGAGCTTGAGCTTTTGGTGAAAGAAAACTTATAGCATAGTGGTAAAGTACTTTCTAGTACTTGTGTAGCCCCGTTGGCTCATTGGTAGTGTATCTGCCTTGAGAGCTGTAGGGTGTGGGTTCGATTCCCACTCAGGGCAAAACATTTTGTAAATAAACACATGCTTGTTCTGTGTCTGGGTGTTCGGTATCTATTATAAGTATGTATTTACAACAAAAAAAGTATTTATGTATTCTATCAGTTATCTGACTTCCATCACACAAGTTCTGCTTAGTTGGGGCCAGATGGCGCTATGTGTATAGTCCTACGATGTTTATTTATTTATTAGTAGGTACTCGGCTTCCACACTTAAGTTGAGAATCAGCCGCTAAGCACATAACGGGAGCCTCATTCGTGAGCATGTTCTACTCCAGGCTAGGTGTTTGACAACACCATCACTTAACTTCAGGTGAGCTGTGGTCAATCACCTAGCCTGTCAAACAAAAAAAAATACTAAGAGAGCCGCAGCGGCAGCGGCCCGCACTGCAAAACAAGGTAAGGCCTTAATCTACTGTTTTTTTCAAGCAATTGTGATTTACCGCAAATAAATGCCAGTAGCTGTGATTTCACTGTAAAATTATGCTCTGTTTGTCCATAAATGGCAAAAATTTATTTGTATGGAAATCGAACTACCTTTTTCTTAGTAAAAATAAAATGTGTCAAAGCCACGTCAAGTTTACATAGTAAGAAGAGAAGACTTTTGGAATATAGGTACTCGTATACCTACCATCCAAATGGATTGGTTCCAAAGCATAATATGAACCTTGAAAATAGTCCACAAGCAATTAACTAAAATAACAGTTTAAACTGCGCCAGAAACGTGTATAAAACCACGTGAAAATCCCATAAATTTTAATGTGGTACAAATTAAACCAAAATTAACCCTTATTACTACAAAGCAGAGTTCAAAATCGTTGTATCTTCTGAATATGTTACAAGTTCGCTTGAATTAGTCTGGTTCCAATTTTAGACGGCAGGTGAGGAGATTTGTTATATAAATTGACTGTTAGCTTATCCAATAAGTAGTAGTGTGTAAACATTACTGTGTTCCAGTTTGAAAGAAAGAATAACGTTTAATTTTGTAACAAGCATAAAAACAAACAAACAGAGACAAACAAAAGTTACACAATGAACTTGAGCTGCCGGTGAAGGAAAACGTGAAGAAACCATAGCATGGTGGTAGGGTACTTTCTGGTCCTCGGCTGGCTAGTTACCACCCTCAAATTGAAAACCTGCCGCCAAGCACCTAACGGTACATTCCGGCAACACCACTTTAGAACCAGTTCCCGTTCCAAGCTAGGTGTGCTTACTATTTTCGTGCACACCGACTCAACATCAAGACAGCTGTGGTCGAAAACCTAGCCTGTCATCCGTAGCAATAGTAGCAATTTTTTTAATGGAAAATAAATGAGACGCTCTCCTGATAGTAAGAGATAACCATGCCCATGAGATGTCCATGACCATTACAGCGATACACAGAGCTTTAAATGATTAACCAGTCCAGAGCATCGCTGCTTTAATTACAGCCCTGCAATTTTGCTAGTTGCTGTAGGCCCTAACATGGTAACAATGTTTACACTACTGCTTGGCGGCACCTATCTAGACGACAACCATCTAAAGAGATGATAGCCGCAGGGCAAGGATTCGATTCCCACTCAGGACAAACATTTTGTAATATAAACAATATGTTTATTCTGTATGTATTTAAAAAAAGTATGTATTTAAATATTATATCAGTTATTTGTCTTCCATAGTACAAGCTTTGCTTAGTTTGGGGTCAGATGGCGCTGCGTGAAATTGTTAACAATATTTATTTATCCACCACCAAGTAAAATAGACTATATTGTAGTATCCTAGATCTCATCTTTAGTTTAGTCTAACTAAACATTACGAAAGTTACCCTTGAACTAAAAAATGACCATTGCAAATTCCATTTCAAATTAAACCATATTTACGAAATGCAAAGATATATTTTCCTTTGATTTATTCGTTTAATATCGATTGATGGGAAATTGAATCGGTGCCCATATCGATGACAGTACAGACGAGACCGATTGGTGTCGGGCGTCACTAGCAGTTTTGGTGTCGTTATATAACTTGTGCCCATTTTTGTTTCTAATTTGTTTCAAGGGCTTTATCGCTTAGCGGCCACATCGCCCTATAATCTATATATCTATCTATCTATACTATTATAAAGAGGAAAGTTTTGATTGTTTGTATAAAACATGTTTGTTTGTATAAATAGGCTCCGAAACTACTGGACCGATCTTAAAATGCTATACAATCTTGTTTTTTTACCTACCTACACAAAGAAAAAAAAAGAACTACAAAAGAAGTCTTTTGTAGTTCTTTTTTTTTATTACCTTAGTGACTTTTTTTGTAGTTCTTTTTTTTTCTTAGTTAAAACCAAGTGGGTTTTACTTGGTGGTAGATTTCTTTAGCAGGAAGTCGTCTAGGTAGGTGCCACCGCAGTACCAGATATTCTGCCGCCAAGCAGTAGTGTGTAAACATTACTGTGTTCCGCTTTGAAGGGTACTGCAGCTAGCGAAATTACAGGGCTGTTGAGACTAACCATCTAGTCTCAAAGTAATGAGCGCCAAAGCAGCGATGCCCCGGACTTTGTTTTGCTACTCAAAGTTCTGTGTATCGCTGCAATGGTCGTGGACATGCGTTATCTCTTACCATCAGGATAGTTCGTCTCATTAAATATATATACATTAAAAAAATAAAAAATAGTAACTAGGTTTGTGACGTAAAATTTATTTCTTTCATTTGTTATTTCTTTTTGTATGTATCTATTATTGAATGTAATGAAATCTATTTCATAAATGTCACGAATAAAGTATTGTCTATTGTCTAAATCTCCCTTCATCTGAGGTCTAAATAGTGTAATATGATCAAGGCGATGATTGTTTTAACATAACCGGAAATGTCAGTTTGCCATTAATAAAGTTTATCATAATATCAAACAAATTTAATAGCTCATTAAATGTCTATGAATACAAATCATTCATCCGTGTAATGCATACTTCTTTGCCAAGGTTTCGCATTAAACTATCAAACAAACACACATCAAACTTCGTTTAGATAATAATAGATCTTCACTGTTTTACTTAAGGGCCAAGTCCTCGACCGTGGGAACTTCTGCTTGAACATCTACATTGATATTTTCTACTCACACAGACGTACATACGTCTGACGTTAGATTTGAATACATTGACGTCACGCTAAAATAGATAAGGAGAGTTAAATTACTATAGCCACGAGCAAGAAGGAGACAGAATGTTTATTCCTATTGCCGAAAGCGGATTTTACATTGATTATCTGTTACATTATGACAGAAGTTTTTTTTTTTTGTTTTGGCATCGCGTTTTGAATATTTGACAGTGTCAAGTGTTTTATATTTTCAAGTTTCATAAAGCAACCGTGGGAACTTATGATTACATTGAAATTTTCGCTCTGGAAACGAATAAATCTACCTTCGGTGTTTCGTACAAATTAAATGTTCATCACGACTTCGTATTCGTATGACGTTTGATGAAAGTCACAGAGAACACGAATGTATTTAGTAATAGTTAGTTGCATCGCGTAGCCTGCGGGCACGTAGCAAGTAGGCAGCATAGGGTGGGGCGTAGATGGAGAAAACAATGGGGCCGATGGGTTTTTGAGATATTAAATGAAAACCGTTTTAATATCGGGCACCATCTTTATTCACCGTTCAGAACCGACGCCTTCCCATAGACCACACGATTCAACATTTTCCATAGAGTAAGGTGGACCGCACACGGATAAGGCTTACTACATACATTACAATATATTTAACATGGGTTAGCTAGTCTACACTAATAATATTGTTATAATCATCGAATTATCGATGAATATAATATTGTAAAGGTTCTGTCATTTTTTGTTTATCTACGTTAGTATTGCATGTACATGAACATGATTATTTTTGCACGGCGCAATGCAGAATATGGCGCTCTTTGAGTTTTTTAATATCCATTTATCCATTTTATACCCATTTACGCAATAGGTATGAATTATGAAAAACTTCTGGACCCATTTTAAAAAAGTAGTTTAGAGTAATTACTATGAGGCTATATTTATTACTAGAATTTAATTAAAAAATAAATGTCCACCCGTGCGAAGCCGGGACGGGCCACTAGTTAATTATAAATACAAACAAAAAGATAATAATTAAACTACTGAAGCGTGTAGAGGTAACAAACAAACACAGACATTTTCTTTTCCGTCTTTGCTTGTTTCTCATTTTTATAATATTATGTACACAAGATGAATAATAAAAAATAAACAAAAAAGCGTCTGTGCACTAATCACTGATTCACTCCACTAAATTACATAAAAGCGTCAATATACGTGGTAACGTATCATTTACTCAAACTAAAGAGGTAAGACAACAAAATAATACGACCGAGCCGGTCGTATTATTTTGGTTATTATTTTTCGAGCCGGTCGGTCGGTATTTAGTTGCACACTAGAAGAATCAAAATACAAAACGGCCGGGAAGCATGCGCGCGGTGCTCGGTACCGCCGCCGCCGCGCGCCCACC
Source organism: Biston betularia (assembly GCA_905404145.2). Classification (NCBI taxonomy): domain Eukaryota; kingdom Metazoa; phylum Arthropoda; class Insecta; order Lepidoptera; family Geometridae; genus Biston; species Biston betularia. The sequence goes on from FR989884.1 coordinate 2,188,153, forward strand.
TCTTGCGGCCTCTCGCGACATGCTATAGGTACACGTGCCTCGTGACGTCAGATTCGTCAGAGAGATTGATTCTTCGAAGAGAGAGATGGTTTGTAGCGCCTACCAAAATAAAACAGCAACAGACGTAACGCAGAAAAGAGGTTTTCAGCAGGCACTATCAGAAATTTTCATCAAACTATCCGTACTTATCTGCTAATAGAATAAACAAAACGTACAATAAAAGGTCTAAGCCTTAAATGTATCTGCATCAAAGTTAGCATCTATAAAATTGCGCCTTTCCTATAATTTTTTTGATATCAAGATTACGGTTTAAAAATAATTTGGCCATATTCTATTTCATAATTTCAAGAAACGAAAAGCGTTTGAAACTATTTTTTCTCCAAGCATAATAATTCAGGATATGTATTATAGTATTCATTAATTTCAAACTTCCACATGATGTATAACGTCACAAAAAGATTGACAAAAACACATCGATTGCCTTATTTCACAAGACTTGCCCGTTAAGAATGTTGCACACGATGACACGATCCTTCTTGCGCAAGCTTGATTTTTTTTTCTTGCCTTTGGGCTTTGGACCCGCTACCGTTATGACTACTACATAATAATTGTGATTAGGTACTAAAGTTACAAACAACTATTATTGAACACACCATTGAACACAGTCACTAAAAACAAATATATTTAACGGGCAAGTCTTGTGAAATAAGGCAATCGATGTGTTTTTGTCAATCTTTTTGTGACGTTATACATCATGTGGAAGTTTGAAATTAATGAATACTATAATACATATCCTGAATTATTATGCTTGGAGAAAAAATAGTTTCAAACGCTTTTCGTTTCTTGAAATTATGAAATAGAATATGGCCAAATTATTTTTAAACCGTAATCTTGATATCAAAAAAATTATAGGAAAGGCGCAATTTTATAGATGCTAACTTTGATGCAGATACATTTAAGGCTTAGACCTTTTATTGTACGTTTTGTTTATTCTATTAGCAGATAAGTACGGATAGTTTGATGAAAATTTCTGATAGTGCCTGCTGAAAACCTCTTTTCTGCGTTACGTCTGTTGCTGTTTTATTTTGCTAGGCGCTACAAACCATCTCTCTCTTCGAGAAATCAATCTCTCTGACGAATCTGACGTCACGAGGCACGTGTACGTATAGCATGTCGCGAGAGGCCGCAAGAGGTGGGCGCGCGGCGGCGGCGGTACCGAGCACCGCGCGCATGCTTCCCGGCCGTTTTGTATTTTGATTCTTCTAGTGTGCAACTAAATACCGACCGACCGCGCTCGGTCGTATTATTTTGTTGTCTTACCTCTTTAGTTTGAGTAAATGATACGTTACCGCGATATTGACGCTTTTATGTAATTTAGTGGAGTGAATCAGTGATTAGTGCACAGCCGCTTTTTTGTTTATTTTTTATTATTCATCTTGTGTACATAATATTATAAAAATGGGAAGCAAGCAAGGACGGAAAAGAAAATGTCTGTGTTTGTTTGTTACCTCTACACGCTTCAGTAGTTTAATTATTATCTTTTTGTTTGTATTTATAATTAACTAGTGGCCCGTCCCGGCTTCGCACGGGTGGACATTTATTTTTTAATTAAATTCTAGTAATAAATATAGCCTCATAGTAATTACTCTAAAGTACTTTTTTAAAATGGGTCCAGAAGTTTTTCATAATTCATACCTATTGCGTAAATGGGTACAATGGATATTTAAAAACTCAAAGAGCGCCATATTCTGCATTGCGCCGTGCAAAAATAATCATGTAGGTACATGCAATACTAACGTAGATAAACAAAAAATGACAGAACCTTTACAATATTATATTCATCGATAATTCGATGATTATAATAATATTATTAGTGTAGACTAGCTAACCCATGTTAAATATATTGTAATGTATGTAGTAAGCCTTATCCGTGTGCGGTCCACCTTACTCTATGGAAAATGTTGAATCGTGTGGTATATGGGAAGGCGTCGGTTCTGAACGGTGAATAAAGATGGTGCCCGATATTAAAATGGTTTTCATTTAATATCTCAAAAACCCATCGGCCCCATTGTTTTCTCCATCTACGCCCCACCCTTTGCTGCCTACTTGCTACGTGCCCGCAGGCTACGCGATGCAACTAACTATTACTAAATACATACGTGTTCTCTGTGACTTTCATTAAACGTCATACGAATACGAAGTCGTGATGAACATTTAATTTGTACGAAACACCGAAGGTAGATTTATTCGTTTCCAGAGCGAAAATATCAATGTAATCATAAGTTCCCACGGTTGCTTTATGAAACTTGAAAATATAAAACACTTGACACTGTCAAATATTCAAAACGCGATGCCAAAACAAAAAAAAAACTTCTGTCATAATGTAACAGATAATCAATGTAAAATCCGCTTCCGGCAATAGGAATAAACATTCTGTCTCCTTCTTGCTCGTGGCTATAGTAATTTAACTCTCCTTATCTATTTTAGCGTGACGTCAATGTATTCAAATCTAACGTCAGACGTATGTACGTCTGTGTGAGTGGAAAATATCAATGTAGATGTTCAAGCAGAAGTTCCCACGGTCGAGGACTTGGCCCTTAACGAATCAATTGAAAAAGTTGATATAAGTAGGTTACGCGAATCTTCGATGTTTGTGAAAACGTGACAGTGAAGTAGGCTCTTTCATTTTGGCAAGTGTTTATATTTTCAAATCTCTTATGTCAAGTTAAGTTTATAAGACACACAAAATAGGTACATACTTAAGTCATAGTCGTAAAATTGCAGTTATCGAAAGAGTTTAGGAAGCAACACGGAAAATCATGTTTCTTCATGACTTTACATGGGAAAGTGCATGTAATTGCCCAAAGTCACACGCATAATTCGTATATGTAATAAATTAAAAAAAAACGCTAAAATTTTCACTCAACTGCGGCAAAGCTAAAAAAAGGAAGATTATGTATTTGCTCTGTATGTGCCTATATCCGTCCCTTTGTTCGGAACTGATTTTGATGAATGATTTGTACCTACTTAGATTCGTCTTTGTGTGAGTGTCGCATAAAGTTAAATAAAAAATAACGCCAAAAATAGCGCCAAAATGAATGTTTTTTCCGTAGTCGAGTTAATAGTTTTTTAAACTTTTTAGTTTAAACATTTGAAAACCATAAGATTTAAGAAATTATAATATTATAATAATTTATACGATTTTCCCGCATTCCCGCTAAAACTCTTACTTTGAAGCTTTTTTTTTTGTATTTGTTGTTTTTAATATACTCTTTGATTTTAACAATGACGTAAGCATTTAATCGCGGGACGTGTGCAATTGGCTTTACTCTACAAATGGCGTCCACGTCATAAATCTATACAGAAATCTACAATGCCGTCAGAGACAAAATTACCATTTTAACCATGTTTTAACCCCAATATTTCAACGATTTTAACTCTAAAAACACTTTATATTTTTCCCCCCAAACGATCTGTCAACGTACACCAAAACAAAGGTATATTTACCAACAAATCACCTGTCGTAACATATTTTCTTCGCTTAATTTAACGGCAATAGAGTTCTAAATCGATTGCACGCATTTTGGCAATGGCATTGGATTTGTAATGTTTGGCCTCCAGAAATAAATGTTACATCCTCTCCAGAGGAGATGCGTGCCAATTTTTCCCGCCCTTTCTAGCCAGTCCACGCGAGTAAACCTGGCTGAATAGACAACTTGTCTGTGCCTGAAAACCACGTGTTTTTTTTCTGAATTTAATTTTTGTTTCTGTGATAGTTTTCCAAAATGGCGGACGAGTTTGATTACCACCCCGTGTACACAAGAACTGAAGCAATAACGGAACAAGATGACAAACACTTGGCTGGAGCGACGAAAGAATACAGAAACGAATTAACAGTTTTAATACCAGAAAATCCGTTTCCAGAAATAGAGGTAGACGCGTATCCTCCTTTGAAGTTTTCGTGGGTAATTCCGAAGAAAATTGCCGCGATGGCATTCCCGAGAAATAAGGAGAATTTAAAGTTTTTAACAAATCAAGGTATAACGCACCTGGTAACACTGACAGCGGATAAGAAGCCCCCTGTCGATGATATGCCCCGGTTAAGATGGACCGAAATACCTATAGAGGAATTCGAAGTACCTTCGTTAGACCAGATTAAGAAATTTATTGATGTATGTAAGAAGTCTGAAAAGAATGGAGAGGTAATTTTACAGTGTTTCTCTTATATTAATAGTCACACCAATATTACAAAGGCGAAAGTTTGTGAGTGTGTTTGTATGTTTACAATAAATGAAATAAATAAAAATAAAATTTTGAAATAAAATAAATTTAAAAAAAAAATTAAATAAAAAAATAATTAAATTGTTTATAAATGAAATTTTGTATGGAGGTAGCTGACACTGGATTGGGTAATTTTTATTCCGAAAAAATTTAAAGTTCGCGTAGGAACAGCGGGCAAAACCACGGGGCACAACTAGCCTTATAATAATGAGAAGTGGTGTTTTTAGGTATCGTAACTCTAGCATGACAATGTAAAAAAACTAAAATATATTGAAAGTAGACTTACTAAACGGATACTAAAATTGACGTAAGAACAAACGTAAAGAACTCATTTCTTTGTGGGCGATGAAGCTCATGTGGTTAGTGCGGTCGGATCACACGCCGAAGAGCGTGGGTTCAAATCTAAACAATGAGCTTAAACTATTGGTAAAGGAAAACATCGTGATAAAACCATGGCATTTTGATAGGGTACTTTCTAGTAGGTAAACGTAACCATGTATTCTAGAACCAGTTCCACTTCATACTAGGTGTGTTTACTATCTTCGACAGTCACATCTGGTGGTCCAAAATCTAGCCTGACAAGCACAAAAATTGATTCCACAAAAAAAATATCCCACGTTCAATGGGACATTAAAAAAATGACAAAGGCATTTTTATTAAAAAAAAAATCACGCCATCCAGGAATGACCAAATTTTCTATTAGGGTAAAAACACCATAAATGAATAATTTGAATAATAAAATCGATTTTAAAAGTTTCTTTTAAGACAATATTTTTGAAAATTAGTTTTCTCATTTGGTATCTGCTTCAAGAGTAGGGCCTGGGTTCAACTCCCACGTTTTTGTGTGACGAGAATAAATATTGGTTCTGTGTCAGATTGTTTTGTATATTTCACTTGATTGGTGGTAGATTTCCTTAGCAGGAAGTCGTCTGGGTAGGCACCACCGGCGGCAGATATTCTGCCGCCAAGCAGTAGTATGTTCCGGTTTACTAGCGAAATTACTAGGCTGTTGAGACTAACCATCGAAAGTCTCAAATTAATGAGCGCCAAAGCAGCGATGCCCCGGACTTTGTTTCGCTAATCAAAGCTTTGTGTATTGCTGCAATGGGCATAAACATGCGTTCTCTTACCATCAGGAGAGCGTATCGTTCGTCTCATTACTTACACATAAAAAAATCTATTTCCAAAAAAAACTAAGTATTCTACCAGTTATCTGGTTCATAGTACAAGCTTTATGGCTATATGATGCTTACTATGTAAGATGTCATAGGATATTTATTTATTTTTTTTTTATTTAATGGTTGACAGGCTACGGGTGTATGACCACAGCTCACTGATGTTAAGTGACAGTGTGACCGAAGATGGTAACACACCTAGCCTGGATTGGAACTGTAGATATTTCTCGCAACGTTTATTTCTATTTATACACACCTACATTTGCCTAAAAAATATACACAGCGTCGAATTAGCTTCACTCGACATGTCTCACGTGGCGTAGTGGGTGAGTGGGTGAACGACCGGTGTTGTGTTCATGCAGCGGTCATTTCTCATGTCACTAATATATTTTTGCGACTTTTGCTTTTCGCGATAAATATCTGGGTCGATGTACTCCGAAATGACCAAGTCAGGGTCAAATCGAATTTGTGATCATAAATCGTGAATAAGAGGCGAGAAGACATCTTGGATTGTTTACAAACAAAATAAATGTAGAAAGAAATATATTTTCAAGTGTCATTCAAATAAATTTGGCACTATTGACGAAACAAAGAAAAAAAAAACAAACAATAAATCAATAAAACAAAGAAAACAGAATAGAGAAAAATATATTCTTTAATAATGTTAGGTAGGTATATAATAATAAAATTAAGTAACTGACTTCACTAACTAGTAACTTGTTTGCGAGCATAGACACCGCCTAACTTTCAACCTGGAAGACATTTTGACGGCCCCGTTGGCTCATTGGTAGTATATCTGCCTTGCGAGCTGTAGGGCGTGGGTTAGATTTCCACTCAGGGCAAACATTTTGTGAATAAACAAATGTTTGTTCTGTGTCTGGGTGTTCTGTATGTATTATAAGTATGTATTTACAAAAAAAAAAAGTTACAATACTTACATGAAGGTCAAGGTCATTTAAGTATTCTGTAAGCTGTCTGGTTCCCATAGTACAAGCTTTGCTTAGTATGGGGCTAGATGGCGCTGTGTTAAATGTCCTCCAATATTTAGTTATTTATTTAATCTGCCAGCATCCTTTTAATGGCATATTCAAACTTTTGTTCACCTTCTGTTTTTAACTCGCATTTTTTTTCTTTCATACATGATAAAAAAAATTGTCCGCTCTAAGCAAAATTAATTACTATGCAAAAAGCGCGCGCGCGCACTCTGTGACGCGTGCCGGCAGCAAACACGATGACGTCACTCAAGGACGAAGAAAGGGGTCGTGGGGCCGGGGGCGGCGGCGTTGGGCGGCTACTAGCACGATACCACAATGAATGAAGCGTCTACGCAACACAGAACTAAAAAGTTTTAGAGAGTACCAAAAAACCTTTTTTTTTGGATATGTATTGTGTTTTGCAGGGGCGTACCTACCAGCCGTATACCGTATACGCCATATCAGCCGTATCAATGATACGGGGCCCTCGGGCTACAGAGGCCCCCCTAACGTGTGTAGTAAAATGTTATCCACAAAGTCACTTCTTATGCTTCCCAGGAAAAAACCATGAAAAAAAACTGTCATACGTCCATATAATCAATAAATATGTATTTTAATTTAATGCAAGCATTTTTGTTTCTTTTGTGAGAAATCTTTACCATTCATTTGGGCCCCCTAACTAATTTTGATTCAGGGTCCCTCCAAGGCACGCTACGCCACTGGTGTTTTGGCAAAGGTTGTAGAACAATGTGCAAAATATGCCCTTGAAAGGATGCTGACTGATTAACAGTATCCCCGTATCTTTGTTGTGGTAGGTGCTGGGCATCCACTGCCGACAGGGCCGCAGCCGCAGTGGCGTGATGTTGGCTTGCTTCCTGATCCACTTCCACAGGTTCGAGCCCGACCAGGCCATGAACGTCATTCGGATGATCAGACCAGGTGAGTTGTTGCAGCCTATGTGATGCAGGGTCTCGGCTACCTCCATACCAAATTTCATCCAAATCCGTTTAGTAGCGTGAAAGAGTAACAAACATCCATCCATCCATCTAATTAAAAAAAAGGGATTACTCGCGTTTCATTTTATCTGAAACTCCGGCTATAGTTTCGGCCACATCCGGTGGCCTACATCATGGAGTACAACCCGCGTGCGGCTTCGTCTTGCTACGCACTGGCCACCGGATGCGACCGATAAAATTAAACGTGAGTAACCCCACATAAGTTGAACTATTTTTATTTTATTTTGATTGACATTTTATTTAATTCTAATTTTATTATGCAAATGTATTTAATCGTTGCTTATTGTTTGTAGTAGGTAGTTTTAGTTCTTTTGCGTGCCGTAGGGTAAAATATGGAGGTATTTTTTACTTTCCATCTAATTATTTGTATACGTACCCATATTTATGCAATAAATTAATTATGAAAAACCAGCGACCCGCCCCGGCTTCGCATGGATGCAATGTAGATACTTATGGTATAGTTATGGTGTATATGCAAGTATTATACATATAAACCTTCTCCTTGAATCACTCTACTCTATTAAAAAAACCGCATGAAAATCCGTTGCGTAGTTTTAAATATATATACATTTTAGCATACATAGGGGCCAGAGGGGAGCGACTTTGTTTTGTACTATGTAGTGATGTGTCAAAACCACGTCAGTTTCCATACTTTAAATAACAAACCCTTGTTCTCAGGATCGTGTGACAGCCCCGAGCATGAAGAAGCAGTAGGAACATACTATCAGTACCTGACAGAAGACAATCCTCTGAGGTTCGGAGTGTCTGGGGATGTCATGGAGGAATTCATGGAAGCTGCCCGCTCTGCCACCAAGAAAGTGCTCAGCGAATGAACTGTGATTTACATTTTATCTAGTCAAGTAGAAATTCGTCATAACATCGGCTTTGACCGACTGATTTCTATATGGGCTGGTGTTGTTTTTATGTTGTACTTTCTATAAGATATATGACTACTTGAATTTGTAAATAAAACTAGTATTTATTGTAAATAAAGTTTATTAAAAGAGTGATATATGTTTTTTAATATTTTGGCATCTACTTTAGGCTCTTTTGATGTGCCAATTTTTATGGACCCTATTTCCTGGTTGAAAACTGACATAAAAATGAAACGAAAGTAATTACGCAACTTGTCATTTAAAACCCTCAGATAAAAATTATAATAAACACTTTTTGAAGAAAAATACCAGTCGAGTACCAGAAGAAAGTACCATACCACCATGCTGTGGTTACCTTACGATGTTTTCCTTCACCGGCATCTCAAGCTCAGCTGTTGGGGTTTGAACCCACGCACTTCGGTACGCGAACCGACCGCGCTAACCATTGAGCTATCATCGCTACAAACGCTGTGACTTCAAAATCACACAGCGGTCACAGCTTGCGACCGCTATGTGATTTTAAAGTCAAGTGATACTAAATATTTAGTCATTTTTAAGTATCAAATTTAACAGACGACCTATCCGTAGGCCTAATTAATACAAATTGGCACTAAATCCCACTAACATATACAAATGTCAATACAACAGTGCCAAATACCATGCAATAGAAACATTCAATTGGCACAAACCCAACGTATATACTGATATGCCAATGTACGAAAATAAATTGCATTTTCACTAACTATAACGCTTTCAAAACAGTAACGGAAACTAAACGCAAATCTTTGATGTTGAAATAATAACAAGGCGTGAATAAATCGTGGTTTTCTTTAATAAAATTGTAACGAACCACTGTTATGTTGTGACGTTTTACTTACGCATTATAAAATTGTGCCAAGAAAATGAGTAGAGTGCCGAATCGGGTGAATGTCAAACTAGCCAGACTGTTTTACAAATACATGGAAGAATCGAAGGAAAAACAAAGTGAAAAAGCCAAAAATGATCCAAAGGAGAAACCAGAGCATAAAGATTATGAGTCGTATCCGCCTTACAATTTCTCGTGGTTTATACCGAATAAAATAGCTGCAATGGGATGGCCGCAAACCGAAGAAAACTTAAATTATTTAGTGGATGTTGGAGTGGATCATCTGATAACTTTGTCTCCTGAAAGATGGCCACCGATTACTGATTTCAAACGGAAGTTAAAGTGGACGGAGATCAGAGTGAAAGAGTTTGGAGCTCCGACGTTGAAGCAAGTTTTGAAGTTTATTGAAATATGTGAGAGAGCTCAAATTAGAGGAGAGGTAAGCAAAGTATTTCAAATTTCCTTTGCCAAACATCTATTCAGAATATAGTAGATTTGTGGTATCGCATTATTAGAATACAATCTTTTGATATGGATATCTCCGCATTTCAGCAACAACTTTTTTCAGTTAGTAACTGATAATATGGTCGAATCAGAAACACGCAGACTTTCGTATCCAACGATAATCCATTATGTTTGGGTAATAGTACCTACCTAATATTTTCACGACGATTTAATAATTTTTATTACTTATTAGCAAGAATAACTCATTTCCTTATAATTCCAATTAGGTACACCCTTATTCGCCTACGATCAAGATTCAAAAGTACCTATATCATAACTGGATTGATAAAATTAATCACGTATAGCGTTAGGTACGCCCCAATAAACGTATTATATATTACATATCGTGCATAAAACTACTTTTAATTAGTTTTAATATATCTAATACGCATTTACTTCTAAGTTTTAAAAGTTAATAAACTATGTTATATTTCGGTGGCAAACGTATTTTCCAATAACGCCTGCGAAAATCACCACACAATCAATAATAACTCATACGCTTGATAGAATAATAATAGCAACTCTGTTTTCAGGTGGTCGGTGTGCATTGCCGCCACGGGCGCGGGCGGACGGGCACGATGCTAGCGTGCTATCTCGTGCACTTTCAAGACATGGCGCCCGAGCGGGCCGTGCTCACCGTGCGCGTGCAGAGGCCAGGTCAATAGATTACTCTAACCATTTTTGATAACCTTCGGACCAGCACGGCATAAATTACAAACCTGGGGGGCAGTGGCGGATTTACACATGTGCCAGTACCTACTGTAGGCTATTCAATTTTTGCCCTACTAACCGCTGGAATTCAATACCGTAGTTTACAATCATTTTCTTTGCAATTAAATTACAATTTTATTAATTGTGCTCTATCTTCATAATTACATAAGCTTTTTACCGATAGTAATACATACTTAGTAGATATGTGCGAATTGTGTGAGTGGACCTAATAACATTTAGAAACACACAGATTTTTTTACTATAAAAAATGAGTCAAAATTACTAAATTGTAATATCGAAATCCTATTGGAATATTTTCAAAATTCATATTCACATAAATATACTTTACACAACGTGTAGTAATTTTTCATATACAGACGTTGGAATATTCGCTATGCAGTCTAGGACCTATAGTCATAAAATATAGATATTTTGTTACATTTTCGAGTTTATTTTTTTTTTCTTTGGTTTTGGCGTCGCGTTTTAGCATTTGCCAGTGTCAAGTATTTATACAACACGACTCTTCCCGCGTTCCCGCCAAAACTCAATTTTCGAGTTTTTTTTCTTCTGGAATGTTTTTTTTTTAAATTTCTGTAAGGCAAAAAAAAATTTTGAGCCAAATTTGCGGCCGCACTAGCACAGCCTGCTGGTCAAGTGCATGAGTTGACAGTTGAGACGAACCAAACGCTCTCTTGCAGAGGCATTAAAATAACAAAATAAAGTTTAGGGCATGGCGGTATTGACCAGTTATATAGTGTATTATTATCTATGGTATTGGCGCTCATTAGTCTGAAATATTCTAGCTTTCACAGCTATGATCATTTGAATTCAAAATGCAATTTGTTCTTCAGGTTCTTGCGAAACTTATGACCAAGAAAAGATAGTCTGTCACTACCACGACTGTGTACGAGGGACCATCCCTAAGCCTGACTACAGACTCGTTGAAGACAAAGTATACTTCGACATGTCCATGAAATATACTTACGGAGAAGAAAAGACTCAAGACTCTAGCGATGAGGAGAGCATCCCAGAAAAGATTATAGAACTAGGTTCGGACGAAAAAAGTGTTAAACTAAAGTTACCAAAGAAGAAATCAAACGCCATGGTGATACACCACAAGATTTATTTTTAACATCTTACAATTTTTTTTTTACGTTTTACAATTTTTTTTTTACATATAGAGATTAGTTATAAATGTAATATGAATAATAGATGAAGTTAGTTTTAATTTAACATTTTTTTATTTCTAATAGCTATGATAAAAACTATAATGTAAGACATAACTTTAACAAACAAACCTATGAGTATAGTATATTATAGTTTGTGAAAAAAAAACATCGGAATACAAAAAAAAAGACGTGCGGCACTCGGGGACTGCCGCGGTGAAGCTATTGCATAGCATTTTTACGCCGATACAACCAATGCCATCTAGAGGCGAGTTGCTGAACTAAAGAGACAAGCGTGATATTTCAAAAAAGTCATTAAAAGTTCTGCTATTCATCGATAGATGGCAAAACTAAAAAGTATCACCGCTGTGCCGGTGGGAGTGGGGGGTGTTAGGTTATTTTCGTTACGGAATTTCTGGATTCGGTCTCCACGCTCAAGGCCCGCGATAGAAGCTATGCAATAGCTTAAAAAACAAATATATGAAAGTGTGTAAGTGCGTATATCAAGACAATAATGACACATATGTTACTAACATGGTACAATCATCATATTATAGTTAAAAACTTACTGTCTAAACAAAGTAGCTTTAATCAACTGAAAATGTTTCAATGTTCAAACATTTTCTGTTGATTCAAAATCACCACAAAATGTCTTAGCCAACTTAAATTTTAAACAACAATTGAAAGTAATAATGTAACAAAACATTACATTGTGTACTAAAAAGACTTTTCATTAACCATTCCACTCACTGGAGCTATAAGGAAGAATTTGAAAATATTGGATGTCAATGCAGGACCTTTGAAAATTCAAAAATGTCCAATTTGAAAAAGAATTGCTGTTTTCAATTGGCAATTGAAACATGTCCTCATTCAATTTAGATCTGTCCCATTCTACTGATGAAGCCTCAATTTTTATTTTATTACATACATTATATTCCTTTCAAAAAACACATCAATGAAGTTAAAATTTAGAAGGAAAACTGGTTCTTCATTACAACATTTTTTTAAACCAATTTAACTCCTTACATTTAACATTTATCAGTGGTAAATATTGTAAGAACTTCGGATTTAACTTATCAGCTGAATATGACATCCGAGCAGTCCTGGCTGCCCCCATGGTCTAGGAACCAAATTTAAACTGAGAACAGTTGTGTCTCTCTTTACATGCACATTGATGGGTTGACCAACTGAGTGGGTGACAATGTTGTAGATTTGGGTCATATCTTCAAAGTTTGAGTGGTTTATAGACCCAAAAAGTAGGATTTTATCATCAGCATAAAGACCCTGGAACATAATAAAAAACATGTTATCATTAGATATCTCTTATGATCTTTAAATAGCATAAAATAACTTCACTGTCTGTCAGTATTTTTTTTGTGGTTGTAAAGCTAGGTGTTTTACCACAACTCGTCTGAGATTAAGTAACAGTGTGGTATGTGGAACTGGTTCTCAAGTAAAGCCGCTGGAACCACCATTACATGTTTGGTGGCAAATTGTCAACTCAAGGATGCTAGCTGGTGGTAGCTAGCCAGCCAAGTATTAGAAAATATCCTACCACCACATTGGTTTCAAGGTCATTGTTAGGGTTTGAACCCACACCCTTATGTGTGTGAACCGACTGAGCTAAATACAGTTACCATCGCTACATAATATTCATCATTTTTATATTTATTTCTTCTAAATTACACAATAGATTACAACAACAGTTTTCACTATCATTTACATAGTTTTTTATGCAAGGTTTGTTTATTCTAATATAAATTTGTGTGAGAAGAGAAATTCAATGTTTTGTAGCCAAGTCATCAAAAAACGCATAGCATGCATTCATGTCATGGTATGTCGCTAGTTACTTACAAATCCATACCAAAAAGCTCCTCACACATAATAAATTCAAAACTTTATTCTGAATCAAGGTGATGTTTGCTTTCATCTAATCACACATCACTACGATGAAAGTTTACTTGCAAAAAAAAAACAATTTGTTTTTTTTGTGTAACTGGAAAGTACAACCACTATTTCTAAACAAACTATAGTCCAAACGATGTTTAGAAGTGAAGTAGCTTCCTCACAATCCACATCTAAATCATCGCAACAGACTGCTTTTCACTGCCATGCTTAACTCCAGCTCACCCACCGGAGCTACTTAGCCTCGCTCCGATACTTCAAGGAGCTGGGTTATCTCGGGTAGGCGCTGGTACCCGAATGCACACCCCAAGCATACTCTTGGTTATCCAACAAGGGTTGAATGCAGGATGTATCACCCCCATTCCGAATAAGATGTTTAGAAGTTGTTAAAGTTGTTATGACTATAACTTACAGCTAAATCAGCTGGGGATCCATCAGTAACCATGGTAACAACAGCAAATGGTTCCCTCACAACAGAAACACCCCCACTACTCTGGATGCCATTTTCCCCATGACCATTGGCTGCATAGCCATTAGCTGTATGACCATTTAAAATATGGCCATTTGCCACATGGCCATTGAAAGAAGTTGAAGGTGAATCTTCAGGTGATTCCCCATGAGAATCAAGATGGTCTGAATGGACTTCGGCAAGCCCTCTTTCTATCATCTTCATGATTTTTTTGTGGTCATTTTGCAAACCTGGAAGGTTTATAAAATAGTTATGATTTTAGCATCAGACTTAAATAATATTCTTAATAGGTACAATTCACAAAGATAGGTCTGGTATCGGATAAGATTCACGCAGAAAAAATGAGGTAGGTAAGGGATGCCTTGAAATTGCACTGTCATTGAGTCATTTTAGAGTTGACAGCATAGTCAGTGTAGATATTATTTTGTGGCTATAATGCAGTTTTTCTACTTACAAATGATCTGGTGCCTTGCATGACGAACCTTGTAGACATCGATGTCGTTCCGAGGATACCCTTGGTTATCCAACAAGGGTTCAAGCATGCCAATATGATTGGTTTCCAAAATAGCCGTATGATCACGAATTTCGCTTTCCAGGCGATCTTTCTCTTCAATTAGATTGAGTACGCGGTCTCGTGCGAGGCCATCCATTTTCCAGCCTACCATAACGTTATTAATTATTATTTGTAGTATTTTTGGGTTTTTGATAAGTTCATAAACTTTTTTATTTACAACTTACATTGCATTTCACGAGTCGCTCAAGAACTGTTATGAAATGACTGGTTACAACAACGCTAATTAAAGTCAACACGGTCTACAATAAAAATCTTCAGCCTTGTTGTTGGTTTTGATGTGCGCTCTTCTCTTGGCGTTGCTGGGATTGTCAGATTTCTCATCTCAATCTCATGTCACCATTCAGTCGGCGTTACATTACATCGGAAATTCGGATCAATATAAATTTCGACACTGACATTTTAAACAAACTGAACGACAGGACTAAATGTTGCTAGGTAGTTTTATGCAATATTGATTGGGGCATGTCTACTAATTATATTATAACAGTTATAATATAATTAGCAGATATTCTCACAGTGAATGTGAAAATACACTAAGGATAAAGGTAGAATGTTAACACAATAATTTAACTGTTCCGGTGTGTAAACTATGGTGGCGTTTAAAAATTAGCACAATAATACTATTTTTTGTAGAAGGTAGCATCGAACCCTATAGTAACAAGCTCTGAAACATTTACTGCTCATATTCAAATTTTAGTATTTCCTATTTATCTACAAAATTTTATAAAGATCGGGTCAAAAATGAAAAAAATGTCGAATAAAAATTAACCCTTGTCCGTTCACATAAGGCTCGTAATTAATTCCAGTCATTCATCACTTTCATCAGCTAAATATTTAAAAATATTTTACTCCTAACGACATTAGTCCAATTTTTTTGGCATTTTCAAATTGCCCTTTCGATATAGGTACGAATAGCAATATTTTTCTACCAATTTGTATCCATGGTAAAAATCGATTTGTAATCATCTTAAAAGGTAAGTCGGGCACAGCTACGCAGAGGGTACAGAATCTGCTATCTTCTTGCTTTGAATTTGAAATCCGAACTGTTTTATAGAATTTAGCAAAAATTGCGTGCATTAGGAGTATAGAAGAGGCCATTATCTAGTTAGTGGACGATGACGAGGTGAACATGATTCTAAGCTAGCTCTTCAGCAGTGTGTAAATAAAACTAAAACATATTGTTGTTATTCTTTAATTTATATTTTGAAATCAATAATGAGATTTTAAACTGTAGCTCTTCAGGTTCCATTATTTTATACAAAATATTGTAAGCTTTTAGTAGATTGCTTCGATTTTATATTTTAACAAATACAACATGATTTAAATAAAAATGACCAGATTAATAGTTTTATAATTCTAATAAAGACTTAATTACAGAGTCAGATTTATAATAAAAATTAACAAATAAGTGTGAGTCTTGGTTAACATTTTAAATAAAGAAAGGTTACATTTTAAAGCGCTTACTGATTTTATATATCAAAAAAAGTATTCTTAGCATTTATTAAGTAATGTCTTTTGCGACAAAGTGTACTTTAGTTAATTCACTTAAATTAAATAAATGTCAGCTATGGAATTTTATACTGAGCAGTTTCGTGAATAAAAAATTACACTCGATAACTCTGGCGTAAGTTTCAAGTACTTTTTATTCACAGGCTAAAATCACATGATTATGGTTTCCATCACAAATACTTGTGCAATCAACGTAATTGTGTAAGTTTATAAAAATTAAATAAAATACATAAATGTACATAACGAGATTGAATGAAAAAGTCATACCAACCAAAATTACATTTGAACACAAAAAGGATCTAAAAACGAGAAATGAAACATGATTGTGCATTACAAAGAAAGGTACTAATAAAATCTATTATCACCTTATTTAATGACCGAAACCTATTTAAGACGATCTATCAATACGCTTGGTCTGGCGTAGCCAAGTGCCCGAATACAATCATGAAAGAAACAGATATCGGCCATCACCTATTCTCAACACTTCTTTAAAAAAAATGGTCCCTAAAGAAAAATAATTATTAAACATAAGATCGAAATCACACTTTTCCGTTCTCCGCACAGAGACTAATACGTATAACATACAAAACATACACTAACAATTATGGCAACGTTGACAATAAATAAGAGGAAAGGGGGAATATTCACATCGAGAAAAAATATCTTTACGAAGTCTCTTTTAAATGAACGCAATGAATAAACATTGACAGCACAAAATAAATTAAAGTCCAAAGTGCATAACTTGCACAGATAGTAGGTACAAAAAATAAGTATACAAGGCAACATGTGCAGACTTTAAGTTTTACTACTACCATCTATTGTTTTTTTTTATAAAAAGCCATATTCGCAAATTCGTATTTTTAAATATTTTATAAGCTTGGCTTCATTCGCGAATCGGTTAATTCTGTTAGTACAATTTTAATTATAACATATCGGCGTAGGCCACTAAGCGTATGTAAGTCGCTCTACTTCGAATTCCAAATAAAATCTTTAAAAAAAGGTGGGGTAAATTTAAACAAGCAGCGAGTTGATCGAATAAAAGTAGGAGAGCGGCTTACATTGCAAAGATCTATAAGAATTATCTTTGTCCAATCACATAAGAGTGATTGAGCAAATTGACTGGCTTTCATTTAATCATCGTCTACAATCGGAATGGTTCGCGTTTCTCTGAGGTTTTCGTAGAGGCCGGAGTGCCTCGTCGTGAGCCTGGCGTGGCAGGAGCACTATTTTCGGAAGCGTCGGAAGGTTTCCTTAACAACCGAGATACCGCTGTCTGCTGGCCAGACCTTACTGGCGTCGTACTGCCTGATGGTGTCCTTTGCCTGTCACAAAATGACCAAATTAGTACAGATAAAAGTGAACGCTGGCTCACCATGCACAAAGCGCTACAAACAACAGTAAAAAGAAAATACCAAACCCAAAAATTTTGTACACACCTTCGATTTGAATAATCTGACTGATTCCTAAAAGTCAGTATTAGAAATTTCTATTATTCAACAAAAATCCAACAAAACCAAACAAAACGCAACAATTTGTTATGAATGCCAAAAAAATGTGAAAGCTCTACGGAACTCAATTAATTACCTATTAAGGTTACAGTTAGTATGGTGGTCCTTTAATACTGGGATGCGGCTGCGGCCGGGCGTTTGTCCATCGGTGGACGCAAACGACCCGCTCCTATGGTGGTTAGCGAGCAAACGAAGACATACAGAAAATTAGTGACGGAACAATAGAGAAGAATATAATATTATATAGTTATTAATTAATCACTCCATGTGCATTGTATAATTAACATTTTCACACTATTGACAATTGCCCGTAAGAATAATGAAGACATATTTGAAACTGGTCAGCTAAAAGTTTTTATCTTCAATTATCGGGCTGAACAGTGCATGTGCAATGATTATAAATATAAATAATGACAAATTACGCAAAAGAGCTATTTTTTTATAAATTCTAGTTGCAAAAGCTATTGTGTAGTTCATCATAATTTTAATTTAAGTAAATAAGATTTACTACACAAACTATAGATTTAAATAAATAAAACATGCATTCATAGGTAACCCGCACACAGGTAAAGTAGCTCTTTTCTGTAATTTTGTTACACGCTTTCACAATAAAGCATGTAAGCTAGATAAAGAAAGATCAGAATAATATACATGAAGAAGAAGGCTGTAGATGAGCGTGCGTGATGGTTTTTAGGAGTAAGAAAGCGTGATGTAATCTAGAATTGTGTTAGGTTGTGTAAGATTTTCTTATCTTACTATATAGGTACCATAGTGCAAAAGCTTTTCACCAATCACCATAATGCTGTTAAAGTGTTAATTGTGCGTCAGGCGGTGTTAGTAAAATAAATAAGATGTAACTGTAGGTACAGGAAATCACTGAATATCGTAAGATTTTCATTCCTTTCTAAATGCCAATGGAAGGAAGATTGTGTAATGATGAGGAGCAGATTATGTGACGGTAAGCTAGTGAAATGATCGTCAATCCAAGCGACTCAACATTTATAATTTAACGTGATGAAAGTAGATGCCGATGATAACATAAAATAAATTCCAAAATTCAAAGAGCATCAATCCAAAGTTATCGGGCAAAAACGATGCTAGCATTCTACAAGCTTGTACCCTTTGAGATCTCGCTGGGTTGGCTTAGACGCTTCACCGCTTGATTCGCTTATATTACTTTCGTATTCATTGTCGCTCGTCATTCCCGAAATGCTGAACAGTGAGGAGTCATCTTCAGGACTTCTCTGCTCGGACTTCCTCGAAGGATCTTGGGAAGTTGGACTGGGTTCTTGAGACACCTCTCTAGAGTTTGCACTCTTTCCGGATATTTTTAGTCGACGTTCGACAGAAGGAGTTCTTTGAGATCGATTTCCGACATAAACGGGAATTTTAGTAGAACCTTGGGTTTGGAATGCAGGATGAGTATGGGATACGGACCTAGGGTGCTCAGATGCCATTGACGATGGCTGGGAATGTGTTGAGCTGTTTTATTTGTATCCATTTTCGTCATAGATGCATGCGGGAGGAAAAAATAAAAATTATTTAGTGATCGACTTATAGTTGAAACCTTAAATTGATGTTAGTAAAATTCAACCTGTGAAAAGCTGTGTTTAGCTGTAGAACTACTCCAAACATGCCAGACCTGTTTAGATATTTATAGGTCTGTTTTCCTAAAATTCGAACAAAAGCTAGAGAATGATGCTCAAAATTTACCACCACCCTACCCTACCAAATGCAATAAATAAAAATATTCGAAAACATTTTAATATATCTTGTCGAAAAGGTGCACCCAGGCTCTAAGTTCGAAATTTCAAAACATCACTACAAGTCCACGTAATCCCTTACAAGCAATGTGTCGTGCTTTTCAACACTGTGTATTTAAAATAACGGTCGCAATTTTAACACACCATGAAAGGAAAATGTAAAGAACGGATTTCAAACAAGAACGACGTTCAGTTTAGAAAATAAAAAAAGGGGAAAGGCTACACCGCAATCAATAAATTTATTGCAAAGGTTGAAGCCATTTGTAATAATATAAAGATGAATAAAATAGAAATAAGGAAATCACAAAGTTTCCCGACTAAACTATTATTAGCTTACAAATCTTTATCAATAAAATTATACGTAACAATATGACGCATAATGCAGAAAAATTTAATCGATATTGATCCTGAATGAATGTTAAATTTACCGAATAGTAACTGTTTTTGTTTAGTTATACGACATAGACATCACAATAACAATATACTGAGCGGTGTAGCCTCCATAAAATTACAACCGCATAGATTCACAGATACACAGTAACATTGCAAACCGTCATGTACCTCACTAGTGCCGGTAACGGTGTCAGTGTGGGAATACTTGACGTGCGGTACATCGCTCCCGCGGAGTACCTGTCCATGTCAGTCGAACTGTATTTATACATCTGTTTGCTGGATTAACAATTAGGGAAAGTTGGAGATTTTATGTAGTGACTACTAAATTAGCTTGTTTGTTTCTAATAATTCATAATTTATTTACTGCTTATTTGTAACTAAACTATATAATATTAGCAACAGAGATTCATTCATTTTTATTTTACGTACAGTTAAGCGATTCAAAGTTTTTTGATCACTTTTGCTATTGAATTTTTAAGTTAAGTACATATTATATTATAGTCTCCAATTCTCATATTTTATCTGTTAAAAGATGAATAAATTAAAAATATTGTGTATCGTGTAATATTTTTGTATAGTTATGTAGTATTTTTTAAAATTTTATTTATGTTAATTATAATTTATAATGAATACAAAATAAAAAAAGAGTAAATAAATTTAATATATTCATCCTCAGGCATAACCACATAAACGTCAAAATATGTTCACGTACCTTCCACTAGCAGGCGTCATTAGCCCAGTGGGAGTGCGAGGTCTGGAGCCTCCATTCGGTGTTTGGAGGCCAAGCTTGCTGGCCGTAGCAGCAGCTCGAGCAACCGACGCTCGTGTATTCGTTACTTTGCGCATCGGAATGCGCGACGGTGTAGTCGCATCATCTATGAAAACGAAAATAATCACCATGACAGGGCACTGAATATAATTTAATTAACTAAGTATATGATTTAAACTTGAACAATGAAAAAAATCCTGAGTACACATATACGTATATACATTTGATTCATAATTAGATTAGTGAGTATGATGCAAACCTGTGCTATCTAAGGAGAGGTTGGATCCATGTCGTGATGGTGGTTTAGATCCAGCTCTAGAGCCGGGCCTTGAACCTGGTCGAGATCCCCCCGGTGTTAAAGTAGATCTGGAAACAAAACATCTTTTTAGATGTGACTATCCTATGGCTGTAGGTTTTTTTAGCTTTCGTTTATTCAGCCGCTGTAGTGGAAATCAAGCTAATCTTATTACCCATTTAATGAAAAATAGTATTTATTTGAATAATGTAATGTATATGAATTTCTTAATGATATTCAAATTTACCTAGGTGCGCTGGGTTTCCTATACAATCTGGATCCAAGACCGCTTGCTGCTTCGTTGTCACTGAGAGAGTCAGGTGTTCCGGCGCTTAAGGAAGATCTTGAAGCTCGTCCTGCTGCAGCATTTCCAGCGGACATCGGCACAGAGCGGGCTGTACGCTCCCTTACCTATACCGAGATGAGTTATTTAATTGAAAGTTTATATTGATGTCAGAATTTCAAGAGATCACACGATAGCGATAGGTAAATAGGTACATTAGCAAAATAATATGTTTATTTAAAACGCAAATGTTTTCCCAAATGGAAGTAAATAATATTTGTTACGTAGAGTGCATGCTAAACTAAATGGACTTGCCAAATGACGATCACAGTTCTATCTACCTTTGACTAAAACATAAAAAACACAACACAAAATAAAATAAATAACAAATGAAACCTTCACTACATTAAACTGGTAGTGCAATAACGACCGAGACACTGATAGCCTAGATAGCATTACCCAATGATATCCTGGAGAAGGCTGGTATCCATGGTGATGAGTATAGTGGTGTGCGCCCGGGGTCGTGGAGCCTTGTGATCTTGAGTGGCCGTATATGAACGCCTGCTTAGTGCCATGCGTAGAGCCGACGTGTAGCGGATACGAACATGGAAGCTCTTCCCGTTGTCTTAGAGCCTCAAATATAGGCCTCAGCTGCTCCATAAACTCCTCAGCTAAACGCATCAATACAAAACCGGGAAAGCTCGTTAAGGAGGAAAAGGAACATCAGAAGAAAATAACGTTTGCCTTCATAGTGCCAATCGTTTATCCGGAACCGCGGTTTATTTTAAAGACGAATTACGAGACGCTGTTACGATTAGTCCACACGTTTAGTTGACGGGCGCGACAATTTGCGATATGCAGGTATGGTAGGATCTAGCAGGAAGGGTGAACGAAATACGTTACCATGAACATCCAAGGCGCTGGCGTGCCACCTCTCCAATGCTGTGGTTCCAATGGTATACTAACAAACAACACCAACACTACAACGAGCCTGTGCCTCAATGCATAGCTTGAACACACTAATGCTATACGACCAAACGCTACGAGCTCAACGCATGCTGCACTCACGACGATGCACCTTGCATATGGATATAGTTATCCATGTACAAGTTGCAGCAAAATAAAGACAAGCAGAAATTGAGACCCAAACCGATTTGTTTCCCTCCAACAACTACTGTGCGCTTTATGATACGTGTGCGTAATTAAAGTTAAGATTAATTAATTTGTCCTGTTGAAAAAGGTTTTTATGTAAGAAATAGAAGCGACTTACCTTTGTGATAGGTCCAGTGGAGGGTGGCGTGTTGGTGCTAGAGCGGGGCGTACGCGGTCGGAACGCAGCCATACTCTGTGATACCCCATCCGCCAGAATAAATTGTTCCCGCAGTTCGATGTTCGTGCGTCCCTTGGCTGCATGCGGGCGGCGTCCAGTGCGCGTCACAAACAGGACAGGATGGGAAAAGGTCAAAGAAAACCGTATGGTAACAGGAGAGGAAGAAAAATAACACCAATGTGTTAAAGAAAACGGGATAGCGTGCATTGGTAGTGAGGAAAAAGAAAAACAACAAACAAAATCAGAACATGTCAAACAAAACAAACGTAACAGTTTAAAATAAAACAGGATTTTTTTTAATTGTGTGCGTTTAGGAACGGGAATAATAATATACGATTAGTTGTATTCTCTCACCAAACATTATGCAGACGGCACAAACCAAGAGCAAGAATATTTCATGTGAATTAGATCAATTGTCCATGATCAATTATATTTATGACTGCAGTTATTTTTATGTAGAAAAATTAAGTGACCGTTACTACTTAAGTTTGAAATTGTTATGATTGATGCAAAGATATTTACAATGGTAATTTATCAGCATACAGACATTCAGAAGATCTTGCACTTGTTTTATACACATTAGTCATTACCAACTACAAAATAAAAATAAGTTGTAACATAATGTTAAGCAAAATAAATTCCCATAATATCATGCTACTACTAATATTAAGCTTCTAGTAAGTTAATTGTAACTCATCACCACTAGGTACACATTACTTCATAAATATTAATAAAATATTTATTTATAACAATTTAATAATAAACTTAATCTGGCGTTCTACACATTTGATGAATTTCTTAAACAAGAAGCACACTACATCAAAAGCATCAATTGTGTATAAAAGCCCATATAATATAATAATAGCAAAAAAATACAACTACATCGCTAAATTAAAAACTAAGCCACACCAACTATAAACGCTCTGCGATGGAACCAAATAAATGTGAATTCATTAAATAGCATAAATGTGTTGAGATTGCTAATAACATAACCGGTTCCAAGACAAATCGTGTTGCTTACCGAGCGGGCAACAAGCCTCATGCTGCTCCGGCTTGCTCGGATCAGGCAGCGGTAGCACTAATGATACTACTTTATGTAAAGGGATTTTCGGGGATCAAACAATAACATAAAATAATATAAAATTAATTTAAGTCAAGGACCACAGGATATGGGATGGGCAAAGCGAATACGAATTAGTAAATTAGTAGCAACTTCATAATTAACTGTGGACATTTTCGATTTACTGTAGCCATACTATATGCTGATAACTATCATAGCATTGATTTACGATACGAAAAACAATGTAGTGTATTATTTCGAAACATTTGTGTGACTAAGATGAGTGTGATATTAATGATAACTTTTTGCAATTTAACGCGTTCAATTAATTCTTTAGTCGTAGCCGTTTTTTCCTATAATCAAAAATGATTTAACATGTTATTGGCTAATTGCTATTTTATTTTGTAAACTGCTATTATTTTGTATGACTGGCAACACCATTACTGCGTCAAAATGGTTGCGTCGAAAAAAAAAACAAGAACAATGGAATACGCCGTGTGTCTGGGTCGATTTTATTAGTTTGTGTAGATTAACTGTTTTTTCGATGTGAACCGCATAAGCGATAAAGTAAAAGATGACTGGAACAATTATAGAGAATTTAAGTGGTCGGAAACTCGCAGTTTTAGTTTCGTTTTTATTGATTTGTCAGCTAACATGTTTCCTCATCGGTGGTTTAGTCGCGCCCATGCCCGCTAACGCCCAAAATATCCTTGGAACAGTATGTAAAGACACTTCTACAGTAAAAAATGACACGACGAAATGGTTCTACAACCGAGGGAAGGGCGCTTGTAAGACCGTCGACCTCAGAGCCGGGTATCATGACCTATCTGAGAGGGACATAGTTTTTGCTTTCCAAATGCCGGTGCCTCGCGAGAGCCGTGTCTTAGATTACTCGAGATGGCAGCAAAACCTCATTGGAGTACTACAGATGGATGTCGGCTACCATTCACAGATGGAGGTGCTCCCGCGGAGCACAATAACGATCGACGCGCGCCTCGCTTATCGTAACAAAGGCGATCCCGACGATAAATGGACATTGTATACGCAATCAGTCGAAAAGCGTCATCTCGACTGTGATATAGACACCAAAGCTGAAGATTATCTCTACAACTGTTCCGCCATACCATTATTTGAGCTAGGCTCTTTGTTTCATGACTATTATTTGCTGAATGTGAGGTTACCCGTGGACTCTCAGGACATGAACACCAACATTGGTCATATTCAAGACATGTGGCTGACTGTAATCAACCAAAATGGTGGTTTCACAAAAGTTTGGGTGTCTTTAAAAACTGTTTTCTTCCCATGCATCATTGCCATATTAATTTGGTTTTGGAGACGCATTCACATGCTACAAAGGAAACCTGTACTACTGGAAAAGATGCTCTTAAGCCTGGGTATATCATTATGCATACTAAATATGCCTCTTGAATACCTGACACTACATTTCGATTTGCCATTCATGTTACTACTTGGAGATATTCGACAAGGTGTTTTCTATGCCATGCTGTTCTCATTCTGGCTTGTTTTTTCTGGAGAACACATGTTGATTCAAGAAGCATCAGGACAGAGCTCTTTGCAACAATACTGGAGACACTTGAGTGCTGTTGCTATGGGATGTATATCATTATTTATATTTGACATGTGCGAGAGAGGAGTACAACTTCGGAATCCTTTTTACTCTATCTGGGTGACAGATGTTGGAACAAATCTAGCGCTTACATTCATCATACTGGCTGGAATTTCAACTGGAGTCTATTTTCTGTTCCTCTGCTATATGGTGTGGCAAGTTTTCATCAATATATCAAACAAACGGCAAACCTTACCAACCATGTGCTCAGTACGACGTTTGCACTATGAAGGAATCATTTACCGTTTCAAATTCCTCATGTTGGCTACCCTGCTATGTGCTGCTTTGACTGTTATTGGCTTTATACTGGGTCAAGTTGCCGAAGGACAATGGAAATGGGACGAAAACATTGAATTGGAATATACTTCGGCATTCTTCACTGGAGTTTATGGAATGTGGAACATCTACATCTTCGCACTGCTTGTATTGTATGCTCCCAGTCACAAGCGTTGGCCGGTAAATGAAAACACATCTGACACCCAAAACTTAAGCGAGGAAATTGAGTTTAGTCCATTACCAGAACGATCTACCAGCGAGATATCATCTCTCACTTCTTTTCTTAGGAAGACTACTGTAGATTAAATCTCAATGCATTTGATTTTAATTATAAGACTTTTCTCATTCTAACTCATAAGACTTATTATACTAAACATTTTTAAAGTTAGTTTTATATATTAATTAATAATGGAAAATTTTTCATTTCAGATAAATATTTCTATAATTTCGCCCGAGTTGTTAAATAAACCTTGGCTTATTAATATACCTATTCTGATGCTTGATTCAAACACGAAAGAAGACAAATACTAGCTTAGTTTTAAAGTATAGTCGTATATTATAATATGCATATTATTTTTGGTCATTTGTGTAATTAAACAATGTTCATACTGAGCATTCGCAATGTACTTATTTGGGAACCCATATCTTTAGAATCGTTTAGCGACATCCGCGTCATGTGTGTTTGTGTCTCTTCAAATAGTCTAATTTGGCTTTTATGACTCATTTGGAATGTTTAAACTGGTTATTGGACCTTGGTTTTATTCAGGTAAAATCATGCTTACCAAAAACTGCGAGTTTGTGCATTTTATGTTGGTATTATAATTTCTGTGATAAATTTTTGATAGTATTTTTTTCGCATTTTGGTATCAGTATTCCTAGTGTTAATTAATAATATTGATATTGCCAGCTACTTAATAATTTTAATCTGTATTGTAAGTTTAACTATTATAACGTGTAGTTAACATTTGTACCGATAAATTAATAAAATTGTATTAGAAAATATTGTTATTTTGTTATTTATCACACTTTGTTCTTTAGTGTTAGACAGTATTATATTAATAATTAGTTCCCCAATAATTAGGGTGTTAACACAAATAATGCTAATTATTATTATTATTATTACTTTTAACAATTAATCCCGAAAGGCTTGATTGACACTTTGAATATTACCATTATACTATTACACAATAAAAAAATCTTACTGACTTCTAGACTTAACCTTTCATAAATGAATGTAGTCATAAATTTTTCTAAAGGTAGGTGTTTCGTCTAAAACTCAGTAGAATTATATTTCATAAATTCAGTAACAAAAGAAAATTGCAACAAAATGTCGGAACCATTTATTTTTCAAGAATTATCAATTTTACTGCAACTTTCTTCATTCCATCATATATTAGAAGTCTAAACTTACAAATTTCTCCTTTATCTTTTGTAATAAAACTCAATTTATCAAAAATTTGCTACAGGAAATCCTTTAGTGGGCACTAATTTAACTAGAATTAGTTTTGTAAATAGATGTTTTCCTGTAGCAAATACATCATTTATTCATATTTAAAATCAAAGTGAGCCAAGACATGTGATACCTCCTAAGTTTCTATTCTCATCAGGTACCTACTTGTAGAATTATAAATAATGTTTATATTCCTTGCTCAAAACCTACATTTATAACTATTTTAAGTTACTGGACGGTTTGACCGGACCAATTATCAAATACTTTAGTAAGCACTGGACGAAAATGTCAAAGATAATTTTATTTACCCCGGCTCTGCATGGACATAGGCACAAACTTTCCGGTAAAAATATCTAAATGATAGTGACAATATTTATTTCATATGTGGTATTGACATGTCAAAATTAAATAGTTTATATCATATAATGTCAAGTTACAAAATTGTGTGGTTTGGAAAAAGTAAGCTGAAAAATAGACATACGTCAACATCGACTACTGTTTTATACTACTTAGAGATTTGGGTATTGACATTTGACATACTTTCGTCCTTTTATGCCATTAAAACCTTCACTTGTACAAGTGGTACTCCTGTATTTGTTTTCATGTCTCTTACCGGTGACCTACATTAAGGAGTGAAAACAAAGCGCGTGGACTTCCGCTAAACTACTGTTTATGTTCTCTGTGTGCGTTTTTCACATGTCTCAGCTCACTTAACCCCCCCTCCCCGACTACAGTATAGACACGTACCTCTGCAGGGATCGTTCTTGACGAGGAATTCGTCTAGAGCGACCCATCCGCCACCCACGCGTACCATCACGGTCGAGCGCAGAATGCGGACCAGCCGGAGCTTTTGCGAATCGCCAAACTGTTCGGGAAAGTGACGAATTATAAAATGCCAACGACAACACTGTTTGTAGTAGGTATAGAAATTTGCGAAAAATACATAAACGATAACTTTTTGAACACTGAAAGTAATGAGCCGAACGTATCTCCTGATGGTAAAAGCAGTAGGTGCCTGCACACAGGAACAATAACCTTTTCGAAATTACAGGGCTATTGTAACGATTCATCAAATGTCTCAAAGCTAAAGTTCTGGATCCCGTCGTGGTCATGGATAGTGATGCACCTACCTATCTCTTACCACCTTAAGGAGATCGTTTCTAGTCGCGTTTAGTTATGTATCTTTTACACAATAAAAAACTTATATTTTCGACAAGTTACTTTTGTTAAAAAATAATAGAATTTCGACTCACTCTGTATTTCCCCTCTCCAACTTGGAAGACGCGGAATTTCTGTCTGCAGGTACAGAGCATCACCAGCCGCTTCACCTCGTCGTGGATCTTGTCCGCGTCGTTCGGGGGACCGCGGCGCTCCACCTGAACAAGACAACAGACAATGAGTAATGTCACGACACACTTACTTCCATAACTTCGATAACTAACCTTTTGACGAAGAAAGTAGGTATTACGAGGTACAAATATGTGTAAAAAAATGAAAATAATCATTCTCTGCAACTTAGACTCACCCAATCAGGCCTTAGAGCGGCGATGAACTCCTCCCAATCTATAAGTCCGCTGCCATTTCTGTCGAACAGATCTGCTACTGCACCCATTTCCAGTCGAGACGTGTCGAATTCTGTAAAAATATCGAGAATTAGCATTCACATCGATAGCTTAGGTGGTAGATCTCCTTAGTAGGAGGTCGTCTTGGTAAACACCACCGCAGCACTGGAACTCTGCATCAAAGTGTTCTAGTTTGACGTCTAGGTACTGCAGACATTACCTATATTTATTTATTTCATGAGCGCCAAAGCAGCGATGCCGTTGACATTGTTTTGTTACCCAAAGTTCTGGGTAGGTACCTACCACTACAATGATCAAGGACGGGCGTTATATTGGAGAGCGTTTCGTTCATCCCATTCATCATCATCATCATCATTTCAGCCCTAGGCTGTAGCCACTGCTGGACATAGGCCTCCTCTAATGACCTCTATAAACACCGGTTGGATGCGGCTCGCATCCAGCGCGCTCCTGCGGTCTTTTCATCCCATTAAGATTATTTATTAGGATTAGGATTTATTAAAAGTGTAGAATATTGAAAACTTAAGCAATGGTGGAGAAGATCAACAAATACTTAGGTTCTTAATACTCTATTGATTTTTGTGTATATAAAAAAGGTGGATCTTATTTTGCTATGGATACTGACGTGGTTATGACACGCTGCACGCGCGTTGTACTCTGTTTTGACTCTTTGAAGAAGCCTATCGGATGTGGCTGAACTAATTCTTATATAGTATCTTGTGTGCGATAAAACACCGTTGATTTACATAATTATGTTTTCAAATCAGCAAGACAGCTCATGCGTTAAAAGAAGTTGATACTCACTGGTGTTGATAATGCCGTCGATGAACTCGTTCCTGGGTATGAGCCCGTTGTTGTCCTTGTCCATCTTGCGGAACAAGTCCGTCAGACGGGACTTTTTGTGGTTCATGAACTTCAGGAACTGGACACAAACATTGTTATATTAGTTAAGATAATCCTAGCTAGTCAGAGTTGCTATCCCATGGATACAATTTGGTTGCTTTCAAGTCGCGAGTGAATCGGTTTTATTTTAGGCAAGCGTGTTTTATCGTAGACAACATGTTCGCTTAACATCAAGTGAGATGGCGGTCAAACGCAAGTCTTCATAATCATCATAAGTAACTTATTGCAAAGCATAATCATGATCCTTCATTTGGGTATCAATGCGTTGTCACTCGGGAATTAACAAATTAACAACCTCCTACGTATCGCGTATAGGAATTCAATCATAACAATAATAAAACATATTTTCAAATACACTGCTGGCTACCATTTTGAAGATCTGTTATACTAAGCACCTAATAGCGTAGTGGTTGCCTATTTTATTTCTAGGTTAAGTGCGATTTAAACATTAAAAAAATCCTACCCTCTTTCTCCATTCGTCCCAGCTGAAGTTAGACACACGCTGGAGCTCAAGCAGGTGAGCGAGACGGGCGTGCAGTCGTCTCTGTCGCTCCCACGCTAGTAGCCACACGTTGCGCCATTTGTCCCATAGAGTCTTAACACGCGGAGATCTAAATTCGGGCTCGGCGCCTTTGCTGTTTTGGAAATAAAGTCTTTTTAGTTTAATTTTTTTTCTAGAGATCCTCTATCCTCTCCTTAAGAGTTTTTTGGTTTTGAATTGGGATCCAGGGATGCCATATGAAAAAATTTTCTCGGGATTTTGAGGAAAAACATTTTGGTTAGATATTTTCCCTATTAAACAATTTTGGATTCATGTTTCTCGTTAAGTGTTTACGAAGGAGGAGCCTCATGTTTAGACTAATATACATAATACATATTATGTATATTATAAGACAACGATCAAAACCATTTATTTTTGAATAGTTTCATATTAAAAATAAATTATTATTTATTGTTATACATATGTATGTATAACAAACTTAATTAAGAAGAATAATAAACACGAATGCCCACTAATAAATTAATTTAAAATAAAAGTTATAGCCTGTGCCACTTGGGAAGATGTAAGGATTCTAACCTCATACAAACAGGGTATGGTCAAACACAAACCTAATTAGAATAAAAAGAAATAAAAATCTGTTCAGGTATTTAAAGGTTTGGTGGAATAAACAAACTGCCATACATACATGAACCCTGAAAACATTACATTCCTTTTTTTTTGGGCAGTCGTGTAAAAATGCATGAAGGCAAGATGATTTGTCAACATGATTAAGCTTTTATAGATTTTAGACAAAGAGTTCACATTTATAATACACATAATACATATTGTAGTGTAAAAACAAACTATTTCTACAAACTAAGTTTTTACATATAGATATCTAGTCTATTTATTACGTGTTTATCTAATGTATATTTTCGAATTTTATATTATAAGGGTTTCTTTGAGAAAAAAAAGCATTGCTAGGGTTGCAACACAACATAAATAAAACAATATCAACATTCTGGCAAAAAGCATTCCAAACAAACGTCACCAATTTCACACAATCCCTCCGTTTTAAAGCTTTTTATTGAGGCACTGGGTTTAATGTCATGATAGATATCTTTAGCATCTAGACTAGAAAAATTTCAACAATCGAGAAAGATGTCAAACTTTGTAAACAAAAATGGCGGTACGGAATTGATTTTAAGCAGTTCTTATAGGAGATTTGAGTTTTTATAAATGGCAATACTTAAATATGTTTAACAACTACTATACAATATAATTACTACTACAACTATAGAAAATTATAATTTAATTTATAGATTTGGTAATAATAGGACAAAACATGGAAGTTTCAAGATTTTTTCAAGTATAAAAATAACTTAGAAGATCTATATCACAGGATATTTGCCATTACCACAACAAAGCCAGATGATGAAACACTTACCTGATTAGCCAAAATGTCCTAAAAAATTATCATCAGCTTTTTTTTTCAACTTAGTGTTGCCAAGCACTGTTTTATTGCACATTTTGCTTACTCTAGATATTTTTCTAGTCTAATGCTAATTGAATAATGGATACCTATGGGCCCTTACCTTCCTTTAGCGGGGAATCTGGGCCCGTAGTGAGGCAGGTTCCGGTCAGGGGTCTCACGGCCAGGGCTCACGCGACTAAGAGCACACGCAACAATGAAATCACAGTTGTAACCACCGTTAGTGCCAAACCTGGTTAGTTTGTCATATCCTTTTTTTAGGTTAGTCGGACTTGGTGAAAGATTTGTGTTTTGCCAGTTTCTTTTTCAATTTGTAGTCTGTTGTCAGTTTGGAATTGCCATAAATGTAATGTTTTATCCAAGAAAAAAAAAATCTTCATAACAATTTTTTTATATGATAGTTTTTTGGTTTGGAAAGATAGTGTTTTGTTTTTTTTATTTTTCATTACATTCTTTGGTAAAAATATTCGTCCAAATCGTATCATAGATTTTAGCATGTTATGCAGTTTATTGTATTGACTGATCTAGGTGAATAGAGTTTGTACTCATAACTATGACAAAGATGGCAAAATACAAATAGAAAATGTTCTGTTTTTAATACAAACTCCTTGTAACTGACAACACTGGTTAGTCCACACTGTGAAGTTAGGCGATTGTGGTTTGCGCGTGGTGAAATTAGTTTTTTATTTGTGACAACACTGTAAGAAGTGTTTTGGTGCTAACAAAATAAATATATCTTTGTGCGAGTGTTAAATGGAAGCCCGTAGTTATGCGCCATATTTTTTTATCAGATTATATTAAAACAAATGTATATAATTTAAGCAATGTTTTCTTGCAACTACAAATACACTTTAAGAATATTTCAATCTAATATTTGATATAGAGACATGCATATTGTGAGATAATTTAACATGCAATGATATTCATTTACCTATAGAAATATCCAAATCGATTGCTATTGAAACGCATAAAAAAAACATTTCTAATTATTTCCATCTAAAATATTATGATCCCGGTTAACGTGAAAATCATTTAAATAATTTACAATATTTCATTATATTTGGGTAAAAATTTCCAGAATCCAAATCCACTGTAAACATAAGTACTGTAAATTGCCAAGTACATATTTTGTTGAGTGTTGGTTTCTTTATTTGAGCAGAATCTCACGTGTGAGAAAATGATAATCTTGGCATAATACACACAAGAAAAAACACACAAAACTACCAACACTACAAAGCTTTTAAGCTTTTCAAACTAAAAGCCACACAAAAAAACTAGAAAATCCAAACTAAAAAAAAATAATCTTCAAACCTTCCTCTTCTACTCCGACTGTGAATTCTGGACCTGGCCCGTGATGAAGCGAGAACGAGACAGAAAGCCACATATACACGTGTTAGAGCGAGACGAAGCCATGTGAATGTATTGTGATGTCAGAAAATGACAATTAAAATGAATCATTTTTTATAATCTATGTGTCATAGATTTAAAATATATATAGTCATTTTCTGAATAAAAATAACCAAAATTATACTATAAGCACATGAAATGAACAAATTATTATGTTTAATAAAAAATATCATGTTAAATCAAATTTCACAAAAGGCTAGAATTGCAGTTAATAAAAAAATAATCAATAGCCACAATTCTAGCCTTAGACCACACAAATAAGGGTAATTTTGAAATAGCTATAAAATTAACAAAAAAGAAAAAAAAACATAATAGAAAGAAATAGTTTTACAGGAAAGCTAAATAAAAAATAAAACACACCTGTAACGTCTACTGCCATAATAATCTGGCGACACCGATCTCTCCCTGTTCAAGTCGTGTTGTGAGCCACGACTGTTTTTACAATTATTTTTACGATGGCAACATTTTCCCCAAGCGGTCACATCATGCATGACGTCACAAGATGGCGGTGATCAGCAACGTGCGTGAAAGAACGGACAAAACGAACACAGATGAGAACAATGACCAACAAAAAAGTAAAATTACAACATAACATGACAACACATTTACACATAAAGAGTTTGTGATGTTTTCAAAACACATAGTTTACTTTATATGATGTGGTGTAACTTAAAACTTTTACGAAAATGTGACAAAAGCAATTATTGTTTTTGTTAACAATTGTTTATGGCTATTTTGCTTACCACAGATTAAAATTAATGCGAAAATTAAGAAAAACAAAACAAGACGTTGTTTTAGAACACAACATTTTTACAAAGAGATTGTTCTAAATGTGTATACATGTATGATTAACTTACCCAGGTGTTCCTTTCGTGGCGCTCTTGACAGAAACCTTTCTCGGTGTAGTGTCGCGGCCTTGACTTTGACTCTTCACCTGTAAATATAATGGATTATTATAACAAAACATTAGTCATAATACTTCTTCTTTGTTTTTGGCGTCGCGGTTGTCTGTGCATTTCTGCATTTCCTAGTCCCAAGTATTTCGATATTATACATTTATAATAAAAAAATCAAGTTAAATAAGTCACAGAAAGTAAGTCATATTCGAGTCCAGTCATGCCTCAAAAAAGTAGTGGCGACTTGGCACAAGCTTCACTGAAATTATGGAAGCAACTCGAAAAGTCATGTTTTACAACATTTTTCCGTGTTACTACCAAAACTCTTCCTTAAAGAATTAATACGTCTAGTTTTCGTGTACTTAGTAGTAGGTCTCCTTAGCAGGAGGTCGTCTAGGTAGGTACCGCCGCAGTACCAGATATTCTGCCGCCAAGCATTAGTATGAAAACAACATTACTGTGTAACGGTTTGGAGGGTACTGCAGCTACAGAAATTACAGGGATGTTTAGACTAACCATCGAAAGTCACAAAGTAATAAACGCCAAAGTAACGATGCCCTGGACTTTGTTTTACTACTCAAAGCTCTATGTATCACTGCAATTGTCATGGACATGCGTTATCTCTTACCACAAGGACAGCGACTCGTTCGTCTCATTACTATTGCATAAAAAATCAAACAAAAAAAATTACGAAGTTATATCTAAATTACTATTTAATTTAATAAATATTGTAGGACATTACACACAGGGCAATCTGACCCCAAACTAAGCAAAGCTGTACTATGGAAGTCAGGTAACTGATAGAATACTCTTAAATACTTTTTTTTTTGTAAATACATACTTATAATACATACAGTACACGCAGACACGGAACAAATATCGTTGTTAGTCACACAAATGTTAGTCCTGAGTGGGAATCGAACCCACGACCTTCAGTTTTTGGAGCAGACATACTGAACCAATGAACCAACAGGGCTTATTTCTAATCTGTACTACATATATAATTATTTGAGCCTTTGAAGTTTTAGCTGTACGGGAATTTGTACCTGGTATGCCTTGCAGACTCTGTCGACCTCCGTCTGCCGTTTCTGCGTGTGTTCCATCAGTTCTTTATGGTCTTCAATCAGGCCTTCGAGTAGCTCGATCGACTCCGGCAGGGGTTCAGCTTCCAGCGCTGTGGAGAAATTGAACGTTACAAATTCTCTTCTAGACCTTTTTTTAGGGTTCCGTACCCAAAGGGTAAAAACGGGACCCTATTACTGAGACATCGCTGTCCGTCCGTGCGTCCGTCTGTCACCAGGCTGTATCTCAAGAACGGTGATAGCTAGACTGTTGAAATTTTCACAGATGATGTATTTCTATTGCCGCTATAACAACAAATACTAAAAACAAAATAAAATAAATATTTAAGGGGGGCTCCCATACAACAAACTTGATTTTTTTACCGTTTCTTGCTCGATACTAATAACGGTGACAGGTAGACGCTTTAACTATTCACAAAATATTTAGTTTTATGTTCTCTTTAAATATAATAAAATAAATAATTAAGGAAGCTCCCATACAATAAAAGAGGTTTTCGCCGTTTATTTGCTAAAAATAATAATAATGAAAATAGGTAGAAACTTGAAATATTCACCGAATATTTAGTTGTATATAGTATGGTTCACTTGGTGGTAGATCTCCTTAGCAGGAGGTCGTCTAGGTAGGTACCACCGCAGTACCAGATATTCTGCAGTAGTGTGTAAACATGACTGTGTTCCAGTTTGAAGGGTACTGCAGCTAGCGAAATTACTGGGCTGTTGAGACTAACCATCGAAAGTCTCAAAGTAATGAGCACCAGAGCAGCGATGCCCTGGACTTTGTTTTGTTACTCAAAGTTCTGTGTATCGCTACAATGATCATGGACAGGCGTTATCTCTTTCCATCAGGAGAGCGTCTAGTTCGTCTCATTACTTATTTAAATTAAAAAAAAACTATGTATCTAATTTCAAAATTAATAATACAAACTCCGCCTTCATCGTGCAAACCTCAGTGACAATAAAGTCTACTCACAAATGAGGGTGTTCTCGAGTCCAACGAGCCATTGCAGCAGTTCTTCCAGCACCAGGTCCAGGTCTTTCAGACTCTGCATGTGTGTTTCCAGCTTGGTGCCGCGCTGCATCGCCCATTGCCAAACCTGGTGAGCAAAACGTGTTTTAAGACCGTTTTTTTATTTTTGTTTGACATTAATTTTAACATCAGGTGAACTGTGGTCAAACCTAGCCTGGTTTGACCACAGTTCACCTGATGTTAAGTGACGGTGTGGTCGGAGATGGGAAACACACCTAGCTTCGAATGAAACTGGCTCTCAAGTGAGGCTGCCGGAACACACCGTTAGATGCTTGGCGGCAGATTTCCAGCTAGCCAGCAGAGTACTAGAAAGTACCCTACCACTATGATATAGTTTCCTCACGATGTTTTCCTTCACCGGCAGCTCAAGCTGATTGTTGGGGTTTGAACCCAACCCAACCCGCTAACGCAGCGACAGAAAGCCCAGGGCGGACTTTAGAGTTCTGTGTATTGCTGCAATGATCATGGTTATACGTTATCTCTTACCATCAGGAGAGCTACTGCCAGACATTCTACCGCCAAGCAGTAGTATGTAAACATTACTGTGTTCCGAAATTACAGGGCTGTTGAGACTAACCATCGAAAGTCTCAAAGTAATGAGCGCCAAAGCAGCGATGCCTTGAACTTTGTATTACTACACAAAGTTCTGTGTATAGCTGCAATGGCCATAAACAGGCGTTAACTCTTACCATCAGAAGAGCGTCTCGTTCGGCTCTTTACTATTACATTAAAAAAAAGAAAAAGATAGCGCATCGTTCCTCCCAATACTTTCATACAATAAAACATTGAAATACCTGTATAGGAGTGACTTTGCTAAAAATCCTTATAATAGGCACCACCGAAGGCACAAGTTTTATTCCCTTTTTAGGGACGCTCATTTTCAATTATATTTTTAAATATCAAATCACAGAACTATAAAAAAAAATTGCGCATATATATTTCCAACATTATACGTGTCTTAATGTACCAATTCTAAAAGTCAAAATAAACGGTATCTTCATAATAATGTGATAAGTAACTCGATTAATTATCGATTATCTTGTAATTATTTCCGAATGGTAAGATTTTTATCTTGGATTTATTTCAAGGAAAGCATGTGATGCATTGTTGGCTGAATGCATTATTTAAAAATCTACATTTATTATTTTATTTGGGAAACTGATAAATTGCTTGAAATCTGGAACAGCGCTCCTGATCTTTTTCTTTTTCCTTCGGGTCTTTTTTTCATATATTGTAGCGATGATAGCTCAGTGGTTAGCGCGGTCGGTGCGCATACCGAATTGGCGTAGGTTCAAGGAAGGAAAACATCCTGAGGAAACCATGGCATGATAGTCCTCGGCTGACTAGCCACCACCCTCAAGATGAATTTTACCGTCAAGCCTCAAACGGTGTGTTCCGGCAGCCTAACTAGAGAGCCAGCTCATCTTTAACTATACCGTCACTTAACATCAACTTAAAAGGGAATTCATAAATGTTGGAATCAAATCAATTAATAAGCAAAAATAAATAAAATTAAAATAAAAGTAAATATATCAGAGCTGACAAAATAATCGTTATAAAATTATTATTAGTTGATAGGGATACCTCCCTATCTACTTAATATATTTAAGAGCTATTAAGACTAACCATTGAATTAACCTCAAAATAATGAACGCCAAACAGCCATAAAGGTATAGATAAAATAAATATCGTAGGATACACACAGCGCCATCTGACTCCAAACTAAACAAAGCTACAATGGAAGTCAGATAACTGATAGAATACTAAGAAGAACTTCAATGTCACTATAAAAAAATCATTTCAAAGAAGAAAACCATAAATACCTCATCCCATCTGCTTTGTATGATGGTGATCCAATGCTTGATGACTGTTACAGCGTCGGGATGAGCTCGCGTCAGGATCGAATGCGCCAGAGATATTGTCTCTTCCTGCCATAATAAAACGTTTTAATAGTACATTACTGCAGCCAGCAAAAGAGATTGATGGATACATACCATGAATCCATCAATGCCTAGTTGTGGCCAAGACATGTAGGTGCTCGTATAGTACTTTTCTCAAATAATGCGCAGAAATTAATTATAAATACTAGTTGCGCCCCGCGGTGTTACCCGCTACATGTTTTCGGGATAAAACCCATGTGTTAATTCAGGTTCTCAGCTACTCAGCTATACCAAATTTCATCCAAATCCGTTCAGTAGTTTTTGCATCAAAGAGTAACAAACATCCATCCATCCATACTTTCACATCTATCTATACTATTATAAAGAGGAAAGATTTGATTGTTTGTTTGTATTGAATAGGCTCCGAAACTACTGGACCGATTTCAAAAATTCTTTCACCGTTGGGAAGCTACATTATCCCCGGGTGACATAGGCTACTTTTTATCCATGTATTCCCACGGAAACGGGAGCTACGCGGGTGAAACCGCGATGCCTTCACTAGTTTATAATATTGGTGGGATTTAACTATAGAAATTATACTTCCCAGGTGGTCCCATGGACACTAAGTCAGAATCTAATGATGGAATCCCAGAAAATCGAGGGCAACCCTCAAACTTTATAAAATGTATAAAACATAATGATTATATGGCATGTTGTTGTGTCCATTCCAGGCTAGGTGTGTTTACCATCTTCGACCACACCGTCACTTAACATCAGGTGAGCTGTGGTCAATTAATTAATTTGTATTTTTTATTTATGTTCTGTAGTTATTATTATTTAAATCTTTTGATCAAAATTGTTTGCCATACACTAATGGGGGCAAATGTGCTAGGTACAGCATTTTAATCTTATAAGCAGTAGGACCTGTACATATGTTGCAATAAAGTATTGAGTACGAATATGAGTAATCGCCTACCCTGTCAACCATAAAAAAAAAAAATGTTTTACATATTTTTGTCGAAATTCTGTGCTGCGAAAATTACCTTGTCTTTAAGTTTCTCTCTCAGCTCCCTGGCGAAGGCTTCGTGTTCCTTTATGAGCTGGCGGGTCTCCTGCTCGCCTTCAGGCAACTGGCCCGAGAACCGGAGCTTGGTCTCCGCATCAGACAGCCATTCGAGGAGCATGTTCACGGACCGATGAAGTTTCTCAGCCTAAGAAAACGTAGTAAGTAAATAACATTAAAACATATTCACACTTCTTCTTTGTCTTTGGCGTCGCCCTTTATGCATTTGCCAGTTTCAATATTTTCAAGTATTCAGTGATCAATCAAGTTTTACTTTACTGGGGCATGACTGAACTTAACCTTGACTTATTTTAAGTGATTTTTACTTAGCATCAAAAAATTCGAAAAACTTGACACTGGCGAAATACGCAAAGTTTGTTGCTAAAAACAAAGAAAAATATTACTTAGCTATACAATACCATATTTTGTAACAACTAGCGACGCGTCCCGGCTTCGCACGGGTGCAATGTAGAAGTAGATACTAATGTGGTGCATATGCATGTATTATACATAATATAAACTTTCCTCTTGAATCACTTTGTCTATTGATGGTTGCATAGCGTAGTTTAAAAAAGGATACAGACGGCGGGAAGCGACTTTGTTTTATACTATGTACAGATACAATAGTTACAAGTCATATACCAATTCATGTCAGAAATATACTATATTTATTGACATTTTATTATTAATAATTTATTAACAATAAGTCAATGAGTATTAATGATTACTTAACAGTAATCAGATATCTCTGAATTACATGGAGTCAATTTTGTTGGAGAGAGCTTCTAGCATCGGAAGATTGTCACGTTACGAAGTACAAAATTTCAAACACGTACCTCTTTCAAGGCGCTCTCAAGTCGCGTGGC
This sequence comes from Biston betularia, assembly GCA_905404145.2. Lineage (NCBI taxonomy): Eukaryota > Metazoa > Arthropoda > Insecta > Lepidoptera > Geometridae > Biston > Biston betularia. The sequence goes on from FR989884.1 coordinate 2,227,608, forward strand.
CTTCTTTTCGCTCAGCGTATGAACGGAGTCCCAGACCAGTTTCAACTCGCTGCACTGCGATCGGATGTTCGCTGCGTCGTCGCGAGGTACCTGTCATATAAAAACTTTAATAAACAAAAGATCGAACGAAACAAATTGATTTTAATACGAAAATGTTTCTGTTAAACACGCATTAACTAAGCAATTCATTGTGCGAAGGTAAATATGAAAAAAAGACATATTGCAACTCAAAACATCATATTTATTTATTTCAATACATAAAACAGAATACAATTTTTACCCACGACGGAACGGAGACGGTATATGACGACGGTATATTTGGTGTGAGAGGATGTTTGTTTGTGCAAATCCAACATGGATTTGCACAAACAAACATCCATTTTTACCATTTTTCTCCAAAACGATTTTGATGCAGTTTTCAGTTATGGGTTCGGGTTTGAGATGACAAAAAGGATTCTATGTAAACTATATTTCTTAACAAATGTGTATACAATATAAATATTATAATATAAGTTAAAAGCAGCACTAAATATTCATTACAAGGATATAAATAGTGCAAAGAGGGAGACACAAGTCATATACAAATTGAAACGTTGAAATTTGTATATGATTACAAAAAAAAAAAACAAATTATAAACATTTTTTTTTTTATAGTAGATAGGCTTGCGTTTGACCGCCATCCCGCCTGATGTTGAGCGAAGATGCGGTCTACGGTGGAGCACGCTCGCCTAGAAGAAACCGATTCACTCGCGACTTGAAGGTACCCAGACTATATTCATTGGGGAACACCCACTCGGGCAGCTGATTCCAATGTCTAGCGGTACGCACGAAAAAGGTGGAATCAAACCGCTTAGTTCGAGCTTTTGGAACATCAACCATGAAGCGGTGACGCTTTTTAAAGCTCCTGGCTGTCCGATAGTAGAATGGGCAAGGTGGAATTAGGTCATGCAGATCTGACGCGCACTCTCCAAAATGTATCCGGTAGAAAACCGACAGACAAGCAACTTTCCGTCGATGTTCAAGGCTTTGGAGCCTTTTCTGAACAAGCGAATCGTTGCTTATGAGCCTCTTAGCACGTTTCTCAATGGACTCCAACGCCTCAAGCTGGTATTTGGCTGATCCGTCCCAAAGGTGCGAACAATACTCCATGCACGACCGAACTTGTGCTTGGTATAAGGTAAGCAACTGTTCCGGCGTGAAACATAAAAATTGTTCGTTAGCGTTCAAGACTATGTGGTTAGAACAATCTAGATGTTTGCATAACTATGTGTATCACATTAAAATTTAATCTCTATTGTTAATCTGTATAATAACGTACCGTAGCTTCGAGATCCTTGCCAGTTTTCATTACAGAAGTCATTTGTTGTTCACGCGAATGCAAATCTTCCTCGAATTGCTGAAACAAAAGAATGTAGTTATTAACTAGAAAAAATTTGCCATGTTAGCCGCATATCGGGATATCGTTGGGCCAAAATCACAAAAAAGCGGTGCCCTCAGGATGGCAAACGACCTCCTTGACGGCCCAGACGAAGATGGAGGGACGAACTTGACTCCTGTTTGAAAGACTGGACTCAGGTTACAAAAGATGGAAAGAGAGAAGCGAGACCTTTGCCCTGCATTGCAGTTTGTAAATAATAATAAGTTTTTAAAAGTTCTCAGTAGACACCACTATGGTCATAGTATTCTCTTAAATCTCAGTAGGTACTTTTTGAATTAAAAACAAGAAATTATTAAATTATACAAAAAACACAACAGCGTTAAAATATTAAATACCCTTTGTCACTCGGGATTCCAAACGATACCTAAAAAAAATAAACTCACAGTTAGGGACGGATTTTCAGTGTTCATGTAACCCTGAAAATCCGCCCCTAACTGTACCCGGTGCAAAGGTCCCCATCACCCTAAATGGCAATGGATAACCTTTTCACGAGGTATAAGCCAAATAATTATGATAAATATTTTTGTTTTTTTGTTACCTACATTTGGTAATTTACCATTAGAAAATTTTACACAAGCCTATCAAATATCCGTATTCTCAATTGAAGATCTTATCGCGACTCAATTAAAGTTCAAGTTACCTTGTGTTGTTCAATGAGTGCCATAACAGTGTCCAAATCCCCATGTACAGGTGAGTCGGTGGCCAATTCCTTTTGCTGTTTCTTGAGCCAATCGAGTAGCGCTGACATAGCGTCCTTGAACTGGCCAGAGTAGAGCAATGCTTCTTCTAGACGACGTTGTCTGTTGAAGAAAAGTTATTCATATATTTAAGACGTTGGGGTTCAAATTCGTTTACGTCATCTGATGCATCCATTTTTGTTGTGTGAAAGAGTAGGTTGTAATTCACCACCATAAACTGGATTAGCAAATTGCCTAGCATGGCGATAGTCAACTTTGTGAAACGTTAAACGTAGAATAATTAAGCGCCTCAGGTGGAAGCAAATGGAAACTGCTTTCACTAACGCCATTGAATTTAAACAAATATAGTAGATCACAGCCAACGTCCTCACTCTACGTAACAGATTCTTAGATCATTTAGCTATCGAGTTAATTACATTTTGGATGTAGATGATAGATAGCTGCTTTTCATGGCAGATTTTATTATCATCACTTTTTTGAATTGCCTTCCATTAATAAAGCAAATACTAGTAAAGACGTTTACACGTCAAAGAACAAACAAAGGAAATCAGCGTTAAGAATGTGGTATGATGATTTAAATTTTTATGTCCATCAATTCTAAATCAAAATAAAATAAATAAATATCGCAGGACTTTACACACAGCGCCATCCAGCGTCATTCTCCTCTTGAATTTTATGCTGTTTGCAGTTCTTCTTGTCTACCAGTTACATAATTATAGTTACCTATCAACAGCCTTGGAGCAGACAGTAGTCCATTTGGTCTTCATATCGTTGAGCATGGTCTTCAAGGCCGGCTCATCGGTCTTCGGGGCTTTGTCCTTAAGTTGCTTGCCAGTCTTCATTGTCTGGTCATACGCAGGCTGCTTGGAAGCCAGACCTTTTTGGAACTCACGGTGTTTGTTCAATCTGGGGAGATTTCACAAGGTTTTAGGGGTTTAGAAATAATTGTAAGACGCTACCTATAATGGCATAACGTAATAATGTACTGCGTGACATTATATTCGTGTAGATCATAATAAATTTTCAAAATAATTATTCCAATTAAATTTAATTAAGGAAGTATGATGTACAGTATAGTTACTGTAATGACAATATTTTATGGAACAAAAATTGGGTACCAAAAACTTTTTGTTTTGTATCATAGAAAATCACTTTAAAAATAAAAGTAATTTTAATGGTCATCTATTAGAAAATCAATCGAAACTGAATATTTTTAGTAGTTTTTAAAAGTTTTAGGCATTTATAAAAGGTTGGTTACCTCTGTTTAATCTTTTCGGGATCGTTAACGGTGGTTTCAGAGTTGAGTTGGTCGAGTTGAGTCTCCGTCTCGGACAGCCAGTTCATTAAGTTGTTCCTGTAAAAAAAACGTTACTTAAAATCTGTCCACGGATTTAATAAATGCATTTATTGTAATTAATATACGATGTGTAATTAATATACGATTTGTAGCGATGATAGCTCAGTGGTTAGCGCAGTAGGTTCACATGCCGAAGGGCGTGGGTTCAAACCCCAACAATGAGCTTGAGCTGCCGGTGAAGGAAAACATCGTGAGGAAACCATAGCATGGTGGTAGGGTACTTTCTAGTACTCGGCTGGCTAGCTACCACCCTCAAGTTAAAAATCTGCCGCCAAGCATCTAACGGTGTGTTCCGGCAGCCTCACTTGAGAGCCAGTTCCATTCCAGGCTAGGTGTGCTTTACCATCTTCGACCACACCTTCACTTAACATCAGGTGAGCTGTGGTCAAACAACTAGCCTGTCAAGATACTTCCATCAAATTTATGCCAGTTGTGTTTTTGTAATTACCATATTTTGTTTACCCGCCATTTTGTTTATAAGCAAGGTCTTCCAAGACTTTTGCACCATCGTTCCCCCTGATGTGAAGTTAGGATGCAGTCTACGATGGTGCACACTTGCCTAGAAGATACCAATGCACTCTCGACTGTGACGTGTTCCCATAAACTTTAGGCCACTTACCACATGTCATTAAACTCCTTGGCCTCCTTGAAACCGTGGTCCAAAGCCCTGGTCCTCTCAGCGGCTTTGGAGACTACCCTCTCCCAGCGATGTTGTACCGAGACGAGAAGGTTCTTGATTAGTATCACGTCTTGCTTTTGACTGAAATACTTGAGATGGGTGCCCTTCTTGTCGAGATGCAGCATGGTTTCGCGGTGAGTGGCAACTTCCTTTTGGAAGGACTTGTGTTCTTCAATTTGGGCTGTGGAGAAAGAATTTATGAGCAACTAGCAAAAGGGTTCTTACACATAGACGCCAAATCTAGTTTTACAGTTAATATTAAGACAAAGATCAATTTTACAAGGTTTACTTATTTGTTTTTTAAAAATGTTATAACCCGTACAACATTTTGTCAACTAAATTTAAACCAGTTAGCTAAACCTAAAATGCATCCTTCAAAATTGGTATTGTATCTAATTAAAATTTAATAGAACATGTTTAAAATACAAGGTGGCACGTGCGTCGTACTCCGATGGTGTTCCTTGAAAAAGAACATCTGATGTGATCGAAATTATGGATAGTATATCCGACCGAACCAAACGTGAATACTAATAGAGATACTCTATACTATTGGACTTTAATGAAACGTTTTATTGACTGCACGTGACGGTAGCAAATCAAAACAAAAGACAACAGACTTCTCGTGCCACTGTTCTCACTCCAAGCCAACTCAATCATATTAGAACTTACTGAGCAGTGTCTCCATGATCCTGGAGACAGGTTTGGCGGAAGTGAGGGTCTTCTCCGCGCTGGTGAGCCAATCTACAAACGCTTGCAAAGCGTCGTGGAACTCTGTCGCTTCCTTCAGAGCGATTTCCAGCTTTATCTTCTTGTCTGAGGCCCTGTAGAGAAACAATAGTTTGTTTAGAAAATTCAAAACGCTTCGCAGGAGAATCATAATCCCGAATTTAAAAAATGTATATGGTTGTGTATGTTTACATACGTATCAGCTCACATTCACTGCCCGTGTTCTCATCCTTATTAAATCATACCAACGCTGCTTTGGATACTCTTACCAGCAAACTTGCAAACTACTTGCAAACTAATTTGCAGATCAAAATATTTAGGTAATGTTGGTGCCAGAATCTGTGACACTGCGGTGGCACCTACCTGAATTACCTCCTGCTAAGGAGATCTACCACCTAGTAAGTATTCTACCATGGAATGTTGTGGTGATGATTCTACCATCTACCACTAATTGAAGGCTGTGTATTACCTAGCGGTGACATTGTCCCATCTGCTCTTGAGGTTCTTCAGGTTGTGATGGAGCTGCGAAGTGTTGGGTCTGTCTTGCCGTTTCAGGTACTCCTGGCCTTGTTGCAGTACGGCTTCCACCTTCGGACGGTTCGCTTCGATCTCATTGTAAACCTCCTATAAACAGAACAATAAATATCATTATAAAAGTTTGTATATCCGTGCAAAGTAAGGCGCCAATAGTTCTTATTCTTACTACAAACTAGCTGCGCGCCGCGGTGTTTCCCGCTACATGTTTTCGGGATAAAAAGTTGCCTATGTGTTAATCCAGGGTCTCCGCTACCTCCATACCAAGTTTCATCCAAATACGTTCAGTAGTTTTTGGGTGAAAGAGTAACAAACATCCATCCATCCAAACTTTCACATTTATGTATTTGTATAATATTAGTGGGGTGAAATAAATTACAGATTGATTCTTTGCAATTATATAACATTTTCTTTCTTTGAAAGTGTATCCTTTGACGTTTTTTTTAATCATCTGATTCGTCTCGTAGCGTAAGGTCAAGAATTAATTTTTTTTATCAGTTTTTGTTTTCATGTTATCTCTATCCTTCATATTGTTCAAATCGTACACTTTTTCTGTTGGTCAAATCAGAAAATGCAGTCATAGCTAGCAAATAGGAAAAAGAAATCCCTTCTTACCATAAACCGCTCTAGTTGCTCTGAAGCGGTCTCAGGCAGGCCTCCGACAGGTTTGGACGCTGCAATGACGCTATCTACCTCGGATAACCATGATAAGAGGTCACCGATTTCTGCGTTGAAGCTATAAAGAAAATATAACACTTATACTTCGATCAAATACACATATAATTGCGAAGGATGTATCAATTAGAAAACTGCTTCTTCAAAACTTTGTAAATAATTTGTTGACAGTATAATTTATTTTTAGAATTCTTGTAATGTAGTTAAAACCACCAGACTCTAGCTGATTTTGAACTCTCAGATAGAATTCTTGTTACGTCATCATCGTGATCATCTCAGCCGTAGGACGTCCACTGCTGGACATAGGTCTCCTCCATTGACTTCCATATAGACCGGTTGAAAACGGTTCGCATCCAGCGATCCTTATTAGGTCATCTGTCCCCCTTGTGGGTGGACAGTCCTACGCTGCGCTTGCCGGTCCGTGGTCTCCACTTTGCAGCCCCATCGGCCATCAGTTCTGCGTGCTATGTGCCCCGCCCAAATGTATTATGTATCTTGCTATGTAGATAGTGCAATTGAAGCCAAATTACCTCTGAGCCTCTCTTAGAGCGTCCTCGAGCTCCGACTGCTTGTCTCTTGCCTTCTTCTGCAACTCTTTCCACTTTTTGTTGAGTGTTGCTAATTTCTCAGCAGTTTCGCCGGCCTCGTCGGTACCTGACAGAATAAAGTATGACAGATGTAACAGGATGTGAATGACAAGAAGAAAAGTTTAACTTATATTCTAAATGTTCCTTTATGACACCTCATAAAGGAACTCATCGATTTTATTTTGTTTTCTCTGAACTATCAGCGTCAAATGTCTCGCTGATGGTGATATCCTGCCTCTCTACTACAATGATTCTTAAACTGTAACGTCTCATAAAAAAGGTTTGTTACTCAAGAGCAGTTATTGTTTTCTGGCAACTAAAACCTAGACAATAACGATAATATTTCTCTTAAATCAAAGTTATGAGTTCCAAAGCTGTTACTCAAAGTTATGTGTGGACATGTGTTATCTCTTACTACTAGGAGAGCGCTTCCTCATGGATAAGCGTCTCATTACTTCTTATCGTAAAATAGGTTTACTGTCCAGGAACAGTTATCGTTTTCCGGGAACTAAAGTCTAGACAAGAACTAGTAGATTTTTTCTAAATAATACAAACAATAATAATTTGCTTTGGAACTTTGCTAAGTTTGGGTTGTTTGAATTATCTTAGAATATTTATTTATTGACTTAAATTAACTACATTAATTAACTAGTATTGAACACAATTAGCATTAATAGAAGAGAAGCAAATTGACACAAACACAAATTTTAGCGTAAAGCATTAGTGCTTTCTCGATTTGTAGGGAAAGAGCGTGAGGTTTTATATTCAGCATAGATTTATTAAAAAGTGTTTTGATGATATGTTAAGATCACGTAAAGTTAGTAGGTACTTTATAACTTTCTATAAAGAGTACACAATGATTGCGTTTATCACGCATTGCTGTGTTTTAAGTTTTCTTAGTGTCGAAGACATGTCGACAGACATTGTAATATGTATATGATGACACTTTTCCTTTAGGGTCATACACCTAACCGCATCATAATTTACCACTAATTGTTATTAGACGATCCTTTGTAACAAAAATGTGAAGGAGCTTATAAGGGGAATTGTATTTTTTTTTATAATAGTTAGGCTTGCGTTTGAACGCCATCCCGCCTGATGTTAAGCGAAGATGCGGTCTACGGTGGAGCACGCTTGCCTAGAAGAAACCGATTCACTCGCGACTTGAAGGAACCCAGACTATATCTAGATTTGACATTGTATTTGTATTTATATTGGACATCGTATTTGAATCTGACTTTATATTTATAATTTGACATTGTATTTGTGCTTGACACAATATTTGAATTTGACATTTTATTTCACGGAAGAGTGTATGAGGAAGAGAAGTAATGGTAAAGCTTTGATGGCACATACTGTTACCATGCGCGACGATCTGGGCGCCCGCGTCGTTGAGTGTGTCCACGGAGGCCTGGTGCGCTACAATGTCGTTCACCAGAACCTTCAGCTTGGCGAGCTCCACTTCCAGGATCTGAGGGTCGCCTGCCACCTAAATTACGAACAAAAAATAACTTAAAATTATAATATAGCACAAATAAAGTGAAATCAGAGCACTTTGGGTTTTTGGAAAGTAACTACAAAAAAAGTAGCATCTGACTATGTCCTTAAAATGAGTTCCAAGTATAAACATCGACAGTTAACACATAAGATTAAGATTGCCACAGAATCCTCAAAATCACATTGTTCTCGAAATGACGCAATATCAGAATGTCCCATGCTCAAAATGTTCCATTCTCAAAATGTCAAACTCTTAAAATATTCCATGCAAATCAACAGTATCGTTTATTCTTACCTTAGTTTTCAAAAATTATACATTTTTGAGGAAACGGCATTTTATTGGCGACGGCCATTTTGCGGTTAAACGGAAAGGATTTTGGCGGGAACGCGGAAACAATCATAACGACCCATTGTACTTTTTTTTCGAGTTGTTATAGTATAAAGTGCCGAATTACAAGCGCAAGTGTGGAAAAGTGATACAATGTGCTGAAACATGACTTTTTGTATTGCTTCCAAAACTCCATCAAAACCTGTAGTACGAGTAAAATCGCTATTACTTTACTAAGGCATGACTGGGACTCAACCGTGAATTACTTTGTGTGACTGATTCAACTTGATTTTTTATGATATCCGTAAAAACATCTAATTAGTGGTAAATACACAATGTGCGACGCCAAAAACGAAGAAGAAAAAATACCGGTTTTTATAACATTTTAAAAACTTATGTAAATAATTTACTTACAGGCTTAAGCGTGTCCAAAGTGTCGCTGGTGTTCTGAATCCAGGTCAATGTGTCTTGAAGCGCATGTTGCAGCTGTCCGAGCCTTAATAGAGCTCTCTCCAGCTGTTGTTGCCTCTCCACCATGCCTCGCAGTAACGCTGACCAGCGAGAGTTGACCTCCGTCAGTGGTTGCTTGATGGCAGACGCTTGCTCCGACGAAGTGCGTTCAGTTAGCTCTTGAGCTTGCCTGTTTATTAAATGAGATGTAAGAAAGAGATAGTTGGATGACATCCACACACGAAAGACAAGGACAAGACGATACAAAACACACGTACGTAAAGGATAAGCTTTCATCTACAGCGTTTTATTTAAAGCAGTAGAACTAAAAAGTATCAATTTTCTTACACGTGAAATAAATAAATAAACATTGGAGGGCATTTCACACAGCGCCACCTAGCCATCAATTGATATTCTTCTTTTGTAAATACGTATATACATTATACATTTATAATATAATTGCCGGAATTTCGGCAGCCTAGTTGGGAGAGCGGCTGGCTTCCAATCCGTGCCGTCCGTCCCGTGCCGTGCCGTGGGTTTGGAATCCGTCCTGGATTCCAAACCCACGGCACGCACTTTTATTTTTTCAAAATTCTCTGCGTATTAAACGGTAAAGGAAAACATCATGAGGAAACTTAGATGTCCATGAGATCTTAAAAAAACTCTCGGATGTGTGAAGTCTACTAACCAGCACTTGGCGAGAGTGGTGGATTAATGGTCTTACACTTTTCACAATGAGAATAGGCCTGCACCCATCAGTGGGACAGTTTATAAACTTAAACTTACTTGGTTAAACAAATAGAAATAAAAGTGACGAACAAAAGTATTGCTCTCAAAATTTGGGATGGTGTAAGAAAATCGATATCAGTTGTAGACCAAAAACAAGACGTGCACAATATCATCAAAAACAAACGAGACTGCAAACCCAACAAGCCAGTTTTTAGAGCCAATATATCAAAATAAATACGTATATAAACACTACTATCACTATCTTATTTGTTCAAAAAACAACACCTGTAATAAGACAAACAAAATGCTCTGATAAAATAACCCCTGTTCCCAAAACTTTGAGTAACAAAACAAAGTCCAAGGCGGTGCTGCTTTGGCGCTCACAACTTTGAGACATTCGATGGTTATTATCAATAGCCCCATAATTTTGCTAACTACAAACTGGAACACAATAACGTTTACACACTACTGCTTGGTGATAGAATATTTGATATTGCGAAAGTGCTAGGATGACCTCCACCTAAGGATAACTACCACAAAATAAAAACCTTGATTGATGGAGGATAAAGGTCTGAACATTCATTTGAACAAATAAAATTGTGACATCGTATCAATCGATTTGTGTTGGCCTTTAATCTCAAAACACAACTGAGCCCTGGAGTGTGTTTTAAGAAGAAGACTTAATAAACATTCCCAAAGCACACACAAAATAATGTTAGGGTCCTTGCCTCATTAAACTCCTGGCGCCAATCCAAGGGGCATAGAAAAACATACAATTAGTAATAGGTTCAAAGGGGACTTCTGTTCTGGATTGTACTTAAGTTGGGATTAAGGGGATTTTAGACAAAACTTTGGGTATGTGTTATAAGTGTCTGGGAAAAAAACTTAGATGTAAAACCTGGGGTAATATAAATAAATAAAATTAACCACCACCTCTAAATACCCAAACCCATTTTACTGCCGTTACAATTTTGTTCAAATCCCATAAACCCTCATGCATACGTTTTTTTTAATATACAAAACGATCCCGTCTATTACAAAACTATCTCAAAAAGACACTACACCATTTTATTTATATTAAAAAGATACTATAGGAATATGACATGAAAATTACACATTTAGATAGACAGTCCAAGTAATCACTTTTGGCTAAAATCTGACTATCGCGTGTAATTGTTTTATTTATCATATCAAATGTAAATAAGATTTGCGTTTGTCCACCATCACTTGATGTTTTAAGTAAAGATGCGGTTTATGATATGCTTGCCTAAAACATACCAATTCACTGACAACTTAAAGACTAGTCCATCTAGTGTCCACTCAATTAAATAATAATTGAGCGGCAAACATCATCATATAGTATAGACTGACTAACAAAAATTCTGGACCAACATCCTTTTTTGCTAGTAACTTTTTTGATAGACTGTCAGGATATAAATTGCCAACCATCCGTATTGCAAGAGTAAGCATAAAATTCTCTTGAGATTACATTTCGTTATATTTTATTTTATTACGAAGTTATTGTGCGTACCTGTTCAAAGCTTCAACCTTGACCATATGAGGATCAACCTCCTGCTTGAAAGCTGCTAGTTGCGCGATCTGCCGTTTCACGGCCTCAATGTCGGACCCTAAAGCACCCATGCGGGCAAACTTCTCCTCAGCTGAGTCCAGGAATTCAATCAGGTTCTGTGGAAGTATGGATAAAGTCACAGAATAACAAATTGATTTAATTTTTATTAATTCTAAGTCATACTAAGTAAGTTTATTATCGTCGTGTCAAGCACACTAGGTAGTATCTTAGGTAATGCTGGGTGGAAAGATTCAAGATATTTATTACTTCAATATCCTATCAAGATCCTATCCTTCAAGATCTTATCATCATCAGCTTACGATACGTTTGCCAATTCAAGATCCCGGCAAATTTACAAATCTCGAATAGGTCATTTTCAGACTATGCGAATAGGTCCAAAAACGACAAGCATGCATTTTGCGAATAGGTCCTTGTCAACTGTAAGTACCGTACGCCCTTTGAGTTAAAATATAATCATATTGCAAACGAGAACTTCCACCAAGAAAAATGACTTGTGAGGTTTCGAATACTAACCTGTAAAGTGTCATGGAACTCCATGGCTTTCTCCATGGCGTCAATGAGGTTCTCTTCCCTCCTGGCATAGAGAGCTGTAATGTTGTCCCATGCGTTGTCCAGGTCTTCCATGTGCTTCTTCACTTCAGGTTTGTCTGGCTCGCCACAGAGTGACATCAGCGTCGAACCGGTCTTGCGAACTTTCTCCACCTATACGGATACAAATTTCATGTTATTGATTTTTGTATGGTTGACAGGCTTGGTATTTTAACATAGCTCAACAGATATGACGTTGTGGTCGGAGACAGTAAACATACCTAGCTTGAATGGAATTGACTTTTAAGTGAGGCTGGCTGGCAGATTTTCAACTTGAGGGTGACATCTGGCCAGGTTATGGTTTCCTCACGATGTTTACCGGCAGTTGGGGGCCTGTTGGGGTTTCAACCTATGCTGACATAGCTACTTTTTACTCACCTCCGGCTTGGTATGGTCGATTTCATGGCGTATTTCTTGCAAAGCAACTTGCTGCGCCTGTATCGCACGAGGCTGTGCTGCCGGCGGTGGCTGCGCGGTCAGAGTGTCTTCTAACTCCGCGAGAGTTGACATCACGGCGTTGAGCTGCTGCCAGAACTTGCGGGCCACTTCTAGAGTGTCCTCTAGAGAATTGCCGCGGTTGTTGCTGGCTTTTTGAACGTCGTCCCATAGTCTGAAATAGATGACAAGCTTACATCAAAACCGGAATACAATTACAGCTAAAATTTCAATAAATAATAACAAAACATCTTAAGAGACTCTCTTTAGACGGTTGGGTCAAGGGTTAGATCCAAAAGGCAGTGACGGTTGACCTTCTTCAAATAATTTTCTAAGTACATACAGTTGTTTCTACACTTACTTGTTAAGTTTGTCGAGCTTGTTGCGAATGTCTCTGACAGCAGGATCGCTCTTGTTAGCCTTGCTGATGACATCGGAGGCGGCTCTCTGGACTGCGTTGTACGCTTCCTGGCGCTTCTCCAAGTCTTCCACCAGAGCATTGTTTTCTTCGATTTGGTCTCTGTAAAGTGAGTAATATATGAGAATAATACACACCTATTTTGTTTTACTTATGCGAGACTAGCTGCGCCCCGCGGTGTTCTACACGTTTTTGGGATAAAAAGTAGCCTGTGTGTTAATCCAGGGTCTCAGCTACATCCTTACCAAATATCATCCAAATCCGTTCAGTAATTTTTGCGTGAAAGAGTAACAAACATCCATGCATCCATCCATCTATCCAAACTTTGACATTTATAATATTAGTGGGATTAATCACGTTTACTATAGTCAGAATATCCGATATAATGAAACGTGAGTAATCCAGCATAAATTCCAAGCCTGGAATGGAACTGGCTCGCAAGCGAGACAGCCGGAACAGACCGGAGCGCCACAAGCTTGTAGTGAAGTTCCCTCTACTTTAGTAGAGCATGACCAGACTCTTTACTTGCTATGTGTGACTTAGAATTATCATCATATAATTAAAAATATCGAATTACTTAACACTGGTAGAATGCACAAAATGCGATGCCAAAAACAAAGAAGTACTTACTCAATCTTAGGTGGGTGAGCGGAGACGGGCTCGGCGCGGTTTAGTTGGTCGACTGCGCCGGACAACGCGCGTAGCATGCCTTCAAGTTTATCCGAGAACTGGGAGGACTCTTGCAGAGCCTGTGGAACGATCACATAATGTAGACATATATAACAAGGTCACCCGAATCAGCCCAGTTTTTATAAACTGTCCCACTGCTGAGCGCGGGTCTCTTCACATTGTGAGAAGGATACGGCCATATTCCACCACCCTGGCCGTTTTTTATGAACTCTCGGTCATGTAGGTTTGTTTCCTGATGATGTTTTCTTTCACCACATAACTTAAAAAAGACATAGGTGTGTGCCGTGGGATTCAAAGTACCCAGGACCTTCTGATTGGAAGCCAGACGGTCTCCCTAAACTCACCCTCCCTAACTAGGTTGCCGAAACTTAACACGGTTTATTATGTTGTTTGCGGCTCAAAGGCCATACGCGTTTACCAGCATTAAATTAATTATTTTTATCCCTCTCTAATTACCTGTTCCAGCTCTTGCTGTCTCTGTCTGAGTTCGGCTCTAAGCGCGTTGTATCGTTCGCAGTCCGTTTCCACAATGTCTTGCACTTTAGCAGCATCGTCTTCGCCGCAGAGTCGAGATAAAGCTTCGCCTGTCTTCACCAGTTTGTCGACCAGTGGCTTGTGACCGGAGATCGATTGTTGCAATATCTAGAAGTTATGGCTTGTTTTAGTACAAAACAAAACATCAACAACACAGATGTCTGAAAATTGCTGGAGTATTTCTGTTTGCATACAGCCCGAGTGGGTTGTATGTTGACAGCATTATCGTTTAATATCAGATGAGTTTTATTTTATAGTTAACAGGCTAGGTGTTCGACCACTTACCTGATATTAAGTGATGGTGTGGTTGATTATAGTAAGCACACCTAGCCTGGAATGGAACTGGTTCTCAAGTGGTGCTGCTGGAGCACCGTTAGGTGCTTGGCGGAAGATTTTCAACTTGACTTGGCTGGTAGCACCATGTTTGGTTTGCTCACGATGGTTTCCTTCACCGGCAGCTCAAGCACATTGTTGGGATTTGAACATACGACGTTCGGTGTAAAGTGACCGCGTTATACACTGAACTATCATCGCTACAAAGATGAAGGACAAATGCAAGCCAATTTATAATTTAAAAAAATCTTTAAAAAAGGCATTTATTTACTTCGTTTTTGTCTTGCTGATGTGCGATCATGTCAGGCCGCAGCGCCGGCATGGCCAGCATCTGCACCTGCTTCTCCATGTCATCCAGCCACGAGGACAATCTGACAAACAAACATAAAGCTATAACATTCAAGTTCATACCAGCATACCTACATATACAACATGACCGCTCAACGCGATACAGTTGTGAGGACGTGGCCCATTGACAGCCTTGTTGGCTCATTGGTAGCATATCTGCCTTAAGATCTTAAAGGCGTGGGTTCGATTCCCACTCAGGGCAATCATTTTGTGAATAAACAAATGTTTGTTCTGTGTATGTATTTACAAAAAAAAAAAAGTATATATGTATTCTATCAGTTATCTGACTTCCATCACACAAGCTCTGCTTAGTTTGGGGCCAGATGGCGCTGTGTGTATAGTCCTACGATATTTGTTTATTTATATTTATTGTATTAATAAACGATCTGCTGAGTCTTTGTACGGAAGACCGTACGTGGTTTTTACTGGTCGGTAGTCTGAGGACGTCACAGTCAGTGCAACACTCACCCGTGGTGAGTGTCGGCGAAGTGCTCCGCCAGCGGCAGTGCCTGTTCCAAGGCTGCAAGTCGCTCGGCGCTGAGGTGCCCCACTTCCTCCATCATTTCCTTCAGCTCATCGGTTCGGTCGCGGATCACCGCGCTTTCTTCGGATGACTGGCATTCACGAAGCACCTGTAAATGAGACATATTTTGTAAGTAATGATTATTTGAACAAGAAGTTGAAAAATGAGATGCACAATTGATCGATTCAGGCGTTACTATACGGAACTTCATCTTGAGATTGAGAGAAATGCACGTTTTGGAAAGTGCACCCACTTCGAAATACCAGCAGCAAATAAAGAGCTATCCATATAGCCATCTAAAGTCATTGACATAGCTCAGCGTATTAGCAAGCTGAAGTGGCAATGGGCTGGACATATCTGTCGCAGAACCGATAACCGCTGGGGTAGACGTGTTCTAGAGTGGAGACCGCGTATTGGCAAGCGTAGCGTAGGACGCCCTGAGACTCGATGGAGTGACGATATACGTATGACAGCTGGCGGTGGATGGAAGCGAAAAGCCGAAGATCGGGCTGAGTGGCGTGTCTTGGGAGAGGCCTATGTCCAGCAGTGGACTAGTATAGGCTGATGATGATGATATAGCCATACCTTCTTAGCCTGGCTGAGTAGATCCCTAACCCTGACTCTTTGGGCAGCCACTTCATCATTCAGCGGGCGTTGCTCCTTCAGTTGCTGGCGTACTTCGGAGGGCTCGCACGAGGGAGGTTCCGCGGCGCGTAGCTGAGCGTCGATGGAACGCAGCCATTCGAGGAGCTCTTCCATATCTCCCACTACTTCCATGGAACGCTGGGGGGAAAAATATATATGTCAGATTGAAGTGTTAGTTTAATTTCAGTGATGCTACGTTTCAGTACGATACGAGTGTGATGTGAGATGTTTATTTCTCATGACTCACTTATAAGGGACTTTTTTTTTTTTTTTATGGTTGACAGGCTAGTTGTTTTGACCACAGCTCACTTGATGTTAAGTGAAGGTGTGGTCGAAGATGGTAAAGCACACCTAGCCTGGAATGGAACTGGCTCTCAAGTGAGGCTGCCGGAACACACCGTTAGATGCTTGGCGGCAGATTTTCAACTTGAGGGTGGTAGCTAGCCAGCCGAGTACTAGAAAGTACCCTACCACCATGCTATGGTTTCCTCACGATGTTTTCCTTCACCGGCAGCTCAAGCTCATTGTTGGGGTTTGAACCCACGCCCTTCGGCATGCGAACCTACCGCGCTAACCACTGAGCTATCATCGCTACCGCGGACTTAACTATAGTAGTACTCGACCAAATCAATAAAGAGTAATCCCGTATAAGGAAAACGAAACAATTATTATTATGTTACATTTATTGTGTTGGAAAAAATGAATACATAAAAGAAGAACAAAACGCTCTCCTGATGGTAGAAGATAATATTATATGTGCACTATTATTGTACGGTACAATTGCAGTATAATTACGATAATAGTTTTTAAATATGAATGGAAAAATGACCTGTAACTTTGGTGTTATTAATAAATGATTTGTATTTGTATTTGTATTTGTATCAAATATTCTATCGCCAAGCAGTAGTGTGAAAAGTTACTGTGTAACGGTTAAAAAAGTAATGTAGTTAGCAACACTTCAGAGCTATTGAGACTAACTATCGTATGTCTCAAAGTAATGAGCGCTAAAGCAGCGATGCCTTGGACATTTTTATGGTATCCAAACTTTTGGGTACCAATGCAATAGGCATGGACAGACGTCGTTTCTTAACGTCAGGAGAGAGCTTTGTTCATCTCATCACTTATACATAATAATATATATCTCGCAAATTGATATCAACCAAATGTTTAACAAAAATAGTTTCCAATTACTCCCGTCAGGAGCGCTGTCCCACATACATCTTTTTAAATTTTCGTTAAAAGTGATTAACGCAAATTGATATCGCAATCTGTTTTAAAATGATTGTTACCTTCTTGCTGAGCAGGAGCCGCTCGGCCTTTCGCTGCACTTGTTCGGCAATGGCGTCGAAGCGTCGGTTGGCGCGCGTCACTATGCCTTCGATGTGCGTGGCGCCCTCGCCCGGAGAAATCTAGCAACAACAAAAACCTATTAATATTTTCTATCGACTAATAGTAGCAGTTTTAGCGAGGAACGCAGAAAAATAATGCTGCCCCATCAGCTTGACAAACATAAAAAAAATCTGATTAGTTTTTAATGTTCGAATAAGGTTTATATATCCGCGTGGTTAGCTGGGTAGCTCCACCGCATCGGAAATGAAGTAGTAAGTATTCAATTCTAGTTTAAAAAATCAAACTGTACTTTAAAGCAATAGTCCATCTTACTGTATTCTTTAAGAAGCTACTGACCTGGCAAAGCTGCGGTCCAATGAGGTTGATGTTGTCCAGAACAGGTCTGAATTCCTGTAATTCCACCTCAAGTCTTAGAATGTCTTCTTCTCGAGGCTCCACGGATTGCAAGCAAGATTCAGCGTTGGACATCCAGTCGGTTAACCTGCGAAGATAACACATAAAATAACCTATGATATTGGTATCATAAAATACTTCTAACGTTTCTTTTTCTCTTCTCTAACAGTTGGCGAACCAAAGCAAGCCTATTTATTAATTTAAAAAAAATCGAGACGTTTCAATACCTTTCGTGATTAGAACTTAATTCTTGAAAAATATTATGTATCTATTATCCAATTGCTCACCTGCTGTGACTATTAAACAGCTGTTGAACCAGTGGTAGAGTTTCCGAAGCTACCCTCAGTAACTCAGCACCACGACTCGTCAGGTCGTTGTATCTCCTCTGCAGAGCATCCAGCTTGTCTTTAAGCTGCAGAGCTTCGTCTCCAGAGATATGTTTCATCAGTTCCAGGCCGGATTCTACCGTGCTGTCGACTGCTTCGTGCTTGGCAGCTATTTCTTCAGTCTTTTCCTGGTAGATTAAAGGTTGGTGTTTATTGGATTTTGATTTCGAGGTAAATAATAAAATAGCGGGAGTCATGTCTGCTTTTATTTGAATTATGACAATTTAGTTATGCGTTTTCATCACTATTCATTTATTTTAGTCTACTACTAGTGTTTCCTGATATACACCTCTAAACCAGACACTTCCAACCCCTGCCCATTACCATTCAGTCTTAGGGTATCCAGGAACAAAGCAACATTTTCAGCAAGTTCATCCATCTGCCTGAGCAGTTTCTCCATGTCCAGGACAGTATCCTCCTCCGTATTATGCAAAATTTAAACTCACATGACAGTTTCAAAGAGTTCTTAACAGTACACATGATTCAAGGAACTTCTACCAGTTTCCACAGATTTCTAACAGTAACACTTACAGCCAGCTCGTCCATCTGTCTAAGCAGTTTCTCCATGTGAACAGGCAGGACCTTCCTCTTGTTAAGGTACTGCTCCATGCTGTCCATCCAGGCGGACAAGTCCTGGTACGTGAGCACCAGGTGTCGGAGCCCCTTGCGGGAGTTGTCCAACAGGTCCCCGATGTTCAAGCTGTGCTCGACTAGAGCTTGGTATCTGTGGAGGGAAGGGGAATATTAAATGACGAAATTTTTGCAATTAGTGATCAGATATTAGTTTCCCAGGAAATGAGCTTAAATGTTCGACTAATGTTATATTTTCGTTTGCACATATAATACCTATCAGTAGCGGCCTGGAGTCTGTCAGCCAGCGTTGCGGCCTCATCGTCTCCGACTAATCCCATGAGGGTGGAGGCAGTTTCCGTCAACTGCTTGAATGGAGGCTGCTTCGAGATGATGTCGTCGTGCAGCGCCTGAAAAGAAAACAATATTAAGCCAGGTTCTGGGGCGGTCCCCGGATGGCAGTTAGCTTTACATAATATATTGTTTTTCATATACTGTTATTCTTTGCAGAACCAAAAGAGACTGAAGTCTTTTGTGATCACATATGACAAAAAACATAACACTTATTTTTATTTACTTTATTTTTTATGCCCCTGTTTTATGTGTAAATACATACATCAAAAAGAACAAATATGACGGACAGACTATTGTCAATAAAGAAAAAAATGATGTTTCATTCATCCAAAAGCTAAAGAAATTGAAATTGAGGCTTTTCTGTTTCAATCATTAGGTATAATCACAATACCTTGTGCTCCCTGATCTTCAGCTGGATCTTTTCCTCGTCAGTGGGCACCAGCTGCAGAGACTTGACCTTCCTCTCGGCCGTGCCGAGCCACTCCACTAAGGGCTGGAGCTCTTCCTGGAACTGCTTGGCCACCTGGATGAGGAACACATGGTTAGGCGATGTGGGAGATGTCCATAATTATGCTGATTATATTTAGTTGACTATAAATAAAAAAGCTACCAAAATTGTATGTTCATACAGCGTAAAGTATGCGTTTCTTGGATTCCCAAATAAAATAAACCCTGAACCGATATGGTACATCTGCCTATAGTATAGGAGAACGTCGTCATATCATATAGTGATGACAGACTGCACAGAGTAAAATCTGTAGAATCATTTTTGAACATTGTTTAAGCGAAGTTAACAAATTTTAGCGACTAAAAGAAAGAGACACGTCTACTAAGAAATTTTGTTGTTCCAAGCTTAAAAATTTTACTTTTCTGTGGTTTCCATAATAAGAGAGCAACGGAGTTTTTTGAAATCGTGAATCCTTTTTAATCTCTATCATAAGGTTTTAGGCAGATCGTTTTTGTGATAACGGGGAACTAACATCCGTTCCTAATTTGTATCCTTACCTTCATAGCCTGTTCCAGGTCCAGCATCCTCTGCTGGGCTCCGGTAGTAAGAGCGTCGAATCTCTGCATGAGACCCTTTAGCTGCTTCTCTATTCCTTTGCGCTCGGCCGGCTCGCAGCCCGCCGCCACTTCGTTACCCATCGCAAATAGCGAGGACATTGAGTTTTGACGATCCATTAGCATCTTTTTCAGGAACTGTGAGAGAAAAAGGTTGTGAAGAATACTTGGTGTTAGATTTTTTTTTTAATTCGAGAATAGATTTGCATTTGACCGCCTGATTATAAGAGAAGATACGGTAGAAACACAGAAGAATAAAGAAATTTTATAAGATTGTTCTATGCCGTGTAGAAAAAGTTGTATTACTGTAGATTTCCTTTTAAAAAGAGTATTAATTCTGATTGAGTCTCTAAAATGAAAAGTCGAAAGGGGGTAATTTAACCAAAATCTGTACTTATGACCACAATTCTTGAGTTGTTTTAGCTAGAGTTCTCTGTAAAACAAGAAATACCTTCTGCTCCTGCAATTGCGCCTTCACGACCTTGTAGTCAGCAGACGGTGGTTTTTGGTTGTTGACCATGTCTTCCGTGTCCGCGAGCCATTTCTCTAGGCCGGCCAGAGCTTCGGCGAATTTACCCGACTGCAGCAATCCGACGTCGAGACGGCGCTCACGTTCGTTCATCTGCAAGAGATAGCAAGATAAAAATTGGCAAAAGTGAAACTAATTAGAGAATATTTTTGTAGCCCATTTAATTGAGCTGCAGAACCAAATTCTCCAAATGTTTGTTTTGTAAGTATGCAAGTATACAGTTGCAATTATCTGGTTTCTGAATATTGGCGTCCATTTTCAAAACATGGACAAATGCACAAATTAAGAAAGCTTGTGCACTGGATCTGTTAAGCTTTCGAATATTAGGATTGAATGTCATGACTTAAATATAAAAAAATGAATTCTGAGTTTAGTTTGAAAGTCGACCGTATTCACATACAAATATGTATGCATACAATTTTTAAAAAATCCTGCTTTTTGGTTGCGGGTATTTTTGAAAAAGGATTGCAAAGATTTCGACGCGATGCATATTTTAACCCTGCTATTCTTTTTTTAACCCATTTAAACGGTAGTCAATAAGCATTTATGTATTCTACCAGTTATCTGACTTCCATCGCACAAGCTCTGCTTAGTTTGGGGTCAGATGGTGCTGTGTGTGTGGTGTGTGTGTGTCCTACGATATTTATTATTATTATTTATTTTATTTATTATACATTTTACCTTTTCTTTAAGGGCGTTCCATTTGTCATTCATCTTCTCAAGATCCTTCTCCAGTTGCTGTGTATTGACCCCCTGGAGGGCCGATCGCACTAATCCCTGGCCGATCTTGTTGCAATGACCCACGTTCTGTCCCAAAGGTTCGAGGGTTCGGCGCTTCAGTTCTGAGAAGTCTTTCTGTTGCACGCGAATTTGGTCTACTTCAGATGAAACGGGTTTGAGACTTCGGACTTGTTCGCTGGCCTGTAATGACAGTAATAAGCTAGTTAATTAATTATTTTTTTTAATTTAATACTGTACCCTTGCAATTGAAAAAAATCGCTACTTTATGCGTTTTGCAACTTCAAAAATAAATTAAAGCTTATCGCGGAAACGATCATAACCGTCAAGGCGTCTGAATGACGTCAAACTGATCTGACGTCATCTGACTGGATCTGACTCTCTAGTGAGCCTACCGGAACACACTTAGGCGTTTAGAGACAGATTTTCAACTTAAAGGTTGTAACTAGCCAGCAGAGTACTAAAAAGTACCCTACCACTATACTATCACTTTCTAACGATGATTTCCTTCACCGACAGTTCAAGATCATTATTCCAAATTATATCATGCACTTTGGCGTGTTGTTGCGCTGCTATTCAAATCTTTTTGTTTAGATAAAGTTTGGGTGCAAAATATTCCATTCACAGAATGTTCTTTGCTAAATTTCCAGCTAAATTGCCTAGTGAGCAAACTTTTACAAAATATTAAAATTTATCAGACATACCTCTAATTTATGATTTCAGAATATTTCTTTCTTCAAAAGTTCAATTATTTTGAAGCTCTTCATTAAGATAAATGAGCAATTTAGAAGCGTGTCTTTTTATATTAAGAAGGTATGTATACTACTTTGAAGATAATCTACCTAGCTATCTTTTTAGGGTATTGTAAATTTCAAATAGTATTAACTAACTTTTTTTTTTTTTATGTAAAAGTAATGAGACGGTCGAGGTGCTCTCCTGATGTTAAGAGATAACGCCTGTCCATGACCATTGCAGCGATGCACAGAACTTTGAGTAACAAAACAACGTCCAGGGCATCGCTGCTTTGGCACTCATTACTTTGAGACTAGATGGTTAGTCTCAACAGCCCAGTAATTTCGCTAGCTGCAGTACCCTTCAAACCAGAACACAGTAATGTTTGCACACTACTGCTTGGCGGCAGAATATCTGGTACTGCGGTGGTACCTACCTAGACGACCTCCTGCTAAGGAGATCTACCACCAAGTAAAACCTTGTATATAGCCATAGAATTGTCATGTTACCTCTTGTACATCATCCATAACGGAGTCATAAGCTTTGTAGAACGCTTCCAGTTTGGAGAGTGTATCATCCAGGTCTTGTTCCTTAGCACGTGCACGCTCGTCTAATTTACCGAGTTGCTTGCGAAGACCTTCCACCTGTGGGAACAAAGAACATGTTTCAATAACAGTATCAAATAAATGTTTCACCTCGAAAAGACAGATTATAAATGTAGATCAGTATATACTTATATCCTTGTTTCGATGGTTTTATATGTTGCCTTATAAATCAAGTAGCATCTCGTGTAATCGAGTCAAGGCTTAAACGGTTTATACCTTATTATCTCCCATTCTATGTTAGTGGTCAAACTTAAACTTATCTTATAGAAAAAGAAGTCATCGTTTGTAAATCAAAATGCAATTAAACTATTTCTTTCTAACTGTTAAGTTGAAACTAGTTTCTACTAAAATGAAATATAAAAGTAATAAGACGATCAAAACGCTCTCCCGATGGTAAGAGATAACGTTTGCCCGTGACCATTGTAGTGGAATTATAAACTGTGAGTAACAAAACAAAGCGAAAATGACAGCGGCGAT
Organism: Biston betularia; assembly: GCA_905404145.2. Taxonomy (NCBI): domain Eukaryota; kingdom Metazoa; phylum Arthropoda; class Insecta; order Lepidoptera; family Geometridae; genus Biston; species Biston betularia. The sequence continues at coordinate 2,250,607 of FR989884.1, forward strand.
ACCCTGGATTTTGTTTTACTACTCAAAGTTCTCTGTATCGCTGCAATGGTTATGAACAGGCATTATCTCTTACCATCCGGAGAGGGTCTCGTTCGTCTCATTACTTTTACACACAAAAAAATCAGTCGCGGGATAGCCGTTCGAAAATTTCCCTCACCTGGTTCCTAGTATTAGCAGTGTCCGAATATCCGCTATCGACTAAAGTCTCGACCGCACGCTCCGCGTCGCCGACTAAGTCGTCTGCGTTTTCGAGTCGCTTGTAGAATCGGCCGATGTCGTCCAACTGTTGCTTTATAGTCTTAATGTCACGGCCCGGAGGCTTCATCGTTTCCAGTTCTTTTTCTAAGTCGGATAAGTCGTGAGATAGATTCTTGACTTTGTCCTGTAGAAGAAAGTTGTCCATTCCAACAAAATTTGTAACGATTTAGATATTTTTTACAGTATTCCGTAGTGATCATTGACATGTTTGTTTCAATTTATATTTAATCATCTAAGTAAAATAGTGTTTTCCATTTATTTTTTTTGTAATTTCTGTAATTCTTGATAGAGAAAGACAAAACACAAGACAACTAAAAAGTAGCTAAATAACTACTATATGTAAGGGGATTTGTGTATATTACCAATTTTATGTACCAAACTAAAGCGAAAAGAAAGAATACAAGAGGCAATTTAAATGTCAAAATCATAAATACGTGTCATAGCTACAAATGAAACACTTTTATTTGTAGCATTAAATATGATACTAACATTAAATGCGTCAGTTTCGTCGCCCCTTGTGACAATTGACAAGCAACTAGTAGGATATGCTTACAAGACGCGAGTCGCTTGTGTATAGCATCGTGGGAGAAAAGCGTAACCGCTAACCTGGAATTGCGTCATAGCTGCGGCAGCGCCGGCCAATCGTCCTTTGGCGTCGGTCGCACGCGCTTCTAATTCATCCAAGCGATCCGTAAGCCCCTGCGTTTGTTCCTCGAGCACTTGTCTCGCGCGGCCCGCAGCATCAGGACCGCTGCATTCTAACGCCAGGGTCACGATGTCATCGGCAGCTGCGTTCAGACTCTGTGGAGATGTGTCGAGTTAGATAAGTGTATTGTGAAAGTGAACAGTGTGTGTGATTGTAATGTTCCAGACTTGGTGTGCTTCAACCACACCATCAATTAGCATCAGGTGAGATGTGGTCAAGCACCTAGCCTGTCAAACATACAAAGAACCTCAGACACGTAACTTGTATAGATAGTTCTTAAGAATTTTTCTTCTAGTTTTCTAGCTTACCTGTAGTGGAGCTCTCAACGCGTGTATCTGGTCGGCGAGCCTCGCGACTGCCTCCGCAGCCACGGCAGGTGGCGCCACCAGCGCTTCCAGGAGCCGTTCCTCGCACCTCTGTAGAGGAGTTTCTACCGCACGAGCTCGTTCAGCAAATTCACCGAGTTTGCGGGCTGTGGTTTCTAAGAACTCCACTTGTTGAAGTACTTCTGTAGGCGAAATATTAACAAGGTTTTTTTTAAATGTTAAAGTAAGATGAACGAGACACTCTCCTGATCGTAAGAGATGACGTCTGTCCATGATTATAGCAGCGATACAGAGAACTTTGAGTTGTAAAATAAAGTCCAACGCTGTTTTGGCGCTCATTACTTTTAGATTTTCGATGGTTTATCTCAACAGTCTTGTAACTGCAAGCTGCAGTACCCTTTACCGAGACACGGTAATGTTTATTCAATACCGCTTGGCAGCAGAACATCTGATAGTGCGGTGTTAATCAGCCAGTAAACCTCCTGCTAAGTACCTTACCCAGTATTAAGTATACAGTGTAAACTCGTTATAACGAAATTCAAGGGACCGAGCATTTTTTATCGTTATAGAGAGTTATCGTTATATGGAGTGAAGAAAGAAAAACAACCAAATTAACTAATTAATAATCTTCAATGTATGTTTTAACTTTTTCGTCAACACATAACGCTTTTCTTTTACTGGCCATGTTAACAGTTTCAAAGTTGGTTCACGACTGATAATACGATAGGTAGGTGTTTAGTTCGAGATCATCCTTTCAAGCAAACCAAGCACGTGTTCAAGGCAATTAACAATAACAAAAGCAAGACGGCTGTTTACGATCTGAGAAGTTTCGGGGCCTCAAAGGTTTAGTCGGCATCTTTTGTAACCTGATAAGATAACATGCACAATAACACCGTGACGATTTTCTGTGTCTAATATAAATATGAACACATTTCTTCGTAATAGAGAATGGCTGCTGCGCTATAAAGAGTGTATCAATGTGTGGGTTTTAAGGTAAACCAACCAAATTGTAATCTTTTCTATGTTATAGAGAGTTTATCGTTTTAAAGAATAATGTTATAAAGAGTTTACACTGTATATTGAAAATGTTAACAACCCCTGACATCCTGTAGAGCGTGGGTTCGAGTCCAGGACACAATTTATCAGTTAACTAACCGTTGTTGATCCTGTCCCATCGTTCCTTCATGCTGTTGAGCGGATCTCTAACGACATCTTGGTCGACATCGCATGCGGAGATGAACGTTTCTCCGAGGGTCTTGTTGTTCTCGTATTCTCCAGACCTGATAATGATGAAAAATATAATAAAGAACTTTGAGTGACAAAATCTAGGGCATCGCTGTTTTGGCGCATATATGGCTAGTCTTAACAGCCCTGTAATTTCACTAGCTGCAGTACCCTTCAAACCGGAACACAGTAAAGTTTACACACTACTGCTTGGCGGCAGAATATCTGCTACTGCACTAAGGTGGTACTAAGCAGTTGTCATGAAACTTGTGCTATTTTATTATTAGATTACATTTGTAAAGGATACCTTTTCACCCTAAACACTGTTTCATAAAGCGCATCTGTACCAAATTTCAAGTGGATACGTCCAGTAGTACTAACTACTGGTTTTAATAACCCCACAGGAACCTAAAATTTTTCTGATATAAAAAGTATCCTATATGTTAATCCAGGTACCTAATAAACTGTATGTTTATAGTTAATCGATAGTTCATGCTCATAGTTGGGATTCAATATTGCTAATCATAAAGGCTTCATCGCTACAAATTACTCGATTTCTTGCTTCCTTATTTCTCCCCTTTTTAGTTTTGACGGTGAAATCCAATATGTTTAAGGTACCTCTTCCATATATCGTTTCTGATCTGGTGCAGGCCCCGAAGTTGGCGCTCGGCTTCCTTCTTCGTGAAGGCAACGGCGGGCAACGCGGCCAGCGCCGCCTCCGTCTCGCCGAGCCACGGCACAAAGGACTCTTGCGCCTTGTGGAACTTGCGGCAGTGCTCCTGTCAAATGAAGACGCCTTATGTCATAATTCAATTCATAAAACATGCCTTGTCAACTTCTGGCTCACGCAAATGTTACAAATAAAACGATAGTGCTCATTAATTTAACTTTATACAACGTTTTCGAGAAAAGGTCGTAAATAGTCCACCAGCAAAATTTAAAAAATTGATTGTAGAACAAAGAAATCACGGCAAAATTACTTTATGTGGTTTTAAGAACGAAGAAATCTCGGAAAATTTACTATATGTGGTCTTCATTTTTCTACAAACTCACCATAGCTGTCTGCAGTCTGGTCTGTCTGTCGACGGTCTCCCGCTTCAGTTTGTCCCATTGGGTCTGGATGCGGTCGAGATCCTTGCGGAGATTGCCGTGAGCTGGCTTCTTCTCCATTTCACGACCTGGATAAAAAAAAATTGAGAAAGTTGTTCGCAAAAAGGGTAGTTTAAAAACAACAACGTTAACTTTAATGCAATCTAATTAATATTAAATGATACACAATCACGTGCGAAGTTATCGGCACTACCTTAGAAAAGATAAGAGGTGCGTGCTCTGGGATTTCTACGCAGACCTCTAGGTTGGAAGCCACCTTGGCCACCGAAACTTCTATGCTGTATTGTTATTTTTGTCTAATTGCATGATAGGCTCTATAGTAGCTTGTATCTACAACTAGGAACTTTGCATTGCATTTCATCATTACTGACATTTCAATCTCATCCACTGGAGCTACTATCAGGTTTTTTTCTAGGTAAGCGTGCTTCATCTTGGACTGCATCCTGCTTAACATCAGGCAGGGTGTAGTCAAACGCGAACCTATTATGTATAAAAAAAAAAAAAAAAAAAACTATGCCAGCGGCCCAGAGTCCCCGGTATTTCAAGGAGCTGGGATGGCTTGAGTGAATGCTGGTAGGGGGAATTGCACAATACACCCCAAGCGGGATGTCAGTGCAGGGCTCATCGTCCCCATTCCGAATAAGAAATAAGAAGAAAGATATTTCAATATAGCAAGCTTCAAGTGACTTGTAGCCTCTTTGAAAGAACGTTGTTCTTTCGCACGTTCAGTGCCTTACTTTATGTCTTGTCTTATTACCTTTGTCAAGCAGCATGATAAGCTCGTGCTCTTTCTGGGTGAGTTCCCTATACAGTGGCTCGTGACGATCCAATTGCTGCTGAAGTTTGACCACGTCTGCTGAGACTTGCAGCCTTCCTGGCAGCGAGCCAAGCTCAGACTGAAGCCAGCCGAGTGTTCTGGCGACGTTCTCTTCGAGATTGCGGCCGTCCCTACGGGAAAGACAAGTTTATATATGAGAGAAAGTGTGAAGAAGAATGAGAAAAGATTGATTAGGCTGCTCCGTATTATGCGGTGACATGATCAGCGTCATATAACGATGTATGGGACTTTTTTTATGTAAAAAGTAATGAGACGAACGAGACGCTTTACTGATCCTGGGACTGAAGTTGCAGAAGTCAAGAATTTATTTTTGACAAAGTTTTCTGCGTTATGACAGGAGGCGTAAAATCACATCATTGTATCATTTTCCAAAGCATGTGTTTAAATTACAGTGTCATTTTCCACGCTTAATGCACCTATTTTATTACGCAATGTTTTGAAACAGGAGATCGCAGTTATAAATGTTACTTACTTGAGAGCAGCTTCAATCTCCGCCTTTCTATGGTCGAGTTTCCTTTGCAAATTGTCGTACTGCCTCGCCACAGCAGCCAGTCGGCTCTGGATGTCTTGTCTTGATGCTGGATCAGACAGGACTTTGGCTAAAGTCTCGCCGGCCCCTTCAAGGTCCGCTAGCAATGGACGCTGGCCTTCCAGTTGCCGTTCAAGGTTCTGATAAAATAACATCACAGTCAGCTTTTGATTATATGACACCAATTTAAAAATCGTAGATTTCGTGTAATACAACAGACTTGAGTGGTTTCTTTATACAGGGTCGTAATTTTAGGGTATACTTAGCCGAAAGGGGGCTATTGCACTGAAAATTATGAACAACTTTTAAATGATTAGTTTTACCTCAATCTTCCTCAGTTGTTCTTCAGGTTCATTTTCCATGGCGACGTCGTCTAGTTTGTCGCTAATGGTTTGCAATGCGTCGCGAAGCCGAGTTAGTCCAGCGTCAAACTCTCGCGACGTATCGGCCGCGGCACCTAAGCTGTCTGCACGGGATTCTAGTCTGTATGGACAGGATATAAGGTTTAGAATTACACGAATTGAAGTAACTTGAAGTACCACAGAAATCACGCATTTTATATTAAAGGGCACAGCACTTCGTTCTTTCGTGTAGCTGTTTGCCGTTTAAATACAAATTGTAAACAGAGGCATCTTTACTTTAAGAAAATACGCAGTGATAAGGACTGCCTATAGAAGTTTAAACTTAAAAGCATTATCGGTGATTTATAATTTTGCCCCTAAAAAAAAATCGCTCAACGCGGCTAAAGAAGTTTTCACTTCAAAAATAACAATATTACTCACTTGTTGAGAAGGTCATTCCACCTATTGACGAGGTCATCGACCTTTTGTTTCAGTTTGATCGCGTCAGGCGACTTGGCGTCAAGTCGATCTAACACAGCCGCAGCCACCTCCTCGAGGTGGGCCAACTGCGGTTGCTGACCACGGAACTCTTCGCGAAGGACTTGCACCTGTAAAAACACATCAGTATATATTAAACTGTCTCGATTTGAGCTCAATTCAACTCGTTAAGTCGTAGAGGTCGGTATACATGCTGGGGCCCACGGTCTACAATCGCGTACCGGCTTCTATTCGGGGATGCGTCTTCCACCGCTTTTCACTTCAGAAACAAGCTGATATCTTGGATGTTAAGAGTAATTGTAATTTGTAACTTTCGCAACTTGAACATAGGTCGTGACCATTGCAATAAGGCCGAAACGTCGAGGTAAATAAACAGAACTAATTTCATACTATTTTGTAAGCGATCAAAACCTGATGGCACTGGCGTGTGATTCCAACCGCGCTAATTCCACGCTAACCACTGCGTTAGAAGTTAGTTTGTGATATTGTAGTATCGTTTACCTGTTGCACTTGAGTTTGGACCATTCTGGAATCTGGCGAGATGGGGCCGAGAGCAGCCATCATGCGTTCCTTCGCACTCAACCACTGAGACATGTTGCTGTGGGACTCGTGGAAGTCCTTCATTTCTTCCATTAGCCGGATCCTGGGGGAAGAAAAAGTATTTAAAATATGTTTTTTTGTTTTACTTATGCGCATACTAGTGAGAAGTAAGAGGAGTCCGCATACACGTTGTACTCTGCTTTGACTCCTTAAAGAAGGCCAACGGATGTGCCCGAAACTATAGCCGGAGTATAATTAAACATGAGTCCAAGCCACGTCACTTTTCATAGTAATATAGCATTGATATGCACAACTCTGTATGTGAGGAAAATAGATAATTGTAGGAACCTGTATAGAAGGTGTTTTAAAAAAAACTTACTTGTCCTTGAAAGCGTCATGTAGTGCCTTCCATCGGTGAGCCACGTCTTCCATCTCGTCATGGAGTCTGTCCGAACCTTGCACGCCTTGCTTGCGTTTTAGCAACTCGCGGACCTGTCGACAAGGACATAAAAATTTAAAAATATTAATTTATAAAACACAGTCATTTCTGAACACGATATAAATACCGCGCTTTTTTGCGAGCTGTTTTATCGACTGTGCTATTGTGCTGAGCCGTTTTATCGACTAGTCCGATTGTAGAAGACGAAGCTAAAAACTTTTTTGCAAGCTGTATTATCGACTGTGCTGTTGTACTGTGCTGTTTCATCGACCAGACAAACTGTAGAAGACAAAACTAGTTTTGTTTGGAAATCGTCTAAATTGAAACCACTCAGGCCCTCCGCCTGAGTAGTTTCAATCTATGTGACCAAAATATTTTATTTGTAGTATTTTGTGCGCGATTAAATATTTTTGTTAAATACATATATTCATGGGATTTTAACACAAAAAGATCACAAACAAATTAATTGAAGTTTGAAACAGATGACGACTGTCGAATGTTTCTTGGTCATGCAAAATACGACGTACCTGAGTTTTAGTAGAGTCCAAAATGCTCTGCTTCTCGTATATTTCCTCGAGCACAGTGCGGGCCAGTTTAATTGTTTTATCAGCTTCCTCCTTCGTCGCGGGGATGGAATCCTTGGGCAGCTGGCGTTGGATCTGTTATGATAATCATGTTATAGTTTCTTTTTTATAGTAAGAGGTAATTGGTCGTCTGTCGACTGTTTTCTACTGGTAAGAGACAACGGTTCACCATCATTTCCGAGGATCTTGAAACTAAAACGGACAAGTGTAAAAAGCCACTTCTTCTAACCTACCTTCTTTATTTATTTATTTAAAAAGACCACCAACACAGTATACACAAATACATTAAAAATTAAATTACCATATTACAAAATGTCAAGATAAGTATCACAGCAATTATTTTTATTTTATTTTATTTTTCGTCTAGGTAGGTACCACCACAGTACCAGTTATTCTGCCGCCAAGCAGTGGTGTGTAAACATTAATGTGTTCCGGTTTGAAGGGCACTGCAGCTAGCAAAATTACTGGGCTGTTGAGACTAACCATCGAAAGTCTCAAAGAAATGAGCACCAAAGCAGCAATGCCCTGGACTTTGTTTTGCAACTCAAAGTTCTGTGTATCGCTGCAATGGTCGTGGAAAGGTGTTATCTCTTACCATCAGGAGAGCGCCTCGTTCGTTTCATTACCTTTACATTTAAAAAAAAACATGGCCAAAAATAAACTAGATATATAAATCAACAATACAATAATTTAAATGTAAGTCAGCTTCTTACCAGATGGGGAGGAATGCCATCAGCTAAGTCAGCTACAAGATGGGAACGGCTACTTCGGAAGGTTTATACATGTGACGTGATAATTTGTTGACCACATCCTTCCTCCTGAACATGTAACGTTCACTTGGCTACACTATTACACACACACACACACTTACCTTATCGAGGAAAGTGTTGAGCGAACGCAAGCTATCCAAATGGCGCTTGACTTCCTCTTTGGTTGCGTCGATTTCAGACTGTCTGTCTGACAGCTTGCTGCCGATCAGACTGTACCGATTGTTCACGTCTGACAGTTGCTGCTGGACTGGAGATAGTTCTGGAATGACGTTATTTATTTATTTAATACGTTAAATGAGAAAAAATAATACGTTAATAAAAAAATTTCGCAAACCTATCAAGCACAAATTATAAAATTATGTTAATATTTAACAAATTGGTTTAAAAAGTTTTTTCCTTAGCTTTCCTATATTCGCAGACGGGTTATAGATTTTTTAAACTCTTCAGCTTAACTCAATGAAGAATCTAAATTCGATCTGCTCATCTTATTTTATGTGTTTGCAAGGTTGGGCAAAATTGAATATATACGCGTTAAAAAATTACCTTCAAGATGGAATCCGTCTTGGCTGGAGCGACGGGATGAGAACCCGCTAGATGTCGAGTGTGTGGACCCGGGACTCACCAAGCCATGAGCTTTCGTGGGCGATGGCGAGCGTCCGTCTAGTGTGCGACCTAGCGAATTAAGATCTTTGTTAAAAAAATACGAATTTTATTAAACATCGACTTTTTTGTATGACTTTGACTGACGTTGACTTTCAAACACTTGACACTGGCAATATGCACAAAGTACTACGTAAAAAGAAAGAAAAAAAATGTGTTCCAATCGCATAAGTTACTTTTACTGGACAAGATGTGAGGAGATTCATGTCTATGGAACATGAAATACTACAAACAAACAAGAGTTTTGGCGGGAACGCGGAAATAGTCGTGTCGCCCCATTGTACTTTTTCTCCAAAACTAGTGTTTTTTCGAGTGTTTATGCATAAAAATAGAGTGTGGAAAAGTAATACAATGCGGTGAAAGATGACTTTTCGCGTTTCTTCCAAAACTATAGGAGCTTATAGTAAAGTCGCCACTACTTTACTAAGGCATGACTGGATTTGACTAGCCTTGACCAAGACTGGACTTAGACTGTAACTATAGATGTAAGACATGAATTGGAAAAACTGGAGACGAGGCAGTATGGCTTTATAGCTTTAGACTGCACGATGGGGCAAATTAAATTAAAAAAAACAAACAACAACAGTAAAATACTTACTAGGTGTTTGCCTGTGCGACTTGCTCGGGCTGTACATCTGTCGCTTCCTGTGCGGACTGTCAGCGCGGTCGCCGCGAGTCAGCGCTTCGTACACCGCTCCCGCCTCGTTCAACTAAAACACAAATAAGTAAGTAGACAATTATTTAAATAAAATAATCGAATTTTGAATAGAGAACAGAGAGAGAGAGAGAGAGAGAGAGAGAGAGAGAGAGAGAGAGATAAACGAATCCCTAAATAAAATTTAATTTGTTCATTGAGGAAAAACGTGTACACATTTACCTCACAATAAATAATGTTAAATACATTAAATGTCAAAATATAAGCTATACGATAGCACGTCATTATTAACCAAAATATCAGAATTTATGCAAATACAAACAAAAAATATATAATTATAGTTATTAAAAACAACGTTAATATGTCACAAAAAAAATAAAAAATGTCACTCACGAAAATACACCAAATTAACTTTTAATTTTTTTTACTTTGAGAGATCGTTCTTAGCGATAAGGCCGCTACTGGGGCACTAGCTCATAAGATTCTTTTTTTTCTGTACTCTTCTTTTTTCTTCTGTTTTAAGTGCGCACAATAAATTCTATCTATTTATCTTTATGAATCCAATCACCAATCCGTATTTTAAAGTTATTAGCGTCCACGTACCTTCTCGATGGTGATGGAGAAGTCTCGGTACTCCTTGGCGAGCGGTCGCAACTCCTCCTGCTGATGTTTCAGCACGTCCAGGTCTACAGCCACTGGCTGAAGACGGTTGACGCGGTTCTCCATCGACTGGAGCCAGTCCAGAACCTGGAAATCGAGAAATTAGTAAATAGATCCGTTTATGGTTTTTTTTTTTTTTTTTATAGTAGATAGGCTTGCGTTTGACCGCCATCCCGCCTGATGTTAAGCGAAGATGCGGTCTACGGTGGATCACGCTTGCCTAGAAGAAACCGATTCACTCGCGACTTTGTGAAATTTGTGAGCAGTAAGCGTTCTACATCGCATCCATACTTAATTAATATAAAAAAACGTGTGTAGTAAATTTAAACAGAGATTGTGTTTAATTTTTCGTTGTGTTTTCTCTCTAATTTTGTACACATGCTCATTTATTAATGTTACTATACTAATATTATAAATGTGAAAGTTTGTATGTTTAGATGTTAGTTACTCAATCACACAGAAACGGCTGTACGGATTTGAAATTTACGATAGATTTATTTCATTTAAAAGCTTTTTTATTCATTGACAGATTGTCAGATTCACATATGTCAGATTGGTAGATGTCAGATAGACAGATGTCAGATTGACATAACACGTTCATGACTATGTAGACACTTATATTATATATAATTTCAAGGTGTAAATAATCAAAGTAAATAAAACCAGTACATTTAAATAATAACTAATCTAAAAGGCCGCTATCAATGGAAATAGTTCCCAAAACGCTGGCCCCATTGCTGTGTTGTACTCAAACGTCATGACTATTGCTCATCTCTTACTTACATGTTTAATTTCTCTCCGAACGTAATTATAAAGTTAACGCGGACAAAGTCGCGGGCGTCAGCTAGTGTTAATATAAAATTAGTTGACAAGCAAGCCAATGAGATTTTTACAACTTACTTGGATCTTCAGCGACTCGTATTGGTTGAGCTGATCTGCCCTCTGTTTCGAAAGTTTTAGTTTTTCTTCCAGAGTGGCGTTGAAATCGCGCCAGTTGTTCTCAAGCGCCTTCATCTTGTCTCTTATCACGTGTGTGTCGGTTACGTCCTTCTTGGATAACAGTTGTTTGCCGTTGCGTAGGCAGTCTTCGAGGAGGGGCATTTGTTTATCCCTGGAAAAGAATCATAATCTCATTAATATTATAAATGTGAAAGTTTGGATGGATGGATGAATGTTTGTTACTCTTTCACGCAAAAACTACTAAACGGATTTAGATGAAATTTGATATGGAGAGGTAGCTGAAACCTTGGATTAGAACATAGTGTTAGGTTTCAGCTATAGTTTTATTATTAAAATACAGATTGAGTTGTATACTTCTCTACAAATAGAAATGTGAATATAGTAAATTAGTTATGTTGTAAGAATACATGTTTCTACGATTATTTAAGTTTAGTAAATTGTTTAGTTTTACGAAAGTTGTGAGACTCCGGCCAATGACGAGCATCGCCCAATCACGGCCACTGACGTAGGGACGGCGATCGGGCGAGGTTCGGACGGACGGATAGATAGGTTGGAAGCGGGGAGCGAGGATAAGAAGGATTGTGATAAAAGGATGAGAAATAAGCAAGAGGGGAGCATTAATAAATCAAGAGTGAATTGTGAAACTGTGGAGTCTAATTCTATGCTGACCTAATCCCTTTAATAGGCTACTTTTTTTATCCCGAAACATGTAGCGCGGGGAAAAACATTGTGTCTCGAAAAAAATCTAAAGCATTTTGAATGAATTACGGGAAACGGTGATACTTTTTCGATTTTTACATAGATGAGAATAATGACCTCCTTTTAACTTAATACTACCGTTTTACGTAACCCTGTAGTGACAAACAAGTATGCAGGTCATCTGATGGTAAGTGGCGTCAACATTTGCAACTACAAATACGCAAATTAAGAAGCATTGCCTTCTCCACTCTGTATTTTTATTTTTTTATATTGAATAGGTTCGCGCTTGACCACATCCTGCCCGATGTGAAGCGATGCGGTCTAAGATGGGGCACGCTTACCTAGAAAGAACCTGTTTACTCTTGGTTTGAAGACACTCATATTGTAGTTTTCGGGAAACATAGACTCCGGCAAAGAGTTCCACATCCTCGCTGTGCGAATAAAGAACGTGGACTCAAAGCGCTTAGTGCGCACATGGGGAACATCCACCATGTATGATACGTATTATGTTTACACACGGAAAAAAAAGAGTCAAAGAGGTTTCTTTCGATCAAAACATTTGGTTTGCTTGAACATATTTCTTTCAGTCAAAGAAATTGTTTTAAAATACAATGATAGGATATTGAACTAAATTGGTAACTTTCTTGATTGTATATAGCAATATTACTTTAACCTGAACCAAAACATCGTTGCTTCAACACAATAAATCTTACTTGCCCGAAACTAACCCGAATTTTTGTTTTAATACTTTAAGTTAGTTGTTACAAAATTGTATGGTATCGGATCAACTAATTTGATGATCTTATATGAAATAGAAGAAAAAGCTAAAGGAAAGTAATAAAATGTTACCTTAATGTTACATTTGATTAAACTAAAAATATACGAATATACGAACCGGATATTAGTTCAAGTCAAAACTATATTAATTTGTTACGATACTCTAAATTTTTCACTCAAAATTACGATTTTTTCTGCTCGAACATAGTAAGTTTTATCTGGAAACACTCAACTTAGTTTAAAACATTTATTTACTTGAAATAAGATTTTATTTTCTATCTGGAAAAATATAGTAGTTTAATGTAAAACGCGCAGAGCTTTCTTAGAACATCAAGTAATTTGAACCAAGACAGTTATTGTTTTATTTAAACAAAAAAATAGTTTGTTTGCTATCGAAACCTGTACATTACTTTAATCTAAATACGCCAAAGTTAAGAACAAGATTATGTTAATTTTGGTTGTAAGAAACCATCGTCTTGGTACTGTTTTGGAAAACCGTTCGCTGGAACAAAGACTATCATTATCTTAATTCAAGATTATAGTATATTCAACAAATCTACAGTATTATTTTATTCGAACGCAGTTTAAATTCGTCTAAACGAAAATCCTTCTGGAATTTAAAGAAATATATAGTCTTAGACCAAACCATTTTACTGCATGGTGCATATATACACGGATATTTGCTTGGATCAAAGTATTCTTTTTATTCGTGCACCTTTTCAACTCTTACATCTTTTCTTTGAAATTAAACGTAAAAAATTTCGTAAAATACATGATTAAATATGATTTTTCCGCATTGCTGCCCAAGAACTTCCAATCCGATCGATTTTTTTTTAAATTTAATTCTTGGCCATGGGCTCAATATCTTTTTTTTTTAATTCTTGGCCATGGGCTCAATGATCTCACCTGTAGTGTTGCAAGTCAGCAAGGCGGCTGCTCAGCTCATCGGCGGCCATTCTGCTGAGGTCGCGCCCGTCGGCTTGCTCCGCCAGCTGGGCATGCGCGGCGTCCAACTGCGCCGCTTGCGACGCGAAGTGCGCCAACTCGGTCGACACCTCATCGAGGAACTGGCCGCGTTTCACAGAACGCTCCACCAATTTCTCGTATCTGTGAAGGTAGTGTTGGAGTTATGTATTTGTGCGAGATAAACACACGACGGGTTCTACGAGTCAACCCCTTTCATTTTAACCCAGGAGTTGTGCGATGCGATGTTTTCCTTCACCGGCAGCTCAAACTCATTATAAGTCCTGCATCTGTAGATATGCTGCAATAAAGTATCGAATCGTTTTGTAGAATATGTAATTAATAAAAAACTTACTTTGAGTAGATTTCCTCGGCTCTCTGTTCAAGTTTTTTAGCAATTCTGGCGTTGGATGGTGTCAAGGCGGCGTCTCTAGCGCTGGAGAGGAGCTTGGCGAGTGTCGGCCTACGAGAGTCCAGCTCGCCTTGCTGAATGCGATGCTCGCGGACTTGCTCGTCTAAACGCTCGCGGATAAGTGACGCTGGTTTGTTTTGGTTCCTGTGGGCAAGTTAGTAAGGTCAGATTTTCGTACTAAGTACTTACCAGTCTAGACGCATTCGTGTATTTTAATTTTACATAAAATAAATAAATAAATATTGTAGGATTATACAGCCAGCGCCGTCTGGCCCCAAACTTAGCAGAGCTTGTGTGATGGAAGTCAGATAACTGATAGAATACATAAATACATTTTTTTTCTCGTAAATTCATACTTATAATACATACAGAACACCCAGACACAGAAACAACATTTGTTTATTCACAAAATGTTTGCCCTGAGTGGGAATCGAACCCAAGCCATGGAAAACAAACAGCTGCTATTTGGTGTTACTCGCTGTTTCCACGTGAACACAACATTTTTTCGAGATAAAAAGTAGCCCATGTGTTAATCAGTATCAGTATCACTATCAGCTACCGCCATACCAAATTTCATCAAAATTGGTCCAGCCGTTTAAGCGTGAAGAAGTAACAAACACACAAACAAACTTTCGCCTTTATAACATTAGTGTGATACTCCGACCATAATTCCGGTCACATCCGGTGGCGACTATAGACGGAGTATCCCTCATATAAAAAGTAAAACAGAAATGCGATAATAAATTCTTCCTCGACATGTTAATTGCATAATTATTAAATTTGCTGTCTCCTTCTCCTAACCTAACGCTCATGCACAATTCTACTCACTTGATCGCCGAATCAGCTTGAGCCAGCCAAGTGGCTTGTGCTTCTGCAGCATCTTGCAGACCTTGGCACTGCAGTAACGCTGCTTCCAGCTCGCTGCACTTGCTGCCGACAGCTTCTGTGAGCTGCTTGTAGCTGTTAGTAAGGTCGATGACCGGGACTTCTAGTTGCCGGATCTCGGACGGGGTCAGGTTGCCTTCGAGGGATTTCACTAGCTGTTCGCAAGCCTGGAATAAAATAGAAGACATTAAAGCTCAATCTACACTGAATCGTAGAAGCTTTCTCAAATATAACATGAGCATGCTGTTCATATTTATTGACTGATTAATGCGTTTTGTTTTTTTTGTGTTGATGACCACTATGATTGTTGTGATGTATAGAGTGTTGGTGATCTAAATAAAATAATGAATCATCATCATCATCATCATCATTTCAGCCGTAGGACGTCCACTGCTGGACATAGGCCTCCCCCATTGACTTCCATAAAGACCGGTTGGAAGCGGCTCGCATCCAGCGCGTTCCTGCAGTCTTTACTAGGTCGTCTGTCCACCTTGTGGGTGGACGTCCTACGCTGCGCTTGCCGGTCCGTGGTCTCCACTCCAGAACTTTGCAGCCCCATCGGCCATCAGTTCGGCGTGCTATGTGCCCTGCCCACTGCCACTTTAACTTGCTAATCCGTTGGGCTATGTCGGTAACTTTGGTCCGTCTACGGATCTCCTCATTTCTGATTCGATCTCGTAGGGAAACTCCGAGCATAGCCCTCTCCATAGCGCGTAAAATAATAAATAAATAACAGAAATTTGTTTGTTTCATGTCACAAATAAAGTGTTGCCTATTTAGATACACTGTTCTGCAATCGAGTTGAACGAAGTGTGTGTTCTAATAACTTCAACCACGTGGCACATTTCAATCATTGCACATGAACAAAACAAAGCGTGTTGTACTTACGTCCCTTGCGTTGTCCACTAAGCGACCTTGAGATATGATCTCGTTGTGGAGACTCTTGGCCTTGGACAGCTGAGACTCCACTGCTCGGGGTTCTCCCCCCACCGGCTCAGAAAGCACCGAGCGAACTTGTGGCTCGATCTACAATAGAACGAAAGAATACATCTAATTCTAAACTAAGCAAAGCTTGCACTATGGAAGTCAGATAACTGATAGAATACTTTTTTTTTTTGGTAAATACATACAGTACACTCAGACCAGAACTAACATTTGTTTATATCACAAAACGAACCCACGCCCTTCAGCTCTTGGAGCAGACATACTACCAATGAACCAACAGTGCTATCAACTTGGCAAGGCATGACACAATTAGTAAATTATTTATTAAATACCTATATCTACCTGTGCGAAGCCGGGGTGGGCCGCTAGTTATATATAATTGGATCCATTTGCCTTGGTGGTACATCTCCTTAGCAGAAGGTCGTCTAGGTAGATACCACATATTCTGTCGCTAAGCTAAGTAGTGTGTAAGCATTACTGTGTTCCAGTTTGAAGGGTACTGCAGCTAGCGAAATTATATGAAAAGTCTCAAAGTAATGAGCGTCAAAGCAGCGATGCCCTGGACTTTGTTTTGCTACTCAAAATTCTGTGTATCGCTACAATGATCATGGACAGGCGTTATCTCTTACCATCAGGAGAGCGTATCGTTCGTCTCATTATTTTTGACATTAAAAAAAGTAATTGAACGCATTAGTATCGGGCGGGCTTTATAGTAGGTACTTACGTCCTTCATCCAGCGTAGAGCCCGGTCGAGGGCGTCGTTGTATTGCCTGGTGATGTCAGCGGCGCCGCGCAGTCTGTCTTGCAAGCGTTGCGCACGCGAGCACAGGTCCGCGTGCCGCCTCCTCGCTAGGGCTGCGCCCTCGCGAACCGCGCTCTCGGGGTGCGCCGGCACGTGCGACAAGCGAGACGGAAGGGTAGTGCGGTACTCATTGAGGATAGAAAGGAATTCCTGGAAACAAATGTTTTATTACTAGTTTTAGCAGAAACACGGAAAGAGTCGTGTCGCCGCCCTATTGTATTTTTTTCAAACATGGCTGGATTTGACTGACACGGACTGGGCTTGACCAAGACTGGACTTTGACTAGTTTTTAGCTTATGAAACTTGAAAATATCAAAACCTTTGATACTGTCAAATGCACAAAAAGCGACGCCATAATCAGAGAGATAATTAATTATACGTGTAGACGAAACTGGGCTGCCAGAACTTCAATAGGATAATCCTATTCTGCGTTATTGAAGTTGTGTGAAGTCTACCAACCCGCACTTGGCCAGCGTGGTGTAATAAATGTTCCCGATGACAGTATTCTTTTTAGATATTTGATTCCATTCCAAAACACATAAATATTATAATTATGTTTATCAAAGATTAACACACAATTAGACTTCAATTGAATTATAGAGAAAACTAATATTTCCTCGATTTTTTTTTAATTTTAATACACAACGGAAAATTTACAATTTGAATTGTTTTCAGAATAATGGTCCTTCGACCATTATTAAAAATCAAAGTCAAGGGAAACAAGTCAAAGATAACAACAAGACAACATAGTCAACAATAAGGATTCCCTAGGAATCCAAGTCAAAGTCAATCCAAGGATTTCCTAGACTTTGTTTTGTTACCCAAAGTTCTGGGTACCTACCTACATGGGAGCGACTCTATATTACCATAAAAGAGTACCTTGCTTTCATCGACGAATTTCTGCGCCGACATGGTGATAAACCGCAGATCCGCTTGGTGAGCGATGACGTCGGACACGAACTCCCGAACGTCTTCGCTCTGATTGGGCAAACTGTTCAGCTTGGAGAGTGCTGCCTCCTTCTCTTCTAGAGTGCGGTACGCTGATTCCATCCAGGTATTGAAAGCGTTCAATTCGTTCCTATAAATAACAAATCATAAATATCGGAGACACAACACACAGCGCCATCTTACCCCAAACTAAGCAAAGCTATTAGTTCGAGAGCCCACGACCAAAACCATGCATCATAGCAATACGGTCAAAACTATATAAAATCGTAAATTATATGATTCTGAACCCGAACCCGTTGGGTAATACAGGTCAAAAGTGTAGCAACTGGGTGGGAGGCCATTTCTGCTATGTAAAAAAAAGGCAGTCGCTATAGTCATAGTCATTGATAGCAGTCTGTTATTTTATGACGAAAAAGTTCGATTTCAGAAATTTTGCGCGTAGCATATAGTCTGAGCATACGGGAACCTATATACTTCATTTTTATATATCTATTGATAACAGAAACAGTTTAAAAAATTGTGCAACAAATTATCCGGCCGGCCTTATCGCTTAAAGCGATATCTTCCAAGCAACCCAAATAACAATATAAGACAATAAAACATCCGGATACAGAACAAATATTTATCGTGACATAAATGTTTGTTCTGGTGGTAATCAAACCCACGTCTAAAAGCTCTTGAAGCAGATATTCTACCAAATGAGCTAACAGGCCAGTGAATAACAAAGTTAGGAGAATAAGAATCAAATGTTTTACTAATCAATATACTTTCACAACATAACTTGAACTGGACCGTGACTGGCTTTGTATCACTGTGTCTAAGAAATGTTTAATCCGTTATCATAAGATATCGATCAACTTGCAAATATTAAAATGTACTTCACAATAGTAAAACGTTTACTGTGTGAAGCCAATATAGAAGAAAAAAAACTTACGTAAACTTGCCGAGCTCGTCCCTTGCGGCGGCGAGGCGACGCAGCATCTTGTCGCATTTGTCGCTACACTTGTCGCAACGTTGCTTGAGTTGTCGCACGCCGCGCTCCAGTGCCGCCACCTGTCGCACATTTACAGACTTCATGATGCGTGTGATTATTGATGGCTGTTTATAGAAGTCAATGATGCGTATGATTGATCTTAGTTCGTCACTATCCATTTATGCCTATTCTACTATGATAGACAAGCATAGTCCGGGTTTATGGCATGAAGATGAAATTATATCGCCGTATTCTAGTAGTAGTAGTGTAGTTTGTGGTTTAAGAGTAAGAGGTGTTTTATTTTAAAAAAATGCAAAATTACATGTGGATGTTGCAAAAAGTTATAATGTAGTTAAATATAATTTGCTTGCTTAATGCTTACAAAACTCCATCGCAGCTTGTAGTAAAGTCACAACTACTTCACTAGGGCATGACTGGACCCGACCCTAACTTGACTAAGACTTGTTTAACTTGATCTCTCATAAAGTATTTGAAAACATCGAAATACTTATCACTGGCAAATGCACAAAGTACGACGCCAAAAATAAAGTACAAGACGGACAGACCGTCACCTTATCAATGTGAGGGAGGAACCGGTAGCAGTTCACTAGTTAGGTGGTAAATCTTCTTCTCGTCTAAGTACCACCGTGATATAAGAAATTCTGTTTGATAATTACAAATACATGAAATATTAAATAGAAATATTTAATTGTAAATAGTAACCTCATGAGGCGCAAGCACATCTCCCCCGGATACAAGCAGCTGTTTTGCTTGATCAGCGCAGGCGGACACCTGCCTCTGATGACTCTCCAGGTCATCCTTTATCAGTTTGAGTATGTTGATCTGGTTCCGCAGTTCATCCAGATCTTCTTTCACGGCCTCCTGGTTCGCTAACCTCTCTTCTACAACAGCAATCCATTCTAGGAGCTTGTTCAGGGTCTCGTCGCAAAGTCTGTACTTTTCTTCTACTGCTTGCTGTATATGGAGGAAAGATATATCAGCGAAAGTATTAATATCATGGTATTGTAAAACATCCTTGCTTGTCAAAACGGTATGTTGTTGTAAAGATTCTTCTTGTGTGAAATTTCATTCGTTTCTTTCCTACTTCTTCTTATTACATGCAGTTGAATTATTGAAGTAACCCAAAGCGTGTGGATAAATAAAATGATACATGCAATGAAAACTGCTTTTATATTCTAATTTAGAAATTAGGATAACATTCATATACATTTGAATATGTCAATTTTTACGACTTGACATACGACATACCATTTTAAAACAAGTGATGTTCTAAAAATCCAATGCAAAAACGTCTAGACCCATTAATTTCATCGTATTTACAGTCAAACACTTTAAGTGCTTTTTGCATCTACACGAGCAATATACAATGCTTCTAGACTACAAGTGCAATCAGTCACTTTTAGAAGACGACTAAAATGTTTAAATTTACAGTGCTAAGAAAAAACTTAAATAGTAAATTGATCCAACATTCACATATTCACAGGACGTGGACATATGTATGATAAACATTATAATACTATTCCACCAATATATCGCTTACTAAAGAAGTTGATCGGTGAAATAGTATACAAGATATACGTATATTCAATTCATGCAAGACACCTGTAAAGGAAGCACAGATAACAGATCAAAAACTACGCAGAGAGAAAGCAGACGATCCAACGAACGAGACAGAAGACACCAGATAGAGCAAACACATATACAATGATATGACAACACAACAAGTTCCCACTGTTGCGTACACACAAATAACAACTAATCATGCAAAGAAGCGTGGCATGCGAGCAAGTGACATACAAACGACGAAAATGTGAAATTTTCGACGCTTGCGCTTATATGGTATGAACATCTTCCTGAACTATATGTTAAATCTTCGATTAGAGTTAATTGTTAAGTATAAAAAGTTAAAAGTATACCTCCATTGAATATCTGAAAAAGTATCGTAGTAAAAAAGTAATTTAATGTGAAAGATTTTAAGAATGTACACAAAATTAACGGACGCATGTACATTTAATTAAGAATTAATAATGAGACATCATTTAATCAAAAAAAAACGTAGAAAACATAACATAGGTCTAAACTAAATCAACAGGCGATGAAATGAGGTCTCATGTAGACGAACAGTAGGTAAAAAAACGTAATGAGTAGATAATACCTTTCGTGTTTGTGTTTGTCGAAAATGTTTTACCATTTGATGATATTGTGAGTGTTTGCGTCGCTCGCGTCAACATCACAATAGCATAGCTTCGATCATGCATTCCAAATGTGAGCACGGGATCCAAGGAATGAGTATATTGGAACTACAAATCTAGAATCCGAGGCCAGGTGTCATAAAGCACTGGCTTTGAATGAGTAAGCAAACACTAAAGCTGGAGCTAAGGCCATTCGGTTGGCCGCATTCAAAACTGTTCTTAGCACAAGGTGATTATGATAGGTTAGATATTTGGCGAGACGGTGATGATTCATTGTATCGTCGTTAATATGATCCCTCACAGGCAAGCATTCACGATTTAGCTCAAAAGGGTTCGCAGGCAACGGCTGTAAATAAAAAACAACATACATCGAGCCTTAGTACATGAGTGTTAGCGCACTCGCAATCGATAGTTTCCCAAGAAAACTAACAATTAAACTAAGCGCTGTAACCTAAACTTAAGCATCTATAGACATCACAGTAGGCATGGAATAGAAAAAATCTACCACAATAATCGAAAGCTCAGTAACATGTCAGTCTACGTGATAACTAACTTTACTATTACTCGATAAATTTACGTGATAATAAGAAATGTGCCATAAACTAATACAATAGTTGTCTACACAATTACTTAAAGATCTACATGTTTTGTATTTGAGTCTCAAGTGAATGCCACCAAACAAAATGTGGTTTCACGCGGGAAATTCGCAAAGACCCAAATTTCGACACATAAAGTTTAGGGTGTCGTGCCATGCCAATGTTTCAGCCAAACGCTTAGAGATAAGAGGTCACCGTCAAAGAATGAAAACAGGAAATGTAAAGCAACACCTTTGCTTAACAGAAGCACAACATGTGAAGCGAATAAGAAGTGCACACTCACCCTCGTTTCTGCTGGCAGCAAGTAACCCTTCTTTAGAGCTTTGACCAAGTCTAGTTTAATTCCTTTCGTCGAATCAATGACGAGCCTGCCTTCCACTGGATCGACTAACTTCTGCTCTATAGCTTGAACCAATGGCCATATTTTTCCAGATTCTGGTTCCTTTACAACGGTACTCGATGCGTCAACTATTCTTTGGTTAATCGCCTCGCCCAGGTTTAGTCTCTTTCTATCAATGACACTTGTTGTTATGAAAGGATCGTTCAATGCTCCGGTGGTAGGATTGTAAATACCGAAGTTTACTGTTTCAATCAAGCTAAAGCTCTTTTTCGGCGTCATGAGAAGACCGCTTTCGATTGCTGCTGTTAGAGTGTTTAGTTTAGATGTCTCAGTATCTAAGATATTGCCTTTCTCAGCGTCCATAAGACCTTTACGGAACGCTTCGGGGAGTTTTACCAGCCTCTTTTTAAGATTATCTTTTATGAGCGCAGTGTCTGAATCAATGTAGCCCAAAGTGGCCGCGTCTTTAAGTGTTAGTACTTCGTTGGATTGTGGGTCGGTGAATCGAGCGGTGGCCAAGTTTAGATGGCCACCTTCGATAGCTTGCTCAAACGTTAGAGGATCTCGAACGTACACTATAAGACCGTTTTCAAATACAAAGCACAGAGTGCGAGATCTATTCTGAGTGTCGAAAGAACCCTTGGCATTTTTATCAATAATGCCTTCAGTTATGCCTAACCTTAATGGAATGTATTTGTTCTTGTGCGGATCTTTAATGACAGCCGTTTCGGGATCGATAAATTCGTATTTAATAGCTTCGTCTAATGTGAATTCCCTGAGTACAGGTTCTTTAGAAACACCCGAGTCAGATACGTACCGTTTAGTTACCGCTTGAGAGGTAATTGGTTGAATTACCGTTACAAGAAGACCTTTGTCAAACGCAATGTCTAAACTATAAGTTTTCTTTGCTTTGGTGTCCAGAACCCTACCTCTGGTGACGTCGACATCACCTTGTTGAATGGCTAATGGCATAGGTTTGAATTTGTTTGCAAAACTGTCTTTAACAACGGTGGTGTCAGGATTCAAGAGATTGGTTTCGACAGCTTTATTAATATCAACAAATTCGTTTGTGCTAGGATCGACAATTTTACCATTGTCTGCTCTGAAAAGACCATTTTTGATAATCTCTTCAAGACTTAAGTTTCTCTTAGTAGTCACAATAAGACCACGATGTTTGGCGTCTAAGAAATTGATTTGGTTACCATTAGGTAGAACGTACACATTGTTTTCATCATCAATGATACCTGATTGAATGGCTTCAACTAATTTGATGTATTTGCTGGAAGGTATATGTTTAATCAAAGATGTTTCTGGATTAATGAATTCTTCAGCAATAGCTTCTTTGAGTGTTACTTTTCTTTCAGACACTGGATGAATGAATACAAGTTCTGTTATATCATACATATCCATTGCTAATGTGTCATAGAGCGTGAACCCTGCGCTTTCAATATCTACGATCAAACCTAGGCTCATTGCTTCAGACAGGGGTATGAGGACGTCAGAGCATGGTTCGTGGAACTTGCCATTTCGCCTGTCAACAATTTCGCTACGACAACAGTCGGCTAACGACAAAGGTTTCTCAGATTTTTTATCAAAGTAACAAAGGTATTTAGGACTAATAATAGATCTTCGAAGTGCTTCGTGAAGCGTTATCTTACGGTTAGTTGCTGGATCAATGATTTTACCGGTACTGTCATCATAGAGACCTTGGTGAAGTGCCCTTTGCAAGCTAATAGGCGCTTTGCTATCTACAAGCAAACCTATTTCGAATGCTTTACGTAATGTTATTTCTTCGTTGTCATTATTAATATTTCGGATTTTACCAGACTGATCATCGATGACACCTATCTCTAGGGATTCTGGTAATGTAATCTTGTCCCATTTGCCTAATCTGTTGTCTCTAATGTGTACAGAATGTGGGTCCACTAAGTTCATTTTAATGGCTTCGGCAAGAGTGTACTTTTTGCCATTTTTCGGGTCCATAAATAGACCGGTGATTTCATTGTATACGCCTTTTTCTAGAGCTTCCATGAGAGATAAAGGTTTGCGTACTTCGACAAGTATACCTCTTTCGAAAGCTTCACGGAAGTCGATTTTTTCATCGCCTAGGATTATTGTTCCTGTCCTGCCATTGATAATTCCTTTATCAATGGCAAACTCGAACGGAATCACTTTCCCTGCAATATGAACTAACGTGGATTGAGGATCAATCATACGTTTTTTTATAGCCCTATCTGTCTGTATCTTTTCTCTGCTTTGAGGGTGCGAAAATTTACCCGTCTTAGGTTCATAGAATCCTTTGAAAACTGCCTCGGGTAAACTAAGTTTACGTTTTGCAGGAAGAATCAGACCTCGTTCTGAAGCATCTGTGAGCGAAATCTTATCGCCTTGAATAGGGTCCCTAACTTTACCTTCTCTAGAATCAATAATACCAACCTTGATGGCGTCTTCAAGAGAAATAATTTCTCCTGTAACCGAATTTCGTACTGTCAAAGCCGCAGGATTGATGTCACCATCTTTAATAGCATCCTCAAGTGTCATCGTAACATTGTTAATAGTCAAAAGTCCGGTTTCAGGATCATAGAAGCCTTGTACTAATCCTTCTTGTAAAGTCCATGGTTTTTTGTTACTAAGTAAATATCCTTTGTCACAAGCATCTTTAAGATTGGTAACTACTGGAGAAGTAATGACACCTCGTTCTAGATCTAGTAAACCAGATTTGACCGCTTGATCGAATGGCACCATACCCTCTAATTTGTCATCTTTAATTTTAACGTCTGAAGGATCTACTAATTTCTCGTGGATCGCTTTCTTTAAAGAAATCATTTCACCAGTTTTTGGATTAAGAATCTTACCCGTTTCGGGTAAATAATAACCTAGTTCAATTACATCAAATAGAGAAAATGTAACTGATTTAGTAGCTACTAGTCCCTTCTTTAAAGCGTCATCTAATGGAATGTCTTTACCAGTCTTTTTATCTTTAATTTTAGCCGTTTCAGGATTAATTAGTTTTGTTTGGAGAGCTTCTGAAAGCGGCACAAATTTATCTAAAGCTGTGTCTCTGATTTCTGAAATT
Organism: Biston betularia; assembly: GCA_905404145.2. NCBI lineage: Eukaryota > Metazoa > Arthropoda > Insecta > Lepidoptera > Geometridae > Biston > Biston betularia. Next base: position 2,275,334 of record FR989884.1, read on the forward strand.
GTTGGATGTACAATGTTCCTATCTACAGCATCCCTAATAGTGACTAGTTGGTCTGTTACTTTATCTTTTATCTTCCCTGATTTAGGTTCATATAAATCGTGCATAACTACTGCTTCAATAGAAACCGCTTTGCGAATGATGGTTATAAAACCACGTTGGATGGCAACTGATATTTCGATAATCTCTTGAGTTTCGGTAATAGTTATAACACCCTCATGAATTTCGATGATTCCTCGATCAATGGCATCAGAGAGAGAAATTATTTCGTTTGTATTAGGTACCCTGATTAATAGGGTTTCATGATCAATTAGACCATCTTCTATAGCTTTTCCGATTGGCACTAAAGCCCCTGTGTTGATATCAGTAATTTCACCTGTTTGAGGATTGTAAAGACCTTGCTCAAGAGCAGACTCTATGCTAACTTGTTCTGAGACAGACACGTCTTCTGGTTTTTCGACTATCCAACCAAGCTGCACGCAATTTAAGAAAGCCACGCGTTTACCAGTTTTAGGATTTACCATATGACCCGTAGTCTTGTCAATAATTGGTCGCGCTATAGCTTCATCAAACGAGATGTAATTATCAGATTGTGAACTCAAATCTTTGACCAAAATCGACTCGGGGTCGAAGATTTGAAGACCATAAACGAGCTCTTCAAATGAAATCTTTGCACCTGTTTCTGGATTTAGGAATATTTGTTTTTCTATGTCATAAACACCCAATTCGGAGAGTTCCTGAGGAGTTAGCCTATGTGAAATTGCAACAAAATATCTTGGTTTAGATTCTTGAACTATGACGCAATTCTTTGAGACTATGTTTACTGGCGTGAATCTGCTGATTTGTTCTTGTTCTATTGAGTCTTGGACAGTGAGAGGTGACTCAACCCCATTGATAATAATCCTACACACTTTTGGCTCAATTTTACCTTGAGCGATAGCGTCTATCAGTGGAATATTTTCATAAAGTGGTTTTACTATCTCAGACTTTTCTTTCGTAACATTTTGTTCGGTGATCTCATCAATTACTCTCAATGGTTGTCTCTCAGCATCTAATAATAAAGCAGATACTGTCTTACCATCATGTACTGTAGTTGTTGTAATAGTTGGAATTTCTTTCACTTTATCAGTACTTCTTGAGATGGTTTCAGAAACTACAGGAGAATATTCTATTGTTTCTGTTACTATTGCACAAGGCCGAGTACTACTAGATATAGAAATATGGTGCTCAGTCACTTGTTCTGAGAAAGATACATCTTTAGGATGTTTGCTTATGGGTTTCTTGTTTGTCTGTGTAATATCGAAGTTTTTAAGTTCAGCAATTTTATCAGGTGTTTTGTCCTTGATAGTATTTTCTAATACCTTAAATGTTTCGGGGTGAACCAATCCTTTATCACGTGCTTGTTCTAATGGAACTTTCTCACCTGTATTAGGGTCGACAATAACTGCCTTCTTGACCACTTCGATAACTTTAGACGCAGCTAAAATTGGAGCTCCAACAACAGCTAACACACCAATTTTGGCAGCATCAGCTAAGCTGATTTTCTTGCCTGATGGATCTTTAAAATCTCCAGTTTTCTTGTTAACGATTCCTTTTTTGACTGCCTCTTTTAATGTGATGTCTTCCATCGTGTAAGGATCTTTTAACACAACGCTTTCTGCAGGAACTATACCCTTTTGGACGGCATCCCATAAGTCATCAGATACACCTGAAGTGGAAGATATCACAACAGACGTGTTAGGATCATATATCACTCCTGGAGCGACTTCAACAGGTTTAGTGGCATCAACAGTTATGTTCTCATTTGAACTCTTTTCTTTAGTTGAAATGAACTCTTTTTCACCCTTATTGTCGGGACTTTTTGTCGGAGGAAAAGCTTTTGGTTTCTCGTCTACCAAAGACTCGGCTTTCTTTTGAGTTGTGTCTTTCGACATTTTATCTATTGCCGACTCCTCAACCACATCAACTTTTCCTGATTGAGATTGCGGTCTATCAGGTTTTTCATCATCAGGAGATTCCACTCGATATTCTTGGATTTCGGTCGTCTCATAAGGTCTTCTGATTTCGTCAGTCACGACTTGATAGGATTTTGATTCGTTTTGACTAATTTCAACAGTAGTTACTCTTGAAGATGTAGTCGTAACTATAGTGCTACTGTGCTCAGTTATGTACTCGGTGGGCTGAGACTTTGAAACAGAAGTTACAACAGTAGTGACTTCTTGTCTTTCTGGAGTAGATTGATCTTGTCCCACAGGGTCTACTTCAAATTCATGTTTAATGGCGAAGCTTGGATGGTCTTTGTTCAGATCTTTCACGTCTGATTGATTTTTAGATATATCAGTTATAGAAGATATTTGTAAAGGCGCTTGAGACAAAATTGTATCGTACTCCACAGTTTTGGATGTAGTCGTTTTTATTACGGTCAATATTTCTTCACCATCTGGTGTCATCTGACGGTACTCTTCAACTATAGGTTGTCCTGCTACATTTTTTTCTTCTGCAGCCACTTGATCAGGAGACAATTTTTCTGTTATTATAGATTCCTTCTCAGCCTTTTTAGGTGCATTTTGTTTTTCTGTATGATCATCAATTGTCAGTGTTTTTAAAGTTGTTTTATCAGAATTCTTAGATTTCTCTGTAGTTTTCTTGTCAATGCTTTGTTTGCTTTCAGTAAGTGAAGTGGGTTCATGCGTTAGGGATAATTTGTCAAGTTGAGATGGTTGCTTACTGCTTTCTACAACTTTAGGTTTATCTATAGTACTCTCATTTTCTTCACGAACTGGTAAGTCTTTTTTAATTTGATGTATGTCTGTCTTTTTCGTTGGCTTTTCCTTGGTTTCAATTTCTTTGATTGGTTTTCTAATATCTGGCTTACTGTATTCAACAATATCATGTTTCACATTCTTATCATCTCGGATAATCCTACTCGGAGTTTCTAATGCCTGTTCTTTATTAGGTTGCATAATTTTGGACACTGACTTAGCCCCTTTGACAACTGCCATTCCAGCTAATACTGGTGCAGCGACTATGGCAATCAAACCCATCTTGGCAGCGTTTTTAATATCAACGGATTTTCCTGTTTTAGGTTCTCTAAGTTTGCCTGTCGTTCGGTCAATTAGGCCAACATCAAGAGCCTCTTTCAGAGTAACTGGTGTAGCTGCTTCTACGTTATAAATAACAGATTTAGGATTTATTATCTTTCTATCAAGTGCTTCTTTGAATGTTAGAACATTGTTTGGAGACTTAGGGTCCCTGAATTTCTGTGTTTTCTCATCGTAAAGAAGTTCAAAAGCATCGTTTAGATCTAGCATTTCGAGTTGTTTCTTCTCAGGCGACGTTTTCATTGAATCAGTAGACACTTCAGTGTTTAGTACACCAGTGCTAACTGCTTCAGATATAGTTATAGTTTCTCCAGTTTTAGGATGAGTAAATGTTCCTGTTTCTATATTAATATAACCGAGACTTAGTGCATCTTCAAAACTAATGTTTGTATCATTTGTCAAAAACTGTTCCTTGCTCGTTTGTTCGTCACGCACGATGCCTTTTACTCTAGCTTCTTCTATAGAAATAATTTCACCAGTTGTAGTATTTTGAACTTCATTTGAGCTTATTAAGACGTAATCTGCAAGTAGTTCGATCATTTTTGTCGTTATAGTGTGTTGGGAAGAGAAAGTTTCGGTAATTGTTGTGACAACTCCACTGGCTTGCATTACTTCTGTATTAGGTTTAATAGCCAATAGTCCATGTTCTAGTGCTTTATCAATAGGCATTATTTCCTTCGTCTTAGGATCAGTAAACGTGGCATGTTTGATATTAACAGCACCTTTGTTTAAAGCTTCTTCAAAAGTCATTGTATCGTCTGTCTGGGGATATGGTATAGCCATAATCATGTTTTTCTCGATAGCATCTTTTACAGGAGTGATTTCACCCGAAAGTGGATGTCTGATCTCTCCTGTATGAGGATTGATAAGATTTTTCTGGATGGCAACATTTAGAGTCATTCCTGCGAGTGGGATGTCTTCTACGGGTTTTCTTTTTTCTTTTTCTAGGAATATTTGCGCGTTAACAGCTGATACAAGGTCAAGTGCACCATCACTTGTACTAACAACATTTTTCTCATTGTCGATGATGTTTCTTTCTATGGCTTCAGCAACGGTTATTATCTTGCCGGGAGAGATTGTGACACTTGACAGTGGATCGACGATCTCACAAATAATAGCTTCTCTTAATGTCAAAAGATTGCCAGTTTCAGGATGAACTATTTTTCCAGTTGCAGGATCTAACAAGCCTTGCTCCAAAACTTCAGGTATAGAGAGACTTCTGGCAAGAGGAATTAATACTTCATCCTGACCCTCACCATCCAAAATGCCACGTTTCAATGCTTCTTTGATGTTAACAACATCGCCACGTACTGGATCAACGATTTTACCTTTATTATCATCAACGACACCCATTATAATGGCTTTTTCAAGCGTGATTGGTGCTCCGTTTTCATCTTTATTCAATAGGAACGATTGTAAAATCTTTGCAGTTTGTTCATCAATTAGTCCTTTCTCGACTGCTTCTAAAGGAGTTACAACTCGCTTTCTAAGCTTTTGAAGAACAATGGGTTTGGTCTCCAATGTTTGGGTTTCAGGTGTGCGTTCTCTGCCAATATTTATCTTGTATTTCGGTTTTGTTATTTCAACAGTCTTAATTATTTGTATTACATCAGAGGGCACCTTTGATTTTTGAGTAGTAGTTTCTATTATTTTCCTATTATCAGCAGACAAGCTGTTCTGAATAGATTCTACGGTAATAAAACCTTCCGAAACAGCTGCACCAACTGAAATTGGCTTAGAAACTTGAGAAACAGAAATAGTGCTTGTCCCTGAAGTTTTTCCAGGTACTAGTTCAAGATTTCTGGTCTCTTTGTAAATTTTGTATGTTGCAGAGTCAATTAGACCTCTTTTATGTGCTTCATCAATGGTCAACTGCTCTCCGGTTTTAGGATCTGCAATCATTGTCACGATGGTTTCGGGTGAAGTCTTTGTATTTTGAGTGAAACTCACTGTACTCTTACTTGGTGAAGTAATATCGTAAGACATAATTCTTGTGGGAGTACTTTCTCTAACAGACAGCTCATACTTTTTGAACGATATTGGATCTATCAAACCTCTTTCATAAGCTATTTCAATAGGTAATTTTTCACCAGTATTGGGATCTACTACAACAGTAACTGTTTTTGCTGAAGGTGTAGTTGTTGTTACTTTAGAAACTGTGATTTGCCCTTGAGGAGTAGTTTTAAGGGACTTATCAGCAATAGTATCTTGGTACTGTTTGTATGTAGTTTGGTCTATTACCCCTTTATCATAGGCTAAATCTAGTGGCATTTCTTCGCCAGTTATAGGATCTACTATGTAAGCAACAGTTGAAGTACCTGACGGTGAAGTCCTAGTAGTAACTTGCGAGAAAGTTACTGTGTTTGAGTTAGTTGCTCTTTCTTCTTGGTATTGAGTTTCAGGAGATCTATCTCTAATAGATTCTTCGTACCTATGGTAAGTTGCGGGATCTACCAGTCCTCTTTCATAAGCAACTTCCATCGGAAGTTTCTCTCCTGTCTGTGGGTCGACTACCATAGTACTTTTAACTACTTGGATTACTTTAGATGCTGCAACTAACGGTGCTCCTACAACTGCAAGTAATCCTATTTTCGCAGCATCTACTAAGCTGACTTTATTTCCGGACTTGTCTTTGTATTCTCCAGTATGCTTATCAATTATACCTCTGTCTAATGCCTGTTTCAAAGTTATGTTTTTACCTGTTTTAGGATCCATCACTTTGATTGTATTTGCTGGCACTATACCGTGGTTTACTGCTTCTAAAATGTTCTCAGATATACCTGTAGTAGTTGATATTACAAGAGCTGTTGCAGGATCAAATATTACACCTGGCAGTACCTGAACTGGCTCTAGAGCAGATTGCTCTTCAATGGCGACTTCGTGAGGAGTGTCGTAAATTTCTGAAATCTCCATTTTATCCGGCATACCGGCTACGGAAGTAATAGTAATAACTTTTTGGGAAGAGGTTGTTGTTGTCATTTTCACAAGAATTATGTATTGTCGCTCTATAGCTTCTATCATTGTTAACCATCCCGAAGAATGTTTGTAACGACCTGTGTTATCGATTAATCGCAATTCTAAGGCTTTGTATAAAGACACTTTGTGTTTAGTCTTAGGGTCAACGACCTCAGCAGAATCAGGGTTAATAATATTCAGTTTCACGGCTTCGTCTAGGTCTAAAACTCTATCAGTACCTGGAATAGTAAACATACCCGTAGCGGGATCAAAGAGATTCTCTTGAATAGCTTCCCTTAGGGTCCAGCCACCACGTGGTAGCTCAATTGTATTTTTTTTAATTGTGAGGGAGGTGATAGCGGGTTCTGAAACTATAGACTCTTTTGTTACGGTCTTAATTTCTTGGAAGGTGCTTCTTTGTGGCGACATTGTTTCCCGCAATGTATAGTCAGGACTTTTTACTGTTTCCGGTTTACTGTCACGCTGAACTTTGCCTTCAGGACTTGGCGGCAAATCTTTAAAGAACGATTTTTTTGTAATTTTTAATTCTACAACCTGGCCCGGGACTAAGTCTTTTCTAGCGAGACGATCAGATATATGAACGACACGCGGTTCGTTTTTCTCAACGCCGAGCAAGCCTTCGTCAAGGGCTTGTTGTATAGAAAGAATAGTACCAGTAGTAGGGTCTGTGAACGTTTGTCGTTGTTCATCTATAAGACCACGTTTGATCGCCTCTGCAAAAGTTATAATAGTCTCCGATTTATGCAAAGTGTTCGTATTCGTTACCGTAACGTATCGCTTAACTGTCTTTGTAACGGTTTGAATTGTCAAAGTTATATTCAAAAGAGAGTTCAACAAAGCCGCGCCTTCCGGAGTAATCATATTTATTTCAACGGCTTTATTGAAAGGAATAGGATTTTTAGTTGTTCCGTCTAATAAGTGTCCTGTTTTAGGATCGAGAATATTTTTGAATACTGCATCAAGAACCGTCAGCTCTTTTCCATTTTCATAAATACCTATTTTACGATTAAACATTTCTAATACTTCAGGTCTTACAATTGACACTTTTGTGCAATCTTCTAGGAACACGAAATCACCGCTTTCAGATTTTAAGAAAGTCTCTCCGTTGGCGTATTTAAGATTTCCCTTACTGAGAGACGAATTGAAAGATATAAATTCGCCTGTTTTGGGGTCTCTAAATCCATCTATGTCAAAGATAGATCTTTGAGATACTGATGTGATAAGACCTCTGTCTACGGCTTCGGGAATGGAACAGATTTCACCGGTCAAGTTATCGCGGAATTTGTTATCTGGAACAATTAATTTAGCACCTAAAGCTTCTGATAAAGTCAGAAGCTGTCCTGTTGTTGTATCGGTTATACATTTTACACTATCACTATCTAAAACACCTATAGATATCGACTCGAGAATGTTTAATGGCGTTTTATTGGCTGGAGACAAGATTTTACCATCATTAGTCATAAGATTATTATCACATACATCTTTCAGTGTCATGGGTTTGCAAATTAGGCGTTTGCTTGCAGCGTCTTTGTACGTAATTTTTTCTTTTGTAACATTATGTACGTATTTCGAATGTTTAGTGTTAATAATATTCTTCTCTATAGCTTCAGCAAGCGTTATCTTAGTGTCACGTTTAGGGTCAACTACTTCTCTAACGTCAGGGTTAATAAGTTCATTTTTAATCGCAACATCTAACTGAAACCTATCGCCCGAGTTCCTATCCAAAATCCAACCGCTATTGTCGACTAAATCTTGACTAATTGCGTCAGAAAGAGACAGAGCACTCGACTTTATTTTGATAATTTCATTATAAACCAAATAGCCTCGCTCATAAGCTTCGGCGATAGTTATGTAGCTCCCATTAGGCAGTCTATAGAGACCTCTTTCCAGATCGACTTGTCCACGATTCAGTGCATCCGAGATACTCATTCCTTGGCTCGGTCTTTCGCCTTCGACAGATACCTTAATCCTCTTCTCAGTTGGGTCTGAGAGTCCTTGTTCTGCATCATAGAGCTCTCTCTGAATTGCTTCTAATAATGTGACTTCGTTGCCGTCTTCAGTCATTCCACAAGGTCCTGTGAGTCTTGCAGCCAGCTTGGGATCAATAAGACCTTCTTGAGCTGCTTGTTCTATTGTCATAGTTTGTCTTGTCTCCGGGGAAGATAGCAATCTACCAGTTCTAACATCAAGAATTCTCATACTGATCGCTTGACCGACAGTTAGTATTTCCCTCGTTTCTGGATGAATGATACCTCTGGATTCGATAATGTTTGGTCCTTCGTACATTCTGTGGACTCGTTTGAGTTTTCTTACGTCGGGTCTGTCATCGTCTGAGATTATGGTTCTAGACGTATAGTTAGGCGAGCTCATTTTACCGTTGGCTATTGACTTAGTAGGTTGACCGTCTAGCTCGGTCGACTGAGATGACCTGACGTATCTGAAATATAGGAACAAAATACATGTTTATTGATGAAACTATTTGTATACCTTGCTTTGTGTTTAGAAATTTACGAGTATACTATTATTGTATTATACAAAACTCGAAAGACAACAAACTACCTTGAAGTGGCTAAAAGTTTGTTATTTTTCTTCGATTAGTTTATTTCTATTTACCTACTTACAAATATAGGAATATTGCTTGCTGAATAAAAAAAAAATGTAAATCCGTGTGTTCAATAATGTACACGTATTTTTACGTACGCCGTGTCCACAACTTAGCCACACTCCATTTTTTTGCTGTTTCAAATAAATGTATTTATTAAGACATACATTTCACAGATACTATCTAGGTAAACTTACTTTTCCGAGGTATAGTGAGTCGTGTACGTTGTTTCTGTGGTCAAATCTTGCATGTTGAACTCTTGGCGGAACGAGCGCGCCGAACGAGGTGCCATTGCCTCAACGAGACGCTAAAAATAAAAAATAAAAATTAAGTGCCATTTTAATTACCAGTATTATTTACACTGCTTTTAGGTTTGAAGTTCTAGTATGACAAATTGTAAAAAACATATTTCAAATTTTCGATACCAAAATATATGAAATTTGTACTTTAAGTTAAAACAGCGATGCCCTAGACCTTGTTTGGTCACTCAAAGTTTTGCATACCGCTGCAATGGTCATTGATAGGCGTTATCTCTTATTAGGAGAGCGTCGTCTCTTTACTTTTAGTAATAAAAAAGGTAAAAAAGTTTTAGCTTCTGTTTGAGATTTTTGAACGCTGATCGTATTTTTTTTTTTTGTTTAAGTAGATTAAATAATAAACAGCCTAAGTCAAATAATATAAATTTATCATTAAACTTCCACACTTAATCATTAGATCAGCGTTTATAACATTACCTTTTTTTATAGTAACGACATCTTGAATCATTATCGAAAGAGATGATATTTCTAAACTTTATTTTGACAGAGTTTATAAAATTTTTTGCTCAAAACTTTTTATCAAACTAAGCTCGAGTCGCTAAGCTTCCTACGACTTAGGTTTATTATTAATGATTACCTAATACAGGTGTCAGATTAATTAATCATGTTATTATAAGAGCATCATAACATCCTTATTTAACAAATTGGCAGTAATTGTATGACATCGTACCGATCATATTTTTGGCGATGATAAAACAGACAAGTTATTCTTAATTTCTTTTATGGGGTAAATAAATGTTCATTGACAATACAAATCAACTTTTTCTTTAAATGCAACAGATATAAATGTGCACATATAATTTTCATTAAATATATTTTACTGAAAATTCATACATTGCATGGAAGAGATCGCTTTTAGCGATAAGGCTGCCAATTGTTGCATTAGTGATAAGTTTTTATTGTTACATTAGTTTATTTTTGGTGTAAACAATAAAGAGTTATATTATTATTATGAGCTTGAGCTGCCGGTGAAGGAAAACATCGTGAGGAAACCATAGCACGGTGGTAGAGTACTTTCTAGTAGGTACTTGATTGGCTAGCTACCATCCTCAAATTAAAAATAAATTGCTGCCAATGATTTAACTATGTGTTTCGATTTACTCGAGAGCTTTTATGAACTCTCGGACATGCAGATTTCCGTGTTTTCCTTCACCGTTTGAAGCCATCGGCAATACGCGCATAGCTTAGAAAAAAACAAATGTGCGTGTTGTGGGTTCCAAACCTCCAGATTGGAAGCTTTTTTGGTGGTTAAATAGATGTTTGACCACAGCAGCAGCAGCAGCAGTAGTTGTTTGGAAGTCAGACGGTCTCCCAACTAGGCTGCCGAAACTTAATTTTTAATCTGTCCTAGTAACATTTTTAAGAATGGCAACACAGTTGTAAATTTTGTCAACTTGCGAATCGCGCTAACTTTACATTCCTGTGGATAATTTATGTCATCCTTTCGTCTTTAAAAAATACTACGGACTGGATCGAATTCGCTGGGTTCAACGGCCTCCATGTAGGTGAATGCAATTCTGTTTTTATAGCAGTTTACGATTAAGGATAAACGACTTAAATCGCATTTCGTAATTGATCGACCGGCGGGTCTTTCAGATTTCAGCTGTCAGTTGTCACATGTTAAAAAGTATACAAGCAACGTATTTGGCAATATGGCTAAATGCATAAACAAGTGTCAAAGAAGCCAAATTGAACAAAAAAAAATTTATAATTTGTTTTCATAAATTATGCTTCGAGGTCAAACGTTGATTTATTTTTTAAGATAAAATGAATAATTAAGCAATATCGCTTCTTAATTTGCAACGCGTAAAAATGTGTCTTATCATGTTTAATATAAAATACAAAGGCAATAAGTAATTAATAAATTAAACATGTACTTTGATAAAGGAAATTTATATCGCGGCATACCAAAAAAAAAATACTTAAAAACCAAAAGTACATATGTTATTTTCAATACAAAACAGATAAGTAGTATATAGTATTTGTAGCGATCATAGCTCAGTGGTTAGTGCGGTCAGTTCACACGCCAAAGGTCGTGGGTTCAAACCTAAAGCTTGAGCTGCCGGTGAAGGAAAACATCGTGAGGAAACCATAGCATAACGATTGGGCATTTTCTACTTTACGGATGGCTAGCTACCACCCTCAAGCTGACAATCTGCCAAACACCTAACGGTGTGTTCCGACAGCCTTACTTGAGAACCAGTTCCATTCCAGGTGTTTACCATCTTCGACCACAACGTCACTTAACACCTCAAACACCTAGCTTGGCAACCATAAAAAAATACAATTTATTTTTATGCCCTTGACTCAACCATCACGCGATAAAAATGTCTTCAATTGTATTAAAAACAAATGCGTCAACACTATATAAATAATAATTAAAAAAAGCAAAAAAAAATAATGCAAAATTAAAACAAATAAGAAAAATGCACTTGGGTAAATATTGACACAGTTATCACAATCATATAAGTAAAATAGAAAGAGACGACGAAAACTTAAAGAGTGAAAAATACCAACCCGGCACTCGTAGGCGAAGTCATACTCGTATTCATCCATAGTAAACACTTTTCAGATCACAAACACTTTTTACTATTCCAAATAATCACTTAACACTAACATGGTTCACACAATGTCTACACAGTCCACATAAAAAAAAATATTACCATTTATAATGTAACCTAAACAAAAAAAATTACACAATTAAAAACGAATAAATACTGGCAATAACAATGAAAAGCAATGAAAAAAAAAACACAATCGAGTTTTCGAGAAAAAGAACACAGCTCGCCAACCGGACTGGCCGAAAATGAAAACTGAATGAACGCCAGAACGCCGTAAATTGAAAAAAAATATACGATTCTAAATTTAAATTATTTCGTAATGGCGTTTCCGACGAGTCTAGACGCCGACAGCGTGTATTTTCTATTATTTTGGGTAAAATAAGTAACGTAGTGATGAACAGCTGTTTCGAGGTAGCTTTTGAGGTTAGGAGTGACTGGCTGATTCGATACTGGGAAGCGTTTTGGTGGAGCATGCGCGCGCATTCAACTGCTGCGGCAAGATATGGGTCGTGCCAAAAGTATTTGCCTCCCTATGGCTCAAGTATATTTAGACATAATACGACATTACGTCAGTAAGTAAAACGATAGTTAAAATGTATGAAAAAAAAACACGGACCAGCAAATAAATGCGCCATCTGGCCCCAAACTGAGCAGAGCTTGTGTGATGGAAGTCAGATAACTGATAGAATACATAATTACGTTTTTTTTGTAAATACATACTTACAATACATACAGAACATCCAGACACAGAACAAACATTTGTTTATTCACAAAATGTTTGCCCTGAGTGGGAATCGGACCCACGCCCTATAGCTCTCAAGGCAGATATACTACCAATGAGCCAACGGGGCTGTCGAGTGCGAGTCAAACTCGCCCACCGAAGGTTTCGTACAAATTAGTAGGTATGACAAATAGTTCGAGTGTTGATGTTTATGGTTTTGACCCTATTTTTTGTGATAAAATTATAAAATGTACAGTTTTCAATTGTTTTTTTCCTATACTTGTATTATAAGACAATGCTTCTTGCCAAATTGTATAGTTCTAGGTTTTGATTCCCTTCTGAGTGTCGTAGCATGCGGTTTCTCGCGACATAAACGGCTGCAACTTTTTTTTTACAATAACTAAGAAGTTTGATTTTATTCACAGCTGCAAAGGATTACAGATACAAACACCAAAGTGATCGTATAAGAGTTCCGTTTTTCCCCCTTTTGACGGTATGAAACCCTAAAAAAACAGTTTCCTTTTACTCCCGCCAGGGGTGTAGTCCCACATTCATTCATTTCCATGAAGTCATGGTTCTATTGCTTACAGAACGTACATAAATCTAATGTATTACGAAGGTTATTTTTTTAACAATAATAATCCTATAAAAATAGATTAAAACAAAACAAAAAATGTAAGTGCATAAAATTCTATTCCCTTAATACTTTACATTGACACCAATTCTTTTGCAATGCAGCAAAGATTTGTGGATTTCATAGCGGTGATAAAGTTTGGCGCGTACTACCTTGCTAACTCCAACTCTACATAACTCTAGGTAGGAACGATGGCCGAATAATCTTGAAACTTTTAAACCGATTTGACAATACTTTTGGTATACTTTTAGTAGCAATGATAGAAAGAAAGAAAAAACGTTCATACACAAAACAGAAAGACAATTAATAAAAAAACAAAACGCAAAAAATAAAAAAAACGTAATTAAAACTTATGCGAAACAAGTCCATGTCCAAGTATGGCTAACAAATTTTATTTTTGACAAGCCACAGGTGGCATTAAAAATAAAATTTGACAGACAGTGTGCGATTTCCAAAGAACAATATAATTGATAGAATACTTTCCTTAGCGGGAAATCGTCTAGGTACCATCGCAGGACCAGGTATTGTACCGCCAAGCAGTAGTGTGTAAACAATTACTGTGTTCCGGTTTGAAGGGTACTGCAGCTAGGGAAATTACTGCGCTGTTGAGACTAACCATTAAAAAGTCTCAAAGTAATGAGCGCCAAAGCAGCGATGCCCCGGACATTGTTTTGCAACTCAAAGTTCTGTGTATCGCTGCAATGGTCATGGACATGCGTTATCTCTTACCTACAGAGCGCATTGTTCGTCTCTTTACTTTTTTTTAAATTTGTTTATGCCGATTCCCTACAGCTTTAAAAGCAGATAATTATACTACCAACAGGGCTGTCAACAGAACCCATTAGCGAGCCTGTGTGGCAATTTTAGCAGGGTTGTAGATTTTACAAGGGGTGAAACGGCATTGCCCTCCCATTTCTTTGCAATATCACTGTCAGTTGTTTTGATAAATTGACATAATAATAATAAATAAATATCGCAGGACATTACACACAGCGCCATCTGACCCCAAACTAAGCAAAGCTTGTACTATGGGAGTCAGATAACTGATAGAATACTTAAATATTTTTTTTTTTTGTAAATACATACTTATAATACATACAGTACACCCAGACACAGAACAAACATTCAAGTATGAGGAAGATTTGAAAGGTACTGTTGTTTTTTTTTTAATGTTTGACCGGCTAGGTGTTTGACCACAGCTCACCTGATGTTAAGCGAAGGCGTGGTCGAAGATGGTAAAGCACACCTAACCTGGAATGGAACTGGCTCTCAAGTGAGGCTGCCGGAACACACCGTTAGATGCTTGGCGGCAGATTTTCAACTTGATGGTGGTAGTTAGCCAGTCGAGTACTAGAAAGTACCCTACCACCATGCTATGGTTTCCTCACGATGTTTTCCTTCACCGGCAGCTCAAGCTTATTGTTGGGGTTTGAACCCACGCCCTTCGGCATGCGAACCTACCGCGCTAACCACTGAGCTATCATCGCTACAAATATAGATATAAAGGGTAGATATAACTATGACTCTATATTGTTTAGACGAAATTTCTTAGCATTTTTATCCGACTGCCAAGGAATACTTATGTTTTCCGCGTGTATCTTCTATAATGAGGAAAGATTTGATTGTTTGTTTGTTTGTAATGTCCGAAACTACTAGACTGATTTCAAAAATTCTTTCACCGTTGGGAAGCTACGCTATCCCGGGTGACGTAGGCTACTTTTTATCCATGTATTTTCACGAGCACGGGAACTACGCAGGTGAAACCGCGAGGCGTATATAAGTAAATTTTTTTACCTCGTTTTTTTCCAAACGGCCGAATGGATTACGACAATAGGTCTACTATGCTATCCTATTTAATATTGTAAATGTGAAAGTTTGTTAGTGTGTTTGTTACGTCTTCACGCTAAAACGGCTGGACCAATTGTGATGAAATTTGGTACGGAGGTAGCTGACACCCCGGATTAACACATAGGCTATTTTTATCCTGAAAAATTTGTTGTGTTCACGTGGCAACAGCGGGTAACGCCGCGGCGCGCAGCAAGTAATCCATAAATCTATTCACACGTGAAAACTTGGCCGTTAACTAGTGACCGTGGTAATAGGATTACTGATTTCGGGCCGGCCATTTTAATTGATTTTGTTATCCAACGCCTTGTCGCAACTTGATATTCGTTTTTAAAACCAATGCTATTCGTGGCTTGAATAAGTACCGACATTTGGATCATTCGACATTGAGGAAACCTTAAAAGTTTTCCTTGGAAATATTATTTCTACGCTTCATTTTTTTTTTTACTAACTGTGCCCCGTGTTGTTACCCGTTACATGTTTTCGGCATAAAATGTAGCCTATGTGTTAATAA
Organism: Biston betularia; assembly: GCA_905404145.2. Classification (NCBI taxonomy): domain Eukaryota; kingdom Metazoa; phylum Arthropoda; class Insecta; order Lepidoptera; family Geometridae; genus Biston; species Biston betularia. The sequence goes on from FR989884.1 coordinate 2,290,602, forward strand.
TAAATAAAATAAATATCGTACGACATTACACACAGCGCCATTTGACCTCAATTTTTTTTTTTTTTAATGTAAAAAGTAATGAGACGAACTAGACGCTCTTTTGATGGTAAGAGATAACCCCTGTCCATGACCATTGCAGCGATACGCAGAACTTTGAGTAACAAAACAAAGTGCAGGGCATCGCTGCTTTGGCGCTTATTACTTTGAGACTTTCGGTGATTAGTCTCCACAGCCCAGTATTTTCGCAGCCCAGTAACTAAGCAAAGCTTGTACTATGGCAGTCTGATAACTGATAGAACACTTAATTTTTTTTTTTTTAAATACATACTTATAAATTAATCCACGATCCACTATACTTTTTTTTTGTCTTCTCAACAACCGATTGCTTTACGTAAAAGCATTATGCCATGGCCTCTAAGCGTAGTATGAGTCAACATTAAGAATCATTAAGCCGCATCATTAAAGGAACACGGAAAATGGTTTCAGTGCCTATAAACATAGAGAGGAAGAACGAAGCTTCCGTAAGTCATGCATTAAAACCTATTTTTAGACGAGAGCATATAGATGAACGGTTCTCGCCTTTAAACTGAAAATACAAATGCTTTCTTCTTACTATAGTAGGTAACACATCTATGGAATAGAGTTAAAAAAAAAAGTTACATCTACGCTGGTGAATGAATGAAATGTCTTTCTTTTTTTCGTTTGTATTTTTTTAAATGGTGATTGGTTTAATTTTTTTTTTTGTTCTTTTTTGGAGTTTGTTTTGTTTTTAAGTCTATGTTTATGGAATTTTGTTTTTTAATAAGTTATTAAGATAGGCCTCCGAAATACATTCATTACTAGTTCGGACTCAATAGGTGTGTGCTATGCTAAATAAATTGATTTGCATTTTGAATTTGAATTATTTGTTGGTGATAACTTCAACGGAGGTACAGGTACAATATTAAAATCTGATAAACTATTTATATTCGACAATCCTGTTGGCTCATTGGTAGCATATCTGCCCTAAGAGCTGCAGGGCGTGGGTTCGATTCCCACTCAGGACAAACATTTTATATATCAACAAATGTTTGTTCTGTGTCTGGGTGTTCTATCAGTTAACTGACTTCCATCACATAAGCTCTGCTTAGTTTGGGGTCAGATGGCGCTGTGTGTATTTACCAAAAAAAAAAAAAAGATAAAATAGTGCGCAAAAAAATTAATCTAAGATGTCAAATAACTAATTAAACTTCTATAACTCTTCTCGTATGATATTTATAGTTTTAAAGGCACTAGTTGAACGAGTTATATAGAGCGCCATTGCGTAAACGAGATTTACAAAGAAAATTTATGATCATCGTCCAAAAAATAACATTTATATTGGCCAGTTAGACGGATTTATTCAGGTCAATAAACTCGCAGATTGTCGAGAATATTTTTGTAATGATTTAGCAAAAAGTAACTATAACGCGATCTAGGACAGAGTTCCCAGTAACTATTACTAATTCTATGACACATAAAATAGTAATGGGCGATAGTGGTAAATGTTATTTGGTCTATGTGCACTTTGTTGTAAAAACAGAGTGGCGATTTAGAGTTTTGATCGAAAGATTTAGAGAAGCTAATATTAAAAGAGTAGACAAAATGTAAACTAAGCTTGTTATTGTTAACCTAATTTACTTAACGTTCAATCGTGTTGACTTACATTAAATAGTTTTAAATGTCATAGCAGTAAAATATTAAGTTTATATTATTAATTTAAGTATAGATCTATTGTATCCCATAGACGCATTTATGGGATATACAATAGATCTATACTATTATAAAGAGGAAAGATTGTTTGTTTGTAACGAAAAGGCTCCGGACCGATTTCAAAAATTCTTTTACCGTTGGGAAGCTACATTATCCCCGGGTGACATAGGCTACGTTGTATCCCTGTATTTCCACGGGAACGGGAACTACGCGGGTGAAACCGCGAGGCGTCCGCTAGTATTAAATAAAGGACAAGAGCGCCATATTTTGCCTTGTGGCATGCAAAAAATTGTGTAAGTACAAAACTGAATAAGGTATTTGGTATGAAATAGGGAATAAACCGCAGCCTGTTCACGGTGAAACATACTCGAGAAATAAAAATATATCTAAAAATACAACCACATAAATATACAATCAACAGCAAAAACACAATTGTGGTTTCAGTTATCATTGAAAAATAACTTTAGAGGACAATATATACATAAACTTGACATTTAAAAACCTTGGACTTGATATATGTTCTAAAAATTCGCAAGAGCTGATGTAACTACGAGTATATGACTAACACTTTAATGCTAATGGGGCGCCAAAAATAACAACTCTTCTATTAACAATTGAATACTGTCCAAAACATCTAGGAAACATAGTTAAGCCTTTGACTTTGTCATTAATCTTTTGACAAGGCAAACGGGGTTATCGAGACAAGCATTCAAAAATTATAATTGAATAGGATGATGCAGTGTTCAAAAATACATAAGCAAATAATAGTTATCGGCTAGACTATACTTAGTTTAAAGTATTTTAAGTAGAGTACTTCAAGGTAATAACATTGGACCTAGATAGTTTTTAATATTTCAATGGCGCAGCGGAATGTTCACGCTTTCTTTACTCGCTCCACGCACCGGTGATTGAGAAACAAAAATATTTATAGCAAATCATTTCAATATAAATGAATAAGGCAGATGTTAGTAAATTAATTCAAATATCAGAAACTATAAAATAATGCTAACCTAATACGTTTTTTGGCAACATGTCTTGGAAAAACAAAAAATACATTTAGCTAAAATTTTGAATTATAATACCTTCAAATTGACCTCAATAAGTGTAATGTACCATTAATCCAACAAGTCATTATAGCAATTGAAAAACATAATAACCTTGACTTTAAAACTGACGTCAGCAAAATTATGCAAAACCACATAATGTTTTGGCACATGTCAATGATATAAACATAGCACGCAGTGTCATTAACCTTGCAAATCTCGAAGTAAATAATACTACTAAACACATAATAATTATCTAAACGTAACAGAAGGCTAAACATAGAACTACATGAGCAAATTATCAGGTTTATATTTGATGATTCCGCAGAAAAATAGACTAAGTAATTGACTGCGGATGATCTGATAAACAGTATAGATAAGAAGAACAATGGTGTGAAACGTATATTGGAAGGAAACATTCTTTGTAAGGAAACATGTTGATAGAGTAACCGATACACTCTGATTGCCTAAGTATACAGATTAAATGAGAAAGAATGAGCGATGTGAATCAACAATAAATAAAAGACTTACGTAAAAGAAGCAAAAATAGTCCATACCTCACTAGTTATAACAACGATAACAAAATTAAAATTAAAATTCTCAAACTTACAGTTTTATTTATCTACGATAAATAATTTAATCTAAATACATAGCAAACATAATCGTTTTATTATTTACCATCTACGTTGTGCACAGAGTGCTAAATCAATTGACTAAATCCATTATGCTATTTAATACAGCTCTATGTATAGACGTTATCTTCATTGCAATTGATACCATAATTCTGTGTCTCAAAACTGCCTCGCTGCCAAAATTTGGCTAGACTGTTCTGCTCATATAAAGGCAAGTACCATTGTTAATTGAACCTTAACTTTACAACCATTAAAGCCAAATTTTAATGTTTACAAGCTTTAGCGCATATCAGTTCATGCGTTCGAACTTCGTATTGATTTATAGAAATGTCATGGTGTACAAAAATAGGTCGGTCTGGCACAATGCATGTGTGTTTTCAAACAGGTTGCCAAACAGCTACGTGAATGGATTTACAATAAGATTTTTCTCTATTGTTGCTTTTAAATCTGTTACGGACAAACTGTTACTAATGATAATATCAATATTAGTTTCGAGAATGCTGATGATAATAGCCGTATAAAATCGGATTATCGCCATTAAAATCTGTGCAAAGTTGCTGACGACTTGGTCACTTCTTTTCTTGTCACCTTTTCTATTTTTAGCATTTCAGCTAACAAATGCTAGTAGACAGCGATTTTAAAACTATACAGTTACTAGCAGTACTATATAGTTATTAGCGTTATTCAAAATACGTACACATAACCAATTCTGTAATTTAAATATTGCTGTTATATTTTTTTTTACGATTTAACTATAAATTTACGTTTAAAATTTCACTAATATTATAAATGTGAAAGTTTGGACAGATAGCAGGATGTTTGTTACTCTTTCACGCAAAAACTACTGAATGGATTTTGATGAAATTTGGTATGGAAGTAGCTGACACCCTGGATTAACACGTAGGCTACTTTTTATCCCGAAAACATGTAGCGGGTAACACCGTAGGGCGCAGCTAGTCCTCAAAAAAATACACTCAACTAAAATAACTGAAATTCGATCCTACCATTTTTTGCATTATATCAATTTTACATTTAAGCACTTCCTTCAAATCTAATCAAACTAAAATTAATTATTGCCAAAATTAAATCTAGTAGAATGTAGAATTTTACGTAATAAACTAATTTATTGCAGTTTGATCTCGGGTTTTACGAATTATAATTTGATGAACTTCTTCGATATGTATACAATTATTTGGATTATTTGGATTACAAGGATTTGTAGCGATGATAGCTCAGTGGTTAGCGCGGTAGGTTCGTATGCCGAAGGGCGTGGGTTCAAACCCCAACAATGAGCTTGAGCTGCCGGTGAAAAAACATCGTGAGGAAACCATAGCATGGTGGTAGGGTGCTTTCTAGTACTCTGCTGGCTAGCTACCACCCTCAAGTTGAAAATCTGCCGCCAAGCACCTAACGGTGTGTTCCGGCAGCCTTACTTGAGAGCCAGTTCCATTCCAGGCTAGGTGTGCTTTACCATCTTCGACCACACCTTCACTTAACATCAGGTGAGCTGAGGTCGAACACCTAGCCTGTCATCCATAAAAAAAAAAATTATATTTCATTTGGTTTCTCTCTCGGCTGCTCTTGGTTAAATCATAATCAAATTGTTTCCATACGTTAAATAGCTTAACGAGTTAGATTTTATGTTTATTAAAGGTAGTCTCGAATATATAATCTATAACACTATTACATTATGCAAAGACATCGCGTGAACATAAACGTTTGCATTCAGCTTTTGTGTCTCGTATTTTTTTTTATCTCTTATTTCGTCTATGTACAATCTTTTCCTCTCACGCAAACCAAAAACATAAATCTCAATGGCTCTAACCTTGTAGTGTTTACCGAAATTATTATAGCATTGACTATTACATCATTGCTTTTTACTGTAACACGAGCACTCTGTTGAGTTGCTATTGTCAAGAGTTGGTTTTCCGTATATAACAGGAAGATTGGCTATCAGTGAACATTGTCCACTTGCATTCGTATCAAATTTGTTCGCCTGTTGCCGTTCAAATCACGTCATAGAGATTTGTTGTTCCGTTATCCTAACTTTACTGTAACAATTATTTCAATCAAAACAGAATAAAGATATAACACGCGACGCGCTTGGTCCAATGCAAAACTTTTTGGTTTCAATAAAGCCATTCTGTTCTTTTTTACCAATTTTTTTTTTTATAGCTCACAGGCAGCTCACCTGATGTTAAGTGACGGTGTGGTCGATGATGGTAAAGCACACCTAGCCAGGAATGGAACTGGCTATCAAATGAGGCTGCCGGAACACACTGTTAAATGCTTGGCGGCAGATTTTCTACTCCAGGGTGGTAGCTAGCCAACCGAGTACTAGAAAGTACCCTACCACCACGCTATGGTTTCCTCACGATGTTTTCCTCAAGCTCATTCTTGAGGTTTGAACCCACGCCCTTCGGCATGCGAACCGACCGCGCTAACCACTGAGCTATCATCGCTACAAAATTCGTTGTCAACAGAAGAGTAGCTTATATATCGGCTATACTTATACGGTTGTGCTAAGCCTAACCTAATTATACTCATATTTTTTTTTTTTGTATCGCACTTTGTGCATTTTACCAGTGTGCCTTTATTTCAATATTTTGCAGTATATGAAAAAAAATCAAGTCATCGTGTTCATTATCGAAATCCACTGCTGGGCATAAGCCTCTCCTAAAGACACGGCACTCAACCAGATCTTCGGCTTTCTGTTCTATCCTATGCCAGCTGTCCTAAGAATCGACACTCCATCGAGTATCAGGACGTCCCACGCTACTAATTCACGGTCGCTACTCTAGAACATGTCTACCCCAGCGGTTATCGGTTATATGTCCAGCCCATTGCCAGTTCAGCTTGCTAATACGCCGAGCTATGTCAGTGACTTTAAGAGTCACTTAAAGTAAGAGTAACATTAATGAAAACTTCAATAGAGTTTTGGAAACATCACAAAAGGGCACGTTCAACAATGTTATATAATATGCCGAAACTCGTGCGTTATTCACCACTTAATGATTGAAACACCACTATTTAAAAAAAACCGGCTAAGTGCGACTCGGACTCGCGCACGAAGGGTTCCGTACCATTATCTATAAGAACGGCAAAAAAAAAATCAAAAATCACGTTTGTTGTATGGGGCCTCCCTTAAATATTTATTTTATTTTATTCTTAGTATTTGTTGTTATAGCGGCAATAGAAATACATCATCTGTGAAAATTTCAACTGTCTAGCTATCGCCGTTCTTGAGATACAGCTTGGTGACAGACAGACGGACAGCGAAGTCTCAGTAATAGGGTCCCGTTTTTACCCTTTGGGTACGGAACCCTAAAAACACAAATTTTAGAATGCCTTTTGTAATTTATTTTCAGCATGAATGGAACTATCTACATCTCGTATATGCTTTACGAAACGTACCTACAGATACATGTACATTCTACACGATTGTATTTTCTGTCCTCGTGCCAAGTAACCTTACTAGGTCATTGAATTAATAAAGGTGACATTCGTTGTAGGTACGTTTTTCTCTGAGCCATTGCATGGAGAATAAATCTTAATTTGTTAATGTCTCGTAAAGATTGAATAAGTGCCACGAAACGTAAAGAACCTCGAGCTTATCCAGTACAATGTAAAAACAATCAAAATAGCAAATACTAGCAGGACGCCTCGCGGTTTCACCCGCGTAGTTCCCGTTCCCGTGGGAATACAGAAATAAAAAGTAGCCTATGTCACCCGGGGATAGTGTAGCTTACCAACGGTGAAAGAATTTTTGAAATCGGTCCAGTAGTTTCGGAGTCTATTCAATACAAACAAACAATGAAATCTTTAGTCTTTATAATAGTTTAGATATAGATAGATTACGTTTTATTTCTTTATTTTTTGGTATAGCACTTCGTGCATTTCGCCAGTGTCAAGCGTTTCATATTTTTCATGATAAAAAATAGTAAAATAGTCATACAAAGTACCTAAGTCACGGTCTACTAGCTTCAGTAAAGTAACGGTGGCTTTACTAGAAGTTTCTACGGAGCTGGGGCAATAGCAAAAAAATATTTCACGGGAGTTTTGGCGGGAACGCGGAAAAAGTCGTTTCGCCTCATTGTATTTTTTTTCTAAGACTTGTTTTTTATTTATGTATAAAAATAGTGGAATTTTGTTCATAAAATGCATAATTACAAGCGCGAGTGTGGGAAAATGATATAATGTAGTGAAACTTTTTGTGTTGCTTCCAAAACTCTATCGAAGCATATAAGCCGCCACTGCTTTAATAAGGCATTGGACTCGACCAGCACGGACTGGACTTGACCAAGACTAGACTATGACTGTAATTAAAGATGTTAGACACACGTTACAAAAACCGAAGTACATATGAAGATTAGGAATTAAGGACTCCGTATCCATTTGAATGAATTGTTGAAAAAAAAAACATATTTCATCACATGATATCACTTGCCCACTCTCGTACGTATAATTTAATTTTTTATGATTAAAACACCACTGTTTATTAAGCATAGTCAAACACTCGATAAAACACAGGTTTTGAAAAATATTACAATACAGCGAAATAATTTTTTCCTGTAATTTTTTGGAATGATTTATTATAATGCACTTATTATAATACATATAATTTGAACCACTACCAAATAAACTAACAGGGTAATCAATCAGTAGATTAGTAGAAGTATTAACAAATTAATCGTGTAAAAAAAATTATATTCTCTACCATTATCAGCTCTAAGATAATAATATTTAGTGCAATATCTACATTTATGCTGTTTTTGATTACAGCATTGATAAGTTACTTATCTATGATGCACACGGATTATATAAACGACCTTGCATTTTTGTTGATAAACACAAACAACCGTACTATAACATATATTTAAGAGTCCACAGTGAAAAGACATATATATATAGTAAATAAATAAATAATAATAATCTTTAAAGACGAAAATGTCTTTGTAAATAATAAAGTGGTGTAGGTAGCAGATACCGTAAAGCGGGGGCGAGACGTTACATTGTATGATACAACAGTTTTGTCTGCCCTGTAACCTCATTTGGTAGAATATCTGCTTCAATAGCTACAGGGTGTGGGTTCGATGACCACCAGGACAAACATTTATGTGATGATACATTTTTACTCTGTATCATGGTGTTTTGACAATCCCACTAATATTATAAATGTGAAAGTTTGAATGGATAAATAAATAAATAAATAAATAATAAATAAAATATATAATAAATTCTAGTTTCCTAGCTTTTAAATTTGCTTTATAATTACTTTAGTATTATTTTCAATTCAAAGATATCAAGAGCGCAGGATAAAACACAATTCAAAAAAAAATATTCATTGATAAAAAAGAGAGATACCCATTTATTGCATCTGTATTGCATATAGCAATAATTAAAGTCAGTTAAGAGTGCCAACTCATGAAAATGACTTCATTTAACTCGAACACCGGTTTTTATTTACGTCCATAATGATAATTTCTTATGACTTTAACTCGGTTAAGGCCAATCAAGTAATTTTCAAGCTGTTCATTCGCTACAGTTTTATATTATTTTGCAATACGATTTGTAAACCTCATTGATTTTTATTTTATCTGCATGTAAACAACGTCGAAGATAAACCGAACAAGCTATAAAGATAAATAAGCACTTCTTTATTAAACACAATAATTATTTTTTTCAAATTTCTCCATTTAAAAAGCAAGCACAACCTTCGTGCACAGGAAAAAAAACAAAAAGAAAACACTGGCACTTAACAAAAACGTTCAGTTAAGAAATTCGTATTTTGAATTCGTTCACGCGGCAAGCGTCGGTCGCCAATCCTCGTTCGCGCGCAACTGAATTCGGACGTGCTGTTTCGTCATCGCCTAGTGATAAACATGCACGGTTCAAACGGAACTAAATTAACTCGTAGCAATACTTTTCTGCACTATGCTGTCCGATAATTTCACAGGCCGTGACGATACGGTCGAAATGCTATGCAGTTTCATCGGATAGCGTTCAATACTTCTATTTTTATAACACTTGTGTCCGCATTTCGATAAATTGAATTTTTTAAACTCTGCAATTGTGTTACAGAAATGTTAAAAAGTAATTAAAAAACGCAGTCACGTCCCTACGACCTATGTCTTTGTCACCTTTGCAAGGACGACGTTGAAAACAAAGGGGCTTACATTTGCGTTATTTACGTATACTGATTGTCAAAATGTAAAAAAATTTAATACAAATATTTCATTGATAACACCAAAGTTGTAGGTAATTTTTCCATTCATTTTTTTACATTAAAAATGTCAAAGTCATAACACATATCAATTTAATAATATGTCAAATATATAATATGTCAATATAATTGACAGTCCTGTTAGCACATTTTCTGGTATAAACAAATTAATGTTCAGTGTCCGGGTGTTCTGTATGTATTACTAGCTGCGTCCCGCGGTGTTACCCGCTACATGTTTCCGGGATAAAAAGTAGCCTATGTGTTAATCCAGAGTCTCAGCTACCTCTATACCAAATTTCATCCGAATCCGCTCAGTAGTTTTTGCGTGAAAGAGTAACAAACAAAATTTTGCTTAATTTTGGGTCAGATGACGCTGTGTGTAATGTCCTACGATACTACGACTGAAACGAAAATATAAACAGTCTACTAATTGACGAACTTTGCCCTTGACTTGACCTTTCTATAGTCGACCTTCAAAAGCCTAACCCAAGTCGATAGTAGTACTACTTGCGTGATCTAAAAGCTTAAATATTCTCTACATATACTGTCAAACACTTGAAAAACGACTTTATTTAATTTGTGGATGAGTGTTTTGAAAAAATAGACTTAGCAAGAACGGGACTGTACTTTTTTATCTAGACTTTTTTTGACAGCCCTGTTGTTTCATTGGTAGAATGTTTGCTTCAAGAGCTGAAGGGCGTGTTCGCTTCCCACCCAGGACAAACAGTTTGTGGTATAAACAAATGTTTGTTCTGTGTCTGGGTGTCCTGTATGTAATATAATTATGTATTTACAAAAAAAAAAAGGATTTAAGTATTCTATCAGTTATCTGACTGCCATAGTACAAAAAGAAGTATTTGAGTATTCTATCAGTTATCTGACTGCCATACAAGCTTTGCTTAATTTGGGGTCAGATGAGGCTGTGTGTGTATTTATTTTGATTCCAGTTCACCTGATGTTAAGTGACGGTGTGGTCGAAGATTTTAAAGCATACCAAGCCTGGAATAGCTTTCAAGTGAGGCTGCCGGGACGTTAATAAATTGCGCGAAACTGTTCAATGTCGCGAAATCGGTTCCATTTAAAACTACAAGTTTATAAAGTATATATGGATAATGGATATGTCACGTCACTATCATGTTATTTCTATACAACCTTGACATTATGACCATGTGCCGGATGATGTCACCATTTAACAATAAAGTTTAATTTGCAATTTCCTCACGCGAACACTTGTAGGACTGTAGGTGCTTCCATACGGGCGATAGCGTCGTTTTTAAAGAGCCTAAACTGAGATTGTGTTGGTAAATCTATTCTAGAAAAAAATAGAATATGTCAATACTAGCTGCGCCCCGTGATCCCGAAAACGGGTGTGTAGCGGGTGTTACCCGCTACATGTAGCCAATAAAAAGTAGCCAATGTGTTAATCTAGGTTCTCAGCTACCTCCATACAAAATTTCATCCAAATCTGTTCAGTAGTTTTTGCGTGAAAGAGTAACAAACATCCATCCATCTATCCATCCCAACTTTCACATTCATATTAGTGGGATAAGGGAAAAGAAATTGTATACAAAATTTTACTAACTAGGTACAGAAATTTCCTATTACGTAATGGATTTAGAAAAAGTGTTGCCTACTACCGACTAAGTGTATTAAACATTAGATTATATTAAGCTACTTTGAATTTGATACCAGTTCCTAGAAAATTCAGCTAATCTATGATTCATGGAGCACCACAAAAACTTTTATTCACGTTGCTTTTCGTCACAGCTGCAAAACGCATAACGACCTCGCTTACGTCATTTTATGACGAATTATTAAAAAAAAACGATAGGTATTCCTGAGCAGCCACGTTAAGCGCCTTCAATACTCGATTAATTCAATTAAGATTCAAGCGAACATATCATATTTTTCGTCAATAACATTTGACTTGTATGTAACGTAACGAGGATAGGGCAAATGAAACATGTGACTACAGTTACAAAAGTTAAAGTCTTCAAAGACGGACTAAATAGGAAAATTAACAAATTAGACAAATCTGAATGTAATAATCAAAATTAAATGAAAGATTCAATAAAAAAAAATATTTAATGAATTGACATAATTATCTATATCCATCTACCCATGACGGAACGGAGACGGTATATGCGTTTGTGGTAAGAGGATGGTTGTATGTTGCCATTTTTTACCAAAACTATTAGTCCGATACAGTTCTCATGGGTTCGGGTTTGATTGGTGTATTATCTTAGTTATGTGTAGAATTGTAGATTAACAATGAGCTAAAAACAACCAAGAAAAATAGGGAAGGAAAACAACGACTTTTTTGGTGAAGGTAAACATCGTGAGGAAACCATTTTCTTTTTTTTTAAATATCGTAGGACTATACACACAGCGCCATCTGGTCCCAAACTAAGCAGAGCTTGTGTGATGGAAGTCAGATAACTGATAGAATACATTTACACTTTTTTTTTTGTAAATACATACTTATAATACATACAGTACACCCAGACACCGAACAAACATTTGTTTATTCACAAAATGTTTGCCCTGAGTGGGAATCGAACCCACGCCCACAGCTCTCAAAGCAGATATACTACTAATGAGCCAACGGGGCTGTCAATTGCATGGTGGTAGGGTACTTTCTAGTACTCGGCTGGCTAGCTATCACCTTCAAGTTGAAAATCTGCCGCCAAGCACCTAACGGTGTATTCCAGCAGCCTCACTTAAGGGCCAGTTCCACAGCGCCACTTAACATCATATGATCAAACAACTAAACGTGACACCAGTTTAAAAAAATGCTGAGAAAAACAAATATATTTTTTAGCTTATTGCATTGTTTTTTGTATATTGTTTATATTCAAGTTATATATTAGTTTTTTCGTTGCTAAATGCTCGATTTTGTTCAACATCCATCTGAAATTTCTTCCATCCAGTATTTCTATGGCTGGATTGGGTTTTTCCAAGCAAATCGTATTGCACGTTCATAAGCTCCATTCATTACCAACAGCCTACTCAAACCTCGATTAATTACCTCACTATGATATCATCGACCGAACTTTAAAGGATTTATCAAGAAAAACATTAAGTTTAATGTTTAGTAAATAACCGCCCACACAATTACCAACAAACTTACATAGAGTTGAGTCGGAATAAGGAACTAAAATATTTCTGCCAGTGTTTTAAAGAAAAATCGACAGTGGCTGCCTCATTCCATAGACAAGTTAGTCGTATCGCATGAGATTAAGAATGTAAGAAACAATTGCCTTTGTTAAAGCTAATTTTGATCTTGAAATTTTGTAGTTTCATTGTTGTGAAAAAAAACTAGCGTGGTCCGAGTGGGAAGAATAACTTTTTTAGTGTAAGAATTCTGTGAATTTCCTTTCTAGAAAAAACTAGGATGAGCAGAGTCGAAAGAATATTTTTTCTAGTATATAAGTATTGCATCGATTAAACGTAAATAAATACACGTTCAAGAGAAAATGTCTTTGAAATTATTCAAGAACTGTGACTATTGTTATTTTTGTCTTTATATTATTATTTTTAAATTAATAAATAGTTTTATATTATTTTTAGTAATACTTCGCTTGTAATAAAAATCTATCACAATATACGTTTCTTACCTAAATAAATATTATAAGTGCGCAAGTTTGTGAGTATGGACGGATGTTTGTTACTCTTTCACGCAAAAACTACTGAACGGATTTGGATGAAATTTTGTATGGAGGTAGCTAACACCCTGGATTAATACATAGGCTATTATTAATCTCGAAACATGTAGCGGGTAACACCGCGTGGCGCAGCTAGTTATTAATAAAGGTTTGAGCAGTTCTCAAGTTATGCATTTACCAACGAACATAATATGATTTTTTTAATTTATATGCTAATTGGCAGTCCATACTGTTATATGTATGTATGTGTATGGGCAAAAAAACGTAGACGCCAAGCCATGCATTACGAGTTTTTGCGGTCATCTAAGTAACCGAATGTAAAGTCATTGACACAATCCAGAATGGTCATTTACGAGATTTTTTGTATTTTGACACTTCGTTGCAACTTTGGCAAGGTAATGATGATTTTAGATCACATTAGACTGTTACATACGATGTTTAGCATCCATGTTTAGGTTTTAAAATAGGCATTGAAGGCTTTGTGTACAGTTCAGTTTCCTTATATGAAGCATCTGCGCCTACGCGTGTAGAGCTTCAATGTAGGAGGCGAAACAAATGAACACCTACCGGCAAAAAATTTTAAGAGCTGTACTGGGACTAACTGACTGCAGTTAACGAAATTACTGGGCTGTTGAGACTAACCATCGAAAGTCTCAAAGTAATGAGCGCCAAAGCAGCGATGCCCTGGACTTTGTTACTCAAGTTCTGTGTATCGCTGCAATGGTCATGGACAGGCGTTATCTCTTACCATCAGGAGAGCGTCTCGTTCGTCTCATTCCTTTTTACTTGGACATTACAATTCAGAATTCAGTGGTAATCTATCAGTTATCTCAGTTCCGTGCCTTAGCTTAGTTTGGGGTCAGATGGCGCTGTGTGTAATGTCCATAGTTTTTTTTAAATCAATTTTTTATTGCTACAGATAAAACAATATAGAGGTCTTTGCTTCCTCACTAGCGAAACATGCATCAAGGAAATGGTAAATCGAGGAAACAATTACACACCTAATATACAACCTCGCGAGCAAATCGCTGTTAAGCCTTTTATTGAGGTTGCCGCGGTATTTTTTATACTGTTGACAGGCTAGTTGTTTGACCACAGCTCACCGGATGCTAAATGACGGTGTGGTCGAAGATGGTAAAGCACACCTAACACGTAGCCTGAAATGGAACTACTGATTGACTGTATAAACTGGTATTTCAAGTCAAGCTCAAAGCTCCAAGTTCCATCGCCTTGATTTTGTTCGTGGGAGTTTAAGTGTTTGTTTTACGATTTAATAGAACGCAGTACGTAACTTATAGCCTTTAAAATTAAACTCCTTAAAGCCGAATATGTCTTTGTAAATAATAAAGTGGTGTAGGTAGCAGATACCGTAAAGCGAGGGCGAGACGTTACATTGTATGATACAACAGTTTTGTCTGCCCTGTAACCTCATTTGGTAGAATATCTGCTTCAAAAGCTACAGGGTGTGGGTTCGATGACCACCAGGACAAATATTTATGTGATGATACATTTTTACTCTGTATCTTGGTGTTTTGACAATCCCACTAATATTACAAATGTGAAAGTTTGGATGGATGGATTGTTACTCTTTCAAGCAAAAAACTGCTCAACGGATTTGGATGAAATTTGGTATGGAGGTAGCTGAGACCCTAGATTAACACATAGGTTACTTTTTATCCCTAAAACTTGTAGCGATTAACACCGCAGGGCGCAGCTAGTATTATAAATATGAGAGTTTCGATAGGTGGCTGGATGTTTGTTACTCTTTCACGCAAAAACTACTGAACGGATTTGGATGAAATTTGGTATGAAGGTAGCCGAGACCCTGGTATAGAACATAGGCTACTTTTTATCCCGAAAACTTGTAGCGGGTAACACCGCGGGGCTAGTATTTATAATATCCATTTATTCTAACAACAAAACAAGTTATGTCATTTTGAGAAAAAAAACGGTAAACGCTGTATTCTAATTCCGAATACTCATCGCATTTGTAAAGTAAACACTCATCTACGCGGCCTTGGTCCGGTGTAGTGACATTGCTAACGCTGACATCACGATACTGTGACGTTTCCTAAGCTATCATCATTAGGCTAGATTGCAAACAAGAAAATGTTACCAAAAAACTTTTTAAGCTTATCAACATCGACTTATCGACTAGCTGTTACCAGCGACTTTATCCGCGTAAAATTTAACAAAAAGTTTGTTCAGTTTTCAGTATAAAAAGTACCATATATGTTCATAATATTAGTGGGGTATGCGATGCAATTTTAAAATGCTAAAATATTGAAAAAACTACATATACTTTTGTAGCGATGATAGCTCAGTGGTTAGCGCGATCTGTTCGTACGCGGAAGGTCGTGGAACCAAACCTAATGAGCTTGAGCTGCCGGTGAATGAAAACATCGTGAGGAAACCACAGCATGGTGGTAGCGTACTTTCTAGTACTCGGCTGGGTAGCTACCACCCTCAAGTTGAAAATCTGTCGCCAAGCATTTAACGATGTGTTCCGGCATCCTCGTTTGAGAAAAATCTCCATTCTAGTCTCAGATGATCAGATGAGCTGTGCCAACACCTAGCCTGACAACCGTTAAAAAAAAAGGTAAACGTGATTTTTTATAAGAAAAATAAACGATAAAGGAACTTTAAAAATTCTTACTTTGAATTTTAGGATTTTGAGATCGGTATGAAAACTGAATCGATTATTTTTAACAGACTTCAAAAAAGAAGAGATTCTATATTCGAATATTTTTGCTCTCGCGATGATTACAGATAACTAAGAGATGACGCGCATGCCTTACCACGCGCATGTCCTATCTATATGGTAAAGCTGAGGCACATGTTTTATTACGTACACCTGGTTATCGCAAAAGTTTGTAAATTAAGCTTTTTTGACGGTGTTTTACTCTTTGGCTGGTTTATTCCATTTAATCGTAATTAGATTCATTTATACCTTCAAGGTTAATAAGTTGAATTAATGTAAACGAAAAAATATAAAATCTACCGTGGTCATTGTTCTTTTGTAGTTATTAAATTACTAATTAACTTTCATTAAAGTCTCAAAGTCGTTGCGACCATTCGCAATCAACTAATTATTGTCATTGCCAGAAAAAAAAAACTAATCAGTAGACATTGTGTGAACGCTTTTAAAACTCTTATCTAAATAGAAGCTACTTCAAATGTTCAGAGTTGCCTTTGTCGACATAAAAATCACCCGACACACTAGTGATGTTTTTTTTTCTTGGGCCATGGCACATTCGTGCATTGTGCCAATTCTCACTAGTGATGTTAAATTATTTTTAAAAAACTTTTTTTTTTAAAACAATGGACTCAAGCTGCTTGTGCTTGGTTGATCCGTCCCAAAGCTGAGAACAACACTGAGCAGAACTGAGCATTTGACATAATTTTTCTAAAATTATATTAAAACTTACCAGAGTGACAATGTCGCCGGGATTAGCAGCTGCGATTCTTCTCAATCTTTCATACATCATATCCATCAGTCTCTGGTATTTCGCGTTAAATTCATCGAGTTCACGTGCAACTGCGTCAGATCCGCTCGGCAGCCGCTCCGGGTCGACATTCAGATTCCGCTTTCGTAGTCTGTCCGCTTGTTCAACTTCCGCTTGCCGCTTCAGCTGTCTCATGTCCAGCGAAGGGTGGACTTCTTCGCACAGCCATTCGGTGTAACGCTGACATCTCGACGAGTGGATCTAGTTGTTAGGTTCAAGCGAGTTAGGTTTATTTGTTAGTCTGTGGCAGAGTGTTTTTTTGTTTACTGGCAACAATTACTTTTTTAATGTTTGACACGACACAATATGTCAAAGAGTACAATATTTTATTGTGATAGTGAAATTCAAACAGTCTGCCAACAACGTTAAATATATTAGAATTTTTTTTTTTTTTACCTTTCATCATACACCATTCACACTTTTCAGGTTATCGCATAACTAACTGTCATTCGAGTAAAGTCACATCCATTAAGTCTCAAACACTTCTTAATTTGTCCAGCATTTATCCCGAAATAGTGCATGCTGGCAACAAAGGGGCTATTCGTGAAAAAAGTAACAAATATATAAGCGTGCAACACCCAACGCTTTGTGCTATCTAACATTATCTATTTCCATATGAAATTCGTGCATTTTTTATAGTTTTATTAAACAACAAAAATCTAGTACTATTTTAAACACAAACTGAACAATAAAAAAAAATTCGTTCCACATAAATGAGAAAAGTTTCTACTACTGGTAACAACGACACACCACAGAACATGCAAAAATATTTAAACAAAAAAAAACAATGAACGTTTAAAGCCAAAAACGAAAATAATTTGAATTGCAAATACGTTTTGCTTTTATTTGTCTGTACGTTTTGCATAACGCTTATTTAAGTTTCCGTTTAGTCACAATCCAATGCAGCAGTAATATATTGCTGTTGTCAAGGTTTTATTTACATTTCAATCACGCAGACGTCTGTCATTCAGAGTTAAAATTAGTAATTGCAAACTAAATACTTTTTAAAGTTATTTTTTTCGTCACAGGTAAAAAAAGCAGCAACTGTTAGATATAAAATGCCAAAGCGTTAGAGATTAGTGTTGCAGAAGCGACACTCCATGCAAAAGAGAAAACAAGACGATCCATGAGCCATGACTCCGCAATACAAAGAGCATTCTCTCTCTCTAGAAGACCCAAGAATAACAAAGAATCGAAGCACATAGGACAGATCACAGACGGGACGAATCGCTGGACCGAGCTCACTTCTTCATAACCTTTCAAAAACTTTCATTAGAAATTATATCAATTGTTTTAGAAGAAAAAAAACAAAATCGAAGAAATCTCTCATTACCTATTTTATCGAAACAATAACGTAATATTCTGCGAAATATTCTTTGACATTGATATGTTTTTAAAAGTTGCCAGTTAGTTATAATTTTTTAAACATATTTTTTTAAATTTATTCAGCCAGTGTCTAGATTATTTCGCATAATGTCACAGCCTAAAAAACTTTCTTTCCATCGAGTTAGCGTTCTGATAGTTACCTTCGCCTCTCGTATGAACCTTCCACCGTCAACGTTAACTTTTTCTATCTTTGGTGTCCTCTCCACGACGCTTGTCAGTAGATTCTGTGAAATCGCCACAAGACATCCCCAATATTAATGTTTACGTTTTAGTATCATGTGCAATAAATAAAATAAATTACAGTAAACATGCGCCGTGTAAATTATTTACATGCTTTTTAATTATTTATAGTTGTTTTAATACCAGGGATTTTTATTATAGTGCCTTATAATAAATAATTATTAAATTTTAAATTGTTATACGTATGGAATTTATTTCAAGTGATCATCGTGCGATAAATAAGAAATGCACCTTATTTATTATCACCTCAAAGTTCATTTTTAATTACCAATGAGTTTAATTTTAACATCCAATGAGTTAATGCGCTTTCTTATTATAAATATTTACTGGAGATAACCTCATTCGAGAAAGAGAGCAAAATGTCAACAACATTGAAGAAACTACACGAAAAATACTACTTCAAGAACCTGTAAATAAATAAAAAATGGACTTAATTCCAAAATCTGCAAAATGTGTTAAATATTCAAAAATATTTAATGTAAAAAGACGACTAAGAACGGGCACGTGTACTAAATGGTTGATACCAATATATCTGTAAAATTATATTGGTGTAGGTACGTAACACGGTTATATTTCTTTCGTTTTGTCCTTCGTCCACAGAACATACACTTTAGACACAAAAGTTGAATTTGCTTTATATTTTTGACATTTAAGCATCTCATGAAAAGTGACAGTGTGGTCGAAGATGGTAAATACACCTAGCCTATAATGGAGCTGGCTCTTATGTAAAGTTGTCAGAACACACTGCTAGGTGTTTGGCGACAGATCTTCAACTTGTGGTAGCTAGTCAGCCGAGTACTACAAAATACCCTACCACCATGCTATGGTTTACTCAAGATGTTTTCCTTCACCGGCAGCTCGAGATCATTATTGGGGCAAAGCAAGTAAAATATCAATAAGTAGAACATCTTCGTGATAAATAAGGCGACACAAGTGGGAAGAGGCGGTGCGGCGGGGGCAGAGGATTCTCCCCGGCGATCACTACGTGAGTGCCGACCGAGCGGTAGGGGTAAGCAAGTAAATATCATTGTTTTCTGTTGTGTAGATTGCAAGTCATGTTAAAGTTTAATAGGTTAGTGACTTTTTAATAAAAAGGTATTAAAAAGTCGCAGAAGTTTACGTGTGTCTCATAGATTTGATGACAGCGAAGCTACGAACAAAAAAGGATCGATCGAAGATTAATTCGTAGATGCGATATCGACATCCTACACGCACCTCGCGCTGTCCTGCTTGAATCAACGCTTGTAGGAAAGATGTTCTACTTACCCAGGGCCGCGCGCTCCAAGTACTTTAGTTGGGGCTTGAATCTACACCTTTTTAAAGCCTAGACCGTTTTTGTTCCACAAAATAATAAACTCACCCGCGTAGGTTCAAATTGCTCTTTAGGGCGAACTTCGACAGGAGGTTGCGCTTGCAATTTACTGTACGCGTCTTCTATCCATTCGGCCTCCTTTTCAAGACCTGCGTTATAATTACGCAAGAGCTGGTACGCCGCTTCACAGCTTCGTAGTCTGTGGAACAAAATAAAGGTGAAAAGGTAGTTTTGGCGGGAACGTGGAAAGAGTCGTGTCCCGTTGTATTTTTTCCAAAACTAGTGTTTTGTCGAGTGTTTATGCATAAAAATAGTGGCGTTTTATTTAAAAAGTGCCGTGGAAAAATGATATAATGTGGTGAAACATGACTTTTCGTGTTGCTTCCAAAAGTCCATCGAAGCTTCATAGTAAAGTCACCACTACTTTACTAAAGCATGACTTTACTTGACTGAGACAGATTGTACTTGACTAAGACTGGACTTTGACTATATCTATAGCTATGAGGCAACTTATTTAACCTTTGAAACTTGAAAAGACAAAAACTTGATACTGGCAAGTGCTCAAAAACCTTGAATATTCAAAACTTCCACAAAGAAACGCCTGAATCAATCAATGCTTCTAAGTTTTTAAATCGATAAAAATATAATCAAATTTTGCCTACGAACCCTATCGCAAGAAAATAACAACTTTGATAGTGAAATCACTACATATTTTTGTCATAGAATAATAATTTTACAGCTGCTCCAGCACTACAAAATTTTGAGCTTTACTACGATGAAAATAAGATCTACCTTTCAGAGAGCTGCGTGCAGACACTGTTCCACCTGTTATTCAGCTGTGAGACCTCCTTATCCAGGCGTTCCAGGTCGATATGTTTCCCAGATCGTGGCAATGAGCCATGAGGGAGGGAAGCTCTGGAAGATTCTACCAAACGGCGGCAGTTCTCGGAGTCATCGTTCATCTGGTCGATTTGTATCTGCTGCTTACTGACCGCTACTTGCATGCGGAGTAGGTCTTCGTGGATCTGGCAAGCAAAGGTTTAAAATCGTAACAAAGTCAAAGCTTTAAAGCATCGCTATTCTAAAGGCATCTTAGCCTATTTCTTATAAAATAATCGTCAGTCTAGTTGAGAATGACAGTTTGTCCTTGGCGGGAATTGAAACCCAAAATCAATATGAAACAAAGCAATCATATGAGTTAACGGGGCAGTAAAGAAATAAACAATTGAAAACAGTTATCATAAACGTTTTTAAACAAATTAAAGTTCGTTCAAAAATCATATCATTAAAGATACTATTTTTCGTTCGAAAATTATTAGCTACATTAAGTAATCAGTTGAAGGAGACGATCTCCAGATGGTAAGAGATAACGCATGCCCAATTGTCCATGGCTATTGCTGCAACACACAAAACTTTGAATTACAAAACCAAATCCAGGGCATCGCTGCTTTGGCGCTCATACTTTGAGACCTTAGAGTTATTCTCAACAGCCCTGTAATTTCGCTAGCTGCAGAACCCTTCAAACCGGAACACAGTAACGTTTACACACTCCTGCTTGGCGAACAATACAACTGGTACTGCGGTCGTATCTTTCAAGACGACCTCTTGCTTAGGAGATCTACAGAGTAAAATATATAACCATCCTAATTTGAAACAGTGTACTTACGTCCTTAAGCAGTTCTACATCGTTTGGCAGATCATGGAACTGAGCCAGTTTGATTTCGAACTCGGAGATGTTCTGATGGTTTTCCTCCATACTGTTCACAACTATCTCCACAAACTTCAGCCTGCAACATTAAAAATTACAATTACAGAAGACATAGTGATAAATGCAATTTAAATTTGACGCATCACGTAGCTTGACACGACTTACAATGATATTCTACAATGTGTGACTATGACTGGCGTTTGATCTCCATTTGCTAAAAAAATAGAGCACAAAAATCCGCTTTACTCGTAAAGACACATAGATTGTTTCTACCAAGAAACATGGATATGCTCAATTTACGATTTGAGCTATGAGAAGAACCTTATTTATAAAGTCGTTTAGAAAAACAACAGATGTACTTCTACGTTGATTCTTAAGCCTGCAAAGTAGACGCTTTTAAATAATTAATTTTTTAACTTAGAAAAGATGGGCAAGAGGTCCGTATCGTGGTATTCGAAACCAGTACAGTACCTCCTGATTAGAAGTCAAACGGTATCCCAACTAGGCTACCGAAACTTCAATCCCAGGCACCCGAGTTGGAGTTAGGTACAGAATCAATTGAGGTTATAGAAATTACCTTTCAACGAAGAGTTGGCTCCTGGACTGCAAATCATTCCACTTGCCCATCACTTTGTCCAAGCTTCTCTTCATGGCCGGAGTCTTGAGGGCAATGCCTGAAAAGAACATTTCGAAATCAGTCTCCTAGAAATATTCTGGTACGCTAAAAATTATGTTTCTGTCAAGTTACATATGAACCAAATTTTGGGCTCGACTTGTTACATAATACAAAAACTAGTCATCATGGGTCTTAATTATAAACGTGGCTTAAAGGTGAATTATGCTTTTCTTGGGTGTTCCAAGAAATCCAAGTCACAAAGGGTGTGTGCTATCATTAATGCAGCTGCCTTTTTAGCATAATGGTTGAAACCATTATGCTAAAACGGTAGCATTATGGTTGGAACCATTATGCTAAAAAGGCAGCAGTTGCAGTTGAAACAGCTACTTAGTGTACTTAGTGTACCTCTGAAAGTGTTTTGCACTTCTTCGACATCGCTAGACAGCGCATGGAGGTTACTCTCCCAATCCTTATGCTGAAGCACCAAGTGTTCCAAGGAATCCAGGTCTCGCGGGATGTGGCTCGCTATCCTCTCGTGCAGCTGTCTCTCCAGGATTTCGATACGTTCCAGAAGATGCGAGGATTGCTCCGTGAAGATGCGGGCGGCATTTTTGGACTCCTCTGTAATGGGAACGAAAAGTATGTGAGACAGAGTTGACAGTTGAGTTGTTGTGTTTGACAGCCCTGTTGGTTCATTGGTAGTATATCTGCTCCAAGACGTGTTAAAACCAAATAAAGTTCAAAGTCGCGTACTTTTTTTGTTAGCGCGTTTTTTTTATGGTTGACAGGCTAGGTTTGACCACAGCTCATCTGTTGTTAAGTGACGGTGTGGTCAAAGATGGTAAGTCTAGCCACCCACCTAGCCTGGAATGGAACTGCCTTTCAAATGAGACTGCCGGAACACACCGTTAGATGCTTGGCGGCAGATTTTCAACTTGAGGGTGGTAGCCAGCCGAGTAATACAAAATACCCTACCACTATGCTATCTTTAGGTTTCCTCACGATGTTTTCCTTCACCGACAGCTCAGGCTCATTGTTGGGGCTTGAACCCACATCCGTCGGCATGTGAACCCACCGCGCTAACTACTGAGATATCATCGCTATAAAAATACAATTGCCCCGCTATTGCGTGCTGACCATTGACTAAATTAGAGTGATCATGCAACAATGACTTGCATATGATAGCATCAGGTAACTGGACTGCCGGATGGTCGGTTCTAGTTTGTGTTGAACTTGTGTCAGTGCATTTGTTGTAGACGAGAATATGACGTGGTATAGTATTACACTTTTAATTTGATTACACTTATTTATTAAATACTAGCTGCGCCCCGCTATATGTTTTAGGGATAAAAAGTTGCCTATGTGTTAATCCAGGGTGTCAGCTACCTCCGTACCAAATTTCATCCAAATCCGTTCAGTAGCTTTTACGTGAAAGAGTAACAAACATACATCCATACATTCTTACTAATTTTCGCGTTTATAATGTTAGTAGGATATTCAGGACTTTGGTTTTTTTTTTATATATATAGCTGACAGGCTAGGTGTTTGACCACAGCTCACCTGATGTTATGTGACGGTGTGGTCGATGATGGTAAAGCACACCCAGCCTGGAATGGAACTGGCTCTCAAGTGAGGCTGCCGGAACACACCGTTAGATGCTTGGCGGCAGATTTTCTACTTGAGGGTGGTAGCTAGCCAACCGAGTACTAGAAAGTACCCTACCACCATGCTATGGTTTCCTCACGATGTTTTCCTTCACCGGCAGCTCAAGCTCATTCTTGGGGTTTGAACCCACGCCCTTCGGTGTGCGAACCGACTGCGCTAACCACTGAGCTATCATCGCTATAAAATTGGTTTGATAAGCTTGACCATTTTGAGTGTAATTTGGAACACTCTAAATTACACTCAAAATGTCGTAACAGCGTGAGGAAGTAAAAAATACATAAAATAAATAAATATCGTGGGACTATACACACAGCGCCATCTGGCCCCAAACTAAGCAGAGCTTGTGCGATGGAAGTCAGATAACTGATAGAATACATAAATACTTTTTTTTTTGTAAATACATACAGAACACCCAGACTTTAAGAGTGCATACTTTAGCATAGCTGCTCGAATCAAATTTTCTTTTGCTAAGATATAATATGCCATTTTGACTGCAATAGCAACAGTAAATAACTGCTTAAAATATCAATTAGAAAAAAGTCTACTAATAATATAATTTTGTAGCGATGATACAAATACAAATACAAATCATTTATTAATAACACCAAAGTTACAGGTCATTTTTCCATTCATATTTAAAAATTATTATCAAAATCATTACATATGTCAAAACAATGAAAATGAAAATGTCAATAAAGTAATGTGTCACATATAAAATGTCAATAAAATTATGTCAATATAATTAAATGTCCATAAAAACAAAAATATTATAATTACTTACTAGTAATTCAATAATCTCTTAGTTTTAAATAATCGTCAAAGTCATAGAACAAGGTCTCTTGAAGCCAAGATCTTAGTTTGCTTCTAAAGCACGCGATGGAAGGTGCATCCCGGATGGAAGCGGGTACGCGATTGTAGACCGCGGGCCCCAGAATGTATACCGACCTCTCCGACTTGACGAGCCGATGCGACGGCGTTACTAGTTGGTCTTTCTTTTTATTACTGCGAAGATCCAACGTGCTGTGGACGCCCCGGCGTTGAAATTTATCTATGTTTGTATGTGTGTACAGGGCTACCTGGTAAACGAACTCACACGGTAAAGGCAGAATCTGTAGCTCCTTAAACAGATCCACGCAAGAGACGTCGTCCTGAACCCCGCATATGGCACGAATAGCTCGCTTCTGCATAACAAAGGCTCTATTACGATCGGCAGCGCGGCCCCACAGCTCCAACCCGTACGTGATGTTACTGTGGACGGTCGCGAAGTAGCAGGAGCGCACTACGCTGCGGGCAGCGGTGCTCGCGAGCCGCCGGAGCGCAAAGCACGAGCGGCTCAGCTTCCCGCACAGCTCGTCTATGTGCGTCTCCCAGGTCAACGCGCCGTCGATATGGAAACCTAGAAGTTTCGTACTGTGGACTTGTTGGAGAGCGGTATTGCCGACTGCTACCGAATGAGTCTCAGTCGCGTGGCCATTGAGGTTAAAAGCAAGGAAGCAGGTCTTATCTTTGTTTAGCGCGAGCCCGTTCGATCGGAACCACCTATCTAGTTCGTTCACCACCCCATTCAGCCTCGACTCTAGTTCACGGTGCGTCGGCGCGGTGATCACTGCGGCGACGTCATCGGCGTACATATATATCTCAGCGCCATCGATGGCGCCGGGCAAGTCGTTAAGGAGGAGACTGAATAGAGTATTAGATAGACAGGAGCCCTGCGGGACGCCCATCACATTTTCCGCTTCTGACGACATGACGCGACCTCTATCACCCACCACTACCTGTGTTCGCTTAGACATGAAGGAGGACAGTATGGACAGGGCAGGGCCACGGATCCCATAGAATCGCAGCTTGTTTGCGATGAGGGCGTGATCAGCGGTATCAAACGCGCGCGATAGGTCGCAGCAAAGTAAGGCAACCTGCAGTTTTGCCTCGCGCGCAGTTAACACTCGCCACAACACCTCGCGCACTAAGTCTGTGGTCGCGCGACCGGCTCGGTACGCATACTGCCGCTCCGACAGGACACCACGGTCCACGACAAAATTAAGTAGCCTTCTATTGAGACCGACCTCAAACACCTTGCTAATAGCGGGGACAAGGGATATAGGGCGGTAAGACTTGGGGTCTGCTTTTTTGCCCTTTCCTTTGTACAAGGGGCATATTTTTACTCTTTTAAGCGCCGCGGGATACATACCTTCCCGCAGGCATGAATTAAATAAGTAGCTAATTACGGGTGCGACCGGTTCTATGGCGGTTTTCAATATACTTGCAGACAGACCGTAGAGATCAGTACTTTTCTTAGGGGCAATACGTTTCTTCGTTATTGTAAAAACTTCGTGGGGTGAGAAAGGTTCTAATCTTATAGACACATCGCTCGCGGATGCCTCGTTCCCGAGCGCGGCCAAAGCGCTGACGCTATCAGCCGCGGGCGCTCCGCACCTACTCGCCGCCGTCACAAACTCCAAGTTGAGAGCGTCAACCACATCCTTTTTTGTGATAAACGGTTGGCCATCTGCATCCCGCACCAGGTCTGTGAAATCGACTCTCTCCCGAGTACCGCGACCTAGCTCGGAGTTGATAACACGCCACATACGTCGCGGATTATCCTTAACCATATTAGAGAAATGGTTAAATCTTTTTTCTTTTAATAGAGAGTGATATTTCACGGTAAGTTCATCGCACTTACTACGCAGTACGTCGTCAGTTGGAAAGTTCCTTTTTAATTGTGCAGTGTCATGTAGTAAATGTTTAAAGTTGTGAATTTCCGTGTCAACCCAATGTTTTTGATGAGTCAGTTGTTTTTTTAACGGAAAACAGATATTAAATTTATTAGATAATATATTAACTATACTCTCAGCCAGCGAGTGGCAACAATTATTAGCTTTACTAATAATTCCCTCCCAGTCGATAGACGCTAGCGCGCTAATAAAATTGTATTCGTTGGTCGTAGTGAAGCTACGAGCCAGACAGTGGGCGGGCGCGGGCGCTGCCGCGGCGCTGTTCGCGAGCGTGAGGCGCTGGGCGCCGTGGTCGCTGAGCGGGCGCGTGTCGACGCCAGTTACTGCATTTACGCGTTTCGCGGGCACGTTCGTGTACACATGGTCGAGTAGCGACTTGCGGCCACCTACATCTACTCGCGTGGGGTCGGTCACTAATTGAGTAAAATTGAAGCTAACGAGCATATCTACTAACTGCTTTTGGGCGCTAGAACTGTCCAACAAATCGATATTAATATCACCCATAATGACGCAGTCTAGGCCCTCGTCTGTTACTTTACAAAGAAGGGTCTCAAATAACTGGAGGTACTCACCGTGGCTCGTCAAGTTGGAGTGGTACACATAGCCCAGTGGTTAGCGCGGTCGGTTCGCATGCCGAAGGGCGTGGGTTCAAACCCCAACAATGAGCTTGAGCTGCCGGTGAAGGAAAACATCGTGAGGAAACCATAGCATGGTGGTAGGGTACTTTCTAGTACTCGGCTGGCTAGCTACCACCCTCAAGTTGAAAATCTGACGCCAAGCATCTATCGGTGTGTTCCGGCAGCCTCACTTGAGAGCCAGTTCCATTCCAGACTAGGTGTGCGTTACCATCTTCGACCACACCTTCACTTAACATCAGGTGAGCTGTGGTCAAACACCTAGCCTGTCTACCAAAAAAAAATAATCATAATTATATTAAATACGTCTTTGATTTCATGCAAACTATTTTTGACATTTCATTTATTTTCCATCAATCTTATAAATTTTAAACTTTAGGTCCGTGGGGGCCGGCCGCTGTCGCACTATTAGTATCGAGACCTGGCCAAACGTTTAGAGGAGGCTTCAGGTGACCAGTATGCTGGCGTCTACTTAGGTCAAAAGCTAAGCATTGCCATCCAGCGTGGCAATGCTGCCAGCATTCTGGCCACATATCCCTCCTCTGACGCAATTTTAGATTAAGTTTTTTGTATAAATTTTGTAAATAGTATTAATTTAAGATATTTTTTATTTTGTTTAATAAATTTCAATAAAACTAATTCAATAAATACAAATAAAAACTTATCTGTAATTTTTGTTTTTGTTTAAAATAAATAAATTGTAGAGCGACACGGAATATCGCAAACGCACATAATAAATTGAAACTGTACTAAATGGCAACGAACTTTTCCCGACGGCAACGTTCAACAAGAAATCTTCACAGTTGACTACACAGTAACAATAAGGCAGTAGGCAAACAAAAAAAACCTGAAACTCTCCGGTAAGTGATGCACCGTTCCACAGTCCTTTCCTTGTACACGAGTATAATACACTTCAAAAACATTTAATTTTGTATTAAAAGTTACGAGTTCGATTAAGTGAATAGAAAGTTATGCAGAACAACCGACACAATCACTTTTGAGGTACTGAAAATTGAGGTCTACATTTCTTGATACTTCACCGGTTTGTAGAGCAAAAAATGCAGTACACCAAGTTTCTGTTCAAAATTTGTTTTCAGTGAAAATAACAAGTAGCCACTGGTACATGCCTTATTAAATTTGGTTATTGGTATCTTCTAGGCAAGCGTGGTCCACCTTAGACCACAAAATCACTTAATATCAGGTGAGTTGGTGGTCGTTTAAGGATAGGTCGTTTAATTAATTATAAAAAAAAAACAGTTTTACGAATTTTTTTTATACGACTGCCCAATGTTTTCATATACGTGTTTTTGTTTTACTTATGCGGGAATACTCATTTTTAATTTTATCGGAAACTCGTATGTATTCTGTTTTATATAATTCATATGTTGTAGATACGTATGTATGTCAGTTTCTTTATTCTACCACCAAGTAAAAACTATAGATATTATGCAGACTGTTAAAATCTTAAGTTTCCTTTTTTATTTATTGACAAGGTAGGTGTTTGACCATAACTCTCCAGATGTTAAGTGACGGTGTGGCCCGAAGGTGAAGCACATCTAGCCTGGATTCAACTGGCTTTTTATTAGTATTGAACGCGCACAACGGGTAATTCTAAAAGTTATGTTAAAAAAGAAAAATATTTACAGCACATCAAAATTGTATAATGATGTAAAGGTTCTGACTGCCAGACAATTATATATATTACAATGCATCATGAAAGTTCATAAAAGTAACTCTGTTGACCCAGAAATAACTAAGAAAAGAAATCCCTACTCTGTAATCAAACAACCAATCTTAAGAACCCTTTTTGCTAAGCAACAATTTTCGCCCCATTCTATTTCAATTTACAACAAAATAAACCGATTAAATATATTTACTCAATGACAATTCGTCAATGTAAAAAATGTATTTCAACATAGCTTATCCAACTAAACTACGAGCAAACAGAGCATTTAATTAGTCACGACTACAAAATTAAAATACCCATTATAAATTATAAATAAATAGATATAAGTGTAATGTAATGTACCTAATATGTTTCGACTTAATTTCATTTAACACAGTAGAAAACCATACAGAAATTATGTGTTTGGTAAATTTCTTTAATAAATAAATATTGTTATTATGTTTGTAAATACATATATCAAAAATAGTGTATTTGAAGGAGCGGTCTCTCCTAATACAGGTTTATGTAAACTTAAAAGGAGAGGCCAAACCCATGTTTTAAAACAATATGCATAAATAAAGATTATTTGTATTTGTATTTATTAAGTAAGGTTTCCGGAACACACCGTTTGGTGCTTGGCGGCAGGTTTTCAACTTGAGGGCGGCAGCTAGCCAGCCAAGTACTAGAAATTCTATGATTTCCTCATGATGTTTTCCTTCACCGGCAGCTCAAACTCATTATTGGGGTTTGAACCTAAATACTCAGCTATCATCGCTACAAAAGTTGTATGTACAGCCTGGTGAAATTTCAAGTTGGCCTACTGAGTCCGTGTACACTGTGCCGCCCACTCGCACCGTGATTGGAAATTGCGATCACTGTCACAACGTTCAGCAAGCAAGGTCGTTGCAATTGAAGTCTAGCTCAAAACGGCATGACATCACCGCAACCCGCTGGACTGGCGACTGTTTGTAGGGGGGAACTAACAGTTCTGAGTAATTTATGACCACGTTTAATTATCTTTAAGTACTTATTTTGTACAACAGAAAGATATCAAAGATACATAAAAGGTGTAGGTACAAACAAAAAAAGGTACCCTTATAGGATCACTTCTGTCTGTCTTATCTGTCAAGATCCTATGTCTCAGGACTACGTAAAGGTATCAAGTTGAATCAAGTTTAAAAAGTTTGGCTAGTTATTTTTGGCATCGCACTTATGTATAAAAAGAGCAGCAAACAATACCTTTTCTATATTAAATATTGTAAGACATATCTGTTTGTTTTGGGGTTCCGTACCCAAAAGGTAAAAACGGGACCCTATCACTGAGACTTCGCTGTCCGCCCGTCCGTCCGCTCGTCTGTCACCAGGCTGTATCTCAAGAACGGTGATAGCTAGACAGTTGAAATTTTCACAGATGATGTATTTCTATTGCCGCTATAACAACAA
This sequence comes from Biston betularia, assembly GCA_905404145.2. Classification (NCBI taxonomy): domain Eukaryota; kingdom Metazoa; phylum Arthropoda; class Insecta; order Lepidoptera; family Geometridae; genus Biston; species Biston betularia. The sequence goes on from FR989884.1 coordinate 2,320,805, forward strand.
ATACTAAAAATAAAATAAATATTTAAGGGAAGCTCCCATACAACAAACGTGATTTTATTTAGCCGTTTTTATAGATAATGGTACGGAACCCTTCGTGCGCGAGTCCGACTCGCACTTGGCCGGTTTTTTATCTTTATTGTTGACAAGCTAGGTGTAATGACCATAGCTTACCTAATGTAAGTGACGGTGTGGTCAAAGAAGGTAAACGCACCTAGTATGGAATGGAACTGACTCTCAAGTGACGCTGGCGGCAGATTTTCAACTTGAGGGTGGTAGCTAGCCAGCCGAGTACAAGAAACGATGTTATCATCAGCGAGAGCAAGTACGTTTGATAACTTTTACACAAAAACAAATGAGTTTACAGGACTGTCATAAGAAGTTAATTCTAACACATTATAACTCTTTATTGTGCACATCATAAATAGAAAATAGTACAGAGAACAAAGAACCTTATGAACTAGTGCCACAAGTGGTGGCCTTATCGCTAACAGCGATCTCTTCCAGGCAACCAAGAAAAGAAAAAATACATAAGAAACAGACGGGAGATGTATGATGTGTGATGTGAATTTTGTGTAATCAAAGGCCATAAAATCCTATTAAAGACCTTCGAAACATACCACTTGACCCTGTTACATCATATTTAATTGGTAACGATTTCCTGTAGGTGTTTGACACCCAAACGCTAGGGCAAGCTGATATTTTGACCTTGCAGACGCGAGGTTGATGTCATAGGCCTTAATACATTGGTAAACATTTTGATTGTGTGGATCGGCCCACGTAAAATGTTTATACTGTTTAATACGGGCGTTACTTTGCGGAAATAAATCTTACGGTATACTGTTTGTTTTTTGTTGTTGAAAAGAAGAAAGAAAACATTTATTTTGCCATACACAACACTACAACAACAAAAAACACACTACAAATAAAAGATTAGAAAAATAAAAATAACAATAATAATGAGTGGAAAGTTGTCGCTGTAGTGTCCAGTGCGACAAAAAAGGTTAGTTCTCAGCATTAGTGCTGCCGATTTCTCAGCAGCGCTGGTTTTCAGAACTAACCTTTTGGGGCGCACGAGACTGAATAAAAAAAATACATAAATACATACGCGAATATATAATAGAATAAATAAATTATAAATATAGAAAAAGTCTAGAGAGTTGCTTATAGAAGAAGACTAGGATATTTTAGTACATACATGAATAATAATTAGAGTTGTTGAGTTATTTTTTTACTGGAGATAGGTTTGCGTTTGGTGTCTCGCCTGATGTTAAGCGAAGATGCGGTCTACGGCGGAACATGCTTACGTAGAAGAAACCGATTCACTCTCAACTTGAACACTTGAAAATTGTGGCTATTTAGGAACACTCACTCGGGCAGCAAAATCCATCGTTTGGTGGTTGTTACAATAACGATAGTTTCGAACCGTTTACTTCGAGTTTATATAAATAAATAAATACCATTTCACACAGCGCCATCTTCTCCCAAACTAAGCAAAGCTATTGGAACCAGATAACTGATAGAATACTATACTTTTTCGTATATTATAGTAATTGGTAAATGTAAGTGTGTAATAAAGAATGCGCAGCGATGATAGCTCAGTGAGCGCGGTCAATTCACACGCCGAATTACGTGGGTTCAAACCCCAACGATGAGCTTGAGCTGCCGGTGAAGGAAAACATCGTGAAACCATAGCATGGTGGAAGGGTATTTTCTAGAATTCGGCTGGCTAGCTGGGTGGTAGTTTGTTGAAAATCTGCCGCCAGCGTCACTTGAGAGTCACTTTCATTTTAGACTTGGTGTGTTTACCTTCTTTGACCACACCGTCACTTAACATCAGGTAAGCTATGGTCCTAACCATTGCAGCGCTACACAAATCCTTGAATAACAAAACAAAGTCTAGGGCATCGCTGCTTTGGCGTTTATTACTTTGAGATTTTCGCTGGTTAGTCTTCAGTTCTGTAATTTCGATAGCTGCAGTACCCTTCAAAGCAGAACACTGTAATGTGTACACACTACTGCTTGGCGGCAGAATTCTCAGATATTCTGCGGTGGTTCCTAACTAGTCGATCTCCAACCAAGGACATCTATCACCAATTAATTTGCTCTATAATTTGATAGTAGCTAAGTAAGTTGAAGCTGTACCATTTGCAACGAAAATGGATGTTTGTTTTTTGTTTGTCTGTGTATTATAAACATATATTTGGAGAAAAAAAAGGGTGTAAGTATTCTATTAGTTATCAGTATCTCATTGTATTGCTTTAACATTTTCGTGTTTATAATTCGGCACTTTATCGTACAAAATAAAAATAGTGGTGTTTTATTCAAAAACATTTGAAAACAAGTTTTGGACAATAACATAGATAAGATAAACTATTTATTGTTCACAGGAAAGATGAATATCAAATACGATAGAACAAGATAAACTAGTGTAATAACTGGCTGCCCTATCGCTAAAAGCGATCTCTACCAGGCAACCATAGCTAGAAAGTATTCAGAAACCAGTTGAGTATTACCAGTGCCAGTAGTTAACGTTTACACAATATTACTGATTGACAATGTTGTAGGAGTAGCTGAGTAGGCATTTGACTACAGCTCAACTGATATCAAGATAGTGTGATCGATAATAAACACACTTTTCTTTTTTTTTTTTTTTTTATGCCACAGGTGGCAAACAAGCTGACGGGTTGCCTGATGTTAAGCAATCACCGTCGCCTATAGATATCTGCAATACCAGGGGTACCACAAATACGTTGCCGACCTTTTAAGATTCTATTAACATGCCTTTTGAAGAACCCAATGTTGTAACTCCGCGGGAATACGGAAGAAGGAAGATCATTCCACAATTTGCAAGTGTATGGCAAAAAAGATCGCGTGAATCGCACAGTGTGCGATTTCCATGAATCAATAACATGTGGATGAGCTTTGATACGATGGCGGCGGCTAGTGCGGTGATGGAACCGTGACGCCGGCATAAGATCGAATAGTTCTTCAGAACACTCCCCGTTGTACATGCGGTAGAATACGCACAGAGACCCGACGTCTCTACGCAAGCTGAGCGGTTCTAGGGCATCGGTGATCCCAGAGTCGTCGACAATTCTGACAGCTCTACGCTGTAATGCATCGAGGGCCTCAAGTTGATACTTGGGTGCTCCGTTCCAAAGATGTGAACAGTACTCCACGTGAGGTCGGACTTGCGCTTTGTACAGCAGGAGTCTCTGACCAGACGTAAAGTACCGTTTTGCCTTATTGAGCACACCAAGTTTTTTGGAGGCTAGTTTGACCTTAGCAGCAATATGACTGCGGAACTGTACATTTGCAGAAATGTCAACGCCCAGTATACCAATGCCCTCCGAAACAAAACACTTAACCAAGAAGGGGGAACTGCGAGTATAACAATAATAGTAAATTCTTACCTCCTTTCCCTCTAGAAAACATCCGTTTAATTTTCTTCATTTCGATTTGAACTTTATAACCAAAGCCTCGAGATCAATTTTCAACACTTGAAAGTCAATTAATTTAAATTGAATCGCAATCATATGATAGTTTGTTTTGTAAACAACAATCCATCATATCCAGCTTTTGATCTATAGAACTAAACTGAACTATTTTTAACTAGTTTTTTTTTTGCATTTGAAAAACGGCCAAGGACTTTTTTTTTATACGCTTTTATATTAGACAAAACAGCGAGAAAAGACGAGCAAACCTCACAATTGATGGACATTATTTTTCATGTGGAAAAAACAGAGATCGTTTAAGTATTCGACAGTATCATCACTTTTCACCAAAAACGATTACGTATTAAAATCTAGTATGTTAAATCTTGGCACTGTATTGATACATCCGTTTTATTTTTTAAAATATTTATTTATCACTTTTTGGTAGAGGTTTCTTAAAACACCAAAGAAACTGACATAATTATAAAAATACTGCCAAAATCGTTTTAAGGCAATTAAAACTGAATTTTCGATATGAGAAATTTCGATGAAAAATTTAAAAAGAGTTTTTATACTAGGTCTCGCAATAGTAGTAAACGGTCGTGAGTATTCGAGTGGTAGTGCGTACGCGCAGTTAATTGCGACTGACGTCCTGTAGGAATATCATCTCTACATGCTTGCCTATAGATGGATCAGCTACGTTTGATATTTGTAACGTCAAAAACCAATCAAAATTATAACACAAGTAAGTGATCTTGATTCATTTTTTTTCCTTTTTATTTCCAGTTTGCGTTTTTTCTTACATCATACCCGATTAGATTTTAGCCAATTTTTTTTAGTTTTCGCAAAAACGACGGGGTGTTATAAGTTTGACGTGTCTGTGGCATCGTAGCTACCGAACGGATGAACCGATTTTGATATATTTTTTAAAAGTGAATTAGTCGCGATTGTTCTAAGCTATGAAAATCGGTCCAAGATGGCCGCCGTAACAAAATGGTGGATCACATATTTTTTCACAACTCCTCAATATGGGTTTCAATTGAAAGGGCATGACTAGTAGAATACTATACACCTGTCGGGGGTTTTTTAATTTGGGGGTTAACAATCACTGTCAGAACCTGTATCCCTTAAAAGGTAAATACAATATGAGTGTCTACTGAATCTTAAGGAAACAAGTTCCGGTAAGAGTGTTCCATTTTAAACCATACTTTTGCTCATCATCAGGCAGGGTGTAGTCAAATGCGAAACTTGTAAACAAATACAAAACCAATACAATACTACTATAATATAGTGTTTTTCTTTTCTTGGTTGCCTGGAAGAGATCGCTGTTAGCGATCAGGCCGCCACTTGTCGCACTAGCTCATACGGTTCTTTTGTTTTCTGTACTTTTTTGTATAAAGAGTTCTATCTATCTAACGCCTTAATTAAGAAATATTTGGAACCATAAACAAGCAACCCTATAGTTGCATGTAAGAGTTAACTAAATAGTAAAACTGCACTAAATAGTTATTACACTAGATTTTTATTTTATTTAAGTTGTGAACAATAAATAGTTAATCTATATAATATAAATATGTTTGTATGTTATAAATATCAAAACCTTACATTCCTAGTACACAAAAGGTACGGTACACTCGAATGATAAATCGCTATCTCCCAAGACATTCTCAGTGGTCGAGTTACTAGTTAGTTAATAACTAACGACTGTACTCGATGCGAGTCATTCCTAATTGGTAAGGTAATGGACATACTGAATTGGTTTGTTTACTTCTGATTGACTTTATGAGGCGGGAATATTAAACTACAAGTAATATACGTATTTGTTTATGCGTTACACTAGAAGTCTTAGAAAATATTGTATAAATATGTTGTATTAATTAGGTTTTTTTTTGATACCTGATTGATTCAGGCGTTACTTTGCGGAAGATCATTTCGAATATTCAAGTTAGTTTATTTCCGCTTAACAGTCGTTTCAGTTAGAACACTGATGAGGACTTATATTTAAAAAAGTTAAATTTCATACGTATAAAACTATACATACGTATCTGTTATTTTTTTGAAATTGGCGTTCCTTTCCACGTGTTAAAAATTAAAAATATTTCGGTTTTTGTATTAAAATTTGTATGAAAACACTACATTACTAAACGTTCTTTGTTGCGTGGAATGAAGGTGTCTCTGCTTTTATTTTCACGGCTAAGTGTCAGAGGGCTCGAATTTGAAATCATATATACGCATGCAAATAAATACCAATAAATACCGTGTTTTCAGGTGTACAATTAAATAATACATTAAAGTTAAAATTCAAATTCTTACCTTCAGCTCGCGCACGTCGCTCGAACTCGTCGAAAAGCCTGTTGACATCGTCGATCTCTCTCCTCAGACGCCTTAGCTGCGGATCGGCTGGGTCGCCTTCGGCTAGCAACTTCTCGGCGTCTTCGTTGAGAGCTCGGCGGATAGCTTGACGCTGTTCGGCTCCCATTGCCACGAACTGTTAAAAAGTTTTTTATATTAAAAAATAATGAGCCGAATAACACGCTCTCCTATCTATAGCCATTACAGTGGTATCTACAACTTTGGGTAAAAAAACGAAGTCCAGGGCATCGCTGTTTTGAAGCTCATTAATTTGAGACATTCGATGGGCTCAATAACCCTGTATTATCGCTACAGCACCATTCTAACCGAAACACGGTAATATTAGTTTTGTGATATAAAACAAATGTTTGTTCTGTGTCTGGGTGTACTGTATGTATTATAAGTATGTATTTACAAAAAAAAAGTATTTAAGTATTTTATCAGTTATCTGATTCCCATAGTACAAGCTTTGCTTAGTTTGGGGTCAGATGGCGCTGTGTGTAATGTCCTACGATATTTATTTATTTATTTTATTTATTTACACAATTAAATTGCCGGCATAATTATAATTATTAAATTTAGTTATTTCAGAGCATGTTCAATTGTCCATAGAATTACATTAATATAAATAGTCACTAAATAAATAAAATGTATACAAATACAAATGTCAAAATTAAAAATAACTATATCAAAATTAAACAAAGAGATAAATAATTTCCTTTTCAATAATTTCGTCATTTGTTAATATTATGTAAGGATACAGAATGGGTATCACGTATTTTCATTTATATAATTTGCATTTCCAAAAAAACAACAATCAGTTACTTCGTTCGTTCGTTCGTTTCTAATGGTTGCAAATCTGGGATATAAACAATTCCATTTCATACGTTACTTTTCAACATCACCAGCATCAACAATATTCATCACCATGTCATTACAATCTAACTCTAATCTATACTATTATAATGAGAAAAGATTTCATAGTTTGTTAGGCTCCGTAACTTTTTTTTTTTGTTATGTAAAAAATAATGAGACGACCAAGACGCTCTCCTGATAGTAAGAGATAACGCCTGTCCATGACCATTGCAGCGACACACAGAACTCTGAGTAACAAAACAAAGTCCAGGACATCGCTGCTTTGGCGCTCATTACTTTGGAGACTTTCGATGGTTAGGCGGCAGAATAACTGGTACTGCGGTGGTACCTACCTAGACGACCTCCCGCTAAGGAGATCTACCACCAAGTAATTACTACTGGACCGATATCAAAAATTCTTTCACCGTTGGGAAGCTACACTATCCCCGGGTGACATAGGTTACTTTTTATTCCTATAATTCCACGGGAACGGAAACTACGCGGGTGAAACAGCGTAGCGTCCGCTAGTAAAAAATAAAACGGTACTTTACCTGCGGGAAGTCCCATCCTTTCACCACCTTGATGGTGGCAAAGATCATGTTCTGCCGCATCCTCAGCTGCTTCCTCTGCCATAGTTGGATCACCTGCAACGAATACATATTTTAGAATGTGAGTTGCAGGCGATAATTATAATCCTAAACAAATAATTTAAAAAAAATGCATGCAATATGCATAATTTTTGGCGGGATTTCAGATAATTTTAACTAGTGATAACTTTGGCTAACGATGTCTTACTCGGTATATGTATCACCCATTAAATTTATTCTAGTAATTAAAAAGTTGTTGTGTATAATAAGACTTACCCTATCGTAAGACTTTCTCAACGCGTCGGCAGCGTCAATAGCTTCTTGTGCAGGAGGTGGTAACGCCAGGACGGCTCCTGGCAGTTGGGCTTCGGTGCCGGCCCCGCCAAGACGCACACGCCACCGCGACCGGCCCGAGTTGTCGAGGACGGTCACCGTGGAACCTTTCTCGATAGCCACCTAGAATTATAACAGTTCTGATTACCCAACTCGGCTATATTCCTCTCCTCTAAATACTGCGGTTTGGATCCAGCTGAGCGGAATATTTGAAAACCGGATCTCATTTATTCAATTACCTACTTTATATACAGTCACATCAGCCACTTTCAGTTACAGTTCCATTCCAGGCTAGGTGTGCCTTACCATCTTCGGCCACACTTTCACTTAACATCAGGTGAGCTATGGTCAAACAACTAGCCTGTCAACAGTTAAAAAAAACCGCGGCGACCCCAATAAAAGGGAAAACAGCGCTTTTCCCTTTTATTTTATCCCTATAAAACGCTCGCGAGGTCGTATATTAGGTATGTAATTGTTTCCTCGATTTACCATTTCCTTGATGCATGCTTGGCTAGTGAGGAAACAGAGACCTCTATATTTATTTATCTGTAGCAATAAAAAAAAGAATATACGACATTGAGTTTTGGCGGGAACGTTGAAAGAGTCGTGTCGTCCCGTTGTATTTTTTTCCAAAACTAGTGTTTTATCGAACGTTTATGCATAAAAATGGTCGTGTTTTATTCATAAAGTGCCGGATCACAAGCGCGAGTGTGGGAAAATGATATAATGTGGTGAAACATGACTTTTAAGTGTTGCTTCCAAAACTCCATCGAAGCTTTATAGTAAAGTCACCACTACTTTACTAAAGCATGACTGAACTTGACTAACACGGACTGTACTTGACCAAAACTGGGCTTTGACTATAACTTTAGCTACGAGGACACTTATTTATCTTTTGAAACTTAAAAATATATAAATACTTGACACTGGCAAATGGTCAAAACGCGACGCCAAAACCAAAGGAAAAAAAACAAAGGACATTACACACAGCGCCATCTATCAATCATAAAAAAAACTGACGATTTAAAAATGTAACTTACGTTAGCGTGTTTATAAGCGCAGACAGTCTCGGCTCGTATCGGCCGAGTGATGGGCGAGCGGCGCTGCTTTACGGGGCGAACGGTGCGCGCTTCTTCCACTATCCTCGACACGAGGCCGCCGTGCCCGTTCAACTCTTCCCGCAAGTCTTGCATTCCTTTGAGCAGCCGCTCGCCTTGGTCGAGTGTGAATTCCGATTGCGAGAAAGAAGTGTTCAGAGCTTCTTCTCGTCTGGAAAGTATAAAAATTATTCAGATCGGTCCAGTAGTTTCGGAGTATATTCAATATAAACAAAGAAAATATCAAATATTTCCTCTTTATAACTAGTGTAGAAATAGGTAGGATTGTAGTATAGTAGGATGTAGTATAGTATTTTTCCTTAATACTTACTTCTGTATCCATTTCTCCGCTTCCTTGATTTCTTCGAAGAAGTTGTGGTACTGGGTGGTGTGCTTGAGATGAGTCTCCAGGCACAGCGTCAGTTGAAGCACCCACGCCCATTGCGACTGCATCACCTTTGTAACAAACACGTTTTTTACTACCGAACAGTCAAACGTACGAACGGTACGAATCATCATCTTAAATCGATGCTTTGTAGCGATGATAACTCAGTGGTTAGCGCAGCAGCTTCGCACGCCGAAGGGCGTGGGTTCAAACCACAACAATGAGCTTGAGCTAGCGGTGAAAGAAAACATTGTGAGGAAATTTCTAGTACCCAGCTAGCCAGCTACCACCTTCAAGTAGAAAATCTGCCGACAGCCTCACTTGAAAGCCAGTTCAATCGAGGCTAGGGTTGCTTTACCATCTTCGACCACACCATCTCTTGACATCAGATGAGCTTTGGTCAAACATAGGTATAGCTTGTCAAAAAAATCTACACCACTATTTTTTAGTTACTAGAAGAAGAAAAAATGGCGTTATCTACTGCTATAACTGAAACCATCTAAAAAAAAGTACTCAAAAATTCGATGTCGAAAAATTATCCACAAAAAAAGTGATTCCTAGTTATTATTCTAACCTATACTACCTACTATTTACCTAAACCTAGTCCTATTTCATTCATAAATCACGTGGCAAGCTAGTGCGACTGAATCGGGAGGTCTCGGTCGCGATAGTGCGATAGAGAAAGAAAATGTGTTGCGTGAAAAAAAGAAAATGGCGGCTTTAATTGCAACATTGCAATTAAAGCCGCCATTGGTTACCGCCAACTGGTCCGGTGATGGTATTCTTTTGTAGTCAACGAGTGCCATGTCCATAATTTTAGGCAGGATTTCCGAAAATTTAGACTTATAACTTTGACATTATGAAGTAAACAAAAATTCTGATTGCACATTTACAATGTCCTACCCGGTCTCTATTACCCATTAAAATGTTTATAATAATTAAAAGTAGTGGTGTATATGACTTTAGGTCGAAATAAATGAATTTTGATTTTGAATTTTAATTTTTCTTGATGTGGTAAAACTGGGGTCTGGAGTCAGTTCAAAATTAAAGTGTTTCTATGAAGATTTAAGGGACACAGCGCCTGCAACTACAGTAAATAATTATTTAGGCAATTTATTATACATTAATCTCTTGGCGTGACGGCCCTGCTTTTCAACTTCACTTAATCTAGTCCATGGCACGACCAGCTTTTCTTTGTTTCGTAAGTTAGCTCTGAGTCCATGCCTGGTACGTACCTGTAAGTGGGTCTCAATGGTCTTCAAAGCGGGGTGGTGCTGCGCTATCAGGGCTTCGCCACGATCTATCACGTTACTGAACTGCAGCTCGCGCTTCTCCAAAGAAGACATCAGTTGCTGTGGAACGTAACAAATATGAAGCAGATCTAATAGCTGTCCGAGCGTGTTTCCTAATAAATAATAATAAATAAGAATAAATAATTTCTTCGCTCCGCTCCGCTTTGCTTCCGGAAATAAACTAAATATATACCTTGAATATTTAAAATGAATTTCCGCAAAGTGACGACTGAATCAAACAATTAATCTCTTTCTTTACTTGTTATAAAACTGGTGGAAGTCAAATTCTGTGCTTTAAAAATATTTTAAAAATTTAATTTAAACAAAAATTAATAAATTTATTTTTTTTAGTGTAAAAAATATAAAGCACTCGCTTTATATTTTTTACACTAAAAAAAATAAATTAATTAATTTTTGTTTGTCTGTCTGTATCTAAAAGACATCAAGGCATCGCTGCATTGGCGCTTATTACTTTAAAAATGTTGATGGTTAGTCGCAACATGCCCTGTAATTTCGCTAGTTACAAACCGAACCACAGTAATGCTTACACACCACTGCTTAGCGGTAGAATATCTGACACCGCAGTGTTATCTATCTAGACGACCTCCTGCTAAGGAAATCTACCACCAAGTGAACGATGAGAATATATTAGGATATCCAATTGTCCACACATTAAGACGTTTCCAAAATATCAGCAATCGATTCTAAATAGCAAACATGCGTGAATCATCATCATTTCAGCCGTAGGACGTCCACTTGACTTCTACAAAGACCGGTTGGAAGCGGCTCGCATCCAGCGCGTTCCTGCGGTCTTTATTAGGTCGTCTGTCCTTATGGGTGGACGTCCTACGCTGCGCTTGCCGGTCCGTGGTCCCCACTCCAGAACTTTGCAGCCCCATCGGCCATCAGTTTACCGTGCTATGTGCCCTGCTTATTGCCACTTCAACTTGCTGATTCTCTGGGCTATGTCGGTTACTTTAGTTCGTGCGTAAATACATTAACGTAACTAGTTTTTCAATTAAAAAGCACATCAAAATTAAATAGCCACACAAAAAAATAATGATACAAAACTCATGGAACGAACCTCGTTGTCGTCACCAAAGGAATGCTTGCACAAAAATAAACCATTTCCAACCAATTCCAACAGAAATTCTTAAAGCTAACACATATACAACAGTTCGTGTAAGTCGAAAGCAATACATGAAAAATATTTATATATTGCCACCTTTATATTTGTTATTCTACATCTAGTTCATGAAATTCGTAAGATTTACTTTCCACGTAGTACATACATCATATAAAAGGAACTTTATAAATTTTTAACAAATAATTTTAATATTCAAACAAAATCATAAATAAACAAAACAAATGAACTATACTACTATAAAACACGTTACTATTTAACATTATTGGTTATGATTTGAGGAAATGTCACGCTGATTGGAAGAAATAACACGTTGATCGGAGGAAACATCGCCTTAATAATCTCGTGCCTTTTGTAACTTTTGTCTGTCACTGATTGTTTTTGTTTTTGTGCTTGTTGTAAAATAAAACTTTTTTACTTTCTTTATTGGAGAAATAAAAATATGACTATAATCTTATCATTGAAGTTAGATTTTGACCTTATAATAATGGACAACTGATAAATAAGTACCTTTTTGTTTGTACTTACTTAAGACTAGCTTTGCGATCGCTAATCAATGAAAATATCACTCCTAGCAGTGGAAATATATAACATCACGATAGTTAGATGAAACCACACGCTAATTGGTAAAAATACCACGCTGAATGGAGGATATCTCACGCTATTTTGCGGAAATATTACGTTGATTAGAGGAATCTCAATATGGATAATTATGCAAAACCCACATTGGTTCCAACATGGTCTTAATGATATATTTGGCGATAGTTAAACACAGGAAATATCACACTAAACGGTGAAAATATTACGCTGATTGGAGGAAACATAACGCTGTTTCCAGGAAACATCACACTGTTTCCAGGAAACACCACGCTGTTTCCAGGAAACACTGATTGGTGGACATTTGCAAGAAATCTCACACTTGTTTTGTTTGTATTTTGTAAGTAACACTAACATCACGCTGATTAAAGAAAACTGTTTCCAGGAAACATCACGCTGTTTTCAGGAAACATCACACTGTTTCCAGGAAACACCACGCTGTTTCCAGGAAACACTGATTGGTGGAAATTTGGACAAAATCTCACGCTTGTTTTATTTGTTTGTATTTTGTAAGTAGCACTAACATCACGCAGATTAAAGAAATATAAATATAATGATCATGCAACCATTTTAGTACCTCGTAGTAATGTTGTACGGCTGGTAGATTAATGTGAGGGTCAGCCCAGTCGCGCGAAAGCTCGACTTGTTCCTTCTCATTAAGCCAGTTGAGCTCCGCGGTAGCTGATTGAAGGAAGTCTTGCAACGCATCCAAGTCAGACATACTGTGAAGAAAGGAAAATGTTATAGTTAACAACTACATATATGTACTCCAAAACATTTGAGTCAGTCAATTTGATTCCGACGATTTCCGAAAACTGACTCCATAGACCAACTGAACGCACTGCTCCAATGAAACAGCGAGGTTTCGGAGTAAACGAAAATATCATCGATGTAGGTATAAATTTTTTAGATTTATGTTGATGTTTAGGGTTCCGTACCCAAAGGATAAAACGGGACCCTATTACTAAGACTCCGCTGTAGTAGTATCTCATGAACCGTGATAGTTAACCAGTTGAAATTATTTACAACATCTCCCGTCTATTCTTAATCAGTAACGTGTTTTCCATTCTCGGTTGCCTGGAAGAGATCGCTTTTAGCGATAAGCCCGTCACTTGTGTAAATAGCTCATAAGATGCGTACATTGTTCTATTTCTGGTGTGCACAATAAAATGTTTCTATAAACATCTCCCGTCTATTCTTAATCAGTAACGTGTTTTCCATTCTTGGTTGCCTGGAAGAGATCGCTTTTAGCGATAAGCCCGCCGCTTACGAAACTAGTTCATAAGAATAAATAAATAAATAAATATCGTAGGACTATACACACAGCGCCATCTGGCGCCAAACTAAGCAGAGCTTGTGTGATGGAAGTCAGATAACTGATAGAATACTTAGTTTGTTTTTGTAAATACATACTTATGATACATACAGAACACCCAGACACAAAACAAACATTTGTTTATTTACAAAATGTTTGCCCTGAGTGGGAATCGAACCCACGCCCTACAGCTCTAAAGGCAGATATACTACCAATGAGCCAACGGGGCTGTGAAGCGTACATTGTTTTATTTCTGAAGTGCACAATAGTCTAAATCTATCATTAGGTACTTTTGCTATGGAATATTCGTAAAAGGAAAGATGTTATACCAGGATCGTATCATATAGGGGAAAAACGTGACTTGTATGTATAAATGATTCACAAAAACTCGGTTACCGTTTAGTGCTGGTGGAAAGCAGTTCAGCGTACAACTTCTGCAGTTGACTCAAGTGTTGGTTGTACAAGTTCAGCTCTTCGCCTGTGAAGTTAGCTCGATTGTGCACACATTGCTCCACCTGTCAGGAAAAATGAGACGTAAGGACATGAAAATAAGATACAGTTTCTTATTTCTTAGTTTTCTTACAGCCCCGTTGGCTCATTGGTAGTATATCTGCCTTGAGAGCTGTAGGGCGTGGGTTCGATTCCCACTCAGGGCAAACATTTTGTGAATAAAAAAAATGTTTGTTCTGTGTCTCGGTGTTCTGTATGTATTATAAGTATGTATTTACAACAACAACAAAAAAGTATTTATGTATTCTATCAGTTATCTGACTTCCATCACACAAGCTCTGCTTAGTTTGGGGCCAGATTGGCGCTGTGTGTATAGTCCTACGATATTTATTTATTTCTGGATAAAATTAAAAAAATAACGTAGGACATTACACACAGCGCCATCTGACCCCAAACTAAGCAAAGCTATGGGAAGCAGATAACTGATAGAATACTTAAAAAACTTTTTTTTTAATACATACTTGGGTATAATTCATACAGAACACCCAGAAATAGAACAAACATTTATTTTTACCACAAAATGTTTGTCCCAGTGGGAATCGAACCCACGCCTTACAGCTTTTAAAGCAGATATACTACCAATGAGCTAACAGGGCTATAATAAAATTGCATAGATATACAGAACTTTAAGTAGCAAAACAAAGTCCAGGGCATCGCTGCTTTGGCACTCATTACTTTGAGACTAGATGGTTAGTCTCAACAGCCCAGTAATTTCGCTAGCTACAGTACCCTTCAAACCGGAACACAGTAATATTTACACACTACTGCTTGGCGACAGAATTTCTGGTACTGCAGTGGTGCCTACCTAGACGACCTCCTGCTCCTGATCTACTACCAATTATAACGGAGAGGACTTTAAAAAAAAAACTAAAAAACTTTTTAAAATTTCTAAGTTAATTGATTGGCTCAGTTCAGGCGTTACTTTGCGGAAGTTCATTTTGAATTGTTGTAAAGTTATTTAAATTTAAATCCTCATCACTGTTGTAACCGAAACGACTGTTAAGCGGAAATAAACTAAATATATACCTTGATCAGTATCTGAATTTTTTTTTTTGCCTTTTCAAGTATTATAATAACGTTACCTTGGCGTGGAACTGGTCGATGGTCTTGTGCTCGCGCTGATGCTTGTCCAGCTCGTGCTGTACAGTCTGCAAGTCAGAGCCGTACTCCGACTCGTGCAGCTTTTTCTGAAACAATGTCACAACAACTTGGTAAAAGAGCAGTAATATCCAAAACACAAAACACTGATAAGTTAACTTAATCCTCAACATAATATAATTTTTTTTTTTTTTTTTTTTATGTAAAAGTAATGAGACGATCGAGGCGCTCCCCTGATGTTAAGAGATAACGCCTGTCCATGACCATTGCAGCGATACACAGAACTTTGAGTAACAAAACAACGTCCAGGGCATCGCTGCTTTGGCACTCATTACTTTGAGACTAGATGGTTAGTCTCAACAGCCCAGTAATTTCGCTAGCTGCAGCACCCTTCAAACCGGAACACAGTAATGTTTGCACACTACTGCTTGGCGGCAGAATATCTGGTACTGCGGTGGTACCTACCTAGACGACCTCCTGCTAAGGAAATCTACCACCAAGTAAATATAAATATATCACAGTAAATATTATATCACAGTTGTTAAAATACATAACATATATATTAAAAAAACCGGCCAAGTGCGAGTGGGACTCGCGAACGAAGGGTTCCGTACCATTATCTGTAACCCAATCTTGCAAGTTACAGACACTTTCCGCAGTGTCAGATTGAGCTGCGTAGGTACGTTTGGATGCAAAATACCCTATACTTACTCAAAAATATTCTGTGAATAGTTAAAGCGTCTACCTGTCACCGTTATTAGTATCGAGCAAGAAACGGTAAAAAAATCAAGTTTGTTGTATGGGAGCCCCCCTTAAATATTTATTTTATTTTATTCTTAGTATTTGTTGTTATAGCGGCAATAGAAATACATCATCTGTGAAAATTTCAACTGTCTAGCTATCACCGTTCTTGAGATACAGGACGGACGGACGGACAGCGAAGTCTCAGTAATAGGGTCCCGTTTTTACCCTTTGGGTACGGAATCCTAAAAACTAACGATATATCTGTTGGATCAAAGTATGCACTCGCACACACCAACAAACTGAGTTTCATGAAATTATGACGTTACAGTAAAAAAAAGCTTACCAGTTTTTCCTTGCACCACTTGGTAGCTTCGCTAAGCTGCTGGAACTTGGGATCAGCGTCATGTACTCTGGTCTCCAGTACGGTCCTGGTTTCCCTCCGAACTGTCGTCTGCTGGACTGGCATCCTCACTGAAGAGAGTCGCGGTAACAGGCGCCCGGTGAAAGATTGGCGCGCGTTCAACCAACGGTCGTGGATCTGTTGTACTCTGGAATGCACACGACAGAAACTTTTTGAGAATGGAACATTTGGCAATTTCTATTTTTTCAAATGAAACTTTTTGAAAATAAATAAATAATAAATATCGTAGGACTATACACACAGCGCCATCTGGCCCCAAACTAAGCAGAGAGGGGATAAATAGAACAGTTCGCGATTTACTTAATCAAGAAACCTTCCTCTTAGTTTTAGGTATCGCACTTTGTGCATATGCCAGTGTCTAGTGTTCATAAAGAAACCTTTTGAGAATGAGACTAACGAATTACGCCAATGGAACATTTAGCGATTGGGACTTATTGTGTATGCAACATTTCGCAAATAGGACCATCACCATCATAATCAGCTATTAAAATTCCACTGCTGAAAGATAAACCACTTAGTTGGGCGCCAGTCAATCTTCAGTTTTTCGCTTCCAGTTGAAAACAACAATAGCTTAATATTCATTATTAAAACTTAAAGTGTAGTCAATAAGACTCACCGTCGATGCAATTCGGTCGCTTGCGGATATCTTCCTTCTCTCAAAGCTTGCGAATCTGCGAACATCTCTTGTATAGTATGCTCCATAGATCTCAGTTCTTGTTCTATTTGTTCGGCTGCTTGTTTGGCCTCCGCCGGGTGCACGCCGCGTTCTACGCGACGAATTTCACTCTCGATATGACGTTCCACGTTATCAAGGCCGCTTTCGGTTTGTTTTATATCTCTGTGGAAAAAATCCGTTTCAAACACTGAATAAAAATATTATAACTTTTGTCAAGAGTTTTTGTTCTTGCTGACGCTACAAGAACAATAACGTCAGAACCGACGTTGACATCTTCACACATAAAAGTAATCTGAGCAGTTTTACAGCAATCTTAAACCAAAAAACACATTTTCTCGTCAGATTCAATGTCGCCACCATTCAACCATTTTGATAACGGATCGAATTCAACGAACAGTCTCCGTCTCTTAGCGACATTTTAGCCGAATTAGACGACGACGTTGATTGTAACGTCAGATCTAACATCAATATTCTACAGTACAATATAGTGGTCTAAGCATGCCTCTGCGCCCACTGCAGTTGCCTAACTCCTGTCTCGCTTAGGCATATACGATTTCATTTTTAGAAAGATTTTTGTTTTTTTAGCCGTATTGCCTAAAACAGTTTACGTCAGTACTGACGTTAACCTTTTGATTCCGTTGGGAGGCATGTTAAATCTTACACTAGAGTCACGCGAACACTGAACGATCCAATATTTAGAAAGTTTTTAGTTTTTTGCAGCCTCTACGCCTTTTTTTAAAATTAAACTGTTAATATCAGTACTGACATTAGGTCACAGTACCTGTGCAGTTTTTCAGCAAGCCTCTGCAGTCGCTCCAGACGCCTGATCTCGTCGGTAAGGTCTCGCTCCCGCTCCTGCTGAGCCATCATTAGTCGTGCCCACGCCTGTTCCAAGGCCTCGGGCCGGAGTGTCGGCTCAATGTCGCACTCTCCTACCGATTCGAAGTATTTCTAGAACAACAAAATGTGTTTATTTAAAAGTAGATCTCAGTTGGAGGTTGTCTAGGTACCACCGCAGTATGCGATATTCTTCCGCCAAGCAGTAATGTGTAAGCATTACTGTGTGTAAGTGTAAGCATCTGTTACGGCTTCAAGGGTACTACTGCATTTATAGACATTACAGACGAATTATCGAATGTCTCAAAGTAATGAGCGCTAAAGCAGCATGTGGGTGGACTTCGCAGATATTAACATAAAGCAGCGATGTAATAGGTAGGTACTTTTTTTTGCTACTCAAAGTTCTGGATACCGTTGTAATGGTCATGGATATGCTTAAGCTCATTAATATGCTCTCTTGTGGACAAGTCGATGACTATTTTACGAAGTCCAAATCCGGTCATGTGACCGGACTTGATCCAGACATACCTTCAAGTAACTTTGACTGTGAGTCAGACAGATTATATCGACTTAACGGTGGTAGCACGCAGCTTTTTTTTTAAATGTAATGTAAGAAGCCGAACGAGACGCTCTCCTGATGGTAAGAGATAACGCCTGTCCATGACCATTGCAGGGATACACAGAACTTTGTGTAGTAAAACAAAGTTCAAGGCATTACTGCTTTGGAGCTAATTACTTTGAGACTATCGCTGGTTAGTCTCAACAGCCCAGTAATTTCGCTAGCTGCAGTACCCTTCAAACCGGAACACATTAATGTTTACACGCTACTGCTTGGCGGCAGAATGTCTGATACTGCGGTGGCACCTAGACGACCTCCTGCTAAGGAGATCTACCACCAAGTGAAAGTTCTAGGAAGTACCCTACCATTATGGTGCGGCTTCCTCCCGATGTTTTCCTTCACTTGCAGCTGAAGATCATTGTTGGAATGTTAACCCAGGCGCTTGAACGACCAAAATGATAACGCCAACCAACAAACACTCACCCATCATGTCTTCAATTTATTTACCTCTAGTTCCCTGTAGTGGTGGAAGAGCTTCTGTTTCTCTCGCTGACGTAGCGGCACCTCCTCATTTCGGAACCTGGTGCTCTCGCTGAGCAGCTTCTTCATCTCAATCAAAGTTGACGGAAAAGCACGGTCCTGGAACATTGCAAGAGACAGTGTGCAATGCCGCATCCTTCTACTAGAACTAGTAACACATCGTTACTCTATCGTGTCTAAGGGCGTCTTACGTTACGTTTGCTAATTTGCTGTCTCCACACTCTAGAACAGGTCTGTTCAAACTATATACCTTCGCGGGTTAATTAAATTTACTAAAAAAAACCTGGAGGGCCGCAGAGGAAAAATATTTCCAGATTTCAATTTAAAAAGTTAACCATTTCTTAATCATAATCATTTATTTGTTTGCGTATATGGGTAGAATGGTGAAAATTAAAAAATCTTCATACGTTTATTGGTTCTTCGTTAATTTATCTATAACAATCATATTGATATCAATTGTCGCTATGTCAATATCAATTGTGTATATGTTTTGACAAAGAATTCTATATTTATGTTCAAAACTATTTTCTCATTAAAACAAGCGTCGCGGACCGCATGAAAGCAAGCCGCGAGCCGCATGCGGCCAAGGATAAGTATGTAATTACAAAAAAAGTAAATAAGTATTTTATCAGTTTTGCTCAGTTTGAGGCTAGATGGCGCTGCGTGAAATGTCCGACGATATTTATGATTGAGACTCTTTTATTTCTAAACATAAGTTCTAGAAGAAAAACAAATTTCCGTCGAAAATACGCGTTAAATCATTTCATTTAAAATAAAATAAAAAACATTTTACCTGCATGAGCGCGCATTTCTCCCCTAGCCAGGCGCGGTGGGCGGCTGCTTGCTCGGTATACGCGGCGGCACGCCTCTGCGACTCCGCGTCGAACAGCGGGTGCACCGCCGGCGGCTCCGGGAACGTCTCGTACAGCGACGAGATGTACGTGATGAGTGACTTCTCATCCGGCTCGTGGGTATCCACGTCTGGAGAAATGGAAATGACGTTACAGATCAAAACATTAAAAAGTTAAATACACGTCATTATTTATTTACACGAGTAAAAACGTAAATCAGTTGGAATTGATAAATAAATATAAGTAGAACCCTTAAACATGACCTTTCGGCATGCAAAAACGCAGAAATAACGTAGTATTTTTTTTTAAACAAAAATTAACATGTTTTCTTGGAGAAATTCAACGTTTTTTAAACAATTTCTTCAAAATAAATAGCATCTGTACAAGTTTCGACGGAAATTTTGGAAGCTATACAAAATAACAGGTTTTACCACATTATATCACTTTCCGACACTCACAAAAACAAAAACGATATTAAACAAATTAAACTAAATTTTAACAACTGGCATAATGCAAGAACGTGCTATGATCGAAAAAGGAAAAAAAACCTAAAATAGAAAAAAAAACTTTTAAGAACTCTGTGCTTTGTTATGCTACCTGCCGCTAGATGGCGCTACTAGTATCTCATTTTATGGTTGTAAAAGTAATATTAGAATCCAACACAGTCAATATTTTCGCGATTTTATTTGATCATATTTAGTGATTTTAAGCAAATAATAATAACGTTAGTTTTAAGGGCCAAGTCCTCGACCGTGGGAACTTCTGCTTGAACACCTACATTGATATTTTCCACTCACACAGACGTACATACGTCTGACGTTAGATTTGAATACATTGACGTCACGCTAAAATAGATAAGGAGAGTTAAATTACTATAGCCACGAGCAAGAAGGAGACAGAATGTTTATTCCTATTGCCGGAAGCGGATTTTACATTGATTATCTGTTACATTATGACAGAAGTTTTTTTTTTTTGTTTTGGCATCGCGTTTTGAATATTTGCCAGTGTCAAGTGTCAAATACAAAACGGGCGGGAAGCATGCGCGCGGTGCTCGGTACCGCCGCCACCGCGCGCCCTCTCGTGACGTGCTATACACGACCACGAGACTCGTGACGTTAGATTGTCAGATTCAGAGATTCTCGATGGTTTGTAGCGCCTACCAAAATAAAACAGCAACAGACGTAACGCAGAAAAGAGATTTTCAGCAGGCACTATCAGAAATTTTCATCAAACTATCCGTACTTATCTGCTAATAGAATAAACAAAACGTACAATAAAAGGTCTAAGCCTTAAATGTATCTGCATCAAAGTTAGCATCTATAAAATTGCGCCTTTCCTATAATTATTTTGATGTCAAGATTACGGATTAAAAATAATTTGGCCATATTCTATTTCATAATTTCAAGAAACGAAAAGCGTTTGAAACTATTTTTTCTCCAAGCATAATAATTCAGGATATGTACTATAGTATTCATTAATTTCAAATTTCCACATGATGTATAACGGCACAAAAATGTTGACAAAAACACATCGATTGCCTTATTTCACAAGACTTGCCCGTTAAAGACTACATGATTCATGTCTAGTAAATTTTAAACGTTTTTTTTACCAGCAATTAAGATACCTAACCTATATTTTTAGTTAGAAAAAGCTTCCGAAATTTTCATATTTTGTCATCCTACCCGATAAAGGTCACATAACCTCAAACTTTGAACTCGCACAATTACTGTTGTCGTTTATCTTGACACTTGACAGTAAATGCTCGCACATAAATGCGAGGCTGAGCCATTTATTCGCGCCAAATTAAACGCATAATGCGCGATCTAATCACTAACAGTTACCATTGTCTTAGGTCCTTGCCTTTTAGTACGCATTATTTCAATTAAGGTTTAGTTATATTTGTCAATGGTTTTAGGGTACTTTCTAGTACTCGGCTGGCTAGCTCCCACCCTCGAGTTGAACATCTGCCGCTAAGTATCTAACAGTGTGTTCCGGCAGCCTCACTTA
Organism: Biston betularia; assembly: GCA_905404145.2. Taxonomy (NCBI): domain Eukaryota; kingdom Metazoa; phylum Arthropoda; class Insecta; order Lepidoptera; family Geometridae; genus Biston; species Biston betularia. The sequence continues at coordinate 2,342,439 of FR989884.1, forward strand.
AGAGCCAGTTTTATTCCAGGCTAGGTATGCTTTACCATCTTCGACCACACCGTCACTTAACATCAGCTGAGCTGTAGTCAAACATCTAACCTGTTGTTCTTTTATTTATTTATTTCTTTTGTACACCAACATTATATTTATTTACTTTTCTTTCCATCCAAAGGTTGTCTGGAAGAAATTGCTCTAGGCGATCAGACCGCCCTTATACATCAAGTATCTATTTTTTTTTCTAGATCTTTTTTTTGTTTCATATTTGTATTAATTGTGGTTTGTATTTCATTTGTAAGTTTTTGGGTTACAAATAAAGATTCTATTCTAGCCTGTCAACCATTTAAAAAAAAAATATTTACATACACATTTTAATTCCATTAGGTAAAAGTTCCGCTGCGGGAGCTGAAGGGTGTGGGTTCGATTCCCGCATAAGATGTACTTTTAAAAGTACGTCAAACTCGCAAATTAATATGTACCCAGCTCCGTATGGCTGCCGTATGACATCACTTAGTGCCGTCGAACAATGGCTCATAAACACCATGATATGAACAGACAACCTGTTGTATTGTAATTGTTTCATTGGCAAATCATTATTTGGCATCCATTTTTAATGATTCACAGTCGAGTTTTATGGTTTTATATTTTTCTGCAAAATTCCGTGTTAAGCTTTTTATAATTGACAGTTAACCTTATGTTAAACTAGCTGCGCCCTGCGGTGTTTTCGGGATAAAAAGTAGCCTTTTAAGGTTGACTGGCTACTTGTTTGACCACAGCTAAGTGACGGTGTGGTCGAAGATGGTAAAGCACACCTTGCCTGGAATGGAACTGGCTCCTATGTGAGGCTGCCGGAACACACCGTTAGAAGCTTGGCGGCAGATTTTCAACTTGACGGTGGTAACTAGCCAGCCGAGTACTAGAAAGCACCCTACCACCATGCTATGGCTTTCATTCTATGTAACTTGTTGTTGTGTCGTTGTTTGTTGATGTTGCTGTATTCTGTTGATTTTGCTGTGTTGTGTTGTTGTTGTGTTATAGTTTACCTAAACGACCTTCTGCTTAAGATATTACTTAGCAGATGAGTTTTTACGTAAAAGTTATTTAACCTTCGGGGTCCAGAAGTCGAGTAACGCCATACTCCTTCTCGACCACGTGGAAGGCTGTCTCCAGACGCTCACGTACATGTCTTGACCTGGAAAACACAAAATCGAAATTGAAAACATTTCCTTAAACTTTTTATAAGATAACTAGCTTCGCCCCGCAGTGTCACACGCTATATGTTTTAGGGATAAAACGTAGCCTATGTGCTAATCCAAAATCACAGCTACCTCCATACTAAATTTCATCCGAATCCGTTCTATAGTTTTTGCGTAAAAGAGTAACAAACATCCATCCATCCAAACTTTCACATTTATAATATTAAGTGGGATGTGCAGTCATTTTTTAAAGGAGCTTACCTAATATTACGCCAGTCTATAAGGTCAGGACGGTTCCTGTGTATGAGCGCATTGAAGGCCAGTCCATCTCGCCAGGAAGACGTGAAGTCAGCCACCCTGACGCCAGGGTACTTAGCGGTGGAGCGACGGGCCCAGCTCAGGAGGGCCTCTCGGGCAGTCACATTCGGTTCTTGGCCGACTACGATGTCTGATATCTGTGGACAAAGCATATGCTGTTAGTTGAAAAGTTTACACGCTTTTCCATATAGGCATGCCTAAAACTTAAACTTATTACCGTACTAGCTGCGCCTCGCAGTGTTACTCGCTACATTTTTTCGAGATAAAAAAGTAGCCTATGTGTTAATCCAGGGTCTCAGCTACCTCCATACCAAATTTCTTACAAATTCGTTCTGTAGTTTTTGCGTGAAAGAGAAACAAACATACATCCATACTCTCAATATTAGTAGGATAAGAATCTATCAGCTATGAGCTTCTATCTCCCAGGAAGAGAACGCTCTTAGCGATAAGGCCGCCACTTGTGGCGCTAGCTCATAATATTATTTTGTTTTCTGTTTATGGTGTGCACAATAAAGAGTTTCTATCTATCTATCCAATTATTATTTTTTCACTAAAAGGAACCCATCCCACGTAGAAAGTTATAGGTATCTATATAATCCAAAACCAATTAATTAATCACTTGAACGAAATAATTTCCGAGCTCAACATTCCCTAACACGGTGTGAAACCTTTCATTTCTGCAGTAACACTTCAAACGCTGCTCTTGTGATCGTTATCTACTATTTTGACATGGCCTGAGAAAGAGGCAATTAAGCTATCATTGACAATACGTTTTAAGACACCAGCAGCACGAGATAGCATCTGCTTTGCTGTATGAAAGTAATCATAAAATGCTGCTTCTCGTGAAAAAGAAAACGATTCTGTTACTATCATAACTTGTTCTTCTAAAAGATTGAGAAAAATTAAAAAAAAACTATATTGATTCAAATCAGCCCTGTTTTTATAAACTGCCTCATGGTCCTTCGCACATTTTCGAGAACTTTATTTTTAAAGAACTCTCGAACGTTTATATATATACTCACGATGTTTTCCATTTGAAGTTTTCCAATACGCACATAACTTAGAAAAAACCGAGGTTCGTGCCGTGGGATTTAAACCCAGGACCTCCATATTAGAAGCCAGACCTCCTAACTGGGCTGCCGAACCTATGTGCATTTATTTCACTAGAAACAACTAACTTTCCTAGCTTTGGAACCTGTACAGTGTCTAAGACTTTCGACTCAGGTGTAGATTTAAGAGCCCCTTAACATCGTGTTAAGGACTCACCTCCACTGTTTGTATTCTCACAACAAATAAGTCTCAACAATAGATAGATCAAGAGATAGATCCAGAAACAGATCAAGAAATAAATCCAGACAGATCAATAGATAGCACTCATTCACACACATACACAAAAACCCATACAAACGCATTCACATTATCCACACACTCACGCACACATAACAAAATATATTTGATATATCATATCTACTATATGCTGTAGCAAATATATTTTTTGTATGCCATATACCTATTTCTTTGTCCAAAATTAATTATTTGTTAAACATAACATTTAGTAGGAAGACACTGGCTGCAGCAACACAGTAAAAGCTCTGAATTATTGTATTTTTACATGAAACAATAAATTATTTGTATTTGTATAGATCAAGATAGAGATCAAGAGATAGATCAAGATATAGATCAAGAAATAGATCAAGAGATAGATCGAGGGATAGATTAACAGATAGATCGAGGGATAGTTCAACAGATAGATCTCTATTACAATCATAAAGATGGGTATAATATTATAAATGAACTAGTGGCTAGTGAAAGTATATCTGACATACACACGACTGGCCCGCTTCCAGAACCGTTAATAGAATTTTAGTACTCTAGTAGCAATGAGGAAATAAACCTAGACTAGTTCAGTACACCTCAATGTCTAGACGATCTTTTTTGAAATTTGATTCGTTATTTATAAATCAAAACAATAAACCACATGAGGATATGATAACAAACTTTTTAAAGCCTTCGTCATGAGCATCCTTATTTATGTTTACCTTTTCACCACTACAGTACTAGATATTCTTCCGTCAAGCAGTAGTGTGTATTAAGTTCCGGTTTGTAGAATACTGCAGCTAGCGAAATTACAGGCTGTTGAGACTAGCCATGGAAAGTAACGAGCGCCAAAGCAGCGATTCCCCCTGAACTTCGTTTTGCTACTCAAAGTTTTATGTATAGCTGCAATGTTCATTAACAAACCTTATCTCTTACCATCAAGAGAGCGTATTGTTTGTCACATTGCTTTTACATTTTTTTAAATCTCCAGCCTTCTTCATTCCCTTGCTGGGTATATCATTGTTATGACCACAGTCCCGGCCATGCGCCAATCGTGTCCAAAATCTACTATCAAGATTCAAGATATTTATTGCTTCCATATAGTACAAGATATTGTAAACAAAGTAGTACATGATACACATCCTAATACCCTATCGGCCACAGCAACGTTTAGAAAAGAGAAGGGAGCATTATTTTCAAACACAAATACAAAATAATTGATTTTACAAAATGTGTTATGTGCAGATTTCATCGTTGCTTGTAGTCCCTGCACTAGGCGAGGACCTGTTTCGCAGAGACTACCTACACTTGGGATTACAATGTAGATTGGTGCGGTTTTAAAAGTCAACATGACTTTTCATAGAATCTTGCTGAAATCAGTCTTCATAACCAACAAGAAGTTGAACAAAAACAACTATGAAAACACGTCCGTTATATCCAAGAGAACATATTTACAAATAATTTACAGAGCACTGAACTTTCAATGTCAATCGATCGGTAACGTCGAGTGCTGTAGCTTGTATAGGAGTAAGCGTTACTGATCTACTAACTGGAAACTTATTTATGCCTTTTTTTTGGTAACGGGGGAAATCTGGTAATCTCATTTTCTGTACTGTGCTACTAAAACTTCTTCGGTGATTGGGCTTTGTACGTGACGGAGGGCGTCGGAACCTCCATAGAAACGCAGCGTTATCATCATCGTTATCATCATCATCATCATCATCATCATCATTTCAGCCATTTTGTGACATTGACGATTATTTAATATGTATATATGCATATAATATATTATGTATTCTATCAGTTATCTGACTTCCATCACACGAGCTCTGCTTAGTTTGGGGTCAGATGGCGCTCAGTGTAATTTCCTACGATATTTATTTCAAACTAAAAGATTAGATAGATAAAAACTCTTCATAGAGATTGAATTGATTTGATTTTTTTTCTTTTTTCCTTTTCTCACTATCTTTTTTTTTCTCTTTTTTAGATTATTAAATTACTAGTAATTACGATTTTTTTACGAGTTTAAGTCTCGTTAGCTCTAAAGATTTGCTAGCTATACTACAATCCTACCTATTTCTACACTAGTTATAATGAGGAAATATTTGATTTTTTAGTTTGTATTGAATGGGCTCCGAAACTACTGGACCGATCTGAATAACTCTTTCATCATTAGAATGCTACATTATCACAGAGTCACATAGGCTATATTTATATTGTTAATCGAGTTTTGTTTTCCCGTAATGTATATATTCATTCACACCCCGTCTTTTTCTTCCTGTGATCCTTTCCATCCATTGCCTAGAAGAGATCGCTTTCAGCGATAAAGTCGCCAGTTATATACCTGTTAATTAAGTTTATTTTCTTTTTTTGTCTCTGTGTTGTATCATTTTTGGTGTGTACATAGGACAATAACGAGTTAATAATTCAATCAAACCGGAACACAATAATATTTACACACCATGGCTTGGCTTGATATATCCGATAATGCATTAGCCTAGATGAACTTTTATTAAGATCTACCACCTCGTAGTAAAGTACCCAGTTATATAAATAAAAGCCCTTAGGCTACATGGCTATTAGATCAAAATTGGCTCCACATGTCCACGGCAGCTGTCACGGCCTAATTCCTTCGCTATCGTCATTGCCTGCATGCAATAATCGCACAACAATGTTCGGAAACTGCTCCACGAGAATAATGTGGATATCGATAATTTTTCTAGCAGTAGAGCCCAAAATTCAACTTGAAAACATGATTATCAAAATCAAAGGTTATTGTAAACTATAGATTTCGGATCAGCACCAAAGTTTCTGAGCTAAAAGTAGGTTAAAAGCTTTTACAAATAGAAGTGACATCCATTGTTTTTAATATCTTTATTTGAAAAATGTGATAAACTGTTTTAGTCATCCTAGCAGTGGCATCGATACTGATTTTTAAATATGTATCGAATCATATTCTGGAAAACTTGATAAAGCAAAAGTTTTGGACAAAAACTATATGCAAGAAGTTAGCATAAAAGTTTTTTTAAATATATTTCTTCTAAAATTAGAACTTTTTTCTACGCAGAAATACAAACAAACACTTCTTAATTTATTTTTTTAATGTTTGACAGGTTATGCGTTTGAACACAACTCATCTGATGTTAAACGATGGTGTGGTCGAAAATGTTTTTTTTTTTTTATATTAGATAGGCTTGCGTTTGACCGCCATCCTGCCTGATGTTAAGCGAATATGCGGTCTACGGTGGAGCACGCTCGCCTAGAAGAAACCGATTCACTCGCGACTTGAAGGTACCCAGACTATATTCATTGGGGAACACCCACTCGGGCAGCAGATTCCAATGTCTAGCGGTACGCATGAAAAAGGTGGAATCAAACCGCTTAGTTCGAGTAAACAAATTTAGCCTGGACAGAAACTCGCTCGCAACAGAATTTATTTATATTTATTTATTGTAATTAATTACACTACCCAGCCGAGTACTAGAAAATACCCTACAACCTTGCTATGTTTTCGCCACGTTATGGTTGTGGTGGTTGGAATTACTTTCTATTTTAATGGTAACACTAGACTTCCTTCAAGGCTACCATTGAGAAGCCCTTCATAACTACCTCCGGAATCGAAAGCCCAGCCCACAACCTCGCCAACTACTAATAAGAGCAACAAACAAGTCCGTCAGTCTTTCTGACCTTCGCTGTGGATGAGGCATGACACAAGAATGTCTTGAAAAACTTATGTTACTTAGTTATTTACGCACCATTCGAGATAAAGTTTTATGGAACATTCGAGATGGTAGTTTATTGCAAACGTGAGAAAAAATCTAAAGACCGAAAGGAAGAAGATAAGACAAGATATGCTACATCGTGGACCGCACCTTTGTTTAGTCTTGCCGACTGTGGTCAAACGCGAGCCTGTCTATCATCGTCATCCGCAGGCTTCTCTATCCTATTGCTAAGTACAGACTTTTCTCTTGCTGCGCCTCTGTCCGGACTTACGCGAATCGCGTCATGTTCGGCATATTAAGAATATCGATTTGATAAAATCACACGTCGAAAAATTTGTAAACATTCTCGGACAGTCGAGTAATAATATACAAATTTATGATCTAAAAAAACAGACTCCATGACCCTTAGGCCAACTAAACGCACTGCTCCAATGAAACGGCGAGGTTTCGGAGTAAACGAAAATATCATCGATGTATACAGTTTTATATTTTTGTTGATTTTTTAAAAACCGCTCAATAGATTTCGATAAAATTCATACGGGACCACCTCTGAAGTATTATCTACCTAGCAAAAAAAGAATCATCAAAATCTATTCATAATTGGCGGAATTATCATGTAACATACAGACAAAAAAAACATACAGTCGAATTGAGAACCTTTTTTGAAGTTGAAATATTTAACTGGGCACAATGATTTCACCACTGAACTCTTTACAAACCGAAACACTAGATCAGACAATCCATACAATCAAGCACATAGAACACAATGGTAGCTATTGAATTCGCCTACAATTGATTCTTCTCAAAATCTGTACCACAAACGATACACTTGCTTAGAAAAACGTTCAGATAATGGAACTAAAATTTTTCACTGGATCACTGTAGTCTTGTTTAGAAAATGCAATAGTAGCTCCTCGGTTAACTATACTGAAAAGTTGGTCGTGTGCATGGATTACACTTTATAGATTCAACATTAGATTACTGTTGCTCCAGCATTTAAAAAAAAAAAAATCTTGCTCTCATTCCTTGCATAAAGATCCTATTTTTTTACCGATCCAAAAAAGGAGGAGGTTCTCAATTCGTCTATATATATATTTTTAAATGATTGTTACGCTATAATTCCGCCAATTATTTAATTTTATGAATCGATTTTAATTATTCTTTTTTTTGTGGTAAACCATACTTCAGAGGTGGTTCTATATAAATTTTATCGAAATCGATCGAGCGGTTTTTAAAAAATCAACAAAAATCTAAAAAAAATGTATACACCGATGATATTTTCGTTTACTCTGAAACCTCGCTGTTTCATTGGAGCAGTGCGTTTAGTTGGCCTAAGGGTCATGGAATCAGTTTTTTTTAAATAATTAATTTCGTATTGTGTATTTTTTTTTTGTTGATTCTGTATGTATTTACAAAAAGTATGGAGGTATTTACTACCAGTTATCTGGTTCCCATAGCACAAGCTTTGTTTAGTTTGGGGCTAGATGGCACTGTGTATAAAGTCCTACAGTATTTGTTTCTTTATTTCAAACTAAACAATTAGATAGATAAAAATTCTTTATAAACATTGAGTTGATTTGATGTTTTCTTATTTTTTTCTCTTTTCCCCCTTTTCTCGCTTTCTTTTTAGATTATTAAATTACTAATACTTACTAGATAAAAATTACGACTTTAGAGTCTCGATAGCTCTAAAGTTTGTTTTTTTTTTTTTTTATAGAATAGGTTCGCGCTTGACCACATCCTGCCTGATGTGAAGCATCGATGCGGTCTAAGATGGAACACGCTTACCTAGAAGGAACCTGTTTACTCTTTATTTTTACCTGTTTACCTGTTTTATTTTGTCTCAGTGCTCGCAAAACGCGTTTTCCTTTGCCTCGGCAAAAGACATCGTGACGCGGTATCTATAGGAGGTACTCTATGTGTATCTGACAAGTTGACAAGTTGTGTAATAAACCTTGAATGGACGTGGTGGTGAATCGCAATCAGGTGAAATGACCTTAACTGTAGTCTGATGTGCCATTAAATCGTTGATTGCGCGAAATGTTGGAGCAAAGGCCTTCATTCATAAAAACTTCATTGAATGAAATGAGGTGGTTAAATTTTTTAGTGTCATGGAGTCAACAAAACTAACAATAAATATTGTACAGTTAGATCATTAAAATAGATACATAAATACATTATTGTGCACACCGAAAATAGAAAACGACTTACAGAAAACATAATATTTTATATAAATTTACAGTTAAAAAACTAGACTCCATGACCCTTAGGCCCAACTAAACGCACTGCTCCAATGAAACAGCAAGGTTTCAGAGTAAACGAAAATATCATCGGTGTATACAGTTTTCAGATTTTTGTTGATTTAAAAAAAAAACGCTCGATCTATTTCCATAAAATTTCCCATATAAATTTTAATCTCTCTCTGAAATATCTACCAAAATCGACGATATGATATGATGATGATGACGTAATATATACATACAAAAAAAAAACAGTCGAATTGAGAACCTCCTCCATTTTCGAGTCGGTTAAAATGAATCTTATGAGCTAGTGCCACAAGTAGCAGCCTCATCGCTGAAAGCGATCTTTTCCAAAAAACAAGATACATCTTTAGAACAGACGGATGTTGTTGAGGGATCATTATACACATGTATAAATATAAATTTGGTATATAGTAAATAAATATATAGTAGTACATTATTATACACATAGTATGGTATTTGAATTATATACGTAATACGTATATATAACATATTTATGTTTCAGCACACCCACCCTTTAACTTTAACCACAAATTCTTTTAGTACTAAGGTTGGTAGAAGAGATCGCTTTAAGCGGTAAGGGCGTCGTTGCACTATTATTAAGCTGTTTTTGTTATCATTTTATACTCTCTTATTTTTATGGTGTGAACAAAAGAGTAAATACATTCGACAGGTAGTCTCAAAAGTCCTGTAATTTCGCTTATCATCTAATCAGAACATGGTAATGTTTACACAATACTGTTTTGTAACAGAAAATCTACCTAGACAAGCTCCTAAGAAGATCTGCGACTTAGTTAACTTGAAATAACTTGCACAACTGTACTCATTACAAGTATTACAGCCTAAGTTATAACTTGGCATGCGTGGGCGTAGGTTCTATGACGTCATCCGATGTCAGGGCCTTCACTAAGTCTGTTCTACTGCTAACAGTTCACTTTTTTATGTAAAAGTAATTAAACGAACGAGAGGGGCTCTAAGAGATAAAGCATGCCATGACCATTGCACCGATACACAGAACTTTGAGTAGATAAACTAAAAAAGTCCAGGGCATCGTTGGACGCGCGCATTACTTTGAGACTCGATGGTTTTTTACTTTGAGATCTCCTTAGCAGGAGGTCGTCTAGGTAGGTACAACCGCAGTACCAGTTATTCTGCCGCTAAGCAGTAGTGTGTAAGCATTACTGTGTTCCGGTTTGAAGGGTACTGTAGCTAGCGAAATTACTGGGCTGTTGAGACTAACTCTATCAAAAGTCTCAAAGTAATGAGCGCCAAAGCAGTGATGCCCTGGACTTTGTTTTGTTACTTAAAGTTCTCTGTATCGCTGCGATGGTCATGGACAAGCGTTATCTCTTACCATCAGGAGAGCGTCTCGTTCGGCTCATTACTTTTTACATAAAAAAAATAAAAAATAAAGTTTCGGAGCCTATTCAATACAAAGAAACAAACAAAAAAAAACAAATGTTTTCTCTTTAATATTAGTGTAGATGTAGATTTGTCATAATTATACCAATGGCATAAATGAGGAAACATTTTTTTTTTTATTGTATCTTTGTATTGAATAGGCTCCAAAACTGCTGGACCGATCTGAATAATACTTTCATCATTAGTAAATAGTAAATTAGCGTTGTATCTAATATCTAATAAGAAACTGCTAATTAGTCAAACCAAAGGATCCCGTTAAAGAATTTTCTTTAAAAACAATTAATATCGTCATAAACATACCGTTGGCAGTTACAGCGTCGTTTCATTGTTAAAATAATCAATTTTATTGTGATCTTTTATAATAAACTATAACAATAAACAGTATTGTAAAACAATAACTGTTAAAGTTGAATTTGTCTCGCAGATTGTATTCACGATTGTGTTTTGGATTCGTCATACATAAACTTGTAACTATCATTAACATAAACCTTTTATATGAACTATTTTATATACTTTTTAGGTAGCTGATTTTGGTTCAATTCAGTGTAAATGACCCCATTTTATGGGCCAGCACCGTCTTATGTTTTGTAACTATAATAGTTCTGTGGTCAGTTCATATACCGAAGCGCGTTACTTCGAATCCCAGCAATGAGCTAGAGCTGGCGGTGAAAGAAAGCACCGTGAGGTGTGGTAATATGGTACTTTCTGGAACTCGACTGGCTACCACCCGCAAGTTAAGATTTACCACCAAGCACCTAACGGTGTTTTCCAACAGCCTTACTTAAGAGCATTACGGTTCTAAGTGTGTTTATTATCTTCGATCACACCGTCACTAAAAACAAAGTGAGCTGTAATCAAAAATCTAGCCTGTCAACCATAAAAAAAACTGTTTTTTTACATAGAATATCTTTCATCCTTTTTTATTGGACCCGAGCGCAGACACGGACAAAGGCCAGTAATTTATAAATCACACTATTAATAACGATTATGCTGTCAAATACGTCTCATTACGAAACCAAATCGAAATAATAGAATCAGATTTGATTCTAATAGCCAATCTAAAACAATATCTAAGACATTACACCCCATCGTGCCTAAACTTAATTTCAATTTGTCTACGAAATAGATTGAGGGAACCACTATAGTAATTTCTATACAAAACAGAGCAACCCATAAAACAATTTTAGTTCTATCATTTAACCAAGTCTATGTTATAAGTTTGTAGATCTGGAGAATGGCTACAAATGAAATGGCAAAGTCATGCTTCAGACCAGATCATGGCCAATTTATATTTGCAGCTCTCTAAACTGTGGAGTCCATAAATCTGTGTGGAATATAGCGAAAAACGTTCACGAATAGATGAAAACTTAAATTTGTATATGCGGTCAGCGGTTTCAACAAAGATGCAAGGAGTACAGAGCTACACAAAAGTGGGAAAAGGATAAACGTTTAATGGATATACAATATACATTATACATATATACACGAAAGAGAAAAAAAAACAGATAAATATCTTTAGAAACAACGTTAAAAAATTGTTAAAAATGTATCTGAATTTAAACTTGTAAAATTCATTCATTTTATCTATAACTATTATAAAGAGGAAATATATGACTGTATATTATATATAGAAATGGGCTTAGAAACTACTGGACCGATTTAAAAAATTCTTTAATCGTTGAGAAGCTACACTATGCCTGGGTGTCATAAACTGTATTCCCACGGGAACGGGAACAACGCGGGCGAAACCGCGAGGCGTTCGCCAGTACATAAAATATATGTACACGAAAGAGAAAATTCTTTAGTACAAACTCTAAAAAGAGTTCTTAGTTCTTAAAAATGTATCAGAATTGAAACTTATAAAATTTATTCATTTTAAATATTTAGTAAATGCAACTTGCATTGCGGAATAAATTTAGGAACATATTGAAAAGCTAAATCAATTATTATCTACTGAGAGCGTCTTATACAAGAAAATTTAGTATACACTTACAAAAGACACCTGTACTAAATTTTTTTTTTAACATTCTAAATTTTTTATTAATTTTTAACGAGTAATTTAAATATTCAAACAATCACATGTAACGTGGTTCGATTTGCATACAAATAATTTTATGCCATTTATGGACAAATGGAGCATAATTTTACAGTGAAATCACAGCTACTGGCACTTATTTTGGTCTTTATTTGCGGCAAATCACAATTGCTCAAAAAAGCATAAATTCATTAATTTGATTTTATTAAGTCTACTGTTTTATTCAAGCAATTGTAATTTACCGCAAATAAATGCCAGTAGCCGTGATTTCACTGTAAAATTATGCTCCATTTGTCCATAAATGGCAAAAATTTATTTCTATGGAAATCGAACCACCTTAAATAAACAAAACAAATAAATTATTATCAATTACTAAACTCAAACACAAGCGATAATGAAATATTCGAAAGAGATTTTTGGCTTTATCTGTACAGCAAATTCTGTGGTCTGGTCGGCGACAGTCTGTGAAATATGGCTCAACATTTGTGAGAACTGTTTTTATCCTTTCGATAAAGTATACCCATTGTTATGCACTACACTAACCTAGCGTCTAAGCTTTATGTATTTGGCCGGACAGAAGAATCTTAGGAGATTTTTTATGAAGCTATTTGACTGGATGTAAGATTTTATCGTGCAAGTGATGATATAATCGTAGTTCTTAGTATGTTATGATTGAATTCTTGGCAGGTAATTAAAATTGTGATGACTCATAACTTTGCGACGTTTTTCATAAATATAGATAGAGTTGTAGCTCCGTACAAGAACACAATGTGCTTGAACTAAAAGAGCTTGAAGATCTCGTTTTAATCGATTAGTTCGCCTGTCGCGGTGTTTGACCACAGCTCACCTGATGTTAAGTGAAGGTGTGGTCGAAGATGGTAAAGCACACCTAGCCTGGACCTACTAGATACTAAATTACTTATTTATTTTGATTGCTTTCACTTTTTATCGATGTTAATCTAGTGGTAAGCGCCAACGGGCGTGGGTTCAAACCCTAACAAGCTGCCGGTACAGGAAAACTATTGCATGGTGATAGGGTACTCTCTAATACTAGACTAACCAGCATTTTTTTAATGGTTGACAAGCTAGGTGAGTGACCACAGCTCATCTGATATTAAGTGACAGTGTGGTCGAAGATGGTAAAGCACACCTAGCCTGGAATGGAACTGGCTCTCGAGTGAGGCTGCCTCAATTCCAAATAAAATATATTTAACCATTATCAGATGACTTGCTAAACGACAAAACATGTTACAAATTTGAAATAAAAAGTATAAATTTGCTCTAAATACCGGATGCCTTTTAACCCCTCTTAATGCAATCTCAAGCATTTTGCCTCATGGTAGTTAATCCGAAACGCCACTTCCTTTAAAGGAAACCTGATAAGTATGTCCGCTCTTCAAATGCGCCTGAGCTCGACAAATATTTAAGAAAATACATCTGTGAACGTACTTTTTGCAATACTTTTGAATAGGTTTCGTGCAAATATTTCGATGTTTTGGTTAATCTGTGATGGTAGATCATAGTAGGACGTCGTCTAGGACCGCTACCATCGCAGTACCAGATATTTTGCTGTCAAGCAGTAGTGTGTTAACATTATTGTGTTCCGGTTTGAAAGGTACTACAGCTAGCTGAATTACACAGCTGTTGAGACTAACCATTGAAAGTCTCAAAATAATGAGCGTGAAAGCAGCGATGCCCTGGACTTTGTTTTGCAACTCAAAGTTCTGTGTATCGCTACAATAGTCATGGATATGCATTATCTCTTACCATCAGACTCTCGATGGTTAGTCCCAACAGCCCGGTAATTTCGCTAGCTGCAGTACCCTAGGTACCTTACTAGTAGTGGCGACTTCACTATAAGCTTCGATTGAGTTTTGGAAGCAACACGAAAAATCACACTCGCGCTTGTAATTCGGCACTTTATGAATAAAACAACACCATTTTTACGCATAAACACTCGAAAAAACACTAGTTTTGGATCAAAATACAACGGGGCGACGCGACTCCTTTTAAATACTTAAATATTTAAAACAAAAAAAAACCATGAAACCTTAAACCATACTATAGATACTAGAATTTAGAATATTTCTTGTCTTAGAAAAAAAACTTACTGTTTAGTTGACTGATATTTTGTTTTCTCTTTACTTTGTAATGTGTTGTGTACCTGTCGCCTGCACACTATGCTTAGTGGCATAATAAACTTACTAACTATGTAATCTCAGTAAGTAAATTACTTGTAATTTTTATGAGATTAAATTATTCTTAAACAGTAGAAAAAGGATATGAAACGAGAATCCCTATGCCTCCCACGACCTAACGAACACCGTAACGGTAAAATACATGGAAAGGCTAGCTAGCAACTTATTCTGATAGTTCTAATGGATAATAGAGATTAATGAAGATAGAGGAAAAAACTAGAACTTTTAATTAGAATAGATGGAGGCGTTCAAACATTCTAGCTGTTTCTTTCACGTACATGATTTTATAACTTTGCCATATCTGGAAACTAGTTTAGAATTGTTATTGAAAAAACTAAATTCAATCGATTTCCATACAAATAAATTTTTGCCATTTACGGACAAATGGAGCATAATTTTACAGTGAAATCACAGCTACTGGCATTTATTATGGTCTTTATTTGCGGTAAAAGACAATTACTTAATTAAAACAGCAGTAGATTATTAGCAGAAAATCAAATTTCTGAATTATTTATGAATAAAGTTATTGGGAGTTTTGACGGGAACACGGAAAGAGTCATGTCGTCCCGTTGTATTTTTTTTCCAAAACTGGTGTATTTTCGAGTGGTTATGCATAAAAATGGTGGTGTTTTATTCATAAAGTGCCGAATTACAAGCGCGAGTGTGGGAGAATGATATAATGTGGTGAAACATGATTTTTCGTGTTGCTTCCAAAACTCCATCGAAACTTTTTTTTTTTTTATGGTTGACAGGCTAGTTGTTTGACCACAGCTCACCTGATGTTAAGTGAAGGTGTGGTCGAAGATGGTAAAGCACACCTAGCCTGGAATGGAACTGGCTCTCAAGTGAGGCTGCCGGAACACACCGTTAGATGCTTGGCGGTAGATTTTCAACTTGAGGATGGTAGCTAGCCAGCCGAGTACTAGAAAGTACCCTACCACCATGCTATGGTTTCCTCACGATGTTTTCCTTCACCGGTAGCTCAAGCTCATTGTTGGGGTTTGAACCCACGCCCTTCGGCATGCTAACCTACCGCACTTAATAGTTATGCGAGCTTAATAGTAAAGTCGTCATTACTTTACTAAAGCATGGCTTGATTTGACTGACTCGGACTGGACTTCGACTATAACTACAAGGCAACTTATATAACTTATGAAACTTGAAAATATAAAACAGTTGACACTGGCAAATGCTCAAAATGCGACGCCAAAATCAAAGAAGAAGACTATGTTATGTTGGTAACACTGCGGCAGGCGATACGATAGCTATCTCGAGTCACGAGCGCACGCGTGAAAATCCACGATTCTGATATTTCGCTCGCTCTCCATTATGGTGTGAAGTATTTATTATAACTAGAGCAATGTAAGTGTAGCTTTAATCGTGATGAGAGAGGCTTTGATTGATGAGGACTTAACGTTAATGTTATTTTTAACCGACTCAATAAAGGAGGACAATCTCAATTCGACTATGTTTTTTTTGCTTGGTAGATCATACTTCAGTGGTCAGTGGTTTATCGGAACTGATTCAGCTGTTTTTAATTAAAAACCGGCCAAGTGCGAGTCGTACTCGCGCACGAAGGGCTCCGTGCCATTATTTATAAAAACAGCAAAAAAATCACGTTTATTATATGGGAAGCAGGAATTTATTTTATTCTGTTTTTCAGTATTTGTTCTTATAACATCATCTGTGAAAAATTTAACTGTCTAACTATCACGGTTCAATGGATACAGCCTGGTGACAGACGGACAGACGGACGGACAGCGGAGTCTCAGTAATAGGGTCCCGTTTTACCTTTTGGGTACGGAACCCTAAAAATCAACAAAAATCTAAATATTGTATACATCGATGATATTTTAATGATGAAACATGTTTAGTTAATGTAACTTGATATTATTATTTTATCCAATTTGACATTCCAATAGTAACCAATTTATCTAATTTTTGCACTTTTTTGCGCCAATAAATATATTTTGATTTTGAAAGAATTATTCAGATCGGTCCAGTAGTTTTGGAGCCTATTCAATACAAACAAACAAACGTACAGTACAGATGTAGATTACCTACGGAACAAGATACGCGAATCATCCGCGTATTATTTGATTTCATGAAAATCTATAACAGTACCCACACCGTTTCAAATAGCCTCTTCAGAATTTAAAGTATGTACTTTACATACCTCAATCGATGGTGATGGTAAATACGACCATGTTTAATGTACTTTCAAGTCTGTTTATATTTGGTTGAATGATTGATTCAATCTATATCCGATGTAAATGGTAAGGTCGTTGAACTTCGAGGTGCATCAATTGTGCTTGATTCAATGTCATGGTTTCGCTGCCTTTGTTATTGATCGTTTGATCTTTTGAGAGAATATCGATTGCTAAATTGGTTATGTTTTCTTGGGGTAACAATACTACCAATTGATGAAAATGCATTTCTAATGACGTGAATACAGCTTTTGAAGCGATGACAACTCAGTGGTTAGTAGTCGGTTCACAAGTCGCGGGTTCAAACCCTAACAATTAGCTTGAGCTGCCGGTGAAAAAAACATCGTTTGGAAACCATAGCATAGTGGTAGCGTACTTTCTAGTACTCGGCTGGCTAGCTACCACCCTAAAGTTGAAAATCTATCGCCAAGCATCTAACGGCGTGTTCCGGCAGCATCACTTGAGAGTCAGTTCCATTCCAGCCTAAGTATGTTTATCCACACCTTCGCTTAACATCATGTGAGCTGTGGTCTATTAATATGTCCCGTTGATAATTTATGTCAATCCCATACATTTTGGGCGTTCCCATTAGCGTTATCGCTAATCGAATGTTACTTTGTCTAAGTCATCCCGTATATAAATCTCTACATAGTATAAAACAAAGTCGCTTCCCACCGTCTGTACGCTTAGATCTTTTAAACTACGCAACGGATTTTAATGCGGTTTCCATCAATAGACAGAGTGATTCAAGAGGAAGGTTTATATGTAAAATACATGCATATGCACCACATAAGTATCAACATTGCACCCATGCAATTCCGGGACGGGTTGCTTCTATCAAGACCACCCCGCAAAATGAGACCACCCAAACAATTGGTCAATTACTTTATTACAAGAATGTAACAAGATCCCAGATACAGTCAGCCTCTGGGAAGCTATTGTCGGAGTGAAGAATTATTCGATTGTTCCTCTTATCATGTTGCGTAGCTCAGGTCTAGACTCGGGCATAATTGGGAAGGCTGTCGGAAGTAACAACCAGCTTAGTAGGATACTGCGTGATTTTTTTTTAGCAAATGAAGGGCACTTTTCTGCTGCGATCCTCGTCTTAAAACGTCTCTCAAGTAAGCAGTTTTACACATATAAACCTTCCTCTAAAATCACTTTGTCTATTGATGGAAAATACATTAAAATCCGTTGCGTAGTTTAAAATATCTAAGCGTACAGACGGCGGAAAGCGACTTTGTTTTACACTATGTTGAGAAGATGCCTTTGACGAGATACCGAGTTTTACTTTGACGTGCTTTCATAGTTTACGTTTGTTTCATACCCGCTACATAAAAAGTAGACTATGTGTTAATCCAGGGTCTCAACTACCTCCATACCAAATTTCATCCTGCGTGAAAGAGTAACAAACATCCATACATCCAGCCAAATCTTCACGTTTATAATATTAGTGGTTATATTACGAGACGAACAAAACGCTCTCCTGATGATAAGAGATAACCCCTGTCCACCATCGCAGCAGTACCCAGAAAATATAAAGTCCAGGGCATCGCTTAATTGACCCTCACAATTTTTATTAAATAAATTCGCTCCACATACATCGGGGTCCGCAACCTTTCTCAACTGTTTTAATTACAATACTTTTTTTAACTTTATATACAACTAGCGGACGCCTCGCGGTTTCCTACGTAGTTCTCGTTCTCGTGGGAATACAGGGATAAAAAGTAGCCTATGTCACCCGGGGATAGTGAAGCTTCCCAACGGTGAAAGAATTTTTTAAATCGGTACAGTAGTTTCGGAGCCTATCCAATACAAACAAACAATCAAATCTTTCCTCTTTATAATAGTATAGATAGATAGATACAAGGAAGTTAGTTGTGGGTATACTGGGAGCCGAGCAGCGATCTGCAAGCAGCACCCGATCACGAGTATGTATCACTTGGTGGTAGATTTCCTTAGCAGGAGATCGTCTATGTAGGTACCACCGCAGTACCAGATATTCTGCCGCCAAGCAGTAGTGTGTAAACATTACTGTGTTCCGGTTTGAAGGGTACTGCAGCTAGCGAAATTACTGGGCTGTTGGGACTAACCATCTAGTCTCAAAGTAGGTAATGAGAGAGATAAACCAAAGCAGCGATGCCCCGGACTTTGTTTTGTTACTCAAAGTTCTGTGTATTGCTGCAATGGTCATGGACAGACGTTATCTCTTACCATCAGGAGAGCGTCTCGATCGTCTCATTACTTTTACATTAAAAAAAAAAAAATTACGCAAGTTCCGCCATCGCCCTCCTCAACAATATCTGAGGGAAGAGAGCGACCCGACTCACGACGCCGACGCAAGAAGCCTCCGATGGTGAGCATGAACGCTAGGCACATACACATACATAATTATGTTATTTCTCTATCACTCTACTAGCTCTACTTTATTTTCTTAAATGAAAGTATGTTCTCGAATGCGTCGAGTGTATCATACTTCGTATGGATAAGGAAGGAGGATCATTAACCCGGTTCCCACGCAGTGTGAGTTGTAAATCAATTGTTAGGATTTAGTGTTAGGTGGCCATTAGAATAATGATCATTTGCACGAAACATTTCAGTTAGTTTAGATAAAATATATTTTTATTTATAAGTAAGATAGAAAATAGAGAAATATACAGTGCAAACAGGTACCTACACCGGATTTTGCACTAGGTAAATCTGTGTCGCAAAATCTTCCGTATTAATTTTTTGCATATAAGTTAGAAATAAGTTAGTAGTTTTGCAAAAAGCAATTTCAGTAAAAATACGTAGCAATTCCAATTTCCAAATACCAAAACCGAAAACCAAACCGAACCGAAATACCACCGAAAACAGAAATAAAATCGAACACCGAATACCGAAACTCGAAATACCGAAAACCGAAGAACCGAAATAAAACCACACCGAAACCGAATACCGAAAACCCGAATAAACAAACCGAACCGAACCGAAAACCGAAAACCGTACCGTAACCGTATTAAACCCGAATTTTTACTATAGGTATTTTATTCGTAAGGTTGTTTTTTGTATAGTCATTTTAATAAGTGGTGTGTACAGTAAAGAGCATAATGTAGATAAATAAACACATCTATTGTCTCGTATTTATCTACTTGACGTGATTATTGAATCGGCTCAATCATCGAATTCCTGTATTTACCATTTTGACACAGCATGGCGCCATTACCACATAATATTATCTTCACAAATACATTATCGATTATTATAAACATCTAATACATCGTGTTTATTTCTTAGGTAATCACAATAGCTTGGAAAACTGCTTTAGTGCTATGTCAAAATCTCAAAATTAAACGTTTGCACTTTAGACTTCGAATTCAATGGATGTTAATATTATTTTAGGACTTGAGGTTTTTTTTACGTGGAAAATAACAAGATGGACATTACGCTCTCCTGATGGTAAGAGATAACGCCTGTCCATGACCATTGCAGCGATACACAGAACTTTGAGTAATAAAACAAAGTCCAGGGCATCGCTGCTTTGGTGCTCATTACTTTGAGACTTTCGATGGTTAGGCTCAACAGCCCAGTAATTTCGCGAGCCCTTCAAACCGGAACCCAGTAATGTTAACACACTACTGCTTGGCGGCAGAATATCTGGTACTGCGGTGGTACCTACCTAGACGACCTCCTGCTGAGGAGATCTACCACCAAGTAGAATTTGACTGTGATAAAGTCGTACCGAGTTTATATAATTTATGCATACTCGACAGATTCGTCTTACGTATAGATATTTGTCGATGAGATCATTCAAGAATCGTTGACATCGCTACTAATATGGGTATCATACCCAAACTGACGTAGCCTGAAGCAAAAACAACAAAAATTACAGAAACGTGGGAGTCACATCATATATTACAAGATCCCGGAGTTATAGAGCAATTGAATGATGAGATCGTTGGCCTGTTTGTTTCTCTAATGATCGTCTGCGCAAGGAATCGATCTGTAGGCGTTGAGGAACATTAAGATAAGCTTAACCAAATTGTTACAAAAAGAATTTTGTTACCAAACAGTTAAAGGCCGATGAAAGTTCACATTTTGTTAGAAGAGTTCATTAAAATTTAGTCTTTATATGGTGGTAGAACTCCTTAACAGGAGGTCGTCTATATAGGTAACACCGTAACAGATACTCTACCGCCAAGCAGTAGTTTGTAAACATTACAGGGCTGATGAGACTAACCATCGAAAGTCTCAAAGTAATAAGCGCTAAAGCAGCAGTGCTTGTTTTAATACTCAAAGTTTCTGAGTGTCACTGCAATGGTCATGGATAAACTATGTCTCTTACCATCAAGAGAGTTCGTCTCATTACTTTAAAAAAGCCTGATTAATTAAAACTATTATAGTAATTATACAATGTAAATTAACAAACACAACCAATCCATTGTTTTTATTAATATATACCAGAATTTATATATGATACTAGATACAGTACAGAAATTCTTGTATTTAAATTCCAGTAAACATTTCTGGTATATTCAATATCTGTATGCAAATTTTTACAAAGGCTTAACAAACTAGTCTTAAAGGAACAAACTATGTTAAGCCAGGATTCTCACAAACAAAGAAGAGGATTAACGGCACACTCCAAATGTAAATTGTAAATCTGTTTGATTTACACTCCTATACAGTTACGTATGACGTCAGTTTGCCACAATATGGTGACAATATCGAGGTTGAAGATGCAATTCAAGATGTAGGCAAATGTGAAATACACTCGACGAAATTGTTCAGAGATGACGATGCAAAATAACTGGACATGTAACATTGGACTGGAATATATGATCAAAGTAAAAGTAAACACAATTTAACAAAAAATAAGGGTACTAAAAAGCATGAGATTGATACTATATATAGACGCATACAACTTTTCTCAACTACGCTTATCGAAGACTAAACGAACGGAGATAAGGAGAACGGTTTATTAGACTAATAGTAACGAGAAAGAGAGGAGAAAGAGAGAAAAAAGACCTATTAGCCCAGTTTTGAGTAATACTAAAATTATAAAAAGACCAGTATCGCAGTCTTATAAAGCTAGTTCCATACCGTGTCAGTAACGGGATCGCAACAGTGGGAAGTTATTTACTACAGTCTGATTGTTCTTGACTTCGTTGTCCTTGCAAGATTTACGATCATCTCAATACAAGAACTCTTTAACTCGAAATTTGAAGACAAGAACAAAATTTAAATTTGTGATCTTTTTCACAGAAATTTAATTTTATGAGTCACATTTTTTAGTTGTTATATATATTTATTACGAAATATTTGCTAAACTAACTGTGAAAAAAAAGATACGATTTCCGCTAATAATTAAATTAATTGAACGACAAGATAAGTTTAAAATGCAATTTAATACTACTATACCAGCGGAAACTATAGGCGATAAATAACACAATTCTCTAAGCTAGGATGACATCACTAATTCACAAATATTATGTGTATAACGGATATGGCCAATAACAACCGATATTTGCATAAAAAACTACGTCTTACATGGGTATAAAGTTATAAACTATACGGTAGGAAGAAAAAAGAAATTGAGTCGTTAAGAAATAACATTTTATCTAAAATAAGTATAACGGACTGGAGAATTAAAAGACTGGACTCAAGAAATAAAAAACTGGGCCAATAACCTTAACAGAAGTCTAATAATGACAACGTTTATGAACGAAATTAAAAATAATAAAGTAAAGCGTTTCATTCTAAAGCATTCTGAGAAATTTGTATACATTTTAAAGATATTAATAAAACACCCAAAGAAGTTAAACTGATATTACTATAAGCTATAAGTGTGTTTTGGTCACCTGTTTCAGCAGTCCTTTAACAGAAAGAGTTATGTTAAATAGTTCGATATGTTATTATATTTTGAAATGAATCCTTTATCGGAAGAGGCCAGAATACTGTTCCGCATCACCAGTATTTACAATAAGCGTAGAACTTGGACCCTTGATTATTCTTCTGAGGCGTAGAATATAAGAAAATCTTGTAATAGGCCAACGAGGGTGACATAGTCATGTTTGAATAAACCCTCTATAAAAAATGAAGTTAAAAAAAAAATTAAATGGCCCCGTTTATTTCTTCTATACTTCTAACTGTTTCATAAAATGTAAAACTTAAACGACAATTCGTTTAAAAGTGACATCATCATTCAGTCAATAATCTAGTAACAAACTCGTAAGCTTATTATACAAATTCTTTGAAAATTCCTGATGTAACTTCAAGAAAAGCACACCTAAGTTAAATGTCAAGAAGTCATTCCAAAAGCCCAGTTAAGCGTTTAATCTAACTGTTGGCTGCAATTCCTGGTAGCGTGCATTACTGCGGTACATTCACATTTACTCGTACATACATGACCATGTTTATAACTAAAAAAAGGTCAGATATACACATAAAACACTGCGTGCCAAATAAAGATAAGTTTAAAAACGAAGAGTTTGATGTAGCGCATCCTTGCATGGAAGTACTCCTACGTCTAACATTTCTATCTAGAAGAAACCGTTCTAATCGCATTTTCAAAACATCTAAACAACAACACTGATTGCAGCGGTCAGCTTAATTACCTGTTATAGAAACTCGTCCTAAGACAAGGCATCGAAAGTGACGGTCACGCGCTAATACCACCGTCTACGTAGAAAGGGCTGTGAAAGTGACTACCGTTTGTCATACGATAGGTGCCTTTCGACATATGTTGAGCTGGCAAAGTAATTTGCAATACGAGTATCTTTGCACTAGTATCACCTGGAACAGCAGGTGTTAACACTATTTTTAGTGTGAAACTACTAATGGGGCGAATCAGACGGCGGTGCAAACGCCACGTCGGCTTTCAAAATAGTTTTGATGTTTTACATTAGCCAGCTATCTTACTTGATAATAAGTGAAGATGCGGTCTACGATGAATCACGCTTGCCTGGAAGATACCGTTTCATTGGTGCCTTGAAGGCAACCCAGGTTGTATCTATTGGGGAATGCCCATTCGGGTAGTGCATTCCACTGTTTAGCGGTTTGTGTGTGGAATCAAACATTTTATTAGATTTTTAGGAATGTCAACTAATAAACGTTGTATACGCTTTCAAAACTTAGTAAACAAAATAAAATATCTTGAATTAATACTATTTACAAATTTATACAAAAAACTTAATCTGAAAGTCCGTCAGAATCCCAGAATTTTGGCCACATATCCCTCATATGTGGCCAGAATTCTGGCAGCATTGCCACGCTGGATGGCAATGCTTAGCTTTTGACCAAAGTAGATACCAGCATTGGAATAGTGTTATATTCCCAGTTGCCAAAAAGGCTAGAAAAAAAAACTGCATGTTCTGAATTAAAACGTGGAGCCCGTTGCAAGATGGCGGCCGGAAGCGGGCAGGTGCGGCGCACGTCTACGCGCGCGCATTGTTGCGTTACGTGAACTTGACGCACCGGTGTCAGTACCGGGTGCATTATGGTTCACTGGACAGGACGGGAAGGAAAGGGCAGGAGTCAACAAAATGCGAGTTTACTTCAGTGTGTCAATTTTTGTTTTGAATATTCAGGGTTTCTACCTTTCTTGTTTTAACTTTTACTCTATCAAAAGTCTCAAAGTAATGAGCGCCAAAGCAGTGATGCCTTATTGATTTGTTACTTAAAAGTCTGTTTTTTTTTTTTTTTTTTATGTAAGAAGTAATGAGACGAACGAGACGCTCTCCTGAGGGTAAGAGATAACGCCTATCCATGACCATTACAGCGATACACAGAATTTTGAGTAACAATACAAAGTCCAGGGCAGTGTATCGCTGCGATGGTCATGGACAGGCGTTATCTCTTACCATCAGGAGAGCGTCTGGTACGTCTCATTACTTTTGACATAAAATAAAAAAAAACTTGGTGGTAGGTCTCCTTAGCAGGAGGTCGTCTAGGTAGGTACCACCGCAGTACCAGATAATTTACCTCCGTCCTGTAAACATTACTGTGTTCCGGTTTGAAGGGTACTAGCGAAATTACAGGGCTACTGAGAGTGACCATCAAATATCTCAAAGTAGTGAGCGCCATAGCAGCGTTATAATGGACTTTGTTTTGACATTCAAATTTTTGGGTACCACTGCTATAGTCATGGACATGTTTGATCTCTTACCATCAAGAGAGCGTTTCGTTCGACTCAGTAGATTTATATATTTTTTTAAAGTTTAATGTTTATTTTGTTCTTTCACAGCTGTAAAGTAAATTATATAAGTAGCTGATATTAAACGAGGTTATGTAGGATATGACGAGTCACGTTGATCTCTTAAACTTTTTTAAACGAAGTGTGTACAAAGACATGTAGGTAATGGTATTCTCAGTAAATCACCGCGTTCAGGAGATGCGGTTGGCTGCCTCCGTCTGTCGAAATAACGTGTTCTGCCGTCTCCTCATCAGTTGCATCTTTATCTTCTTCAAGAGTCGTGAAATTGTCATTATTACAATGAAATAAACTAAAGGGTTTGTTTTTAGCATTCTATTTCATTTTTCACACAGAGACAGCCCCGTACCCTTTAAACCGAAATACAGTAATGTTTACGTGTGTAAACATTACTGTATTTTTTTTTATACTGCTTGGCGACAGAATATGTGGTACTGCGGTGATACCTACTTAGACGACTAAGGAGAGTAGACAAAGAATATTCTTGAATGACGATTGCTGCATATAAAGTACGGCATTTTAGCAAAAGAGGGAATTGTATAGCACGGGCAAGAACCTGTAGAAGTTAGCAGATTAAAGTTTGTTTAAAAAAAGAGCAATATTCATTTGTAATATTGAAAATAGTAACGTTACTAAAATCTCCGTCACCGTTTCTATTTGATGACAACACGGAATCTTGAACACATACAGTTTTGTCACCACCATGTTACGATATCGTTTACTAACAGAATACCATCTTCATAGACCAAAAAGTGGTCCGAGATCGTAGTCGTGATATTTCACATCTCAACTCGCGTGTACCGTATTCCGCTACTGTGTTTACTTGACAGCGTGACCAATCCTAGAAATCTTGATAATCATGCTTCTATACTAAAGCGTACACACATTGCGTGCGATCTTCAAGACGCTCTACACATTTTTTTAATCAGCAAACTTTTGATTTGAATTTGATTTTGCAAATTCCTTTTTTGGCTTCAGCTTTTTTTATTACTTGATAGACTTCTGTTTGTTTGGCATCTCCCCTATGACAAAATACGGTCTATGATGGAGAACGCTTGCCTCGTACAAACTGATTCACTGGAGACCTAAAATCTCCTAGTTTGTAACTAACGGAATACATAACTTAGGTAGCAGATTCTTTTAGCAGTACGTACAATGAACGTAGAATCAAAAAGTTTCGTACAAGTTTTAAAAATATCATCCATGAATCAATGGAGCTATTTCTAGCTTCTGGCCGTCCAGTAGTAAAACGAAATTTTCAATCTTGCAATTTCAAAGCAAACTTCACAATGTAAAATCGATAAAGGATCTCAAAAGTTTATTCGTCGTAGAAAATTTTCCTTTGTTCTCAAAAGTTTCTTTGGAACTAGTAACCGCCAGACTTCAACTAAGAGTGATGATGTGATGTGTATTAGTGTACAATTCTATGTATTTAGAAGAAACACGATTGTATGTTTCATTTGTATTTCCATGTGTATCATTTGGTTGAGACGCCACGACACGTTGTAGATAGATGCTGTAGATTGGCGAAAGAGGTCAAACTAGCGCCAGTATTGTGCTAAACGTGATGGTATGAAATAATGATAGAATCTTTGCAAAAGCTACTGAATATCGTAGTTGCTGATCTAGCTAGACTGATAGAAAACCAAAGACACAATTCAAGAATACAACTGAATTTATAATGTTATGATTGAATTTAACTATTAGGCACAAGTTTAGACTTTTTTAATATGCAAATACATTAATGTATTTTGCATACATACAAAAGTAATTATACGTATAAAAAACATAAAAGTAAGCTACGACACATAAAAGGAAACGACAAATTATCGCATGCAAATACAACATAATAATTGTGAGTCTATCTTCAATCAAACAAAAAAACTTTAATCCGCTTCGTTTAGCAACAAACAAAAACTGCTATGCGATTTTAATATGTACGGTCACGTAGTACAAGAGCTTACACGTTACTTTGAACCATTGTAATATTATACTACCGCAAATATAGTTTTCGTGAGAACATCCGAGCTCGAGCATTTGTTTGTAAAAAAAATGTCAACAACAATTTATAGCGCTAGGCCAAGATAAGGCCCTAGTAATACACCAAACAAAAAATTGGTATTATAAAAAACGCATTATTTAACAATTCAAATAGACGTTTTAAATTAAATGCTTGCTACATATAGACAGAGATTTGTTAAAGCAGGCATTTAATAGTAAACCCCGATCTATGAAAAAAAAAACAAGGCATGGAATTTGGAAATCATTTGTTCCATAAATGAGTCATCCATGAAATTAGAATAGCACATTAAAGGAATTCCGTAGGAGAGAGCAATTTTCGTCCAATTCTTGAAATAAGCACAATGGGGTCCGCCGACAATGCAAAAGCAATCTTCCCAAGGTTGCAATTATTGCACGAGGCAGCCGTGCATGAGATTTGAGCAGACTGAAAGTGTGCAAAATGATTTGCATATGAAATTGTCCGTCACAGACATCATCTCTGATGGACTCCTTTCATGTATGGGAAATATTGCTTTCGGATGTTTCTTTTGTATCTTTTGTCTGGTATAAAATTATTGTTATCGTATTTTTTAGAATTGTTATGTAATTGCAACAAATTTTAAAAAAGTGATAAAGTTGTATATATCAAAAACCCTAAATAACCAGCCAAGGTGTTACGTTGAAACACGATGCTTAGTCCTCGTATTTCAAAAGACTTTACGGCCTACTTTGCCATGGCACAAACAAGATGTTGTACTGGTATATTATTCTTGGAACATTACAATTATTCTCCAACAGTCAAGTGAAAAATAAGTAACATGACAAAATTGACAAAATTCTCTAAGAAATTAAATATAATCATTATTTTAGTATGCGTTATTAGAAACCATTTATTAAGTGATTTTGCGAAATATGTTTTGTAATTGTAAAAGCATCATCATTACCTACGAACATTTCTGCAACAAATAACTTCCATAATAAGGCAAAAACCATTTGCATGCAGTGGTTGTATACCATGCATCATGCATCATGGTCAATTTAACATCCACTAGGCATACGATAAATATATCGATAACTTTGCAACTATACATCGACTTTTCTTGTTCATGTTATTTGTAAGAATAATGCGATCAAATAACAATATTTTTCCAAAATATGTCAACTATTATTTCATTACCGCCAGTGTCCACAAAACGGTCCTCGAACATTGTGTAGAAAATAGTGTAGATGAAATTTGTAACACATGAATTTGTTGTTAGATCGCTATAAACTGATTTCTCACTGTATCAGGTATACTATAGAACACAAAGACACGATCAACCCATCTACAAAGTAGATAATTCAAATTCACGATTCAAATATGTATACGATACACTGTTACGTGTT
This sequence comes from Biston betularia, assembly GCA_905404145.2. Classification (NCBI taxonomy): domain Eukaryota; kingdom Metazoa; phylum Arthropoda; class Insecta; order Lepidoptera; family Geometridae; genus Biston; species Biston betularia. The sequence continues at coordinate 2,370,681 of FR989884.1, forward strand.
TTGGCGTGAATATGTCTTTAACTTTGCTTTCATAATGGGAGGCAATTCAGAAAACTGATAATAGTACAATCGGGGAATACAGTTTGATGATGCAGTTACATTTAGCATTATCTACATTAAAAATTTAATTACACCACTCGATAGCTAAAGGATATAAGAATTCCGTTGAGGATTAAGGATTCTTACATCAAAGAGTGGACTGAACTGAGCTATCAGCATCAAAAATTCGCAGCATGGGACGCAAAAAACTGCCTACTGATCTCCAAACTTCAGTATGAAGATGGCACTTGATGATGATGATGATGATAATGTTGAGGAAATACTTGAATCATGGACATTCGAAAGAATTTTTAGCGTTCAAAACGTATTTACGTACACACATGTCCACGATTCAGCTACACACCAATTTTTATCACACTAAACTATATATTTCAACCATAATAGATTGTCTTATAGATACTTTATTTTCTAATTTTAGACATCTCTAAAGCACAGGCATGCATCCAACCACGCCTTCCTTCAGACTAATAGTAGAATTCTGATTAATTAACTAATTAGAAAATTGTAACTGACAACAGATAAAACTCTACTTTTACTTTAACCAAATTACTATTCGTGTATCAAATACGATAAAACTTTACAGCTTATGGGCATGTAAGGCTTATCAAAGACAGAAGACAGAAATTATAGTTACGACAGAAAGTAATGATTCATCAACTACATTTGATGTGTTTAACTTTTATGAATATTGATATAATTATACGAAAAATGAATAAAAAAATGTTGTGTCAACAACATTTAACAGCTTTGACAGCTAACCATTTCTTAACAGATACTTCTAATGTTGTTAACGACAGTTTATATGAGATTTCTTATGCTAATTAAACTAATTTTAATTGTGAGCCACTTTCACTAGATGGAGGAATGTGGGTGCTACTAAGAAAAAATAATGAGAGAAAAATAAGGGAACGTAAGAATTCATTTTGTCTAGTGAGAATTATTTAAATGTCAAACATACAACCAAGATTCACTCCTATTGCATGTATCATATGGGATGTGACGACAGATGCAACCTTTATATGTAATATTTACATAAGACGTAAGAAATTTAAATTCGAATCCCTTTAAAGAATTTGAGTATATTTGATTTTATTTTGATTTAATCTGACAATTAAATCAAAATAAAATCAAATATAGCTCTTATTACTCAACCAATAAATGCTATAAACAAAATCGTTGATAGATATTTTAGTACGCCGTCTGACATTATTCGAGTTAATTCTAGAACTGAACTTTAAGAAGAATGCTTCTATTGTTGTACTATCTGGTATTTTCGATCAGTGCAATTTACCGGATGAAAACAGTTATAATTTGTCGCATATTTGAAGCGTCGTGGAAAGTAATAACGGCAATGATAACCTCACTTTTATCATAATCTGTATAGGAGAGTGGAGTTAAATCATATTTCATGAACGGGACACATATTTTCAAATATTTGTCGTTGCTTTATGATCGGAAGTTAGAATACTACAAAATTTTAATAACCGTCTATTGCTTAGCTAATTTACCCAATAACTCTATTTCCGGTAAGGTTACTTTTAATATTCATTTGACCTCGTTTCACAGGCTTCAAGTATTAGTTCATAGATAAATGGATTTTAAATGCTAATTTCAAAAATTCGTCATGTTCTCTAATCAGTCACGCTGAAAGCACAGGGTCAACTAAATTAAATTTGACATTTAATCAAAAATATCCGCAATATCTTGACAGTAAACAAGTTAGTGCTCGAAAAAGTATATGTATGCCAAGTACAGAGTAATTCCATTTTACTCCATCAAGCTATCACACATTAGCTGTCCGACTAATAAGTCCAGTTTTGTTGAATTGAACTACACTCGTTTATACTCTGTAAGTGGATAAGGCCTGAAATTAATGTGATGCTGATTTTTAACTCATTTATTTATTTTAACTATTTTTATTTTTATGTAAAACGTAATGAGACGAACGAGACGCTCTCCTGATGGTAAGAGATAGCGCCTGTCCATGACCATCACAGCGATACACAGAACTTTAAGTAACAAAACAAAGGCATCACTGCTTTGGCGCTCATTACTTTGAGACTTTTGATAGAGTAAGTCTCAACAACCCAGTAAAAAAAGAGAATTGAAACTTGCTTTTTCTTTTCTTATTTTTTTTACACCAAACTATCCGTGAGATCCATATTTTCTACTAGACCATTAAAATGAACCACCACAACCCGTAACACTGTACACAACTCACTACCTATCTAAAAGTATATATCAACTGAATCATAGTTGACGTCATCAACCTGTATAGATCACACTCGTGCGCAGTTCGTTACCGAATGTCATTTGCATAAAGTTGATAGAAATGGTTGGATGCAGGATTTTAACGTTGTTATCTTTGACCTCTATTTCGTAGTGAGCTGTGGGTGTGAATTCTGCCATATTCGTTCTTAGTACAAAATGTATGCAACAATGATTTAAGAAATAAAAGTAGTTATAAGACATATTTTAATATATTATAATTATCATATTGCTCAGTTACTTTATGAACAATTTTTTTTAAATACAGAGAAAGCATTCCTTTAAAAAAATTACCAACTTCAGCAATTTGGAATAATATTAATTGAATCCTTTTATTTAGTCACTTATGGTTTAAAATAAGATACAAAATCGCCTCATCATTAACTTCAGGAACTGAAGTAACACTATAGTTAAATACTTAATCATAACTTGTTAATGCTACTACAGATTCAATACCTTGAGTGTTATAAACAACTCAAGATTCTATTAACACACAAGTACAAAGAACCATTGACTATCCATTAGCTTGATTAGCTTAATCTTTACCTAACCTTTTAAGATTATCGTCGAGTCTTAGCGTAATAGTTACAATCAAGGTCAACACAAATCCTTTACCCCGGGGCAGTGCCATATGGCAAGCATTTGTTGTGCCAATCACGATTGTACAACGAATTGACTCTCTCCGGAGATAAATGGACGAGATCCATATAGGGAGTCCTTTCCCTCTGTACTAACGGTGGTTCAGAATATGACCTGACAAGCATGATTTTTTGTTGTGCAAGAGCCAAATTGATGCTGGATAGTGTTGGTATTCAATAGAGTGTATTTAGTTTCGCTACTGAAACAAAGTAATTTAAGAAAAGAAAAAAAGATAATAAATAATTAAACCACAACTTTTTTTGAATATGTGATAACCAGCGTATTAAAAAAAAATTAATGTATTAAGCAATCTATCTATTCTGGTGGCATCACTCGAGAAGCAGTTCCTATTCTAGATTAGGAACTTTAACCTTATTGGATCATAAAGTCACTAAACATGAAAGGAGTAACATCAAACACTTAGCTAATCAACCATAAATCTAGTTAGTCTTTTTACAATCGATATAATTATTAGAATGATTAAGTGTCACGAATTGAGCGTATGAAACATTGGCCAATGAGATTTGAGTCTCGTAGTAAATCAAAAGTGTTTATAATACGAAAAAATCCTTTCTTATCATCAATGGTCATTTATTACGTCGTTAATCACACAATGTTGATAATTTTGGCAAATCTAGGTTGAATCAGCTCGATTTGTGAATATTTTTCGAGTTTTAATTAAAACATATCGGCAACATAAATTCAGTAACCAAATTGACCCAAATCTCTCGAGTTACAGTTTTAAAGTAACGATTGTCATTACTCAAGCGCTCGATGTAATTGCCAAGCATGTATGTGATACTATAATTTCTACGTTTGTTATTTAGCCGGACAAGGTATCATTATTTTAACTTTTTCACACGTCAAGTGAGAATCATGTTCTTAAATTACATATTGGGCGAGACGAAATACAAAAAGATCATTACATGCCGATAGCACAGAATCCCCCATTAAATCCGAATAGATAGAATAGTTTTGATGATGCTTTTTTTGGGGAACATCTATTATTTATCTAACATCAATTATACGAACAGAATGTAATATATCCTATTGAGTGAAGTCATAACTCGATATTAAGAATCCAGCAACAACACAGGGTTATTGGTACTTAATGGTAGTGACCCGAAAGGAAATCGTTATAGTCACTAATGTCGTCAACTTTTACTATAGAACCAACTATGAAATTCCGCAAGAAAAGTCAGCTATTTGTTTCGATTTATTTGTCGTTTCCAGATCTTTCATCGAATAACAACATGTTTCTATGGAATATAATAAAGTTCGATAAATGTCCCTGGGTAAAAGTTGATCAGAATAAATTTCTTTCTGCTTAATATAAACGATATGCTTAACCCCTAATTTGAATGTAATTGCAAAATGTTTACCACGGTTCGTTGGACTTTAATCCAAATAATCTCAGAAATATGCCACACTGTGTATTTGTTTGATTAATATAGAAATGATCGTCCTAATAATGAACAGAACATTTCATTAAGACATTCGATGTGACACGCCTTTGTAGACTAAATATATTTTACCTTGACTTTTCTAGGCAGTGAAGAAGACTCCATTTCCACATGTCTGTAAGTCTCAGACGAGCGGCGAACCTCCCTCCCTCCAAGCTCTTCCATTGAAGCATTCTCCTCTCCTCTCGTGAGGGTGGTCACTTTTCTCACAATCCTCGTGGTGATCCGGCGCTGCCCCGCCTCGTCTTTCTTCGAGATCTTCGTCGACTCCAGTGAGGAGCCGAGGACCTCGGTCGACAACCGCTTGTTCGTGTGAATCGCCTGCAACTCCGACACTCCGTGACCGCCAGCCGACATTGGCACAGCCAAAGCACTCTCTCCATCGTACTCAAAATGCGTCTGATTCCCTTCATGAACTATTCTCCCATTGTAACTTTCGTCTCTATACGAACCAGATCGATAGCTGGACTGCCTTTCCATCCCTGGGTAATGCCCATCGTATACCGTCTCGTGTCTCGTCAAACCGTCTCGTAAGCTTCTAGGAACAGAAGCCAGGTTTAAACTCGTTGTGATGGGAGAACCAACAGGGGATGGGGTCGATTTCTTCAAGCTGGACTTTCTTGGTTTGGCATCTTCGCCTTCGAGGGTTCCTTGGACGAAGAGGCGCTTGCTGCTCCCTTCTTTAACGAATCTGTACATGGACATCGTGGCTCGGGCCTAGAGGCCGTGGTGACGCATACTAAAATACTAACTGCAATGATAGATTGATAGATTCCGTTTATTACGCATTCTTTGCGCGTAGCTAATGTACCGGTAACAACGTAAGGAATTGTACTTGAGTTTCCTCAAATGGGTAATAATATCGACGGTATAGAAATGCTGACCCATGATGTTGTTCGATTCTTTAGCAAGGATTTTAGCTATTTATGAATACATTTCAGAATTCAAGATTTGATGGTTTATAAAATAGTACTTATAAGACGTTCTCATATGAATGTACATACTTTGGGAACACATTATACCTTTTTATTCTTTGGCATTGTCTGAGGACGTTATATACACACACACCCAAGAATATGTTTACGTTTAAAGGCATTTGCGCAATTCGGTATGTAAAGAAAAAAAATACTTTGCTGATTCCAAAACCATTTCGAAATATTACATTCCTGTACATGATTTTTCCGTTTAAAACTCTTTAAACTATGAGACGGGGTTTATTTTAATAAAATACATAAAATAAAGTTGACTTTCAATTAACTTCTAATGACGTCATGTCCTTGGCTGTATAAGGATTCTTTCAGTGCCTAAAAAAAGGTACATATTATACATATTCAGCCAATGTTATGACGTCATAACTATAAAAAGTTTGAAAATGTATTAGAATTAAACTACCGCATAGAAAGCCAAAATATTCAAATTAGTTTCATAAAATAAAGTTTACTATCAGTAAAAAATATAAAATAAATACAAAAAAAAAACTTTACATACCGAATTGTTTGTTAAGCTTCATGTTATAGAAGACATCACGATTTTAAATAATAGGAACTAAACAATACACGATCAAAATTTGGGCACCTATCAGAATAAAGTTATGAATGAAACAATGAATTAACTAGACAAGGAAAGTCAACAGTGCTGTCGAAACTAAAAGTGACCATGTTAATCATATGACGGAATAGGCTTGTACTGAGCCATATTTGGCGCCATGGGCGTCGTATAAGGTCATGCCTTCCGGCGGACGCAAGCTTGGGGAATCTGGAAGGATAAGTTACAATACCGAGGCATTTTCTAAACGAGTTTAAATATCTGATTCCTAAGCTTGCAATTGGAATTATTTTGGATCTACACTGGCTAAAGTCTAGCAAATCTTAAAAGAACCTTCATTATGTAGAAGCGAGCCATTCGTGCCATATGTGGGGTTCAGGACGACGTCAGAGTTATGTACAACCTCTAAGAGTATGTATCAGACGCTGTATTTTCTGTAAGAATATGTAGACTACTGCTAGTTCATAGTTACTTGAATTTTTATACGGATTTACGTACGCGAATATATTGTCAGCCATACCGTAAAGTATGTAGTAAATTATGATCATCATTATCGATCACTTTTCATCCTGGTGGGTGGGTTGTTCAGTAAAAGACGTCATTTCAGCGTGATCGTCAAAAATGGCATTATTGTATGCTTTTGAATCAGTCTTGTTATTAAAAACTGTCCAGGTCAAGGCTATAGTCCCCTACGCTGACCAAGTGCACTCTTAGACATGCAAGATTTCTCACAATACGAACATAGAAAAGACATATGTGCGTACCGTGGGACTTGAACCTAAGACCTCCAGATTGGCAGTGAGACGGTCTCCTAACTACGCTATCGTAGTTACATGTATGTTTAGTACTAATTTCACTCTAACATTTTAAAATTACATTTTAAACTAGCAACGCAATCAGCGTTACTTCAGTCATGTATAATTGTCATTGTAGTTGCTATAGTGAAGCCTCAATAAATAAAATTAAAAAAAAACAATAGTGTATATTATTTGGATCATGAATAAACGATAAAACAATTTTCCGTACAATATGACATAACAAACAGTATTATGTGCATCGAAACGATTTGTGGTTAAACTTGACCCCGATGCAAGGTAAACAGTTGCATAACTACTAGTATTACGTAGGCACACAGCGTATGATGTTATTCGAATAAATCTTTAGGCTCGAATAACATAATTGATCGAGTTTTGTTCGATTTGTTTTGATCGCGCCTTTTTTTCCGAAAGTTGTGTTTCTTCGCGTATTCATTTTTAAAAGTAGAATATAGTATAACTTTATTACACACCAAAACAAAACAACATACAAATATGAAACATAAAAAAAAGATACAAAGAACATAACAAATCTATATAATACAAAAAAAGTAGTAATTTTTAAAGAATTGTCATCTCGTTTGGTCGACGCCACACGTGAACAAAACGCTGGCCTTTATTTTGCTCAGCGTTTGAGTATTGCCATACAACGCGGCAATGGGGCCAGCGTTTTGGGAACTATTCCCATTGATAGCGGTCTTTTAGAGTAGTTATTATTTTAAGTTATTTTGTTTTGTCTAATTGAAGATATTTATTATACTTTTTTTCATAATTTAGCTTGATAGTCGAATTAAACTCTCAAGTAACAAAATAGTGGTGTTTTAACATAAAGTGCATAATTATACGCACGAGCTAGATAGAACCTTTTAGTACCATTCCCTATTTTGGGTGACATTGCTCAGATCTATTTCACTCGATTTACCATAAACAACATGAAAATATAGAAATACAGGCAACATGCAGAAAGTGCGAGACAAAAAAAAACAGGAAATAGTGATGGATTGCATAAATTCATGCGTTATAAAATCGATAAAAGTTGATAATGAATTGTGACATTATTAGACGAATAGTAGTGAACTTGATTATGACATTTTTAATTGTAAGTATGATAAAATAGATATCTTTTCTACTATCTATTGCTCATTACATACAGATCAAATGTATGTTTTTATGTCGTAGAAATATTAAAAAGAGAAAGCTTCAAAAAATATTTGTAGTCGAATTATTTTTGCATTTGACATTTATGTCACGCGATCGTTATGTACGTTCTTAAAATTTTCTACCAATGACTAGGTTTAGTTGTATCCTTAAATAACTGACAAAGGTTAGAGAACGAGTAACCGTCTAGACTTAAAGAAGTCACGACACAGGCATTGTATAATATAGCTTTAAATCATAATCAGTCCAAAAAAAAAACTACAGTTTCAACTTGCTTAAAGTGAAGGATTAGCTGCGTTCTATGTTTCTAAATTAATGGTTTTACGTTAGCGTGTTCCAAATTTATGGTCCAACTTTGTGGTCTTAGAAGTTTTATGTCGGTCGGTCGATAAAGAGGTGCAAAAACAAATGAGTTTTGGCGGGAACGCAGAAAGAGTAGTAAAGTCGCCACTACTTTACTAAACCATGACTGGACTTGACTGACACGGACTGTACTTGACCAAGGCTGGACTTTGACTATAACTATACGTCGAGGCAATTTATTTAACTTTTGAAACTTAACAATTGTCACTAGCAAATGCTCAAAATGCAACGCCAAAACCAAAGAAAAAACCAATGACATAGAAAGAAACTAGTGATTCAAACATTGCTTTCGGAAGTACATCTTTAATCTAATTCTTCAGTATCTGATATATTTCCTCGTCCCAACTAGATAAATGCAAGACAGCGCGGCAGAATTTCTTTTCGCAAATTTTCTAAAATTAATCAATTTCCTTTGCTAAAGAGATATTCTTCGACGAAGCCTGTTAAAGTTAAGCTACTTTTATAAGTTATGCATTATAAGCTTAGTGTGTACTAAGCCGAATGAGCGACATTTTCCTCATAATGAAAAATAAATCAGCTGCTATTTCGTTTTTTTTTTATGTTTCGGCTTCACATATACCTGAGTCCGCCATCTTTGTCAACTTAACATATTTTTTTTATAACTTTAAATAAACTTAATAACGTAAACTATACGTAATACAGGGAGAGGTGATTAGGTATTTTATTACTAGTTTTGTGTGCATACCATGAACAGACCAGCGATCCCAAAAAAACTTGAAAAAAAAAAACTTTCGAAAAGTTTGTTGACCCTATTTTTATTGTGATTTCATATTTATGCCAATAGTAAAAATTGTTCACAATGATGCGTACAAACCCCCTTTCGGTAAAGTACGCACACTAATCATATAACCTTATATGTTATTTAGACACAGACATAGCTCAGCGTATAAGCAAGCTGAAGTGGCAATGGGCTGAACATATTTGTCGCAGAACCGAAAACCGCTGGGGTAGACGTGTTCTTGAGTGGAAACCGCGAATTGGCAAACGTAGCGAAGGACGCCCTGAGACTCGATGGAGTGACGATATACGTGGGACAGCTGGCGGTGGATGATGATGATAGAATATAACTTTATTATACACCAAAACAAATCACAACAACGATGATGATGATGATATTTAGAACATTTTTTTGTCATTATTATTAGATTAATTAGTATCAAAATATGTCTAAAGACATGACATATATACAAAAAAACTTCTTTTTTTTGTCATGTTTTTTTTAATTGGCTGCTTTTAATCCATACATCATATTAGCGTATAATCAATTGTAACGCACGGGGGCGACTCAATGATTTTATTTATTTCTCGCGTTGGCGAAGTATTCAATGAAACGCCTGCACGCCCACGCATTCGGACCTTGTGCCACCCTATATGGGGATGACATTTGGTATGTAATTGTTGCTTTGATTTTAATAGTTGCTTGATATTCACGTTCCGCTAGTGGGGAAGTCGGTTACCTATCGCAGCACCTTGGTGACAAATTACCTAGCAATTGTCATCTAAAGTCTATCGTAGTCCACTGCTAGACATAGATCTCCTCCTACCCTCATAGACACGCCACTCAGCACGATCTTCGGCTTTTCGCTTCCAACCACCGCCAGCCGTTCTATATCGTCACTAAATCGAATTTCGGGGCGTCCTACACAACGCTAGCCAATTCGTGGTCTCCAGTCTAGAACACGTCTATGCCAATGATTATCAGTTCTACGACGGATATGTGCAGCTATGCTATACGCTGAGCTATGTCAGCGACTTTAGTTCCGTGGCGAATTACTTCCAACCAGGGATAGTAGAATCAATTTCAATCATCATTAGCCATTTGTAGTCCACTGCTGGACATAGGCCTCTCCCAAGACACGCCACTCAGCCCGATCTTCGGCTTTTCGCTTCCATCCACCGCCAGCTGTCCCACGTATATCGTCACTCCATCGAGTCTCAGGGCGTCCTTCGCTACGTTTGCCAATTCGCGGTTTCCACTCAAGAACACGTCTACCCCAGCGATTTTCAGTTCTGCGACAAATATGTCCAGCCCATTGCCACTTCAGCTTGCTAATACGCTGAGCTATTTCTGTGACTTTAGTTCTCTGGCGAATTACTTCGTTCCGGATACAATCCCTACGAAATCAATTTCAATGCGAAAATAAATTAATATTTATAGACCAAAGAAAATGTTTGTATATTTCAAAGTTGGTACAAACAATACGAATTGATTTTGGCGGAATCACGGCAGTTTTTTTAATGAATAGGCTACGTTTGACTGCCATCTCACCTGATGTTAAGTGATGATGCGGTCTAAGATGGAGCACGCTTGCCTAGAAGATACCGATTCACTCACGACTTGAAGACATGGATTATATCCAAAGGGGAACACCCACTCGGGCAGTGCATTCCACTGTCTAGTAGTCCGCACAATGAACGCGAGATCAAATCGTTTCGATGAAACGATATCGCTTTTTTGAGCTTCTAGCTGTCAAATAATGGGCATGGGGGAATTAGACCATGTAGTTCTGAAGCACACTCCCCGAAATGAACTGTCAAATCGACTGTCACAATTAATTCATTTTGTGACGTTATCAAAAATGTGAGTGCATTAAATAAATGCATAACCGGTTTATTGTAAATCGAACATATCCAAATCGACGGTTAAAACCATTTGAAAGTTGTAACTGACATAAAACGCAATGAACTGTATTAAATAGAAAGTGAAGCCGAAATATGAATCCTTCAAAGTAAGGTTTCTGAATATGTGAGACAGATTAAATTTCTAATACATTTTTTTTAATTTTATTTAAGTTTGCTACATAAACTATTATCAAACATAGGTCCGTAAATATAATTAATATGTCTATAATCTTACTTACATATAGAAATTGCGAGCTAAAAATATTTTTAAGAACAAATTGAAATGAACGCTTTTAATAAAATGTATAAATTGAATTATTAATACCTACTATTTGTAAAACTGTGCTAGAATGAAATGTCCTTGAAATGAACAATGGTTTTTGCCTTTTAGGAGTGAATTAAAACATGTACACTGAATTGTGTGTAGCCTACTTTAATTGTTTACTAACAATTCATAAAACAACAATGACTGTTCTCTCAAAAAGCGACGCCAAAACTAAAGAAAAAAAAAATTACTGTTCTGTCACATGCAAAAGAAAATTTTTGTAAAGTTTTCGAAGGAAGTTTTGCTTAAAAGAACTTTACATTACACATGCAGAAGAAAATGTTTGTAACGTTTTCGAAGTAAGTTTTAATTAATAGAATTACTACTTAATTAAAGAACTTAACTTACTTAAGAACTTTGATTAATTTTGATATTTTCCGTGAATGCATTACATTGTAGCAAGAATTTAGTCTTTAATTAATTTTAGTAGTGAAAAAAAGGATTGTATTTATCTTAGAGAAGTGTTGTGAGGATGTTGCGTAGAAAATTAATGGAAGACTTGGCTATACCATTTTTATTTATTTAATATTTATAATATTTAATATTATTACATATGACCCTTAATCATTTACATACACTATACGCACACATACCTATATATTATATAGGTACACCTAAGCCTTACGTCATCATGGTATCTGTGTAGGTGAACTTCATGTAAACAAAGTACCTAATAATTGTAGTGCCAATAAGTATTCACTAAAGTTCTAGGCAACATTATATCTGGAATTTTGTTTTATCTGTGATTTCGGGCAGTTTTTTTAATCTTTTCATTTTATTTCGACAACATAGATTTTTGTTTATTTTTTCTCTGTTAAAACAACGTTATGTAATCTAAATGGTTCTTTGTAAGAATTTGAACTGAAGTATTTTTTTTTTAAATAATATTTTAAAGCAAACAAAACAATCTTTCGACGGTGAAAAGACTTCCTGTCCATGACTATTGCAGCGGCGCCCAAATTCTTGACAACAAAGATTCTTTGAAACAACAAAAACATGTTGTAAATAAAAGAATATATGTATATATTGCAAAGGGCCTTCCTAATGATATGTTGCCAATACAGTCATAAACAGATGAGGCAAGTTTTTACCCAACAATGCTGTCTTGTTAGACATCGGCAAACAGAATTAGTACCAATTAGCACTAAAGGCATATTCAATGAATGATTTCCTTGCATTCTACAACATAATTTATAGCTACATATATGAGTAATATCAACTTTCCATAGATAACTTGTAAAAAAATATTTATTCATAAAGTAATTGCTTTACAATGTTTACGACTGTCCTATAATTGCCAAGCGGTAAACATTGAATTCACGTATCAGTCGAGTGGTTTTCCAACTTTTATTATTTTGTAGGTCAGATAGTTTTTTTGCTACATTTGCTTTTAAATAAATTTTATCAATACAAAATCTTTAATCTTGTAAATATGCCATTTAATTCGCATCAATCGAAAAAGTCTGCTCCAAAATCGCTCTATAAAACGAAACCCTTTCGAATCAGCATTGTTCTAAACCGTTACGTTGTCACCGGTATATTTATCAGTAAAAAATCTGAAATCGCGCATCGAATCCTCAATAAGGCACAACACTATTTAAAAAAAAAATAACAAAACACAAACACGCACTGTCAATTGTCACAGCACAGCTTGTTTAAAATCTTGATTAGTTTGTTAGTCGATTTAGTTTATTCGTTGTTCGATTTATCGTTATTTAAATTTGACGCAGGCGCGCGCGCGGTTTCGTCGGTAGCTAACAGGTGACTGGCTGGAAAAGCTAAGCTAACCTAACGTTGGGCAATGCGCAGATGGTGCCGGCAAGGTAGTGTTCCGTGAAGTTATATGCCCATGACGGCAAAAAAACTAGAGTTATTTTGTACGTGGGATTCACGATTTTGCTAAATAGTTTGCAGTTTTATCGCAATTTGAAATTCACAGAAAAAGAAATTGGTATTACAAGTCTATAAAGCAAAATTATTATATGTAAAGAAACAAATTGTAACGTCTAACACTTATTCATTATTAACATAAATTGTCCATATGTTTGTATTAATTTCACTGTTTTCTTTTCTTTGTGTATGTGCCTAACACTTTCTGTTAAATGAATTTATCTTATCTTATCTAGTGTGATGCCATTTTATTAAAAAAAGTTATGTTTTTTTTGGCAAGTTACTCTTATCGTTAGCCTCCATTACAACTGGAAGCGAAGCGCAGCGAATTCCTCCAATGTTACAATAAACTCTACATACTATAAAACAAAGTCTCTTCCCGCCGTCAGTACGCTTATGTATTTTAAATTACGCAACGGATTTTATTGCAGTTTGCATCAATAGACAGAGTGATTCAAGAGGAAGGTTTATATGTATAATACATGCATATGCCCATATTCGTAATTACATGGCTCCCATACGAAGCCGGGGATAGTCATACATAATTTTAAAAATTCGATTGATTGCAATCCGTTTTACAAATTATGAGTAAATACGGCTAAGCAATTTATTCTTCTAATATTTTGGTGTGATCCTGCTTTTCTACTTCGCCCAGTTTACATTTACCTATTCCAGAATTATTTCCATCGTGAGTAATGTGATTTTTATTGTGGTTGACAGGCTAGGTGTTTGACCTTTGTCGTCGTTGTCGAAGATGGTAAACACACCTAGCCTTGAATGGTGACAGCCAGAACACACCGTTAAATGCTCGACTTCCAACTTCAGGGTGGTAGCTAGCCAGCCGAGTACAAGAAAATACCCTACCGCCATGGTTTCCTCACGATGTTTTCCTTCACAGGTAGCTCAAGCTCATTGTTAGGGTTTAAGCCCATGCCAATTCGTTGTGTGAACCGACCGCGGTAACCACTGAGCTGTCATCGCTACATTTCTATAAATTATTAAAGTTTAAAAATACCTTTAGAGGTCCAAGCGCCCTTGTGCGATACATATAAATAATATGGCTCCTGTCGCCTTCTCCTATGTACCATGGACTTTATAATTATTATCTACAGTATAATAGCTATGCAAATAAATTATTATTCATTATTCAGAACCAGTCCTTCAAATTGCAAGATGTATAGCAAAACAACTTTTAGTTACAATATTGTAAATATGCGGTTATTTTCTAAGCATATAGGCGTTGTTTATAATTATGTTTTTTTACGTAATAATAAGTGTGCATATATAATTAATAAAATAGTTTAAATATAAGCAACAGCTATATTGTTTTATTTAACGCGAGCGTGTAAAAAAAATTTGAATTGGATATAAGTTACTGCAAGTACCGCCATCTTTTGACCACGGATGGAAGCTGAAAAGCGCAATTGAACCAAACTTATGTATTTGAACTTGTCATCACTGCCCCGCCATCTAGCGTCGAGTAGCGAAGCAAAGCTTTTTATATTTGCGCCAAGGCATGTTTTTTTTCGCTCTGACAACTTACCAAAATGGTCTGCCAGAGGAGTGCATGTACAAATAAAAGATGTGAACAACTTAAAATACAATTCATACTGAAATAAATTTTTAAATAGGTATTAACGAAATAAATGTAAATCCAAAAATAATAAGAACTTTCGTTAATAGGTACAATATAGTGTAAAGAAGTGTACAGAACAACCACAAAATAAAAAAAAAAAATTGGCAGTCACGGGAAACAGTCACGTCGAAACAAGTGAAAACTTAACGTTTTGTACATTTTGTTGTTACGCTTATAAAGACTTATAAGTTCAAGCAGAAATATGCAAAATTTGTTTCAACATCACAAAAGAACACAAAACCTTCATAAATCTTTATGCCCTATAGTTGTTTTTACACTGCCATGATGGCATCCCACACAAATACTTCATATATGACATAATTAGGTACAACGGAAATTAAAACTACATTCAGTATAAGCAATGAAATCAACAAACAACAATATGATTCTGTGTCAATTTATTTTATTGTAACGGGACATTAAACATTTTAAAAATGATTGAATTGTTTTCTGACATCTTTCGTAATGACATTAGACGTCGTTGATTGATTAAAAGGGAGTTTTGGCGGGAATGTGAAAAGGTAGAGACGCATTGTATTATTTTCCATAACTTGTGTTTTAATCTAGAAAAATAGTTGTGTTATATTCTTAAATAGCCAAATTACGTACGCGAGAAACAATGACATAACTTAATTTTTCACAAAATACTTTAAGATAGGTATCGAAAAACTTCACATTGGCAAAAGTGAACTATATACGCTTTGTCGCCAGTCCTATTAATTAAATTTATTTTTTCTTCTGTTTGTAATTTTTGATGTTGTAGAGTTAATCAGTCAATCAATCAACTATTTCCTTACTACAAATAAAATATTACAAATGCTAGACATATTAAGCCCTATATCACTAATCTTCTTTGTTTTTTTCCCCCCATAGATTTTTCGAAAAACATACGAAATGTCAACTTTTTTAGTCATTTTATGCCCTATTTACAACTACGAGTCCCTAAATTAATAAATATATTAAACCCTATTATTATGCCCTACAGAGTTACAAGTTGACATATTGGTTCAGTTTCAATAGCAAAGCAAACTATGGTACAATTAATTATGATTTTAAATTATTAGTACTATTGACTCCAGACAAAAAAAATTCTTCAATAAGTAGACACGAAATTTTGTAAACACATTTAATTTTGATCGTCCGTTTTAAATTGTACCATTACCTGGTACATATAAAAGCTTATTTACAAAAATACTTTTTTAATAACAACTTATTTATTATTATTTCGTAACAGATGACTTCACGGCGGCAAGACAGCTGACCCGCGGCCCGGCGCGCGCGTGGGTTCGAACTGCAAGGTCGCCCGCCAGATGGCGTCGCCCGCGCGCGCACCCTCGCACTTTCTACAAATCTACAGGGGTTTCGATTTCGACACTAGCTGTGATTTATTCTTTGCTTGCATGAATATTAAATATTTACGTATATTTCGTTTTACTTCTTTATAAAACATTGCATAAATTAATCTATGCTTTACGTAGCCTATCTCATAATCTATGTATTTTTGTTTAACTTATGCACATTTAATTACGTCGGATACTTCAACTATAATTTTAAGTGTTCTGCTTTGACTCCACGAAAAAGGCCACCGTGTGTGGCCAAATTAAACATCAGAAATCACGCATAAGTATAATGTAACAAATACCAAACGTCACCATCAAACCACGTCAGTTTTCAGAGTAGTCTAAATACATACAAGAGAACTTCAAAACAAATGTGTGTAAAACGGCTGATCGTTATATAGTAGATTGTGTTATTGTTTCATAAATGAATTGTCATTCATGACATGTTAAATGATAAATGCAATTTTGACAAAATCAATTTCGTGTTGTGTCGTATGAAATCAATAAATTAAATTAGGTACTATTTCTGTCATAAATACAATCAGTACAAAGTATATGTACCTACATATAAATCTCTACATAGTATAAAACAAAGTCGCTTCCCGCTGTCTTTACGCTTAGCTCTTTTAAACTACACAACAGATTATAATGCGGTTACCATCAATAGACAGAATGATTCAAGAGGAAGGTTTATATGTATAATACATGCATGAGCCACATTAGTAACATTGCACCCGTACGAAGCCGGAGCGGGTTGCTAGTTTCAATTAGATTAAACTACAAGACTACAACATTTATATAGATTCAAAATCTCTTTATAAACCACAGACAAGAAATAAAAACTATATTTTTAAAGTTCATGATGCTTTAAAAGTTTCATGACCTTATAAGGATATTGTAAGATCAAAATCTGGCAAGGGATGACCAATTCATTCAGAACACGCATGACTCAAGTTGGGGATGACGTCATCGATTACCAGTTTCGAAAGTAAATGATTCAGAGACCATCTGAGAACAAGGTAAGCCTTTCCCAGAGAATTATTTATTGCAGTGTCGAGGCTCGAAAAAAATCAATAAAAACGTAAAATGAATTATTTTTAATAGCCGCCTTTATCTTTTATCTTTATACTTTAAAGTGTTTGGCATTTTGGCATATTGGAAAATTGACAGCTGACAAATTTTTGTTTTCTTCTTTGTTTTGCACTTGGCAATGCACTTAGTGTATTTGCCAGGTACGCATAACAAGTGAAGTAAGTCTGTTATTGTAAAGTGACTAGTAGAGTAGTGATGACTTTACTACTAGCTTGGGTGGAGTTTTGGAAGCAACACGAAGTCATGTTACTCCTTATCAGGAGGTCGTCTAGGTAGGTACCACCGCAGTACCAGATATTCTGCCGTCAAGCAGTAGTACGTAAACATTAATGTGTTCCTGTTTGAAAGGTACTACATCTATAGAAATTATGGGACTGGTGAGACTAACGATCGAAAGTAGAAGATCTCATTATTATTTTTTTTTTAAATTACATGATTTTTCGCGTTCCCGCCAAAACTCTGAAGCACACCTAAATGACCCCAATGTTCAATAACAGCACTTTGTTTAAGAGTTCAGCTACTCACCAATAGATGGCGCTCATAGTAAACTGTGCCAAATAGCAGCATCGGCGCAAAATAATGTACGAGTATTAGATTGGCCTTACACTTCAATTTAAAAAGCAGCTCTAAACAAGCTAGATTGTTGAAAAGAATCCGTTTAGAGCACTTTGATTAAATCAAATGATTGCAGAAGACATGCCAATTGTTATTTATGGCGCTAGATTGATGCGTCATTTTGATTTACTTAGGTATCTTATCTAGATACATATATGATAGTTTAGACTGAACTACAATACTTGTGCGGAGAACAAATCTTTATGCAGATACAAAATAGTTCAACAGAATTACATACAGAGAGAATCATTCTACTCAATAAAAAAAATCATATCGCTGCATTCTACCTACTAATTATTTTCAAGCGCGAGTGTGGGAAAATGATATAATGTGGTGAAACATGGCTTTTCGTGTTGCTTCCAAAACTCCATCGAAGCTTTATAGTAAGGTCACCACAACTTTACTAAAGCACGACTGAACTTGACTGACATGGACTGTACTTGACCAAGACTGGACTTCGACTTTAGCTACGAGGACACTTATTTAACTTTTGAAACTTGAAAACATATAAATACTTAACAGTGGCAAATGCTTAAAACGCGACGTCAAAACCAAAGAAAAAAAAAACTTTCCGATGCACATTAGCCTGGCAAAAGGCCGTAGGTTTCAGAAAAAAGACGTTGTAAAGCCGGAACTAAAGACTCCGTTAGCCGGGTCGGGGGTCGACGGCCGCTTGCCGGTTCACTCTAAGCATTACTACGTTTGTGATTACCGTATATTAGAATTCAAAATTGGTTCAGCCGCTTTAGCATGAAGAAGTGACACTTTGGTCTTTATAATATTAGTGTGATTAGCTTGATGAACACTATAAAACTGCAAGGGAAACCACAAGTCGTAATAACTAGCTTATTATAAAACTATTGTAGTAGATATGATGCCATCACTGTTTATACGATCCCTAGGAAGTTTAACTAGTAATGTTCAATTAAACTATAAAAAAACGCAAATCATATTAAAGAATGACGCGTCAATAATTTTCATTGTTTGCCAAAGAAAATATTATTAGCATTTGACGAGCGCCCTAGATGCGCTATGCAGGCGCCGGTCCTTATAAAGTCCTATGCGTAAGTTCAATACTCAATACCTACGTTTGTAGTTCCCGCGATTTTTGTTAGGGTTCCAAGTAGGGTGTAAAAAAAACATGTTTTCTGGCATGAATGTTTCATCATCTCTGACAAATTTCCGCAAATTAAGTTAAATATTAGTATCGAGTGTTTCACAACCTCTGACAAATTTAGAAAAAATAAATTCAACATTTTGTACAAGTGTTTTACCACCTCTTACAAATTTACGAAAAAAAAGTTAAATTTGGCATAAGTGTTTTAAAAATAAGTTCAACATTTGGCATAAATCTCATCACCCCTGACAAGTTTTCGCAAAATCAGCTCAGTATTTGGCATAAGTGTCATCAATTTGGGTGTCTTCAAATCCAGAGTAAACAGGTTTTTTTCTAGGTAAGCGTGCTTAGACTGCATCCTGCTTAACGCCAGGCAAGGCGTGGTCAAACGCAAAACTATTTCGTACAAAAAATATCACCCTTTTCGCAAAATAAGTTCATCATTCATCATCCACTCATTTCCAAGTTAGTTTAGAAATTATTGTAGTAATATATCAAACAGAGACACGCGATTCCACAATCGATTGTTCCTACCCCTAATAAGGGAACATTAGCACAAACATTTTCTAGATATGCCTTGTACAAAATCTTCCTTATACGGAACCACAATCATAACTGAGTCAAATTCGCATACGACTGGGATACCAAAACAGAAGAAACTGTCTATAAAAATAGGAGGAGAGGAAGATATTCTATCTCCCTGTCCCACTGCTGGGCGCTAGTCTCTTCTCATTGTAAGAAGGACATAGTCCACCGCGCTGGCCAAGTGCGGGTTGGCAGACTACACACACACATTCGAGAACGTTTTTTCATTGTTTAAAGGTTTTTTTTACGTAAAAAGTAATGAGACGAACGAAACGCTCTCCTGATGGTAAGAGATAACGCCTGTCCACGACCATTGCAGCGATACACAGAACTTAGAGTAACAAAACAAAGTCCAGTGCATCACTGCTTTGACGCTCATTACGTTGAGACTTTCGATGGTTAGTCTCAACAACCCAGTAATTTCGCTAGCTGCAGTACCCTTCGAACCGGAACACAGTAATGTTTACACACTACTGCTTAGCGGCAGAATAACTGGTACTGCGGTGGTACCTACCTATACGACCTCCTGCTAAGGAGATCTACCACCAAGTATCCTATCTCCAGTTATAAATTTAGACTCTTTCGCTAAGCAAGGTTGTATTCTAAATAATAAAAGTGAAATTATTCAGCGCGCACAATAACGCTTACATCATTGAATGACTCACATGATATGATGATTGATTTGTCGTCGCAAAAACGAGACTAGGTTTGGTTACTTTTGACCCGACTGTCTAAAATAGGTAATGTTTTTCATCTACACGGCTGAAATAATATTTTTCTTTTTTGTTATGGACTCCTTTCTAAATTAAAAAAAGTTCATAGACCTTTGTGTTTTGGCTGGCAGACTTGACTGTCCTTGTGTCTTGAATTTTCGCACATGTTTATTTAAAGAAAGAAAGAGAAAAAAACATTTGTTTTTTAAAACAAACCAAATACTACACCAAATAAAACTACAAAGAACACACACAAGTAAAAAAAATATTCAAGAGTTTTTAAAAGTAAATAGTCAAGTAAACATTGTATATATATAGTTAATTAATTAATAAATATACTAATTTTTGTGTAATTTTTATGACACATTTTTATTACTTATTTTTGACTTTTTTATAATTATTTTATTATGATAGTTTAATGACAAAATGATATGATATATAATTTTTTTTTTTCCTTTTTTCAAACAGAACTATTAAAGAAATGCAACAATTAACCAGTTACAGCACTTTCTTTAATAGTTTGCGAATAAAAATATTTTAAATAAGGTATACGGAAACAACTTTCGTTTTCGTTTCCCTTTCATCCGACCGCGCGTCCTTTCGATGTGGGACAGAGATAGCGTTACAATAGGGTTGCTTAATCCTACCAAACCATGGCATGAAGGTTTATTGAAAACTTGCTGCGTCCTGCGGTGTTACCCGCTACATGTTTTCGGGATAAAAAGTAGCCTATAATCTTATCCAGGGTTTCAGCTTCCTCCATACCAAATTTCATCCAAAACCGCTCAGTATTCTTTACGTGAAGGAATAACATACATACATCTATCCATTCATCCATCCAAACTTTCATAATTCATAATATTTATAAGCGTATCCAATGGGTAAAGTACAGTCGGTAAGAGCAAAATCATAGTACGCCATATCCCGCCTTTCGGCATGCAAATATGTATTTGTCTTATTTTACACTGCAAGATATGATTGTTACTATGCGATAATTTGTTACTTGGTGGTAGATCTCCTTAGCAGGAGGTCATCTAGGTAGGTACCACCGCAGTACTAGATATTCTGCCGCCAAGCAGTAGTGTGTAAACAGTACTGTGTTCCGGTTTGAAGGGTACTGCAGCTAGCGAAATTACTGGGCCGTTGAGACTAACCATCTAAAGTCTCAAAGTAATGAGCACCAAAGCAGTGATGCCCTGGACTTTGTTTTGTTACTCAGAGTTCTGTGTATCACTGCAATGGTCATGGACAAGCGTTATCTCTTACCATCAGGAGAGCGTCTCGTTAGTCTCATTATATTTCACATAAAAAAAAAAAAAAAAAAAAGCGCCCAACATTTACATAAACAAACCATGAAAATAGAACAAAACCAATTATTGATTTCTCAAAAGAAAATACCAAAACAAAAGGAAATGACATTGACAGCAACATATACAGTTGTCAAAAAAAAAAATTTGTAGGAAGAATTATTTGATAAAAATTAACGTAACTGAGAAAGGTAACTGCTTTTGATTTGCTGTTTGATTCAGGCGTTACTTTGTGGAAGTTCGTCGTATGGTATTCCGGTGAGATGCCCAATTGTAGTTTTAAACTTTGAAAACATTTCGAAAACTATGTGTTATTCTCGTAAAAGCTAGACACAAAGCCAACCATTCGAAAAATTGTAAGTTATAAGTTTCAAAAAGTAATACTAACGTCTAAAATGCAGCGATGATAGCTCAGTGGTTAGCGCGGTAGGTTCGCATGCCGAAGGGCGTGGGTTCAAACCCCAACAATGAGCTTGAGCTGCCGGTGAAGGGAAACATCGTGAGGAAACCATAGCATGGTGGTAGGGTACTTTAGTACTCGGCTGGCTAGCTACCACCCTCAAGTTGAAAATCTGCCGCCAAGCATCTAACGGTGTGTTCCGGCAGCCTCACTTGAGAGCCAGTTCCATTCTAGGCTAGGTGTGCTTTACCATCATCGACCACACCTTTACTTAACATCAGGTAAGCTGTGGTCAAACACCTAGCCTGTCAAACATTAAAAAAAAAAGTCACTGTTTATATGTTTTATTCTGAAATAATATGTTATTATCGTCAGTATTTCCTTCTTTTCTAAGAAAATGGCTATCGTTTAGTATTTTAGCAGTAGCAACCCTACAGTACAATATTGCAGAATGCGAGAAAGAGAAAGCGAGCGACATTCTTAACAAGATACTTTGAGACCTTTAACGCAAATTATGCAACAGACTTGACATTTCAGACGAGTGCTACATGTTCTAATAATATGAACATCCTGTATTTTTTTTTATGTAACAAAATAGTCACAAACAAAGAGACAGCTACAGTTTTAATAACTGGTATTTGAGTCATGTCAACTTGATTTTGTTTAAAAGAGGATTGCTGCAATTGTTACAAAGTATACATAAAACTACAGCAGCCCAGTTGGGAGATGGTGTGACAATATTCTGTAATTTTTTATGTAACAAAATAGTCACAAATCGTAACAGACAAACAGACAGCTACAGTTTTAATAATTGGCATTTTTAGTCATGTCAACCTGATTTAGTTTAAAACAGGACACATTACATAAACGCCTCCTCCTGCTCCTAACACACAGTCTTTGACTAGTCCGGGAGCCTATGGTAAATGTATCTGTTCGCTATGTTTTTTACATAAAATAAAAATTATTATTATTATTATAAAACTATAGCAGTTTAGTAGTAGTTAGTTGGAAAATGGTTTGACTGATAATTAATCAGGCCCCTGATTCGCCTACTCGCATGATATTCCTTGCCGAAAACGTGTACAGTGTTACCGAGTTCTGGTGTTCATATGGAATGAAGACCCTGGAGGTCTTGGGTTCAACAACGTAAATATCATCGATGTATAGAATTTAAAGATTTTTGTTGATTTTTTAAAAACCGATTTCATTAAAATTTATAAGAGACCACCCCTGAAAGATGATCTACTAAGCAAAAAAAGAATCAACAAAATCGATTCATAATTGGCGAAATTGAGAACCTCCTCCTTTTATGAGTCGGTTAAAAAAATACGTCATTGTTATGGCCGAAAAATTCGATTTCGTAACATAATGTGCATGTTCGCCTGGTACTTGCGAACACGACATATTTCAGGCATATACAGGACATCAGTCTTATTCTCAAATATATCCTTATACGTATTGCCATGACACACTAATCGCGTATTCAGAACATACCCTGTTACAATACACGTTAGCTTGCTTCGATGTAGTGGAGAAGACACTGCACGGAACTATTACTAAGCTAAATTAAAAAACAATAAATCGTTCTACAATTTTATTACTATTTTTCGTTTTAAAAAAAAAAAAAAAAAAAAATGAAAACCAAGACCAAAAAAATTCACTGCACTCTATATATGTACTACGACTACAATGAAAAATATTTTTGTCATAGGTCGGTAATTCACGGCTCTGTCTCTGTCTGGTTCCCATAGTACAAGCTTTGCTTATTTTGGGGCTAGATGGCGCTGTGTGAAATGTTCTCCAAAATTCATTAATGGTCGACTCTTTAGTGAGCTCGTGAAAACTTTGCGGTATATAAACAAAACTAATTTCATAGTATTCTGTGCGCGATAAAGTCCTTGTAATAAACATAATTATTTACAATTGTATTTTTTGTTTTCTGAGTTAGTTAAAATGTAGCATACGAGTATATAAATATGTTGCTTGTTTGTTTCATTAATTTATTTTATTAAGTAATCTTATCATTCCTATATCTCCCCGACTATTAAGTTACCATATAACGCATTACGAACTTATAATGATATCATACACTTCCAAGAAATGTAGTTTTAGCCTCGATTCGACCTTAGCAATGACGGCTTACATTTTTCAACGACATTAAACCAGTATTACTATTTTAAGAATAAATAAATAGTTAATCTCCAGTTCATTCGATTTAAATATCCTTAGGGAAATATATGGTTCAGTTTTAATTGAATTTTAGTATAGTAAAAGAAATAACTTTATAATTTGATACTAAAGACACCAATGATGGTGTGCCAGCTCTCGTGCTGATCTTATGTTTTTTTTACTTAAGGTGGTTCGATTTCCATACAAAGAAATTTTTGCCATTTATGGACAAATGGAGCATAATTTTACAGTGAAATCACAGCTACTGGCATTTATTTTGGTCCTTATTTGCGGTAAGTACTGTTCTTATCCAGGTTCTCAGCTACCTCCATACCAAATTTCATCCAAATCCGTTCAGTAGTTTTTTGCGTGAAAGAGTAACAAACGTCCATCCATCCAAATTTTCACATTTATAATATTAGTGGCATGTTGAATTGCACCGTTGCATTAGGAAAACCCTGTAAGGATGGTGTGAAATGTTGTACCTATATTAATAAATAAAGATTATGGTCCTGTTATAGCGAAAAGATTAATTCAAGGGAGTTAATTAGGATATAATCTAAATTTGTAACATCCAATTAATAATAAAGTCGAGTTTTGGATGACACAAAAAAACCAATTTTACGAGCTTAATTAAAATTCTAAATAAGATAAAATGACCTTATTTAAATTGAAAATAATAAAACTTTAAGGTCACATTAAAAGGAGACTTAATAAATGTTTAAAATAAATATACCTACATATATTCTTATGTCTACTAGCTGTTACGCGCGACTTCGTACGCGTGGAATTAATCAAAAACGAAAAAAAAAATACAGCATATTAAAGTAATATCGCACTATATCCAAAAACATCGCCTAAAGTTATGAGACGAATAAACTTTTACTTGCATTCACTCTTACGCAATATGTCTAAGATGTAACAAAAAAATATTAGTTCCAGTTTGAGCACAAGACTCGAGTGTTTGTCAGAAATACCTAACGTAACACCTATGTATATACGCTGAGATAATAACCATGACAGCGGTAATACGATTCTAAAATAAGATAAAGAAAATGAGGCCAAAAAAAAATAAAAAATATTGGAGGCCATTTCACACAGCGCCATCTAGCCCAAAAATAAGCAAAGCTTGTACTATGGGAACTGCTGACAGAACACTTAAATACTTTTTTATTGTTAATACATACAGTATACCCAGACACAGAACAAACATCTATGTATATTAGACACACAAATGTTAGTCCTGAATGGGAATCGAACCCACGCCCTTCAGCTTTCGAAGCAGAACTTTACCAAAAAAGCTAACAGGACCAAACAATGTTAAAAATAGTTTTGTCATGTACCTACGGATTTTTCTTAATAAGGAGATTCCGACTTTTTATTTCAATCATTAAAAAGCTATTGGAATACAATCAAATGTACTGCTTAATATTTTTAAATTCTGACAATTTTTTCCACAGAGAATTGAGGATGTCTCCTCCGACCCTTCTACCACAGATTTCAACTTTTAATTCTTATTGGAAAGAAATCAAATGTACTGCTTAAGATTTTTAAATTCTGACAATTTTTTCCACAGAGAATTGAGGATGTCTCCTCCGACCCTTCTACCACAGATTTCAACTTTTAATTCTTATTGGAAAGAAATCAAATGTACTGCTTAATATTTTTAAATTCTGACAATTTTTTCCACAGAGAATTGAGGATGTCTCCTCCGACCCTTCTACCACAGATTTCAACTTTTAATTCTTATTGGAAAGAAATTAAATGTACTGCTTAATATTTTTAAACTCCGTCAAATGTTACCACAGACTATTTGTACTTTAAATTCTTATTGGAAAACAATAAAATATACTGCTTAATATTTTTAAATTTCGACAAATTTTACTAGGGATGCCCCCTCCGCTACGACCCTTCTATCACAGACTATTTCTATTTTTAAATTCTTGTTGGGAAACAATCAAATGTACTGCTTAATATTTTCAAATTCCTTCAAATTTTACCACAGACTAATGAGGATGTCTCCTCCGCTCCGACCCTTCTACCACAGACTATTTCTACTTTTAATTCTATCACTGACCTGGAAGTGCAGAATGATGGTCCATATCAAACCGAGCGTCAGTTTCGGGTTGCCGTCGACGATGTCCTCAGCTCTGATGTTGACGAGCTTGATCTTCTTGTACCGAAGGAAGTCGAGTGCCATCTGCACGTTTTGGAGCATGTGGAACCGCATGCGGCCTCGCTCGCGCGGCTGGAATATGGCGTAATACAGAATGAGACACAAGACATTTTGATAGTATCATACTTATACGTTATAAGACTAATGACCCGCACCGGCTTCGCACTTTTTTATGTTTGACAAGCTAGGTTTGTCCTGATTTTATGTGATGGTGTGGTCGAAGATGGTCAAGCATAATTAGCCTGGAATAGAACTGCCTCTCAAATTGCGGCCATCTTGTACCGGTTTTCATCAAACATAGCAAATAACACTCCCGACTAATTCTCCTTTCGAACAAAATCAAAATCGGTTCATCCGTTCGGGAGCTACGATGCCACAGACACGTCGTTTTGGGGTCGGGGGTTAAACAAGGCTGGCCTGGGTAATTGCCTATAAGTTTACGAAATGCCATTCCGTTCAAAAACTAAATATGTCTATATGTATCTTGTATGTTTATTACTAGCCTATATCCCGTTTAGTTTATTGAAAAATTCAATTAGCCAAATACACGTTCGGAATATGACGGGAAATGAACAACTTCCATCACCCTTAATGGCTTACGGAAGGGTTAATCCATCAAACTTGCAATCTATGTCGAAGTTGGGATTAATAAATGATCAAGCCAATCACGAAAGTACGTCATCACGCAGCTTGACCCGTCTATTTCAGGTCGTGTTTATCTGATGAAGGAAGTTCACGAAAGCGACCTCAAAAATAGGAGGAAGTTCTCAATTCGGTTGTCTTTTTTTATTTGTTACTTCAGAGCTCCATCTATACTATTAAAAAGAGGAAAGATTTGATTGTTTATTTCTTTTTTTTTATATAATAGATAGGCTTGCGTTTGACCGTCATCCCGCCTGATGTTAAGCGAAGATGGGGTCTACGGTGGAGCACGCTCGCCTAGAAGAAACCGATTCACTCGCGACTTGAAGGTACCCAGACTATATTAATTGGGGAACACCCACTCGGGCAGCAGATTCTAATGTCTAGCGGTACGTATGAAGAAGGTGGAATCAAACCGCTTAGTTCGAGCTTTTAGAACATCAACCATAAAGCGGTGTCGCTTTTTAAAACTCCTATTTGTATTGAATAGGATCAGAAACTACTGGACCGATTTCAAAAATTCTTTCACCGTTGGGAAGCTACACTATCCCCGGGTGACATAGGCTACTATTTATTCTTGTATTCCCACGGGAACGAGAACTGCGCTAGTGAAACCGCGAGGCGTCCGCTAGTCATTCATAAACTTATTTTAAAAATATACTTTCCCATTGCCCCATAGAAGTTTTATTAAGAATGGTTCAGTTGTTTGATTTTGAAACTATAATACCTAAAATCTAGGCACTTGCTCGGTTCGAGCCCTTTCATTTGATACCCATATTGAGAGAGTTGTGAAAAAATATGTAATCCGCCATTTTGTGCCGGCGGCCATCTTGGACCGATTTTCATCAAACATAGCTAAGAACACTCCCGACTAATTTACCTTTCAAACAAAAAAAAACAAAATCAAAATCGGTTCATCCGTTCGGGAGCTACGATGCTACAGACAGACAGACAGACAAGTCAAACTTATAACACCCCCGTCGTTTTTGCGTCGGGGGTTAAAAAGAATCATAATGTTCTTATAAGCCAGCACTGGTGACCATAATATTTCCAAGTTTTCGCTATAAAATTGGCGGTTTGTTGTTTACGCTATATATGTAAATAACAAAACTAGTTTGATAGTTAATTAAAGACGTGCTGACACGCACGAGAATATCGTCAGGTATTTTATTTACAGACTTATCATGTGAGTAAATTATAGCAAACGAGAATACGCTTGATGGGAACAGAGCGTTATCACAATGTAAAGCGTTTTAAAATTCTATGATCCGCTTGCACTGCTTCGAGTTTGCGACAAATAGTGTGGTCAATGTAGATAGTGTATGTAGATACCAAAAGGTTAACATTTAATTGAAAAACAGGATAAGTTGACAGGTTGACCACAGCTTATTTATTTTAGAGTTGTGCAAAAAATCGTATCAAAAAAAATATTTCTATAAATAATTGATGTAAACAAACATGCACATAAAAACGGTTAACATTTAAATTGTACAAAATACGAATACATAATTACATCCGAATCGATTTGCAATAATTTTTAATAAGTGTGCTAAAATAACTAGCAGAGAAAT
The DNA here is from genome assembly GCA_905404145.2 of Biston betularia. Lineage (NCBI taxonomy): Eukaryota > Metazoa > Arthropoda > Insecta > Lepidoptera > Geometridae > Biston > Biston betularia. The sequence continues at coordinate 2,399,213 of FR989884.1, forward strand.
AGGATTTACATAAATTAATGCAGCTAAGCTTTAATTGATATCGGAATGCGGTAGACACAGATTTTACGAACAGTTTTAAAATGTGACCAGCAAGATTGTAAATCAATTCATTCAAATCAATAAACATTGTATGATAAACACTTAGCCGCAAGGAGAAACAAGGTAACGACTACCGAAAAGGTTGATATGATATATTCTTCATCAAGATTACACTAGAGATACAACGTTACTAGACTAGACTATTAGACGATACAATTACAAGTAATAAAAACACAGAAAGTAAAAACATAGTAGATAAGAACAAAACAAAATAATAAGTCGTCATGGAAGAAGGAAGAAATTATAGAAGCCGATCGATTTGTAGAATAAATCGATTTAGTCAGTACATTGCCTTCAGAGGATAATTATAAAGTACTTTTCTGAATGTATTAGAAATCTGTATTTAACTTTAATTATATTGCAATAAAATTTTGAATTTAGAAAGTAATTAGGAAATCACGCTTCGTTTGATTTAAATACGTTCTTCACTTTCACTGCACTTTGCACTTTTCAGTATTCAACAAAACACTACAAAATTTTAATGAGCAGACGTTTCGAAAAACTCAAAGATACGGACTTGAAAAGTAGAAAGGAAGAGAGTACATCAAACGGGCCAAAGATAATAAGAAGGTGACGGTTGTAGTAAATAAAAGTGAAGATACTCACGAGGTGTTCGCCAGAAAGCACCTCCAACAGCGAGATGAGGTTAAGGCCATCACGTAGGTCCTCGAATAGATCGTTCACGTGCCGGTTAACCTGTAATAACATACACATAAGTTACACATTGATATTCTACCTTTAAATTGTATTTACTATTTAGGCGCTAATTCACTATACATCGTATTGTGCGATTTAATCGATAACAAGCAGAACTATTAAGAATATCGATAGATCGCGCGATGTAAGTAGCAGACATCATATATAAGTAAGAATAAGTTAAAACAGTATTTAAAATGTTTCATAATTATTATTTTCACTTTCTAAGTGAAGATCGCGTATGATTTGATGTAATGTGTTGTAACGTAACCATGTGTCGTAGTATATCACACAATATGTTGTTCACATTCCGCTAGCATTAATTTGTCATTCACCATAGGTGTCTTTCACCTTGCACGCATTGCTTCGATCGTCTCTAATACTCTCAACGACTGTGTCCGTGAGCAGAAAAATCATGTATTCAAAAAACCACAAGATAACTGACGAAGCGAAGGCGAAGGGTCAGGAAATGTTATACCTTCAGACATTGAAGCCATATTCAACTTAATGTTTAGTATAAAATCCACGCCATAAACTGTTCAGATGTTAAAGAAGCTCAAAAACAAAATCAAAATAAAGCTAGCAGATAATCTCAGCAGCTAAATGCAAAAGGATTTCCGAAGACACGCTGAAAAGCAAAAAATAACTAAATTGGAAATTCTACTGCAACTACTGGAAATCTAAATTGGCATAAAAACATCTAGATTGCTAGGACAACATCTATAATGCTAAATGTAAAATCTAGATTGCTAAAACATCTAGATAGCCAAGACAACGTCTACGAGTACGACACGACAACACAACTTACATGTTGGGGCGGACAACAGGGCTGGTTGTTGATGATTTCACACACGTGTAGCCTTGTGTAGGTCTGTCCAGGCAGCATGGGGGAGAGATAAATTAACATCTAGGTCATCATATCAATATTCTCCTCAATACATAAAAAACTCTACATCATCTAGAATTTCTAGATTATCTTACGAATAATATTTTTTTGATAAAACTTGTTCATTAAGCCCAAATATCCTAACAACATAAAATTTACTTTCTTCGTTTCTTCTTTAAAAGCATTTTCATCAATGAAGTATGATACGTTATATTTCACATTCTATAACATTTTAACAAATAATAAATAATAATTTGTACAGAATCTATAAATAAAAGTAAAGAAAGAAAGTCATGCTTTTTTAGTACCGAATTCAGAAATATATCTGGATCTACGTGAGCATAAGTAGATCGTAAATGTTATTTATGTAAATACAATACAGATTATTGTAAATAATAATTTAAAAATACATAGTATAGTAGTCGAATTATTATTTACATATCTAGCACCAGTTACATAAGCAAATTTTAAAACATCGAATAAGCTACAAAAAATACATGTGATGATAATTTAAAGACCAAATAAAACTAATCAAAACATGCAAACAAAAAGACGGGTAAAAAATTACAGAAAAAATGTGATTGATGTGGTAAGCTGGCGGGTCTCTCAAATCATCCATTTATTTTACGACCATCTTATAAATAGAGATGGTCAAATCAATGAACAAAAACAAATCAACGGAAAACTATCAGTTCTGTTAAAAAATACGATAGTAGCTCCTCCATTGAAGTTGTTCGGATTGTATTTTGCAAGAATAACACACTTGAAGTGATCATATTTGTGTTAAATTACGTCTTCGTGGTTACAAATGATTTGGCTACTTTCAATTGCATTGAAAATTGGAATTGAATAGCACTTAAACTGCTATTTGGGACGACAAATACAGACTGTGAAGTTACATAAGAAGACTAATGTGACTGAAAATCATTATGATGAAACGATTTACATAATTAGACAAGAATACATAAATTAATAAGAACTGATAGTTTATAACTGTAGAAGTGGTAATATATAAACTGTAGAAGTCAATAAGAAATAAAAAAACTTAACTAATTGGTATCCTTCATATTGACTAAGGAAAAATGCAATAAAAATTTTATGAGTTCAACTCGAGAATCTATTGACATAACAGTAGTTGCTGTTTTTACAGCCAACAACTATAAAATATCTGTTGAAGAAACTGTAAATCCTAACATCATGTTTACAGACCACCAACGTGCGATGACACAAGCAAAAACTGTGTAAAACCAAACAAAATAGATTTGGCAGAATGCACAATACGTGTTCTGCCATTAAAAAAACAATTGTGTATACTACAGACCTTTAGGTATTTCCAGTGCTGCTCCAATCCAAATGAAAAGCGATGGAAAAATAAACATTGAGAAATTACTTATTGTACAGTGGCAATTTTAAATTTGTGGAAAAGGAAGCAGTTTACTAACAAAAACACACGGTCGAAAAAGATACAATAAAATATTCAAGAATGTTATCGTCGATCGCTATAAATTTACTAATGACTGAAACCTTATTTAATAAATTTAACAGAAAGCATTTTTTTCGTAAAGCTGTCACAATATGCGTCATATACATGTATTTTTTAATTAGTTTGACTCTATCAAGGATCTACTGGCCAAGATTTATGTTACATATATTTTTAAATTAGAAAAAGGCTGTTTGTTCTCACCGTACCTGATGTTGAATAATGATGAAGTTTAGGATGGAACACGCTTACACAGAAAAAACCTGTATATACAAAATTTGGATTAATCCAAAACAGAACTACTTAACAGAAAATACAAACGCAACGGCGTAGAATTCCACATCCTCGCTGTCCGTATGAAAACGTAGAATAAGAGCGTCTAGTGCCTACGTGGGGACTGTCCGCGTACGGATGGCACATTGTCTAGCTGTTCGATAGTAGAAAGGGCGAAATCAATTCGTGCAATTCCTGGATTGATAAACAAGCTACTTTACGTCGGTGCTCAAGGCTTTGCAGTTAAGATATTATCAGAGCGTTTCCTATTATCTTCTTAGCTTGCCTCTCGACCACCTCCAGTCCTCCAGTTAGGTACTTTACAGAGTGGTTCCATAGGTAAAACAAATGTATCGTCTTTGTTATAATCTATAAACGCATTTTCATCAATATTTTCATATCATCTGACATTGACAATACTCTTTCACACTACACACCCATTAGATCCATATTGCAACATTTCACGTCTGTGACGTCATCGTTTAGATGGATCCTTCGAAAATTGGCGCTTACGTCATTTCCTAACGCTCGGATTGTATTAACAGTGACCTTTCTTACCTGTGTATTTTTTTGCATATTGATAGTTAAGACTTAGTATTTATACTAATATCGTTTGTGGTCTGTTACTCTGTTAAGCTTTAATGTGTCAGAGTTAGGTTTGTGGTTTTCTTACGTCACTTATATGAGATATTAGATATACATGTCACGTCAGGCAAACTGTTAAACTTCAGTGACGTCATATATGTCGGAAGCCGAAAAAATTGCAAATATATTTAATGACTTTTTTCGTAATATTGCGCATAAGTTAACTGGTAATTTAAATATAGTCTCTGAAAATTGTATGAAATATCTAGATAATTCAAATAAGCCCCACACATCTATTAAGTTCAAGCCACTGGATCACAAGGAGTTGAGAAGTATTGTAAAAAACTTAAAACAAAAATCAACACTCGACATTTATGACATGAGCACAAGAACTTTGAGGAATATTATTTTGAATAATTTTTATGTATTTGAGTTGATACTTATTATTATAAATTCGTGCTTAATCGAGGGCTTCTTTCCCGACGTACTCAAGACAGGGAAGGTATTACCACTTTTCAAAAAGGGGATTCGTTAGATATTAACAACTATAGACCGATTTGTATATTGCCAGCGTTGTCCAAAATATTAGAGACTGTTATCAAATCTCGAATCATTGAATTTTTTGAAGAAAACGATCTTTTTAATGATGCTCAATTTGGATTCCGAAAAGGTCGTTCTACTGAAATGGCGATAAGAAATGTAATCTACTTTATTCTGGAATCTTTAGATGAGTCTAATAGATGTGCAAGCATATTTTGTGACCTATCAAAGGCTTTTGACTGTTTAAGACATGATGTGTTGATAAAAAAATTGGAATTTTATGGCTTTCGTGGAACTGAACTAAATATGATAAAAACTTACCTTAATAATCGCAGTCAAATAGTGTGTGTAAATGGGTCTTCTTCAGCATTGGGTAACATGTCAATAGGGGTGCCACAAGGCTCAGTTTTAGGTCCTCTATTGTTTTTAATTTATATTAATGATCTCGCAGGTGCCATGCCAGAGTGGGCGCAAGTAAGTCTCTTCGCCGATGATACCCATGTTGGTATTAAAGATGTTAACAAACATAACTTAGATACGAAAATAAATACTACTATGGACTTGTTAACGGAATGGTTTGATTGTAATGGTATCATTCTAAATTCTAATAAAAGTATACTGTTATGCACTATCAATCGAAACTTGGCATTTTTGGTATCTCGGCAAGTAAAGAAAATGTGTTTTAGGATACACAATAGATAATACAATTAGTCACAATGCTCATATCGATAATATATGTAAGAAAATTGCCAGCGGAAATTATGCGTTATTTAAACTTAAGCCGTTAATAGATAAAAATACTCTTATATCCGTGTATTATGCATACATACATTCTGTTATAAGATACGCAGTTACGATATGGGGTAACGCAGCTAGTATTACAAAAGTGTTAAGATGTCAGAAGAGAGCGATTAGAATAATAAATGGTTTAAAAAAACGTAGTTCTGCAAAAAAATACTTCAAAACTAACAAAATTATGACAGTGATATCACTATACATATACAATAGCTTATTAGAAATACACGGAGCTAATTTGCCAAAGAACAAAGACAGGCATCAATATAACTTGCGAAACAAAGAAAAGCTGGTCGTGCCATGGACTAGGTTAGGTAAAGTTGAAAAGCAGGGCCGTCACGCCAAAATATTAATGTATAATAAATTGCCAAAATATATTACAGAATTAAATCATACCGAATTTAAAAAAACCATTAAATTTTTTTTGGAAAACAATCCATTTTACAAATTAGGTGAATATATGTCAATGAGGTTCTCAGAATCCTCATTTATGTGTAGTACATAAACGGAGCCTCCGCTGTAGTATGTTCGTTGTTAATTACTCGTATAGGTATAGCTTCATTCATTAAAGTGTAATCGTAAGGTTTTTTTTTGTACATGTGACTTGCCTTTAACATTATTGTTATTTATGGCCAATAAATATTACTGATTTACTGATTTACTGATTTACTGATATGCTTTGTATTTAGTGGTGAAATCAGCATCAACTGGTCAATCTATCAGATCACTCAAAACTAGTTGAGGCTTTGGGTATATACGAGCTTTGTGGTTTTCCTTATGTTCCTTATATGAGACGCTAGATATATATCAGATAAACTGTTAAACTTTTATGTATGCATTAGGTACACAGGCATTGTTTACTTGGTGGTAGATCTCCTTAGCAGGATGTCGTCTAGGTAGGTACCACCGCAGTACCAGTTATTCTGCCGCTAAGCAGTACTGTGTAAACATTACTGTGTTCCGGTTTAAAGGGTACTGCAGCTAGCGAAATTACTTGGCTGTTGGACTTCGTTTTGTTACTCAAAGTTGTGTGTATCGCTGCAATGGTCGTGGACTTGAAAAGGTATATTTCGTATTGAAATCACCAATAATTAGTCAATCTATCAGATCAATCAAAACGGGCGAACAGCGGAGTCTTAGTAATAGGTTCCCGTTTTACCATTTGGATACGGAACCCTAAAAAAACTACCCAAAGATAAAGAACCCCGTGTATGACGCTGATAACTAATTTTATGTGTTTGTATTTTTTTTCAATTTTCAATTGAATCAAACAAACTGCTATTCGAAGTGTCGATATATATGACGAACAAAAATGTCACAGTAGGTTAGGGTTACCAACCCCAAATTTAAAAAACTACGATTTGAAATTGAAAAAACTAGGACAATTCAGTTTTAAAACAGAAAGCGGTTATAGAATTGCAAAGTATTTATATAGAGATATAGTAGTAAAGAGTATTTTGAGAGAAGTTATTAACAATTTCGTTTATTACATTTATTTTTGTTGTATTTATTTTGTTTGACCGACAATGCCGGTATCTGTCCATAATCATATGACCAGCGCTGGTTACCAACCTAGTATGACCAGCATTATGCTGAGGTGAGCCCCTATTTAGTAAATGTTTGTTGTTTTTGTGTGTTCTGTGGTGTTACAAAATAAAAAAAAAATTCTTTCTTTCTTTCAAAGTGGCGCACGAATTTTCAAATACATGACCATCTCAGGGCGCTTTAAAAACTCAGGACATTGGTTACAGACTATCCAGGACATCCCAGGACACTACAAAAACTAGGACATGTCCAGGGAAAAGGACGGTTGGCAACTCTACAGTGATCTCTCTTATTAACATTTGTATCAAACAACTATACTTCAAGGCCTTAAACGGTTTATCTTTGACATCTGCGTAAAGATCTTCTAGAAAAATTTGAATTATTCAAATCAGATGACATAAGTAATGTGGGTGTTATAAGTATGGGTAAATATCACTAGGTTAACCATTTAAGGGTACAGAGTTCAAACACCCACGAGATTTAAATATTTTAGGTCATGTGAAAATAAACGGAAAATATGGTAATATATCAAATAGATTGTAGGATCCCTCCCATAAAAGGAATAATATATTAACAATTTTAAAAAACCAACTCCATGACCCTTAGTCCAACAAACGCACTGCTCCAATGAAACAGCGACGAAAATATCATCGACGTATAAAGTTTTTAGTTTTTTGTTGATTTTGAACCGCTCGATCGATTTCGATAAAATTTATACGGAACCACCTCTGAAATATGATCTACCAAGCAAAAAAGAACATCAAAATAGGTTTATTCATAATTGGCGGAATGATCGCGTAACATGTATCCCACTAATGTTGTAAATGTTAAAGTTTGGATGGATGTTTGTTACTCTTTCACGCAAAAACTACTGAACGGATTTGGATGAAATTTGGCATGGAGGTAGCTGGATTAACACATAGGCTACTTTTTATCCCGAAAACATGTAGCGGGTAACACCGCGGGCGCAGCTAGTTAATAATATATCAATGGAGATAAAGTTCCCAAAACGCTGGCCCCATTGCCGCGTTATATGGCAAATAAATGAAAAAAAAAAGTAATGTAACATTTGATTTGTCTCTATGATAAAAACCAACGGATGTAGCCAAAACTACGTCAGTTTCCATAATTTTAATAATTTGCTAGTTTAAGTCAGGATTCTTTGTCGGTTCATTGCGACACCAATTTTGTCTTTTAAAGAAACTCGAGGCATAGCTCAGTTCAGTAATTTTGCTTATTACGTACCAAGCAATAAATAAAACGATTTCACTTTTGGCAATAAAACGTATTTTTGCGAAATGCCTTATACCCAGGACCTGCTTACTGTCTCGCCAAATATGGAATTTCATATTTCGTTTACAATGTCTTTATCAGAATCAGAACATCGTGTGGGAAGACTGCATTGGGACATATCTGACTTTAGTCCCAAATGTTAAGCTCGTCTCGTTCACTATTACGATATTTGTTGAACAGAAGTGACCTAGATAATATATACTAATACTAGCTGCGCCCCGCGGTGTTACCCGCTACAGGTTTTCGTAATAAAAAGTAACCTATGTTCTATTTCAAACAAACATCCATCCATCCAAACTTTCACTAAACTTAAAAACTACTGTTGCGATTTCAAAAATTCTTTCACCATTGGGAAGCTACACTATTCCCGGGCGACATAGGCTACTTTTTATCCCTGTAACTTTAACCTTAGATTAGGATTAAATTAATTTGACTAACATTCCTCTTTCTGTATTGTATTACTGTAAAAAAAAAAATTGTAATGCAAGTTCACGAAGGTCACGGACCCCGGTGTCTGTGGAGCATATAAATTTAAATTAAAAAAACAACAAACAAAAAATCAAATCTTTCCTCTTTATAATTAGTGTAGAAAAATACAAATCGTAGGATATTACTAGCCTGTCAAGCTTAAAAAAAAACTCAACAATACAATTATGATAGATAATTTTATTTTAGGTCAATTCTTGTGTGTTTATTATATCTGGGTGGCATAGACTATATCAGATGATTAATGTGTAACATTAAAACATAAAATAAAATTTAAATGTGAATTTAAAAAAAAAAAAAGTAAAAACTGATTTTAGGATATATTCCACGAAAAAATGTTACGTATGTACCCATAATATTATATGTACATAAAACAGCTTCTACATTTATTTGCATAAATACAAAAAGTTGACCTAAAACCTCCCAATTGAACTGTTATTTAATCTGTGCTATTGATGTAAAATAACATGAAAACTTTGAAAAAAAAAATTATGATAGAACTTTACGTACAGTTATAAGTTCGTTTAATCGTTAAGTATTTCTTATTCAATAGATACAATCAAAGTACTTTCATGAATCACTTCCAATCACTGCGATTCACTCAAAACTAATCCCCTGAACATAAATTCCTATCAGTTACTCGCGTAGTACAATAAACAAATGAAATCGAGATCTGGCAACGTCTTAATGGCGGTATTAATCATAATGAGTCAAGACTTCGACTGCTTTCATGTTTAATAGTTTGAGTTAGCTGAAGTTTGATACGGTATGCTTATAGACAGCCCTGTTGGCTCATTGGTAGTATTTGCTTTAAGAACTTGTATATACAGCAATCATTTAACCCAGGACAAACATTTTTTATGGTATAAATAAGGTTGTGGTGGCCTAGCCACCACTCTGTTGCAATGTAAGCGGAGCGTTGGTCGTCCAGCCGCAAGATCAGTCGACGATATTGTCATCGTCGCGTGTCGAATCTGGACCAGGTTGACAACTCTATCAGTTGTCTGGTTTACATAGTTTGGGGCCAGATGGCGCTGTGTGTATAGTCCTACGATATTTATTTATTTATTTTATTTAACAGGACTGCCCATGAATCAAGGAGCATAGCTACTACACATGGGCTAACACAGTACTCTTACTTTGTCTTCTTCAGTAAACAAAGTCACATCCTTCCGCGAACCAAACTATTCCTATCTCGATTCCGAGTAGCTTGTTTCACGTTTTCCGTTCCTTAAGCTTTGCGTAACCCATGTTTGTTATTAAAATACAACAATCAGGGTATTAAGTTACAACAAAGGATGTTATCATAGTAAGATGACGCATAGAAGAGGCATGCAACCGCTGACCCAGTGCGGAGCTCGTCTGTTACTCATGCTGGATGAAAACTTGTGCTGAAGTCCTGGTACAGATCAATGCTTTCTAAAAAAATATATGTTTAAAAAAACCAGGATAAACATTTTGTGGTATAAAAAAATGTTTGTTCTGTATTTATTATAAGTATGTATTTACAACAAAAAAAAAAGTATTTAAGTATTCTATCAGTTATCTGACTTCCATATTACAAGCTTTGCTTAGTTTTTTTTTTTTTTTTTTTATACGAAATAGGTTCGCGTTTGACCACACTCTGCCTGATGTTAAACAGTAGTGTGGTCTAAGATGGAGCACGCTTACCTAGAAGAAACCTATTTACTCTAGATTTGAAGTTAGTTTGTGGCCAGATGGCGCTGTGTGTAATGTCCTGCGATTTTTTTGTATCTATTTTGTTTACGCGGAAAGAGTCGTGTCACCCCGTTATATTTTTTTCCAAAACTTGTGTTTTGTGGAGTTTATGCATAAAAATGGTGGTGTTTCATTCATAAAGTGTCGAATCACAAGCGCGAGTGTGGGAAAATTATATAATATGGTGAAACATGACTTTTCGTGTTGCTTCCAAAATTCCATTGAAACTTTATAGTAAAGTTGCCACTACTTTACTAAAGCATGACTGGACTTGACTGACACGGACTGGACTTGACCAAACCTGGACTTTGACTACAACTATAGCTACGAGGCAACTTATTTAACTTATGAAAAATGAAAATATAAAACACTTGACATTGGCAAATGCTCAAAATGCGACGCCAAAACCAAAGAAGCAATAGTCATGAAACTTGCCCTATTTTATTATTAAATTAATTAAAATAAAAAATGTTCCGTAAGACGCATCTATCCGAAATTTCAAGTGGATACGCCCAGTAATTAGTTTTTTCATAAAACCCACAGGAACCTAACATGTTTCTGATATAAAAAGTATCCTATATATCCAGGTATATATCTGTGCCAAATTTCGTTCAAAACCGTTCAGCCGTTTTTGCGTGATTGAGTAACAAACATCCAAACATCGAAACATACAAACTTTCATATTTATAATGTTAGCAATTAAATAAAGTATAGAACTGTGGTTTTTATAAATCTGATGTCACAATTGACGTGAAAGAAAGCTGATCTCATCAACAAAGATGCTGCACCAAAGAGATGAATTCGACTCTCTTAAACACATTAATTTTTAAAAGACCCTTTCATCATTTACCATTGACCATATCGAAACATATCTTTCTTTTTGCAAAAGTCCCGCATTCATTACTGTCTCGAATAACAACCGACTTGAGCCACATTTTTAATAAAATATATTTATTTTATTTAATTATAAGTTGTTGCAATTCAACATTAATCATAATTACCTACGCTAAAAATGTAAACACTAAACAGGGTTACAAGCATGTGGTCTATGCTGAAAGGGAGTCGTTGTAGGTACTAGCCGTTATACTCAACTTTTAATCTAGGCACAACACTAAAATTGTGACACAAACCTACTTACGTACTTGAATACGTGTACATTTTTCAACTGCACTGCAGCTAGCGAAATTACAAGGCTGTTGAGACTAACCATCGAAAGTCTCAAAGTAATGAACGCCAAAGCAGCGATGCCCCGGACTTTGTTTTGCAACTCAAAGTTCTGTGTATTGATGCAATGCTCATGGGCATGCGTTATCCCTTACCATCCGTTCGTCTCATTACATAAAAAAAGTAAATATAAAGACGCATTGACGTCAAAAAGTAGTAGGTTCAAAAACATTCTTGTCCTTGAAAGAAACCCTTGACCAAATGGAGTAGCAGTGTCTTTTTTCAGGTATTTCAGAGTTGTATCCATAATTAAAGTTGTTCACAATGATGAGTACAACGAGCCCCCTTTCAGACTAATACACCCCAAGCTTACAACCCTTTAAACTATGTTACTTAAACACGTCAAATTTATTAGCAATTAAGTTATAAATCTTGTAGATCAGGAAATAGGGTATTATAAGTATTTACAAAACAAATTTATCAGTTACCTGAATTCCACAGCACAAGCTTTTTGCTTAGTTTGGGATCAGATGGCGCTGTGTGTAATGTCCTGCGATATTTATTATTTATTTTTACACAGAAAAAATTAAGAAATTAGTTTTGAAACTACTAAACGTAATTGTGTATTTTTCCGCTTTTGTGGTTTTTTTATGGTTGACAAGATAGGTGTTTGACCACAGCTGTCTGATGTTAAGTGACGGTGTGGTCGGTGTGGCTCACAAGCCTGGAATGTAACTGGCTTTCAAACCGCTGGCTGGGTTACGCCGGTACTCTTTTCGGACACATGACAAAGCCTCTTTGTGATTGTTATTAACTTGTTGCTAATACTCAATGCCTTCTGTACCATATCTTCGATTATATTATTTCAGCTCTGATAAGGACGTGAGAGGATCTCTGTTTCGTATGATGTCATCGTGTCAAATACAAATACAAATACAAATACAAATACTTTATTGATAACACCAATGTTACAAGTCACTTCAAAAATTTAAAGATGTCATTAATTGGGTTTTAAAACACTGATTACATGTCAAAATAAGGGATGTCAATATCCAAACATGTCAATATAAAAAATATTGTCAATATAAAAATACTGTCAATATAAAATATGTCAATATAAAAATATGTCAATACCAAAACAATATTGTCAATATGTCATAAGGACCGTTAGTCTCGGGTGCAGAAGTAAAAAGTCAAGACACAAATCCGGTTACCGATAATTGTTTTGGATAATTCCCAGTCATAGGGTTTTTTTGGTAAGGGTGTTTGTGGCATGGATCCAATAGTTTTCAATAGTTTTTTTTTTATCGTTGACAAGCTAGGTGTTTGACCACAGCTCACCTGATGTTAAGTGACGGTGTGGTCGAAGATGGTAAAGCACACCTAGCCTGGATAAAACTGGCTCTCAAGTGAGGCTGCCGGAACACACTGTTAGATGCTTGGCGGCAGATTTTCAACTTGAGGGTGGTAGCTAGGCAGCCGAGTACTAGAAAGTACCCTACCACCATGCTATGGTTTCCTCACGATGTTTTTCTTCACCGGCAGCTCAAGCTCATTGTTGGGGTTTGAACCCACGCCCTTCGACATGCGAACCGACCGCGCTAACAACTCGGCTATCATCGCTACATTTATAATAAGTCATAATAGAATCGGAAAATGCGACTGTGTTCAAGAGAAAGCTGTTCAATTTGCTAACAACGAAAGTATCCTACAAATTAGAAGATTTTTTTTAAAGGATTTTTTTTATTTATTGCCATTATTTTTAATTTCAATGTTTGACATTATTCTTTTTTTTATGTAAAAGTAATGAGACGAACGATGCGCTCTCTCGACGGTAAGAGTCCATGACCATTGCATCAATACACATAACTTTGAGTGACATTGACGAGTATTTCAAGCTTAAAGATTACTGAATTACTAGTAAGTAATTATGATTTTTGACATTGGTGTTATCAATAAAATATTTGTAGCAAAACAAAGTCCAGGACATCACTGCTTTGGCGCTCATTACTTTGAAATTACTCATTAGTTTCGTAAGTCGTCTAGGTAGGTACCACCGCAGTACCAGATATTCTACCGTAAACCGGAGGGTGTAAACATTACTGTGTTCCGGTTTAAAGGGTACTGCAGCTAGCGAAATTATAGGGCGGTTGAGACTAACCATCTAATGTCTCAAAGTAATGATCACCAAAGCAACAATGTCTTAACTTTGTTTTGTTCAAAGTTCTGTGTATCGTAGCAATGGTCATGGACATGTGTTATCTCTTACCATCAGGAGCGTCTCATGGCATCTCATATAAAAAAAGCTCATTTTTTAGCGTGAGAGGAAATATAAAAATTATTGTAACAGTCAAAAAGTTTAATTGTCTTGACTGTTGTATATAATTGTTAAAACAAAGAGCATCTTCAAGCCAGTTACCGTTTCCCAGTACCGTCCTAAATATTAAACCGTTTCTGCATTTCAAAACAGCATATAGCAAGACCACAAATACCATCCCTTTGTCTGTCGGTCGAAAACGTGTAAATAAGCAAAGAATGTAAACTTGAGGTTCCTTTGTTGATTGCCTGTTTAATATAGCCATATTTGAGTTATTCTGGCTGTTTTTGATCGTTCAACTTGTTTACATAATAATTAAAGGCAGAGGATAATGGAAGTCTCTTTGTTGTTGTTTTTACGGCATCAAACCATACCGGTTTGACAAGCTACGTGTTTGACCACAGCTCACCTGAAGTTAAGTGACGAAGATGGTAAAGCATATCTACTTGGTGGTAGATCTCCTTAGCATGAGGTCGTCTAGGTAGGTACCACCGCAGTACCTACCAGTTATTCTGCCGCCAAGCAGTAGAGTGTAAACATTACTGTGTTCCGGTTTGAAGGGTACTAAGCAGCTAGCGAAATTTCTGGGCTGTTGAGTAACCATTAAAAGTCTCAAAGTAATGAGCTCCAAAGCAGTGATGCCCTGGACTTTGTTTTGTTACTCAAAGTTCTGTGTATCGCTGCAATGGTCATGGACAGGCGTTAGTCACACCTCTTACCATCAGGAGAGCGTCTCGTTCGTCTCATTACATTTCACACAGAAAAAAAAATCTAGCCTGGAAGGGACCTGGTTCTCGAGTGAGACTGCCTGAACACACCGTTATGTGCTTGGCGGCAGATTTAGGTGAGAACCAAACTGTACGTAGGCTAAGTTTAGCGTGGTAGACTTCAGATATGTTCGAGAATATTCAGCCACGGATCTAGAGAAGACCTACCCTAGGCGGCAACTTTAGGGGGCGCCAAAATCATAGCATAAGTTCCTAATGTTTGAAACCAAAGCACCAAGCATCCAGCGCACGTTGTTCTATCGATTTATTACTAGGTGCGCCCCGCGGTGTTATCCGCTACATGTTTTCGGGCTAAAAAAGTAGCCTATGTATAATAATATGTATGTTAATCCTGGGTCCTAGCTACCTCCATGTCAAATTTCATCAAAATCCGATCAGTAGTTTTTGCGTGAAAGAGTAACAAACATCCATCCATCCATCCAAACTTTAACATTTATAATATTAGTGGGATTTTAAACTTCTTTCACGTGCAAAAGTAACAGGCTATGTATGGATGCGTTCTTTAATTTAGTTATTTGTTTATTCAATGGCATTTTTTTTTAATAATTTATTCTGGCCATAGATGTTACACAATTCCTTCAGCCGGAGTCTTGTCTTAAGTGTTATTTCTGCTGTATCTTAGCTATAGCTATCGTCAAAGTCGTCTTTGTCAAGTCCAGTTCGTGTCAGTTAAGTCAAAAAAAAAACTTATTCAATGGCAACGTACACATCATTACCAGTGTTTTTCTCTAAATTTCCTATCGTAAAACTTCCATCCATCCAAACTTTCACATTTATAATATTGGTGGCATAAAAAAACATGCAATTTTCCTCGCGATGTTTGAAGCTACGTAGATTTGAATCCAGGACCTACAGATACGAAGGCTGTCTCCCAATTAGGCTACCATAAATTTCAGAGTCAACTTTAACTCGTCGTTAAGTAATTATGTGTAACTTATTAATCAGTTGTATATAAACAGCGGAACAGTGCACATCCGGTGCTGCGCATGCCGTCATCAGTATGCAGTGTACACCGCCAAGCTCGTCAACTTGTCTTCACCAGTGTTGCCAACTCTCAGAGAAAAACTACAGACTAACTCTAAAAAACCAAATCAAATCAAAATCAATTTTTTTTAGTACAAATTTTAAACAGCCGCCGATTCCAATAACCAAAAATAATATACCAAATGTCAACTCTATCAGACCTGTGGAAGATCCTCACACCCATTTATCAATTACAATCATCATCATTTCAGCCGTACGACGTCCACTGATGGGCATAGGCTTCCCCCATTAAACCGGTTGGAAACGTAGGCCTCTCCCAAAACACGTCACGCAGCCCGATCGTCGGCTTTTCGCCACCGCCAGCTGTCCTACGTATATCGTCACTTCATCGAGTCTCAAAGCGTCCTACGCTATGTTTGACAAATCGCCAATGCCAAACTTTTATAATATAATTCGCTGCATGCGTTAAAACTAATCGCTAGTTTTAAAGATGTCAAAGTGATATGGCGCAGCGAAGTAGGCGGATTTTAGTTTTATCTGTAACTTTTTAAAATGCACTGTTTGTTTTTGATGTCACCTATGTCACCCGACACGGTAGAAAGCGGCGCCAAGATGCGGCATTTCACAAGATTTTATAAGACCAAGTTACGTAAAGCATAACAATAGTATGATTGTAAACTCGGCACGTATTAATAGCTTTTTCAATCGTTTTTATTGCACATACTTATTACACGGGCATGCCATACATACGATATGGCTACAATACGCATAAATTTAAAAACGCATACGCATTTACGCATTAAAAAAAAACTTTTTTTTTTATGGTTGACAAGCTTCTTTTTTTCCTGTAAAAGTAATGAGACGAACGATGCGCTTTCCTGATGGTAAGAGATAAATCATGTCCATGCCCATTGCAGCGATACACAGAACTTTGAGTACCAAACCAAAGTCCGGGGCATCGCTGCTTTGGCGCTCATTACTTGGAGACTTTCGACTCAGCAGCCCAGTAATTTCGCTAGCTACAGCTCACCTGATGTTGAGTGACGGTGTGGTCGACGATGGTAAAGCACACCTAGCCTGGAATGGAACTGGCTCTCCAGTGAGGCAGCCGGAACACACCGTTAGGTGCTTGATGACAGATTTTTAACTTGAGGGTGGTAGCTAGCCAGCCGTGTACTAGAAAGTACCCTACCACCATGCTATGGTTTCCTCCTCATTGTTGAGGTTTGAACCCACGCCCTGCGGCGTGCGAATCGACCGCGCTAACCACTGAGCAATCATCGCTACTAAGACGAGAAGACTTTTTTTCATACAGACTGGGAAATCTTCGTAAGTAGAAATCTAAATAAATAAATGTCTTAAGACATTATACACAGCACCGTCTGACCCCAAAACTAAGCGAAGAATTATAAGAATCAGATAACTGATAGAATACTTAATTATTATTTTTTGTAAATACATACTTATAACACACAGAACATACATTTGTTTATACCACAAAATGTTTGTCCTGGGAGGGAATCGAACCCGCGCCCTACAGCTTTTAAACTAGCTAACAGGATAGTCGAATCCTCACGAATACTTCTTTAATAGATGAAGGAATTTAATAGTGAACGTCCATACTATTTTATACAACTGCGCTAAGAAGCGTCCAACCATGCAACCATGTCTATCGAGACATGGTTGCAAATTGTTCAAACACGTAATCTAAACATTCAGTTCAATAAAGAGATCGGTTGCATAATTTCTGTAACAGTTTCATTGGCAAGGTCAGTTTTCACGAGCAGCAGCGAGGCTAAACGAATTATCGAATTGGCCATAAATACCATTAGGTATGTCTGCAATGCACGTATGATATTATAAAAATCGACAAATTTATCATTTAAAACCTGACTAGGTAGTACTCTGGCATTTTAAAGATCGAAAAATTTATCATTTAAAACCTGGATAGGTAGTACTATGGTATTTTAAAGATCGACCAAATTTTTCATGTAAAACCTGTGTAGGTTGTACTATGGTATTTTAAATATTGACAAATTTATCATTAAAAACCTGGATAGGTAGTACTATGGTATTTTAAAGATCGACAAATTTATCATGTAAAACCTGGGTAGGTTGTACTATAGTATTTTAAATATCGACAAATGTATCATGTAAAACCTGGGTAGGTAGTACAGCACTGTATTGTTTTTAATTTCCAAAATTTGCGCTTGTGTTTATATGTAACAATTGCATTGTCTTTTAATTAAATTAAAAATAATTTGCGGTTCAGTCAAGTATTTAGTAACTATATTATGTATAATTTATGTACAATACAAGTGGATATTTTTTTTTAGTAAAATGTTGATGCTAGTAAATTTTCTTCATTTCTTTAGAAGAATAGATTTTTTTAAAAGCAAATTGTGACAGCTTCAGAATGTATTCTGATTAGGAAATATTCTTGTGTATTTCGGTAAACAAGACACGAGTTTGACGAACGAAGGAAAACCTAACCAAATATGAACAAAAAAATTACCTTTTTAAGGTGTTTGTTGACCCATTTTGTGAACGTCTTCTTTTGGATGGCATCTCGTTCATCTGGAAGGAAGAAAATAAACTATTAAAAATTGTTTATAATGAATTATTTAGTACGATGGATAGATCGCGGAAAAACAAAGTCCCTACCGAGATTCCTACAAATGATACAGTCATACTCTCACGCGACATCACATATTTCACAGATGTTTGCTATAAAGAAACCCTTCATCTTTTTTGTGTTTGGCATCGTACGTTCTGCATTTACCAGACCAGTGTTAGAGCCAAGCATTTCGAAATTTTCAAGTATTTTTATAACAAATCAAGTAAGTCTCAAAGTCATACAAAGTCGAGTCTTGCTACCAACGATGTTACTATAAGTTTCGACTGAGTTTTATGGAAACAACACGAAAAGTCTAAAAAGTCTTGTTTCATCACATTTTACATACTTACTTTTTTTCCACGCTTAGATATAGCGTATTTTATTAACAGCCCTGTTGGTTCATTGGTAGTATGTCTATTTCTAGAGCTGAAGGGCGTGGGTTGGATTCCCACTCAGGACTAACATTTGTGTGACTAACATCGATGTCTGTTTTGTGTTTGGGTGGGTGTACTGTATGTATTTACAAAAAAAAAGCATTTACGTATTCTGTCATGCCCCATGGTATATACAAAACATGGAAGTGCATGAATACATGCAGATCTATAATCAAAGAGGAAATTTGAATTAAATTACATTAAATCAAATGATTTAATTTATAAAATTTGATTATGGCTTCCGGGCTGATTGCAGACAGATAAAAAAAGTATTCTGTCAGCTGTCTGATTCCCATAGAACAAGCTTTGCTTAGTTTGGGGCTAGATGGCGCTGTGTTAAATGTCCTCCAATATTTATTTTATCAACAAAACAGCGATGTTTTTAAACATAAACAAAAAAAATCTATTTTGAAAACTACATGACTTTTTTCTAACTTTTAATATACTCTCTTAGGTCGGATAGTATAGTCCAGCTTTCAATAAAAAGTCTAAACACGTCAAGTCTTTTTTTCTGTTGTTTGGAAACTATATAAGAAACATCTGGCCCAGTTCAACGATCTTGCTCGATAACGTAGCTAATCTGTCTATTTATACCGCGTCTATTCACGGCTAGACGCGCCAAATTATTTGCGGGCCGGAAGTGTGCATACGCACTCTGTGATAGATAACATTTCGATTTTGACAAGTGTAGTGGTATGGGAGAACATGAAATTGACAAACCCTGAGACTTGATCATTTGTACCGTCAATATTGAACACTTATGTAGACAAAGCATTAGGTCTATCGCAAACACACGCAGCCTGGTGGAAGCGTTCTAAAACTCTAGAATGTGCAGATGTAATCTCAGCAACAAATAGTCACACGCGTGACCTGCGGTAGTGGTCAAATATGTGGCTACCATAAACGCTACCGCAAACCGCTCCAAAGCAAGGCAGATTTTAAATAAAATATCGAAGAACATTACACACAGCGCCATCTGACCCCATACTAAGCTAAGCTTGTACTATGAAAGCAAAATAACTGATAGAATACATACACTTTATTTTTGTAAATACATTTTTTTTTTATGGTTGACAGGCCAGGTGTTTGACCACAGCTCACCTGATGTTAAGTGAAAGTGTGTTCGAAGATGGTAAAGTACACCACGCCTGGAATGAAACTGGCTCTCAAGTGAGGCTGCCGGAACACACCGTTAGACGCTTGGCGGCAGATTTTCAAACTGGAGTGTGGTAGCTAGCCAGCCGAGTAAAGTGCCCTACCACCATGCTATGGGTTCCTGGCGATGTTTTCCTTCACCGGCATCTCAAGCTCGTATACTACCAATGAGGTAGCAGGGCAGCCACTTTGACTGTGACTTTAAAGCAGAGGTCTCCAGAGACTATAGTTTCCGTCAAACGCGCGTAAGAAAAACGACGTTCTAAAAGTTTATATAGGAAATAAAATTGTAGACTATGTACTTACAGTATAAATAATAGTTACTATATAAAAAACCTACAATATTAGACCTAACATTGTGGGGCATGTTTCAATTAAATCCCGACCATTAGATCTATATCAAGACAGGAACTCAATCCCATTTATCTAGCATACCGCAGAGAGGGATAGAAGACGCAATAGAAATAAGTCTTAATTAAGACTTGGTATGGCTCATTAAAATATCTCACGTACCAGGATAGCATGAGCTGATGGAGTATGATAAAGTTAAATACCTTTGGAAAACGTGTTTCTATGATTATATCTGAAGGATTGCAATTGCTTTTACATATCCTCGTAAGTACCTATTTTACCTTGTTCGTCTGTGTAGACACTAGAGTGTTTTACGATATTGACAACTTTTTAAAAGACATTATTCAATTACTGTTAAGCAATTATTAACTCTAATACATTTTAAATCATCGTCATCAGCCTATCGATGCCCACTGCTGGACAAGACAAGACACGCCACTCAGCCCGATCTTCGGCTTTTCGCTTCTATTCACCGCCAGCTGTCCTACGTATATGGTCACGTATACGCTACGTTTGCCAATTCGAGGTTTCCACTCCAGAACACGTCTACCCCAGCGGTTATTGATTCTGCGACAGATATGTCCAGCCCATTGCCACTTCAGCTTGCTAATACGCTGATATAAATGTAAATATACGAGTACGTTTGGACTTAATTTCATTATCCAATCTATAATTATAAAGAGGTAACGTTTGTGAGGTTGTACGGGGTAAAATCTCTGGATCTACAGAACCGATTTTGAAAATTCTTCTACCAATAGAAAGCTACGTTATTCGAGATATTTTATTGGTAAACAGTTACAATAAAAATATCCAAATCGGAAACTTACAAACTTTCTTATCAACAATATTATTTCCCACAGACATGATTTTTCACTGAATTGCGGAAAACCCCTTATACAATAAGGCAACCCTAGCCCTAAGCACACCTCACACAAGAGATATTTTTTTGGTAAACAGTGTAAAGCTAAAAAATATCCAAACCAGAAACTTATAAACTTTTTTTTCAACGGTATCATTTCCCAAAGACACGATTCTCCCCTCAATTGCGGGAAACCCCTTTAATATGGCAACCCCAGCCTCAAGTATGGTAACAAGTATAGATAGCGAAGTGCATCAGCTGTGCAATAACAACTGCGTTTGAGGTGATTGTTTACACGTTATGACTTACAAGACCACCTAGAGTGGAAACATGTATATTAAAGTGTTTAACATGGCGTTGTAATATATATTAGCACACAGAAGTTGCATTAAATCTTCAAGATTCATTTAGTGGTAGATTTCCTTAGCATAAGGTCGTCTAGGTACCACCGCATTACCAGATATTCTGCCGCCAAGCACTGTGTTCCGGTTTGAAGGGTACTGCGGCTAGCGAAATTACAGGGCTGTTGAGACTAACCATCGAAAGTATGCAATGAGCGCCAAAGCAGCGATACCCCAGACTTCGTTTAACTACTCAAAGTTCGGCGTATCGCTGAAATGGTCATGCCAATAATTTACTGTTTAATTGCAATTAATTGTGATTTGCCGCAAATAAATGCCAGTAGCTGTGATTTCACTGTAAAATTATGCTCCATTTGTCCATAAATGGCAAAAAAATATTTGTATAGAAATCGAACTACCTTAAGTAATAATTCTATCAGTTATCTGACTTCCATAATATGACAAGCTTTGCTTTGTTTGTTAGCAGTGATGCCCTAGATTTGGTGTTGTTACTCAAAGTTCTGTATGTCGGTGCAATGGTCATGGATAGTTATCTCTTACCATCAGGAGAGCGTCTCGATAGTGTCATTCATTTTATACAAACCATTAAGGTTCCCAAACTAAACGCGTGTGTGATAAATATACCTATGTATGTACATGCACTTTCCTAGTTAAACTCAAATGATTCACCGTTACACGGCCGTAGTCTATAAGTGCAATATGTGATAACAAACCCATCCTATCAAGTGGTATCTATGGCATGAGGGCATCGGCCCTAATGCAATGTCCACCGAACATCTAAACCAATGGACATGGCATTTTTATTACAAGCTTTTATTTAACTTGCAATGTATGTATGTACGGGTAAAATCTTGCAAGTTAAATTTGAACTACTTCCCGATGTCCGATAGGACTAAAATTTGGTGTAATTATCAGCGAGGGCCTTAGCTGTTGCGAGGCCCGGGGCGACAGATCATTGTGAGGCCCTTTTTCTTTGAGTCCGTTTTACTAACAACGAGTGCTCGAGTGGCCGTAACATGCTTGCACTAATAATAAAACCGTGCGTTCAGGGGGGTTTTGTTAAGTGCGAGGTGCGAGATACACATAATATATGTAATATTATGGTAAAGACTTTTTTCTACGAGGACGCGAGGCCCCGGGCGGTTGCCCTGCTTGCCACTTACTAAAGCCGCCACTGGTAATTATGTACCTTCGGCGACACTGACAATAAAATAATATGGTACCATAGAGCTGGACTGATGATAGACACGGAAGATAGCGGTGGTCAATGCGGTTTCCATCAATAGAAAGAGTGATTTAAGAGGAAGGTTTATATGTATAAATGCTTGCACCACGTTGGTATCTACATTGCACCCTCGCAACGCCGGGACGGGTCGTTAGTATCTAATGATGCGGTGATACCTAAAAGACTTCCTACCAATGAGATATACATTATACATCCTAGTAAAATTACGTAAAAACATCACCCACACTAATATTATAATGAGGAAAGATTGACACTTGGTGGTAGAACTCCTTAGCAGGAGGTCGTCTAGGTAGGTACCACCGCAGTACCAGTTATTCTGCCGCTAAGCAGTACTGTGTAAACATTACTGTGTTCCGGTTCGAAGGGTATTGCAGCTAGCGAAATTACCGGGCTGTTAAGACTAACCATCGAAAGTCTCAAAGTAATGATCGCCAAAGCAGTGATGCCCTGGACTTTGTTTTGTTACTCAAAGTTCTGTGTATCGCTGCAATGGTTATCGTTATCTCTTATCATCAGGAGAGCGTCTCGTTCGTCTCATTACTTCTTACATAAAAAAAAAAAAAATTGTATTTTTGGATTTTTGTATGTTTGTAACGAATAAACTCAAAAACAACTGGACCCAAAAAATCTTTCACCATTAGAATGCTACATTATCCCTGAGTAACATAGGCTACATTTATTACTAGAATTTAATTAACAACTAAATGTCCCGTGCGAAGGCGGGACGGACCGCTAGTCGTTTATAAAAACAGATTTGACGATATTGAATAAGTAGCATTTCTAGGTATTTATGAATAGTCGCATGATTTTTGAGCCGTTTCATGTCCCGCGGTGTATTCGTTAAAGTAACTAGGCTAAATGTTAGCGGTTGATTGAATTCATCACGTTCTGTCAGTGCAACGTAATAACTACTCATCATGGAGAGAGTGTACGTAGATAATTATTATACTACATATTAGTATTATAACTATGGCAACAGTTATTTTTTTTGACATCGGTCTAGGCTCGCGTATGGCCACGATCTCACATTTAAAAGCTCACAAACTACACAAGTTAATAAATAAATAATATAGGATGATAGAATCCATTGTTTCTTATCTCTATTTATCTGTTGAATACGTAATTCTTTGTTATAATTTTATTATGAAAATATGATAAGACGTTTAATCATGCACTTTGTATCGATAGCGTTGGTGATAACATCTGGATGACCTTGCGCTTGATAATTGTTTAATCAGGTTGTGAAATTGTGCCGCCGTCCTGTCTGTACTTGCAGTCAACCTGCAGTTTGTACAAATGATATGAATTTATGGTTGAAATTCGCATGAATCACTTGTCTGTTGAAGGAGATATTCTTTTATCAGGAACTTGTTCAGTCTTTCACTTGTATGTATGTATTTACAACAACAAAAAAACTATTTACCTTAAATAAATTTTTTTGTTGTAAATACATACATTAAAAAAAACAAACCACCTTGGTTCGATTTTTTTTTAATACGCGTAAGTCCGCGTATGACCACCAACTCGCCTGATGGTAAACGACGATGTGGTCGAAGATGAAGCACGCAGACGTAGAAGATACCTATTCACTCTGACCTTGAAAAGATCCAAATTACAAAACAACCTTACCACCAACCTTAAGTAATCTATCAGTTATGTGACTTCCACAAGCTTTGCTTTGTTTGTTAGCAGCGATGCCCTAGATTTTGAGTTGTCACTCAAAGTTCTGTATGTCGATGTCGATGGTAATAATTTAATGTTTTATTCAAGTAATTGTGATTTAATGTAATTATTTTTACTATTTATACGTTTTATTTTTATTTATTTTTCTTATTAGTGTTACATCTCCCGTCCGTTTCTTATGTTTTCTATCGTGTTTTTCTCTTCTTGGTTGCCTGGAAGAGATCGCTGTTAGCGATAAGGCCGCCACTTGTGGCACTTGTTTATAAGGTTCTTTTGTTCTCTGTACTTTTTTCTGTTTATGGTGTACACGATAAAGTGTTATATCTATCTAAAGTTAACGCGGACGATCTATCGAGTCAGCTAGATTTTTTAAATCGATCCAGTAGTTTCGGCGCCTATTCAAAACCAACTAACAAATCTTTCCTCTTTATAATAGTAGGTACTAGCGGACGCCTCGCGGTTTCATCCGCGTAGTTCCCGTTCCCGTGAGAATACAGGGATAAAAAGTAGCCTATGTTACCAGGGGATAGTGTAAACTGTTTTTCTCTAAGATTTAACAATTACAAAGTTTTTCGGTTCACTATTAATCTTAGACTGAAGTAGTGCCTTGTGTCACCACTAACAGAAAAGCTTACATCAATTCCATTATCTTTATTTTCACCATTATCACGGCATTTCTGTCAATTGTTGTTATCGTATGACGTTAGTGATAAGATAAAGGAGATCCGCGCTGCACTAGATTTAGATTGTGGAATTCTTGTTGATATATTGAATAATAGCGGACGCCTCGCGGTTTCACCCGCGTAGTTCCCGTTCCCGTGGGAATACAGGGATAAAAAGAAGCCTATTTCACCCGGAGAATGTAGCTTCCCAACGGTGAAAGAATTTTTGAAATCGGTCCAGTAGTTTCGGAGCCTATTCAATATACACAAATCTTTCCTCTTCTCTAGCAGCGCCCCGCAGTGTTACCCGCTACATGTTTTCAGGATAAAAACTAACTTATGTGTTAATCCAAGGTCTCAGCTACCTCGATACCAAATTTCATCCAAATCCGTTCAGTAGTTTTTGCGTGAAAAGTTAACAAACATCCATCCATCCTAACTTTCACATTTATAATATTAGTGGGATTTGTTTACTTAGTTCCAGATTTAATGGTACTGCAGCTAGCGAAATAGTTGTAGGTCTAGTCTAGTTGGCGGTCAAATGCAAGCTTATTTTGTAATAAAAAAGTGCTGATTCAGATTACTGAATAGGCGTAAATAATATGTTATCACTGCCTTGAGAAATGCTAATGGGCCTGCATTGACCTAGTTGCAATCAACTATCAGGCCATTATCTGCAAGCTTCGTTTGTGCTGCCTACGCTGCACTTGATCAAATGCTCTTACGGTCTAGTTTCACTCGCTTGTATAACTTATACCTACTTATCGTCAACAAACGCCGGCCTATATAGTAATAACGAAATATATATGTACGTATATCTGTCCTAGTTCTTGTGATATATAAGTAAAATATTTACATAATAAACTTATGAATGAACGCCTATTAGCGATTGAATACATTTTTTTCAATGTGAAATTTACGAGAACGAGACGCTCTCCTGATGGTAAAATATAACGCATGTCCATGACCATTGCAGCGATACACAGAACTTTGAGTAGCAAAACAAAAACATGGGCATCGCTGCATTGGCGCTCATTACTTTGAGACTTTCGATGGTTAGTCTCAAACAGCCCAGTAATTTCGCTAGCTGCAGTACCCTTCAAACTGGAACACAGTAATGTTTACACGCTACTGTTTGTCGGTAGATTATCATCATCTTCAGCCCATAATGGCCCACAGCTGGGTATAGGCATCACTTCATGAATGCCACTCCTTCCGGGCCTGTGCCATTCTTACTTTGTTCTTGGTGGTAGATTTCCTTAGCAGGAAGTCGTCTAGATAGGTACCTACCACTGCAGTACCAGGTATTCTTCCGCCAAGCAGTAGTGTGTAAACATTACTGTGTTCCGGTTTGAAGGGTACTGCAGCTAGCGAAATTACTGGGCTGTTGATACTAACCATCGAAAGTCTCAAATTAATGAGCGACAAGACAGCGACGCTCCGGACTTTGTTTTGCTACTCAAAGTTTTGTGTATTGCTCCAATGGTATTTAGTAATAAACAATGCTTAATGGTAATGGCGTTATCTCTTACCATCAGGAGAGCGTATAGTTCGCCTGATTACGTTTACATTTTAAAAAATTCTGGTCCAGATTCGACCCGTTTCGTCTTCGTGGACGATGCAACGACGAACATCACGTCGGTGTTAATAATATAATTTTCATTATCAGACAGTAAAGTTGGAAACATGCAAACTTAGTAAGACTTATTTCAGTTCTCAAGGACTAAAGACTGTATAAATTAACATAACAGATACTATCAAGCTATCAACAACCAAAACACATTCAACTCTTAAAACTACGTGAAGACTTCTAAATTCCGAAACACTTGGCCCTGGCTTTATCGTCCTAAATCCGTTTGTTTATCGCTTCAGTGCTTTGCATGTGTGTGTCACGTTTATCGGATTGCAGATTGGATAGCGGGGCTTCCTTACTCGGTACAGGCGTAGTCTTGGCCTATGTATATTTTGCACTAGATTCCCCACGCGATTTAAGAGCGCACCTAATGCCAGAAAAACGCAAGGGGTATTTTCGATGCCACTCTTTGATATTAAGAAACATTACAACAAAAAAAAATTGGAGTATGGGTGGTGGTATAAACCTGAAGTAGCCGAATAGAATTTTGAAAATACGTCGGAGTTTTACACAAAAAAAAACTACAAAATATGCCGCAGAAAAAATCTATATTTCAACGAATAGTCGAAATTATCAGCGATGACCCCACATATTTTTTTATGAATAAAATAGCAACATTTATTTATTATTATTATGTAATACATATATATATGAGTACACATAATATACCTAATTACAAAGTTACATAATTATTTATAATGGGAAATTAATTAATACAGAGTCAAAAGTAAGCGGTCTTAAAAAAAAGTTTACAAAATATGTCAAATTATATGACAGTTATTTAACTTGATATAGTAAAGTATAGTATATTGGCATAGTATTATTATAGTAAAGTCACCAATAACTTTTTAATTTTATGTAAAAGTTTGGAGTAATTAAATAAAACTAGGTCGACCTACTTTTAATTAATTACTCAAACTATACCCCGGATTTCAAATCCATTTTATTCTCAATTTTGTCATGCAATTTTCGACTTTATTAATCTTGTTTTTACGCACTAGAGCGGGTGGAATCTGTTTTTTTTCTGGCATTATGCCTGCTCTTAAGGAACAAAAATTTGCATCAAACTGGAGTATTAGTAACTTGTAATCCAACTTTAATTAACAGCGTGAAAAAAAAACAAACATACATAAATACAAACAAACTTTTAGACTTGTAATGTTATTGTGATTTTAGACGCTGTTTCCGAGATAAAAAGTAGCTTGTGTTTATAAAATGTATAAGTTGTCTGCATTCCAAATTTCATGCAAATCCGTTAAGCCGTGACAGCGTCAAGGAGTAGCAAACACACATATTCGTACAGTATACAAATAGAAAAACTTTCACATATTTTAAATTAGGTACTACTGTTTTGTTTCAGTACTTCAGCTATAAGACTAAAACAAAGTCGCTTCCCGCCGTCTGTACGCTTAGATCTTTTAAACTACGCAACGGATTTTAATGCGGTTTTCATTATTAGACAGAGTGAGGCAAGAGGAAGGTTTACATGTATAATACATGCATATACACCACATTAATATCTACATTGCACCCGTGCGAACCCGGTGCGGGTCGCTAGTTCATCTAAAGCGTCACAATGTGTGCCAAGTTTTTACTCAACGGCTAATCTTATCTTACGCTTTAATAGGCAACAAGCTTCACAAGTTCTACTGATAAGGAGGTTTAAAATACGCTCTTAAACATATTACAACATTGTCGTATGACTAGGCTATTAAAGAGATGCTTGTTATGTCTAAAACAAGAAACTTAGACACAAAACTAGAAAAACTGGGTTCAAAACCCCGGCGCGCACGTCTGATTTATCTTAATTTTTTTTTTTTTATGCTTGACAGGCTAGGTGTTTGACCACAGCTCACCTGATGTTAAGTGAAGGTGTAGTCAAAGATGATAAAGCACACCTAGCCTGGAATGGAACTGGCACTCAAGTGAGGCTGCCGGAACACACCGGTAGATGCTTGGCGGCAGATTTCCAAAAAAAAAAAAATTTTTTTCTTAATTATGTGCGTATTGCCGGCAAGCTTCAAACGGTGTAGGAAAACATTGTGTAGTAACCAGCACGACAAGAGTTCTTCGTGTTTTTCGAAGATATGCGACATCTGCCGACCTAATAGCCAGGCTCGTGGACTATGGCCTTACGCTTCTCACATGGAAACTGCTAGCAATCAATTATGTAGTCTATACTACTATAAAGAGGGACAATTTGAGTGTTTATTTGTTTGTATTGAATAGGCTCCGAAAGTGCGTCCTACCTGTCATGACCGAAACGTGGACACTCACAGCGGGAATAGTCCGTAACTTCAAAGTCGCTCAGCGAGCTATGGAAAGAGCTATGCTTGGCATTTCTCTGAGGGATCGTATCCGAAACGAAGTAATTCGCCAGAGAACTAAAGTCATTGACATAGCTCAGCATATTAGCAAGCTGAAGTGGCAATGGGCTGGACATATCTGTCGCAGAACCGATAACCGCTACGGTAGACGTGTTCTAGAGTGGAGTATATAGCCTAAGACTAATATAGCCTGATGATGATGATGATGATGAGGCTCCGAAAGTTCTGGACCGATTTAAAAAAATCTTTCACCGTTGGGAAGATACACTATCTCTGGGTGACATAGGCTACTTTTTATCCCTGTATTCCCACGGAAACGGGAACTACGCAGGTGAAACCGCGAGGCGTCCGCTAGTCTAAGATAAATAGTGTGTAAACAACACTGTGTTCCGGTTCGAAGGGTACTGCAGCTAGTGAAATTACAGGGCTGTTGATACTAACCATCGAAAGGATCAAAATAATGAACGCCAAAGCAGTGATGCCCTGAACTTTGTTTTACTACACAAAGTTCTGTGTATCACTGTAATAGTCATGTGCAGGCGTTATCTCTTACCATCAGGAGCGTGTGTCATTACTTTTATATTAAAAAATTTGTCTCCCACTACGGAAGCAAATTTAAAAACGTATTTATTTCAAAAAAAAAAAGAAATTCGTTACAACATATTGAAAGATTTGAGGGTAGGATGTAAAAGACAAGATCCTCTCCAGTAAAGCAACTGTAACATACAAATAGTCACATCATGCTTAGAGGCCATGTTACATTAATTGTTCCGATTCCAATTGGCGTCGGAGTCGATTGTACTAATTAACCGATTCGTTCGGTCCAGGGGTCGATACGATCTCAGCGGAGGTCGAGGTGTTGGGTTTCAAAGACATATTCATTGTTGTAAATTAATTCATATGCAGGTGAATGAAGACATATTGCGCCATTTAGCAGTAGAGATAGGTAAAGATTATATCGTTCCCTTTACTTGTATCATGGGGCATATATTTAACTTATTTTACTGTCATTAGCGATATCAAACATGCTCATCGCTTGCCTGATATGACAATCATTCTCTCGATAGTCGTCGCGGTAAAAGGCCTTGTAAAGAAGATTCTCGACAAATATCTTAAAGAGACTTTCCGCATGGCGGTTGAGTCAAGGGAATGATCCAAAAGGCAGTTATCCTAGAGCCCTTCCACGGTGCCGGCGGTAACCTAGTTTTTAAGTGGAGCATATATATATATAATGCTATTTAAAAAAAAGAACTTTTATTACTACTGTCAACACTGGTAATATAATTAATGAAAGGGCAATTTAAATTACTTAAATATTTTAAAGTATTAGCAATTTTACATATAAACTGTGACAGAGGACTGTTTCAGGTAGATCTAAGGTATCTATTGTTTTCATACAGTTCAAGATGTTGTACACAAACAACAACTTTTGTTATTGATGTTGTTGTTGCGTTGTAGATGTTGTTTGTTATTGATGATGTTGTTGTTGTGATTTTGTAGTAATACATATAAACATTAATATCTTTTTTGAATTCAGATATAATAATAATAAAGTTTTGTACCTATCAACATCGTGGGCTTATGTTGTCCTCAATAAATACTTCTCATTTATAATTTCAGTTAATAAGCAAAAAAGGCTATTTTAAAACGGAAATACATTCGCTTACAACCTTCGTTTATTCGAGATGCTTAATTACGAAACAATGGTTTAACAGTTTTTTTTTCAAGTTTCCAACATTACTCATTGACTGAGGGATGCAAGTCTAGCGGAATGGATTGCAAAAGTATGAAATCATCTCCTTTGACTGTGTGCAAATAAATTACTAATCATCTTTGATCACTTAACGTTTATTTAAAAAAATATTTTTGTTTTCACTGTACGCTTGACCCTGCCTGATGATAAGCGTAATAGAGCGGTCTAAGATGGAGCACGCTTACCTAGAAGAAACCTATTTACTCTAGATTTGAAGACGCCAATATTGTACCTAACAGGGAACACAGACTCCGGCAGAGAGTTCCACAACCTCGCTGTGCGAATGAAAAATGTGGAATCAAAACGCTTTGTGGAATATCCACCATGTACGGATGACGTTTTGGTCTGGCCATCCAGTAGTAGAAAGGTGCATGAATGAAGCTGGCTCTCAAGTGAGGCTGCTGGAACACAGCGTTAGATGCTTGGCGGCAGATTTTCATCTTCAGGGTGGTAGCTAGCCAGCCAAGTACTAGAAAGTACTCTACCACCGTGCTATGGTTTCCTCACGATGTTTTCCTTCACCTCATAACAAAATCAGATGAGATGTGTTGATATCTTTTATTTAATAATTAATAATTATAGTAGATGAAAACTCTATAAAATTGCTAGTCGTCGAATATTGCCTTTAAGAGATCAAATACGTACCTAAATGCAATTTTTAAAACTGGCAATCGTTACTCAATGTACTGTAGAATCCTTTCCATACTTAAGTTACCTGGGAGAGATTGCTCTTAGCGATAAGGCTCTTCCACTAGTGGTATTCAATTGTTTTCAAATGGTATGAACAATATTATTAGGTATATATTATACATATATACGTAGGTTACTGTGTTCCTGTTCGAAGGGTACTACAGCTAGCTAAATTACTGGGTTGTTGAGACTAACCATCGAAAGGCTCAAAGTAATGAGCGCCAAATCAGCGATGCCTTGGACTTTGTTTTGTTACTCAAAGTTCTGTGTATCGCTGCAATGGTCATGGACAGGCGTTATCTCTTACCATCAGGAGAGCGTCTCGGTCGTCTCATTATTTTTTATATTTAAAAAAAAAATACACCATTTGTTACACGATAAAAGCAAAACCAAAAAAAATCTTAAAACCACACATTTTTTAGTCTCACACAAAATACAACGCAAATACCTATGTTATTTTCACTCAAAACTGGTTATGTGAACTTGTACCTATTTGTTACATCAAATTTACTTAATCAGGCTTTTAAATTAATGGCTCGATTACAGATATGCGTAATTTAAAAAGCCATAAATAAATGGTTCTTATATAGGGTGTAATAAACCGTCAGGAAGCCATTGAACTAATAAATTATGAACAAATTTTACTATGGCCACGATTCTCGAGCTCGGAAAACAAAAGCTGCCCCAAATATTTGTTCAAAGAGTTGTTTTTCTTTGGAACAAGTTGTTTCGTTTAATAATTTCAGATGTGTCTATCTTAAAAGTTATTCAAATGACGAGTTAGTACACCAAGCTTGTAGCCCTATAAATGATAACCATCGAATTACGCTGCGATTCGAACATTAAAATTTGCTAAAAATATGCCATTTGCCACAGAATAATAATGGGGAAACTATACCATACATTATAATTATGGAATACTGCGTTTAAATAGTTTCCTTAAAAAACTTTTTCCTTGAATAAAAATTATTTCTGTAAAATATGTTAAAATAAATTGATCCTTCTTGGCTAAAATTACCTATAAGTTGTTACTGATGAGTTCTTTAGAAAAAAAAGACTACACAAAACTACAAAACTAAACATGTTAACACTTTTAAATTATATTATCGTTTATAAATTCCATCGGAATACTTTACTAGGACATAACAGGACTTGATCTTGACTTACTTTTTGTCACCTGTCACTGTGACTTATTCACTACGTTTTTCACCAA
This sequence comes from Biston betularia, assembly GCA_905404145.2. Taxonomy (NCBI): domain Eukaryota; kingdom Metazoa; phylum Arthropoda; class Insecta; order Lepidoptera; family Geometridae; genus Biston; species Biston betularia. The sequence goes on from FR989884.1 coordinate 2,431,848, forward strand.
AAACTTGAAAATACTTGACACTAGAAAAATGCACAAAGTGCTATGCCTAAAATAATAAAAGAAGAAAAATGTCATCCACATACCTTCTGTCATCTACAGAAGTGTTAGTACAACTGGGTGACAATGTTATCACATCCAAACAACGAACAATCTCACACGCATTCTCTATACCTTTCACCACGAACCTGACTGTTGAATAAAGAATCCCCAACATGTGGTACCTTTGAATTTGGTCAAGTTTTCTTCGTACACCTGGTCGTGCGACTCCAGATGCTCACTCCTGTGACGCTTCGGCTGATGAGGTCCTTCGTAATACGCATTTCCGTTGACATTGTCTTGCATCGCTTCCTGAGGGTCAAACCCCAGGCGTTCCTTGTAGTACGCTTGAGTTGACATTTTGTTTCACAAAACACTTCTCATTTCAAACTTTAATTTTTTTTTAATTTTTATTTAGCTATTGCGTAAGGATTCGCCAAAATCCTTCCACAATAAGCCAAAGAGGTTGTATTTAAAGACAATTTGTATCGATCGATGTCACCCGGTTCACTGTTCTACAAAAGGAAAGTTACGTTAAGTACCCCTTGACACACACTTTCTGATCTTGACACTATTTTTTCTCCTCTTAATCACTGTTAATGTCTGTTATTTAAAAAAAAAAAAAGAAGTTGTTAATATGGCAAGCATTAGTTTTTTTTTTATTGGAATGTTATTTTTTTTCTTAAATTTAGTTTCGTTCGGTTCGTTTTGTTTCACTTTGGGTTTTCACGAAGTTTCGTTGACATTTGTGTAAATAACGAATGTTGGAAACAGTGCCTGTGAAAACAAAGGATTGGGACGGTTTACATTACGCCTCTCGAGGTCTGAATTGCCTAAATGATGAGTCATTTAAAACGTTCTTTCACGAGGTAAATTATAATTTTAAAATAGATTGGCGGAGGAAAAACAAACAGCCTTTAACTTCACAAGCACTAGGTACGTAACACTTAAAAAAAATAAAAAAAAAAATATTACTGTAAAAATATTAAGTTGTTCCAATGTCTAGACCAGACTAGACGCTCTTACGTTTTGGTCTGAGAACGAGCTTAGAGAAAGGCCATTGTTTTTTTACAGACAAACGATTTCGGTAATACGTCCTTGTTCTTAAAAACTAAAACATTTGTCTATGCCACGATCGAATTAGGTTTTTAAAGTAAACATAAAATTGTACGCTGGTAAATACAGAATGTCCGAAGACATAACCGTATGTAATATTAAACACCTACTTTTAAATAGCTAGTTGGGAGTTTTGGCGGGAACGCGGAAAGAGTCGTGTCGCTCCGTTGTATTTTTTTTTATATTGGTGTTTTTTGGAGTGTTTATGCATATTATTAAGTGCTGAATTATAAACACGAGTGTGGAAAAATTATATAATTACTAAAAATTACTTTACAAACACTTTAATCACTGCACAATTTATCTATTTTACGCAATAAAATAACTGATAAATCTACGTTAGCCCATAACCTAAAGTACAAACGCAGTGGTTACTCGGTGAAGAATGAATTTTATTTTCATATACATACCGTCATAATGTTTACATACTAGTTCACAACTTAAAGAGGAGATGTCACTAGTGTACATTTATTTTGATATCTAAATTGCAACATTTTTCGCTTCATTTTATATTTTTTTTATTCCGACACTATATTATCTTCCCGCCCTAGGCAGGCAATTTTTTTTTTTTATGTAAACGTAATGAGACGATCGAGGCGCTCTCCTGATGTTAAGAGATAACGCCTGCCCATGACCATTGCAGCGATACAGAACTTAGAGTAACAAAACAACGTCCAGGGCATCGCTGCTTTGGCACTCATTACTTTGAGACTAGATGGTTAGTCTCAACAGCCCAGTAATTTCGCTAGCTGCAATACCCTTCAAACCGGAACACAGTAATGTTTACACGCTACTGCTTGGCGGCAGAATATCTGGTACTGCGGTGGTACCTACCTAGACGACCTCCTGCTAAGGAAATCTACCACCAAGTGTAAAAAATGGTTTTATGGAAATACGAGCTGCGCCCCGCGCTGTTACCCGCTACATTTTAATTTGTTTTTTTATGGGCGTTTGGTTTTTGGTCCAGCCGTTTGAACGTGAAAAAGTAACAAACATTCAAACACATTTACACATTTTCGCCTGTATAATATTAGCGTGATAAATTCCTGTCAAATAAAACAAAACATCTTTTCTTATTTACTAATTAACGAATCAAATGTGACCAAACACGAGAACCTGCAGGAAATATAAAAATTGATCGTTTGCCCACGAAAAAATAAAAAGTAGCTACATACCATTAAATATCAATTCAAATAGCGCAATTTTCAATTAAGAAGGTGACATCAGCCTTTAATTAAGTAATTGCTACGAAAAACGTCAATAAGTACTTATAGACTTCACAAAAGCCGATTATCTGGCTAACCTTGACTTCAATGGACAAAAATTAACGTACTTTGTCATTTTTGGGCAAAACTGGTATTTCTGTATATCATTGACAATTCGGGCGTATTCTTAAATTTTGGCTTCACGTCTGGTGAAAATACAACATTGAGCCCTTTATGGCTAGATCTTTTTTTTTTATGAATAAGGCTTGCGTTTGATCGCCATCTCACCAGATGTTAAGTGAAGATGCGACCTCCGAGGAGCACGCTTGCCTAGAAGATACCGACTCACTTTCGACTTGAAGGCACCCAGATTGTGTCTACCAGGGAACACCCACTCGGGTAACGTATTCCACGCTTTAGCCGTTCGAATAATAAAAGTAGAGTCCAGCTCCATTCCAGGCTAGGTGCGCTTATCATCTCATTCACTTTACATCAGGTTAGCTGTAGTCAAACACCTAGCCTGTCAACCATAAAAAAAAAAAGATTCGTACGGGTTTTTGGAACGTCAACTGTGAAACGATTTCGCTTTGGATTAATCTTATTCGGAGTTTTGGCGGGAACGCAGATAGAGTCGTATAAAAAATAAAAATATAATACACCTAATAAAAAGATAACATTATATTTTAACAGGAAAAAATGAAAAACAATTTACTACACAACATCTAATATTCCGAGAAAATATGAAAACCTAGTTTTGCTATTTAATATTCTATACCTAACATATATAGCGGTACACAGAGGCCTATTTCGATGAAAAAAAATAAGCGTTAATTTTTTTATGGCTTGTCGAAGCAGTGCTAAAAAATCATATTACCTACTTCATTTCTTTAGTGACTTATCTAAGCCGCAACGACTAGTTTTTGCCATGAGTCTGGGGTTAATGACCGACCGCTTACTGACCTTGTCAAAGTTATTTAGAACATTTTCTTTTTAAGTCCCATATTGTTTCTTAATTTTTCTTTTAATATTGTTTTCTTTTTGCATGATTAATTATGTTTTGACAATAAAAATTAGGGGGCCTTTACGTCACACGAATTTTATGGCGTCTAGATCACCTGTTATATAAATACGACAACCAGACATATTTTAACTTGTCTGAAGTCTGTACGTAAGCTAATTATTTATTGTTAATGTAAAAATTACATTATTATCTTTTTTTTGATTCCCAATAAAGATTAAGAGTCACGTATAATGTTTGCATAATACGTTATTTTATTTAATAATCGCACCTCTATAACTGAAATAACCTGTATTCTGACCTATATCAATGGAACATTCTGTAAATGAGACAGATACTTATTTATACCTGGATATCTGAGACACTGGGTAAGTGGAATACCTTTATAAGTGAGAAAAATTTGCAGGTCCCTTCAGGTCTCACTTAACCAGGTTTCACTGTACTTAATACGTGACGATGCGTATGACTCGCCCCCTCCCCCATTACATGTGACAAATCTTATGGCACCAACATTGTTTAAAATAACAGGTTCATTAAAAAAAATGTATATTTACACAACATAAAACAAAACCGCTTGCAAAAACCGCTCCGAAATAGTCTCGCCCTTCATAGACATTTTATAATCGCTAAATCTTATTTTTTACAACCTTTTTTGCAGACTAATAAATATATGACAGGTATCACTTAAAACAAAAGGCACCGCTGTCATTGCAAACTAACACGAGTAGATAAAAAGGTCAGAAACGATATAAAAAGACAACACTTGAATTAGACGTAGGGATGCACGATATACATCGATGTTTAAATGTATCGATGTATATCGTGCATCTAAGTTCGATCCATCGCGCAAACGCATAACTTTAGGATATCCTAATTATTGTTAATCGAATAGAAAACCCCAAAACTTTAGGATATTTGAATACTTGATATTTCATTGTTTTATTTGCGTGTAAGTTAATTTACTACTTACTTATTTAAAATATATCTATACGTCACTATTGACTCCCTAGTAAAATTGATTTGAATAAAATTTGTAATAGTGGTATTAGAATGACTACATTAAAACCTTTGTTGTGGTATACCGGTTCCTGTTTTTTAATAAATTGCGGGACAATTGTTTGCTAGTATTTTTCGATAAAAACTTATCTTGATATCGTATCGCATCGACAATATCGTAGGGCCATTACACACAGCGCCATTTGACCCCAAACTAAGCAAAGCTTGTATTATGGAAGCCAAATAACTGATAAATAATACATACAGAACAAACATTTGTTTATACCACAACTGTATGCCCTGGGTGGGAATCGAACCCGCTCCCTACAGCTCTTGAAGCAGATATTCTACCAATATTCTGCCAACAGAGCTTTATAACATTTAAGGTGGTGCGATTTCCATACAAATATTTTTTTCCATTCATGGACAAATGGAGCATAGTTTTACAGTGAAATCACAGCTACTGGCATTTATTTGCGGCAAATCACAATTGCTTGAATAAAACAGTAGATTATTAGCATAAAATGAAATTTATGAATGAATGATTTTTTAATAAAAGAGTAGATTATGCTAACCACCTTAAGTTTTTGATGTTTTCTTGCGATGCATTATAAAACATCGATGCTTGATCGAAATGTATTCCAACGAACAAAATCGATGTTTTTTTTAATCTAGTATGCATCCCTAGTTAGAAGAAAAGAGAAAAAAAAATATGTTCTTGTACAACTGGTTTTTGGGTGACAATACAAACAATTCGCGCGCGCCCCCCCTATTCACAGTGAGCTGTAGCGAGTTATAGACAGAAATTCAAGGTCTCTCGACCTTCATCCGAGCTATCCAGTCCACCGTGGGAACATAATACACAATGATTTATTTTTTCTGGTCGCCGTGTGTAAGCGAGTTTTATCTTTAAACATTTTACTTATCACGTACTACTTACTTTAAACTTATGCAAGTAAGTTATGATCTAATATACAAAAAGCTGAAGAGTTTACAAAATCTATAACCAACCAAACTGTTGACCAGTTGACACCAAGTCAGGTTCTGATGATGAGATCGAAGAATAATCGAAGGCAACCCTCATATTTTAAAGGGACACATGTGTTTATATACATACATATTTGTATATTTTTAACCGACTCAAAAAAAGGAGGAGGTTCTCAATTCGACTTCGAGGTTTCTTTTACGATTTTTTGCTTGGTAGATCATACTCCAGAGGTGACGGAGCAGTGCGTTTAGTTGGCCTGGAGTCAGTTTTTTTAAATTTTTGTATTATTATTTTTTTATCACGTACTACTACTTACTTTAAACTTAAATACACTATTTGTTCCGGCAGTTGAAGAATAATCCGCAGACGAGGCCGCATCCGGACAAAGGCAACATTTTTACAGAAAAAAAAAACACGTTCTTACAATCGCTCTCTACGGTTCTCGCTCTGTACAGTAGGTCCCTAACGTAGTAAAGGTCACCCAAGCATCCTTGGAACCATTCAATTTGTCCGGTTTCCATTGTCAATTCTGAACTTATGAACACAAATTGTGGGAAGATTTAGTTTCTACACGACAAAAAAAAAAGATAATTGAGAACAAAATTATACATTTTGTAAGCACCATCAATGTGTTGTTATATCGTGGCACAGAATTAAAGTACATACACTCATGGCTCGGTTTCATCACAAGGTTTGTTGCGTATTTAACATAGGCTGTTTTAGTGCGTAAATAAAAACATAGTATAACGATATTGACTTATTTCACGTTTCTACCACGTAATATGAACATGGTTGTACCGATTAGAGTTGAGGCACAAAAAATAGTGATCAAATGTATCGATCATAATTAATTATTTCTCTATAATCTACTAAAAGAACTCAGCCTAATCTAATCTTTACTTGGTGGTAGATTTCCTTAACAGGAGGTTGTACCAGATATTCTGCCGCCAAGCAGTAGTGTGCAAACTTTTTGCACACTGCTGCTTGCAAATTGCTGTGTTCCGGTTTGAAGGGTACTGCAGCTAGCGAAATTGCTGGGCTGTTGAGACTAACCATCTAGTCTCAAAGTAATGAGTGCCAAAGTAGTGATACCCTGGACGTTGTTTTGTTACTCAAAGTTATGTGTATCGCTGCAATGGTCATGGACAGGCGTTATCTCATACCATCAGGAGAGCGCCTCGATCGTCTCATAACGATTACATTAAAAAAAATCTAATTCTTAAAACTTATAAAAAAAATTTAAGACTGCCTTTTGACCCTGACTCAAATAAAATTTTCCATTTCACGATAAATTGTGAACAGAGTAATGTAATTTATTCAATTGACAAATGCACTTGTCGCAATTGTTCAACGTTTGTTTATTAAAACAAACGGAATGATATCACTCGAGTCGGAATGTTCATTCGATTTTCATCTCGAAAATGTTCCTTTTCACCTCTGAATCAATTATAATTATGTATGTAGGTATCGATTAAATTATTTACTGAGTTTATGGTAATTTCTTGTTTATGTGACGATAGTATGTTAATATGATGCTGTATACTACGTTTTCTTAATTTTGTGTGTGAACTTTTAAAATCTCATTAGCAAAATAGTGTATGGGTTTTAGTATATTCATCTCCATTATCGGATCTCATATTACTTTTTTTTTTTGCTAAATACGCTTCCGTTACGACTGCCAACTCGCCTGATGTTAAGCGAAGATGCGGTCTACGGTGGAGCACGCTCGCCTAACCGATTCACTTGCTATGTCCACGTCCCTTGATCTATTAGAAAAGAACTGATGACCTTCAAACGGCCAAACCGATTTTCTTTAAACATTGTTAAGAACAGTCTTGATCAAATCACCTTATAAACAATAAAAATATCAAATAATATACAAATTTACAATTAAAAAAAACCGACTCCATGACCCGTAGGCCAACTAAACGCACTGCTCCAATGAAACAGCGAGGTTTCGTAGTAAACGAAAATATCATCGATGTATACAATTTTTAGACTTTTCTTGATTTATTTAAAAACGCCTCGATCGGTTTTGATAAGATAATTTATATGGCCACCTCTGAAGTATAATCTACCTAGCAAAAAAAGAATCATCAACATCGATTCATAATTGGCGGAATTATCGCGTAACAAACATTAAAAAAACATATAGTCTCATTGAAAACTTCCTCTTTTTTTGAGTTGGTTAAAAATAGGCTCAGCGGTTAATGAGCTATAATGCCAGACATTTCTGTTTGCATCGAAGGTTAAATACAAACAATGGGTAAACAAAGTAAATAATAAAAAAAAAAACGATAAATCCATCAACTTATTACTTTAAAGTGGATGTCTGGGTTACGTAGTCCGACGCCGGTACAAATTGAAAAATTGTGTTCGATTGAAAGTCGCGAGTTTGCCCATGAGTGACCCACCTACGTAACTGTAGTGCAACAACAATGTGCAGTGGAACAAAGGTAAATATTAGATATGAATGTTTGCCTAAAAGAAATCCAGTACTGCTAAATTCAATTCCGTTTAAGACTATTTTCGGGGATTTTGGCGGGAACGCGGAAAGAGTCGTGTCGCTCCGTTGTATTCTTTTCCAAAACCAATGTTTTGTCGAGTGTTTATGCATAAAAATGGTGGTGTTTTATTCATAAAGTGCCGAATCACAAGCGCGAGTGTAGGAAAAATATATGATGTGGTGGAACATGACTTTTTGTGTTGCTTCCAAAACTCCATCGAAGCTTTATAGTAAAGGCGCCACTACTTTACTAAATGACTGGACTTGACTGCCACGGACTCTACTTGCCCAAGACTAGCTTTGACTATAACTTTAGCTACGAGTACACTTATTTAACTTTTGAATCTTGAAAATATATAAATACTTGACACTGGCAAATGCTCAAAACGCGACGCCAAAACCAAAACAAAAAAAAGACTATCTTCTGACGTTTCTGTTAAATTTATCTGTCGAATTTAACAGAATTTTTTTTTGTTTCCAGTACCAGTGACTATTTAAGGCTAATGTGTACAGATTTTTTCTAGATCAACGTCCTCCATCCTAGTTTGTTTGTCGTATTTTATGCGCTCCCGTATACAATTAATCAGATTGCGATGAAACTTGGTCAACTTATTGCTTGCACTTGCGCGAAGGTTAAAAGGAATCGTACTATTTTTTTTTTTGCAGCAAAGCGCCTTTAATCAGCTAGTTTCGTGTCTAAAAATTTACCTATACTTATAATACAATATATTAACTGACCAGCAAGAATATTTACGAATTGCATTATAATGGTGTGATCATTAATTCTTTGTGAATTAGCAACTTCATTATGACGCAATCCATTAAAATAAAATTATCGACATCAATAAATAATTAACTCACACTTACCATAATTATTCAGGGAAACTGATAAACTATCTTAATAAATGATAACAAAAAAAAGTAAATGCCCGACAATATGTCATTTTATGACAGCCAGATAGCGATGTCAAATGTCACATTCGGGAATTCCCATATAATGTAAATAAAATCTTTCATAGTGTCGTAATCGAAGTAATTATTTTAATTAATCAATATTTCTACTATAGGTAGGTACATTAAAAATAACTGTTCAAAATGTTTCGTTAATTTTTTTGTGAGACTAATAGTTTCTCAGATATAACATAAAAACCATTCGTACCCCTTTTCCAAGATGGCGGCCGTGGGACAAGGGTTGCAACCCCAAAAACTTGGATTTAATTTTACACTAACTCCTTTATCTCTAAGAAATAAAATTGCGTCCTCTGATAAATGCAACCCCAATTGTAACTTTATAATGGACTAAACATCGAAGCTTGGTGTTGCAGCTACACATCAATCATTTATTTATTTAATTACACCACTCGAAACACTACATTGTACGAACCGTTAAACAATGGAATTTGCTGCCCGAATGGGTGTTCCCTAATAGATACAATCTGGCTTGCCCGCAAGTCGCGAGTGAATCGGTTTCTTCTAGGCGAGCGTGCTCCACCGTAGACCGCATCTTCGCTTAACATCAGGCGAAATGGCGGTTAAACGCAAGCCTATATGTAGTAAAAAAAAAAACTCGATAGCGAAAGGATAACATATTTTTTTACGTTGAATGAGGACTTTAAATATGGAAATCTGAAGGACTTCTTAATTCGGTATGTAAAGAAAAAAAATACTTTGCTGATTCCAAAACCATTTCGAAATATTACATTCCTGTACATGATTTTTCCGTTTAAAACTCTTTAAACTATGAGACGGGGTTTATTTTAATAAAATACATAAAATAAATTTGACTTTCAATTAACTTCTAATGACGTCATGTCCTTGGCTGTATAAGGATTCTTTCAGTGCCTAAAAAAGTACATATTTTACATATTCAGCCAATGTTATGACGTCATAACTATAAAAAGTTTGAAAATGTATTAGAATTAAACTACCGCATAGAAAGCCAAAATATTCAAACTAGTTTCATAAAATAAAGTTTACTATCAGTAAAAAATATAAAATAAATACAAAAAAAAAACTTTACATACCGAATTACTTAGACATCCAACAGTGTATAAACCTCAGACTTGTTTTGCGTAAATTCTAATGGATGTTTTGTCCAAATATTTGTCCACTTGTTATGTATGGGCAAATATATCGGTAGCACGCCGCACTCACTTGTGCTTCGATTGAGTAACGTTATAAATATAGAATAACTTCGTAATAATGTATATAGTATATACCTACTTTAAACGAGTTGACTGTATTTCGAGTTTTCCTAAAACGTATAAAGGCAAAGAGAACTAAATAGCACTTGGTGGCATATCTCCTTAGCAGGAGATCGTTTAGATGGGTACCGCCACCGTACCAGCTATTCTGCCGCCAAGCAGTAGTGTGTAAACATTATTGTGTTTCGGTTTGAGTACTGCAACTAGCGAAGTTACAGGGCTGTTCGGGACTAACCATCGAAAGTTTTTTTTTTTTTTTTTTTATGGTTGACAGGCTAGTTGTTTGACCACAGCTCACCTGATGTTAAGTGAAGGTGTGGTCGGAGATGGTAAAGCACACCTAGCCTGGAATGGAACTGGCTCTCAAGTGAGGCTGCCGGAACACACCGTTAGATGCTTGGCGGCAGATTTTCAATTTGAGGGTGGTAGCTAGCCAGCCGAGTACTAGAAAGTACCCTACCACCATGCAAGTTTCAAAGTAATGAGCGCCTAAGCGGCGATGCCCTAGACTTTGTTATACTTTTTAAAGTTCTGTGTATCGCTGCAATAGTCATAGACAGGCATCTCTTACCATCAAGAGAGCGTCTCTTTAGTTTCATTATAATACCTAACAGAAAAAAAAAGCAAAACTTGTACTACCAGAACCATATAAGTAATGAATTTATATATACTTTACGTTTTCGGGATAAAAAGTAGCCTATGTGTTAATCCAGGGTCTCAGCTACATCCATACCAAATTTCATCCAAATCCGTTCAGTTGTTTTTGCGTGAAAGAGTAACATACATCTATCCAAACTTTTACATTTATAATATTACTAGCAGCTCGCCCCGGCTTCGCACGTGAAAACAAAACTCGATTAACAATATAAATTTATCGATCCAGTAGTTTCGGAGCCTATTCAATACAAACAAACAAAAAATTAAATCTTTTCTCTTTATAAGATGTAGATGACAACTGTTATAGTTAGACATATGATATTGCGGACTTACTTGTAGCTGTCAATTTGCTCTATAAAACGTCACTTTATTCTATTGTCAATAGTTTTCGCTGCGCATGCTAAGTAAGGGTTTATTTTAATCTTTCACAGCTTGGGTTTCATTATTGAATTTTCCATACGGATCCCTAATTGTTTTTTTAAATTAAATATAGCCTATGTCTATCACGGATAATGTAGCATTCTAATAATGAAAGAATTATTAAGATCGGTCCAGTAGTTTCGGGGCCTATTCATTACAAACAAACAATCAAATCTTTACTCTTTATAATAGATATAGATAGATGTACTGTATGTATTATAAGTATGTATTTACAAAAAAAAAAAAGTATTTAAGTATTCTATCAGTTATCTGACTCCCATAGTACAAGCTTTGCTTAGTTTGGGGTCAGATGGCGCTGTGTGTAATGTCCTACGATATTTATTTATTATTCATTTTATTTATTAGATAGTGGGATAACGTCATATTCTCTCCACACATCTTAAACAATGTAAAGTTAACCGATCCACGCTCATCTCGGGCCCTTACTTCAAGCGGTGTCGTGGTAACGGGACCATCGGTCAGTGGTCATAGAATGGTATGTATTTATTCCTCGGTATCACGCACAATAGACGCTGGGAAATTAAAAATTCGGTTCGCACGAGACGTAAAGATCAACTTTTTTGGGTTCCCTTGAAGTGGGGAAAACGATTTTGACAACCGTTATGTTTGATTGAATACTTTTGCAACGTGGTTCATTTCCTTGACAGCCCCGTTGGCTCATTGGTAGTATATCTGCCTTGAGAGTTGAAGGGCGTGGGTTCGATTCCCACTCATGGCAAACATTTTGTCAATAAACAAATGTTTATTCTGTGTCTGCGTGTTCTGTATGTATTATAAGTTTCTTATAGGTTTTGTATATATCTTACTATTAGAATTCATGGCGTGTATTTAATCTATTAAATCACATTAAATGTATCAATATATTTTTTTTGTCAGCGTGAACAAATTCCTGTGTTGACCATATTTGGCCACTTCATATCATAGCTGTGGTTAAATACAAAACCTGTCAACCATAAAAATGAAAAATAACTTAGGCTTCATTTCCAATGCAACTTATTCACACGTTTTAAATGAACTTCATAGTCAAAGTAAGTTAATTTTAGAACTACGGAACTCAGTATACTAATGTACATTTTGCACTTGACGACCTTGTTGGGATGTTATTAATTCTTTTGTTTGGCTCATATAATCGTTACATTTTTAATCTGTTGCGTTGAAGTTGTATCTGACAAAGTCAAACTTTTTAAATTTAATATTTAGCGTTTGGCAACTTTAATATTCCATAATTTTTCTTTTCTTTTCTTGTATGATTCTAGATGCGTTGAATAGTTTGGCTTTAGGAAACCCCTTAAAAGTTAGTAATTCATGTAGCCAAAATCTAGTGTCAGAGTTAAAATTACAAAAAGCTATACTTTAATTAGTTATTGAAAAATAATAGATCACAAAATTATTATTTTTAACGAAATATCTAAAGTATATTTTCTTTATTAAATAAGTTTACGTTTGACCACACCGTGCCTGATGTTAAATTTGATTTAAACCTGTTTACTTTAAGAGCTGAATACACCCAAATAACATTGCGAGTGAAAATGTTGTTTTAAAAAAAATCGGGAAGACGAATAAACATTGGAGGGAAACCCCACATATTTTCATTAGGCCCCAGACCAAACAAATCTTGTACAACGAAAACCAAATAACATGTAAGTAAGTACCAAATATTAAGTTTATTTCTTCTGTATTGTATTATTTTTAGTGCGTCCAATAAAGAGTTAATCAATCGATCAATAACTGATAGAATACGATTTTTTTTTGAGCATATAAGTGCAATATTCAAGAAGAGAAGAATAGAGACCTAATTAAAGATAAAATCTATCATATCGACCCTTTTCAAAAAATTCATTTAACATTAGCAAAATTTTTTGAATCAAATAATATTAGGCTATAGTGTTACATTTACCGTTTTCATCTATATACTAGGATTTATTTTTGTACACACACTTCTTTACTGTTCACTTATTGACAAGTGACAAGATTGACAAAACACAATGGGGCATATGCCAAAAATTAAAAAAAATCTAAGTATAATCACTTATAGACAATTGACAAGATTGACAAAACACAATGGGGCAGATGTCAAAAATGAAAAAAAATCTAAGTATAATCACTTATTGACAATTGACAAGATTGACAAAACACAATGGGGCAGATGCTAAAAATGAAAAAAAATCTAAGTATAATCACTTATTGACAATTGACAAAACACAATAGGGCAGTTTTTTTTTTTATGGTTGACAGGCTAGTTGACCACAGCTCACCTGATGTTAAGTGAAGGTGTGGTCGAAGAAGGTAAAGCACACCTAGCCTGGAATGGAATGATGAATGCCAAAAATGAACAAAAAAAACTAAGTATAAACAGCCATCTACCATCCTTTTTGGAACACATGTACATAATCAGCTAAACAGTATCGGAGACTGAATCAACTTCAGATAGCCACTAGCAACAATGCCAAGAACTCGCGGCATTCGACCACCACCGGCCTCCTAACGGTATAATACTCAACGAGTAAGAAACTGTGGACATTCTGCAATACGACAGATTTGAGCCAAGTGCATCTATAACCATAGTCATATTTTATCACAAAATAGAACAGAGTAGATGCATCAATAATCATAATCAACTTAAACGTGTATTTTTTTCAAATTAATTATAATAGACACTACAGACTTGACATAAAACAAAAGACTTCAACATCATAATTTTTTTATAAATTGTATTTTTTTTTATTCATCGTCTTGTTTTTTTATTATTACAAATAGGCTTGTGTTTCACCGCCAAACATTGGCAGTGTTTTTCTCTAAATTTCCTATTGTAAAACTTCAATTATCATTTCCATCTTCGTCGCTCCAGGTAAATCACAATTAGGCCTAGTCTCGTCTACCTTTCACCTCTTTGCCGGCTCCATCACCATTGCTGGCGTTATACCCTACAGCTATGAAAGTTTCTGTATCCAAAACGTGATCTATTCTTCGTTTATCGATGCTACCAACTGTTATTTTAAGTCCTCCTATTTAAGCAACCACATCGTTAACTATGCTGACATTGCTTGTACTATCAATGTCTAAAATGAATACCAGCGTAGAAAGCCAATGCTTTTTTACAGCCCCGTACAAGAAAATACTTATTTGTTATACAAGAGTGCAAAGTTGCTTTTTAACCGCGTGCTCAATTTTGATGACCGAGCAAGCGAAGGATTCTAAAATTATATAAACTTATAAAATAAGAATCCTGAGCTTTAGCGAGGGAATCAAAAGAGCACGAGGTGAAATATCTTTGTACTCAAGTGCAACACGTAACTTTTCATCCCACCTCAGCGAGGAAATGACTAAATGCAAAGAAACGTACACCAAGGAGATTCCGAGTCTAAGTTTTTAACAAATTAAAAAAAGTTGTGTGATAAATTCGGCACCATGAAGGTAGAAGTAAATAGGTTTAATGATGTTTTGAATTCACACTTAGTCCACACGATGTTATAAATTCAAATTTACTTTATCCTCTAGCGGATAAAAACGACTATTGCACTCAGATATCAAACAGTAAAAATACTCTTTCCGAGATGGGGGGATGAAAAATATATCTCTTATTCATTACGTCCATTTTATGGTTTTGTCAGGTCGATTTATAAACGAGACAAGCAATAAACATTTGAGGAAAATGTTTTAACAAGTAATGTACTTAACAAGCGTTTTATTTTAATCTTTTAGTAATTGTTTATTTGTATCAATGTAACGGTAGTGTGCCTTGGTTGAGTTCGGCCTTGCACTGTCCCAATTTTTTGCAATTGGCGTTAAATCATTCGTTATTTACTTTAATCATTACGGTCGGTTTTGTAATAATGACTGCGAATTCGTCGTTTTTGTTTCAGGAAAAATATTAAGCAAGGTAAGAAGTACGATTATTTTGAAACTAGATTGCCCTACTTTTTTAATCTCCTCAGTCAGAATACCATTAATGGTAAAATAAATTGGTGGTCTAAGAGAAATGTATCAAGCGTATAATAGAATGGATAACCCAGAAATAACAAAAGAAGTAGAGGATCTTTTTTGATACACTGGACATGGGGTGTCACTATGTGGCGATGACAGCTCAGTGGTTAGCGAAGTCGATTCAAACCCCAACAATGAGCTTGAACAGCCGGTGAAAGAAAACATCGTGACGAAACCATAGCATGGTGGTAGGGTACTTTCTAGAACTATGCTGGCTAGCTACCATCCTCTAGTTGAAAATCTGCCACCAAGCACCTAACAGTGTGTTCCGGCAGCCGCACTTGAAAGTGCTTTACCAACTTCGACCACACCGTCACTACATTATAGGAGCTGTTGGTCAAACACCTAGCACGTCAACCATTTAAAACAAACATAGGACCTTACATACTTCCGAAAAAATACACTTACTGGTCAAACAAATAATTACTAATTCCAACAAAAAAAAAAGAAAATCGGAAATACTTAAAAAAGAATAAGACGGAAGTGAAACAAATGCCAAGCGCAGTAGCAATATAATAACAACGATATAAATTGGCATTATTGGTGATACAAAGAATTTGTTGGAAATTTTGGCACAGTTACAAATGTGTAATTCTACGACTGCCAACTAGGCTACTAGTTGGCAGTCGTAGAATTACAGTGAGTAAGAGATATGAATTGTGATTAGGTAACTCTCATTTTTATAGCGTACGATGTTACACGTGGGAACTGGAGGATCGTGAAAAACACCGGGACTTTCTTTGTGATATCTTACTTTTTACCCAACGACGGAGACGGTATAAAATATGCGTATGGGGTGAGAGGATGTTTATTTGTGCAAATCCATTTTGCAATTTTTCTCCAAAACTACTAGTCCGATTTTGATGTTGTTTGCAGTTATGGGTTCGGGTTTGATTGGTGCATGTTCTTAGATAGGTGTTACAACTCACCAGGTGGCGCAGCAGCAAACATTGTTTGTGCAAATCCATGTTGCCATTTTTCTCCAAAACTACTAGTCCGATTTTGATGTTCTTTTCAGTTATGGGTTCGGGTTTGATTGGTGCATTATCTTAGATAGGTAACAAATTACTTTTCAACCGTTGTGGGTTTTTCAAAACTTATAATTTTGCTTTTTATTTATGGTTGACAAGCTATGACTACAGCTAGCGTTTTAACTTTTTTGTTTATCACAAGTTTATGCAAATAACATTGTCATGAAACAATATTCGGTTTCAAATTTGTAACGCGAGCATTGACCAAGGCAATCATAGCACAAGCCACACAACTATTGAAACTATACATTGGTCATTGGCATATTTAGTTTGTTAGCTCTTGAATATATTCTTAATTTTTGTTTTTTTTTGAGAATTTAACATTTTTAATCAATTTGATCTACCTAATGAAAAATATGTTTTGCTACATTTTTATCGTTCTTATCCTGACGGCGAGTCCGGTGAGGAAGGGTTCCGGAGTCCAGAGAGTACCGGCACATCACGTGGGAGGCGTCTGCTTTAAGATCTGTAGGGCGTGGGTTCGATCCCCATACCAGACAAATATTTTGTGGTGTAAACAAATGTTTGTTCTGTATTTACAAAAAAGTATTTTATCAGTTATCTGACTTCTATAGTAGGTATAGCTTTGTTTAGTTTGGGGTCAGATGGCGTTGTTTGTAATTTCCTACGATATTTATTTTAGGAAATATTTTAAAAGACTTGCCATCCCACTAACATTATAAATGTGAATAATTGGATGGATGATTACTCTTTCACGCAAAAACTACTTAACGGATTTCGATGAAATTTGGTATGGAGGTAGCTTTACTTGGTGGTAGATCTCCTTAGCAGGAGGTCGTCTAGGTAGGTACCACCGCAGTACCACATATTCTGCCGCCAAGCAGTAGTATGCAAACATTACTGTGTTCCGGTTTGAAGGGTACTGCAGCTAGCGAAATTACTGGGCTGTTGAGACTAACTATCGAGTCTCAAAGTAATGAGCACCAAAGCAGCGATGCCCTGGACTTTGTTTTATTACTCAAAGTTCTGTGTATCGCTGCAATGATCATGGACAGGCGTTATCTCTTACCATCAGGAGAGCGTCTCGTTCGTCTCATTATTTTTCACATAAAAAAAAAAAAGCTGATACCCTGGATAAACACATACGACTTTTTATCCCGAAAACATGTGGCGGGTAACACCGCGGGGCGCAGCTAGTTCCATATAAATTCATTTCCATTTTACCTCTAAAATATATAATATTCAGAACTATAAAGAGTTACTCGGAACTCATAAATACCTGACATCATATTGTGATCTTGAAAAGGTAATAGATTATATTATAAATAACTTATCTGAGTATAAATTATATCTTCTAGTTACGTCACATTGGTTCCGCAGTCGTTATCTATTTTTATCTGCGACGGCATCAAAACACTATCAAAGTAGTTTTAATTTAAAATTTTAGTATTGTAACCTAAGGAGTACCTACTTATTACGCCCGCGACTTCGTCCGCGAGTTTTGGCGGGAACGCGGCCACATTGTATTTTTTTCCAAAGCTAGTGTTTTTTGAGTGTTTGTTTACGTATAAAAACAGTGGTGTTTTATTCATAAAGTACCGAATTACAAGCGCGAGTGTGGGAAAGTGATATAATGTGGTGAAACATGACTTTTCGTGTTGCCTCCAAAACTCCATCGAAGCTTATAGTAAAGTCACAAGTTTACTAAAGCATGACTGGACTAGACTAGACTAATACTGGTCTTTGACTACTTTTTTTACTTATGAAACTTGAAAATATCATAACACTTGACACTGAAATATGTACCTACGTGTTCCGTAGCAATTCGAAACAACCTAATGTGTGAAACTAGAATTACAAAATATTAAGGGTTTTCCAATTTATACAACTAAAGATAAATGAATCAATAAACATTAAAACAAAATTAATTAATTTACAAATGATAGGTTTTTTAACGAAAAAAAATGATACGACGACTCGATAGAGCGATATCGGTGAGTCAGGTACAATCAAATATACCTACTAATCGACTTTATTTTTCTTTTCAACAAATTTACAATGAAAAAACCGACTCCATTCCCCGAACGAACAAATCATTAAACAAATAAACCATAACCTCGAACATGGCTAAGGTTTTAGGTAAGTAGGTACCTATTGAATTATTCAACCGATATTTCATGTAATTTCTATGTAACCAATCTGAAAATAGGTAAGTATATCCTTTAAAATAAAAAAATGTATAAAACACATGCGTCCCTATAAAATCTAAAGGTTGCCTCGATTTATCTGGAATCCCATCATCAGGTCCGGTCCCATTAGCAACTGAAACCATAACTGAAAAGTCTCTTTTGAAATAATTTCTAGAATCGGTCCAGGTGTCTTCGAGTAATCGAGGAAAATACCTACATTCCAACGAATTGAGAACCTCCTCATTATTTAAGTCTGTTTAAGTAATATATACGAACCATTGAAATGCAACTGAAGTACAGTACATAATCCAGCTACATTAAACCTATAAGTTCATCTGATAGAAATATAATATACTTACCATGTATTAGGGAACAAACATACTTTTCAACGTCGGTAATTAAAATAATACTTAAGTACCTATTGGCGCATAAAACCCAACAAGTTGTTATTCTCAATAAAACGATAACATTTTCCTACCTACTTAACGTTTTGGTACATAAACAATGACAACATCATTGCAAAAACCGACATTTATCAACGTTTGATAATACATTTATGTATTAATAAAGGACATAAATGCATAACAACAGTTGAAATAGCAAAGAGGATTAATTACACTCAATTAGTGTTACAAGTTATACAGACGCGTTGAACTCTTTAGTTGCTTCCCAGTGGGACGTTAACCGTAACCTAGTTTAAACTAAACCGTACTATTTAAAAAAATTACGTTCGTGGCATAGACAAACACCTAACCGGCACATTCGCCATGAAGACACGTTAGCGATCAATGAGTCTTTCCGATAATTATTTTGCAATTTACATCACCGGCAAAGATTACGACTGGCACGAAAGAAACAAAAAAAAACATCTCAATTTGAATTCGTTCCTCTCACCAACTGTTTGATAGCATTTTAAAATTCAAACCTCGAAAAAGAACGTATTTAACACACACATACACTTCTGTAAAGTTGACACGTATTTATTTTTATGATGAGAAAACTGCCCGAGAATTTCGTGAAATTCAAGATGGCGGCGGTGAGCGATCGTACCGCGACGCCGAGCATCGGCCAACTGATCCGACCGCGGAGAACTGTCAAACTGGCTCCGCTTATCAGTGTGCGTGTTTCGCACCTGTGTGCCGTCCGTGTGTATCGGTGAACGGAGGCTTGAATGGATAAAGGCTCGTAAAGGCAATGGCGTTCAGGCCATGCATACTTGTGACTCAGAAATACGTAGGAAGGTAAAAAATACGTAATTATTTTGATTGCTGTGCTATTTTGATTTCGGATGTGGCAGTTTTAATACTGTTAATGTCAAGGACGATTTGAGTGTCGCAGACGAAGTGAACCTCGGTCTTTGAAATTGTTTGGAGTATCGATGTTGCAACTTTCATGTTTCCCCGGTGACTAATCTCTCTTGAGAGGAATTTCTGGCGCTTATTCATCACATTCTCGAACGGTGAAGATAATTCCGAATAAGTTTACATAATCATTATAGTATATACATAATTATGTATATTGGTTTACCAACTTGGATTCAACTTGCAGAACGATATAATTATTAATTTATTTTTGTCCTATGTGTATGTTCTACGTCCAATCTGCAGGACAATCCGGTATCCAGTCAAACAAAATCATATTAGGTACATTTCTCAAAAAGAAACCGTCATCTTGCCTGATGTTAAGCGAAGATGTGGTCTACGATGGAGCGCGTTTAGCACGTAAAGTTTGTATGATTGGATGTTTAGATGATTGTTACTCAATCACGCAAATAAGGCGAAACGAATTTAGATGAAATTTGGCTCACTTATACAATTCAAAGTATACATTTATGTACGTTAATAAAAAAAAAACAAATCGAACTTGTTTAATGGTACTTTGAATTTTTAGAGAAATTTAAATTTAATGAAAGAGTTTGTTTAGCGTGGGTTGTTTAGAAATGGAAACGTATTAATTCTGAAACGGTGAAAGTTTTGAAGGCTGAATTTGAAACAAATGAAAGCGAAAGTTTGCCAAAGTTTAATGATGCGAAAGTCATGATTATTTTATTATTCTTCACTAGCGGACGCCTCGCGGTTTCATCCGCGTAGTTCCCGGTCCCGTGGAAATGTAGGGATAAACAGTAGCCTATGTCACCCGGAGACAGTGTGGCATCCCAACGGTGAAAGAATTTTTGAAATCGGTTCAGTAGTTTCGGAGCCTATTCAATACAAACAAACAAACAATCAAATCTTTCCTCTTTATAATAGTATAGATAGATATATGATGAATTCAAATCAAAATAAAACACGTTCCAAAAAGAATCCGACATTGTCAGACCTTCGCTGACCTTGGGGCCAAAGTACCTGGCCCTTGGATGCCGGATCGCAAATTAGCGAGTATTTTCGGATGTGTTATAAGAAAGAGAAACTTGTTCATTAATTGATACTTATTGAACATATTGCTTTGATTTTGACTTTTTTGAAGCGTTTCCAAAATAAATGACATAATTATTTTTTTTGTGAATAGTGGCAAACAAGCGACGGTCCACCTGATGGTAAGTGGTTACCGCCGCCTATGGACTCCTGCAATACCAGGGGCATTGTCAGTACATTGCCTACCTTTAAGGAAGGACCCTATTCAACCCTTTAAACATATATATAAACAAACACACACACACACACACTTTGGTTTTCAACTACAGGGGCTCACCGGAAGACCAGCGCTGGTCATACTTAGTATGACCAGTATTATGCTGAGGTGAGCCCTTATTTTGCAACTGTTTCTTCGTTTTTGTTTTTTGTGTCTTTATGTTACAGAATAAAATCTTTTTCTTTCTTTCTTTCTCTTGTTTGAAGCTATGTAGATTAAAATTCGGTGGAAAACCCGAAGGTGGTAATCCATTCGATTAAATCGAGCACTGTCGACTGGCAGCCCTTTTGACGTTGATGAAATAGGATTAGGATTCTGTGCCATATTGTGTAGTTCAAATTGTGTAGTATTGTAGCGATGATAGCTCAGTGGTTAGCGCGGTCGGTTCGCATGCCGAAGGGCGTGAGTTCAAACCACAACAATGAGCTTGAGCTGAAGGAAAACATCGTGAGGAAACCATAACATGGTGGTAGGGTACTTTCTAGTACTCAGCTGGCTAGCTACCACCCTCTAGTCGAAATTCTGTCGCCAAGCATCTAACGGTGTGATCCGGCAGCCTCACTTGAGAGCCAGTTTTATCCAGGCTAGGTGTGCTTTATCATCTTCGACCACACCTTCACTTAACATCAGGTGAGCTGTGGTCAAACACCTAGCCTGTAAACCATGAAAAAAATCGATCTTAGAACACGGTAAAATGAAACACTGCACGCGTAACGATTGTAGGTTGTAATTGTCTGGTATACGTAAGTTGGTAATACAATTATTTTTCCTTATTTGTAACATTACCCTTGAAAACATCCGCAGAAATCACTGACCCGATTTCAAACTAGGGCAACGGACAAGAGACGAGATTTTGCGAAGCTTTCAGACTGCACTTTGTTTCGCTGATGGGACGATTAAAGAGATATGAGAAATCTGGCAAGAAGCAGTTCCTCAGAAAAATTTTAATGTCACTCAAAAATTATTATTACCATTTTTTTTAATGGTCGGCAGGCTAGGTGTTTGGCCACAACTCACCTGATGTTAAGTGACGGTGTGGTCGAAGTTGGTAAAGCACACCTAGCCTGGAATAAAACTGGCTCTCAAGTGAGGCTGCCGGAATACACCGTTAGGTACTTGGCGGCAGATTTTCTTCTTGAGGTAGCTAGCCAGCCGAGTACTAAAATACCCTACCACCATGCTATGGTTTCCTCACGATGTTTTCCTCCACCGGCAGCTCAAGCTCATTGTTGGGGTTTGAACGCCCTTCGGTGTATGAACCGTCCACGCTAACCATTGAGCTATCATCGCTACTGGTCTCCACACAAGGATACCCTGAGACGAGACTAGTTTCGATGGTAAGTTATAATAGAAGTGATCAGTCTCGAGCAAGCGCTCGAAGAGTCAACACTTCCTAAGGTTGCCTCGTGTAGAGGCGACACACGTGTCGGCAAGTGCTTACTGCAGAGAGGAGGATTTTAAGACTTATGTTTATTTTTATTAGATATTTTGTTATTTTAATTAAACTTTTGTCAAATTATATTTTTAGGTTTATGTCAAATTAGTTCTCCAGTAAGATTAGGTTTTTAATTAATAAGCTGTGTCAAATTAGTTTAATTTAAGTCCTCATCACTGTTGGAACTAGAACGACTGTTATGCGGAAACTTAAACATTCAAAATGAACTTCCGCAAAGTAACACCTGAATCAATCATTTAATAGAAGTGCTGTCGACAAATAGTTTGACAGACAGACAGAAAGCTAAGCTGCAATAAAAATGATGCAAGATGTAATAAAAGCATAGTCTGAAAAGGTCTGAAACTAGATTTTACGTTTTATACTAACAAATTTATTTTTAAACGCACAAATAAAGTTAGTGGTCGATGATGTCACAATTTCTATGGAACGGCAGATGTCAGGAGTAATGTGAGTCAGGTTCGAGACAAATATGTCTATAAGTGTCGGAAACTGGAGGCGACAGAATGATTTATTGTTACTAAGATTCTACGAAGTTTCTATGAGAGAATTTATGCATACAGAACTTGTGGTGGTAGCTAGCCAGTCGAGCCGAGTAGCCTACCACCAAGCTATGGTTACATTATAATAACGATAAGTTTTGCCCCTTAAAAGGCAGCTTTAGACAGCCCCGTTGGCTCATTGTTGTTATCTGCCTTGAGAGCTGTAGGGCGTGGGTTCGATTCCCACTCAGGGCAAACATTTTGGGAATAAACAAATGTTTGTTCTGTGTCTGGGTGTTCTGTATGTACTATAAGTTTGTATTTACAAAAAAAAAAGTATTTATGTATTCTATCAGTTATCTGACTTCCATCACACAAGCTCTGCTTAGTTTGGGGCCAGATGGCGCTGTGTGTATAGTCCTACGATATTTATTATTTAAAGAAATTCTCACAACAAAAAAAAAGGTAAAAAATACACTACTGCCAGCTAGCAAAATATTTGATATTGCAGTGGTACCTACCCCCACGACCTCCTGCTAAGGAGGTTTAGTAAGACACATAAACATAAAAAATGATTTAACATCACAAGTTTTGGATGTATCCATAAATTTAAAATGTGTCGTAAAAAGAGGTGCTAAAATATTTTCAAAGTTTTATTTCGTTAATTATAAAAAATATGTCTCTTGACGCCATTAACTTGTAATGGAAAAACAAGATAAGAATTGACAGCTCTGCAAAGAGCTGACATCTGAAAAAATATTGTTTTATTTGCACAACTGAGCGACAAAATAGTCTACTCATGAATTAGTTTGAAACATCTCTACATACTATAAAACAAGTCGCTTAGATCTTTTAAACTACGCAACGGATTTTATTGTGGTTTCCGTCAATAGACAGAGTGATTCAAGAAAAAGGTTTATATGTATAATACATGCATATGCACCGCCTAAGTATCAATATTGGACACGTGCGAAGCCAGGCGGGTCGCTAGTCTTAAATAATATCAACGACCGAAGCAAAGTCACAGTTTATTAGTTTCTTAAAAAAATTATAAAATAATAATAATAAAAAAAACAAATGTAAATATTTAATTTTAGTAGCTATGATAGCTCAGTGGTTAGTTCGGTTTACATGCCGAAGGTTTTTCTTATGTTTGACAAACTAGGTGTTTGACAACATACCACCTGTAGTTAATTAACGGTGTGATCGAAGATGGTAAATACATGTAGCCTGGAATGGAACTGGCTCTCATCTTAATGAGGCTGCCAGATCAC
Organism: Biston betularia; assembly: GCA_905404145.2. Lineage (NCBI taxonomy): Eukaryota > Metazoa > Arthropoda > Insecta > Lepidoptera > Geometridae > Biston > Biston betularia. Next base: position 2,456,020 of record FR989884.1, read on the forward strand.
TGTTAGATGCTTGGCGGCAGATTTTCAACTTGATGGTAGCTAGCCAGCCGAGTACTAGACAGTACCCTACCACCACGCCATGGTTTCCTTCACCGCCACCTCTAGCAGGTTTGAACCCACGCCCTATAGCTTGCGAATCGACCCTGTTAATCACTGTGCTATGATCGCTACAAAGCAACGATAAGCTATTTATATACCAGTGATTATACATTTTCGTAGAATTGCCGTTGACGCGTTTTGATTGTCGCATTGCAAGCAAATCTTTAGTTTCAAATATTTCTCTTCCGATAGTCTGAACTGAATTAATCATGAATGAAAAAGGCATGTTGCAAATAGTTACGTAACAATTGGCTCGCGTATACTTTTGTATGTATCTTTGAAAGGATATGCTCGTACCTTTCATTAGTCAGGATTGAGTCGAGGCGGTCTGCTTCGCAACTTGGTGTTTGCCTCGACAGCGCCTACACGTTTGGCGACAGTAATCACATTATCATTCTAGCTGTAGGGCTGTCATAAGACATAAATGTATGTATTATAAGTACATATGTATTTATAAAAAAAACTATTTAAGTATTGTATCAGTTATCTGTCTTCCATAGCACAAGCTTTGCTTAGTTTGGGGTCAGATGGCGCTGTGTGTAATGTCCTACGATATTTATTTATTTATTATTTTATTTAAAGTATGTAATTATAAAAATATTGTCACTATAGTAAAATTTCACAATGCCATATCAATCATCTATATTGTACTTTTTGTAAATACATACTTATAATACATACAGTGCACCCAGACACAGAACAAACATCGATGTTAGTCACACAAATGTTAGTCCTGAGTGGGAATCGAACCCACGCCCTTCAGCTCTCGAAGCAGACATACTACCAATGAACCAACAGGGCTTTTTAAAATAAATAGGTATATACATGTTTATTTTTTATTCATTGGCATGTAAAACAGTGATTTGTGTTTTAAAACTGTTTTCAATTATGACTTGTAACATTGGCGTTATCAATGAAATATCTAATTATTTATTTAAGGTCTCAACAGTTTTAGTTTCAATTAAACAAAATAAAATAACTTAATATAACAACTACTCTATAAAATATATGTATTTGTGCTCGATCGAGAAGCAGCCCTACAACGTTTAGCAACCAAAAGAGAAAGAAGCCTGTCTGATAGGTACCTATCTAGCCAACTTCCTGATTAGTACCGCCTGAATAACTCCCACGGTTTTAGCTAATTGCAAGTCAGGGAATAATTTAGCATCTACTTCTGGTTTATAGTTATTTTTTATGACGTTTATGAGTAGCATAAAAATGTGACGTAATGACAGAAACGTCCTTTATAAAATGTGGGTTAAATTAAAAGCGTAGAGCTGTCAGAATTGGAGAGACTCCAGGATCACCCGATGCCCTAGTCGCTTAGTTTGCGTAGAGACTTCGGGCCTCTGTGCGTATTCTATCGCATGTACATTGTACAACGGCGAGTGTCACCCACTCACTCACTCACTCACTCACTCACTCATTCATTCATTCACTCACTCACTGGAGCTACCTTGCCAGCAACCTAGAGCGTCGCTCCGATACTTTAAAGAGCTGGGTTTGGTTCGAGTAGACGCTGGTTGGGGGAAATACACAGCACACCCCAAGCGGGACGGCAGTGCAGGACTTATCGCCCCCATTCCGAATAAGAACGGCGAGTGTTTTGAAGAATTATTTGCTCCTATGCCGGCGTCACGGTTCCATCACCGCACTAGTTGCCATCGTCTGCAAGCTCATCCACATATAATTAATTCATGATTCGTTTTGCCCTACCTACACTTGCAAATTGTGGATTGATCCTTCCTTCTTCCTTATTCCCGCGGAGTTACAACATTGGGTTCTTCAAAAGGCGTGTTAATAGAATCTTAAAGGTCGGCAACGTATTTGTTTTGCCCCTGGTAATCCAGATGTCTATAGGCGACGTTGATTGCTTGCAATTAGGCATTTCTGTAGCGATGGTAGCTCAATAGTTAGCGCGGACGGTTCACGCCGAAGGGCGTATATTCAATTCATACCCCAACAACGAACTTGACCTGCCGGTGTAGGAAAACATCGTGAGGAAACCACAGTATGTTGGTAGGTTATTTTCTAACTAATTTGATAATAATACTAATTATTGTCAAATTAGTTAAATTTAATTCCTCATCGCTGTTGTAACTGAAACGACTGTTTAGCAGAAATAATAAACTAAATATATACCTTGAATATTCAAAATGTAATTGATTTGTCATCATTCGCTCAGTTAAGTATAATCTTCGTCATAATTCGAGAAAATTCAATATTAATGATGAACAATGCTTGTAATTATTCAAATAAACATTACAACATTGTGTGACTAAACTAAAGTACTTGGGTATTGTATCTCGGGGCTGTGATTAGCATGAAACGTGGGTTGTCCCATGGTTTCACATTATGACTGACTACTTCTCGAGTGCCTTATCTCTATCTCTAAATAATTTAAAACAAAGTCGCTGTCCTGGCCTGCCTGTATGTCCGCTTTTTGTTTCTTTTATGCCACAGGTGGCAAATCGTTGACAAGCTAGGTGTTTGACCACAGCTCACCTGATGTTAAGTGACGGTAAACACACTTAGCCTCGACTGGCTTTCAAGTGAGGCTGCCGGAACACACCGTTAGGTACTTTGCGGCAGATTTTGAACTAGAGGGTGGTAGCTAGCCAGCCAAATACTAGAAAATAGCCTACCACCATGCTATGGTTTCCTCGCGATGTTTTTCTTCACTGGCAGCTCAAGCTCATTGTCGGGGTTTAAACCCACGCCTTTTGGCGTGTGAACCGACCGCGCTAACCACTAAGCTATCATCGCTACAAAATTAACAGAATTACAGGTTTTAAATACACGTTACTTAAAGCAGTATATGGCTACAGACCTTTAGGTTCCTATTTGCGATTAATCCTATAAACAGCTTTGCAAGGTGTCTCTGTCTGTACGTCGCTGGAATAATAAATCGGCTGAAGGTATTTCCATATAGAAAGACACGGACCACATCTGGGCCGCATAGTTTGCCTTATTCATCTGAAGAGTTATAAGGTTTCCATAATTGCTTTATCAATTTGTGCTGTGTTAGAATAATCTTTAGTTTCAAGATCACTGTACAGTGCACAAAAGAAGTGCGAGAATTAAAAAAAAAAACCATTAGTCGAAATACATTAATTAAACCTTGCGGTCTACGATACGCACGCTCGCCTACAAGAAACCGATGCACTCGCTACTTGAAGCCACCCATATTGTATTGACCAATTGACAGCCCTGTTGGTTCATTGGTAGTATGTCTGCTTTGCGAGCTGTAGGGTGTGGGTTCCATTCCCACCCAGGATAAACATTGTGTCGCATAAACAAAAATGTTTATTCTGTTCCTGGGTATACTGTATGTTTTTACAAAGTATAGTACAAAGCTTTGCTTAGTTTGGGGTCAGAACACGCTGTGTGGAAAAAAAATCGGGTAATAAATTCCATTGTTTAGTTAGCGGTTCGTACAATAAAAGTAGATTCGACCCGTTTAGTTGAGTTTGAAATATCTACCATGAAGCAAACTCGAGATAAAATTCACTTTTAAAATAGAAACAAAGGAAAAAGAGACAAATCATACATCTATACTATCTATCTATATCCATTTATCTATCTATACTATTATAAAGAGGAAAGATTTGATTGTTTGTTTGTATTGAATAGGCTCCGAAACTACAGGACCGATTTCAAAAATTCTTGTGTGTGTAGGGTCGAGGTTACTTCAATTAAGAATGTGAAATTTACAAACTCTGTCTTTCTTGTTATGTACCTACATATGATATATTATAGCCTATGTATGTATGTATTATAAAATATTTCGTTTACTGCCTGATATGACAGTGTCTAAATGTACGCCTTTACGACTGAACTCGCGGTACCTACTATGTGCAAACGGCTTTAGAAAAAAAGTTACTTGTATAGTTTTTTTATTGTACTTCGACACACTAGTTACTGTTTAATTAAAATCATTCTCTGCCAAATGAGATGAAGATGCGAAATCTTTTATATTTACTCTGAGAAAAAAATTATAAAACTCAACATTGCACCTTATCCCACTAAAATAGGATTGAAGATACGATAAACTATAACAATTCTGATAGCAAATATCAAATCAAAAAGTTTAACATTTTGAATCTTATTTCATTGACACATGAAGTCTCGGCCTCTAATAAATAAATAAAAAAGTTTTCAATTTCGAATCTTGTCGTAACAACATAGGACTTAATTTTAGGCAATCCCATTCACTTTGATAAGCGGCTGGATCATAAAAGATGGTTATCTATGTAGGTAGCCTCTATTTGGACTTCTTATTGCGAGTAAATCGAAATTCTGAGAATTCATTTGTCTGAAATGAGACCTAGAGAGCTAACTAGATTGGTAGAGTTCGTGACAAACTTTATGGCCGCTCCGACGTGTACCACAGGAGCGTGTACTAACACAAACATTTATTAAGATTTAATGAATAAAATGTAATGAACGATGCAGACGATGAAAAAAATTATGATGATATTTTGACTGATGTAATTTGTTTTAATATGAATTAAAAACATTGCTCTGCTTTCTGAGCTGGGGGAGTGGGTGCAATTCTCACCCAGGAAAATCATTTATGTGACGAACTTTATGTAGATGTTTGTTCTGTTTTTAGGTGTTCCTTATGTATAAGTGTATTTCCTAAAAAGTCTAGTTATCATAGCTTTGCTTTATAGATAATTTACAGTGCCATCTAGCCCCAAGCTAAACAAAGCTATGATAAATCGGTTATTTCATAGCAGGCACACGTTTATTCAGCGTTCAGCGAAAATCAGCGTTCAGTTATCTTCTAGGTCTGCGTGCTTCATCTTCGACCACATCGTCGCTTACCATCAGGCGAGTTGGTGGTCAAACGCGGACTTATCCGTATTAAAAAAAATAAAAAAATAATAATAATATGTACAATAAAAAAAAAACTTTATCAAAGATCTTTTTATTGCGTAAAATGGCAGATAAACTATTTAAAGTATTGGAGTCTTTTTTCTTTTCTTTCTAAGTCTTTACCGTTTACTTTATTGTACCTTTCAAATAATACAACTAAAATATCGATTTATTTATGTGATCAGCTATGCAACCCCGGAGCGGTGTTAAAGTTTGGCGTAAATTATAGTTTTGACATTTTAGTACAATACATCTTTATCTGAGGTACAATAGGACTGTTGATTTCTTCATTATATATATATCTATAAGGAAAATTGGTAGAAACATTTCAATAGCCACGAAATATGAGGACTAACACTTATTTGCTTACAATGGATATAGAATATGGGACAACACAGTGCTGGATTTAGAATTTCGTCTGTAAAACGTTGCAGCGATACTCAGAGCTTTGAGCAACAAAACAAAGTTTTTTTTTTTTTTTTTTTTTATGTGAAAAATAATGAGACGAACGAGACGCTCTCCTGACGGTAAGAGATAACGCCTGTCCATGACCATTGCAGCGATAAACAGAACTTTGAGTAATAAAACAAAGTCCAGGGCATCGCTGCTTTGGTGCTCATTACTTTGAGACTTTCGATGGTTAGTCTCAACAGCCCAGTAATTTCGCTAGCTGCAGTACCCTTCAAACCGGAACACAGTAATGTTTACACACTACTGCTTGGCGGCAGAATATCTGGTACTGCGGTGGTACCTACCTAGACGACCTCCTGCTAAGGAGATCTACCACCAAGTAAAGTCCAGGGCAACGCTGCTTTGGTGCTCATTACTTTGAGACAATAGTCATTTAGTTAGCAGTAGTGTGTAAGCATTACTGTGTTCCGGTTTGAAGGGTACTGCAGCTAGCGAAATTACAGTGCTGTTGAGACTAACTTTATCAAAAGTCTCAAAGTAATGAGCGCCAAAGCAGTGATGCCCTGGACTTTGTTCTGTTACTTAAAGTTCTGTGTATCGCTGCGATGGTCATGGACAGGCGTTATCTCTTACCATCAGGAGAGCGTCTCGTTCGTCTCATTACTTTTTACATAAAAAAAATTTGTTCATAATCATTTATCATTAGGTACATATGTATATTAATTTATAATAATGGTACTGCGTTGGCCTATATAATCTGGTGGTAAGGAGATCTACAACCACTTTTTTTTTTACACTCAATAGGTTTGCGTTTGACCAAGCCCTGCCTGATGTTAAACATGTTTTTTTTTTATTGTTGACAGGCTAGGTGTTTGACCACAGCTGCGCACCTGATGTTAAGTGACGGTGTGGTCGATGATGGTACAGCACACCTAGCCTGGAATTGAACTGGAATGTAGTCGAAGATGAAGCACGCTTACCTAGAAAAAACTACTCTGTACTTGAAGACACCCAAGTTGTACTTCACGGAAAAAACAGACGCCGGCAGAGAGTGTTTCTGTTTGTGAAAAAAGTAGAATCTATTTTAAACCATGAAATGGTATCGCTGTTCCCGCCTCTTACAATAATTGGCAGGGTGGAATTAGATCATACAGACCGTGAACAATGACGACAGCCTGGTGATGGTGATGATGATGATTAAGTGAAATATCTCGCACCCGCGTAAAGTGGTGTCCAATAAATTGGTAATTAATGTAAGAAAACCTCACCTTAGTTGGTCAAACATTAGATCACCGCGCCCACGAGTGAACCCACGCGCCGCTGCTATATTTGTCCAGCCAGCATTCTTGTCTTCAGTATGAAGATCGTTCGAAGTATTAAATACCTAAACGACACGTGTTCCACTCAAAACTATTAAGTAATCTGTGGCTATTAAGAAAAAGAAACTGAAGACTGCACAGAAAATACAGGAACATTGAAAGTGGCAGAATGCATAGAATGCGATGCCAAGAAGAAAGAAAAAAAAACGACCAGTTCTACGGAATTTCGAAGAATTTGTTGAATCGTGGAAATCGTTACATTGAGACACGTTACTGTACAATGAGAAAAAAAAAACAAAAAAGGAAATGATGAGATCCGTAGACGAACCAAAGTTACCGACATAGCCCAACGGATTAGCAAATTGAAGAGGCAATGGGCAGGGCACATAGCACGCAGAACTGTTGGCCGATGTGGCTGCAGAGTTCTGGAGTGAAGACCACGGACCGGCAAGCGCAGCGTAGGACGTCCACCCACAAGGTGGACAGACGGCCTAGTAAAGACCGCAGGAACGCGCTGGATGCAAAGCGCTTCCAACCGGTCTTTATGGAAGTCAATGGGAGAGGCCTATATCCAGTAGTGGACGTCCTACGGCTGAAATGATGATGACTGTATTATGAAAAGTATTTTGTGCGCGAAGAACTACGCGGATGAAACAGCGAGGCGTCCGCTAGTGTATAATAATGATTGGACTGATAGTACTCATTCCGGTTTGACAGTGATATCGTTGCAAATTATTCACGTTGACAAGTACTGAAATACAGTAATTAAACTCTTTATTCGCGGGGTGTACGTTCCATAAATATGCCGCGAATACAGAAACCGTGGATACGGAATGGTAATTAGTATGGAATCATAGGATCATCCAACGTTCCAAAATAGAACCAATATGTATCAAAACAAAACCAGCTTTAAAAACCAGGGTTTAAAAGTTGTTGTTTTTTTTGTTTTGTCGTTTTTGAAGTCTTTAAAATAATAAATAATTTGCTGTATGTTTCAAAATAAGGCATGCGACGATGGCTTTTAGACAGTGGCAGTAAGGTTTGTTTTAGTTTGAAATTAGTTCACTCGGTTACATCTTTTATAAAAGCCGCCTCGGTACGTACCAACAGTAAATACATACTCAAAAGATGCAGATACGTTAATAAATGACACCCAATTCTTTTCTGTTTACCGATTGCATCCGCGATTAATGAATTTTTTAGCCGCGAATACAAGAACAGGGTTTCCAATTTTTTCACCCGCGAATAATGAAAACGCGACTAAGGAAACCGTGAAAACTTTGTAACTTTTATTGTACCTACATTAGACATTGTCCCGGTGCCGTGCCCGCCAAGTAGTCCTGCGTAAAATGCTGTAGACTTCCGTTCAAGCGAATCGTAAAGTTGAAACGTTCGTATTCGCAAATAGAAAGTTCATTGGACGTTTTGATGGATGTTGTAGGAATATGCGGTAGGTGAGCTATGCACGTAACGACCCGAGTAAAGCTTTCAAAGGGTGGACCATAGACTTTTTTTTGACATTTTATTGTATTGATATATATATTTTATATGGGGTCCCGGGCTACAGTGGCCCCTAACGTGTAAAATGTTATCCACAATGTCACTAAATGTCGTTCCCGGGAAAAAACATATATAAAAACCTCATATGCTTCATTATGCTGAGGTGAGCCCTTATTTTGCAACTTTTGTCTGTCTCTGTTTGTTTGTTTTTGTTTTTATGCTTGTTACAAAATTAAAAGTTGTTCTTTCTTTCTTTCATATCAACGGTCCATATAAGCAATCAATATTTATTTTAATTTAATGCAAGAGGTTTTTTTCTTTTGTGTGAAATTTTACACAAAACATTTAGGCATTTGGGTCCCCAACTAATTTTGTTTACAGGTCCCCAAAGCACGCTACGCCACTGTTTAAAATTATTATAGTTAACAAGAATACTAAAACTAACTATACATAGTTGATTGTAAATTTTAATCAAATCTGCAAACAAACGAGCATGAGATGACAACACCAATGGAATCTATAAATCAAACAGACAAATGACATCCCACTCGGTCTCACCTAGATCGAAACCAGAATTAGGAATACAAAGGGCTTGAGCAATAACGTGTTCGCATCCACGGTGACAAATAAATAAAAATTGATGGTTAATATAAAAACTATCGAAGGAAAAAACATTTATTAAACAAAATAAAAAAACTTTAAATTAATACTATTTACAAAATTTATACAAAAAAACTTAGTCTAAAAATCCGTCAGAGGGATATGTGGCCAGAATGCTGGCAGCATTGCCACGCTGGATGGCAATGCTTAGCTTTTGATCAAAGTAGATACCAGCATTCTGGTCCCCTGAAGCCTCCTCTAAACGTTTGAAAACTATCGATAAGTAGGTACTAGTCAATTGAAATGTTACATTTTTTAGGGGACGCAATTTTATTCTTTTGATGTGTAAGGGGGTTAGCATAAGCTTTAGTTCATGTTTGTGGGCACCCCCCCTGGACCCCATATACCCCTGGCCGCCATATTGGGAAATAGGTTTTCGCACTGTATCTCGTAAACTAGCAACCCTACAGAAAATTGTATATTACATTATTTGTAGCAAATTAAATTGTCTACAACTTTAATTCTATTACTTTTTATCGTATAATGGAAAATAAAAAGTTATAAAGAAATATAACTGAAAAATTTTCTTTCGGGCGTTCAAACTTTTTTTCTGGCCATTTTACAATAAAATGACATCCAAGCAATCTTATAGAGGGGTTTTCAACGAATAATCTCCACTGCAAATTTGTTTAATTTCAGTAATTTATTTGGGTTTCACAGCGCTCCTAAGCGCTCGTAAGAATACCATAAAAACGAACCATTAGGCAGTTTTCTATTACATAATTATATAATTATACATATATATATTTTTCTTAACATTCCTATTATTATTAATTTATTATCGACCCTTTTCCCCACCACAAAACTTAGAATATCATTGGTTTTACAATTATTTCTAATCATTGTGTAGGTCCATACTTACGAGAATCCTAAGCAGGTAGAAAAGGCCTAAGTTACCGCTTGGGGACCAAATGAACGATTGGCGAACAAACGTTCGCCAATCGTTCATTCGTTCGTTCGTTTTTTCGTCTTTCTATATAGTGGAACTAAAATGTAGCCTATGTATTAATCTAGGGTGTCAGCTACCTCCATACCAAATTTTATCAAAATTGGTCCCGGCGTTTGAGAATGACAAACATACAAGACACTCACAAACTTTCGCATCTTTTTGCCCAAATCATAAACGTCCATTAGAACATTGCAAGTTATTAATGAACAAAAATAACAATGTAGGAAGTAATAAAATGGCAGGAAAACATTGATATTTATGCACTGTAGTTTTTCGAACTATACCTAGAGTTATTAACATTATCGCCTTGAATAACATAAAACGAACACTATGTATTCAAATCACACATAAAAATTAATACGTGCATTATAAATGGTTTAACAATGTCTTTGTATGTCAAAGCATATAAACTACTAAAGACTATTTTGCTAAAATTATATATAATATAGGGTCCCGTTTTATCCTTCGGGTACAGAACCCTAAAAAGCCGCTAATAGCACACAATTTCATTACTTGGGAGTTTTGGCGGGAACGCGGAAAGAGACGTGTCGCCCCGTTGTATTTTTTTCCAAAACTAGTGTTTTATCAAGTGTTTATGCATAAAAATGGTGGTATTTTATTCATAAAGTGCCGGATCACAAGCGCGAGTGTGGGTAAACGATATAATGTGGTGAAACATGACTTTTCGTGTTGCTTCCAAAACTCCATCGAAGCTTATAGTAAAGTTGCCACTACTTTACTAAAGCATGACTGGATTCGACTGACATGGATTGTACTTGACCAAGACTGGACTTTGACTATAACTATAGCTACGAGGCAACTTTTTTAACTTTTAAAAGTTGAAAATATGAAACACTTGACACTGGCAAATGCTCAAGATGCGACGCCAAAACTAAAGAAAAAAAAAACATTATACTTTAGGCTATCCAGCTCCTCGACAACACGGATATAGTAAGAAGACTAAAAAGGACAAAACCTTTTGAGTTAGTGTGATAAGTTAGTAATGTCAGTGCAGTGAGTTCTACATATTATAGAACACATGAACAAAGTGTCTTCCCCTTAATAGAGACAGTAAGAAAAGTGTCGATGGACGCATTCTTCGTTTATACTCTACTTAGCAATTTAAGTTATAATAAAATTACTTATTAGTCTCAACTAGGCTAGATTGTAATAACAATGAGGTATCTAACAACAAACAGATACATCATTAGAAGGGGGGAAAAAAAAAAGAATACTTTATAGGCATCAAAAAGCAAAGATCGAAAGTTCCTTCCGATCTCGCATTAATTCCAGCAAAAACGATAAGCACAGTTAAGCAATAAGTAAAAACAAATCATTGTCAATCACTAAAAACTGGGTGACGGGTGTTTTTTTCTCGTCGCCAAATGGTCAGGCGCCTTATATGGAGCGACAAACTCGTGCAAAAACTGAGTACTTACCACTAGGTATGGGCGGTAACGGTACATACTAAACACTGGTATGTACAGTTCTATTGGACAGGTATTAAGGTAGGGCTGGGCACTTACTCGTGTGTCAGAAGAGAATTGATCGTTTTCTAAGGTTTGACCAGTCGTAGGGTTACCATGTTTAACCTATATTGTCTAATTACCTCAATAAATTTGTAAATTAGGGTTATAGACCTTATAGTGGTACTTAGTGGTAGATCTCCTTAAGAAGAGGTAAAAAAAAATGTAACATCGACTCGACGAACTCGATCAGATATTCTGCCGCCAAGTAGAAGTGTGTAAACATTACTGTGTTCCGGTTTAAAGAGTACTGCATCTAGCGAAATTACTGGGCTGTTGAGACTAACCATCCAAAGTTTCGAAAGTAATGAGCGCCAAAGCAGCGATGCCATGGACTTTGTTTTACAGTTCAAAGTTCTGTGTATTGATGCAATGGCCATGGACATGCGTTCTCTTACCATCAGGAGAGCGTATTGTTAGTCTCATTACTTTGCATAATGACATGTCAAACCGGCAATTTTTTTTTTTATGTAAAAAGTAATGAGACGAACGAGACGCTCTTCTGATGGTAAGAGATAACGCCTGTCCATGACCATCGCAACGATACACAGAACTTTAAGTAACAAAACACAGTCCAGGGCATCGCTGCTTTGGTGCTCATTACTTTGAGACTTTTGATAGAGTTAGTCTCAACAGCCCAGTAATGCCAACAGGATGGGTCACAATTTGCTTTCGATTTTCCAAATAAAGACAAGACGCCGGTCCCTTGCCTTGCAGTACATATCCCCAGCGTCCAGCAGTGGGTGTCGCGGAGGCGCGAGGCCTACGCCTAAATAAGTTCGCTGATGTCACTGCGAGACTTGCTGGTGACATTATCGATTTTACGAGCGTCTCACTTAGTTCCGTATTTATACAACTTGGAGTACTTTTAATTACAGCACTAGCTTACAAGGCAGTGCTTGAGATTTGGCGGGAACGCGGTAAGAGTCATATCGTTGTATTTTTTTCCAAAACTAGTGTTTTGAAATTTTTCGAGTATTTATGTATGAAAATAGTTGGTGTTTTATTCATTAAGTACCGAATTACATTTGCTAGTGTGGGAAAGTGATATAATGTGGTGAAACAATTCTTTTCGTGTTCCCACCAAAACTCCATCGAAGCTTATAGTAAAGTCGCCACTACTTTACAAAAGCATGACTGGACTTGACCAAGACTTGGATTTTGACTACTTTTTAACTAATGAAACATGATAATATCAAAACACTTGACACTGGCAAATGCACAAAATGTGACGCCAAAATCAAAGAAGGCAGTGAGTATTCATGTAAAAAAAAAAGTGACGGTGTGGTCGAAGATGGTAAAGCACACCTAGCCTAGAACCTCAGGGCTCCTGCAATACACCGTCAGGTGCTTGGCGGCAAATTTTCTTGAGGGTGGTAGCTAACCAGCCGAGTAGAAGAAAATACTCTACTTCCATGCTATGGTTACCACACGATGTTTTCTTTCACCGGCAACTCAAGCACATTGTTGGTGTTTGAACGCACGCCCTTCAGCGTACGAACCGACCGCGCTAACCACTGAGCTATCGCTACAAATAAAAATAAATCAACTTGTTATGTTATTTTGTATTCAAGCAGTATTAGAATCCAAATAGCATTATGTCGTCTGACATAACCTTTATGACAAGGTCGCCAACAGTTCAAGGTTTGCTTATCAGTTTACACGTTGAATACTAACTAAGCTAATTTCGACTGGCTTTGATGTGCGAATTTTGTAGCGATGATAGCTCAGTGGTTAGCGCGGTCGGTTCGCATGTCGAAGGGCACGTTCAAACCCAAACAATGAGCTTGAGCTGCCAGCGAAGGAAAACATCGCGCGGAAACTATAGCATGGTGGTAGAGTACTTTCTAGTACTCGGCTGGCTAGCTACCACCCTCAAGTTGAAAATCTGCCGCCAAGCACCTAACGGTGTGTTCCGGCAGCTTTACTTAAGAGCCAGTTCCATTCCAGACTAGGTTTTTTTATATTCTTTACTAGAGACAAAAAATGGCAGAGAATGGTATTTACACAAATACACACGATACAATTTTACTGGCGTTTTTGTTTAAGGTGGTTTCGATTTCCTTACAAATAAATTTCTCCATTCATGGACAAATGGAGCACAACTAGGTGTGATTTACCATCTTCGACCACACCGTCACTTAACATCAGGTGAGCTGTGGTCAAAGTCCTAGCCTGTTAACAAAAAAAAAAAAAATTATAACGTTTCGACTGGAACTTAAGATGTTACTTCGTAAGGAAGATATATACAACTATACATACTAGTAAGTATATTATCAGTTGTATGACAGTATGTATATACAAATACATGTATTATGTATGCAGTTGTTTAGGTTGCGGCTAGACAGCGCTTTGTCAAAAATTCAAAATGTCTTCCAATATTTATTTATCGGTCTCCGAATTTACATAAAAACCGACAATCCTAAATGTTCAAGTTGTTACTCTATCACGCAAAAACAGAAGTTTGAGAAACAAAACAAAGTCCGGGGCATCGCTGCTTTGGCGCTCATTACTTTTAGAGACTTTCGATAGTTAGTCTCAACAGCCCAGTAATTTCGCGAGCTACAGTACAGTAATACAAAAAAAAAATGTTCATTTTTCTAGGAATCTCCTCAAAATTACTTATCATCGTAATTATCTATTTCGATACGTTTATTCAATTTTACGAGGAATTTTAGTCGATATTTGTTACCATGTCCTGTTGGCGCCTACCTAATGGCGGTCGGTCTATAAAACATATTATACAGAATAATCGACTAAAATACGTTTTACATCTAAACTAGTTTTCCGCTTATTCTTGTCCTTGATCGAACGTTGATCGGTTTAGTAACCTTCGAAAAACGCCAAAGCTAAGCATCCGATTTTATTTGAGAGTTTTGAGACTAGCTAAATGGCCGGTACTCGGTATGGTAGCGCTAGACCTTAGGTCAAAAAAAAAAATGCTAATCACACCCATCATAACTACTCTGTTAGCGCATTTGGTAGAATTGAATATTATAACTTTATTATACACCAAAACAAAACACAACAACATACAAATATGAAACATAAAAAAAGAGATAATAAGAAAATAAATAGAACATCAATATAAAAGAAAAAACAATATAATAGAATATAGAATATTGTTGTAGAAAAAAAATTCAATATTTTGTAATGAAGTCGTCAAAATAAATTACACCCGTTCGAAGCGGGTGAAGCTAGTAATAGATAAATGAGAATTCCTTATTGTGTAGTGTATTGTGTATTCCTTACACCATACATTTTAATATCTATTTTACGTAGCGCAAAAATTCAAAGTAACCCATTTCGGAATGGCAATCGGTGTCATTGACCCCATCTAGCGCATCGCGAATAGTATCCGAAAACGATTTGTTTGCCCTGAATTACATTCCGAATTTAAAACTCGCACGATTGTGTAATTTGGAGAATGGGAACGACGCCATCTAGCGGGGAGTAGCCATCGGGTTCATTCATAATGAATAACGGTTAGTTGGGGAGTTTTGGCGGGAACGCAGGAAGAGTCGTGTCGCTCTGTTGTATTTTTTTCCAAAACTAGTGTTTTGTCGAGTGTTTATGCATAAAAATGGTGGTGTTTTATTCATAAAGTGCCGAATTACAAGCGCGAGTGTAGGAAAATGATATAATGTGGTGAAACATGACTTTTCGTGTTGCTACACGGACTGTACTTGACCAAGACTGGACTTTGACTATAACTTTAGCTACGAGGACACTTATTTAACTTTTGAAACTTGAAAATATATAAATACTTGACACTGGCAAATGATAAAACGCGACGCCAAAACCAAAGGAAAAAAAAACGGTTAGTTTTTTGGCGGGAATGCAGTAAAATCATGTCACCGCAACACCGCACTGCGTTATTGTCCAAAGCTTGTTTTTTCGACTGTTTGTGTATAGAGATAGTAGTGTTGTGGATGTAACGAGTATAGGAATATGGTTAAATAGGTATTTTTTGTGTTGGTCTTCCGTCAAAGCTTCTAGTAAAGACGCCATAATATTATGGCGTCTTTACTAGAAGACTAACTAGGATATAACCGGTTCCAACCTTGACTTACAACAAGCAACTTGGTTTATTAACAAATAGGTAAATACTTAAACTGGCAAAATGCACAAAGTTTGTTGTCAAAATTCAACCAGATCGTCTGAGTAGGTACCACAGATATTCTGCCGCCAAGCTGTAGTGTGTAAACATTACTGTTCCGGTTGGAAGGGTACTGCAGCTATCAAAGCAAATTACAGGGATGAGATTAAACTATCGAAAGTCTCATAATGAGCGCCAAAACAGCGATGCTTTGGACTTTGACTACTAAAGTTCTGTGTATCGCTGCAATGGTCATGGGCATGCGTTATCTGTTACCATCAGGAGAGCGTTTCGTACGTCTCATTACGTTTACATGGAAAAATAAGCCACCATGTTTATTCCTACCCTTAGGTAATACTCTATAATAATAATTTATCCCTTAACGCAAGTCTTGTTTGTACATAAACATGCAACAAAACTCAGATATCTTTTAAAAGTGTAACAACTTCAAAAGGCATTAAGTAAATCAACTCGCAGCAAACTGTTATCTCCCGAGCAGATGCAATCCTCAATAAGAGCAAAATACAATTTGCACTAGGGTCAAACTCACTAAGTTGACCTTTTCAGTTGGACTTTATCTTTAGTATAATACAAAGTCGCTATCCGCGTCTGTCTGTCAAACTCACTAGGTTGAGCTTTTCAGTTGGACTTTATCTTTAGTATAATAAAAAGTCTCTATCCGCGTCTGTCTGTCAAACTCACTAGGTTGAGCTTTTCAGTTGGACTTTATCTTTAGTATAATACAAAGTCTCTATCCGCGTCTGTCTGTCAAACTCACTAGGTTGAGCTTTTCAGTTGGACTTTATCTTTAGTATAATACAAAGTCGCTACCCGCGTCTATCTGTCAAACTCACTAGTTTGAGCTTTTCAGTTGGACTTTATCTTTAGCATAATACAAAGTCTGTCTATATATCTGCTTATTTTTTCTAAACTACGTACTAAACTACTAACTTTTAGAGATTTTTTTCTTGTATAGTATACATATGTACATAAAATATTAGGGATGCATGATTTAACGTACAAAGAGTATAAACAGAACTATACTTTTACGTATTAAGAATTTTAGTTATCGTATGAAAATAGTTACACTTTTAAATCTTATACCATGTACCTTGGTTTAGGTATCAATTTTGGCACTATTTGTAGCGATGATAGCTCAGTGGTTAGCGCGGTCGGTTTACACGCCGAAGGGCATGGGTTCAAACCTCAACAATGAGCTTGCTGGCTAGTCAACCAATAAAAAATACACGAACGTGCGATGGCAAAAAAAAAAACATTATTTTCAAATCAATCGACTATTTTGAAGTAGATGCAATACGAGTAAAAAAAAGTTTTTCTAATTATTTTTATACCCACCGTAACACATTCGTGTTTTTTTTTTCTTTAGTTTTGGCGTCGCGTTTTAGCATTTGCCAGTGTCAAGTAGTGTTATCTATTCTAGAACTCATATACCACAGAGGTTATCTAAACGTTTTAGCATAATTATAGCGAAGTAAGTTTTGACCCATGTGACAGACAGTTAAAGACTAAACAGATGTTGAATAAGGCTACAGGAAGAAACGACGTCAAACGAAGACTAAAATGTGACATTAATTAATTGAAGCTCCGATTTAATTACAGCCAAGCTAATCCCATAACTTATGTGGAAATTAATATACCTAATATATTATGTATAAAAGAAGGACTGATTGATCAACGCGCAGCTGGAACCGCTGGGTCAAGAAGCATGAAATTTTGCACAAATGTTCCTTGAGGTGACGTAGGTGTGCACTAAGAAAGAATTTTTAAAAATTCGGTTCAAAATGGGGGTTGGAAATTTATACGAAACTTCGTTAACTTTGACACATTAGTATCTACATTGCACCCGCGCGAAGCCGGGGCGGGTCGCTAGTTTAATATACAAGAATAGTAATATAATCGGCAATATTTAAAACGCATTTTTTTGTTCGGCTTAATAGTTTTAGATAAAAAATCATATAGGTATAAGCGGGCATGAAATACAGTTTAAAATTTTCAGATTTTCAATACGTATTTTACCCAGCGATGTTCTAAATCTAACCTCATTGATTTTACCTGTTTTCTACCGATTATAAATAATATCCGATAAATGTACATAATTTACATCGAATTCGTTGTACATTCCTATCGCGAAATATTATGTATGTCGTAATTGCGTACGTGACCTCAAAGGCGAATGCACTGAATTCCAAAAATAAATTAAGCTATTCAAGATACTTTATCACACCAAAACAAAGATAAGTCAACATCACGGTAATAACCACGCGTTACAAGATAATCCATGTGACATACCTATTTACAAGTATTGGCTAATATGAGTTGTCCATTCATAAAACAGACGATCTTATCAATTATTACTACTTACGTATGAAAATGCAACTCGAACTAAGCCATAAGTTACCTGAAAATCAAAAATGTAACTATTAGTGAAAGTTGTAACATTTGCATTTAACGCCATCTATTGTGTTCAGCTTGAATTGCGTTGTGAATGAGTCCCGCTCTCCCACATGTATTGGATTATGGTGATGTTTTTAGAGTACAATGTCAGATGGCGCTACCTGTATTCTAAAAATAACAATACTTTATTTGCAACATAATAATAATTAGGTATCTAAGACATAATTATGACCCCATTAGGGTATGGCAAACAATTTTAATCAATTGATTTGAATTACAGTACATTATAGATTTAAATTAAATTACAAATTAAATAATATTCGGGTCTAAACAACTAACTTAATTAAAACCTTATTAAGTTTTCATATTTATTGGTAAAAATAATTTACATGTCAATATACCTAGTGTACATATCGTAACACACATTAAGTAATTACATAGATAATAATTTAATTAACAATAAAATAATTGTAAATAAATTAAATAAGGTATGTCAATAAAAAAAATTATCGATTTAAATGTCTACTTTATAAAACTCAATTAATTTATAAAAAGATTGCTAGACAAGACAATTTTTCAATTTTTTTTCAAGTACTCATTAAACATTGAATAAAGAGAACATCAAGATGAGCCGGACTGAGAATCTGTAAAATGCTTGTAGAGTCATAAAATTAGCAAGAACGAGAAAAAGTTGAACAAATATTTTTGAAAAAGTTGGCTCAAAGAAGTTTCAGTACACTTGAGCTGAGAATATTTAATCGGTCCCTGACCTACAGCTCTTGTAAGCAGTTGTTTGCATTCATAGCATAAAAAGAGACCGTGCGAAATGCAACTTTACAAGAAATATTTGTAGGAAATTTGAGACGCAACTCACGTTAGTTGTCGAGCCATGAAATACGCGATTTGCGCGTGTTAGGTAAGCAGAGAAAAATTATACCACGTATTTAGTGTTGCCAGGCGACCGGATAAAGCCGAAAATAGTTATGCTTTTTGATTGCGATTGCGATTTATTTATTTGACTTTTTAAATTTCGCAAACTAGCGTGGCCGAGCGTTTTTGTCGTACCTATTAATACTGAGACACAAAATCCTTAATAATGTAGGGTGTCCGGCCTTTTTACTCAAATGTCCGGCCAAACTGGCTGGTCTGTCCGGCTATTAGGTTTGGCGACCTTGCAACCCTACACGCATTTCAGGTTTAAATCACACTAATATTATAAAGGCGAAAAATTAGTGAGTGTGCAAATGTTTGTATGTTACTACTTCACGCTGGATCAATTTTAATGAAACTTGGTATGGAGATAGCCGACACCCTGGATTACCACATAGGCTACTTTTATCCCGAAAAATGTACCGGTTAACACCGCGGGACGCAGCCAGTTTAGCAATGAATGTTAACAAATTTTACTGAAATTATGCTAAAAATTCGGTTTTCCTTAGAAAAATGACATTGACTTTAAACAATATTTAAAACAGCTAATTTTTCTAACAGCGAACAGTTAAGATTCATGTTGACAGCCGTTAGGGGCGCTGATCCGTTTTTTATACAAAAATAAATTTCAAAATAGTTTTTTTTTGCTACTAAACTATTGTATACAGTTTAAAAAAATGTGGCAAATAAATAATAATATACCTATAGACACTTGGCAAGGTTCCTTAGTCGTACCAGGCTTGCGGTATCCCTATTTTTATATAATTACGCCTACAGTCGTCATATAGCTCTATATGCAGCCAGAATAGATTACGACAGTGTTGGTGGCAGAGAAACAGTTATTTCACTCATTAAGTACGTCTATAAAATGCAATTACCTCAAGTGGTCGACGACTGTTGGTTACAAGCAGTCATAATCATAACCATAACTGGGTCATTGTTTAATGCAAAGTACGCTTTGATCTTAACTAGCACCCCTCTCATTTAGAGCGACCGCACACAAGCGCTCTCTCAGACTCGGATATATTTCTCATACGAATATTTATTTATTACTAGCG
Source organism: Biston betularia (assembly GCA_905404145.2). Taxonomy (NCBI): domain Eukaryota; kingdom Metazoa; phylum Arthropoda; class Insecta; order Lepidoptera; family Geometridae; genus Biston; species Biston betularia. The sequence goes on from FR989884.1 coordinate 2,475,867, forward strand.
ACCCGTCCCGGCTTTGCACGGGTCCAATGTATATACATTCAAATGCGCTAAAAATCTATTTCACGAATTTTACAAAACCCTTTTAAAAACACGGTTTCTGTATGCAACCCCATAGGAACCGTGCATTTTTTCCGGGATAAAGATTAGTCTTATGTCATTTTCTGATCCCTAAACCGATACATCGATAGGTACCACTACCTATGCAAAAATCATGTCGATTCTTTGCTCTATGAAAAATTCAAACGAATCTATCCCACGGGAACCGTAAATTTTACCGGGATAAAAATAAGCCTATGTACTATTCCAGACTATAATAGCACATGGGCTACTTTGGATTGATGAGTACTTAAATGTACGGTACGGTATCTACATATTTGGGTTTTTGTATATTTTATAGAAGTTTATTATTTATTTATATAGTTATACATTATTATATACATATATGTTTGTTTTGACGCGCGCCTACAACCACATATTATAAACTGTGGGGAAGGCTGCTGATGAAGATTTTTTTTTTTTTTTTTAAGTCTTCCTTTTGTACATGCCATTTTATAAGTGTGTACAATAAAGAATTAAATAAATAACAGTAATTATTATTCTATTAAAACTCGATTTTCGTGGCCCGACCTAAGTGCAACAAATTTGGCACATTGTTACATGCTTTCGAGTAGTGAGATACTTTAAAGAATATTGATTTAAGAACAGATTTATTTCCTTGAGTGGCCATTTTGTTTGCACTAAAAAAAATACACGTTTGTATTTGGCTATTTTTTAAGTGGCTTCATGCCACTTTTACTAGGTTTTACTTTAGCAGGTCGTCTGAAGTGGTACCACCGCTGTACCAGATATTCTACCGCTAAGCAGTAGTGCGTAAATATAACTGGGTTGTTAGCGGCTAGCGAAATTGCAGGACTATTGAGACTCACCATCAAATGACTCACAGTAAACGTCAAAGCAACGATGCCTTTTACTTGGGTTCGTTACTCAAAGTTCTGGGTATTACTGCAATAATCATCGCCAGGCTTTTCCTCTTTTTTTTATAACGTACGGCTTGCGTTTGACCTAACTCGCCTGATGTTAAACGAAGATGCGGTCTACGGTGGAACACGCTCGCCTAGAAGAAACCTATTCACTTGCGACTTGAAGGTACCCAGATTGTATTTATCAGGGAAAACCCTTTTAAGCAGCAAATTCAAATGTTTAGCGATTCGTACAATGAAGGTTGGCACAATGTCTCTTACCATCAGAAGAGGGTCATTCGTCAATACATTTAAAATAAAAAAAATTCTTCGCGTATGATATCATTGTCATCATAAAGATAAAGCTATTCAACCCTTTATCAGAATATTTCATGCCCTTTACTGTACCTACAAGTGTACACCATTTAACACTAGTCAGTTCGTGAGTAAACTTAGATAAGTAATCTTATCAGAACATAGTTTATCATTAAATAGTTGCCGCATATAAATTACTCATAAAGACTTTGACGAAAACCGGCAATGAAGGCAGTAATGGACAATATACTGCTTTTAACTTTTCTATAAAGGGAAATGTAGAAAATTAAATAACGTAAATCTATGTGTGGAGCTAGGGTGGAATACTGGCCAATAGCCCTCAGCCTAGTGCGTCAGCAGTGATGGTTTTCCCATTCGTGAAAACGACACAAGTATCCATATAGGTATTGGTGGAAACGCGGATAGAATAGTGTCGCCTATTGTATTTTTTTTTCAAAACTTGTGTGTTTTCTTGTGTTTATGTATAATAATAGCGGCGTTTTTCATGTTACTCCCAAAACTCCATTGAAGCTACTTTACTAAGGCATGACTGGACTTGACTTGAGTTGACCGTTGACTTTGACTGTAATTAAAGATGTTAGACAAGGCAATAAAGATAAAGAAGTTGAAGACTGAAGACTGCACACAAAATACAGAAACATTGAAACTGGCAGAATGCACAAAGTGCGATGTCAAGAAGAAAGCAAAAAAAAAGATATCTATCTGTCAGTTTTGACATATTTTTGCTTAGCTTTTTTTTGGTAGGTATGAGAATAGGTCGTTATGTATATTTCATCGCCCTATGTCCCTAATCACCTGGCATTAGGGACAATTCGGACGTAAGCTAGTTATATACGAGTATATATTTAAAAATGTAAGCGGCAACCCTGGGCAATTCATTAAATAGCATATCCAGCAGTGAGACGTGGGGACAGGATTTCAAAGCCCTATAATGTCGATGATACCCAAAGAAATATGGAAGACTGTTTGATAAATCACATGTCATATATATATAATGATAAATAATATATAGTTCCTCTAAGGGAAGACTGTTATTGATGACGATAAATTAAGCTATAAACCTAACTCTTCCTTTCTCTATACTTTCCAACCCATCTTTCGCTGGAGATTATTATATTACTGAGTAAAAGTGTTGACGGAAGAGAAAGGTCATAAAACAGTTCGGCAGGGTATAAAAATAGCCTCGTTAGCTTCCCGGTTTGACGAACTTGACATACGAATAGCGAGCGACTATTCATCTTATTCTTACTTTAAATAGATCTTGCGCGCACATTTTGGATAATATAAAAGCGTTTGTAGCCGTAAAATAATTTTAATATGTGTTTGACCACTTTCCAATTCCCAATATCCACTTCCCACTTATCAATTCCCACTTGCCACTTCTCAATTCTCGATGCCCACTTCTCAATTCCCACTTTCCACTTTCCAATTCCCTTTTTCTACTCCCACTTCCCAATTCCCCATTCCCACTTCAAATTCCCAATGTTCACTTCCCAATTCCTTTTTTCTAAACTCCCACTTACCAATTCCCACTATCCAATTCCCAAAGCCCACTTCCCACTTTCCAATTCCCCATTCCCACTTCTCAATTCCCACTGCCCACTGCCCAATTCCCCATTCCCACTTCAAATTCCAAATGTCCACTTCCCAATTCCTTTTTTCTATACTCCCACTTCCCACTATCCAATTCCCAAAGCCCACTTCCCACTTTCCAATTCCCCATTCCCACTGCCCACTGCCCAATTCCCCATTCCCACTTCAAATTCCCAATGCCCACTTCCCAATTCCCACTTCCCACTTTCCGATTCCCACTGCCCACTTTCCAATTCCCACTTCTTAAGTCCCACTTCCCTTTTTCTACTCCCACTTCCCAATTCCTACTTCCCACTGCCCACTTCCCAATTTCCACTGCCCAATTCCCCATTCCCACTTCAAATTCCCAATGCCCACTTCCCAATTCCCACTGCCCACTTCTTAAGTCCCACTTCCCTTTTTCTACTCCCACTTCCCACTGCCCACTTCCCAACTTCCACTTCCCACTTCGCAATGCCCACTTCCCAATTCCCCCTGCCCACTGTCCAATTCCCAAAGCCCACTTCCCAATTCCCCGTTCCCACTTCTCAATTCCCATTGCCCACTGCCCAATTCCCCATTCCCACTTCAAATTCCCAATGCCCACTTCCGAATTCCCACTGCCCACTTTCCAATTCCCACTTCCCTTTTTCTACTCCCACTTCCCACTTCCCAATTCCCACTGCCCACTTCCCAATTCCCCATTCCTACTTCAAATTCCCAATGCCCACTTCCCACTTTCCAATTCCCACTTCTTAAGTCCCACTTCCCTTTTTCTACTCCCACTTCCCAATTTCCACTTTCCAATTCCCAACTTCCACTTCCCACTTCGCAATGCCCACTTCCCAATTCCCACTGACCACTGTCCAATTCCCACTTCTTACTTCCCAATGCCCATTTCCCAACTCCCACTTTCCAATTCCCAAAGCCCACTTCCCACTTTGGGAATAAATAATTTAATCATATCGTCATATTTTATAATTGACATAATTATTATTATAATAACATATTAATTTACGTAAAAAAAATAAGAGATTATTGAATTACTAGTAAGTAATTTAATCATATTGGCATATTTTATATTTGACATAATATCTATACTATTATAAAGAGGAAAGATTTGATTGTTCGTTTGTTTTGAATAGGCACCGAAACTACTGGACCGATCTTTAAATTTCTTTCATTATTAGAATGCTACATTATCCGTGATAGACTTAGGCTTATATTTTATTTAGAAAACAATTAAGGATTCATATGGAAAATTAAATAATGTAACCCAAGTTGTGAAACATTTGAAGACACCCTTACTTAGCATGCGCAGCTAAAACTATTGACAATAGAATAAAGTGACGTTTTATAGAGCAAACTGACAGCTACAAATAACTCCGCAATATCATATGTCTAACTATTACAGTTGTCATCTACATCTACACTACACTAATTATAAATAAATATTTAAATAAAAATATTTGATTTTAGTTTTTTATTTGTTTGTATTGAATAGGCTCCGAAACTACTGGACCGATCTGAACAATTCTTTCATCATTAGAATGCTACATTATCACTGAGTGACACAGGGTATATTAGTTTTGTGTTTCCGTGCGAAGCCAGGGCGAGCTGCTAGTTAGGTATAAGTATAGATACATATTTACATTTTCATTATACTGACATATATATACGTATATAATTATATTACGTTATGGTTTTGTTATTTTTAAATATGAATAGAAAAATGACTTGTAACTTTAGCGTTAGTATTTGTATGAACGAAGTAATCGCCTAAGAAAATTAGCTATGAAATAGCTAATTTTCTTATTAATACATGACTAGTATTCTAAACAAGCGGTCAACGGTAGGAAGGTGACAATTTAGATGGGTACTATTATTTATTCTGTGCCAGGCGCGGATACCGAACATTACCGCTTCCTTAGTATCTGTGATTCTGATGGATGGAGGATCCGGACGGGGTCTGTTCCTATTACTGTCATCGTCAATTAGAAAATTAAGGTATAACGAGAGATTACGAGGTTTTTGTGTTAACATGAAAATCTAAGTAAACAAACGAACAAAGAAAACCAAGATCTTGGCTCCAAGAGACCTTGTTTTATAACTTTGACGATTTTTTTGAAATAAGAGATTTTTGAATTACTTGTAAGTAATAATAATATTTTTGTTTTTATTGTCATTTAATTATAGTGACATAATTATTTTATATGCGACATATTGTTTCATTGGCATTTTCATTGTATTGACATAATATATTTTATGATTTTGATATTTTTAAATATGAATGGAAAGATGACCTGTAACTTTGGTGTTTGTTTAATATGAATTAAATATTTTTGGTTTTTTTATGGTTGACAGGCTTGGTGTTTGACCACAGCTCACCTGATGTTAAGTGACGGTGTGGTCGAAGATTGGAACTGTTGATTGATTGATATTTTAGGGTAAAAGGTTGCTATAAAATTAATTATGAATGATTAAACTTCCGAACAACATAATTTTAAGTATGTGATAACATAATTAGAATATAATGTTTATTATTTATAAACATTTATAATAGGTATTTTCGATTCAGTATTTCTGTTATTCTATTTTAAATTCGAGATATTCGATTTCGTATAGAATAGGTATAATATAAACGGTTCATTCGTGAATTCTCCGAAATGTAACTTTAGCTTGACATTTCGGTCCAATAAATCATGTACTTATGCAAATTTCCAACCGGTTCCTCATCAGATAATGCATTCAATTATACTATATCGGCTTACATTGATGGCCATTGTTGTTTCCAAGAAATTCCGACTTAAAACATAATTTAGATAACTTTATCACGCTAATAATATAATCTAAATGCCAAAGATTGTTGTGAATGTTTGATTCAATCAACAATAAATAAAATCGGTAAAATTTAATCGAGTCAATCGCAAAGTTTCAATTGTTATTTTATTAGGACGTCTCTACGTGATTGTGTGTTCGAACTGTATTCTTGTTTTTGCTCTATCGTAAAAACTGTAACATGTGTAATAGAATTATCGAACTCGAATGTCATACAAACGGTCGAAGTCAATCATCGGTATTTTTAGGGTTCCGTACCCAAAGGGTAAAACGGGACCCTATTACTAAGACTCCGCTGTCCGTCTGTCACCAGGCTATATCTCATGAACCGTGATAGACAGTTGAAATTTTCACAGATGATATATTTCTGTTGCCGCTATAACAATAAATACTAAAAAACAGAATAAAGTTAGTATTTAAGTCAGTTAGACAATGTTTTTTTGGTATTGACATATTTTTACATTGACAGTATTTTTATATCGACATACCTTATTTTGACATGTAATCAGTGTTTTAAAACTCATTTAATGACATGTTTAAAACATTGGTGTTTTCAATAAAATATTTGCATTTGTATGTTTAGTTAATTAAGTTTAATGGGGGCTCTCCCATACGACAAACGTTATTTTTTTGCCTTTTTATTGATAACTAGCGGACGCCTCGCGGTTTCACCCGCGTAGTTCCCGTTCCCGTGGGAATACCGGGATAGAAAGTAGCCTATGACACCCGGAGATAGTGTAGCTTCGACGGTGAAAGAATTTTTGAAATCGATCCAGTTGTTTCGGAGCCTATTCAATACAAACAAACAATCAAATCTTTCCTCTTTATAATAGTATAGATGGTACGGAACCCTTCATGCGTGAGTCCATCTCGCACTTGGTCGGTTTTCTGTCTTGTCTACATTTTAGTGTTCAAACGATCTCTTACACATGTCGTATTCATGGAAGTTTCGCGGCAGAAAAAATTGTTGAGCATAACTAGTTTATTTTGTTATCTATTAATACTTGGTGTTTCTTTAGACAATATAATATTCTGGTATCTAATCTACAGTACTAAATTCTTTAATTATCTCGTTAGATATGAACATATTTTATCATTGCTAGGTCGCGTGGGATTCATTATATTTGCTCCTTTCACGGGCACCCTAGAAGTTATATTGACAATTTGCATATCAATTTAATAAGAAAATTTATAAGACATTGAAAAACAGGCTGCACCCTGCGGTATCAACTGCGTATTTTAGTATGAAAGGGTAATCCAGCTATCTCTATTCTTAATTTGAAATCTGTCTTCATGCAAATCTTATCTATCAATCAATCAATTATCAAATCTGTCAAGCCGTTTTATAGTGAAAAATTAACAATCTTACATACATACATTAGTCAGTAGATACATATTTTTTAAGGTTCCGTACCCAAAGGATAAAACGGGACTCTAATACTAAGACTCCGCTTTCCGTCTGTCACCAGGCTGTATCTTATGAACTGTGATAGTTAGATAGTTGAAATTTTCACAGATGATCTATTTCTGTTGCCGCTATAAAAACAAATACTAAAAAAACAGAATAAACCAAATATTTAAGAGGGCTCCCATACAACAAACGTGATTTGCCGTATTTATAGATAATAGTACGGAACCCTTCGTGCGCGAGTCCGACTCGCACTCGGCCGGTTTTATTTATACATGTTTGTATATTGTCTTTATGTCACAAATACAGTGTTGTCTAGTATATTAAATTAATGGGATAGTATGTGTTTCCTAATTTTAATTCTTTCATTATTAGAATGCTACATTATTTGTGATGGACATGACTATATTTAATTTCAAAAACAATTAGGGATCCGTATGGAAAATTCAATAATGTAACCGTAAAAAATAATGCGCAGCGAAAACTATTGACAATAGAATAAAGTGACGTTTTATAAAGGAAATTGGTAGCTACAAATAAGTCCGGAATATCATATATTACAGTTGTCATCTACATCTTATAAAGAGGAAAGATTTCATTATTTGTTTGTTTGTATTGAATAGGCTCCGAAACTACTGGATCGATAAATTTATATTGCTAATCGAACTTTGTTTTCCCGTGTGAAGCCGGGGCGAACTGCTAGTCTGTTATAATTTTATTTCTCTTGTCTTGGTTTATTTTTTATGTTCAACAATTTATGCCACAGTTACGATAAAACAGTTCGCCTGTTGTCAATAAACGCATAATAAGGTGCTCTCAATATGTAAATGGCCAGAATCAATTGACCCGCTCGATTGAGCGGTTTTAAGCGGTATTAGTTATAAGCGGAGAGCGTGTTAGCGGAACCGCTGGCGCTTAGGTTAAGGATGTTAAGCATAAGAAAAGTTCAGATAAAAATATGCTTTTTAGGGTCCCGTACCCAAAGGGTAAAAACGAAACTTCGGTGTCCGTCCGCCTGTCACCAGGCTGTATATTAAGAACGGTGATACCTATACAGTTGAAATTTTCACAGATGATGTATTTCTATTGCCGCTATAACAAAAAATACTAAAAATAAAATAAAATAAATATTTAAGGGGGGCTCCCATACCACAAACTTGATTTTTTGATAGATAACGGTACGGAACCCTTCGTGCGCGAGTCTGACTCGCACTTGACCGATTTTTATTTATTATAAATGTTCAAAGTATATATTTTGTTTATATCCGCTTAACAGTCGTTTCAGTTACAACAGTGATGAGGATTTATAACTAACTTTACAATAATTAAAGAATTGAAACTTTACTTAATTTTTAAAACTAAATTTGACATAAATTTAAAACTGAAACAAATTAAACAAAAAAATCATTATTATAACCACAAGACTTTATATTCCTCTTCTCGCTGCAGTAAGCACTTGCCGACACAAACTTTTTTTACTGTTAGATGTTTGATTACAGCTCACCTGGTGTTAAATGACGGTGTGGTCGATGATAAACTTTGCGTGGAATGGAACTGACTCTCAAGTGAGGCTGCCGAAACAAACCGTTAAAGTTTTGAAATTGTTACATACATGTTCCGAGAACAAGCATTGATCACAAACATTGTTCTAGAGAAATATTAATGTACCACAGATAACACAATATTCTAACAAATACCTACAATTTAAAAATTTATTTGATAACAAACTAATGAAGGAGAAAGATTGTAGACCAAAAAGTAAAAAAAAAAAATGTTTTGTTTTTCAGGTGGAAAATCTTGGACCACACGCGATCATTTATAATAACGAGTGTAGGTGGTCAGTTATTGTTAATATGTAACGGCACGTTTTGTTATCGTCCGCAGAAACAACTCGGTTTGACATTAAATTTATTTCTTGTTAAAATAAAATATCTTAAATTAATACTATTTACAAATTTATACAAAAAGTCCGTCAGAGGAGGGATATGTTTTTTTTATGAGACGAACGATGCGCTCTCCTGATGGTAAGAGATAACGCGTGTTCATGACCATTGCAATACACAGAACTTTAAGTAGCAAAACAAAGTCCGGGGCATCGCTGCTTTTTAGGGTTCCGTACCCAAAGGGTAAAAACGGGACCCTATTACTGAGACTTCGCTGTACGTTCGTCCGTCCGTCTGTCACCAGGCTGTATCTCAAGAACGGTGATAGCTAGACAGTTGAAATTTTCACAGATGATGTATTTCTAATGCCGCTATAACAACAAATACTAAAAATAAAATAAATATTTAAGAGTTTGCTCCCATACAACAAACTTGATTTTTATAGATAATGGTACGAAAGGAACCTTCCGTGCGCGAGTCCGACTCGCACTTGGCCGGTTTTTATTGCTTTTGGCCAGAATGCTGGCAGCATTGCCACACTGGATGGCAATGCTAAGCTTTTGTTTTGATCAAAGTAGATGCCAGCATTCTGGTCACCTGAAGCCTCCTCTAAACGTTTGAGTTTTTCTTGTGTGTTATTCCATATTTATTTTTGCTTTTTGAGGCTTGGCTTTTCGAGATGATGATGACTAAAGCACAGTTTATACAAGGTTTGCACAAAAAAAGTCGGCGGTCCGGATCTCCGCCATTTGAGGACCCCTGCTCGCTAACCCAACCCAGTCCAGTCCTACAATAATCAAACATCGTGACCGTCGTAACGTAAATTCTCCACGATTGGGCCATTTACCTCAATTCCAACTGAAGCCTACGCCAAAATCCTTGATTACTATAACTACGCATTTTGGGTCACCAAAACAGTGATAACGATCTTTTAATAGAACTAGAGTAGGTGCGTCGTATTCGTATGACATCACCTGTTTGAGCAGGTGCCCTTAGGTTGGTGCTTATCTCAATTCAAGGTTTCATCTGTTAGGAAACTGGTGACACGAGATTCAAGTCGTCATCCGAAGATTTTGTGTTTATCTCATTCAAATAAAATTTAGGGGCTAGGCTTAAGGCCAATTCGTTTTTTATTATACTCGACTGGCTAAGTGTTTGATCATAGTTCACCTGATGTTAAGTGACGGTGTAGCCGAAGATGGTATAGCACACCTAGCTTGGAATGGAACTGGCTCTTAAGTGAGGCTGCCGGGACATACCGTTAGATACTTGGGGCGGCAGATTTTCAACTTGGTAGCTAGCCAGTCGAATACTAGAAAGTGCTCTACCATAACGCTATGGTTTCCTCATGGTGTTTCTCTACTGACGGCTCAAGCTCATTGTTGGGGTTTGAACTCACGCCCGTCGGCTTGTAAACCGACCGCGCTAACCACTGAACTGTCATAGCTAAACATATTTATTATTTATTCTATCAATCGGTACCGCATACTTAACGAATTGCACTAATGACATTATTAAAATGAACTAATTTAAACTAGAAACAAATTATCCTATGAAATCAAGTACCTAAATGTTAAATAAAATATGCAATAAATGAATTTTGAATTATGAAAAAACAAAATAAAAGTCAGAATCAAAATGTCAATACGGCGAAAAATCATAATTCCCATACGTGTTATACATAGCACTAGCGTCTAGTTCCGGCTTCGCACGGGTGAACAAATTATTTCTTGTAAAAAGTAAAGGATAAAAAATGGTTATTGTGGGTTGTCCCTTAAGAGATAGACATATACCATCGAGGACTTTTCTGTAGACCGTTTTAAGGTGTACAATACTGTAGTACATTATTTTGATCTATCTCGTAGGGTTCAGTCAGCGTTTGCAATGTAAGCGCAAAAAAAATGGATTTATTTACGATATCACATTAGAAACCTCTAAAATTATCAGTGTTTCTCTACTATATTATGCATGTATTATACATAAAAACCTTCCTCTTGAATCACTCTATCTATTAAAAAACCGTTGCGTTGCGTTAAAAGATCTAAGCAAACATAGGGGCAGACAGACAGCGGGAAGCGACTTTGTGTGACGAAGTGATTTAGTTGTAGTCTCGCTTATTTTAAAATAAAGTTGTTTCCAAAGTTGTGCTTCAGTGTGAATTAGACCTAACGCTCAAGAATCGTCTTCGGTGGTCATACAATAAAAAGATTGCTCACTATGACGGAACACTTTCTGAGAAGGAATTCTTCATACTCTGACAAGGCCATTTGCACTATAAGTATATGGGATAAACAAGAAAATGGAATGACAATAGTCAATCAAGTTAAATGTGTCTGGAAACTGGAATAACCAGTTCAAGTCGGGACAAACGAGAACAAAGATTTATCCAGGTATTACAGCACTTATGGCCCCGAGAAGTTGTTTCAATTTGGTATAGAGGTAGCTGACACCCTGGATTAATACATAGACTTTTTTTATCTCTAAAAAACGTTTTTAGCTAGTTATTCTATATAAAAAAAAAATTTTTTTTTAAACACTTGGTTATAAGGACACTCGTAACAAACAATGCCACAAACAAACACAAATAGTTGGCGATAAAAAAGCAAAATTAAAAATTTTGCATCAAAGTCGGACTAGTAGTTATGGAGAAAAATGGCAACATCGATTTGCACAAACGCATATACCATCTCTGTTCCGTCGTGGGTAAAAAGTAGCAATTCCAGACAAATAGGTACTTAATGGTTGGTCGTCGAAAGTAAAAGTTGAATATTCTCGAACCTCATTGAGAAACTATTCGATATGCAGACTGCAATTAACCATCGGCAGTAAAATCGATCTATTTACCAGTTATTCGATGCAATCTCATTAATTGATTGTGTATTTCTCAGCTAATCAATGCTGTTAGCTTTTTGCGATGGTTGTAAATGATATAAATAATTGCTTGCGATTTTAATCGCGTTAAACGAGTTGGATTCGATGCGCCCGTACGTGGGGAATGAACAGATTTACATAGATAAGTTTAGTGATAAATCTTATTAGATAAATTGTCTGACGTTTTAAATTAATTTAAATTTTTGTCAGCGTTTTTGTCGTCGCACTTTGTGTATTTGGTTGTCTCTAGTGTCACGATATTTTTAACACACTCAAAAAATTGGGACGTTCTCAATTCGACTATGTTTTTCTTTAATGTAACATACATTACATACATACATCATACGCGATCATTCCGCCAATTATGAATCGATTTTGAAGTTTTTTTTTTTGCATGGTAGATCATACTTTAGAGGTGGTCCCATATAAATTTTATCGAAATCGATCGAGCGGTTTTTAAAAAATCAATAAAAATATATAAATTGTATACATCAATGACATTTTCGTTTACTCCGAAACCTCGCTGTTTCATTGGAGCAGTGCGTTTAGTTGGCCTAAGGGTCATGGAGTCGTTTTTTTGAATTGTAAATTTATGTATTTGTGTTTATGGTTTCACCCGCTTAGTTTCTGTTCCCATGGGAATACAGAGGTATAAAGTAGCCAAGTCACCCGGGGATAGTGTAGCTTCACAACGGTGAAAGAATTTTTGAAATCGGTCCAGTAGTTTCGGAGCCTATTCAATACAAACAAACAATTAAATCTAATACAAAGATAGATTATTGCTGCGAACATCTATCGTGCTGTGGACGGCCCTGCGCTGAAATTTATCTATATTTTCATGGATGAACTTCCTAATAAATGAGATCATACAGTAAAAGTCCGTTTTACAAATTGATTTAGTCCTAAAACTAAACATAAACGACAAGGGGTATCCAAGTCGATCTCGCTACTGCTTGTAGGTTGTACATCAGCACATTGTTTGTGCTTAGTTTATTAACTATTATGTAATCTGTGTATCGCGTGCAGTAGTTATGAGAAAAAACATGAACCGTGCGCGACACGCCGTATCGAGCACTTTCTCAGAGCCGTGCGCAATGACTTGGATGCAAATCTTGACATACTGTTTTAGAATAGCTAACGGGGAGAGAAAAAGGCTTTGCACTACCAACAGTGCAGTAGATTTCATGTATTTGTATCGTTGGAACTACTTTATGGACTCACGAAAAGTTCTAGTAGTTCGATCTTATACATATTTTATATAAGTATATATATGTAGCGTTGTCAGGCGTCCGGATAGAGCCGGACATAGCTTTTTGATTGCGTGTCCGGCCAAAATAAACGGTGTCCGGCTTTTTCTACATTTCGCTAACAAGCGAGGCCGAGCGTTTTTGTCGTACCTATTATATAATACTGAGACACAAAATCCTCAATAATGTAGGGTGTCCGACCTTTCCGGCCATACTGGCTGGTCTGTCCGGCTAGCTGTATGTAGGAATGTATGGGGAACGCGGAAAGCGTCATGTCGCCCCGTTGTAATTTTTTTTTCAAAACTTGTGTTTTGTCCAGTGTTTATGCATAAAAATAGTATTTTATTCATAAAGTGACGAATCAAAAGCGCGAGTGTGGGACAATGATATTATAATGTAGCGAAACATGACTTTTTGTGTTGCTTCCAAAACTCAAAACTCCATCGAAGCTTAATAGTAAAGACTGACACGGATTGCACTTGACCAAGACTGGACTTTGACTATAACTATAGCTACGAGGCAACTTATTTAACTTTTGAAACTTGAAAATATAAAACACTTGACACTGGCAAATGCTCAAAATGTGACGCCAAAACCAAAGGGGGGGAAAAATTTAGGAATGTTTAGAGGAATTATATATCGTTCCCCGTCTCAACTACTTATGAAATACCTAACACAGGAGAAAAAGAGACAGGTAATGCATTTGCGCCTGCGTTTGTCTTGTATCCTGCATCTGACCTAATACACGTTGATACAATCAGACATCTACATGTACATGTGCATTACATACACACGGACATGCATACCTACATCAATAGTGATTTATTTTTAACGTTCGACCTACGACAACATTTATAGGCACAGCTTGTCAAAGAATATAATTACAGTACAGTAAGGCGAGAACAAATTTGCAAAGTTAGCTAATTTGAATATGCACAGGGTTCAATCAGAATCGCGAATTAACGCTAGTAGGGAAGATCTCTGTCCATGACCATCAGGTGAGCTGTGGTCAAACAAGTAGCCTGTCAACCATACAAAAAAAAAATTACCACTGTTGGTTCATTGGTAGAATGTCTGCTTCAAGAGCTGAAGGGCTTTTATATGAAAGAAATATTTTGATAGATTAAATGCAATTTTTAACCGGATTTTTAAAAGGAGGAGGTTCTAATTCGACTATATATATATTTGTTACACAATAATTTCGCCAATTACGAATCGATTTTGATGATTCTTTTTTGCTTGGTAGATCATATTTCAGAGGTAGTCCCATATAAATGAAGGAAAACATCGTGAGGAAACCATAGCATGCCACCATACTTTCATAGGGTACTTTCTAGTACTCGGCTGGCTAGCTACCACCCTCAAGTTGAAAATCTGCCGCCAAGCATCTAACGGTGTGTTCCGGCAGCCTCACTTGAGAGCGAGTTCCATTCCAGGCTAGGTGTGCTTTACCATCTTCGACCACACCTTCACTTAACATCAGGTGAGCTGTGGTCAAACAACTAGCCTGTCAACCATAAAAAAAAATTATAGAAATCGATCGAGCGGTTTTAAAAAAATCAACAACAATCTAAAAATTACATATAACGATGATATTTTAGTTTACTCCGAAACCTCGGATAATTTTTTTTTAAATTGTAATTTTTTTATTATATTAAATGAATTGAAATATGATTGGTCAATTTGTTATCAATAAGATATTATAGACAATAGACAACACTTTATTTGCGACATAAAACACATTTCAACATAATTTACAATACATACATACAAAAAAATAAACAATAAACATATATTGAAATACATATATTGAATTAAACAGCTGTTTATTTTATTATTTTTTATTTTACGATTTCAGATGTGCCCATAGTAAAAGTTCATATTCATGATGACTTCCCCTTAATAGGGACAGTAAGAAAAGTGTCGATGGACGCATTCTTCGTTTATACTCTACTTAGCAATTTAAGCTATATTAAAATTACTTATTAGTCTCAACTAGGCTAGATTGTAATAACAATGAGGTATCTAACAACAAACAGATACATCATTAGAAGGAAAAAAAAGATGACTTTCGGCTTAGTACATCCAAGTTCATAAACTTAAGTAAATATACACAAATCTAAGAAAATTCGCTTCTGTACATTACCTTAACATTGGAATAGGTCAGTGACACACTTAGAACGTATATGTGGGCGAGTACTGTATGCTTTTTGCTCGCTAAGCATTTGATTTATGTTTCAATGCTCACGTATGACCGATAGTGAATCAGTCATTGTTTTAGATTAAAGGTTATTGAACTTATGATAATTTTGCGATTAAACTTCACCGACAATGGAAAAAAAAATGCTAATAGATATTAGGCCAACATTATGTATTTATGTATTCTATCAGTTATCTGACTTCCATCACACAAGCTCTGCTTAGTTTGGGGTCAGATGGCGCTATGTGTAATGTCCTATGTGTTTATTTATTACTAGCGGGGACGCCTTGCGGTTTCACCCGCGTAGTTCCCGTTTTCATGTTTTCGGGATAAAAAGTTGCATATGCTAATCCAGGGTCTCAGCTACCTCCATACCAAATTTCATTCAATTCTGTTCAGTAGTTTTTGCGTAAAAGTGTAACAAACATCCATCAATCCATACTTTCACATTTATTATATTAGCGGGATATCTGCGAAAAGTAAAAAAAAATATGTAAAACCAGAGAGAAACTGGACTCTAAAAGCTAAACTTTTACAAATGACAAAATACGAAACATATTTTATGCATAATCTATCTATAATATCTATACTATTACAAAAAGGAAAGATTTGTTTGCTTGTTTGTTTGTATTGAATAGGCTCCGAAACTACTGGATCGATTTCAAAAATTCTTTCACCGTTGGAAAGCTACACTATCTCCGGATGACATAGGCTACTTTATATCCCTGTATTCCCACGGGAACGGGAACTACGCGGGTAAAACCGCGAGGCGCCTGGTAGTTATTACATATGTTTGTAATATGGAACCTACATACAAACTCTTTGTAAACATACATTCACTTTTGCAAGAAGCAAGAACATTATCTTAATAGACGATCTTAAAGCCACCATAAAATAAAGATAAACTATAAAAAGCATTGAGATCTAATCTACTTTGTGCCCTCATAATAAAAATCTCACTTGTCCACGTAACGGATGAATAAAACTGGATTGCAGGTTTGCCACATTACCTGCAAAAGAAAAAAAAAGGAATTAAAATAAGGCATAGTCTATGGTATGCTATCCAGGTGTATATACACTAAACCAGTCGTGATGTGATGAATACAGAGCGAGTTACTTGATCGGTTACTGGAACATCTTGCGCTGGATAGTTTTTGCAGCGTCTAGCTCTATCAATCTCAATTCATGGCGACATGTTTTGGCGGGAACGAGGAAAATTTCTTATATTTTTTTTTTATTCGTTTACTTTATAAAATCGAGATATTTAATCATGAAGCACCAAATTACGGACATAATTGTAGGAATGTGATACAAGGTTGTCACAACTATTTTAGGATATAATCGGATATGAATCATACTCATTTAATTTGATTTTAGGAATATTTAACTTAGGCAATAATTAGGTAGAAAGTGCGATGCCAAAAACAAAGAAAACGATAGTAATTACCCGAATTGGTTAGTCGTTTTTACGCACTTTTTCGGTTTTGACGTTTTCTTCCCCGTACATACTTATGTAGATTTCGTTGCTCACATATCCCAATCCATATAACTAGGTCAATACGGTGTTATGTTAGAATTAATGAACACAAATTTAGTAACTTAAGCGTTTATATCGACGAAATAATTCAACTAAAAACTACTAGGTAGTTGTGGTTTTGTACACAAATGTACTAACTAATCGAGTAACATAACATATCTAGTGCCCGTATACTATAGAATAAATAATAATTACATCATAATATACCTACCTAAGCTACCATTTTAACTTTCCTCCACATCAGGGCTGTTCAAACCAGATACGATCCCGGGCCAATTTAAATTACTAAAAACATTGAAAAGCCGCAAAAACAAATACTAATTGTCACATTTCCTTATCAGGACGACGTGACGTCTAGGCAGGTACTATCGAAGTAACAAATATTTATGTAATACTAGCGGCCCGCCCCGGCTTCGCATGGGTGCCACGTAGCTGTAGCGATGATAGCTCAGTGGTTAGCGCGGTAGGTTCGCATGCCGAAGGGCGTGGGTTCAAACCGCAACAATGAGCTTGAGCTGCCGGTGAACGAAAACATCGTGAGGAAACCATAGCATGGTGGCAGGGCACTTTCTAGTACTCGGCTGGCTAGCTACCACCCTCAAGTTGAAAATCTGCCGCCAAGCATCTAACGGTGTGTTCCGGCAGCCTCACTTGAGAGCCAGTTCCATTCCAGGCTAGGTGTACTTTACCATCTTCGACCACACCTTCACTTAACATCAGGTGAGCTGTGGTCAAACAACTAGCCCGTCAACCATTAAAAAAAAAAAAAAAATTGATACTAATGTGGTGATATTGATATTGATGGAAACCGCATTCAAATCCGATGTACAGTTTAAAAGATCTAAGTGTACTGAAGGCGGCAAGCGACTTTGTTTTATACTATGTAGAAATAATTAAAACTAAAATAATGTCAAAATCAATTAAAACTTGTAAAAGGAAAATTATCGTATTTGCGGTAGATCAAAAAGAAGTCGCGGGCCGCATAAAAATATGTCGCGAGCCGTGCTTTGGACAGCCCTGCTCTGGATCGATGACACTAGAAACTGCACGCGTGTTATTCATGCATGACTTGCGCGAAACAAAGGCCGCAAGGTGGCGCTATTGTATGAAACGTCTTGAAGTCACGCGTGATGTCGACTTACAGTATTCACTTGACGAGAAAGTAAACGTAGAGCACGATGCCGGGGCAACAGAATACTATATCAGTATCCTCCTTAGCTACAGCAAGAGCCTAAAAGGCAAGGCAAGGTACAACAAGACAACACCTACGCTGTCAAACATAAAAAAAAAAAACAAAAGTTCATTGATACGTGATCGAGTTGAAAATCTCTACTATCATCTTTATATAGAACAAAAAAAAAGAAATATGATCAAATGTAGGATTACATTTGTTCATGTTTCTCGAAGAAACAAGGAAGGTATTAAGTGTCTCAAAACAGAAAGAATTTTGTTTACGCTCCAAGCACGATGTATGACAGATGTTAGCTATCCATCGCCACCAAAATAGAACATTGTAACATTAGATAGATTGAAGAGTGTCGAATAACATTATTAACGTTTTCCACGTAGGGATTCTTTTGTTTTGATAGCTTTGGTACAAAACTGTATTAAGTTATCTCTTGAAGCGAGTACTGGCTTCGTTTCTGGATGAATTTAAACAACTCTACGTAAGTTCTTTATAAAAAGTTCTAGCTTTCATAGACAAACTATATTTTTTAATGTAAAACAAAAATAAAAATTTTGCAATGGCACAATGCATGAACGTGCCACGGCCGAAGAAAAAAAAAATTGTATTGAGTTTTGAGTGAACGTCTTTTGCCCTTGACACTGGCAAATACACAGAAAGTGTGACTCCAAGCCCTCCTCGGAGGAATGAGAAAAAAAACATCTTTTGCTGAATAGGATGATTTTCCCGTGTTCCCGCCAAAAGCTCAACAGCCAAAATTCCAATAAATTTCTACCATAATTTCTTAACTCTCCTCAGGTACTAGGATCACATAAAAGGGCGAAGATAAACGGCACCCTACAAGTCTTCCAATTACATGCCGAGACAGTTGTTAAAGAATTTATTGGCTAATTGCGTTTATCCCAAGCCTATCTCAACTAGATCAGAATTACGGTGCTTAATCGACGTGGTTATCTAGAAATGGAGACCGGTATCATCAATATTGTAAATGCGACAGTGAGAGCCAGTCTGTCTTCCTTAACCTTCTTTCTTAAGCCATCGTCGCTACTTTATCTGATAAAGCAAGTTGGATGATATTTAAGGTATTGTATGTTGTTTTAATGTCTGATAAATCGTCGTGATTTTAATAATAGGTAGAGCAAGTTGCATAATTGATAAATAATTATGTCGAAAAAACTGGGGTCCAAGCGAAAACTAGTCATAATTTTTACAGGTCAGATTTCCGATAGATGTAATTTGACGTAATTTAAAATGGCTAGATAATTCTTTTCTTTCTTTTTGGCATCGCACTTCGGCCATTTCGCCAGTGTTAAGTGATAAGTATTTTATATTTTTAAATGACTTATGATAAAATCGAGTAAAATATTTTTTAATCACAGTCAAAGTATTGTAATACAATAATCATGTAGTGATGTAACAAGAAGGTTCTACGGAGTTTTGAAAACAAAACAAAAAGACGTTTATTACTTTATATCATTTACGTACGTGTGTATACAATGTAGGTATATTGTATAGTGTATATTTATATAAATATTATATGTAAATAATTTTCACGAATAAAACACCACAATTTATACTCAAAAAATCGAAAAAACAACATGAGTTTTGAAAAATAATTCGTTATGCCACAAAATGATTTCCTCTGGTTCCCGACAAAAACCGTAACAAAAACAAAACCTGAGTGGTTTAAATTCTCTAAAAAATATCTTAACTCGGCGCCATACATTAGTAAATAATAATTAAAAAACAGACGACTGTTTCTTGAACTCATTAATGATTATTATTAATACAAATTCAAGGTTAATGAATTAATATAATTTGGTCGCTTAATCTTTTTTCGATGGTAATTAAATTTAGATTAGTTGGAACTTCACAAGGTAGGTATCTCTATACTTCCTGTCAAAATAACCTTAGTATGGGCCGCCTTACACGTTCAATCATGATCACGATCCGCGATCATGATTTCAAAATTTCTAGATATTATGCGATCCGGAGCATCAGTCCGTCAATCCGCTTCGTACACGATCAGTCTGGATCGCGATCATTGATCGCGGATCGCGGATCGCGGATCGCGCGCTACGTGTACGGGCTGCCTAAGGACCGTCTATCGAGGCCTCATCATTATTAGTAAATTTACATACCAAAATTAGTGTTAGGCATATAACACAAAACATAGAGGCACATATTAGGCTTCATTTGTGTGTATTAGCTCAATTAGGTTTATCTTTCCGCTGTTGCAGACGAGCTACTTTATGTAAGACAATACAAAAAAATAGAATTAAAAATTTTATTACATATTTCAGATTATTTCAACCCACATACCTACTTGAAATTAACGTCAAAATCAATTTTTTTTTAAGAATTTGCCCAATTGGGCAGGCTAAAGCTTTAAAGCCATACAGCCTCGACCTTGGACCCTTGATTATTCGTCTGAGGTCTCGACCTACGTGATAACACCATAATCAAATCATTTCAGGTAATATTAATTTTTTTTTGTTAAGGCGTCGCACTTTGTGCATTTGCCAGTGTCAAGCGTTTCGATATTTTTAAGTGTTTTATTGATCACTTTCTAATCTAATAATGAAGCCAGTAACTAGATAACAGGACGAGTCCCTTAACATTACTGTACTGGTAATTATAAGTGAGTTATTTTGTTAATTATGATAATTATTGCATGTACTATTTTTTTCGCTTAATAAAACTAGGTACAAATTATTAAAACTCCGCATCGGCCCTGTTTTTATAAGCTGTCCCAGTGCTAGGCGCGGGCCTCTTCTCAATCGAAGAAGGATAAGGCCGTAGTCCACCACGCTGCCCAAGTGCGAGTTACCAGACTTCACATATCTTCGAGAGCTTTTTTAAGATCTCTGACATGAAAACATCGTGAGGAAACCTACATAGGTTTTACTTCGCCGTTTCATATCAACGGCAATACGCACTTGCTGTTACTTAAATTGTACCTAATTAGCTTTGCACTACCAATAAGGTACAATTATTGCCCATAGATAATCGTCGGTTTTTTTCGGTAACAAAGATACCCACCATATACGCCTGACCATGACCATTGCAATGGCACCTAGAACTTTAAACAAAGTCAAGGGCATTGCTGTTTTTGTGCTACTTTAAAACATTTCATGGTTAGTCTCACGTAATTTGTCTAGCTACAGTATCTGTGATTTGATCTAGTTATTTTATACTCGGAACTAAAATATTATTATCAGTTTTATAATTCGATTAGATTGCTTAGATAACCCAATTTGTTAGTTAGAAGTTTAAAGACAATGTGTTGAATAGTTATCTGATGGTAAAAAAATAACAAAAACTAGACAATAAATAAAGTTGCGTGCATGATTCACCAAACACTGGCCAAACAAGTTCAAGTTAATAGCACCAATTAGAACAACCTGAGCTATTGTATTCGGTTATTAAATTTTTTTCAATCACGCTCAACACTATCTCGGTTGTAGTTTATGTTACATGATGGATAAAGTATTACAAAAATTGTAATTCTGATGTTGACGTGAATACAATCGATAACAAAATTATTACATATATGTATATATACATATTTATTTCATATTATGATTATATATTTATTTATTTATTTTTTATGAATTGGCCAGTGCTGAAAATCAGCGCTGTGGAGTAATCCCCAGCACAATTGCTGAGCGCTGAACTTTTTTTTTCCGTGTTGATGCACCAGCCACTGCAGCGATAACCCGCTTATTATCTTGTGAAATTTGTTGTCTTTTTGTTAATATGTATCTTTTTATTTGTGTGTGTTTGTTTGTACTTATCTGTTGTTGTGTCTGGTGTATTGTTGGGAATAAAATAAATGTTTTTCTTTCTTTCTTTCTTTTTCGAAGATACAATTTGGTGTTGCAGTTATATATCTATTTTATCTACACACAAAATTTAATTACACCACTCGACAGCTAAAGGATCAAAGAATTCGTTAAGTTGGTGAGGGCATAGTGAGAAATATTTTTAATGCAATTGAGTATTTTCCAATAATTTAATTATCCAAAATACGACGTCGACGCGTAAATATTATATTTTTGCTCCGCTAAACGGTTGGTTCTTCTATCGGACAGCCAGAAGCTCGAAAAGGCGGCATCGTACACAAACAAAACGATTTGATTCCACGTTCATTGTGCGAACCGCTAGACAGTGGAATGCGCTGCCTGGATGGGTGATCCTCAATAGATAAATAAATAAATAAATAAATATTGTAGGACTATACACACAGCGCCATCTGACCCCAAACTAAGCAGAGCTTGTGTGATGGAAGTCAGATAACTGATAGAATACATATATACTTTTTTTTTTGTAAATGCATACTTATAATACATACAGAACACACAGACACAGAACAAACATTTGTTGATACATAAAATGTTTGTCCTGAGTGGGAATCGAACCCACGCCCTTCAGCTCTTAAGGCAGATATGCTACCAATGAGCTAACAGGGCTGTCAGATAAAATCTATGTGTCTTCAAGTCAATAGTAAATCGGTATTTTCTAGGCAAGTGTGCTCCATCTTAGACCGCCTCATCACTTAACAACATGAAATAATCAAATGTTTACTCAAAATCAATCAATTGAAGTATTAGCACATAAGGTGCAATTACCAATTACCCCTATTCAGTTCAGTATACCCTAAGCTTATAAACCTGTAGAAAAGTCTTTTTTTTTCGTTTTTACAAGTGAAAAGACTTTAATCACGTCTCACGTGGTTGGCGGGTTGCTCGTCTGCAACCGCCCAACCTTGCCTACCCGTTAATAAGTTGGCAGGTGAACGCCACACCCCGTGACATCATTATAGCGTGATTATTGTCAACTATGCCCTAGCAACTAGGGTACCTGTGGGCCCGACTCGCTCCATTGGCCACACGAACTGTACCGGAACGAAGAACAGGTTTTCCTTTTAAACTTCAACAGCTACTGGCTAAAAGAACATTTTAGGGTTAATATAAGAACGCATGCGAAAGTCTCACAACAAATTTCACTAAACTAAAATTTAAATATTTTAGTTACTAAATGGAAAAGTCGTGTTAAGCCAAAATAACAGCTGCCCCGTCAATTGTCATTTCCCACGCAGAAACGAGACAAAGCTAGAATAGAGTTTTGGCGGGAACGCGGAAAGAGACGTGTCACCGTTGTATTTTTTTCCAAAACTAGTGTTTTTTGGAGTGTTTATGCATAAAAATGGTGGTGTTTTATTCATAAAGTGTCGAATCACAAGCGCCACTGTGGGAAAGTGATATATTGTGGTAAATCATGACTTTTCGTGACTTCTTCTTTCGTGAACTCCATCGAAGCTTTATAGTAAAGTCACCACTACTTTACTAAAGTATGACTGGACTTGACCAAGACTAGACTTTGACTATAACTATAGCTACAAGGCAACTTATTTAACTTTTGAAACTTGAAAATATAAACACTTGACACTGGCAAATGCTCAAAATGCGACGCCAAAACAAAAAAAAAAAAGACCCCCATGTCATAAAAAGTAAGCAAAGCCAAGCACACATAATTATTTCTCTTTTGTGTTTTCATTACATATAAAATTATTACAAATAAAGGCATTATTTTATGGTCTATATATATATATAGTATTACTTAGATGCTGTATCTTTCTAAAAATAGAAAAAAAATAGTGGACTATTAGAATATATATATATAACTTTATTGTACATCAAACGAATGATGATTATGATATTATGATAATGTGGTAGAACAACGGCAGCCTTATCGCCTAGACCGATTTCTTCCAGACAACATTTGGATGGATAGTAATGAAGGCACAGCTATTAAGGATAATTAATACAGATATTTAAAAAATCGATTGCAGAATGGGCTCATCTCTGCTAGTAACATGTGTATTTATGTACATGTATATTTAGTCATTATGATCACATGTAATGTCAATAAAAATTAGTAAGCAACTGACATTCACGATAATTAAAATTGATTCATTGTTAAACCTGTCATGATTAACAATTATTTTGACGCCGACTTCGGTAATCCGTTATCTAATGTCACGTTCGAAATATAAATTCCAAACGCATCCTGTGTTCTAGAACAGAGTGAGTAATCCACGAATCTAGAAGAGGCAATCGCGGGCAAATCGTGGGTCAATGACCTACAGGACAGGCCTGCGGGCGAATAAGTAACCTATGTCCGGACAGGGCATGGTCCCGAGTTCTTGACATTGCAGGTTCCTTTTACGAATCCATAAACAAACAAGTTTCTTTTTTCTTTTAGAATGATTTCTATCAGGCTCAAGCAGATGTAGCTATACGGCCAAAATTTGCGCAAACATCGTTGTTTTTTTTTCTACGCTCCTTGACTTTGGCGTTAGTGCTCTTTTTAATTTAAAGCATATTTTATAATTTTTTATTCACAAAACGAGAATCATACTTAATTATTATACATATCGACCACACCTTCACTTAACATCAGGTGAGCTGAGGTCAAACACCTAGCCTGTCATCAATAAAAAAAAAAAAAAAAATATTATACCTTATCTGTGACGTTTAGTGATTTAATCCAATTTAGGTATTTATTTATTGTATTTTTTTTTTAATATTTTGCTTACTGTATCTTACTTTACAGATCGCTGTTAGCGATAAGGCCGCCACTTGTGGCACTAGTTCATAAGGTTCTTTGTTCTCTGTGCTCTTTTCTATTTATGGTGTGCACAATAAAGAGTTATATGGGCCTTTCTCTACTAACAGGAAAATCATGGTCCAAGCATTTTTTTTTTACTTTGGCCGTATTAATGCATAGTTTTATTTGTTAAAACACATAATAAATAAACTGTTATTTAAGGAGCCAACCTTAATCAATATTTAGAATCATAATCATTTCATAAATTCGGTCTAAAAGCCACTTAAAACAGTCCTCTGTTATGTCCTAATTCCGGATCGAGTATGGTTCGGTTCGGTTTTTATTAGTTGTATTTAAAAATGTAAAATCTTATAACTCTATGAACATAAAGAATATTGAATGCATTTGAACAAAAAACAATTATAATTTTAGAGAATTTTTCAGTACTAAAAACTAGTGTTCGAATTTTGTCCATACATTTTTGAACAGTCCTCTGTCACAATTTGAATATCGCGCCACAAAAATACTAAACACTATTGTGGTTACATTTCGCATGAAACGGAACATTAACAGTGTGAAGTTTGCTCGGTCGGCATGCTAAACAAGTCGCCGCCATTTTGCGCAGTGACACTCCGCGTCTGTGTGGGAGCCACGTCTCTGTAGTGTTGAGTGAACATTCCTCTGGTAAGTCTATTTTACGGTATTTTATGTGTTATAATTATATTTATTTAACAAAAAAATTGTTCAGTGTGATAATTTATAGCTGCTTCTGTGTTATGAAGTAATGTTTAAACTGATACGTGGTATGCCATTTTTTACGTAAAAATAACAGTCCTCTGTGCAACAGTCCTCTGGAAATTTATAACACAGAGGACTGCTCAATGTGACAGAGGACTGTTTTATTTGACGTCCGTGTATTTTATTAATATTCTTCATAGTCTACACTAACTTACTGCTTGCCGATAGCCTCTTTCTTTCTTACATTGGCCTGTCACGCTAATTCAGATATTTTGTTTTCTATTATTATGAATTTTGGAATATAGAATAATATGTACCTAGTAACTACTTGTTTTTAAACCCTTACGGTTTTTTTTAAATATTGAAAGTATGTTTTATTGTTTTAGTATTGCCGCAATGCCACCAAAAAAGAAACCTAAAACCAAAGAAGAAATAAAAGAGCAGAAACGAATTGATTTGGAATTGGAAGAAAGGATTTGGAAGCCTATTATCAACACGAGAGAAACATTACCCATCAATACAATGCTATCAAGAAATACAAACAAAACCTTACCGACGAAGACGCTATCATACATATGGATTTTTCAGAAAATTATTGTTCCAAATACGGTCCAGAAATACAAGCATTTCATTTTGGAGGGTCGAGACTTCAACTACGTCTTCATACTGTGGTAGTGTATACCAAAAACTCTATCAAGTCTTATTGTACCGTTTCCAAAAATCTCACATATTCACCAGCTGCTATATGGGCACATTTACGGCCAATCTTTAAAACTCTCCCACCTAACATAAAGAACATCCACTTCGTCAGCGATGGACCCGTAACTCAATACAGAAACAAAACGATGTTTTACATCCTGAGGTTTTAAATGTGAAGAAGTTTACCTGGAACTATTCAGAGAGTGGCCATGGCAAAGGGGCCCCTGATGGCATTGGAGCGACCTGCAACTCCTGCAAGTGAACCGCTGATGCCATCGTCGCTACAGGAGGTGATATTGATAGCTTGGAATCATTTGTAGGGGCCATTCAACGAAGATGTTCCGCAATTACCTTGTTCACAATCGACGATAAAGCCATCCAAGAATTGATAGACGACCTTCAAAATGAAACAGTTAATTTAAAAAGCTTTAATGGCACTCTAAAAATACATCAAGTAAAGGCTGAAATATTAAAAAGTCCTCTGGAATCAGCTGGAATCTGGCTCCAAGTGCCGCTAAACTCATAATGAAAAGTTTAAGTTGCACTTG